>CM035846.1:103346537-105865704 GCA_020510985.1 Pholidichthys leucotaenia
GCTCAAAAGAATGTAGGACCTTTTCAATGCAGTGTTGATAAATGGGGCCCTGAACCTTCAGAGATATACAGGTGCATCTCAATAAATTAGAATATCATCAAAAAAGTTGATTTATTTATAGTCCACTGTGTTTTATCAAGTCCAAAGTCAGCAGTCATCTGACAGGAAATTTTAAAGCACTTCATGCTCCCCTCTGCTGACAAGCTGATGGAGATGCTGATTTCATTTTCCAGCAGGACTTTGCACCTGTCCACACTGCCAAAAGTACCAAAACCTGGCTTCATGGCCATGGTATCATTGAGCTTGATTGGCCAGCAAACTCTTCGGACCAAAACCCCATAGAGAATCTATGAAATACTGTCAAGAGGAAGATGAGAGACACCAGACCCAAAAATACAGACAAGCTGAAGACCACTATCAAAGAAACCTGGGCCTTCATAACACCTCAGTAGTACTACAAGCTTATGACTTCCATGACACGCAGCATTGATGCAGTAATTCATGCAAAAGGAACCCTGACCAAGTATTGAGTATGGCTCATACTTTTCATTTGGCAAACATTTCTATTAGAAATCCATTTTATTAATTTTAAGTAATATTCAATTTTTTTTGAGAAACTAAATTTTGGGTTTTCATGAGCTATAAGCCATAACCGTCAAAATTAAAAGAAATAAACACTCGAAATATAGCATCTCCTCATTAACCTCTTGCACTCCGGGATACCGCGGGCGGTCACGTGTGCACTAGGATGCACACTGTGCGTCTCAGAGCGCACTGAAAAAAAAAAAAGCTGCATTTCCGTTCTTCCACTACAGACACAGCCGCGAACAGAAAGCCAAAGGAGTGCTTTGATTGGTTTAGATTTGACTGACCTCTCATTCGACTAATAAGAGCCTTGAATTGGGTTTCTGAAACCTTGAAGAACCAATGACTGAAAACCTAGCAAGAAGGACCCGCTTACCAACGGCTGTGAATACAGCGAGCCAATTGAAGCAGAGAAGTTCCACGATTGAAAGCGTGCCTCCCGTGCATAAAATCTGTTTTGTGTAAGCCGCTGGGTGACACACACGCATTCGCCAGTCTTTTCTTACCACTGTTCTTATTTGTTTTGAAAAATCGTTCGCCAAAACCGCAATCATGGAAGCGCAAAACCGCAATAATGGAATCATGGTTTGGCCGGGTCGCGTGACCAGAACCACGAGTCATAACAAGCGAACCAGCGTCATGTTCGTCTGACAATGAGGAAGAGAAGTTCGCCAGCGACACTGCTGTTGTGGACAGGTAAGTGTTATAAGCTAAATTATTCTTTATCCCTGAAAATTGTAATCAAAATGACTTTTGACCAATCGGTAAATTACAAGTGTGTGTCATCGCCACATGAGGGACCGGTCCATGCGCCGCGTCCGGACCATGAACGCCACCCCCGCCCCCGCTACTCTTCTGTAGCGGATTGCAGATATATTGCAGATATTTTAGTACAACTGTGCGTAGTAGACCGCGGTGCACCATCCCCGCTGTCCGTCATGTGGCGATGGACGATGTCCGTCCTCTGTAACGGGGGGGTGGGAGTTGTTATCCTCTACATTACAGATATTTTAGTAAAATTTTTAGTGCACTTTAGGTTATTTTTTCTTGTAAAAAAAAGCCACACATTTTTTACGTGGCATGCTTCTTTGTGTGTGGGGGCTTGTTTGTTCATTCATTCATTCATTCATGAATGAATAAACAAACACCCCCCCACACACACACACACAGCCCTGAGTGTCACCTTTCATTAGAGCCCAAGATCAAGCTTCTATATTGAATCATTCAAAAGTTACAGACGATTTTCCAAACTGTGCCATTTGGCACAATTTGGCACAGTTCAAAAATGCCTGGGAACAACCTGAAAAAAAGCTGTGTAATATATTCATTTTTTGTGGTATTGTTACAAAATTTTGACCTCAGCTGGATAAGATGATCAGATGTTTTTTTCTCTCGCCTACTGTGTGATATCCACTCTTTTTCTTTCCCCCCCCCCCTTTCTTCTTTATGACTGGCGCCTAGCGGCTGCCCCGGCCTTGGATGCGCTCTGCAGAGCGTGCCCAAATGCCAAGTCACGTTTCGTTACCTTGTATTCATACATGTGTAATGACAATAAAGTTGAATCTCATCTCATCTCACTTGGTTCTACATTTCTGTTGCATTTTCCAGCCCGGATCTGACAGCTGTGTGTTATTTGCAAGCATTTGTATCCCAAAAAAACACCCAGGCAAACTTTATTTTCTTCAAGTTCAGTATGATTAGATGACTGTTACTCAGTGGCAGGAGCACTTAAAGAGATTATGACTGTTTTGCCAAAAAATTCAAAGTGTTTTCTTTTAAATGAGACCAACCTGTCACGACGGCCCTCACGGACCGTCACAAGACGCCTCAGTCACCAGAGAGTTTGCAGTGGTAATTTATTGTAGAGTAAGGATGAACACACACAGAACACATACAGTGGCTGGGTGAAGTCTGAGCCGGGGAACACCCGATGCGCCAGACGAGATAATCACAAAGATACAGTCACACAGAGCGTACCTTACAACGGGACCGTTAACAGACGGGTAACGGGGGATTCCCAAGTCCATTAACCACGATGAGCAAGGAGAATAACAGGAGCACGACGGAACATGGCTGAACATACAGGTGAACATAACAGGATATAACAGAGACTGCCGCGTTGGAGGACATTTAGCACCCGCTTATATCTCTGGTGGCTAATGACCCCAACGCGGCACAGCTGCTGCTAATGACAGCAGAGCAGCAGCTGACTTTGACAGCAGGGAGCTCCCCCGGGCGCCTTCACAATAAGAGCCCGAGGAGCTGGAAGGAATTCTCAGCTGCCAAAGCCAGAGAACAAAAAGATATGAGACCCGAGTGTGGCCAGAACCGACACTCGGGTTATGACAGTCCCTCCCCCTCAAGGCCGAGCTCTGAGCGGCCTGAGTAACACCCAAGCCCCCACCCCCCCACCCCCTAGGGTGGGTGGATGGGGCGCTGGCAGGAGGGAGAGAGACAAACAACCAACAAGGCTACAAAGGTAGGGAGAAAAAAAAAACACAATAAGTACAAAATAGGCAACACACCCTTTGGCAAACAGAGTGACACAAAAACACAAAACAATCCCCCTCCCCCCCCCCCACACACACACACCCCAACAGTCCCACAGACGAGATCAGGAACCCGGAAAGGGCGCAGTCCAGGCCCGGAGGGATGGGGCAAAAGGTTCAGGGGGGTCGTCCGGCAACAAGAGGCCACAGAACAGGGAGGGGAAAAGAGGACAGTTCGGGCGGCCTACCCCAGTCCCATGCTCGGGGGAAGAGAGTTTCAGGCGGCCAGAGCAGGTCGCCGCACAGGAAGATAAACAGGTCGGGGGGCCGACTCAGAGAACCAAACCAACGAGACAGCCCTTCAGGCGGCCGCCCCGCAACACCATCTCTCAGAAACAGCATCTCTCAGATGATGCTGTTTCCAAATTTATGCAGATTGTTTCCTCTATGCCATGTGTCAACACAACGGAAATAAGCTATAGACAGCTTGCTCCTTCTGTAATTGATAACATGGTGGATAGTGTTTCAGCTTCTCTGCATCAGGCTCTAGACTTGGTGGCCCCCTTAAAAAAGAAAAAGTCTAATCAGAGATTTTTAACTCCTTGGTTCAACACAGAAACTCGTAGCTTAAAACAGAAGACTCGTCAATTAGAAAGAAAATGGCGCTCTACTAATTTAGATGAAATCTATTTAGCTTGGAGAAATCATCTTTTAATTTATAAAAAATCTCTTAGAAAAGCTAGAACGAGTTATTACTCTGCATTAATAGAAGAGAACAAGAATAATCCCAGGTTTCTTTTCAGTACTGTAGCCAGGTTGACAAAGAGTCAGGACTCTGTCAATCCTAGCATCCCCTTAGAGCTTACTAGTCAGGACTTTATGAACTTTTTCAATAATAAAATTTCATCCATCAGAGATAAAATCAATCAGATTCTTCCCACAGTTAACTTAAATACTGTAACTACTACAACTCCTTCTATTGATGTCTGTCTTGATGAGTTTACTCCAATCGACCTTTGTGAGTTAGACAAAATAGTTTCCTCATCCAAACCTTCAACTTGTCTTTTAGACCCTATTCCTACCAGGTTATTTAAAGAAGTCTTCCCACTTATTGGTAGCTTTATTCTTCATATAATCAATTCTTCATTAACTTTAGGCCATGTACCGCAGGCTTTTAAAACGGCTGTAATTAAACCCTTACTCAAAAAGCCAACGCTAGATCCAGGAGCTTTAGCTAACTATAGACCAATCTCTAATCTCCCTTTCATTTCAAAAATCTTAGAAAGAGTTGTTGCTACGCAATTATTTGACCACCTGCAGGGAAATGGTTTATTTGAGGAGTTTCAATCTGGGTTTAGAATCCATCATAGCACTGAAACAGCCTTAGCGAAGGTCACTAACGACCTCCTCATTGCATCTGATAATGGACTAGTTTCTGTACTTGTCCTTTTAGATCTTAGTGCAGCTTTTGATACTATTGATCATATTATTCTACTTGATAGATTAGAACACTATGTTGGACTTAATGGAACTTCGTTGCAGTGGTTTAGATCTTATTTATCTGATAGGTTCCAGTTTGTTCATGTAAATGATGAGTTTTCTCTCAGCTCAAAGCTTAGTCATGGAGTTCCACAGGGATCTGTGCTTGGCCCTACTCTTTTTAGTTTATATATGCTTCCGTTAGGCAACATTATTAGAAAGCACTGTATACATTTTCACTGTTATGCAGATGACACACAATTATACCTGTCAATGAAGCCAGATGATACTAATCAATTAGCCAAGTTAGAAGCCTGTCTTAAGGAAATCAAAGTTTGGATGACTTGTAATTTCCTGCTATTAAATTCAGATAAGACTGAAGTCATTCTTGTTGGTCCAAAAAACCTTAGAAATTCCTTTCCAAATCAAACTTTCAGTTTGGATGCAGTTACTCTTTCTCTTATAGCTCTGTGAGGAACCTTGGAGTTATTTTTGATCAGGATTTGTCCTTCAATTCACATATTAAATTTGTTTCTAAGACTGCCTTCTATCATTTGCGTAATATTGCCAAGATTAGGAGCATCTTGTCTCAGAGTGATGCTGAGAAGCTGATCCACGCTTTTGTTAGCTCGAGATTAGATTATTGTAATTCTTTATTATCAGGTTGTCCTAAAACATCTTTAAAAAGTCTTCAGCTGATCCAAAATGCTGCAGCAAGAGTTTTAACAGGTACTAGAAAGAGAGATCATATCTCTCCGGTTCTGGCCTCCCTTCATTGGCTTCCCATAGAGTTTAGAATTAAGTTTAAAATCCTTCTTCTTACTTACAAAGCTCTAAACAATCAGGCTCCTTTTTATTTAAAAGATCTGATACTACCGTATCATCCTAACAAAGCACTACGCTCCCAAAATGCAGGATTACTTGTAATACCTAGAATCTCCAAAAGTACAATGGGAGGCAGAGCCTTCAGTTATCAAGCTCCTCTCCTGTGGAATCAGCTGCCAATCTGGATTCGGGAGTCAGACTCGATCTCTGTTTTTAAGAATAGGGCTAAAACCTACCTTTTTGATATAGCCTACAATTAGGGAGGGATCATGTGTTTTCTGAACCCTCCCTTAGTTATGCTGCTAATAGGTTTAGTCAGCCGGGGGACCTCCAGTAATGCACTGGGCCTCACTCCTTTCCTCACTCTCTATGAAATATTTTTTTTTTTGCTGGTCATTAACATTTGTTTGTTCTCTCCCATAGATTGAGTCCCCATCGTGCTGTTTGCTCTCTACATGTCTGTTCTTTTCTTCTTCTCTATCCCCTCACCCCCCAGCCAGTCGCAGCAGATGACTGCCCCTCCCTGAGCCTTGTTCTGCTGGAGGTTTCTTCCTGTTAAAAGGGAGTTTTTCCTCTCCACCGTCGTCAAGTGCTTGCTCACAGGGGATCGCCTGATTGCTGGGGTCTTTCTGCAACTGTGGGGGGTCCTCCCTACAGTTGATAGTGCTATGAGATGACTGTTGTTGTGAAATGGCGCTATATAAATAAAGTTGAATTGAATTGAATTGAATTGAACACCAGCCCACCAGAACCGTTGGGAGGAAGCAGCCGGTGATCCCGCAGAAAAGGGGGGAGATGAGGGGAAACCGGGCGGAGCGTTCGGGACCCCAACGGCCCCAGGTGGAGATGGGTAGTGCTCCTCAGGGAGACGAGGAGGATGACTGTGGAGATGAGGGTGATGAAGAAAACGAGCCTGTCCAGCATCCGGTGGCTGGGGATCTGCAGCTCCCTCACCGAACCTAGGACCTGCTGGTGCAGCACCCACGGTGGACCCCGATTGGGCCTCCGGAACCAAACCCACGGTGGACCCCGATTGGGCCTCTGGAACAGCACTCCCGGTGGATCCCAACTGGACCGGAACAGCACTCCCGGTGGACCCGGTCGGCGTGGCACCAGACTCGACCTCCAACCCCGAAACCGGAACCTCTGGCGCAGCAGGCGAGAGCAGCCCCTCGCCGGCGACCCTGGGAGAAGACTCACACAAGAGAGAAAACCCGGGATCAGGATCACCGGCAGCGCCAGAACCCGGCGAGATAAGCTCGGACGCAGCGGGCGGCTGCACCCGGCTCATCTCCCCTTGAGACAGGCAAAAGTGCTCTAAAAGGTGAAGAAGAAAGATAAAACAGAGCACTTGCCTGAGCTCGGGTTCTGACGCCGTCCAGGACTGCGATGATCCGGGCTCAGAAGTCAGGAGGTCGTCCTCAGGCTCCCACTCAGCTGCGTCGGGCTCCGCAGCTGGCATGATGGTGCGTGCAGCTAGAGAGTCCTCCGGCACCGATGTCCACGCCGGTGGCCCGCACAGCGTGGTGGCAGGAGAATCTCGCCCTGCTGGACCGGACCGCTCCTCCGTGGAACCCCGGGGACGCTTCTTCATCGGCGATGGCTCCACGCTGCAGTCCGCTTTCCTCCTCCGCCCATGGCGTGGCTGCGGAACCGGAACCAGGCTCCCCAGAACCGCAGGCCCCCTCCTCATCCAGCGACTTTGGTCTGACGTCGAGGACCGCTCAGCGGGGGGAGACACAGAGGAAGCAGGGTTATTACTTTCATCCACAGCGGGTGGAGGGAGCTCGGGGGGGCTGCATACCCCGAACTCCACCCCTAGGAGTCAGACAAGGCAAGACAATGTCAAAAGAAGAGGAATTATCATGCACTCGCCTTTCCCCTAAGGGTAAGATGGTCTCCGCTGTGGGGGACGTCATTCCTTCCTTTCCCCGCTGGATGGCGACAGAGGGCCCTCTGGGAAGACGAGATGAGGCCACTCGAGGCGGATCCGGGATGAAGCTCGCCGAAACGGCGCTCTCGTGACACACAGCAGCCAGGATAGGCGACGAGGAGGAGGGGGGCGACAGCCGGGGTCAGTCGGGCATGGAGCGCTGACGGGACAGCAGGCGAGGGCCCGGGAGAAGACGAGGCTGCGGGGATTCCCCTCTGACGAGGCGCGGGAGTGACAGCTGTGTGGGGGGTTGAGCCCTTGCGGCGACCTGGGACAGCATCCAGACGGGGCTCTAGCCGATGTTGGAAGCCGGAGTGACGACGGTTCCTTGTAGGGGGTGAGGCGAAGGTGAGGTCCGGAAATCGCCGTTCCTGAGCAGAAACGGCGGCAAGCAAGTCAGCAAACTCAGGAAACTCACACAGCGCTGGATTCCTCTCCACCAGTCTGACCACCGCCACCACATGCTTCATACACGCTGGAGGATTCTTAGCGGAGCAAGCAGCAGCCACCCGGTCCCAGATCTCTTCTGCTGTCATCTGCAGCTTCTCTGGGGTAATCCCGAGTGACGACATGCCCGATGGGAAAAGACCTCCGGGTGGTGCGAACTCCCGGGCCGGAACGGAGGCAGGAGCGGGATCCCGAAGCGAGGGGCGACGTCTCCTCCGCTTCAGCTTCCTGCCAGGATTTCCCTCCAGCCCTCGGAGTATCTCACGCTGGGCGGCGACGTCATCTCTCCTCACGCTTACCTCTGGATGATTAGTGAAGCGGGGAAGAGAATCCAGAATTTCCTCGGCTAGGTCCAGGTACCAGGGCACTTCGCTGTTGTATTCGAGGAGGGAGGCGGTGACAAGGACTCTGTCCACGCGCTCGAGGGTGGTCAACGAGAAACAGCGTCCTGCCTCCGAGCACGAGACCTCCACGATGGCATGCTTCAACACGGCACCCAGACAGGTAGGAACAAACAGTCCACTACTGCAAACTACACGGTGAATGGCGTCTCGATACAACGCCTCCTCTCCGGGCGTTAGGCGGCAGTCTACTGTCGCGACGGCCCTCACGGACCGTCACAAGACGCCTCAGTCACCAGAGAGTTTGCAGTGGTAATTTATTGTAGAGTAAGGATGAACACACACAGAACACATACAGTGGCTGGGTGAAGTCTGAGCCGGGGAACACCCGATGCGCCAGACGAGATAATCACAAAGATACAGTCACACAGAGCGTACCTTACAACGGGACCGTTAACAGACGGGTAACGGGGGATTCCCAAGTCCATTAACCACGATGAGCAAGGAGAATAACAGGAGCACGACGGAACGTGGCTGAACATACAGGTGAACATAACAGGATATAACAGAGACTGCCGCGTTGGAGGACATTTAGCACCCGCTTATATCTCTGGTGGCTAATGACCCCAACGCGGCACAGCTGCTGCTAATGACAGCAGAGCAGCAGCTGACTTTGACAGCAGGGAGCTCCCCCGGGCGCCTTCACAATAAGAGCCCGAGGAGCTGGAAGGAATCCTCAGCTGCCAAAGCCAGAGAACAAAAAGATATGAGACCCGAGTGTGGCCAGAACCGACACTCGGGTTATGACACAACCCCATGAAGATGCTGCAAGGGTTGAAGAACAGCTTTGATTTACTTTGGGTACGTTATTTTTGGCGTTTTTAGGGAAATTGACCAGAGTGCAAGGGGTTAAACCTCAACCACAATAAGGTGGCAATCGATGAAGGGGTAAAACAAAGAAAAACCCACAATAGTCACAGAAATAACCTGAATCTGACAACAAGTGGTAATAAAAAAAAATTCTATGAAAATTAACCATTGAAAATCAGACAATGCTTTTGAATTGTGGTTCAACAGAATTATTTTAAAAAAAACAAACTCATGAAACAGGCCTGGACAAAATTGATGGTACCCTTAACTTAATATTTTGTTGCACAACCTTTTGAGGCAATCACTGCAATCAAACGATTTCTGTAACTGTCAATGAGACTTCTGCACCTCTCAGCAGGTATTTTGGCCCACCCATGAGCAAACTGCTCCAGTTGTCTCAGGTTTGAAGGGTGCCTTCTCCAGACAGCATGTTTCAGCTCCTTCCACAGATGTTCATAGAATTTAGATCAGGGCTCATAGAAGGCCACTTTAGAATAGTCCAATGTTTCACTCTTAGCCATTCTTGGGTGTTTTTAGCTGTGTGTTTTGGGTCATTATCCTGTTGCAAGACTCATGACCTGCGACTGAGACCAAGCTGTCTGACACTGGGCAGCACATTTCTCTCTAGAATACCTTGAGAGTCCTTGAGATTTCATTGTACCCTGCACAGATTCATGACACACTGTGCCAGATCAGCAAAGCAGCCCCAGAACCATAACAGAACCTCCTCCATGTTTCACAGTAGGGACAGTGTTCTTTTCTTGGTATGCTTCATTTTTGCGTCTGAACATAGAGCTGATGTGCCTTGCCAAAAAGTTCCAGTTTTGTCTCGTCTGTCCATAGGACATTCTCCCCAGAAGCTTTGTGGCTTGTCAACATGCAGTTTGGCAAATTCCAGTCTGGCTTTTTTATGATTTGTTTTCAACAGTGGTGTCCTCCTTGGTTGTCTCCCATGAAGTCCACTTTGGCTCAAACAACGACGGATGGTGTGATCTGACACTGATGTACCTTGACCTCGGAGTTCACCATGAATGTGTTTAGAGGTTGTTCTGGGCTCTTTTGTTAAAATTTGTATTATCCATCTCCTCCTGCAGCCACATCCAGGGAGGTTGGCTACAGTCCCGTGGATCTTACATTTCTGAAGAATATGTGCAACTGGAGTCACAGGAACATCAAGCTGCTTGGAGATGGTCTTATAGCCTTACCTTTAACATGTTTGTCTATAATTTTCTTTCTAATCTCCTGAGACAACTCTCCGCCTTTGCTTCCTCTGGTCCAGGTTTAATGTGGTACACACCATGTCACCAAACAGCACAATGACTACTTGTCACCCTTTAAATAGGCCCGACTGACCAATAACAAGTTTGTAGACACCTGTGATGTTAATTAGAGGACACATCTTGGTTTGAACATTTTCCCTGTGGTCAAATTATTTTCAATCTTTGAGGGGTACCATCATTTTGTCCAGGCCTGTTTTCATGAGTTTTATTTTTTAAAGTAATTCTGTTGAACCACAATTCAAAAGCATTGTCTGATTTTCATTGGTTAATTTTCACTGAATTTTTTATTTACCCATATTTTTTGGACTATAAGGCACACTTAAAATCCTTTAATTTTCCTCAAAAATCGACAGTGCGCTTTATAATCCGGTGCGCCTTATGTATTAATTCTGGTTGTGCTTACTGACCTCGAACCGATTTTTATGTGGTACACAGCGCTCAAAAATCTGTCAAAAATGTTTTAGTACACTTTTGGTAAGCTACGAAGCTGATACCGCTTGATGGACTTGTCGGAGCATTACGGTAGTCAGGATCCTTGCGGAGTAATATGTGCTTCAACATAATGGCCGGATGGCTTTTTCCACAAATCTCCATCCCTATTGATCTGCCACTCCATGCGCGCCCATCTCACCGATACTGTCAAAACCCAAGTGAAGCAAACTAATTCAGAGCTTGCCATCATTCCTGGTGGATTAACCAAAGAACTCCAACCGCTATATTGGTGTCAACAGGTCTTTCAAAGTTAAATTGCTAGCGAGTTACGCCACTATCTGCCCATGGATCGTGGATCGAAACTTCTCTCCTGCTTAGCTGTAATTAATAGTCAAAAATGATATTTTCGGGACGAAAGAATTCAAGCGTCCCGGCATTTTTGCATTGTTTTACTTCTCGGGGCTGCGCCGTAGAGCGAGCCGTATCGAGTACCGAGCGAGTATCCTGGCCACTATGGGTGATGTAAACAGCCACGGACCAAAAAACGTTACATTTGCGTCATGGAACAGGTCATTCACACTCGCAGACAATCGCACTATATGTTGTCTATAATGACTATAGATAGGATTTTCTTCCATGCAAGCAAAAAAAAAAAAAAAAAAAAAAAAAGTCCCAGATCCAACTACCCTCGCGAGGTAGTCGATACCCAAAAAGCCGATGGTGTATAGAACACAATTAGGATTTGTATGTGAATTTCGGCATCGGAAACGGCTCCCGTTTAGCTGTAATTAAATATTCAAAAATGATATTTTTGGGACGAAAGAAGTCAAGCGTCCCGGCATATGTTTACTTATCAGGCCACCGCCGTAGAGCGAGCCCATATCGAGTACGCGAGCGAGTACCCAGCAAGTATCCTGGCCAATATGGCGATGAACAGCCACAGACTAAAACGTTCCGCCTGCTTCGTGGAACAGGTCATTCACACTCGCAGACAATAGCGCTATATGTGTCCTATAATGAACAATTAGATAGATTTTCTTTCCATGCACGCATAAAAAAAAAATTTCTACCCGGCTCCGACTACCTCGCTTTAATGCGCCTTATAATCCGGTGCGCCTTATGTATGAAAATAGACCATCAAATAGACCGTTCATTGATAGTGTGCCTTATAATCCGGTGTGCCTTATAGTCCCAAAAATACGGTATTACCACTTTTGTCAGATTCAAGTTATTTCTGTGACCATTGTGGGTTTTTCTTTCATTAACAGAGGGGTACCAACAATTTTGTCCACGGCTGTATGTTAAGTAGTGATGACAAAATGCTGCATGAATCAGTCAAGAACTGCAAATAGTATCCATGGGAAAAAATTAACCTGGTAAGTGTTGTGTTTGGAAATAATGAACTGCAGACAGGTCCACATGCTTAGGTTAACTTTAATGAATGTTAGCAGAGCTTAAAGGGAACACGCAGTGAGGTGAACTGGGAAGGTGGTATACCTAAGATGGAGAGCAAGAGACCTGCTAGCCCTGGCTATCCGGCTATTATACCCCGCGGCATAATGATGTCACACATGCATACGTGCAAGCGCTGCGTGGTATGTATTGCCATTTCCCATATATCCCCCCCCCCACACACACACACACACACTGGAAAAGCTTTGAAACATATCTAGATAGCCTTAGCAAGGACAGTAAGTAAATATAAGGCAAAACTAGCATATCAGCTAGAGTGTAGTTGTTCATACTTACACACTTGTGGGTTAGCTGTCATGTATGCTCCTTCAGGGCAGAGCGACAAACCCATGCGCTGAATGGTGTTTGTGCATTTATTAAAGAAAACAACAAAGTCCCAAAAAAGTGCAAACAGTACAAAAAAATGAAAGCAAGAAAAACTTACAGGCTGTAGCACTCCTGAGCTAGCTTGGCTCAGGAGGAAATGCGGAGGTGATCTGAGTAATGTTCAGGCACAAGAAAACCAGTCTTGACACAAACAATCTAGCAGCAATGACTGACTGAAAAAGCAGCAGTTAAATAGTGAAGAGAACTGGTACAATGAACAGCAGGTGTGGGGAGCCAGAGCGGGCGGTGACCTAATTACAGAACTCTCTCAGCTGAGATGACAAGGAGAGCAGGCAGAGAGTAATTATTAACCAAGTGGGAATGCCTGGGAGAGGAGGAATAATGGCCCTGTCACAGAAAAAGGTCAAATACTCAAAGGCTACATAAATAGACCACATAATAACAATACTGAAACATAAATAATAAATAGAACGATAAATCATCAGAAATCAAAAAACAGAAAAAACACCACAAGGCTGGAAAACATACATAAACTAGAAAAGCACTCGGAGAGCGCAGACCTCCGCCAAGTGCCACAATTCCCCCCATACAGTGTTTGTGTGTACGTTTTCAGATTCCTTGAGCATGTAAACATATGACTAGCAATTGGATTCACAATGATTATTTGTTTATTTGACAGGGACAGTGCAATAAACACACAATTAATCAATGACAATCAATGTGATAGTGATAGGATTAGTGGTTCAGTAGTAAAAGCATTGCCTCCTTGGCGGAGGTAATAAACTGAAGTGTTGCTGTTGTGTCCATCTCCTCCACTGACGGATGCCAATTGGGTAGACAGGTTGCCGTGGGTTTTATATTATATTATTTTGGGGTTGCGCTCCGCGGCAAACGCGAATTTAGAAGCTTCGCCGGCAGAGAGCTCGTTTTTGCGCAGCGCCTATGGCTGGCCGGTGAATTTCTGCCAAATGCGCAGCTCCTATGGCTGGCCGGGGAATTTCTGCCAAAGAATCCGTCGGCGGATAGCTGCCCGTGTGAGGTTTTGCAGTTGCGTGCAAACACAGGCACGCTGGCGGGCCCAGGCCAGCAGTGTTTTCCGCGTGCTTTTGTGCCTAAAACCGTTGAAGAACGCAGAGTTTGTGTTGCAGACACGATGACCAGCGCCTCCATTGCGCCTGCGCACATGTTGAAAATGACCCTATGTCACAGTGTTGAAAAAATGCTTTAAAAAATTCCTGTATCCAGGACGGTGAACCGGATCACCCCCAAAATTTAATCAGTTCTTCCTTGTACCATTTCCAACAACGCCTGAAAGTTCATGGAAATCCGTCCAAGACTTTTTGAGTTATCTTGCTAACCAACAGACAAACAGACAGACAGACAGACAGACAGACAGACAGACAGACAGACAAACACACAGACAAACCCCCCCGGCAAAAACATAACCTCCTCCTGACCTTTTCGGCCTGGCGAGGTAAATATACATAAATGAATTGAGAGTCTGAGCCCGGTGCCACCTGTGCTCAGTCATGTGAAGTGTGATGTGTGTTTAAGTGGTGGATCCCAGACACCCCAAGGGTAACACCAAAAGATCCCCCCCCACGCACCCACTCCAAAAAAAAAGGTACAGCAAAAAAAACAAAAAAAACCCAACAAAAACAGCGTGGGATATGGGGGGCCACATGTAAGGAGGGAGCAAAACTACAGGGCCGCACTCAGCCTTCTCAGGTACCCACACCATGTCAATACTTAATGGGACTAGGCCCTCCCAGGCCAAGGAGCTGGAAAGTTCAGGGGGCAACCAAAGTCCCAGGCCTGGCGGAAGGTCAAGGTGGAATGAGTCAGGTTGACTGCCAGAGAACATTGGCTACCTGATCTCCTCCCAAGAGCCAGGCAAGATCTCTCCAAAACAGATAAGAGGAAAACAAGAGAGATACTTGCCTGAGCTCGAGCTCCACCGCTGTCCAGGACATCGTCGATTCAGAGCGACACGTGTCAGGCCCAGTCACTTGGAGGTCCAGCTCCGGCTTCCACTCTGCTGTGGTGGCCTCCGCAGCAGGCTTGATGGTGGTTGGAGTCGTGAGGCCCCCAGGCAAACAGACCCACACTGGTGGCTCCTCCGGCGTGGCAGCTGGGGTCGGCTCCGTGCTGGCACTGGATGTGGGTCCTCCAGGGCTACAGGCTCCTCCATCAACCGGCGGCTTAGTTCTGGGGCCGGCGGACGCTCAGGAATAGATGGGGGAGACACGGAGAGGATAAGTGAGCCATGGGTGGCTGCAGCAGGTGGTGAGGACTCTGGGGACTGCATACCCAGAGCCTCGTCACCGGGGATCAGGCAAGACAAATTATTATTACTAAGAGAAGAAATAAATGTCACTTGCCTGCCCTCCTGGTGTGTAATGTTGCCCACTGCAGCTGGAGGTGTATCATCCCTCTCCATGTCTACGGTGAACCTGGGCCCTCAATGGAATGTGGAGGAGCCGCTCCTGTGGACACAGGAGTGGGCATACCCAGGGAAGCCCTGGAGGACCTCTCGGTAGAGGCATCGGAGGATACGGCAGCAGTGAGGAGAGGGTGCGGGCTGGCATGACAGCCAACGAAGAAGAAGAAAAGGGGGCTCTGCCATGGGGAATTGTCAGGCTCAGCGTCTGGGAAGTGGCTGCCAAAGAGGAGGATGGTTTCCTCTGGGGACCAGTGCAGAATGACATTGTTTTGGTGGAGCTGGAGTAAGTCATTGTTGGAGCGGCAACATCGGCAGTTGTGTTTGGAGATAATGGACTGCAGACAGGTCCACGTGTTGAGGTTAACTTTATGAATGCTAGCAGACATGGTAGGAGGGAGCACACAGTGAGGGTGAACTGGGGCAGGTGGCACACTAAAGGGTGGAGAGCAAGAGACTGGCTAGCCCTGGTAGCCAGCTATTATACCCTGCGGCGTGATGACATCACACATGCGTACATGCAAGTGTAGCGAGGTGCGTCGAGCCCTTTCCCATACATATAATCACAGTAAGTACAGTTTCCCTCTTTTGCATAAAAAATATTTTCTGTGCTGCCAAGAAGGAATTTTTTCTTCTTAAATTTGCATATTTATTTTTTGTTGTGAATACACAAACTTTTTTCAGGTAAATTTATTATTCTTGAAAATTAAAGACTCGCTGTCAGATACTCAAAATGTTTAATGTAAATTTGCAGCTTTTTGTAACACATTAATAAGATAAATTTGCGATTTTCTGAAAGATTTGGTTGGGGATTTAGTGACAAATTTATACTTTTTTCATTTAAAGTCCTATCTAATATTTGCACCTTTTAATTGTGCATTTGTGATTTGTGAGTTGTTGTTTTTTTTTTTCTCTCTTAGGCTTAGATCTGCTAAAGATACTAATGGAGACATCCTAGTTCCCACTCCACCATCCTTTAATTCCATTTCAGGGAGTTAGCAACCCTTATATAAGGGGGACTTTTGAAATCAGTGAAGAAAAAAAAACCCACCTCAGTTCTTTGGGACTCTTCGGTAATGACAATTATAAAAGTTCTTTTTGTTTGTTTGTTTGTTTTTTAACCAAAGTAATCAACTAATTATTATTGGTAGCAACAGCAATTCAATATACTGTATGTTGATTGAAGCAATCTTGTCAAATATAAAAAAGAAAGCTTTCCCATTTTATATTCCATCTTACACTTGATTGCCATAAAAGGAAACTGATTAAAATTTTGCTGTTGGATATAACAATGAGGGTATTTATCCAAATACATGATAGATCAATCTAAATTAGATATATCTGAGTCAGTGTAGCTAGCTGTGGACCTGACTGACAGTTTCATAGAAACGAGGTAGCTGCTGTATATTAGAAAACAAGGATTATGAGGATCATTTCAGATTGGAGATGAATATGCTGCTCTCTGCTGGTGCTAATATCAAAGATCCATCTTTAAAATTAGATTTTTTTTCTTAATACATTTGCTAATACAAATGCCTTACATCCTAATACATTTACTCACCCACTGACCAACAGGTTGCAATTCGGAACACAGTTTCTATGATTTAACACAGGACATGGTCAAAACAATACTTTATGTAGCAATACCTTGAAGTGAATACAAACCCCCCAATTCCAGGGAACGTGGGATGTTGTGTAAAACATAAAATAACAACAGAATACAAAGATTTCCAAATCCTTTTTCAACCTATATTCAGTTGAACACACTAAAAGACAAGCTATTCAATGTTCAAACTAGAAAACTTATTTTATTTATTTATTTATTTTACAAATATACATTCATTTCGAATTGAAGCCCACAATATGTTCCTAAAAAGCTGAGACAGGGGCAAGAAAAGACTGGGAAAGTTGAGGAATGCTCAAAAACACTCTTTTGGACCATTCCAGAGGTGAACAGATTAATTGGAAACAGGTGAGTGTCATGATTGTGTATTAAAGGAGCATCCCCGAAAGGGTCAGTCTTTGACAGACAAAGATGATGCAAGGTTCACTACTTAGTCAGCAACTGAGGTTTATTATGTGCTCATTATTTGTGGCAGTATAATGCAATAGCTGAGTGACTACTGCTGCTCCTGTAGCCCACAATAAGAGGATTTTTTTTTTAAACTGGCTTTTTTCACCCTCCTCTAGGTATGTTTAATCAGCTTCATTGACACTTAAGATCATCCTTTAAAGGTAGAATGAGCAGAAAATTGTTCTGTCACAAAAATCAATATGAAATGCATGTAATAAAAGTTATCATAATCAATCTCCAACGGAATGCTTAAAAGCCCACAGAATAAGTAAGTCACAGAAATGTATTATATTAATTAAGCAGTATTACATGAGAGGGAGTGTGATATCATTGAATATATCACTACAGTGATTGAGTCATAGGCCCAAGGCACAGACGTATAGTGGGGTAAAAAAGTATTTAGTCAGCCACCAATTGTGCAAGTTCTCCCACTTAAAAGATGAGAGAGGTCTCCAATTTTCATCATAGGTATACCTCAACTATGAGAGACAAAATAAGAAAAAAAAATCCAGAAAATCACATTGAAGGATTTTTAATGAATTAATTGGTAAATTCCTCGGTAAAATAAGTATTTGGTCAATAACAAAAGTTCATCTTAATACTTTGTTATATACCCTTTGTTGGCAATGACAGAGATCAAACGTTTTCTGTAAGTTTTCACAAGGTTTTCATACACTGTTGCTGGTATTTTGGCCCATTACTCCATGCAGATCTCCTCTAGAGCAGTGATGTTTTGGGGCTGTTGCTGTGCAACACAGACTTTCAACTCCCTCCAAAGATTTTCTATGGGGTTGAGATCTGGAGACTGGCTAGGCCACTCCAGGACCTCGAAATGCTTCTTACAAAGCCACTCCTTCGTTGCCCGGGCGGTGTGTTTGGGATCATTGTCATGCTGAAAGACCCAGCCACGTTTCATCTTCAATGCCCTTGCTGATGGAAGGAGGTTTTCACTCAAAATCTCACAATACATGGCCCCATTCATTCTTTCCTTTACATGGATCAGTCGTCCTGGTCCCTTTGCAGAAAAATAGCCCCAAAGTATGATGTTTTCACCCCCATGCTTCACAGCAGGTATGGTGTTCTTTCTCCTCCAAACACGACAAGTTGAGTTTTTACCAAAAAGTTCTATTTTGGTTTCATCTGACCATATGGCATTCTCCCAGTCCTCTTCTGGATCATCCAAATGCTCTCTAGCAAACTTCAGACGGGCCTGGACATGTACTGGCTTAAGCAGGGGGACACGTCTGGCACTGCAGGATTTGAGTCCCTGGCGGCGTAGTGTGTTTCTGATGTAGCCTTTGTTACTTTGGTCCCAGCTCTCTGCAGGTCATTCACTAGGTCCCCCCATGTGGTTCTGGGATTTTTGCTCACCGTTCTCGTGATAATTTTGACCCCACGGGGTGAGATCTTGCGTGGAGCCCCAGATCGAGGGAGATTATCAGTGGTCTTGTATGTCTTCCATTTTCTAATAATTGCTCCCACAGTTGATTTCTTCACACCAAGCTACTTACCTATTGCAGATTCAGTCTTCCCAGCCTGGTGCAGATGTACAATTTTGTTTCTGGTGTCCTTTGACAGCTCCTTGGTCTTGGCCATAGTGGAGTTTGGAGTCTGACTGTTTGAGGTTGTGGACAGGTGTCTTTTATACTGATAACGAGTTCAAACAGGTGCCATTAATACAGGTAACGAGTGGAGGACAGAGGAGCCTCTTAAAGAAGTTGTTACAGGTCTGTGAGAGCCAGAAATCTTGCTTGTTTGTAGGTGACCAAATACTTATTTTACTGAGGAATTTACCAATTAATTCATTAAAAATCCTTCAATGTGATTTTCTGGATTTTTTTTTTCTCATTTTGTCTCTCATAGTTGAGGTATACCTATGATGAAAATTGGAGACCTCTCTCATCTTTTAAGTGGGAGAACTTGCACAATTGGTGGCTGACTAAATACTTTTTTGCCCCACTGTAACTGTGCATTTGATAGTGCATGACCTTGAGTCTACCATTGCTTCTATACAACAATTCCACAAGCATAATTTATTAAGTGAAGCAATACATGACAAACAACTATGATTTGTTTAACCAGTTGTTTTGCTATACCACCCTTTTTTCCATTCCTGGTAAGCTCTTCACCAGGTTCCTCCTCAGTCGTGCTCTTCCAGCCATCAGAGGTGGCCGTCGCCCTCAGCAGGCAGGCTTCATGCCCAACCACTCGACCTCAGACTACATCTCTGCTGTTCATGTCATGGTGTGTTAAATTCTTGACAGCTCACGTGCACGATACCAAACACAGGATGGAACCACACTGAGGGGCACGTTTGACAGTTTTATTAATAGCAGATATCACAGCACACAGCTACAGAAACAGTCACTTGCCAGAGGAATGGACCTGTGGAGAGAAGACGAGAGCCGTGAGCTGAGGAGTAGAGTAAGGGGAAAATGGGCGAGCCAAATTGCCACTTACTTGGGAAATCCAAGGACAACCGGCAGGATCTGGCGGGGAATAGACGAACCAGTAGGGTAGGAGGAGAAAAGTTGCTGATGGTGCCTGACCGGGGAGATGAAGGTGCTGAAGGGCAGTGAGGTGGAGCAGGAGAGTGCACACAGTCCCAGTGACACACCTACACGATGACAGCAACCTGAGAGA
Organism: Pholidichthys leucotaenia; assembly: GCA_020510985.1. Classification (NCBI taxonomy): domain Eukaryota; kingdom Metazoa; phylum Chordata; class Actinopteri; order Cichliformes; family Pholidichthyidae; genus Pholidichthys; species Pholidichthys leucotaenia. The sequence continues at coordinate 103,366,176 of CM035846.1, forward strand.
AAGGAGAAGAGAGATGGTTAATGACGAGTTAACAATCACAACAATATAAAGCAAGTCCAAACATGGGCAGTATACCCAGACGAGCCAGCGTAGATTGCGGGATTGAGGGAACCTCCTTAAGTACGCTGGCTGATGAGTGGGCACAGGTGTGTCTTCTGCCTCAGGTGCAGTGATGAGTTAGTGAAGGTGAGACCAGAGGGGAGGGGCACGTTCCCGCTGCCCATGACAGTTCACCTATTAATAGAGAAGGCCTATGAATTCCGCAAGGACCATTATCTCTATATAGCCTTTATTTATCTTAAGGCTGCCTTCGACACCATGGACCACGCTTCTCTTTGGAGTATCCTGCAGACCCTCGGAGCCCCACCTAAAATCGTAGCCCTGTTTAAGTGGCTCTACAGCAGCTTGGAGAGCTGTGTCCGTGTGAACTGAAAGGAGTCCGGCTGATTTCCCTTCAACAGCGAGGTCCGACAGGGTTGTGTGGCCGCTCCTGATCTCTTCAACTGTGTCATCTGATGGCCAAGGTCTGCGACCGGGTCCCTGGCATGCAGTTTGGCAACTACCATCTGGCTGACCTTGAATATGCTGATAATACCATCCTATTTCAGCCCATCCTATAGTCAGCTGAGAGATGCTCTAGTTGTCTACCACGAAGAGGCAGCGAAGCTGGGCCTTGTGCACGTCAGCGATGGACCGGACCCTCCCCCGTTACAGCTCGGGAATGATGCCGTTGAGTTTGTCAATTCTTTGTGTATCTGGGATCCACAGTGACCAACAATGGGGACATGAAACCAGAGATCAATCGCAGACGTAGCCTCGCTGTATCAGCCCTTCAGGCACTATGGAAACCTCTATGGCGCCATCATTCAGTCTCCCGAAAGATGAAGTTGCACATATATAATGCATCAGTCCTCTCCATTCTACTCTATGGATCAGAGACATGGCCACTGAATAAGACTCTGGTCTCGAGAGTGGATGGGTTTGATAGTCGGGCCCTCAGAACCATTGAAAACATCAGGTGGCCCCAGCACACTTATAATGACGCGCTCCGAGCCCGCACACATCAGCCTACAGCATCCTACCTTATTACACAGCGACGTATCTGTTGGTTTGGCCATGTCCTCCACCTCCCATCAGAACATCCGACAAAAGTCATCCTCATGTTTGATCCCAGGGCCTCAGGATGGAAAAGGCCTCGGGGCAAGCCACGCACCAGGTGGCTCGATGTGGTGGAGAGAGACCTCCGACAGCTGGCCCAAAACCGGCAATGTTGGCACTCACTGGTTAACCTGATTGGCTCTATGCATGGTGAAAGCCACCCAGCCCTCACGCCGCAGGAATAGTTAGTAAGCAAGTTAAGTAACAAAAATAGTCCACATTAAGGTTAATATAGAGTAGAACTGACTTACTGCCCTACATTTATCAAACTTGCATAAGAATGAAAAGTGGTCATGCGATCATTTCAATGCAAAGTTCGATATATATTAATCTGAATGTGATTGTATGGTTCACTCAAATCCTACATCAGATCTGAACTTGGGTACACAAATTTTCAAGTCGCTGTAGACTCCCAGTACAGCAGAGAAACCTGGCTGTGTGGGAGAATAATTTTATTATATCAAATTATAATGAGCAGTGCAACATTTGAAGTTGATTTCAAATGTTTTGTGTTATATTTATATGACAATTTTGATGATTTTCTGTAAAAACTACAGAGGCTGCTTTTAATAATTATAAATGTTATATCCATATATATGAACTGGCATAAGCTCCCCGTGTGCTTCTTCACAGTGCACGGAGGAGGAGATAAGGACGAGGATTTAAGTGCAGGGTTATGCACCACACACATTTATTAACACAACAAGACTGACTCACAGTTACAGTAATGGTTTCCTTAGAAACTCAAGGAGTCCTCCAGGATGCTCGACAGTCCACAGGTGAGGATGACTGGGGAAAATGCACACAGAAAATACTCACAGAACTGGAGCAGTCCGAGTTAGTCCAAACAGGCATTGAGGGAAACATAGTCCTTAGTGACTTTGACTACCATACAGTGATTAATGACTGCATGGCTAGTGCAATGACCCAGCAATGCGTGACTGGAAAAAGGATCCTTAAGTGCACGCATGGCTGGGGATGGTAGATTGGACGCACCTGGGCAAGGCCCGGGAAAGATGATCAACGGGGCTGGGAACAGCTGATGGTAATCAGTGAGGGGGGCGTGGTTGGACTGGCAGACTGTCAGCAAACAGCAGAGTTTTGAGACAATGGGAACTGTGTAGGTCTTCCAATGTGGGAAGGGGGCAGCCAACGTTGATCATCTTTGCCGGGCCTCACCCAGGTGCCTCCAATCTACCATCCCCAGCAATGCCTGCACTTTAGGGGCCTTTTTCCAGTCACGCATTGCTGGGTCATTGCACTAGACATACGGTTGTTAATCGCTGTATGATAGTCTAAGTCACTGAAGGACTGTGTTTCTCTCTGTGCTTATTTGGACTAACTCAAACAGCTCCTGTTCTGTGAGTATTTACTGTGTGTGTGTGTTCCCCGGTTATCCTCACCTGTAAACTGTGGAGCGTCCTTGAGGACTCCTTGAGCTTCGAGGGGAACCACTGTTGAAACTGTGTGCCAGCATTGTTGTGTTTAATAAATGTGTGTGGCGTTAAATCCTGCCTGTAAATCCTTGTCGTTTCCTCCTCCTCCGTGCGCTCTTCCATAGCGCACGCAGAGTTTATGACAATAATGGCCCAATCTAACCCTCTAACTGCGACCTGTAAGGAAACTATTGATCCACATGCAGATGGAATGTGAAAAACCCCAGGTCCTCCAGTTTAACCACCAGTCTGTGTGGAATAATGGTGTTAAATGGAGAACTGTAGTCCACAAAGAACATCTGCACATTGCTCTCCCGCTGCTCTAAATAGGACAATGCAGCATGAAGAGCCATAACTACAGCATCCTCCGTGGATCGGTTCATTCTATAAACAAACTGGTAAGGATCAAACCTTCGGGGCAAACATGATGTGATGTGACCCCGAACCAGTTTTTCAAAACATTTCATCACCACAGGAGTGAGTGCAACTGGTAACAACTGATAGTCATTTAGGCTAGAAATGTGGGACTTTTGGGCAGAAGGACTATGGTAGAGGATTTCAGACAGGGTGGTACAAAGGACTGAGCCAAGGACTGATTGAAAATCCTAGTAAGAACCGCATAAATGCATAAATGCCATGTATGACATTTTTTAACAATAATGGACCCAATTTGCAGGCTCCTCACAGACAACAGTCTCAAGCAAAGGTAAGTGTTGTTTTATTTAACAGTGTGAATGACTGGAATAACTGGTGCTGGTACCCCTGCGGAGGCAGCCAGTAAATGTTGACTGTGTTATGCTGTTCTTGCATAACAGGTGTTGAGATTAGCTGTGAACTTGGCTTTGGTTCCACAGATCCAGTTTTCCAGTCTAGCAAAAAGGCAGGTATAGTGATTTGACTGCAGATGAGAGATGTGATTCCTTGGCCTGAGATTAAGGTTGAAGATGATAACCTTGCTTGAGACTTACAGTTTATGATGAGGATGATTAGGTAGGAAAGGAGTCCTTTTATTGGAGTAGGAAATTTGCTCACAGGTATGGAGAATCCGTGTCGGGGAAGTCGAGATAGAATTCCTAAGATGAGAGGAGGATGAAGATGTTTTGCCAGATAAGAGGTAATAGTTACATGGTTTCGGGAGAGAGGAGAGGCACACTGTCATGAAGAACACACAGGATAAGGAGCTTATGGTAACAGCATGGAGAGCAGTCTAAATGTGCATTCAGACCAAATGCGAAAGTGCAAATTTTTCGTGCAATTACATGTTAACTCAGTGTAAACATGCGAATAGACATGAATTCACCATCTGAGCGAGTTACAGATGGGCGGAGTTGTCTTTATAATTTCTGCAGCTGTGTTCTAACTGCTGTGGAAATCCTCCAAACCGTCATGTTTAGGTTTACATTATCCGAGGGGGTTCTCACCTGAAAAAAATGTTCCTGCCTCCAAAACTTCACCTGGATGACAGTTGTTTACTCTGCTAGCCTGCTAGCTGTCATTAGAACATCCATGGTAGGAGTCTGTGGGTGGATAACTCTGACACTCCAATTCAGCTGCAGAACTCCCGGTCCATCTATTTGCAGGTGAATAGCACTCTCATTTTCAAACTAGCTTACCCTCCAGTTTTGATACTCGGTGATGGCAGAATCTCAATGCTGATTACTAGCTAGCACTACCAAATGCCTCAGATGCGCAAATGCCCTAACTTGCACGTTTTCCACATAGTTACATTGACTTTACATGTTACATGCGCATGCAACATGTTTACATGCATTTGGTCTGAATGCACCTTATGAGCCAGTATTTATACCTGCATGCTGATTAAAGCAGGTGGTGGCAATCAGTGCAGCTGGATAAATAATGAATGATGATTTCAGTGTGCTAAAACCTGGAATACTACAGTGTCCCTACCCCTTAACGGGTGCCTTCTGGCATCCCACCGGGCTTATCAGTATGGGCTCAGTGGAACTTCATCCACCATCCAGTCATCAACAATGAAGGTGCGGGGAATCTACAAACACTCCTCATGTCCATACTACCTCTGTCATGGGGTGGAAGTATTTTGTTGTGTTTTTTGGGTTTTACTGTATATGGCTTTAAGTTAAGTCTGCATGTTTTATAACTTTGCATTTTTTGTAGTTTTTATATTTTAACTGTGTGCTTTTTGTAGGAAATGTTGTCTACTTCCACCCTGTGCTTCCTCTAATTACTAATCAGCAGCACCTGTGTTGACTGGGGATGTGCAGCACCTGTGGCTGCACATGATATAAGAGGTGCTCTGGCAGTCCAGAAGAGAGTTTTTGCCAGGAGGAGAGAGCACTGGATGGGCACCCTGCCAGGACAGGAGGAGGCTGCTGGTCCCAGGAAGATGGCAGAAGGATGGCATGACTGAGGAGGAGGAGGAGGAGGAGGAGGAGGAGCAGTAATGGCCAGGACCATCATGATGCCAGCATTTGGGGGAGGACACTTCCGTGTGGAGCAGTTGGGGTGCTGCAGATGAGAGACAGCAAGAGGCAGAGTGAGGAGCTCTGCCTTGGCTTTAAGTATCTGGTTCCCAGATAGCAGCACCCAATGATGATGATGATGACGATGAAGAATATGGATATGGATATACTGCTGACAAGTGTCTTCCCCTGTATAGGTTTCCTGAGGGTGTCAGTGTCGTGGTGGCAGACGGAGCCTGGCCTGGAAGAGTGGAACCTCCTCCTAAACTTTTAAGGACTTTTATTGTTTGTTTTTAGCCCACTTTTAGTCTTTTTTAGCTTCAGATTTTTTTAGTTAGCATTTTATTCTATTTTAGCTTAATTTAACTTAATTTTAATTCTTAGGTTTTAGGTTAGACTTTTTATTTAAGTGAGCATTTATTTGTACATATTTTATTGTAAATACATTCCTTTGAACATTGTCATTTTAAAGTTTCCCCTTTGATTGCTACCTGTGACTCTTCACCTGGTTTAAAAGAACTAAATAAGTTATGTTTTCAACTACCCTCGGTCATGTTACACTTTCAATGCACCAACTGTAATGTAGTAATGTGGTCTGCCACTAGGGGCACTGTTAAGTGTTGTATGCAGGTTAAGCAGAGTAAAGGAAGAGTAAAAACGGTTGTTGTTGACATTACTGAAGACCTAGCTGTCCTGTCTGTTTATTCTACTTGCTCTCCTTATAAAAACACACTAAAATACATTACATGGTGTTAGAAGTGTCACTCACACGAAGATGGACCAACTAAAACCGCCGAACAGTCTGTCGCTGGAAGGAAACCTTGCAGAAAACTGGCGTTCATGGGTCCAGAAGTTTGAGCTGTACCTGATTGCTAGCAGCATAGCTGAAAAACAGAGAAAATAAGATGTGCTACGTTTCTTCATGTGGCAGGTGACGAAGCTATTAAGGTATTTAATACCATGGACTATGATGATGATGTGGATGGTTTTGACATCCTAAAAAGATTTTGGCAATATTGTGAGCCAAGAAAAAATATAACCTACCTGAGGCACATATTTTTCACAAGAGTACAAGGCAAGAGTGAACCTATCGATGCATATGTGACAGACCTGAAAAACAAGGCCAAAGACTGTGAGTTTGGACTGTTAACTGATTCACTCATAAGAGATCATATTGTGTGTGGAGTCACCAATGACCAGGTGAGAGCAAGATTGCTTAGAGAACCAGACTTATCCCTGAGTAAAGCTGTGGATATATGCAGAGCTAATGAAGCCACACAAAGCCATATGAAAGCTTTACAAGAAGAAACAGAAGTTTCAGTAAACAAGCTAAGCAAAATAAAGCTAACTAAGAGGCCTAAAGAAAGTGACGTCCACGCAAAAAGAGAATGCAATAAATGTGGATATAAACATGAGCCTCGCAAGTGTCCTGCATATGGGCAAACATGTAAAGTCTGCTCACGAAAAAACCATTTTGCTCGCATGTGCCACACAAGGATGCACAAAGAAAGCAGAGAAAGTTCACACAGACAGGAGAAAAATGTGAATGAGATAGAACAAGAGAAAAAAGAAATGTTTATTGGAACCCTTGAGCCAAAGAGAAGAGAAAATAAAAAGCCAGCTCATGTTGATATGATGAATGTCGAAGAAGCTGAAAAATCAAGATGGATAGAAGTTCTGACAATGAATGGTGAAAAGGTCATCTTCAGTTTAGATACGGGTGCATGTTGCAATGTGCTACCTCTCAAAATCTTAAAGAAAGTGACCAAAGGAGATATGCTACTGTTTGAATCCAGAACAAAGTTAGTATCATATTCTCGCCACAAGGTGGAACCAGTAGGCATGGAAAAGCTGAAATGTGAATACAAAACTCAAGGACAGGAGCTTGAATTTCAAGTTATAAAAGCTGATTTGCCAGCGATCCTTGGAGTGGATTCATGCGAACAACTGGGACTGATAACCAGAGTCCACAAGGTGGATGGAGAAGAAGAAACTAACATTCTGACAGAATACAAAGATGTGTTTACAGGACTGGGGTGTGTACCGGGACTACATCACATTCAGGTTGACCCAGCTATAACTCCAGTGATTCACCCACCCAGAAAGGTGCCTTTAGCACTGAAGGACGATATAAAAAAAGAACTAGAAAGAATGGAGACTCTGGGTGTGATTGAGAAGCAAACAGAGCCCACTAATTGGGTCAACAGCATGGTCATTGTCAAGAAAGCAAATAAAAGAATAAGAATATGCATAGATCATCAAGATCTTAACAAAGCTATAAAAAGAGAGCACTATCCCTACAAACAGTGGAAGAAGTTGTTGTAGAGATGCCGAATGCAAAGGTGTTTTCAGTGCTAGACGCAAACCATGGCTTCTAGCAAATACAGCTTGATGAAGAAATTTCCAAGTTATGCACCTTTAACACACCATTTGGTAGATACCGATTTAAGAGGCTTCCCTTTGGTGTGTCATCAGCACCAGAAGTCTTCCAAAAGTACATCACCCAGAGACTGGAGGACCTGGAAGGAGTTGAGAATGTTATGGATGACATCCTGGTGTGGGGTGTAAATAAAGAACAACATGACAAAAGGCTGAGACAACTACTGGAAAGAGTGAAACGCATTAATCTGAAATTGAACGAGGACAAATGTAAGATTGGCATGACTGAAATACAATACTGTATATTGGACACATTTTGAGTGCAGAAGGCCTGAAGCCAGACCAAGAAAAAGTCAGAGCAATAGTTAACATGCCTCAACCAGAAGATGTGGCTGCACTCAGAAGATTTCTCGGTATGGTGCAGTACCTTGCAAAGTTCATACCAAACCTGTCAGAGGTAAGTGCACCACTTAGAAAACTCCTGGAAGGAGAAGTTGCATGGCACTGGGAGTCACAGCAATAAAAGGGCTTTGAACAGCTGAAGTCACTTGTCAGTGAAACCCCTGTGCTGAGATTTTATGACATAAAAAAAACAGTTACATTGTCTGTGGATGCAAGCTCTGAAGGACTGGGAGCTGTGATATTGCAAGAGGGTCAGCCAGTGGCTTATGGTTCAAGATTGCTAACAGACACACAGAAAAGATATGCACAAATTGAAAAGGAACTTTTGGCTATTGTGTATGGCTGTGAGAAATTCAAGCAGTATCTGTATGGAAGACCAGTACAGGTTGAGTCAGACCATAAACCACTGGAAGCTGTGTTCAAAAAAGGGTTGCATAAAGCACCACCCAGACTACAACATATGCTGATGAGTCTGCAGCCTTTCAACCTGCAGGTTACATATAAACCAGGCAAAGACTTGTACATTGCAGACACTCTGAGCAGATCTTTTCTTAAAGAGCAGACAGAAAAACTATTGGAGGAGGAACTTGAAGTTAATCTTCTTACAGTACACCTACCTGTCTCAGAGGAAAAGCTGAAGTTATTCCAGAAAGCAACAGCAGCAGATGAGGAACTGCAAAAGTTAATGAAAGAAGATCAGTCAGGATGGCCAGCACAAGTCAGTCAAGTTCCAGTTGAGATAAGGAAGTATTGGACAGTCAGAGAGGAATTCACATGCTCAGAAGGACTAATATTCAAGAACTACAGACTTGTGGTGTCAAAGTCTGAGAAAGGAAATGCTTCAGAAAATCCATGAAGCACATCTTGGCGTTGTTCCAAGGTTGTCATAGCCAGGAGCGGCACTGGGGTTAAGCTCCCAGTGCTTATAAAGTGCTCCTTATGGCGTGCGTCTCGAAAAGCCTCTGACAACTAAGTCCAACTCCTAGCCTGCCCGTGTGGTTTAGTCTCTAAGCCTGGCAGAACTGCTTTTACTAATAGGAGAAGGGGCGAGGGCGGATCTCTGGCACCTTAAAATCAGATGCTTCGGGTAGATGGTGGCTCGTCAACCTGGGAAGGTAGCCCATCTAGGGGAAGGTAAACCCTGATTTCAAACCTCTGCTGCCTTGCGGCACACTCGGTCACGGGAAAGGCTTCGGGAGTCAACCCTGAGAAAAAATCCGGAGTCGGAGTCCCTAAGGCAGTTCTCTGTTGTGCTCAACATCGTTCTGGCAGCTCCTGCAATGGTGCTGGTGCCAAACTGTAGCAGCCCTGCTGTTCCTTTGGATTCATCAGTGACGTGGAGAGGGGGGACATGCTGCATGGGCAACATCTTGTCCTCCATATCTTCCTGCCCAGGCTTGAATCCTACCAACGCCCAATGCTGGAAGGTAGAACACCGGATCACTGGAGAGGACACTCCAGCTTCGCCTTTGGCGTAGACAAAACACGGGGAATGACAGTTACCGGTTATAAGCCACCACTCAATTGGCGTAGAGCGTGGCGCCAGGGGTTGTTCCCGATGGTGGGAGGGATCATCGGATCTCACTGGACAGCTACCGCCCGCCTCAAGCTGGGCAGCCCCCAGCCAATAAGGTGTTGTCCCGCCACAGCCTGCTTTCCTCATTGGGTGCATGGGGATGAGGAGAAGTCCGAACGGCAGGCTGAGAACTTTCACACCAGGCAAGACAAAAAAAACAAAAGAGACCAACTCTAAAACTGGGAACTTCGAACGTCCGCACTATGATGACCGGACTCGCTGCTAACCTCAAGGACATCAACGACACCAGGAAGACTGCCATCATCAATAATGAGCTGAAGAGGCTGGAAATGGATATCGCCACTCCAGGAAACACGGTTGGCTGACGCAGGCACACTGAGAGAGACGGACTACATGTTCTACTGGCAGGGAAAGAGCAGTGACGAACACAGGGAACACGGAGTGGGCTTCGCAGTGAAGAACACCTTGCTGAAGATGGTGGAACCGGGCAGCAATGGCTCTGCACGACTCCTCACCCTCCGCCTCAACACCACTCAAGGCCCAGTCATCCTCGTCAGTGTGTATGCCCCAACACTGACAGCCACACCAGAAGCAACAGACGAGTTCTACGAGAATCTCGCAACAACTGTCAGGATCATCCCCAACTCTGAACAACTCATTCTCCGTGGAGACTTCAATGCCAGAGTGGGTGCTGACCACGACTCCTGGCCCTCCTGTCTTGGACCATTTGGAGTGGGCAGAATGAACGACAACGGACAGCGGCTGCTCGAGTTCTGCACTTATCACGATCTGTGCATCACAAACTCGTTCTTCAAGACCAAACCCCAACACAAGGTTTCCTGGCGACATCCGCGCTCAAAGCACTGGCACCAGCTGGACTTGATCCTGACCAGGCGCACCTCACTGAAGAACGTGCTAATCACCCGTTCGTTCCAGAGTGCAGATTGCGACACAGACCATTCATTGGTGTGTTGCAAGGTCAAGATGCAGCTGAAGAAATTCCATCATGCTAGACAGCCTGGAAAGGCACGGATTGACACCAGCAAGATGGCCCAACCAGAACTTGTTGAGCGGTTTGCCTCCACCTTTGAGAAGGAACTTGGTGTACCACAAGAAGGAGAATCTGCAAAGCAGAAGTGGGAAGAGCTGCGAAACACCATCCACCGCACAGCCTTGGCTACCTTTGGGAGGAAGACCTCGAAGTCACAGGACTGGTTTGATGCCAAGTTGACCCAGATGACCCCCGTCATTGAAGCCAAGCACTCAGCTCTTGCAGAGTACAAGAAGTACCCAAACGAGAAGAATCTCCAGATTCTCAGGGCTGCAAGAAGCAAAGTTCAGCAGACTGCTCGGCGCTGTGCCAACGAGTACTGGACTCAGCTCAGCCAAGACATTCAAACCGCTGCCATAACAGGGAACATCCGTGGTATGTACGATGGAATCAAGAAAGCACTTGGTCCGGCTCAGAGCAAGACGGCCCCCCTCAAATCCTCCACTGGGGAGATGATCACAGAAAAGAACAAGCAGATGGAGAGATGGGTGGAACACTACTCCGACCTCTACTCCAGAAGAACACCGTGACACCATCAGCCCTTGATGCCATCGATTGCCTGCCATCCATGGACGAACTTGACGCCGAGCCAACCATCGACGAACTCAGCAAGACCATTGATAGCTTGGCCGCTGGCAAGGCACCCAGCAATGACGGCATACCCCCGACCTGATCAAGCACCGCAAGACCGCCCTACTGCTGCCATTGCATAGCGTCCTCTGCCAGTGCTTGAAGGAAGGTGCCGTACCACAGGACATGAGGGACGCCAAGATCATCACCCTCTACAAAAACAAAGGGGAGAGAAGCGACTGCAACAACTACAGGGGCATCTCCCTCCTCAGTGTTGTTGGCAAAGTCTACGCACGAGTTGTTCTTGTCCATCTACAGAAGCTTGCCGAACGTGTCTACCCTGAGCCTCAGTGTGGCTTCCGCGCTGAGCGATCGACGGTAGACATGATATTCTCCATCCGCCAACTCCAGGAGAAATGCAGAGAACAGAACATGCCCCTGTACGTCACCTTCATCGACCTCACCAAAGCATTCGATCTGGTCAGCAGAGAGGGCCTTTTCAAGATCCTGCCAAAGATAGGATGCCCACCAAAGTTGCAAAGCCTCATCGAATCGTTTCACACCAACATGCAGGGGATAGTGCAGCACGACGGCAATGTCTCAGAGCCATTCAACATACGCAGCGGAGTGAAACAGAGCTGTGTACTTGCGCCAACCCTCTTTGGGATTTTCTTTGCTATGCTCCTGAGGCATGCCTTCAGCACAGCAACAGAGGGAATCTACCTGCACACAAGATCTGACGGCAGGCTTTTCAACCTCGCCCGCCTGAAAGCCAGAACCAAAGTACGCGAGGCTCTAATCAGAGACATGCTGTTCGCAGACGACGCTGCAGTTGCAACCCACACACAGCAGGAGCTTCAGACCCTCATGGACCGCTTCTCCCAGGCATGCAAGGACTTCAGGCTTACCATCAGCCTGAAGAAGACTAACGTCTTGGCGCAAGGCACGGAAGCACCACCAACCATCACCATCGACGACTACGAGCTGAAGGTCGTGAATCAGTTCACGTACCTGGGGTCCACGATCAGCAACAACCTCTCCCTTGATACAGAGATCGACAAGAGGATTGGAAAATCAGCCTTCACACTCGCTCGCCTCACCACACGAGTGTGGGAGAATCCCAAACTTTCTGTCAAGACAAAGATGGCAGTGTACAATGCCTGCGTCATCAGCACACTGCTCTATGGGAGTGAGACCTGGACAACATACGCCCGGCAGGAAAAGAGACTGAACTCCTTCCACTTGCGCTGCATTCGCCACATCCTGGACATATCCTGGCAGGACAAAGTGCCCAACACAGAAGTTCTGTCCCGCGCCGGCCTTCCCTCCATGTTCACTCTACTCAGGCAGTGCAGGCTCCGCTGGCTAGGCCACATTCACTGTATGGAGGATGGCAGAATCCCCAAAGACGTCCTCTACGGAGAACTGGCAACTGGCAGGAGAGACATTGGCCGCCCACAGCTGCGCTTTAGAGACGTCTGCAAGAGAGACATGAAGGCCCTGGAGATCAACACAGAGTGCTGGGAGGACCTTGCAACGGACCACTCCAAATGGAGAGGCACCCTGACCAGACAGCTCAAGGCAGGTGAAGAGAGACTGACTGCTGCAGCAGATGAAAAAAGAACCCGCAGGAAGAACCGCCACAGCTCCAGCAGCACGGAGACCACCCACAAGTGCGACCTGTGTGACAGGGACTGCCATTCGCGCATCGGCCTGTTCAGCCACAGGCGGTGCTGTTCCAGCTGAGTAGATGCTTAGTATTCTCTTCCATGGTCATCATAGACCGACGGAGGCCGACGACATCTTGGCGTTGTTAAATGCAAAGAAAGAGCAAGAGATGTTTTGTTTTGGCCCAGCATGTCTGAACAAATAGAACTGAACAAATAGAAGAAACAGTGCTAAGGTGTTCTATCTGTAACACACACAAGAGGAACAATGTCAAAGAACCACTTCAGAGTCATGACATTCCCAGCAGAGCTTGGGCAAAAGTTGGTGTTGATCTTTTCCATTTTGACCAAGGTGATTATCTACTGTGTGTAATTATTACTCAAAATATCCTGAAATTGCCAAATTGCTACAAACAACAAGCAAACATGTCATTGTAGCTCTTAAATCTATGTTTGCCAGACATGGAATTCCAGACGAGCTCATGTCAGACAATGGACCACAGTTTTCAAGTGCAGAGTTCAGACAATTTGCAGAAACGTGGGAGTTTAAACACACCACATCGAGCCCGGGATACCCACAATCAAATGGGCAAAGTGAACGTGCAATTCAAACAATAAAAAACCTACAGAAGAAGGCACAAGAGAGCCAAGGAGATCCTTATATTGCTCTACTTGAATACAGAAATTCGCCCTTGGATGGAGTCAAATTGTCTCCAGCAAAATTGTTGATGAATCGCAGACTGAAAACAAAATTGCCAACATCAGGTCAGCTGTTAATGCCACAGCTGAACAAGAATAAGCAAAAACAACTGAAGGAGAAACAGATGAGACAGAAACATTACTTTGACCGTGGAACCAGAGCCTTTCCTGCTCTACAAGAGGGAGAGACAGTTAGATTCAGAGCTGAGAATACATGGCAACCAACTATTGTGGTAAAGAGCCACAACACACCAAGATCCTTTGTGATTCAGACCCCTGGGGGATGTAAATTCAGGAGAAACAGGCGCCATCTGCTGAAGTGCAGAGAAGAAAGTTCCTGAAACCACAAACATTGATCAGGAGGATTTCCCGACCTCTGCTTGTGAGCCAACAGAGACCATCTCATCAGAGCAAGCACCTGTTCATTTTCCTGTAAAGGAAACTGAGAATTCCAAAGCAGCTACTGAAGAGCCAAGGAAAAATTCACGCTTTAGCAGACTAATTAAACCCCACAACGTTATACAATGTGAAACAACATAAAGAAATGTTCAAGTATACAGTATATTAAGGGATGTTAGCCCTGTCATGAAAAGAAAAGCAGTTGTTCAGGTTAAAACCATACTTTTTAACTTGTGAGTCATATTAGGATTTATTGTTTTTCTGTAACAATATACAGTAGTATGATATTCTACTTCTAAAGAAGGGAGGTGTAGTGTAGTAATGTGGTCTGCCACTAGGGACGCTGTTAAGTGTTGTATGCAGGTTAAGCAGAGTAAAGAAAGAGTAAAAACGGTTGTTGATTTTACTGAAGACCTAGCTGTCCTGTCTGTTTATTCCACTTGCTCTCCTTATAAAAACACACTAAAATACATTACACCAACTACTGATAACATTGTCCCTTGCAGCGCACGTCCAGAATACAGCTGATGGCATACTGTCACGAGCCCAGCCAGTCTGGTCCTGTAGGCCCAGTTCTGACCGTTCTTTGTGGCTCAGGTATCGGGTTATTTATGTATTGTGTTATCCTTTGATTTCTTGTTGTTCTTTTGTCTTTGTTCCTTTTCTTTTTCCATGCCTGTAGCCACTGCTCTGGCCGGCGACTGTTAGGCAGCCTCTTTGATCCACATTCGTGTGGGTGTTGTCTAACACTCGTCGGTCCGACCATGCCCCCTCTCTTTCTTGACAGCCAGCTGATTCTACTCCGGTGATTGCCATTCCCCCGCCCTCGTCCAGATGTACCCAATTTGTGGAACCAGCAATGTTTGTACTTAAGCGGCGTTCGCCAGTCAAGCATTGCTGGTCCGTTGAATTGTCTACTGGATGTACATAGTTGTGTGTGTACTGTGTGCCACGAAGTGTTCGCCATTTCCACTTTAGCTGTGGTTCTCCTGCGTCCTCTGAGCGATGTCGGCTCTGGGACGCTATTGTGGTTAAAAAGCTTCTCTTCATGCGTTAGCTGGGCAATGCCGGCCTAGGAACGCCAATTGTAAGTTTCTTTGTATTTTTGTACGTCTTCACCTTTTTGGAACTGTTTGTCATTACTTTAATAAATGTGTTGTGGTGTAACCATGCACCTAAGTCCTTCTTTCTACCCCTCTCTGTGCGCTGCGTAAAAGCACACGGGGAGATCCTTGACAGCATACCCTGGACCCCATCAGCCATCTTCGGCGGAGGCAGTGGCTTGGATGGAGGACATAGCAGACTAGAAGAAATGGAAGGAGGGGTGGATGGAGGACTGAGGCAAATGGCAGAGGGGTTAATGACTTTATTGATAGTAAATGGACCAATGAACTACAGAGATTGCTTTCTCTAGTCTGTCTTAAGTGGAATGTTGAGAGTAGACAGCCATACCTTTGGCCCACAGTGTAATTAAGAGCTGGCATTCCGTTGGTTGACGATTGCAGAGTTTTGTTGTGGCATGCAGGAGAAGCACAATGTGAGTAGCCCTCCAGATGTACTGACAATGATGGCTGTGCTGCTTTATGGATGTCATGGCAACCTCCCTCTCCAAAAGGGGCAGCAGTGGAGGATTGTAGCCCACTGATGCCTCAAAGGGTGAGAACCCCATCATGGTGGAAGTGGGTGAGTTGTGAGCATATTCCACCCAGGTAGAAGGAGCTCCATTAAGCAGGACTGGAGGAGGTCAGACAATGGAGAGCCGCCTTGAGCTCCTGGTTCTCTCTGTTGTACTGGCCATTGCTCTGTGGGTGATAGCTGGATGTCAGGCTGAATATTGCTCCAATGGCTCTGCAGAATGCCCTCCACACCTGTGGGATAAACTAGTGACCTCTATCAGACACAATGTCAACTGGAATACCATGCAACCTTGCAGTGTTCGTCTATGGAGTGGGAGAATATCAGGATGTCATCTAGCTAGACAAAGATGAAGGTGTTAAGGAAATCTCTGAGTATATCATTGATCAACCATTGCCATACCAAATGGCATGATTAAATACTCAAAGTGTCCTATTGGAGTACAAAACCTTGTCTTCCATTCACCCCCCTCCTTGATCCAGACTAAGAGGGTAGGTGTTGTGAAGGTCTAGTTTAGTGAAAATTGCCGCACCCTGCACAAGGTCAAAAGTGGAATTAGTGAGAGGTAGGGCATACTTTTCGTTGTCCGTAATATTATTTGACTCATAAAAATCTATGCAGGGGCAAACAGGCAGCAGAGGCTAGGCAGGTAGACAAACAGAATGTGCTCCATGATGTCACTTGTTGTTTTGCCAAATCCAGCTCAAGCTTATGTAGTCTTTACCTGGGGACAGCAGTGGCTCAGGATTTAGAGCAGGTCGTCCAATAACCACATGGTTGGCGGTTCGAATCCCACTCTCCCCAGTATCCTGCTGTTGTGTCCCTGGGCAAGACACTTCACCCCCAATTGCTCCTGGTGGGTCTGGAAGCACCATGTTAGGCAGCATGCCACCATCAGTGCGTGAATGGGTGGATGGCAGGATCTGTAAAGCACTTCGGTCATCAAGAGATGAGAATAAAAGCACTATATAAGTGAACACCATTTACCATTTTAACCTGGGGTAACCAAGCACCAGTTCTGAAGTGGATGTGGGTAAAGTAAAAAACTGTATGTGTTCCTATGATTCCCTGAGACTAACAATGGAACAGGTATGGTTTGCCAAGCTGCAGTGGAAAGGTGTGACTCAGTGTGATTACGTCCAATGATTGGGATAGCGCGAGTGTATGAATGTTGAGTTTAGAAACACGCTTAGCTGAAATAAAGTTCAGCTCTGCTCCAGAATCTATCAGAGCATCAATCATCATCACATCAATCACCATCATCATCATTTAGTTTTGACACCACCAGGAAGGGACCCCAAACTACTTGGCGTGAAAACATACTTTTCCATGTGGCCTCATAAGTCTAGTTCCACAAGAAAACATATAGTGTACAAGATCACTATGGTCTGACAACTATGAAGAAGACAACACATTTTCAAAAAAATTAGTTGAAGGCTTCCTAATTCATTTATCTGTCCTATCTAATGTACAAAGATCCATATACAAGGCTCATGTTCAGCGGAAAGGTATAACGTGTATTAAGCATACACTGGGGCAGATTTACTAAGGTGCTGCGCCATCGCAAAACCCTGTTTTGGCATTAAAAAACTACTGTTGAGATTTACTAAAGGACGCAGAGCAAAATTAGTGGTGGAAAGACATGGACTATGTTAATTTTGTGCCTGACCTCATTGCATATGTATTTGTAGGAGATGTCATGTCAAAGAGCAAATTTGAGGGAGGGGAATATTTAAATTGGCCCTGCGATGGACTGGTGATCTGTCCAGGGTGCACCCTGCCTCTTGCCCAACGATGCTGGGATAGTCTCCAGCCCCCCCACGACCCAAAAAGGATTAAGCAGTAGAAGATGGATGGATGGATGGATGGAGTATTTAAATCACCGTCGCAAGGTGATTTACTAAGGTTTGTGGCTGTCAATCTCCTGCTAAATGTGCCAGAAGTTAACACCCCAAAAAAGCATGTCTTAATTCATCTGTGCCTGACATGAGAGAGATCGTTGGTGCTGAGACACCGGCGAGAACCGAGGGCGCGTGACATGATTATAGGCTCAGGAACACACACACAGGCTCGGGAAGATTTAAGGCTTTTATTCAACAACTGGTGTGTTTGAGTGCATGAATGGAAGTGTGGATGTGGTTGGGTGAACGGGAATGCGTTGAGAGCGGAACAGCTCGCCGTGCAGCCAGGTAACCCTGAGGACAGAGCAGAGCAGGGGATTAGCTACAGTCAAACACCCTGTGGGAAATAATCACCAAGTACTGCTTACGTGCAGGCGAGAAGGTGGCTGGGCATTGGCGATGCAGCAGTCTGCCAGGAGGACAGTGCAGCTGCACGCTCCGACGTGCTGGAGGGAGTATGGCTGAGGAGAGACATGGAAGAGGAATTCCGCCGCCCTGGAGGCCACCTGGTGCACAGGAGAGAAGCTGGAGAGAAGGTAAGAGGTAAAGTGCAGCTTACATGCTAGGGGAATGATGTGCTGGTCGGTAGCGAGGTAGACGAGCACTGGAGGTTTTGGGAGTGTTGACGAGCAGACGACTCCAGGCCGAAGCAGAGGGCAGAGGGAGTTATATAGGCTGGGCTGATGAGGCGCAGGTGCACGCACTGCTGGCGCTGATGACTGGCGAGAGCGAGTTGTAACAGTATCCCCCCCCCCCCCGAGCAGTGCCTCCGGCGCTGCTTTTGCTGGGTGCGCGCCGGGGTGGAACTCCGTGATGAGGTTCTTATCCAGTACCCAGGACGGGGGCACCCAGTGTCTGCACCTCAGGGCCATACCCTTCCCAATCATCAAGTACTGGAGGCCGCGGCCACGGCGGGCAGGCATCCAGGATGGCCGTGACCCCCCATGCCGGGGGGGAGGGAGGGGTTCGGGAGGAGGACAAAGAGGGTCAGATACCACAGGTTTAATATGAGAGACGTGAAACGTCGGGCAGACCCGGAGGGGAGGGGGGGGAGGAGCCAAACGCACAGCCACCGGATTGATTATCTTGGTAATAGGATAAGGCCCGATGAAGCGCTGTGCCAGCTTCTTCCTCTCAGCCTTCAGTTTAATGTCTTTAGTAGAAAGCCAAACTCGTTGACCCACCTGATACTCGGGAGTGGCCCTCCTGCGGCGATTGGCAACCCGAGAATTGCGCTCCATCGTGCATAACAGTGCCTGGCGCGTCTTGGTCCAAATACGCCGGCAGCGCCTCAGATGAACCTGGACTGATGGACTGATGGAACCGCCACCTCAGCCTCCTCCTCAGGGAACAAGGGCGGATCATACCCCAAGGACGCCCGGAAGGGGGACATACCGATGGCTGAGGATAAGGTAGAGTTATGGGCGTACTCAACCCAGGGTAGGCAGGCGCTTCATGAAGAGGGGCTAGAAGAGGTGACACAGCGCAGGGCTGCCTCCAACTCCTGGTTAGCGCACTCACACTGGCCGTTTGTTTAAGGATGGTGACCGGAGGACAGACTCACCGAGGCCCCCAGTGCATTGCAGAAGGACTTCCATACCTTGGACACAAACTGAGGACCCCGATCTGAGACAACATCTACTGGGATCCCGTGCAACCTGACGACATGTTGGATCAGTAAGTCAGGCTGTCTCTCGTGCCGAAGGGAGCCCCTGGAGAGGCACGAAGTGGGCCGCCTTGGAGAACCGGTCGACGATGGTCAGGATGGTGTCATAAGAGTTGGACTTGGAAAGACCGATGACGAAGTCCAGAGCCACATGGGACCAGGGCCTCCCAGGGACTGGTAGTGGGCGAAGGAGACCCACTGGAGGGGATGTGGAGGTCTACCTGTTGCGCACTGGGGACAGGCACGAACGTAGTTAGTGACATCACTCCTAAGGCCAGGCCATCAAAAGGACTGTTGGAGGAGCTCCACCAACCGGGAGATACCAGGGTGACAGGCGAACTTAGCTGTGTGAGCCCAGTGGATGACGTCGCCCCGGACCAAAGATGGAACGAATAATCTCCCGACCAGACCGCCGCCAGGATTGGGTTCCGCCTCCTGTGCCTTCTGGACCTTGGCCTTAATCCCCCATGAGACGGCCCCCATGATGCACGAGGTGGGCAGGATGGTGTGCTCTTGATCCTCTGGGTCTTCAGGCCCGAATTGTCTGGACAGCGCATCCGGTTTCCCATTCTTGGACCCGGGGCAGTAAGTGGTGGTGAACTTGAAGCGACAGAAAAACAACGACCAACGCGCCTGGCGGGCATTCAGGCGCTTGGCCGTCCTCAGGTACTCCAAGTTCTTATGATCGGTCCAGACCACAAACGGCTGAGCTGCTCCTTCCAACCAATGGCGCCATTCCTGCAGAGCGAGCTTCACCGCCAGGAGCGCCCTATCCCCGATGTCGTAATTCCGTTTGGCAGGGGAGAGGCGTCGGGAGAAGAAGGTGCAGGGACGCACCTGCCCGTCCGCAGGTGAGTGTTGGGACAGCACTGCCCCCACCCCCGTGTTGGATGCGTCCACCTCGACCAGGCACTGGAGAGCCAGGTCGACCTGGGTGAGGACTCCATCTTCAGGATCTCGAAGGCCGATGCTGCATCCTCGGTCCACTGGAACAGCACCTTGGGGGAGGTGAGGCGGGCCAGGGGAGCGGCGATAGCGCTGTACTTCGGCACGAAGCGGCAGTAGAAGTTGGCGAAGCCGAGAAACTGTTGCACCTGCTTCCTGGAGGATGGGGTGGGCCACTCCACCACCGCTTTGACCTTAGCCGGGTCAGGGAGAACTTGATTGTGAGCAATGACGAAACCCAGGAAGGAGGTCTGGTTGGTGTAAAACTCACACTTCTCTGCTTTAACGTACAGCCTGTTCTCCAGAAGGCGCTGAAGGACCCGCCTCACATGGACCTGATGCTCCTCCCTAGTCCGGGAGAAGATCAAGATGTCGTCCAGATACACGAACACGAAGACCCCCAGGAAATCCCGAAGGACATCGTTGATGAGCCGTTGGAAGATGGCCGGAGCGTTTTTGAGCCCAAACGGCATGACCAGATACTCAAAAAGGTCGCTGGGCGTCCGGAACCCCGTCTTCCATTCATCACCCTCCCGGATCCGGACGAGGTGGTACGCACTACGCAGGTCCAGTTTGGTGAAGCAGGTGGCCCCCTGGAGGGAGTTGAAGGCCAAGTCCATTAGGGGCAGCGTGTACTTGTCCCTAATAGTGATGTCGTTGAGCGCCCGGAAGTCGATACACGGCCGCAGGGACCCGTCCTTCTTGCCCACGAAGAAGAATCCGGCTCCAACCGGGGACGAGGACGGCCGGATGATGCCAGCACTGAGCGACTCCTTAATATAAGCGTCCATGGCCTCACGCTCCAGTGCAGACACGCTGTAGAGGCGGCCAGATGGTAACGGCACCCCCGGGCAGAGGTTAATGGTGCAATCGTAGGGGCGGTGGGGGGGAAGTGACAGTGCTTTAGACTTACTGAACACCTGGCCCAGATCGTGGAACTCCGGGGGCACCACAGGGAGGTCCGGAGGAGGAGAGTCTGAGGCTGGGAGCGGCAACGACGGGGCACAGGCAGCGGATTGGAGACAGGTGCTCATACAAAAGGTGCTCCGGGAAGGGACGCTGCTGGACTGCCAGTCGAAGGTGGGGTTATGGAGCCACAGCCAGGGATAACCTAGGATGACGGGTGAAGCCCAGGTGGGTAGAACAACAAGGCTGAGATCCTCCCTATGGTTGCCGGAGATGATGACTGGGACCGGTTTGGTTCTGTGGGTGACTCTCTCTAGAGGTGTATGGGCGAGAGTGACCAGGTTAATCGGGGCTGGCAGCGCTTGGCAGGGGATGCCCAAGTGGGTTACCAGGCTTTGAGAAGTAAAATTCTGTTACGCCCCCGAGTCCACTAGTGCATGTGTGACGTGACCCGTGGAGTTATGACAGAACCTAACCAGGAGGAGGCACTTAGTGAGGGGATTTGAATGGGATGTGTCCGCGAGGCCCACTACAGCGACTCGCGGACGTCCCCTTTTGGCCGAATCGGGCAGTCCTCCAAAGAGTGCTGGTCACCCTCGCAATACATGCAGAGGCCCAACTCTCTGTGGCGCTGTCTTTACGCTAGTGGCAGTCTAGCCCGACCAACCAGCATTGCCTCTGTGTCGTCGGCGGACCCAGGAGTGGGTAACGCCAGGGGGCGAGACTGAGCGACCCGGGCGGAAGTTCCGCTCGAGCGGCCGGAAGCCCTCCGCTCGGCGGCCCGTTCCCTCAGCCTATTATCTAAACTTATGGCGAGAGAAATTAGATCAGATAACCGGTCCGGCATATCCTGGGAGGCCAGCTCGTCCTGTAAGGATGAATTTAGGCTGCGGGTGAAGATGCTGCAGAGCGCAGCTTCGCCCCACCCGACTTCCGTCACAGCCACCCGGAAGTCGACAGCGTAGTCGGCGGCTGACCGGCTACCCTGACGAAGACCAAGCAGCCGGGTGGCTAAGACGTTATCTCGGTCTGAATGGTCAAAGACTTCCTTAAAATCATGCATGAATTGGGCATAGGTCAGGTTCGCATAGCTGGGCCTCGCCATGACGGCATAAGCCCAAGCTAACGCTCGCCCTTCCAGAAGATTCGCCACATACCCAATTTGGCTATGATCTGAAGGGAAGTCCCCGGGGACACGCTGAAACACCGACTCACATTGCAGGAGAAACCCTCGCACCTCACCGAGTTTCCCGCTGAAGCGCGCAGGGGTTGGAATAGGAGTGAGTCGGGTCAGTGGTCCCGAGCTAGCTGAGCTAGCCGAAGAGGGAACCACAGCTGGCCCACCAGAAGATGCCGGAGGGAAGGCCTGTGGAGGATCCAGATGATCTAATCGTTGGACTATTTGGGTAAGTTGATTGAAAATCACCTGTTGCTGATGAGCGATTAAATCCACCCGAGCCTTGAGGGTGGAAAATCGGCGTACGAGCCTGCTGTCCACTGAGCCACTTGGCTGGAGTCATACTGACATGATTATGGGCTCAGGGAACATACACACAGGCTCGGGAAGATTTAAGGCTTTTATTCAGCAACTGGTGGTGTTTGAGCGCGTGAATGGAAGTGTGGATGTGGTGTGGGTGAACGGGATGCGTTGAGAGCGGAACAGCTTGCCATGCAGCCAGGTAACCCTGAGGACAGAGCAGAGCAGGGGATTAGCCACCAGTCAAACACCCTGTGGGAAATAATCACCAAGTACTGCTTACGTGCAGGTGAGAAGGTGGCTGGCGTTGGCGATGCAGCAGTCTGCCTGGAGGACAGCGCGGCTGCGCGCTTCCGACGTGCTGGAGGGAGTATGGCTGAGGAGAGACGTGGAAGAGGAAATCCGCGGCCCTGGAGGTCCACCTGTGCACAGGGGAGAAGCTGAAGAGAAGGTAAGAGGTAAAGTGCAGCTTACGTGCTAGGAGAATGATGCGCTGGTCAGTAGCGAGGTTGACAAGCGCTGGAGGTTTTGGGAGTGTTGATGAGCAGACGACTCCAGGCCGAAGCAGAGGGCAGAGGGAGTTATATAGGCCAAGGCTGATGAGGCGTAGGTGCGCGCGCCGCTGGCGCTGATGACTGGCGAGAGCGAGGTGTAACAGCATGTGGTCAAAGAGACATAAGCTTCTCTCTGCGTGTGACTTTATTTGGCACGACAGAACAAATTATACAAATATCAGTAGTCTCACAGAGATCGGTGTTATGCTGAACTGAACATCAGCCAGCAGTTTTTTTTAAATTTCATTTGTTTATACTGTATATAGCCTACTACATGAATTTGTATCCATTAAATAAGATATAGGAGCCCTTCCTACCTGCAGTGGACATACAGATGGTGTCTGTTCGATATTTCCCGTATTATCAATAGGCAGCATGGATGTAGCTACGCAGGCACGACATGACATCTTCACGCCGTGCCTATATTGTGGTATAAGGGAACCACAGGTTTGGATGGCATTGGCATGATGATGCAGCCACTTGGTGATGTCATCACACCGATGCACATATAATGGGAGGGTGGGCCATCTTGTGGCCTCTTGGCTCTTTGGCGCTCAGAATCCCGGTAACAGACCCTACAGTATGATTTGCGCAGTGTACAATAAAGTTTATGTTCCAAGCAGGCACCACTCTCCATTGGTCATTCCGGGTTTCCAGACATAACATTTGGCAATGAAAGTGAAACCATGGAAGCTTGCTTGAGGATATGATGTCATGCTGAGTATTATGTTGTGTTTTGTGTTTGGACACATTGTTTAATCTTATTGTATGTTTCTTATATTTTTGCATGTTTATACTTTTGTTGTTGTTGATCATTATGATTATTTGGAGTGTAGTGTTTTCTTGTTTCTTTTTATATGCATGTTTGGAGTGATCGAACACAGCTGGACACAATGAGTAGGAAACTCAGGCATTGACTGACAGTCTGAACCAGCCACTGATACAGGCTGCCCACATGGTCCAATTGGAGGCCTTGGGTGCGGGGGAGGGGGGGACAGAAGCTGTAAGTCTTTTTAATCCAATACACTAATTGTCGTTGGAGGTATGAGTGGGAATGACCTCTGTGTGAAGAATAGACTGCTGGCCACTTTCCCTTTTCTTAGGTGTTTAGAGGAAGACTCCTGGATGTGTGGGCCTGTTTGGTGTGGACTCGGTTGAGGACATTGGAGGACGAGGCCCTAAGTGTGACAGCGAGCCTCTGGGATTGATAAGACATTTTTAATGACTTTTGCCTTTTTAAATGCTGCTTCCTTTTTAAGGTCGCATTTGCAACAGTTGTGATTTTATCTTATTTTACCGTTTGTAATAAATGTTGTGCTTGAAACCTTGGTGTGGGATGCTTACTAAGTACTGCTCATCCTCGTAGTGGGAACCTAAAAGGGGTTTGTTTATTGGAGGTTAATGAGACAGTTAATTGGTTCAGTTCCACTAATTGGGTAACCACCTCCTCCACCTCCCTACCCCCTTCACAATTACAGCTGCTTCTGGTAAACCCCGGTGAGCCGCTCGTACTGTGGCCACACTGATTTGATGCTTTTACCACCTACATATTGGTGCTGGGTCTGGACAAAATAGATGAGATACAGAAACAAGGTCTACTGGTTCACTATCTGGGCATAGAAGGCCAACATATTTTCTACACGCTAGGACCAACAGAAACGCTTGCTGAGTCAGTCGTGCTGCTAGCTAGCCGCTTCAACAAATGCAACAGCGTGTTGGCGCGGCACATTAGGTTTCATCAACGACGGCAGAGGCCCAGAGACGATATCAACACTGTGGGCCCCGAGAACTGGTTGGGACTGCAGTGTGTAGTGAAGCTGAATGGCGTCAGTGTATCAATGATAATGGCCACCGCTGCCTCGCAGTCCCTGGTAAACGAGGCCACGGTTAGAAGGCTTTCCCCCCAGTGACCTGAAGTGGTGGAACTGCCAGACAACAGATGCTCCATGACCAGCAGAAACATCACCTTTGCAGTGCAATACCGTGACAGAATAATCCCAGCATTCCGATTCCAGGTGGCACGCCAGGGCGATAACGTTATGGGATGGGATTTGTTCTGTGAACTGGGCTTCTCCTTCACAGTCCCCGAGTGGACTGATGATGGTCCAGGTCCATTGCATCCAGACGTGGATGCACCCACTCCCTGCCTTGCACTGCACGCCGAGCAGAACCCAGCATAACCGGAGCAGCCGCGAGAGCCGCAGTCCGCAATCACATGGGACCATGCAGCAAGAGCATTCTCAAGCTGCAGCCTCATCACAGGAGGGAGAGTGTGATTTCACGGATGAAAATAAAGCTGGAGAATACAGCACAGAGAGCGAACATAGCGCGGAGAAAGAACAGCGACCAGACTCGCCTCAGTTCCTCACCCAGCATGATCCTCAGGGAGCCACTGCAGAGCTGCAGGACAGGAGGCCCGCATCTATCGGGAACCTCAGGACACAACAACCCCACCAGGTTCTACCAAAGGCGACAGCAACATATCACACCAGACTTCCCAGGAGAGGGGGAGAACAAACCAGACTGCTTCTGAATCCACGCCAGGCACCAGCCTCCAGGAGCTGCCACTGAACTGCAGGATGAAGAGTCTGCGACCGAACAGAAGGCAATAGAACCACCAGATGTCTTCCGGATCCCTGACTGGGCTCAGCCTCCAGGAGCCACCACTGAGAGGCAGGATGAAGAGTTGATGACCCAACAGGATGCAGCAGAACTACCACAAACTAGTGGATGCCCCACAGCAGACGTAAGAGTCACACCATCACAACCACAATGCAGAATGCACCTGAACAGAGCGCCACTCACAGTGATGGACTGGGAAGCCAGCCATCTGAGAAAGGTGAGAGCAGCTGCCGCGGATCAAGACACAGCATTGAAGTCAACCCAGCTGGTGTGAGATTCCGGTTGGGACGTTGTTGACGAGCATGCTGTGGCTCCAGTGGGATGCTGCCCAGGTCTGCTGCAGCTGACCCCTTCAGGGGCGTGTCCACCACAAGCTCGCCTCAGGGCCCCTCCAACTGAACTGCCTTCCTCAAGAAAAAAAAATAGAGGACTGTGTTTAGCTTGGGGAGCAGCTGCCAACAGATAGTGGAAAATAAACCACTCAGCCGCATTGGGCTACACGGTAGTCTACCTGCTGGCCCTAGCTAGTTTGGGGATTTTATGGTATCAAATTGGGGAGGGTCGATTTGGTTGCATGTTTTCTGTTTTTCCAAGGGGGAATGAATGTGGTATAAGGAAACCACAGGTTTGGTTGGCATCGGCGTTGTGATGCAGCCGCTTGGTCATGTCATCATGCCGATGCACATATAATGGGAGGGTCGGCCATCTTGTGGTCTCTTAGCTCTTTGGTGCTCAGCCTCCTGGTAACAGACCCTACTGTATTATTTGCACAGTACAATAAAGTTCATGTTCCAAGCAAACACCACTCTCCATTGGTCATTCCAAGTTTCCTGATATATATTAGGAGACTAATGGCAGGAGACTGTCTCTTTGGAGCTCCTCCTCTAGCCAGCACACCAGCCTGTACCTCTGCATAATTAGCTTCCTATCTATATACGCTGTTGTCTTAAAAATTTCCAGACCCAACAATGGTAACGAGGAGAAAAATTGGCCTTCCGGAGGAAAATTCCATGTTTTTCCTGGAGATGAAAGCATGCCTGTTGCCCTGTTCGGAGAGTGACGTGGCTGGATGAGCCGGGCTCTGCTGTCTGGTGAGCAGGTGCAGGTTTGGGCAACTACAGGAGGAAATGGTGCGGGACCAGCTAGTGGAGCATACCTGCAACCCGCAGTGTTAGATATGTACTCATATTAACAATAGGCAGCACAAACGGGAGGCACAGGCACGGGTGACATCATCATGCCGTCCCTATATTAAGAGACTGATGGCGGGAATCGGGAACTTTGGCGCCCCGCCTCCGTAACAGGCAGAGCCTGTACCAGTCTAGTGCTAGCTTACGGTTATATTGATACAACACGTGTACCATCTACTGATGGGTTCAACTCCTGTCTCCGCACTCCTATTTCCAGGCATAACAATTGGTGACGAGGAGAAAGCTTTATCTTCTGGAGGAAAACTAACCTTTTTCCTGAAGATGGAAGTGTGTCTGGCACCACCGCCGCTATTCCTTCCAACACCAGGTGAACCGCCCATCTTGTGGCCCCGTTGATTTGAGTAGCTTCAGGCATTCATGTCAGCTAGGGGCTTAGCTAATGCTAGCGAGAGTCTTCTATGTGGTGTGATATATTATGGCCTTTGCTTCGAAGGACAGTGGGTGTTGAAGGCACTGGGCCCTGCGAAGACCTTCAGTGATTGTGCCGCCTTGATGGCTGAGAATTTCACCACCCCAGAGCGTGATGGCCCAGAGGTTTGTGTTTTACCGGCACCAACAGCAACCAGGTGAGTCGGTCCTGCAGCATGTAGCCGCCCTTCATTGTTTGGCTAGCATGTGCAAGTTCAAACACACAGAGGACAAACAAATGCAGTCACAGTTGGAGTGGGGCGTCATGGATCTGTTGATACGGGACATGTTGCTGGGGCGGGGGGCAGACGTTCAGACAGTGTCAGACTCGGTGAAATGACTACGGTAGCACTGCTAGGGATGCTGCACCACCTATCGGAGGCAAATACAATGGAATTGGCGCAGCTGGAGATAACAGCCCAGGTAGCATTGCAGCTGGCGGGCCTCTGCCCATGTTCCCCACAGTCAGCTTCACTGGTACAGACAGTGGTACTGGTTGCCGAGCCCACCGACCCTACCCCTTCTCCAGAAGGACCTGAGGTAGACACCATGGGAAAGCAGGGCACCACAGCAGAACAACCCTACGGTAAACTCAGTTTGGACGACTCAAGTCCGCTGCAGTCAGATGTGAACGCAGCCATTTCCTGCCATGCACTGCACGCCTGGTGACCTACCACTGGAAAAGGAGGTGGAGTTGGCGTTCCAGCTGGAGGCCACCGACAAGCTAACATCACAAGTAGGTGAGCCACAACAACAAATCCCACTAGCTCATGCAGTTACCCCAGTAGAAGTACCGATTAATACTGACTCGCTTGGAGGACGCCGAGGTGAATGTTACGGGGATATGGAACATCATGGCACGCCATTCATGCACTAACTGCAGATCCCTAATGCAGAAAGAGCAAACATAACTCTGCCCGGCCAGGGGGCAGCGATCCAGATGTTGCAGAAAGCTCAATCACTTCACCAAGGTGTGCAGGTCGACATGAGTGACATCAAGCCAGCCACCCACTTTAAAAGAATCACCAGACACCACCATCCATGCAGTGGGATCCAGAGGGGTGGCATACAAGTGGCACACGGTGAGGTTAAACAATGTCAGCTTGCTGTTGCTGGTGGACACCGCTGCTGTGAGGTCAGTGATGAACTGGATTACAGTGAAAAAATTATTTTCCTATCATCCTATTGGGAAGAATCCAGTGGAGCTGTATGGCTGCAGGCACACACTCATCAGCTTAGTAGGGACCCTATTGCTGGCAGTTCTCTATGAGTCAAGAGTCCTCTTGTAGAGGATGTGCTCAAGGATGAGGCTGAGTTTATTTCTCATGTTCAGCTTTATTAACAGAACACATACTCTAACAATCTCCAAGCAAGAAAAGAGACAGATCAATATCACATCGCTCTTTTATATCCCGGAACATCGAAACTCAAGTCACATGGTGTCTAAGCAAACATACAGTCACATGGTACTTAATCCCAGTCACAATGTAACCCTTTTGATCTTTCACCATTGTCCCTTAGCCTTCGATGGTCCGGAAAGCCCTCCAGGGCATCTCTCTGAGACAAAGGCCAAATCTCACACCTTCTCGATATCTCCTGCAGACTCAGTCCTTTTGTCCCTCGAGACGTGAAGCACACAATAAACATACAGCAATACATTTGTGGAAAATATGTACCCAACATATGTGCCATATGACCCCCCCCAAAACGTCTAATATGGGACAAACATAATCAGAGATGCATGACATAAAAACATTACCACATATCAAATATCAATCCACCAGTTGCCTAGGTCTAAACCTCCTGCCGTATCTGCTGTAAGCCGGCCTTGCTGCCTCTGCAGTGTCTTCCTGCACTTGTGGATTACAACTGTTAGCCAATCTCTGTGGGGGTTCTGGAGAATGCCTTCTCGGAGGTCTGCCGTGACGGGGGGCCCTCGCCAACTGCACTTGTTCATCTGCCACAACAAAAGCGGGTTTGAGTCTGTTTATACAAATCAACTCCTTCCTGTCTCCCAAATCTTGCAAAAAATGCTTCTCTCCTGTTTCCAGCACTCTGAAAGGTCCATCATAAGGCGGCCGCAAATTTGGGCATTGAGCATCATGTCTAACAAAAACAAACTCCGCATTTTTTAAAGCCTTCGGCACAAAAGCGCGTGGGAAACTGTGATGAACTGGGCCAGGAAGCGTGTTTGATCCTGTGTCGCTCTGCAGCAGCTGAGCGGGGGGGCAATTTGGCGCAGGATTGTCGGGGAGAAATTCCCTGGGCAAACGGAGAGGTTGTGCAAAAACTAACTCAGCTGGGGAGGCCTGCAAATCCTCCTTAGGTGCAGAACGCAACCCCAATAAAACCCATGGAAGTTTGTCCACCCAATTTGTATCCGTAAGCGACGCTCTGAGGGCTGCTTTCAATGACCTATGAAAACGTTCGCATAAACCGTTAGCCTGGGGGTTATACGCGGTAGTGCGGTGGATCTTCACCCCTAGGCTGCGGGCCATCGATGACCAGAGTTCAGAAACAAATTGAGGACCTCTGTCGGACGTTATGTCCGATGGAACTCCAAAACACGCAACCCAAGGTGTTAAAAACGCACGCGCAACTTCTTCCGCTGTGGTTGATGCCAGAGGGACCGCTTCCGGCCAACGCGTGGTGCGGTCCACCATCGTCAAAAGGTGTGTGTACCCCTGTGACGACGGAAGGGGGCCCACCTAGTTGACATGCACATGATCAAAGTGCTTAGCCGGGATGTGAAAAGGCTCCAAAGGAGCCCTAGTGTGCTTGTGTATTTTGGCTCGCTGACACGCTACGCAGGCTGCCGCCCATTCCTTGACCTGTTTGCGCAACCCCGGCCAAACAAATTTCTCCCCCACCATTTTGATCGATGCGCGCACCCCCGGGTGCGCCAGGGAGTGGACTGAGTCAAAAACGCGGCGGCGCCACGCAGCTGGTACCACGGGACGCAGCCGTCCCATGGAGACATCGCAGATTAGGGGGGGCATACCAACTTGCAGCACCCTGTGCTCCAGCCTTAACCCTGTTGGTCCAGACTGGAGCGCGCACACATCCGCATCGCTAACCTGCTCCGCGGCCATGGCTGCATAATCTAAACCTACGCGGACCGGGGCTGCGTGTGCTTCCGCGTCGCTACCTTGGCCCGTGGCCATGGCTGCAGAGTCTGCCCCCACGGGGTCTGGCGCTGCCACAGCACGTGAGAGGCAGTCTGCCACTACATTATGTTTACCTGCGACATGCTGGATATCGGTGGTGAACTCCGATATCGCGGCCAGCTGTCTTTGCTGCCGGCCCGACCAAGGTTCTGAAATCTTGGCCATCGCAAATGTTAGCAGTTTGTGGTCCACGAACGCGGTGAAACGGCGCCCTTCCAGCCAGAACTGGAAATGGCGGATGGCCAAGTGTAGGGCCAACAGCTCCCTGTCGAACGCGCTGTATTTTTGCTCGCTATCGTGCAAGGTTTTGCTGAAAAACGCGAGCGGCTGCCAGGTCCCCGCTACAAACTGTTCAACGACCACCCCCACCGCTAAATCGGAAGTGTCAGTGGTGAGCGCCATGCGGGCCATTGGGACTGGGTGTGCCAACAAAACCGCGTTTGCCAGGGCTGATTTGACTTGGGAGAATGCGTGCTCCCGCTCAGGAGACCATTCGATTTTATTTGTGGGTTTTTGTTTCTTTAGTGCAGCGTACAATGGCTGCATGAGCTGCGCTGTGCTTGGGAGGAAACGGTTATAAAAATTAACCATTCCCAAAAACTCCTGTAACGCTTTGACCGTTTGAGGTCGGGGAAAATCTGTTATTGCGCGTACTTTATCAGGCAGAGGGACCACTCCTTCTGGCGAAACGCGATGCCCCAAAAAATCAATTTGCGCCACCCCAAACTGACACTTCGCTGGGTTAATTATTAACCCGTGCTCTGCCAGCCTCCGAAAAACCGCTGTGAGGTGGCTTTTGTGTTCGTCTTCGGACGTGCTGGCTACCAAAATGTCATCCAAGTAGACGAACACGAAAGGGAGGTCGCGTAGAACCGCGTCCATCATACGCTGGAATATATGCGCGGCACCCTTGAGTCCAAAAGGCATGCGCAAAAACTCAAAAAGCCCGAAAGGAGTTATTACCACTGTTTTGGGTATATCCTGAGCGCGCACTGGGACCTGATGGTAACCACGCACCAAGTCTATTTTAGAAAAAATGCGCGCCCCCGCCAAATGAACCGAAAAATCTTGGATGTGCGGAATCGGGTAGCGGTCGTGTGCTGAGGCGTTATTCAACCTGCGGAAATCACCGCAAGGTCGCCACGAACCATCAGTCTTTGGGACCATGTGTAGCGGTGAAGCCCAGGGGCTTTTAGAACGTCTAATGATGCCCAGTTTTTCCAAGTTGGCGAACTCCTCGTGCGCTATGGCCAGTTTAGCTGAGTCCAAGCGCCGAGCTTTTGCAAAAACGGGGGGACCGGTGGTGGTGATAAAATGTTCCACCCCATGTTTAGCCACTGTCGCCGAAAACGTTGAGACTGTGAGTGCTGGGAACTGAGTGAGTAGTGCGTGGAACTTACCACCCGCAGCTGTGACGTTGGCCTGTGCAGTCGGCGGGGCCACCCGGGCTGTGCAGGGAATAGAATGAAAAGACCAGATGTCTATTAGCAAGATCAACCAGTAAACTATGTGAGCACAAAAAAATCAGCACCTAACATCTTGAAATTGACTGCCGCTATGACGAAAGTCCATTCAAATGTAGGGCCGTGGAAAGAGAGAGACAGGGTCTTCTCCCCGAAGGTCTTAATCACCGAGCCGTTCGCTGCTGACACCCCGGGACCACTGGAAGGCGCCAGCCGGTCAGCGTAGGAAGGTGTGATGAAACTCAGCTGGGAGCCTGTGTCCACGAGGAAGTGCCTCCTCGATCGCGCGTCCCACAGGTAGAGCAGCTTGTTCTCTTCACTGAGAGCCGCAGCTGCTACCGACTTCCGGTCTTGGCATTTCCCGAGCGCTTGAACTGGCATGGTGGGATGCACTTGCGTGCCCTCTCGGGGAAACGGCGATGGTAAAAGCAAAGGACGTCGCCCGCTCCGCGTCTCCTGGCCTCCGCCGCTGCTGTCGCCGGTGAGTCTGGTGCTGCAGCTTCTGGCCCCCTGCCATCTCTGGATGTTGCGCCCAGCTCCGCTGCTGCGGTCGTGACCGTGTGTCGCCTATGGGCGTCGACGAGTCGCTGCGCCTCCTGGCCCAGCTCGTGGTAGTCTCGGTGGGCCAGCAGCTATGAACTGGCCAGGGTAACTCTCACCGCTGAGGGTAGTGTCCTGAGGAAAAGGTGGGCGAAGATAAAACCATCATCTTCGGAGTCTCTCAAACTCAGCATCTTCGCCATCAGGTCTGCAGGTCTCTCGACCTCGCCCTCAGTCAACGCGAGGAGCTTCTCTGCTCGCTCTCCCAGCGAGGGGGTGAAGGAACGGATGAGAGCAGCCTTCAATGCGCCATACTTGTCGTCGTCTGGCGGGTGGTTAATCAGGCTCTCTACCCGCTGGGCTGTGTGGCTGTCCAGCT
This sequence comes from Pholidichthys leucotaenia, assembly GCA_020510985.1. Classification (NCBI taxonomy): domain Eukaryota; kingdom Metazoa; phylum Chordata; class Actinopteri; order Cichliformes; family Pholidichthyidae; genus Pholidichthys; species Pholidichthys leucotaenia. The sequence continues at coordinate 103,398,789 of CM035846.1, forward strand.
TTGCAACCACGTGGTAGAATTTCGTGGCGTCTGCCGAAACTCCCCGAAGATGGAACTGTGCCTCAACTGTGTTAAACCAGGAGCGCGGGCTATGCTGCCAGAAATCAGGTAGCTGGACTGTGATAGCTGCATTAGCCTGGCTGGCTCCTGATGAGTCCGGTGCATGAGAATCATCACCGGCCATAATACGTCTTAGGGTCACCAGTGTAGAGGATGTGCTCAAGGATGAGGCTGAGTTTATTTCTCAGGTTCAGCTTTATTAACAGAACACATACTCTAACAATCTCCAAGCAAGAAAAGAGACAGATCAATATCACATCGCTCTTTTATATCCCGGAACATCGAAACTCAAGTCACATGGTGTCTAAGCAAACATACAGTCACATGGTACTTAATCCCAGTCACAATGTAACCCTTTTGATCTTCCACCATTGTCCTTTAGCCTTCGATGGTCCGGAAATCCCTCCAGGGCATCTCTCTGAGACAAAGGCCAAATCTCACACCTTCTCGATATCTCCTGCAGACTCAGTCCTTTTGTCCCTCGAGACGTGAAGCACACAATAAACATACAGCAATACATTTGTGGAAAATATGTACCCAACATATGTGCCACACTCTCACCATTTGGTTTCCAGATGGCTACATGCGGGGATAATATCCTGGGATGTGACCTTTTTTACGAACTGGGTTTTACCGTCTGCGAAAACCTTGGGCTTTGTGGGAAAGCTGATGTTGGGAGTGCCACACGCCCAGACGGGGATACAGCCACTCCAAGTTTGGCACCGCAGGGAGAGGACAGTGAGGAAAAGGGGCAGAGTCCAGACTCATCTCGTATCCGCGCCTGGCGTCAGCAGCAAGGAGCCGCCGCAGTGCTGTGGGATAGCGAGTTGGTGGCCCAGCAGGATCCAGCGAGACAGTGCCAACCAGGGGCACATCCTGTTGCCAGCATCAACTAGCATCAGGGACAAGAGAGCAGCTGCACTGCATGAAGCCAATAAGTTCACAGTCCTTGACTGGGTTCGGGTGCACCGATGTGAATGTCCAGATGGCCTGCAGATGTCCCTGTCCTCGCCGATGCAGATCACCACACAGTTGGGGATAGCCAACTTCCAGATGATCAATGGTTTGAGATGGCATCCAGGTCCGCCGCAACCGGCACGTCCAGGGCCGCAACCACCACGAGCTCACCAGAGGACCCCTGAACTCAAAGCACAACAGTAACTCTGTTTTGATGTGTTTAGCAGAGCACGACTGGTTTACAGTGGCAGAATAATCCACTCAGTCACGCAGGGTCAACCGGTGGTCCACCCGGTGGCCCAGGTTCTGTTTTGAAAAAAAAAAATGCTGTTGTAACTTTAAAGTGTTCATAACGTTTTGGGCTTTTTCAGGGAGGAGTAAATGTTAAGATATTCCCCATATTAACAACAGGCAGCATGGACATGGGGACGCAGTCATGACATGTCGTCATCATGCCGTGCCTACTGTATATTAGGAGACTAACGGGGGAGACTGTCTCTGTAGCGCTCCTCCTCTAGCCAACACACCAGCCTGTACCTCTGCATAGTTAGCTTGCTAGCTATGTACTGTAACATGTGCTGTTACCAGTGTTGCTTTAATAAACCATTGTTCAGTTCAGCCATCGCCTCCGCTGTCCTAATTTCCAGACACAACAGTAGCCGTGTCTACGTGGACACAAGTAACTGGATTAAAAGCCTGATCGGAATAAAAATGCTTCGTGTAAACACGCCAGTCTGAATATTCTGACCCGATCATACTCATTCGGATCAAAATTTCCTTCCGATTGAGACAGGCGAGTTATGCCAATTGTAAATCCGATTGGTGCGCAAATAAACACTTATTCCGAAATTTGGGTAGAAAATATGTTTACTGTGCATGTCTGTACGTCAGTCACACATCGATGTGATGTATTTTCGCTTTTACAGCAGCTAGTGGAAGACATGGCGGGAGTAAAACAGAAGTGGTCTGTATCGTCCTACTGTCTCCCTCTGTTCGTCATATGCAGAAGTATGTACTGCTGGACTTGTAGCTTCATTACGGAGACCAGCAGAAGCAAAAGTACAGTCTGAATAACACAATACAGGTCCATTTCAAAAAGAGAAAGACACAAAGCTGGGTTTGTTTACATCGGAAGTTGCTTCTTCTTCTACTATTTCCAGAATGTCGGCCAATTGTGCGCATGTCAAAATGATTTAGTCTGTTCAAACGTGTGACACATGGAAACGCACGTCCTAATCGGATGAACTTTTTCAGGATCCATGTAAACAGTAAAGTTCTGATATGAATTGTAATCAGATTGAAGAAATTTTGCGCATGCAACCGTGGCTAGTGTCAGCCAATAGTAACTTTTTTCTCTTTTCTGTGGAGGTTCAGACTCAGACTCTGGAGTTTCCTCTCCTTTCAGCTCCCTCTCGCTCTTGAAGCAAAATCTTCCACATTGCCAGTTTTCTTTGGGTTTTTTTTTTCCCTTTATCCATATTTCTATATTTACAGTATTTCTTTTTGCTGTGCATAAAACGGTAATTCAGTTCCCTTTTCTCTCTATTTCTCTCTCTCCCAGTTCAAGATACACAATATAGGAGGAAAACAACAATGAGATTATTAACAAAAAGAGTGCAAAGATCCAGAGAAATGTCCCCCAAAACTGCAACACCATAACTCAATGCCATTTATAAAAAGTTGTGAACTGGGAGACCTGTAGATTTTGTTAAAACAAAGTTATTCACATAATAATATTAAATAAAAGACTTTCCATGTTAAATGAAAATCTAAATTTGGAAATATGACAAACAAAAATAAATTATTTTAGTGGGGTTTGTGCTTAAACAAATGCTTAAAAAAGCTTTATATATTATGGTCCTCCAAACTGGCTGTGCTTGTGTTGATGACCCGCTTCCTAATCAGCTGTTCCTGTGTGCATTTTTGCGGTGCTCTTGGTGGATGGATGATCATTACTGAAATGAAGTGTCTGCTTCTGTGTTCATAATTTTGTGTGTTGTTAGTAGATCACTGGCAAAAATTGGCCACTCCCTTAGGCACTCTGTCTAAATTGAGCACTTGCTAATTTGCACTGCCTTAGTAAATCTGCCCCACTGAGTCTAAAATTAGAACGTGCCAGACATGCTCAACACGGGCAGTAGGGGGTATAGTACCTGCCCTGTGTAACTTTTTACCCTGGCTTACCCTACTGGGTGGAGCCACAATTTTGTCACCACATAGGTATTATGAGTCTCTGATCTTTTTTTTTTTTTTGTTACTTATTTGTACCCGTAGGTAGATTTGGTTTGCAGTCTGGTGACAAGCCACCGGCTGCCGGTCGCTGCGTGCGCGAGCGCCCTAAACCTACATGTTTTTTTTTTTTTGGTATGCGGGAGGAAACCGGAGAAATCCCGGAGTAAACCCACGCAACACGGGGAGAACATGCAAACTCCACACAGCTCACTGTTGGTCGGGGGCTGGGATCGAACCCACGATCTCATGATCCCCGCGATCCCCCGGCCGAGGGTAAAACTGTGCTGCCACAGTGCTAAACCACTGCACCACCGTGCAGCCCACCGTGATCTTGATGGTAAAACCAATCAGATGCTAGAGACTAATCATGATTTAGCCTTGGCCCATTTCCATGTAAGCTTCCACAGATTTTTTTCCCATTTCATCTTGCATCTTCAGGTGAAATAAAGAGTGTATGACCACATAGGTATTATGGTTGGTTACTGAGATAAAATCCAATTTTAGCTCATCTATTTTGTTGAAAATGTGGTGCTGACATGCTGTCTTGGATTTTACCAGGATGTTTACAAGATGCCAGGTATCACATCTGAATTTTGAGGACTGTTTCTCTTTCAAACTGTCTCACTGTAGAAATTAAGAAAAAGAAGCCAACTGTATTGTCATTTAGTCCATACAGCCAATCATGTACAGTAGAACGAAATTACTTTTCTCTCCTATCTACAATGTTAATCACAACTCTAGAATGGGCTGCTGCCATGTGAGGCGTAACCACAAACAACTTTTCCTTCCTCCATTCCATTATGCTGATCACCAAGCTAGAATGTGAGAAGTACCATTTTTATGTAGTCTTTGGTACGACTTGGCTGGGATTTGAACCCCGAACGTCCTGGTTGTAGGGCAGATGTGCTATCAACTAGGCCACCACTCCGGTAGGTATACACCACATTACAATTCTCACATGTTGTAAGAATCCATTGAAGTTACTATAATTTGATGAACATATGTGACCAGTGCTGGCAAAAATGAGTCGGAATGCGCACTGCATCATTACGAGCTGCAAGCAGGAGAAGTCATAAATCATGACTCTTTCTTTGTTTGCTAGCAGCAAGTCCTGAGAAAAAAACCCATGAGTGCCTGGTATCACTGGAAAGCTTAGAAAACGTACTTTGTAAAAATACATGTTTTTGCGGAAGACATAACTCCCAACAACCAAACACGAGTTTTAAACCTAGTCAAAATATAAACAAATCTTTTCTGGTGTCCGTTTTTGCACACTTCCTACAAATTAAATATCATTTTGAAGGTCTTTCAATACAGAATATGGAAAAAACATTACCTCAGTTTTGATAATTTCCTCAAAGTGACTCATTTTGCCAGTACGGGTCACAAATCTAGAACAATATTTATCCAAGTGTGGTTATTGGAGGATATAGCCACTTCGAGAATCCATACTGAGGTTACTCAGTCAAAAATAACGGTGAGAAAAATAAGGGATTTTCTCAGAAAATACTCATGATAGGTTAGGGCAATGATTATGAAAAGTAGTTTATTTTAAATGTGAATCTAAACTGTAGTATCTGATTTATTAAAATGTCGGGAACAAGGATAGAAGCCTGCACTCATCTTACAGTGACATCAGGTGAGAGCTACTATAAGACTGACTTCACAAAAGCAGCAGCTCCAGAAAGGATCCAAGGCCACACACTGAAGTATAACCAACTAGCAAGGATGTTGCCTATGTTCTTTAACATCATTTGCCAAAAAGCACCAAGTGCTATTCTGTCTTATATCATAGCCAACATTTATATATATATATACGTATATATACGTATATATATATATATATATATATATATACTGTATATATATATATATATATATATATATATATATATATATATATATATATATATATATATATATATATATATATATATATATATATACGTATATATATATATATATATATATATATATATATATATATATATATATATATATATATATATATATATATATATATATAATTTTTTTTTCCTAAAAACTGCCTGATGCATTATTAAACCCTGAAAGGACAATGGTGAACCATGCTCTTCACCATCAGTTCTCCCATCATCAATACAACATTACAAAAGATTAATGCAACTCTGGATGAGAAATAAATGTTAACTGATACCACTGTGAATGCATACTCTAAATTAAGCTGAAAGCTGTAGTCCAAAGAAATATCATTGTGTGGCCTTTGATTTTTTTTTTTTTATTTGAACATGCAAAGTACTACAAGGCTAACTGTGACCACAAGTGTTAAGTGGGTTCCAAGCAGTTGTAGATTTCAAGGATTTGTAGTTTACCAACAGCCTTTAAAATTTAAGAAATGCTACACATTACAGCACTTTCTTTTTTCTTTTTTCCTTTTACATAACATGAAAATTGATTAAAAAAAATGCTAAGGAAAGCTGTAAGAATTTGTGCCAACAGCAGTGGCAAGTTTCAAAAAAAAAATGTGAAAGGAACAAGTCTTTACTGTACCAACTGTGTCCCTGGCTGACATTGTACAGTTCACACAGGTTTCCTGATCATGCAGTGGACTGGGATGCGTGATAAAGCTGGTCAAGGCTATTAACAGGAAAGATTTTTTTTCCCAACAACAACAGCAAAACGATTAGCGTGTAGCTACCTAGCAATTTATACAGCCCTGACATGGGCTAACATACTCTTTGGGGACTAAAAGTTGTGAAATTTAAAATTAATTCCTCAAGCTAAGGCAACCAATTCACCAAAAAGTAAACATCAAGGAAACAAAATGTTGGTAGTAGTCTTACAGACATTTAGGAGGAAAACAATGCAACTGGGCCATTTGAACCATACAGTGTAAAGGCAGCCATATTGTTATTGCAAAAATTCACAGAAACATTGTGAAATCATTTTTGGACCACATACCCAGAACCATCAGACAATTTCAGTCCACAGGAGGGAGATAACACATGATAGACAGTCAAATGAAAACCAGGATTTTTTTTTTCTCTCACCTTTGTGGTTTTAGCTTAAATGCTCACTTTCCAGTGTATTATATGCTTTGCAACACTTGCTGCATATGCTTAATAATGATAGTGACCCCTTATGAATGTATCCACAATTAAATAAGGTATTAATTAATGAAATTATTTTTAATCTGTTTCTAAAACAATGCAGGGTTTTATCTATAACTCTCAATAAGAGTCTCGAAGTGGTTAAATTTAGCACATGCACTGTATCATTCTTTTTCAAAGCCATACTAATGACATTCTCAATGGCAAAGAAACTGAAACAAATTCTAAGCTCGCTATCATTTGGCCTCATCCCCAAAACTTGTATATCAATCACCTGCAGCTACAAATAGATGGACACACAACTGCTATCCACAGAGAGCTCAGTGCCGCATGCACGGCTTCAGTCGGGGAAGATGCAGGGTCTAGCAATGATGAAGCTGAGTCTGTGCACACTTTTGTTGTGTAAGTAAACTATTACATCATCTGCAAATAATACACTTGAGTTGGTCCTGATGTTTTTTATTCTTTAAAATATTAAGAAAAAACATATGAGAAAGAAAAGTAAACTGCAAATATATTTTCCAAAGATTTACTTGCATTTCACATTATAAAACAATTGATCCCATTATAATCACTAAGATCCTGATTATAGATAAAAGTATTTATAATGTTTGCTGAATATGCAGATTAAATGTTTGACTATGTGTTATGCTGTTTGCTTTTTGACTTTTATAATTGTATAGAATTATTGGTTTTAGTGAAGTGTAGAAGTGTTGATAAAAGTTCTGCTTATTTGTTGTTCATTCATTCATTCAAATGAAATTTGCACAATGATGACAGATGTTTAAGGCTGGTGGATATACTGTAACTCCATTGCTGTGACCCTATGACAGATAGTTGATGAACAGTTTCTGTTTAAAGCCACGAGTTGACAGGAAACAGAAACCTATTCCAGTGTAGTGTGTGTCCAATGACTACAGACTAAACCCTTTCATAAAGCCTATACCCCAAATCATAGGATTTGTAATGTGTTTTAATGAATTATAAGTTTCCTCAATGTAATTTTCACTGAACTTTTAATCAAAGCATGTGTTTAATTATGCTTAATAAAATTAGGACCTGCAAAATAGAAACTTAGATTTTTTTAAGGCAACACAGATGTCCAACTATTTTCTCTGAAGAAAAGTTATAAAGGTTAGTGAATCAGATTTTTATTAAATGATAAACAAGTGAGACTAAATTATTTAATTTTCTGCTAATATACAAAACATAAAACACAAATCTACTTCTGAACAATAATTAAGCCTGTGTAAAATCAATGTGAATTCAGGGGAAACAATATGCCAAAAAAGATCAAATACCAAGAAATGTGTGTCAATGAAATCAACTTAGAAAATTACAAAAGTAATACTAACTGGATACCACCAAGCACCAAAACCATTGTTTAGGTTTAATTAATTAATTAAAAAAAAAGAATTATGATTGAATTTGGTATTTTAATAATATTATAAAAGCTGTTGTCATATAATACATGATAATGATTTTTTGAGTATAATTTGTTGCTTAAAAAAACACAGTTATAAAAAAATATATATAAAATGACACCATTGAAAGTTGTTAAATCCACCGTTTTGGAGGGTTGGAGACCCACCCTGCCCAAAAGTAGCGGCCTCCTATCATCCCCATCGCAAACAAACAAGCACTCGCGCCCTCCCTCATATAAAAAAAAAAAGCCGTGTCTGTGTGTGTACGTGCATGCGTGCATGTATGCACGTGTGTGTGTGCATATGGAGCATCAGTCGAAGGCTATTCTATGCACAGCACCCATAATTTTGAGGGACGTAATGTCATGAGCTGAGCACTGGAGGTTTCTGTCAGGCTCAGTTTCATGGCTTTTTCCTTATATTTATATATTTGTTGTATTTTGTGCTTTTTGGGTTTCTGTCATTCATGTACTGTTTGCTATTTTCCTGTTTATGTTTTAGTTTTGTTACACTTTTATTTTGTATTAATTTACATTTATATTTTAGTCTGCTTTGGTTGATATTTTATTCTTTATATCTTTACTGTTGTTCTTTTCTTGGTTGACAGCTGTCAGTGGCGTGGTGCTCCGTGTGGGCGTTGCCCTGTCAGCTATCAGATTCGGCTTTGCTCCCCTCTCACTGCTCCCACCTGGTCCTGATTACGTATCATTGTTTTCTCCTGCCTGCTCATGTGACCCACACCTGTCATTGATTATGTAAATTGTTTTCAGAATCAGAATCAGAATCAGAATGAGATTTATTGCCATTGTTCATGTAGTACACAAACTAGGAATTTGTCTCGGTGCAATGCTGCAACATTAAACATAGAGTAACACTAAAGATAAAAACTATGTATGCAATAAAAGGTAGAATAAGAATAAGTAATGCTAATCTATGCAATTTTTAAATATATTAACAAGAGCAGCAGATATTGTGGAGTTCCACATAGTGCAGTCGGCAATGCAAAAAGAAAACAAGTGATAATTGTCATGAGTCTGGTTGAGCTGCTGTACGTAGTGCACGAGAGTCTAATAAGTCACTTAGTGTTCAGCAGTCTGATGGCAGAGGGGAAGAAGCTGTTCATGTAGCGGGAGGTTTTAGTCTGAATGGACCGAAGTCTTCTACCTGAGGGGAGGGGGGCAAACAGTGCGTGTCCAGGGTGTGAAGGGTCGGCTATGATCCGACCTGCACGCCTCCGGGTCCTGGAGATGTACAGGTCCTGGAGGGATGGGAGCTTGCAGCCGATCACCTTCTCAGCAGCGCGCACAATGCGCTGCAGTCTTAGTCTGTCCCTGGCGGTGGCTCCTGTGTACCACACGGTGATTGAGGTGGTGAGGATGGACTCGATGATGGCAGTGTAGAACTGCACCAACATCTTGATGGGCAGCTTGAGCTTCCTCAGCTGCTGCAGGAAGAACATCCTCTGCTGGGCCTTTTTGATGAGGGAGCTGATGGTCGGCTCCCACTTGAGGTCCCGGGTGATGGTGGTGCCCAGGAAGCGGAAGGAATCCGCAGTGGTGATGGGAGAGTCTGTGAGGGTACCCTCTTTGTACCCTCACAGACTCTCACAGACCCTTTGTACCCTCTTTGTACCCTCATTAAGGGCAGTTATGTTCACTTCTGGTCGCCGCAGTCTCGTTTGAGTTCTCCTCATTTCCAACAGAGCCCTGCTTTGCTCTGCTGTGCTGTGTCAGTAAGTCTGTTCTCTTGTTTGTGTTTAGTGCACTGTGTGGGACTTTATGCTTGTTGTTTATTCAATAAATTTCACAAACTCACAGTTCAGCACGTGGGTCTCACCTCTCTGCCCAGAAGGGCAATTCATGATAGAAGACTGCGGCCAGCAGAGACCCAGCTGCTGTGAGTTTGTGGATTTTTGGATATTTTTGTATTTCCACTCACCTGTTTCTGTGGAGCTATCATGTCCCCAGCACGCCGACCTCCGACAGTTAAACGGAGATCAGCAGTGGGATTCCCAAGTGTGGAGGAGTAATGGGCTGCCGAGTTTATCCAGGGATTTGTGTATGAAGCCCTCGCCTCCCGCAGCCCAAAGAAGATCTGGGAAAAGGTGGATTCGGTGACTGCCATTGTCGAGGCACATCCAGAAGCATGCCCAGTTAGTGGACTTGTTGTCTGTGCTCTCCGTCCTCCAGCAATCCTTCCCCAGGCTGAAATGGAGACCACCTCCAGCAAGTCTGAGGACGACGCTAAAGCGCACTCCGCGGCAGAGGCCCTGCTCCGCCTCCAATTCGCCCATTCTTGCTCCCGCTCCATCAGCTCCATAGCAACACCATCATCCTTCTCTGGACCACCGGAGGAACACTCCCACCTGTCAGGCAGCAATCTCCCCTTCGCCGAGACAGAAGCCTCCTTCAGGAGTGAACTCTCAGTGTTTTTCTTCTCTGGCTGTATTGTCAGCCTCTTCCCTCTCTGCAGCTGCTGTTCCCTGCTTTTCCTCGACTCTCCCTCCCACTGCTGTAAGGTCGTTTGTTTTCCCTCTGGCTCCGCCCATCTCTGTGCCCACAGGGGCGGCTCCGCCACGATCCTCTGAGGGGCCGATATCCATCGTAGCCATGGAGAGGGATGATGCTACACCTGCTGGAGCAGGAAACATCAAGCCCCGGGAAAACAGGCAAGTGTCATTTCATTCACCCTCATTTTATGTTGATATGCCTTGCCTGATTCCTGGTAGTGAGGCTTAGTGTTTGCAGTCCATTGAGCCCTCACCGCCTGCTGCAGCAATCAATTTCTCACCTGCCTTCTCCGTGTCTCCTCCTATTCTCCCCGAGTGTCTGCCGACTACAGGGTTGAGCCTCCGGAAAATGGAGGAGCCTGCGGTCCTGGAGGACCTAGTCCCAGCCCCGCAGCCACAGTCTGGACGGAGGGTGAATACTGTTAATGAGCTGACGTCAGCACCGACGATGGAGCATCTCCGGGCCTCATCTGTGCCAGATCCAGCTCCTACAGGGAACGGACCTCCTGTTGCCATTCTGAGTGAGCCACCTGCATGAATCACATCACTGGTGGGTCTCGGGACTGCACCGACCATCATGCCTGCTGCTGGGGCTGCCACAGCAGAGTTTGAGTTGGATCTCCAGAGGACTGGACCCAAAACATCATTGCCTGGATCAATGGAGTCCTGGATGGTGGTGGCACTCGAGCTCAGGCTAGTGTGTTCCTTTGTTTTCATTGTCTCAATTTTGGAGAGATCTTGTCGGGCTGTTGGTGGGGAGAACCAAGTGCAGCCGCCAGATGCACCTGAGCTTACCTCGCCGGGCTCCACTGCTGCCGGTGACCCTGACCCTGTTTTTCTCTCTCTGTTGCCTCAGATTTCCCCCAGGGTCGCTGAGAATTGTCCAGCTCAGCCAGAAGACTTCATGGGTTCCAGCTTGCCGCCCGAGATGCCCATAGGTCCAGCTCCTCCCACTGAGGTTGTCGCGGGTACTTCATCCCAACCTGGGACCTCCATGGGTGCTACTCCCCCTCCAGATGAGGCTGTTGTGAGTGCTCCGTTCCAGCCTGGGACCTCCGTGGGTGCAGTTCCTCCTCAGTCTGGGTCTCCGTGGGTGCTGTGTCCAAGTCAGGGACCGCAGTGGGTGCTGCACCCCAGCCAAAAGCCAATTTGGGTGCTGTGCTCCAGTGTAGGCCCACCGTGGGTGTTATGCTCCAGCCCGGGGACCACCGTGGGTGCAGCTATTACCCTGTCCAGGTCCACTGTGGGTGCAGCTATGACCCAGTCCGGGTCCACCGTGGGTGTAACTATGGCCCAGCCTGGGCCCACTGTGGGTGCAGCTATGGCCCAGTCCGGGGCCATCGTGGGTGCCGCTATGGCCCAGCCCAGAGCCACTGCAGGTGCAGGTTCGCTCCAGCCCAAAGCCACTGCAGATGCAGGTTTACTCCAGCCCAGAGCCACTGCCGGTGCTGCAATGTTCCAGTCTGGGATGACTGAGGGTGCTGCAGGCCTGCCTGATGCCGCCGTGGTCCTCCCTCCTCTGCAAGATGCTGTTGTGGTTTCCCCTTCTCTGCCTGAGGCCGTCGTAGTTCCCCCTTCTCTGCCCAATGCCATCATGGTTCCCCCTCCTCTGTCCGACACCATTGTGGTTCCCACTCCTCTGTCCGACTCCATTGTTGCTCCCCCTCCTCCTCCCAAGACCGTTGTGGTTCCCTCTCATCTGCTCGAGGCCGGTGTGGTTCCCTCTCCTCACCCTGACATTGTCGTGGTTTCCCCAACTCCTCTATCCTGCCCGCCATTGATTCTTCCTGTTGGGAGGCCACCTCCTGGACCACCCTTGCTGTTAAGGTGGCTAAAAAACTCTGGTAGACCACCCGACAGACTGTGTTGCAGGGTTGGGTGGCCCACGTTCCCTGGTAGGCCACCCGACTCTTTCCATCATGCCATCTGCCAAGCCTGAGACTTTGGCCACCCACCTGAACTGCCCAGCTCATCGGTCCAGGGGGCTTAGATGGTTGGGGTTTTCCTGGTGTGGTTACTGAGGGGGGTTTTATTCCATTCCCTCCTAGTCTGCCCCCCACCACCACCACCCACCTGGGGTGGGTTATTGTTGTGCTCCTATTGGGGGGAGGGGGTCTTTCTTTTTCTTTTGATGTTACCCTGGGGTGCCTGGTATCCACCCCTTGAGAGGGGGGGCTCTGTCATGAGCCGGCCACTGGAGGTTTCCATCAGGCTCGGTCTCATGGCTTTTTCCTTATACAGTATTTATCCACCTTATTGTCGCTCCCGACAGACTGCTATGATGATGATGATGATGATGATGATGATGATGATGATGATGATGATGATGATGATGATTCCTAGGCCCCATGATGCCTTGCGTGAATTATGGTAGCAACTTCCGGTACTACTTTAGAACGTATGGTTGTCACTGAAACGGGACACATTTCCTTGTTAAAAAACAATGACTTCTGCATCAGAAATGTGGGAACACGGCCTCTTGCACCTCAAAACAGTAACATAATCATACCACTTCCCATGACTATCAGAGGATGGAAAGATGACCTTAAAAAGTGCCCTCGTAGATAATAGCTCCATTAGTTAGCACCGCTGCTAAGATGCTAACGATGTAAACAAATGACCCGTCCTAGCAAAATGAGTCACTTTGAGGACATTTTCAAAACTGATGTAACGTTATTTCCATATTCTGTACTGAAAAACCTTCAAAAGGATATTTAATTTGTAGGTAGTGTGCAAAAACTAACCCCGAAAAAAGACGAATTGTTTATATTTTAGCCTAGTTTATTTTAAATATGAATCTAAACTGTAGTCTCTGATTTATTAAAATGTCGGGAACAAGGATAGAAGCCTGCACTCATCTTACAGTGACATCAGGTGAGAGCTATAAGACTGACTTCACAAAAGCAGCAGCTCCAGAAAGGATCCAAGGCCACACACTTAAGTCGTGTGATAACGAACTAGAAAGGATGTTGCCTATGTTCTTTAACATCATTTGCCCAAAAAGCAAGCACTGAGATTTCTCAATGACTGTCACCAAATAGCACCAAGTGCTATTCTGTCTTATATCAAAGCCAACATTTACATCAGTCTGGACAGCCACAAGTTTGGCTGTCCAAATATATATATATATATATATATATATATATATATAAACTGCCTGATGCATTATTAAACCCTGAAAAGGGGTGAAACGGTGCACCATACTCTTCACCATCAGATCTCCCATCATCAATACAAGATTACAAAAAATTAATGCAACTCTGGATGAGAAATAAATGTTAACTAATACCACTGTGAATGCATAATCTAAATTAAGCTGAAAGCTATAGTCCAAAGAAATATCGTGTGGCCTTTGATTTTTTTTTTTTTTTTTTATTTGGACAGGCTGTGTGACTTCCGGCACCACACGAGTCGGCTGCCTTTTTGCAACAGTGGCTCAATTCTGAGTTTTTTTCTTTCTTTCTTTACACACGTTATACATCACGGACACACAGATCGCCGAAAAATGTCTCCCGAGCCGGCGGACGGAGCCACTGTTTACAGCAGGAGACGGTACAGCAGGGAACAGCTGCTTGCACTTAATCGCCACTCGGTGCTAATGGAAAAACTCAACATACCGGGAGAAATAAGGCGAAAACGACATGGTTGTAGGGCTGGTGTTAGACGGCGGACAAGGAGTATAAGGTACAGACCCACCCCCCCATCCGTTATTATGGGGAATGTACGCTCTATGTTGGGAAAGGTAGATGAGCTAGCGGCTATCTCCCGCTACGACAGCTTATACTGGGAATGCTCCCTCCTTTTGTTTACCGAGTCGTGGCTATCTGAACTAGTAGCAGATGCTAACATTGAGCTGGAGGGTTTCCACGCGATACGGGCAGACTGAACACCAGACAGTGGCAAAGCAAGGGGCGGTGGAGTGATGATCTATGTTAATAACAACTGGTGCAGACTGGGACACATCACTGTTAAACACCAGCGCTGCAGCAAAGGCATCGAGTTGCTAGCTGCTAGCATGTGGCCTACATATCTCCCGAGGGAATACTCACACGTGATCTGCATTGTTATTTATGCAAATCCGACAGCGAACGCTGGGACAGCGCGTGACGTCATCCACTCAGTAACTGGCAGGCTGCAGACAGAACACCCAGATGCTCTTCTCCTCATCTCAGGCGATTTCAACCATGTTTCACTGTCTCCCATTCTACCCACGTTCACCCAGTATGTCACATGCCACACTAGAGACAATAAAACACTGGACTTATTCTACACAAACACTAAGGAGGCGTACACCTCATTACAACTCCCCCCACTCGGGAGATCGGATCACAACTTGGTTCATCTCCGGCCGGTGTACAAACCCCTAGTACACAGACAACCTCCGGCCATGCGCACAGTGAAGTTATGGTCTGAGGAGGCAATGGACACTCTAAAGGGCTGTTTTGGAACCACCACCTGGAAGCAGCTCTGCGATCCACATGGTGAGGACATCGATGGCCTCACTCACACCATCACGGACTACATCAGCTTCTGTGTGGACAACACCGTTCCCACCAAGACCATACGGTGCTGCTCAAACAACAAACCCTGGATCAACCCTGAGATAAAAACACTTCTGAGAGAGAAAAAGAGGATCTTCAGGTCGGGGAACAGGGAGATGCTGAAGTCCGTACAGAGGGAGCTGAGGAGAAAGATCAGAGAAGGCAAGGACAGCTTCAGGGAGAAGATGGAGGACAAGCTGCAACAGAGCGACATCAGCGGGGTCTGGAGAAATCTTAAAACCATCTCTGGGCTCCAGAATACCTCCCCCCAGGCCACGGGGGGCAGGGAGTGGGCGAACAATCTGAATCTGTTTTTTAATAGGTTTGACCAACCGCCTTCTCCCTCGACTGCACAACAACCACTGCTGCCACTGAAGACATCAAGTCCCGTTGCCCACTCCCCACTCCACCATCACCCCCCCACTCCCAACACACAGCCCCCCCAACCTGACCCTCACTTAGACCCAGGTGAGGACGGAGCTGAGGAAGATCAAGGCGAGGAAGGCGTCGGGACCAGACGGCATCAGTGCAAAGCTCCCCAAGTCCTGTGCAGACCAGCTGTGTGGGATTGTGGAGTACATCTTCAACCTGAGCCTGAAGCTAGGGAGGGTACCACAGTTGTGGAAAACATCTTGTGTGGTACCTGTACCAAAGACTTCCCACCCCAAAGATCTGAACATCTACAGACCAGTGGCCCTGACGTCCCACATGATGAAGACCCTGGAGAGACTGCTCCTTGCTCACCTCCGCCCCCTGGTGGGTCCAGCGATGGATCCTACCAGCATGGTATTGGGGTGGAGGATGTGGTCATCTTCCTCCTTCACCGTTCTCTGTTCCACCTGGAGAAGCCCGGGAATACAGTGAGGATCATGTTCTTTGACTTCTCCAGTGCTTTCAACACCATCCAACCGATGATCCTGAAGGACAAGCTGCTGTGCGCAGGGGTGGACCAACACCTGTCATCATGGATCTTGGACTACCTCACAAACCGGCCACAGTTTGTGAGAACCCGGGACTGTGTGTCCGACACGATCATCGGTAACACGGGGGCCCCACAGGGAACGGTTTTTACTCCCTTCCTGTTCACCCTTTATACTGCGGACTTCTCACACAACACAACACACTGCCATCTACAGAAGTTCTCTGACGACTCTGCGATCGTTGGCCTCATCTCCAACAGAGATGAAGCTGAGTACAGAGGGCTTATCCAGGACTTTGTGGACTGGTGCCATCGGAACTGCCTCCAGATCAACGTGAGGAAAACTAAGGAGCTGGTGGTGGACTGCTGCAGGCAAGGACAACCCCTCACAGCACCAGTAAACATCCAGGGAACAGACATTGAGATGGTGACATCCTACAAGTACCTGGGTGTTCATCTGAACAATAAACTAGACTGATCACACAATACTGACGCACCCTACTAGAAGGGACAGCGCAGGCTGTTCCTACTGAGGAGACTCAGGTCTTTTGGTGTACAAGGGGCTCTGCTGAAGACATTCTATGACACGGTGGTGGCATCAGCCATCACTTTTGGAGTGGTCTGCTGGGGCAGTGGCATTACAGCAGCCAATAGGAAGAGACTGAACAAACTGATCAAGAAAGCTAGCTCTGTCCTGGGGCAGCGCCTTGACCCAGTGGAGGAGATAGGAGAGAGAAGGATGGTGGCTAAACTGTCATCTCTGCTGGAGTCCGAGTTCCACCCTATGCAGGACACGCTGAATGCACTAAGGAGCTCATTTAGCAGCAGACTACGTCATCCTAGGTGCACAACCGAGAGGTTTCGCAGGTCCTTCCTACCAACGGCTGTCAGACTGTATAACCTAAGCAGGGCTGCTTGCAGAGATAGCAAAAAGACGTGACAACCTAATGGCATTGAATGCAAAAGACGCAATAGACTTACACAATGGTCCCCTCTGGTATACAACTAGGAAAATACCGGTAGCTACAGAGGGTGACAATATGTATGGGTACATAATCATACCATGTAGGATAACTAAGTAGACGGTTATGCTGTTTCATTCCATCTAGCTGCAATGCTCCACACTGTGTGCGTTTGTTTGTATATTTATATATTTATTCCATCTAGCGACAATGCTCCACACTGTGTGTTTATATGTTTACATATTTATTCCATCTAGCTACAGTGCTCCGCACTGTGTGTGTTTATATGTTTGCATGTTTGTTCCATCTAGCTACGGTGCTCCGCACTGTGTGTGTTTATGTGTTTGCATGTTTGTTCCATCTAGCTACAATGCTCCGCACTGTGTGTGTTTGTATATTTGCATGTTTGTTCCATCTAGCTGCAGTGCTCCGCACTGTGTGTGTTTATATATTCATATATTTATTCCATCTTGCTACAGCGCTCCACGCTGCGTGTGTGTTTATATATTCACATATTTATTCCAACTAGCTACAATGCTCCGCACTGTGTGTGTTTATATGTTCATATATTTAGTCCATCTAGCTACAATGTTCCGCACTGTGTGTTTATATATCTATATATTTATTCCATCTTGCTGCAATGCTCCGCATCGTGTGTCTATATATTTATGTTTATATGTACATACACTACCGTTCAAAAGTTTGGGGTCACTTAGAAATGTCCTTATTTTTGAAAGAAAAGCACTTTTTTTCAATGAAGATAACTTTAAACTAATCAGAAATACACTCTATACATTGCTAATGTGGTAAATGACTATTCTAGCTGCAAATGTCTGGTTTTTGGTGCAATATCTACATAGATGTATAGAGGCCCATTTCCAGCAACTATCACTCCAGTGTTCTAATGGTACAATGTGTTTGCTCATTGCGTCAGAAGGCTAATGGATGATTAGAAAACCCTTGTGCAATCATGTTAGGTCTGCAATGCTGTAATTGCTGCAAATGGAGGATTCTTTGATGAAAGCAAAGTTTGAAGGAAAAAATTATTATTTCAAATACAAATCATTATTTCTAACCTTGTCAATGTCTTGACTATATTTTCTATTCATTTTACAACTCATGGTGGTAAATAAGTGTGACTTTTGATGGAAAACACAAAATAATTGTCTGGGTGACCCCAAACTTTTGAACGGTAGTGTATGTATACTCGCTGCTCCTGTTTTTTTCTTGCCTTCTGATTGTTGCTCTGAGTGTTGCTATCCCTGTGCTGTTGCAATCCTGGAATTTCCCCGTTGTGGGACTAATAAAGGCTTATCTTATCTTATCTTATCTTAGCTTATCTTATCTTATGTACTACAAGGCCAACTGTGACCACAAATGTTAACTGGGTTCCAAGCAGTTGTAGACTTCAAGGATTTGTAGTTTACCAACAGCCTTTAAAACTTAGGGTATGCTACACATTACAGCACTTCCTTTTTTTCTTTTTTTTTCCTTTTACATAACATGAACATTGATAAAAAAAAAAAAAAAAAAAAAAAAACTGCTAAGGAAAGCTGTAAGAATTTGTGCCAACAGCAGTGGCAAGTTTCAAAAAAAATGTGAAAGGAACAAGTCTTTACTGTACCAACTGTGTCCCTGGCTGACATTGCACAGTTTACACAGGTTTCCTGATCATGCAGTGGACTGGGATGCGTGATAAAGCTGGTCAAGGCTATTAACAGGAAAGATTTTTTTTCCCAACAACAACAGCAAAACGATTAGCGTGTAGCTACCTAGCAATTTATACAGCCTTAACATGGGCTAACATACTCTTTGGGGACTAAAAGTTGTGAAATTTAAAATTAGTTCCTCAAGCTAAGGCAACCAATTTACCAAAAAGTAAACATCAAGGAAACAAAATGTTGGTAGCAGTCTTACAGACATTTAGGAGGAAAACAATGCAACTGGGCCATTTGAACCATATAGTGTAAAGGCAGCCATATTGTTATTGCAAAAATTCACAGAAACATTGTGAAATCATTTTTGGACCACATACCCAGAACCATCAGACAATTTCAGTCCACGGGAGGGAGGTAACACATGATAGACAGTCAAATGAAAACCAGGATTTTTTTTTTCTCTCACCTTTGTGGTTTTAGCTTAAATGCTCACTTTCCAGTGTATTATATGCTTTGCAACACTTGCTGCATATGCTTAATAATGATAGTGACCCCTTATGAATTTATCCACAATTAAATAATGTATTAATTAATGAAATTATTTTTAATCTGTTTCTAAAACAACGCAGGGTTTTATCTATAACTCTCCATAAGAGTCTTGAAGTGGTTAAATTTAACACATACACTGTATCATTCTTTTTCAAAGCTTCTTCATCCCACCATATTAACGACATTCTCAATGGCAAAGAAACTGAAACCAATTCTAAGCTCGCTATCATTTGGCCTCATCCCCAAAACTTGTATATCAACCACCTGCAGCCACAAATAGATGGACACACAACTGCTATCCACAGAGAGCTCAGTGCCGCATGCACGGCTTCAGTCGGGGAAGATGCAGGGTCTAGCAATGATGAAGCTGAGTCTGTGCACACTTTTGTTGTGTAAGTAAACTATTACATCATCTGCAAATAATACACTTGAGTTGGTCCTGATGTTTTTTATTCTTTAAAATATTAAGAAAAAACATATGTGAAAGAAAAGTAAACTGCAAATATATTTTCCAAAGATTTACTTGCATTTCACATTATAAAACAATTGATCCCATTATAATCACTAAGATCCTGATTATAGATAAAAGTATTTATAATGTTTGCTTAATATGCAGATTAAATGTTTGACTATGTGTTATGCTGTTTGCTTTTTGACTTTTATAATTGTATAGAATTATTGGTTTTAGTGTAGTGTAGAAGTGTTGATAAAAGTTCTGCTTATTTGTTGTTCATTCATTCATTCAAATGAAATTTGCACAATGATGACAGATGTTTAAGGCTGGTGGATATACTGTAACTCCATTGCTGTGACCCTATGACAGATAGTTGATGAACAGTTTCTGTTTAAAGCCACGAGTTGACAGGAAACAGAAACCTATTCCAGTGTAGTGTGTGTCCAATGACTACAGACTAAACCCTTTCATAAAGCCTATACCCTGAACCATAGGATTTGTAATGTGTTTTAATGAATTATAAGTTTCCTCAATGTAATTTTCACTGAACTTTTAATCAAAGCATGTGTTTAATTATGCTTAATAAAATTAGGACCTGCAAAATAGAAACTTAGATTTTTTTAAGGCAACACAGATGTCCAACTATTTTCTCTGAAGAAAAGTTATAAAGGTTAGTGAATCAGATTTTTATTAAATGATAAACAAGTGGGACTAAATTATTTAATTTTCATGATTTGTTTACTCTCTGAACTGCACTGCTAATATACAAAACATAAAACACAAATCTACTTCTGAACAATAATTAAGCCTGTGTAAAATTAATGTGAATTCAGGGGAAACAATATGCCAAAAAAGATCAAATACCAAGAAATGTGTGTCAATGAAATCAACTTAGAAAATTACAAAAGTAATACTAACTGGATACCACCAAGCACCAAAACCATTGTTTAGGTTTAATTAATTAATTTCAAAAACAAGAATTATGATTGAGTTTGGTATTTTAATAATATAAAAGCTGTTGTCATATAATACATGATAATGATTTTTTGAGTATAATTTGTTGCTTAAAAAAACACAGTTATAAAAAAATATATATAAAATGACACGATTGAAAGTTGTTTAATTCACCGTTTTGGAGGGTTGGAGACCCACCCTGCCCAAAAGCAGCGGCCTCCTATCATCCCCATCGCAAACAAACAAGCACTCGCGCCCCTCCCTCATATAAAAAAAAGCCGTGTCTGTGTGTGTGTACGTGCATGCGTGCATGTATGCACATGTGTGTGTGCATATGGAGCATCAGTTGAAGGCTATTCTATGCACAGCACCCATAATTTTGAGGGACGTAATGTCATGAGCTGAGCACTGGAGGTTTCTGTCAGGCTCAGTTTCATGGCTTTTTCCTTATATTTATATATTTGTTGTATTTTGTGTTTTTTGGGTTTCTGTCATTCATGTACTGTTTGCTATTTTCCTGTTTATGTTTTAGTTTTGTTACACTTTTATTTTGTATTAATTTACATTTATATTTTAGTCTGCTTTGGTTGATATTTTATTCTTTATATCTTTACTGTTGTTCTTTTCTTGGTTGACAGCTGTCAGTGGCGTGGTGCTCCATGTGGGCGTTGCCCTGTCAGCTGTCAGCTTTGGCTTTGCTCCCCTCTCACTCCTCCCACCTGGTCCTGATTACGTATCATTGTTTTCTCCTGCCTGCTCATGTGACCCACACCTGTCATTGATTATGTAAATTGTTTTGTACCCTCTTTAAGGGTAGTTATGTTCACTTCTGGTCTGTTCTCTTGTTTGTGTTTTTTTTGTGCATTTTTTTAGCGCACTGTGTGGAACTTTATGTTTGTTGTTTTTTCAATAAATTTCACGAACTCACAGTTCAGCGCGTGGGACTCACCTCTCTGCCCCGAAGGGCAATTCATGACAGAAGACTGAAGCCAGTAGAGACCCAGCTGCTGTGAGTTTGTGGATTTTTGGATATTTTTGCATTTTCACTCATCTGTTTCTGCGGAGCTATCATGTCCCCAGCACGCCGACCTCCGACAGTTAAACGGAGATCAGCAGTGGGATTCCCGAGTGTGGAGGAGGAATGGGCTGCCAAGTTTATCCAGACATTTGTGTATGAAGCCCTCGCCTCCCGCATCCCAAAGAAGATCTGGGAAAAGTTGGATTTGGCGACTGCCATTGTCGAGGCGCATCCAGAAGCATGCCCAGTTAGTGGACTTGTTGTTTGTGCTCTCCCTCCTCCAGCAATCCTTCCCCAGGCTGAAATGGAGACTGCCTCCAGCAAATCTGAGGACGACGCTGAAGCCCGCTCCCCAGCAGAGGCCCTGCTCCGCCTCCAATTCGCCCATTCTTGCTCCCACTCCATCAGCTCCATGGCGACACCATCATCCTGCTCTGGACTGCCGGAGAAACACTTCCACCTGTCAGACAGCAATCTCCCCTTCGCCGAGACAGAAGCCTCCTTCAGGAGTGAACTCTCAGTGTTTTTCTTCTCTGGCTGTATTGTCAGCCTCTTCCCTCTCTGCAGCTGCTGTTCCCTGCTTTTCGTCGACTCTCCCTCCCACTGCTGAAAGGTCGTTTGTTTTCCCTCTGGCTCCGCCCATCTCTGTGCCCACAGGGGCGGCTCATCCACGATCCTCTGAGGGGCCAATATCCACCGTTGCCATGGAGAGGGATGATGCCACACCTGCTGGAGCAGGAAACATCATGCCCCGGGAAAACAGGCAAGTGTCATTTCATTCACCCTCATTTTATGATGATATGCCTTGCCTGATTCCTGGTAGTGAGGCTTAGTGTTTGCAGTCCATTGAGCCCTCACTGCCTGCTGCAGCAATCAATTTCTTGCCTGCCCTCTCAATGTCTCCTTCTATCCTCCCCGAGTGTCTGCTGAATACAGGGTGGGAGCCGCCGGACAATGGAGGGAGCCTGCGGTCCTTGAGGACCTAGTCCCAGCCCCCGCAGCCACAGTCTGGATGGGGGGCAAATGCTGTTAATGAGCTGACGTCCAGCACCGACGATGGAGCGTCCCCGGGCCTCATCTGTGCCAGATCCAGCTCCTACAGGGAACGGACCTCCTGTTGCCATTCTGGGCGAGCCACCTGCATGAGTCACATCACTGGGGGCTCTCGGGACTGCATCAACCATCATGCCTGCTGCTGGGGCTTGCCACAGCAGAGTTTGAGTTGGATCTCCAGAGGACTGGACCCAAAACATCATTGCCTGGATCGATGGAGTCCTGGATGGTGGTGGCACTCGAGCTCAGGCTAGTGCATTCCTTTGGTTTCATTGTCTCAATTTTGGAGAGATCTTGTCGGGCTGTTGGTGGGGAGAACCAAGTGCAGCTGTCAGATGCACCTGAGCTTACCTCGCCGGGCTCCACTGCTGCCGGTGATCCTGACCCTGTTTTTTTCTCTTCTTTGCCTGAGATTTCCCCCAGGGTCACTGAAGATTGTCCAGCTCAGCCAGAAGACTCCATGGGTTCCAGCTCGCTGCCCAAGATGACCATAGGTCCAGTTCCTCCCACTGAGGTCGTCGCGGGGTACTCCATCCCAACCTGGGACCTCTGTGGGTGCTGACTTCTCCCTCTCCAGATGAGGTTGTTGCAAGTGCTCCGTTCCAGCCCGGGACCTCATGGGTGCAGTTCTTCCTCAGTCTAGGTCTCCGTGGGTGCTGTGTCCCAAGTCGGGGACCATGTGGGTGCTGCACCCCAGCCTAAAGCCAATTTGGTGCTGCGCTCCAGTGTGGGCCCAGGTGTGGGCCCACCGGGGTGTTATGCTCCAGCCCGGGGGCCACCGTGGGTGTAGCTATGGCCCAGCCCGGGCCCACTGTGGGTGCAGCTATGGCCCAGTCTGGGGCCCATCGTGGGTGCAGCTATGGCCCAGCTCAGAGCCAGTGCGGGTGCAGGTTCGCTCCAGCCCAGAGCCACTGCAGATGCAGGTTTGCTCCAGCCCAGAGCCACTGCGGGTGCTGCAATGTTCCAGTCTGGGACCACTGAGGTTGCTGCAGGCCTGCCTGATGCCGTCGTGGTCCCTCCCTCCTCTGCCAGATGCTGTTGTGGTTTTCCCACCTCTGCCTGAGGCCGTCGTGGTTCCCCCTCCTCTGCCCAATGCCATTGTGGTTCCCCCTCCTCTGTCCGACACCATTGTGGTTCCCCCTCCTCTGTCCGACACCGTTGTTGTTCCCCCTCCTCTGCCTGATGTCGTTGTGGTTCCCTCTCCTCTGCCCGAGGACCGTCATGGTTCCCTCTCCTCTGCTTGAGGCTGTCATGGTTCCCTCTCCTCATCCTGACATTGTCGTGGTTTCCCCCAACTCCTCTATCCTGCCCGCCATTGATTCCTCCTGTTGGGAGGCCACCTCCTGGACCACCCTTGCTGTTAAGATAAGATAAGATAAGCCTTTGTTAGTCCCACAATGGGGAAAATTCCAGGATTGCAACAGCACAGGGTTAGCAACACTCAGAGCAAACAATCAAGAAGACAAGAAAAACAAGAGAAGTGAATATACATATGTACATATAAATATATAAATATATAACACAGTGCGGAGGCATTGTAGCTACAAGGAATAAATATATAAATATATATACACACAGTGCAGAACATTGTAGCTAGATGGAATAAACAGCATAGCCCGTCTACTTAAGGTGGCTAAAAAACTCTGGTAGACCACCCGACAGACGGTGTTGCAAGGTTGGGTGGCCCACGTTCCTGGTAGGGCCACCCAACTCTTTCCGTCATGCCATCTGCCAGCCTGGGGACTTTGTCCGCCCACCTGAACGGCCTAGCTCTTCGGTCCAGGGGGCTTAGATGGTTGGGGTTTCCTGATGTGGGGTCCTGAGTGAGGTTTTGTTCCGTTCCGTCCTAGTCTGCCCCCCCCCACCACCCACCTGGGGTGGGTTATTGTTGTGCTCCTACTGGGGGGGACGGGTCTTTCTTTTACTTTTGATGTTACCCTGGGGTGTCTGGTATCCATCCCTTGAGAGGGGGGGCTCTGTCATGAGCCGAGCACTGGAGGTTTCCCATCAGGCTCGGTCTCATGGCTTTTTCCTTATTTTATCTATCTTATTTCTAAGCCCCATGATGCCTTGCGTGAATTGTGGTAGCATCTTCCGGGTACTAGTTTAGAACGTATGGTTGTCACTGAAACGGGGCATGTTCCTTGTTAAAAAACAATGACTTCTGCATCAGAAATGTGGGAACACGGCTTCTTGCACCTCAAAACAGTAACATAATCATACCATTTCCCACGACTATCAGAGGATGGAAAGATGACCTTAAAAAGTGCCCTCGTAGAAAATAGCTCCGTTAGTTTAGCACCTCTGCTAAGATCCTAACAATGTAAACAAATGACCCGTCCTAGCAAAATGAGTCACTTTGAGACATTTTCAAAACTGATGTAGCGTTTTTTCCATATTTCTGTATTGAAAAACCTTCAAAAGGATATTTAATATTGTAGGTAGTGTGCAAAAAACTGACACCAAAAAAAGACGATTTGTTTATATTTTAGCTAGGTTGAAAACTCGCGTATCGATCGTGTCGAAAGTTACGTCTTCTGCAAAAACAGGTTTAGAAGTTCCAATTTCTAAGCTTTAAAATGATACCAGAACTCTCTTGGGGGGTTTCCTGGGACTTTGCCACGACCAAGCAAAGAAAGAGTCATGATTATGACTTCTCATGACTCGGGTACACATTCTGACTCATTTAGCCAGCACGGGTCATACAATACTCCAGTGTCTCCACTGCATTAAAGTTGGCTTTCAATTAGTTAAAATATCCATCCATCCAATCCAGTCTTCTACCCGCTTTTTCTTTTCCGGCGGTCCGGGTCGCGGAGAGGCAGCAGTTCAAGCAGAGAAGCCCAGACTTCCCTCTCTCTCCAGCCACCTGCTCCAGCTCTTCAGAGGGGATACCAAGGCATTCCCAGACGAGCTGGGAGACATAGTCTCTCCACCGAGTCCTGGGTGTGCCCCGGGGTCTCTCCCAGTGGGACATGCCTGAAACACCTCAAGTGGGAGGCGTCCAGGAGGCATCCTAATCAGATGCCCATACCACCTCAACTGACTCCTTTCAATGTGGAGGAGCAGCGGTTCTACTCTGAGCCTCTCCCGGTTGACTGAGCTCCTCACCCTATCTCTGAGGGTGAGTCCAGCAATCCTACGGAGAAAGCTCATTTCAGCCGCTTGGATCTGCGATCTCGTTCTTTTGGTCATTACCCAAAGCTCGTGACCATAGGTGAGAGTAGGAACGTAGAATTCACTGGTAAATCGACAGCTTTACATTAGAACTCAGCTCCCTCTTCACCACAACAGGACCGGTACAATGTCCGCATCACTGCAGATGCTGCTCCAATCCGTCTGTCAATCTCTCCATTTTCCCCTCACTTGTGAACAAGACCCCAAGGTACTTAAACTCCTCCACTTGGGGCAGGAGCCTGTCCCCCAACCCAGAGAGGACAATCCACCTTTTTCCGGTGAGGACCATGGACTCAGACTTGGAGGTGCTGCTTCTCATCCCAGCCACTTCACAATCATCGGCAAACCGTCCCAGCAAGAGCTGTAGGGTCATTGCTGGATGAAGCCAACAGGACAACATCATCTGCAAACAACAGAGATGAGATCCTGTGGTCACCAAGCATGACACCCTCCATTCCCTGGCTTGCGCCTAGAAATCCTGTCCATAAAAATTATGAACAGGATCGGTGACAGAGGACAGCCCTGGCGGAGTCCAAACTCTCACTGGGAATGACTCCGACCGAGTGTTGGGCAATACGACCAAATTCTCACAATGGTCGTACAGAGACCGAATAGCTCGTAACAACAAGCCCGATACCCCATACTCCCGAAGCACCCCCCACAAAAATCCATGAGGGACGCGGTCAAATGCCTTCTCCAAGTCCACAAAACACATGTAAACTGGTTGGGCAAACTCCCACAACCCTCAAGAATTCTCGAGAGGGTAAAGAGCTGGTCCGATGTGCCACGGCCAGGACGAAAACCACATTGCTCCTCCTGAATCCGAGGTTCGACCAACAGCCGGACTCTCCTCTCCAGTAACCTTGGCATAGACCTTCCCAGGGAGGCCGAGGAGGGTGATCCCTCTAAAGTTGGGAGCACACCCTCCGGTCCCCTTTTTTGAAGAGAGGAACCGCCACCCCGGTTTGCCATGCCAAAGGCACTGCCCCCGACCTCCACGCAATGTTGCAGAGGCGTGTCAACCATGACAGCCCTACAACATCCAGGGCCTTGAGGTACTCAGCGCGAATCCTCGTCCACCCCTGGGGGCCCGGCCACCAAGGAGGATTTTTAACCACCTTGGCGACCTCAGCCCCTGTGATAGGCAAGTCATCCCCCTCGTCCCCAAACCCTGCTTCCTCAGTGGAAGACGTATCAGTGGGATTGAGGAGATCTTCGAAGTATTCCTTCCACCCGCCCGACGATATCCCCAGTCGAAGTCAATAGTGTCCCAGCCGCACCATACACAGTGTGGATGGGGAGCTGCTTTCCCCTCCTGAGCCACCGGACAGTTTGCCAGAATCTCTTTGAGGCTGACCGAAAGTCTTGTTCCATTGCCTCACCGAACTCCTCCCATACCTGGGTTTTTTGCTTCAGCAACCACCCGAGCTGCACTCCGTTTGGCCTGCCGGTACACCTCAGCTGCTTCAGGAGTCCCACAAGCCAACCAAGCTTGATAGGACTCCTTCTTCAGCTTAATGGCCCCCCTCACCCTGGTGTCCACCACTTGGTTCGGTGGTTGCCACCACGAAAAGCACCGACCACCTTGCGGCCCAGCTCTTGGCCGCTGCTTCAACAACAGAGGTGGAGAACATGGCCCATTCAAGACTCCATGTCTCCAGACTCCCTCGGAATGTGGTTGAAGTTCTTCAGGAGGTGGGAGTTGAAGACCTAGCGGACAGGGGCCTCAGCCAGACGCTCCCAGCACACCCTCACTATACGTTTGGGTCTACCAGGTCTGAATGGCTTCCTCCCCTGCCATCGGATCCAACTCACCACCAGGTGGTGATCAGTTGACAGCTCTGCACCTCTCTTTACTCGGGTGTCCAAGACATACGGTCGCAGATCTGATGATACGATAACAAAATCGATCATCGACCTGCGACCTAGGGTGTCCTGGTGCCAGGTGCACATATGGACACCCTTATGCTTGAACATGGCGTTCGTTATGGACAGACTGTGGTTAGCACAGAAGTCCAATAACTGAACACCGCTCAGGTTCAGATCGGGCAGGCTGTTCCTCCCAATCACCCCCCTCCAGGTTTCACTGTCGTTGCCCACGTGCGCATTGAAGTCCCCCAGTAGGACAATGAAGTCTCCAAGAGGAGCACCCTCCAGCACCCCAGTCACAGACTTCAAAAAGGGTGGGTACTCTGAAACATCATTTGGTGCATAGGCACAAATGATGGTCAGGACCCGTTTCCCAACCCGAAGGCGCAGGAAAGCAACCCTTTCGTCCACCGGGGAAAACTCCAATATAGAGGCAGCAAGGTGGGGCGATACAATAATACCCACCCCTGCTCGTCGCCTCTCGCCCGGGGCAACTCCAGAAAGGCCAAGCTCCAGCCCCTCTCCAGGAGACTGGTTCCGGAACCGGAGCTGTGTGTTGAGGTGAGGCCGACTATATCTAGCCGGTATCTCTCAACCTCGTACACCAGCTCAGGCTCCTTCCCCACCAGAGAAATAAATTATGTTAAAATATGTTGGACATAATCAGATTTACCTCAGAGCAGACGTAGAATCTAGTCAGAGCTACAAAGAAGCCTCCATTTATCCAGTCTGGCACAACCACAAACAGTAGCAAGTACCAGAACTATGCCAAAACATTCAAAAAATACAAAAAGTAGAGGAGCTGAAATTAGCTGCCACCTTAGTGCAAAACACATATGTGAACTTATACATTAAAATGAATTTTGAAAAACTTTTAAAAACACTATTATTATTATTACTATAAATGCCCCTGCTACTCCACTGAAACTGACTGACTTAATACTTGGTCAGCCGAAACTGGAAGTTCCGTCCATAATCGTTCCTACAGTGGCACCCCCAGGAATAAGGTGGATATATTTGTTGTATTTTGTGCTTTTGGGGTTTCTATCATTCATGTACTGTTTGCTATTTTCCTGTTTATGTTTTTATTTTGTTACACTTTTATTTTGTATTAATTTACATTTATATTTTAGTCCGCTTTGGTTGATATTTTATTCTTTATATCTTTGCTGTTGTTCTTTCGCTGGGTTGAACAGTTGTCAGTGGCGTGGTGCTCCGTGTGGGCATTGCCCCTGTCAGCTGTCAGCTTCAGCTTTGCACCCCTCTCACTGCTCCCAGCTGGCCCTGATTATGTATCATTGTTTCCTCCTGCCCACCCATGTGACCCACACCTGTCAATGATTATGTAAATTGTTTTGTACCCTATTTAAGGGCAGTATGTTCACTTCTGGTCGCCACAGTCTCATTTGAGTTCTCCTCGTCTCCACCAGAGCCCCGCTTTGCTCTGGTGTGCTGTGTCAGTAAGTCTGTTCTTTTGTTTGTGTTTTTTGTGTTTAGCGCACTGTGTGGAACTTTATGTTGGTGTTTTTTCAATAAATTTCACAAACTCACAGTTCAGCACATGGGTCTCGCCTCTCTGCCCCAAAGGGCAATTCATGACACATAAGGCACCTGGCAACGACGGCATACCCCCCAGACTGATCAAGCACTGCAAGACCGCCCTACTGCTGCCATTGCATGACGTCCTCTGCCAGTGCTGGAAGGAAGGTGCCGCACCACAGGACATGAGGGACGCCAAGATCATCACCCTCTACAAAAACAAAGGGGAGAGAAGCGACTGCACAACTACAGGGGCATCTCCCTCCTCAGCGTTGTTGGCAAAGTCTACGCACAAGTTGTTCTCGTTCGTCTACAGAAGCTTGCCGAACGTGTCTACCCCGAGTCCTCAGTGTGGCTTCCGCGCTGAGCGATCGACGGGTAGACATGATATTCTCCATCCGCCAACTCCAGGAGAAATGCAGAGAACAGAACATGCCCTGTACGTCGCCCTTCATCAACCTCACCAAAGCGTTCGATCTGGTCAGCAGAGATGGCCTTTCAAGATCCTGCCAAAGATAGGATGCCCACCAAAAGTTGTAAAGCTCATCAAATCGTTTCACACCAACATGCAGGGGGACAGTGCAGCACGACGGCAACGTCTCAGAGCCATTCAACATACGCAGCGGAGTGAAACAGGGCTGTGTACTTGCGTCAACCCTCTTTGGGATTTTCTTTGCTATGCTCCTGAGGCATGCCTTCAGCACAGTAACAGAGGGAATTACCTGCACACAAGATCTGACGGCAGGCTTTCAACCTCGCCCGCCTGAAAGCCAGAAACAAAGTAGCGAGGCTCTAATCGAGACATGCTGTTCGCAGACGACGCTGCAGTTGCAACCCACACACAGCAGGAGCTTCAGACCCTGATGGACCCGCTTCTCCCAGGCAAGCAAGGACTTCGGGCTTACCATCAGCCTGAAGAAGACTAACGTCTTGGCCGCAAGGCACGGAAGCACCACAACCATCCATCGACGACTACGAGCTGAAGGTCATGAATCAGTTCACGTACCTGGGGTCCACGATCAGCAACAACCTCTTCCTTGATACAGAGATCGACAAGAGGATTGGAAAAATCAGCCTTCACACTCGCTCGCCTCACCACACGAGTGTGGGAGAATCCCAACTTTCTGTCAAGACAAGATGGCAGTGTACAA
Organism: Pholidichthys leucotaenia; assembly: GCA_020510985.1. Classification (NCBI taxonomy): domain Eukaryota; kingdom Metazoa; phylum Chordata; class Actinopteri; order Cichliformes; family Pholidichthyidae; genus Pholidichthys; species Pholidichthys leucotaenia. The sequence goes on from CM035846.1 coordinate 103,428,904, forward strand.
CGCCCTGCGTCATCAGCACACTGCTCTATGGGAGTGAGACCTGGACAACATACGCCCCGGCAGGAAAAAGAGACTGAACTCCTCCACTTGCGCTGCATTTGCCACATCCTGGACATATCCTGGCAGGACAAAGTGCCCAACACAGAAGTTCTGTCCCGCGCCGGCCTTCCCTCCATGTTCACTCTACTCAGGCAGCGCAGGCTCCGCTGGCTAGGCCACGTTCACCGTATGGAGGATGGCAGAATCCCAAAGATGTCCTCTACGGAGAACTGGCAACTGGCAGGAGAGACATTGGCCGCCCACAGCTGCGCTTTAGAGACGTCTGCAAGAGAGACATGAAGGCCCTGGAGATCAACACAGAGCGCTGGGAGGACCTTGCAACGAACCGCTCCAAATGGAGAGGCACCCTGACCAGACAGCTCAAGGCGGGTGAAGAGAGACTGACTGCTGCAGCAGATGAAAAAAGGGACCCGCAGGAAGAACCGCCACAGCTCCAGCAGCACGGAGACCACCCACAAGTGCGACCTATGTGACAGGGACTGCCCATTCGCGCATCGGCCTGTTCAGCCACAGGCGGTGCTGTTCCAGCAGAGTAGACGTTTAGGATTCTCTTCCATGGTCATCATAGACCGACGGAGGCCGACGGAAGGCATGGTATTTGGGTGTTGAAGCAGAAAACAGAATGATTTTATCTGTTACAGTTTCTGAGAAATAAATTACTTTCTGTTTTGGAATCACTGGTGGTCCTTGGCCCATTTCACAAATCTGGATAAATGAAAATTTTGACTAGGTTGAGCCAAAACTAAACTCTGGGTTATCATTTTCAAAATCCAAGAAAGCTTAACTTTCACTAAGCTGGTGTGGCAAGATAGTCTGAGCATGTTGTACACATACTGTATGTGTCACTATTATTTTCATTTTTGGCAGAGTAGTTTAACTGTCAGAGAGGTGGTGAGTCATTTTACACCAAATTCTACCAAATTGCATACCTTGGTGAAGGTATGCACTTTTGGATCACCTCCCAAAATCTAATAGGGTCATCTTTAGGCTAAGCACCACCTCTGGTGAACATTTCATCCATATCCCCCCAGTACTTTTTGTGTAATCCTGCTAAAAGACAGGCAAACAGACAAAAGCCAGCAAAAATATTACAGTACCTCCACTCCTTGGCAGAGATAATTAGCCCTGTTTCCACTACAGGAACCAACTGAGGGGGCCAGGAACTTCTTTAGGGTTGTTCCTGTATTTGGCCCTCTCATCCATCATGTCTTCATTATGAGGGTAGGAACCATCGGTCTCTGGAGGATTTGTTCATGACATAATTGTCTGACAGTCTTTGGCCCAATGCAGTGCAGCAAAGTAAAATACATTTAAAATCACACCAAATTGATGATGCAAAAAAAACATGTAGTGTGGAATGCATGGGACCAACTTGCAGCTTTTCATCTCCCTGTGTTTTGTACACGAAGCACTCTGGGCATGGTACTGCATTTTATCCAGCTCACTGAGAGCACACTGGGAGAAGCAGCAGTAGGGACCCCCATTTAGGTCGAGCTGTGTGGGCTCGACTCTCCACAAAGGACAGTAGTACGGTCCATTATGTGTCATGCCACTCCGCTGTATTGCCCGTGTTCTCACATATGCCTAATTATCATTTAGACCAGGGATGTCAAACTCACTCCATTTAGGGCAAGACCCTGCACGTTTTACTTCCACCCAGTCTCTTCAGCAGGTGTTCTTGCTAATCAGCAGTAAGTGGGAAGAAATTCATCTAAATTACCTGTGAAAGACACTTGGTGGAGGTAAAACCTGCAGGGTCTTGGCCCTGAATGGAATGAGTTTCACATCCCTGATTTAGACTCTATGCAGCATTATATTATACTTTTTAAGCATTAGAATCTTAACTGTTATCTTTATCTGGTCAAATCTGCTGCTTTTCATGTCCTTGTGTTTTGTCAACCTGATCTCATTTAAAAAATGCAGAGAACATGACTTCTCTGATGACAAAGCCTGAATTGTATAAAATTGCAACAACATAAAAATTCTGCTGTTCAGTTGATCAGTTTTTTTCTATACACTGTAGATCCGAATAATTGTAAATTTAAAGTTTTAATCGAATACCACATGTTAATTTTGTCAATAATGGTCCCAATCAGAATAGAGAGCCTAAGTTGCACCCCTTCTACTTCCACATATGGGACCTTAAATCAGAAAAATTCTTCATTGAAACAAATGACAAGAGCAAAATTATCTTTTGATCCTGATCAAATTTTGCCACGAGTTACACATATGATGTTTGTCAGTTTAAAAGATTATTGTCCACATAATTAAAGTTGTTGGTTGTCAAATAATAACAAAGTAATATTTAGTTTTTGTGAAAACGATGAGTGGACAACATCTCCCATCATCCCACATCACCAACATGATCATGGCGGGAAATTACAAAAAACCTCACCACCTGTTTCCTGACTGATGAAAGAAGAATCCAAAGAGGAGAAGAACAACACAAAGGTATTGTTTTGTATGTGAGAGCTGCAGCTGGTCCAGAGGACTGTTAGTTACTTCATCCTGGGCGCGCTTTGAACATGTGATGTCAGGTATGTGCTTCTGTGCTTGTTGTCTTTTAATTTACAGATTTTCATAACCTTACAGTATACTGTAGCTTAACTGTTAGACAATAACCTACATTATTATTTTACATGGAAAATTATCTTTTAAATTGACAAACATACGTGTAACTCGTGGCAAAATTTGATTGGGATCAAAAGATAATTTCACTCTTGTCATTCATTTCAATGGAGATTTTTTCCGATTTAAGGTCCCATGTATGGAAGTAGAGGGGGGCGTGACTTAGTCTTTCTGTTATGCCAATAGCAGAAGGGGATGGGCTTTTCTGGGTTTTAAAACACCAAGTTTGTTAAAGCAAATATTAAGTTTTTTTGATGTGTTTAGAGCTGCATTTTCACTTTGAATACACATTTATAATAAAAAGAAGCTGCTTTTTGTATTGAATTGCAGGGTCTACTGCTGTTCTGTACCATAAGTGAAGAGATGGCATCATCCTCAACAGAAAACCAACCAGCTGCTTCTACTTCAATCTCTCCAACCATGCCAACTATGCAACCTGCAGTGAATAATGCTGCAGCTAGCATGACTCAAATCCATGGTACCTCCACTGGTATCAAGACAATGAACATGACCGATCTGAAGACTGAGAATGCAACTACAATGATTCAGATCAACACTACCACGAATGACATTCAAAGTACCAACACAACCAGAAGTTCAATCGACACTTCAATCAGTACAACTCAGATTAATGGCAACACCACTGGTAACAAAACCACTATCAAAACCAATTCTGACCCCATTCTTGCAACCAGCATGGTTCAAGTCAACACAACAAGTAACACATCAAAAATAGAAAGTAACATCATGCAAATAATTAGCACCACCACTGGTAACCCAACTACCATCAAAACCAATTCTGACCCCACTCTTGCAACCAGCATGGCACAAGTCAACAGCACCATGAATGAGATCCCACTGATCATCACAACCAATCCTAACCTCAGCAATGGGGCCAGCACAACTCAAATCAATAGTACCACCAACAGCATCCAAAGTACCGTCACAACCAATACCACCCCAAAAATTACCACTAGCAATGGCCCCAAAACAATGGTACAACCGCTGAAATCAAAACCACCAACACAATCAGTTCTTAATTCTAGTACAGAAACAAACAACCCTCTAATCAGTGATACCATTAATGGCAATCAAACCACAGATGCAATGACAGCCACCCTTGGTGACCTAACCATAAGATTTGGAATAAATGCCAACACCACTCATGTCCAACTGACCATGAAAACCAATACCAGCCTCAGCACTGACTCCAACATGACTCTGAGTAATGATACCAACAATGACACTATCAGCACAACAAATTCAAAATGTCAGCTTTGCAACCAGTGTGACTCAGATTAATAAATCTACCAACAATATCCAAACCCCAGACACAACAAGTAAGACATCAAAAATAGAAAGTAACATCATGCAAATCATTAGCACCACCACTGATAATCCAACCACCATCAAAACCAATTCTGACCCCACTCTTGCAACCAGCATGGCGCAAGTCAACAGCACCATGAATGAGATCCCACCCATCATCACAACCAATCTTCAATTCAGCAATGGGGCCAGCACAACTCAAATCAATAGTACCACCAACAGCATCCAAAGTACTGTCACAACCAATACCACCCCAAAAATTACCACTAGCAATGCCCAAAACAATGGTACAACCGCTGAAATCAAAACCACCAACACAATCAGTTCTAATTCTAGTACAGAAACAAACAACCCTCTAATCAGTGATACCATTAATGGCAATCAAACCACAGATGCAATGACAGCCACCCTTGGTGACCTAACCATAAGATTTGGAATAAATGCCAACACCACTCATGTCCAACTGACCATGAAAACCAATACCAGCCTCAGCACTGACTTCAACATGACTCTGAGTAATGATACCAACAATGACACTATCAGCACAACAAATTCAAATGTCAGCTTTGCAACCAGTGTGACTCAGATGAATGAATCTGCCAACAATATCCAAACCCCAAACACAACAATTAAGACATCAAAAATAGAAAGTAACATCAAGCAAATCAATGGCACCACCACTGGTAGCCAAACAACCATCAAACCCAATTCCGACCCCACTCTTGCAACCAGCTTGGTTCAAGTCACCAGCCCATGAATGAGATCCTACCCACCATCACAACCAGTACTAACCTCAGCAGTGAAGCCAGCACAACTCAAATCAATAGTACCATGAACAGCATCCAAAGTACCATCACAACCAATACCACCCCAAAAATTACCACTAGCAATGCCCAAAACAATGGTACAACCTCTGAAATCCAAAGCACTAACACAAGCAGTTCTAATTTTAGTACAGAAACAAACAACCCTCTAATCCGTGGTACCATTAAGGGCAATCAAACAACAAAGGCAATGACAGCCACGCTTGGTGACATGACCAGAAGGTTTGGAATAAATGGCACAACCACTCATGTCCAAATGACCATGAAAACCAATACCAGCCTCAGCACTGACTCCAGCATGACTCTGAATAATGATACCAACAATGACACTATCAACACAACAGAATCAAATCCCAGCTTTGCAACCAGTCTGATTCAGATTAATAAATCTACCATCAATATCCAAACCCCAGACACAACAAGTAAGACATCAAAAATAGAAAGTAACATCATGCAAATAATTAGCACCACCACTGATAATCCGACCACCATCAAAACTAATTTTGACCCCACTCTTGCAACCAGCATGACGCAAGTCAACAGCACCATGAATGAGATCCCATCCATCATCACAACCAATCTTCATCTCAGCAATAGGACCAGCACAACTCAAATCAATAGTACCACCAACAGCATCCAAAGTACCATCACAACCAATACCACCCCAAAAATTACCACTAGCAATGCCCAAAACAATGGTACAACCGCTGAAATCAAAACCACCAACACAGTCAGTTCTAATTCTAGTACAGAAACAAACAACCCTCTAATCAGTGGTACCATGAATGGCAATCAAACCACAGATGCAATGACGGCCACCCTTGGTGACCTAACCATAAGGTTTGGAATAAATGCCAACACCACTCATGTCCAACTGACCATGAAAACCAGTACCAGCCTCAGCACTGACTCCAACATGACTCTGAATAATGATACCATCAATGACACTATCAGCACAACAAATTCAAATGTCAGCTTTGCAACCAGTGTGACTCAGATTAATAAATCTACCAACAATATCCAAACCCCAGACACAACAATTAAGACATCAAAAATAGAAAGTAATATCATGCAAATCATTAGCACCACCACTGATAATCCGACCACCATCAAAACTAATTTTGACCCCACTCTTGCAACCAGCATGGCACAAGTCAACAGCACCATGAATGAGATCCCACCCATCATCACAACCAATCTTCATCTCAGCAGTAGGACCAGCACAACTCAAATCAATAGTACCACCAACAGCATCCAAAGTACCATCACAACCAATACCACCCCAAAAACTACAACTAGCAATGCCCAAAACAGAGGTACAACCGCTGAAATCAAAACCACCAACACAATCAGTTCTAATTCTAGTACAGAAACAAACAACCCTCTAATCAGTGGTACCATTAATGGCAATCAAACCACAGATGCAATGACAGCCACCCTTGGTGACCTAACCATAAGGTTTGGAATAAATGCCCACACCACTCATGTCCAACTGAACATGAAAACCAATACCGGCCTCAGCACTGACTCCAGCATGACTCTGAATAATGATACCAACAATGACACTATCAGCACAACAAATTCAAATGTCAGCTTTGCAACCAGTGTGACTCAGATGAATGAATCTGCCAACAATATCCAAACCCCAAACACAACAATTAAGACATCAAAAATAGAAAGTAACATCAAGCAAATCAATGGCACCGACACTGGTAGCCAAACAACCATCAAAACCAATTCCCGACCCCACTCTTGCAACCAGCATGGTTCAAGTCACCAGCCCTATGAATGAGATCCTACCCACCATCACAACCAGTACTAACCTCAGCAGTGAAGCCAGCACAACTCAAATCAATAGTACCATGAACAGCATCCAAAGTACCATCACAACCAATACCCACCCCAAAAATTACTACTACAATGCCCAAAACAATGGTACAACCTCTGAAATCCAAAGCTCTAACACAAGCAGTTCTAATTCTAGTACAGAAGAACAAACAACTCTCTAATCCATGGTACCATTAGTGGCAATCAAACCACAAATACCACAAACATGACCACCTTTAGTACCATGGCCTTTACCTCAAATTAATGAAACTGACACTGATATCCAAGCCTTCTTGACAACTAATACAGCCTCAGCTCTGACAGCAATATGCCTGAGATTCATGGCATCACGACTGACAGCCAAATCCCCAGCACGATCGATGCCTCTCCAGCTACCAAAATCAACCTCAGGATTCAAGCTAACGGCAGAACTCCTGAAACTACCAGGACAACCAGTACCAAGGACGCCATCACCAGAACCAACATTCTGGCACAAGACAAGCAAAAGAAGCTCAAGACTCCATACTCAGGTATGCAGAATGGCATATGTTTAAATGTAAGTACACTCTAATATGATTAAGATATGCTGTCTCATTAATCCCAAAAAGATCAGTTTCAGTGAGCTTGGGTACTTACCATTTAAAAATATACTGCATCACATGAGTATGCTACAAATTAACTCCCAAATCCAGCTTTTTTCATAAACTTAAGTTAAATGAAATCTTATCTGAGCCCCCCCCCCCCCAGTACGGCCAGGTAATTGTCCTTTCGAAAAATGGTTTAGGCCAGGCCTATCAATTAGCAGCCCACAGGCCACATGCAGCCCAGAACCAGCCTCCAAGTGGCCCAGGCCCAGTGGTCAAGCCAGAGAAAGCAAAGGCAGGGTTTCCTCTGGTAACATTTCCACGCGGCAGGCTGCCACCCTTGAAGTTATGCTGCCATGCTAAAGAAATAAAAATTTAAGAAAAAAATATGAAGGAATGATGGTCCACAAGCACGCACATGAACAACGTGTGTGACCGTCACCGTGGAGTTCAGAAGCGCCCCAGCCCGAGTAACCATTCAGTTTGCAGGAAGTGTCTCACTAGCATCACTGCCTGAGAGAAGCATGAGCTTATTAAACTACTTTAAACGTGGAAAAAAGCAGAAGAGTTATGTAAGCAGTGGGAGGCATTTATCGTGGTTTTAACCTACTGGTAATGGGAACAATAATGAAAAGCTGTTTGGCAAACAGGTGTGGTTAGGCTTCATATGCCAGCTTCATATGCAGGGAAAGGCAAAAGTGACTGAATCACTGAGGATTTACTTCACCAGCTGCTACAATATTAATTGATCATTTATGTTTATTATTATGTACCTGGCAAGTTAAGATGACCGAAATTCACGGTCAATGACCTTTAATCCGTCAACAGCCTTCAAACAAACTAAACATGCCAATATTTGGATTTCAAAATAAGGGAGGTTTTTCCTGCTGTCCCAGGTGGTGAGGAGATTTTTAAAAAAAACTAGAAATATATAGAAATATTATAACAGAAATAACTGCATCTTTGGTAATTTAAGTTAATTTAGAAGAAGAAGAAGCCAGCTCTATTGTCATTCAGTCCATACAGCCAATCATGTACAGTAGAATGAAATTATGTTTCTCCTATTTACAATGTTAATCACATGTAGAATCACAGGGGTAGGTGCCATGCAAGCGTCACCACAAACAACTTCTCCTTCCTCCATTCTATTATGCTGAGCACCAAGCTAGAAGATGGGAAGTACCATTTTTTTTTACTTCTCCAGTGCTTTCAACGCCATCCAACCGATGATCCTGAAGGACAAGCTGCTGTGCGCAGGGGTGGACCAGCACCTGTCATCATGGATCCTGGACTACCTCACTAACTGGCCACAGTTTGTGAGAACCCGGGACTGTGTGTCCGACATGATCATCGGTAGCACGGGGGCCCCCCAGGGAACGGTTTTGGCTCCCTTCCTGTTCACCCTTTATACTGCGGACTTCTCACACAACACAACACACTGCCATCTACAGAAGTTCCCTGATGACTCCGCGATCGTCGGCCTCATCTCCAATGGAGATGAAGCTGAGTACAGAGGACTTATCCAGGACTTCGTGGACTGGTGCCATCGGAACTGCCTCCAGATAAACGTGAGGAAAACTAAAGAGCTGGTGGTGGACTGCCGCAGGCAAGGACAACCCCTCACAGCACCAGTAAACATACATAGAACAGACATTGAGATGGTGACATCCTACAAGTACCTGGGTGTTCATCTGGACAATAAACTAGACTGGTCACACAATACCGACGCACTCTACAAGAAGGGACAGCACAGGTTGTTCCTACTGAGGAGACTTAGGTCTTTTGGTGTACAAGGGGCACTGCTGAAGACATTCTATGACACGGTGGTGGCATCAGCCATCACTTTTGGAGTGGTCTGCTGGGGCAGCGGCATTACAGCAGCTGATAGGAAGAGACTGAACAAACTGATCAAGAAAGCTAGCTCAGTCCTGGGGCAGCACCTTGACCCAGTGGAGGAGATAGGAGAGAGAAGGATGGTGGCTAAACTGTCATCCTCTGCTGGAGTCCGAGTCCCACCCTATGCAGGACATACTGAACGCACTGAGGAGCTCATTTAGCAGCAGACTACATCATCCTAGGTGCGCAACTGAGAGGTTTCGCAGGTCCTTCCTACCTAAGGCTGTCAGACTGTATAATCTAAGCAGGGCTGCTCGCAGAGAGTAGCAAAAAAACTTTGACGACCTAATAGTATTGAATGCAAAAGACGCAATAGACTTACACAATGGTCCCCTCCAGTATACAACTAGGACAATATCGGTCGCTACGGAGGGTGACAATATGTATGGGTACATATTCATACTATGTAGGATAACTAAGCAGACGGTTATGCTGTTTATTCCATCTAGCTACAATGCTCCGCACTGTGTGTTTATATATTTATATGTATATATGTATATTCGCTGCTCTTGTTTTTCTTGTCTTCTTGATTGTTGCTCTGAGTGTTGCTATCCCTGTGCTGTTGCAATCCTGGAATTTCCCATTGTGGGACTAATAAAGGCTTATCTTATCTTATTTTATCTTATATGGTTTTTGGTATGACCCAACCCGGGACTTGAACCCCCAACCTCCCAGTTGTTAAATACAATTTTATTAATATTTTTTTCTTTGAAATCAGAGTTAAATTATTGTTTCTAGTTCTGGCTCTGCAAAATTATGGTCAAAAAGTGTAAATTGTATAAGGAAAAAAAAGTCAAACTTTTACCACAGTCTGTTTTCAAATTTATATATATAAAAAAAAACAAAACAGTAATTTTATTTTAAAAAAGACAAAAAATTAGTCATAAAATAATTCACAAATTTATAATAAAGTCTCAAATGTACAAGAAAAGTCCGTTTTTCAAGAGGAAATTACAAATTTGAGGAAAATGGTTTCAAATTTAGATAAATTTACACAAGAGAGTAGAAAACTAAAAGAAATTGTTATAAATTTTGGAGAAAAACCTCAAACCTTCAAGACTGAAGTCATTACTCAAGTTTTTAAGTGGGTGCTCATTGTACTCTTAACTAGAAATTTTTGGATGTCTAGTTTTAATTATTAATTTCATAGCACTCCTTTTACATGAGTAGAATTTCTGGCTACTATAACCACCAATTTAAGAATGAATGTTTTTACCCCCTTCCCTCTCCTACTCTTTCTCAATGGGAAACAAAAGAAACACTAGAATAAAAATACAAAAAAAAAAAATACACAAATTTTTGTCATTTGTCACTTGTCATTATATGATTAGCAGTATTGCTAAATCTGGCATACTTATATTTGTATTAATGTTCATTAGTATGTTTTTGTCCCTTTTAAATAAACATTAAAATAACTAAAACAATTTTATGTAAACATGACAAAAAAATCCCTGCAGGACAAAACGTGATTTTCAAACCTGTTTGTATACAACGACAGACAGAGAAAGAACCTGAATTAGACAGAGCTCAGAGAAGGCAAGATGAAACAGACAAGATGAGCCAAAGAGAGGAAAGTGTACAAGCAGAGGGTCCAGAGAAGTGAGAGCAGAGGAAGGAGTGAAGGATAACACCAGTGAAAAGTCCAAACACAGGACATCTGGGTGGGACTGCAACTGTCCCCAGGAACGTGCGCTCAGGGGAGGGAGGCAGACCTGTTATCATGAAAAAATAAAAAAATAAATAATTATGCAGTAAATATGTTATTATTTGTCCACTAATCTGTCTTGTATGTCTAAATGTAATTTCTGAATGATTCTAATCATTTCGACCATATTTATATAATGAAAATCACCAAATCTATGCATTTCCTGCTCAAATACAGCCAGACCAGTTAAGCTGGATTCATGCTGCACTTTTGCTGTCCACGTATGTGCAGCTGGAACCTCATGAGATGAGATGTATGTCATCGTCTCCAGCCTGCTAGTGCCCGCAGGGCTGTTCTAGCGGACAACCCCGTGAAGCCCAAATTTTATAACCGCACGGCCTGCCCATGACCTCAACGTGTTGACAACGCATGCGCAAGACTGAACGTCCCAATAACAAGGTGGCGCTACCAACACAGCATACAAAGATATAGTAGACGAGGAAGACAACCAGGACGTGGAAGACGAGAATAAGCATAAATGAGTCCTTTTGCAGCAGCAGCAGACTGAGCAGAGAAGAGCACTGGAAAACAATAATTCTTCCTTTTCCTTGAAATAACGCCATTGCTGTTGCTACAAAAAAATGTGTGTGTCATGAATGGACCCTCAGGGCAGAGAGAGACCCAAGTGCCAATTGCAGTTGGTGGTTTTTATTAACAAAAAGCACACTAAGAGCAAGAGTTAGACAAGACAAAAATCCAAGTACAGGAAATTAAGGTAAACTCACGGAATAGTACCAGAACAGGAATCGAATTCTGGTGGTGAGGAGAGAGGATTATTGTTGAGACTGCCGCCATGAAAAAAACAACCTGAGAGTCTTTAAATAGTTTGAGAACAAAATGAAAAAATGGGCAGCAGGTGCGGGGTGCATGAGCGGGCAGGTGACCTAATCAGACAATAACTCACAGCTGAGACAATTAGGGAACAGGCAGTGAGAAGATAACAGGGTGGGAGTGTCTGGAAGAGGGGGTAAGGCATACATGTCACATAGAAACCAAAATATAAATCCTAAATTACAGAAACTGACAAAATAATCATAACACTGAAGACATAAATAACTAACTAAACGATAAATCACCAACAAGACATCATGACTCAATACACAGGAAAACAATGCAAAGGTGGAAAAATACAGAAAATATTCAGAAATAAATTAAGAGCCCGAGCCTGTTATGACCCGAGCGCCGGTTCTGATCGCGCTCGGGCTAAGTTATTTCTCGCTGCCGGCCTTGACAGCTGCGGGCTGTATTCTGGCCTCACCGGGCTCTTATTGTGAAAGTGCTCGGTGGGGCTTCCGCCTGTCAACGGCCGGTCAGCTGATTGTCATTACCGTCGTTAGTGCTTCGCCCTTTTTAAGCCCGGCACTGGCGACGGTAAGACGCAGGAGTATCGGTCGACTTTGGTCAACGTTACGTCGGAGTGGCTTCGTCCTGCCAAGCCCTGGGTCTGCACCTCGTCATACCTGTGAGTGCCGCAGACCTTCATGTCAGGTCTGTCTTCGTTATGTCACAGTTAGCTCGTAGCGGCTGGGTTAGCCCTACGAGCCCAAGTCTCGTCATGTGTGTGTTTAGCCCTAAGGGGTTCATAGTTGTTCATCATAGTCATGTCACAGTTAGCTCGTAGCGGCTGGGTTAGCCCTATGAGCCCAAGTCTCGTCATGTGTGTGTTTAGCCCTAAGGGGTTCATAGTTGTGTCTTGTCACGTCTGGAAATAAATAACATCTCTGCCAAACTCACTGGTGAACTCTGTGGCGTCTCTTGGTGAGCCACGAGGATCACCACACAACAGTATACTCCTGCCCGGTCGCCCAAACGGGGGCGCCGCATTGAGACGCCGTTTCACCGGGAGTTTGTGCCTTTATTGGACTGTTGTTTCTTTTCGTTCGGGTGTCAACATCTGGGAGAATGCCGTCATCCAGGGGCCGCGGTCGGCGTCTGGACCAGGAGCTAGCGAGCGCGTTGGAATACGCCGATGGGGGGCTCCTCGCCGCTACATTTGACGACACCTCCAGCTACATGCGTTGGCATCTGGGCGTCGCTGAGGAGTACCTGGACTGCCTTCCCCTCGACTACGACGATCATCCGGAGGTGATATCGAGGTGGGAGGAACTCGCCGCTCAGCGCGAGGTTCTTCGTGGGCTGGAGGAGGAAGAGAGCGGGAAGCAGAGGAGGAGGCGTCCTCGCTCCCCGCGTTGGTGTCCCGTTCCCGTCCCGGAGCAGGTCCAGGAGTACGCGCCGTCTGGGGGCCGACGAGGACGTTGGCGTAACGGCGCAGGCAACCCTCAGCGGAATCCCCGGCTGGACTTGCTGCCGGCGTATCCCGTCAGCGAATCTTCGAGAGCGGCCCCACCTCGTTTTCCTAGGGGGCCCTCTGTCGCCACCCAGCGGGGAGAAGGAGGAATGACGTCCCCCACAGCAGGAACCATCTCTGCCCCAGGAGGAAGGCAAGTGATCGTTTGTTTGTCACATCTTAATAATGATCTGCCTTGTCTGACTCCTGGGGGCGGAGTTCGGGGTTCGCAGCCCCCCGAGCTCCCTCCACCTGCTGTGGATAAAATTATTAAACTTACTGCCTCTGTGTTCTCCCCCATTGATCGGTCCGCGACGCTAGGCCAGCGTCGCCGGACGAAGAGGGCCCCTGCAGTGCTGGCTAGCCCGCATCCGGCCCTGCAGTCACGTCTTGGACGGAGGAGAGGAGCGGACTGCGGCCCGGAGCCTGAGCCGACGAAGAAGCGTCCCCGGGTCTCCTCACCGGAGTGGTCCGAGCCAGTGGGTCAAGGGTTCCCTGCCTCCACGCCATACGGGTCGTTGGCGAGGGCGACAGCGTGGGAGGAACCTGAGACTGCTGATGACATCGTGCCAGCTGCGGAGCCCAACGCAGCTGAGTACGAGTCAGCTGACGAGAGTCGCCCTGAACCCGGATCGTCGGAGTCCTGGGTGGCAACAGAACCCGAGTGCAGGCAAGTGCTCCCTCTTATGTCTCTGTCCTCTTTTGTTGAGCATTTTTGCCTGCCTCTCGGGGAGACGAGTGAGGAGCAGCCGTCTGCTGCGCCCGAGCTCGTCTCGCTGGGTTCCGTTGCTACCGGTGATGCTGATCCCGGTTTTCCTGTCCCCGAGCTTTGTTTTAGTGTCGCCGGCGGGGAACGGGTCGGAGTCACCGAGGTGGAGGTCCCAGGTTTGGGGGTGGAGTTCGTCAGCGGAGCTGCACCGAAGGCCCAATCGGGTCCCACCGCAGGAGCGGTTCTGGCCCAATCGGGGCCCAACGTGGGTGCAGCTGGGACCCAATCTGGGTCCAGCGGTGATGCAGTGCGAGCGTGGTCCATAGGCGGAGGAGGAGCTGCAGACCCTTCTTCGCGGAACGGATTCTTGGCTCGCCCTGCTCATCGTTTCCCTCAGAATCACCGGCCCTTTTCATCATCGCCGGGGGCCATGGGGGTCCCTGTTCGCTCACCCCGGTTCTCCCGAGTTTTGTTCTCGCCAGGGAGGCCGCTGTGGGTTGTTGATGCCCTGGACTGGTGGCTGAGGGACACGGGTCGGCCGCCGGAGGGACTGTTTCACCGGTTCGGCGCCTCAGTTTCGGCCACCCGAACCTGTTATGTGTTGCCATGGGGCTACCTAGGTCGACCACCGGAGAAGCGGATTGTGCGGGACTTTGGACTCTGGTGAGCCGCCTGGTCCGCCTCCGTTGACCATCGGTCGACATAAACTGTCGGGGGATGGTAGTGGTCCCTGGGTGTGTCTCAGTATTTGTGCTTTTTTTTTTTTCTTCCTCGTCCTGGGTTGTTATGTTGTATCTAGTGCTTATGCCTTTGTTTTGAAAGCCACAGTCAAGTCATAGTCATGTTATGTCAAAGCAATTTTAGATTGCCTCTTGTGTTTTTGTAAGCCACAGTCTAGCCATAGTAAAGTTATGTTAAGCAATTTAGTTTGCTTCATGTATGTTTGCAGTAGCCCTGCTGGCTTATGTATAGCCTGGTTTGAGCGAGTAATGCTCTGTTTTTTGTTTCATAGTCTGGTATGAGCGGGTAATGCTCTGTTTTTGTTTCATAGTCTGGTATGAGCGGGGTATGCTCTGGTTTTTGTTTTTTCATGTTAAGTCTGGTATGAGCAGGTAATGTGTTCTTGTATCTAGTTTATCTGAACCGGTAGTTCTGGTTTTTTGTTTCCTTTGTACATTTTTTTCTTGTTTGTCTTGTCATTGTCTTGTATGGCTGTTTAGTCTTGTCATTGTCTTGTTTTTTAGTCTTGTCATTGTCTGGTATGGTTTTTTAGTCTTGTTCATGGGTTGGTTTCTCTCCCTCCGCACCTGTCCCCCAACCTCCCACCCTGGGGGCGCGGGGGGGGGGGGGGGGCAGGGGGGTTCCTTGGGGCGTTCGAAGTCTGCCCGTGGAGGGAGGGTACTGTTATGACCCAAGCGCCGGTTCTGATCGTGTTCGGGCTAAGTTATTTCTCGCTGCCGGCCTTGACAGCTGCGGGCTGTATTCTGGCCTCACCGGGCTCTTATTGTGAAGTGCTCGTGGTGCTTCCGCCTGTCAACGGCCGGTCAGCTGATTGTCCATTACCGTCGTTAGTGCTTCGCCCTTTTTAAGCCCGGCACTGGCGACGGTAAGACGCAGGAGTATCGGTCGACTTGGTCAACGTTACGTCGGAGTGGCTTCGTCCTGCCAAGCCCTGGGTCCTGCGCCTCGTCATACCTGTGAGTGCCGCAGACCTTCATGTCAGGTCTGTCTTCGTTATGTCACAGTTAGCTTGTAGCGGCTGGGTTAGCCCTACGAGCCCAAGTCCTCGTCATGTGTGTGTTTAGCCCTAAGGGGTTCATAGTTGTTCATCATAGTCATGTCACAGTTAGCTCGTAGCGGCTGGGTTAGCCCTATGAGCCCAAGTCTCGTCATGTGTGTGTTTAGCCCTAAGGGGTTCATAGTTGTGTCTTGTCACGTCTGGAAATAAATAACATCTCTGCCAAACTCGCTGGTGAACTCTGTGGCGTCTCTTGGTGATCTGCGAGGATCACCACACGACAGAGCCCGGTGAAACACCGTGCTCAGTCTCATGATAGAGCCCACTCCTTAAGGGGTGGATTCCAGCCACCCCAAGGTAACACCAAAAAGAAGTGTCCGCCCCAAGAAAGGTATAACAATGGACCACCCCGGGTGGAGGAGGGGGGGGGAACAGGCTAAGAGGAGACAAAAAACACACACCCCGCTAAGGACCTGTACCCATGCAAAACAGGCCCCTAGGCCCCAAGGCAAAGAACTAAACAGTTTTGGGCGGCCGGCTGACGTCACAGACCTGACAGACTGCAAGGTGGGTCCGAGTCGGGTGGCCTACCAGAGAATAAGGGCCACCCAATCCAACGTCACAGTCTGTCAGGTGGCCGACCAGAGTTCTTAAACCACCTGAATAGGAGGGGTGTCCCTGGAGGTGGCTCCCCCACGGGAAGGCCAAGCAATGGGAAGAAGAGCTGAGGAGGGGGAACCACAATGGTGTCTGGCAGAAGAGAGGGAGCCACGATGGTGTCTGGTGAAGGAGGGGAACCACAACGCCCTCGGACTGGGCAGCAGCACCCTCGGTGGGTCCCGGACTGGGACACAGTAGTATCCACGGTGGCTCTGGACTGGAGCGAGGGTTGCAACTCGGGCGGGGCTCACCGAGAGCTGTGACATGGTTGCCCCCATGGTGGCTCCGGGCTGGAATGAAGCAGCACCCGCGGTGGCTCGGGGTGGAGTGAGGCAGCACCCACGGTGGCTCCGGGCTGCAGCACAAAGCTGCACCCGCAGTGGCTTCGGGCTGGAGCAAAGCTACACCCATGGAGGACCCGGACTGACAACGACTGCAACCTTGGAGGCCCTGGGCTGGAACAGAGTGCCTGCGATGACCTCTACTGGAAGGGAAGCAGCACCCACGGTGGGCCCGGACTGGACCATGGCTGCACCCTTGATGGACCCAGACTGGGCCACGGCTGCACCCTTGGTGGACCCGGACTAGGCCACAGCTGCACCTTCGGTGGCCCCTGGGCTGGGGCCTAACACCCATGGCAGGCCCGTACTGGAGTGCAGTACCCAAGGACCCACAGCGATCTCAGACGGCAAACCTGGATCCACTGAGACATCTGACAG
This sequence comes from Pholidichthys leucotaenia, assembly GCA_020510985.1. Lineage (NCBI taxonomy): Eukaryota > Metazoa > Chordata > Actinopteri > Cichliformes > Pholidichthyidae > Pholidichthys > Pholidichthys leucotaenia. The sequence goes on from CM035846.1 coordinate 103,445,870, forward strand.
TGCTGGAACATCCTCGGTGACTCTGGGAGAGAGCTCAGACAAGACAGGCAGAGACACAGGGTCAGGGTCACCGGAAGCAGTGGAGCCCAGCGAGGTTAGCTCAGGCGCAGCTGACAGCTGGACCCAGCTCTCCTCAACAAGTGTCAGACAAGATCTCTCCAAAACAGATGCAATGAACACAAAGGAGAGCACTTGGCCTGAGCTCGAGCTCCAGCCGCTGTCCAGACTCCATCGATCCAAGCGATGGTTTGTTTGGGCCCGGTCCTCTGGAGGTCCAGCTCCAACTCTGCTGCAGTGGCCCCTGCAGCAGGCATGGTAGTTAATATAGTCCCAGGACCCCCCAGTGAGGTGTCCCACACCAGTGGCTCTCCCTGAGTGGTGACAGGAGGTGGGTTTCCTGCAGGCACTGGATGCTGTGTAGCCGAGGCCCGGCGATGCTCTATCGTTGGTGCAGATTGTCGGTGCAGATGTCAGCTCAGTACCAGCACTTCCTCTCCATTCAGACTGTGACTGCGGGACTGGAACCAGGTCCTCCAGAGCCGCAGGCTCCCTCCATCGTCCGGCAGCTTGGTTCAGGGTCGTGGACACTTGGGGAGAAGGGAGAAGACACGGAGAGGGCAGGTGAAAAATGATAGCTGCAGCAAGCAGTGAGGACTCAGGGGACTGCGAACACTGAGCCTCACCACCAGGAATCAGGCAAAGCATATTATCATAAAATGTGGGAGAATGCAAAATGTGGGAGAATGCATTCCCAGGGCAGGCAATGTTTTCCTGCTGCAGCAGGTGTAGGTTTGGCCCTCTCCGTTGTTTCCACTGAGGAGCGGCCCCCAAGGAGAATCTTGAAGAACTGCTCCTGCAGCTCCAGCGTCGGGCGTAAGCTGGCAAAAATACAACCAACCTTTCAGCAGCGGGAGAAAATGACAAGGAGAAATGAGGATCAGCAGCTGCAGATAAAGATGAAGCTGGCAAAGCAGCCGGAGAGGAAGAAAAATACTGAGAGGGCACTGCTGCAGAAGTCTTCTGCCTTGGCGAAGGCGGTGTTGCTGTCTGAGAGGGTGGGAGTATTCCTTCGGCGATCCAGAGCTGGATGATGGCATCGGAGAGTGGATGAGTCGACGGAGCAGGAGCAGGAGCAGGGACATGTGGTTCTGAGGGGAAGCAGGCCATCTTTTCGGGAGCGCGGTTTCGTGTGGGCGCCTAGGTTTGCTGAGGTAGCCCACACGTCAGCCCAGGGAAGATTGTTGTAGGACAGCGAGCTTGGACAGCAGCTCCGTGAACTGAGGATACTTTCTGCTGCCTGGGATGTGCCTCTCTATGGGCGGTTGCTGAATCCACGTTCTTCAGATTTTGTTGGGCTGCGGAGGCTAGAGCCTCATCACAAAGCTCTGGACGATCTCCACGCCCATTCTTCCTGCAACGCCACGGGATTCAGCTTGTCGATCTCCCCTTGGCTGATTGGAGTCGGCGCGGTGGGACATAATTACTCTACGGATCAGTGAGGGAAAAACATTCACAACAAAGAGCCAAAATATCCACAAACATGTCAGTGGCCGGGTTCATACTGGTAGTCAGTCTACTGTCATGAATGGGATCCACGGGGCAGAGAGAGCAGAGAGACCCAAGCACCAATTGTCAGTTTGTGGTTTTTATTAACAAAAAGCACACCAAGTACCAGAGTTAGACAAGACAAAAATCCAAGTACAGGAAATTAAGGTAAACTCACGGAATAGTACCAGAACAGGAATTGAAATCTGGTGGTGAGGAGAGAGGATTATCGTTGAGACTGCCGCCATGAAAAAACAATATGACAGTCTCTAAATAGTTTGAGAACAAAATGAAACAATGGCGGCAGTGTGGGGTTGCATGAGCGGGCAAGTGACCTAATCAGACAATAACTCACAGCTGAGAGTGATTAGGGAACAGACAGTGAGAAGATGACAGGGTGGGAGTGTCTGGAAGAGGGGGTAAGGCATACATGTCACATTGAAACCAAAATATAAATCCTAAATTACAGAAACTGACAAAATAATAATAATACTGAAGACATAAATAACAAACAGAAAAATAAATCACCAAGAAGACATCATGACTCAATACACAGGAAAACAACGCAAAGGTGGAAAAATACAGAAAATATTCAGAAATAAATTGAGAGCCTGAGCCCGGTGAAACACAGTGCTCAGTCTCATGACAGTGTGTCACTCTTATGTTTATACTGTAGCTGGTGAACAAACTGGCGTGTTAGTGGATTTGTGCTGCCCCATAGGGCTGGGGCAAAACTACAAATGCGTCAGCTGCTTGCCCGGTAAGAAAAAAGGTGAGCCTGTACAATGACGCGTGCGCACCGGGCTCGTCCAAAGTGCATGTGGACCAAGCGAACCAGAGGGAAATGCAGTATTCATTCATTCATCTTCTTCCGCTTAATCCTTTTTGGGTCGCGGGGGGGCTGGAGCCTATCCCAGCATCTTTGGGTGAGAGGCAGGGTACACCCTGGACAGATCACCAGTCCATCGCAGGGCCAACACAGAGAGACAGACAACCATTCACTCTCACAGTCATACCTAAGGACTATTTAGGAATCCCCAGTTTTGATGCCAATTAACCTAATTAGGTAGTTTAGGAAATGCAGTATGATATAGCCTATTGTTAGGGGTGGGATCAGGTGCCCTGAACCCTCCCTTAGTTTATGCAGCTAGTAGGTTTAGACAGCCGGGGGGGACCTCCAACAATGCACTGGGCTTCACTTCCTTTTTTCACTCTCAACGAAATATTTTTGCTGGTCATGACATCTGTTTGTTCTCTCCCATAGACTGGAGTCCCCATCGTGCTGTTTGCTGTCTACATGTCTGTTCTTTTCTTCTTCTTCTCTATCTCCTCACCCCCCCCAGCCAGTCGCAGCAGATGACTGCCCCTCCCTGAACCTGATTCTGCTGGAGATTTCTTCCTGTTAAAAGGGAGTTTTTCCTCTCCACCGTCACCACGTGCTTGCTCACAGGGGATCGCCTGATTACTGGAGTGCTATGAGATGACTGTTGTTGTGAAATGGCGCTATAATAAATAAGTTGAATTGAATCATTAAAAATAAGCCAGAATGATGCAAGATATATTATCGACTGTGGATTAGTGAATCACATTGAAACAGGGATGTCTATTAGGGTGATTCAAATCTAAAGAAACTGACAATATAAGTCACGCTTGTTTTGAACTCAGAGTACTTAGCTGGGAAGCTTTTGCTGCCCTGTCCAATCTACATAAGAGACAGCGATGCTGGCCTATAGCAGCAAGGATGGTGCTGGGGTGGGTTTACAGTTTATCATGTCCAGAGGAGAACCTGGAAGAGTAAAAAGGGCTTTTTGGAGAGAAAAAGAATATAAAGTGTGTGTGTGTGTGTGTGTGTGTGTGTGTGGTGTGTGTGTTGTGTGTGTGTGTGTGTGTGTGTGTGTGTGTGTGTGGCGGGGAAAACAACAATAGATCAGTAGGTTTACTGTGGCCTCTAGCTGCTCAAACACACTGTGTGTGTGCACGCGCGCGCGCGCGTGTGTGTGTGTGCATGTGTTTAAGAAAAGTGAGCATTTTGATATTTTTTCGATAATCACTTGACTAATTTCAGAAACCTACAGACACATTTTTTAGTCAGTGACCTATTTAACAATTACAAATGAAAAATTATTTTTTTACTAAAGCATTCCCTCAAAAATGAATGAAAATAAAATATCTACTTAATTAATGTTTGAATTTACTCACTTCCACAGTTTCACTTCCTTTTCCTGTTCAACACCCTTACTATGAGGTTTTGAATGTGATGTCATCTAGCCTTGCCCCAAAGCTCTTGTAATTAGTCACTGTTGCACAGCCAGGCACACACACTATAGCTCTGCTCAGGGAATAGAGAACACACAACTGCAGCTGCACAATCATTTATGAAGAGTTTCAGGAACTCAGTCATGAGGGTTACTCTGCAGATTTTGATTACATGTAAGTAAACTCTTTAATCATTTCTGTCTCATTTTTTGGCCATTGACAATATAATTTTAAGGTAAACATTTAAGCAAGTCAGACATTGAGGAAGATGATACAAGAGCTTTGAATTTTATTAAGAAGAAGGAGTTCACAGTGTTTAAACATGTGACAAACTGCAGCTATATAATGCTAATCAGCTACCTGCACTGTACTCTGTAAAATGTTTTAAGATCTACCTCAACGATGTCCTGATCCTGTGTGTTAAAAATTGTCATTGTCATAATCCTTTTCAAGTTACAGTGGGGTAATGGTTGAGAGGAAACACGTTATTTTTTACACGAGGAACATTAAAAATCATAAGCCATCTTTTTTTGATTTAGTGAGACTGTCCTGGTCTTAACTTAGCCGTGACTAAATGTAGCTGTGAAACTTCAGAGCAGGAAATTCATATGGTGAAAAAATATAGAAACATGTGGAGCTTCTAGGTTGTAGCATAATTGTTTACATTTCTAGTTATTTATAATTAGTTATATCAGTTATATATCCTGTTCCGGGAGATACTTACACATATGCAACTACAGTTTAAACACTGCCAACACTGTAACGCAGTCTAACTTTGGGATGACCAAACCAAAAACTAAACTAAATGCATCATACCAGATCTCACGTCTGACTTTCTGAACTCCAGAATACTGATGGTTGATAATTGTCTCACTGTAAACTGTCAGCATTTTGTGTTATTTACTTTAATGTGGAATTCATAGATTATAATTACAGTGATCCCTCACTTATCGCGGTTAATGGGTTCCAGAACCGACCGCGGAAAAGTGAAAAACCGCCAAGTAGCGTCACCCCTAATGACGTCATCCATAAATAATACGTACGTTCATTCTCTCACTCTCTCTCTCTCATATGATACGTGTGTGTGTGTGTGTACGTGTACATACATACGTAGATGTAAACAAAGTGTACATAAATATGTTTTTAGAACTCTTTTTATTCTTATAACAAGATGCGTAACTCAAGATGAAAATGATTTACTGCACAGGTTAATGAGAGCTTTACTGCTCCTCAGGTGACGGCCTCATTGTGAGGTGCTGGAGGCGCAGGATCATCGAGGGCAGCTTCCGATAGAGCTGAAGCTGCAGGAGGCGGCGTAGTGGCTTGACGGGAAGACTATTTCGCACAAAATGGCACAAGAGAACAGCAAAAAGTTCCACGCGGCGAGACTAAGTAACACGAGCGATAAAAAGCAATGAATGCGGTCTTCCTTCCCTTCATGGGTGCTCGGCAGGGAGAGGAGGTGGGTGAAACGTCTCGGCCAATCAGCTTGCGAGATTTCCGAGCCGAGCCAACACGAGAACAGCGAACAGAGAGTTGTGCGGCTCTCCGTGTTGACACCTGATGGTCTAATGTAGTCTCCCTGCCTTCTGCTAGCGCCCGCCCATTATTTCTCAATTTTGAATTTTTGATGAATATTTTTGAAAATCCGCGATGCACTGAGGGCGCGAAAGGTGAAGCGCGAAGTAGTGAGGGATCACTGTAACTGGTATACTTATGGCCTAGTGGTCGGCCCTGTTTTTTTTGTTTTTTTTTCACTGTGTGGAGTTTACATGTGTGACTGAGGCCATTGTGGGTCTGATTCTTCTCCCCTTTGACCCTCCTTTAAAAAAAAAAAAGTTGTGCAAAGCTTGGGAATAGTAACAGTCCACAAATGCAGCTTCTACCTGGACAAGAAGATGGTAAAAGTAGCACATTATTGATGTTAATTAATTTATTCTAATTAGCTTCATATTAATTCATTCTGACCCTCAGGCCTCCAGCAGGTCATTGTACATATCGACAGCAAACTGCAAATCCAAAATACACCTCTTTAAACTCTGTAGTGCTTATCTAATCTCTGTCTACTTTTTTATTCTGCCAGTAAGTAGTCTATTACCTAGCTAACATGTTTGAGATCCACCTACACTAGATTTCATTATACCTTCAAACACTCCAGGCCTTGAATGACAGCTACAAAATATGTTTCCCATCAAGATAGATACATGAATGGATGGATAGATAGATGTACTTTATTGATCCCAAACTGGGAAATTACAGTGTAACAGCAGCATGACACAGTAGACAACCCAAACCAACAGAACTACAGACAGCATAATAGAAGAGGAGTTACCCAGGGAAGTAAAAATGCTTTGATAACTTACAGTATATACTAGATAGGCTACTACTAGGTTAAATAAGTAGATGATGATCCTTATGAATCTATGGATAGTACTGACTGTACAAAGAAGGATTATAAGGCGCAGGGTGAAATGTGAGGTCCCAATTAGACTGTAAAGTACAGTATGGCAGCATTGTTATGACCAAAATTCAACATCAGAGTGAGTTATTGTACAGTGAAATGGCATGTGGCAGGAAAGATTTCCTGTCCCTCACCGTTTGGCAGTGGAGCTGTAGCAGTCTGCTGGAGAAAGTGCTCCACTGTCTGTCCAGTGTGTGGTGGAGGGGTTGATCAGGATTGTCTGTGATGGATAGCATAGATGAGGGTGAAAAACAAATGTTAACCTATCTCTTCAGCAAAAGAGCCACTAAACAACAGCCTGTCTATCTGCAAGCCAAGCCAAACAATCATAGAAGAAAAGGTGGGCTCTTAGACCGTTGGCTCTGCACATGCTCAGTCTGCAGCTATTTTCTCTATACTTCATTGTTGTTTCATGGCAGCTTGAGTTTCATTACTGCCGCTGTCTGGATGTGAGTGGTATCTTTAGTCTTGTTGACTTAGCTTAAAAGGTTTGTGGTGGAACAATACACTACCATTATGTACTGTTAACATGAGACATAATTACATTTAATAATTATATTTTTAAAATCTCTCAAGTATTCTTTCCTGATTAAGGTAACCAAAACAACATGCTTGACAGTCTCAAAATACCTAAAAAAAAAACAAAAAAAACAATCTGCTGAAATACCAAATTAAAGGTGGGCAGCATGGTATGCTAGTTTCTGATATTCAAAAAACAGCAATGGAACAGATATTAAGCTCAACACTCAAGGACACTGCATGGGCATATGGTGGCAACAGACTTTATCACTACTTTAAAACACATACTCCTTTGTAGACCCTGTGTAAACATTAATTTGATGTTTTTCATTCCCCTTGTTGTAGAGGCTACAATTAAATGAAACACATTTTATTTCAGTTTCAGTAGCCCATGCTAAGTCATGTTGATTAGTATGTTTAGGGTCACAATAACAAACTTTATCATATTTTAGCTTACACTATTACACATGACTAAATCTTTATGGGCAGCAAATCCTAATGGAATTATACATACACTACCATTCAAAAGTTTGGGGTCACCCAGACAATTATTTTGTGTTTTCCATGAAAAGTCACACTTATTTACCACCATGAGTTGTAAAATGAATAGAAAATATAGTCAAGACATTGGCAAGGTTAGAAATAATGACTTGTATTTGAAATAATAATTTTTTCCTTCAAACATTGCTTTTGTCAAAGAATCCTCCATTTGCAGCAATTACAGCATTGCAGACCTAACATGATTGCACAAGGGTTTTCTAATCATCCATTAGCCTTCTGATGCAATGAGAAAGCACATTGTACCACTAGAACACTGGAGTGATAGTTGCTGGAAATGGGCCTCTATACACCTATGTAGATATTGCACCAAAAACCAGACATTTGCAGTTAGAATAGTTATTTACTACATTAGCAATGTATAGAGTGTATTTCTGATTAGTTTAAAGTTATCTTCATTGAAAAAAAGTGCTTTTCTTTCAAAAATAAGGAAATTTCTAAGTGACCCCAAACTTTTGAACAGTAGTGTATATCTATTTGCATATATGCTGGTACATTGTGAATTTTTCATCATGACCTTTGCGCATCAAAACGTTTTCATTGAAACTGGGGGAAAAAGCTGCATACACATGGCAGCGTCATACAAAGTGTTGTGTGTTCACATAGGACAGTGGTTCTGCACCCAAGGTGTGGAAAACTGCTGTTGTAACTATGTAGGTGGCAGTGTGACTTTTTAACAGCACCACATGTGACTTCCTGTCACCCACTGGTCACTTCAGGGACGGTTGTTAGTGAAAAGTAAACATATTCAGCAACTACACCATTTATTTTCAGAAACATGTTTTGCTCTTTAGTTTTGAAAATGTAGGAAGAAAATTAATGTCCCGGCACCATCTTGGATGGGGATGACCAGACTTTAACAGACTGCTTTCATGGAGTTGCGTCAACCAATGAGGTGCAGCTCGCGTGTTTTGTGATGTGACATCAGCATCACAGGCTGGGGCGTGATTGACATAGTATTTATGTACTGCTGGCCATTTCTTCTGTTTTCTCCCTTGCACATGGAGGAGGAAAAACTGTTGGCAAAGCCCTTCCATTATGGAGACTGGTTTCAAATCTTTACACTTTTGCACCGAAAAATCCCAGCATTATATGCACAGACAGACGGACTGTAACTGAAGTATGCCATTTTGGGATAAAATATTTCTGTGTGCACAAAGTCTTATTGGTATCATTAAGGAATCAGATTTGGGCATTTTATAAATGAGTTTTAGTCCAAACCTTTCAAACATAAAACTTCTGCAAGATTTCGTGCAAGATTTAAAAAAAAATAGAAAAAAATCCAAAGTTATTTACAACAAGCTAAGCATGGTTTGTTTTTCTAGTCCAGTGACCTGCTTTTAGCGTCCCTATAACTTTAACATGTAGTACCAAAAAATTGTTCTTTTTCACCTTGTGAATTCCCAAGTCTCTTAGACTCGATGCTGTACATTTATTTTGTAACTTTCATTATGCTATAGAAGAAAACATCTAAAATGGCTGTCATATACTCAATATCTGCTGAAATGAAATAGAAACAGTGTAATTTTTTTCTCTTCATTTTCAGGTTTGCTGTTGATCTGTCTTCCAGTAGTCTCATCTTCATCGACAGCTGCTACACACCCTTCGACTATGACAGTAACAAATACTCCTGACACCACTGTAGCCAGCAGTACATCTCATAACACTGAAGTTACTCAAACCTCTAACACAATACACACTGGAAAACCCACGTCAGAGTCACTAACTTCATCATCTTATTCATCAACTGTGTCATCCATATCCACCAAGGAGGCAACTCAGATCACAACAGAAGCTAAATCAACAATAATAGATACGACCATTACACCCAGCAGCAGTACCATCAACAGAGGTGGTACTGTCAACACTGCAACAATTACAAGCACTCCTTCTCTAACCAGTGCCTCCACATATGTCACCAAAGAGATCAGTGGGACCAGTACTAGCACCCACACTGTACCCAGCACAACTCAACAACCAGACACAAACAGCCCAACAACCGTCACCATCAGCCATCCAACTGCAGGCACAGAGGAACCCACCAGCACAGCCAGAATCTCCACCACCAAGGTTACTACCACAAACAGCCCAACAACCGTTACCATCAGCCATCCAACTGCAGGCACAGAGGAACCCACCAGCACAGCCAGAATCTCCACCACCAAGGTTACTACCACAAACAGCCCAACAACCGTCACCATCAGCCATCCAACTGCAGGCACAGAGGAACCCACCAGCACAGCCAGAATCTCCACCACCAAGGTTACTACCACAAACAGCCCAACAACCGTCACCCTCAGCCATCCAACTGCAGGCACAGAGGAACCCACCAGCACAGCCAGAATCTCCACCACCAAGGTTACTACCACAAACAGCCCAACAACCGTCACCATCAGCCATCCAACTGCAGGCACAGAGGAACCCACCAGCACAGCCAGAATCTCCACCACCAAGGTTACTACCACAAACAGCCCAACAACCGTCACCCTCAGCCATCCAACTGCAGGCACAGAGGAACCCACCAGCACAGCCAGAATCTCCACCACCAAGGTTACTACCACAAACAGCCCAACAACCGTCACCATCAGCCATCTAACTACAGGCACAGAGGAACCCACCAGCACAGCCAGAATCTCCACCACCAAGGTTACTACCACAAACAGCCCAACAACCGTCACCATCAGCCATCCAACTACAGGCACAGAGAAACCCACCAGCACAGCCAGAATCTCCACCACCAAGCAACAGGGATCAAACCCTAACAGTCTGAAACCAGGTATGCTTCACTCACTTTATGTTTGAACTGGGGCTTGATATTAAGCACTGGCCCACCAGCCAAATACTGGTGGAATTTGGATGTGGCCTGCAACTCCATCAGTGTTATTGGCTAGTTTGTCAGTTAGCTTCATTCTCTATGGTAGCCTTTGCAAAAGACACATAAGTCATAAACCTATTACATCCATGATACTGTGATACTACAATTTGAGGAGGAGGGGATAAAATCACACTTCATGTTCAGTAAAGCAGAACAAAACTTTTCAACTACAAATCTAAAGCAGTTTTAAAAAGCAGACGTGTAATTTTTAACACTACTGGCCACAGTGGCTGGAGAGCATAAGAGTTATTGTCAGGCCCTGGTTGGACTCTTTTTCATGCAAATTTCACTACTGAATTGTATGATAAATAAACCTGTCCACATTAACCATAGAAAAAAGTATATCATATATTTATGGAAAATAATATTTGCCTGTATATACTGTATATCTTTATATTTTCAATGAAAACCTGCTTTTGTACTGGGTGGTTCATGCATCATTTTGAGTTTAGATTCAGTGCAGACCTGCTGAAGTTCCATGTGAGGCAAATTATGTTGTTTATTTCACTTTTCATTGTTTAATCAGTGCTAGAATTCAGCAGTGTTTTGAAGTAATATTTTATTTAGAAATGTTGATGTTGTGAATTTGCATGCAGTTTTACGCAATAATCAGATAATGGTCTTAGTGAGAACTAGTTGTGACAAGTACTTTACGAACTTGATCTGCGATTAACGTTTTATTCCTCTAAAGATATGGAGGAAAAATAGCCTTTCATAATTTTAAGCCTAATGAGTTCTGTATAGAAAAAAAAAGTCTTTTGTTGTGCCACTAGTTCTGTTACACAAATATGGAACTATAAAACATTTTTGAACCCTAAAATAATGAAAGAACAGCCAAGCTAGCCTGTCAGCATTAGTAATAGTTGCTTTTTTTCCTCTCCAAAATTTGCTTTAAAATGTGTGATGCTTTTCCTAATAATTTAAGAATAGATACCTCATCAAAACCTTTTTTATATAAAAAGACATTGTAGAGGAGCTGAAATAACGAGGCGATTTTTGTATTAAAAACAGGGTTTTTAATGAATAGCTCTTCTATCGAGTCTCATCAGGTGTAGAGCTTGGCAGAAGGCAAGAGAGAGATCTCTGCTCAGCTCGCTGGTTAAATACAAGCACACATAGAGCCACACATTGAAAAAGCTGACATCAGCCACACATTGAAAAAGCTGACATCCCCCCGTTATCTTAACTCCCCATTTGTTCTGTTATCGCCTCTCCTTGTCTTGGGAGGTGATGGAAATCCTCCTCTCGCCTTAGGGGGTAAAGGTGTCAAGTCCGTCTCCGCCGCCGTGTCTTGGGAGGTCCAATGTCTTTAACCCTGTGGGGGAGATCCTTTGTCCTTTCCAGGTGTGAAGTTCCTTACATATGCTGTCACAAAACATTTCCACTTGTTCTAACATATGTAGGTATGGGATATAAGAGTCATATATACCACAGGCCCCCCAAACACTAGGAAAGGACACAGAAAGAATCACAGTCTGAGATAATAACTATGAAATACTACGTGTTACAGCTGTTGCCACAGGAGAAGTTTTCTAGCAGCCATGCTCCTAAGAAAGTTCAGTTGCAAACATAACAGCATAGTGAAATCATAAGTAGCCTTAAACTGTTGTAACGCAATCAGTGAATAATTGCGGGGTGGTTGGTATCAGTCCCTGTGCTGTCTGGGCTTTAATCTTCTCCCAAAACTGCTGTAGGTTGGTTTAGGTGTCCTGCTGGGACCTTCTCGTGGTGAATCTGCATTGTGGGAAGGAAAAAGATTATTTGTTCCCTGCCTGGGGGCTGAGACTTTTCCTCTGGGGGGACTACCACGCCGAGGTGCTCGTGCAGGTTCGTCTCTCAGCAAGAAAGCAGGTTTGAGTCTGTCAACACTGACCACTTCCTTTCTGTCCCCATAATCAAGCACAAAGTGTTTGTCACCATTTTCCAGCACTCTGAACGGGCCATCGTAAACTGGGCGTAACGTTGGTTTAAGGGCTTCATGCTTAACAAAAACAAACTCAGCGTTTTTTAAAGTTTGAGGAACAAAAACTCGTGGAAAAGAGTGATGAGCTGGACCGTGGAGGGAGTCCGGTCCACTGCTGCCTAAAAACCTTGGGACTGGAAGGTGTCCTGGTTGTGGGTTCTCTGGTAAAAATTCTCCTGGGAGTCTGATAGGCTGGGCAAAAACTAATTCTGCAGGAGAAGCATCTAAATCCTCTTTAGGTGCTGTACGCAACCCCAATAAAACCCAGGGAAGTTTATTTACCCAATTTGTGTCCGTTAGTGAGGCTCTGAGGGCGGCCTTTAAGGACCTGTGAAAACGCTCGCATAACCCATTAGCCTGAGGGTGATAAGCGGTGGTGCGATGAATTGTTGCCCCTAAACTGTTGGACATGGCTGACCAGAGCTCTGAGATAAATTGAGGCCCTCTGTCTGACATGATGTCTGATGGAACGCCGAAACGTGCCACCCAGTTTGCTAGAAAAACGCAAGCGACTTCCTCCGCTGTGGTTGACGCTAGAGGGACTGCCTCTGGCCAGCGCGTGGTGCGGTCTATCATTGTTAACAGGTGTGTGAAACCTTGGGAGGAAGGTAGCGGCCCCACGAGGTCGACATGAATGTGGTCGAATCTTCTAGCAGGGATTGGAAAAGGCTCCAGAGGGGCTTTTGTGTGTCTGTGTATTTTGGCGCGTTGACAAGGAATGCAAGTTTTTGCCCATTCTTTTACGTTTTTGCGCAGGCCTGGCCACACAAACTTTTCGGCAACCATTTTGACTGAGGCGCGCACACCTGGATGTGCGAGGGAGTGAATTGCGTCGAAAATGCGGCAGCGCCAAGCAGCTGGTACTAACGGGCGAGGTCGGCCGGTTGAAACGTTGCATATTAGGGTGGGCACGCCGTCGCGCAACCCTTTTTTCTCCAGCCTTAACCCTGTTGGTCCAGACAGGAGCGCGCGCACGTCTGCATCACTGCTTTATTCTTCCACCATGGCTGCATAATCTATCCCATCCTGGATAGGTGCTGCGTATGTGTGTGCGTTAGTGAAGAGTTCCGCTGCTGAGCCGGTGTAATCTGTCTCCTCGTGCTCTGGCGGTGTCACAGCGCGAGAGAGACAGTCAGCTACTACGTTAAGTTTGCCTACTACGTGTCAAATGTCTGTGGTGAACTCTGAAATCGCAGCTAGCTGTCTTTGTTGTCTGCCTGACCGTGGTTCTGAAATTTTAGCCATAGCAAAAGTGAGCGGCTTATGGTCCACAAAAGCCGTGAAACTCCGCCCTTCTAACCAAAACTGGAAGTGGCGGATGGACAAATGAAGCGCCAGCAGCTCTCTGTCAAAAGTGCTGTATTTGCGTTCAGTTGGGTTTAGCGATTTGCTAAAGAATGCTAAAGGTTGCCAGACCCCACTGACAAGTTGTTCTACAACTGCCCCTATAGCCAGGTCTGAAGCATCTGTGGTTAGAGCAATGCGGGCTGAGGGATCTGGGTGGACTAACATTGTGGCGTTAGCTAGAGCGCTTTTTACTTCCGCGAAAGCGCGTTCGCGCTCCGGGGTCCATTCGACCGCGTTGGAAGCTTTCTTTTTTCTGAGCGCGTCATATAGGGGTTGCATGAGCTGAGCTGCATGGGGGAGGAAACGGTTGTAAAAATTAACCATCCCCAAAAATTCCTGTAGCGATTTAACCGTTTGGGGCCGTGGAAAACCTTCTATCGCATGAACTTTGTCTGGAAGCGGAAATGCACCTTTTGGGGAGACTCTATGTCCCAAAAAATCAATTTGTGATACGTCGAATTTGCATTTGGCTGGATTGATTATTAGTCCATGCTCTTCCAGCTTCTGAAAAACAGTAGTGAGGTGCTGCTCGTGTTCTTCCTCGGATGAGCTGGCTACCAGCATGTCATCGAGGTAGACGAAGACAAAAGGAAGGTCGCGTAGGACAGCGTCCATCATCCGTTGAAAAGTTTGAGCAGCGCCTTTGAGGCCGAATGGCATTCGTAGGAATTCAAAAAGGCCGGAAGGGGTTATTACCGCTGTTTTAGGAATATCTTCAGCTCGGACTGGGACTTGGTGATAACCGCGGACTAAGTCTATTTTTGAAAAAATGCGTGCACCCGCTAAATGCAGTGAAAAGTCCTGAATGTGAGGAATGGGGTAGCGGTCATGCGCTGTAGCGTTGTTTAGCCTGCGGTAATCTCCACACGGTCTCCAAGAACCGTCAGATTTCGGAACCATGTGAAGTGGTGAAGCCCAGGGGCTCTTCGAGCGTCTAACAATGCCCAATTTTTCCAGAGCTGCAAATTCATCCTTTGCTATGTTGAGCTTGGCCGCGTCTAAGCGGCGAGCTTTGGCAAAAACAGGAGGTCCTGTTGTCGGAATGAAGTGTTTAACCCCGTGTTTGGCTACAGTGGCTGAGAATTTGGGGGTTGTGAGTGCTGGAAATTGGGTGAGGAGTTGTTCAAACTTACCTCCCGCTGTGGTGACGTTGGCCTGCACAGGTGGTGGGGAAACTCGAGCTGAACATGGAATAGAAGCAAAAGATAGTGCATTAACCAGGCGCCTATTTGCAAGATCCACTAATAACCCGTGTGCACACAGAAAATCTGCGCCTAACAAGTTAAAGCTCACCGCTGCTACAACAAATGTCCATCTGTAGCTGCGGCCGTGGATGAGGAGGTGCAGGCTCTTTTCCCCGAACGTGTCAATGTCAGAGCCGTTGGCTGCCACTGCTCCGTTGCCCCGGGTGCCCATGGTTCGATCTGCGTGGGAGGGCATGACGAAACTCAGCTGAGCTCCCGTGTCGATGAGGAACTGCTTGCCTGTGTATCCATCCGTCACGTATAACAGCTTATTCTTCTCGCCGAGAACCGCTGCTGTTAATGACCCTCGGCTTTGGCGTTTCCACGACATCGTAAACTTGCAGGGGGGAACGCATTTGCGGGCTTTCTCTGCGAAGCGGTGGTGATAATAGCAGACGTCGTTCTGCTCGTTGCGCTGACTCAACGGCGCTGACTCACGGTGACTCAACTCACTGTCACCGTGGGTTGAGTCTCTCCAAGGCTCGGGGTGTCAGTTTTCAGATCTGCAGATGCCGCTGTGGATGTCCGTTCTCTGCAGGCGTTGACAAGCCGGTAAGCCTCGTTGGCCAGTGTGCAGAAATCCTGATGATTATTGCACTTCATACTGGCGAGTGTCCGTCTCAACTGCGGTGGTAGCGTGCTGAGGAAAATGAATTGGAAAAGGAAATTATCATTATCCTCCTCCTTGAGTTGCAGCAAATCCTCCATGAGAGTCCTCGGATTGCTCCCTCTGTGGCCGTAGACCGCCAGGATCCTCTCGGCTCTTTCCTCCGCTGACGGGACATAATTCGCCACGATGGTCGCCTTGAGTGTCTCATATTTGTCCCGGGCTGGTGGTCGCCGGACCAAGCTCCGCACACACTTCGAAGTGGCGGAGTCGAGTTTGGAGACGATATGGTAAAACTTAATATCGTCTGCTGTGATGCCCGCCAGTATAAACTGGGCTTCAGCTTGTTGAAACCAAGAGGCGGGGTCTTCTCGCCAGAAGTCTGGCAGGTTGACAGCAACGGCGTTCGTGCACACCATCACTGTTGTGCCCGCCGGGTGAGAGTGCCTTGCCTCGGCACTCACTGCGGTGCTGGAGCTCGGTTGAGCTCTCTCAGTGCCCTCTGCCATGGGGAACAGCTGTCTGCTTGTTCCCTTGTCTGCGTCGTCGCTGGCGTATGCCCGAGTCACCATGGATGAGCAGCTTGAAGAACGCCTCCAGTCCATATTCTCGCGTCAAGGTCACCAGTGTAGAGGAGCTGAAATAAGCAGGCGATTTTTGTATTAAAAACAGGGTTTTTAATGAATAGCTCTTCTATCGAGTCTCATCAGGTGTAGAGCTTGGCAGAAGGCAAAAGAGAGATCTCTGCTCAGCTCGCTGGTTAAATACAAGCACACATAGAGCCACACATTGAAAAAGCTGACATCAGCCACACATTGAAAAAGCTGACATCCCCCCTTATCTTAACCCCCCATTTGTTCTGTTATCTCCTCTCCTTGTCTTGGGAGGTGATGGGAACTCCTCCTCTCGCCTTAGGGGGTAAAGGTGTCAAGTCCGTCTCTGCCGCCGTGTCTTGGGAGGTCCAATGTCTTTAACCCGGTGGGGGAGATCCTTTGTCCTTTCCAGGTGTGAAGTTCCTTACATATGCTGTCACAAAACATTTCCACTTGTTCTAACATATGTAGGTATGGGATATAAGAGTCATATATACCACAACATAACTTATCTTGTAAATTTGTGACTTTCTACTCATACATTTGGTATTTTTCATTTAAAATGTAAGATATTTCAGGTATAACAAAAATGAAAACATATAATAACAGTGCTACATGGCACACCAGATAATCATCAAAAGAGATAGTTATGTTGCAAATAATGTGATAAACCAACTGATAGTTTTAGAGCTATTTTGAAAGTTCAAAGTCAATAAGACTCATCATTTCACTTAATGCAAGTACACCATCTTAAATAGGGTAGTTACTGTAAAGTACCACATTATAATAAATAGTAACCTGTAGTAATGACAAACATAGTAACAAAACACATTTTCAAGATGAAGCAGGAGGTAATTTGTAAAATGTGGTGAAACATAATTGTAGACATGATTTTGCAACTTTGGATGTAAAGTTGCAGTCAAAATCATTTAAGCCCCACTGTAAATTAGGTTAATTGGCAAAATGCACAAACTAGCAGCTGTTTGCAATAAACAAATCAAACAAGAACAATTTCATTAGCTCAACACAACTAATATTACAAGTGGATTATTTAATTCAATGCAAAATGCCACTTTTAATGACTACTGAAGTATCAAAATTATCCAACTCCTTCAGGAAAAGCATCTTTAGTACACAGAACACCCTTTTGTTGTTATGCTCTGCTGCAAACGTGACGACACCAGCTTCTGGCAGCGTTCCTGGGGAATCTTAGCCCATTCCTCATGGGCAAAGGCCTCCAGTTCACTATTATTCTTGAGTTTGTGTGCTGCAGCCTTTTTCAAACCCCATCAGAGATTTTCAACAGTGTTCAAGTAAGGTGACTGTGATGGCTACTCTGATATCTTCCAGAACTTACTCTGAAACCAAGCCTTAGTGGACTTTGAGGTATGCTTGGGATCATTGTTCTGTTGGAAGGTCCAATGATGCCCAAGCTTCAGCTAGCTCACAGATGGCATGACATTTTCTCCCAGGATTTTCTGATACATAATTGAATCCATGTTGCCCTTAACACACTGCAAGTTTCCAGTGCCAGAGGAAGCAAAGCAGCTCCAGAGCATCACTGAGCCACTACCATGCTCCACTGTAGGCATGTTGTTCAATTCAGCGTATGCTTCATTCTTCCTCCTCCAGACATACCACTGATCCATAGGTAGAAAAAGTTACAGTTTTGTTTCATCGCTCCACAGTACAGAACCCCAAAAACTTTTTGGCTTATTTATATGGTTTTGAGCATATTGGAGCTGACTTTTCTTGTGTTTTGGGGTCAGTAATTGTTGCACTCTAAGTCACTGGACTTTGTGTATGTGCATGTGTGTGGGTGTACTTTTCCATTCTCATTTTTTTTTCTCTTTGTTTAGTCAAAGGATTTGGGTTAGGATAAGTGATGGTGATTTTTAGGTGGCAATCAAGGGGGCAGTGTTCAGTTGGACAGGTGTAGTAGCAGCTCAATCTCGTGGCAGGCAGGTAGAGAGAGTGTTGATTAGGAAGCCAGGTGTGTGGGTCTTTGGTTTGGTCTTTGATTCAGCATGGCTCCTGAGGGTGTGAGCTTCAATGTGTAGATGTCCTTGGAGACATTGTTGGTTATCAACCTACTCCCTACTTCATACTTCCTGTTGCCGACTTACAGCCTTATTACAGGCACGAAGTTTGATTAATTTCATTAATAAGGAATAAAATAAAGAAAAAAGAGTTGAGTTGTCCAGCATCCTCTATTGACACCTAGGCCGAGTCGAGTTTAGGCAGACATTGAAGCCAAGATCCAAATAACTCGACAGTAATGGTGTACATCTTGGAGTTCAGGCATGGAGCCCTTCAGCGTTTAATATGTGTCTTTCTGTGGAAACTGAAACCTCCGTGCCTGCTGCCACCAAGTCTTCCTGCAGATCTTATGCAGTCAGTTGAGGGTTTTTGACTATCTGCCTCCTCAGGACTCTGGTGGCAGCTGTTGATAGCTTCCCCCTTCTGCCACATCCAGGTAGTGTATCCACTGTTCCTTTCACTTTAAACTTGTGAACTATGTTTCCAACTGTATCTCTAGGAACATGCATTGTCTTTATCTTGCTGTATCTTTTCCTTGTCTGTGCAAGGCAATGATCTCTTCTGTGAATTTTTTTGACAATCCTCTTGACTCAGCCATATTTCTAACATGCAATCAAGCATCACCATCAACAGTCCAGGTATTTGAGGTGTTCTATCTCAAGCACACTTGATGCAACTAATGAAGCCCTTGATTGGTTGCATCAGGTGTGCTTAAGACCACACCTGATTTACAAATATGTACTCTTTTGAGGAATTCTCTTCAGGGGGTGGAATAATTTTGAGACTGCAGTAGTCATTGAAAACAGGATTTAGTGCTGAATTTGGATAAAATCCTTGTAATGTCAGTTTTATTTAACTATTTAAACTACTCTTTTGTAATTTGTTTATTGCAAACACCTGAAAAGTTTTAAATTTTGCCAGTAACTCTAAAATGCAATGGGAGTTGAATAATTTTGATTTCAACTGTATGTATGACAATAGTTTTTCCACATCTGGATTATTGCAAAGAGAGTAAAGTAATTACATTACCAAGACATGTTCAGGGTATGTGATTGCCCGACATAATGCTTTACAATGCTTTATTTTACAGATTGCATCAGGCTATATGTTTTTGCTGGTCCAATGTGCATTTTTGCGCGTCAGGTGACACACTGGTTGTTGGTGGTTTCACTAAAACTGTGTGAGCACGGTGCTTGTGTGAATACAGACTGTCTGTCAGTGCACTTACCTGTGCAGTGTATCAGTCACAGCCTCCAGTATGGCAGTAACTTTTTCACTTTGTCAAACCATTATCAAAGAGTGCTATCAGCCAAAGCTCATTAGCTTTGGCATTTGCAGTTGTTTTGACCTAAATGTGGAGTAAGCCATCAATATGTCTTTGGGAGGACTAACATGGATTGGAAACTGGCACATGACTAAAACAGATTAAAAGCAGTCACTGCTCTTAAATTAAAGAGGATAAAATCCCACCACATGCACAACGCCATCAAGTTCCTCCATCATTTATTCTGTGGTTATATGAGCAACATGTTTGGTCTCACATTTCCTTGTTTAGTTTACAGGAAAAACAGTTTTCTTCCTACTTCTCATGCTATTGAAAAAATGCTTTCAAGTTCCAAATGTGACTGATCTTGTTCTAAAAATGAACAAGATCAGTATCTGCATATAAAAAATCTTTATTTTCTTGGAATTTCTTCTTTTGTTTTTGGTAGTATCATATTGCAACGTTACAAAAATACATCAGACATCTTTATACCATGGGTAGGGTGCATAATTTTTTAGCTGTTTTTGACAGTTTTATTTTTATTTTTATTTTCTTTAGAAAGACGTTTTTATCACTGTTTTAAAGCCCAAGTAAGTGTTAGTGATTTTATGTAAATTAGCTTGGATACTGATTTGTCTATGAAAGAACTACAACTTTCTCATCATCAATGCTCAGATAATGCAGTGAGTCAAAACATTATTTGTGTTCATCTGAAATTGTAAGGGTGGACTGCACCAACAAAGATTAATTTATTCTCAGAGTAGCTCTAATCAGAGTTTAGTAAAACTAGGGTTTGTCATGGTTCAGCAAAGTTTGGACCCAACTGCAGGACACAGCATACGAAGACAATAGATGAGGCAAGAGAGTGAATTTTTATTAAACTATGTACAGGTGACTCCTTCACAT
This sequence comes from Pholidichthys leucotaenia, assembly GCA_020510985.1. Lineage (NCBI taxonomy): Eukaryota > Metazoa > Chordata > Actinopteri > Cichliformes > Pholidichthyidae > Pholidichthys > Pholidichthys leucotaenia. Next base: position 103,466,048 of record CM035846.1, read on the forward strand.
CATTAGATTACACTGGTGACAGAGAGAAGAAGGGTTGAGTATCTGGAATAATGATGGTGAGTATAATTTGATGGGGGGGGGGGGTTACTTGCAAGCAGAGGAGCCAGATAGGTGAGGATTGGTGGCAAGAAGCAGGTTTCAACCCTGAGTACGTCTATCTGTACCTCCATTTGTCTGTAGCTCCACCAAGGCCCTATCTTGCGATGTTAAAGACAGTGGAAAGGTGATCCAGAATCCCCATCCTGACCCGGATCACCTACAAAATCTAATGCGTTCATCTGAAACCCAAGGGCCACCTCTGTTGAAAATGTCATCAAAATCTGTCCAGTTCCATCCATCCATCCATCTTCTACTGCTTTTCCGGAGGTCTGGGTCGCGGAGGCAGCAGTTCAAGCAGAGAAGCCCAGACTTCCCTCTCCCCAGCCACCTGCTCCAGCTCTTCAGAGGGGATACCAAGGCGTTCCCAGACCAGCTGGGAGACACAGTCTCTCCACCGAGTCCTGGGTCTGCCCCGGGGTCTCCTCCCAGTGGGACGTACCTGAAACACCTCAAGTGGGAGGCGTCTAGGAGGCATCCTAATCAGATGCCCATACCACCTCAACTGACTCCTTTCAATGTGGAGGAGCAGCGGTTCTACTCTGAGCCTCTCCCGGATGACTGAGCTCCTCACCCTATCTCTGAGGGTGAGTCCAGCAATCCTACGGAGAAAGCTCATTTCAGCCGCATGTATCCGCGATCTCGTTCTTTCGGTCATTACCCAAAGCTCGTGACCATAGGTGAGGGTAGGAACGTAGATTGACTGGTAAATCGACAGCTTTGCCTTAGAACTAAGCTCCCTCTTCACCACAACAGACCGGTACAAAGTCCGCATCACTGCAGATGCTGCTCCAATCCGTCTGTCGATCTTTCGCTCCATTTTCCCCTCACTCGTGAACAAGACCCCAAGATACTTAAACTCCTCCACTTGGGGCAGGAGCCTGTCCCCAACCCGGAGAGGACAATCCACCTTTTTCTGGCTGAGGACCATGGACTCGGACTTGGAGGTGCTGATTCTCATCCCAGCCGCTTCACACTCAGCGGCAAACCGTCCCAGCAAGAGCTGTAGGTCATTGCTGGATGAAGCCAACAGGACAACATCATCTGCAAACAACAGAGATGAGATCCTGTGGTCACCAAGCATGACACCCTCCATTCCCTGGCTGCGCCTAGAAATCCTGTCCATAAAAATTATGAACAGGATCGGTGACAAAGGGCAGCCCTGGCGGAGTCCAACTCTCACTGGGAATGACTCCGACCGAGTGTTGGCAATACGAACCAAACTCTCACAACGGTCGTACAGAGACCGAATAGCTCGTAACAACAAGCCCGATACCCCATACTCCCGAAGCACCCCCCACAAAAATCCATGAGGGACGCGGTCAAATGCCTTCTCCAAGTCCACAAAACACATGTAAACTGGTTGGGCAAACTCCCACGAACCCTCAAGAATTCTCGAGAGGGTAAAGAGAAAAGCGCTATATAAGTGCAGGTTAGTTAGTTAGTTAGTAAAGAGCTGGTCCGATGTGCCACGGCCAGGACGAAAACCGCATTGCTCCTCCTGAATCCGAGGTTCGACCAACGGCCGGACTCTCCTCTCCAGTACCTTGGCATAGACCTTCCCAGGGAGGCTGAGGAGTGTGATCCCTCTAAAGTTGGAGCACACCCTCCGGTCCCCTTTTTTTGAAGAGAGAAACCACCACCCCGGTTTGCCATGCCAAAGGCACTGCCCTCAACCTCCACACAATGTTGCAGAGGCGTGTCAACCATGACAACCCAACAACATCCAGGGCCTTGAGGTACTCAGGGCGAATCTCATCCACCCCCGGGGCCCGGCCACCAAGGAGATTTTTAACCACCTTGGCGACCTCAGCCCCTGTGATAGGCGAATCATCCCCCTCGTCCCCAAACCCTGCTTCCTCTGTGGAAGGCGTATCAGTGGGATTGAGGAGATCCTCGAAGTATTCCTTCCACCGCCCGACGATATCCCCTGGACGAATAACTGGACGAATCTGTCCAGTTGTTTTTGTATAATCCTGTTAACACATTGCAAGATAGAGCCTTGGCAGAGATATGCACTCATAGATCACCTCAAAAATGCATCAAGCTCATCCATAGTCCAAGGATCACCACTGGTGAAAATTTCATCAGAATCCATCCAGCAGTTTCCACCTTTAATATTGTGAGATAGGGCCTTGGCGGAGGTATGCGCTCATGGATCACCTTCACAATGTAATGGGTTCCCGCATAGCCCAAGGACCACCACTGGTGAAAATTTCCTCAAATCCATCCAGTATTTTTTGTGCAATGTTTTTAACAGATTTTGAGAAGATAGCGCCTTGGCGGAGGTATGCACTCATGCATCACCTCTAAAATCTAGTTGGTTCATCTGTAGCTCAAGGGCCACCTCTTTTGCATAATCTGCTCAAAAAAAAGACAAACAAACAGCCCTGATTACATTACCTCTTCAGAGGAGTTAAGCCAAGTGGTGTTCCACCATTTCAAATTAAACTTGCTTTAGTAAAGCTAAGCTTGTTTGAAGAAGGGTGAACAACTGTTTATGACCACTTCATACACTAGCTAAGAATTTGCTAGCATTTCTCAGCAGAGGAGCTCAAGTTTGTCCTTTGACAAAATCTGGTTGTCTGGCTAAACTCGTAGAACAATATGGTCAAATCACAAAAGAAAAAAACATAAAGATAACAGTAGCTCGGGACAAAAGAACCTGGTTAGCAGAAATTAGCTGACTGTTTTAACAGAAGGCAAAAAGAGAAGTCAGAGATGTTCACAGTCCTCATGTTATGGCTAGAAATTTGGACATTAAAGTGACACTCCATCAGAACTCAAGTTTTTTTTTTTTTTTTTTCTTGTTAGCATGTCTGTAACATGTTTTTTTATGACTTACAAGCAGTGTTGGGAGTAACGCGTTACTGTAATGCCACTACTTCTGCAGTAATGTGCTGTGTAATGAAATTACTGTTTAAAAATCCAGTAATGCGTTACAGTTACTGAAATTTGATCAGATGCGTTACTCGCGTTACTCGTTTTATTAATATGGATAGATATTTTTAGCGCAAATAAATATAAACTGATCCTGCAGCCGTCAGTCTCCTCCACCAGTGTTATGCTGAGAATTGTCAGTTTCCTGCCCTGCTCACACGTAACCCAGTGGGAAGAAACGCCGTGGCGGAGGCGACTTCTCAAATCAAGCCCTGATCACCTGTTGTCCCAGCTGTGAGTAGCCCCCAACACCACCTACTTCTGTAGTTAAACATGAGTATTTTTTTGAGTAAGAAGCTGCATTTAGTGTCCGCAGTTGTGTAAATGTGTAAGCTGTGCAAATAATTGTGCAAGTTTTCTTATGCACAGAGAAAGTGACTTTGATTTGTTGCAGTAAGCTTTTTCTAAGCGGTGAATTTTCATTTATCTGTGCTTTCTCTTTTATTTTATCTCATTCATTTACATGCTGTTGTGATCTGCAACTATTTCATGGAAGTAAATCCTCTAAATATGCGTTTTTAATGGGCTGGTCCAGGGGTGTCAAACATATGGCTCGTGGGCCAAAAATGGCCCACTAGGGGATCCAAAATTTTCTCTGTAAATTTACAGCTTTATTTCTAGTAAATTTCTGACTTTTTACTGATTGCAAAAGTTTGTGTAAATCTGAGGCATTTTTTTCTGTGTAACTTGAGACTTTTTTTTCTCATCAGTTTTTTTTCTTGTTTTTTCTGATGAGAACAAGGGACCCTTGATCTTGCTATGTGTGCAAGAGGATTTAAGTATGCATTTTAAAAGTAAGGTGAAAGTTGCTTTTCCAAGTAACTAGTTACTTTAATCATGCAGTAACTCAAAAGTAGCTCAGTTACTTTTGAAAAGAAGTAACTAGTAACAGTAACTAGTTAATATTTTTTAGTAACTTGCCCAACACTGCTTACAAGACATATCAAGAGCAAAATCACTCAAATGTCTCATGTCTGTTTTTTTGCTTTAAAGTTTCACTTAAACCCCGCTCCCTGAAAAAATAAAGCAAGTTTAAGCAGAGCGTTTTTGGTGATGTAAGTGTACACAGTGCTGGCACATCTGAAAGTATTGAGCCAATCTGTCATGTACGCTGCATAATTGTGCAGGGCACAGATGAGTTAATGCAAGCTCAAAATGCAGGTGAACATGTTTATTAACAAAGGAAAAAAACATACAAAGTGTCCAGGAAAACAGTTCAAAATGAGTAATGGTAAGATGACCAGCTACAAACTCCGTTGGCAGTGGAGAGATGAGCCCCATGCGCTCCCAAGCAGAACTGGCTCTGGGAACAACAACACCGAACAGAGTCCAAAAGAGAAGGAACCAACTGGGAGTAAGTCTGGACATTGAATGCAGGCTATTGAATAGACTATTGACTAACGCCGTCACACTGAGTGCTCACACTGTCACCCATAAGTACACCGTGTACTTAATGAGTGACAAGTGGAGGCAGGTGTGCGACGGCAGTCAGTGCATGAATGCATGTCCACGTATGTGATTAGGAATGAATGTGTATGTGCATGTGTGTGTATGTGTGGAAATGGGTGAGAGTGCATGGACAAATGAAAATGACAGAAAGCCGGTGAGTGCCGGCGGAGGGAGATGCGTGGCCGTAGGCTGGCAGGGAGCAAAGGCTCAGAGGCGCCAATAACCTGCCAGCTGGAAATAATTAACAACAAATGAGGAACTACAGCCACAAATCATGGAACAGGGTTGAGACATCAACCCCATTCATGACAGAGCTCCCCCCCCCAAAAAAAAGGAATCCAGACACTCACCACACCATCAAAAGAAAACAAACAAAAGGAAAACCCTGTCCCCCCACCCAGAAAACTATCACACAAACTAGGGCGGGAGGTGGGGGGAAAACGGGTCAGGAGGGAATGAATGGACAGAGAATAGAACATCACAGAACAATACAAGAACAAAAAATCACCCAACTCCGACCTAGGACTAGAGCCCCCCCAAGACCCAAGAGTCCCAAAGTTCAGGGAGCGGACCCAAGTCCCTGGGCCAGCAGGTGGCCCGCAGTACAGCGTCAGGTGGCCTACCAGAGAAAAAGGACCACCTGACCCAGGAACCCAGTCCTTCAGGCCGCGGTTGAGCCACCAGGGCTGGAGGGGTGGACAAGGCAGCGGCCTACCCACCGGAAGGCTAAAAGGTGGGTGGCCGGACCAAAGAAGGGAAACCCCTGCGGTACCTGGTGGCAGGGAATGAAGGGCCATGGCAGCACCCCCGGTGGTCCTGGCCTGGGACAACGTAGCACCAGCGGTGGCCCCAGCCTAGGCCTGCGCTACACCCTCGGAGGACCCCGATTGGGCCATGGTTGCTCTCACGGTGAAATCCGGCTGGACCCCTGCTGCACCCGCTGTGGTCCCAGTCCGGGACAAAGTTGCACCAGCAGTGGTCCCAGCCTGGGGCCTCATTGCTCCCGTGGTGAGCCCCAACCGGGCCATGGTTGCACCCCCGGAGGACCCCGACCGGGCCATAGTTGTACCCACGATGGAACCCGGCTGGGCCCCTGCTGCACCCGCGGTGGGACCTGACTTCTTAACTAACTAAAGTTCTGGCAGAACTTAAGTTAGCCTTCAGGCCAGTTAGCATTTTTACACAGCTGCTTTCAAAATGAGCCAAATTAAGATGGGTTTTAGCCATTAAACTGCTTTTAAGGACCAATGCAGTTTCAGTCATTATCCTGGGCCACCGTGCATACAACTGGGTATGTCTTTCATCCGGTAAGTCTTTTTTATCACAGGATTTATTCCGTTTAATGTAGCGCTAGTCACTGTTAGCCTTGTGGGATGTGGGTGGGAGTATTCACAAATCCTGGCATTTTAAGGAGGAAAGGATTTTGACATGGAACTGAAAGACAATGAACAGTTTTGTTTGTAGAAAAAAGGACATAAGATAACATTTTAGACAATAGAGATTTGTTTTTATAGGGGATTTATATCTACCAGAGCACGCCAGCATCATGTTTAATTGACTTTCATGTTGGTTTTCTTTTTTTTTCCTCGCTTCATCTTACTGACAAGGCTCACAATTAAGCAATATTACATAAGAGTTTGGTTTCATATCACTGTGGTGTGGTAGTAAATAAGATAAGATAAGATAAGATAAGCCTTTATTAGTCCCACAATGGGGAAATTCCAGAATAAGTAATATAATAAAGAACAGGACTGTAAGTGTTACACACACAAAATAGGCATTGACCAGTGATTACCACACATACCTCTTGAGCGTTTGTAGGTCATGTCACATGCAAAGTGGCTAATTAGCTTATTAGCTGTGTTCGGGGAGTTCTTTATGCACTCATGATTATGTTACCTGCACACAGTAATTATAAGTCTCTCATCGCATTCTTAAATACAGCGTTAGCTTGTCCATTCCTTCTGTAAAATGGTTGAAATGATGCAGATAACTGTCAGGGACTAAGAGCGACCTTGATTCTGCTCCTTTTAGTGTTAGTATTGGTACACTTCCCTTGTTTTTTTTCTTGGCATCTTCAGATGAAATAGTCAATCATCACATACTATGTAGATGGAAACCACATTTGTTTTTGTTACAAGTCATCTTTAATTGTTCTGCCTGTGTTCTGCTGCATCTGAAGAGTGCTCATTGTGCTGCTTCCATCTTAAAGGGGCAGTATGTTCCCTGACCCACCTGGAGAAGCCTGGGAGCACTGTGAGGATCATGTTCTTTGATTTCTCCAGTGCTTTCAGCACCATCCAACCAGTGACCCTGAGGGACAAGCTGCTGTGTGCAGGGGTGGTCCAGCACCTGTCATTGTGGATCCTGGACTACCTCACAGACAGGGGCCCCCTCACAGACAGGTGCCTCACAGGGAACAGTTCTGGCTCCCTTCCTGTTCACCCTCTACACTGCTGACTTTTCACACAACACACCACACTGCCATCTACAGAAGTTCTGTGATGACTCTGTGATTGTTGGTCTTATAGCCGATGGGGATGACGCAAAGTACAGAGGACTAACCAGGACTTTGTGGACTGGTGCCTGCAGAACTGCCTCCAGATCAATGCAAGGAAAACCAAGGAACTGGTGGAGAACTGCAGCAGGCGTGGACAATCCCCCACAGCACCGGTAAACATCCAGGAAACAGACATTGAGATGGTGGCATCTTACAAGTACCTGGGTGTTCACCTGTACAATAAACTGGACTGGTCACACAACACCAACATGATCTACAAGAAGGGGCAGCGCAGGCTGTTCCTCCTGAGGAGACTGAGGTATTTTAGAGTGTGAGGAGCACTCCTGAAGACCTTGTACGATTTGGTGGTGGCATCAGCCATCACGTTTGGAGTGGTCTACTGGGGTAGCATCACGGCAGCTGACAGGAGGAGACTGAACAGGCTGATCAAAAAAGCCAGCTCTGTTCTGGGATGGCGTCTCAACCCAGTGGAGGAAATAGGCCAGAGGAGGATGGTGACTAAGCTGTCATCTTTGCTGGAGTCCGAGTCCCACCGCATGCGGGACACGCTGAACACACTGAGGAGCTCATTTAGTGGCAGACTCTGCCATCCTCTGTTCCATGATAACTCCAAGGTTCCTCGAACCTTGGAGTTATTTTTGATCAAGATCTGTTTTTCAATTCACATATTAAATTTGTTTCTAAGACTGCCTTCTATCATTTGCGTAATATTGCCAAGATTAGGAGCATCTTGTCTCAGAGTGATGCTGAGAAACTGATCCATGCTTTTGTTAGCTCTAGAATAGATTATTGTAATTCTTTATTATCAGGTTGTCCTAAAACATCTCTAAAAAGTCTTCATTTGAGCCAAAATGCTGCTGCAAGAGTTTTAACAGGTATTAGAAAGAGAGATCATATCTCTCTGGTTCTGACCTCCCTTCATTGGCTTCCCATAGAGTTTAGAATTACGTTTAAAATCCTTCTTCTCACTTTCAAAGCTCTAAACAAACAGGCCCCTTTTAATTTAAAAGATCTGATTTTACCCTATTATCCTAACGGAGCACTACACTCCCAAAATGCTGGATTACTTGTAATACCTAGAATCTCCAAAAGTACAATGGGGGGCAGAGTCTTCAGTTATCAAGCTCCTCTCTTGTGGAATCAGCTGCCAATCTGGATTCGGGAGTCAGACTCGATCTCTGTTTTTAAGAATAGGGTTAAAACCTTCCTTTTTGATATAGCCTACAATTAGGGAGGGATCATGTGTCGTTGAACCCTTCCTTAGTTAAACTGCTAATAGGTTTAGACAGCCAGGGGACCTCCAATAATGCACTGGGCTTCACTCCTTTCTTCACTCTCAATGAAATATTTTTTTTTTTTTTTTTTGCTGGTCATTAACATCTGTTTGTTCTCTCCCATAGATTGAGTCCCCATCGTGCTGTTTGCTCTCTGCATGTCTGTTCTTTTCATCTTCTCTATCCCCTCACCCCCCAGCCAGTTGCAGTAGATGACTGCCCCTCCCTAAGCCTGGTTCTGCTGGAGGTTTCTTCCTGTTAAAAGGGAGTTTTTCCTCTCCACCATCGCCAAGCGCTTGCTCACAGGGGATCGCCTGATTGCTAGGGTCTTTCTGCGAATGTGGCCGTTTCCCATGCAGTTGAAAGTGCTATGAGATGACTGTTGTTGTGAAATGGCACTATATAAATAACGTTGAATTGAACTGAATCCTAAGTGCTCGAGGAAGAGGTTCTGTAGGTCCTTCCTACCTATGGCTGTCAGACTTTATAATCTAATGGGTGCTGCTCACAGAGGCTGTACTAAACGTCACAACTTTGCACAATAGAGACTGTCCCCTCCAGTACACAACTACGACAATTACAATTATTATTGAGGGTGGCAGCAACACTGTTCATTCAAATGTGAAATATACTATCTGGATCCATATTTATATTTTGCTGGGTAATTTAACTAACTGTAGTGCTGTTGATACCATCTAGCTGTAATGCTCCTGCACTATGTATAGAACTGTGTACATATGTATATTTATTTACTGCTTTGGTTAACCAATTCTTATCTTATTATCTTATTTACTATTGCTGTGAGTGCTGCCATCCCTGTGCTGCTGCAATCCTGGAATTTCCCCATTGTGGGACTATTAAAGGCTTATTTTATCTTAGCTTATCTTACATAGAAAGCTCTCACATACACACACACAACAGGGAGAGGAGAAAAACTGAAAAAAACTGGCATGAGCAAGATTATGTCAGTTCCACACCCAAACGTTGGTTCTGGTTTTATTTTGGTTAATCACTCAGCCCTATTTCATGTCATCCTTAAGTAAGTCCATCCACTTCTTCTTTGACCTTCTTCCTTCTTGGGCTGAGGCGTTGGGCTGTCCTTGCCACTAAGTCCTCTTTGCTGTGGACCGCATGTCTGAACCATCGCAGCCATAACTCTCCCATCTTCCTAGTGATTGTTGCCACTGTCAAGCACTTTTGCACATCCTCGTTCTTCACGTGATCGTGCAGGATCAGGCTGAGGCTCCAGCAAGGAATGCGCGTCTCCATTCTGAGGGGTGTTTTCTTGTGTTTCATTGTAGTGGGCCAGCATTCACATCCGTACGGGGCCACAGGACGGATCATGGTCTTGTAGATCTTTTACTCAAGGTGCACTGGCATCTGGCGGTCACAGAGGACACCAGTCAGCTGCCACCACTTGGCCCAGGCACCACTGACTCGGGCGTGGGCATCGGGGAGTGTGTCGACAACACTGCTGAGTATCGAGCTGAGGTATTTGAAGTGCATAATCTAGGCAAGGCAAGTTTATTTGTATAGCACATTTCATGTACAAGACAATTCAGAGTGCTTTCTACAGTGGCAGACCGTGTATTTTACAACTAGGCCTTCAGTGGTAATCTACCCAATTTAAGTGCCATTCATACCAAACACCATTAAAATAGCCTATGGGGCCATCCACACAAATCATTTTAAAGGTAACTTTAACTATAAAATTATAATTTTAAAAATCTTTACCTTTTCATTGTAGAGCTCCATTTCCATGTGCACTTGTTCGTTGAGCTGCTGATCCACTCTTGTTTCCCCAAAGGTTTAAAAGTACTGTTGCTTATCCAGCTGGTGGCTATGCTTCGGTGCCTCGCTGCTGCCTTCGTTAAGGCCCTGTCACACCTAGATGATTTAGGTAGTGTTTGCAAAACGTATGAAAAATTTGGAGAATACGCTGGGGTATGTGAATCAGTTATGGCTCAGTTTTGTCTAAGTTAAGAGCACACTGAAGCTAGCTGGTATACGGCACTGTTTGCCGAGCTCCTCTGAAAATTAATTTTCAGCATGCTGAAAATTTTCCAACGTATCCAGCGTATGGCTGATATGTCCCGCATTCGCAGACCAAATGGCATATTTGCAGCGTTGGTTCACAGGAAAAACCCGTACAGAGCTCTCTGCCTGCAGCGCATATGTGCACACACACACACACACACACACACACACACACACACACAGGGCTAAACACACGGGACCTGTCGGGTTTGGTTTTTTTTTTACATTTAACTGAAGTCTTTACAATCATCTGTCCTGTGTTGTTCTGATAGACATGCCAAAATGTCAGAACACCGGAGGAGGAGGAGTCAATCAGCTGATCGCCTGAAACACAGAGCGCAGCTGTTTACTTTCCTTTTGGCTGTACCTCCCAGCAAGCTGTGTTATCTTGGTTTTATTTTTTTTTTCACTTTGTTGAAAATAAACTTTTTTTATCGCCATCAGTTTGCATGCCTTTAAGTCAGGTTGTGACAGCTGTTATCTGATGTTCCTGCTGATGTGTCACATCAGCTGTTTTAGGCATGACTAACCTGACAGATTTGACAGGTCAGGTCGGTCACGCCCCCCACCATGGTCTTTGGAGGGGAGAATCAGCTGGATTGAACAGAGATGATCTCTCCTAAAACGAGGATTCATGGATCGGGAGTCAACGGCAGTTTTGCATGACTGCGCTATGCAGAGGTTAGACTGTTGTTGCGCATAAGTTGTGAATGTCGGCAACACGCTAAGCATTAGTTGGTTTATGTTACTACTACTTAATTATTTGTCCAAGTCATTATGGATACTCGATGTATACGGCCAAAAGTGAAAATTTCAACGTATCCTAGCGTTTCAGACCAATTTTTATACGTCTGGCGAACGCTGCCTAAATCATCATGGTGTGACAGACAGCTCAAGTTTGCAAACCCTGTCTGGCTCCAAGTATTTACTCCATCAGTTGCAAACAACAGGCATTCCCAGTGAGATCATTTGCAGCACTCCTCAGAGGCTGCAATCCAAGGATACCGCTTGTTGTTAATATGAAAGTGATGGACAAATCCTTTCCCCGGCTGAGACGGGCCTGCTAGCTTCAGGGTTGGCTTATCTCTCATCACGATTACCAGCTTTTCTTGAAAAGTCGGTCTGGAGAATTGTTTTTTTTTTTTTTTTAAATATCAGCACCAAATCATTTTTCTCTCCCCTGTCAGCCATTGTGGGTGAAAAAACAGCTATTATATTTAAACAGATATAGTATATTGTAGCTGCTTAAGCAAGTACTTGCCCTGGCATTTTGCTAGCTAGGATCCTCTGCAGTGTGGGTACAGGAGTCTAACCATCCAATCAAAAGTTCTTGGATGCCTTCTATGCGTACCCCTGGACTTACAGAAGACATCTGATTGGTTAAAGCAACAGGATAAGTTTAACAGTTAATTTAACCTACAGAACTGCACTGTTAATTCCTGAAGGCCCAAGGCAGATTAGCTTGACCCTGGCAACACAGATGGCTGAAATATGATTGGACAAAAAAACTCTAACATGCATTACACTACTGGAAGGAGTGTAGCCAAGAGAAAAGCTACAAAAGGAAGAGAATAGACTATTGGGAATAATTTAATACATCCTCATGGAACAAATATGTTGTAAAGATTGTAAATGTAACTCTGATAGCGTTTAAGCCAGCAGAGAAGGCTTTGCTGGCGCTGAGGGTCCACCACTGGCTTTACATAAAAAAAAACCCAAAACATTAAAGCATTACAGGTAGTTGCAAAATGAATACACACGAATTTAAAAGCAAACTAAAAAGCAAATTAAAAAGAAACAAAAACAAGTTAAAATAGAATAAGACAGAAAACATGCAAGAAATAAAAGTTGCAGTACATTGTGGGAGATTAACAATTGTTCTACTGAAAGGCATCGGAAAATAGGAAAGTTTTTAACCTTGATTTAAAGCAGCTGAGAGTTTCAGCAGTGTTAATGCTTTCTGGGAGTTTGTTCCACGTGTGAGGAGCATAAAAACTGAATGCTCCTTCACCATGTTTGGTTCTAACTCTGGGCACAGATAGTAGGCCTGAGCCTGACGACCTGAGGGCTCTGGGTGGTTCGTAATGGACCAGCAGATTTGAGATGTATTTTGGCCCTAAACCATTCAGAGCTTTATAAACCAACAGCTGTCATGAACTGAGTTTGGATTTTCTCCCAAACTCAGTTCCATGGCTTTTTCTCTGTATCCATATTTATCTGTTGCATTATTATGTCCTTTTTGAGTTACTGCCTTCTATTTCCCTTGTTTATGTTCAGTCTGTTTGGCCATGTTTTGTTTCGTATGCAATTTATTTCCAGTTGGGTTCTGAGTGTTCATTTCTTATATTGGTTCTGTGGGCTTTCAGCTGACAGGCAGCAGTTCCATGTCTGTACTTTGCGTGGGCATTGCCTGTCATCCTGCCAGTCCAACTACTCCCCTCTCATCACCATCAGCTGATTCCAATTGTCATTTTGATTCTCTCCTTCCCCTTCTCAGGTGCAACCACACCTGTGTTTATTCACATCGTTACCCACTTGTATTTAGTCTGCTTCTGTTCTGTTTCTCATCGCTGGACTATTGATCATCATTTGTACTCTCCTCTGTGAGCCTCATTCTCTACTCCCGCATTCGCTGGGCGATGCCGGTGTAAGTTTTTTATAATTTGCTTTTTGTACATCTGCACAGTTTTTTGGACTTCAGTTCTTTCTGTTAATAAAATGTCATGGGTGTAATTCAGCATGTGAGTCTGTCTTCCTGCCCCATAGGGGCATAAACATAACAGCAGTATTTTGAAATTTGTTCTTTGACAGACAAGAAGCCAGTGAAAAGATCTAAGGACTGGAGTCATTTGATCTACTTTCTTGGTCTTAGTGAGGACTCAAGCTCCAGCATTCTGAACCAACTGCAGCTGTCTGATGGACTTTTTAGGGAGACTTGTGAGGACAGTGTTACAGTAGTCCAGTTTACTGAAGATAATTGCATGGATAAATGCAAGTTTTTCTAGATTCTGCTGAGACATTAGACCTTTAATCCTCGCTATGTTGTTTAAGTGGTTATAGGCTGACTTTACTACTGTCTTAATGTGGCTATTAAAATTCAGGTCTGAGTCCAGTACCACACCTCGATTTCTGGCTTGGCTATTGGTTTTTGCATCACTGATTGAAGCTGAGTACTAACTTTGAGTTGTTCTTCTTTGGCTCCGACAACTATTTTTTCGTATTATCTTTGTTTGACTGAAGGAAATTCTGGCCCATCCACTCTTGAATTTGACCAATGCATTTGATCAGGGTTTTAATTGGGCCATAGTCTCCTGGTGAGATGTTTTGTAGATCTGTGTGTCATCTGCATAATTATGATAATATAATTTGGTTTTTTTTTTATGATTTGAGCTAGTGGGACCATATAGATGTTCAAAAGCAAAGGTTCCAAAATGGAATCTTGGTGAACTCCACAGGTTATTTTTGTTCGCTCAAATTTGTAGTTACCTCTAGACACAAAATAGTCCCTGTCTTTTAAATAGGACTCATCCCAGCTTAGTGCCATACCAGAAAGCCCCACACAATTTTTTAGCTGGTCTAGTAAGATGTTATGGTCGACCATGCCAAATGCAACACTGAGGTCCAATAAAATCAGTACTGAAATGTTGCCATTATCTGTATTGGAGCGGATGTCATTAAGGACATTAACTAGAGCTGTCTCAGTGCTGGTGGTGTGGCTGAAAACCTGACTGCAAGACATCAAAACAGTTATTTAATGTCACGAAGTTGTACAATTGTTGAAAGACAGCTTTTTCTATTATTTTACTAAGAAAGGGGAGGTTTGATATGGGCCTATAGCTGTTAATGAGTGAGGTGTCTAAGTTGCTCTTTTTTAGAAGTGGCTTGATAACAGCTGTTTTAAAGCAATGAGAGAAGACACCTGAATGCAGAGACATGTTTATGATCTGTATTAGATCTGAGGCCATACAATATGAAACGTTTTTTTAAAAAACCCTGTTGGGAGGGTATCAAGGTAGCAGGTAGTGGATTTCAGGTGGTGTATGATGTTATCCAAGTTTTTATGATTGATTGGAAAAAAAAATTGCCATGGTGTTACATCTTCTCTACATGGACACAGAGGAAGAACATGTACAACACCTGGCATAGGAGCACTGACTGACTGTATAATTTTGTGAATTTTGTCAGTAAAGGAAAACGCAAAGTCATTGCAGGCACGGTTGGATAGAAGTTCAGGAGCTACTGACACGGGGATTTGTTAGTCTGTCAACAGTAGTTGTTCTGCCCTCAGTAGTGTGTGTTTTACAGAGTTAGAAAAAATAGTTCATAAGTTCATATTAAAATATCATAGTCCTTTTGTAATAATTCATTTGTAGTAATTCCCGTTAAAAATGGTCATTGTGTTAAAAGTGATTTCTGTATAGTTAGTAGTAATTTGTCTGTATTTTATATTGAAAGCGCAGCCAGTTGCCGCTATGATTTATGGGTAGAAGAAACAGACTTCGGTAGAGAGGAAAAAAAGGCAGAAGTGCATAGCCTGCCCGCGAATTTCTGAAAACGTTCCTCCTGTGTGTTAAACCCCTTTTTTACACCTCCGAAAGCAATGGCTGTAAGTAAACGAATGTTATGTTGGGTTTACAAGTTGTTAAATATGAACTTGAGATCGTTTTTAGAGTGTGATTTGTTTTCAGTAATTAGTCATATCCCAGAGCCCCGTTAGCTTGTTAAGTGTATTGTGTTCTCTGTTTATTCCAGGAATTAGTCCTATCCCAGGGCCCCACTAGCTTGTTGAATGTATTGTGTTTATTTGTTTTCAGGAATTAGTCTTACCCCAGGGGCCCGCTAGCTTGTTATATGTATTTATTTTCTGTTTTTATTTCTTTTCAGTTTCACTCGGGCTTTTCAACGAGCTTCGAGCCACAGTTGTAAGATACTGTAAGCTGTCTAAGGAGACTGAATAAAGTGAGCAGGACGCTCGGTTTCCTGGCTCGTGAAAAACAAGTTTGGCTTGCTGTTGATCTGCGTTAACATACCCCAGTGCATATAACGCGTAGTGATAACAGTATAGTAGTGAACAAGGTGCGTGCATTGTTGTTTTTAGCAATGATGTCCGAAAAATATGCCTGTCTTGCATTTCTCAGCTCCAAATTATAAATGCTTGATTTCTCATTATAGATTTTGTAATGAACCTGTAATCTACTTAAAGTGCATACCCTTCTTTGAACTGGTATCATTAGTCATTGGAAAAATTAAGCCCTCGCAACTCGTTTAAAGTTATCCCTAAATGACAGTTTCAATTTAGAATATAACATTTTGCTATAACAAAACAAAACTTAATCTTGGTTTAAAGGAAATGTTAAAACGAGTTTAAATTTAAAGAGAGGTTATAATTCAATCTTTTAATCCTAAACTGGTTTGGTGCAACAGAATTTTAACTTAAACTAGGATTTAATCTGTTATTAATGTTAACCTTTTTGGTCATACAGTCTAAATGCTGAATTTATGCTTCTATACAAAGTGCACAAAAGCATAAATACCTAAAGATAAGAAATCAGAGCAAATGATGCCATGAACTAAATCTGAAATGACTTACAGACTAATATTTCAGATAATAATAATAATGTTTCAGATTCAGTTCAGTTAGCTGAAAATTACAGTTTGTAACCATATGTCTTCCTCATTAAACCTTAAGACCGCCATTGCTGAAGAATCAAAAGCAAAAAAAATGTGCAACTGCTTTTCTATTTTTGATTAAATCTGAGGAGTTCAAGTGTTGATTCTTCACAAATAGAATTGCTGCAATGAAAAAGTGTTTTCAGGAATATATACAAAAATTTGCATTAAATTTCCAGAATGCTCTTACAAACTCCACCACAAGCTTTGGATCACTTTAGAGCAGCAGAAACCCACAGTTACAGTGGTGGGGTGTGAAAAAGTGTGAGCCCCCTTCCTGATTTCTCTTTTTTTTTGTATGTCATACATAAATATTTTAGATCATCAAACAAATTTAAATATTAGACAAAGACAACCTGAGTAAATGCAAAATGCAGTTTTTATATGATGATTTCATTTATTAAAATAAAACAGCTATCCAAACATACCTGGCACTATGTGAAAAAGTAATTGCCCCCCTTCCCCCGTTAAAACATAAATTAACTGTTGTTTATCACATCTTTGGAAAGCTGAGTTCAATTTCTCTAGCCACACCAAGATCTGATTACTGCCACACCTGTTCTCAGTCAAGAAATCACTTAAATAGGATCTGTCTGACAAAGTGAAGTAGACCAAAAGATCCTCAAAAGCTAGACATCATGCTGCAATCCAAAGAAATTCAGGAACAAATGAGAAATAAAGTTACTGAGATCTATCAATCTGGAAAAGGTTATAAAGCCATTTCTGAAGCTTTGGGACTCCAGTGAACCACAGTGAGAGCCATTATCCACAAGTGGCAAAAACATGGAACAGTGGTGAACCTTCCCAGGAGTGGCCGGCTGACCAAAATTACCCCAAGAACACAGCGACTGCTCATCCAAGAGGTCACAAAAGACCCCACAACAACATCGAAAGAACTGCATTCCTCACTTGCCTCTGTTAAGGTCAGTGTTCATGACTCCACCAAAGGAAAGAGACTGGGGGAAAAAATGGCCTGCATGGCAGAGTTCCAAAACGAAAACCACTACTGAACAAAAAGAATATAAAGGCTCATCTCAGTTTTGCCAGGAAACATCTTGATGATCCCTAAGACTTTTGGGAAAATACTCTGTGGACTGACGAGACAAAAGTTGAACTTTTTGGAAGGTGTGTGCCCTATTACATCTGGCATAAAAGTAACACAGCATTTCAGAAAAGGAACATCATACCAGCAGTAAAATATGGTGGTGGTAGTGTGAGGGTCTGGGGCTGTTTTGCTGCTTCAGGACCTGGAAGACTTGCTGTGCTACAGTAAATGGAACCATGAATTCTGCTGTCTACCAAAAAATCCTGAAGGAGAATGTGTGGCCATCTGTTGGTGACCTCAAGCTGAAGTGCACTTGGGTTCTGCAGCAGGTCAATGATCCAAAACACACCAGCAAGTCCACCTCTGAATGGCTTAAGAAAAACAAAATGAAGACTTTGGAGTGGGTTAGTCAAAGTCCTGACTTGAATCCGATTGAGATGCTGTGGCATGACGTTAAAAAGGTGGTTCATGATTGAAAACCTTCCAATGTGGCTGAATTACAATAATTCTGCAAAGATGAGTGGGTCAAAATTCCTCTACAGCGCTGTAAAACACTCATTGCCAGTAATCGCAAATGCTTGATTGCAGTTGTTGCTGCTAAAGGTGGCCCAACCAGTTATTAGATTTAGGGGGCAATCACTTTTTCACACAGGGCCATGTAAGTTTGGATTTTTTTTTTCCCTTAATCATAAACAGCTTCATTTAAAAACTGCATTTTGTGTTTACTTGTTTATCTTTGTCTAATATTTAAATTTGTTTGATATGAAACATTTAAGTGTGACAAACATACAAAAAATGAGAAATCGGGAAAGGGGACAAACACTTTTTCACACCACTGTATACCTATGTTTTGTTTGAGTGTTTTCCTATTGATGGCACTGTATATACCAGTATTTTAGATATGTTTGACCCAGAGGTGGATGATAATAAGATAAGATAAGATAAGATAAGATAAGCCTTTATTAGTCCCACAACGGGGAAATTCCAGGATTGCAACAGCACAGGGATAGCAACACTCAGAGCAACAATCAGAAGGCAAGAAAAAACAAGCAAGCAAGAGCAGCTAATATACATATGTACATATTACTATAAAATATATATATACACACACACACACACAGACACACAGTGCAGAGCATTGTAGCTGGATGGAATAAATATATGAATATATGAACACACAGTGCAGAGCATTGTAGCTAGATGGAATAAATATGTAAATATATAAACACCCACAGTATGGAGCATTGCAGCTAGGTGGAATAAATATGCAAGTATATAAACACACACAGTGCGGAGCAATGTAGCTAGATGGAATAATATGTAGATATATAAAAACACAGTGCGGAGCATTGTAGCTAGATGGAATAAATATATAGATATATAAATATAAACACACCCAGTGCAGAGCATTGTAGCTAGATGGAATAAATATGTAAATATATAAACACACACAGTGCAGAGCATTGTTGCTAGGTGGGATGAAACAGCATAACCGTCTATTTAGTTATCCTACATGGTATGATTATGTGCCCATACATATTCTCACCCTCCATAGCGACCGGTATGTTCCTAGTTGTATGCCGGAGAGGACCATTGTGTAAGTCTATTGCATCTTTTGCATTCAAAAAAAAAAAAAACAAAAACAAAAAAAAAACAACTAATAAATTGCATTTACTCAAGTGTCTATAAGGCTTTCACAAGATTGTACTTTCTTGAGTAGTTTTGTCATAGATTGATAGATGGTTTCACTTATTTGAACTGTATGTTTGTCTCTTATTAGTTTTTCCTTCCCTTCAGATTTAAAATCTGTTTTCTGTTCTGGCTGAGGAAATATGTATTTGATTACTGTTTTTCTTTATATGATTTGTATACTATTATGTGGCTACTTTACATTTTATTTTCCTCAGACTACCACATTAAAAAGGAAACCTCACACAAAGTGGTGAGAATATTTAGAAACTGGTGCAATTTTATGAGTTTATAGTTGTAGACCTTGATTCATTTAAACTCACACTCAGCACATTTCTCTAGCACAGCCTTAGCCTGGTTATTGGTATTCATTGAACTGGATAAATCCATTTGAAATTGGTCTGTGTCTGATCATTTTAACAGAGTTGGATAATTTAGTTATCATCCAGTTCTTCAATAATTTGGGCGAGGGCTTTGTCATGAAAATAGTGACTGCTGGAGCACAGTTACATCATTAAACAAAAAAGTTACATAATAATCCTGAAGTGTTTTCTATGTCATTTAAGTAGAACAGTGATGACTTTTCAAACCCCAACAGATGTGTTGCAACCTTTATCTTACATTCCAACTGCCCAGCACCAGTGGAGTTCAAAGAGCACACATTTCCTTGTTCCACAATCACCAATAATCTGTGAAGCATAAAAAGCAGTGAGCAGTTCAGTTTTTTTTTGTTTTTTTTTTTTGTTTTTTTTTTTAAGTTGAGTTGCTTCAGTTTACATATTAACTTCACAGAGGAACTTTGAGAACAACCAGGTGTGGGGGCTTACTGATGGCATTTTCAGCTTCTGGATATTTCAAGTATTATGTCAAGAAGATAAATGCAAACAGAGCTAAAAGCACTTGTTTGATCCAGTGTCCTACACATGGTTTTGAGACTCAGGGGTCAGACCTTTTACTCGACTGGAATGATAGGATTTACCGGAGTGGTGGCCTAGTTGGTAGAGCATCCGCCCCACACCCGGGAGGCCTGGGTTCAAATCCCGGCCGGGTCATGCCAAAGACCATATAAAAAAGTGGAACTTCCTGCCATCCAGCTAGGTGCTCAGCAATAATGGAATGGAAGAGGAAAAATTTGTGCCAGCGACTCCTCTGATACTAGATGTGATTAACTTTGTCGATAAGAGAAACATAATTTTCTTCTACTGTACATGATTGGTTGTATGGATTGAATAACAATAAAGTTGGCTTTACCTTTATATTAAGAGGTCAAAGTACAGAGAGGAACTTAAAATAGCCAGCATGTGGGTGAGGCACAGTCACGGTTATGTAGGTGAGTCTGCTAGTAAGGAAGTATTCATCAGGAACAAAAGGGTTCAAGGGAAAAAAAAAAAAAAACTCAAGAGAAAGATTTACTCTGTGGACAAACGTTCATTTGCACTTTATCTTGGTCTGTAATGTTTTTGTTTTTTTTTTAGTATAGATGCCTACGGGTACAAATAAAGTGGCCTCACCTGACCTCAAATAGCTTCAAGTCAATATATGGGAGCATAGCTAATTATTATATTGTTAATTATTGAATTAAGGTAATTAAAAATGGTTGATCACAAGATGTGTGGCATGTTGATCGGTGATGACAGTGGGCCTTAAACATGGACAGGTTGACTAACTTTAAGAGCACTGAGTCATGAGTATCACATCAGAGTAGATCATTGCTATAACTGTTGGGGGGGGGGGGGAGTACAATTTTATGATTAAAAAAAAACAGAAAATTACAGTGTAATTACTGTTTACGTCTTTATGTGGGATTTAAGTATGCTATGTTGTAAGTAGAAGGTAAGTATGGCCCAAAATACTCTCCAAGTACCAAGTAAGTACACCGTAATTGCTTCTGACTACACAGTAGATACCAGCTGTTTTATGTACAAAGTATTTATGGCATATTTTCAGAATATACTTACTGTGTACTTGTACCCTTAGTACAAAAAACTTAAAATATACTCACAAATTAATTAGACTGTAATACCATCTCTGCTTATAGCACTAACTGAACTTGCACCAAAATTACACTATAATTTCTAGGCTGTATTATAACAAAGTTTTGAACAAAATTTTAAATGCAGGGTAAATCTTAGCAAAAAATAATGAGTAAAGCTACAGTGCAGTGAAAAAGTATTTGTCCCCTTCTTGATTTCTTTTTTTTTTGGGCATATTTGTCACACTTAAGTGTTTCAGATCATCAAACAAATTTTAATATTAGACAAAGATAATCCAAGTGAATACAAAAGGCAGTTTTTAAATGATGGGTAAAAAAGCTATCCAAACCTACCTGGCCCTATGTGAAAAAGTAATTGCCCCCTAAACCTAGCATTTGCGATAACTGTCATTGAGTCTTTTACATCACTGTTGATGAATTTTGGCCTACTCTTCTTTGCAGAATTGTTTTAATTCTGCCAAATTGGAGGGCTTGAGCTTGAGCTCATGAACTGATGGCTAGATATTCTCCTTCCAGATTTTCTGGTAGAGAGCAGATGTCATTGTTCCATTAGTTACGGCAAGTCGTCCAGGTCCCGAAGCAACAAAGTGGCCCCAGACCATCACACTACCAGCACCATGTTTGACTGTGGGATTGATGTTCTTTTATGAAATGCTGTTCATTTTACGCTAGATGTAATGGGAGGCACACCTTCCAAAATATTTAACTTTTGTCTCATCAGTCCACAGAATATTTTCGCAAAAGTCTTGGGGATCATCGAGATGTTTTTTGGCAAGTGTGAGACATGCATTTGTGTTCTTTTTGGTCATCAGTGGTTGTTGCCTTGGAACTCTCATGTGGATGCCATTTTGACCAGTGTCTTTCTTATTATTATTATTATTATTATTACTAACTAACCTGCACTTATATAGCGCTTTTCTAGTCACAAAGACCACTCAAAGCTCTTTAACTAGTACTAACCCTCTATTCTAAGGGCCTATAGGAGACAGGTATCTAGGGACAATTTAGAACAGCCAATTAACCTAACATGCATGTCTTTGGATTATTATAAAGTAGGCAAGTGAGGCCTGCAGTTCTTTCAACGTTGTTCTGGGTTTTTGTTTCTCATCTGTTCTTGAATTTCTTTAGATCATGGCATGATCTAAAGACATGGCATGACAAGGTTATCTTTGTCTAATATTTAAATTTGTTTGATGGTCTGAAACATTTAAGTGTAACAAATATGCAAAAATTAAAGAAATCAGGAAGGAGGCAAATACTTGAATGTAATTGTGGTTTGTAAATATGGATGCCACCTGACTGCAAAACAAATCTACCTACGGGTACAAATAAAGTAACCTGAACCTAAATACTTTTTCACAGCACTGTAAAAGTCCACCAAAAGAGTGAGTGAAGAACTCTTGGACTCATTGCATCTTTCTTTCTCTGTGTCTCTCTCCAGGAGGTGTAGCAGCAATTGTTTGTCTTTTCATTGTTTTGATTGTCCTGGTGTTAGGAGGAATGTATTACTACAAAATCAAGTAAGTCCTGATTACACTTTTAATTTAATTCTAAAAATATCACAATATGGGGTTATGTAGTATTAAAGGTGTGGTAGAATTAAAACACCACTGCTTTTCTAATTGTTGTGATTTTAATCATTCAAGTACATTTAGAGGTGGTGCATAGCTGTCAACTGATCACCACCTGGTGGTGAGTTGGATTCGATGGCAGGGGTGGATGCCTTTCAGATCTGGCCAACCTAGACGTACAGTGAGGATGTGCTGGGAACATCTTGCTAAGGCCCCTGTCCGGGAGGTCTTCAACTCCCACCTCCGGAAGAATTTCAACCACATTCCGAGGAAGTTTAGAGACATGGAGTCTGAATGGGCCATGTTCTCCACCTCATTTGTTGAAGCAGCTGCCCAGAGCTGTGGCCGCAAGGTCATTGGTGCATCTCGTAGCGGCAGCCCCCGAACCAAGTGGTGGACACCAGTGGTGAGGGGGGCCATCAAGCGAAAGAAGGAGTCCTATCAAGCTTGGTTGCCTGTGGGACTCCCAAAACAGCTGAGGTGTACTGGCAGGCCAAGCAGAGTGCAGCTCGGGTGGTTGCTGAAGCAAAAACTCGGGTGTGGGAGGAGTTCGGTGAAGCCATGGAACAAGACTTTTAGTCAGCCTTGAAGAGATTCTGGCAAACTTGCACATTGGACCAACTCTTTACCCTCTTGAGAATCCTCGAGGGTTCATGGGAGTTTATCCAACCAGTCTACATGTGTTTTGTCAACTTGGAGAAGGCATTTCACTGTGTCCCTCGTGGTCTCTTGTGGGGGTTGCTGCAAGAGTATGAGGTATCAGGCTTGTTGCTATGAGCTATCTGGTCTCTATATGACCATTGCAAGAGTTTGCATTACCAACACTCAGTCAAACTTGTTTTCCGTGAGAGTTGGACTCCACCAGGGCTGCCTTTTGTCACCGATCCTGTTCATAATTTTTATGGACAGGATTTCTAGAAGCAGCCAAGGAACGGAGGGTGTCATGTTTGGTGACCACAGAATCTCATCTCTGCTATTTGAAGATGATGTCCTGTTGACTTAATTGAACAATAACTTACAGATCTTGCTGGGACAGTTTGCTACTGAGTGTGAAGCAGCTGGGATGAGAATCAGCACCTCCAAGTGCGAGTACATGGTCCTCAGCTGGAAAAGGGTAAATTGTTCTCTCCAGGTCAGGGATGAGCTCCTGCCCCAACTGGAGGAGTTTAAGTATCTCGGGGTCTCATTCACAAGTGAGGGGAGAATGGAGCGGGAGATTGACAGACTGATCGGAGGAGCATCTGCAGTGATGCAGATGTTGTACCAGTCTGTTGTGGTGAAGAGGGAGCTGAGCTCTGAGGCAAAGCTGTCAGTTTACCAGTCAATCTACGTCCCTACCCTCACCTATGATCATGAGCTTTGGGTAAAGACCAAAAGAATGAGATTGCGGATACAAGCAGCTGAAATGAGCTTTCTCCGCAGGATTGCTGGACTCACCTTTAGAGATAGGGTGAGGAGCTCAGTTATCCGTGAGAGGCTCAGAGTAGAACCGCTGCACCTCCACATCAAAAAGGAGCCAGTTGAAGTGGTTTGGGCATCTGATCCGGATGCTTTCTGGACGCCTGCCTCTTGAGGTGTTTCAGGCATGTCCCACTGGGAGGAGACCCTGGGGCAGATCCAGGACACGTGGGAGAGACTATGTCTTCCAGCTGGCCTGAGAACGCCTTAGTATCCTCTCTGAAGAGCTGGAGTAGGTGGCTCAGGAGAGGAAAGTCTGGGCTTCTCTGCTTGAACTACTGCTTCCGCAACCCGGACCTCCAGAAAAGCAGTGATGGATGGATGGACGGATGGATGGATGGAAGTACATTTAGAGCACTTGCTTCTTATTTCTCTGATTTTCAGTCCCTAACTTCATCTCTTGGTCTTTGTTGTTTCTCTGTTTTCAGACGGACATCCTACGCTAGTCTCTTGGACAACACAGACTATGGAACAGTGAACTTCAGCAACCCCATGTATGATCCTTGACTCTGATTGATGTGCAGATGGGGCCATTTTGATCAGACTATGTTGACAGCATGTGAGCAAGGGATATGGGAAGGTCGGGTTTCTTTAGAAGATGGAAACATGGTTTGATTGCACTTAATTGCAAAACACAGAACAAATGTGAGATTCACTGTAAAGCTCAAGTATCACTCATTCAGTATTAAGAAAACAAAAATTAATATATGAAAAGAAAATTAAATCATTAAATATTTTTATTGAAGCTGAGATTGTCTCTTACTCAGGTTGCTGTTCAGCTCTGGCTGCTCATATCGCCATTGTTCATTATGACGTTAAAGTGAAGATAGAGTCACTGGTCTTATCTTGTATTAGGAGGAGATTTACTTAGATTTTTCTGGTTTCTGAATATAGTGCACTTATAGGCTGAGTGACATAAATGGAAAATAGCTTCATTTCTGCTTTTTTCCGATATTTTATCTATCCCAGATGTACAGCACTTTGTGTCAGCTGTAGTTGTTTTTAAAGTGCTTTAGAAATAAAGTTGGATTGGATTGCTTTTTTTCAATTACCTATATTTGTTTTTGTTTTTTTGTTTTTTTTTGTTTATGAAAGAAATTGGTCTGGCTCTCTCCTGACCACTCCTGAAGTCTCGAAAAGTTCCCCTTGTCCCCCGGGTCTTCATACTTTTGGGTAATTTCTGAGATTAATCAAATAGTTTGCAATGCCATTGAAGTCAAGAAATTAAATTAAAAAGATATCCCCCACCAGAAAAAAAAAATAAAAAAAATAAAAAAAAGTGTGCTAATGCATAGGGGAAAAAATGAATATCATGGCTGTTGGGTAAAAAAACCTTGTATCTCCATATTTCATCTTTTTTTACTCTTTGTACAAATTCATTGTATTGGTGACCCTTTATGCCTTATGGTGTTTTTTGGTTTTTTGTTGTTGTTTTTTTTTTTTGCTAATATGAAACCAGTGATAAGCATTAGAAAAGCCATGTGAATAAATGTCAGACCTGGTAAATCAGTCAGAGAATACAGGGTTTTTCCTCATTTTCGGCAACAGACATTTTGCCAAATATACAGTAAGTAATGAAAAAGTTTTCCTTATGATATATGATCATTTTGGCAAATGAAACTGCTTTCCTTTTTACTTTTATTTTAGTTGTGTCTCAGGAGGACACATTTTACCTGAGATGGCCATATTTGGAATATCCACTCTGACTTGTGTGTAGAGCAATCATTAGACTGTGCTTCTGGTTTAAAGGGACTACTTAGACACACACTCACCTACTTATTTCATACATTGACCAATTCTACCAATAACAGAAAAGGCATGACCAGAGAAAAGGAAAAGCAGAATCAGTTTACTTTAAATAAAATACCTAATGTGTTGGGGGGGGGGGGGTTCCGTCTACCATTGCATTTGTTCTGCCATGTTCAGAAATTGCAGTTTCTATTTAAGTGATTTTTTTTTAATTACTAAGTTTTAATATCTGTGTGGTATTTCTTTTGTGTTTCTGTGCAACTTTGTTAGCCTTCCTAGCCCAGCTAGGCTACAGCTTTGATTGCATTTGTCACTTTATTAATATTCAGGTTTGGAATGTTTCACTTTATGTGCTCTACTTTGCTGTGTGATTTGATTGTCTGAGAATATCAGTAGAAGATTACTACTGGATAGTAAACGTTATAAAACAATACTGTGTGTCTGTGTGGTGTTGTCCCTGTTCACTTGAGTCCAGACTAAATATCTCAACAGCAGACAGAATTATTAGAAGTTTGTATGGATATTAAAAGTACCTGGAGGATGAATCCTTCTAGAAAGGTTAGTGCTGCTGTGTTGTCGAATAATGCTAACTGCAGCAAACTAAATACAAAAGAGAGGAGGCTGTAATTATGTGAAACCAATAAAATGATAAGCAGCACCTTAAGAAACGCCCAGGATACAAAGGTTCAGTGCAATATCTTCTTCTCCTTGAATCTTTAATAACAGTGCTGCCATCATTGCCGTCCCACCCTGTAGTCTTCCATTCTGTTTTTTTCTTGAAGACGAAATGCCGCCCTCCTGCCCACACTCTCCTTTTCTTACACGCAATAGTCTGATTTTCATCTGTAGTTTATGCATTCCCCCAGATGTTTTCTCAATGGTTCTGACTGAGTGGCTTTGTTAATATGTGCTCCACCATCTCCATAAAGGGATTAAGTCAAACACGTCAAACTCAAGGCCTGTGGGTGACATCAGGGCACATCTACATCCAGCCTGTGAGATATCTAATGTCTATAATAACTGGCTCTCTGGAACACGGACGGGCAACTTTGGTGGTAGTGAGGGCCACATTTTTTTTTTCCTCACTTCCTGAGGGCCAGATTTACATGTAAGGTGGTGGTGGGGTCTTCAAAGTCAAAAGTTTCACAGTTAAAACTGAAAATGCAAATAAAATAAAAGCTAATCAGTGTTTTATCATATTAGAATTAAAATTATATCATGCCCTAATTTTTAAAACTCTCCATCAAAATGATGAGCAAAGAAAAATTTCAGACGGTAATTAACAAAAAAGCCAAGAAGAAAAGGAAATATGATGAAGAAAAATGTTTTTAAAATATTAGAAGAAAATTATCAAAGTAAAAAATATTTTACTGATAAAAATGCAGCATTTCTGGTTTAAATTGGCCTTTTTTTTTTTGCAAATCTATATTTTATTTTGGTATTAGCTGTTCAAGCATCTACTGATAAATTTGCATCATTTTGCTTAAAAATGTATAACTTTAGTTGTACTGGGTTTTTTTTTCTAAATTGGTGAGTTTTTCTGTCATAAATATGCCATTTTTTTAATATAAATTTGCCTTTTAGTTTGAAACTTGTTAGTGTAAATACTCCTCAGTGAGGAGCTGTACCATTTATTGTTGTTTAAAAGCAGCCTACTCTGTACATTTATTGCTGTTCACAGCCTATTAATACAGTTTCAGCATGCAACACATACAAACCTTAAAAGACATACTCTGGGGCACACTGCTCCCGCGATCTGTGGCTCCCTCACTCTCCTCACCACTGGCATGGAGTGGCACCGAGGTTTCCATTAGAACTCTCTCTGCTGGTGGACTCTATAACAGCATTTAAGAATGCAGTTCCAAATACTTTTAAACGGGATATAAATAAATGGTTTTTGGAAACGGACTGGCGGGCCGCAGTGGATAATGTTGGGGGCTGCCTGTTGTTTATCCCTGCTCTGGCATATGACATACACATTATGGATACTGCAACCTCCAGGCTGCATTGCTACAGTCAGTGTCACTCAAGGCCAGCATTGTTAACTGCACATTTATTGGTAAGTGTGCAACTGCAGTATACTGTTAATTAACTTAAAACTAAAAAAAATCATCCAAACAAATGTGGATTTAGAAAGCATTCTTTATAGGTAGGTAGATGGAAGGTAGAATATTTGGGGTTTTTTATGCCAAGGGTAAACTGAAGTTTTCTTTTTGTACTTTTTTTCCTGTAATCACAAAGTTTAGTTAAAATATTAGCTTTGTGTTTGAATTTTTATTTATTTATTTAACCTTTATCTATACAGGGAAGGTCCATTGAGAGGTTTCCTCTCTTTTTCAAGGATGCTCTGTTCACATTCACACAGATACACATTCACACCTGGAATCTGCCCAGTACAACCACAGACTGACCTGTGGCCACTGAGCAGCTTCACTGGAGCAGTTGGGGTTAAGCGCCTTGCTCAAGGGCACCACAGTGGGGTTTAGGAGGGTGGGGCAAACACTGCTATGTTACCTGACCCACCCAGTTCTGATCCTGCTGGTTTAGGGAATAAATCAGCAGCTCTCTGGTAACCAGTCCAGATCACTAACTATTAGGCCACCACTGCCCATGAAATATTTTTACATCTACCAGATTGATCACATTGCTGGAGATAACAATGAAAAACATAATTATACTTTCTTTGTGAGGGGGAAAAAAACATTTTCTGGGTGATTTTTAATATGTGAAAACATTTGCACAGGAAAAATTTCCATGAAACTACTGATAAAAGGGAAAATATATAGAAACCATTGATGCTAGTGAGTCTTTTTTTTATTATAAATTTTTCTGTTTTTCATCAGTTTGTGCTGCATTCTGTACTACTACAATGTACAGGCACATAGTCAATTTGGCACCCTTTTTGATTAGGTTTGACACCCCTGGCTTAAGTAATTTAGACTTCAGTATTTTCTATATCAAAAATTTCAAAATGCTCTCCTCTTGCATCTTACATTACAATAATTAATCTTGAGTTTCAAAATTTACAATAAAATTATTACTAGTATGATCAAGCCATAACACTGCCATAACTGTAGAATTCTCAAAAGTTAATGGGAACATAAAAATTCATGCTCAAGTACATCAAACTATCAATACAGATGATACAAAACACCTCTGTGCCGTTATCATTGGACAGCAGCTGTAACATGGGTGGGGGTAGATTCTTTAGAAACAGGAACACTGTAATTATCAAGTTCTAAATACGCAGAGAGAGATAGAGAGAGAGAGAAAGTCCCCTTAATTATGCTGAAGGAAGTGATGATATCAGTTGCAATAGGTTCAGATATATTGGGAAGATAAGAATGCTAACATTATTTCCAGCAAAATTACCCTTTTTTGCATGGGCTTACACAAAACCAGAACACATCATTGCAGGGATGAAATACAGAAAATCCTCTAACTTATAGTATGTTCTCTATATACACTATTCCCAAAAAGTTAGGGATATTTGGCTTTCAGGTGAAATTTATGGAAAATCTAAAAAGTTCATGCTACTTTGATATTATATCATGAAAGTAGGACATTTAAGTAGAAGCATGCAATGCTGATTTCCTCATCTCAAACAATTTATTGAAGCAAAAGCCAACAACAGTGGTGGGTATACCACAACAAAAAATGTCAGTGTCTCAATAACTTGTCATGTGCCCTTGAACATCAATGACAGCTTGACAACGACATCTCATGCTGTTCATAAGTCGACTTATGGTCTGCTGAGTCATGGCATTCCACTCTTCTTAAAGGGCAGCACTCACATCATTAAGGTTGTGGGCTGCAGGGTTCCGTGCCTCTATATGGTGACTCAGCTGATGTCATAGGTTTTCTATGGGATTCAGGTCTGGAGAAAGTGCAGGTCACTCCATTCGAGGTACCCCAGCCTCCAGCAGCCATTCCCTAATGATGCAACCTTGATGAGCTGGAGTATTGTCGTCCATGAAGACGAAATTAGGCCTGTGTTGTTCTTGCAGGGGCATAATGACTGGATTAATGATGTTATTCAGGTAGCATCGGCTTGTCACTGTACCATTCCCAAGGTGTAGGGCAGTTCTGTATGGACTAGACACATCTGCCCAGACTGTAACACCACTGTTTTGTCTGAAAATAGGAGAGCAGAGGAAGGAGTTGAACTGAATACAAACTTTATTACAAACACAAAAGATGATGCATGTGTAGTATCAAATATAGCTATAAGCTAACTCTAACTAATATGGGCTGTTGCTGTGACAAAGGTAGAGCACCAAAGACCATGTGTCATGATTCAGAGCAAGTAAGGCTCAAACGCAGAGCTGCCAGAACGAACACTCAGACACAGGTGTAAAAAGTTCACCAGTTTATTGTGAAAAAACAAACCCAAACACAAAACTCTAAATAAAACTGCACAACTAAGGAAAAGAGCAACACAAAAATGCACACTTAAATTATACACAAAAACCGGTGCCGCTGGACCGCATGCAGCCTATGGGGAGAGAGCAGAAAGAGAATATTAGGGACAGAATCTCCCAAAGGGGAGAATAATAATGGGAGAGCACTCTTAGTCGGAGAGCAGAGGAGACCGACACGGAACTCCTGCGTGGACCAGGGGAGCCAGGGGGAAGTTGGTGACCTGGGTGGATGTCTGGCGTTCTTCTTGGTCAAGTGAGCGTGATCGGCTCCGGAGCACACACCTGCGGGTGGCAGCAAACCTGAGAGACAGAAGGACATGGGAGTAAAGACACAGATCAACCAGAGAGAATAACATAGAGAGCTTGAACGTTTCGTGGTTGCAAACCTAATGATTCAGCGATGCGTGCTCCACACGCTGGCTCTTAAATACGCTGGGTCATCAGGACACAGCAGGTGTGTAATCACACAGGTGTGTCTGATCCTCCGGAGCCGAGACGACAGGAACGAGGGGGGGCACACTCACCGGATCATCACACCGTGGCTCCCACCGTTAGTCCTCTTTTATAAGCACGATGTGCTGATGTCACCCATGCACTCGATGTCACACCTGTGCTGCCTATCTGTATCTACTATTTCATACCTAACAGCTACCTCCCCCTTGAAAAACTCAAAACGTCACAAACACCATTCACATTTAAACTCACAGTAGCTTTTTGTTACATTGCATTCACAGCAGCTTTCCTAAACCTGAACCACTGGGTGGACCACTGGCTGACCCTGCACGACCGGGTGGATTATTCTGCCACTGTGAACCAGACGTGCTTCTGTCTAAACATGTCAAAACTGTCACTGTTTACAGTTCAACTTCAGGGCCTCAGTCGAGCCCACGGTGGGCATGCCCCTGGAGGTACCAGATGCAGTAAACCCTGGCACCATCTCACTGAAGCCACGGCTTGCTCGTCAGAAACGTCCCATCCCAGATCCCAAACCAGTTGGATCGGGTCCAGCGCTGCATCTTGATCCGGGACAGCTATTCTTACCTTCTGCAGATGGCTGATGTGCCATCTCAAACCATCGGCCATCGCGACGGTCGCTGGCTGGCCTCTTTCATGCAACGATTCTCATCTGTGATGACAGGACCACCTGTGGGTCCAGGCAATCAGATCGTTGGACCTGAACCTAATCAAGCAGTGCATGCACTGATCAGTTCAGCTGCACTCAGCAGTGCTGCTCTTCCGTCTCTGATGTTGGTTGCTGCTGTGGTGGCGTGCTATCCCCGCCGGCGGCAGGACGTTCCCTCAGTCAGCATTGCTCTGCTGGGTCCTGCCGGGGCATGAACTCCCTGAGGCTGATACTGGGCGAGGATGCTGTATGAATTCGGCTTTTTCTCTCCCTCATCTGGTGTTGGTTGAGGTCGCAGTGATGTGTCGCTGTCGTTGGCAATGGGACATGCACCGGGCTGTCTTCGGTCACCAGGGTCCCCTTTCTCCACAAAATTCCTCTTCTGCGGCTCCACAGCGGCTGTTTAAAGCTCATGCTGAGCAAGGATCGGAGGTGAGTCCAGATTCTGTTCTCTCACCGTGCTGTGTTTATTCTCAGAGTTGTGTTCTCTCTCTGTGCTGAGTTCACTCTCTGTGCTGTGCTCTTCGGCTATACCCACATCCATGAAATCATACTCTCCCTCCTGTGATGAGGCTGCAACTCAAGGACACTCATCCTGTGTGGAGACCGGCTCTGGGTCCCCAAGGTCAACTGCAAGGTGTGGAAGTCCACCATCTTACAGCAGGGAAAATAAGTATTCAACATGTCAAAATTTTTCTCATTAAACATATTTTTGGTAGAGCCATTGACCTGAGATTTTCACCAGATATCAGTAATAACCCTGTTTACTCCGGGCACTCCGGTTTCCTCCCACATGCCAAAGACATGCAGGTGAGGTTAACTGGCATCAACTGGGGATTCTAAATTGTCCTTAGGTATGACTGTGAGAGTGAATGGTTGTCTGTCTCTTTGTGTTGGCCCTGCGATGGACTGGCGATCTGCCCAGGGTGCACCCTGCCTCTCGCCCAAAGATGCTGGGATAGGCTCCAGCCCCCCCGCGACCCGGAAAGGATTAAGCGGTAGAAGATGGATGGATGGATGGATGGATGGATGGATCAGTAACAACCCAAGTAATCAATACATACAAAGAAATCAAGGCAACTGTCATGATTGGTAATTATAGACAGCTCACGTGCATGGAGTGACAACAGAGAAAATACACTATGACACAGAGAAGCAAATTTGACTTGAATTTTATTGATGCAACAAGGAGAGCTCCGCAAAGGAAAATGCCACTCACCAGAGGAAAACCCAGCCTGTAGGGTGAGAGGAGAGTAGGTTAGAGCAGGAGGGAGACTGAACAGGAAAAATAGGACAACACTCACGTGGGAAGGACAGAAAGCCCGGCAGAGGAACCCAGCACTAACGGCGAACCAGGATGAGTAGCTGGAGGCAGGAGTAGCGCTGGGTGAGGTATCTGACCGGGTGTACATGGTTGCTGACGTCATGATGGTGATGAGGCAGGTGAGCGCACAACAACCCTGGAGACACATCGCATAGGAGGGAGCAACCTGTGGAGAAGTAGAAAGAAGATTAAAGGGTTCTTCTGAGACAGCAAAAAAACAGAACTTACTTGCTTAACTTGGTAGTATACCCAACAAGCCAGCGCCGAAGTGTTGAAGAGCAGGTCAATATAAGTGCTGGCGAGTCAGAGGAAGCAGGTGCGTCTCATCATGCAGTTGAGGATATTACCCGCAGAGTAGGGGAAAATTGAGCAGGATGGGAGGGGAAGAGTGCACTCACCAGAACATGACAGTGCCCCCCCCCCCTCAAGGAGCACCTCCTAGTGGTCCACTGGGCTTGTTGGGATGTGCCTTGTGAAAGACCCGGACCATCCCCTTATTGTGGAAGTTCGAACCTGAGATCCACGACCTTTCTTCTGGTCCGTAGCCCTTCCAGTGGACGAGCTATTGGAGCCTCCGGCCCCGACGGCGAACATCCAGAATTGTCTGGACTATGTAGGTGGTTTGGCTGTTGATGATCCGAGGGGGAGGAGGTGGCTTCGGGGGAGGGCAGAGAGGGTTGGCGGAGAGGGGCTTGATTTTCGACACATCCGCATCGCCGGTGGGAGCTTCAAGCAGACCGTGACGTCATTGATAACCCTAGAGATGGGAAATGGGCCCAGGAAGCGAGGAGAGAGTTTCCTGGACTCCATCTTTAATGGCACTTGGTCCGCTGACAGCCACACCTGCTGCTCGATGGAATACTTCAGAGTTGGAGTATGCCTGCGGTCAGCATACTGGCCGTTATGTTCGGCTGAACGGACAAGGGCAGCACGGGTGGCCTTCCAGAGCTGGCGACAACGGCGTGCATGGGCCCCCACTGATGGTACTGCCACATCCCTCTCCACCATCAGTAAGGGAGGAGGGATGTACCCCGTAGATGCCCCAAATTGGGTCAGTCCGGTGGCTGTTGAGATGGCAGAGTTGTGGGAATATTCCACCCAGGTCAGATGAGTGCTCCATAAACTAGGGTTGCAGTCTGCCACACACCTAAGGGTGGCCTCCAAGGATTGGTTGGCACGCTCAGCCTGCCCGTTGCTTTGTGGATGGTACCCAGATGTGAGGCTAACTGTGGTGCCTAGGGAGTGGCAAAAGGCCTTCCAGATCTGGGAGGTGAATTGAGGACCCTGGTCAGACACTATGTCCACAGGAATGCTGTGTAATCGGATGAGATGGTTAGTGAGGAGGTTCGCCGTTTCTAGAGCAGAGGGTAGTTTGGGAAGAGGCACCAGGTGGATCGCCTTAGAGAAGCAATCCACACAGGTGAGGATAACAGTGTTGCCTTGACACGGGGGAAGTCCGGTAACAAAATCCCGGGCAATGTGGGACCACAGTCAGCCGGGGATGGGGAGTGGGTGGACGAGACCAGAAGTGGGGGAGGAGTCCGATTTATTGCAACAACAGACTTGACAGGCGTTGACGTCAGTCCACAGAGTGGGCCACCAGAACACTTGACGAATGAAGCTGATAGTCCGAGCGATCCCAGAATGACAAGCAAACAAGCTGGTGTGGCCCCACTTGATGACGTCGCTGCAGAGAGCGGCCAAGACAAACAGACGACTGTCGGGGCCCCCTTCTGGTATGGGTTCCGTGGATTGAGCCTGCCGGACCCTCCGCTCAATGTCCCACGTGAGAGCTCCAAAGAAGCAAGAGGGTGGGACAATGGGTTGGGGGAGGGAGGGAGGGGTAGGAGGGTGGGGGCAGAACTGGTGGGAGAGAGCGTCCGGTTTAACATTACGGGAGCCAGGCCTGTAAGTGATGGTAAGATTAAATCTAGCAAAAACTAAGGCCCAGCAGGCCTGCCTGGCATTCAGCTTGCGGGCCGACCAAAGATATTCTAAATTTTTATGGTTGGTCCACGCAATTATGGGCTGGGCCACTCCCTCCAACAAGTGTCTCCACAACTCAAGGGCCAACTTAATGGCCAACAGCTCACGGTCTCCTACGTCGTAATTCCTCTCGGCAAGCGTGAGCCGCCAAGAGAAATATGCGCATGGATGGAGCTTCTGATCTGAAGCTGAGTGCTGCAATAGGACAGCCCCCACCCCTAAGTCAGAAGCCTCCACCTCCAAAATAAACTGGAGCTGGGGGTCGACCTGGGCCAAGATGGGGGCATTGGAGAACTGACCTTTCAGTTTTTGAAAGGCCTGTTCAGCTGTCTTGGACCAATTAAAGGGCGCTTTAACCGAGGTCAGCTGGGTCAGAGGCTGTGCTACCCCACTATAGTTTCTAATGAAACAGTGATAAAAATTTGCAAACCCCAAGAAGCGTTGGACCTCCTTGCGGGAGTGGGATGTAGGCCAATTTAGCATAGCCTCTACCTTGGCCGGGTCGGCCCTCAGCTTCCCTTCAGCTACAATAAAGCCTAGGAATGAAGTGGAGCGGGTAGAAAACTCACACTTCTCGGCTTCAGCGTAGAGCTGATTTTCCAGGAGCCATTGCAAAACGGCCCTGACGTGGACTGCGTGTTCCTCTGGCGTGTGTGAAAAAATCAAAACATCATCAAGGTAAACAAAAACAAACTGATTAACCATATCGCGGAGATGTCATTGATCATACATTGGAAGACGGCGGGGGCACTGGTGAGCCCAAATGGCATCACCAGATATTCAAATTGCCCCAAGTGTGTTTTGAATGCTGTCTTCCATTCGTCCCCTTCACGAATGCAAACCAGATGAAAAATGTTCTGCAGATCCAATTTAGTAAATACTCGCACGTGCTGAAGGAGCTCAAACACAGAGTTTATCAGGGGCAAAGGATATTTGTCCTTAACTGTTGTAGCATTGAGTTCCCAGTAATCAATGCACGGGCGTAGGGAAGCATCCTTCTTTCTGACAAAAAAGAATCCCCCCCCCCCAAGAAGAGCAGATGAAGGCCGAATGAGGCCGGCATTCAGGGAATCTTTAATATAACTCTCCATCGCTTCCGTCTCCGGCCCAGAAATGCTGTAGAGCTGGCTGGACGGCAACCGCACACCTGGGAGAAGGTCTATAGCACAATCATAGGAGCGATGGGGAAGTAAAGAAAGCACTCTTGATTTGCTAAAGACCTCTCCGAGATCAGGATGTCAAACAGTACGGGCCCCAGGACGAAATGGAGTTATTAGCCCAATTAGTGATAGGGTTATGTTTCTGGAGCCATGGGTAACCAAGGACCACCGGGTGACCAGATTTGGGGAGAATAAAGAATGAAATAGTCTCCCAGTGGTTGCCGGAAAGAAGGATGGATACCGGCTCCATCTTTTCAGAAATGGTGGCCACTTTTTTGTCCAATAATGTAGTGACATTAAGGGGCATGGGCAATTTGGTTGTGGGGATGCCTTCATCCTGCACAAAGTACGCAGAAATGAAGTTCTGCTCCGCTCCTGAATCAATCAAAGCTACAGTCCTCCTCTCGACCCCCAGCAACTGAATGAGGGCCGAAATGGAGACGTTACCGGGGGGATGAATAGATTTCCCACCTGTCAGACCCCCCACGACTACAGACGGGCTGTATCTTTTTGGCTTCAGCTGGCACTCCTGCAGTGTGTGCTTCAGGGAACCACAATACATGCAGGCGCCGTTTCTCCTCCGCTTCTGGCCCTCTTCCGAAGTCAGACAGACCCAGCCGAACTTCATAGGTTCGGAGGAGAAGTCGGCTCCACCTGTGTCAGAAGCCGAAGAGGGTGCGCATGCACAGGGCAGGTTGGAGGAGGCCTTGCGCTCCTTTGCGCGCTCGCGGTATCGGTTGTTGAGACTGACAGCCTGATAAATTAGACCGTCCAAAGAGGAGGGAATGGCATGAACCACTAGGTCGTCACGGAGGTTTTCATTTAAACCCTGGAGGAAGACATTGCGTAGCGAAACGTCATTCCACCCAGAGTCCACCGCGACGACCCAAAACTCCACAGAGTAGTCGGCAGCAGACCGGCTCCTCTGACAGAGTGACATTAATCGGCTCATGATGTTTCCTTCACTTTCTGAACGGTTAAACGCTTGAGTGAATTCAGCCACAAATCTGTCAAATGAATAAATGGGTCCCTCCGGGCTGTCAAGAATAGATTGGGTCCAGCTGAGGGCCCTATCTCGCAATAGGAGGGTCATAAAGTGAATTTTCACTGTATCGTCTGGGTACTCCTTCCTGACCTGGTCCAAATACAGCCGAACGTGGCACAAAAACCCCTTACATTTCCCCACCTACCCCACGTATGGGGCAGGTGAGGGAACGAAAGTGATTCAGTGCACGGAGGAAGAAACTGGGGCTACAGGCGGAGGGGTAGAATCCGGACGTGACAAATGGGCCAAATGTTCAGCGACCGTGCCCAGCTGCTGTGTAATAGTTTGCAGCTGCATAAGCACGGCCACCTGCCTCTCTGTGGCATCCAAATGGTCTAACACGGAGTGCTCCGCTGATGCCACTCCCACTGAGCTTGCACTGTGGCTGGCTCGTTCTGTCATGATTGGTAATTATAGACAGATCACGTGCAGGGATTGACAACAGAGAAAATACACTATGACACAGAGAAGCAAATTTGACTTGAATTTTATTGATGTAAAAAGGAGAGCTCTGCAAAGGAAAACGTCATTCGCCAGAGGAAAACCCAGCCTGTAGGGTGAGACGAGAGCAGGTTAGAGTAGGAAGGAGACTGAATAGGAAAAATAGGACAACACTCACGTGGGAAGGACAGAAAGCCTGGCAGAGGAACCCAGTGCTAACGGCAAACCAGGATGAGTAGCTGGAGGCAGGGGTAGAGTTGGGTGAGGTATCTGATTGGGTGAAGATGGTTGCTGATATGGTGATGGTGATGAGGCAGGTGAGCGCACAACAACTCCAAAGACACACTGCGTAGGAGGGAGCAACCTGTGGAAAAGTAGACAGAAGATTAAAGGGTTCTTCTAAGAGAAGAAAAAACAGAACTTACTTGCTTAACTTGGTAGTATACCCAACGAGCCAGCGCCGAAGTGTTGAAGAGCAGGTCAATATAAGCGCTGGTGAGTCAGAGGAAGAAGGTGCATCTCATCACACAGGTGAGGATGATTACCCGCAGAGTAGGGGAAAGTTGAGCAGGACAGGAGGGGGAGAGTGCGCTCACCAGAACATGACAGCAACTGTGTTCACAAAACAAGTTATATTTAAAAAAGTGGAGTGACACAGGGAATAAATATTGAACACATGAAGAAAAAGAGGTACAAAAGAGCATAGAAAGCCAAGAAACGAGTTGAAATCCATTAGAATATAAGAAGTCATCCCACCCCCCATCAATGCAAATTAATTTCTGCTGGTTAAGTCCTGACTGATAGCCTTTAAAAAAGTCTGTGAATATCAGATCATCACACCACAAAGAATTCATGATGGGTAGAAGCAAAAAGCTCTCTCTAGACCTTCGCAACCATATTGTTACAAAACATAATAATGACATTGGTTACAGGTGCATTTCTAAACTTCTGAATGTTCCAGTAAGCACTGTTGGAGCCATCATTCGGAAGTGGAAAGAACATCATTTTACCATAAACCAGCCACGACCAGGAGCTCCTCGTAAGATTTCTGACAGAGGAGTCAAAAGAATTATCAGAAGAGTTATCCAAGAGCCAAAGACCTCTTGTGGAGAGCTCCAGAAAGACCTGGAGTTAGCAGGTACTGCTGTTTCAAAGAAAACAATAAGTAATGCATTCAATCGACATGGGCTCTATGCCTGCTCACCTCGCAAGACTCCAGTGCTGAAGAAAAAGCATGCTGAAGCTCATTTAAAGTTTGCGGCAAAACATTTGGACAAGCTAGTAAAATATTGGCAGAATATAGTCTGGTCAGATGAGACCAAAATTGAACTTTTTGGATGTCACAACACAGCATGTTTGGAGCAGAAATGGCACTGCACATCCCATCATGGTGTGGGGGTGTTTTTCAGCATATGATACAGGCAGACTTCATATAATTGAAGGAAAGATGAATGGACAAATGTACAGAGACATCCTTGATAAGAAGCTGCTGCCATCTGCCAAGATGTTGAAGATGAAACAAGAGTGGATATTTTAACAAGACAATGATCCAAAACACACAGCCAAGGAAACTCTCAACTGGCTCCAGAGAAGGAAAATAAAGCTTCTAGAATGGCCTAGTCAGTCACCTGACCGAAATCCAATTGAAAATCTATAGAACAAACTGAAGATCAGAGTTCATAGAAGACATCCAGAGAACCTTCAAGATTTGACAGTTTGCGTGGAAGAATGGGCTAAAATTGTCATGCGGTGACCCTCGCGGATCACCATAAGATGCCAAGAGTCCACCGGTGAGTTTGCAATGATGGTAATTTATTAATAAAACAAGACAAGACACAAGGCTATGAGCCGCTCAGGGCAAAAACACACATTAAGCGATACAAGGGCTCGTAGGGAAAGACATGGAAGAACACGAACCTGACATGAAGGTCTCACGAGGATTGTTTGACGATATCTGACAATGTCTGACGATACTCCTGCAATCTAACTGCTGTCAGTGCCCGCCTTATAAAGGCGAGCACTAACGAGCAGTGATGACAGACAGCTAACCAACCTTGACAGGCGGAAGCCCCACCGAGCGCCTTCACAATAAGAGCCTGGTGAGGCCAGAATACAACCCACAGCTGTCAAGGCCGGCAGCGAGCTGTGTATAGCCCGAGCGTGGACAGAACCCAGCGCTCAGGTCGTAACAAAAATCACTTCTGAGCAATGCCTGTGCCTAGTTTCTCCATACAGGAAGTGTCTAGAAGCTGTTATTACCAAGAAAGGCTTTTCAGCTAAATATTACATGAATTTCACCAAACATGTTCAATACTTATTCCCTGTGTCATTCCACTTTATTAAATATAACTTGTTTTGTGAACACAGTTGCCTTGATTTCTTTGTATGTATAGAATGCATGGGTTGTTACTGATATCTGGTGACAATCTCAGTTCAGTGACTCCATCAGAAACATGTTTAATGAGAAAAATGTTGACATGTTCAATACTTATTTTCCAGGCTGTTTCCATCGGTCTGTGCATGGACTGAACTTCATGCCTAAAAGCCAAACAGACGTTGAATGGAGAGAGTTTTGTGTGACCTCCTTCTTGTGTTGTTGTACAGTTGTTCATTTTTACTCAAAGTCATGTGACATTGAAGGTCAAGAGTTGATTGTCTAGTGCTGCAATTCTTACTTGCACTGCACTTTCTCAGGTTCTCAACACACCCTTTCAGGTTTCTCTATAAGTGCTTTCTGATTTTTGATGCTTGTGTATACTTTCTGCTATAGTGCTCCACACTTGGAAAGGCACAGTTAGCCCAAGATAGCGTTTGTTCAGAATATTGCCAAGTTTCAGGTAGAGCCATGGGATAGTCATGTCCATTTATCTTTATAGTAAATTCTTGGCTCCATGTCAGCAGTAAATGTGGTTTCTTTGTTGTGACCACATGATATAGCTAATAAAAGACAATTTTGGTGACTTAGCACCACCATGAAGTGCAATTGTCATAAACTGTCATAAATTGCCCCTCCGGGGCAGAGAGGAGAAGCCCACGCGCTGGACTGCAGTTTGTGAGATTTACTGAAAACAACAAAACCCCAAATCCCAAACAGTGCTCTAACACAAAATTCAAACAAGCAAGCAAACTTAAAGATTCAGCGCACCAGAACAAGGGCTGTGTTCTGGTGGAGACGAGGAAAGAAAAACTCAAGACTCCGGAAAAGACAAATGAACATAACAGCCCTTAAATAAGGCTAGAAACAAATGAAACAAATGATGACAGGTGTGAATCACATGAACGAGCTGGGGAGAAAATGATAATCAGCTGTGAGTCATGAGGAGAGGAGACGGGGCTGACAGTTTGACAGGAGCACTGCCCACAACCTGGCAGTGACCCTGATGACTGCAACCCCCAAGAGAGAGAGAAAGAGAAGACACTGGCAAAAATAAAGTGGAAACAAATAAGGAAAAATAAACCCAAATATGTAAATAATGAAACTACACTGAACGAAAACAGGAAAATAAATAATACAAAGAAACAATACCAAATATGTGAAAACAAACTAGAGATAACAGGCATAAAACTCAAAATACCACATTATACAAATATCGAAAAACAAAAGGTAAAGAGACAAAGCACGGTGAAATCTCCCCATGCTAGTTCGTGACAGAGCCCCCCCCCCCCCCCAGGGGTGGATACCAGACATGCTGGGCAACATCAAAAGATGACAAGGACCCACTCACACTAAGAACTGACCCCACCAAAAGACAAGAAAACAACCCCACCCTGGGTGGGAGGAGGAGGACCCAGGCACAAAGGGTCCAAAACAAACCACAGAAAATAATAAGAACTCCCATGACTCACACCCCAGCAAAAACCAGGCTAGGAGAAAACAAAAAACAAAAAACCCCTGTCAGGAGCCACACCAAACAAAACCAGGGACCTAGGCCCCCTAGACCAAGGAGTTAGACTGTTCTGGTGGCCGGCTGAAGTCCCAGGCCTGGCAGACGGTGAGGTGGTTGGCTTGCCGGAGAATATGAGCCATCCAACCCAACAACACAGTCTATCAGGTGGCTGGCCAGAGTTCTTTAACCACCAACACAGAAAAGGTGGTCCGAGGGCGGCCACCCAACTGGGACGACCAGAGATG
Organism: Pholidichthys leucotaenia; assembly: GCA_020510985.1. NCBI lineage: Eukaryota > Metazoa > Chordata > Actinopteri > Cichliformes > Pholidichthyidae > Pholidichthys > Pholidichthys leucotaenia. The sequence continues at coordinate 103,507,172 of CM035846.1, forward strand.
AGGAAGATGGAGGAATAGGGGGAACCACGATGACATCAGGCAGAGGAGGGGGAACCACGACGACGTTGGGCGGAGGAGGGGGAACCACGACGACATTGGGCGGGGGGGGGGGGGGCACGATGGCCTTGGGCAGAGGAGAGGGGACCACAACGGCGTCTGGCAGAGAAGGGGGAACCATGACGGTGTCTGGAAGATGAGGGGGAACCACGAAGGCATCTGGCAGAGGAGGGGAAACCACGACGGCATCTGGCAGAGAAGCGGGAACCACGACGGTGTCAGGCAAAGGAGGGGGAATCACAACATCCTCGAACTGGCCTGTAGCACCCTCGGTGGTCCCGGACTGGGACATAGCAGCACCCGTGGTGGCTCCAGACTGGAGCAAAGCTGCACCCACGGTGGCTCCGGGCTGGAGCAAAGCAGCATCCGCAGTGGGGGCTGGAGCAAAGCAGCACCCACAGTCAGAGCTGAGTCAGAGCTACACCCCCGGTGGACCCAGACCAGGTCAGAGCTGCATCCTCAGTGGACCCAAACTGGGTCAGAGCTGCAGCCCCGAGGGACCCGGACCGGGTCAGAGCTGCATCCCTGGTGGACTCTGACCAGGTCAGAGCTGCACCCCTGAGGGACCTGGACTGGGTCAAACCTGCACCCTCGGTGGACCCGGACTGGGTCAGAGCTGCACCCCGATGGACCTGGACCAGGTCAGAGCTCCACCCTCGGTGGACCTGGACTGGGTCAGAGCTGCACCCACGGAGGACCCAGACTGAGGAGGAGCTGCACCTGCAGAGTTTCCGGGCTGAGATGGAGCACCCACGGCAACCTCAGCTGATGGGGAAGCAGCAAGGACCCTCGGAGGTCCCGGGCTGGGACGGAGCACCCACAAAGACCTCATCCAGAGGGGGAGTCACACTCATGGAGGTCACGGGCTGGGACGGAGAACCTGAGACTGCCTCAGCTGACTTGGAAGCAGCGCCCTCGGAGTTCCTGAACTGGGATAGAGCACATGCGAAGACCTCATCTGGAGGGGGAGCAGCACCCACGGAGGCCCCGGGCTGGGACGGAGCACTCGCAACGACCTCAGCAGGAGAAGCTGGACCCACAAAAACCTCAGGCGGTGAGCCCGAACCCACGGAGACCTCTGGCAAAGCTGGATGATCCTTGGTGACCCTGGGGAAAAGCTCAGACAGGACAGGCAGAGACTCAGGGTCAGGGTCACCGGCGGCAGTGGAGTCCGGCGAGGTGAGCGCAGGTGCAGCCAATGACTGCACCTGGCTCTCCCCACCAAGAGCCAGGCAAGAGCTCTCTAAAATAGAAACAACAAAGTCCTCAAATCAGCCCTCCATGACTTCAGTGGATGTGGGCCCCTCAGTGGAATGTGGAGGAACCGCCCCTACAGACACAGTGATGGGCGGAGCCAGGGAGGAAACGGCCGACCCCTCAGCAGTGGGAGGACACTTTGAGGAGACGGGGGTCACAGCAGCAACAGAGGAAGAGGAGGCTGATGAGACAGCCAGTGAAGGACAACCAGGAGGAGGAATTCCTACAGGAATTGCCAGACTCGGTGGGGAAAAATCTGCTGCTTGAGAAGTGGACGCGTTCCTCCCGTGAGATTTCCCTGGGTGATGGCGGTGATGTCGGCTCCTGGAGAGGTGGAAGAGGTCCCGGTGGAACCTCCTTGAGTTGTTGGGCAAGACCCGGGAGAAGCCATGGCTTATTTTCTAAAAGGAGCTCTGTCTCCGCTAATATGGCCCGCCTGTGCTCCTTCAGCTCCACGGCCGATGGAGCAGACCAGTGTTTGGGAGGAGGACGCATCGCTGCCGCCGGAGAGCAGCAAGACGCTGGAAGCTTCTGTGTGCACAGGTGCTTGCTCTTTGTCGGTGCAGGCACAGACATCTGAGTGAATTCCCCCAGCCTGTGACTCATAGATTGTGGGACGATTATGGAGAGGAGTAGGTCTGTGAGCTCCAGGTGGTGCCACAGGCTGGGGCATGCCTTGAGCACCTGCGCCACACCCTCCAGACACTCTCGGGCTGCCTTGGGAGTACCGGAGGCACGAGCCTGCAAAAGAATGTCCTCCAGGACACCCACAACCACACCCCACACCCAGTCCCAGTGTTGACAAATCCGGGGTGACAGACATGGTTTAGCCCCGGGTGGAAGTAAAAAAAAACAAGAAAACAAAATGGACTATAAACTAGCAGCAGCTGGGTCTCTAACTGGCCAGAGTCTTTTGTCATAAACTGTCATAAATTCCCCCTCCGGGGCAGAGAGGAGAAACCCATGTTTCTGTGGACTGCAGTTTGTGAAATTTATTGAAAACAACAAAACCCAAAGTCCAAAACAGGGCTCTAACACAAAATTCAAACAAGCAAACTTAGAGATTCAGCACAACAGAACAAGGGCTGTGTTCCGGCCCTTAAATAAGGCTAGAAACAAATGAAACAAATGATGACAGGTGTGAATCACATTAGCGGGCTGGGCAGAAAATGACAATCAGCTGTGAGTCATGAGGAGAGGAGATGGGGCTGACAGTTTGACAGGAGCACTGCCCACAACCTGGCAGTGCCCCTGACAACTGCAACCCCCGAGAGAGAAAGAAAAAGAAGACAGTGGCAAAAATAAAGTGGAAACAAATAAGGACAAATAAACCCAAATACTGTATGTAAATAACAAAACTACACTGAATGTAAACAGGGAAATAAATCATACAAAGAAACAATACCGAATATGTGAAAACAAACTAGAGATAACATAACAGGCATAGAACTCAAAATATCACATTATACAAATAAGGAAAAACAAAAGACAAAGAGACAAAGCATGGTGATATCCCCCTGTGCTAGATCGTGACAGCAATTTTGTCAAGTACAGATTAACTCAAAATCTTTGGGGCAGATATTAAACCCTGTTAATTTTGAATATTTCATGACCTAAATGCTAGTTAATTACAAAAGGTAAAAGATAAGATAAGATAAGATAAGATAAGCCTTTATTAGTCCCACAACGGGGAAATTCCAGGATTGCAACAGCACAGGGATAGCAACACTCAGAGCAACAATCAGAAGGCAAGAAAAAAAAAAAAAAAACAAGCAAGCAAGAGCAGCTAATATACATATGTACATATTACTATAAAATACAGTATATATATATATATACACACACACAGACACACAGTGCAGAGCATTGTAGCTGGATGGAATAAATATATGAATATATAAACACAGTGCAGAGCATTGCAGCTAGGTGGAACAAATATGTAAGTATATAAACACACACAGTGCGGAGCATTGTAGTTAGATGGAATAAATATATAGATATATAAAAACACAGTGCGGAGCATTGTAGCTAGATGGAATAAATATGTAAATATATAAACACACACAGTGCAGAGCATTGTTGCTAGATGGGATGAAACAGCACATGTTATATAACATATAATTTCCATGTCCTTTTACTGAAAAATACTATTCTTGTTGTACATAGAAAAATTAAGGCAATTTTTTGCATAAGATATTTATGTAGATTATGCAAGACTCGTCTTTGTATGAACTACTTATGTTTTTGTTTGCATGAAATACATTTTACAAGTAAAGTCAGTTAAAGAACTGAAGTAAAATCAACCTAATTTTGTGAATTTGCAAATAGTAAATTTAAGTTGACCTTAACATTAAGTTAATTTTACTTGCAAAATTAAGTTGATTTTACTTAAAATGTCTACCTGTCTTTATTAGAAAATGTGTTTTTTGCTTACAAAAACATAAATAGTTCTTACAAGGAGCAGTCTTTTATAATGTACATAAAACTCTTATGCCAAAAGTTGGTTAATTTTTTAAAGTAAATTAGGCAGAATATTTTTATCATTGAAGGACTGCACAATCCTTTTGAGGCTGCGTTTGCTGCCACTTCACCTGGCCTCTCTCCCTTGTATTTGAACAGGAAATTGTTCTTCTTTTAGATTTGATTGACTGTTGGCAACCAGCTTACAGGTGTATTACCACAAAGTACTTCACTTTATATCACTCTTCCTCTTCTTTGAACAGGAAATTCTTCTTCTCCTTCTTTTAGATTTGATTGGCAGTTGGCAATCAGCTTACAGGTGCATTACCGCCAAGTACTTCACTCTGTATCATCACTGTACTCTATATCATCACTCTATATATCTTGGCCATCTCCTAAACTTTATTTATACTAGTGCATACCTGTGCATGCCCGTAGAAACCCAGTATAAGTAAGTATTTCTGCATGCCCGTAGAAAGCAGGTGACTCTTCTTTTTCTTCTCTCGGTTACTGGCGGATGGCAAGCTATTGAAAGATGCATACCGCCACCTACTGTACAAGAGTGTGTAACATTATGTCATTTGAGCCTAACCCCTAAATTCTATGACTTAATCCTGTGTTATTTAAAAAACAGAAAAGAGCCCTTCTCGTGATTCTTAGTGCCTCTCCATCTCCATCTGTTCCCAGAATCCCAGTTAAATCCCAATCCCTACCAGCCTCTTAAACTTCATTTTTCATTCTCTCTCTTTCATTTCCATACTTGTGACAATGTAATAAGATGTGCTCAACATTTTCTTTTACTCCACATTCCCTACATTTGTCACTTTCGCTTTTCCCCATGATGAATGAAGTGCCGTTTAAACCTGTGTGATCCAGTCTGAGTCTTGTCATTATGATGTCTTCCCTCCTGTTTGTTGTTTTATAATTCTTTATTGCAATATATTTTTGTATTTTGTAATACGATCTACCTTTATGATCTTCATCCTATCTTTTTTGCCATAGCTCAATTCCTTTTTTCTTGATTACTGTTTTCCCTTCTCCTTTTCCAAGTGACAATGAACAGGAAATGTGCAGATTCTTCTTCTTCTTCTTCTAGATTTGATTGGGGGTTGGCAACAAGCTTACAGGTGCATTACCGCCACTGCCTTGATCATCATCACTCCATATCTTTGCATAAGGAGTTCTTCTTCCTCTTCTTCCCCTAGACCTGATTGGTGGTTGGCAACCAGCCCACAGGTGCACCACCGCCACGCACCTCACTCCACATTATCACTCCACCCGGTCAGGAGCTGTAGTCCTTCTATTATCATTGCTGTGTCCAATCAAACCTCAACTCTATCTTCAGACATCACTCTTCTTCGTCTCCTCGTACTTCACTCTATATCATCACTCTATCTGGTCAGGAGCTGTAGTCCTTCTGAACAACTACTTATGTGAGAAAAAATTATCCATCCTTGGACTGTGTCCGAGGTGCGGCCGTCCGGTGCAAAGGCAGGCCCCCAAGTACTTCACTCTATATCATCTCTATATATAATTCAAGAAATCTCTGTATTAGAACTCCATCTCACTCTATATATAATTAAAGAAATCTCCATCTGTGTCCGTCCATGTCAGCGATTTTAAATATACTAGTGCCTACCTGTGCATGCCCGTTCATACCCGTGCATGCCCGTAGAAACCATGTATAAGCAAGTATTTCTGCATGCCCATAGAAAGCAGGTGTAAGCAAGAACGTCAGCAGTCATTCAGTGATGCCAGACAATTATTTTGTGTTTTCCATGAAAAGTCACACTTATTTACCACCATGAGTTGTAAAATGAATAGAAAATATAGTCAAGACATTGACAAGGTTAGAAATAATGATTTGTATTTGAAATAATAATTTTTTCCAGATACTCAACCTGCTCAAAGGAAGGTCAGTTTTATAGCTTCTCTAACCAGCTAAACTGTTTTCAGCTGTGCTAACATGATTGCACAAGGGTTTTCTAATCATCCATTTGCCTTCTGACGCAATGAGCAAACACATTGTACCATTAGAACACTGGAGTGATAGTTGCTGGAAATGGGCCTCTATACACCTATGTAGATATTGCACCAAAAACCAGACATTTGCAGCTAGAATAGTCATTTACCACATTAGCAATGTATATTAGATATTAGAGTGTATTTCTGATTAGTTTAAAGTTATCTTCATTGAAAAAAACAGTGCTTTTCTTTCAAAAATAAGGACATTTCTAAGTGACTCCAAACTTTTGAACGGTAGTGTATGTACTGTATATCATCACTATGTATAATTCAAGAAATCTCTATGTGTCTGTGTTTCTGTGTGTCTGTCTGTGTGTCTGTCACGACCATAGGACTCGCTAAAAGATCATGGGATTGCCTATGATGTGCCTATGTTTCCATGATGTCTATATGACATCATATAGACACCAAAAGATCAAAGGCAGGCATCACTCACAATCATAGGACTCGCAATGACATCATCAAAGATCAAAAGCAGGCATCACTCATGCTCACTCACGATCATAGGACATCAAAGATTAAAGGCAGGCATCACTCATGATCATAGGACTTGCTATGACATCATCAAAGATCAAATGCAGGCATCACTCACGATCATAGGACTCCCTATGAAATCATCAAAGATCAAATGCAGGTATCACTCATGCTCACTCACAATCATAGGACATCAAAGATTAAAGGCAGGAATCAATCACGATCATAGGACTCAGTATGACATCATCAGAGATCAAATGCAGGCATCATAGGACTCCGCTATGCCATCATCAAAGATCATAGGACTCACTACGACTTCATCAAAGATCAAAGGCCATTATCACTCATGATCATAGGACTTACTATGACATCATCAAAGATCATAGGTGTCATGAACCCTCCCGTGCGCTTTTCCAATGCGCACGGCGAGGGGTGAAATAATGAGGATTTACGTGCAGGTTAACACCACACACATTTATTAATACGACAAAACTGACACACAGTTACAGTTACGGTTTCCTCGGAAGCTTAAGGAGCCCTTCTGGACGCTTTACAGTCTACAGGGGAGAATGACCGGGGAAAACACATGCAGTAAATATTTACAGAGCTGGAGCAGTCCAGTTAGTCCAAATAAGCCCCGAGAGAAACAGTCCTTGACGAATTTGACTATCGTGTGGCGATTTACGACCGCATGTTTAGTGCAAAAGACGAAACACTTACGTTGGGCGTTCCTGGGCCAGCATTGCCCAGCGAACGCATGAGGGGAAGTGATTAACCACCGGAGTGTCCCAGAGCCGGCATCGCTCAAAGGACGCTGGGAACCACGGCTGCAGTGGAGGTGGCTAATCCTTCGTGACACACGTGTTACACACGACTATGAACTTCAGTCGGTAGTCCATTCAATGACCCAGCAGTGCGTGGCTGGCAAAAGGGCACTTAAATACAGGCACTGCTGGCGATGATGTAAGTAGGGACATCTGGGTGAGGAGCAAGAAGATGGCACCCGGGAATGGGAACAGCTGATGGTAATAGAGAGGGGGTGTGATCTGACCGGCAGACAGCGCTCACACCAACGTGAGCCAAAGAGGCTGCCTCACCGCTGTCGGCCAGAAAGCAGTGGCTATGGGTAAGGAAAAACACTGAAATATATACTATACATACATACACAATGGCACCTAGACCCACAGAGAGATAGGACCGAGCCGGGGGAAACCAAGCCGGCTTGGTTCCTGACAATAGGACTCGCTATAACAACATCAGAGATCAAAGGCAGGGATCAATGCTGACATGCTTGCTTGCACCTGCTTTCTACGGGCATGCAGAAATACTTGTTTATACTTGGTTTCTACGGACATGCCCAGGTATACACGGGCATGCACAGGTATGCCCTAGTATTTATAATTCTTTATTTTTTATTTTTACATGATAACAGGTGAGGCTCTGACCGCAGGTCACTGGATCGCGTGGTCATTTTACAGTATACTTGTCAAACATAAGAATTTATTACATTACAGAAGTGCAGAAGTCTTGCCTCTTTCTGGGACAGTTGTGCGCTCTGTGCATTGGCTCAGCTCAGCCACACGTACAACTCTAGCACACAGTATTATTGTGCAAAAACATGGGGGAAGGAAAATAATTTCCCTACATTGTGTAGAGCATCACAGCAAGTTTCTGTGGTCTTCAGCTCTGTTGCCGTTTAATCAGCGGTGTTAAAAAAAAAAAAATCTGTGAGGGATAATCATTATTACATAACACATATCTTAGTCAAGTAAATACTTTCAGAACATTAATTTAACATTAATTTAAGTTGCATTTGCAACTACTCACCCTACAATCAAAGATATTAATATAACCTACATATAAAAATAACTAATAAAACAACTCCTTGAAAAACCATGAGCTCAATCACAACCATAAAAATATCTTGGAAGCTGGAAGGTTAATTCAGTTTTCTCCATTCCATCGAATACCTACGAGTAGTTTTATTTTAAATTTTCAACATAAATCTGTTTTATTTGCCACAGTGACATAAACATGTAAAGAACATTTATAATTGGTAAAAGCAGCTAAATATAACACATTGAAAAGTTTCACTGCTCTATAACACAGGGTTACAAAAATAATTTTTTTGTAAGTTGTCTGTGTTTTTTCAACTGATTTAAAACAATTTTGCACCGCTAAATCTGAAAATGACGTTTCTCTCGATCAGGTGCTAAGTAAAAACCTGTACTTACTTAGTACGTACTTAGTATACTGTGCATGTACTTACCTTTATATAAAGGTAAGTACATGTAAATTGAATGTTATATCATCACTGTTCAAAATTCAGAGAATTTCAAGACAAAAAAGAATTTTGAATCATATAAAGCGAAAATACCTGTACATATGAACAAAAATGTATAAAACAACATGTGGCCATAATTCAAAAAGTTGACCTGATTGAGCAAAACCAATGTGATTTTTGGATTCAGCACATCGAAATTGTCCTAAATCAGCTACAAAAAACTTAGACAATAAATTTGGTGTTGACCAGTGTAATCCGATCAAATAATTCTCCCATACAGCCAGGCTTCTCTGCTGCACTGCGCTTATACAAAGACTTGAAAATTTGCACAGGGTACACAACCTCAGACCTGTTGTGAGATTTGAGCATATTCTACAATCACGTCCAGATTGATAAATACTGATCTCTGCTTTGAAATGATCATGCAACCACTTTTGTCTTACGCACGTTTGATAAACTAGTGCATACCTGGACATGCCCGATACCCGTGCATGCCCATAGAAAGTTACTGTTACCATGGCAACAGTAACCATGGTGAAACCTGCCTTTGATCTTTGACGTCACCACTTGTTCAGTGATGACTGCCTTTGATCTGTGATGGCTGCCTTTGATCTTTGATGATACCATAGTGAGTCCTATGATCATGAGTGATGCCTGCCATTGATCTTTGATGATGTCATAGCAAGTCCTATGATCTTTCAGCGAGTCCTACGATAGTGACATCACGACATTGTGACAGACAGGTTTGATGATGTCAGCTATGACATCAGGCATCACTGAGCCTATGATGTGTCTATGATGTTTATATGATTGTGAGTGAAGCCTGCCTTTGATCTTTGATGATGTCATAGCAAGTCCTATGATGTTTTAGCGAGTCCCATGATCTTTTAGCGAGTCTTATGATCGTGACATAGCGAGTCCAATGATCTTTGATGATGTCATAGCGAGTCCTATGATCATCAGTGAAGGCTGCATTTGATCTTTTGCTGTCTATATGATGTCATATAGACATCATGTAGACATCATAGGCACATCATAGGCGAATCCTATGATCTATTGGCAAGTCCTATGGTCGTGACAGACATCGTCACATCGTCACAGAGATTTCTTGAATTATACTAGTGCATATCTGTGCATGCTCGTGCATACCTGTGCATGCCCGTAGAAACCATGCATAAGCAAGTGTTTCTGCATGTCCGTAGAAAGCAGGTGTAAGCAAGGGTGTAAGCAAGCATGTCAGCACTCGTTCAGTGATGCCAGCCTTTGATCTTTGATGGAGTCATAGCGAGTCCTTTGATCTTAGATGATGTCATGGTGAGTCCTATGATTGTGAGTGATGACTGCCTTTGATCTTTGATGATGTCATAGTGAGTCCTATGATCTTCGATGACGGCATAGCGAGTCCTATGATGCCTGTGTTTGATCTTTGATAATGTCATAGCGAGTCCAATGATCGTTAGCGATGCTTGCCTTTGATCTTTGATGTCCTACGACCGTGAGTAATTTTCTTGAATCACTCTATGATTGTGAGAGTGAATGGTTGTCTGTCTCTCTGTGTTGGCCCTGCAATGGACTGGTGATCTAGATGTCCAGGGTGCACCCTGCCTTTCGCCCAAAGATGCTGGGATAGGCTCCAGCCTCCCCGCAACTCGAAAAGGATTAAGATAAGATAAGATAAGCCTTTATTAGTCCCACAACGGGGAAATTCCAGGATTGCAACAGCACAGGGATAGCAACACTCAGAGCAACAATCAGAAGGCAAGAAAAAAAAAACAACAAGCAAGCAAGAGCAGCTAATATACGTACATATGTACATATTACTATAAAATATATATATATACACACACACACACACACAGACACACAGTGCAGAGCATTGTAGCTGGATGGAATAAATATATGAATATATGAACACACAGTGCAGAGCATTGTAGCTAGATGGAATAAATATGTAAATATATAAACACCCACAGTACGGAGCATTGCAGCTAGGTGGAATAAATATGCAAGTATATAAACACACACAGTGCGGAGCAATGTAGCTAGATGGAATAAATACAGTATATACGTAGATATATAAATATAAACACACCCAGTGCTGAGCATTGTAGCTAGATGGAATAAATATATAGATATATAAATATAAACACACCCAGTGCAGAGCATTGTAGCTAGATGGAATAAATATGTAAATATATAAACACACACAGTGCAGAGCATTGTTGCTAGGTGGGATGAAACAGCATAACCGTCTATTTAGTTATCCTACATGGTATGATTATGTGCCCATACATATTCTCACCCTCCATAGCGACCGGTATGTTCCTAGTTGTATGCCGGAGAGGACCATTGTGTAAGTCTATTGCATCTTTTGCATTCAAAAAAAACTATTAGTTTGTTACGTCTTTTTGCTATCTCTGCGAGCAGCCCTGCTTAGGTTGTACAGTCTGACAGCCGTTGGTAGGAAGGACCTACGAAACCTCTCGGTTGTGCACCTGGGATGATGTAGTCTGCTGCTAAATGAGCTCCTCAGTGCATCCAGTATGTCCTGCATAGGGTGGAACTCGGACTCCAGCAGAGATGACAGTTTAGCCACCGTCCTTCTCTCTCCTATCTCCTCCATCGGATCAAGGTGCTGCCCCAGGACAGAGCTAGCTTTCTTAATCAGTTTGTTCAGTCTCTTCCTATCGGCTGCAGTGATGCCACTGCCCCAGCAGACCACTCCAAAAGTGATGGCTGATGCCACCACCGTGTCATAGAATGACTTCAGCAGCACCCCTTGTACACCAAAAGACCTGAGTCTCCTCAGCAGGAGCAGCCTGCGCTGTCCCTTCTTGTAGAGTGCGTCAGTATTGTGTGACCAGTCTAGTTTATTGTTCAGATGAATACCCAGGTACTTGTAGGATGTCACCATCTCGATGTCTGTTCCCTGTATATTTACTGGTGCTGTGAGGGGCTGCCCATGCCTGCGGCAGTCCACCACCAGCTCCTTAGTTTTCCTCGCGTTGATCTGGAGGCAGTTCCGATGGCACCAGTCCACAAAGTCCTGGATAAGCCCTCTGTACTCAGCTTCATCTCCGCTGGAGATGAGACCAACGATCGCAGAGTCATCAGAGAACTTCTGTAGATGGCAATGTGTTGTGTTGTGTGAGAAGTCCGCAGTATAAAGAGTGAACAGGAAGGGAGCCAGCACCGTTCCCTGGGGGGCCCCCGTGCTACTGATGATCGTGTCGGAAACACAGTCCCGGGTTCTCACAAACTGAGGCCGGTTCGTGAGGTAGTCCAGGATCCATGATGACAGGTGCTGGTCCACCCCTGCGCGCAGCAGCTTGTCCTTCAGGATCATCGGTTGGATGGTGTTGAAAGCACTGGAGAAGTCAAAGAACATGATCCTCACCATATTCCCGGGCTTCTCCAGGTGGGACAGAGAACGGTGAAGGAGGAAGATCACCGCATCCTCCACCCCAATGCCATGCTGGTAGGCGAACTGGAGTGGATCCATCGCTGGTTCCACCAGGGGGCGGAGATGAGCAAGGAGCAGTCTCTCCAGGGTCTTCATCAAGTGGGACGTCAAGGCCACCGGTCTGAAGCTGTTCAGGTCTTTGGGGTGGGAAGTTTTTGGTACAGGTACCACACAAGATGTTTTCCACAGCTGTGGTACCCTCCCCAGTTTCAGGCTCATGTTGAAGATATACGTCACAATCCCACACAGCTGGTCTGCACAGGACTTGAGGAGCTTTGCGCTGATGCCGTCCGGTCCCGACGCCTTCCTCGCCTTGATCTTCCTCAGCTCCGTCCTCACCTGGGTCTTGGTCAGGGTCAGGATGGGGGGCTGTGTGTTGGGAGTGGGGGGGGTGTCGGTGGAGTGGGGAGTGGGTAGCAGGACTTGATTTCTTAGAGGCAGCAGTGGTTGTTGTGCAGACAGGGGGGAGGGCGGTTGGTCAAATCTATTGAAAAACAGATTCAGGTTGTTCGCCCACTCCCTGCCCCCCGTGGCCTGGGGGGAGGTATTCTGGAGCCCCGAGATGGTTTTGAGGTTTCTCCAGACCCCGCTGATGTCGCTCTGTTGCAGCTTGTCCTCCATCTTCTTCCTGAAGCTGTCCTTGCCTTCTCTGATCTTTCTCCTCAGCTCCCTCTGTACGGACTTCAGCATCTCCCTGTTCCCCGACCTGAAGATCCTCTTCTTCTCTCTCAGAAGTGTTTTTATCTCAGGGTTGATCCAGGGTTTGTTGTTTGAGTGACGCCGTATGGTCTTGGTGGGAACGGATTTGTCCACACAGAAGCTGAGGTAGCCCGTGAAGGTGTGAATGAGGCCATCGATGTCCTCACCATGTGGATCGCAGAGCTGCTTCCAGGCAGTGGCTTCAAAACAGTCCTTTAGAGTGTCCATTGTCTCCTCAGACCATAACTCCACAGTGTGCATGGCCGGAGGTTGTCTGTGCACTAGGGGTTTGTACACCGGTCGGAGATGAACCAAGTTGTGATCCGATCTCCCAAGTGGGGAGAGTTGTGATGAGGTGTACGCCTCCTTAGTGTTTGCGTAGAACAAATCCAGTGTTTTGTTGTCTCTAGTGTGGCATGTGACATACTGGGTGAAAGTGGGCAGAATGGGAGACAGTGAAACGTGGTTGAAATCGCCTGAGATGAGAAGAGCATCTGGGTGTTCTGTCTGCAGCCTGCTGGTTACTGAATGGATGACGTCACGCGCTGTCCCAGCGTTCGCCGTCGGATTTGCATAAACAACAATGCAGATCACGTGTGAGTGTTCTCTCGGGAGATATGTAGGCCTCATGCTAACAGCTAGCAACTCAATGTCTTTGCTGCAGTGTCGTTGTTTAACAGTGATATGTCCCGGTCTACACCAGTTGTTGTTAACATACATTATCACTCCACCGCCCCTAGTTTTGCCACTCTCTGGTGTTCGGTCAGCTCGTATCATGTGAAAACCCTCCAGCTCAATGTTAGCATCTGCTGCTAGTTCAGTTAGCCATGTCTCAGTAAACAAAAGGAGAGAGCACTCCCGGTAAGTGCTATCATAACGGGAGATAGCCGCTAGCTCATCTAACTTTCCCAGTATCGACCGTACATTTCCCATGACAACAGATGGAAGGGAGGGTCTGTACCTTATATTTTTTGTCCTCCGCCTTACTCCAGCCCGGCAGCCGCAGTGTTTTCGCCTCAGTTCTCTCGGTATGTCGAGTAAGCGGAAGAAGATGGATGAATGGATGGATGGATGGCACTCTATACTATGGTTTCTATATGATGTCATACAGACATCATGTAGACCTCATAGGCACATCATAGGCGATCCTATGATCTTTTAGCGAGTCCTATGGTCGTGACAGACAGGCAGACAGACACAGACATTTCTTGAATATAGAGTGATGATATGACATCTTGGCTGGTCGATGCCGCCGAGGACACAGTCCAAGGACGGATAATTTTTTGTCATACATAGGTTGTTCAGAACTCCTTACAAGAACTCCTTATACGAAGAATCAAGTCAGTGGCGGTAATGCACCTGTAAGCTGGTTGCCAGCCACCAATCAAATCTAAAAAAGAAGAAGAAGAAGATATCTTGGTCGTCCTGCCATGGCCAAGATGTGTAGAGTGATGATATAGAGTGAAGTGATGATATAGAGTAAAGTACAAGGAGACAAAGAAGAGTGATGTCTGAAGATAGAGTTGAGGTTCGATTGGACACAGCAATTTTGATAGAAGGACTACAGCTCCTGACCAGATAGAGTGATGATACAGAGTGAAGTACGTGGCGGTAATGCACCTGTAAGCTGGTTGCCAACTACCAATCAAATCTAAAAGAAGAAGAAGAAGTGCTGGCCCCTCATCGTTTCTCAGCCTTTTGGCTAAGATCAAGTGTAGTGTAATGTGTAGTGCTGGCTCCTCTGGGGCACGGGCATGCAGAAATGCACAGTCCAAGGACGGATAATTTTTTCACACATAAGGAGTTGTTCAGAGCTCCTGAGAGACAGGGTTTAGACAGAATATAGAGTGATGATATAGAATGAAGTACGTTGCGGTAATGCACCTGTTAGCTGGTTGCCAATCACCAGTCAAATCTAAAAGAAGAAGAAGAAGACTAATGCATACGAGCTCCTGACCAGATAGAGTGATGATATAGAGTGAAGTGGGTGGCGGTAATCAGACCCTCCAGGATTTCGTGAAGTTGCGATTCTACCAATTCCCGCAACATCAGTAGGTCCTGCATAATTTGAATTTTGTCCAATCACCGCAGCTTTACCGCAATTTTAGCCAGTTGTTGTCAACTTCCACCAATTTTGCCAATCAAATTTGTCTCTTAGTAGCGCGCAGATGTGTACGTCATCAGTTTGACCAATCAAATGCGGCGCTGCACCGCACTCACTTCTGTGTTTACATTGTGTATATACCGACCACATCAGCAAAAAACAGTGTGTGATTTAAAAAAGACACAATCACCTGCAAGTTTTCCCACATCGTTCCTTCATCCGTCTCCCCTGGCCCACCGGTGAATGTCTCCTCGAGTTTCCGTAATGACCAAGTGTATGAAGTGCCGTGTTTGTGTTGAAAAACATCCACCTCCCTGAAAGCACCTCCGTCTTGGGAGCACGTGCGCCAAGACATGCCAAAAAAACACATAAAAAAACAAGTGAATCTAATATTACAGCAAGTGTTGTAACAGTTTATACGTCTTTAGAAGTAAAAGTCACTACTACATCCTGTCAGTGAGTTTTAAAGTTGGGACTCTCCGGGCGATTCAGGCAGTCCCCAAGGAGAGCCTTGCAACTTACAGCAACAATAGAAAAAAAAAATCCCGCAAAATCCTGGAGGGACTGGGTAATGCACCTGTAAGCTGGTTGCCAAACACCAATCAAATCTAAACGAAGAAGAAGACTAGTGTATACGCTTTTCATCCATGGATCAAGGATTGGACACTTAGCAATGATGATATAGAGTGAAGTATATGGCTGTAATGTACCTGTAAGCTGGTTGCCAACCGCCAATCAAATCTAAAAGAAAACTAGTGCATACCTGTGCATGCCCGTGTATGCCCGTGCATATCAGTGCATGCCCGTAGAAACCAAGTATAAGCAAGTATTTTTGGGAGTCCCTTAGGGCTCAGTGGGTTAGCTGCTGGGCCCTGGGATCTCCAAGGGCAGTATCCCAGGCTGCTCTTGGGCACTTATGGGCAGCTCTCCCAATGAGTCCTGGGGTCAACTTGACATGTATTTGGTTGAAGATGCATCCAAGCTAGTGCCACTGATCAGAGCTAGAAGGAGGCTAAAAGCTAAAGGCTAGAAGCTAGCCAGCTAATGGCTAAGTGACGTAAGAGGGAGGCCGGTGTTGAACAGGTGAAGGATGTTTCTGTCATGGTTCGAGCGCCAATCTCGTCCGCGCTTGAGCCATGCATCATTTTCATCGGGTTTGACAGCGGTGTGTACCTTCCGGCTCCCCGAGCCCTTATTGTAACAACGCTCGGAGGGGCTTCCTGCTGTCAAGTCTGACAGCTGTGCTGCATTTCCATTTAAGAGGGTCCTGGGAGTGGAATGATGCGGCAGTCTCGTCAAAGATTTCCCCTTTGCCAGACGTTGAGCGAGCATTCCTCGGCTCAGACGTCAACGTTTTCTTCATGGTCGGACATATCAACCATTCCATGGTTATGATCGTAAGTGTGCTTCGTTATTGCCTTTTGATCGTCTTCGTATAGTGTAATGTGTTTTAGCCCACCGTGGCTCATTGTTTTATATTTCTTTTGTTCTATAATAAACTGTGCAAACTTCACCTGTGTCTTTTGGCGTCTTATGGTGGCTCGTGAGGGCCACCGCATGACAGTAGACTGCCGCCAGACTGAGACGCCAGTCCCGGTGAGTTTCGCCTAAAGCGGACGTTTGTTTCCCCCGTCTGGGTACCTGCACGCTGGGATGCTATGTCTTCATTCAGGAACAGCGCTCGGAGCCTGGGCTACGAGCTGGCGGAGGCTTTGGACTACGTAGATGAAATGCTCATTACTGCGTCCCTCTGCGACTTCCGTGGTGAAGTACGCCGGTACCTGGACCTCGCTGAGGATATCCTTAATCGCCTCCCTCGCTACTCTGACCACCTTGAAGTCGTCGCTAGGAGGGGGGACATTGCCGCATAACGCGAGATACTCCATGGGCTGGAGGGAAACTCCGGCAGGAAACCGAAGAGGAGGCATCCTCGATCCCCGCTTTGGGATCCCGTTCCTGTCCCCGATCCGGTCCAGGAGTTTGCACCGCCCAGGGGTCATCCCCGAACGAGCATGAAGTCAGTTGGGAATCCCCCAGAGAGGTTGCAGCTAACAGCAATCTCTATCTGGGACCGAGTGGCTGCAGCTCGGTCCGCCGGTCACCCCACACAAATCATTAAGCACGTGACGGCAGCTGTCAGGCTGGTTGAGAGGAACCCCGAGCTGAATGACTATCCGGAGTACGCTGACTTGCTTGCCTCTGTTTCAGCCCAAGACCGGCGTTTTCCGGACCTCACCTTCGCCTCACCATCAGCCAGAAGACGTCGGCGCCATGCCCAAAGCGAACCTCAGCAAGACCCCCTCCTGAATCCTCTTTCGGCGAAGCCCGTTAGTGGACCATCGCGAGCGGCTCCCCCTCGTCCTCCCAGTGGGCCCTCTGTCACCATCCAGCGGGGAAAGGGAGGAACAACGTCCCCTACAGCAGGCATCATCCACCCCCCAGGAAACAGGCAAGTGCAAGTTCATTCTTCTCTTTATAGTTGTGATTTGCCTTGTCTGACTCCTGGGGGCAGAGTTTGGGGTTCGCAGTCCCCTGAGCTCCCACCACCTGCTGTAGCTCTTATCACTAAACCTGCTGCCTCTGTGTCTCCCTCCATTGAGCGGTCCATGACGCCAGGCCTACATCGCCGGACGAGGAGGGGGCCTGCGGTTCTGGAGAGCCTGGTTCCAAGCGCCGCAGCCATGTCATGGGCAGAGGAGGAGAGTGGACTGCAGCATGGAGCCTGCACCGACGATGCCTGCACCGACGATGCACCGACGATGAAGCGTCCCCAGGTCTCCATGGAGGAGCAGTTCGAGCCAGCGCGTCGAGGGTCCCTTGCCACCATGCCGTGCGGGTCATCGGCGTGGACGTCAGCACCAGAGGATCCTCAGACTGCAGAGACCATCATGCCAGCTGCGGAACCCGCCGTGGCCGAGTGGGAGCCTGACGACGAGCTTCTCCGTCCTGAGCCTGGATCGACGAAGTCCTGGACGGCGACAGAACCCAAGTGCAGGCAAGTGCTCTATTTTGTTTTTCTCCTTTCCATCTTGGAGCATTTCTGCCTGTCTCTCGGGGAGGCGAGCCAGAGGCAGCCGTCTGCTGCACCCGAGCCCATCTCGCTAAGTTCTGTCGCTGCTGTTGATTCTAATCCCGGTTCTTTCTTGTCTCCTGAGCCTTCTTGCAGAGTCACCGGTGCGGTGCCAGTTGCAGTCGCTGTGCTGGAGGATCCAGGTTCGGGGTCGGAGGTCGTCATCGGTGCCGTGCCGACCCAGTCGGGGTCCAATGCGGGTGCAGCCAAGACCCAATCGGGTCCAATGCGGGTGCAGCCGCAAGTGCAGCATCGGTATGGGTCAAGGTCAGTGGAGGAGCTGCAGACCCTTTGCCACCTGACATTGTGCAGGTTCATCGTCACATTCATCTCCCTCGTCATAGTCACCAACCCAGCTCATCACCGCCGGGGGCCGTTGGGGGGCCTTTACGTTCGACCCGGCTCTCCCACGTCTTTCCCCCCGCCAGGGAGGCCTCTGCCAATTGTTTCCCCATGGTTGTGGTGGCTGAGAGATGCAGGTCGGCCGCCAGAGGAACTGTTTCGCCGGTTCGGCGCCCTGGGTCGGCCGCCCAACATACTGTGCGTTTGACTGGGTGACCTGGTTCGGCCACTGGAGGTTCTGACTTTCCGGGCCTGGGACTGGGGTAGGCCGCCCGATCTTGTCCTTTTTCCTGTAATCACCCCTTGGCCATTGGACACAGGGAGACCACCGGAACTGTTCCCATTGTTTTTGGACTCTGCCTGTCGTCATCCTCTTGGGTTGTGTGGTCCCATTGAGGTTGAGGGTCATTCAGTGTGATAGTTCTGCTGAGTGTTCTTGCCTTTTTTAGCATGTTTTTTTTTTTTTGTTCCCCTCTTCTGTCTGAGGGATGTAACGTGCTTTACTTGTGGGGTTTTTTTTCTCTTTTTTTTCCTGCTCTGTGTGTTATTGTGCATTATGGAGTATTGTATTCCCTGTTAGCCGTGCTCTGTAATTGCTTTATTTGTGCCCTGTTGTAATTATGATTTGTGCATTGGGGAGTGTTGTGTTCTCTGTTGCTGGCCCTCTCCCTCCAGGCCTGTTCCCCCATCCACCCCCCCTGGGGGGGGGGGGGGTGCTTGGGTACCATTGGGCATTCGGAGCTCGCCCTTGGGGGGGGGGGATACTGTCATGGTTCGAGCGCCGATCTCGTCCGCGCTCGAGCCATGCATCATGCTCATCAGGTTTGACAGCGGTGTGTACCTTCTGGCTCCCCGAGCCCTTATTGTGACAGCGCTCGGAGAGGCTTCCTGCTGTCAAGTCTGACAGCTGTGCTGCATTTCGGCTCATCAGCGGTTCTCCATTTAAGAGGGCCCTGGGAGCGGAATGATGCGGCAGTCTCGTCAAAGATTTCCCCTTTGCCAGACGTTGAGCGAGCATTCCTCGGCTCAGACGTCAACGTTTTCTTCATGGTCGGACATATCAACCATCCCATGGTTATGATCGTAAGTGTGCTTCGTTATTGCCTTTTGATCGTCTTCGTGCAGTGTAATTTGTTTTAGCCCACCATGGCTCATTGTTTTGTATTTCTTTTGTTCTATAATAAACTGTGCAAACTTCAACAGTGTCTTTTGGTGTCTTATGGTGGCTCGCGAGGGCCACCGCATGACAGTTTGTTAAAGTGATAGGCTTAAAATCAGAGTGTTTCAAGAAAGGTAGGGAAAATACAAAACAAATTTGCTACAATAATTAAATAATTAAGGAAACTGTGAACAAAACATGTCAAGAACATTTAATTAAGACATGTGTGAGCTGTAAATATGGGGGAATTAATGACCCCTTTAAGGCAGCAATTGATCTTAAGTTGATCATTTTCAGCGTAAGGTAACATTTGACGTAATGCAGCAGATGCTAATTAAACACTGTACAATGTAAACAAGTCCACTAAATCCACTAAATCCATTTCAACAAAATGTAATTACAGAGTTCATGAATTCTATGTACAGTATGAGTCTATATCCTACAATAACACATCCCAGTAGAATCACAGTCCACACTGCCACACTTATTGACAACCTGTTTGTTAATATTATTGATAAGAAAATAGGAAGTGGATTATTGATAAATGAAATAAGTGACCATCTACCACTCTTTGCACTTATCCATGGCCACAAGGGGGTCAATACAGAAAAAAAATTAAAATCTTTCAGACACAAATCACAAAATGCAATCAGTTCTTTTAAAGAAGACCTGCTGAAGCAAGATGGGACAAATGTCAGTCTGAACTGACATTTGTCAGTTCAGACTGACATTTGTTCTGTTCAGTCTGTTCAGTCTGTTCCAGTCACAGACTGGATTGATCGTCACTTCCTTGTGGTAACGTACCGTCACTTCCTGTTTTGCTGTCTGTCTGTGTGGTTTGCTCTCCTCACTCTCCTGAGCTTTGGGTTAGCCGCTAGTGATGGCTACTAGCTCTCCTTCCTCTCCTCCTCTGGTGTGCTCTCTCTGTCAGATGTTTAGCTACACCTCTGCCTCTTCTAGTGATAATGGTAAATGTAATAAATGTTGTCTTTTTGAGGCGCTCGAGACGAGCTTGTCTGATAAGCTAGCTAGCTTAGGCCCCCCTGTTAGCGGTCCTCCGGCTCTCCTCAGCAGCGAGGAGACTGGGTGGGTGACGGTGAGAAGGAAGCCTAGTCGCAAAGCCCCGGTACACCACCAACCTGTTCATGTTTCTAATCGTTTTTCCCCGCTCAGTGACACACCCGCTGAGGAAAAAACTCTGATCACTGGCGACTCTGTAGTCAGAAACGTGAACCTAGAGACTCCAGCGGCCATAGTCAAATGCATTCCTGGGGCCAGAGCAGGCGACATCGAGTCAAATTTGAAAATGCTGGCTAAAAGTAACTGTAAATATTCCACAATTGTTATTCACGCTGGCATTAATGGCATCCGTCTCCGGCAGTCGGAAGTCATGAAACTTAATGTAGAATCGGTGTGTGACTTTGCAAAAACGATGTCTGCCACTGTAGTATTCTCTGGACACCTCCCCAATCTGACCAGTGATGACATGTTTAGCCGCTCATCATCCTTGAACCGCTGGCTGTCCGTGTGGTGTCCTGCAAATAACGTGGGCTACATTGACAATTGGAGCTCTTTTTGTGGAAAACCTGGTCTTATGAGACGAGACAGCATTCATCCCACTTTGGATGGTGCTTCTCATTTATCTAACAATCTGGCATCTTTTTTATCCAAATTTCCAAAACCTTGACTACTCAGAGTTGGGACCAGGAAGCAGAGTCGCAGTCTTACACGCCTCTCTGCAGCTCCTCTTCATCCACCACCCCTCAACTTAGCCCCTGACTTCCCCATCAGAGAATCACTGTCTGCTCCCTCAAAAGTAAATAAAAAATATAATATATTAGCATCCCAAAGTGATTAAGCAAAATATTGGTAAAACTCAAATTAAACATAAAGCCTCTAAATTGAATGATTTGGCCTCTGTTCCTCCACATAATTTAAAAATTAAATGTGGTTTATTAAATATTAGGTCTCTAACTCCCAAGTCTCTGTTAGTCCATGATCTGTTAATTGATCATCAGATTGATTTAATTTCCCTTACAGAGACTTGGTTAGGGCAAGAGGATTATGTTGGTTTAAATGAATCAACTCCCTCTGGTTATTTAAACTGTCAAAATCCCAGAAGTTCTGGTCGTGGAGGAGGAGTAGCAACAATTTACAATTCCAAATTACTAGTTAATGTAAAGCAAAAAACATGTTATAATTCCTTTGAGGGCCTGGTCCTCAGTATTGGGCACTTTAGCAATTTTAGGTTAAACTCAATTTTATTTGCCATAGTTTATCGTCCCCCATCAACCTACTCAGAATTTTTATCCGAATTTGCTGATTTCTTAGCTGATTTAGTGCTGAAATCTGATAGAATAATTATAGTAGGGGACTTTAATATACATGTGGATGTAGATAGTGACTGCCTTAATGTGGCATTTAATTCAATATTAAACTCGATTGGGTTTTCTCAGAAAGTAGGAAATTCTACTCATTAACTCCACCATACGTTGGACCTTGTTCTGAAATATGGCATAGAAATAAAAAATCTTGTAGTGTCTCCTCATAACCCTGTACTGTCAGACCATTGTCTGTTAACCTTTGATTTTACTATTTCTGACTATTTGGCTCCTAAAGAAAAATATTATTACAGTAGATGCCTCTCAGATGATGCTATTACCAAATTTATGCAGATTGTTTCCTCTATGCCATGTGTCAACACAACGGAAATAAGCTATAGACAGCTTGCTCCTTCTGTAATTGATAACATGGTGGATAGTGTTACAGCTTCTTGTCACCATGGGTGAGACGCCGGCTCGGCGCTCAGCCCATGCTCCTTCTCATCCCTGCCTCTCATTGGGCAGCATCTCAGCTGGCTCCCAGCTGTCAGTGTCACGGGACGGCTGGGGCCAATTAATTCTCATCAGCTGGTGCGCTGCTAATGAGGATAAAGAGGAGCAGCCTCGATCACTCGGGGCTGCGACATAAGCACTGCTAGGCTGGAGCCCCTTCGTCTGGTGCCAGCCCCTGCCTCATCTTCAGCATTACTCGTAAGTGTCTTCCCGTAAGGAGTAATTGTGCCTTTGTACCCCCATGTCCGGTGCTAGCCCGCTACTTGCCTTACTGTATCACTTGGGAGTACCATCTTGTATGAGTGACCTGTGTATTGGAGTCCTTTGCCCAGTGCCAGCTCTCTGGCTGCTTAACCCGTGAGTGTTACCTGCTGTGAGTTCTCTAGCTGTGTACCCCTTCGCCCGGTGCCCACTGTTAACTCTGTTGCTGTTCTGCCCATGAGTGTTAATGTGTATGAGCATCTGTGCTTTCCTCATCCCTTACCCCTGTCACCAAGAAACATCATAACTCACTGGCTCGCTCTTGGCTATCATTGTGTGTGGCTCCCTAGAGCCACACGTGACAGTATGTCGCAGCCAGACGAGTTGCCGGTGGCCATGATTTTGTGTGGACTCGTACCTTCCTGTCCGGGTGTCAGCGCCGTTAGCATGCCGTCTCCCAGGAGTCATGTCCGACACCAGGGCGACGAGCTGAGGTCCATCCCGGAGGCTGTCGACAGGACGTTCTTCACCCTGCATGATGCCTCCAACGCGAGACATCTGGACCATGCTGAGAGCCTCCTGGACACTTTGCCTCGTCACTTTTACCATCCTGAGGCCTGTGCCAGGAGAGACGCTATGGCCGCATTGTGAGAGGAGCTCCGCGGGTTGGAAGGAAATCCCGGCAGGAAGCCGAAGTGGATGACGTTGCCCCCCGCTTCAGGATCCCGTTCCTGCTTCTATTCCAACCCGGGAGTTCGCGCCACCCAGAGAGCTTCCCCCGTTCTGCACCACGTCACTCGGGATTCCCCTGAAGGAGCCGCAGCTGACTGCAGTTACGTCCGGGACCGAACGGCTGTCGCGAGCTCCGCTATGCATCCATTCACCATCTTCAGGCATGTGGCGGCGGCAGTGAGATTGGTGGAGAGGACTCCAGGGCTACGAAGCTTCCCTGTTTTCAGCGCCTCCCTCGCCTTGATCTCTGATCAGGAGCGGCGAGTCCTGGGTTCCCCCCTCGCTTCGGTCCCTGGGAATAGCCGTCATCACAATGCCCAGGCGCCTCAGCACGACCCCCGTCCGGATCCAGTTCCGGGTTGCCGCCAGGACCTTTTCCCCCACGCAGCTGTCACCTCTTTGTCTCGTCAGCGTGGAGATTTCACAGCCCCGTTCTCCGAGCCTCTTTCCCCCGCTGTCATCCCAAGGCATTCGGGCTGGCTCATCCCGGCTGTTATCCCCTCCTCCTCGACGTGCTTCCTGACTGCTGTGTGTGCCTGGAATCCTGACCTGGCGAGCCCTCTTCTGGAGACGACATGAGTGATCCCCAGACCACTTCTCAGGGGGTCCTCCGTCATCGCCCGGCGGGGAGAGGAAGAAGCGATGTCCACGACAGCAGGCTCCACCCAACCTCCAGGGGGCAGGCAAGTCCTAGCTTATTTACATCAGTTTTGTCATTTGCTCTGTTACACTCCTGGAGGTGGAGTTCGGGGTCCGCAGCGCCCTGAACTCCCACCACCTGCTGTAACCCGTGTTTTTAATCCTGCACCCTCTGTGTCTCTCTCTCCACCGAGCGGTCCCCGGCTTCGGGTCCATGTCGTGGGACAAGGAGAGGGCCTGCGGTTCCGCAGCTACGCTGTGGACGGAGGAGGAGGACCAACGGCTACGTGGAGTCTACGCCGACGGCCAAGCGTCTCCGGGTCTCCACGGAGGTGCAGTTCGGTCCAGCGGGACGAGGTTCTCCTGTCATCACGCCGCGTGGACCGTCGGCGTGGCTACCAGCGCTGGAGGAACCTCGAGCTGCGCTGACCATCGTACCGGCTGCGGGGCCCGACGCAGCTGGGTGGGAGCCTGACAACGACCTCCTGACGACGGATCCTGGATCTTCGCAGTCCTGGACGGCGTCAGAACCCGAGATCAGGCGAGTGCTCTCTTTTCCTTTTTCTCTTCATACCTTTGAGCACTTTAGCCTGTCTCTAGGGGAGATGAGCCGGGTGCAGCCACCCGCTGCGTCCGAGCTCGTCTCGCCGGGTTCTGGCGCTGCCGGTGACCCTGATCCCGGTTCTGTTTTCTCTCCTGAGCCTGTTTCCAGGGTCACCGGTGAGGAATTGCCGTCTCTCGTGGTGCTGGAGGGTCCGGGTTCAACATTGGAGGTCGGTTCTGGTGAGGTGCCGACCTAGTCGGGGTCCGTCGTGGGTGCTGCTCCAGCGGTGTCCGACGTGGATTCGCCCGAGATCCAATCGGGGTCCGACGTGGGTGCTGCCCCAGCGGCGTTCAACGAGGGTTCGCCTAAGACCCAATCGGGGTCCGACGCGGGTGCCACACCAGTGTTGTCCAGGTCCGGTGAGGAGGTGGCTGTTTCCCTGCAGCCTGACGCTCGTCTGTCTCGTCATCGGCTCTCCCCTAAGCCTCTTCCACCGGGGTCCGCTCTGACCCTTCGTCCGTCTCAACGGTCCTGGTGGTTGAGTGATGCGGGTTGACCCGCAAGACTTCCTGTTCGGCGATCTGGTCCAACCCCCCGACGAACTGTGTTGCTTCTGGGTGGCCTGGTACGGCTACCGGTGGACTGGTTTCTTGGGACCTGGGTCTGGAGTTGGCCGTCCGAACTTTTCCTCTTCCCCGGCTCGCCACCTGGACAATGGGCGGGGCGACCACCAGAACAATTTCGACCGTTTTGGACTCTGTCTGTCGTCTCCTCGGGTGTCGCTTACCTTTTTATTATTATTAAGGTCACTCGGGTGTAGCTTTTTGTCCTTAGGGGATTATATGTTGTTAGCGCTGTGTATTGTGTTTCTTTTATTAACCATACTCAGCATTTTGCCTTATTGTTATCCTGTTGTCCTGTCACCTTTGTTCCTCTAGGTGACCCTCCTCATATTTAGCGCTGTGTATTATGATTTCTTGTTATCCTTACTCAGCGTTTCATCATCCTTACCTTAGCCTAGTCGGTGTATCATGGAGTAATGTGTGTGGTTCCCTTTTTGACCGTACGCTGTGATCACCTTATCTTTTCCTGTTATCCTCGTGGGGGGCCTTCCCTAGCCCCGACTTTAACATTGACTGTGCGTGTTTTTGTATGGAGTAATGTGTTTTCGTTTCCCATTTAACCGTACTTTGTAATTGCCCATTTGTTCCTTTCACCTCCGTTTCCTTAGGTGGTCTTTTATACATTCAGCGCTGTGTATTTTGTTTTCTTTATTATCCATACTCAGCGTTTTTCATCATTTTTGCCCTGTCCCTGGCCTGGTTTTTGCGCTATGGAGTAGTGCGTTTTGTTTCCCCTTAACCGTACTCCATGATTGCTTTATTCATTCCTGCCACCTTTTTGGTGGGTTTTTGTCTCTCTTTCTTTGCCCCGAGTTACACGTCATTTGTGTGTTTTGGGTAGTGGGTGTTGTCTGTAATCACACTTAGTATTTTCCCCATCTGTGCCCTGGTTATTATTTTCTGTGGATACAGTGTATTTGTTTGTTTTTTTTTTGTCTGCCCTTGTACTCTGTATTTGTTCATGGTCTGTTTTTCTTTTTTCCCCTTTCTGCTTCTCTCCCTCCAGTCCGGCCTCCCTGCCGCCCACCCTAGGTGGGGGGGGGGGGAGGCTGGGATGTTCCTGGTTGTTCGGAGCCCGACCGTGAGGGGGAGGCTCTGTCACCATGGGGTGAGACGCCGGCTCGGCGCTCAGCCCATGCTCCTTCTCATCCCTGCTTCTCATTGGGCAGCGTCTCAGCTGGCTCCCAGCTGTCAGTGTCACGGGACGGCTGGGGCCAATTAATCCTCATCAGCTGGGGCGCTGCTAATGAGGATAAAGAGGAGCAGCCTCGATCACTCGGGGCTGCGACATAAGCACTGCTAGGCTGGAGCCCCTTCGTCTGGTGCCAGCCCCTGCCTCATCTTCAGCATTACTCGTAAGTGTCTTCCCGTAAGGAGTAATTGTGCCTTTGTACCCCCATGTCCGGTGCTAGCCCGCTACTTGCCTTACTGTATCACTTGGGAGTACCATCTTGTATGAGTGACCTGTGTATTGGAGTCCTTTGCCCAGTGCCAGCTCTCTGGCTGCTTAACCCGTGAGTGTTACCTGCTGTGAGTTCTCTAGCTGTGTACCCCTTCGCCCGGTGCCCACTGTTAACTCTGTTGCTGTTCTGCCCATGAGTGTTAATGTGTATGAGCATCTGTGCTTTCCTCATCCCTTACCCCTGTCACCAATAAACATCATAACTCACTGGCTCGCTCTTGGCTATCATTGTGTGTGGCTCCCTAGAGCCACACGTGACACTTCTCTACATCAGACTCTAGACTTGGTGGCCCCCTTAAAAAAGAAAAAGTCTAATCAGAGATTTTTAACTCCTTGGTTCAACACAGAAACTCGTAGCTTAAAACAGAAGACTCGTCAATTAGAAAGAAAGTGGCGCTCCACTAATTTAGATGAAATCTATTTAGCTTGGAGAAATCATCTTTTAATTTATAAAAAAATCTCTTAGAAAAGCTAGAACGAGTTATTACTCTTCATTAATAGAAGAGAACAAGAATAACCCCAGGTTTCTTTTCAGCACTGTAGCCAGGTTGACAAAGAGTCAGGACTCTGTCAATCCTAGCATTCCCTTAGTAGAGCTTACTAGTCAGGACTTTATGAACTTTTTCAATAATAAAATTTCATCCATCAGAGATAAAATCAATCAGATTCTTCCCACAGTTAACTTAAATACTGTAACTACTACAACTCCTTCTATTGATGTCTGTCTTGATGAGTTTACTCCAATCGACCTTTGTGAGTTAGACAAAATAGTTTCCTCATCCAAACCTTCAACTTGTGTTTTAGACCCTATTCCTACCAGGTTATTTAAAGAAGTCTTCCCACTTACTGGTAGCTTTATTCTTCATATAATCAATTCTTCACTAACTTTAGGCCATGTACCGCAGGCTTTTAAAACGGCTGTAATTAAACCATTACTCAAAAAGCCAACGCTAGATCCAGGAGCTTTAGCTAACTATAGACCAATCTCTAATCTCCCTTTCATTTCAAAAATCTTAGAAAGAGTTGTTGCTACGCAATTATTTGACCACCTGCAAGGAAATGGTTTACTTGAAGAGTTTCAATCTGGGTTTAGAATCCATCATAGTACTGAAACAGCCTTAGCGAAGGTCACTAACAACCTCCTCATCGCATCTGATAATGGACTGGTTTCTGTACTTGTCCTTTTAGACCTTAGTGCAGCTTTTGATACTATCGATCATAATATTCTACTTGATAGATTAGAACACTATGTTGGACTTAATGGAACTTCGTTGCAGTGGTTTAGATCTTATTTATCTGATAGGTTCCAGTTTGTTCATGTAAATAATGAGTTTTCTTTCAACTCAAAGCTTAGTCATGGAGTTCCACAGGGATCTGTGCTAGGCCCTACTCTTTTTAGTTTATATTTGCTTCCGTTAGACAACATTATTAGAAAGAACTGTATACATTTTCATTGTTATGCAGATGACACACAATTATACCTGTCAATGAAGCCAGATGATAGTACAGTGATCCCTCACTTATCGCGGTTAATGGGTTTCAGAACCGACCGCGAAAAGTGAAAAACCGCGAAGTAGCGTCACCCCTAATGACGTCACCCATAAATAATACGTACGTTCATTCTCTCACTCTCTCTCATATGATACGTGTGTGTGTGTGTGTGTGTGTGTGTGTGTGTGTAAGTGTACATACATACGTAGATGTAAATAAAGTGTACATAAATATGTTTTTAGAACTCTTTTATTCTTATAACAAGATACGTAACTCAAGATGAAGATGATTTACTGCACAGGTTAATGAGAGCTTTACTGCTACTCAGGTGGCGCCTCATCATCAGGTGCTAGAGGCGCAGGATCGTCGAGGGCAGCTTCCGATAGAGCTGGAGAAGCTGCAGGAGGCGGCGTAGTGGCTCGACGGGAAGACTATTTCGCACAAAATGGCACAAGAGAACAGCAAAAAGTTCCACGCGGCGAGACTAAGCAACATGAGCGATAAAGAGCAATGAATGCGGTCTTCCTTCGCTGGGTGGGCGCTCGGCAGGGAGAGAAGCTGGGTAAAACGTCTCGGCCAATCAGCTTGCGGGGTGAAACGTCTTGGCCAATCAGCTTGCGAGATTCCCGAGCTGAGCCAACATGAGAACAGCGAACAGAGAGGTGGATTTTGAGTTGTACGGGCGCTTCGTGTTGATACCTGATGTTCTAATGTAGTCTCCCTGCCTTCTGCTAGCGCCCGCCCATTATTTCTCAATTTTGAATTTTTGATGAATATTTTTGAAAAATCCGCGATGCACTGAGGGCGCGAAAGGTGAAGCGCGAAGTAGCGAGGGATCACTGTAATCAATTAGCCAAGTTAGAAGCCTGTCTTAAGGAAATCAAAGCTTGGATGACTTGTAATTTCCTGCTATTAAATTCAGATAAGACTGACGTCATTCTTGTTGGTCCAAAAAAACCTTAGAAATTCCTTTCCAAATCAAACTTTCAGTTTGGATGCAGTTACTCTTTCTCTTAATAGCTCTGTGAGGAACCTTGGAATTATTTTTGATCAAGATCTGTCCTTCAGTTCACATATTAAATTTGTTTCTAAGACTGCCTTCTATCATTTGCATAATATTGCCAAGATTAGGAGCATCTTGTCTCAGAGGGATGCTGAGAAACTGATCCACGCTTTTGTTAGCTCGAGATTAGATTATTGTAATTCTTTATTATCAGGCTGTCCTAAAACATCTTTAAAAAGTCTTCAGCTGATCCAAAATGCTGCAGCAAGAGTTTTAACAGGTACTAGAAAGAGAGATCATATCTCTCCGGTTCTGGCCTCCCTTCATTAGCTTCCCATAGAGTTTAGAATTAAGTTTAAAATCCTTCTTCTTACTTACAAAGCTCTAAACAATCAGGCTCCTTTTTATTTAAAAGATCTGATACTACCGTATTATCCTAACAGAGCACTACGCTCCCAAAATGCAGGATTACTTGTAATACCTAGAATCTCCAAAAGTACAATGGGAGGCAGAGCCTTCAGTTATCAAGCTCCTCTCCTGTGGAACCAGCTGCCAATCTGGATTTGGGAGTCAGACTCGATCTCTGTTTTTAAGAATAGGGCTAAAACCTACCTTTTTGATCCATCCATCCATCTTCTACCGCTTTTCCGGAGGTCCGGGTCACGGAGGCAGCAGTTCAAGCAGAGAAGCCCAGACTTCCCTCTCCCCAGCCACCTGCTCCAGCTCTTCAGAGGGGATACCAAGGCGTTCCCAGACCAGCTGGGAGACATAGTCTCTCCACAGAGTCCTGGGTCTGCCCCGGGGTCTCCTCCCAGTGGAACGTGCCCGAAACACCTCAAGTGGGAGGCGTCCAGGAGGCATCCTAATCAGATGCCCATACCACCTCAACTGACTCCTTTCAATGTGGAGGAGCAGCGGTTCTACTCTGAGCCTCTCCCGGCTGACTGAGCTCCTCACCCTATCTCTGAGGGTGAGTCCAGCAATCCTATGGAGAAAGCTCATTTCAGCCGCTTGTATCCGCGATCTCGTTCTTTCGGTCATTACCCAAAGCTCGTGACCATAGGTGAGAGTAGGAACATAGATTGACTGGTAAATCGACAGCTTTGCCTTAGAACTAAGCTCCCTCTTCACCACAACAGACCGGTACAACGTCCGCATCACGGCAGATGCTGCTCCAATCCTTCTGTCGATCTCTCGCTCCATTTTCCCCTCACTCGTGAACAAGACCCCAAGATACTTAAACTCCTCCACTTGGGGCAGGAGCCTGTCCCCAACCCAGAGAGGACAATCCACCTTTTTCCAGCTGAGGACCATGGACTCAGACTTGGAGGTGCTGATTCTCATCCCAGCCGCTTCACACTCAGCGGCAAACTGTCCCAGCAAGAGCTGTAGGTCATTGCTGGATGAAGCCAACAGGACAACATCATCTGCAAACAACAGAGATGAGATCCTGTGGTCACCAAGCATGACACCCTCCATTCCCTGGCTGTGCCTAGAAATCTTGTCCATAAAAATTATGAACAGGATCGGTGACAAAGGGCAGCCCTGGCGGAGTCCAACTCTCACTGGGAATGACTCCGACCAAGTGTTGGCAATACGAACCAAACTCTCACAACAGTCGTACAGAGACCGAATAGCTCATAACAACAAGCCCGATACCCCATACTCCTGAAGCACCCCCCACAAAAATCCATGAGGGACGCGGTCAAATGCCTTCTCCAAGTCCACAAAACACATGTTAACTGGTTGGGCAAACTCCCACGAACCCTCAAGAATTCTTGAGAGGGTAAAGAGCTGGTCCGATGTGCCACGGCCAGGACGAAAACCACATTGCTCCTCCTGAAACCGAGGTTCGACCAACGGCCGGACTCTCCTCTCCAGTACCTTGGCATAGACCTTCCCAGGGAGGCTGAGGAGTGTGATCCCTCTAAAGTTGGAGCACACCCTCCGGTCCCCTTTTTTGAAGAGAGGAACCACCACCCCGGTTTGCCATGCCAGAGGCACTGCCCCCGACCTCCACGCAATGTTGCAGAGGCGTGTCAACCATGACAACCCAACAACATCCAGGGCCTTGAGGTACTCAGGGCGAATCTCGTCCACCCCCAGGGCCCGGCCACCAAGGCGATTTTTAACCACCTTGGCGACCTCAGCCCCTGTGATAGGCAAGTCATCCCCCTCGTCCCCAAACCCTGCTTCCTCTGTGGAAGGCGTATCAGTGGGATTGAGGAGATCCTCGAAGTATTCCTTCCACCGCCCGACGATATCCCCAGTTGAAGTCAACAGTGTCCCATCCGCACCATACACAGTGTGGACGGGGAGCTGCTTTCCCCTCCTGAGCTGCCAGACAGTTTGCCAGAATCTCTTTGAGGCCGACTGAAAGTCTTGTTCCATGGCCTCACCAAACTCCTCCCATACCCGGGTTTTTGCTTCAGCAACCACCCGAGCTGCACTCCGCTTGGCCTGCCGGTATACCTCAGCTGCTTCGGGAGTCCCACAAGCCAACCAAGCTTGATAGGACTCCTTCTTCAGCTTAATGGCCCCCCTCACCACTGGTGTCCACCACTTGGTTCGGGGGTTGCCACCACGAGATGCACTGACCACCTTGCGGCTGCTGCTCTGGGCCGCCGCTTCAACAACAGAGGTGGAGAACATGGCCCATTCAGACTCCATGTCTCCAGACTCCCTCGGAATGTGGTTGAAGTTCTTCCGGAGGTGGGAGTTGAAGACCTCCCGGACAGGGGCCTCAGCCAGACGCTCCCAGCACATCCTCACTATACGTTTGGGTCTACCAGGTCTGAATGGCTTCCTCCCCTGCCATCGGATCCAACTCACCACCAGGTGGTGATCAGTTGACAGCTCTGCACCTCTCTTTACTCGGGTGTCCAAGACATACGGTCGCAGGTCTGATGATACGATAACAAAATCGATCATCGACCTGCGACCTAGGGTGTCCTGGTGCCAGGTGCACATATGGACACCCTTATGCTTGAACATGGTGTTCGTTATGGACAGACTGTGGTTAGCGCAGAAGTCCAATAACTGAACACCACTCGGGTTCAGATCGGGCAGGCCGTTCCTCCCAATCACCCACTTCCAGGTTTCACTGTTGTTGCCCACGTGCGCATTGAAGTCCCCCAGTAGGACAATGGAGTCTCCAAGAGGAGCACCCTCCAGCACACCAGTCACAGACTCCAAAAAGGGTGGGTACTCTGAAACATCATTTGGTGCATAGGCACAAATGATGGTCAGGACCCGTTTCTACCTTTTTGATATAGCCTACAATTAGGGAGGGATCATGTGTTTCTGAACCCTCCCTTAGTTATGCTGCTAATAGGTTTAGTCAGCCAGGGGACCTCCAGTAATGCACTGGGCCTCACTCCTTTCCTCACTCTCAATGAAATATTTTTTTTGTTGGTCATTAACATTTGTTTGTTCTCTCCCATAGATTGAGTCCCCATCGTGCTGTTTGCTCTCTACATGTATGTTCTTTTCATCTTCTCTGTCCCCTCACCCCCCAGCCAGTCGCAGCAGATGACTGCCCCTCCCTGAGCCTGGTTCTGCTGGAGGTTTCTTCCTGTTAAAAGGGAGTTTTTCCTCTCCACCATCGCCAAGTGCTTGCTCACAGGGGATCGCCTGATTGCTGGGGTCTTTCTGCAACTGTCGGGGTTGCCCCTACAGTTGATAGTGCTATGAGATGACTGTTGTTGTGAAATGGCGCTATATAAATAAAGTTGAATTGAATTGAATTGAAAATGTCTATGTATCAGATGCAAATGAAGCCTACGATACATTCATGAACATTGTAACCGCTCTTTATGAAAAAATTGTCCATTAGTAAAGAAAAAGCTTAAACAGAAATTTGTCAATAAGCCATGGTTAACCAAGGGATTACAAAAAGCTTGTAAAAAGAAAAATTCACTATATAAAGTTTTTCTAAAGAAAAGGACAAAAGAAGCAGAGCAGCGGTATAAAACATACAAAAATAAGTTAATATACAGTATATAATGAGATGTAGTAAAAGAGACTATTACAGTAAAGAACTGGAGAAAAACAGAGATAACACTAAAAATACATGGACAATACTTAACAATATTATTCAAAATAAAAACAGAAATACAAGCTACCCAACCAATCTTTCAAAAAAAAAAAAAAAAAAAAAAAAAAAACAAAGCGACTCAGAGTGAATGCAGTCTCAGCTGCAGATGAATTTAATACATTTTTTGTTAACATTGGTCCTAATTTGGCACGAGAAATACCCATTACGGCAGCTATAGGTGATTCAATAAGAAAAAACATTGCTATAAAAGACTCCATCTTCATAAAGAACACAAATGAGAAAAAGGTCATTGAAATAGTTAAATCGTTTAAAAGTAAAACATCTACGGATTGTGATGGTATTGACATGCTTTTAGTCAAAACTATCATTGAATGCTTAGTGAAGCCACTGACATATATCTGTAACCTGTCTCTCCAAATAGGTATATTTTCCAATGCAATGAAAACAGCCAAAGTAATTCCAATATACAAGACGGGTGACAGAGGGGAATTTTCCTACTATAGGCCTATTTCACTATTGCCGCAATTTTCAAAGATACTCAAAAAAATATTCTGTGAGAGAAATGACAACTTTATAATGAAGAATAATTCATTGTGTGAGCAACAATATGTGTTCAGACACAAGAGAATAACTGTATTTGCTCTAATGGAATTTACAGAAAAAAATATCAACTGCTGTAGAAAATAAAAAGTATTCAGTTGGGGTATTCCTGGATCTTAAAAAAGCATTTTTGAACAGTGGATCATAAATTATTGTTAAAGAAACTACAAAATTATGGTATTGGGGGTAGCATTGTCCTGGTTATGTAGTTACTTAAAGAACAGATATCAGTATGTATGTGTTGGTAGCAAAAACTCACAGTAACTGAAGGTTACTTGCGGAGTCCCACAGGGTTCAGTTTTGGGGCCATTGTTATTCAATATGTATATAAATGATATACAGCCATGGACAAAATTGTTGGTACCCCTCTGTTAATGAAAGAAAAACCCACAATGGTCACA
The DNA here is from genome assembly GCA_020510985.1 of Pholidichthys leucotaenia. Classification (NCBI taxonomy): domain Eukaryota; kingdom Metazoa; phylum Chordata; class Actinopteri; order Cichliformes; family Pholidichthyidae; genus Pholidichthys; species Pholidichthys leucotaenia. Next base: position 103,541,153 of record CM035846.1, read on the forward strand.
GAAATAACTTGAATCTGACAAAAGTGGTAATAAATAAAAATTCTACGAAAATGAACCAATGAAAATCAGACAATGCTTTTGAATTGTGGTTCAACAGAATTACTTTAAAAAACAAACTCATGAAACAGGCCTGGATAAAAATGATGGTACCCCTAGAAAAGATTGAAAATATTGTGACCATAGGGACATGTTCAACCAAGATGTGTCCTCTAATTAAAATCACAGGTGTCTACAAACTTGTAATCAATCAGTTGGTCTATTTAAAGGGTGACAAGTAGTCACTGTGCTGTTTGGTGACATGGTGTGTACCACACTAAACATGGACCAGAGGAAGCAAAGGAGAGAGTTGTCTCAGGAGATTAGAAAGAAAATTATAGACAAGCATGTTAAAGGTCAAGGCTATAAGACCATCTCCAAGCAGCTTGATGTTCCTGTGACTACAGTTGCACATATTATTCAGAAATTTAAGATCCACGGGACTGTAGCCAGTCTCCCTGGATGTGGCCACAGGAGGAGACAGATAATACGAATGGTAACAAAAGAGCCCAGAACAACCTCTAAACACATTCATGGTGAACTCCGAGGTCAAGGTACATCAGTGTCAGATCGCACCATCCGTCGTTGTTTGAGCCAAAGTGGACTTCATGGGAGACGACCAAGGAGGACACCACTGTTGAAAACAAATCATAAAAAAGCCAGACTGGAATTGGCCAAACTGCATGTTGACGAGCCACAAAGCTTCTGGGAGAATGTCCTATGGACAGACGAGACAAAACTGGAACTTTTTGGCAAGGCGCATCAGCTCTATGTTCACAGACGCAAAAATGAAGCATACCAAGAAAAGAACACTGTTCCTACTGTGAAACATGGAGGAGGTTCTGTTATGTTCTGGGGCTGCTTTGCTGCATCTGGGTGTCTTGACTCTGTACAGGATACAATGAAATCTCAAGACTATCAAGGTATTCTAGAGAGAAATGTGCTGCCCAGTGTTAGACAGCTTGGTCTCAGTCGCAGGTCATGGGTCTTGCAACAGGATAATGACCCAAAACACACAGCTAAAAACACCCAAGAATGACTAAGAGCCAAACATTGGACTATTCTAAAGTGGCCTTCTATGAGCCCTGATCTAAATCCTATTGAACATCTGTGGAAGGAGCTGAAACACAAACCTGAGACAACTGGAGCAGTTTGCTCATGAGGAGTGGGCCAGAATACCTGCTGAGAGGTGCAGAAGTCTCATTGACAGTTACAGAAATCGTCTGATTGCAGTGATTGCCTCAAAAGGTTGTGCAACAAAATATTAAGTTAAGGGTACCATCAATTTTGTCCAGGCCTGTTTCATGAGTTTGTTTTTTTTAAATAATTCTGTTGAACCACAATTCAAAAGCATTGTCTGATTTTCTTTGGTTAATTTTCATAGAACTTTTATTTATTACCACTTTTGTCAGATTCAAGTTCTATCTGTGACCATTGTGGGTTTTTCTTTCATTAACAGAGGGGTACCAACAATTTTGTCCATGTGTGTATGTAAAGTTTTGGAAAAAATGGATTTAATACTGTTTGCATACGACACTATTATGCAGTGGAAGCAATTTGGAACAGCTTTTGGATACACTCGGAAAGGAATTAGGAAAGCTCAAGCTGTGGTTTGATTCAAACAAATTATTGCTCAATTTAAGTAAGACAAATTTTGTAATTGTTAACAACCATCACAACAACTCAGTATCTAAACTCAGTGTAAATGGTGTAGAGATTGAAAGGGTATCCAAAATTAAATTCCTTGGAGTAATAATTGATAATAAACTGTGTTGGAAGTCACATATTAATTATATTAAAGGTGAAATCCATCCATCCATCCATCTTCTTCCACTTAATCCTTTTCGGGTCGCAGTGGGGCTGGAGCCTATCCCAGCATCTTAGGGAGAGAGGCAGGGTACACCCTGGATATCTAAATCAGTTGCAATACTACACAGAGTGAAATATTTTCTGAATCAACCCACACTATATACTTTGTATCACTCATTAATACTCCCATACAGGGCATATTGTACTGAAGTATGGGGAAATACAGTATATATAAAACAAACATATATCCAGTCTTTATGCTTCAGAAGAGAGCTACAGTATAAGAATAATAAACAAGCTGCTTACAGGGAATCAACAAACCCACTTTTTTCTTAAATTAAAAGCTCTCAAGTTGAAAGATCTGGTTGACTTTAAAACTGCACTAATAATGTTTAAAGCGAAGAATCTATCACTGCCCGAAAATATCCAAAAGTTGTTCCAAATAAGGGAGAAACAATATCATTTCAGAGGAACATGTATATTTCAAAAACTTTCAGCGGGAACTACCAAGCAACACTGTGCAAGGAATCAGACTGTGGAATGCTTTTGGACCTGAATTAAAATCATGTACAACGCTTGGACAATTTGAACAAAAACTAAAGGAAGAAATACTCCAAACATATATACAAAACGACATGTAAAATCATATAAGGATTATCATATTCAATTCAATTCAATTCAATTCAACTTTATTTATATAGCGCCATTTCACAACAACAGTCATCTCATAGCACTATCAACTGTAGGGGGGACCCCCACAGTTGCAGAAAGACCCCAGCAATCAGGCGATCCCCTGTGAGCAAGCACTTGGTGACGGTGGAGAGGAAAAACTCCCTTTTAACAGGAAGAAACCTCCAGCAGAACCAGGCTCAGGGAGGGGCAGTCATCTGCTGCGACTGGCTGGGGGGTGAGGGGATAGAGAAGAAGAAAAGAACATACATGTAGAGAGCAAACAGCACGATGGGGACTCAATCTATGGGAGAGAACAAACAAATGTTAATGACCAGCAAAAAAAAAAAATATTTCATAGAGAGTGAGGAAAGGAGTGAGGCCCAGTGCATTACTGGAGGTCCCCTGGCTGACTAAACCTATTAGCAGCATAACTAAGGGAGGGTTCAGAAACACATGATCCCTCCCTAATTGTAGGCTATATCAAAAAGGTAGGTTTTAGCCCTATTCTTAAAAACAGAGATCGAGTCTGACTCCCGAATCCAGATTGGCAGCTGATTCCACAGTAGAGGAGCTTGATAACTGAAGGCTCTGCCTCCCATTGTACTTTTGGAGATTCTAGGTATTACAAGTAATCCTGCATTTTGGGAGCGTAGTGCTCTGTTAGGATGATACGGTAGTATCAGATCTTTTAAATAAAAAGGAGCCTGATTGTTTAGAGCTTTGTAAGTAAGAAGAAGGATTTTAAACTTAATTCTAAACTCTATGGGAAGCCAATGAAGGGAGGCCAGAACCGGAGAGATATGATCTCTCTTTCTAGTACCTGTTAAAACTCTTGCTGCAGCATTTTGGATCAGCTGAAGACTTTTTAAAGATGTTTTAGGACAGCCTGATAATAAAGAATTACAATAATCTAATCTCGAGCTAACAAAAGCGTGGATCAGCTTCTCAGCATCACTCTGAGACAAGATGCTCCTAATCTTGGCAATATTATGCAAATGATAGAAGGCAGTCTTAGAAACAAATTTAATATGTGAATTGAAGGACAAATCCTGATCAAAAATAACTCCAAGGTTCCTCACAGAGCTATTAAGAGAAAGAGTAACTGCATCCAAACTGAAAGTTTGATTTGGAAAGGAATTTCTAAGGTTTTTTGGACCAAAAAGAATGACTTCAGTCTTATCTGAATTTAATAGCAGGAAATTACAAGTCATCCAAGCTTTGATTTCCTTAAGACAGACTTCTAACTTGGCTAATTGATTAGTATCATCTGGCTTCATTGACAGGTATAATTGTGTGTCATCTGCATAACAATGAAAATGTATACAGTGCTTTCTAATAATGTTGCCTAACGGAAGCATATATAAACTAAAAAGAGTAGGGCCTAGCACAGATCCCTGTGGAACTCCATGACTAAGCTTTGAGCTGAAAGAAAACTCATCATTTACATGAACAAACTGGAACCTATCAGATAAATAAGATCTAAACCACTGCAACCAAGTTCCATTAAGTCCAACATAGTGTTCTAATCTATCAAGTAGAATATTATGATCGATAGTATCAAAAGCTGCACTAAGATCTAAAAGGACAAGTACAGAAACTAGTCCATTATCAGATGCAATGAGGAGGTCGTTAGTGACCTTCGCTAAGGCTGTTTCAGTACTATGATGGATTCTAAACCCAGATTGAAACTCTTCAAGTAAACCATTTCCCTGCAGGTGGTCAAATAATTGCGTAGCAACAACTCTTTCTAAGATTTTTGAAATGAAAGGGAGATTAGAGATTGGTCTATAGTTAGCTAAAGCTCCTGGATCTAGCGTTGGCTTTTTGAGTAAGGGTTTAATTACAGCCATTTTAAAAGCCTGCGGTACATGGCCTAAAGTTAATGAAGAATTGATTATATGAAGAATAAAGCTACCAGTAAGTGGGAAGACTTCTTTAAATAACCTGGTAGGAATAGGGTCTAAAAGACAAGTTGAAGGTTTGGATGAGGAAACTATTTTGTCTAACTCACAAAGGTCGATTGGAGTAAACTCATCAAGACAGACATCAATAGAAGGAGTTGTAGTAGTTACAGTATTTAAGTTAACTGTGGGAAGAATCTGATTGATTTTATCTCTGATGGATGAAATTTTATTATTGAAAAAGTTCATAAAGTCCTGACTAGTAAGCTCTAAGGGGATGCTAGGACTGACAGAGTCCTGACTCTTTGTCAACCTGGCTACAGTACTGAAAAGAAACCTGGGGTTATTCTTGTTCTCTTCTATTAATGCAGAGTAATAACTCGTTCTAGCTTTTCTAAGAGATTTTTTATAAATTAAAAGATGATTTCTCCAAGCTAAATAGATTTCATCTAAATTAGTAGAGCGCCATTTTCTTTCTAATTGACGAGTCTTCTGTTTTAAGCTACGAGTTTCTGTGTTGAACCAAGGAGTTAAAAATCTCTGATTAGACTTTTTTTTTTTTTTAAGGGGGCCACCAAGTCTAGAGCCTGATGCAGAGAAGCTGAAACACTATCCACCATGTTATCAATTACAGAAGGAGCAAGCTGTCTATAGCTTATTTCCGTTGTGTTGACACATGGCATAGAGGAAACAATCTGCATAAATTTGGAAACAGCATCATCTGAGAGGCATCTACTGTGATAATATTTTTCTTTAGGAGCCAAATAGTCAGAAATAGTAAAATCAAAGGTTAACAGACAATGGTCTGACAGTACAGGGTTATGAGGAGACACTACAAGATTTTCTATTTCTATGCCATATGTCAGAACAAGGTCCAATGTATGGTGGAGGTAATGAGTAGAATTTCCTACTTTCTGAGAAAACCCAATCGAGTCTAATATTGAATTAAAAGCCACATTAAGGCAGTCACTATCTACATCCACATGTATATTAAAGTCCCCTACTATAATTATTCTATCAGATTTCAGCACTAAATCAGCTAAGAAATCAGCAAATTCGGATAAAAATTCTGAATAGGTTGATGGGGGACGATAAACTATGGCAAATAAAATTGGGTTTAACCTGAAATTGCTAAAGTGCCCAACACTGAGGACCAGGCCCTCAAAGGAATTATAACATGTTTTTTGCTTTACATTAACTAGTAATTTGGAATGGTAAATTGTTGCTACTCCTCCTCCACGACCAGAACTTCTGGGATTTTGACAGTTTAAATAACCAGAGGGAGTTGATTCATTTAAACCAACATAATCCTCTTGCTCTAACCAAGTCTCTGTAAGGGAAATTAAATCAATCTGATGATCAATTAACAGATCATGGACTAACAGAGACTTGGGAGTTAGAGACCTAATATTTAATAAACCACATTTAATTTTTAAATTATGAGGAGGAACAGAGGCCAAATCATTCAATTTAGAGGCTTTATGTTTAATTTGAGTTTTACCATTATTTTGCTTTATCACTTTGGGATGCTTATACATTATATTTTTATTTACTTTGGAGGGAGCAGACAACGATCCTCTGATGGGGAAGACAGGGGCTAAGCTGAGGGGTGGCGGATGAAGAGGAGCTGCAGAGAGGCGTGTAAGACTGCGACTCTGCTTCCTGGTCCCAACTCTGAGTAGTCACGGAAATTTGGATAAAAAAGATGCCAGATTGTTAGATAAATGAGAAGCACCATCCAAAGTGGGATGAATGCTGTCTCGTCTCATAAGACCAGGTTTTCCCCAAAAAGAGCTCCAATTGTCAATGTAGCCCACGTCATTTTTAGGACACCACACAGACAGCCAGCGGTTCAAGGATGATGAGCGGCTAAACATGTCATCACTGGTCAGATTGGGGAGGGGCCCAGAGAATACTACAGTGGCAGACATCGTTTTTGCAAACTCACACATGATTCTATATTAAGTTTCGTGACTTCCGACTGCCGGAGACGGATGTCATTAATGCCGGCGTGAATAACAATTGTGGAGTATTTACAGTTACTTTTAGTCAGCATTTTCAAATTTGACTCGATGTCGCCTGCTCTGGCCCCAGGAATACATTGGACTATGGCCGCTGGAGTCTCTAGGTTCACGTTTCTGACTACAGAGTCGCCAATGATCAGAGTTTTTTCCTCAGCGGGTGTGTCGCTGAGCGGGGAAAAACGATTAGAAACGTGAACAGGTTGGTGGTGAACCGGGGCTTTGCGACTAGGCTTCCTTCTCACCGTCACCCACCCACTCTCCTCGCTGCTGAGGAGAGCCGGGGAACCGCTGACAGTGGGGTCTAAGCTAGCTAGCTCCGCTGCAGCTAAGGGGCGTCCGTCGAGATTAACTGGCGCAGACGGTGTTTCAATGCAGCGGAGCCGGGATTCCAAATCAGACAACCTCGCCTCGAGCGCCTCAAAAAGACAACATTTATTACATTTACCGTTATCACTAAAAGAAGCAGAGGTGTAGCTAAACATCTGACAGAGAGAGCACACCAGAGGAGGAGAGGAAAGAGAGCTAGTAGCCATAGCTAGTGGCTGGAGAGCTGGAGAGCAAACCACACAGGCAGACAGCAAAACAGGAAGTGACGATACGTTACCACAAGGAAGTGACGATCTCCAAGATTGTGTTATCCAGTCTGTGTTGTGCTGTTGCTTAGTTTTTTGTCACGTTTTGTCTTGGCTTTGTTCTGATTTGTAATCACTTTTATTTTATTTTATTTTTGAATTCTTAGATGGAACATGGGTGGGCAATATAAGCTGCGGCTTCAGCCATCACCCATTTCGGATAACTTATGTTGAATTGTATAATCCGAGGATTTACTGTTTAATTTGACCTTGTTGGATTTTTTTCTTCCCTTTGTTATATTATTCTGTTCCTTTCTTTTAATTCATCTTCTTCCGCTTAATCCTTTTTGGGTCGCGGGGGGGCTGGAGCCTATCCCAGCATCTTTGGGCAAGAGGCAGGGTACACCCCGGACAGATCGCCAGTCCATCGTAGGGCCAACACAGAGAGACAGACAACCATTCACTGTCACAGCCACACCTAAGGACAATTTAGAATCCCCAGGTTTTTTTTTCTTTTAATCTAATCTATCCAAAATAAAGATTCATTCATTCATTCATTCAAGTTAAAACAACCAACATTTAAATTATTTTAACCGATCTCAGTTTTATCATCTGTATTTAGGTTGATGAAAGTCTCCTGTAATCTGTTTTTTGGCCCCTAAGCTTTAGTGTTTTTTAACTTTGAGTAAAACATTTTAATATCAGCACCTAATGCCTCTTTTACTATACCAGGACATCATAGTAAATCATGGTAATATTGGTGACTAACACCTTAATAACAACAGCACTTTATAAAACTTAACAGTTTATATTAAATAATGAATAATGCCAAAGAATCAAAAGAGCAATATGAGTCAGAATTTCTTGTGTCTGCTAATTAGATCCGTTTTTGTATGTATGAAGTTATGGCAGATGATTTTTGAGTTCTACTGGCAGACTGCCACAGTTTAACAAAATGATTGAAAATCTTAGTGGCACAACAAAGATTACAAATTACCAGATTCAAATCATAGAGATATTCATTAAAAAATAAGACTCAACACAACTTTGCATCTCACCATTGTTTAAAAAAAAAAAAACACTTACAAAACTTAACCCACATTACTCTGAACCCAAGGACAAAAAAGTTTTTAATTGCAGCAGGAGTTTGTTTCTTGTATATGTGTGTTTGAGATGTCTAGAAAACACCAAGATTGGACATGCTGTGGAGACAATGCACATTAGTATGCAAGAATTGTATTAATCATACCATTTGCAAGTATAAAATCACATTTCTTTCTTGCATTCACAGAAAATGTAAAAACACAGATTTACTCCTTTCAAACATTTACAATTGTATGTTGACTAAATTTGCAACATATTAAACATGCAAAATTTTAAAATATTTTTCTTAAATCAAGTATTTAGATCATTTCAAAAATAAAGTGATAAATCTACCTTCTTTTCTTTGTAAAGTTTGTATGTCAGCATTACATGATGCCAGGTTACACTCCACATTTTACAGTACTATAGAGAGTTAAAGTTCCCTTTTAGATGAGAAATTATGATTAAATCATATGGCTTTTTAAAAAAAATCTCTACAGAAAAATATTGCATAAGCAACTGGTGTGTAATAATTTTTAAAACAGTTAATAAAATATTGCACCATTTGCACACTGAGAGACCACTTCCTTTCTAATTATATCATATGAAACCCTACTTCAATAGAAAATTATCATGCCATATCCTGTTGCTGCTACTGAATGTCTAAGTTTATGTGAAATGACAAACTCAGTCCAAAGTATGCATACTGACTAACAGGAGAGATACTTACTGTATCAGTCTTATGCTTGAAGCAAGTATTGCACAACTGTTACAACTGTGGTAAATCTTTTTTTTTTTTCAACTTCACTCCCTGCCCTCATTAAACAGTGATCATGCCAGACTTTTGAGAAACAGGAAGAAGACTCTTCCTCTTCAAGCATCATAACAGTTTGAAACCGCAGACTGGTAACATGCAGTGAAACCATAACAGAGCAAACCTGCTGAGGATTCATGAGACTTAACATCTGCTTCTTAAAAAAAAATAAGCTTTATTAGAAGCAAATAAAGTGACTAGATTTAAAAAAAAATGAATTTGATACATAGAACTGTTTTTTTTTAATTTTTTCTTGAAATTTTGAAACAATTTCTTTCTAATTTTTCCAACTTTTAAAACTAAAAGTGTAAAATCCACCATTATGCTAAAAAAAGCACCATTTTATTTTGGTAAATAAATTGTTAAAACACTGTGTAGACACAAAGTCTGCACTTCAATAAATTATTATACAATATTGACTCATACAGCATTTGGTTCTTCGAAAAAAATCAAGAGGTTGCTGTTATCTCGTGGGCCAGAAATTTAGCTCTGTTTTAGATATTTCAGCTGTAATATGTATTAAAAAGTGCCAAGAAATACAACTGAAATGCAGTAGTCGTGTGCCTTTCAAGAAATCATAAACACTTAAGCAATACTACATGAGAGTAAGTTACGGTATTGTGAATATACGAACTCCGAGTGTAATACACGGTGGGCACAAGAATGTCACACATAGTATATTCATGATACCGTAACAAACTCGAGTGTAATATTGCTTTTATACAACAGTTCTACAAACACAAATTATTAATTTTTTTTTTATTTTTATTTTTGATTTTGTATACTTTATTGATCCCCAGAGGGGATATTGAGGGCATCCACCTGGATGGATGAAGCAGCCACGGTACAGCGCTATCGACAGCAATACTGGACAAAATATTATGATTTGTTTGTTTAACCAGCTATTTTGTGCAGCTGAGAAAAGAATAGTCCCTTCTAAATGTACTGTAACCAGCAACTGCTGCTAAACATCTCAATCAGCACGAAGATGTCTATTGGCATTTCACACACATGGAAACAAATTAAATATTGTCAAGTGTAAAAGTAATAAGTGTTTAAAAAAACATACCTGTTGACTCAGTATTTCAAAAAATCCCAGATCAAAACATATCCAATGCTGTCCACCAGAAACACCGGTAGCTAGCTGGTAGCTAGTAGTTAGCATGCTAGCAATTTAGCACATTGTAACCCAGTGTTAAAAATGCGAATGGAAATATGAATATTGATGTCGCTTTTGAAGAGAAAAACACCCATTTCACAATGGGAGTAAATAATTTAAAGATGAATATTTAAATAAATATATATTTATAACCCCCTCATGGATCGTCACCTTATCGTGGTGGGGGGGTTTGCGTGCCCCAGTGATCCCAGGAGCTATGTTGTCCGGGGCAATTTGCCTCTGATAGGGTCTCCCAAGACAAACTGGTCCTGGGTGAAGGGCCAGACGAAGAACGATCCAACAGACTCTCATGATAAATTGTATATCAAGGATTCAGTGTACCCCGCCCGGTATGGGGTTACCGGGGCCCCACCCTGGAGCCAGGCCTGGGGGAGGGGCTCGAAGGCTAGCGTCTGGTGGCCGGGTTTCCACCCATGGGACCCGGCCGGGCTCAGCCCGAAGGAGTTACATGGGTCCGCCCTCCAGTAGGTTCACCACCTGCAGGAGGGATCATGGAAGTCCGGTGCTATGTGGATTAGGTGGCAGTCAAAGGCGGAGACCTTGGCGGACTGATCCCAAGCTTTCTAAACTGGCTTTTGGTACGTGGAATGTCACCTCTCTGGTGGGGAAGGAGCCTGAGCTGGTGTACGAGATTGAGCGATACCGGCTAGATATAGTCGGCCTCACCTCAACACACAGCTCCGGTTCCGGAACCAGTCTCCTGGAGAGGGGCTGGAGCTTGGCCTTTTCTGGAGTTGCCCCGGGCGAGAGGCGACGAGCAGGGGTAGGTATTCTTGTATCGCCCCACCTTGCTGCCTCTATATTGGAGTTTTCCCCGGTGGACGAAAGGGTTGCTTCCCTGCGCCTTCGGGTTGGGAAACGGGTCCTGACCATCATTTGTGCCTATGCACCAAATGATGTTTCAGAGTACCCACCCTTTTTGGAGTCTGTGACTGGGGTGCTGGAGGGTGCTCCTCCTGGAGACTCCATTGTCCTACTGGGGGACTTCAATGCGCACGTGGGCAACGACAGTGAAACCTGGAGGGGGGTGATTGGGAGGAACGGCCTGCCCGATCTGAACCCGAGTGGTGTTCAGTTATTGGACTTCTGTGCTAACCACAGTCTGTCTATAACGAACACCATGTTCAAGCATAAGGGTGTCCATATGTGCACCTGGCACCAGGACACCCTAGGCCGCAGGTCGATGATCGATTTTGTTATCGTATCATCAGACCTGCGACCGTATGTCTTGGACACCCGAGTAAAGAGAGGTGCAGAGCTGTCAACTGATCACCACCTGGTGGTGAGTTGGATCCGATGGCAGGGGAGGAAGCCATTCAGACCTGGTAGACCCAAACGTATAGTGAGGGTGTGCTGGGAGCGTCTGGCTGAGGCCCCTGTCCGGGAGGTCTTCAACTCCCACCTCCGGAAGAACTTCAACCACATTCCGAGGGAGTCTGGAGACATGGAGTCTGAATGGGCCATGTTCTCCACCTCTGTTGTTGAAGCGGCAGCCCAGAGCTGCGGCCGCAAGGTGGTCGGTGCATCTCGTGGTGGCAACCCCCGAACCAAGTGGTGGACACCAGTGGTGAGGGGGGCCATTAAGCTGAAGAAGGAGTCCTATCAAGCTTGGTTGGCTTGTGGGACTCCCGAAGCAGCTGAGGTGTACCGGCAGGCCAAGCGGAGTGCAGCTCGGGTGGTTGCTGAAGCAAAAACCCGGGTATGGGAGGAGTTCGGTGAGGCCATGGAACAAGACTTTCGGTCGGCTTCAAAGAGATTCTGGCAAACTGTTCGGCGGCTCAGGAGGGGAAAGCAGCTCCCCGTCCACACTGTGTATGGTGCGGATGGGACACTGTTGACTTCAACTGGGGATATCGTCGGGCGGTGGAAGGAATACTTCGAGGATCTCCTCAATCCCACTGATACGCCTTCCACAGAGGAAGCAGGGTTTGGGGACGAGGGGGATGACTCGCCTATCACAGGGGCTGAGGTCGCCAAGGTGGTTAAAAATCTCCTTGGTGGCCGGGCCCCGGGGGTGGACGAGATTCGCCCCGAGTACCTCAAGGCCCTGGATGTTGTTGGGTTGTCATGGTTGACACGCCTCTGCAACATTGCGTGGAGGTCGGGGGCAGTGCCTTTGGCATGGCAAACCGGGGTGGTGGTTCCTCTCTTCAAAAAAGGGGACCGGAGGGTGTGCTCCAACTTTAGAGGGATCACACTCCTCAGCCTCCCTGGGAAGGTCTACGCCAAGGTACTGGAGAGGAGAGTCCGGCCGTTGGTCGAACCTCGGATTCAGGAGGAGCAATGTGGTTTTCGTCCTGGCCGTGGCACATCGGACCAGCTCTTTACCCTCTCGAGAATTCTTGAGGGTTCGTGGGAGTTTGCCCAACCAGTTTACATGTGTTTTGTGGACTTGGAGAAGGCATTTGACCGCGTCCCTCGTGGATTTTTGTGGGGGGTGCTTCGGGAGTATGGGGTATCGGGCTTGTTGTTACGAGCTATTCGGTCTCTGTACGACCGTTGTGAGAGTTTAGTTCGCATTGCCAACACTCGGTCAGAGTCATTCCCAGTGAGAGTTGGACTCCGCCAGGGCTGCCCTTTGTCACCGGTCCTGTTCATAATTTTTATGGACAGGATTTCTAGGCGCAGCCAGGGAATGGAGGGTGTCATGCTTGGTGACCACAGGATCTCATCTCTGTTGTTTGCAGATGATGTTGTCCTGTTGGCTTCATCCAGCAATGACCTACAGCTCTTGCTGGGACGGTTTGCCGCTGAGTGTGAAGCGGCTGGGATGAGAATCAGCACCTCCAAGTCCGAGTCCATGGTCCTCAGCCGGAAAAAGGTGGATTGTCCTCTCCGGGTTGGGGACAGGCTCCTGCCCCAAGTGGAGGAGTTTAAGTATCTTGGGGTCTTGTTCACGAGTGAGGGGAAAATGGAGCGAGAGATCGACAGACGGATTGGAGCAGCATCTGCAGTGATGCGGACGTTGTACCGGTCTGTTGTGGTGAAGAGGGAGCTTAGTTCTAAGGCAAAGCTGTCGATTTACCAGTCAATCTACGTTCCTACTCTCACCTATGGTCACGAGCTTTGGGTAATGACCGAAAGAACGAGATCGCGGATACAAGCGGCTGAAATGAGCTTTCTCCGTAGGATTGCTGGACTCACCCTCAGAGATAGGGTGAGGAGCTCAGTCATCCGGGAGAGGCTCAGAGTAGAACCGCTGCTCCTCCACATTGAAAGGAGTCAGTTGAGGTGGTATGGGCATCTGATTAGGATGCCTCCTGGACGCCTCCCACTTGAGGTGTTTCAGGCACGTCCCACTGGGAGGAGACCCCGGGGCAGACCCAGGACTCGGTGGAGAGACTATGTCTCCCAGCTAGTCTGGGAACGCCTTGGTATCCCCTCTGAAGAGCTGGAGCAGGTGGCTGGGGAGAGGGAAGTCTGGGCTTCTCTGCTTGAACTGCTGCCTCCGCGACCCGGACCTCCGGAAAAGCGGTAGAAGATGGATGGATGGATATATTTATAAAACAGTAGGGAACATTTTCTGGGGAGTTTTGATAAAGTTCCAAATGTTTTCATCTGGTATATCGAGCAACCAATGGCTGCATCTTTTGTTTGGCAGCAACAGCCAATGGGGTCACGCCAGCCAATGGGGTCACGCGCTCCCTCACTCGGTCTGTGTGTAACCTGCAGAATGCTTTCAATCGCAGCAGACATCGACCGAGAGAGCGCGTTCCCTTACGGAGACGGTGGGCTAGCGTGCTGATAGCAGTCTTTGTCTTGGATAAAACTTGAGATTGATTTGGATCCAAAGGCTGTTAACGCCGTTGAGTGCGGGAACCCCATGACGCACGTGTCACTTAGCTTGGTCAGGTTTTTTGTTTGGACTGGATTACAAGCGTGGATTCTCCAGATCTGGATGGCGAGCCGATTGCCCGAACCTACCGCCTGCTAGAGGTGATCCCATTGATCTCTTGGAACGGACACTAGAGAACTGTACACACTGTAAATATATTTGGAGTATATAGATTGTATTTTCTTTTATTATTGAATCGTTATTGTGATCAGCGCTCTACATCTGTTTATGTGTACAGAACTTGAAAAAATATATATTGTTGCAAGTTCCATACACCTTCTGTGTTGTGTCATCTGTTGTTACGCCCCCCAGGCTCCTACGAACCTGTAATCTGTCTGATCTGGCCCAATTATCCCTTTTGTCCAGGTAGTGAAGTTAAGGTAACTACGCTGCCATAACACAACACTACCAAAAGGGTGCTACACCTAAAGTAAGTAGGTGTTAGTGAGTGAAACAAAAATCTGGCGAGCGCAACCAGGAGTCTGGAGCATTGCACAACAGTAGTGGACTCTGTTTTGACCCCTGACCAAACAGTTCATATACTGTCAAAATGGATTTTGTTGAAAAATATGGTGTCAAAGTTCCAAATGCAGTCACTGTCAGTGGTGTACTTGACAAAGAAAAAGACAAAGACGTTTTTAAGTTCCTAGAGCAACATGTCACTATTCGCAGGGTGCTTAGCATTGATGATAACTCGTCTGAATTTGACAAAAGTCACCTTGTGGAGTTTGAGTCTGGATTAGCTATTGAAACATTAGCACTTGCGTTGCCATACTTTTTTGCATCCACTGACAATCCTGATGTTAAGTACTGCATTCAAGCCTTAACTGATGTGTACACTAAAACTGTAGGGGGCAGTGTTACTGAGGCTTATCTTAGCAACCTGAGGGGTTTAGCTAAGTTAAGTTAACTGAGGGGCGGCAGTGACTCAGAAGGTAGAGCAGGTCGTCTAATAACCCAATGGTTGGCGGTTCGAATCCCGCTCTCTCCAGATATCCTGCCGTTGTGTCCCTGGGCAAGACACTTCACCCGCATTGCCTCCAGTGCCCATAACACTGGGTGTGAATGTGTATAAATGTATAAAATGTTTAAATGTTTGGTGGTGGCCGGAAAGGCCAGTGGCGCAGATTGGCAG
This sequence comes from Pholidichthys leucotaenia, assembly GCA_020510985.1. Lineage (NCBI taxonomy): Eukaryota > Metazoa > Chordata > Actinopteri > Cichliformes > Pholidichthyidae > Pholidichthys > Pholidichthys leucotaenia. The sequence goes on from CM035846.1 coordinate 103,556,214, forward strand.
CCACATTTCCGTCAGCCTGCCCCAGGGCAGCTGTGGCTACAGTAGTAGCTTGCCACTACCATTGTCTGTCTGGAGTGAATGAATAATGTATCTACTTGTAGAGTGTCTATGATAAAGCGCTATATAAATCTGATGCATTATTATTATTATTAAGTGGAAACGGTTTTGAAGAGGTGTTGAGGGAGGTTATGCCCACAATAGGGAAGTCTATTGAAACTGCTGAGACAGCTAAAACGGTCTCTGTCAATGTTGATCCTGCTTCCCCTACTGTAGAACCCACACAAAGTGGAGTCTCTCCTCCACTCCAAGTTGAAGTGCCTCGCACCCCTAAAACCACTCAACCACTCTTCCAAAGCCCTCTTAGACCAAACTTGACACCTCAAATGTTGAGTCCAGCTGATTTTAACCCACCCGAGGTTCAGAAAATCGTAGTCGAGCATGTCATTAAACATGCAGAGAAGCCGTCAAAAGCCCATTTCTCTTTGAGAATCAGAGCTTTCTCTGGCAAAACGCCAAGACTGTATACTGAAGCTGATTATGAAACATGGCGTTCACATGTTGACTTGATGATGGAAGATACTTCTTTGTCTGACTTGGAAAAGTCTCTCAAGATCCTTGAAAGTCTTCTTGCTCCTACGTCTGATGTTATTCGCCCTCTTGGGTCTGAAGCCACCTCTGCCGACTAGCTTAAGCTTTTTGACTCAGCTTTTGGGACTGTTGAAGACGGTGAGGAACTGCTTGTGCAATTCATGAACACTTTCCAAGATTATGGAGAAAAACCCTCTGCATATCTGCATCGTTTGCAGGTGGTGCTCAATCTCACAGTGCGTAGAGGCAGTCTAGAGCCACAGGAAGTGGACAAACAGCTTCTCAAGCAGTTTAACAGAGGCTGTTGGGATGATAATCTGCTAAAGGAGCTACAGCTGGACATTTGGTCAACATGGCTCCTCCGGGCCCTCCCGCCCCTCCTGCCCCTGTTGTTCAAACTATTGTTCGCCGTACTTCCTCCGTTCCCACACCTGCCCCATACGCGGGGGAGGTGGGGAAGTGGAAGGAGTTTTTATGTCAGATACGGCTTTATCTGGGGCAGGTGTGTGGGGGGGTGTACCAGAATGATACCGCTAAAATTCATTTTTTGACCCTCCTACTTAGGGACCGGGCCCTGAGCTGGGCTCGGTCCATTCTAGACAGCCCGGAGGGGTCTGGGTACACATTTGAAAGATTTGTGGTCGAGTTCACCCGTGTGTTTGATCGTATGGAGAGTCAGGGAAACATCATTAGTCGTCTTTTGTCTCTCCGCCAGGGTGCTCAGTCAGTGGCCGAGTACTCGGTGGAGTTTTGAGTCGAAGCAGCGGACTCAGGGTGGAACGAAGTTGCTCTATGCAGCGCGTTCCTCCACAGTTTAAACCAGGGGTGTCCAACCATGTGCCATGGAGAGCCAAGACCCTGCAGGTTTTACCTCCAACCAGTGTCTTCAACAGCAGATTTCAGTGAACTTCTTCCCACTGATTGCTGATAAGTGAAAACACCTGCTGAAGAGACTGGGTAGAAGAGAAAACCTGCAGGGTCTTGGCTCTCCATGGCACATGGTTGGACACCCCTGGTATAAACGCTCGCCTCTGTGACAACCTGGCGGTTCATGCGGTTCCCGACTCCCTAGACGGGCTTATTGATCAGGTTGTTGGTTTAGATTTTCTTAAGATGGTGGCAGCGCGCATGGACACAGCGGCCCCTCTTGGCATCAGCGAGTGTGAGAGTTTTGAGTGTTTTGATCTTCCCAGACGTACATTCTGTAAAACTTACAACCGTGAGACCTTATTAAACATCGAGGTACTGCACGCTGCAAGAATTGCGGCGATCGGTTGTGATTTGGACATTCTATGCCAGCATGGAATTCTGGCGGAGTCCCCGCTGGAAGCTACCCGAGAGAGGAGGAGGTGTAAGCGGAGCGAACACAAGCAAAAGCGTGGAAAAAGGGCCGGGATCCATGCTAAGCTAAAGGCTAACCACTCCAGACCAGCGGTACCGTCGCTCCTTCTCTCTAACGTCCGCTCCCTCGAAAACAAGCTGGACGAGCTGCGTCTGCTGAGAGAAACCCGGAGAGAGTGGAGAGACTGCTGTGTGCTTGCATTCACGGAGACATGGCTCCACGACAACATTCCTGACGAGGCCATTCAACTGGAAGATATGGCGATGTTCCGTGCCGACAGGGAAACGGCGAGCTCCGGTAAGAGCCGGGGGGATGGGCTATGCATCTATGTTAACAAGAACTGGTGCGTTAATGCCACATTAGTATCTAAACACTGCTCTCCGTTGGCGGAGTTCCTTATTGTAAATTGTCGGCCATATTATTTGTCGAGGGAATTCAGCATCATGTTTGTAGCGGCTGTTTACATAGCGCTGAGCGCTAACGCTAACGCTAATGCTAAGAAGGCACTCGTGGAACTGCACAATGCGATTAGTGAAATCCAAACTTCACACCCGGACAGTTTTGTGGTGGTTGCGGGGGATTTTAATCACACCAGCTTAAAGACTGTGTTCCCCAAGTTTAAACAATGTGTAGACTTTAAGACCAGAGGAGAGAATATGTTGGACTTAGTGTACACAAACACAGATGCATATAAGGCTATACCCCGCCCCCATCTCGGCCTTTCTGACCACATATCCATGATGCTGCTGCCTGCCTACAAACCTTTATTGAAGTGCAGCAGGCCAGCAGTGAAACAAATCAGAATTTGGCCAGAGAGTGCAACCTCTGCACTGAAAGACTGTTTTCTGCACACAGACTGGGAGGTCTTCAAAATAGCAGCCTCCCAGGAAGACAAGACAGATGTGGAGGAGTATGCTGAAACGGTCACCAGCTACATCACGAAGTGCACAGAAGATGTCACTACAGTGAAGACCATCACTATGCGGGGTAACCATAAACCCTGGATGACTGCAGAGGTGCACTCACAGCTTACAGCCAGGGATGCAGCCTTCAGAGCGAAGGACAGGATCGCCCTCCGCTCAGCCAGGTCTGCGATCTCAAAGGGAATTAAGGCGGCAAAGCGCGCCTATGTGGAGAAAATCCAGGGACACCTCTGTGACACTAGGAACACCAAGCAGATGTGGCAGGGAGTTCGGACACTGATGGGCTATAAGTCTGGGCAGGGGGTCGATGATGACGACGCTTCGCTTCCAGACAGGCTTAACGACTTCTTTGCACGTTTTGAAGCATCAAACTCGACAATCAGAGGGAGGGCTGGCCTATCCCCACCATCGGTCGGACCAGCTTTTACCATCAACACAGCGGACACACGGAGGACCCTAACCAGAGTCAACCCATGTAAAGCTGCAGGTCCGGACAACATCCCGGGATGTGTGCTCCGAGACTGCGTGAGCGAGTTGGCGGATGTCCTGACTGACATTTATAACATCTCCCTGAGTCAGGCCATCATTCCCAGATGCTTCAAGACCTCTATCATTGTACCGGTGGCAAAGAAACCAGTTGTGTCCTGTTTGAATGACTATCGTCCTGTTGCACTGACACCAATTGTGATGAAGTGTTTTGAACGGCTTGTCAAACCACACATTACAGCCTGCCTCCCTGCATCACACGACCCGCTCCAGTTTGCATATCGTTCAAACCGCTCCACGGAGGATGCTATAGTCACTACCCTACATTCTGTCATCACCCACCTGGACCAGAAAGACACCTACGCCAGACTCCTGTACATTGATTTCAGTTCAGCATTCAACACCATTATTCCCCAGAGACTGATGGAGAAATTACCCCTTCTCGGTCTGAACACCACCACATGTCTCTGGATCCTGGATTTCCTGACTGAGAGACCTCAGTCTGTCCGGGTTGAAAACAACATCCCCAACTCTGTCACGCTGAGCACCGGATCCCCTCAAGGCTGTGTACTCAGTCCACTGTTGTTTACACTTCTAACACATGACTGTGTATCCAGACACGAGGGGAACCAGATTATTAAGTTTGCAGATGACACCACGGTGGTGGGACTTATTCAGAGGGATGAGGAATCAATGTACAGGGAAGAAGTGAGAGACCTGGAGGGCTGGTGCAGGGAGAACAATCTGGTTCTCAACGTGGACAAAATGAAGGAGATGATTATCGACTTCCGGCGGTCACAGCCTGAGCACGTCCCCCTCAGCATCGGCGGCCGTTTAGTAGAGAGAGTGGAGAACATCAAGTTCCTCGGAGTGCAGATCTCGCAGGACCTGACCTGGAGCAATAATTCCTTGGGGATCAAGAAGCGGGCTCAGCAGAGACTGCACTTCTTGAGGAAACTAAAACAGGCCTCTCTCCCCATCTGCATCCTCAGGACCTTCTACAGAGGTGTGGTGGAGAGTGTTCTGATGTACTGCATTGCTACATGGTACTCCAGCTGCAGTATGTCAGACAAAAAAGCCCTGCAGAGGATAGTCAAGGGGGCTGAGAGGGTAATTGGAGTCTCCCTCCCCTCTGTCCAAGAACTTTTTCAGAACCGTTGTAGGAGCAGGGCACTGAACATTGTCAAGGACCGTTCTCACCCTCTGCATAAACACTTTGAACTTCTTCCATCTGGTAAACGATTCCGGAGCATCAGAGGCAGAACCACCAGACTGATCAACAGCTTCCTTCCACAAGCTGGCAGGATGCTGAACAGTTGACCCGGAATCTCTCATGCACACTACTGCACCTACGGACATTTTGTATATTATTTGTATATTATAGTTAGTTAGTTTTTTTCCCAAGTATGTCTCAGGGATGTGTGAATGGATGGGGGGGTGGGGGTGGGGGGGTGAAGCTATGTGTGAGTGTGTCTTAAATCATGCTGCTTCTATTTATATGGATGCCGAGAGAAACGCAATTTCATCTTGCCTGCACTACAGTTGTATGTACAGCAATATGACAATAAAGTTTGATTTGATTTTGATAACCGATACCGCGGGCGCGTGAGGGAGCAACAGTCCTCCTTTTGCCCATCCGCTGTGCGGGCACCCACCACGGCTACTGACACAGGGGACACTTGTTCTTCTCCTGAGCCGATGGAATTCAGCCAATTCTGTCTGACCGACGATGAGCGGCGGCGGAGGAGAAGGATAAACGCTTGCATGTACTGTGCTTCTATGGAGCACAGAGTGGATGACTGCCCCCTGGCACCAAAAGATGTGGCCCGTCAGTAGCCATGGGGGGTCTGGGGGATGAGACCAAACTTAATCCCCCCCCAGCAATTTCTCTATTCCGGCCCTTGTTCAATTACCGGGGGTCAAGAGGAGGGTTATGGTGTTTGTGGATTCAGGGGGAAATTTCTTCCCAGCTCGTTCGGGATATGGGTATTCCCACCCACAAATTGTCCCCACCCCAGAATATCACTACTTTATCTGGCCAAAAGATCATCGTAGTCACTGAATGCACAGCACCCATCGCAGTCCATCGGGAGGAACTTTCGTTCCTAGTTTTATCAAATTAATCCTCCTCGATGGTCCTTGGTTAACTGTGGCTCTGGAGGCATAACCTTATCATCAATTGGGCTAATAACTCCATCTCCTCCTGGAGTCCACACTGTTTGGCATCCTGTTTGAGTTCGGCCGAGTGTTCGCTGTCTGTCCCCATTTCCTCCCCTCTGGCTGAACCGCCAGACCTTAGCCTGGTCCCCAAGGTCTATCACGACCTGGGGGAGGTCTTCAGCAAGTCTCGAGCGCTGTCGCTTTCGCCTCATCGCTCTTATGACTGTGCTGTGGAGCTCCTCCTGGGGGGTCGGCTGCCATCCAGCTGGCTGTATAGTATTTCTGGCCCGGAGAGGGAGGCGATGGAGAGATATATTAAAGATTCTCTGAATGCCAGCCTTATTCGGCCATCCTCGGCTCCACTCGGAGCAGGAGTTTTTTTTTTTTTGTTGGAAAGAAGGATGGGTTGTTATGCCTGTGCATTGACTACCCTGAATTAAATGCGATCACTGTAAAAGACAAATATCCTCTGCCTCTGATTAACTCTGCATTTGAGCTCCTTCAGCTCGTGCGAGTATTTACTAAACTGGATCTCCAGAACGCTTATCATTTAATCTATATTCGCGAAGGAGATTAAGATAAGATAAGATAAGATAAGATAAGCCTTTATTAGTCCCACAATGGGGAAATTCCAGGATTGCAACAGCACAGGGACAGCAACACTCAGAGCAACAATCAGAAGGCAAGAAAAAACAACATCTAGCAAACATATGTCCATATTACTATAAATGTATATATATATAGACACACAGTGCAGAGCATTATGGCTGGTGGATGTGCAGCAGAAAGTCTAAGCTCTCTCTCCGCGGATGCAGCGGGCCAGCTGGAAGTCTTTGGGCATGATGGTGACCCCCTTAGCGAAGAAGAGACCACCAGGTGGGTCTCGCTGGTCTCCTGCAGAGCCATGACGGCGAAACTCAGGAAACGCAGGACGGTCTTGAAGTCCTGAGCGATCTCCCTCACCAGGCGCTGGACGGGCAGCTTACGGATGAGCAGCTCCGTGGATTTCTGGTAGCGACGGATCTCTCTCAGAGCCACGGACCTGTGACGGCGAGGCCTCTTCACTCTGCCGGTGGCCAGAGCGCCTCTCCGAGCAGCCCTGGTGGCTAGCTGTCTCCTGGGGGGCTTCTTCCTCCAGTAGATTTTACGGGCGGTCTGCTTGGTTCTTGCCATTGCTCTTTATTATTCTGTCTTATATTTCTTTCACGCCGCCTAAACTCCAGCCCGGCACCCGCTTCGTTTTCGCTACAGCTCCCGGTATGTCGAGTTTCCCATTAGCACCGGGCGGCGGCCAAGTGCTAGCTAGCACTAGCTCCTCCCCGCTGTAACGTCTCCCGCTGCAAACCGTGGCTCCGTCCGCCGACCCGGGAGACCCCCGGGGCGATCCGTGCGTCCGTGATATATATACAGAGTGAAAGGTGTAGAAAGAAGAAGGAAGATAAAAAAAAGGCTGTTGCAACAGGCAGCCGACTCGTGTGGCGCCGCCGGTCCGGCAGAGCCGGAACCGGAAAAAAAAAAAAAAAAAAAAAAAATGATTGAATGAATGAATGAATTTATTTATTTCGGATAGTACATTACAGGTTAAAAGAAACTGTATAATATAACAACAAGGTCAAATTAGACAAAGACTCCTTCTACTATACAATTCCACTTGAGTTATCCGAAATGGGTGATGGCTGAAGCCGCAGCTTATATTGCCCACCCATATTCCATCCAAGAATTCAAAGGAGAAAAAAGAGAAAACAAGACAAGAGCGATTACAATTTAAAACAAGGCTAAGACAAAATATGACTGAGAGAAAAAGAAAACTGAGCTAGTCTAAGTTAAGCGGTTACTATTCAAAAACAAATCTAAGACATAGTGTCACAGAGAAAAAAGAAAAAACTAAGCTATAACACAACACAGGCTGGAAATGTCAATCCTTATGTGAGTTTACATGTCGTCTTGTAAATATGTTTGGAGTATTTCTTCCTTTAGTTTTTGTTTAAATTGTCCAAGCTTTGTACATGATTTTAATTCAGGTCCAAAATCGTTCCATAATCTGACACCTTGCACTGAAATACAGTGTTGCTTGGTAGTTGTTCTCACTGTAGGCTTTTGAAATATACATGTTCCTCTGAAGTGATATCGTTTCTCCCTTGTTTGGAACAACTTTTGGATATTTGCGGGCAGTGATAGATTCTTCACTTTGAACATTATTATTGCGGTTTTAAAGTTGATCAGATCTTTCAACTTGAGAGTTTTTTGTTTAAGAAAAAGTGGGTTTGTTGGTTCCCTGTAAGCTGCTTTGTTGATTATTCTAATAGCTCTCTTTTGAAGCATAAAGAGTGGATATATGTTTGTTTTATATGTATTTCCCCATACTTCATTACAATATGTCATGTATGGGAGTATTAATGAATGATACAAGGTGTATAGTGTGGGTTGATTCAGCAAATTTTTCACTCTGTGTAATATTGCAATTGATTTGGATACTTTACCTTTTATATAATTAATATGTGGCTTCCAACACAGTTTGTTATCAATTATTACTCCAAGGAATTTAGTTTCGGATACCCTTTCAATCTCTACACCATTTACACTGAGTTTGGGTACTGGGTAGTTGTGATGGTTGTTAAAGACTATAAATTTTGTCTTGCTTAAATTGAGCGTGGATGAGTGGAAGACGGCATTTAAAACTCACCTGTGGCAATTTGAGTATTTGGTTATGCTGTTTGGGCTCACTAACGCCCCGCCATCTTCCAGCGGCTCATTCACAATGTCCTTCGCAATATTTTTTTTTTTTTTGTATACTTTACAATTTTGCAATCCTTTGCAATCCTGGAATTTCCCCGTTGTGGGACTAATAAAGGCTTATCTTTATTGATCCCCAGAGGGTATATTGAGGGCATCCACCTTGATGGATGAAGCAGCCACAGTACGGCACTATCCCTTAACCATTCACACACACATTCACATCTAGGGCCACTTTAGAGTCTCCAATTAACCTAACCTGCATGTTTTTGGTCTGCGGGAGGAAACCGGAGAAATCCCGGAGTAAACCCACGCAGATACGGGGAGAACATGCAAACTCCACACAGATCACTGTTGGTCAGGGGCTGGGATCAAACCAGGGATCCCATGGCCAAGGGTGAGTTACTGTGCTGCCACAGTGCTAACCACTGTGCCACATCGCCAGTGTGGAGGAACAATTAAGTTCAGGAGAGATGCGACGAGCTGGAAGGTTTCAGAGTTTTATTTCCTCCATCATCATGAGACACACTGTGCTGTGCGCTGTGTTGTGCTGTGTGTGCTGTGTATGTGCATCCTGTGTCTCTTGAGGCATGTATAGTAAGCTCTTTTATACAGACAAGAGAGAATGCATGGCACATTTGCATATTGATATACATATCAGTCAATACATATCAATCGCGTGACCAACTGGCGCCTGGACTTCCTCTCCTTAATCCGGGGATGTATAACAATAGTCCATTGTTCTGATTGTCTCCTAGGGGCTCTCTGTCCATATGCAAATTGTCCTCTGCTGAGCGTGAATAGTATCAGTCTGCATTGTGCTGGGTCACCACACGGCTCCCCCTCAGAACGCTCAAAAGGGGCTGTGCCCCCCCCCCCCCCATCGTTTGGGCTCCAGCTCCGGTAGGACTGTCAGAGGGCATGTCAGTCCATGGGGGGACAGGGGAGGGGTGGAAATAACAGTGTGCTCCGCTCCGAGTTCCAGCACGTTGAACGGTTATGGGCCGTGGGCTCATGGGCCGGTGTGCAGTCGTGCGTAATGGAACCAGATGGTTATCTGGTTCGTTTTTGTGTATCTGGATGATATTCTAATTTTTTCCCACTCGCCAGAGGAGCATGAGGTCCATGTTAGGGCCGTGTTACAGTGGCTCTTGGAGAACCAGATCTACGTTAAAGCCGAGAAGTGTGAGTTCTCCACCAATTCCACCTCTTTCTTGGGCTTCATAGTGGCTGAAGGGGAGCTGATTGCCGACCCAGCCAAGGTGAAGGCTGTGCTTGATTGGCCAACACCCCACTCCTGCAGGGAGCTCCAACGCTTCCTGGGCTTTGCAAATCTTTATCACAGGTTCATCCAGAACTATAGTGGGGTAGCACAGCCTCTTACACAGCTGACCTCCATTAAGGTACCATTTCGTTGGTCCGAGGCAGCTGAACAGGCTTTTGTGAAATTAAAAAGTCTGGTCTCTGACACCCATTTTGGCACAGGTCGACCCTCAGCTCCAATTTATCCTCAAGGTGGACGCTTCTGATTTGGGGGTGGGCGCTGTCCTTTCACAGCGCTCATCCTCCGACCAGAAGCTCTGCTCATGCACGTTTTTCTCTCGGCAACGTGTGCCTGCCGAGAGGAATTACAATGTAGGGGATAGAGAGCTCTTAGCCATTAAATTGGCACTGGAGGAATGGAGACACTGGTTAGAGGGGGCTACTCATCCCATAGTCGTGTGGACCGACCACAATAATTTGGAGTATTTATGGTCGGCCCACCGATTGAACACCAGGCAGGCCTGCTGGGCCTTATTTTTCCAAAGATTCAATTTCACCATCGCCTACGGTCCTGGCTCTCGGAACACCAAACTGGATGCGCTCTCCCGCCAGTTTGACTCCAAGCAGGTAGCCCCCCTTCCCCATCCCCAGCTCATTGTTCCTCCTTCCCGCGTTCTTGGAGCCCTTACTTGGGACATTGAGCAGAGGGTCCGTCAGGCCCAGTCCCAGGAGGTTGAACCAGTGGGATGCCCCCACAATAGACTGTTTGTTCCTGCCGGCCTCCGCGGCGAAGTTATCCACTCAGCCCACACCAGCCGCTTCACCTGTCACCCTGGGATCTCCCACACCATTGATCTAGTCCGGCGGGCGTTCTGGTGGCCCATGCTGTGGTGGGACGTGCAGGAGTATGTCAAAGCCTGCCAAACCTGTACACGGGGCAAGTCGGACCCCCCCCCCCCCCCGGTCTCCTGCATCCCCTACCCATTCCTGGCCACCCTTGGTCCCACATTGCCGTTGATTTTGTAACTGGTCTGTCCCTCTCCCACGGGAAGTAGGTCATTCTCACTATTGTTGACCGTTTCTCCAAAGCTATTCACCTGGTTGCCCTGTCCAAACTCCCCTCCGCCTCACTGCCGAGCTCCTCATCTCTCAAGTCATCCGTCTACATGGTATTCCCCGTGACATTGTGTCTGACCAGGGTCCCCAGTTCACGTCACATGTGTGGAAGTCCTTTTGCCACACGCTGGGTACTACCGTCAGCCTCACCTCCAGGAACCACCCACAGAGCAACGGGCAGGCTGAGCACACTAATCAATCCTTGGAGGTCACCCTCAGGTGTGCAGCAGCCGAGAACCCGTCTACCTGGAGCACGTACCTTACCTGGGTGGAATATGCACACAATTCTGCCATCTCCTCTGCCACGGGGCTCACCTCCTTTGAAGCCTCTATGGGATACACCCCCCCCCCTCTTATCGATAGCCAAGAGGGAGGTCACGGTGCCATCCGTGGGGGCCCATGCTCGTCGCTGCCAACGGATCTGGAGGTCCACTCGTCCCGCTCTGCTGAACGTAATCGTCAGGTTACGATCCAAGATGGCGCCCACAGCGGTCGACATGGTGCTTCGCTGCGCTCTTTGTTTGTTTTTGTTTGTCAATTGTGTGTCTGCTTGCACTTATACCCGTGAAGAACTTTTAAATATCAGGACTTTGACCCCCACGGACCTCCTCCCAGTTTTTCTAGCCCCTGCTGCCGACCTGGTTTATTGTTTGGCTCGGAAAGTGAGACGGCGGAAGAGAGGAAGACGAGCGGGCGCTCTCGTACGACTTCGCAGGAGAGGCTCGCGAACGGCGCTGCCTGGCATATTTCTGTCCAATACCAACTCTCTCTCTAACAAGGTGGATGAACTGAGACTGCTGATGCGTTTTAAGGACCTCGCCTCCTCAGCTGTCCTCTGCTTTACTGAGACCTGGCTCCGGGAAAATATACCGGACAGCGCGCTGCGCCTCGACGGCTTTCAGCTCTTCCGTGCTGATCGTGACACAGAGCTTTCCGGCAAGACCACGGGAGGCGGAGTCTGCTTCTACATCAACTGCATCTGGTGCTCTGATGTAACGGTAATTTCCAAACACTGTTCTCCTGCCTTGGAATTTCTTGTTATCAATTGCAAGCCCTTCTATTCCCCGCGGGAGTTTGCTTCTTTTATAATGATCGCTGTGTACGCCCCTCCCGACGCGGACACGCGCGAAGCTCAGCGTGTGCTCGCGGATCACATTCAACACACAGAGCGGAGTTTTCCAGACTCGCTGATTATTGTGGCTGGCGACTTTAATCAGTGCAATCTGAGCCACGATCTCCCCCGCTACAAACAGTTTATTAAATGCCCCACCAGAGGATTAAACACACTGGATCACTGTTACACCACAGTGAAAGACGCATATCGCACTGTCCCTCGAGCTGCGCTGGGATTATCTGATCACGTGATGGTTCACCTCATTCCCACATACAGACAGAGATTGAAGCTCACTAAACCTGTTGTGAGCACTACGAAGATACGGACCAGTGATGCTGAGGAGAAGCTGGAAACGTGCATGGAAATATCTGACTGGGGCATGCTTAAAGGAGCCACGCATGATCTGGATGAGTATACGGACACTGTGAACTCATATATCCACTTTTGTGAAGAGAACATTCTTCCATTACGCACCAGGGTGAGTTACTCTAATGACAAACCCTGGTTCACTGCCAAGCTCAGACAGATCAGGAAGGAGAAGGAAGCAGCGCTGAAAAGTGGAGACAGGGACTGCTACAGGGAGGTTAAATACCGGTTTAACAGAGAGCTGAAGAGGGCTAAATCTGTGTACTCAGAGAGACTCCAGCAGCAGTTCACTGCTAATGATTCGGCTTCCGTGTGGAGAGGACTGAGGCAGATCACCAACTATCGGCCTCAGGCTCCTAAAGGTCAGGATGACAAAGCCCTTTGTCAGAGACTGTCCCAACACTATGCCCGTTTTGACACCTCGTCATCTGTGTCCAACTCCCCCCCTCCCTCCAGCTCCACAGCCTCCACATTCCCTACTTCATTTAAGGCACCCCCCCCTCCTCCCCCCCTCCCCTTATCATCAGTGAGCAGGATGTGCTCAAACAGTTCTCCAGACTGAACCCGCGCAAGGCCCCCGGCCCAGACGGCGTGTCTCCCTCCACCCTGAGACTCTGTGCGAAACAGCTGGCTCCTGTATTCACAGACATTTTTAACACCTCCCTTAAGTTATGCCACGTGCCATCCTGCCTCAAATCCTCCACCATCATCCCTGTCCCCAAGAAGCCACGGATCACTGGACTTAATGACTACAGACCTGTAGCGCTCACCTCTGTAGTCATGAAGTCCTTTCAGCGCCTGGTCCTGTCCCACCTCAAGTCCATCACCACCCCTCTCCTGGACCCGCTGCAGTTTGCCTACCGAGCCAACAGGTCTGTAGACGATGCAGTCAACCTGGCCCTCCACTCCATCCTGCAGCACCTGGACTCCCCGGGAACCTACGCCAGGATCCTGTTTGTGGACTTCAGCTCCGCATTCAACACCATCCGCCCCGCTCTGCTCCGGGACAAGCTGTCCCTGCTCAACGTGCCTGACTCCCTCTGCAGGTGGATCATCGACTTCCTGACGGACCGGAGGCAGCATGTGCGGCTGGGAAAGACTGTCTCAGACTATACTAGCATCAGCACCGGATCACCCCAGGGCTGTGTACTTTCCCCCCTACTCTTCTCCCTTTACACCAACTCCTGCACCTCCAGCCACCAGTCTGTCAAGTTGATCAAGTTTGCGGACGACACCACCCTCATCGGGCTCATCTCCAACGGCGACGAGTCCGCCTACAGGAGAGAGGTGGCCCAGCTGGCGACCTGGTGCAGCAATAACAACCTGCAGCTGAACGCTCTGAAGACAGTGGAGATGATTGTAGACTTCAGGAAAGTCACTACTCCTCTGCCCCCCCTCACCCTCTCAGGCTCTCCCATCACCACTGCTGATTCCTTCCGCTTCCTAGGCACTACCATCACCAGGGACCTCAAATGGGAGCTGACCATCAGCTCACTCATCAAAAAAGCCCAGCAGAGGATGTTCTTCCTGCGGCAGCTGAGGAAGCTCAAGCTACCCACCAAGATGTTAGTGCAGTTCTACACAGCCATCATCGAGTCCATCCTCACCACCTCCATAACCGTGTGGTACGCAGGAGCCACTGCCAGGGACAGACTAAGGCTGCAGCGCGTCGTGCGCACTGCTGAGAAGGTGATCGGCTGCAAGCTCCCATCTCTCCAGGATCTGTACATCTCCAGGACCCGGAGGCGTGCTGGCCGGATCATAGCCGATCCCTCACACCCTGGTCACGTACTGTTTGCCCCCCTCCCCTCTGGTAGAAGACTTCGGTCCATCCAGACTAAAACCTCCCGTCACATGAACAGCTTCTTCCCCTCTGCCATTAGACTGCTGAACACTAAGTGACTCTCGTGCACCATGTACAGCAGCTCAACCAGACTCATGTCAATCATCACTGTTTTCTTCCTGCATTACCGACTGCACTATATAGTTCTCCACAGTATCTGCTGCTGGCTAATATATATTTTAACTGTTGACCAGTATCACTTAATCTTATCCTACACTTTATTACATGTATAGTTTATTTCTCTTATCTTATCATGTTTAATGTTGCAGCATTGTACCGAGACAAATTCCTAGTTTGTGTACTACATGAACAATGGCAATAAACCTGATTCTGATTCTGATTCTGAGGTGGCGGATCATCATCGGGTCCCTGGCCCCAAATACACCATAGGGCAGCAAGTATGGCTGGCAGTGGACCAGATTCCTCTGAAGACAGACTCGAGGAAGCTGTCCAACCATCAATGACTCGGTCTCGCTCTCATGGACCCTACGACTACACCCTACCTTCCATGCGTCCCACATCAAGCCAGTCTCCATGAGTCCCCTTTGTCTCCCACCCCCCCAAAGCCACCTCCTCCTCCTCGGATGCTCTACGACCACACCACCTACACGGTCCAACGGATCCTGGACGTTCGCCGTTGGGGTTGAGGCCTGCAGTATCTGGTTCCTTGGGAGGGTTATGGCCCGGAAGAACAATCATGGATTCCCAGATCCCATTTTCATGACAAGGGCATGGTCTGGGCCTACCATCGAGCCCATCCCGAAAAACCCAGTGGACCACCAGGAGGTGCTCCTTGGGGGTGGGGTGGGGCTGTCATGTTCTGGTGAGTGAACGCCCCCTCCTTCACATTTTCTCCTCAGGCAATCATCACACCTGGGAGATTAGACGCACCTGCTGCCTCTGCTCAGCCAGTGCTTATAAGGATCTGCTCTTCGGTGCCTCAGCGCTGGCTCGTTTGGGTATACTGCCTCAACTAGAAGCGAAGCAAGTATTGTTATATGTGTTTGGTGAAGTTCTCGCACTCACTCTCTCATGTCTGTCCTTTTCTCCAGGTTGCTGCCATCTGTCTGGGTGCATCTTCAGGGATTGCGTGCGCTCACCTGCACCATCATCCACACTCAGCTGCTACTACTCTCCACCCGGTCAGGCATTTTCAACTTCTTCACAACCCACTTCATCCTGCTGGTTCATCTCTCCCCGCTGGGGGTTCCTGGTGGTTTGCCTGTTCGGCCCAAGTAAGTGGCAATCTAGTTTTCCCACTGCCTGGTCTCTGTTACTCGCTTATAGCTCTCGTCTCTCTCTCCACAGGCCACTTCCTCTGGCAAGTGATATTTTCTGTAGCTGTGCTCCATTTCCTTTTGAAATTTAATAAAACTCATAAACGTGTTTTTGTGTGTTTGGATTGTTCTCCAGTTGTTGCACTCTGCACGTGGACTGTCTATACTATTAATCATGACAAATACAGAATGCTTGTAAAAAGAAGAACACACTCGACAAAGAGTCCACAAGGCTGAGAACTATCCATCCATCCATCCATCCATCTTCTACCGCTTTTCCGGAGGTCCAGGTCGCTGAGGCAGCGGTTCAAGCAGAGAAACTCAGACTTCCCTCCCCCCAGCCACCTGCTCCAGCTCTTCAGAGACGATACCACGGCGTTCCCAGACCAGCTGGGAGACATAGTCTCTCCACCAAGTCCTGGGTCTGCCCCGGGGTCTCCTCCCAGAGGGACGTGCCCAAAACACCTCAAGTGGGAGGCGTCCAGGAGGCATCCTAATCAGATACCCATACCACCTCAACTGACTCCTTTCAATGTGGAGGAGCAGCGGTTCTTTGGGCTGAGAGCTAAAGAGACAGAAATAAAATATAACAAATATAAAAATAAGTTAACTAATATTCTAAGGTCAAGTAGGAGAGAATACTAAACTACTGGATGAAACAACAACATTAAAGAAACATGGAGAATACTAAACAGAATTGAGTAAGGTAAGATAGTTACCCTCAATTATTTTATGTGTGCAACAATCAAAATGCATGATGCTGTTAACAAATTTATTAAATTCTTTGTGAATGCTGGACCTGATTTAGCAGACAAAATTCCCAATACAGAAATACTTGACGGATGGAAGGATAATTTGTTATAAATCGCCCCTTTCAGGGCAGGAAGAAGACTCAAATGCTGGAGCTGTGAGTTGCTTGATGTTTAATACAAAAAACACAAAAACTAACATGAAGACAAACACTTACATGTACAGGAAAACCGGGAGAAAATAGCATGCAGAAACGCCAGAGAACACAGGGCTCACATCAGGGAAGAAACAGGTGAACAGCCTGGACAGAACACTGGCTGAGGTGTACGGACACACCGGGGGAGAGAGGAGAACCAGACAGAGCACACCCATTAAAACACTCAGAAGAGCAAAGGAAAAATAGAGACGCGAAACTTATGTCTGATATTGAGAAGACCGCAGCAACGGACTGTGTTGCCACGTTCTTTAAATAAGGCACATGATAAACAGGTGTGACAGCTGTGGGTGACAGGAGTGAGCGTAATCATGACAAACACTGACAGCTGGGAGATCCCGCAAAACCGGAAAAGACAGAAAGAAGACACAAGCACTGTAAAAATACAAACAGATGGACAAGACTCCTAAGGCAAGGGCAAGATCAACATAAAAACAAGAGATACACACTAGTAACAAAATACAGAAAGAGAAAAGTGAGGGTAGGCTCAGGGCTAGACAGAGAAATAATGATAAAATGCAAAACTGGATGATCATGGATACATGAAATCAAAGACAAAGTAATAATTAAACTAGAAATAAAGACTTGGATACACAGAACAAATGGCAAACTCAAAACCACATAATCTAACCAACCAGAAAGAAATTAAACTAAGGTGAGGAATAGAGAATAGTCAAACACAACCTGAGAGCATGAGTACGGTGCTCCGCCCCCAGTGCTCAGCATCATAATAGAGCCCTCCCACAAGGGGTGGATTCCAGACACCCCAGGGTAACATCAAAAAGGAAAAGAAAAAAACACCAAAAAACTCTCCCCAACAGGAATAGAAAAACCCAACGCAGGAAGGCGGTGGGGGAACCCAGGTTAGGAGGGACCAAAACAAAATGATTGCTCAAGACCCACAAATAGAACAGATGAGGTGACTACAAAGAACCTATGCTCACTGGGCGAGAAAATAAGGCAGCTCAGGTGGCCGACTGGAGTCCCAAGACCACCAGATCATGCACTGGAATAAGTCGGGTGGCCTACCAGAGTTGTTGAGCCACCCAAACAGAATGCTCAGTCTATCAGGTGGTCTTCCAGAATTCCACCACCAACAGACCAGAGAGCGCGATCTGTCGGGTGGCCTCCCAGAGTCCCTGAGCCAGCGGACAGTCAAGCCCAAAACAACCCTTTTAGGAAACAACAGCTGGAACCTCTGCTCCTCGCGGACCGCAGGGGCTGAGGCATGGAAACCAGATGACGAGGATGGCTGACCAGCGAGGAAACCAAACAAAGAGGATGGCTGATCAGCGGGGAAGCCAGATGAGGAGGACTGATGGTCACTGGCAAGCTCAGGTGAAGGCTGCTGACCAACAGCGACCTCAGGCGATGATTGAAGACCAGTGGCAACCTCGGGCAAAGAAGGAGGACCCCCAGCGACCTCGGGTGAAGAAGGCGGACCCACGGTGACCTCAGGGGACCCAGGTGAAACCAAATGGCTGACCCGCAAGGAGACCAGGCAAAGAAGATGCTCGATCAGCGGAGGGCCAGACGAAGGCAAATAAGGAGGACCCACGGCAACCTCAGGTGGCGATTGAGGACCCACGGCGACCTCAGGTGGACAAGGAGGACCCGTGATGACCTCAGGCGGAGATTGATGACCATCCCCAGACCCATACACAGTGGACTGATGACCATCGGTGAAACCAGACGAGGACTCAGACAGGAGAGAAGAAACAAACACCAGATCAGAATCACCGGCAGCAGTGGAGCCCGATGGGGAAAACTCAGGTGCATTTGGCGGCTACAACTGGTTCTCCCCATCAAGAGCAAAGCAAGACCTCTCTAAAACTGATAATGTGAAAACAAAGAAGTTGTTCGTGCACACCCCCCCCCCCTCCCATGCTCAGCATCATGACATAATTATATTGATAGGAATCTAAGATCAATGTTGATTACAAGGGTCGAGGAAAAAGAAGTTATTCATCTTGTTACTAAATGTAAAAACAAAAAAAATCTATAGACTGTGATGACATTGATATGTCTATAAGGGTAACTGAGGCTATTTCAAAACCACTTACATACATTTGTAATTTATCATTATTGGGTATGGAGAAGGAATGGGACTATATAAGCGTTGGCTTCTTCTCACTCCTTTTGAACAAGGCATTTTTTTATGTTTATTTTTTTTGTTTTGATTCCTTGTTTACCTTTGTTTTGGCTGCACAGTGGCGCAGTGGTTAGCATTGTGGCAGCACAGTTTACCCTGGGCCGGGGGATTGCGGGGATTGTGAGATCGTGGGTTCGATCCCAGCCCCCGACCAACAGTGATCTGTGTGGAGTTTGCATGTTCTCCCCGTGTTGCATGGGTTTACTCCGGGATTTCTCCGGTTTCCTCCCACATGCCAAAAACATGCAGGTTAGGGATACGGGGCGCTTGCGCACGCAGCGACCAGCAGCTGGTGGTGTGTCACCAGACTGCAAAACAAATCTACCTACGGGTACAAATAAGTAACAAAAATTTAAAAAAAATATCAATAAATAATAAAAAAAGATGAATAAAAAAATCATGATTGGTACATTTCCTAATAGGATGAAAACTGCAAAAGTTATGCCTCTTGATAAATCTGGGAATGGACACCAATTCACAAATTACAGACCTTTCTCTCTGCTGCCACAATTTTCCAAAATTCTTGAAAAACTTCAATAATCAGCTGGATAATTTCATAGATAAGCACAAACTTGTCTCTGGTTGTCAGTATGGTTTCAGCACAAACAGATCTACATCACTGTCACTAATAGATTCTGTTGAGGAAATAAGCTCTGTGGATCAGAAAGGGCATATTGTGGAGTGTGTAACTGACGAGGCAGGTTTGTCTCAAGGCAGTTTATTACACGTCTCCAACATGAGCAAAGTAGAAAGAGAACATCTCAGAAAAAACTTGTCCCTTATATATCCAGGTCTCCCACAGCTCACAAGTCACATTGCATTCAAATCAAAAGTAACAATGCATTTCCTCTTTAATCCCTTAGCATCCCCCTCACAGTCTTTGGCCCACAAAGGATCCTCCAAGCAGTCTCTCGGCACACAAAGGATCCCCCCAAGCAGTCTCTTGCATACCAAGGATTACACTTTCACAGCTTCCTGTTATCTCCAAGGAAACTCTGCACTTTGTTCTTATCTAAGATGTGAGGCATAATGTAAGGCATTAAGTAAGTCACATGTGTGGCTACAATATTCTTGGAATATTTGTGGATATAAAAAAAATGTGTTACAATAAACCATGCAATTTTATTTATTAAATTTTATTTATTAAATTGGAATTAAAGGTACGGTGTTACAGTGGGTAAGAAGCTATCTGAGTGACAGGTGACAGTTTGTGAGGTTGGGTGATTACTGTTTCAAAGATTTGAGGATTACTTGTTATGTCCCCCAGGGGTCAGTGTTGGGACCTAAATTGTTTATTCTTTCCATTCATGACTTCTGCAAAGTATTAAAATCCGGTTTTATTTGCTGATAACACAAATCTGTTTTACTCTGGTACTGATTTACAAAAACATATGCTTGATTTCACAACACAATTGAATAAATGAAAATTATGGTTTATTGTTTACAATTTGCCTCTTGCCCAAAGACACTGGGATAGCCCCCCCACCACCACCCGCCTTCCCACAACTCAAAAAGGATTAAGCGGTAGAAGATGTATGGATGTATAGATGGATGATGGATTGATGTTAACAATTTGTCATTAAACATGATTAAGACAAAAGTGATGTATTTTGGTACATCATGTATTTAATAAATGATGATCAAATTAGTTGGAAATCACGCATTAACCACATACCAAAAAAGTGGCTAAGAGTACTGCAGTGCTTAAAAGAGCAAAACAGGTTCTGGATCAAAGAACACTGCACATTCTATTCTGTTCACTAGTTCTTCCATATGTAACATACTATGCAGAGGTTTGGGGCAATAATTATAGAGCTGTGGCCGACACACATTGTGGGCTCACGCTGCCACAGAGACAGGACTGAATGTGTATTGTGGGGTGTCACGTCTGCAAGGACTGAGGACTCGAATCTACAGGAGGTAACAAGGAAGTGTGAGATTTGTCTCTTTGTCCCACAGAAGACGCCCCGGAGGGTATTCCGGTTCATCAGGAAATGAGAGACAATGGTGAAGCTTCAAAGGGATGCTTTGTAACTGTATGTTGACTGAAGACACCATGTGACTTGAATTCTGATGCTGGAAATGTATAAAAGGGTGTTGAAGTATGATTCTTTCTCTTTCCTGCTTTGAGAATGCTAGAAGCTGTGTTCTGTCAAATAAAGCTGGTTTTATGACTGAAACTCAGCCTCGTTATTTGAGCATGCTTCTACACTGGTGACCTACGACGGAAAATGAGCAGACAGAATTCTCCCGAGCGGGGCTCGGTGGAAGCCAGCCTGATGGCCGCCTCCACGATCCGGCTGCCCGATTTCTGGCAGCACAGCCCACGCTCATGGTTTAGCGCAATCGAGGCGCAGTTCAACCTCCGGAGAATCTCCAACGATGACACAAGATTCTACCACGTGGTAGCGAAGCTGGACAGCGACACGGTCCAGAGAGTGGAGGATCTGGTTAACCATCCACCAGACAGCGACAAGTACAGCGCATTGAAGGACGCGCTGATCAGCCATTTCACCCCCTCAGTCCAACAACGAGCAGAGGGGCTCCTGGCGCTGACGGAGGCCGAGAACGATAGACCTGCGGACCTGATGGTGAAGATGCTGCAGCTCAAAGCCTCTGAGGATGGCGAATTCATTTTCGCCCACCTTTTTCTTCGAACCCTACCACCAGCAGTGAGAGTGGCCCTGGCAGAGTCACCCCGATTGGCCAGGCGAGACTACCATGGGTTGAGCAAGGAGGCGCAGAGGTTGGTCGACGCCCACAAGCGGAACGCGGTCTCGGCCGCGGCGGCCAGTCCGGGAACGGCGTCTGGAGACAATGCGGGTCCAGCGGCCGCGGCGCCAGATGCACCAACGACGGTGGCGACAGGAGCCAGACGACGCGGAGCGGAGAACGGCTCGTGCTTCTACCACCGCCGTTTTGCAGAGAGAGCGCACAGGTGCGTCCCACCGTGCAATTTTAAGCGCCAGGGAAACGCCAAGACCGAGGGCCGGTAGCAGCTGCGACCCTCGGCAACGAGAACAGGCTGCTTTACCTGACGGATGCACGCTCGGGGAAACAGTTCCTCGTGGACACGGGCTCTCAGCTGAGCTTCGTCACACCCACCTACGCGGAACGGCTGTGGCCTTCTAAAGCCCCCTGGGTGTCAGTGTCAGCAGCGAATGGCTCCACGATTAAAACGTTTGGTGAGAGGACCATGCTTCTGTCCTTACAGGGCCGTTCATTTGAGTGGACATTTATTGTAGCAGCAGTCAGTTTCAACATGTTAGGGGCTGATTTTTTGTGCTCACATGGTTTATTGGTTGACCTTGCTAATAGACGTCTGATTAATGCACTGTCCTTTCATTCTATTCCCTGCACAGCTCGGGTGGCCCCGCCAACTGCACATGCCAGCGTCTCAGCTGCGGGTGGTAAGTTTCACACTCTGCTTGCTCAGTTTCCAGCACTCACAGTCCCCACGTTTTCAGCAACGGTGGCCAAACATGGGGTAGAACATTTCATAACAACCACAGGCCCTCCCGTTTTTGCAAAGGCTCGGCGCTTGGACCCAGCTAAACTGGCCATCACGCGCGAGGAGTTCACTAATCTGGAAAAACTGGGCATTGTTAGACGTTCCAAGAGCTCTTGGGCTTCGCCGTTACACATGGTCCCAAAAGCTGACGGCTTGTGGTGACCTTGCGGCGATTTCCGCAGGTTGAACAACGTTTCAGCTCATGACCGCTACCCGATTTCGCACATTCAGGATTTTTCTGTTCATTTGGCGGGGGCGCGCATTTTTTCTAAAATAGACTTGGTGCACGGCTATCACCAGGTTCCAGTGCGCACGCAGGATGTACCCAAAACAGCGGTCATAACGCCTTTCGGCCTTTTTGAGTTCTTGCGCATGCCTTTTGGCCTCAAGGGGGCCGCGCAGACTTTCCAGCGCATGATGGATGCAGTTTTACGCGACCTGCCTTTCGTGTTTGTTTATTTGGACGATATTTTGGTAGCCAGCGCGTCCGAAGGCGAACATGAAAAACACCTCACAGCAGTTTTCCAGAGGTTGGCAGAGCACGGGTTAATAGTTAACCCAGCGAAGTGCCAGTTTGTGGTGGCGCAGATTGATTTTTTGGGACATCGCGTTTCGGCAGAGGGAGCAGTTCCCCTTCCAAATAAAGTGCATGCCATAACGGATTTTCCGCAACCTCAAACGGTCAAGGCACTTCAGGAGTTTCTAGGGATGGTTAATTTTTACAACCGTTTCCTCCCAAGCGCAGCACGACTCATGCAGCCATTGTACACCGCGTTAAAAAAACAAAAGCCCGCAAATAAAGTTGAATGGTCTCCGGAGCGGGAGCGCGCTTTTGCCCAGGTCAAATCGGCCCTGGCAAACGCAGTTTTGTTAGCACACCCAGTGCCAACGGCCCGCATGGCACTCACCACTGACGCTTCCGATGTAGCGGTGAGGGCGGTAGTTGAACAGTTTGTGGCAGGTACCTGGCAACCCCTCGCGTTTTTCAGCAGGACCTTGCGCGATAGTGAACGGAAATACAGCGCGTTTGACAGGGAGCTTTTGGCCCTACACTTGGCCATCCGTCATTTTCAGTTCTGGTTAGAGGGGCGACGTTTCACCGCTTTTGTGGATCATAAACCGCTAACGTTTGCGATGGCCAAAATTTCAGAACCCTGGTCAGGCCGGCAACAAAGGCAACTAGCCGCAATATCGGAGTTTACTACTGATATTCAGCATGTCGCGGGTAAACACAATGTTGTAGCAGACTGCCTCTCGCGTGCAGTAGCACCACCAAGCCCCATAGGGGCAGACTCTGTAGCCATGGCCGCGGGCCCGGGCAGCGACGCGGGAGCGTGCGCAGCCCCGGTCTGTGTTGGGTTAGATTATGCAGCCATGGCTGCGGAGCAGGTTAACGACGCGGACGTGTGCGCGCTCCAGTCTGGACCAACAGGGTTAAGGCTGGAGCACAGGGTGCAACAAAACGGTATGCCCCCGCTAATCTGCGATGTCTCCACGGGATGGCCCCGCCCTGTGGTGCCAACCGCGTGGCGTCGCCGTGTTTTTGACTTGGTCCATTATCTCGCGCACCCGGGGGTGCGTGCATCGATCAAATTGGTGGGGGAGAAATTTGTTTGGCCCGGGTTGCATAAACAGGTCAAGGAATGGGCAGCAGCCTGCGTAGCGTGTCAGCGAGCTAAAATACACAGACACACTAAGGCCCCGTTAGAACCTTTCCACATCCCCGCTAAGCGTTTTGATCACGTGCATATTGACCTGGTCGGCCCGCTGCCGTTATCACACGGGCACACACATCTTTTGACGATGGTAGACCGCACCATGCGCTGGCCAGAGGCGATTCCTCTGACATCAACCACAGCGGAAGAAGTTGCGCGAGCATTTTTAGCAGCATGGGTTGCGCGTTTTGGTGTACCGTCGGACATAACGTCCGACAGGGGTCCCCAATTTATTTCCGAGCTATGGTCATCAATGGCCTGCAGCTTGGGGTGAAGATTCATCGCACCACCGCGTATAACCCCCAGGCTAATGGTTTATGCGAACGCTTTCACAGGTCATTGAAAGCAGCCCTCAGAGCGTCGCTAACGGATACAAACTGGGTAGACAAACTTCCATGGGTTTTATTAGGGTTGCGTTCTGCACCTAAGGAAGATTTGCACGCTTCCCCGGCTGAATTAGTTTTCGCTCAACCGCTCCGTTTGCCCGGGGAATTTCTTCCTGATAATCCCGCACCTAATGGCCCCCCCGCTCAGCCGTGGCAGAGCGGCTCAGGAGCAAACACGCTTCCTGGCCCAGTCCATCACAGTTTCCCACACATTTTTGTGCCCAAGGCTTTAAAAAATGCAGAGTTTGTTTTTGTTAAACATGACGCCCAGCGTCCAAGTTTGCGGCCGTTTTACGACGGACCGTTTCGAGTGCTGGAGACCGGGCAGAAGCATTTTCTGCTAGATTTAGGGGGCAGAAGGGAGCTGATTTGCATTAACAGGCTCAAACCCGCTTTTGTTCTGGCTGACGAGGAGGTGCAGCTCGCGAGGCCCCCCCCGCCAGGGCAGGCCGCCGAGGAGACATTCTCCAAAGTCTTCACAGAGAGGTGCTAACAGCTGTAATCCACAGGTGCAGAGAGATGTTGCAGGTGCAGCCAAGCCAGGTTGCAGCAGATTTGGCAGAAGATTAAAACCTAGGCAGTTGGTGGATTGATTAGCGATGTATGGAGTGCTTTGTGTTTCTCTTTTTGTTATGCCATTTAGATTTTGCCTTACTAGACGTTTGGGGGGGGGGGGGGTAGTGTGGCCGACACACATTGTGGGCTCACGCTGCCACAGAGACAGGACTGAATGTGTATTGTGGGGTGTCACGTCTGCAAGGACTGAGGACTCGAATCTACAGGAGGTAACAAGGAAGTGTGAGATTTGTCTCTTTGTCCCACAGAAGACGCCCTGGAGGGTATTCCGGTTCATCAGGAAATGAGAGACAATGGTGAAGCTTCAAAGGGATGCTTTGTAACTGTATGTTGACTGAAGACACCATGTGACTTGAATTCTGATGCTGGAAATGTATAAAAGGGTGTTGAAGTATGACTCTTTCTCTTTCCTGCTTTGAGAATGCTAGAAGCTGTGTTCTGTCAAATAAAGCTGGTTTTATGACTGAAACTCAGCCTCGTTATTTGAGCATGCTTCTACAGAGCTTACACTCATTAGTCACACTACAAAAGAGAACAATACATTACATTCATAAGGCTCGATACTGAGATCATATAAACTCAATTCTTAAAATTCATGGATCTAGTGGCATTTCAATCTACTCAAATTATACTAAAAGCAAAAAAAATATATATTTGTTACACTGTGGAGGAATAAATTCAAGCGAGGTATGACAAGCTGGAAGGTTGCAGAGTTTTATTTCCTCCATCAAAATGAGACGCAATTGTAGCGCTGTGCGCTACTGTGCTGCTGTGCTGTCTGTCCGTATGTGAATGGTCCTCTGCTTCTCCCGGACCTTCTGAGTGTGAGAATGAATGTCCCTGTAGATTGTGGTGGGTCACCACAACACAGTATATTCAGAAAGTATTCATTGGGTGTGAAATGGGTTCCAGAAAGGTGTTTTTTGAGATCTCCTCAACTTTGCCAGTCTTTTGTTGCCCCTGTCCCAGCTTTTTTCGAACATGTTGCAAAGCAAATTCAAAATGGATGAATACTGACAAAAAAACAACGTAGTTCATCAATTTGGAAAATATCTTGTTTTTGTTGTGCTTTCAATTGAATATAAACTACCGTTCAAAAGTTTGGGGTCACCTCAGACAATTTTGTGTTTTCCATGAAAAGTCACACTTTTATTTACCCCCATGAGTTGTAAAATGAATAGAAAATATAGTCAAGATATTGACAAGGTTAGAAATAATGATTTGTATTTGAAATAATAATTTTTTCCTTCAAACTTTGCTTTCGTCAAAGAATCCTCCATTTGCAGCAATTACAGCATTGCAGACCTAACATGATTGCACAAGGGTTTTCTAATCATCCATTAGCCTTCTGACACAATGAGCAAACACATTGTACCATTAGAACACTGGAGTGATAGTTGCTGGAAATGGGCCTCTATACACGTATGTAGATATTGCACCAAAAACCAGACATTTGCAGCTACAATAGTCATTTACCACATTAGCAATGTATAGAGTGTATTTCTGATTAGTTTAAAGTTATCTTCATTGAAAAAAGTGCTTTTCTTTCAAAAATAAGGACATTTCTAAGTGACCCCAAACTTTTGAACGGTAGTGTAGGTTGAATTTTTTTTTTAAATCATTACATTTTGTTTTTATGTTTTACACAACGTCCCAGCTTCACTGGAATTGGGGTTGTAAAAACATTAAAAGAAAACAAGCAAACACCACCTTAATGCACATTTAAGGATTAATTATTTCTCTTAGGCTACTTATGTATTTGCTCTAAATAAATAGAAAATACAATAAAAAATACTAAATACAATTTTTAGCTCAAGAATTGGGTTACAGTTACCCAGAGTACTTCTTTGTTCTTTAGATGTCCGTTTTCTTCTTCTTCTCTATCCCATCAGCCCCAGTCAGTCGCAGCAGGTGACCCCCCCACCCCCAGTTAAGCTGGAGGTTTCTTCCTGTTAAAAGGGAGTTTTTCTTCTCCACCTTCGCCAAGTGCTTGCTCACTCACAGGGGATCACCTGATTGTTGTGGTCTCTTTTTCCAGTATTGGGGGTTTTATCCTACAGTTAAAAATGCTGAGGCCACTGTTGTTGTGAGTTGGCATTATATAAATGAATGAATGAATTCAATTCAATTCAATTTCAATTCAATTCAATTCAACTTTATTTATATAGTGCATTTCACAACAACAGTCATCTCATAGCACTTTCAACTGTAGGGGGAACCCCCACAGTTGCAGAAAGACCCCAGCAATCAGGCGATCCCCTATGAGCAAGCACTTGGCAACGGTGGAGAGGGAAAAACTCCCTTTTAACAGGAAGAAACCTCCAGCAGAACCAGGCTCAGGGAGGGGCCATCATCTGCTGCGACTGGCTGGGGGGTGAGGGGACAGAGAAGATGAAAAGAACAGACATGTAGAGAGCAAACAGCACGATGGGGACTCAATCTATGGGAGAGAACAAACAGATGTTAATGACCAGCAAAAAAAAAAAATATTTCATTGATAGTGAAGAAAGGAGTGAGGCCCAGTGCATTATTGGAGGTCCCCCGGCTGACTAAACCTATTAGCAGCATAACTAAGGAAGGGTTCAGAAACATATGATCCCTCCCTAATTGTTGGCTATATCAAAAAGGAAGGTTTTAACCCTATTCTTAAAAACAGAGATCGAGTCTGACTCCCGAATCCAGATTGGCAGCTGGTTCCACAGGAGAGGATCTTGATAACTGAAGGCTCTGCCTCCCATTGTACTTTTGGAGATTCTAGGTATTACAAGTAATCCTGCATTTTGGGAGCGTAGTGCTTTGTTAGGATAATACGGTAGTATCAGATCTTTTAAATAAAAAGGGGCCTGATTGTTTAGAGCTTTGTAAGTAAGAAGAAGGATTTTAAACTTAATTCTAAACTCTATTGGAAGCCAATGAAGGGAGGCCAGAACCGGAGAGATATGATCTTTCTTTCTAGTACCTGTTAAAGCTCTTGCTGCAGCATTTTGGATCAGCTGAAGACTTTTTAAAGGTGTTTTAGGACAACCTGATAATAAAGAATTACAATAATCTAATCTCGAGCTAACAAAAGCGTGGATCAGTTTCTCAGCATCACTCTGAGACAAGATGCTCCTAATCTTGGCAATATTATGTAAATGATAGAAGGCAGTCTTAGAAACAAATTTAATATGTGAATTGAAAGACAGATCTTGATCAAAAATAATTCCAAGGTTCCTCACAGAGTGATTAAGAGAAAGAGTAGCCGCATCCAAACTGAAAGTTTGATTTGGGAAGGTACAGTATTTCTAAGGTTTTTTGGACAAACAAGAATGCCTTT
Source organism: Pholidichthys leucotaenia (assembly GCA_020510985.1). Classification (NCBI taxonomy): domain Eukaryota; kingdom Metazoa; phylum Chordata; class Actinopteri; order Cichliformes; family Pholidichthyidae; genus Pholidichthys; species Pholidichthys leucotaenia. The sequence continues at coordinate 103,584,045 of CM035846.1, forward strand.
AGTCTTATCTGAATTTAATAGCAGGAAATTACAAGTCACCCAAGCTTTGATTTCCTTAAGACAGGCTTCCAACTTGGCTAATTGATTACTATCATCTGGCTTCATTGACAGGTATAATTGTGTGTCATCTGCATAACAATGAAAATGTATAAAGTGCTTTCTAATAATGTTGCCTAACGGAAGCATATATAAACTAAAAAGGGTAGGGCCTAGCACAGATCCCTGTGGAACTCCATGACTGAGCTTTGAGTTGAAAGAAAACTCATTATTGACATGACAAACTGGAACCTATCAGATAAATAAGATCTAAACCACTGCAACGAAGTTCCATTAAGTCCAACATAGTGTTCTAATCTATCAAGTAGAATATTTTGATCGATAGTATCAAAAGCTGCACTAAGGTCTAAAAGGACAAGTACAGAAACAAGTCCATTATCAGATGCAATGAGGAGATTGTTAGTGACCTTCACTAAAGCTGTTTCAGTACTATGATGGATTCTAAACCCAGATTGAAACTCTTCAAGTAAACCATTTCCCTGCAGGTGGTCAAATAATTGCGTAGCAACAACTTTTTCTAAGATTTTTGAAATGAAAGGGAGATTAGAAATTGGCCTATAGTTAGCTAAAGCTCCTGGATCTAGCGTTGGCTTTTTGAGTAAGGGTTTAATTACAGCCGTTTTAAAAGCCCGCGGTACATGGCCTAAAGTTAATGAAGAATTGATTATATGAAGAATAAAGCTACCAATAAGTGGGAAGACTTCTTCTATTAATGCAGAATAATAACTGGTTCTAGCTTTTCTAAGAGATTTTTTATAAATTAAAAGATGATTTCTCCAAGCTAAATAGATTTCATCTAAATTAGTGGAGCGCCATTTTCTTTCTAATTGACGAGTCTTCTGTTTTAAGCTACGAGTTTCTGTGTTGAACCAAGGAGTTAGAAATCTCTGATTAGACTTTTTCTTTTTTAAGGGGGCCACCAAGTCTAGAGTCTGATGCAGAGAAGCTGTAACACTTTCTACCATGCTATCAATTACAGAAGGAGCAAGCTGTCTATAGCTTATTTCCGTTGTGTTGACACATGGCATAGAGGAAACAATCTGCATAAATTTGGTAACAGCATAATCTGAGAGTTATCTACTGTAGTAAGATTTTTCTTTAGGAGCCAAATAGTCAGAAATAGTAAACTCAAAGGTTAAAAGACAACGGTCTGACAGTACAGGGTTATGAAGAGACACTACCAGATTTTTTGTTTCTATGCCATATGTCAGAATAAGCTCCAACGTATGGTGGAGATAATGAGTAGAATTTCCTACTTTCTGAGAAAACCCAATCAAGTCTAATATTGAATTAAATGCCACATTAAGGCAGTCACTATCTACATCTACATGTATATTAAAGTCCCCTACTATAATTATTCTATCTGATTTCAGCACTAAATCAGCTGAGAATTCAGCAAATTCGGATAAAAATTCTGAGTAGGTTGATGGAGGACGATAAACTATAGCAAATAAAATTGGGTTTAGCCTAGAATTGCTGAAGTGCCCAATACTGAGGACCAGGCCCTCAAAGGAATTATAACATGTTTTTTGCTTTACATTAACTAGTAATTTGGAATGGTAAATTGTTGCTACTCCTCCTCCACGACCAGAACTTCTGGGATTTTGACAGTTTAAATACCAGAGGGAGTTCATTCATTTAAACCAACATAATCCTCTTGTCCTAGCCAAGTCTCTGTAAGGGAAATTAAATCAATCTGATGATCAATTAACAGATCATGGACTAGCAGAGACGTGGGAGTTAGAGACCTAATATTTAACAAACCGCATTTAATTTTTAAATTATGAGGAGGAACAGAGGCCAAATCATTCAATTTAGAGGCTTCATGCTTAATTTGAGTTTTACCAACTTTTTGTTTAATCACTTTGGAATATTTATACATTATATTTTTATTTGTTTTGGAGGGAACAGACAATGATTCTCTGATGGGGAAGACAGGGGCTAAGTTGAGGGGTGGCTGATGAAGAGGAGCTGCAGAGAGGCGTGTAAGACTGCGACTCTGCTTCCTGGTCCCAACTCTGAGTTGTCAAGATTTTGGAAATTTGGATAAAAAAGATGCCAGATTGTTAGATAAATGAGACGCACCATCCAAAGTGGGATGGATGCTGTCTCGTCTCATAAGACCAGGTTTTCCCCAAAATGAGCTCCAACTGTCAATGTAGCCCACGTTGTTTGCAGGACGCCACACAGACAGCCAGTGGTTGAAGGATGACAAGCGGCTAAACATGTCATCACTGGTCAGATTGGGGAGGGGCCCAGAGAATACTGCAGAGGCAGACATTGTTTTTGCAAAGTCACACACCGATTCTACATTAAGTTTCGTGACTTCCGACTGCCGGAGACGGATGTCATTAATGCCGGCGTGGATAACAATTGTGGAGTATTTACAGTTACTTTTAAGATAAGATAAGATAAGATAAGATAAGCCTTTATTAGTCCCACAATGGGGAAATTCCAGGATTGCAACAGCATAGGGATAGCAACACTCAGAGCAACAATCAGAAGGCAAGAAAAAACAACATCTAGTAAACATATGTCCATATTACTATAAATGTATATATATATATAGACACACAGTGCAGAGCATTATGGTTGGTTGGTGAATGTGCAGCAGAAAGTCTAAGCTCTCTCTCCGCGGATGCAGCGGGCCAGCTGGATGTCTTTGGGCATGATGGTGACCCCCTTAGCGAAGAAGAGACCCACCAGGTGGGCCTCGCTGGTCTCCTGCAGAGCCATGACGGCGAAGCTCAGGAAACGCAGGACGGTCTTGAAGTCCTGAGCGATCTCCCTCACCAGGCGCTGGACGGGCAGCTTACGGATGAGCAGCTCCGTGGATTTCTGGTAGCGACGGATCTCTCTCAGAGCCACGGGCCTGTGACGGCGAGGCCTCTTCACTCTGCCGGTGGCCAGAGCGCCTCTCCGAGCAGCCCTGGTGGCTAGCTGTCTCCTGGGGGGCTTCTTCCTCCAGTAGATTTTACGGGCGGTCTGCTTGGTTCTTGCCATCGCTCTTTATTATTCTGTCTTATATTTCTTTCACGCCGCCTAAACTCCAGCCCGGCACCCGCGTCCTTTTCGCTACAGCTCCCGGTATGTCGAGTTTCCCATTAGCACCGGGCGGCGGCCAAGTGCTAGCTAGCACTAGCTCCTCCCCGCTGTAACGTCTCCCGCTGCAAACCGTGGCTCCGTCCGCCGACCCGGGAGACCCCCGGGGCGATCCGTGCGTCCGTGATATATATACAGAGTGAAAGGTGTAGAAAGAAGAAGGGAGATAAAAAAAAAAGGCTGTTGCAACAGGCAGCCGACTCGTGTGGCGCCGCCGGTCCGGCGGAACCGGAGTTGACTTGATGTCGCCTGCTCTGGCCCCAGGAATGCATTTGACTATGGCCGCTGGAGTCTCTAGGTTCACGTTTCTGACTACAGAGTCGCCAATGATCAGAGATTTTTCCTCAGCGGGTGTGTCGCTGAGTGGGGAAAAAACTATTAGAAACGTGAACAGGTTGGTGGTGAACCGGGGCTTTGCGGCTAGGCTTCCTTCTCACCGTCACCCACCCAGTCTCCTCGCTGCTGAGGAGGACCGGAGGATCGCTAATGGGGCCTATCCTAGCGAGCTCCGCTGCAGCTAGGGGACGTCCGTCAAGAGTAACTGGCGCAGATGGTGTTTCAATGCAGCGGAGCCGGGATTCCAAATCAGACAACCTCGCCTCGAGCGCCTCAAAAAGACAACATTTATTACATTTACCATTATCACTAAAAGAGGCAGAGGTGTAGCTAAACATCTGACAGAGAGAGCACACCAGAGGAGGAGAGGAAGGAGAGCTAGTAGCCATAGCTAGTGGCTAACCCGAAGCTAACAAAAACACCGATGAAAGGTGAACAGAAGGCTAAAGAGGGTGATTAGATGACACTGAGTGCGCACACAGGTGCAAGAGGCTTGATAAACAGAAATGAGAACTAACGGTAGATAGAAAAAAGTGGTTAAAATACAATTAAAAGCAAAATCAGAATCAGAATCAGAATCAGAATCGGATTTATTGCCATTGTTCATGTAGTACACAAACTAGGAATTTGTCTCGGTGCGATGCTGCAACATTAAACATGAAAAAATAAAAGATAGAAATAAAAACTATACATGCAATAAAATGTAGAATATGAATGAGTAATACTAGTCAAAGCAATTTTAAATATATTAGCGAGTAGCAGATATTGTGGAGTATCGGATCAGAATGAGATTTATTGCCATTGTTCATGTAGTACACAAACTAGGAATTTGTCTCGGTGCGATGCTGCAACATTAAACATGGACTAGCACTAAAGATAAAAATAAAAAACTATGCATGCAATAAAATGTAAAATATGAATGAGTAATACTAATCTATGCAATTATTAAATATATTAACAAGCAGCAGATATTGTGGAGTTCCACATAGTGCAGACGGTAGTGCAAAAGAAAACACTGATAATTATCATGAGTCCAGTTGAGCTGCTGTACGTAGTGCACGAGAGTCTAATAAGTCACTTAGTGTTCAGCAGTCTGATGGCAGAGGGGAAGAAGCTGTTCATGTGACGGGAGGTTTTAGTCTGAATGGACCGAAGTCTTCTACCTGAGGGGAGGGGGGCAAACAGTACGTGACCAGGATGTGAAGGATCGGCTATGATCCGGCCTGCACGCCTCCGGGTCCTGGAGATGTACAGGTCCTGGAGGGATGGGAGCTTGCAGCCGATCACCTTCTCAGCAGTGTGCACGACGCGCTGCAGCCTTAGTCTGTCTCTGGCAGTGGCTCCTGCGTACCACACGGTTATGGAGGTGGTGAGGATGGACTCGATGATGGCCGTGTAGAACTGCACCAACATCTTGGTGGGTAGCTTGAGCTTCCTCAGCTGCTGCAGGAAGAACATCCTCTGCTGGGCCTTTTTGATGAGGGAGCTGATGGTCGGCTCCCACTTGAGGTCCCGGGTGATGGTGGTGCCCAGGAAGCGGAAGGAATCTGCAGTGGTGATGGGAGAGCCTGTGAGGGTAAGGGGGGGCAGAGGGGTTTTGACTTTCCTGAAGTCCACGATCATCTCCACTGTCTTCAGAGCGTTCAGCTGCAGGTTGTTGTGGCTGCACCAGGACGCCAGCTGGGCCACCTCTCTCCTGTAGGCGGACTCGTCGCTGTTGGAGATGAGCCCGATGAGGGTGGTGTCGTCCGCAAACTTGATCAGCTTGACAGACTGGTGACTGGAGGTGCAGGAGTTGGTATACAGGGAGAAGAGTAGGGGGGAAAGTACACAGCCCTGGGGTGATCCGGTGCTGATGCTGACGGAGTCTGAGACAGTCTTTCCCAGCCGCACATGCTGCCTCCGGTTCGTCAGGAAGTCGGTGATCCACCTGCAGAGGGAGTCAGGCACGTTGAGCAGGGACAGCTTGTCCTGGAGCAGAGCGGGGTGGATGGTGTTGAATGCAGAGCTGAAGTCCACAAACAGGATCCTGGCGTAGGTTCCCGGGGAGTCCAGGTGCTGCAGGATGGAGTGGAGGGCCAGGTTGACTGCGTTGTCTACAGACCTGTTGGCTCGGTAGGCAAACTGCAGCGAGTCCAGGAGGGGAGTGGTGATGGTCTTGAGGCGGGGCAGGACCCAGAAGAGTGAGGAGAGCTAACCACACGGATAGACAGCAATACGGGAAGTGACGATACGTTACCACAAGTGACGTTCATACTAATGTCATTTGTGGTATGAAATTCATACTTTTTAGTATGAATTTTATACTAAAAGAAGACATAGAACATGATCAGTAATACATAAAAGGATTACAATAGGTCTGAATCTATAATGCTGTAACTGCTCACCAGTCGACATCAGATCTGTAGAACAGAAATTAACGTCTGAGGAGGCGTTTTATTTAATTTCAGAGGAAAAACTGGAGGGAGTTTAACTTTCTGCTACACTGAGACTCTGCTCACTGAAACTTCAGAGCATTTGGTTTCAGCATACAATATCTATTTGTTTTTGTTTTGTTTTACGAGCACTTGAATTCATAAAACTGTAACTGCGTTGTTCATTTCATGCTGTGGTAACATTAGAAAGTAAGGCAGCATAGATTTAGAAATATATGCAACAAGGGCGTGTACAATTTGTATCACCAGAGGAAAAAGGTTTTTTGGGAGGTTTTTTTGGGGCTAACCAACATCCGTTCACTTCGAACAGTCATTCAACAAACAGATAACAGAAAACTATTATTATCTAAAGTACCTACTTTAGTTCTGTAGCAATCTTCTTCTTTCGTGTGTGTTTATGCTGCATGGTGCTGACAGCAGGGCCACATTCAGCCTTTTTTTTACTTCCTGAGATAGATGATGATAACGTAGCTCCCACACCCACCTGCTGGGATTCTGTGAGACTTTTGCTGTTTTTTTCCCCTTTTTTCCTGCTGCTTCTCTTGTTTCTGATTTAGGTTTCAGGGAGGGGTGATGAGTGGAGTGTGTTGTGGAGCCCTAACTTACAACAGACTGCGCAGACATGACGACGGATGCACGAGCAACAACATCACGCCGTGCCTTTATGAATGGACTGTTGGCGGCAGCTCGGGCTCTTTAACGCTCCACCTCTAGGTAACAACAGCCTGTACTCTGGTATAGTTAGCTTGCTAGCCACCATTCTGTACTGATCCACCTGCTACCAGCTTGTTCAATAAAGTCACTATTCAGCACAGTCAACGTCTCCACTGGTCCCTAACTACCAAACATAAGAATGGTGACGAGGATAAATCTTTATAACATCGACATGGAAGCGTGCTCGGTATCCCCACCACTGTTCCTTGCGACCCCAAGTGAGCCTCCCATCCTATGGCCTCATTGGTTTGAATCACTTCAGACATTTGTGTCGGCTATGGGCCTAGTTAACGTTAGTGAGTGTCGTTTACATGCTTCGCTATGTCATAGCCTTGGCTTTAAGGGACAGTGTGTGTTAGAAGCACTAGGCCCTGCGGACACCTGCAGTGAATGTGCCGCCTTGTTAACCGAACATTTCACTGCTACACAGAACGTAATGGCCCAGAGATTTGTGTTTTACCAGCGCTTACAGTGACCGGACGAGTCGGTCCTACAGTACGTAGCCGCCCTTCGCTGTTTGGCTAACAGTTGCGAGCGAGTTCGGTGGCTTGGAAGACAGGTTGGTGCGAGAACAGTTGAAGAGGTACGACATGAATTTGGTGATACGGGGGTTGCTGGATGACCTGCCAGTGGCAGACACAGCAGAAATGCTACGGGGGTCGATGCTGGCAGCGCTGGGCATCCTGTCAGAGATGGCGGTGATGGAATTAGTGTCTCAGCTAGAGATAACGGCCCAGGTAGCATCGCAGCTAATGGGCCCTGGCCCGCGCTCCCCACAGTCAGCTCCGCTGGTACAGACGGCTGCCCCGGTTGCTGAACCCGTCGACCCCATCTCTTCTCAGGAGGGCCCCAAGATAGATGCCGCAGGACAGCAGGGCAGGACAGCAGCGTGCAAATTTTAAGGGATTTTATTATGCAACTTGTACTTGCATAATAAAATCCCTTAAAATTTGTTTTCCTTGGTGTCTGTGCACCTTTGGATCAACAATCTGCAAAATTTTGAATTATTGGGTTATGAAGTTTGTGAGACATTAAGCTTGTCACTGTTATAGAGTTTATTACTTTCTGCAGGTTTATTTTAAAGCAAACAAGTGACTGTGCCCAGCATATGAGATTTTGTATAAAGTAATGGCTTATGGTCACAGTGTTTCTTAGGTAGCTGACTTGTTAGCAGCACATTTACCATAAACATAACCTACTCTGGAGGTTAGCTCTATACATCAGAACTTACCTTGTAGCCCTGTCAAAAATGATCAAATCCTAAAAATCACATATTTAAACTTAACGTTAACTCGCTAACCCCCCCTAATTCTTTGTGGTAGAACAGTCCTCTGTTTTGGGGATTTTTGCTTCAAGCCTACGTAGTGCAGTTGCTGTCTGTTTTACAGAACCATATCACTGCAAGCATCTCTCTGGAAACAGAAGCTCATGCTTGTGGCACAACAGGATTTGTCTCATCCACCCCCATCTGACCTTTGACCTGCTTGCTCAGTGAATGGCGGTGTTTCTTTAATGAGTGTAGACTAGGGTGAAAAAATACTTTTACTGCAAGGCTTGGATTTTTTTTTTTTTATGCTGGTTAATTTGTACTACAGGGCAGGGGAAATAAAAGGTCCATTTCATTTTATATGTAATGTACTTGATGATCATAAATGTAATGTATTAAATACCATCTAGACTCCTGGCATAAGATTAAAAGGGACCTTATCATGCTACATTAACTCTGTGTGTGTGTGTGTGTGTGTGTGTGTGTGTGTGTGTGTGTGTGTGTGTGTGTGTGTGTGTGTGTGTGTGTATGCACGCTCGCGTGTGTGTCCCTTCGATTACCTCCCCCATTTCCCTCTGTCAAGTCAACCGTAATTAAGACTATTAAAATAAGGTATTAAAGTTACTATGTTAGCAAGAGGAATCTATAGAGGGGTTGTACGTGACGTCAGTGGTCATGTGCCACATTGTTTGTCATACTGGATGGCAAATAGTGTGGGCCTTGTGTTGAGAATAATAATAAGTCCACTAGCACCTATTCATCCCAACTCGCCTCGACTCAACACGGTGTTGTTTGTTTTCCATTACAACTGAATACCACCTCAAGTGAGTGAGATCTTTACAGCAAGGCGGCCCAACACTCCCATGACATCATTTGCATGTGACAAGCAAAATACAAGATGGATATCGAGGCAAGCCTGCTGCTCGCTGACTTTTTGTCAGAGTAAAGGCAAAAAAGGAGAGCCAGAGAAGGCTACAGGTGGCAAGACAAAACACTATGGAAACGTACTGGAGAGTTTAGGAAGCCATGGAGCAGTTTAAGCCAAAGACGTGAGGATACGAACTAGATCACATCTGAGGGTAAGCTAATGATTGCTAATGCTAGTTTACTACAGTCATTAATAAGTCCCCTGTATTACATTGTAATCACGGCAAGTTATGGCTATTAGGTATTAAAATATGTATGCTCTATGTGTGTTTCAGATGGCTCTCTTGTGGCAAAATTATCACTTCAAACTGTGGGTCTGGTCGTTCAATCAAGCCTCCCAGTGGTGTGATGTCACCCCAGCTTCACAAACGTGCAGCAGTTGCAGAACTTCAGAATGTCTGTAGAAATGTTTAGCTTTCTGTGCAATAAATTGCTCTGATCTGTGTGAAAATCATGGAGAGATTTTTGAGACATCATGGGATGTACATGCTCCAACCGGTGGTGTCGTGGTAAAAAGTGATCAGCTGCCAAAAATTGATCGCCAGGTGCCATTTTGTAGTTATGAAGTTATATTAGCCGTAAAATATATATTTCAACAGATAAACAGCACTGAGTTAAGTATAATAAATATATTTAACAAATATGATGCATTTTTAACCCAAAACAAACTTCATCTAGGATTAAAAGCAATTAAAATAATGCAGTCACAAAGTTACATGGAAAATACATGGATTTACTGGATATATACGTGTAAATACTGTATAAATATATATTCTATGTGTGAATAATGCACTATGCACTCCTTTTGTATTGCACTAGGAATTTTTACAATAAACTTTTGTAACTTTTGCAGACGTGTCTCCACTTTTGGTTGTGTTATTTATTTGTGAAGGTTACCAAGATTTAGTGACATAAATTAAATGCTGAAAGATTGGAAAAGCTATCTAAATAATCCAGCAGTTTGAGAAATCAGTTTTGGTTTGGTGCAAGTCTGTCAACAGAATTACAAACCATAAAGTAATTTGTGTTAAAACTTGTTAAATCCCATTAAAGCCTAACTCATTATTAGGAAATACAGATGCTAATATGGCCCAGAATTCCTCCATATACTGGTACTATCACTAAAGTGTGCAGTGTCTTCTGCACTGGCACATCCAACAATACAGTCTTCAGTTAATAAAATAATTGTTTTGGTTCCTTTTTCTGAAAAATGAGCTATTATTTTCAACGTCACTGATAAATGTTTGGTTTGTACTGTTGACTCTTCCCACCGGTGTCTTAACAGACAAAGTAGAAAATCATGATGCAAACACATAAGTCACTAAATTGTTTATTACAATCAGCAACAAAATGCAGATTATTTAGAATGTGCAAAATTCAAGCTTTAAACTGTAAAAAAAAACAAAAAAACAAACCTCATCTGGGTCACACATGCCGGCTGCTCTCAAGGTGGCCCAGCACACCAAGGAATGCTTGATAGAAGGCAGCGTTCTGAGCTATCGCCTGCCTTCACAAGGTAGTTTCATGCTCTCTCGCCTCACTGAGAAGCACCTGGATGCACTTCTGGTCTGGGTTCAGCAGATCTTCAGCCTGCAGTGGGACTCTAGAATGAAAAAATTACTTTTTAACCAGGATTAACACTAGCTTATTTCATCAGATGTCGACACAAGCGCAAAATAAAAGCAGAGCACGGAGTTAGCATTGATGGCTAACTAGCTAGCTGATTGTCTGCATACAGGAGACAACGGTGCTGTTTGTTCAAAGTGAGCTTTCCACCACTGGGATAAATAATGGCAAACATGCATAATATCACATCACTCACCATCCTCTATCACTGTTTTCAACAATGATGATGCCGTGGTCGGGTCTACGCCACTCTGCCTCCCGTCTGCCTTTGCCGGTCAGTGGCCGTGAATTCATTTTGGGTCGTTCCGTCCAGCTCCCTCTGGATTTCTTTCATCAGCTACCAAGCACAGAAAAGTCTGCACCTCATTGGTGGACCACGGTGTTGATCTGTGTGTAGGAATTTATCTCGCTGATTACACTCACTCATGCTTGCTGTTGGTGATTTGACTGTTCGTTGCTGTCCAAAATGGCGCAGTAAACAAAAGACACGTGACCTGCATGACGTCAGTGCAACCCCTCTATAAATACTATAGAACTCATACAGTGGTGTGAAAAAGTGTTTGCCCCCTTCCTGATTTAAGATAAGATAAGATAAGATAAGATAAGATAAGATAAGATAAGCCTTTATTTCTCAGTTATTTGTATGTTTGTTTCACTTAACTGTTTCAGATCGTCAAACAAATATAAATATCAGACAAAGATAACACAAGTAAATACAAAATGCAGCTTTGTGGGTGGAAATGGATTTTTTTCCCCCCTTGTTATATTATTCTGTTCCTTTCTTTTAATCTTTTAATCTAGTCACAGGCCCGTGGCTCTGAGTGAGATCCGTCGCTACCAGAAATCCACGGAGCTGCTCATCCGTAAGCTGCCCGTCCAGCGCCTGGTGAGGGAGATCGCTCAGGACTTCAAGACCGTCCTGCGTTTCCTGAGCTTCGCCGTCATGGCTCTGCAGGAGACCAGCGAGGCCCACCTGGTGGTCTCTTCTTCGCTAAGGGGGTCACCATCATGCCCAAAGACTACCAGCTGGCCCGCCGCATCCGCGGAGAGAGAGCTTAGACTTTCTGCTGCACATTCACCAACCAACCATAATGCTCTGCACTGTGTGTCTATATATATACATTTATAGTAATATGGACATATGTTTACTAGATGTTGTTTTTTCTTGCCTTCTGATTGTTGCTCTGAGTGTTGCTATCCCTGTGCTGTTGCAATCCTGGAATTTCCCCATTGTGGGACTAATAAAGGCTTATCTTATCTCTTATCTTATCTTAATCTATCCAAAATAAAGATTCATTCATTCATTCAAATGCTAAATCAAATTAGAGCACTGTAAAGAGAATGATCAAGGCGTGGCAACGAGCTGGATCAACACAGATTTTATTTTCTCTCTAACAAGTCAGGATCACATGTCAGGAAGGAGAGGGAAGAGACACATGACCCCATCCATATCAATGGCATAGCTGTTGAACGTGTCCCCAGCTTCAAATTCCTGGGGACCCACATCTCGGAGGACCTGTCCTGGTCAGTTAACACCACCAGCCTGATCAAGAAGGCCCATCAGCGCCTCTTCTTCTTGAGGACACTGAAGAAGAACCATCTGTCAACTGACATCCTGGGCAACTTCTACCGCTGCGTGATAGAGAGCACCCTGACCAACTGTATCACAGTCTGGTATGGGAGCTGCTCTGTCGCTGACCGCAAGGCGCTGCAGCGGGTGGTGAAAACCGCCCAACGCATCACAGGGACTCCACTTCCAGTTATAGAGGATGTCTACAGGAAAAGATATCTGCGCCAGGCACGCAGCATTCTTAGGGACTCCAACCATCCTGCTCATGGACTGTTCCAGCTTCTCCCCTCCAGAAGACGTTTCAGAAGCCTTCGGACTAGAACCAGCAGGTTTAGGAACAGTTTCTTTCCAACAGCTGTCACGTTATTGAACTTAGTTCCCCGCTGACTCTCTTACCATCATCTCTTACCATCCTCACCTGTACATAACTGCATAACTACACAACTACATCTAACTTATTGCACATTATTTGCACATAACAGTACTCTTAACTTTCTGCACTGCTGCATATATTTGCATATATTTGCTTAAATTGCACATACTGTTAATTACCGTATATACTGCACTGCTGTCCTTTGCACTTCTGATTGGATGCTAAACTGTGTTTCGTTACCTTGTATTCATACATGTGTAATGACAATAAAGTTGAATCTAATCTAATCTAATCACATAAAAGCTCCCAGGCCACAGTCATCATCATAGCAGTCTGTCGTGGGTGACAATGACCGTTTCATTTAGGTCTGATCAGAATCCTCCACACAGCTCTGTCCTTAGCCTTCCGCTGCCAGGAACTCCTGTCTATGTCCAACTTCTTCAAGTTTCTTTTTACACTGTCTTTAAATCTGAGCCTTGGTCTACCCTGATTGTGTTCGCCCTCGCCACAGTGCATCTCACTTATATACCTTTAATAATTTGCATCGTGGCCCACGACATCATAACTATTACATAACAAAGCCTGTGCGGTGCATTAGCATAACATTACGCTGGCGCCGCACTTCACTCCTCTCCCTCAGCCCAGCGTCTCCTCTTCTCCCCAGGGGGTGCCCAACCATTGCTGTTCTGTCTGGACCCTCCGGCGACCTCTCTTCTCATGGTCCATAGCTCTCTGGGTGGAGAAGCCTAACACCTTGCCCCCCCACAGCACATCTAAAAAAAACTGAGAGCTAAAACAGAGAAAAACAAATAGGAGAAATTAAGTTTAGGGCTCTATGAATAATTTATGGGCTGATGTGGATAAATATCCATGATAAGTATTATGAAAATCAAGAAATATATTTAGCTTTGTACATGTCTGGATAGGCGATGTTAGCCCACTTCTCCGTGTCTTTTGGGCAGTTTTGCTTTGGAATGAGAGAGTGGGCCTGCTTCTCATTTAAAACTAATTTGTCGTCACACCGCTGTCTGTCATTATCAAGAGTTTCCTCATAAATTTCGTATGTTTTCACTTTTTTTTGTTCCATTTTGCTACGTGATTACCCCCACCCCCACCCCATAATGTCCAGTGATCCCGCCGGAAGTCACATGATTGAAAACTATGAATAAGTTGGGTGTTCCACAGCTGCTGTGTGTCTGCATTCATCTTAGACTGCATCTGTGTGATTGATTAAATTCTTGATTGTCACAGCCAGTCAGAATTTGCTTGGGTGGCTTTAAGCCTCATATCCCTCTCATATCATGTGACAGCCATAAATATTGAATAAATAATAAATGTGAACACTACATGATCAAAACTGGAACAATCTCAGCAGAAGATGTTTTCTCTTTGAATTATGCAGAATATCACTGCAGTCTTTTGTCAGAAAAGTGATTTGATCGTCTTTTTCTCATAGAGATTTATATAACTAACTGAGCCATATTTCTTCCAGAGAGAGTAATAACTCACTCATTATGATTCTTATTGTAGCATGAAACAGGAAAAAGGGGCCTTAGTTCACTGAGATGGAGTTGGTAATATGAAAATGTAACACTGATTTTAACACTTAAAATAACTTCCTGAACTGATAGTTGGTAATTTAAAGTATCTGAACACTGGATGTTTTGAAAATCTAGTCACAAAACTGAATTTGGACTAATCCATACCTCTGCTCTACACTACTTTTAAAGAGAAAATTACAGTGTGCAGGGTTCATAAATTCAAGCTGTACATATTTTCTAGCACCGCTAGATGTCACTAAGTAGCTGTGAAATTTTACATGAAAGAAACAGATTTTTTTTCCCCTATGAAGGGTCTGCATTTAAATTAACGCAGTTAATTAAGTCACTAACAATAAGTAATTAACAGATCATTAACTGTGCTTACTGGTATTCATAAAAAGTACCAAAATATAAGGCAATTAACACCATTCACTTTTTTTATTTACACACTAAATTCACTGCAGAGTATTTCTCCCTCCTGGAAGTCTTTAAGCAACGCAGTCAACATCAGTTTAAAAAAAAAATAGAAAAACTATAAGGAATCAATGAAAACACAAATCCATCCTTTCATGCTGTGGATTGCTCAGTTTGTGTTGGTTAAAGATTTGTCTGCATTTAATTTTTTTAATGCGTTGCAGCAACACTACTTCACAAAGAGTGAAAACAGATAGGTCTCTAATGCAGATTTCTTTAACTGTTTATTTGTATAGGAACAAGTATGTAGCATAAATTATTACTACAGACCAAAGCATTTGTAGCCAATGCTAATTTGCAATGCCAGATTCTGCACTATAAGAATATAAGTCCACATCAATCAAAAACAAATCTGCAAGTGTGAACATCTCCTCGGTTACCACACAAAACATTTGTCTAAATCTTTAAACTTTTGATGTATTTCTTTTTGGTGGTTGGTTTTTATGGGTGTTGTCATATATCAGATAACTCAAACACTGACAGGTTGGTGAAACTGTTATGTCCGAAAGTTAGGACAGCAGAGGTGGTGGCTGTGCTGGACAGTGGCTTTATTAACAGTAAGGCTAGCAGCACGTGTAACATACAGAACAGTAGGTAAGCTAACTCTAGTGAGGTACAGGTTGGTGTTTCAGAAGATGAGGAGCGCCAAACAGGCCGGGCTGCCACCAACAATCCCTTAAATAGGGCTGGACGTCATGACGTCATCCACACCTCCATCATCACTTCTGTGCAGTCTGTTATAAGCTGGTGCTTCACAATCCCACCCACCCCCCACCTGGGAAACTAAAAACATTATAAGATAAGATAAGATAAGATAAGATAAGATAAGATAAGATAAGATAAGCCTTTATTAGTACAGGGATAGCAACACTCAGAGCAATAATTTAGAAGATAAGAAAATAAGAGCAGTGAATATACTGTACATGTGTACACATAAATACTGTATATATACACAGTGCAGAGCATTGCAGCTAGATGGAATAAACAGCATAACGGTGTATTTAGTTACCCCACATAGTATGAATATGTACCCATACAGCATATTATGTATTTGAATCAGCCTAGTTGTCACCCTCCATAGCGACTGATATTGTCCTAGTTGCATAATGGAGGGGACCATTATTGTGCAAGTTTGTTGCATCTTTTGCATTCAATACTATTAGGTTGTAACTTTTTTTTACGATCTCTGCGAGCAGCCCTGCTTAGGTTATAAAGTCTGACAGCTATAGGTAGGAAGGACTTGCGAAACCTCTCGGTCACGCACCTAGGATGATGCAGCCTACTGCTAAATGAGCTCCTCAGTGTGTTCAGTATGTCCTGCATAGGGTGGGACTCGGACTCCAGCAGAGATGACATCTTAGCCACCATCCTCCTCTCGCCTATCTCCTCCACTGGGTCAAGGTGCTGCCCCAGGACAGAGCTAGCTTTCTTGATCAGTTTGTTCAGTCCCTTCCTGTCGGCTGCTGCAATGCCGTTGCCCCAGCAGACCACTCCAAATGTGATGGCTGATGCCACCACCGAATCATAGAAGGTCTTCAGGAGCACCCCTTGTACACCAAAAGACCTGATCCTCCTCAGTAGGAACAGTCTGCGCTGTCCCTTCTTGTAGAGTTCGTCGGTATTGTGTGACCAGTCTAGTTTATTGCTCAAATGAACACTCAGGTACTCGTAGAATGTCACCATTTCAATGTCTGTTCCCTGGATGTTTACTGGTGCTGTGAGAGGTTGTCCTCACCTGTGGCAGTCCACCACTGGTTCCTTAGTTTTCCTCGCATTGATCTGGAGGCAGTTCCGATGGCACCAGTCCACAAAGTCCTGGATAAGTCCTCTGTACTCAGCTTAATCTCCGTTGGAGATGAGGCCGACGATCGCAGAGTCATCAAGAGAACTTCTGTAGATGGCAGTGTGTTGTGTTGTGTGAGAAGTCCGCAGTATAAAGGGTGAACAGGAAGGGAGATGATCATGTCGGACACACAATCCTGGGTTCTTACAAACTGTGGCCAGTTTGTGAGGTAGTCCAGAATCCACGATTACAGGTGCTGGTCCACCCCTGCACACAGTAGCTTGTCCTTCAGGATCACCGGTTGGATGGTGCTGAAAGCACTGGAGAAGTCAAAGAACATGATCCTCACCATGTTCTCAGGAGGAAGATCACTGCATCCTCCACCCCGATGCCATGCTGGTAGGCGAACTGGAGTGGATCCATCGCTGGTGGCAGAGGTGAGCAAGGAGCAGTCTCTCCAGGGTCATCATCAGGTAAGAAGTGACGACCACTGGTCTGTAGCTGTTCAAGTCTCTGGGGTGGGAAGTCTTTGGTACGGGTACCACACAAGATGTTTTCCACAGCTGTGGTACCCTCCCCAGCTTCAGGCTCAGGTTGAAGATGTGCTCCACAATCCCACATAGCTGGTCTGCACAGGACTTGAGGAGTTTTGCGCTGATGCAGTCCGGACCCGAGGCCTTCCTCGCCTTGATCTTCCTCAGCTCCGCCCTCACCTGGGTCTTAGTGAGGGTCAGGCTGGGGCTGGGGGTCTGTGTGCTGGGAGTGGGGGGTAGTGTTGGTGGAGGGGTGGTGGACAGCAGGTCTTGATGACAGTAGA
Organism: Pholidichthys leucotaenia; assembly: GCA_020510985.1. Lineage (NCBI taxonomy): Eukaryota > Metazoa > Chordata > Actinopteri > Cichliformes > Pholidichthyidae > Pholidichthys > Pholidichthys leucotaenia. Next base: position 103,601,067 of record CM035846.1, read on the forward strand.
GGCAGCAGTGGTTGGTGCGCAGGCAGAGGGGAGGGCGGTTGGTCAAACCTGTTAAAAAACAGGTTCAGATTGTTCACCCACTCCCTGCCCCCCGTGGCCTGGGAAGAGGTATTCTGGAGCCCAGAGATGATTTTGAGGCTTCTCCAGACCCCACCGATGTCGCTCTGTTGCAGCTTGTCCTCCATCTTCTTCCTGAAGCTGTCCTTTCCTTCTCTGATCTTCCTCCTTAGTTCCCTCTGTACAGACTTCAGCAACTCCCTGTTCCCCGACCTGAAGATCCTTTTCTTTTCTCTCAGTAGTGATTTTATTTCAGGGTTGATCCAGGGTTTGTTTTTTGAGCAACACCGTATGGTCTTGGTGGGTACGGTGTTGTCCACACAGAAGCTGATGTAGTCCGTGATGGTGTGAGTGAGGCCGTCGATGTCCTCACCATGTGGGTCACAGAGCTGCTCCCAGGCAGTGATTTCAAGACAGTCCTTTAGAACGTCCATTGCCTCCTCAGCCCATACCTTCACCGTGTGCATAACCGGAGGTTGTCTGTGTACTAGGGTTTTGTACACCGGCAGGAGGTGAACCAAGTTGTGATCTGATCTCCCGAGTGGAGGGAGTGGCGATGAAGTGTATGCCTCCTTAGTATTCACATAGAATAAGTCCTGTGTTTCATTGTCTCTGGTGTGGCATGTGACATACTGGGTGAACATGGGTAGAATGGAGGACAGTGAAATATGGTTAAAATCACCCCAGATGAGGAAGAGATCATTTGGGTGTTCTTTCGGAAGCCTGGAAGTGACTGAGTGGATGATGTCACGTGCTGCCCCAGCGTTCGCCGACGGAATTGCATAAATAACAATGCAGATCACATGTGAGTATTCCCTAGGCAGGTATACAGGCCGCATGCTAACAGCTAGCAACTCAGTGTCTTTGCTGCAGTGTTGCTCTTTAACCGTGATGTGCCCAGGTTTGCACCATTCATTGTTCACATACATTATCACTCCTCCGCCCCTTGCCTTCCCACTGTCTGGTGTCCGGTCTGCCCGTATTGCATGGAAACCCTCCAGTTCGATGTTAGCATCTGTTGCTAGTTCTGTTAGCCATGTCTCAGTAAACAACATCATGCTAATCTCTCTGAAGGTGCTCTCGTAGCAGGACATGGCCGCTAGCTCGTCTGTCTTATTGAGTAGCGATCGTACATTTCCCATGATAACGGAGGGAAGGACAGGTCTGTAACTTATGTTCCTCACTCGCCCTCTTACTCCAGTTCGACATCCACGCCATTTCTGTCTGATTTCTCCCGGTATGTCAAGTTTTTGCGTTAGCACTGAGGGGCGGTTAAGTGCTAACAGCTGGTCCCCGTTGTACTGTCTTCTGCTATAAATGTCACCATGGGTTGAGATGCCGTCTCGGCACTCAGCCCATGTTTTCCCTCATCCCTGCTTCCCATTGAGCAGCGTCTCAGCTGGCCCCCAGCTGGCAGCATTATGGACGGCTGGGGCCAATTAGTCTTCATCAGCTGGGGCGCTGCCAATGAGGATAAATAGGAGCAGCCTCGATGACTCGAGGCTGCGACATAAACACATTGCTAAGCTGAAGCCCTTTCGTCTGGTGTCAGCTTATACTCCTCTTGCAGCATTCCTGTGTTTGTATCCCGCTGTGAGTATGTACGTCTTGTTACCCCCACGTCCGGTACGAGCTGCTTACCTCTGCGCTGTGCAACCTGTGAGTGTACGTCTGCATGAGTATCTGTGCTCTCCTCATCCCTTCCCCTTTACCCTGAATAAAATATCACGACTCACTGGCTTGCCCCTGGCTCTGATTGCCCGGCTCCCTAGAGCCGGATATGACAGTATGTCGCAGCCAGAAGAGCTACCGGCGGCCGTGAGTCGCCGTGGAAATGTACCTTTCTGTCCGGGTGTCAGCGCTGCTAGTATGCCGTTTCCCAGGAGTCACTTCCGGCGCCAGGGCGACGAGCTGAGGTCCATCTCGGAGGCTGTCGACGGGACGTTCTTCACCCTGCACGACGCCTCCAACGCGAGACGCTGGCATCCGGGCCGTGCTGAGGAACTCCTGGACTGTCACCCTCACTATCTGTACCATCTGGAGGACAGTGCCAGGATAGACGCTGCAGGTACACAGCGAGAGAAGCTCCACGGGGTGGATGGAAATCCCAGCAGGGAGTCGAAGTGGGCAACGTCTTTCCCCGCTTCGGAGTCCCGTTCCTGCCGCCATTCCAGTCCGGGAGTTCGCGCCAACCAGAGGACTTCCCCCAACCTGCGCCACGTCACTCGGGATTCCCTTCAAGGAGCCGCAGCTGACAGCAGTTATGTCCGGGGTCGAGTGGCTGTCGCGAGCTCTACTGTGTTTCCTGTCACCACCTTCAGGCATGTGGTGGCGGCAGTGAGATTGATGGTGAGGACTTCAGGGCTACGAAGCTTTCCCGTGCTCGACGCCTTCCTCGTCTCGATCTCCGATCTGGAGCGGCGAATCCTGGGTTTCCCCCTCGCTTCGTCCCCTGGGAGTAGTCGTCATCACATCGCCGAGTCACCTCTGCACGAACCTCATCCGGATCCAGTTCTGGGTCATCGTCAGGACCGTTCCTCCCACGCAGCTGTCATCCCTTCGCCTCGTCAGTGTGGAGATTCTACAGCCTCGTCCCCTGAGCCTCGTTCCCCCGCTGTCATTCCTGGACATTCGGGCTGGCTCACCCCGGCTGTTTCCCCCTCCTCCTCGACGCGCTTCCTGACCACTGTGTGTGCCTGGAATCCCGGCCTGGTGAGCTCTCTGCTGGAGACAACGCGAGCGACCCTCAGACGAATTCCCGGGGGGTCCTCCGTTATCGCCGGGCGGGGAGAGGAAGAAGCAGATTCCACTACAGCAGGCGATACTCAACCTCCAGGGGGCAGGCAAGTCATTGTTTTTTCACACCTGCTTAATGATTTGCTCCGTCACATCCCTGGAGGAGAAGTTCAGGGTTCGCAGCTCCCTGAACTCTCCCCACCTGCTGTAACCTGTATGCCTAATCCCGCATCCTCTGTGTCTCTCTCCGCCGAGCGGTCCCCGGCTCCGGGTCAACGTGGTGGGATATGGAGAGGGCCTGTGGTTCCGCAGCTACATTGCGGACGGAGGAGGGGGACTGACTGCTGCGTGGAGTCCACGCCGACGACTGAGCGTCCCCGGGTCTCCACGGAGGAGCGGTTCGGTCCGGCGGGACGAGATTCTTCTGGCTTCACGCCGAGTGGATCGTCGGCGGGGTTACCTGAGCTGGAGGGATCTCAAGCTGCGCTGACCATCGTGCTGGCTGCGGGGCCCGACGCGGCTAGATGGGAGCCTGACAACGACCTCCTGACGACGGATCCTGGATCTTCGCAGTCCTGGACGGCGTCAGAACCCGAGATCAGGTGAGTGCTCTCCTTTCTTTTCTCTCTTTTTATCCCCGAGCACTTCAGCCTATCTCCAGGGGAAACGAGCCGGGTGCAGCCGTCCGCTGCGTCTGAGCTCGTCTCGCCGGGTTCTGGCGCTGCCGGTGATCCTGATCCCGGTTCTGTTTTCTCTTCTGAGCCTTCTTCCAGGGTCACCGGCAAGGAGTTGCTGTTCCTCGTGGTGCTGGAGGGTCCGGGTTCAACGTTGGAGGTCGGTTCTGATGCAGTATTCAACGTGGGTTCGCCCGAGACCCAGTCGGGGTCCAACGTGGGTTCGCCTGAGGCCCGATCGGGGTCCGACGTGGTTGCTGCCCCAGTATTGTCCAGGTCCGGTGAGGAGGTGGCCGTTTTCCTGCGGCCTGACGCCCGCCGCCCTCGTCATCGGCTCTCCCCTGAGCCTCTTCCACCGGGATCCGCTCTGATCCTTCGCCCGTCTCAACGGTCCTGGTGGTTGAGTGATGCGGGTCGACGACCCGACCCACAGAACTTTCGGTTCGGTGATCTGGTTCCCCCCACTGGTCTGTGTTTCCCTCTGGGCAGCCTGGTTCGGCTGCCGGTGGACTGGATTCCTGGGATCTGGGTCCAGAGTTCGCCGTCCGAACACTTCTCTTTCCCTGATTCGCCAGCTGGACAATGGGCGGGGAGATCTCCGGAGCCATCTCGGCCATTTTTGGACTCTGCCTGCCATTCACCTCGGGTGTCACTTTTTCTTTTGTTATTAAGGTCACTCGGGTGTAATGTTTTGTCCTGTTGGTGGATTCGTTTTTATAGTGCTGTGTTTTCCATCGCTCATGCTCAGCATTTTACTTTTTGTGCCATGTTTTTAGCCTCGTTTTTTGTATTGTAGAGTTATGTTTTGTTTTCCATAACACCATGCTCTGCAGTTATCCATTTATTCCAGTCACTCATTTCTTTAGGTGACTGGGTATTTATATATTCGTGTGTGGGTTTTTCTTTGCCTGCACTCAGTATTTCTTTTTTGTCCTGTTGGTTCATTATAGAGTCATGTGCCTTGTTTTCCGTAACACCATGCTCTATAATTGTCATTTGTTCCAGTCACCCTCACTTTTCTTGGTGACTGTGTGTATGTACTTAAATTAGCGCTGTGTATAGGTTCCCCTTTATTTAACCGTACTCAGCATTTTTTGCCCTGTACCTTTTTGGTGGTTCTTTTTTCCTTGCTCTGGGTCACGCATGGTTGGTACTCTCTGGGTAGTATGTAACCGGCGTGCTGACCCAGTTCTTCTCCCCATCTGTACCTGGGTTAATTATTCTGTTTTGTCAGTATTGTATTTGGGTTTTTCTTTCCCGCTACCCTACATTGCCCCATTGGTGTTGTCCTTCCCTTGGCTTCTTCCCCTCCGGTCCGCCTCCCTTCCTCCCACCCTGGGTGGGGGGGGGGGGGGGCTGGGATGTTCCTGGTCGTTCAGGAGCCCGACCTTGAGGGAGGGGCTCTGTCACCATGGGTTGAGATGCCGTCTCGGCACTCAGCCCATGTTTTCCCTCATCCCTGCTTCCCATTGAGCAGCGTCTCAGCTGGCCCCCAGCTGGCAGCATTATGGACGGCTGGGGCCAATTAGTCTTCATCAGCTGGGGCGCTGCCAATGAGGATAAATAGGAGTAGCCTCGATGACTCGGGGCTGCGACATAAACACATTGCTAAGCTGAAGCCCCTTCGTCTGGTGTCAGCTTATACTCCTCTTGCAGCATTCCTGTGTTTGTATCCCGCTGTGAGTATGTACGTCTTGTTACCCCCACGTCCAGTACGAGCTGCTTACCTCTGCGCTGTGCAACCTGTGAGTGTACGTCTGCATGAGTATCTGTGCTCTCCTCATCCCTTCCCCTTTACCCTGAATAAAATATCACGACTCACTGGCTTGCCCCTGGCTCTGATTGCCCGGCTCCCTAGAGCCGGATATGACAATAAACAGTGATTCCGTCCACCGGCTCAGGAGACATTTGGGGTGATCTGTGTGTCCGTGATGGATAAGGTGTCGCCGGATCAGAAAGTTTGACCAGAGAAGCCAGATAGTAAATAAGAAAGAGGAAGAAAAACCCAGAATTGAGCCGCTGTTGCAAAAAGGCAGCTGACTCGTGTGGCGCCGGAAGTATATCTCTTATGAACATTTATGAAACTCTTGAAACTCACAACAGTATTATAGACAGAACCTGGGCCACCAGGTGGACCACCGGTTGACCCTGCATGACTAAGTGGATTATTCTGCCACTTTGAACCAGTCATACTCTGCTAAACAGTCTTAATAGAGTCACTGCTGTGGTCTGAGTTCAGATGGTGGATGCGGCCCTGAAGGCACAGGGTGTCGCGGTTCTGGGTGTTCTGCTGCAAAGTCCCATTCCGGGTCCCACAGTGGCTGGATCGGCTCCAGCATCGCTGCTTGGTCTGGGGCAGCCACTCTTACCTTTCACAGATGACTGGTGTGCCATCTCGAACCATCGGCCATCTGGAAGGTGGCTTGCCCCAACTGTGCGGTGATTCTCATCAGTGATGATAGAAGCATTTGTGGGTCCAGGCATTCGGATCGGTGGGCCCAAACCCAATCAAGCACTGTGAGCGGCAATCTGTTCTGCTGCACTTAGCGCTGCTGCTTTCTCATCCCAGATGCTGGTTGCTGTTGTGGCAGCATGCCATTCATGCCAGCGGCAGGACACACTCTGGGCCACACTGGGTCCTGTTGGGCCACAAACTGTCAATCCTGCAGTGCTCCCTGGGGCTGATGCTGGGTGAGGATGCGAGATGAGTCAGGTTTCTGCCCCCTCTCTCCTGGTGCTGATTTCTGTTGCGGCAATATGTCATACCGCGGGTTGTCGTCATTCACTGGGGTCCCTTTCGAGCATGAACTCCCTCTCCTGTAGCTCTGCAGTGGCTCCATGAGAGTTATGCACGACGAGGATCAGAGATGAGTCTGGTTTGTGCCCTCTCTCCGTGTTCGATCCTTCTTCTTGCGTGTCAAGCTTGGAGCGGCTGTACCCTCATCTGGGTGTGATGCGCCCCTAACATCAGCGGTCAAACAGAGTCCCTGATTATCATGTACTGAAAAGCCCAATTCACAGAAAAGGTCGCACCCCAGGATGTTGTCTTTGTGTATGGCTACCTGGAAGGTGAACGCCAGGAGGACTCTTGACCCGTAGCAAACCATCAGTGTTTTGGTCCATATGAGGCTAATGTGTGTATGTCCATAGCCGTACAGCTGTGCTGGATCCTTCCCAATAGGATGGGTAGGAAAGAATTTTTTGACTGTGACCCAGTTCATCATGGACTTCACGCAGCGATGTCCAGTAATAATGGCAAGCTGACGTTGTCGAGCCTCACCGTGCACCATTTGTACGCCACTCTTCTGGAGCCCACTGCATGGATGATGGTTGTTAATGGTGGTTCTGTTGAGCTGGGTAGTGGGCTTGATGTTAGTTGTGTTGATCGGCACACCTTGGTGAAGTGATCAAGCTTGCAGCATCGTTGTTATTGCTGCCCCTGTCTGGGCAGGATCGCCCTCACTCTCGGTGTGTTGGGGAGCCACAGTTACCACACGAATAGTGTCTCATGACATTCCTCAGTCCTGTGGTGGTCACCTCGGCATCCTCCGTGAAGGTTGCGGTGTGACTGGGCTCCTCTGCTGGGATAACTAGTGTGCTAGCCTGTTGTTGTGGGTTAACTAGCTGTCATGTTAGCTTGTTGGCGGCCTCTAGCTGGAATGCTAACCCCACCGACTGTTTGTCCAGCACCAACAGCAGCTTCACCCACAGCTGCGGATTGTTGGTGTGTTCTGCTAGCTGGTCCCACACCATTTTGTCCTCTAGTTGCCCAAACCTGCACGTGCTCACCAGACAGCAGAGGTCTGTAACATACTGCTGGGCCATCTCTCCCGCTCTCTGTCGGCGCTGGCAGAACTTTATCCTCCTCGCCAGCACGCTTTTGGGTAGTCGTGAAATGTCCAACTAGCAGTGTGATACACTCCTCGTATGTGTCCGCTGGTCCCAACGAGCTAAACACCCGCTGTCCCTCGATACCCATGCTGTCAATCAGGGTGGCCCACAGCCGCGTCTCACTGACTCTAGCTAGGTCCATAGCCAATATGTATGTATGGAATGAATCAATCTGAGGCCAGAGGATGGGCGGCTCACCTGGGATCATGAGGAACAGAGGTGGGGTGCCAAGCACACTTTCGTGTCGATGTTATAAAGGTTTATACTTGTCGCCATCATTATGTCTGAAAGTTAGGAGGTGGTGGATGTGCTGAGCAGTGGTTTTATTAACAATAAGGCTAGCAGCATGCGTAACATACAGAACAGTAGCTCAGCTAACTCTAGGGAGGTACTGGCTGGTGTTTCAGAAGATGCGGAGTGCCAAAGAGGCTGAGCTGCCGCCAACAGTCCCTTAAATACAGATAGATGTTTATCCGAACCTCCGTTGTCACATCTGCGCAGTCTGTTATAAGGTGGTGCTTCACAACAAAAACATCAGCTACAATTACAGTCAGACCACTAATTGAAGTTAATGAGAACATTAGACTTCACTCTGTGTGCATGATCCTCATTTTTGGTTTTAAACATGCATGTCTGGACAGCAGTTTCTTCATCCTCCACTTGAGTTTTAAAGAAAAAAAGCATAATCTTATCAACATAATAAATCAGTGGATCATTTCTTAAGAGTTGAACTGAAATTAAGTCTTGATTTTGTATTTGTAATTTTGTTGTGTGGTGATTTAACCATTGTCATATTTTTTTTTCATAATCTCCTAAAATGCTATGATCCCCTACAGGCGATTCACTGTGAAAAAAAAAAAAAAAAAAAAAAAAAAAAGAGTTCAGTATGAGATGTCACACCTGACATGCCCCACACTGAAAACTCTTGTAATCACAGCTTTAGGCAGGAGTCACGTGATGTGATGACATGGGTGGGGGTATACGTACGCCCCTACTCATGACCCCACAAGGGAACAGAAGTTACATACACAATGGGACATTTTCCATATTTGGCCACTTTTAGCAAAACATGACAGTGAAGACATGCTTGTGGTTTTGTTCTTTAACAGGAAGTTTCTTGAGATATTCTGAAATAATATATAGGGTTAACTCTTTCGGAAATATTGCAGCACTGATTTTGAGCAATATAGATGTGGGAAACTGCAGCTGACAACAACAATCTCTGCAAGTCATCAGATCATTTTGAAATTTGTTTACTTGTTGAAACTGACCTCCTACAGTTGTTTCAAAATTTAGAACTGTAGGAGGTTGTTAATCATTGGCCAGAAATGGGATTTTCCCATAAATTTGTCTGAAGAATCTTTAGTTAATGTGTTGTTCCTGCATCTGACTCAGAATATTTTTTGCGATATTTGTTCATGTACTTTAAATGTGCATGGGTGGGCACAAATGGTTAAAAGTGGTTATGTCTCATGCTGCTGGATTCATTTAGTCTGTGACTTGTATGGTCACTGTGGTGATGATATTGCTTTGCTGTGTGTCTTTGTCTTTTTTTACTCATTTGGATGGCAAGTCATTGCAAAATTTGCCATTTCTGTGGTGCTACCTCTGCTGTCCATCCATATTTCATAAAATCTGCTACTCTTCCTAGCAATTGTGCAGAGAATCACCAAACTTATGCACAGTGAACTGTCAGAGAAGCGTTTGCTCCTCTGGGTCAAAGGAGAGGAGGACCCATTCGCCATGCGAATCTGGTTAACCATGATTTATTGTAGCAAAATAATGGAAAATAAGCACTGAACAAGGGCAGAAATTAAATGCAACAACAAACCAGACGACATGGAGTGAAAATGGTGATAATAAATCCAAACAGCGTGGTGAACAACCGTGATGTTAACATACGGACACATAAGAACACAGACTGAAAAGGAACATATATAGACAGGGGAGCAATCAGGACAAAACAGAACAGGTGAGCACCATCAGGGCCATCAGACAGCACAGGACAGGCAGGACAGTGTGATCACAGAGGGGATACACACTAAACATGATAAATGGGTCAAAACTGAAACACAAAGCATGGACAGGGGCTGCAGACCTGACCAGACCACCACAGTACCACCCCTTTAAGGGTTGGATCCCAGACGACCCTAGGATAACACCCATAAGAGAAAAAATAAAAGAAAACCCAAAAGCCCTCACAGGGTGGGTGGTGGGGGAAAAGGCCAGGCAGGCCAAAACAAACTCCCTCTCCAGTAAAGTCCAACACAAAACGATTCCAGGGCCACCGGACCAGAAAGCAAGGCAGGTCAGGGGGCCTATCCAAGTCCATGGGGCCCCAGACCAGAGCACAGAACGCGTCGGGTGGTCTGCCAGAGTCCCAAGACCACCGGGCCAGACAACAAAGCAGGTCGGGGGGCCTAACCCAGTTCATGGGCCTCCATATTTCAAAACATAACTAGTCGGGTGGTCTCCCAGAGTCCCTGGATCACCAGACTGAAGAGCAGACCAGGTCCACAGATAATTTCAGGGGCATTTTAAGCTTAGGTGAAAATGGCAAGGAATTCTTAAACTCTGGATGAGACGGCTTGGATGCGCTGACCTCTGAATGAGACAGCTGGGACATGCTGACCTCTGGATCAGATGACTGAAGCGCACCGTCCTCATGTGCTGATGGTTTAAGTGTGCTGAATCCCGAATGAGATGGCTGGGGCGCGCTGACCTCATTCTGAGACGGCAGGGGCGCATCCGGTCCAGATGCCCCGGAATCCTCCTCTGACGCTGCCACCTCGGACAGGGAGGAAGAGGTACAAGTTGAATTAGGAATCACACCCAAACAGTCAGCAGAAGAGCTTGGCAAGGAGAGCTCAGAAACAGATAGATGCTGCGACTGGGTCTCCTCACCAAGAGTAAGACAAGACCTCTCTAATGCAGGTATTATAAAACAAAGAAGAGGACTTGCCTTAACTCCTGCACTTCTGCTGGCAAGGACCCCGGGTGCTGCCGATGTTGGGATGACGGCCACAAGAAAACTCCACACTCCAAACTCCACACTCCTCGTGTGGAGTTTGCATGTTCTCCCTGTGTTGTGTGGGTTTACTCCGGGATTTCCTCCCACATGCCAAAAACATGCAGGTTAGGGATAAGGGGCGCTTGTGCATGCAGCAACCAGCAGCTGGTGGCTTGTCACCAGACTGCAAAACAAATCTATCTATGGGTACAAAATAAGTAATAAAAAAAAAAAAAGAGCAGCATTCTCTGCAGGAGCGTGCACTTGAGGCGGAACAATCCCCTGCTGAAGTGTCCATGTGAGGTGGATCAGTCACTGCTGAAGCATGCATGTGAAGCAGAGCAATCGTTGCTGGAGTGTGCAAGTTTGTTTAAGTTTAAGTTTAATGTTTATTTGAAAGGGACATTACATACTAATGAACATTAATACAAACGTAAGTACACCATATTTAGCAATATTGCTAATTTGCATATGTAGGCCCCCGACGGGTCACAAAATCACACAAACAAATAATCATACACAAGAAGAACATCTGCAATGAAACTGTACAAAGTGGATATGCTAAAGTCCAAGAGTTAAGGTGCTGCAAAACAAAACTTCTTCTTCTTTTAGATTTGATTGGCGGTTGGCAACGAGCTTACAGTTGCATTACCGCCACTGACTTGATTATCATGACTCTGTGTCTTTGTATAAGGAGTTCTTATAAGGAGTTCTGAACAACTCATGTGAAAAAATTATTTGTCCTTCTCTTGCCGGGTCTGGAGTTCTTATACAAAACAAAACATTCAAATGTCACACGAGTGAAGTGCTGTGTATGCGTACACATACACATTCACCCAAGCAACTCATAGCAACAACAAACAAGAGCATCAAACAAGAGGAGGGGCATATGTCTGTGGTGCACGGACACACATATGTATATGCACATGACGCAGAGCAACCACTAGTTATGCGTGCAGTTTTGGTTGTTTAAAAGCCAATTTTTGCAGTGAGTCTAAAAGTGTTCAGTGTGGTACGTTCTCTGATTGCAGATGGTATAAAATACCAGATATTGGTGCCTCTCACTGAGAGCACAGATTGAGCAAATGTGGTGCGTCTGTGGGGGACCTCACAGTCTCCTCTAGTGATTGCTCTGGTGGTTGTGCCGGTAACAGTCCTCAGTTTAGCATATTCTACCAGGGGAGGTGGTGCATAGCCACTTAATATTTTATAGATTAAACAGGGAAATTTGAGAGTTTTATAATTTTCAAAAGACAGCAAGTTTTATTTCTTGTAAATGTGACAACAATGATATGTGGGGTCTTTCTTATCAAAGATTTCTTTGGCTTTTTTTGGATAAGGATTCAATGGGTTTGATTATGGTTATACCAGTGAGTGACCAGCTGGTAAAAGAGTAATCGATGTGTGAGAAGATCATTGTATGCAGGAACATTTTGGCCACACTGTCAGCAATGGTCTAATTTGTTTAAAATTTCTTAGATTAAATTTGATTATGTAGTTGCAGCTCCTCCCCTTTTAAGAAAATGTTTGAGTTTGTAATATTTGATAGTTGTTTGGTAAACATCATGCAAACAGTTTTTTTAGTGTTTAGTAGGAGACATGAATTACACTGGTCAACACCAAATTTATTGTCTAAGTTTTTTTTAGCTGATTTAGGGCAGTTTTGATGTGCTGAATCCAAAAATCACGTTGGTTTTCCTCAATCAGGTCAACTTTTTGAACTGTGGCCACATGTTTTCTTACATTTTTGTTTACATGTATGGGTATTTTCGCTTTACTGTATATGATGCAAAATTCTTTTGCATTTCTTGAAATTCTTTGAATTTTGAACAACAATGACGTAACATTCAATTTACATGTACTTACCTTTATCAATGTCTACTATTCAATTTACAGTACACCTGTGCAACTGCTGTACTACTGCTTATAACTTAACATGGGTTTACTCCGGGATTTTTCCGGTTTCCTCCCACATGCCAAAAACATGCAAGTTAGGTTAATTGGCATCAAACTGGGGATTCTAAATTGTCCTTAGGTATGACTGTGAGAGTGAATGGTTGTTTGTCTCTCTGTGTTGGCTGTCCAGGGTGTACCCTGCCTCTCGCCCAAAGATGCTGGGATAGGCTCCAGCCCCCCGGGACCCAAAAAGGATTAAGTGGAAGAAGATGGATGGATGGATAAAAACCTGACCTGATCAAGAGAAACGATCAAGAAGAGACTTCTTGTGTGTTTTTTGCAGGTGTGAATATTACCATGTCATCTGCATACATTTGTATATGAATGTTTCTGCATGCATTTGGTAAATCATTTATGTATAAGGAGAATGATATTGGTCCAAGTATGGAGCCTTGTTTGACACCCATTTGACATTTCAAATATGTCAGTTTGACACTGTTGACCATTACACATTGCTGTCTGTCAGCTGAATAGGATTTCATCCATTTGATAGCGTGCTCTGAAAAAATAAACTGAGTAACTTTGGTTAAAAGGATGTTGTGGTCAACAGTGTCAAATGCCTTCTTCAGATATAAGAACACAGGACCTACTCAATTACACTTATCCAAAAAAGATTTTGTTTTCTCTAAAAACAAGCTTATGGCAGACTCTGTTGAATGGTGGGTACAGAACCCAAACTGTGCATGATACAGGGGGGTGTTCGCATAATTCAGATGCTCACATAATAGTGCAGCCACCATTTTTTCAATTATTTTTGCGATAACAGGTAAGATGCTCATTGGTCTGTAGTTCTTTATATCAGTTTTAATCCCTGTTTTGAAAAATGGTCTAATCACTCTTACAGTCCAAGCAGTTGGGATAACAGCATGTTTGATTGACAGACTGATTAAATGAGTAATTGGACAAATGAGAGATTCTTTATGTTCTTTAAAAAAAAATGGTGTTAAGACCAGGTTCATCCCTTGCTTTTGAGCTATTTAATGAGCTGATATTTGGAACTTCATTTTCAATTATTTCTAATATAGAGTGGTATGAAAAAGCGTTTGCCTCCTTCCTGATTTCTCATTTTGTCGTATGTTTGTCACACTTAAATGTTTCAGATCATCAAACAAATTTAAATATTAGACAAAGATAACACAAGTAAACACAAAATGCAGTTTTTAAATGAAGGCGTTTATTATTAAGGGTAAAAAAAAATTCCAAACCTACATGGCCCTGTGTGAAAAAAGTGATTGCACCCCCCCCCCCACTGTGGTTTATCACATCTTTGGAAAGCTGAGTTCAATTTCTGTAGCCACACCAAGGCCTGGTTACTGCCCCACCTGTTCTCAATTAAGAAATCACTTAAATAGGACCTGCCTGACAAAGTGAAGTAGACTGAAAGATCATCAAAAGCAAGTCGTCATGCTGCGATCTAAAGAAATTCAGGAACAAATGAGAAACAAAGTAATTGAGATCCAAGAGCACAGCGACGACTCATCCAAGAGGCCACAATAGACCCCACAGCAACATCCAGAGAACTGCAGGCCTCACTTGCCTCAGTTAAGGTCAGTGTTCATGACTCAACCATAAGAAAGAGACTGGGCAAAAATGACCTGCATGGCAGAGTTCAAAGACGAAAACCACTGCTGAGCAAAAAGGACATAAAGGCTCATCTCAGTTTTGCCAGAAAACATCTTTATGATCCCCAAGACTTTTGGGAAAATACTCTGTGGACTGACGAGACAAAAGCTGAACTTGTTAGAAGGTGTGTGTCCCATTACATCTGGTGTAAAAGTAACACCGCATTTCAAAAAAAGAACATCATACCAACATAAAATATGGTGGTGGTAGTGTGATGGTCTGGGGCTGTTTTGCTGGTTCAGGATCTGAAAGACTTGCTGTGGTAAATGGAACCATGAATTCTGCTGTCTACCGAAAAATCCTGAAGGAGAATGTCCGACAATCTATTCATGACTTCAAGCTAAAGCACACTTGGTTTCTGCAGCAGGACAATGATCCAAAACACACCAGCAAGTCCACCTCTGAATGAGTAAAGAAAAACAAAATGAAGACTTTGGAGAGGCCTAGTCAAAGTCCTGACCTGAATCTGATTGAGATGCTGTGGCATGACCTTAAAAAGGCAGTTCATGCTCGGAAACCCTCCAATGTGGCTTAATTACAACAATTCTGCAAAGATGAGTGGGCCAAAATTCCACCACAGCGCTGTAAAAGAGTCATTGCCAGTTATCGCAAATGCTTGATTGCAGTTGTTGCTGCAAAGGGTGGACCAAGCAGTTTTTAGGTTTAGGGGGCAATCACTTTTTCACACAGGGCCATGTAGGTTTGGATTTTTTCCCCAAGCACCTTCATTTAAAAACTGCATTTTGTGTTTACGTGTGTTGTCTTTGTCTTGTGGTGGACACAATACACATGGCACTACACCCAAGACAAGGGGGTTGGTGGGGGAGAAGATAGTTAGGGATGTTAATTGGGAAAGCTGAGAGGAGCCAGCCAAACAAAGTTCTGTCTTTTGCCCCCTGCCGCGCTAGGCTGATACCTAAAGATGCATGGGTGCGAATGTATTGTAGCAAGACCTGCTCTGTGACATGTGGGTCAATGTTATGTTCATGTGTGTGCATGTCTTACAGTCTGAATGTTAATGTGTTTACACTGAGTGCCGGAGGCGGGAATTAAAGTGTATAAAGGAGTTCGCTCAGGCACTCAGGTTTTAGAGTTTCTGTGTTTATGTTGGAAGTGGAATAAAGTTTGTGTGTCATTCAGCTGGCTGCCTCGTCTGCTTCCATCTTCCACATTGGTGACCCTAAGATGTGCAATGGAGAACGAGCCGAGCACCACCCCGGAGATAACCCAGAGGGAGAACACCAGCGCGGCATGTGCTATCACAGTCAGGCTCCCAGACTTTTGGCTTCACAATCTGACCGCTTGGTTTCTACATGTTGAAGCCCAAGTCGCACTTTGCAGGATCACAACAGACGACACCAAGTACAATCATGTGGTTGCTGTGCTGGATGTGTGCACCACACAGCAAGTGACGAGCCTGCTCCAGGAACTGCCGGCCCAGAGGAAATACGACGCACTTAAGCAGATGCTGATTCAGCGGTATACACTGTGGGACAGTGACAGAGCAGAGAGACTCCTAACATACTCAGAGTTAGGTGAAAGATCAGGTGCGGAGCTGATGGAGAGCATGTTAGCATTGAGGGGGAAGAAGAGAGAATCCTTCTTTTTCTCCCACCTCTTCCTCAGAAACCTACCTGCTACAGTGAGGGCGATCCTGGCCAACTCGCCACTGATGGTAACTAGGAACTACCACGCTGTGGCACAGGAAGCGGACCGCATCATCCTAGCGACCAGAACTCTCTCCTTGCACTCAATGACACTGGCATCCGGGAAGGACTCCAACGAGGTCAAGGAGCCGTTGGTGGTGGCTGGGATGGATGCCAAGAGACACAGGAACGGGACACTCTATGTCTATCACCACTGCTTTGGCTCAGATGCCCAATGCTGTCTGCCACCGTGCCAATTCAAGAAGCCAGGGAAATGGCACAGCCAGCAGTCAGTAGCAGCTGCGACTGCTGGCGACAGAAACTGCTGTTCACCACAGACACACATTCGGGGAGACGTTTCTTAGTGGACTCCGGGTCCCAGAAGAGTCTCATTCTGCCGGTCAGTGCAGACAGATCGGCAAGAGGCAGCAGTCCCGAGCTCATGGCCGCCAATGGATCCAACATCAGGATGTTTGGCGCACAGACGTTGACGGTGTGCTTTCACAGATGCAATTACCAATGGGATTTTGCGGTGGCGACAAATTCTGTTTTCATTTTAGGTGCAGATTTTTTATGTGCTTATGGTTGTTAGTTGATGTTGCCAACAGATGTTTAGTGGATGCTGTCTCTTTTACCTCCTTGCCCTGCACAGTTCGGGGAGTTGGGCCAACAACGCAGGCTAGCGTTATAGCTCCAGGGGGTAAGTACCAGCATTTACTTTCACAGTTCCCAGCACTCACGGTTCCGACGTTTTCTGCTACAGTAACCAAATACGAGGTCAAACATTTCATAACCACAAAAGGCCCGCCGGTGTTCGCGCGACCTCAGCGCCTGGACGCGGTTAAACTAGACAGCGCACGTGAGGAGTTTACAAACTTAGAGCAGTTGGACATCGTTAGGCATTCCGACAGCCCGTGGGCATCCCCACTTCACATGGTGCTTAGGGCTGATGGGTCGTGGTGACCGTGCGGCAATTTCTGGTGCTTGAACAACGCCATGGAACACGATCGGTATCCCATCCCGCACATCCAGGATTTTTCCGTGCACCTTGCCGGGATGCGTGTTTTTTCGAAAGTGGATCTGTTCCGTGGGTACCACCAGGTCCCAGTGTGTGCAGAGGATGTTCCCAAACAGCAGGAATAACTCCTTTCGGCCTTTTTGAATTTTTACCCATGCCGTTCAAGTTAAAGGGCTCAGCGGAAACCTTCCAAAGAATGATGGACGTGGTGCTTCGTAATCTGCCCTTCGTTTTTGTCTACTTAGATGACATTCTAGTGGCTAGCACCTCAGAGGAGGAGCTTCTCGCCCATCTGAAACTAGTTTTCCAGAGGTTGGAAGCACACAGGCGTATCGGGAACCCAGCGAAATGCCTGTTCGGTGTGCCAGTGATTAATTTTTTGGATCATCGCATTTCGCCGGAGGGCGTGATTCCGCTGCCTGTTAAGGTGCGTGCTGTGTCGGATTTTCCACGCCCGCAGACCATGAAGGCCCTGCAGGAATTTTTGGGCATAGTCAACTTTTACAACCGTTTCCCCCCCGAGCAGCCCAGCTGCTGCAGCCGTTGTACGTCATGCTCAAGGAAAAGAAGCTCGTGGAAAACATCGACTGGACCCCCAAGTGAGTCCAGGCTTTCGCAAATGCCAAAACAGTGCTCGCTAACGCCGCTTTTCTGGCCATCCCTGTCCCGTCAGCGCAGATAGTACTCACCTCTGATGCATCTGACGTTGCCATGGGGCAGTGGTGGAGCAGTACGTTTCCGGTGTGTGGCAGCCACTCGCATTTTTCAGCTGCACTTTGCGCAACAACGAACGCAAATACAGTATGTTTGACAGAGAGTTTTGTGTCCTCGACCTGGCAACATGCCATTACCAGTTTTGGGTGGAAGGGCGCGAGTTCACCACGTTTGTTGATCATAAGCCGCTAATGTATGCAGTGTCCAAAGTCTCTGAACTGTGGTCGGCCTGGCAGCAACAACATTTGGCCGTGATCTCGGAATTCACGATCAACATTCAACACGTAGCCGGTAAGCTTAATGTTGGGGCCGACTGCCTGTCTCATGCGTTAGTCTCCCCGGTCTACATGGGAATAGATTTCCCTGTCATGGCCTTGCAGCAAACCGGGGACGTGGATATTTGCGTGCTCCAGTCGGCGTCTACTGGGTTAAAACTGGAGAGTAGGGTGGTGCAAGTAGGGTGCCCCCCTTGCTCTGTGACATTTGCACCGGTTGCCCATGCCCGGTGGTTCTGAGCTCTTGGCACCGCTGTGTTTTGAGTCAGTCCACTCCCTTTCACATCCTGGCGTGCACGCCTCGGTTAAACTGGTGGGGGCGAAATTTGTCTGGCCTCACTTACGCAGGGACGTGAAAGAGTGGGCTGCAATGTGCGTTGCGTGCCAGCTGGCCAAAGTGCACAAGCATACCAAAGCCCCCTCAAGCCTTTTCAAATTCCAGCCAGGAGATTCGACCACGTCCACGTGGATTTGGTGGGCCCCCTCCTGTCGTTGCAAGGGTTCACGCACCCTTTGACAATCGTGGACTGCACTACACGTTGGCCTGGAGTGGTCCCGCTGGCTTCCATCACGTCCGCGGAAGTGGCTCACACTTTTTTGTCAGCTTTGGTTGCACGGTTCACATCCCCATTACGCATCACTTCGGACAGGGGTCAGCAATTCATTTCGGAACTCTGGTCCACGATGGCCCAGAGCCTGGGGGTCAAAATCCACCGCACCACCACGTACAACCTCCCAGCTAACAGGTTATGTGAATGCTTTCATAGGTCGCTTAAAGCAGTGCACAGAGCCTCACTCACAGATGCAGTTTGGGTCAACTGCCTGCCTTGTGTCCTACTGGCATTGCGCTGTGCGCCTAAGGAGGATCTGGCAACCTCTTTAACAGAACTCATTTTTTCTCAGCCGCTACGGATCCCCAGGGAATTTTTACCGGAAAACCCCGCACCTGGGACCGACCCGCCCACGCAATTATTTTACAGTACAGGGGCCGCTAATGTGCCGGGTCCGGCGCACCATTGTTTTCCCCACACCTTCGTCCCTAAGAGCTTACAGAGTGCCAAGTTCATTTTTATTAGGCACAACAAACACAGAACCCCGCTGCGCCCACCATATGATGGACCGTTCAGAGTGCTGGAAACTGGGGCAAAGCATTTTGTTTTAGACTTGGAGGGGCGTAAGGAAACCATCTGCATTAACAGGCTAAAGCTTATGTGTTGACATACGAAAAGGTGGTGTTGGCTCAAGTTCCCTGGCACGGATCCCAACCTACAGTGGCGCCGCAAGTTGGTGTTTTCCCAGCAGAGAACTGTTAGCAGCAGGCTAGGTCTTTCCCCTCTCCACCCTTTCCCCCTCCACAGGACTGTGCGTCAGAGACCGAGTTTGTCTCCTGCCCTCCTCAACAGCAAGACATTTCGGCCGGTCCACCTTACAGCATTATGGGTGCCGGCTCAAGCCCAAGGTGCCAGAGGGTTAGAACCCCTTCTGGGTACGGAACGGTGGGGGGAGGGCTGTGTGGTGGACACAATACTCACTCCACCCAGGACAAGGGGGTTGGTGGGGGAGAAGATAGTTAGAGATGCTAATGGGGAAAGCTGAGAGGAGCCAGACAAACAAAGATGGGCCTTTCGCCCCCTGCCACGCCAGGCTGACACCTGAGGATGCAGGGGTGGCAATGTATTGTATCAAGACCTGCTTTGTGAGTGTGGGTCAATGTTATGTTAATGTGTGTGCATGTCTTGCAGTCTGAATGTTAATGTGTTTACCCTGAGTGCCAGAGGCAGGAAATAAAGTGTATAAACAAGTTCGCTCAGGCACTCAGGTTTTAGAGTTTCTGTGTTTATGTTAGAAGTGGAATAAAGTTTGTGTGTCATCCAGCTCCCTGCCTAGTCTGCTTTCATCTTCCACAGTCTAATATTTAAATGTATTTGATGATCTGAAACATTTAAGTGTGACAAACATACAAAAAAATTAGAAATCAGGAAGGGGACAAACACTTTTTCACACCACTGTATTAAAAACTGGTTGTGAGGGGCTAATAGAACTAGAATTATGATCAGGTGGATTAAATGAATGGGATATTTCTAGCACAGATTTTATGAAAAAGTTTTTAAACTCTGTTGCAATGACCATGGCATTCTGTACCAATTTGTTATTAATATTAAGTTCCATTGTCTCCATCATCTTTTTTGTTCTCTTTATTCATCAATTTTTTAATATTGTTCAAAAATTTTTGCCATCTCCTTTTTGCATTTTCAGTAGTGGTTATAAAAAAGTTTGCCTTAGCCTTCCTCAGAGTTTCTGTTACCTTATTTCCAGTGTTGGGCAAGTTACTAAAAAATAGTAACTAGTTACACTTGTTACTTCTTTTCAAAAGTAACTGAGTTACTTTTGAGTTCCTGCATGATTAAAGTAACTAGTTACTTGGAAAAGTAACTTTCACGTTACTTTTAAAATGCATACTTAAATCATCTTGCGCCCATTATTTTGGATAACTTATGTTGAACTGTATAATCAGAGTTATTGTCTAATTTGACCTTGTTGGATTTTCTTTCCCCCTTTGTTATATTATTCTGTTTCTTTTTTTTAATCTTTACTTTTAATCTATCCGAAATAAAGATTCATTCATTCATTCATTCATTCATCCATTCATTCAGTGCAAGATCAAGGGCCCCTTGATCTCATCAGAAAAAAGAAGAAAAAGAAAGCTGATGAGAAAAAAAATCTCATCTTACAGAGAAAAATGTCTCAGATTTACATAAACTATTGTAATCAATAGAAAGTCAGAAATTTACTAGAAATAAAGCTGTAAATTCACAGAGAAAATTTTGGACCCCTGGTGGGCCGTTTTTGGCCAATGAGCTATATGTTTAACACCCCTGGACCAGCCCATTAAAAACACATATTTAGAGGATTTACTTCCATGAAATAGTTGCAAATCACAACACCATGTAAATGAATGAGATCAAATAAAACAGAAAACACATATAAATGAAAGTCCCCTGCTTAGAAGAAGCTGTTCTTTACTGCAACAAATCATAGTCACTTTTTCTCTGTGCATAAGAAAACTCACACAATTGCTTACACAACTTACACATTTACACAACTACGGACATTAAATGCGAGCTTCTTGCTCAAAAAATACTCATGTCTTACCACAGAGGTAGGAGCTGTTGGGGGCTACTCACTACTCGGACAACAGGCAATCAGGGCTTGATATGAGAAGTTGCCACCTGGTTGCGGTGTGAACCAGGAAACCAACCCGCGGAGGAGACTGACAGCTGCGCCAGCTATGGTAGGGACAGTTTATTTGCGCTAAAAATATCTATCCATATTAATAAAATGAGTAATGCGAGTAACACATCTGATCAAATTTCCGTAACTGTAACGCATTACTGAATTTTTAAACAGTAATTTCATTACACAGCACGTTGCTTCAAAAGTAGTGGTGTTACAGTAACGCGTTACTTTGTAAATCTGCTTATTTCTAGCAGATGCAAATTTTTGTCTGTCTATTGTTAAACCTGATTTTAGAGCTATTTTAAGAAGTTGTTCTCTGGTCTTCATTAGTTGGAGACATTCGGAGTTGAGCCCTGGTAAGATGATTCATCTGTTGTTTCCTTGTTTTGAAAACGCTGTGACGACCTCTTTGATTTTTGTTTTAAAAAATTCATTGCTGTGATTTATGTCATTTGAAGATGTCATGATGCCGAACATGGGTGGGAGAGCCGTGCTCATGCTCTACGTTCATTTCTGTTTATTTTCTGTATTTTCCTGATCTCAGTTTGTTATTGTATGTCAGTATAGTTTTAGTTGTTTTATGTGATCTGAGTTGCTCTTTGTTTCTGTTTGTTTTGAGTCTTAGTTTGGTCATTATCACTGTTTATTATTATGATGTATTTTCAGATTTTCTTGTATTTCATTATCTTTCGGTGTTTTTATATAAGCCTCCCTCGTCCTCATTTTAGGTTTCCCTTATGCAGCACATAGTTATTAGTTTTGTCATTTACTGTTATCTGGTCCTTGTCTTTGGTTTCTTTGTTCACCCTCTGCATTATGATTTATTAGTAGTTTCCAGCTGTGCTTTTGCTTTGACAGTTGTCTTTGTTTACTCCCTTCTGTCAAACTCTGTTAGCAGACTGTCACACCTGTCAGTGGTTGGCTCTGATTTTTCCTCACTCATGTCACCCACACCTGATCCTCATTTGTAATTATTCCATCTTGCCTGTTTAAGGACTGCTTCTTGGGTCACTCCTTGCAGCGTCCTTCTCATTGTCCAGACGGGAATCCCCCGTTTCTCCTCCTATTTTGTAATATGCGTGCGGTCCGTTCTTCGTCTCCTTTTTCCTGGCGTTTCCATACGTCACATACTCCTGGACTTTTCAACCCTTTTTGTAAGTTTGTGGTTTGTTATAATTTATGTTTTTCATGATTAAATTCTGCAAACTCAGAGCTGTCATTTGGGGTCTTCATTTCTGCCCTGAAAGGGCAAATTATGACAGAAGAGGTGTTTTCATTCCACTCAATTTCATTTATTGCCATTGTTATGTTTTGTTGTTGTTTTTTGGGGGATTATATAATTTACTCTGTTACCTGATGACTTCTTAAATGGATTTGAAAGCTGTTTCCATGGAAGTTTTCTTGTTGCCAATGTTATATTGTGGCCAGACAGTCCTGTTAAAAGGTTATAAGTCTGTGAGATTCTTTCATGTCTATTTGTAAAAAGTAAATCAATTTTGGTTTTTGACTGGCTTTTGACTCTTGTTGGTTTATCTATTAATTGACTTAGGTCATAGTGATCTGTAATGATTTTTAGATTCTTTATTGTCGTCCCAGTTTATATTAAAATCACCCAATAAGATTAATTCATTTTTAGGATTGCATTGATTAAGAAGTGCTTTAAATTGGTCATAAAAATCTGCTTTAGAGGAGGGTTTGCAGTATAAACAAATGACAGAAGATCATATTGGCAGACAACTTAATGATGATTCCTACACATTCCAGACTTACAATATATCTTTTCACCATTCAATTTGATTACATTTTAAGGTGTTTTTAACATATAGTAAAAGTCCTCCACCTTTTCCTTGCCTATTGTCTTTCCTATACACATTATAGCCAGGCATGGTAACAACAGTTTCAGGTGACAAGAATGATAACCAGGTTTCAGACAGACCCATAAAATCAATACTAGAGTTTACCAGCAGATGTTCTAGCTGTTCACGTTTGGAGATCATACTCCATACATTTCAGTGCCCCAAAAGCAGACCTTTTTTTTTTTTTACTTTGAGGGTCCCAAATTTGTTTTGCCTGGTTCAGAATTTGACAAACTTTGAGTGATCTATGTTTTTTTAACACTGGATTTCTCTGACGAGTTTTACACTCACTGATGGCTGATTGTTGCATTGCCATTGTGGTGGAGTCCGTGCGTTTGACTGCTGCAGCACGAATCGGCCATTGGGTCACGGTGCCGAGGGCCAGCTGTGGAGCAATGATGTCTGGTCATCTGGTGATGTGGGTTCTCCGCTGTGCTAGTTGTTGCATTTCTGTTTTGGTGATGTTCGATCGCTGGGCTGCTGCTGAAGCAGGGATCGGCTTTTGGGTCTCAGTGCCGAGGGCTGGCTGCGGAGCCATGCTGTCTGACCGTCTGGTGATGTGGGTTCTCCACTGTGCCATGGTGAGGAGAATGCGTTGCTGTGCTATGGGGCAAGGGTTAATCGCCAGTCCACCGTGTTGTGTAGTGAGTGTGGTATGAGTGTGTGGACCATGAGGCTTGCCGTACCCGCCTCTGGCGTGACATCAGGCGGGCATGGCCCACTGTATATAGTTCTGTGTGTGTGTTAATAAAAGTTCAGTTGGCTTAGTCTTCTGCATGGCATAACCCTGACTCCGACTCCCTTATTCAGACATAACATTTCGGTGACGAGAGAGACAATATGGGAGCGTATGGGCTACCTCTATCCCTGATACCATTTCTGGAGCACCTGGGAGAGCTATTGATCCTGTGGCCGAAGTGGCTGTCCATGTTCTAGGGTTATATCACGGCGCGGGGCCTAAGTAGACTCAACGGGAGACAAAGACGAGCACTTCTGGCCCACCATCTCGGTGCTGAAGGCCGAAGAATTCTCAATACGTTGGGTGAAACGGAATGCTATACAGATGTTGTCGAGCAGCTGGCTGAGTATTTCACTTAGCAGATGAGGACCACGGAGCTGTGAGTAGCAAGGGTGTTGGCACCAAATGGAGCTAGGCTGGTTAGCTGGGAGGAGTGAACGGCTCATCCGGTTTCAATGGGAGAGTTAGCCACGAAGCTAGCTTGGCACCAAAAACAAGCTACTGGCTACCAACAAGACTTCAAGGTAAGACAGGGGCCACGAATGGAGGAGCCCCTGGTCACGGTGGATTGCGGGCCAGTCAAGATGCTCAGCACAGTATGGGACCGTAGTGCTGGTGAGGGTGACGGCACAGTGAGCGACGAGAGCGGAGAGGGACAGCAGCAACAGGAGTCATCCCCGCAGCTGGAGACTGGGCAGCGGGAGAGCTGGAACGTGCAAACTGAGGACCCTGGGAGAGAACAGCGACAGCCGGGCATGGATACAGTGCAGCCGAGCGCCTTAGAAGGCGCTGGGAGCAGAGGCAAGGTGCCTGGGTCGGAGACTGATGCCGACGAGAGTGAGGCTGTGAACCCTGGCAGTAAGCAACGATGGCCAGACATGGAGGCAGTGCAGCAGAGTGCCTTAGACAACAGAGAAGAGGAGCCAGGCACAGTGGAGGTTGGGCTGGATCTCAGTGCAGGAAATCGAGGCGCCCTGGACCAGGGTGCGGGGCGTTACCGCAAGACGTCTGAGTCGACTAGCGGTGCTGATGAGCAAGCTTCAGTTTTCTCTGGAGTTCGGCCACAGGGGGCCGGAGGGGTTTGAGCCGTGACGGCAACAGCTACGGCAGTGGTGAAGGCGGTCGGGAGCGGACTGACAGGCATGGAGGGATGGCGTGCCAGACAGCAGCCTGCGGGAAAAGACGAAAGAAGCAGACGATGGTGAAAAGGGACACTTTTGCTGGGGAGGTCGGTTTTGATCCCAAAGGCAGATGGCAGCCAGGGGCGTACATGCCGTGGGGCTCCCCAGGGCCTCCGAGCCGGTGTTATCTTCAGTGGCCAGGGAAGTGCATGATGTGAGGCTTCCCTGGGCCTCCGAGCTGGGTTTTCCTCTGGCTGCCTGCAGACTGTGGTATAACCTAAATGTCAATATACAGTATGTATATAGTGCTGGTGTGCATGTGAGTATGATTGTATATTATTTGGGGATTATTTTGTGTATTTAGTAAAAAAAAAGTAAAATACTGATTTTAGTTATTTTTCTGTGAATGTGATAGGTTATTTTCCTAGAGTTCATGGTTCCCTGTAATGTTCGCCTCTGTGAGGCAGAGAGAGACGAACCCACAAGCTGAATGAAGTTTGTGCATTTATTAACAAAAGAACATACTGAGTCCAAAAATAGTGCTGAATATACAAAAAGGCAAACAAGAAACACGGACTGACTTTGACACTCCTGAGCCAGCTTGACTCAGGAGGAGCTGGGTGCTGATCAAAGTAAAGATCAGGAGGAGAATAAACCAGGAGAAACCAGTCTAGAACATGCAATTTTGCCGCACTGACATAGTGGAACACCAGTGCTTAAATACACAGAAGTTAATAAGCTACAGGTGTGAGTCACAGGCAAGCCAGTGACCTAATTACCTGACTGTCCACAGCTGAGCAGGCAGAGAAATAGGCAGTGGGCAGCTGGTGGGGAGAGACTGGAGAGAGAGAGGAAGGGCTCTGTCACAAACCAAAAAAATATACAAAAGCTGACCACAAAATAATGACAACAGACAATCAAACTTAGAAATAAAGTTAGGGTCTGAGCTCACTGAAAAAATGAGCTCAGACAAATGACAGAGCCCCCCTTTAAGGGGTGGATTCCAGACACCCCCAGGTAACACCCAAAAGAACTCCCCCTTCCCGAGAGAAAGGAACAGCAAAACCACCCAGGGTGGGAGGTGGGGGAACAGGCTAGGAGGGAAAACACAAACTCGCTCAAGACCCACACCTGCGCTAAACCAAACCCCTGGCTCTAATCAGAGAAACACAGAATTATGCCCCCCCCTTCCCTGGCCCAAGGAGCCCAAACGTTTAGGGGGTCAACCAAAGTCCCAGGCCCGGCGGATGGCTAGGTGGAACAATTCAGGTCGCCTGCTGAAGTCCCAGGCCAGCCGGATGGCCAGATGGTACGAATCGGGTGGCCTACCAGAGAATAAGGACAACCCAGCCCGGCAGCTCAGTCTTTCAGGCGGCCAGCCTGAGTGCTTCAGCCACCTAAACAGAAGAGGCGGTTCGGGAGGTGGATCCCCCACTGGGAGACTCAATACTGGTGAAGAGAGCTGAGGAGGGGGAACCACGATGTCATCAGGCAGAGCAGGAAGGGGGACCATGACTCCCTCGGTGGTCTTGGGTAGAAGTGAAGTAGCACCCACAGTGGCTCTGGGCTGGAGCACTGCAGCACCCTCAGTGGGCCCTGGCTGGGTCAATGTTGCACCCTCGGTGGGCCCCAGCTGCGCCAACGTTGCACCATCGGTGGGTCCCGGCTGGGCCAACGCTGCATTGTTGGTGGGCCCCAGGCTGAGGCATGGTGACCATAGCGGACCCAAACTGGAGCGCAGCACCCACGTGGTTTCTGGTCGGGACGCAGCACCCATGGAGACCTGGATGGTGGCAGGGTAACCCAGAC
Organism: Pholidichthys leucotaenia; assembly: GCA_020510985.1. Classification (NCBI taxonomy): domain Eukaryota; kingdom Metazoa; phylum Chordata; class Actinopteri; order Cichliformes; family Pholidichthyidae; genus Pholidichthys; species Pholidichthys leucotaenia. The sequence goes on from CM035846.1 coordinate 103,627,429, forward strand.
GACGGCCTCTGGCAGGGAACAAGCTGCACCCATGGAGGACCTGGCCTGGGCCATAGCTGCACCACGGAGGTGCTGGGCTGGGACGGGATGCCCATGACGACCTCGACAGGAGAAGCTGGACCCTGGGTGACCTCCAGTGGTGAACCTTGATCTACGGAGTCATCTGGTGATATAGGATCCTCTCTGGCGACCCTGAGAGAGAGCTCAGACACAGTACAAAGAGAAGGGGGGTCAGGGTCGCCGGCAGCGGTGGAGTCAGGCGAAGCGAGCTCAGATGCAGCGGGTGGCTGCACCTGGCTCTCCTCACCAAGAGCCAGGCAAGATTGCTCAAGGACTGAGAGAAGAAAAACAAAAGACAGAACTTGCCTGAGCTGGAGCTTCACCACTGTCCAGGACTCTGATGATCCAGGCAACGATGATTCTTCGGGCTTGGCCCTCAGGAGGTCTATCTCGGGCTCCTTCTCATCTGCGGTGGCCTCTGAAGCCGGCATGATGGTTGTTGCAGTCTCGGTTTCCTTCAGCGTCGTGACACACGCTGGTGGCTCCTCCAGGACCACAGGCAAATCCTTCATCCAGCGGCTTCATTCAGGGGCCGGCAGACACTTATGGAGGAGTGGAGGAGACACGGAGAGGAAAAATGGGGTAAAATGGATTGCAGAAGGTGGCAAGAGCTCAGAGGACTGCACACCCTGAGTCTCTCTACCAGGGAACAGGCAAGGCACATTATCATAATTAGAAATGAAAAGAGAAGAAACTTGCCTGCTCTCCTGGGGTGTGATGTAGCCTGCTGCAGCTGGAGGTGCGTCACCCCTCTTCGTGTTTGCGGTGAGCCTGGGCCCTTCAATGGTGTGTGAGCCGTCCCAGAAATCACGGAGAAAGTCGTGGCAGGAGAAAAAATGGAGGACCTCCTGGCAGCAGGAGGAGACATCGAGGGAATGGAGGATGCAGCAGAAATGGAGAGAGGTTGGGCTGACGGAACAGCCAGAGAAAAAGATGGAGAGAGGAGATCTGCTGCGGGAGGAGTTGGGCTCGATGTCGGGGAAGAGGCTGACCAAGAGACGGGATTATTCCTCCGGCGATCCGGGGCAAGACGACGCTGTCTGCATGGAGCTGGAGCTGGTGGCGAAGGGGGGTGGAATCGGCACAGACACCTCCCTCAGCCCCTCACCTGTGCTCGGAAGGGAATAAATGGAGGAGAAAATATCTATTGCCTTCAGGTGATTCCACAGGTTTGGAAACACCTGCATCACTCGCGCTGAGCCATCTCGGCTCTCATGGACCGTCTTAGGAGAACGGGAGGCTCGGATCTGCGACTAAATGCTTTCCAGGAGGCACACTGCGCTCTGCTCCACTTCGTCCATGGCGAGCTCCAAAACAGGTAAGTGGAGAACAAAAAGGTGAAAAAACACACAAACTCCACAGCTGGGTTATATTTCTGGTGGCAAAATTCTGTCATGTTCACCTCTATGAGGCAGAGAGAGACGAACCCATGCACTGAATGAAGTTTGTGCATTTATTAACAAAAGAACATACTGAGTCCAAAAATAGTGCTGAACATACAAAAAGGCAAACAAGAAACATTTACTGACTTGGACACTCCTGAGCCAACTTGACTCAGGAGGGGACGGGCGCTGATCAAAGTAAAGATCAGGAGGAGAATAAACCAGGAGAAACCAGTCTAGAACATGCAATTTAGCTGTGCTGACATAGTGGAACGCCAGTGCTTAAATACAATATAGTGCTTAAATACTGTCACAAACCAAAAAAATATACAAAAGCTGACCACAAAATAATAACAGACAATCAAACTTAGAAATAAAATGAGAGTCTGAGCTCACTGAAAAAATGAGCTCAGACACATGACAGTTCCCTGTTCTCTTATGGCACTTTTCCACAAGTATCACCTTAGCTTTACTTACTTTTACTTTACTCAGTTTCTCGCTCTTTCCACAGTACCCTACACGCTTTAACCGATACGATTTTCGTGCCAGTTTAGGGGCAGGGGACAAGCGAGAAAAAGCGAGGTGTGATTTTTCGTCAATCGACTGCTAGCCGCTGATTGGTCAGCGCGTAACGTCACAGAGAGAGCGTCCATTTTCAGTTTTCTGTTGAAGCTGCACGACCGCCATTTGTAATTGGTCACGGAGTGAATATGATATTAATAGAGACAGCGTTGTAGGTTAGGTTTTGCGGAAATCTACACCGTGGTCCAACGAAGAGGTGCGGGGTTTTCTCTGCTTGCTGGCAGATCCACAGTCAGAAGAGTGATCCGGACCCTACAGATGACTGCGCAGAATAGAACCGTACTACTGACAAGCTGAATACCAAGTTGAGAGAACCATCCATGGTGAGTGATTTGTAATATTGTGCATCTGTTTGCTTATTTATCCTGTTGGTGGTAAGCTCACTTTTGAGCCATACAGCCGCGTTCTGTGCTGGCTAACTCGTTGTAGCTAACGAATTTTGGCTAGTAGCTAGATAATACCAACTGTTGATTCGCGCTTGTTTTCTCCTAAATATTCGCTTGTGAGAACAAAAGATGAAATATATCAATCCTGGTTATAGTCCTGGTTTTTGTTTTGTATTGCACTTGGTGCTGCGCATTAAATTTAATGCCGTTTTTTGCTGGCTAACTCGTTTTAGCTAACGAGTTTTGGCTAGTAGCTAGATAATACCCACTGTTGATTCACGCTTGTTTTCTCCTAAACATTTGCTTGTAAGAGCAATACGATGAAATATATCAATCCTGGTTATAGTCCTGGTTTTTGTTTTGCATTAAATTGTGTGCAATTTAATGCTAGAATGTGTTTCCACATGCCAGGGTTAGCTTCCCTGTTTATAGTGGATACTGGTGAGATCACAGGAGCCGAAATCTCAACAATATAAAAGGGCTTTTTCAAACCAGTGATTTATAAAGTCATTCATATAATTTTCTAAAGCGTCAGAAAGAGAAATCCATATATTATATCATTCATTACACAGACCATGATATATTTCAAGCATTTATTTATTTTAATTTGGGTGATTATGGCTTATAGCCCCTGAAAACCCCAAATTCCATTTGGCAAAAAATTAGAATATTACATAAACTTTAAAAAATAATTTTTAAATAGAAATGTGGGCCGATGAGGTGTTGGTTAATATGGGCTGTAGCCATAATCATCAATATTAAAATAAACACTTTCAATATATCACTGTCCCTGTAATGAATCTATATATGGGTTTCACTTTCTGAAATGAGTGACAAAAATATTGAACTTTTTCATGATATTCTAATTTTTGAGATGTGCCTGTATAAGTGTTGAACTTGCTTGAAAAAACTAAACACCATCCATTTCTGTCGTTCGTCTAGGCAGGAGGGAATCGACCGCTCAACAACGGACGTCGCCACTGTGGAAAGTACTGAAATCCTTTGCTTTTATAGGTAAGTGTCAAAACCAAATTAGCATAATTTCCACTTAATGTAAAAGGGACTGAACTGAGATTTATTTGATTGTGTGAGTATTAATTACAGAATAACTGAAAAAGACTGGCGCATCAACTGTAAAATAAACCACTTGTTAATGTATTTGTCAGATCACTTGTGTGATCCTTTGTGAGTTATGTTCATAACTGTATCTTTTGGGGAATGGCAGTTGTTCAGTCATCAATATAGTTTAGTTTATATGTGTAGTTTATACTCTATCATCAATAAAGTCATGCAGTAACAGGACACATTACAAATATTTGAGACCCATTGTAGTGCTTCCTTCTATATTTTAGTAATGCAAGTACAAAACACCACCCACACTTGAAGCCAGGGCAAGAAGAGACACTTTTACATTCCAGACAAACTTTTATTGATAAAAACTCCATATTTTGACTGAACGACTCCATAATCTGTGATGCACACCTTCAGTTAAAGTACTAGATTCCATTCCACTGAATGTATTAATTCATTCTGATTGCTGAGGCCACAGTAAAAGCAGATGACTTTAAATGCAACCCAGCCCTTGTAAAATTGACTTTACATCAGTGCAGCTATATGAAAATTGTGGTTAAATACAACAACGAAGTACTTTATTGTCACATTGGAATCGGAATCGCTGCTGTTTGGTTTTTCTTTTGAATTCTTGGATGGAATATGGGTGGGCAATATAAGCTGCATCTTCAGCCATCACCCATTTCAGATAACCTATGTTGAACTGTATAATCAGAGGAGTTATTGTTTAATTCGACCTTATAAAATTTTTTTCCCCTTTGTTATATTATTGTATTTTCTTTAAATCTATCCGAAATAAAGATTCATTCATTCACATTCCACCACTGGCTTTTAGTAACAAGTGTATTTCCCAAATATGTTTTAAACTTCATTTATTTAACCTCCACACATTTCTGTCTTTTGTCTAGGCAAGAGGGAAACGATCGATCCACCCCAAACTGGACCTTGCGTCACTATTTACAGAGATGCAGGCCTAAGATCTGCTGATCTGAGACCAGTGTGAGCTGCACATCCCAGCTGCTGAGTGACCCAGTCTGACAGTTTGAGTTTTGCACATTCTGAATAATCTGGAATTTGCTGCTGATTGTAATAAACAATTTAGTGACTTATGTGTTTGCATCATGATTTCTATTTTTGTCTTTTAATACACTTGTGGGAAAAGAGTCAATAGTACAAACCATTAATGGGTGACCTTGAAAATAATGACTCATTTTTAAGACATTTATGTCACATGGTGGTAACCTTCACATATAAAAAAGAGACATCTGCAAAAACTTCAGAGGTTTGTCAGTGCAATACTACATGAATGCATGTATAGTACATTGTTGATGCAGAGAATATATATTTCTACAGTATATGTATCGAGTAAATCAAGCATTTTCCATGTAACCTTGTGACTGCATTATTTTAATTGCTTTTAATGCTAGATCAAGTTTGTTTTGGCCTAAAATGCATCATAACTGTCAAATACATCTTATTATACCGAACTCGGTAATGTTTACTTTTGAATATACATTTTGTGGCTAATATAGTTATTAACCTGGCGATCGAGTTGTGTCAGCTGATCATTTTTTGCTATGACACCATCTCAGACTCAGTGCAGCTGAAGCAGGTACGTCCATGATGTCTCAACAGTCCAGGATTTTCACGCAGATCAGAGCCAGTTTTTTTTCCCACTATATTTTTATTGAACCTTTTTTTTTTTTACAAACAGCACACACAGTCAGACACTAACACAAAAGTAATTTAAAAACTAAACAATAAAATGACAAAAAAAGGTTAAAAAACAGAAACCATTAACAAAAACAAGTCAACAATGTTTCTCTGTTTAGGTAATCTATTACATTAGAATACATAATATACATACATTCACCAGCTTGGAATTTGCAAGGTCCACACATATCATTCACCTTCTTCAGAAGTTACGTTTACTTAATTTACATAATCAATGAAAGGTCTCCATATATTCTCAAACACATTTCCTTTGATTTCAGTATGTATGTTATTCTTTCTAGTGGAAACCAAAAGTGAGTTGGTTGTAGTCATTTTTCTAAGGTGTTTTGACGTGTAATTACCCATCCCTGAACACATATGCCTTATAAATATCAAGAGATGGGAAAATGATACTCAAATGACACTCAACATGCAAAATGGTGCTACAGTTGGATTGCCTTTCTTTAAAATTTTTAAAGTTATTTTGTAAGTAAAAGTGGGCTAGGATTAACTGGAAATATAACAAGTTTCCACATATAATTCCAAGGTCAATTGGCAATTCAATCAAACCAAAAAGGAATTGTTCAGCTGCTGCATTTTTCTGCAGTCATTTTCTACGGTGTTTTAGCGTGTAATTTCCCATCCCTGAACACATATCCCTTAAAAAGAACTATCAATGGGAAAATGATACACAAAAACAAGAATTTTACTACAGTTGAATTGGCTTTTTTAAAGTAATTTAAATTATTTTGTACGTAAAATAGGGCTATGATTAATTGGAAATATAACAAGTATCCACATATAAGTTCTTCATATAAGTTATAAGGAAGTTCTGCAACCACTGTGTGCTTGAGAAGCTGGGGACAACATTCTCCCACCACTGCGAGCTACGGTTTACTGCCCAGGTCCATGGTCTGCAGCGTTGATTTTGCAACAACACAGCCAACTAGAACACACACACAGCATACATATTAATACTGATAACCTGGCGACATCAAAATGCTGTACACAACAATGACATGATGATAAAATGACAATAGAAAGCATTAAATTACCAAAAACTTTTTCCTCGTGTGCTTGATGTGCCTGATATGCTGGGTAATTAAGCTCTCTGCTTCATATTCCCCAATGGCAACAACGAGTCTCTGGTACTGCTCCAACGTGTGTTCTCTCAATGCACGTCGTCTTCTCCTGTAAAAATCTCTTCTCCGCTTAAAAACATTCATTGTGTTCAAAAGCCAGAGAAGAACCAACGTGGAAATCCTCCGCTCGTAATCCGCCATTTTCTTTGTTGTGAAGACGTCGGTCGCCGGAGATGACGTCAGCAGAGTATGGGGCCGCCTCAATCCCGCCCACTACAGAGTTTACGCGGCTTTACAGGGTTGTAATGGGTCAACAACCCAGGGAGAGAGAAGTAGTGGAGAATCGAAACAAGTAAAAAAGAACTGTGACTATGGAAAAGAGCCATTAGTGCATGATCCGGGTCCTAAATCGGAGAGGGTCTTGATTGTGTGTGTGTGGTTTTGCATTTTTGTAAGGGGGAGGGGAATTGTTGTGTAGTGAGTGTGGTATGAGTGTGTGGCCTATGGGGCTTGCTGCACCCTGGCGTGACGTCAGGTGGGCACGGCCCACTGTATATAGTTCTGGGTGTGTGTTAATAAAAGTTCAGTTGGCTGAGTCTGTTGCATGGCATAACCCTGACTCCGACTCCCTTATTCAGACATAACACACCCCTGCTCTGTTCTGCTGTTGGTCTGTGATGACGGCATCAGGCTGCCACGCCACAGTGATGTTGGTGGGCTGCTTTAGCACTGCCAGTATTGGTAGTGGAAGCAGCATTAATTCTGCTGGCAATAGTGCTCGTGCCCATGCTGGTCCCATAAACAACTGTGGATCATTTCTTAAGAGTTGAACTGAAATTAAGTCTTGATTTTGTATTTGTAACTTTGTTGTGTGGGGATTTAACCATTTGTCGTATTTTCTTCATAATCTCCTAAAATGCTATGATCCACTACAGTTGAATCCCTTTGTAAAAATAAAGTTCAGTATGAGATGGCACACCTGACATGCCCCACACTGAAAACTCTTGTAATCACAGCTTTAGGCAGGAGTCACGTGGTGTGATGACATGGGTGGGGGTATACGTACGCCCCTACTCATGACTCCACAAGGGAACAGAAGTTACATACACAATTGGTACATTTTCCATATTTGGCTACTTATAGCAAAACATGACAGTGAAGACATACTTGTGGTTTTGTTCTTTAACGGGAAGTTGCTTGAGAGATTCTGAAGTATTATAGAGGGTTAACTCTTTAGGAAATACTGCAGCACTAATTTTGAGCAATATAGATGTGGAAAACCAGAGTTTGTCTAAGTTTGTCTAAGTTTGTGTGATGACTTTGTCATCAGATCATTTTGAATTTTGTTTACTTGTTGAAACTGACCTCCTACAGTTGTTTCAAAATTTAGAACTGTAGGAGGTTGTTAATCATTAGCCAGAAATGGGATTTTCCCATAAATTTGTCTGAAGAATCTTCAGTTAATGTGTTGTTCCTGCATCTGACTCAGAATACGTTTTGCTATATTTGTTCATGTACTTTAAATGTACATGGGTGGGCACAAATGGTTAGAAGTGGTTATGTCTCATGCTGCTGGATTCAACTAGTCTGTGACGTGTATGGTCACTGTGGTGATGATATTGCTTTGCTGTGTGTCTTTTTTTAACCTGTTTGGACGGCAAGTCATTGCAAAATTTGTCATTTCTGTGGCGCTACCTCTGCTGTCCATCTATCTGCCTGTCCATCCACATTTCATAAATTCTGCTACTCTTCCTAGCAATTGTGCAGAAAATCACCAAACTTATTTGCTCCTCTGGGGCAAAGAAGGAGAGGAGGACCCAATCGCCATGCGATTCTGGTAAACCATGATTTATTGTAGCAAAATAATGGAAAATAAACACTGCACAAGGGCAGAAATTAAATGCAACAACAAACCAGATGACATGGAGTGAAAATGGCGATAATAAATCCAAACAGCGTGGTGAACAACCGTGATGTTAACATACGGACACATAAGAACACAGACTGAAAAGGAACATATATAGACAGGGGAGCAATCAGGACAAAACAGAACAGGTGAGCACCATCAAGGCCATCAGACAGCACTGGACGGGCAGGACAGTGAGAACACAGAGGGGATACACACCAAACATGATAAATGGGTCAAAACTGAAACACAAAGCGTGGACAGGGGCTGCAGACCTGACCAGACCACCACAGTACCACCCCTTTAAGGGTTGGACTGTAGTATAACACCCATAAGAGAAAAAAAAAAGAAAACCCAAAAGCCCTCACGGGGTGGGTGGTGGGGGAAAAGGCCAGGCAGGCCGAAACAAACTCCCTCTCCAGTAAAGTCCAACACAAAATGATTCCAGGGCCATCGGACCGGAGAGCAGGTCAGGTCAGGGGGCCTATCCAAGTCCATAGGGCCCCAGACCAGAGCACAGAGCGCGTCGGGTGGTCTGCCAGAGTCCCAAGACCACCGGGCCAGACAACAAAGCAGATCAGGGAGCCTAACCCAGTTCATGAGCCTCCATATTTCAAAACATAACTAGTCGGGTGGTCTCCCAGAGTCCCTAGACCACCAGACTGGAGAGCAGACCAGGTCCACAGATAATTTCAGTGGCGTTTTAAGCTTAGGTGAAAATGGCAAGGAATTCTTAAACTCTGGATGAGACGGCTTGGATGCGCTGACCTCTGGATGAGACGGCTGGGGCGTGCTGACCTCTGGATGAGACAGCTGGGGGCGCGCTGACCTCTGGATCAGATGACTGAAGCATACCGTCTTCATGTGCTGATGGTTTAAGTGTGCTGAATCCCGAATGAGACGGCTGGGGTGCGCTGACCTCAGGCTGAGACGGCAGGGGTGCATCCGGTCCAGATGCCCTGAAACCCTCCTCTGACGCTGCCACCTCGGACAAGGAGAAAGAGGTACAGGTTGAAGCAGGAATCACACCCAAACAGTCAGCAGAAGAGCTTTGCAATGAGAGCTCAGAAACAGATGGATGGTGCGACTGGGTCTCCTCACCAAGGTAAGACGAGACCTCTCTAATGCAGATATTAAAAAACAAAGAAGAGGACTTCCCTTAACTCCTGCGCTTCCGCTGGCGAGGACCCCGGGTGCTGCCGATGTTGGGATGACGGCCTCAAGAGCAGCATTCTCTGCAGAAGCGTGCATGTGAGGCACAACAATCTCTGCTGAAGCGTACATATGAAACGGAACAGTCACTGCTGAAGCGTGCACATGAGGTGGAACAGTCACTGCTGAAGCATGCACGTGAGGCAGAGCAATCGCTGCTGGAGTGTGCACGTTTGTTTAAGTTTAACTTTAATGTTTGGTTGAAAGGGAAATTACATACTAATGAACATTAATACAAATATAAGTACACCAATAAAGGTTGTTCAGTGTTCAACAGAGAGAGTTCTCGTTCCTCCATTATTCCGACATAACATTTGGCGACGAGGAAAAATGGGTGCGTGTGTCAGAGAGCCGCCTCCTTTCCTTCAGCATCAGGGGGCACAAGATATACTGTATGCTTGCTGGAGGACCATGTTCGAGGTGTATATGACAGCGGCCAGACTCGATAGCATCAGCGAGGAGAGACGGAGGAGCCTGCTAGAGCATTACCTCAGCACTAAAGGACAACGTCTTTTTTTCGGGCTGTGTGACGATGGCTCGCTGGAAAATGGGCTTGCACTTATGGACAGTACCTTTGGTGACCAGTCTACCATCACTGAAAAAAGGTTTGGATTCTTTGACCGAAGACAGCTAGCGGGTAAGTCCAGACAGGAGTTTATCATGGAGCTATGCTGATTAGCGAGGGAGTGCGCCTTCGGGCCTATGGCGGAGGAGCTAGTAAGAGATAAGCTAGCTCACAGCACCACTGACTCTGGGCTAGGATGCATGCTAAGGCTAACTCGGAAACCTCTGTCACTGGAAAGTGTGTTGGACTTAGTGAAGCAGAGGGAATCCGCTACACTGCAGAAGCTACTATCACCAGCTAGCAAGGAGTCGACTACTGGGGGCTTCCCACCGAATGCTACGGTTTGCATGCTAACTAGGCCTCGTAGATGAGCTAACAGGAAGAAGAGGAAGTTGAAGGCACGTAGCAGAATGAATTCTTTGTCTCCTAACCTAATGATAGTGGAGCCCAGAGACACTGGATGGGTGTGTGTAGCACGCATGGGGAAAGGGCCGCTGAAGTGGTACATGCTCCAGCTCAATGGGGTCGGCATGCCCCTCATGGTGGATTTGGAGGCCGGTAGATCCATCTTGTGTTTGGCTACACTGAGGACACTGTTCCCTGGGAAGGCTATCAGCACAGGAGCGGTGAAGATGTTCAGGTATGGACATGCGAAGATTGAAATGGTGGGCACAGCGGAGTTCTTGATGACGTGTCGGTCGAGGACAGTGCCCAAATTATCTTTCTATGTGGCACGCCAGGGGGCGGACTTATTGGGAATCGACCTGCTGGGGGAGCTGGGTTTCTCCATAAGGGACCCGGAGGGCTCGACCATGCTGATGGTAGAGCCCGATTGGCACTTCCACTGGCCGACCTTTTTTAGGGGCCTGGGTGGTATAGATACTTTCTACCATCACCCTCTCATCGACAAAAGCGTGACACAAAAGATTCAGCCGTTGCGGTGACTTCCCCTCACACTGCGTGATGAGGTGTCAGCGGAGCTGTCCAAGCTGCTGGAGTCCGGCGTCGTTGAGAAAGTGGACACATTGCCGTGGATATCCAACCTGGTGGTGGCCCAAAAGAAAGGGGGGGGGGCACCCAGCCATGCATAGACCTCCGGATGGTAAACAAGGTGGTCATCCCGGACAGGTACCCTCTCCCGACCATGGGGGAGCTTACGGCGACATTCAGTGGGTCCCAGTTCTTCACGAAGCTGGATCTCCGTCAGGGCTACCTACAGGTACCACTCCATCCGGATAGCAGAAACCTGACCGCATTTGTGACTCACATGGGGGGTTTTAGGTATACCCGGATGCCATTCGGCCTGAGCTCAGCACTTAGTTGTTTCCACAAGGTGATGGTCACAATGCTAGCTGGTCTCAGGGGCGTGGTGGCATACTTAGACGACATTGCGGTACATGGCGCGTCGTGAGAAGATCATGACGGGAGGCTGGAGAGGGTCCTAGCAACACTCCAAGAGCACGGGGTTACCCTAAATGGCGAGAAGTGTATCATTGCGGTGGGCGCCGTGGAGTTCGTGGGGTTTCGTCGTTTCTGGGCATGGTTAACTTCTAAGGAAGGTTCATTCCCCGCTATTCGGAAACAAGTCGAGCCTCTCCGAGCTCTGTTAAAGCAGGATGCACCGTGGGAGTGGACCTCTGCATGCTAGGCGGCGGTCGCCAGGTTGAAGGCGCAACTAACCTCCCCACTGGTGTTGGCTCATTTTGACCCCAACCGGGGGCGGTCATGTCCCAGGTTCAGAACAGCACAGAACGGCTGGTGGTGTTCGCGTCAAGGTCCCTCTTGGCAGGGGAACAGAAGTATGCTGTGGGCGAGAGGGAGGCACTGGCCTGTGTCTGGGCATGTGAGAGGTGGAATATTTACCTCTATGGGCATCATTTCACCTTGAGAATGGACCACCGGGCACTCACAACTTTGCTGGAGACGTTGGAGTCGGGGCACAGACCGCTGAGAATCCATAGGTGGTCTGAGAGGTTGAGTGCCTATAACTTCACCACCAAGTTCACTCTGGGCAAAGAAAACATCATGGCGGACCTCCTGTCTCACACCACGGTTAATTCCTCCCTGCCGAAAGATGGTGACGATGGCCTGGCCGATGTGGACCTGATCCATGGGCTACACGGAACCCTCCAGAAGATAGTATCTCCTCAGGAATTCAAGGAGGAGTCAGAACGGGATCCGGTGCTGGCGGAATTGCACTCGGAGATCAGAGAGGGTTGGCCAGTGAGGGTGCAGGGCGAGTTGGCACCTTATCACCGTTTCAAGGATGAGCTGAGCTGCTGGAACAAGGTGTGCGTGGCTAGAGGACAGTGTGCTCTGATTCCGTCATCTCTGAGGGCTCGGGTCCTGGCGATGCTGCATGAGGGGCACTTGGGGGTGGTCAAGGTGAAATAACACAGTAGGGGCGCTGTTTGGTGGCCGAGTATTGACAAGGACACTGAGGCCACGGTGAAGCACTGTGTCCCATGCTTGGAGAGCGGCAAGACGGGCGGACCACCTCCCCCACCACTACAGCCAGTGCCGTACCCTGAAGGACCTTGGAAACACATCGAATTGGACATCTCTGGAAAACTGCATCCGGCACCTATGAATAGCCGATTCCTGCTTGTGGCCTATGACGTGTTCTTGAAGTGGCTGGAGGTGCTTCCAACCAACTCGATCACAACGGAAGTTGTCACAGGGTTCCTGACATCGCTGTTTGCTAGGTGGGGGACCCCGAGCACAGTTACGATGGGCAATGGCACTCAGCTTATCGCCGGAGAGTTTGAGGAGTTTCTGAGCAGCAGGGGCATGGAACATGTAAAGATGGCATTCTACCATCCCCAGGCCAATGGAGGCGTGGAGTGGTTTAATAAAATGTTGAAGAATGGACTCAGAGCCCACCTGGCGGATGGTTTCACATTCTCAGATGCTCTTCATAACACATTGCTGCATTATAGAGCATTAGTCCATGCCACGATGGGCTGTTCGCCGGCGTTTCTCATGCTGGGGCGCAAGCTACTCTTGCTGGTGAGCCGGCTGAGACCACCAATGACAGGTGCTTTGGAGGAAATGGAGGCAATGCAGAGCTGGGTCGCCAGTCAGCAGCGTAGAATGAAACAGAGGTTGGACAGGAAGCACAGGACGAGAGACCATGGTTTGAGGGAAGCAGACCAGGTGTGGATCCAGCACCTGGTTTGTTGCCACAAGTTACAGCTGCTGTGGACTGGGTCACAGCGGATCATGAGGCGGCGGGTCCCGGACACGTTTGAGCTGGAGGACGGATCTCGGTGGCATGCCAGCAGGCTGAGAAGATCGCCACCGCTGCCGCAGAGGACTGAAACTACAGCTGGACGTTTCAGTGGGAGCTGGGACTGGGGGGTCCTGTCTGATGTGGACCCACAGGCTAGGCCGGCAATGCCAGGTGCAGGGTCCCCTCTGAGGGGACACCCGGCTAGAACTCGTCAGAGGCCTAGGTACCTGTAGGACTTTGTGGTAAAGATTGTTTGGATTGGTGCCGGTTGAGACTAGCGGCAGAATAATCCGCTCCAACCAGGTGGGGCGTTCTAGTAGTCTACCCAGACGCCCGGGTAAGGGTTCACTTGTTTATAGTTTTATGTACAGTATGTGTTTAAAAAATGGTGGTATGTGTACACTATGTTCTGTGCTTGTTGGGTTATTGAGCTGGGGGCCTGGAACTTTGTGTGTGTGTGTGTGTGTGTGTGTGTGTGGGTGGGTGGGTGGGGGGAGTGTTACATATGGGAATTGTACTGTGGAGCTTGCCGTAGCTCAGCCGGGGTTGGGAGGGTGAGTGACGTCAGGCGGGCTACGGCGGGGATATATATTGGAATGTGAAGTGCAATAAAGGTTGTTCAGTCTTCAACAGAGAGAGTTCTCCGTCCTCCATTATTTCAACATAACACATACACAAGAAGAACATCTGCAATGAAACTGTACAAAGTGGATATGCTAAAGCACAAGAGTTAAGGTGCTACAAAATAAAACATTCAAATGTCACACGAGTGAAGTGCTGTGTATGCGTACACACACACATGCACCCAAGCACCTCACAGCAACAACAAACAACAGCAACAAACAAGAGGCGGGGCATATGTGTGTGATACACACACACACACACACACACACACACACACACACACACACACATATATATATATATATATATATATATACACTACCGTTCAAAAGTTTGGGGTCACCCAGACAATTATTTTGTGTTTTCCATGAAAAGTCAAACTTATTTACCACCATGAGTTGTAAAATGAATAGAAAATATAGTCAAGACATTGACAAGGTTAGAAATAATGATTTGTATTTGAAATAATAATTTTTTCCTTCAAACTTTGCTTTCGTCAAAGAATCCTCCATTTGCAGCAATTACAGCATTGCAGACCTAACATGATTGCACAAGGGTTTTCTAATCATCCATTAGCCTTCTGACGCAATGAGCAAACACATTGTACCATTAGAACAGTGGAGTGATAGTTGCTGGAAATGGGCCTCTATACACCTATGTAGATATTGCACCAAAAACCAGATATTTGCAGCTAGAATAGTCATTTACCACATTAGCAATATATAGAGTGTATTTCTGATTAGTTTAAAGTTATCTTCATTGAAAAAAAGTGCTTTTCTTTCAAAAATAAGGACATTTCTAAGTGACCCCAAACTTTTGAACGGTAGTGTATATATATATATATATATATATATATATATATATATATATATATATATATCACGGGACAAAAGTGACTTCCACTGAGGGTAGTCCAATGCACTCTGAGAAACCACTGAAAATATCATGTCATTATGACTACTGGTCTTTGCGCAAAATTTTAAACAATTTTGTGCAGTACCTCGTGTTAGCAGTAGGTGCTGGTGTGACAGTTTTGTGAATATTAATATACAGACGTGTTCAGAATGGGATCAGTATGATTTGTGCAAAGTTTGGTCCAAATCAGACGAGGATTATCTGAGCTGTAACTGTCATGTTTTGCACTGCGAGGAAGCCATTGAAGCATGCTGGTCACCATGGAAACAGTTCTGGACTATTTACATGTACTGTCAATGAGCCCTAGTCATTCCTTCATGTCATTTTTTCTGCTGGTGAGAGAAAAAGAAAGAAAACAGTTTTCAGCAATTCTTTCTTTAATCAATAGGGGCACTAAAACTTTGGTTTATTATTTTTATATAGACACATTCGGGGCAGGACGAATATTGATCGTAGAAAATTTGGTGCAAATCGTCCAAAGTTTGTCCATTTTACAAGGGTCCGATGTTGTAACCAGTAGGCGGCACTCTAACTTTTGTCATTTTTATATAGGAGCATTCAGGATGGGACTATTATCCATTTTCGAAAATTTGGTGACAATCAGACAAAATTTATCCAAGATACAACTTTCCAATGTTTCATGGTGAGGAGCCAAACTTCACCATGTCACCATGGCAACACTTCCCTGTCACTTATGGGTTGTCCACCCATATAAGACTATATATGACAGTCACCTCAACCATTGTTCAAGATTTCATGACTCCAGGTCGTTCCTAATCCTGCAACCAAGTTCAAGGATTGAATGGCAAGGAGGGTGTGTCCATGGTAGCATGTGTGACATCATGCTAAAGTTGATGTGCAGTTATGATCATCGCTTTGGTCTAATGAATCTCAGAAAATTTCATGTCATTCTGGCCAGTGGCGCATGAATAATAAATAAAACAGTTTTCAGCAATTCTTTCATTAACCAGTAGGTGACGCTATATCGTTTGTCAGGTATTTTGATGTTGACGCGTTCCGGGTGGGAATATTTTCCATCATGGAAACTTTGGTGCACATCGGAAAAGTTTTGCCCGAGTTACAGTTGCTTGATTTTGTAAGGGGAGGAGTCAAACCTTGCCATGGCGCCATGGCAACACTTCCCTGTAGGTTATGTGCAGTCCACCCATATAGGACTATATATGACAGTCATGTCAACGTATGTTCCAAATTTCATGACTCTGGGACCTTCCCAACCCTCCCCATAAGCTCACGGATTGAATGGTGAGGAGGGCGTGTCCATAGTAACACTTGTGATGTCATGCTAAAGTTGATGTGCATTTATGATTATCCCTTTGGTCTGATGAATCTCAGAAAATGTGTGTCGTTCTGGCCAGCAGCGCGTGAGTAATAAATATAAGCGTTTTCAGCAATTCTTCCTTTAACCACCCGGGGGCTCTAACTTGTGTTTATTATTTGTATATACATGTGTTTGCAGTGGGACTAATATCGAACATGCAAAATTATGTGAAAATCATACAAAGTTTGTCCAATTTACAAGTGTCTGTTGCTCTAACCACAAGGTGGCGCTATAACTTTTGTTTATTATTTTTACATAGACGTGTTCGGGGCAGGAGTCTTATCCATTGTCGAAAATTTGGTGGAAATCAGATGAAGTTTGTCCAATTTGCAAGTTTTTGATATTCCATGGCAAAGAGTCAGCGTCAGTTATGTGTTGTCCACCCATATAGGATGATATATTACAGCCACCTCAACCTATGTTCAAGATTTCATGACTGCAGGTCATTCCTAATCCTGTAAAAAAGATGAAGGATTGAATGGCGAGGAGGGCGTGTCCATAGTAACACGTGTGACGTCATGCTAAAGTTGATGTGCAGTTATGATCATCTCTGTGGTGTGATTAATCTCAGAAAATTTCACGTCAGTCTGGCAAGTGACACGTGAGTAATAAATAAAACAGTTTTCAGCAATTCTTTCGTTAACCACTATGTGGGGCTATAACTTTTGTCAGGTATTTTAATGTTGACGCGTTTGGGGCGGGACTATTTTCCATCATGGAAAGTTTGGGGGGCATCGGACAATTTTTGCCCAAATGACAGCTGTTTGAAGTTGTAAGGGGACGAGCCAAACTTCACCATGGCGCCCTGGCCACACCTTTTGAGATTTTGTCTTAATTTATACAATTTTATATGGCAGTGGCTCACGAGGTAGAGCGGGTCATCTAATAACCGGATGGTTGGCGGTTTGAATCCCGCTCTCCCCAGATATCCTGCCGTTGTGTCCCTGGGCAAGACACTTCACCCACATTGCCTCCAGTGTCCGTAACACTGGGTATGAATGTGTATAAATGTATAAAAAATGTTCGGTGGTGGCCGGAAAGGCCGTTGGCGCAGATTGGCTGCCACGTTTCCGTCAGCCTGCCCCAGGGCAGCTGTGGCTGGAGAAGTAGCTTGCCACTACCACTGTCTGTCTGGAGTGAATGAATAATGTACCTATTTGTAAAGCGTCTTTGAGTATATATGATAAAGCGCTAAATAAAATTGATGCATTATTATTATTATTATTATTAATTTTTAATGGCCAATGCCTATAGATGCCACCATGTAAAAATGAGCTCAATCGGAGCAGGTCCCTAGGAGTAGTTCATTCAAATGCAAGGTGTGACTTTTTTCCAAATTGGAGGTTGGCCGACTTTGAGGAAAGATGGCGGCCTTCCTGTTGGTGGTGGGTATGGGCCACAATTATGTTTTTTGCATGTCTTGAGGTGATGCACACCTCACCCAAATTTTATGTCTGTATGGCAAAGTTTATGGTCTCCAGTCTCCATAGACCTTGTACGTTTGGTCCCACCCACAAAAATTAGGGGTGGCTGGGGGCACATATGTTTTCCAGTTTATCGAATTTTTCACCGGGTCTGAGGGGTCTGCCAAAAAAAATACCCAAATTTTATGTCTGTACGGCAAAGTTTATGGTCTCCAGTCTCCATAGACCTTGTACGTTTGGCCCCACCCACAAAAATTAGGAGTGGGTGGGCACATATGTTTTCTAGTTTATCGAATTTTTCACCAGGTCTGAGGGGTCTCCCAAAAAAAATCGCATTTTGGTTAACGTTCAGAGGGTGAAAAATTCATTTGTTTAGGCGGAAGAATTTCTTCAAGCTGAGCAATTACAATAGGGCTTTAGCTGACAAAACAGGCTACAACAATCAGAACAGAGTAAGGACAACAGGGGCCAGAAAAATACAGGCACACACCCTGCACCCAAAAAAAAAAAACCTATGGGGAGAAGATAGAAAATATAACACGGAGCAACTATAGAGCATGGGAAAAAAAAAAAAAAATCACAAAAATACTCCATAATGCACAGGTGGAAAAACAGACAGGACAATAAATGCAATTAAACCTGCAAGCAGGTGTAAACGGGCCTTCGCCCCCCGCGCGCCCATGGAACCCGGCGCCTGTTGTCCCTTGCTGGCTCGGAAAATGTGCCGCCATCACTGCAAGGGCTGCATGAATAATAAAGTAAACCATTTGGCGCAGATCTTCCTGTGAGCAGTAAGTGGCACTATCCCTTTTGTCAAATACAGTATTTTTATGTAGGAGTGCGCGGAGTGGGATTAAGCTCCATCATAGCAATTCCGGTGACAGTCATGTTTTGTATGGTGAGAAAGCCATTGAAGCATGCCGGTCGTCATGGAAACAGTTCTGTACTATGTACATGTACTGTCAATGAGCCCTAGTCATTCCTTCATGTTTGTTTTTTTTTTTCTGCAGGTGAGAGAAAAAGAAAGAAAAAAGTTTTCAGCAATTCTTCTTTTTAACAATGGGGCACTAAAACTTTTGTTTGTTATTTTTATGTAGACACGTTTGGTGCAGGACTAATATCGATCGTAGAAAATTTGGTGAAAATTGTACCAAGTTTGTCCAATGTACAAGTGTCAGTTATTGAAAGGCAAGGCGTGGTTTTTCATGGCAACTGTGCTTATCGCAGGACAAAAGGGATGTCCACTGAGGGTAGTCCAATGCACTCTGAGAAACCACTGAAAATTTCATGTCATTGTGAGTACTGGTGTTTGAGCAAAATTTGAAACAATTTTTTGCAGTACCTAATTTCAGCAGTAGGTGCAGGTGTTAAAGTTTTTTGAATATTGATATGCAGACATGTTCAGAGTGGGATCGGTATGATTTGTGAAAAGTTTGGCCAAAATCAGACGAGGATTGTCTGAGATGTAACTGTCATGTTTTGCATGGCGAGAAAGCCATTGAAGAATGCCGGTTGCCATGGAAACAGTTCTGTACTATGTACATGTACTATCAATGAGCCTAAGTAATTCCTTCATGTAATTTTGTTAAGCTGGTGAGAGAAAAATAAAGAAAACAGTCGTCAGTAATTCTTCCTTTAATCATTAGGGGGCGCTATGACTTTTGTTTATTATTTGTATATAGACGAGTTCGGGGAAGGGAGAATATTGATCGTATAAAATTTAGTGCAAATCGTACAGTTTGTCCAATTTACAAGGGTCCAATGTTGTTACCACTAGGTGGCACTAAAACTTTTGTTATCTTATATAGGAATGTTCAGGGTGGGACTATTATCCATTGTCGAAAATTTGGTGAAAATCAGACAAACTTTGTCCAAGATACAACTTTCCGAAATTTCATGGTGAGTAGTCAACTGTTGCCATGTTGCCATGGCAACACTTCCCTGTAAGTTATGTGTTGTCCACCCATATTGGACTATATATGAGAGAGACCTCAACATTTGTTATAAATTTTATAACTCCAAGACCTTCCCACCCCTCCCCATAAGCTCATGGATTGAATGGCGAGGAGGGTGTGTCCATGGTAACACGTTTGATGTCATGCTAACATTGATGTTCAGTTATGATCATTGCTGTATTGTGATGAATCTCAGAAAATTTCACGTCATTCTGGCCAGCGGCGCATGAATAATAAATAAAACAGTTTTAAGCAATTCTTTTGTCAACCGCTATTTGGCGCTATATTGTTTTTCAGGTATTTTGCTGTCATTGCGTTCGGGGCGGGACTATTTTCCATCATGGAAAGTTTGGTGCACATTGGACAGGTTTTGCCCGAGTTACAGGTGGTTGAAGTTGTAAGGGGAGGAGTCAAATTTCGCCATGGCACCCTGGCAACGCCTTTTGAGATTTTGACTTAATTTATACAATTTTTAATGGCCAATGCCTATAGATGCCGCCATGTAAAAATGAGCTCAATCGGAGCAGGTCCCTAGGACTAGTTCATTCAAATGCGAGGTGTGACTTTTTTCTGAATTGGAGGTGGACGTTCTATCATGGAAAGTTTGGTGCACATCAGACAGGTTTTGCCCGAGTTACAGGTGGTTGAAGTTGTAAGGGGAGGAGTCAAATTTCGCCATGGCGCCATGGCAATGCCTTTTGAGACTTTGACTTAATTTATACAATTTTTAATGGCCAATGCCTATAGATGCCGCCATGTAAAAATGAGCTCAATCGGAGCAGGTCCCTAGGACTAGTTCGTTCAAATGCGAGGTGTGACTTTTTTCCGAATTGGAGGTGGGGCAACTTTGAGGTGAGATGGCAGCCTTCCTGTTGGCGGTGGGTATGGGCCACAATGGTGTTTTTTGCATATCTTGAGGTGATGCACACATCACCCAAATTTATGTCTCTACGGCAAAGTTTATGGTCTCCAGTCTCCATAGACCTTGTATGTTTGGCCCCACCCACAAAAATAAGGGGTGGGGGGGGGCACATATGTTTTCCAGTTTATCAAATTTTTTGCCGGGTCTGAGGGGTTTGCCAAAAAAAATCGCGTTTTGGTTAACGTTCAGAGGGTGAAAATTACGATCATTTTGGTGCAACGCGAAAAGAAAAATAAAGAAACGGAGCAGATACAATAGGGCTTTCGCCAACTGACGTTGTCAGTGGCTCAGGCCCTAATAACAGGAATACTAACAGGGCACAAACAGAAATACCAAGTCTATAGACCAAAATACACAGGCCCAGAAGAAATAAATGGCAACCACATATCCTTCAAACAGAGGAAGGGAGAGGGGGAAAAAAAACACGCTAAATAGCGGCGAATACCTACAGTTTAAATCGATACAAATAAACGGTTATAGGCAACAAAATACATCTCTCAGACTACGGAGGGAACAATCAAAAGGAGAGAGAGAAAAAAAAAAACACGCACTAAGGAGCGGCGAAATACATAGTTCAATAACAAACACACCAGCGCATCCCAAAAATTACAGAAGAGCAGAAAAAAAACACAGGGATGACAGCAGGCTGAGCACAATGGCATGAAAGCAAATAGTTCAGGGGGTCTTCCAGCGTCTAGCGTCCAAACCGCTGGCAGGGAAAAAAGGAAAAGTTTGGGTGGCCTACCCCAGTCCCAGGCCAGGAAAAAATAGTACCTCTGGCGGCCGGACCAGATCACCGAACAGAAAGTTAAGTTTGTCGGGTGGCCGACCCAGAACGCCAAACGGGCGAAGCAGTCTCCGAGGCGGCTGACCCGCGTCATACAGCCACCAGGACTGCAGGGGAGAATTCAGAGACGGCCTCCCTGTTGAGAGGAATAGCGAGGGAGAGCCAAGCCGATAACGGGAAATCCTAGCGGCCCCAGATGGAAGGGAAAAGGGGATGGGAAAAGAGAAAGGGACCAGTCCGTTGTCGATCAGCGAAAGATCTGCAGTTCCTTGTCCGAACCCCACACGGACTGACGCTGCGCTCTTGTTGGATCCCAATCGGGACCATGCAGCACCCATGACGGACCCGATTGGGCCGGAACCACAGCCCTGATGGGCCCCGACTGGGTCAGAGCTGCACCCACGACGGACCCCAATTGGGTCGGAACCACTCCCGTGACGGACCCCGACTGGGTCAGAGCTGCACCCACGACGGACCCCGACTGGGCCGGAACCACTCCCGTGACGGACCCCGACTTGATCAGAGCTGCACCCACGATGGACCCCAACTGGGCCAGTGCAGCACCAGGGATGGCCTCCAAACCCGAACTCGGAACCTCCAATGCAGCGACCAGAATAGACTCTGCACCGGTGACCCTGGGAGAAGGATCAGGAGAAGAAAGAGAACCGGGATCAGGATCACCGGCAGCGACAGAGCCCAGCGAGACAAGCTCGGAGGCAGTGGACGGCTGCACCAGGCTTGTCTCCCCGAGAGATAGGCAAAAATGCTCCAGAATTGATAGGAGAAAGACAAAACAGAGCACTTGCCTGGTCTTGAGTTCTGTCACTGTCCAGGACTTCAACGATCTGGGTTCCAATGGAAGAAGGTCGTCTTCAGGTTCCCACTTGGCTATGGCAGGCTCCGCAACCGGCATGATGGTGTCCACAGTCCGGAGATTCCCTGACGATGATGTCCACACTGAAGACCAGCACGGCATGGTGGCAGGGGATCCGTGGCCTGTCCCGGTCGGACTGTCCCTCCGTGGAGACCCGGGGACGCTTGCTCGTTGGCGCAGGCTCCAATTTGCAGTCCGCTCTCTTCCTTTGCCCATGACGTGGCTGTGGGGCTGGAACCAAGTATTCCAGGGCCGCAGGCTCCCTCCTTGTCCAACGGCGTAAACCTGGTGCCGAAGAACACTCAGGCGAAGGAGACACAAAGGTAGCAGGTTCATAATTAATTACTGCAGCAGGTGGGGAAAGCTCAGGGGACTGTGAACCCCAAACTCCACCCCCAGGGATCAAACAAGGCAATTCACCCAGTGAAGGAAAAGAATGAGGAGGCACTTGCCTGATCCGCTGAGGGCTGATGGAACCTGCTGCAGTGGACTTGGTTCTTCACTTCCCCCGCTGGATGGAGATGGAAGACCCCCCCCCCCGGGAACTCAAAGAGGAGCCGCTCGCACCGGATCAGGAACAGGAACGGGGCAGCCGGAGACGGACCCGTGGACCTCACAGCAGCTGGGGGGAGCATCGGGGGGGGGGACAGCTGAGGCGATCCGGGAATGAGGAGCTGACGGAACAGCAGGGACAGATGACCTGGAGTTGGAGGCTGCTGTGTTCTCCTCCTGTCGTGACGCAGGAGCAACAGCTGGCTGGGAGGCAGAGTTCCTTCGGTGACCCGGAACTGGATCCGGACGGGGTTCTCACTGAGGTTTACAATGGGCATTGTGACGGACGTTTTCTGGCAGAGGGTGAGGCGAAGGTGAGGTCTGGGAAACGCCGCTCCTGCGCAGAAACAGAGACGAGAAGGTCAGCATATTCGAGGTAATCATAAAGTTCTGGATTCCTCTCCACCAGCCTGGCCGCCACCGTCACATGCTTCATGATCTGAGTTGGATGGGAGGCGGAGTGAGCTGCAGCCACTCGGTCCCAGATGGAACTAGCTGTCAGCTGTAAATCCTCTGAGGGAATCCCGACTGACGTCTCACTCCGTTGGGTATACCCCTAGGTGGTGCGAACTCCTGGACTGGATGAGGGACAGGAATGGGATCCCGAAGTGAGGATCGAGGATGCCTCCTCTTCGGCTTCCTGCCGGAGTTTCCCTCCAGCCCACGGAGCTTCTCCCGGTCCGCAGAGATGTCCGCCATCCTCGCTGTGATCTCAGGATGGTCGGTGTAGCGAGGATGGCAGCTAATAGTTGCCTCAGTGAGGTCCAGGTACCAGCGCAAGCTGCTGGGGATGGGATGACTATGAGCGTTGGAGAGGATCCCATTGATCTCGATGAGAGCCATGACTAGCTCGTAGCCAAGACCCATGGCATAGCCCTTAGGTGGTGATGCCATCTCCCAGCACGTTGGTACACGTAAAAGTGGAAAATCAAGCCCAACACAAACTCACGGTAACCGGCGTCTCCTTTGGCTGCGACCTACTGTTATGGAGCGGTCCTGGCGGACTGCTAATGGGGCACTGTAGGCAGCCGATGAGTTTGTAAATTTATTGAATACGGATAAACACTGCAAAATAATGAGCGTCGTGGGGCAAAACACAAATAAAGGCAAGACACAACACTTACATATAATTAGCAAGGACAGAACCAAATGCTGGAGAGAACTGGCTTCGGGAGTAGGGAAATCAGACTGGAAAGGCAGAGGTCACAGCCCCGAGCAAACAGAGCTGCTCCCTAAAATAGGGCTTGACAGATTAATCAGCTGATGAAAAGTCATCAGCTGAATGGAGTCCAGCCGTCCTGTGGAGCTCGGCACTGACAGCCGGAAGCCCCACTGAGACGCTGTCATAAAAAAAGCGTGGAGGCCAAGTGGTGCACCTGAGGAGAGAACGGGGAACTTACCGGACAACCCAAGTGCAGACAGAGTCAGCACACGGACCATGGCAGGCTCTGGATTCCCCCAGCGGCCTCTGAGGTGTCTCCTCTCCTCCCCGAGCATTCCTCCTCCATCCAACGGTCGATGAGGGCAAGCAAGACTAGTCTCTCCTCCTCCCTCTCGCGGTGCTCCTCCTCAATCCAGCGGTCTATCTGGGCTAGCAGGGACCGTCCCTCCTCCTCTGTCATAATATCAGGGGACAGAGCCTGCCCAGGCTCAAGGGATGACGCAGGAGTAGGGGAGCTGCGGGAGGATGGTGTCTTCTTCCACCGCAAGCATTTCTTCCGGTGGGAGGATGGCTTCGACATCGCATCTGGTGGGGGGAAGAGGAAGGAGAGGATGTTGTTCACCCGCAGAACTAACCAGAGGTCAGGGTGATGCTGCATGATGTCTTCAGCAGTGAGCCGTGCCAGCCGAACGTCCTCAGGAGACTGCGGCCACTGAGTAGAAAAGAGCGCCTGCTCCAGGAGGTCCTGCGCTCTCAGCTCCTCGTCCGTCCAGTCCTCCATTGTGTAGCTCGGTGGAGAAAAAGAAAAAGATTGAAAAAGGAAAAGAAAAAATGCTCGACTACTCTGCTGGGTTTTCTTTTGCGGGCCGGAGCATTCTGTTATGACCCCTCATGCACCATCACGCAGCCCAGAGAGGGAGGAATGGAAAACCCACGAGCAGGAGTAGATTTGTGCACTTTATTGAACATAAACCCAAATATTGTCCAGCAAAACAGTCACATAATAAAGCAGAGTGTTGATAAGATTGTATTTGAGGCCACCAGGAAAACAAGGACGCCACCTGGATGCTCAGCAGCCTGAGGGAGGGAATGCCTAGTGCCACAGAACTGCTGTCGGCACGAGGAGAAAGGCAAACATTAACTTACGGGCTGGAGCAATCCAAGGCCATCCATGCAGTCCGGTGGATGAGGGCAAGGCAGGAACAGCCACTAACACCAAGTAACTAACAACAGTTAAGCAGCGTTAGAGAAGACTAAACGAGTCAGGCTGAAAGTAACCGTAGGAGATGAAAGCTTGCATACACAGAGGAACACAATGCTGTGTATATAGTGCAATGCTCCGGCGATCTCTTCCCACTCAAACAGAGCTTAAGTAATAACAATACTAATGAGGGAAGAGAAATTGAAACCATGTGTACGTGAGTGAGTGTCTGAGCATGTGAATGGACGTGAATGAGACGTGTGTGTATGTGTGTGAGACACCGATAATAAGGAACAGCTGGTGATACTGACAGGAGGAGGGGGCGTGGCTGAGTTGTCAGGGAGCGGAGGACCCAAAGGGCTCCCTGAAGCGCCTGATGGAAAATAAACAGTGAAATGGGAAAAAATAGCCCCAGTGTCAGAACTGGGTTCAGGACCACCAAACCCAGGTTCATGACAATAAGTCTGGTTAAAAGGATGTTGTGGTCAACTGTGTCAAATGCCTTCTTCAGATCTAAGAACACAGAACGTACTCAATTGCACTTATCTAAGAAAGATTTTGTTTTCTCTATAAACAACCTTATTGCAGACTCTGTTGAATGGTGGGCGCAGAACCCAAACTGTGCATGATGCAGGGGGGTGTTCACATAATTTAGATGTTCACATAATAATGTGGCCACCATTTTTCAATTATTTTTGAGATAACAGGAAAGATCAGTCCGCCAAGGTCTCTGCCTTTGGACGCCTCCCACTTGAGGTGTTTCAGGCACGTCCCACTGGGAGGAGACCCTGGGGCAGACCCAGGACTCGGTGGAGAGACTATGTCTCCTAGCTGGTCTAGGAACGCCTTGGTATCCTCTCTGAAGAGCTGGAGCAGGTGGCGGGGGAGAGGGAAGTCTGGGCTTCTCTGCTTGAACTGCTGCCTCTGCGACCCGGACCTCCGGAAAAGCAGTAGAAGATGGATGGATGGATGGATGGATAACAGGAAAGATGCTCATTAGTCTGTAGTTGTTTATATCAGTTTTAATCCCTGTTTTGAAAATTGGTCTAACCACTCCTACCCTCCAAGCAGTGGAGATAACAGCATGTTATTTGACAGATTGATTAAATGAGTAATTGGACAAATGAGAGATTCTTTGTTCTTTTAAAAAAAAATTGGTGTTAAGACCAGGTTCATCTGTTGCTTTTGCCCTATTAAATGAGCAAATGATATCTGTGACTTCCATCCACCCATCCATCCATCTTCTACCGCTTTTCCGGAGGTCTGGGTAGCGGAGGCAGCAGTTCAAGCAGAGAAGCCCAGACTTCCCTCTCCCCCGCCACCTTCTCCAGCTCTTCAGAGAGGATACCAAGGTGTTCCCAAACCAGCTGGGAGATACAGTCTCTCCACCAAGTCCTGGGTCTGCCCCGGGGTCTCCTCCCAATGGGACGTGCCAGAAACACCTCAAGTGGGAGGCGTCCAGGAGGCATCCTAATCAGATGCCCATTACCTCAACTGACTCCTTTCAATGTGGAGGAGCAGCGGTTCTACTCTGAGCCTCTCCCGGATGACTGAGCTACTCACCCTCTCTCTGAGGGTGAGTCCAGCAGTCCTATGGAGAAAGCTCATTTCAGCCGCTTATATCCGCGATCTTGTTCTTTCGGTCATTACCCAAAGCTCGTGACCATAGGTGAGGGTAGGAGCGTAGATTGACTGGTAAATCGACAGCTTTGCCTTAGAACTCAGCTCCCTCTTCACCACAACAGACCGGTACAACGTCTGCATCACTGCAGATGCTGCTCCGATCCGTCTGTCAATCTCTCATTCCATTTTCCCCTCACTCATGAATAAGACCCCAAGATACTTAAACTCCTCCACTTGGGGCAGGAGCCTGTCCCCAACCCAGAGAGGACAATCCTCCTTTTTCCGGCTGAGGACCATGGACTCGGACTTGGAGGTACTGATTCTCATCCCAGCTGCTTCACACTCAGCGGCAAACCATCCCAGCAAGTAATTGCTGGATTTGCGACTTCATTTTCAGTTATTTCTAATATACAGTGGTGTAAAAAAGTGTTTGCCTCCTTCCTGATTTCTCATTTTTTTGTATGTTTGTCACACTTAAATGTTTCAGATCATCAAAGAAATTAAAATATTAGACAAAGATAACACAAGAAAACACAAAATGCAGTTTTAAATGAAGGTGTTTATTATTAAGGGTAAAAAAAATCCAAACCTACATGGCCTTGTATGAAAAAAGTGACACCCCCCCCGATAAAACATAAATTAACTGTGGTTTATCATATCTTTGGAAAGCTTAGTTCAATTCGCTAGCCACACCCAGGCCTGATTACTGCCACACCTTTCTCAACCAGAAAATCAACTTAAAGAGGCCTGACTGAAAAAGTAAAGTAGACCAAAAGATCCTCAAAGCTAGTCATGATGCTGCGATCTAAAAAAATTCAGGAACAAATGCGAAACAAAGTAACTGAGATCTATCAGTCTGAAAAGGTTATAGAGCCATTTCTAAAGCTTTGGGACTCCAGCAAACCACAGTGAGAGTCATTATTCACAAATGGTGAAAACATGGAACAGTGGTGAACCTTCCCAGGAATGGCTGGCCAACCAAAATTACTCCAAGAGTACAGCAACAACTCATCCAAGAGGGTACAAAAGACCCCAACAACAACATCAAAGAACGGCAGGACTCACTTGCCTCAGTTAAGGTCAGTGTTCATTACTCCACCATAAGAAAGAGAATGGCCTGCATGAGTTCCAAGACGAAAACCACTGCTGAGCAAAAAGAACATAAAGACTCGTCTCAGTTTTGCCAGAAAACATCTTGATGATCTCCAAGACTTTTGGGAAAATCTCTGTGGACTGACGAGACAAAAGCTGAACTTTTTTGGAAGGTGTGTGTCCCCATTACATCTGGCGTAAAAGTAACACAGCATTTCAGAAAAGGAACATCCATACCAACATAAAAAATGGTGGGTGGCAGTGTGATGTCTGGGCTGTTTTCCTGCTTCAGGATCTGGAAGACTTGCTGTGGGTAAATAGAACCATGAATTCTGCTGACTATCAAAAATCCTGAAGGAAAATGTCCCGACCACCTATTCATGACCTCAAGCTGAAGCACACTTGGGTTCTACAGGCAGGACGATGATCCAAAACACACCAGCAAGTCCACCCTCTGAATGGCTTAAGAAAAATAAAATTAAACTTTGGAGTAGCCTAGTCAAAGTCCTGACCTGAATCCGAATTGAGATGCTGTGGCATGACAATAAAAAGGCAGTTCAATGCTCGAAAACCCTCCAATGTGGATGAATTACAACAATTCTGCAAGATGAGTGGGCCAAAATTCCTCCACAGTGCTTTAAAAGAGTCATTGCCAGTTCTCGCTGGCAAACGCCTGACTGCAGTTGTTGCTGCGTAAGGGCGGCCCCCCAGTAATTAGGTTTAGGGGGCAATCACTTTTTCACACAGGATCATAGTAGGTTTCGATTTTTTTCCCCCTTAATAATAAGTACGCCTTCATATTAAAAACTGCATTTTGTGATTATGTGTGTTGTCCTTTGTCTTGTGGTGGACACCTCTAGACCATGGCACTACACCCAAGACAAGGGGCGTTGGTGAGGCAGAGATATTTAGGGATAGTTAATGGGAAAGCTGAAAGGAGCCAGCCAAACAAAGATGGGCCTTTTGCCCCCTGCTGCGCCAGGCTGATTACCTGAGGATGCATGGGGTGCGAATGTATTTTAGCAAGACCTGCTCTGTGACATGTGGGTCAAATGTTATATTCATGGTGAACAAAAAAAAATAGAACAAAAAAATAAAACAACAAAAAAAATTATGACTGACTTGAGTAGACATCAATTATCCCAGTTGGAGGAAGTCATTGACACAGAGTGAGGAAAATTCAAACTCTGAAAATATGCCATTATGCTGAACATAAACTACAAGAGATGGAAAATGATATTGATCCTGATAACCACTTTTTCAATAATATTCCATAATCATTGTGAGATATTACAACCGAAAAGCAATTCAAAGAGTCAATGCAACTAGATGGTAAACTAGTCAAATAATACACTGTCAACAGCAGGAAGGCTTAACAAAAACTTTCCATCAGATTAAGGACTATTTAAAACAGCTAGACAGAAAACTTACAGCTATCGCAGTCTCTGAAACAATAGAGGGATATTAGGACTGTTTCATATTAACAGATCTCAAAAAAAAGGGTGGTGGTGTTGCACTGTATATTGATGACCTGTATAGGTGTAAGCTTATAAATGGAATGTCCTTTGTACTACCAGGGATTCTGGAATGTGTTACTGTGAGATTGCCCAAGATAAAACAAAAATCTAATTATAAGTGTATACATAGAACTTGCATGTGAGACATACAGAGAATAAATTAGTCGAGCTGTACGATAATATTACTAGTAAGAAAATGGTAGTGAATTTGTGGAGATTTCAATATTGATTTACTAAATCCATATCAACAAAATGTAATTACAGAGTTCATTAATTCTATGTACAGCATGAGTCTATATCCCACAAAAACACATCCCAGTAGAATCACAGATCACACTGCTACCACTTATTGACACCTGTTTGTTAATATTATTGATAAGAAAAAGAAAGTGGATTATGATAAATGATATAGTGACCATTTGCCAACCTTGCACTTATCCATGGCCACACGGGGGCCAATACAGAATTTTTTTTTGTAAAATTGTTCAATACAAATCACAAAATGCAATCAGTTTTTTTAAAGAAGACTTGCTGAAGCAAGACTGGACAAAGTCTATGTATCAGATGTAATGAGAGCCTATGACACATTTATAAACATTGTAACCAGTCTTTATGGAAAAAAAAATGTCCATTAGTAAAGAAAAAGCTTAAACATAAATTTGCCAATAAGGCCATGGTTACCAAAGGATTACAAAGAGGCGTGTAAGAAAGAAAAATTTATTATATAAAGCTTTTCTAAAGCTTTGGGGGGTTTTACTCCGGGATTTCTCCGGTTTCCTCCCCACATGCCAAAAACATGCAGTGTTAGGTTAATTGGCTGTTCTAAAGTTGTCCCTAGATATCTGTTTCCTATAGGCCCTTAGAATAGAGGGTTAGTATTAATGAAAGCGCTTTGAGTGGTCTTTGTGACTTGAAAAGCGCTATATAAGTGCAGGTTAGAGTTAGTTAGTAAAGAAAAGGACAAAAGAAGCAGGAGCAGCGTATAAAACATGCCAAACAAATAATAGTTAACATATATAATACGATGTAGTAAAAGAGACTATTACAGTAAAGAACTGGAGAAAACAGAGACAATATTTAAAAAATACATGGACAATACTAACAATATTGCTTGGGAACTAAAAACAGAAATACAAGCTACCCAACCAATTTTTCAAAAAAATAACTTCAAATGACTCAGAGTGTGAATGCTAGGCTTCACCTGCAGATGAATTTATAACTTTTTGTTAACATTGGTCCTAAATTTGGCTCAGAAATAACCCATTACGGCACCCACAGGTGATACAATAAGCAAAAACACTGCTATAAATATTCCATTTCATAAAGAACACAGACGAGAGAGAGGTCACTGAAATTGTTAAATCGTTTAAAAGTAAAACATCTACCGGACTGTGATGGTATTGACATGCTCTTAGTCAAACTATTATTGAATGCTTAGTGAACCACTGCATATATCTGTAACCTGTCTCTCCAAACAGGTATATTTCCCAATGCAATGAAAATAGCTAAAGTAATTCCGATATACAAGACGGGTGACAGAGGGGAACTTTCAAACTATAGACCAATTTCACTATTGCCGCAATTTTCCAAGATACTTGAAAAAATATTCTATGAGAGAATTGACAACTTCATACTGAAGAATAATTTATTGTGTGAGCAACAATATGGGTTCAGACACAAGAGGACAACTGCATTTGCTCTAATGGAATTTATAGAAAAAATATCAACTGCCATTGAAAATAAAGAGTATTCAGTTGGGGTATTCCTGGATCTTAAAAAAAGCATTTGATACAGTGGATTATAATTTATTATTAAAGAAACTACAAAATTGTGGTATTAGGGGAGTAGCACTGTCCTGGTTATGTAGTTACTTAAAGAATAGATATCAGTATGTATGTGTTGGTAACAAAAACTCACAGTTACTGAAGGTTACTTGTGGAGTCCCACAGGTTCAGTTTTGGGGCCATTGTTATTCAATATGTATATAAATGATATATGTAAGTTCAGAAAATAAGGATTTAATATTGTTTCGCGATGACACTAATTTATATGCAGTGGAAGCAATTTGGAACAACTTTTGGATACACTCGGAAAGGAATTAGGGAAAGCTTAACGGTGGTTTGATTCAACAAATTAACGCTCAATTAAGTAAGACAAAATTTATAGTTTTTAACAACCATCAGCAACAACTTAGTATCTAAACTCAGTGTAAATGGTGTAGAGATTGAAAGGGTATCCGAAACTAAAGTTCTTGGTGTAATAATTGATAATAAACTGTGTTGGAAGTCACATATTAATTATAATTAAAGGTAAAATATCCAAATCAATTGCAATACTACACGAAGTGAAATATTTGCTTTAATCAACCCACACTATATACCTGGTATCATTTATTAATACTCCCATACATGACATATTGTACGAAGTATGGGAAAACTACATATAAACACAAACATATATCCCGAATCTTTATGCTCCGAAGAGAGCTATTAGAATAATAAACAAAGTGCTAACAGGGAACCCCACAACCCCCTTTTTTGATAAATTAAACGCTTCAAGTTGAAGAAGATCTGGTTGACTTTAAAACTGTAGTAATAATGTTTAAAGTGAAGAATCTATCACTGCCCGCCAATATCCACAAGCTGTTCCAAACTAAGGAGAAGAAAACAATATCATTTCAGAGGACACTGACAATGTATATTTCAACAAACCATCAGTGAGAACTACCACCACAGCAACCCTGTGTGTTCCGAGCAAGAGTCCAGCTTATGAACAATTTTGGACCTGATTAAAATCATCTGTACAACGCCTGTGTGTGCATGTCTTACAGTCTGATGTTATTGTGTTACCCTCAGTGCCGGAAGGCGGGAATAAAGTGTATAAAGGAGTTCGCTCGCGGCACTCAGTATTACGAGTTTCTGTGTTTATGTTGGAAGTGGAATAAAGTTCGTGTGTCATCTATCTCGCTGCCTCCATCGTGCTTCCACCTTCCACCATTGGTGACCCTAAGATGTGCATAGGAGAATGAGCAGCGAGCACCGCCCCGGAGACAACCCAGAGGGAGAAACCGCAGCGTGGCATCGAGCTCACTCGTCACAGTTCCCAGACTTTTGGTCTTCACAATCTGACCGCCCTTGTGTTTCTGCTGATGAAGCCAATTCGCACTACCGCGGGATCACAACGGACGACACCAAGTATTATCATGTGGTCGCAGCGCTGGATAGTGCGCCACCACGCAGCAAAGTGACGAGCTGCTCCAGGAACTGCCAGCCCAGGGGAAATACGACATGCTCAAGCATATGCTGATTCAGCGGTATACCCTGTTGGACAGTGAGAGAGCAGAGAGACTCCTAACGTGCTCAGAGTTAGGTGACAGATCAGCTGTGGAGCTGATGGAGAGCATGTTAGCATTGAGGGGGAAGAACGGCGAATCCTTCCTTTTCACACACCTCTTCCTCTGGAACCTATCTGCTACAGCGAGCCACTGATGGTAACTAGGAACTACCGTGCTGTGGCACAGGAAGTGGACGGCATCCTCCTAGCAACCAGAACTCTCTCCTTGCACACAACGACACTGGAATCCGGGAAGGACTCCAATGAGGTCGAGGAGCCGTTGGTGGGTGGCTGGGACGGAGCCAAGAGACGCAGGAATGGGACGCTCTGTGTCTATCACCGCCTCTTTGGCTTGGATGCCCAACGCTGTCTGCCACCATGCCAATTTAAGAAGCCAGGGAAATGGCACGGCCAGCAGTCAGTAGCAGCTGCGACTGCTGGCGACAGAAACAAGCTGCTGTTCATCACAGACACACGTTCGGGGAGACGTTTCTTAGTGGACTCCGGCTCCCAGAAGAGCCTCATTCTGCTGGTCAGCGCAGACAGATCGGCAGGAGGCAGCGGTCCCAAGCTTACGGCTGCCAAAGGATCCAACATCAGGACGTTTGGCGCACGGACGTTGACGGTGTGCTTTCATGGACGCAATTACCAATGGGATTTTGTGGTGGCGGCATGTTCTGTTTTCATTTAAGGCACAGATTTTTTATGTGCTTATAGGTTGTTAGTTGATGTTGCCAACAGATGTTTACTGGATGCTGTCTCTTTTACCTCCTTGCCCTGCACAGCTCGGGGAGTTGGGCCAACAACACAAGCTAGCGTTATAGCTCCAGGGGGTAAGTACCAGCATTTACTTTCACAGTTCCCAACACTCACAGTTCCAATGTTTTCTGCTACAGTAACCAAACACGGGGTTGAACATTTCATAACCACAGAAGGCCCACCGGTGTTCGCGCAACCTCGGCGCCTGGACGCAGTTAAACTAGCCAGCATGCACGAGGAGTTTACCAACTTCGAGCAGCTGGGCATCCCCACTACACATGGTGCCTAAGGCCGATGGGTCATGGTGACCATGTGGCGATTTCCGGTGCTTGAACAATGCCACAGAATATGATCGGTATCCCATCCTGCGCATCCAGGATTTTTCCGTGCACCTGGCTGGGACGCGTGTTTTTTCGAAAGTCGATCTGATCAGTGGGCACCACCAGGTCCCTGTGCATGCAGAGGACATTCCCAAAACAGCAGTAATAACTCCTTTTGACCTTTTTGAGTTTTTACGCATGCCGTTTGGGTTAAAGGGCGCAGCGCAAACCTTCCAAAGAATGATGGACACAGTGCTCCATGACCTGCCCTTTGTTTTTATCTACTTAGATGACATTCTGGTTCCTAGCGTGTTCGAGGAGGAGTACCTAGCCCATCTCAAACTAGTTTTCCAGAGGTTGGAAGCGAACGGGATTATCGTGAACCCAACGAAGTGCCTGTTCGGTATGCCAGTGATTGATTTTTTGGGTCACCCCATTTCACCAGAGGGTGCGATTCCGCTTCCTGTTAAGGTGCATGCAGTGTCGGATTTTCAGCGCATGCAGACCATGAAGGCCCTTCAGGAATTTTTGGGCATTTCTCAACTTTTACAACCGTTTCCTCCCCCGAGCAGCCCAGCTGCTGCAGCCATTGTACACCGTGCTTAAGATAAGAAGCCCGTGGAAAACATCGACTGGACCCCCTAGTGAGTCAGGCTTTTGCAAACGCCAAAACAGAGCTCGCTAACGCCACTTTGCTCGCCCACTCTGTCTCGTCAGTGCGGATAGCACTCACCACTGAACCATCTGACGTTGCCATAGGGGCAGTGGTGGAGCAATACGTTTCTGGTGCATGGCAGCCACTCGCCTTTTTCAGCCGCACTTTGCACGACAACAAACACAAATACAGTAAGTTTGACAGAGAGTTGTTGGCCCTCCACCTGGTGACGCACCATTTCCAGTTGGGGCTTGAAGGGCGTGAGTTCACCGTGTTCGTTGATCATAAGCCACAAATGTATGGAATGTCCAAAGTCTCGGAACCGTGGTCGCCCACCAGCAGCGACATTTGGCCGCAATCTCGGAGTTTACGACCAACATTCAACATGTAGTTGGTAAACTTAACGTCGTGTCTGACTGCCTGTCACATGCGTTAGTCTCCCCGGTCTACATGGGAATAGATTTCCCCGCCATGGCCTTGGAGCAAACCGGGGACGCGGACATTTGCGCGCTCCAGTTCGCACCTACTGGGCTAAAACTGGAGAGCAGGGTGGTGCAAGAAGGGTGCCTCCCTTGTTCTGCAACGTCTGCCCACTACTGGTGGTTCCAAGCTCTTGGCACCGCCGCGTTTTTGAGTCAGTCCACTTCCTTTCACATCCCGGTGTGCGTGCCTCGGTTAAATTGATGGGAGCGAAATTTGTCTGGCCTCACTTATGCAGGGATGTGAAAGAGTGGGCTGCAGCATGCATCGCATGCCAGCAGGCCAACGTGCACAAGTACATAAAAGCCCCCCCCCCCCGAGCCGTTTCAAATTCCGGCCAGGATGTTCGACCACGTCCACATGGATTTGGTGGGCCCCCTCCCGCCATCACAAGGGTTCATGCACCTTTTGACAATCGTGGACCGCACCACGCGTTGACCTGAAGTTGTCCCGCTGGCTTCCACCATGTCCGCGGAAATGGCTCACGCTTTTTTGTCGGCTTGGGTTGCACGGTTCAGTACCTCGTCGGACATCACTTCCGACAGGGGCCCGCACATCGTTTTGGAACTCTGGGGAGACTGGGGAGTGTATGGGCTACCTCCATCCCTGATATCGTTTCTGGAGTACCCGGGAGAGCCAGTGATCCCATGACCGAAGTGGCTGGCCATGTTCTAGGGTTATATCACAGTGCTGGTCCTAAGTAGACTCGACAGGAGATGAAGACGAGCACTTCTGGCCTACCATCTCGGCACTGAAGGCCGAAGAATTCTCAGTACGTTGGGTGAAACGGAGTGCTATGGGGATGCTGTCGAGCAGCTGGCCGAGTATTTCACAGAACACACAAGGACCACAAAGCTGTGAGTAGCAAGAGGGTTGGTGCCAAAAACAAGCTACTGGCTACCAACAAGACTTCGAGGTGAGACAGGGGCCACGAGTGGAGGAGTCCCTGGTCACGGTGGACGGCGGGCCAGCTGAGGAGCTCAGCAAGGTATGGGACTGTAGTGCTGGTGAGAGTGACAGCACGGTGAGTGATGACAGCGGAGAGGGAGAGCAGCAACAGGAGTCATACCTGCAGCTGGAGGCTGGGAAGCAGGAGAACACGAACGTGCAGGCTGAGGACTCCGGGAAGCAGCAATGACAGACGAGCATAGAGACGACACAGCGGAGCGCCTTGGATGAGGGTGCTGGGAGCAGCGACGAAGCACCTGGGTCGGAGAGTGATGCTGACGAGAGCGAAGATGAGAGCCCCGGGAGAGAACAGCGACAGCCGGGCATGGATACAGCACAGCGGAGCACCTGGGACGAGGGTGGTGGGAACAGCGGCGAGGAGCCTGGGTCGGAGAGTGACGCCAACTAGAGCGAGGCTGTGAACCGCGGGAGTGAGCAATGACATCCGGACATGGAGGCAGTGCAGTGGAGCGCCTCGGACAACAGAGAAGAGGAGCCGGGCACAGTGGAGGTCAGACAGGGTCTCAGTGCAGGAACTCGGGGCGCCCCGGACCAGGGTGCGGGGCATTAGGGCGAGACGCTTGAGTCAGCCAGCGGCGCTGACAAGCAAGCTTCAGTTCTCCCTGGAGTTCGGCCACAGGGGGCAGGAGTGGTTTGAGCCATGACAGTGACAGCTACAGCGGTGTTGAAGGCTCTCAGGAGTAGACCAACGGGCACGGAGGGATGGCGTGTCGGACGGCAGCACTGCGGGACCAGAGGAAAGAAGCAGGCAATGGTGAAGAGGGACACTTTTGCTGGGGAGGTCGGTTTTGACCCCAGAGGCAGACGGCGACCAGGGGTGTACATGCCGTGGGGCTCCCTGGGGCCTCCGAGCCGGTGTTATCTTTGGTGGCCAGGGAAGTGCATGATGTGGGGCTGCTCTGGGCCTTCGAGCTGGGTTTTCCTCTGGCTGCCTGCAGACTGTGGTATAACCTAAATGTCAATATATGTGTATAGTGCTGGTGTGCATGTAAGTATGATTGTATTTTATTTGGGGATTATTTTGTGTATTCAGTAAAAAAAAAAAAGAAAAACACTGCTTTTAGTTATTTTTCTGTGAATGTGATAGGTCATTTTCCTACAGTTCATGGTTCCCTGTTCTCTTCGTGCATGATTTGGGTCCTAAATTGGGGAAGGTCTCAATTGTGTGTGTGGTTTTGCATTTTTGTAAGGGGGAGGGGAATTGTTGTGTAGTGAGTGTGGTATGAGTGTGTGGCCCATGGGGCTTGCCATACCCGCCCCTGCCATGACGTCAGGCGGGCACAGCCCACTGTATATACTGTAGTTCTGGGTGTGTGTTGATAAAAGTTCAGTTGGCTGAGTCTGCTGCATGGGATAACCCCAACTCCGACTCCATTATTCAGACATAACACACCCCTGCTCTGTTCTGCTATTGGTCCATGATGATGCCATCAGGCTGCCATGCCACAGTGATGTTGGTGGGCTGCAGGGTCGCAGCGGCGCTGGTTGGCGTGGGTGTGGGCCGCTTTAGTGCTGCCAGTATTGATAGTGGAAGTGACATTAATTCTGCTGGCAATAGTGCTCGTGTCCATGCTGGTCCCGTAAACAATTGTGGTCTCGTAGTCTCAGCTGATGATGGAGGCGTTAGCCACTCTAGTCCTGTTAGCATTGGTGGCATCTGTCCCGCACACCGGTCCGTGGCCACTGGTGTCACAACCCACTCTCGCCTGTCTCCCGCTCCAGCTGTGCGCACACCTGCACCTCATCAAGCCCGGGCTATTTAGCCCGCTCCGCCTGGAGCCTCGGTCTGGAGCCGTCTGCTCTCCAACGATCGTGCTACCCGCACTCGCCTTCTCTACCTCTACGTCTCTGGACCAACCAACCTTCATCATTCATGTAAGCCATCATTCGTCTCACCCTCTCTCCAGTCTTTCTCCCCTGTGCACAGGTGGATTCCCTGGCGGCGGATTCTCCCCTCGTCGTCGTCATCTCCTCACCCGCAGCGCCGAGTGCGCATTGGAGCGCTGTCTACCAGGCAGGATACCTGCGGCTCACCGACACCAGCCACCAAGACCACCTGCAAGTAAGCCACAGCCCAAATATTATTCCACTGGGTAAATTTCGGCAGCTAACCTCTTATCTGCTCTGCCCCTAGGGGTGCCTGGCTGCACGGCGGGCTGCTTCACCCTCGGCGCATCGTGTCCTCCAGCATCACATCCACATTCCACTCTCACGCATCCACACACGCTTTGCACTTAATAAATTATTGTTGAAACTGACTCGAGCCTGTGTGCATGTTCCCTGGTCCAGAACTCATGTCAACTGGTCCTGGATTTATTTCCACGTCACCAGCCAGGAGCAAGATAATGCTGAGGTGGAATAATCTCACAAAGTCGTTGACTGTGCAGGACTGCCCATGTTAAGTTGGCGGTCTGATGCATCCTTTGTTCAGATAACTCGTGAATAAGAGATACTGGCCTCCTTTACCTGTGGGATGGATTTGTTCTCTGCATTTTGTTGTTGAAAGCCGATGTTGTACTGTACTTAGAATTAAGTACAAGATAAGGCAGCACTTAACAGGTGGGGACTGTAAAACACGTTGAGGTTTGCAGTAGTTTTAGCTGTTTTTTGAGCTTACATGCAGGACCCGCCATGCTGCATGCTCGCTCTGTGTCAGCCCATCTTGGGAAAAAATAATGTGAGGTAGAACAGTCACTGCTGGAGCATGCACATGGACAGAAGCAGCAGCCGTGTTTGAGCTCACCTCCGTTATGGACCCAGCTGAGGTGGAGATGACCTGGTGGTGGAATAAACAAGGGGACGGCAACAGAAAAAAATATTTGAGGGCTCAGTAGCAATAAGAGGTGGCAGCTGAGTCTCCTCACTGGAAGACCTCTCATTATTAGATGTTAAAAAATGAGAAAATGTTACTTGCCTTGTCCCCAGTGCTGTTGCCTCTGTGGCAGCCGCTGCAGTTGAACCTGCCGCTGGAGAACTAGACGATCTCTCCAGGTGGCTACGGTGACCATCTGGCGAGATGGTGTTGCGCAGCGGCGAGAAGCTGGAGTTGGAGTGGAGGAGAAGTGTGTGGAACTTGATGGAGCCAAGGGACATTTCTCGTTGGCACAAGCTCTGGTGCTCCACATGACTCCTCTACCAACCCACAATATTTCCGGTGGAGGTTGGAAATGGTGCCCAGCAGTCCCGCCAGCTCGGGGTATCTCCGCAGACCAGGGTGCACCTCCACAATCCCAGCCACGGTGTCTTGGCGCTCCCAGGGCCTCCTCCAGCGTGTGGGAGGCATGGGCTTCCGAGACAAAATGCTGGATGAACTGGGCTGCCCGCTGCTCCATCCACTGCTACAGACCTCTTTTTGCTCGCTGAGTCCTTTACTGGTCGAGTCCAACTGTAATCCTTGGGCTCAACAAGTGACGAGGAGGAGGGTGGCAGTGGTGGTAGCGGAGAAAGAAAGAGACTCTGCACCTGGGGGTGGAAGCACATGCTTGGTCTGGCTTCCAACAGATTAGTGACTCCACCCCAGCAAGACATCTTATCCTCATGGGAAGAGCAGCTCCAAGCTGTGGCCGTTAAATCCTCAATCGCCCTGACAAACCATTGCTCCTCCCGACTCCACCTCTTCCTCCTCTTACCAGACTTGCCCGCTGGGTCCATTACTAGCTGTGTCCTATGTTTAGAGAAGCGTTTGCCCCTCCGGGGCAAAGAAGGAAAAGTAGGACCCAATCGCCAGCTGAATCTGGTAAACCAGTGATTTAATTGTAACACAAAAATGGAAAATAAACGCTGCACAAGGGCAGAAACTAATGCAACAACAAACCAGACGATGTGGAGTGAAAATGGCAACAATAAATCTAAACAGTGTGGTGAACAACCGTGACATTAACATAAGGGCACAGCAAAGAACACAGACTGAAAAGGTGCATATATAGACAGAGGGAGCAATCAGGGCAAAACAGACCAGTGAGCACCATCAAGGCCATCAGGGAGCTTAGGATGGGCAGGGCAGTGCAAACAAAGAGGGAGAAAACACCAGAACATGATAAAAGGGTCAAAACTGAAACAAAAAGGTGTGACAGGGGCTGCAGACCTGTCCAGACCCCTACATGATCCTCGGGTGGGGTCCAACATAAAGTTTGTGCTGAAAGTGAAGGTGTAGTTCAAAGGTCACAAGCTATGAGTACAATGCCCCCTAAAGTGAAGAAAACAGTGGAATTGCCCCCCCCAGTGTCATTATAAGCCCTTTTATGTTATTTACAGTTGAAATCAAAAGGTTACATCGTCGTTGTTGTTGTCGTCATCGTCAGTCTTCTCATATCTGAGCATTCATGACCTCAATGATAAAGTTTCTCTGGTAATGTCGGTTTTGGGCCATGTGTAACAGGTATAGATAGACTTCTTGGAGAGTGATACAATTCCATCTGTCCACCGCAGTTTCTGTCTCCTTCTGTTCCTTTTCCCTTCAATTATGCCAAACATAATTGGGTTTCTTCCAGATTTTCTCCTTCTCATCTGGCAATATCTCCAAAATATAGCAATTTTGTGTTATGAGATTACATTGAAGAGATTGATCCATCCACCAATTTCACAAAGAACACTCTCATTGTTTTTTGTTTTGTTTTGTTTTGGCTGTCCAAGGAATGCACAGAAGCCTTCTCCAACACTAAATTTCTAATGCATCAATCCTTCTTCATTCTGCAACATTGATAGCCAGTCTCACAGGCATATGTTGCAATCGGAAGCTCAAGGTGGACACTAGCCTGATTTGGTTGTTCTGTTAATACTTCTGTTCTTCATATCTTGTTCTTTGAACACATAGATGTTTTGCTATGAGATGACTTTTGTTGTGGTATGGAACTTTGCTGTATAAATAAAGTTGAATTGAACTGAATTGAATTTGCCATTGTGATTCTACGTTTTATCTCATTGGAGCAACCACCTTGGTTAGATACGTATCATTGAGCCAAGGAAATTGAATCGGTCGATGACTTCAATTAATTCATTTCCTGCCTTGATAGATGGATTCTCTTCATTTTGGTTCACCACTATCCCTTTGGTCTGCCCAACACTGAGAAAGAGATCATATTTTTCACTTTCCACTCTTACTCTCTCTATCAAGGTCTCCCGCTCTTTTACACTGCTTGTCAACAGTTTTTGTATCATCAGCATATCTCAGGTTGTTAATCATTCTGCCTCAAATTGTTATTCCACCAGCAACGTATTCAACAACTATTCTCAAATGTTCTGTGGATGCATTAAACAGACAAGGTGTGAGTATATAACCGTGTCGCACTTCTGTTCAATATTGAACCAATCTGTGTCCATTCACATGCCATTCTTACTGTGGACTCCTGATGGTCATAGTGTTCGGGAGCAGTTTCCACAAAACATGTTTTGGGAAGCCATTGCTATCAAAGTTGTTTCATAGTTTTGGTGTTGGATATGTCAAAAGCTTTGCTGTATCTATGAAGCACATGTAGACTGGGAAGTTAAATTCCAAAGCTTTCTCCATGTTTCTGATGTTTGCTATCTGGTTTCTTGTGTCCCTTCCTTCTACAAATTCGGCTTGCTCTAAGAGGATCTCATGACATATGAATTGCTTTATTTTCCCAACAATAATGTAAAGCAAGATCTTGCTTGCATGTGAGATTAGGGAGATAGTCCTGTTGTTCTTACATTCCCAGGTATCACCTTTCATGGGAAGTAGTAAGAAAACAGATCTTGTCCAGTCTTTTGGCCAGTTCTTGTCTTTCCAAATCAGATGGCATAACTTTTGTATCAGGCTAACAATATCTTCTCCTGTTTCCTTAATAAGCTCAGCTGGAATGTTGTCATGCCTTGGTGCTTTGCCAGTTTGAAGTTTCTGAATTGCCTGTGCCTCTTCTGATGTTAGAATAAAAGGTTCTTCCGCCTGTATTTCAATTGGGGTAGATGTACCTCCAAGTCCATCTTTGCTAGCATATAGACCTTGGCAGTACTGTTTCCATCTCTGCTTGATCTCATCTCCTACAGTTAGAATTTCTCCAGCTTCATCCATCATTACATTCAACTTTGGTGTTTTCTTCCCTGTGATTTCTTTCACCACTTTGTAAAGATCTCTTGAGTGGTTGGAAAATGATTGTGATTCAATCTCCTTGCATTTCCTTTTAAAGAATGCCTGCTTGTCTTGCCTAACCTTCCGTTGGATTTTCTTAGACAGAGCTTTTTTTATACAGTGTATGTAAACGTTTCCTTTTCTCT
This sequence comes from Pholidichthys leucotaenia, assembly GCA_020510985.1. NCBI lineage: Eukaryota > Metazoa > Chordata > Actinopteri > Cichliformes > Pholidichthyidae > Pholidichthys > Pholidichthys leucotaenia. Next base: position 103,669,357 of record CM035846.1, read on the forward strand.
GAAAAGTTTACATACACTATAAATCAAATCAAACTTTATTGTCATATTGCTGTACATACAACTGTAGTACAGGCAAGATGAAATTGCGTTTCTCTCGGCATCCATATTAATAGAAGCAGCATGATTTAAGACACACTCACACATAGCTTCACCCACCCCCACCCCCATCCATTCACACATCCCTGAGACATACACTACCGTTCAAAAGTTTGGGGTCACTTAGAAATTTCCTTATTTTTGAAAGAAAAGCACTTTTTTTCAATGAAGATTCAATTTCAATTCAATTCAGTTCAATTCAATTCAATTCAACTTTATTTATATAGCGCCATTTCACAACAACAGTCATCTCATAGCACTATCAACAGTAGGGGGAACCCCCACAGTTGCAGAAAGACCCCAGCAATCAGGCGATCCCCTGTGAGCAAGCACTTGGCAACAGTGGAGAGGAAAAACTCCCTTTTAACAAGAAACCTCCAGCAGAACCAGGCTCAGGGAGGGGCAGTCATCTGCTGCGACTGGCTGGGGGGTGAGGGGATAGAGAAGAAGAAAAGAACAGACATGTAGAGCGCAAACAGCACGATGGGGACTCAATCTATGGGAGAGAACAAACAAATGTTAATGACCAGCAAAAAAAATATTTCATTGAGAGTGAGAAAAGGAGTGAGGCCCAGTGCATTACTGGAGGTCCCCCGGCTGACTAAACCTATTAGCAGCATAACTAAGGGAGGGTTCAGAAACACATGATCCCTCCCTAATTGTAGGCTATATCAAAAAGGTAGGTTTTAGCCCTATTCTTAAAAACAGAGATCGAGTCTGACTCCCGAATCCAGATTGGCAGCTGATTCCACAGGAGAGGAGCTTGATAACTGAAGGCTCTGCCTCCCATTGTACTTTTGGAAATTCTAGGTATTACAAGTAATCCTGCATTTTGGGAGCATAGTGCTCTGTTAGGATAATACGGTAGTATCAGATCTTTTAAATAAAAAGGAGCCTGATTGTTTAGAGCTTTGTAAGTAAGAAGAAGGATTTTAAACTTAATTCTAAACTCTATGGGAAGCCAATGAAGGGAGGCCAGAACCGGAGAGATATGATCTCTCTTTCTAGTACCTGTTAAAACTCTTGCTGCAGCATTTTGGATCAGCTGAAGACTTTTTAAAGATGTTTTAGGACAGCCTGATAATAAAGAATTACAGTAATCTAATCTCGAGCTAACAAAAGCGTGGATCAGTTTCTCAGCATCACTCTGAGACAAGATGCTCCTAATCTTGGCAATATTACGCAAATGATAGAAGGCAGTCTTAGAAACAAATTTAATATGTGAATTGAAGGACAAATCCTGATCAAAAATAACTCCAAGGTTCCTCACAGAGCTATTAAGAGAAAGAGTAACCGCATCCAAACTGAAAGTTTGATTTGGAAAGGAATTTCTAAGGTTTTTTGGACCAACAAGAATGACTTCAGTCTTATCTGAATTTAATAGCAGGAAATTACAAGTCATCCAAGCTTTGATTTCCTTAAGACAGGCTTCTAACTTGGCTAATTGATTACTATCATCTGGCTTCATTGACAGGTATAATTGTGTGTCATCAGCATAACAATGAAAATGTATACAGTGCTTTCTAATAATGTTGCCTAACGGAAGCATATATAAACTAAAAAGAGTCGGGCCTAGCACAGATCCCTGTGGAACTCCATGACTGAGCTTTGAGTTGAAAGTAAACTCATTATTTACATGAACAAACTGGAACCTATCAGATAAATAAGATCTAAACCACTGCAACGAAGTTCCATTAAGTCCAACATAGTGTTCTAATTTATCAAGTAGAATATTATGATCGATAGTATCAAAAGCTGCACTAAGGTCTAAAAGCACAAGTACAGAAACTAGTCCATTATCAGATGCAATGAGGAGGTCGTTAGTGACCTTCGCTAAGGCTGTTTCAGTACTATGATGGATTCTAAACCCAGACTGAAACTCTTCAAGTAAACCATTTCCCTGCAGGTGGTCAAATAATTGCGTAGCAACAACTCTTTCTAAGATTTTTGAAATGAAAGGGAGATTAGAGATTGGTCTACAGTTAGCTAAAGCTCCTGGATCTAGCGTTGGCTTTTTGAGTAAGGGTTTAATTACAGCCGTTTTAAAAGCCTGCGGTACATGGCCTAAAGTTAATGAAGAATTGATTATATGAAGAATAAGGCTACCAATAAGTGGGAAGACTTCTTTAAATAACCTGGTAGGAATAGGGTCTAAATGACAAGTTGAAGGTTTGGATGAGGAAACTATTTTGTCTAACTCACAAAGGTCGATTGGAGTAAACTCATCAAGACAGACATCAATAGAAGGAGTTGTAGTAGTTACAGTATTTAAGTTAACTGTGGGAAGAATCTGATTGATTTTATCTCTGATGGATGAAATTTTATTATTGAAAAAGTTCATAAAGTCCTGACTAGTAAGCTCTAAGGGAATGCTAGGATTGACAGAGTCTTGACTCTTTGTCAACCTGGCTACAGTACTGAAAAGAAACCTGGGATTATTCTTGTTCTCTTCTATTAATGTAGAGTAATAACTCGTTCTAGCTTTTCTAAGAGATTTTTTATAAATTAAAAGATGATTTCTCCAAGCTAAATAGATTTCATCTAAATTAGTGGAGCGCCATTTTCTTTCTAATTGACGAGTCTTCTGTTTTAAGCTACAAGTTTCTGTGTTGAACCAAGGAGTTAGAAATCTCTGATTAGACTTTTTCTTTTTTAAGGGGGCCACCAAGTCTAGAGTCTGATGCAGAGAAGCTGAAACACTATCCACCATGTTATCAATTACAGAAGGAGCAAGCTGTCTATAGCTTATTTCCGTTGTGTTGACACATGGCATAGAGGAAACAATCTGCATAAATTTGGTAACAGCATCATCTGAGATGCATCTACTGTAATAATATTTTTCTTTAGGAGCCAAATAGTCAGAAATAGTAAAATCACAGGTTAACAGACAATGGTCTGACAGTACAGGGTTATGAGGAGACACTACAAGATTTTCTATTTCTATGCCATATGTCAGAACAAGGTCCAATGTATGGTGGAGGTAATGAGTAGAATTTCCTACTTTCTGAGAAAACCCAATCGAGTCTAATATTGAATTAAATGCCACATTAAGGCAGTCACTATCTACATCCACATGTATATTAAAGTCCCCTACTATAATTTTCTATCAGATTTCAGCACTAAATCAGCTAAGAATTCAGCAAATTCGGATAAAAATTCTGAGTAGGTTGATGGGGGATGATAAACTATGGCAAATAAAATTGGGTTTAACCTAAAATTGCTAAAGTGCCCAATACTGAGGACCAGGCCCTCAAAGGAATTATAACATGTTTTTTGCTTTACATTAACTAGTAATTTGGAATGGTAAATTGTTGCTACTCCTCCTCCACGACCAGAACTTCTGGGATTTTGACAGTTTAAATAACCAGAGGGAGTTGATTCATTTAAACCAACATAATCCTCTTGCCCTAACCAAGTCTCTGTAAGGGAAATTAAATCAATCTGATGATCAATTAACAGATCATGGACTAACAGAGACTTGGGAGTTAGAGACCTAATATTTAATAAACCACATTTAATTTTTAAATTATGAGGAGGAACAGATGCCAATTCATTCAATTTAGAGGCGTTATGTTTAATTTGAGTTTTACCAATATTTTGCTTTATCACTTTGGGATGCTTATGCATTATATTTTTATTTACTTTGGAGGGAGCAGACAACGATTCTCTGATGGGGAAGAAAGGGGCTAAGCTGAGGGGTGGCGGATGAAGAGGAGCTGCAGAGAGGCGTGTAAGACTGCGACTCTGCTTCCTGGTCCCAACTCTGAGTAGTCAGGGTTTTGGAAATTTGGATAAAAAAGATGCCAGATTGTTAGATAAATGAGAAGCACCATCCAAAGTGGGATGAATGCTGTCTCGTCTCATAAGACCAGGTTTTCCCGAAAAAGAGCTCCAATTGTCAATGTAGCCCACGTTATTTGCAGGACACCACACAGACAGCCAGCGGTTCAAGGATGACGAGCGGCTAAACATGTCATCACTGGTCAGATTGGGGAGGGGCCCAGAGAATACTACAGTGGCAGACATCGTTTTTGCAAACTCACACACCGATTCTATATTAAGTTTCGTGACTTCCGACTGCCGGAGACGGATGTCATTAATGCCGGCGTGAATAACAATTGTGAAATATTTACAGTTACTTTTAGCCAGCATTTTCAAATTTGACTCGATGTCGCCTGCTCTGGCCCCAGGAATGCATTGGACTATGGCCGCTGGAGTCTCTAGGTTCACGTTTCTGACTACAGAGTCGCCAATGATCAGAGTTTTTTCCTCAGCGGGTGTGTCGCTGAGCGGGGAAAAACGATTAGAAACGTGAACAGGTTGGTGGTGTACCGGGGCTTTGCGACTAGGCTTCCTTCTCACCGTCACCCACCCAGTCTCCTCGCTGCTGAGGAGAGCCGGGGAACCGCTGACAGGGGGCCTAAGCTAGCTAGCTCCGCTGCAGCTAAGGGGCGTCCGTAGAGATTAACTGGCGCAGACGGTGTTTCAATGCAGCGGAGCCGGGATTCCAAATCAGACAACCTCGCCTCGAGCGCCTCAAAAAGACAACATTTATTACATTTACCGTTATCACTAAAAGAGGCAGAGGTGTAGCTAAACATCTGACAGAGAGACCACACCAGAGGAGGAGAGGAAAGAGAGCTAGTAGCCATAGCTAGTGGCTAGCTAGTGGCTGGAGAGCAAACCACACAGGCAGACAGCAAAACAGGAAGTGACGATACGTTACCACAAGGAAGTGATGATCCCAGTTCAACATAAGTTTTCTGTTTAAAGATAACTTTAAACTAATCAGAAATACACTCTACACATTGCTAATGTGGTAAATGACTGTTATAGCTGCAAATGTCTGGTTTTTGGTGCAATATCTACATAGGTGTATAGAGGCCCATTTCCAGCAACTATCACTCCAGTGTTCTAATGGTACAATGTGTTTGCTCATTGTGTCAGAAGGCTAATGGATGATTAGAAAACCCTTGTGCAATCATGTTAGGTCTGCAATGCTGTAATTGCTGCAAATGGAGGATTCTCTGACGAAAGCAAAGTTTGAAGGAAAAAATTATTTTTTCAAATACAAATCATTATTTCTAACCTTGTCAATGTCTTGACTATATTTTCTATTCATTTTACAACTCACGGTGGTAAATAAGTTTGACTTTTCATGGAAAACACAAAATAATTGTCTGGGTGACCCCAAACTTTTGAACGGTAGTGTACTTGGGGAAAAAAAAATCTCACTGTCTGAGATTAAATCAGACTAAACTTTTCCTGTTTTAGATCCATTAGGGTTACCAAAATTATTTCTATTTGATAAATATTTTTTATATTTGCTAAAAAATAGATTTTTTTATTACTTTTTTTTATTACTTTCTTCAAAGTCAAGTTTACATACATTTCTTTAGTATTAGGTAGCATTGCCTTTAGACTGTATGACTTGGGTCAAACGTTTTGGGTATCATTCCACAAGCTCCTCACAATAGAACAGAACTGGTGTAACTGAATCAGGTTTGTAGGCCACCTTGTGTCATGGCGGCCGCTGGGCCGTCATCATCCTCAGCTGCGCACACACTGGCTGTTGGTAATCAACGGGCTTTAAAAGCCAGGATCTCAGACTGCTCTGCACGGAGTTGTCTGTCGCCTTTGCCTCGCAATGCGTCTGGGATTCGACCTCAAGCCAGAGTCAGAGCCAAGTCGCCACGCCAAGCCACGTCACGTAAGATACCTCATCACTCATCCCTTCCTAGTATTCTTCCCTGTGCACAGGTGGACCTCCCTGGCGGCGGACTTACCTTCCCTGTCAACGGGACGCCATCTCCCCTTCCTCGGAGCTCTTCCTCATCACCTCAGCGTCGAGCACCACGCACACCACGTCGCACCGGGACACGGAGCCAGCAAGATTCTCTCTGCGGCGCCTGCAAGTAAGCAGCACAAGCTTCAGCTTCCTGTTCATGTGAACTGTAATAATCCCCTGTGCTTGTGTGTTCCAGGGTTGCCAGGTCGCAGCAGGAATCGCTCAGCTCCAGTGACCAGACAGCATCACACTCACTCAACCATTCACACACATTACACTCATCACTTTAATTAATAAATAATTGTCTAACAATCTACTCGTGTCAGCGTCTGTCTCCTGGGTCCCTAACCATATCAGTACGACTCAGTCAAGATGACCCAGCTGACAGCGCGCTGATGCGCCGTATTAACACTCTTAGCGCTCAAGTAGATTTGATTACTCGCCAACAGACAGTTATTTTGAACTTGTTACCTCAGGTTAACAGCCGGCTGGATCGCCTGGAAGGATGCCAGGCGTTCCCCCCGACCACCGGGCCTTCACCAGCCCCTGTAGCCTCACCAACTAGCCAAACATACCAGCCTTCATTACCTCGTCTCACTCCCGTGCCTACCCCCGCCTGCTTTAACGGAAAACTCGGGGAGGCACGAGGCTTTTTGCTCCAATGTGAATCAGTTTTTCACTGCGTCCCGGGAGATTTTGCCACCGATCACAGCAAAATTGGGTACATCTCCAATCTGCTTGGGGGAAGGGCATTAGATTGGGCCTACTCTATGATGACTAAACCCAACTTTTCTCTTTTGACTTACCAGCAGTTTGTGGCGGAATTTTCGGAGGTGTTTGATTATACAGACCGGGGCGCGGTGCTAGCTGATCGGCTGCTTAGCCTCCGGCAGGGCAGTAGATCCGATTACGCCATAGACTTCTGGGTATTAGCTGCTGAGGTCGGGTGGGGGGAGCCAGAGCTTTGTGGTATTTTCCTCCACAGCCTAAGCTCAGAGCTGAGGGATGAGTTAGCGGCACGGGATAAACCAGACAGGTTAGGGGAATTAATTTCTCTCACCATTAGTTTGGACAGTAGGCTAAGGGAGCGAGCGGCCGAACGGAGGACTGTTAGCCGTTCGAGCAAACCCCGCCCTCGCTCCGCTGGGTTACCTCTCCTCGCTCTGCCCTCGTCAGAGGACCTTCCAGAGCAGGAGGATATGGTTATCGGACAATCAGGAGTTTCAGCGGCCGAGAGACAGCGCCGCAGGGATCTGGGCCTATGTTTTTATTGTGGCAATGGGTCTCACGGGATTGCCGAATGTCCAAATCGGTTAAAAAGGGGAGGTCCGCAGATCACAGTAGGGGGATTCACGGACATTAAACAGAGAAAGCCCCTCACTAGTTGCCGTGTCCCCATTAGGCTACTTTACAAACATAAGGAACATACTACACATGCCCTAATTGATTCTGGAGCTGAGCAGAACTTCATCTCCAGAGACCTGGCAACCCAGATGGGCCTCAGCTGTCAACCTCTTTGCTCACCTGTCAATCTCGTCACGTTATCCAAGATGTCACTGACTTCTGTTTCCCACCAGACGGTCCCCGTGTCAGTGATAGTCTATGGAAACCACCGGGAGGAGATCCGTTTTTTTGGTATTACCCATCTCCTCTTCACCTGTGATCCTGGGGTATCCATGGCTACGGCTCCACACCCCCACTTTTGATTGGCAAGCTGGGAGTATTATCGCATGGAGTTCCTTTTGTTTGAGTGCCTGCCTCCAGTCTGCGGCGTGTGCTCCCTCGGTATCGGTGCCCTCTCCTTCGACGCCACCCCCGGACCTGTCCATGGTACCAGAAGTCTACCACGATCTGGGAGCGGTGTTCAGCAAGTCACGGGCGCTGTCCCTTCCCCCTCACCGTCCTTATGACTGTGCGATCAATCTCAGGGCGGGGGCCCCTCTTCCGGCAAGTCGTCTATACAGCCTGTCTGCTCTGGAGCGCGAGGCTATGGACACTTATATTAAGGAGTCCCTTAGTTCTGGGATTATTCGTCCTTCGTCTTCGGCGGTGGGTGCAGGTTTCTTCTTCGTGGGAAAGAAGGATGGTTCGCTGCATCCCTGCATCGACTTCCGAGGGCTCAACGAGATCACCATCAAGGACAAATACACGCTGCCACTGAAGAACACGGCCTTTGACTCCCTCCAGGGGGCGTCTTGGTTTACGAAGCTGGACCTGCGCAACGCGTACCACCTGGTGCACATCAGGGAGGGCAACGAGTGGAAGACGGCATTCTGGACCCCAAGCAGCCATTTCGAGTATCTGGTGATGCCGTTTGGGTTAACCAATGCTCCGGCCGTCTTCCAGCATCTTATAAACAACGTCCTCTGGGATTTCCTTAACTCCTTCGTGTTCGTCTACCTTGATGACATCCTCATCTTCTCACGCACGTTGGAGGAGCACCAGGTGCATGTGCGACGGGTCCTGCAGCGCCTCCTGGAGAACCAGCTGTTCGTCAAAGCGGAGAAATGTGAGTTCCACACTGATAAGACCTCTTTTCTTGGTTTTATTATTGCCCGCAATCAGGTGCTTCCCAACCCGGCCAAGGTCAAGGCGGTGGTGGATTGGCCCACACCCACGTCCAGGAAACAGTTGCAGGGGTTCCTGGGTTTTGCCAATTTCTACCGCCGGTTCGTGCCGAATTTTGGGAACATCGCCCGCCCCTTGACTGCTCTTACATCTCCTAAGGTGCCTTTTCGTTGGGGTGAGGAGGCTGCCACAGTGTTCGGGAGATTAAAGGAGGAGTTTGCTTCGGCCCGTGTCCTGGCCCAGGTGGACCCAGCGCTGCAGTGCCTTGTGGAGGTGGATGCTTCGGATTCGGGAGCTGGGGTGGTTCTCCATCCAGCGTTCTCCGGTGAATGGCAGGATCCGCCATTGTGTTTACTTCTCCCACCGCCAGACACCCACAGAGAGGAATTACTGCATCGGGGACAGGGAGCTGCTGGCCGTGAAACTCGCCCTGGAGGAGTGGAGCACTGGCTGAGGGGGCTGCTCAGCCGTTCGTTCGTCTGGACAGATCATCGAACTTGAGTACCTCCGGACGGCCAAGCAGTTGAACGCTCGCCAGGCCTCGCTGGTCTCTTTTTTTTCGGCCGTTCAATTTTACCATCACTCTACCCGGCCAGGGAGCAAGAATGGCAAGCCTGACGCCCTCTCGAGGCAGTTTGATGCACAGTCCACCAAAGAGCAGGAGGAGACTATCCTGCCGTCGTCTTGTGTGGTGGGTGCTCTGTCTTGGAGATCCGGACAAGGTCAGAGAGCGCAGGAGACAGAGCCTGACCCGGGTGGGGGTCCCCCGGGCCGTTTGTTCGTCCCTCTTTCTGTCAGGAGCCAGGTTATTCAATGAGGGTCACGCGTCCAAGCTGGCGTGCCATCCGGGAGTTTGGCCGCAACCATCGATCTTCTCCAGAGAGCCTTTTGGTGGCCAGGATTGAGGAGGGACGTTAACAACTATGTCCGGGCCTGCGCACAGTGCGCCACTGGGAAATCATCATCTTCCCCCCCGGCGGGTCTTCTTCACCCTTTACCAGTCCCTTCTCGCCCCTGGTCCCACGTGGCCTTGGATTTTGTAACAGGCCTGCCCCCCTCTGGTCATTTTACGTGGACCGTTTTTTCAAGGCAGCTCATTTTGTGCCTCTCCGGGGGCTGCCTTTGGCGCGGGAGACGGCGGACCTTCTTGTACAACATGTGGTCCGTCTTCATGGAATCCCGGCTGACATCATATCGGATCGAGGACCACAGTTTGTATCCCAGGTCTGGAAGGCATTCTGCATGGTGCTGGGGGCCACGGCTAGTCTCTCTTCTGGGTACCACCCACAGAGCAACGGTCAGTGCGAGTGGGCTAATCAGGAGCTGGAGGCTGTGCTTTGTGGTGTCATCTCTTCATGCTCCTCTTCTTGGAGCACGTTTCTACCCTGGATCGAGTACGCACATAACACCACGGTGTCCTCTGCTACGGGGATGTCCCCTTTCAAGGCGTCTCTGGGGTTTGACCCACCACTGTTCCCTGAGGAGGAGAAGGAGGTGGCAGTCCCTTTGGTGCAGGCTCACGCCAGGCGTTGTCGGTGAATCTGGTCCATCACCCGCAGAGCCCTCCTTCGGACTATGGAACGTAATATCCAGGTGGCCAACCACCACAGGAGGCCCGCCCCGGACTATAAGGTGGGTCAGAAGGTCTGGTTGTCCACTAAGAACATCAATGTGCCGGCCGAAAAGCGCAAGCTGACAAAGCGCTTCATCGGCCCTTTTGTAATTTCTCATATTATCAACCCTGTGTCTGTGCGCCTTGCTCTCCCCTCTTCTATGCGCATCTGCCCTACCTTTTGCGTCTCCCAGGTCAAGCTGTACATAGCCGATCCTCTGTGCCCGCCCCCCACGGCTCCTGCCCCCCGAGGATGATCGACGGCCACCCGGCTTGGGGGGTGACTGCCATCTTGGATGTCCGCCGGCGGGGTCGGGGTCTTCAGTATTTGGTGGACTAGGAGGGGTTTGGTCCTGAGCATCGCTCCTGGATTCGCCCAGCGTTGATCCTCGACAAGCAGCTGATCCACGATTTTCATCAGGCGCATCCAGGTAGGATTGGGCAGGTGCCTGGAGGCACCTCTAGAGGGGGGAGTACTGTCATGGCGGCCACTGGGCCGTCATCATCCTCAGCTGCGCACACACCGGCTGTTGGTAATCAACGGGCTTTTAAAGCCAGGATCTCAGACTGCTCTGCACCGAGTCGTCTGTCGCCTTTGCCTCGCAATGCGTCTGGGATTCGACCTCAAGCTAGAGTCAGAGCCAAGTCGCCACGCCAAGCCACGTCACGTAAGATACCTCATCACTCATCCCTTCCTAGTATTCTTCCCTGTGCACAGGTGGACCTCCCTGGCGGCGGACTTACCTTCCCTGTCAACGGGACGCCATCTCCCCCTCCTCGGATCTCTTCCTCATCACCTCAGCGTCGAGCACCATGCACACCACGTCGCACCGGGACACGGAGCCAGCAAGATTCTCTCTGCGGCACCTGCAAGTAAGCAGCACAAGCTTCAGCTTCCTGTTCATGTGAACTGTAATAATCCCCTGTGCTTGTGTGTTCCAGGGTTGCCAGGTCGCAGCAGGAATCGCTCAGCTCCAGTGACCAGACAGCCTCACACTCACTCACCCATTCACACACATTACACTCATCACTTTAATTAATAAATAATTGTCTAACAATCTACTCGTGTCAGCGTCTGTCTCCTGGGTCCCTAATCATGTCACCTTGCTCACACACGTCTTTTCAGCACTGCCCACAAATTTTCTATGGGAGTGAGATCAGGGCTTTTGTCAGGGTGTGGGATGGGTCTCATGCCCTCATCCTAACTTATAATTTTATCTTGTCTTCAGAGCATGGGCCTCAGCCTTGCTTTGAGTTCATTTCTGGGATTTTTTTTTTATTTCTCACTTTATTATTATGATCCTGGATTGCCATTATTGTTATTATTTTATTCTGTCTTGTACATTCTTTTCTCTGTGGGTTAGTCTCTTAGTTCTTCAGTATTATTATTTATCAGCATTCTTAGTGTCATGGTCGTGTTTCTCTGATTCCTCTCTGTATGATTGTCTACTCAGCCCTACCCATCCTGTTCTGTGTAACCATGGCCCTGCTGCTTCAGTTTACCCTGATTAGGTCACCTGTCCTCTGCATTCTGTTGATGACTCCCACGTGTATTTATTTCAGCCCTAATCTGTGTGTTTTTTTATGAGTGTCATCATCATATTGTATGAACAATACGCTTCTGATCTGATGCTGATCTGACCTATTATTTCCCTGACCTGATCCTGCCTGCCAGCATTTGTGCTGCCTGTGGTTTTGTGTTTTTTGAGCTGCGCCCATTTGGCCACCTCATAATTAAATTCTGCCGAACTTTGAGTACTACATTTGGGTCTACATCTACAACCACCATGACAGCTTTGTGATGGCCACTCCAAACATTGACTTGTTGTCCTTAAGTCATTTTGTAACTATTTTGGCAGTTATGCTTGGGTCATGACTATTTGGAAGACACATTTGCACCCAAGCTTTAACTTCCTGGCTCATGTTTTGAGATGTTGCTTCAGTATTTCCACATAATGCTCTTTCCTCGTGATGAACTCCTGGTGCCTGCCACAGACCCCCAGCCCTTGCTGAAATACAATTCAAAATTCAGATGAAATTGGTGAGGGATTTTTTGTGCAACAAATGAATAAAGACAAATAACACAGAAACCCTAATTAAGAGACAAACTTACTGACATATTTTCATAGTGAAATAAGAGGTGGGGGATCCCACTGAAGAGGTATTCAATCCAAAGTGGGAGGTGCTGGGATCTTGTTCCAGCAGATCTGGCCTCATATTAAGCCCTGTTTGTAGGGGCATATCTGCTAACAGCATTCAACATCACCCCTCTGATTTCCTACCCAGCTTCAAACTCATAATCCTGTCTGACTCCCTGTTCACCTCTCTGGATACTCTTCACATACTCTTCCATCAAGAATACCCCTACTCCATTTTTCTTCCTATCTACACCATGGTAGACCAGTTTGAATCCACTTCCAATGCTCTCAGCCTGCTTCCCTTCCATCGGTCTCTTATACACAGACTATATCTACCGTTTCTTCTCTCCATCTTATCAGCCAACTTGGTCCCTTTACCAGTCATAGTCCCTACATTTATAATCCTACTTTTGCTTCCCAAACTTCCACCTTTCCTTTTCTCTCTCTGCCTCCCAACATGCCCGCCCCCTCTCTTCTTCCTCAATCTTGGACTAACAATAGGCCCAATTTCCACCATCACCCTGGTGATTAACAGCACCAGTGGCAGTCATTATTAACCTGGCCTTCACCATCTGGTATAGAAGTTTCATTCATCATGATCTGCATGTTTTGATTTGGCAAAGATTTTATGCCAGATGCACCATCCTGACACAACCCTCCCCATTTACCCGGGCTGGGGACCAGAAGTAGGAGTACACTGTCTTGTGCACCTCCAGTGATTGAGTTATGCCGCCACAATTCTAAGCAAGTTTGATTTTCTCTGTTGTTGACCAATTGAGAATTTCCTTTGTCCTGCTGGATGGTCCACCCACATTCTCATCCTCATCCTCCTGTTCGATGGCAGCAGATTTTTTTTTTTTTCAAGAATACTCCAGTACATGGCTCCATTCATTGTTCTTGCAGTGCCACAATCCAACAACATGATGCTTCCATTTTAAAATTTCACTGTGTAGTACTGTTTTTGGCTGATGTGCAGTGCCATTTGTCTTCAAACAGGGTGTGCAGTATGACAAAATTCTATTTTTGTCTCATCTGAACTTATTGTATTCTACCAGTATTCCATAGGCTTGTCCAAATGGTACTTGGCCAACTTTAAATGATTTTCAACATGCCTTCTCTATAATAATATTTTGAGTTTTGTGAGGTGACCATTTATGAATCCATGACTGTGGAGTGTATTGCTTACTGTTTCTCTGTCACAATTGTACCCACTGCCTGCAAGACTTACTGGAGCTCTTTTCAGAGTTCCCTTGGCTCTTGGGTTACGCTTCTACCTATCCTTCTGACTCCCTGGTCAAGTAAGTGTGCAATCTGTGTATGGCTGATTGATGGGTAGACTGATGTTTCTTTCACTTGCTGATTCACGCCGCGCCATTCATCAGCGGCGCCACCTGCTCACGCACCTGCCAATCATCAGCGGCGAGGGATAAAGGCCGTCTCGCCCGGAGGCTCGGCCTGAAGCCGTCAGACCTTCGTCCCTCACCGTGGTGAGCATACTTCCCTTCAGCGTAACCATTTTGGTAAGAAGATCGCTTACCTTTTCTCTTCAGTCTTCTCCCCTGTGCACAGGTGGATTTCCCAGCGGCGGACATCTCCTCTCCATCGCCCAATCCTCGCTGCTGCACGGAGCTCTCCAGGTGGCTGTCTTCCGGGCTTCACCCCCTTGTTGTGCCAGCTGTCCTGACCCACCAAGTAAGTCCTTCTCTCGCCATAAATTCCGCCTGTGTTGGTGTATGCCCGTCACCCTCTCCCTGTGCTCTCTCCATAGGGTTGCTCGGCTGTACGGTCACCTGCCTCTGTGCCTGGAGCAGACACCATCACCAACACATTTACATCCCGCAGACACGCACTCATTCACTCCTGTTGTTAATAAACTCTTTGAACTACTCTAAGCCTGTGTGTGTGCGTCTCCTGAGCCGTGCGTTATGTCAGTACGGCTTCAGCAGAGCGGCTCGGCGGACGGCGGGCTCGCACACCCGGTTTTCCACTCTCGAGGCTAGAGTGGATCAAATAGCTTATCAACAACAGGTGATCTTTAATCAATTATTGAATTTAACTAACCGGTTGGGCCGCTTGGATCCTCAACAGCCGTTCCCCCCGGCTCGCCAGGGTGGCGCGGCTCCTGCTGTTCCAGCGGCCGTCCAGCCGGCTCCAGTGGCACCGGTTCGGCTCACACCGATTCCGACCCCCGCCCGCTTTAGCGGTAAGCTCGGCGGAGCGCGGGGGTTCATTATGCAGTGTGAGTCCGTGTTCCACCGTGTGCCCGGAGATTTTCCCTCGGATCACAGTCGGATTGGTTACATAGGGAATCTTCTGGAGGGGCGTGCGTTAACTTGGACCTACGCCGTAATGGCGAGGCCCAGTTATGCCACCCTCACCTATGACCAGTTCGTGAGGCGCTTCCTGGAGGTCTTTGACCATTCTCAAACCGAGACGGTCCAGGTCGATCGGCTCCTCGCTCTCCAGCAGGGAGGCCGGTCGGCAGCGGACTACTCGGTCGACTTCCGGGTAGCGGCGGAGGAATTGGGCTGGGAGGATCGCTCCCTCTGTGGCCTGTTCCTCCGCAGCCTCAATAGTGATCTGAGGGATGAACTGGCTGGACGGGATATCCCTGGGACGCTAGCGGAGCTGACATCCTTAGCGATAAGTTTGGATAACAGGCTGCGCGAGCGCTCCTCGGGGCGGAAGTCTTCTTCTTCTTCGCCCTCGTGGAGTCTCGCCGCACCTGTTCCAAGCTCGCCCCCTGGCGGCGCCGCCAGCATTGTGCCCCGAGGAGTCGGAGCCGATGGTGACGGGCTGGACCAAGCTTTCCCCTGCGGAGAAACAACGCCGCCGTGAGTTGGGCCTCTGCATGTATTGCGGAGGTGACCAACACACTGTGGAGCGTTGCCCGCGGAAAGCCAGTCGGCGGGGTCCGCGAATCGCTGTAGGGAGCCTCGCGGATCCCAACCGGTTAGACTCTCTCACCCAATTAAAGCTGCCCATCCGTTTTTGCCACAATCCCACTGGGCACCTCACCCACGCACTGGTGGATTCGGGCGCAGAGGGCAGCTTCATTTCACAAGGCCTGGCAACCCGATTGGGCATCCGCTGTCAGGCATTAAAACACCCCATCTCCCTGGTCCATCTCTCCCGTGCCTCCCTTGGGAGAGTTTCTCACCAGACCATGCCTGTCCCAGTCATCATCTCAGGGAACCACCGGGAAGGAGATGGTATTTTACGTCCTGCCCAACTCTGTGTCGCCCGTCATCCTGGGGTATCCCTGGCTACGCCTCCACAACCCTGTCCTGGACTGGAGGTCCGCTGGGGTATCGGCATGGAGTACCTTCTGTATGGGCACCTGCCTTCAGTCCGCTGCCTGCTCCCCATCCGCGGCTCCCCCTGTGGCGGATACAGCACCTCCGGACCTGTCACTGGTGCCTCCAGAATTTCACGACCTGGGTATGGTATTTAGCAAATCGAAAGCTATGTCTCTTCCCCCGCATCGACCATATGACTGTGCCATCAACCTCCGCCAGGGGGGCTCCCCTGCCATCTGGTCGGCTCTACAGCCTGTCGGCGCCGGAGAAGGAGACCATGAATACATACCTAAAGGAATCTCTGAGCGCTGGGATTATTCGCCCATCGTCGTCACCCGTGGGGGCAGGGTTTTTCTTTGTCGGGAAAAAGGACGGATCCCTCCGCCCCTGCATAGACTACCGAGCGCTGAATGACATCACTGAGAGGGACCGTTACACCCTGCCCCTCATGGACACTGCCTTTCACTCCCTCCAGGGGGCGACCTGGTTTACCAAGCTGGATTTACGCAGCGCTTACCACCTCGTCCGGATCCGGGAGGGAGATGAATGGAAGACAGCCTTCCGTACCCCGAACGGCCACTTTGAGTATCTCGTCATGCCGTTCGGGCTGACCAAACGCTCCTGCCGTCTTTCAGCGCCTCATTAATGACGTCCTCCCGGGATTTCATCGGCCTTTTTGTGTTCGTCTACCTGGATGACATCCTTATCTTCTCCAGGTCCAGGGACGAGCACCAGGTCCATGTGAGGCGGGTCCTCCAAAGACTGCTGGAGAATCGTCTGTACGTGAAGGCTGAGAAATGCGAATTCTACGCTAGGACCACATCCTTCCTGGGATTCATCATCGCTCAAGATCAGGTGCTCCCAGACCCAGAGAAGGTGAAGGCGGTGGTGGAGTGGCCTACTCCCGCATCCCGGAAGCAGGTGCAACAGTTTGTTGGCTTCGCCAATTTTTACCGCCGCTTTGTCCCAAATTTCAGCTCGATCGTCGGACCGCTGACCCGCCTCACGTCCCCGAAGGTCCCGTTCCGGTGGACTGAAGAGGTCGCTGCTGCCTTTAGGGCGCTGAAGGCGGAGTTCTCCTCCTCCCGGGTCCTTCGCCAGGTCGACCCCGCGCTGCAGTGCATTGTGGAGGTGGACGCATCGGACACGGGAGTGGGAGCAGTGTTATCCCAGCGGTCACCTGACGATGGCGCCAAGCGGCCGTGCGCCTTCTTCTCCCGGCGCCTGTCCCCGGCGGAGAGGAACTACGATGTGGGGGACAGAGAGCTCCTGGCCATTAAACTCGCCTTACAGGAGTGGCGCCACTGGCTAGAGGGGGCGGACCTGCCGTTTGTGGTCCTGACGGACCACAAGAACTTAGAGTATTTACGATCTGCCAAGCGCCTGAATGCCCGCCAGGCGCGCTGGTCTTTGTTCTTCGCCAGGTTCCGCTTCTCGATCACCTTCAGGCCGGGCTCCAAAAACGGCCTGCCTGACGCCCTCTCTAGGCAGTTCACCCCCGTGGAGGCTGAGGAGACGCCCCACACTATCCTGCCCAGGTCGTGCGTCCTCGGTGCCATCTCTTGGGACATTGAAGACAAGATCCGGAAGGCGCAGGAGGTGGAACCTGATCCTGGCGGCGGACCGGAGGGAAGACTGTTCGTCCCATCTGCGGTCCCTAGGAGAGGTCATCCACTGGCTCCACACCTCCCGGCTCACCTGTCATCCCGGCACCTCTCGGATGATCAGCCTCCTCCAGCGGTCCTTTTGGTGGCCAGGCCTGCGGAGGGATGCAGCCCGCTACGCCCGGGCTTGCCCAATCTGTGCCACCAGCAAGTCGGGAAATGCCCCCCCAGCGGGTCTGCTCCAGCCTCTGCCCGTCCCCGGCAGGCCCTGGGCGCACATCGCACTGGACTTCGTCACCGGACTCCCCGTTTCCAACTCCTTTGACACCGTCCTGACCATTGTGGACCGTTTCTCCAAGGCGGCGCACTTCATTCCCCTGCGGGGTCTCCCTACTGCCCTGGAGACGGCGGGCCTCCTCGTCCAACACGTGGTCAGGCTGCACGGGATTCCGGTGGACGTGGTCTCGGACCGGGGCCCCCAATTTTCGTCCGAGGTTTGGAGATCCTTCTGTAACGCCATCGGAGCCAAGGTGAGCCTCTCCTCCGGCCATCACCCCCAGTCTAACGGGCAGTGTGAGAGGACCAATCAGGAGCTGGAGGCTGCGCTCCGCTGTGTTACCAGATCCAAGCCGACGTCCTGGAGCAACCATCTCGCCTGGGTGGAGTATGCCCACAACACCGCCCGCTCTTCTGCAACGGGGATGTCCCCCTTCAAGGCGTCCCTGGGTTACGACCCCCCGCTGTTTCCAGCGCAGGAGAACGAGGTGACTGTCCCCTCCGTTAGGGCGCACCTTAGGCAGTTCCGCTCCACCTGGGCTGCCGCGCGTCATGCGCTTTTACGCACAGCGGAGCGCAACAGGACCGTGGCGGACCGGCACAGAAGACCTGCCCCGGCGTACAGAGTTGGGCAACTCGTGTATGTGTCTACCCAGGACGTCACATTAAAAGGCGAGAGGAGGAAGCTGGCACAGCGATTCATGGGTCCCTTTCCCGTCACCCGGATCATCAACCCGGTGGCTGTGCGCGTGGCTATCCCCCCCCTCCCTCCGCATCCATCCCACTTTCCATGTGTCGAGGGTGAAACTGGCAGTCACTGACCCCCTTTGCCCTCCTCCTGCAGCGCAACCCGCGCCCCGGATGGTTGGTGGCCATCCGGCCTGGTCCGTCTCCTCCATCCTGGACTCCCGGCGCCGAGGCCGTGGGTTGCAATACCTGGTGGACTGGGAGGGCTATGGGCCCGAGCATCGGCAATGGGTGCCCCCGTCGTTTGTGTTGGACCCATCGCTCATCGCGGACTTCCACCGAGCGCACCCGGATAAGCCATCGCCAGGAGGCGCTGCTAGAGGGGGGAGTACTGTCACGCCGCGCCATTCATCAGCGGCGCCACCTGCTCACGCACCTGCCAATCATCAGCGGCGAGGGATAAAGGCCGTCTCGCCCGGAGGCTCGGCCTGAAGCCGTCAGACTTCGTCCCTCACCGTTGTGAGCATACTTCCCTTCAGCGTAACCATTTTGGTAAGAAGATCGCTTACCTTTTCTCTTCAGTCTTCTCCCCTGTGCACAGGTGGATTTCCCAGCGGCGGACATCTCCTCTCCATCGCCCAATCCTCGCTGCTGCACGGAGCTCTCCAGGTGGCTGTCTTCCGGGCTTCACCCCCTTGTTGTGCCAGCTGTCCTGACCCACCAAGTAAGTCCTTCTCTCGCCATAAATTCCTCCTGTGTTGGTGTATGCCCGTCACCCTCTCCCTGTGCTCTCTCCATAGGGTTGCTCGGCTGTACGGTCACCTGCCTCTGTGCCTGGAGCAGACACCATCACCAACACATTTACATCCCGCAGACACGCACTCATTCACTCCTGTTGTTAATAAACTCTTTGAACTACTCTAAGCCTGTGTGTGTGCGTCTCCTGAGCCGTGCGTTATGTCAGCTGATAATGGCCCAACTGGCATTACTGTGACATTCAGAAGTTTTGATATACAGTACATCTGTAACCTCATCCAGGTTTTCAAGGGCTTGGGAGATCTCTTGGCTTTTTACTATCATGTCATTTTTCTTTCATGCCACTTTGATGACAAAAAAATCTTTTTACAGCCACTAATGAACTACCTACCTGGCTGATATTAATTTCCACAGATAGGAGGTAGATCGTGGTGAAGTGTGTTGTAGGAGAGACAAATGGATTCAAGGGTGGGGGTTGGGTTACATCAGGGATTGGCTCTGAGTCGCTTCTTGTTTGCTATGGTGAGGGACAGGCTAACAGATGAGGCCAGGGAGGAGTATCCATGGACTATGATGTTTGCAGATGGCATTGTGGTCTGTAGTGAGTGTAGGGAGCAGATGGAAGAGAACCTGGTGAGGTGGAGGTATGCTCTGGAGAGAAGAAGAGCAAAAGTCAGGAGAAGCAAGACAGAATACATGTGTGAATCAGAGGGAGGCAAGTGTAACAGTGAAGATGCAAGGAGTCAAGATAACGAAGGTAGAAAAGTTTAAATACTGTACCTAGGATCAACTATCCAAACCAAAAGTAAGTGCACAAGAGACATATTGATTACAAAAAACTGTAATTATGAATTTAATGTTTTGATTTTTTTTCTATGTGTGGATTTCTTCAAATTTTTCTGTGAGTAACCTCATTGGAAATACATGTACAGGAAAAATGTGGACGCATTCTGTACTTATTTATCCCATTGTATACATAAGATTTTAAAACTGTTCTGCATGATATCTCTCATATTTTTTTCTTACTTAATGAATTAATGACCTACTGTACCTTCTGAAATGTTGACAGTGAAACTTTCTCACTGTTTATCATGAGTCATCCCGAATTACAGTAGGTGACTTTCAGAAGCAGAAGTGAGAGGAAGAGAGGATGAAGAAAGTTCTAGACTGAAGTAACACGTTGGTGTCGCTTGCTCTCTCTCTCACACACACACGCACACACAGAAAGATCAAAGTGAAACAACTATGCCTCTACTGTAAAATTCCACTGACTGCTCAACACTGGCAGGGTCTGTCTGCGTTGGTCCATTCCTTTGACACGTCAGTCAAGATTTTGCCACCTCCACTACATCAGATTTCAGTTTAACCTTTAACAACTCATCAAACCAGAACATGGATATCAGATTATTCTGCAGCACACTGGATTAAATTAATTTCCATCACCTTTAGATTTTTTTAACCATTAAATTTTTGGGGGTAAAAGAGTTTTAAGTGTTGTATATGGGAATCATTTTGCATTCTTCCTCTCAAACATAAAAAACACCCAGTTCTAGATACAGTAAATTTTACTTAAGTGTATTTATAGTGTCTCTATAATTTTGTCCACTTCCTTTATATCTCAAGCATACACTACATATGTGAGGTCTTTATTTTGTTTTCTTCAAAGACAATATTTTCAGTTCAAAAACTGAAACTACTATGGATTGTTTATAGAATAATTATTCTGTCTTTCCTATGACAGACAGACAGGCAGACAGACAGACAGATCCCAAATTGAGAAATTACAGTAAAGTTGTAATCATCTGTGATCATGACCTGTATGATCAACCAGGCTGAGATTTCTCTGGTTGCAATAATCAATCAAATTGAATGTAAATCTATGAGAAAATACAGTTAGGTCTTTATACACTACTCACAAAACGTTAGGGATGTTGGCTTTCAGGTGAAATTTCTGGAAAATGTAAAAAGCTCACGCTACAGTGAAATTATATCATGAAAGTAGGGCGTTTAAGTAGAAGCATGCAATGGTGATTTCCTCATATCAAAACAATTTACTGAAACAGAAGCCGACAACAATAGTGGGTATACCACACCAAAAAATGTCAGTGTCTCAATAGCTTGTCATGTGCCCTTGAGCATCAATTACAGCTTGACAACGACGTTGTATGCTGTTCAGAAATCAACTTATTGTTTGTTGAGGCATGGCATTCCACTCTTCTTGAAAGGCAGCCCTCAGGTCATTGAGGTTTGTGGGGTGCAGGGTTACGAGCCTCTACATGGTGACTCAGGTGATCCCATAGGTTTTCTATGGGATTCAGGTCTGGGGAAAGTGCAGGCCACTCCATTTGAGGTACCCCAGCCTCCAGCAGGCATTCCCTAATGACATGATCTTGATGAGTTGGACCATTGTCGTCCATGAAGATGAAATTAGGCCTGTGTTGTTCATGCAGGCCACTATGACTAGATTAATGATGTTATTCAGGTAGTATCGGCTTGCCACTGTACAATTCACAAGGGGTAGGGCAGTTCTGTTGACTACACACACCTGCCCAAACTGTAACACCACCACCACCAAAGGCTCGTCTGGTGTCAGCAGTGGCTGATACATAGTGTTCTCCTTGACGTCTCCAATATTGTTGGCAGGCGTCATTTCTGCTCAATGTGAATCAACTTATCAGAGAACAGCACTGAGGTCCACTGGTCCCTTGTCCAGAGTAAATGCTCCCTGGCCCATGCAAGACGATGATGCCTGTGCCTGCTGGTGTGGTCAGGTACCCTTGCAGGTCATCTAGCACGCAGACCACGCTGATGTAAATGGTTTCAAATGATCTGACATGACACTTGGGTGCCTCTCAATTCCCTTAAATGTTCCTAGAGTTGAGTGGCATTCATCATCTGGTTCCGCAGGGCAATGTTCACAATGAAGCGAACATCAGCGTGAGATGTGGCCAAAGGATGTCCACTTCTATGCCTTTATCTGACTCTTCCAGTCTCTTTGTATCTCTGTTGCAACCTGCTGATGATACTCTGTGACACTCTAAGCTTAGTGGCCTCTTCCCTCTAAGAACATCCTGTTTGAAGCCTCGCAGTGGCAAGGTACTGTTGATCACTTGTTAGATGTCATCTTGGTCTCATGACGTCACAATGTGAACAGCATGATGAAGAGGACTGTTTAAATACCAATTCTAACTGAACCAGAAAATTTATTGGTCAATTCATGGATCAAACACCTGTTGTGAATTTTGCCGTTAAGCACCTTGTTAGAGAACAGCAAGTTATGCAAAAAGTGGTAAAACATTGAACAGTTGGACATGTGCATTCAAAAGGTTAGAGAAGGTTAAATTAAGTTCACCTGTAAAGGTTATAGTGCATTTTAGGTGCATCCTGAAATTTTACCTGAGAGCCAAATATCCCTAACTTTTTCTGAGTAGTGTATATTTGGACACTGACCCAAGTTTTGCTATTTTAGATGTTGACCAAGACATATTCAAGATACAGTTATATAATCAATATGGACTTAAAGTGCAGACTCTCAGCTTTAATGTGAGGGTATTCACATCCAAATTGGAGTTACGGTTTAGGAATTGCAACCAATTCTACACAAAATCTTTTCATTTCAGGGCTTCAAAGTACTTGTTTAACTGATTCAAAAGCTATTTTACGGGTTGCATGGGCTATTCCCTCATTAATCCATCATCAATCAAGCAAGTTAAAGGTCTGGAGTTGATTGCATTTGTGGCATTGCATTTGGAAGCGGTGAACCCACAACGTGCGGCCAAAGGTGCTCTCAATGAAAGTGAATCAGACCATCCTTAGGCTGAAAAAAAAAAAAAAATCCATCAGAGAGATGGCAGAAATGCTTGGAGTTTACAAATCAGCAGTTTGGTACATTTTGAGAAAAAAAAGTGTGGTGGTGAATGGTCACAGGATCCTTTCCATTGTGAAGAAACACCCTGCCACAATATCCACCCAGGTCTAGAACACTCTCTGGGAAGAAGGTGTATCAAGACCAAAGCTTGCCATAAAGAGAAAAATTCACGAGAGCAAGAGAGTTCACCACAAGGTGCAGACTCAAAAACAGAAACTCCAGATTAGACTTTGTCAAAAAATATCTAAAGAAGCCAGCACAGTTTTGGAACAGCATTCTTTGGACAGACGAAATCAAGATCAACCTGTACCAGAATGACGGGAAGAAGAAAGTATAAAGAAGGCTTGGAATGGCTCATGATCCAAAGCACACCACATCTTCTGTAAAACATGGTGGAGGCAGTGTGATGCATGGGGTTGCATGGTTTCCAGTGGCACTGGGTCACTATTTTTATTTTTATTTAACCTTTATTTAACCAGGCAAGACAGATTAAGAACATATTCTTATTTACAACTGTGGCCTGGGGGAAGGGGCAAGAGGAAAACAAACACTAAACAAATACATTTATTAAAAACATTTACAAAGATAGACCACAAGGTGTAACATCATCTATAAACTAGTGTTCACTGATGATGTGACAGAAGACAGAAGCTGCCAGATAAATTCTGAAGTGTATAGGGATATACTGTCTGCTCAGATTCAGCCAAATGCAGCAAAGTTGACTGGATGGAGCTTCACGGTACTGATGGACAATGACCCAAAACATACTGCGAAAGCAACCCAGAAGTTTGTTTTTTTTGTTTGTTTTTTTTTTATCGCAAAGAAGTAGAATATTCTGCAATGGCAGAGTCAGTCACCAGATCTCAAACTGATCAAGCCTGCATTTCACTTACTTAAGACAAAACCTAAGGCAGAAAGACCCACAAACAAGCAACAATTGAAGACAACTGCAGTAAAGGCCTGATAAAGCATCACAAAGGAGGAAACCCAGCATCTGGTGATGTCCAATTTATTCAACACTTCAAGTAGCCATAGCCACTTCACTGACATAATGATGATTGAAAGCTGCTGGCATTTTGTAAACTTTATCCATCCATCCATCCATCCATCCATCTTCTACTGCTTTTCCAGAGGTCCAGGTAGCAGAGTCCTGCCACCATACAGAGAAAGCTCATTTCAGCTGCTTGTATTCATGATCTCATTCTTTTGGTCATTACCCAAAGCTCATGATCACAGGTGAGGGTAGGAATGTTGACTTACTGGTAAACTGACAACTTTGCTTTAGATCTCAGCTCCCGCTTCACCATGACAGACCGGTACAACATTCGCATCACTGCAGATACTGCTCCAATCCGTCTGTAAATTTTCTGCTCCATTCTCCCATCACTCATGAATGAGACCCGAAGATACTTGAACTCCTCCACTTGGGGCAGTAAATCATTCCTGACCTGGAGAGGACAATCCACCTTTTTCCAGCAGAAGACCATGGACTCAGGCTTGGAGGTGGCGATTCTCATCCTGGCTGCTTTACACTCAGTACCAATCCACTCCAGTAAGACCTGTAGATCAGAAGAATCAGAATCAGAATCAGAATCAGGTTTATTGCCATTGTTCATGTAGTACACAAATTAGGAATTTGTCTCGGTACAATGCTGCAACATTAAACATGATAAGATAAGAGAAATAAACTATACATGTAATAAAGTGTAGGATAAGATTAAGTGATACTGGTCAACAGTTAAAATATATATTAGCCAGCAGCAGATACTGTGGAGAACTATATAGTGCAGTCGGTAATGCAGGAAGAAAACAGTGATGATTGACATGAGTCTGGTTGAGCTGCTGTACATGGTGCACGAGAGTCACTTAGTGTTCAGCAGTCTAATGGCAGAGGGGAAGAAGCTGTTCATGTGACGGGAGGTTTTAGTCTGGATGGACCGAAGTCTTCTACCAGAGGGGAGGGGGGCAAACAGTACGTGACCAGGGTGTGAGGGATCGGCTATGATCCGGCCAGCACGCCTCCGGGTCCTGGAGATGTACAGATCCTGGAGAGATGGGAGCTTGCAGCCGATCACCTTCTCAGCAGTGCGCACGACGCGCTGCAGCCTTAGTCTGTCCCTGGCAGTGGCTCCTGCGTACCACACGGTTATGGAGGTGGTGAGGATGGACTCGATGATGGCTGTGTAGAACTGCACTAACATCTTGGTGGGTAGCTTGAGCTTCCTCAGCTGCCGCAGGAAGAACATCCTCTGCTGGGCTTTTTTGATGAGTGAGCTGATGGTCAGCTCCCATTTTAGGTCCCTGGTGATGGTAGTGCCTAGGAAGCGGAAGGAATCAGCAGTGGTGATGGGAGAGCCTGAGAGGGTGAGGGGGGGCAGAGGAGTAGTGACTTTCCTGAAGTCTACAATCATCTCCACTGTCTTCAGAGCGTTCAGCTGCAGGTTGTTATTGCTGCACCAGGACGCCAGCTGGGCCACCTCTCTCCTGTAGGCGGACTTGTCGCCGTTGGAGATGAGCCCGATGAGGGTGGTGTCGTCCGCAAACTTGATCAACTTGACAGACTGGTGGCTGGAGGTGCAGGAGTTGGTGTAAAGGGAGAAGAGTAGGGGGGAAAGTACACAGCCCTGGGGTGATCCGGTGCTGATGCTAGTATAGTCTGAGACAGTCTTTCCCAGCCGCACATGCTGCCTCCGGTCCGTCAGGAAGTCGATGATCCACCTGCAGAGGGAGTCAGGCACGTTGAGCAGGGACAGCTTGTCCCGGAGCAGAGCGGGGCGGATGGTGTTGAATGCGGAGCTGAAGTCCACAAACAGGATCCTGGCGTAGGTTCCCGGGGAGTCCAGGTGCTGCAGGATGGAGTGGAGGGCCAGGTTGACTGCATCGTCTACAGACCTGTTGGCTCGGTAGGCAAACTGCAGCGGGTCCAGGAGAGGGGTGGTGATGGACTTGAGGTGGGACAGGACCAGGCGCTCAAAGGACTTCATGACTACAGAGGTGAGCGCTACAGGTCTGTAGTCATTAAGTCCAGTGATCCGTGGCTTCTTGGGGACAGGGATGATGGTGGAGGATTTGAGGCAGGATGGCACGTGGCATAACTTAAGGGAGGTGTTAAAAATGTCTGTGAATACAGGAGCCAGCTGTTTCGCACAGAGTCTCAGGGTGGAGGGAGACACGCCGTCTGGGCCGGGGGCCTTGCGCGGGTTCAGTCTGGAGAACTGTTTGAGCACATCCTGCTCACTGATGATAAGGGGAGGGGGGGAGGAGGGGGGGGTGCCTTAAATGAAGTAGGGAATGTGGAGGCTGTGGAGCTGGAGGGAGGGGGGGAGTTGGACACAGATGACGAGGTGTCAAAACGGGCATAGTGTTGGGACAGTCTCTGACAAAGGGCTTTGTCATCCTGACCTTTAGGAGCCTTAGGTCGATAGTTGGTGATTTGCCTCAGTCCTCTCCACACGGAAGCCGAATCATTAGCAGTGAACTGCTGCTGGAGTCTCTCTGAGTACACAGATTTAGCCCTCTTCAGCTCTCTGTTAAACCGGTATTTAACCTCCCTGTAGCAGTCCCTGTCTCCACTTTTCAGCGCTGCTTCCTTCTCCTTCCTGATCTGTCTGAGCTTAGCTGTGAACCAGGGTTTGTCATTAGAGTAACTCACCCTGGTGCGTGATGGAAGAATGTTCTCTTCACAAAAGTGGATATATGAGTTTACAGTGTCCGTGTACTCATCCAGATCATGCGTGGCTCCTTTAAGCATGCCCCAGTCAGATATTTCCATGCACGTTTCCAGCTTCTCCTCAGCATCACTGGTCCGTATCTTCGTAGTGCTCACAACAGGTTTAGTGAGCTTCAATCTCTGTCTGTATGTGGGAATGAGGTGAACCATCACGTGATCAGATAATCCCAGCGCAGCTCGAGGGACAGCGCGATATGCGTCTTTCACTGTGGTGTAACAGTGATCCAGTGTGTTTAATCCTCTGGTGGGGCATTTAATAAACTGGCATCAGGACACCCTAGGTCGCACCTAGGGTCATTGCTCGATGAAGCCAACAGGATCACATCATCTGTAAACAGCAGAGATGCCCTTGGGGCCACAACTCTGGGCAGCTGTTTCAATGGTTGAGGTGGAGAACATGGGCCATTTCTTTAGTCTCCCTCAAGATGTGGTTGACGTTCTTCTGGAGGTGGGAGTTGAAGATTTTGTGGACAGGGGCCAGCCAGATCTTCCCAGCACACCCTCACTATATGTTTGGGTCTTCTGGGTCTAAATGTTATCCTCCCTTGCCATCTGGTCCAACTCACTACCAGGTGGTGATTGGTTCTATTTACCAATCTGCACTGTATGTCCAAGGCATAAAGTTGCAGGTCTGATGACACAATAACAAAATCCATAATCGACCTGCGACCTAGGGTGTCCTGGTGCCAAGTGCACATGTGGACATCCTTATGCTTGAACATGGTGTTCATTATGGAAAAGCTGTAGTTAGTACAGAAGTCCAATAACTGAACACCACTTTGGTACAGATAGGGGATGCCGTTCCTCCCAGTCACACCCCTCCAGGTTTTCACTGTTGTTGTACACGCTTATACTGAAGTCCCCCAGTAGGAAAATGGAGTGTCCAAGAGGAGTGCTTTCCAGTACACCAGAGACTCTAGAAAGGATGAGTACTTTTAACCATCATTTGGCACGTAGGCACAAACAATAGTCAGGACCCATTTTGCAACCTGAAGGAAACAATCCTTTCATTCACTCAACATAGAGGCAGCAAGGCAGGAGGATAGAAGAATACCAACCCCTGCTTGCTGCCTGCTTGCCAGACTTAACTCCAGAATAGGCCAAACTCCAACCCCTTTCTAGGAGACTGGTTCTAAGACCCAAGCTGTGCACTAAGGTGAGCCTGACTATATCTAGTCGGTATCTCGATCTCTTACAAAAGCTTGAGCTCCTTCCCTGCCAGAGAGGTGACGCCTGATGTCCCACAAGGTAGTTTAGGAAGCCAGGGATTGGACTCCCAAGGTCTCTGCCTTTGACTGCCACTCAATCCACACAGCACCAGACCCTCATGATCCCTCTTGCAGGAGGTAAGCCCACTGGATGGTGGAACTGTGTGGCTCCTTTTGGCTGAGCCCGGCTAGGTCCCAATGGCAGAAATCCAGCCCCCAAGCATCTGTCATTGGGCCATCCCCCTAAGCCCTGGCTCCAGGTAGGGGCCCTGGGAACCCCATACTGGGGGGTATACTGAATGCTTGATTTGACATCCATCATTCACTGACTTAATCCTTTAATGATAAAAAAAATTAAAAAAAATAAAAACACTGACTGAATGTCAAGGTGGGACAAATCAAGTTTTATTAATCTGAAGTTGAATCAGAAACCAATGGTGTTTTAACTGCTTCAGCAGAGCTTTGTTTCCGGTCAGCAGGTCTGTAAGTCAAGCCCATTATCTGGCTTGACAACAAATAAAATTAGCATGACAAAATTTTGCACACATGCTAAAGTTACTACAACATCAAAAACAATATAGAGCCATTTTGGACCATATTGCAACTTTATTTTTGGACCTAGATACATCATATCTCAGTCCATGCATATTCAAAGAATGATAGTCCCGGAGGGGCATTGCTGTGACTTCTTACCCTCTCTGTTTTCTTTATGCGCACACACACACACACACACACACACACACACACACACACACACACACACACACACACACACACACACACACACACGTCTATCTGTTCTCTTTAAGGTGCAGATATCAGGCCCGTGCAGAGATCTTCACAGAAGCAGCAACTGTTTCTTGTGTTTTCTCTTTGTTTGTTTTTCTTTCTTTCTCTCCCCGCCACTCCTTGACCCCCCCCACCTCTTCCAACCACTTCATATCCCTTCAATTCCCTCCCCATTCCCTGTCAGTTCCAGCATAAGTAAGACAATATCAATAAAGTGTTAAAGTTTTTATAGAGCAAGGTAAGTCTATAAATACTATTTATATACAGCATATATAGGGCA
Source organism: Pholidichthys leucotaenia (assembly GCA_020510985.1). Classification (NCBI taxonomy): domain Eukaryota; kingdom Metazoa; phylum Chordata; class Actinopteri; order Cichliformes; family Pholidichthyidae; genus Pholidichthys; species Pholidichthys leucotaenia. Next base: position 103,698,056 of record CM035846.1, read on the forward strand.
GCGCGGTGACAAAGTGGTTAGCACTGTGGCAGCACAGCAACTCCTGGGATCCTGGGTTCGATCCCAGCCTCCAACCAACAGTGATCTGTGAGGAGTTTGCATGTTCTCCCCGTGTCTGCGTGGGTTTACTCCGGGATTGCTCCGGTTTCCTCCCACATGCCAAAAACATTAAGGTTAGGTTAATTGGCATCGAAACTGGGGATTCTAAATTGTCCTTAGGTATGACTCCATTTTATATTTACTTATTTTTGTAGGATGTCACTTGGGTTCGAAATATTTTTCGAAATATTTTATTGGGTTTTAGACCTTTGAGTTTTTAACCTCTTTGACTAGTTTTTAACTTTTAATATGACCCTTCTCTCTTACCTCTGGTTTTTCTCCCATCTCTTTGTCTTTTTATACCCTGATTGATGGAGCCTTGAGTATTCTAATCATGTTTATAGTCAGCTTCATATGTGCCTGTGTTTGTGTCTATGTTGAATGTAATTTGTGGCTTGTAAATATGGATGTCACCAGACTGCAAAACAAATCTACTTACGGGTACAAATAAAGTAACCTGAACCTGAACCTGAACCTGACTGTGAGAGTAAATGGTTGTCTGTCTCTCTGTGTTGGCCCTGCGATGGACTGGTGATCTGTCCAGGGTGTACCCTGCCTCTCGCCCTAAGATGCTGGGATAGGCTCCAGCCCCCCCGCAACCCGAAAAGGATTAAGCGGAAGAAGATGGATGGATGGATGGATGGATGGATATATTAAATATGAGCAAAGCTTCTTTTGGCAAAGCAAATCTGTTTGACACTGTAAGGCAAACTGATTATCTCTTCTGGTTGCCACATTGCTAGACAGGACAGGTAAAAATATGAATAAATTCAAAGCATGGAATGCCTAATGCAAACTGACACTGACTTAAAGTTTGATTTTTACCTTTAGAGCTGAAATTGAGGCCATAATCCTTGCAGATTCTCAGTGTGAGTTCTTATTGTGATTAAACCAACACAACATGCAGTGGTGATAAAACAAAAAGAAAAGCCCCCCCCCAAAAAATAATTTGTAAAGAGTTCTACTGCTATTCGTTCTCCTAAAAATCTTTTTTTCTTTTTTAGTGGTGCAAAAACAGCCCTTGACCCATTAAAAATGTGTACAACAAAAAACAAGTTTGTTCCTGTTTGTTAAAATATATACTGTTTGAATTTGCAAAAACAAACAAACAAAATGTTCATGAAACTCACCATTTTTGCAGGGTCCTCAAGACGCAAAAAATTTAATATTTTGGAATCTGCAAAAATTTGTTTTGTGATTTATGAAAGCACCAAGGTGCTGATGCCTCAGTGCCTGTGGTAGGGAGGCACGGAGTGGGGGTGGGGCTTGTAAAAAGGCACACTGCCACCTCTACTGGCCTGGCATAGTTATTACAGTACCTGTCATGAATTGTCCTTCGGGGAAGAGAGGTGAGACCCACGCACATCAGTCCACTCAGTGCTCTTAACAGAAAATACAAACAAACGGGGAACTTACAGATTAAGCGCACCAGAGCAAGGCAGGGCTCTGGTGGAGATGAGGAGAAATCCAAACAAGACGCAGATCGTAGATCTACAGGGGGTACTTTTGTTGTGTTTCGGTGTAGAATGTCAAAGCTGGTTATACAGTTGGCCTCCCATGGTTGTGAAAAGTCCCGCCAGCACATCCAAATCATGTGACTGCTTTAGGACAAGATAGAAGCAAGACACAGCCCTGCAGCATTGCCATTTCATGAAATCTTAATTTTAAAAAAAGCATTGCCATTTCAACTTATGTTGAAAGTGCTGATTTGAAATTCTCCCAGTTTTTAAATTGTGTTTATAGGGCAAGTAAAACCAGAGTCATGATAAATATTTCCATCATGTTTTTCGAAATGTTTTCATCACGTTTGGTGTACGTTTGGAGTCGCAAAAAACTTTAAAAACGGAAAGTGAAACTGAATGTTTGGATTCTAAACGCTATGTTTGTTTGACATTGACAGACGATGTAAAGTTGTAAATGTGGTACACCCAAATAGGGCACCACATTTGGAAATAATACAGAGAGACTGTCATTTTATTTTTATTTTAAGAGTATCTAAATATATTTTGAGATTGTGGACGATCAAAAATATTAACATTTGATATGTAGCCCTGTATAAATATTTAAGAGTAAGCAGCGGAACCTTAGGCACTGCGGTCGTTCCACCCCAGGTAAACAAATAGGGTGCACTTCCGGCCCCCCCCTTTAGTACTATCTGGAGAAAGACACGAGTGGTCCTGTGTTCTGTCTTTCAAAGACTCTTTTTGTATTTTACAGGTCAGTATTTGGTTAAAAATGCCATAAATAAGAGCCTTAAGCTCCGTGTTATTTCTGTGTGTCGCGACGAGTAATACTGTGATGTTGGTGTGGCGTTTTGATAAGTTTTATACAAGTTCAGGCTGCAGTTGGCGCCGGAGATCAAAGGCGAGCCGCATTGCGGTAGCGGTTTCGCGCCAGTCAAATTTAGCTTTGGGAAAGACGGTTAGCTCACATAAAATGTTTTACTCAATACAAGTATATTTTGCTCCGTGTGAATGTAAAAGTCTCCTGATGCTAATTAATAGTCAGAGTGTGTCCTGTGTATATTTGCCTATTGTCAAGTTTGTAAAATAATTTGTTAAGTCCAGGTCAGCTAATCTAAGTGTAATGTCTAAACTAGCCTAAGGTCATAGTTAAGTCCTATGTTTTGTCCTAATTAATGGGAGTCAGTCTAGTAATTGAAGGTCCTGTATAAGTAAATTGTGATTTGTGAAGTATGTAAATTTGAGATGTCAGATGTAGTGTAGTTTATGCACTGTGTGACTGAGGGAAAAAGAACATTATTTACAGTATGTAAAAGAAGATGACATATAAAGCACAAAATGTGATGCTGCCTGTAAATGAAAATGAAAATGAAATAAGAGTACTATCTGGAGAAAGACACGAGTGGTCCTGTGTTCTGTCTTTCAAAGACTCTTTTTGTATTTTACAGACCCAAGAGCAGACGCGAAGGATCACGTCTTTTCACGCTTTAAAACTATTTCTTTTTGTTATTGTGGTCACTTTCCCGGGACCCGTAACAAACTGTGGGGGCTCGTCCGGGATCTCTCCTCTACAGTCATCGAGGGAAGATCCAGTGATACCAGAACCGCGAGACAACGGTTGCCAAGCTGCTATATCAGACACGTCAGTCAGTGGGTGTCCAAGGAGGAAGGTCAAAGAGAAAGAAAGGATCTTCAACCAAAAGTGGAACTGCACTGCTGTCAAGAAGGTAAAACGCAGCCTAGTCACTGTACAAATAATACAACACTCGAACTACAGATAGCTAAAGTATCATGTCGACAGCACGGAAAGAACTGATATGGAGCATCAGAGGACGCTTGTTTGCCCTCTCAAGTAAGGATCTTTTCGGGCTAACAAAGAGCCTTGCAGCTGGAGACAAGGACACACAGCTTAGTGAAGACGATAATGAGAGCTGTATGGACTATGTCAGTTCCTATTTACGGTCCCCAACTCTGCTGAAACTTGAAGATGAGGGAATGAGTCAGTTGCTAATGTTGGATGATCTGCTAACTGAAGTGATACAAACGAGCGGCTCCACCACGCATCCAGCTGATCAGGCTGCAACACCAACCAAGTCAAGTCCTCATCCATCCAAGATGTTGCCAGATCCACCATCACCATCTGCTGTTCCACCAGGCACCCAAGTTAGTGTGAACGCAAACGCAGAGTCTGTAGAGGAACTGAGGAAAGCATATGAGACACTGGGAGAAAGACTAAGACTGTGTGAAGTTGTGACACTCCAACCACCTGTAACACCCAGTCGTCAGAGCCACTCACAACCGCAGCCAAGGGAACAAGGAAGTCCAGAAAGGCATGTCACTCTCAAAGACCTTTCCTACCTGCCTCGGAGAGAATTCAAGGCTTTTGGAGGACAAATTGGAGACAACAGCTCTGAAATCAATTATAACAGTCTCATGAGACAGATCAATGAAGGATTAAAAGAAGGATTTTCTGAAGCAGAGGTCATGAGGGGGGTACTGAGAATTGTAAAGCCTGGCACGTTCAGGGACATGCTCATGCTCAAAGATGAACTGGTTCTTTCTGAACTTCAGGGCTTTCTCCGATCCCACCTTGGAGAAAAGGCAACAACAGAGATGTTCCAGGAGTTAATGTGCGCCCGACAAACTGAGCAGGAGTCCCCTCAGCAATTCCTATATCGCATGATTGGGCTCAAACAGAAACTCATCTTTCAGTCAAAACAAGCCACTGCAGACATTTCGTATGACCCAAGGACAATCCAGGAAGTGTTTCTGCACACAGTCTATCAAGGCCTGGGAGTGAAGTATGCAGACCTACGGCAACGACTAAGACCTCTTATATCAAACAACAATGTAACAGATGTAGAGATTCTTAGTGAGGTCACAAAGATAATCAGTGATGAGAATGAGCACCAGCAAAGGTTAGGACAAACCCCTCGTCTGAAGTCAGCACAAAGCGCTGTGATTGCAACAAAGGACACGACAGCCAAAGACCAACAAGTCTCACAGACAATCAAACAACTTGCTGCACAAGTAGAGACTCTAACCAAGATGGTGGCGACTTTCATGGAACAGAAAGCTGTAAACTCCTCCCCTCAGCGTTCTCAGCCTCCAGCCAACCAAAAGAAAACCTATCTCTGTCCGAAATGTACTGAACAAAGCTTACAGGAGTGTAGTCATTGCTTTGTATGCAGTGAGTCGGGACACAGAGCGGTTGGATGTCTGAAGCGACCCAAGAAATCAGGGAAACGGGAATCGGTCTCTGTCAAGGGACAGCCAGAGATCGGTACAGAGTCAAAGTCCCAGCCAGTAAACTCCTCCTCTGTCGAAGCTTCAACTCCGCGCCCCAAGTACCAGAGCAAGCAGCTGAGAAAGCAGGTCAAATACAATAGAAGGAAAATGACAGAGGCATACAGGATCGCAGGTGCAAACAGTCGACAGTCAAGCTCCAAAGGAAAGACAAACTATGACAAACGATGCAAAGGTGTAGTCCTGCAAGTAGGGGACAGAGTGCTTGTGCGGAACCTGGGTGAAAGAGGTGGACCTGGCAAGCTAAGGCCCTACTGGGAACAAACAGTCTACATCGCGAGGGAGCAGGTTGGAGACAACCCCGTCTACAAAGTAAGTCCAGAGACAGGAGGTCGTCCCATCCGTACCCTGCACAGAAACTTACTTCTCCAAGTCAACGACTTACCAGTCGACATCGTTCAAAGTCCAATTGCCAAGTCACAAAAGAGAAACAACAGACCTACCGATATCAGGCAAAACACACTGGAAAAGTCAAACAGTCCAGAAGCGAGTGATTCAGAAGAAGACGAACCCCTCTATTGGTTTCGTGTTCCCAGACACCTGCAAGAAAGTCAACGTCCAGTCAGCCAAGTTCAATGTGAGTCACAAAGAAGACAGGGAACAACACAGCAAAGACAAGTACAAGTTCCTATTCAACCTGAACAAGACAGAGACAATATTATGGAAGAAGGACAAGAAATACAAAGGGAAAGCGAACAAAACGTGGACCAACTTCAACCAGACGACGACGGGGAAGTGCTTCATATCCACCAAGATGTTCCTGCTCCCAGTCCCGGACCTGCAGCTCATCCTGAGCTGGTGCCCAGTCCAGAGCCAGACCGTCGTCCTGAGTCACCACCACGTCTGAGGCAGTCCACCAGACAGAGACGACCCAACATGGTGTTCACCTATCCGTCCCTGGGCCAGCCAGCCTTCCAGACTCGTCCGTCGGTGAACACTGTCAGTGTCCAGCAGTCAACACCATATCCTTTTATGTGCTACCCTCCTTTCTATCCTCAACCTTTTTATCTTCCTCCTTTCACCTCTAACTACTTGCCATGTCAGTATGCTATTCCTTGCTATTAAACTAATCAGATCTTGGATAATACCTGAAGATGAAAAGAAAGACGTTCCAGAGACTTTTGAATAGAGACTTTAATAGTGTTGAGATTTTGATTTGTTACTGTTAAGTGTCAGGAGCCACTTTTGTTGTTGGGGAGCGTGTGGTACACCCAAATAGGGCACCACATTTGGAAATAATACAGAGAGACTGTCATTTTATTTTTATTTTAAGAGTATCTAAATATATTTTGAGATTGTGGACGATCAAAAATATTAACATTTGATATGTAGCCCTGTATAAATATTTAAGAGTAAGCAGCGGAACCTTAGGCACTGCGGTCGTTCCACCCCAGGTAAACAAATAGGGTGCACTTCCGGCCCCCCCCTTTAGTACTATCTGGAGAAAGACACGAGTGGTCCTGTGTTCTGTCTTTCAAAGACTCTTTTTGTATTTTACAGGTCAGTATTTGGTTAAAAATGCCATAAATAAGAGCCTTAAGCTCCGTGTTATTTCTGTGTGTCGCGACGAGTAATACTGTGATGTTGGTGTGGCGTTTTGATAAGTTTTATACAAGTTCAGGCTGCAGTTGGCGCCGGAGATCAAAGGCGAGCCGCATTGCGGTAGCGGTTTCGCGCCAGTCAAATTTAGCTTTGGGAAAGACGGTTAGCTCACATAAAATGTTTTACTCAATACAAGTATATTTTGCTCCGTGTGAATGTAAAAGTCTCCTGATGCTAATTAATAGTCAGAGTGTGTCCTGTGTATATTTGCCTATTGTCAAGTTTGTAAAATAATTTGTTAAGTCCAGGTCAGCTAATCTAAGTGTAATGTCTAAACTAGCCTAAGGTCATAGTTAAGTCCTATGTTTTGTCCTAATTAATGGGAGTCAGTCTAGTAATTGAAGGTCCTGTATAAGTAAATTGTGATTTGTGAAGTATGTAAATTTGAGATGTCAGATGTAGTGTAGTTTATGCACTGTGTGACTGAGGGAAAAAGAACATTATTTACAGTATGTAAAAGAAGATGACATATAAAGCACAAAATGTGATGCTGCCTGTAAATGAAAATGAAAATGAAATAAGAGTACTATCTGGAGAAAGACACGAGTGGTCCTGTGTTCTGTCTTTCAAAGACTCTTTTTGTATTTTACAGACCCAAGAGCAGACGCGAAGGATCACGTCTTTTCACGCTTTAAAACTATTTCTTTTTGTTATTGTGGTCACTTTCCCGGGACCCGTAACATAAACACTGAGATATGGTTTTAATATTACAGTAGAAAAACATTTACCTGTGTGTAAAAGTGGTATGGATGTAACGGATGCCAACTAGCACTGTTCGGCGTAGAACGTTAGTAAACCTCCCTCCCGAAAAGCCTCATACAGTATCGGTAGCGCTGAGCTATCGGTCGGACCTTTAGCTCAGCGCGATCGTGCTGTGTCTCCCATGCTCGAACTGTGTAGTTGACTGGTAGGTCGCGGGTTCGTGTCCCGAGTGGGCGAACTGCACAGGATGACCTCAGTTACATGGACAGGCGTGTCATTTATTTTGATATATATGCAGGTGCATCTCAATAAATTAGAATATCATCACAAAGTTAATTAAATTCACTAATTCAATTCAGAAAATGAAACTCCTATATTATATAGATTAATTACACACAGAATGATATATTTCAAGTGTTTACTTCTTTTAATTTTGATGGTTGTGGCTTACAGCTCAAGAAAACCCAAATTCAGTTTCTCAGAAAATTAGAATATTATGTCAAATTAATTTTAAAAAATGGATTTTTAATAGAAATGTTGGCCTACTGAAAAGTATGTCCATGTACACACTCAATACTTGATCAGGGCTCCTTTTGCCTGAATTACTGCATCAATGTGGCGTGGCATGGAGGTGATCAGCCTGTTGTAATGCTGAGGTGTTAAAAAGGTCCATGTTGCTTTGATAGCGGCCTTCAGCTTGTCTTCATTGTTGGGTCTGGTGTCTCTCATCTTCCTCTTGACAATACCCCATAGAGAGGGTCACCATCATGCCCAAACACATCCAGCTGGCCCACCGCATCCGCGGAGAGAGAGCTTAGACTTTCTGCTGCACATCCACCAACCACAATGCTCCGCACTGTGTGTCTATATATATATTTATAGTAATATGTACATATGTATACTCGCTGCTCTTGTTTTTTCTTGCCTTCTGATTGATGCTCTGAGCGTTTTTTTTTATTTGTTTATTTGTCAGGGACAGTGCAATAAACATAGACAAAAAAGAAAATCTGATGTGTTGCACAGAGAGTGTATAGCATTAAGCTAGTTTGCAACTCTTGTCCCTGGATGGGCTTTAGAGAAAAGAAACAGATAAAAAGAGAAAAAGATGAAGAAAAAACAAAATGAAAACAGTATAAACATTATCCACATACATCAATGCAAACAAAATTTTAAATACACAATATAAAAACCTGATTCACATTTGCCTGTTACAGTAAAATGCCTGTTAAACATTTGCCTTCCTGTGATATCCTACCGTGTAGCAATGATCACACTTGAGTTATTTCTTTGGCTAACTCTGCCGTTTATTCTGCAACACACATAATATGACTGAACATGGCTTCTGCGCGGGGTTTTCACACTCTTATTCTAATATGTCCCCTTAATAGTAGTGCTGAACAATACAGGTAGTTCCCCCTAGAGGCATGTGCCAGTAATGTTTTGAATTAGACTTGCAGTCTACCACACTTCCCTTCTTCACTCACACCCTGCAGACAATCATTTCATACATGGGTACATTCTTGTTTACTTTTCAGCCAGTTTTTAACCTTTGTAGTAAATGTTTTAAAATCCGTTATTATTTTGATTTCATTTGGCATTGTGTTCCAGATATGACTGCCCTTTATAGAAAAAGCTGTTTGTCCAAATGTGGTTCTGCGGTGGGATATTTTACAGTTATTGTTAACAGAACTCCTGGTGGCTCTGCTGCTGTCCTGTCTTTGGATGAATCCAACAAGTGGCTCTGGTGCTGATTTATGGAAACATTTAAAAATTAATTTCAGAAAACAAAGGTCAATGAAACTCTCAAAACTCAGTAGATTATATTTTTTTTAGAATATAACAATGATGCCACCTAATGGGCTTTTTATCCAGAATGTTTAGAGTTTGATTATATAATGAACCTATATGTTTTATTGTAGAAGGAGCTGCTTGAGCCCAAACTGTCAGACAGTATGATATATGCGAAAAAACCATAGAATGCATATACAGTACGGCTGCTTGGTGTGGTATGTAATGTCTAATTAATTTAAAGCAATTTGATTTTTTTTTTACTGTTTTAGAAATCTTTATGTGAAGATTAAATTTGAGTTGAGGATCTAGTACAATGCCAAGGTATTTGAATTCTGTAACTGAACTAATATCTTGATCATGTATATTAACTTTAAAATGTTGCAAATTACATTTTTTGATTGAAAAGCACATTGAAACTGTTTTCTGAAGGTTCAGCAGTAGATGGTTCTGAATGAGCCACTCTTGGACATAACCATGCTTGAAGACAGGACGTCTGCAGCCTGAGCTGGAGTCTTAGCAGCTGTGTAAATAACTGCATCATCTGCATAAAGTTGACATGTTGCAGCTGAGCAGTGTAATGGCAGGTCATTAATAAAAATGCTGAAAAGTAAAGGACCAAGAATGGACCCTTGTGGGATACCCATACAATTATTTAAAAGGAAGGATTTATCCTGGTGAACTTTTACACACTGTTCTCTGTTCTGAAGATAAGATGCAAACCATTTTATTGTATTGGGAGAAAAGTTAAGAGATACCATTTTGGATAAAAGCAAGCTGTGGTTTACAGTGTCAAAAGCCTTTTTGAGATCCAGAAAAACAGCTCCCACCACATTACCCCTGTCCAAAGACTGTTTGACATTTTCAATAAGGCAGCAGTTTGCTGTTTCTGTTGAGTATCCTGGTCTAAAACCAAATTGGTGTGGATGAAGAAATTGACCGTCTTGTAGATAGTCTATCAGCTGTGTAGCTACAACTTTTTCAAGAACCTTAGACAGCACTGGTAAAATACAGATTGGGCGGTAATTACATATGTCATCTTTATTTAAAAACTGGTATGACGACAGCTTTTTTCCAGCCAGATGGAAATGTACAGGACCTAATGGAGAGATTAATGATATGAGTCAGTGGTTTGATTAATATTTTGCTGTGCATTTTGAGAAAGGAAGTGCTCATATTGTAGATATCATTAGTTTTTGAGTTTGACAGTGTTTTAACAATGCCAGCAATTAAATCTTTATTTACCTCATTAATGTGAAAAGAAACTGTTGAGAGTATTGGTTTAGTATTGTTGAGCACATTTGGCAGCACAAAGTTTTTTGTTAATTCTTCCACTGACTCCACAAAATATGAATTAAATTTATTTGCCAATGTAACATTATCACTGATGGTTTTTCCATTAATTCTAAGTTCCTTTACCCCCTTCTGATCATTTTTTTTTGTTGGTTAAGTTATTTAAATGCCTCCATAGGGAACTGTTGTTACCCTTTGCATGTTCCATCAATTTATTGTAATAAGATGCTTTTGATTTACGCAGCTCTTGTACCATTTTATTTCTTAAACTTTTGTAAACGAGGTGATCATTTTGTAGTTTAGAGGTTAATGATGTTTTCAATGCAGAGTCTTGCCTCTTCATAAGTTTTCTTATTTCATTATTTAATCAATCAATCAATCAATCAATGCATCAGATTTATATAGCGCTTTATCATAGACACTCAGAGATGCTTTACAGAAATTAAGGGTCATCCACCACCTAGATGGATGAAGCAGCCACAATACGGCGCCATCCCTTTTAACTATTCACACACACACACATTCACACAAAGGGCCACTTTAGAGTCTCCAATTAACCTAACCTGCATGTTTTTGGGATGTGGGAGGAAACCGGAGAAATCCCGGGGTAAACCCACGCATACACGGGGAGAACATGCAAACTCCACACAGATCACTGTTGGTCGGGGGCTGGGATCGAACCCACGATCCCCACGATCCCCCGGCCAAAGGTAAACTGTGCTGCCGCACTGCTAACCACTGCGCCACCGTGCAGCCCAATTTAACCATGGTAGGTTAATCTTCTGTTGTCTACTTTTAATTTGCTTTGTAAATTTTTCTATAGACTTTGTGATTGTTGCAGTTATAAAACTACAACAATCATCTGCTTCATATATTGACATGAGCTGCTCCCAATTTTGATTCTCTAAGTGATGTTCATACTCCGCAGTTTTTGATTTGGGAATAATAAAATTTACTTTGTCAATAACAACTCCCCCAAAATACTGTAGTCGCTTTTTAGTAAGTTTTCTGATAGCAAGAACCATGTTATGATCTGAGAGACCAGTTACAAGATTATAGGTTCTGGTTATTCGTTCTGGTTTATTAGCAAATGCCATGTCAATAAGTGTTCTAGATTGTTTGGTTATCCTGGTGGGTCCTTTGATCATTTGTTGGTAATTAAATTTAGTCATGAGGCTTTTCAGTTTCTGTTTGTTCTTTTTATCAGACCAGTTAATATTAAAGTCACCATAAAATATTGTTTCTCTGCACCTCTCAAGTTGTTTAACCAGATCACTTAATTCATTATAAAAAGAAGAATTGTATGACGGTGGATTGTACAATACTGCAATGTTGAAATTCATTACCGGTGAGAGACATACATTAACAGCTAAACATTCAAGTGAAGTATTCAAATCAACCAATTGACATTTAAATTTCTCCTTGTTGCTATCCCTGTGCTGTTGCAATCCTGGAATTTCCCCATTGTGGGACTAATAAAGGCTTATCTTATCTTATCTTATCTTATCTTATCTTATAGATTCTCTATATAGTTGAAGTCAGGCTAGTTTTATGGCCAATAAAGCAGAGTGATACCAAGGTTTTAGATTTTAGATTTTAAATTTTAGAGCACTTTGTGCTTCCCTTTGCTGACAAGCTTTATGGAGATGTTGGTTTCATTTTCCAGGAGGACTTGGTGCCTGTCCACACTGCCAAAAGTAACAAAACTTGGTTTAGTGACCATGGTATCACTGTGCTTGACTGACCACAAAACTAGCCTGACTTCAACTATATAGAGAATTTATGGAGTATTGTCAAGAGGAAGATGAAAGACACCAAACCCAACAATGAAGACGAGCTGAAGGTCACTATCAAAGCAACCTGGGCCTCCATAACACCTCGGCAGTACCACAGGCTGATCACCTCCATGCTACGCTGCATTGATGCAGTAATTAATGCAAAAGGAGCCCTTACCAAGTATTGAGTGTGTACATGGACATACTTTTCAGTCGGCCAACATTTCTGTTAAAAAAACATTTTTTTTAAATTATTTTTATGTAATATTCTAATTTTTGGAGAAACTGAATTTGGGTTTTCTTGAGCTGTAAGCCATAATCATCAAAATTAAAAGAAATAAACACTTGAACTACATCACTCTGTGTGTAATGAATCTATATAATATAGGCGTTTCATTTTCTGAATTGAATTACTGAATTGAATTAACTTTTTGATGACATTCTGATTTATTGAGATGCACCTGTATATCATTTTACAAAACAGAAAAAAGTGGTCAGATCAGCTGATAATAGCATAACATAATGTCACGATGTGGTGACGTGTTATGTTGTAAATACACTGTGTAAATACAGTCAAAACCTCTACACAAGAGGGGTATATTCTGGCCTGGAGAGGTATAGTCTGGCCTAGGTTCTTTTACACCCCCGGGTATAGTTTGGCCTAGGCCAGTTTATCCCCCGGATTTAATCTGGGCTGGGGTTAATTTGGCCTGTTACACTGGCATGTTTTAGAGAGGAGCAGTGTGGGACTTGTAGTTTTTCCATCCATCTTCTACCACTTTTCCAGCGGTCCGGGTCGTGGAGGCAGCAGTTCAAGCAGAGAAGCCCAGGCTTCCCTCTCCCCAGCCACCTGCTCCAGCTCTTCAGAGAAGATACCAAGGTGTTCCCAGACCAGCTGGGAGACATAGTCTCTCCAGCGAGTCCTGGGTCTGTCCCCGGGTCTCTTCAAAGAGGGATGTGCCCGAAACACCTCAAGTGGAAGGCGTCCAGGAGGCATCCTGATCAGATGCCCATACCACCTCAACTGGCTCCTTTCAGTGTGGAGGAGCAGTGGTTCTACTCTGAGCCTCTCCTGGATGACTGAGCTCCTCACCCTATCTCTGAGGGTGAATCCAGCAATCCTACGAAGAAAGCTCATTGCAGCCGCTTGTATCCGCAATCTCGTTCTTTTGGTCATTACCCAAAGCACATGACCATAGGTGAGGGTAGGAACATAGATTGACTGTTAAATCGACAGTTTTGCCTTTGAGCAGGGGTGTCAAACTCATTCCATGGAGGGCCAAGACCCTGCATGTTTTGCTTTTACCCAGTATCTTCAGAAGGTGTTTTCACTGATCAGCAATCAGTGGGAAGAAATTCAGTGAGATCACCTGTTGAAGACACTGGGTGGAGGTAAAACCTGCAGGGTCTTGGCCCTCCATGGAATGAGTTTGACACCTGTGCCTTAGAGCTTAGCTATCTCTTCTCCACAACACACCGGTACAACATCCGCATCACTGCAGATGCTGCTCCGATCCGTCTGTCAATCTCTCGCACCATTCTCCCCTCATTCGTGAATAAGACCCCAAGATACTTAAACTCCCCCACTTGGGGCAGAAGCTTGTCCCAAACCCAGAGAGGACAATCCACCTTTTTTCCTTTTTTGTAGTTTTTACCGATGAGAAAAATAATGTAACGCAACATAAGCTTTAAAAAGTCAAATGTTCCACTTGTAGGAGTTATTAGTGTTTTAATTTTGAAATCTCTGCATAATGTAAGCAGACAACTTACTTTTCAAGGGTTTTTTGCTTTCCTCAGGGATCCATTATGGTCTGCCATGCTTAGGAAGTCATCCATGGGCTGTAAAAAAGTCACACTGCTGCCTCTAGTGGCCCGGCATAGTTATCACAATACTGTGGTATTGGGATACCACAAGGGGTTAACCGGCATTGGTGCGATGGCACCGCCAGCTGGTGCCGTCATTATGTCGAACGACATATAAGGGAAAGCCAGCATCTTAGTGTCTCATCCCAGCTGGCTCAGTAGGACAGTAGACATGTACTGTATATTATATTACTCTGTGTAACAAAGTTCATGTTCAAAGAAGACGCCACTCTGTGTCTCATTCCTAGTTTGTGGACATAACAAATGCCTTTTTCCACGGCTCCATTACACACCAATGGTGAGTTAAATTTGTGTTTAATTTGAAAACAAAGCCTTATTTCAAAATTCTGGCAAATTAAAAGTCTAGAAAATATGGTGATACAATGATACAAGTCTTTAGTTCCCCTCAATATTGACCGAGCAAGCTGAAACAGACAGGCAGACAGACAGATGGATACAACCACACACAGATGCATTGAGTGATTACCGTATGCCTCCCGTTTTCACCAAGGCATAATTAAGCATAATAAATTATTGTTACAGACACAGTAGATAATTTAGAAATATCTGTGGCAAACTCCTGTCAAGCCCCTCCTCTTCATTACAGCCCAGGGAAAAACCAGTGTTACCTAATCCTCACCACAAGTCTCTTTCCCATTACCCAACCTCTTGGTCCAGTCTTTATATAAGAGCAGCAGGCTGCATGGAGAAGCCAAGATGACTCTCTCCAATGATTCACTCTGACCACAGCAGCACAAAATCTTTCTGATTTGATAAAAGGATCCAACAGAACTATACATAACTGGTAAGACTTTGTTTTTAAAGAAGTTATTTAATTTGTAAAGCATTAATTAAAAAGCATTTTATATTTGTATTTTTATCTTACTTTTGTTGAATGTGTTCATGAACAATTTATCAAGTATATGAAATCATATTTTATTATCATCTATGTCATATTTTCTGTGTAAATACATGGGCGGACATTTCATGTCACTGTTGGGAGAGACATTAAATAGAACATTTTCTCAAGAGCAAATACTGAGGGGGAACTATATGTGCCACTGTAGTCAGTTTCTAGCTGTATGAAGGCCCATGTTTTTGTACAGTAATTGGGAAGAGTTCCAACCTTTTACAATGTGGGAAAAAAAATCTCTCCTCCCAACAAAGCATTAAAAAATAAAATTAAGTCATTATCTAGAAGAAATATAAAACAATAATATATCAAAAATTTTACCAGCATCCATATGAATGTTGCAAATTTACAAGAAAAAAGTCACAAATTTACAAGAAAAAAGTCACAAAAATTTTGAGAAAATTTATGAGGAAATAACCACAAATCTACAAGAAAGAAGTTGCAGATTTACAAGAAAATAAGTCACAAATTTACAACAAAGTTGCAAATTTACAAGATTTTTTTTTCATTTACAGTATACTTAGCACTGTTGCTTCAGATGCATTTTAATCAGTTATATAACGTGATAGAGAAATGTTTACGGTGATATTGGGAACAATTTCTGTTTTTTTCTTTTAAAATTAAACATATGTATGTATAAATGTAAACATTACTCTGACCATGTTTTTTCTGAGGCTAGGAGGCAGCAATCAATCAGTGATGGAACTTCTGAAAACTGCCCTCTTCATTGCCCTCCTTACAGCAGCAGCTTCTAAGCCAGTAAGTTAACCACAATAACACAGCCAACTTCCCCCATCTGCCACGTTCTCTGCTTTTTTGTATGTTTTGTTTGGCTGGGTTTTTATATATGTTGTATGGAATAAAAACACAAAATGCACTGACTCAAGAGTTGATGGTAACATTTTCCATGTTATAATGTGTCAAATTTATATTGACAATGATACATGTGGTAATGTGGAACTTTTTAATTTCTATTTGTTTGACAAAATGAGTCATGCTTAAACACAAAAATTGTACTCAAAGAAAAAATAGCATTCAGTTCAAAGGACTGCTGTTGTTATTTCAAAGCCTAATAGCCAATATTGTAGATCAATAAAGTATGAGTATTTTTGTACTTGCATATGTTTTTTCAGTGATTAAATAAATATACAGGTGAAAATGTCTGCTCATTTTGACCAATGTACACTTTGCTCTTAAGACAAAATAGCATACTTCAGAAAATGACATACCTGATGAATATGATCAAAATATTTACTATTGCATCTCAAAAATCTGAATATCATGATTCTCTAATTCAAAGAACTAAGTCATATTCATAAACAGTTTAATACAGCAAAGCTTAAAATAGCTTTAGCTTTTCTGAATCATGTTATTTAAAAATATTTTGACAGAAAATCTATTTTTGTAAATGCGCTATTAAGTGTAGAGGACTTGTACAAAGAAAGGAAAATTTGAATATAGGCCCATCTAATTCTAAGATGTTTAAGATGTGAGTAAATGTTCATATGATCATATGCAGTTAGATTGGGACATGGTAGGTCCAGACAAATAAACAATTCTGTAAAAAGGTAAAAAAGACTAGTGTGTCATCTGTTATGTCCACAAACCAGGGGCCTCATGTACAAAGACTTGCGTGGATTTCCTTCTGAAAGATGACGTACATTTAAATCAAGAAAACGCCATAAGCAAAAAAAGATTCAGATGTATGAAATCATCCGTACGCAGGAATCCAAGCACATTTCTTCTGTACATTCCGATCTGCTTGAAATTGAATGCACATGAGGAAATATAAATAAAGTTGAAATGAATTGAAATACCAGACTCCTCGCTTGACACGCCTCAATTTGAATATGCAATTAGATGCAAATAGATGAATACAAGCCCAGCACTTTTGATTCTCATGTATCCACGATCAGAAATAATGGATTTAAGGGAATTTCACGGATTGTGAGTTGGATTTGCATCTGAATGAGGTAGAGGCACGTAAAGCATTTTGTTTGGCACAGGGTCCTCTGGCATTAGCGCCGGATACAAATAATTCAATAGCCTGCTCACAGCCTTATAAGATAAGTTCATTGTTTCATTTATTCAGACAAGGATAAGAAGAAATTTAATTAACTTTGACATATTTAGCCTGACATTTGCAGTCATCCTCAGAAGCATCAGCTGATCACTGTAATCTGGAGTGTGTATAACTCAGTGGTAATAGTACTGGATTTCAAAGTGAAAGGTTGCAGGTAAGAGACCAGCTGCGATCTCTTTTAGGGACCCCAGTGGAAATAAGTGTGCGCACTTTCTTGTACCATCCCATTGTTCTTAGACGTATGTTGTATCTTTTATACAATATTATTTTAAACGATGAATCAATCAATCAATCAATCAATTTGTGACCAGCCGGGTAGATCAGCTGGTTAAATGAAGGAAAACAGTCACGAATAAGAAGACAATATGAACCTATTTAGTGGGTAGCCACAGTCGCCTGTCAGTTGAAAGCAGATCACATTAGACTCGGCAAGTACATATTCTAGGTTCAAAATGCAAATCTCATCCTTTATAGTTATGTTGTGGAAGATGGAAGCAGACGAGGCAGCTAGCTGGATGACACACAATCTTTATTCCACTTCCAGCCAACGAATTGGGCTTCAACATGTAGAAACCAAGCAGTCGGATTGTGAAGCCAGAAGTCTGGGAGCTTGACTGTGACAGCACATGCCGCGTTGGTGTTCTCCCTCTGGGTTGTCTACAGGGCGGCGCTCGGCTCGTTCTCCAATGCACGTCTTAGGGTTACCAATGTGGAAGATGGAAGCAGACGAGGCAGCGAGATGGATCACACACAAACTTTATTCCACTTAAAACATAAACACAGAAACTCTGAGACCTGAGTGCCTGAGTGAACTCCTTTATACACTTTAATTCCCGCCTCCGGCACTCAGGGTAAACGCACTGACATTCAGACTGCAAGACATGCACACATATTAACATAACATTGACCCACACGTCACAGAGCATGTCTTGCTACAATACATTCACACCCCTGCGTCCTCAGGCCCTGGTGCGGCAGGGGGCGAAAGGAACATCTTTGTTTGGCTGGCTCCTCTCAGCTTTCCCCATTAGCATCCCTAACTATCTTCTCCCCCACCAACCCCTTTGTCATGGGTGGAGTGCCATGTGTATTGTGTCCGCCACACAGCCCCCCCTCCCCAAACACCCAGAAGGGGCTCTAAGCCTCTGGCACCTTGGGCTTGAGTCCGTAACGGCTGTAACGTGGACCGGCTGAAGTGTCTTGCTGTTGAAGAGGGCAGGAGACAAACTCGGTCTCCGGTGCACAGTCCTGTAGAGGGGGAAGGGATGGGGAGGGGAAAGACCTAGTCTGCTGCCAACAGTTC
This sequence comes from Pholidichthys leucotaenia, assembly GCA_020510985.1. NCBI lineage: Eukaryota > Metazoa > Chordata > Actinopteri > Cichliformes > Pholidichthyidae > Pholidichthys > Pholidichthys leucotaenia. The sequence goes on from CM035846.1 coordinate 103,716,246, forward strand.
TCTGCAGGGGGAACACCAACTTGCGGAGCCACTGTAGGTGGGCGTCCGCCCTGTGGAACTTGAGCCAACACCACCTGTTCATCTGCAAACACATTAGCGGGCTAAAGCCTGTCAATGCAGACAGTTTCCTTATGCCCCCCAAGTCTAACACAAAATGCTTTGCCTCGGTTTCCAGCACTCTGAACGGTCCATCATACGGTGGGTGCAGCGGGGTTCTGTGTGCATCGTGCCTAACAAAAACAAACTTGGCGCTCTGCAAGCTCTTTGGGATGAAGGTGTGGGGAAAACAATGGTGCTCCGGACCCGGCACATTAGCGGCTCCTGTACTGTAAAATAATAAAATAAAATAAAATATCAGTCTCCCAACATCACCTCTCAGTGTCGCCAACGGATCCCTAACAGTAGAAATGTACGTACGCTAGTCACAAAGTTGGCGGTGGGCTGCGCATATTTCCACAGTCATTTCATTCTTGATACATCTGAAATTTTCCTTGGAAAAGGACGTATGCCATTTTTTTGTGCGAAAGTACCCTTTGTACATGAGGCCCCTGGTGAAGAAAGAGGCCAACAGAGACGTACCACTGAACATGTGTTTATTAAGGATTTAGGAACACCATACATAGATTGCACCTCGCGGAGTCATCCGGCCCAAGAGGAAGTCCTCATATCGGCTGCCCCCTAATATAGGGCGGTGTGATGATGCAACAGGAAGGCGGCGTCATCATACCACACTTCACAATAAATCCCCACACAACACCCCCCCTTTACAAGATCCAAAACCACACACTCAAATCGAACCCACCCTGTTAGAACCCAAATCACACTAATCTAAAAGCAAAGCTAAGGCCTAACACACTCATACAAAAAAAACTAAAATAGGACCGGCGAGTGGACTACCACATGGCCCGCACGGCACAGTGGGTTATTCTGCCACTGATAACACTAAAAATCTTTTATTGAACAACTAAAAAAACTGCCGTGCTCCTAAACTAAACAACAGACCAAAATCAGAACTATAAGCGTATAGAGTCTGTCAGCACAGTCACTCAGGAGAATGGTGGGACAGGCAGGGGGGGCGCTGGGCAGCCCTGCAGCAGGCATGCCCCTGAAGGTGACAGGCCCCCGGGGAGAGGGCTGATCTTCAGAATCCCAAACCACCTTCACCGACTCCCGTCCAGCCTCGCCACCTGGAGCTTCCTCCTGGACACACCGGTTAGCTGGTTAGTGTGCCTCATCGAACCGTCAGACAACCGGAAGCATGCTGCTCCCAACTTCGCCACTATCCTCAGGCATGCCCGATGTTTCGCCAGCTGTCGTCTGGCCTAACTTCACCGTGGTCGTTCGTCACCCCAAACCCGAACCCAGTCCATGACCCTAAGTGGGACCTTACTCGGCCTGATGTGCTGCTGAGCATGCGGTGACTCCATGCTCGTCGGTCGTGCCCCGCCCTCTTCTAAGAACGTTGCAGTGGTCACCGTTGTAGCAACACGCCCGTCATCCAACTGCGGCCGAGTACTGAAGGCGTTTGGTGCTAGCATGGTGTCGCTCGTCAGCACGGGTGTCCCACCCATTATCATTTGCATACATATGGATGATAAATGTCTTTAAGTTAATAGAATCCTCTTTCTCTGTAGGTCAAAAACTGTTGCCAGACTATAAAATACTTGTAAATGTGGGAAAAAGTCTTTCAGTCAATACAAGAGTGGTTTTGAAATGCTACTTCTGCAGTAAGGGTTATGAGATTGTGTCACATATAAATGCAATGACAAACAGCTAATAAATATTATAGAGTCACAACTGGAAAAAGGACAATGCACAACAATTATAAAATGCATATCATCTGATAGCCAAAAGGAAAAAAATATTTATTTTAGTTTGCAGTGTCTTAAATGGAATGCTCCTTCATTTTCACAGTTCAGAGACTCTAGTGAATCTTCAGAAAGTCAATCTTCAGAAAGTCAATCTTCTGAGAATTCCTCTGAAGAAATTGTCACTGACCGTGGGACCACACCAGCTGTCATTACAGAAGATGGAAGTACAGCCACCCCTGACACACGCACAATGAGCACCGTTGGTCCAGCTGTGATGAACACAACACCCCAGCCGGTGACGCCCACCCAGTCTATTAATGCAACCACTATATGCAATGCAACTCACTGTGTTATTTTTGATATTACAACAGTTTCCATTACAGACAACAGAGGAGACAACTAAGTTACTGCTGTCAAAAAGAAACCATATAAGAATTTTGAATTTGTGATCTTTGCATGCATTACTAGACTTCAGATTCAGTGAGTCAAATGAGTGTTGGTTTTATCCACTTTAGAAATACTGTACACAAATTGTTGATTATAAATAATATGATGCCCACCACATTGACCAGGCTGTAAGGAAGCTTGTTTTGTGTGTTTGTTTATATTGGATTGTTTTTTTCAGCTTACCACTGTTGGATGTAGTTTATACTGTGTGAAATGTTCATGTGTGCTTCACCCCATTTCCCCAAAATCTTTTGTGGCATGTAACTGAAAAAGGTAGAAACAATTTCTAATTCTTGCTGATCCGACAATAAATTGTTATCTTAAACCAAGAAATGTTTGGTTTCAGTTGCATCTGTGTTGGTGAAGTTGGTTTTGTTAAAGCTGACTCAAAGTTAAATGTCATCAGTGTACTCAAAAATATTATATCTAATTGTGTAAATGTAAATGTGCTTTCTGTATGATCAGCACCTACGTGCCTTTGTATCATGATTTCACTTCTTTTTTCAAAAAAGCAGCACACAATAAACAAAGTTAGAAATCAATTTGACAGCTTTTGCCATTTACAAACACTTAAGAGATTTCAAAAATAAGTAAATAATAGACATCTTCATTCAAATAACCTCCAGTAATAGTGAAAGGAAAATCTGATTTCATAACCACAAATGTGCAGAGGTTAAAGAAAACTGGAATCAGAATAAAAATTAATTTGCTCAACAGTAAACAATGCTATTGTGGACAGGAGTTAATTGGTAGAGGAGATTGTTGGGGGTTTTTTTTGTTTGTTTGTTTCTAACACCTAAACATGCATTTAGTGTTTAAAAAAAATCAAAACTCTCCATAGTCCAGAGATGTTGAGCAATGAAGGAATGATGTAGAATCCCAGAAGACCAATTATATCAGGCTGTTGGATTGGTTACTTTTTGTATCATATTTGTATCAATATTGTTCAATTGTATCAATATTATTTGTATTTATGTAGTTTGGATTTGAGTGAGTAAATGTTTATCAAATGTTGTTAGATGTTAATTTTCATAGTGGTTTTTCCCTTTTTCCCACACACCTTATTGTTACGTATGGCTCTTGCAAGCCATAAATGAGAGCCAAGGGCTGACCGGTGAGTTTGCATTGTTTATCAGAATCAGAATCAGAATCAGCTTTATTGGCCAAGTATGCACAACACATACAAGGAATTTGACTTTGGCTAAAAACTTGCTCTCATTGTTCAGGTGGAGGATTTAAATAAGGATTCAATGACAACAGAGTATGTACAGTAAATTACAGTCTGTCCACGTTTCTATAAAAGGATGCAAATATATACAGGAATATATGCAGTTATTTACCCAGACTAACCCCACTTTGCAGAAATATATGAAAAAATATACAGTCACACAGTATTTCAATGTGAACTCAGATTCAGTGATATAATGTGAATGAAGTAAAAAGCAGTGTGAGAGTTATGTGCAATGTAATAATGGATGAAAAGTCATGAGTACAGCAACAGGTAGGACTAGGTGAATGTTAGGAGTTCATCAAAGTGATGGCTTGAGGAAAGAAACTGTTCCTATGACGGGTGGTTTTGACCTTCAGTGATCTGTAACGACGACCAGAAGATAGAAGTTCAAACAGTTTGTGGCCGGGGTGTGATGGGTCAGCACAGATGTTTCCCGCCCGTTTCCTGTTTATGGACCGATATAAGTTCTCAATGGAGGGTAGGTCGGTACCAATGATCCTCTCCGCAGACTTAATGATCCGCTGCAGTCTGGTCTTGTCCTGTTTAGTGGCAGATCCAAACCAGACAGTGATGGATAAGCAGAGGACAGATTGGATGATGGCGGTGTAAAAGACAACCAGCAGCTCCTGAGGCAAGTCAAACTTCTTGAGCTGACGCAGAATAAACAACCTCTGCTGGGCCTTTTTCCGGACAGTGTCTATATGGGAGGACCACTTCAGGTTCCAGGAGATTGTGGTACCCAGAAACTTGAAGGAGTCCACAGTGGACACTGTGCTGTTGAGGATGGTGAGTGGGGGGAATGAAGGGGGGTGTCGCCTGAAATCCACAGTCATCTCCACCGTTTTGGCTGGGTTAAGTTCAAGATGGTTCTGGCTGCACCAGAGGATCAGTTGCTCCACCTCCCGCCTGTATGCAGACTCATCATCATCCTGGATCCAAACCGATGACTGTGGTGTCGTCCGCAAACTTCAGTAGCTTCACCGAAGGGTCCTCTGAGGTGCAATCGTTGGAGTAGAGGGAGAAGAGCAGTGGGGAAAGGACATATCCTTGGGGGGCGCCAGTACAAATTTTCGGGAGCTGGATGTAAATCTCCCTAGCTTCACCTGTTGCCACCTGTCAGTCAGAAAGCTGGAGATCCACTGGCAGGTGGAGGGGGGCACCTTGAGCTGGAGGAGTTTCTGATGAAGAATGCCTGGGATGATGGTGTTGAACGCTGAGCTGAAGTCAATAAACAGGATCCTGGCGTACGTCCCTGGGGAGTCAAGGTGTTGCAGGATGTAGTGTAGTCCCATATTCACTGCATCATCCACTGACCTGTTTGACCGGTAGGCAAACTGCAGTGGGTCCATCAGGGGGCCTGTGATGACCTTCAGGTGGTTCAGCACCAATCTCTCCAATGATTTCATAACCACAGAGGTCAGGGCAACAGGTCTGTAGTTGTTTAATCCTGTAACAGAGGGTTTCTTGGGAACTGGAATGATGATGGAGCGTTTGAAGCAGGAAGGCACTTCACACAGCTCCAGTGATCTGTTAAAGATCCGGGTGAAGATGGGGGCCAACTCGTTGGAGCAGACTCTCAGGCAGGACGGAGACACACCATCAGGTCCTGCAGCCTTCTTGATCTTTTGTCTCTGAAAGACCCGGCGCACCTCCTCTTCACAGATCGTTAGTGCTGGTGGGAGGTCAGAGTGGAGGAGGGATGGAGTTCCTGGGGCTGCAGATAATCCTTTTGTGTGGGTGAGAGGTGAGAACTGTAGGTTCTTTTCAAACCTGCAGTAAAAGCTGTTTAGGTCGTTAGCCAGCTGGAGGTTTTCCACAGGGTGGGGCGATGGTCTCCTGTAGTTGGTGATATTCTGCAGGCCTCTCCAGACAGAAGCAGAGTTGTTGGCTGAGAAGTTTTTTTGTAACTTCATGTTTCTGGCCCGCTTGTACAGAGTCCAGTCACCAGTCCTGCAGGCCTCCTCCTTGGTCTGACGTAGCTGCTTCAGTTTAGGAATGAACCAGGGTTTATTGTTGTTGTATGTGCAGAAGGTCTTGGTCTGCACACACATGTCCTCGAAGAAACAGATGTATGACATCACAGTGTCAGTGAGTTCATTTAGGTTAATGGCTGCAGCTTCAAAAACACTCCAATCTGTACAGTCAAAGCAGGCTTGTAACTCCAGCTTTGATTCCTCAGTCCATTTCTTCACAGTCCTTACAACAGACTTGGAAGTTTTTAGTTTCTGTCTGTATGTTGGAATAAGATGGAGCAGACAGTGGTCAGAAAAACCCAGAGCTGCACGGGGGACGGCATGATAGGCGTTTCTTAAAACTGTGTAACAGTGGTCAAGTGTATTTGTGTCCCTGGTGGGACATTTAATATGCTGTCTGTATTTAGGAAGCTCATTTGTGAGATTAGCTCTATTGAAATCACCCAGAATGATAAGCAAAGAGTCTGGATGTTTTTCCTCCACGTCTGCTATCTGGTCAGCGAGGTGCTGCAGTGCCTCCGTTGTACAAGCAGCAGGCGGGATATAAATTCCGACCAGAATAAACGAGGAGAACTCTCGCGGTGAATAAAAGGGTCTACAGTTTATGAACAGTGACTCTAGGTTAGGGCTACAAAACTTCTTCAACACTGTGACATCAGTACACCAACCTTTGTTTATGTAGAAGCAGATTCCACCACCTTTAGTCTTTCCAGAGAATTCTCGGCTGCGATCAGCGCGAAACAGTTGGAATCCGTCCAGGTGCACCGCGCTGTCCGGGATGTGTTCACTCAGCCAGGACTCCGTGAAACAAAGGGCGCCAGATCTGCTAAAATCCCGGTTTTTGTGAGTCAGGAGCAGCAGTTCATCCATTTTGTTCGCCAAAGAGCAGATATTTGCCAGATGGATCGATGGGAGCGGCGTGCAAAATCCTCATTTCTTCAGCCTGACTAGCGCACCGGCACGTTTACCATGCCGCCTTCGTTTCCGGCCAGCGCCAATAGCCGCTGCTCCCACAGCTAAGATCGACTGAAAAAACTTCAGATCAGCAGCAGAAACTGGCGGAGAAGTTGCATTGGGAGGTAGTCTGAGTGAAAGTAGTTCCTCCCTTGAATAGGTGACTCGGACAGAAGAGCAGAAGTCCAAAAAAACACACAAAATTATCAAAAACATCAGAGAGCAGAAGCCAGTGGCTGCCATCCGCGGCACCATCTTGGATTTTTTTTTTTTTTTTTTGGCAATAAGGAAAAGGAACAAAGGAACAGAGCCTCGTGGGGCCAAAACACAAACGATCATACAATGGTACACACTTACAAACGATGATGAAAGACGAAAGGGGGGGCTGGCGCCGGACGAAGGGGTTCCAGCCTTACCCACGCCGGAGAAGAGCGTGGATAATAGAGCGAGGTCACAGCCCCGAGTGATCAGAGCTGCTCCCTTTTATAATGGTTGACAGCGCCTCAGCTGATGAGAGGTAATTGGGCTCCAGCCGTCCCGTAGAGCTTGACAGCCGGGAGCCCGCTGAGACGCTGTCACAATAAGAGCTGGGCTGAGGAGGAATATGGCCTGAGCGTGGGTGGCACCGGAGCATAGGCCAATGTGACATGACCCCCCCCTCAAGGCCGGGCTCTGAACGGCAAGTAACACCCAAGCCATCCCCCACCTAGGGAGGGCGGATGGGGCGCAGGCCAGGAGGGCGTGAGAGAGAAAAAAAACCCAACATTGGCAGGAAACAACGAAGCAGTTACAGAGTACGGGAAAAAGCACAATACTCCATAAAATGCTAATAATAGGCAGACAGGGAAAAAAAAAGCATTGGCAGGAAACAAATGAAGCAATTACAGAGTACGGGGAAAATCACAATACTCCATAAAATGCTAATAATAGGTAGACAAAAAAAAAAACATTGGCAGGAAACAAATGAAGCAATTACAGAGTACGGGGAAAATCACATAATACTCCATAACAGGCTAACAATATGCGGACGGAAGGAAAAAAAAAAAAACACTACATAGGCAGGGGACAAACGAGGCAATTACAGAGTATGGGAGAAGGGAAAAAAAAAAAGAAAACCACAATACTCCATGAAATGCCATAACAATATGTAGACGGACCCAAAGAAAAACAACCCAGGAGACCTTAAAAGGAGAGCAGAGGATCCTAAGGCGAAATCCACCAGATACAGGACAGCCCTCAAACAGGAGGGGGAGAAAAAAAGGCACACTAACCGTGATACGACTATAAGAAATTACATAACTGCACCCTCACAAAATCACAAAGGACTAGGCACAGGAATAACAGAAATAATTCAGTTCGGGGGGTCTCCCCGCACCCAGCGTCCAAACCACCAACAGGGGTGACGGGAAATGTTCAGGCGGCCTACCCGAATCCCAGGTCAGGAAAAACAGTACCTCGGGCGGCCGGACCAGACCGCCGAACAGAGAGTCCAACGGGTCGGTTGGCCGGACCAAAGAGCCGAATGGGTACGGCAGTCCCTATGGCAGCCGACCCGCATCGCTCAGCCACCAGGCCAGTAGGGGAGAGAAAGGCAACGGCTTCCCTGTGGAGAGAAATAGTGAGGGCGAGCCGGGCCAACAGAGAGAGGTCCATATGGGCCCTGGTGGAGAGAACTTGGGGAGATACTGAGGGTGACTATGATGACAGTGGTGAAGAGGGGGATGAAGATGATGATGAGCCGGTCCAGTGTCCGATGGCAGGGGATCTGCAGCTCCCTCACCGAACCTGGATGCCACTGGTGCTGGACCCTCGTCGGACCCCGATTGGGTCGGCGCTGCACCAGAACCGACCTCCAACCCCGAACCTGGAACCTCTGGCACAGTGGGCGAAAGCAGCTCCTCGCCGGCGACCCTGGGAGAAGGCTCAGGAAAGAGAGAAGAACCGGGATCAGGATCACCGACAGCGCCAGAACCCGGCGAGATAAGCTCGGACGCAGCAGGCGGCTGCACCCGGCTCATCTCCCCTAGATACAGGCTAAAATGCTCTAAAATATGAAGGAGAAAGACAAAGCAGAGCACTTGCCTGATCTCGGGTTCTGACGCCGTCCAGGACTGCGAAGATCCGGGTTCAGACGGCAGGAGGTCGTCATCAGGCTCCCACTCAGCTGCGTCAGGCTCCACAGCTGACATGATGGTGTGCGCAGCTTGCGAGTCCCCCGGCACTGGTGCCCATGCCGATGGCCCACACGGCGTGGTGGCAGGAGAACCTCGACCCGCTGGACCGGACCGGTCCTCCGTAGAGACCTGGGGACGCTTCCTCGTCGGCGCAGGCTCCACGCTGCAGTCCACGCTCCTCCTCCGCCCACGGCATAGCTGCGGAACCGGAACCAGGCTCTCCAGAACCGCAAGCCCCCTCCTCATCCCACGACGTTGGCCTGGCGTCGAGGACCGCTCAGCGGAGGGAGACACAGAGGATGCGGGGTTAATAATTACAGCCACAGCAGGTGGTGGGAGCTCGGGGAGCTGCAAACCCCGAACTCCACCTCCAGGAGTCTGACAGAGCAAATCACAATGAGAGTATGAATGAACTTGGACTTGCCTGTCTCCTGGAGGCTGAGTGGTGCCCGCTGTGGCGGACGTTGCTCCTCCCTTTCTCCACCGGATGATGATAGAGGACCCCCTGGGAGGACGACGGGGAGCCGCTCGAGATGGTTCCAGGACGGAGCTTGCCAATTCAGGACTCTGAGTACACACAGCGGCCGGGGAATGCGTCGAGGAGGAGGGGGCGACAGCCGAGACGAGCCAGGCACGGAGCGCTGATGTAACAGCAGGAGAAGATGGCTCAGGGGACGAGGCTGCGGGGTTTCCCCTCTGACGGGGCGCAGGAGTGACAGCTGTGTGGGGAATTGAGCCCTTGCGGCGACCCGGAACTGGATCCGGACGGGATTCGTGCTGAGGTGGACAGCCTGTGTGACGACAGCTACTTGCAGGGGGCGAGGCGAAGGTGAGATCCGGGAATCGCCATTCCTGTGCAGAAACAGAGGCGAGCAGGTCGGCAAACTCAGGGAACTCACGCAACTCTGGACTCCTCTCCACCAGTCTAACTGCCGCCGTCACATGCTTAATAATGACAGATGGATGAACCACGGAGCGAGCAGCAGCCACTCGGTCTCGGATCTTGATAGCTGCCAGCTGCAGCTTCTCCGGGGGATTCCCGAGTGAAGTCATGCCTGATGGGAAAAGACCTCTGGATGGTGCGAACTCCTGGACCGGAACGGAGGCAGGAGTGGGATCCCGAAGCAAAAGGTGATGACTCCTCCTCTTCCGCTTCCTGCCGGGATTTACCTCCAGCCCATGGAGTATCTCACGTTGTGAGGCGATGTCATTTCTCCTGGCGCAGACCTCAGGGTGGTTGGTGTAGCGAGGAAGATTGTCCAGGAGAACCTCAGCGTAGTCTAGGTGCCAGCGTATGTCGTTGGGATTGTCGTAGAGGGTGGCGGTGAAGAGCATCCCATCGACATACTCCAGGGCGGTCGCTAGCTCATTACCCAGGCGCCGAACACAGCTCCTGGGAGACGGCATGCACTCAGAGTTGACACCCAGACAGGGAAGAACAAAGTCCAGTTTAGCAAACTCACGGCCGCTGGCAACTCGCTGGCTGTGACCTATTGTTATTTATGGCTCTTGCGAGCCATAAATGAGAGCCAAGGGCTGACTGGTGAGTTTGCGTTGTTTATTGGCAATAAGGAAAAGGAACAAAGGAACAGAGCCTTGTGGGGCCAAAACACAAACGATTATACAATGGTACACACTTACAAACGATGATGAATGATGAAAGGGGGGCTGGCGCCGGACGAAGGGGTTCCAGCCTTACCCACGCCGGAGAGGAGCGTGGATAATAGAGCGAGGTCACAGCCCCAAGTGATCAGAGCTGCTCCCTTTTATAATGGTTGACAGCGCCTCAGCTGATGAGAGGTAATTGGGCTCCAGCCTTCCCATAGAGCTTGACAGCCGGGAGCCCGCTGAGACGCTGTCACAATAAGAGCTGGGCTGAGGAGGAATATGGCCTGAGCGCGGATGGCACCGGCGCATAGGCCAATGTGACACTTATATTCTGAGATGGAGCTGAAGGATGAATACATGGGTGTCTGTCCATTCTGGGTTAAAAGCATTGCTTTTTCTGTCTACTTTAGACTTTAGAACATGTATGTCATTCACCAAGCGCTAGGGCCTTTATTTCACTCCCTTCATTTGACCCATCCATCTCTCTCACCATCTCAGCTGTCTTTGAGCAGTTTGACCCTGTGTCTCTCCCCTTTCTGGAAGAACTGGTCCATGGTATGAAGCCCTCAGGCTCCCCGTGTGATGTCTCTCCATGATTTTTTAAAGTCTTTTCCAATCCAGGTCCACTTGTGCTTGATATTATTATTAGCAGTCTAGTGTGGTACCCAGCAATTTTAACCTGTTGAACTCTGTTCAACTTCCCTAAAAACGCCTAAAAATAACATGCCCAAAGTAAATCAAAAGCTGTTCTTCATCCCGTTGCAGCATCTTCATGGGGTTAGTCTCATTTAAAAGAAAACATTCTGAATTTTTTGGCGAAACAGTCATAATCTCTCTAAGTGCTCCTGCCACTGAGTAACAAGAAAGTTCGCCTGGGTGTTTTTTTAGATACAAATGCTTGCAAATAACATACAGCTGTCAGATACTGGCTGGAAAACACAACAGAAATGTAGAACCAATTGTTTTCAAGCTCAGGTCAAAATTTTGTAAAAATACCACAAAAAATGAGTATATTACACAGCTTTTTTCTCAGGTTGTAACAAGGCTGTGTCTGTACTGGAAGACCGGAAATACAGCTTTTTTTTTTTCAGTGCACACTGAGACGCTCTAAGATGCAGAGACGTGACCGCCCGCGGAATTCAGAGTTCAAGGGGTTAAACATGCAGTGGTGCAGCCACTGATTGAAAAAAAAAAAAGCTTTCCTGGGGCTTGCCGACCTCGGGGCTGGGGGTTGGTGGCGCTGCCTTGCCTGCTCGGGGTCCTCGGGGGGAGGGCTGCTGCGACCGGCCCTCCGTTCGTATGTTTCCTGACAAACCACTCACATGCACACACTTATTTTGCGCGCATTCTCATATATAGGCACACAGACATACATGTACAAGTGTCTCTCCTTTAACAGGTGCAGAAACCAGACTCGTGTTGAGACATCTCCGGTGGAAGAAGCAGTTTGTCTTTTGTTTGTTTTAGTTGTCTTTTTTTTTTGTCTGTTCCCCTCCCTTTTCTTTCCCCCCTTCACACACTTCCTTTCCCTCTTCCCCATCCTGTTTGGTCTTCCATGGGTAAAACAATTAAAATAAAGTATAAAAGTTATTACAGGAGGAGTTTACAACAATATGCAGTACAAAGTTAGGCACTGTATAGGCTCCTCTTGGCAAAGTAAATCTGTTTTGGCACAGTAGGGTGACAGATCCCTGTTCTGTTTGCCTAGCTGCCTGACAGGACAAGAAAAAAAAAAAAAAAACATCCTTACATTCTTCTATTCTATCAAATTTTCCACCCATTTCCAAGCTTCACTTCCTGCCTCAAATCTTGGAGAAGATAGTTTACTTTCAGTTGAAGGCTTTCTTCGATTTGGTGTTAGGACCCACCACAGTCTGTACTGTGTAGTACAAGTGCTCCTTGTCCTTACAGTTGTTTTTGACAGAGTTGGCCAAAAGATCCTTATTTCTCACCTTGAACAATGGGTGGGCATCATGGAGGTGGTCCATGATTTGTTTAAGTCTTACCTTACTGAAAGAAGCTTTTGTGTACCCCTGGACGGGTACCTCAGAGTTTGATTCCTGGACCCTTAAGGTGCATTCAAACTAGGGTTGCCAACTTTCTCGCAGCCAAATAAGGGACAGAGGGTTTTAACTACTGCTCAGTGCCACAATGTTGTGGACATTACTGTTGTCATAATACTGGGATTTTTTTTTTTAACCTTGATAATACCTTAAACAATCTGATATTCACTGTCATGTTTGATGCAACTTTGAGCTAGAAAACAACCATACTGCAAAAAGTCAAATATAAGTAAAATTAAATAAATTAAGGCTGTGTATGCTTGTTTTGTTTTTTGTTTTTTGTCTGACAAGATATTTATTCTTGCTGTGCAGTTTATGTGTAAGATATTTTTACATGCTTTCCAATAGTTTTAACTTGTTTTACACAATTTGATAAGTCAAATTTTCTTGCTCTGTTGGCAGATAATTTTACTTAAAATAAACAAAAAACAAAAATTCTGGCAATAGATAATTCTAGTTAAAATTAGAAAAAAAATATCTGCCAACAAAGTAAGATTAAATTGCTTAAAACAAGTAAAGTCTTTCATAACACAAGTAAAATCTTACAAAAAACTGCACAACAAAAAGAAATTCCTGTCAAAATTATCTTGTGAGAGAAAAACAAGCATAACCCCTTGATTTAGGATATTTTATCTTACTGAGAATTCCCTTTTTACAATGTGATAGATGCTACTGCCTTCGGCATAAAATTACATCCATGAAGTGTTCCTGATTCAAACAATACACAACATGAAAATAAATGCTTGCACTTTATTGTGTTATCCTAATTTATAGAATGTACTTATAGATATACATTGTAGCATCATTGTCCTCCTCAAAACCGAGACAGAAGATCACTTCTCTCCAGTTTACAGGAATTTCATTTTTTCATTACACAGGAATATCACCTTTCTGCCTTCTCAGGAATATCACTGGCTTTTATGTCGACTCATGCAGGCTTCTTCCAGGCCTGACCAAAGATGCTTGCTTTCCCAGGACCCCAATGTAAACAGTTGCCGCTTGCAGAGATTGTAAGGATCAGAGTTTGCTTTTAAAGGCTCAAAGGAACATAAAACTCAGGAGACCAGACCTCTCAACATGAACACTGCATTTGATAACGTACCTTTTCACAGGAAACCAATGTTTTTAAAAGAGTCATAAACCACTTAATCTGACGGTTTTATAGCCTATGCTGTCCCGGTACCTTCGCCAGATACTAAAGGAAATCATCTACAGCTCAACAGTACCTCCTAGCGGATACCTACGGAATGTGTTTTCAGTACGTAGGATGACTTTTAATTTGTTCTAAATATTAAGTTTCTTTCAGCTTATCCTCTGGATCCTAAGGACACTGAAAATCATCCCTCTTATCACCAACCATGCTTTGCTGCATGTTCTGCTGTTCTAATCTTGATCTAAATGTGAATGCATGTATTATAATTATGTATAAGAAATGTTATATTCATGAGTGTTATTGGAGTAATGGTATAAATGCATGATCACCATATATTAGCCAAGTCATTTAATTTGGTTAGATTTTATATTGAGCATTTATCTCATAAGAACTGACTGAGTGTTGATTTTCCCTCTGAAATTTCATGGGATGGTGTCTTCATTTGATTGGCTGCTCTCAAACAAAGAGGTGTTCTCACATTGGATAGCAGCCATTTCAAACTGCTTCTGAAAAAGCCGATTGGTCAGTCTTGCGACTACATCATCAGTTTTACGACCCGGCGAGGTAACTTTAAAAGAGAGGAGTTAGATTTGAGTTTAGTTAAGAGAAAAGAAAAAGTGAGAGATCAGCAGAGTTAGAGTTAGAAAAAGAGATCAAAAAGGAAGATTAGAACAGCAAAGCGGTAATAGAATTAAGAATTAGAAACACAGAAAGAAGAAAGAAAGAGATTTTGAGAAAGATTAGGAACTAAATTAAGATTAAAGAAGCAGAATAGCAATCTAGATCTCAGAAGGAGATTTTATTCCACCGTTTCAAGGCCCTGTGAAGTTTTATTTTATTCTCTGTGTGTTTGTCAAATCTTTTCTTATATTCTGGAAACTGAGGAGGAACCATTTTTCTTTAGAGCTCGTCCCTTTTTAGAGAATCAAATTCTCAAACTTTTTCCTTCACCTCAGAAGCCATTCTTATCCTAGTAAATGTTTTTTCTAACATTTTTTTTTGACTTTTCCCACCATTAAAGTGGACCTTTAATTTGCCTAGTTTAAAGTGAACAGAGACTGAGAAGATTTTTCTTCAGTTTTCGGGTCGATCCCACTACAAGAGACCCCAAATTTGGACTCTTTTCAAAGGACTTTTCACGCCGCTCTGTGACAGACCACCCACTGCTGCCATTGTCTGGAGAGCCCCCAGATGAGTTTACACTTCCACGGCTCTGAGGAGGCATCTTGCAGCCGCTTCCTCCCGACGTCCTAACTTCAAAACCCAGCGGTACCGACCCGCGGAACTTGGACCAACGGCCGTTGTGTGAGTGAGACTCTTATTTCTCCTATTTCCTGGGTTAAAACGTGATGTCCTAACAATTAAATTACAATTGAATATGGCCCGTATTTCAGGGCTCAATTAGTCTCTCAGCCGCAGGATAGAGCTGTAAACTGAAGCAAAAACTCTTAGTCATTTTTAAGTAACTGCCCTTAAATTTTGTAGATTAATTCAGGAGTCATTTTTAGATAATTAGCTTATGAATTTTCCCCATAAATTTGCGATGTTTTGTTAAAACATTCCAGCCTCATTTACCGTTGAAACATAAGTCTAGTTTCTCCTTGGTTCTGCAGAGGTGTAAAGCTGGATTTTATGTTCAGGAACCCAATATCAGTTGATGTGATATATTACTCTGTTATCATCTGAATCTGTTTATTCATCATTTGAACGCCATGCCATGTAACCTGAATGATTTTAATAAAGAGTGAATGAGAGCAGTTGAAAGTGTTTTCCTTTCGCATATACAGGTTTCCTAATCACGGCAGGACAAAAACTCACTGAAACTTTGAGACTGATTCATTAAGTAATTTAAGGTACAAAGTTAATTAAAATTAAAGTTAATTTTATTGTCCATTAGGACTGGTGCCCCTTTTACAAGTGCTTTTATTTAATTTAGCGGGTGTAGAAGTGATGGTTCAACTCCGCCCCCTTTCACACCCACTATTAAATAAAATAAATAATTCCTGTACCTTATGACAAATATTTTTATAGGCACTTCATCCTACAACATTGTATGTATTGTGTTTGTATGTAAATTTTATTTATTGAATAAAATCATCATCATCATCATCATCATCATAAACAGCGGCAATGAAAAACCTGCAGAGGCAGCTGGAAAACACTGTTAAGAGCATGTCTTACCTTTTTCGAAATGCTTTCTTGTGGCCTTTTTTTTTTAAGAAAAATCCTTTATTATGCTCTTTAAGTCCAGCTCATGAATATCGTCATACTCTATGAATGCATGCTTGATCCAGTCTACTTTTTACCAAGTTCAGAGTCCACTGTCCCACAGACAGCTGTCTGATGTATAAGCAATCATGGTCTTTCTTCTCTCTTCACCCTTCTCCTCCAGGTGAGTGTTTTAATGGCCCACCTGTCTCCTCCGTGCAGCTCCGCCTCCACTTGATGCTCCAGCTTAGAAAAATCCTTTAGGCTTCGAGATTTTTTTGAGCAATTTCATTTTCCTTAATCTCTTTTCCTCTTAATAATTTTATGAGTGCCACTTTCAAACTTTTTTCCGGACATTTTGACCGAGCTAATTACGTCTTACCTCTCACTGGCACTTCCATAGTCACATGTCAAAACAATTCCTCTGATAGGCTATTGTTATGTGGTACCCACGTGAGGCACTTGTAAATTAGACCAATCAGCAGCCGTACATGAATATCAAGTGATGGACATAGAATTTGTCTACTTAACAACAATGTGGTCTTTTTCATTGGCTCATGATAGGCCCTGATCTTCATAGGCCCCTGGGCTTCAGCCCAGTCTAGCCCATTCATTAAGGCAGCCTTGAATACTGGACAACGTACATCCCACTTGAGACAAACATATTTAGCCCAGTGAATGAGACATCCCAGCTAAAACGGGACAGTTGGCAACTCTAGTCCAGACCACGACGCAAGTACATTTTAACTCAGCGCTAACTCAATGTATTGGATTGGATTTGCCTGTACTGTGATGGTTTCAGTCTTCATAACATCATCAATGCATTTGCTGATGTAGGCAGTGACAGTTTCTGTATGTTTTTGGGTATTGGTGTGATTTCCCGTTTGTGATGTTAAAGCAGTTTGAAGTACTGAGAAGGCCCCTTCAAGCCACACCAAGACCTGCTTCAGAACTGATCTGGTGACTTTAACCTTTCATCTGTATGCTGGTGTTAGCATAATCGTGATGTGGTCAGAAGCTTTGCATGCGGCTCTGTGAATTGTGTAGACTAAGTCCAATGTGTTGTTTTCCCATGTTGAGAAGTGAATGTGCTGATATACCTGGGGGAACATGGGCTTAAGGTCTGCATGGTTGAAATCCATCTGGATGGGCTGTTTGTTGTCCACATATGCCACTCGACATCTCACTCTGCGCCTTGTCTGTATTGTTGTTAGAGCGTGTGTGTGTGTGTGGGGGGTGTAGACAGTAACATGATGGTTGTAAAATCCCTCGGTAGATAGAAAGGCCAACATTTGAGGATCACAAACTCCACCAGGGGTGAACAGTGTATGCAGAAAACCACTGTATCTCTACACCATACGACACTAATGTAAACACAGACCCACATTTTGTCTTGTATCCATCAATGAGTGCTCTGTCCACTCAGTAGCAAGTTAGCTGGTCAAACTGAATGGCATATTATCCAGAAATTGTGAGTATGTTATACTATTAATGTTGGCTAGCTTAGCAGTGTTAAAAACAATACTATTGCATGGCAAGCTAGGTAATTGCATTGTGGCATACTGAAAATGCTACCACACATGCCACTGATATGGGGACGCACACATGAGGTGATATCATCATGCCGTGTTTATGTTAAGGGGCTAACGGTGGGAGTCACCCTCTTTGGCGCTCTGCCTTCCACCACCTGACCTGCCTGAACCACACCTCTGCTAGCTGTTACTAATCGTTAGCTTGTTCAATACAGCTACCCTCAACATGTGGACGAGTCTGCTGGTCTCATTCCCTGCACAGACACAACATTGGCAACGAGGTAACAAATTGGTCTTCTGGAGGAGAATTAGTTATTTTTCTGAAGAATGGAAGCGTGTTTGGCACCCCTACTATTGATCCTCGCCATGCCAGGTGAGCTGCTCATTCTGTGACCTCATTGGTTTGAGTCGTATGTGTCAGCTATGGACCTAGCTAAAGCTTGCAAGCTTCAACTGCGTGCTATGTTGATGCACAGCCTTGGCAATTAGAGACAACGTGTATTAAGAACATTGGGGCCTGCAGACACCTATGATGAATGTGTCACCTTGCTGGCTGGACATTTTGCAACACCCGAGAGTGTATTGGTACAGAGAATTAGGTTTCGCCAACACCAACAGGGAGAAGGAGAGATGATACAGCAATACGTCGCCGACCTCCGCTGTCTGGCGAGTACATGCAGGTTTGCCCAGTTGGAAGATGAGATGGTGTGGGACCAGCTAGTAGAGCATACCACCAACACAAAGCTGTGGGAGAAGCTGCTAATGGCGCCGGACAATATGTCCTTGATGAAGGCGGTGGAGTTGGCATTCCAGCTGGAGGCCACTGCCCAGCTAGGAGCTTCACAACAACAACATCCACTAGCACACGCAGTTACTGCTGCAGAAGAGCCCGTCAACACCGTAACCTTTTCGGAGGATGCCGAGGTGAACACCGTGGGTGACATGTTTGCACAAACCCAGAGGCAGACGCAGACTCAGAATAAACACAATTATCTTTATTGATGCGTGCGTGAGAGTGTGTGGACGTGTGAGTGTGGATGTGTGCAGAGGGGCTAGCAGAGCACGAACCAGTCTGGCAACCCTAGGAGAAAGAAGAGACAGGAGTATGAGCTCACTGAGGATAGATTGCATAAACGAGTGGTAAACAGTCTTATGAGTCAGGTGAGGAGTAGTGGCACTGAAGAACATCCGAGCTGCCCCGTCCACTTGCTTCGGTCTGTCGCGTGTCCATGCTGGTGCCGATGGTGCAGGTGTAGTGGTGCAGGTAAGTTCATATGATGGAACAGTGATTACACAACGTGTAGGTGGAAGTCCCGGTCCGCCACCAGGAGGAGGAGGTCCCAAGTAGGTTCATTTTGTCTTCTTTTAATTATTTACCTTTTGTTCTTATTAAAGACAAAAATAGAAAGATGTTTTTACCTTCTTTACATGTTTCGACTGTGCACTGCAGCCTTCGTCAGAAGAGTCCTTCTGATGAAAGGTAAATAGTAGGAGGTCCACCCAGGGGAATACACCTGTGCACAGGGGAGAAGAGGAGAGGAGCTAAGAAGAATGTAATCTTGAAGGCTTACTTCAATTCAATTCAATTCAATTCAACTTTATTTATATAGCGCCATTTCACAACAACAGTCATCTCATAGCACTATCAACTGTAGGGGGGACCCCCACAGTTGCAGAAAGACCCCAGCAATCAGGCTTACTTGGCATTGGGGAGAACAAACTCCCAGATGACCTGACAAACCAGGGAAGATGAGGGTGGTGAAACTCCCTAGTTGGCGGAGTAGATGACTCTTAGCGTAGAGTTCTTACTTCCAGAAGGAGCGTTGGCGTCTCCGTGCAGACCAAGAAGCAGCGCTCCTTAAGAAGCCTGCCTAATGAGTGGAACAGGTGTGCGCGCAGCTGTGGACACAATTAAGACAGCAGGCATGCAGAGCAGATCACCACAGTGGGACGATAAGACATCGTGGTACTCTGACCATGTGGTAACTGTTGTTCCCCCGTGCACCGGACGCACATGCGCTCCTGTCCAGCAAAAGGACAGAGATGCCAGCGCTGTGGTAAGTTTAAAAATTTTGCAAAAGTGTGCCATTCAACATTGTCAACAACAAGTTCATCATCCAGCTCAATTGGTCTGCCTATGTCAACCACCATTCATTCAGTGGACTATAGCAACTTGGCATACAAGTGGTGCACAGTGATGCTCAATGGTATCACTCTGCTATTGCTACTGTACACCGATGGAGATGGAGAGGGAAAGTCCGCCGCCGGGAAATCCACCTGTGCACAGGGGAGCAGACTTCAAAGAGACAAGGTAAGGGCTTCTTACTGCAATGATGGCTGAAGAGGTAACAGTTCTCACAGCAACAATGATGAGTGAATCTGACGGCTTCAGGCCGAAGCTCAGGGCGAGGCGGCTTATATCCCTCGCCGCTGATGACGAGCAGGTGCGCGAGCAGGTGGCACCGCTGATGAGCGGCGCGGCGTGACAGTACTCCCCCCTCTAGCAGTGCCTCCTGGCGATGGCTTCTCTGGGTGCGCTCGGTGGAAATCAGCGATGAGCGACGGGTCCAACACAAACGACGAGGGAACCCACTGTCGATGTTCTGGCCCATAGCCCTCCCAGTCCACCAAGTACTGCAACCCACAACCCCGGCGCCGGGAGTCTAGAATGGAGGCGACGGACCAGGCCGGATGGCCATCAATCATCCGGGGCGCGGGTTGCACAGCAGGAGGAGGGCAAAGGGGATCGGAGACTGCCAGCTTCACCTTGGACACGTGGAAGGTGGGATGGATGCGGAGGGAGGGGGGAATAGCTACACGCACAGCTACCGGGTTGATGATCCTGGTGATGGGGTAGGGTCCCATAAAGCGCTGTGCCAGCTTCCTCCTCTCGCCTTTCAATGTCACGTCCTGGGTCGACACGTAGACACGTTGCCCAACTCTGTACGCCGGGGCAGGTCTTCTGTGCCGGTCCGCCACGGTTCTGTTGCTCTCCGCCGTGCGTAAAAGCGCATTACGCGCTGATGCCCAGATGGAGCGGAACTGCCTGAGATGCGCCCTAACTGAGGGGACAGTTACCTCACTCTCCTGCGCCGGGAGCAGCGGGGGGTCATAACCCAGGGACGCCTTGAAGGGGGACATCCCTGTAGCAGAAGAGTGAGCGGTGTTATGGGCGTATTCAACCCAGGCAAGATGGTTACTCCAGGATGTGGGTTTGGATGTTGTAACACAGCGGAGCGCAGACTCCAGCTCCTGGTTGGTCCGCTCACACTGCCCGTTGGATTGGGGGTGATGGCCGGAGGAGAGGCTCACCTTGGCTCCGATGGCGTTACAAAATGATCTCCAAACCTCAGAGGAAAATTGGGGGCCCCGGTCCGAGACCACGTCCACCGGAATCCCGTGCAGCCTGACCACATGTTGGATGAGGAGGTCCGCTGTCTCCAGGGCAGTTGGAAGACCACGTAGGGGGACAAAGTGCACAGCCTTGGAGAAGCGGTCCACGATGGTCAGGATGGTGTCGTAGGAGTTGGAGACTGGGAGTCCGGTGAAGAAATCCAACGCGATGTGCGACCAGAGCCTGCCAGGGACGGGCAGGGGCTGAAGCAGACCCGCTGGAGGGGCATTTCCCGACTTGCTGGTGGCACAAATTGGACAGGCCCGGGCGTAGCGGGCGGCATCCCTCCGCAGGCCCGGCCACCAAAAGGACCGCTGGAGGAGGTTTATCATCCGGGAGGAGCCAGGGTGACAGGTGAGCTTGGAGGTGTGTAGCCAGTGGATGACCTCTCTTCGAACCGCAGATGGCACGAACAGCCTCCCCTCCGGTCCGCCGCCAGGGTCAGGTTCCACTTCCTGCGCCTTCCGGATCTTGCTCTCAATGTCCCATGTGACGGCTCCCACGACGCACGACCTGGGTAGGATGGTGTGAACCGTGTCCTCCGACTCCTCAGGGGCGAATTGCCTAGAGAGGGCGTCGGGCAGGCCGTTCTTGGAGCCTGGCCTGAAGGTGATGGTGAACTGGAACCTGGCGAAGAACAAGGACCAGCGCGCCTGGCGGGCGTTCAGGCGCCTGGCAGATCTGAGGTATTCCAAGTTCTTGTGGTCCGTCAGGACCACAAACGGCAGGTCCGCCCCCTCTAGCCAGTGACGCCACTCCTGTAGCGCGAGCTTGATGGCGAGGAGCTCTCTGTCACCCACGTTGTAATTTCTCTCCGCCGGGGACAAGCGCCGGGAGAAGAAGGCGCAGGGCCGCTTGATACCGTCGTCTGGCGACCGCTGGGATAGCACCGCCCCCACTCCTGTGTCCGAAGCGTCCACTTCCACGAAGCACTGCAGCGCGGGGTTGACTTGGCTCAGGACCCGGGAGGAGTAGAACTCCGCCTTCAGCGCCTTAAAAGCAGCTGCGGCCTCTTCGGTCCATCGGAACGGAACCTTAGGGGACGTGAGGCGGGTCAGCGGGCCGACGATGGTGCCAAAGTTAGGGACGAAGCAGCGGTAGAAGTTCGCAAATCCAACAAACTGTTGCACCTGGTTCCGTGATGCAGGTGTAGGCCATTCTACCACCGCCTTCACCTTCTCTGGGTCTGGAAGCACCTGGTCATGAGAGATGATGAACCCCAGGAAAGATGTTGTTCTGGCGAAAAATTCACACTTCTCAGCCTTCACGTATAGCCGATTCTCCAGCAGTCTTTGGAGGACCCGCCTCACGTGGACCTGGTGCTCGTCCCTGGATTTGGAGAAGATGAGTATATCATCCAGGTAGACGAACACAAAGAGGCCGATGAAATCCCGAAGGACGTCGTTGATGAGGCGCTGAAAGACGGCTGGAGCGTTGGTCAGCCCGAACGGCATGACTAGGTATTCGAAGTGGCCGTTCGGGGTACGGAAGGCTGTTTTCCACTCATCTCCCTCCCGGATCCGGACGAGGTGGTACACGCTGCGTAAATCCAGCTTGGTGAACCAAGTCGCCCCCTGGAGGGAGTGGAAAGCGGTGTCCATGAGGGGCAGGGTGTAACGATCCTTCTCCGTGATGTCATTAAGAGCATGGTAGTCTATGCAAGGACGAAGGGATCCATCCTTCTTGCCAACGAAGAAGAATCCCGCCCCCACAGGTGATGACGATGGGCGGATTATCCCAGCACTCAGCGACTCCTTAAGGTATGTGTTCATCGTCTCTTTCTCTGGCGCCGACAGGCTGTAGAGCCGTCCAGAAGGTAAGGGCGCCCCCTGGCGGAGATTGATGGCGCAGTCGTAAGGCCAATGAGGAGGGAGAGACATAGCCTTGGATTTGCTGAATACCATACCCAGGTCGTGAAATTCTGGTGGCACCAGGGACAGGTCCGGAGGTGCAGCGTCCGTAGGAGGGGAAGAAGCGGACGGGGAGCAGGCAGCGGACTGAAGACAGGTGCCCATGCAGAACGTGCTCCATGCCGACACCCCGGCGGACTTCCAATCCAGAACAGGGTTGTGGAGGCATAGCCAGGGATACCCCAGGATGACGGGCGACACAGAGTTGGGCAGGACGTAAAAGGTCATCTCCTCCCGGTGGTTTCCTGAGATGATTACCGGAACGGGGATGGTCTGGTGTGCAACTCTCCCAAGGGAGGCACGAGAGAGGTTGACCAGGGAGATTGGGTTTTTCGGTGCCTGGCAGCGGATGCCCAATTGGGTTGCCAGGCTTTGTGAAATAAAGCTGCCTTCTGCGCCCGAATCCACCAGTGCGTGGGTGAGATGCCCAGTGAGGTTGTGGCAGAAACGGATGGGCAGCTTTAATTGGGTGAGAGTGTCTAACCGGTTGGCATCCGTGAGGCCCCCTACAGTGACTCGCGGACCCCGCCGACTGGCTTTCCCTGGGCAAAGCTTCACCGTGTGTTGGTCATCTCCGCAATACATGCAGAGATCCAACTCACGGTGGCGTTGTTTCTCCGCAAGGGAAAGCTTTGTCCAGCCCGTCACCATCGGCTCCGACTCCTCGGGGCACGATGGTGGCGGCGCCGCCAGGGGGCGAGCCTGGAACAGGCGCGGCGAGACTCCACGAGGGCGAGAAGAAGAAGACTTCCGTCCCGAGGAGCGCTCGCGCAGCCTGTTGTCCAAACTAATCGCCAAGGATGTCAGCTCTGCTAGCGTCTCAGGGATATCCCGTCCAGCTAGTTCATCCCTCAGATCATCATTGAGACTGTGGAGGAAGAGGCCACAGAGGGAGCGTTCCTCCCAGCCTTCTTCCTCCGCCGTTACCCGGAAGTCGACCGCGTAGTCTGCTGCCAACCGGCTTCCCTGCTGGAGGGCGAGAAGCTGATCGACTTGGACCGTCTCGGTAAGACTATGGTCAAAGACCTCCAGGAAGCGTCTCACGAACTGGTCATAAGTGAGGGTGGCATAACTGGGCCTCGCCATTACGGCGTAGGTCCAAGTTAATGCTCGCCCCTCCAGGAGATTCCCGATATAACCAATTCGGCTATGATCTGAGGGAAAGTCCCCGGGCACCCGGTGGAACACGGACTCACACTGCATAATAAACCCCCGCGCTCCGCCGAGCTTACCGCTAAAGCGGGCGGGGGTTGGAATGGGTGTGAGCCGAACCGGTGCACCCGGAGCCTGCTGGACGGCCACTGGCGCAGCAGGAGCCGCGCCACCCTGACGAGCCGGGGGGAACGGCTGTTGGGGGTCCAAGCGGCCCAACCGGTTAGTAATATTTAACAACTGATTAAAGATCACCTGTTGCTGATAGACAACCTGATCCACTCGAGCCTCGAGAGTGGAAAGCCGGTGTGCGAGCCCGCCGTCTGCCGAGCCGCTCTGCTGAAGCCGTACTGACATAACGCACAGCTCAGGAGACACACACACACAGGCTCAGAGTAGTTCAAATAGTTTATTAGCAACAGGGGTGAATGGATGTGTGTCTGCGAGATGTAGATGTGTTGGTGGCGGCGTCTGCTTCGGGCACAGAGGCAGGAGACCGTACAGCCGGACAACCCTATGGGAAAAACACAAGGAGAAGGGTGACGGGCACACACCAACACAGGAGATATGATAGCGAGAGAGGAGCTTACTTGGATGGGATAGATGGCTGGCACAGCAAGGGACGAGACCCGGTAGACAGCCACCTGCAAGGCCCGGTGCAGCAGTGAGGAGATGGAGACGGAGAGGAAAAGTCCGCCGCCGGGAAATCCACCTGTGCACAGGGGATCAGACTTCAAAGAGACAAGGTAAGGGCTTCTTACCGCAATGATGGCTGAAGAGGTAACAGTTCTCACAGCAACAATGATGAGTGAATCTGACGGCTTCAGGCCGAAGCTCAGGGCGAGGCGGCTTATATCCCTCGCCGCTGATGACGAGCAGGTGCGCGAGCAGGTGGCGCCGCTGATGAGCGGCGCGGCGTGACACCCATACATATTGTCACCCTCCGTAGCGACTGATATTGTCCTAGTTGTATACTGGAGGGGACCATTGTGTAAGTCTGTTGCGTCCTTTGCATTCAGTACTATTAGGTCGTCACGGTTTTTTGCTATCTATGCGAGCAGCCCTGCTTAGGTTATAAAGTCTGTCAGCCGTAGGTAGGAAGGACCTGCGAAACCTCTCGGTTGCGCACCTAGGATGATGTAGTCTACTGCTAAATGAGCTCCTCAGTGCGTTCAGTATGTCCTGCATAGGGTGGGACTCGGCCTCCAGCAGAGATGACAGTTTAGCCACCATCTCTCACCCATCTCCTCCACTGGGTCAAGGCGCTGCCCCAGGACAGATCTAGCTTTCTTAATCAGTTTGTTCAGTTTCTTCCTATCGACTGCTGTAATGCCGTTGCCCCAGCAGACCACTCCAAAAGTGATGGCTGATTCCACCACCGTGTCGTAGAATGTCTTCAGCAGCACCCCTTGTACGCCAAAAGACCTGAGCCTCCTCAGCAGGAACAGCCTGCGCTGTCCCTTCTTGTAGAGTGCGTCGGTGTTGTGTGACCAGTCTAGTTTATTGTTCAGATGAACACCCAGGTACTTGTAGGATGTCACCATCTCCATGTCTGTTCCCTGTATGTTTACTGGTTCAGTGAGGGGTTGTCCTTGCCTGCGGCAGTCCACCACCAGCTCCTTAGTTTTCCTCGCGTTGATCTGGAGGCAGTTCCGATTGCACCAGTCCACGAAGTCCTGGATAAGTCCTCTGTACTCAGTTTAATCTCCATTGGAGATGAGGCTGACGATCGCAGAGTTGTCAGAGAACTTCTGTAGATGGCAGTGTATTGTGTTGTGTGAGAAGTCCGTAATATAAAGGGTGAACAGGAAGGGAGCCAAAACCGTTCCCTGTGGGGCCCCCGTGCTACCGATGATCGTGTTGGACACACAATCTCGGGTTCTCACAAACTGTGGCCGGTTAGTGAGGTAGTCCAGGATCCATGATGACAGGTGCTGGTCCACCCCTGCGCATAGCACCTTGTCCTTCAGGGTCATCGGTTGGATGGTGTTGAAAGCACTGGAGAAGTCAAAGAACATGATCCTCACCGCATTCCCAGGCTTCTCCAGGTGGGACAGAGAACGGTGAAGGAGGAGGATCACTGCATCCTCCACCCCAATGCCATGCTGGTAGGCGAATTGGAGTGGATCCATCGCTGGTCCCACCAGGGGGCGGAGGTGAGCAAGGAGCAGTCTCTCCAGGGTCTTCATCATGTGAGACGTCAGGGCCACTGGTCTGTAGCTGTTCAGATCTTTGGGGTGGGAAGTCTTTGGTACAGGTACCACACAAGATGTTTTCCACAACTGTGGTACCCTCCTCAGCTTCAGGCTCAGGTTGAAGATGTGCTCCACAATCCCACACAGCTGGTCTGTACAGGACTTGAGGAGCTTCGTGCTGATGCCGTCCGGTCCCGAGGCCTTCCTCGCCTTGATCTTCCTCAGCTCCGTCCTCACCTGGGTCTTAGTGAGGGTCAGGTTGGGGGGCTGTGTGCTAGGAGTGGGGGGGGGGTGTTGGTGGAGTGGGGTGTGGACAGCAGGTCTCAATGACTTTAGAGGTGGCAGTGGTTGTTGTGCAGTCGGGGGGGAGGGCGGTTGGTCAAACCTATTAAAAAACAGGTTCAGATTGTTCGCCCACTCCCTGCCCCCCGTGGCCTGGGGGGAGGTATTCTGGAGCCCAGAGATGGTTTTAAGGTTTTCCCAGGTCCCGCCGATGTCGCTCTGTTGCAGCTTGTCCTCCATCTTCTATTTAGCCCCTTTTCCACTAGTACCTATTCAGCCCGACTCGCCTTGACTCTACCTGACTCTGCTCAGCTCAACATGGTGTGATTGGTTTTCCATTTCAACCGAGTACCACCTCAAGTGGGTGGGGCTGGGTTCATTACAGAAAGGCGGCCCGTTATCTCATTATGTTGTTTACATGCTGACATTTTCACTGATAAATAATGTAAAAGATGCTTAATATCATAAAACACCCACCATCCATCCAACACCCAAGCAGCCATCAACTCGGAGACCTCCTGGTATACTTTTTCATTTCGGCTCACTTCGCCACAGCAGAGCCACCAGGGCTGAAAAGTTCATAGTTATCAAATTTGACCAAATGTAGTTTATTTTTCCAGCGCAGGGTTCCAAACACTGCAACACCGATGGAAGAACTGTGTGCACCGACGGGGAGACTGTTGAAAAATAATCACATTTGGTCAAATTTGATATGATGATATGATTTAATATGAACTTTTCATCCCTGGTGCCAGCGGAGTGTTCCGAAGTGAAATACCAGGAGGTCTCCAAGCTGATGGCTGCTCACGGGGAAGATGGTGAGTGTTTTGTGACAGTGTTGATTTGTGTGTAGCCATTTATTTTGCTGACTATTACCAAAATAAGAAAAACTCACTGCTGAATTTACAAATGGGGGTTTTGAATCTTGTGAAGATGTCACTCTCATCCAGTGACGTTACGCCCTGGCCAATAAGTGGCCTGCAATCTGTTGATATCACATTTTCAGCTCAACTTAGCACGCTTGAAACCTCACTGAAGTCGGTCCCAAAAAAGTTACTCATGGAAGACCCTACAAACCAAGTAAAGTTGAGATGAGTAGGGCTGAATAGGTACTAGTGGAAAAGGGCCATTTGTTTATATTAGCAACAGTGTTAAGACTGTTACAGTCTGGTTTGGTGGAAACCTTTGCATATCATACTCCCCACTCCCAACAAAGACTTGTAAAACAAATTGAGTAAAAGTACAGTATTTATCTTTGGACACAAATACTATTTTGGTTGAGCATGGCAAAAAATAAAGAAATCCAGGAAGAAAATTCAATTCAATTCAATTCAACTTTATTTATATAGTGTGGGGATCATGAAATGATGAGACTGGATAATTTCTCAGTATGGTTTATTCATCTCAAGTCCCCAGCTCTCTCTTTCTCAGTCAGGAAAAAAAAAGGAAGAGCTGCGGTAAACCCACATACATTTATACCCACACATCAAACACAGAATCACACAATCAAGTCAAATCCTTCTATTTACACTTAATCACTTCAAAGTCCTCTTTGCTCTTCTGTCTGACCCCAGGAGGTCAGACAGTCCTTTCAGGCTCTGACTTCCTCCCAAGTCTGCAGGTGGTCCAGACTCATTGTCCATCTGATGTCAATACACACCGCAAGCTTAAAGTCCTTCTATGCTTGGGTCTCTGCAGTGAAATATGTGAGCTACATAATGTTACCATTATGGGCGCTACAATAGCATCATTTCAAAACAACAATCACCTCATAGCAAAATGATCTACAATCTATCCTGCTTTTGATATATTAAAAAAATGCAAGCATTTCATTGAAGAGGAACAATCACCTGATCATTGCAGCATCAAATGACAGACTAACAATGAGTATATGGGATTTATACATCAGAACATGGATCAGAACATGGGCTGTACCCATGTCCTCAACTCGATTTATGTCTTAAACTTTCTGTTATGATCAGAACATGAGCACAGCCCATGGCCTTGCTTTGGTTTATTATTATTGTCATGGTCGTTATGCTTTGTATCATTATTCCTGTCTTGGTTTAGGTTTGGCTTTTATTTTGACAGCATTTTTTGTTTACTTCCACCTTAGTGTGCTCTTATGTTCCTGGCTGTTTTTTCATTGTTGATTATTTAATTGTTAAGGGCTGTTCCTCATTTCTATTAGACTACCTATACACGCCGTACCCTGCTTATGGGGTGGCGTTCTACTGTTTCTTAATCCAAGTCTTGTTGTCATGCTCACAGTTCTGTCCTGTTAAGTAAGTGTATGCCTGTAAGTTTTTTCTTTTTTTTTTTTCCCTTGTCCCGTCAGGCGGCTAGGTAAGCAGAACAGAGATCTGTTACCCTCATTATGCCAAAACAGATTTAGTTCGCCAAAAGGAGCTTTATACAGTACCTATCTATGTACTGTATATTGTTGCAAACTCCTTCTCTAATAACTTTTAATACTTTATTTAGACTATTTTACCGATGAAGGACCCGACAGGATGGGGAATGGGGAAAAGAAATGTGCAGAGGGGGAAAGAAAAGAGAGGAACAGAAAAAAAAAGACAAACAAATCAACAACTAAAACAAACAGAAGACAAACTGCTTTTCTGTCATGGTTCAAGTGCCGATCTCGTCTGCGCTCGAGCCATGCACTATTTTCGCCCATCTGACAGCTGTGTGCCCCTTTTGGCTCTCCGAGCCTTTATTGTGACAGCGCTCGGAGGGGCTTCCGGCTGTCAGAGCTGTCAGCTGAGCCACATTTCGCCTCATCAGCTGCTCCCTACTTAAGAGGGCAGCTGGGAGCGAAATATGCGGCAGTCTCGTCAAAAACCTTTCCATGGTCAGACGTTATTCGAGCATCCCGCTCTTCAGACGTAGACTATCCCTCGTCTTTATTCGTAAGTGTGTTTCCTTATGTTTCCATTCTCCCCTGTCATTGACTGTATTCATTGTAGTGTGTTTTAGCCCCCCATGGCTTGTTATTTTGTTCCTTTTCTGTTCTGTTCATAAACTGTGCAAACTCACTGGTGATTTGTGGCGTCTTATGATGGCTCGTGAGGGCCATCCATGACAGTAGACTGCCGCCAGACTGAGATGCCTCTTGCCGTGAGTTTTGCCAAAATTGGACTTGTTTTTCCCTGTCTGGGTGCCTGTGCGCTGGGAGATTATGTCATCATTCAGGGCCGCGTTTGGAGCCTGGACTACGAGCTGGCGGAGGCCCTAGACTACGTAGATGGAACGCTCGTCACCGCTACCCTCTACAACTCTCCCAGCGACGTATGCCGGCACCTGGACCTCGCTGAGGACATCCTTAATCGCCTTCCTCGCTAGTCCGACCACCTCGAAGTCGTTGCGAGGAAGGCAGACATCGCCGCACAATGGGAGATTCTCCGTGGGCTGGAGGGAAACTCCGGCAGGAAGCCGAAGAGGAGGCATCCTCGCATCGGAATCCCATTCCTGTCCCCGCTCCAGGCCAGGAGGTCGCACCGCCCAGGGATGATCCCCGAAGAAGCCCAAACTTATCCTTTGCTTCGCCCTCTGCCGGTGAACGTCGTCACATAGCGAACAAAAGGACTCAGCAAGAACCCCATCCGGATCCTGTTCCGGGTCGTCACAAGGACTCAACCTCTCTGACAGCTGCCGCTCTTGCGTCTCGTCGGGAGGAAATTCCCGCAGCCTCTCCCCCCGGGTCATCTTTCTCTGCTGTCCCGTCAGCTCATCGTGCCCGGATCATCTCGGCTGTCGTCCCCTCCTCCTTGACGTCTTCTCCAGCTGCTGTTAGTGTTTTGAGTCCTGCTCCAGCGAAGCCCGTTATTGGACCATCGCGAGCGGCTCCTCCTCGTCCTCCCAGGGGACCCTCCGTCACCAGCCAGTGGGGAAAGGGAGGAACAACGTCCGCTACAGCAGGCACCATCCGTCCTCCAGGAAACAGGCAAGTGCAAGTTCATGTTTCACCCCGTAGTTGTGATTTGCCTTGTCTGACTCCTGGGGGTGGAGTTCGGGGTTGCAGTCCCCCGAGCTCCCACCACCTGCTGTAGTTTCTGTCATTAAACCTGCTGCCTCTGTGTCTCCCTCCGCTGAGCGGTCCACGACTCCAGGCCTATGTCGCCAGACGAGAAGGGGGCCTGCGGTTCTGGAGAGCCTGGTTCCAGCCCCGCAGCCACGTCATGGGCAGAGGAGGAGAGCGGACTGCAGCGTGGAGCCTGCGCCGACGACGAAGCGTCCCCGGGTCTCCACAGATGAGCAGTTCGGTCCAGTGGGTCGAGGGTCCCCCTCACACTGTGTGGGTCATCGGCGTGGACGTCAGTGCCAGAGGGTCGTCAGGCTGCGGAGACCATCAAGCCAGCTGCGGAGCCCGCCGTAGCCGAGTGGGAGCCAGACGACGACCTTCTTCGGCCTGAGCCCAGATCATCAAAGTCCTGGACGGCGACAGAACTCGAGTGCAGGCAAGTGCTTTACCTTGTTTTCCTTCTTTCCATTTTAGAGCATTTTTGCCTGTCTCTCGGGGAGACGAGCCAGGGGCAGCCGCCCGCTGCACCCGAGCTCGTCTCGCTGGGCTCTGTCGCTACCAGTGATTCTGATCCCGGTTCTTTTCCTTCTCCTGAGCCTTCTCTCAGGGTCACCGGCACGGAGTCAATCCCGGTCGCTGTGCTGGATGTTCCAGGTTCGGGGTTGGAGGTCGTTACTGGTGTTGCGCCGACCCAGTCAGGGTCCATCGCGGGTGCAGCCGAGACCCAATCGGGGTCCATCGCGGGTGCAGCCGAGACCCAATCGGGGTCCATCGCGGGTGCAGCCAAAACCCAATCGGGGTCCGACGTGGGTGCAGCACCGGTGTGGTTCAAGGTTGGTGAAGGAACTGCAGACCCTCTGCTGCCTGACATTGAACTGGCTCATCATCATCATCACCATCTTTCCAACTTATCTCCACCTGGGGCCGTTGGGGTTGTCAACATTCGGCCCGGCTGTCCCTCATCTTTCCCCTCTCCAGGGAGGCCATCTTCAATTGTTCCCCCATGGTCCTGGTGGCTGAGTGATGTGGGTCGGCCGCCTGGGGAGCTGTTTCGCCTGTTTGACATTCTGGGTCGGCCACCCGACGTACGGTGCTTCCTACTGGGCAACCTGGTTCGGCCGCCAGAGGTTCTGACTTTCCGGGCCTGGGACTGGGGTAGGCCGCCCAAACATTTCCTTTTTTCCTTAATCACCATTTGGCCATTGGACGCAGGGAGACCGCCGGAACTGTTCCTGTTTAATTGGACTCTGCCTGTCATCATCCTCATGTGTTTTGTAGTCCCACTGAGGTATAAGGTCATTCTGTGTTAGTTGTTCTGTTCCATGTATTTACTGTTGTTTAGCATGCCTTTTTTTTTTTCTCCTCTCCCCTCTCCTGTCTGAGGGATGAATTGTATCTAACTCTTGGTGTCTTGTGGGCCTGTGGGTTTTAGTTATAGGCCTCCTGTTTCTTTTTGCCCTGTTCATGTATCATTTGTGCGCTATGGAGTATTGTGTTTTTCTTTTTAACCATACTCTGTAATTGCCTCATTTGTTCCCTGTCATCGTCATGGTGTTTTGCTTTGTTGCCCTGTTCAATGTATCATTTGTGCGCTATGGAGTATTGTGTTCTTCTTTTGAACCATACTTTGTAATTGCCTCATTTGTTCCCTGTCATCGTCATGGTGTTTTGTTTTTCTGCGCTTTCTGGTTCTCACCCTCCAGGCCTTTTCCCCCATCCACCCACCCTGGGGTGGGGAAAGGCTTGGGTGTCATACGGCGCTCGTAGTTCGTCCCTCGGGGGGGAGGTACTGTCATGGTTCGAGCGCCGATCTCATCCGCGCTCGAGCCATGAACTATTTTCGCCCATCTGACAGCTGTGTGCCCCTTTTGGCTCTCCGAGCCTTTATTGTGACAGCGCTCAGAGGGGCTTCCGGCTGTCAAAGCTGTCAGCTCATCAGCTGCTCCCTACTTAAGAGGGCAGCTGGAAGCTCAATATGCGGCAGTCTCGTCAAAAACCTTTCCATGGTCAGACGTTATTCAAGCATCCCGCTCTTCAGACGTAAACTATCCCTCATCTTTATTCGTAAGTGTGTTTCCTTATGTTTCCATTCTC
This sequence comes from Pholidichthys leucotaenia, assembly GCA_020510985.1. Classification (NCBI taxonomy): domain Eukaryota; kingdom Metazoa; phylum Chordata; class Actinopteri; order Cichliformes; family Pholidichthyidae; genus Pholidichthys; species Pholidichthys leucotaenia. The sequence continues at coordinate 103,748,451 of CM035846.1, forward strand.
CCCTGTCATTGACTGTATTCATTGTAGTGTGTTATAGCCCCCTGTGGCTTGTTATTTTGTTCCTTTTCTGTTCTGTTCATAAACTGTGCAAACTCACTGGTGATTTGTGGCATCTTATGATGGCTCGTGAGGACCATCCATGACATTTTCCACCGAAGAGGTCTCAACACGAGTCTGGTATCCGCACCTGTTAAAGGGGAGACATTTGTGCATGTGCATCCATGTGCATGTATATGAGAGCGTGCGCAAAATAAGTGTGTGGCCTGTAAGTTTTTTCGCCGAACGGCATTTTTCCTGTCCTTCAGCCCTCGAGCTGTTTATTTTTTCCTTTTGAATAAATATTGCAGCTATTATTCCGGCGTTTAGACCAGCCTACCTGCCCTAGAGGGGCTCCCTTGACAGTTCGCAGCTGTTATTCTGAACTTTTCTAGCCAATGGTTTGGATATTATATCTGTAATATACACTACCGTTGAAAAGTTTGGGGTCACTTAGAAATTTCCTTATTTTTGAAAGAAAAGCACTGTTTTTTTCAATGAAGATAACTTTAAACTAATCAGAAATACACTCTAATATCTAATATACATTGCTAATGTGGTAAATGACTATTCTAGTTGCAAATGTCTGGTTTTTGGTGCAATATCTACATAGGTGTATAGAGGCCCATTTCCAACAACTATCACCCCAGTGTTCTAATGGTACAATGTGTTTGCTCATTGCATCAGAAGGCTAATGGATGATTAGAAAACCCTTGTGCAATCATGTTAGCACAGTTGAAAACAGTTTAGCTGGTTAGTGAAGCTATAAAACTGACCTTCCTTTGAGCAGGTTGAGTATCTGGAAAAAAATATTATTTCAAATGCAAATCATTATTTCTAACCTTGTCAATGTCTTGACTATATTTTCTATTCATTTTACAACTCATGGTGGTAAATAAATGTGACTTTTCATGGAAAACACAAAATAATTGTCTGGGTGACCCCAAACTTTTGAACGGTAGTGTATATTAGTTGGGTGTACCAGTATAGCGGTACAGGAGCCCACCCCAGGAGCCTCCTGGGGTGGCGTCACCTGGAGTATAAGAAGCCACAGCGGGAGACATCTTGTAACTTCGCTGTCGACTCTGAGGCAAGCGTGGTGACTCCTGTGTTCCTGTGTGTTTAATAAAACTATAAAACATCACCTTGACTCCTCTTCAATTCAAGACGTAACATTTGGCGATGAGGATATATGGCATGGAGAGGGAAGCTACCACTTTTTGACCATTCCTGGAGGCTCCAGGAGTAAATGTTGGGGCCTCATCTACCGCCTTTGAGGTGCACAGAAGCCATCAACTCAAAGCCAGCCATCTGTCACACCTAACTAAGTCGCATCCCACCTACTGAATATTTCAAAAACAACCGAGGACAAGCACACCAGGAAATTAATGTCAATAGTGCTAAAGTTGCATAGAAAGCAGCCCAGAGAGGACAACAACACTGAGCACTTTGAGGTCACTGAACTGGAGAAAGACCTACAGAACCTGAAAAGTAGAAAGGCAGCAGGATATAATAACATCTCCCCAGAGTTCATCTGAGCCCCCGAGCTGTGAACTGGCTGACCAAATTTTACACTAGGATTGTGCAGACCAACACAATCCCACAGAAATGGCGGATGGCAAAATAATAAAGGAAATAAATAATTGCCATACCAAAATCTGGTAAAGATCACAAACTGCCAGCAAGCTTCCACCCAATCTCTTTACTCTACGTCCCTTTTAAAATCTTGGAATGCCTTATATTAAAATGCCTATCCCCAGCAGTAGAAGAGATCCTTTGTGTAGATCAGGCTGGTTTCCAAAAAAGTCATCGCACAGGAGAACAAGCTTTGGCTCTGACCACTTTCACTGAAAATGGTTTTGAGGGTAGACTGAAGATAGGAACAATGTTCCTCAACCTTACAGCTGCCTATGACACTGTATGGCATAAAGGCCTCCTGCTGAAACTCACCAAAGTACTCCCTGCCTGGGCAACAACAATCATTGAAACTCTGTTCCGAGTTCACCTTGGAATGAATAAGAGTGCATGGAGAAGGCAGACAACCGGGCTCCCACAAGGGTCAGTCCTCCCCCCAACCTTGTTTAACCTCTACATTAATGACCTACCCACCACAAAATCCCACAAATTCATCTATACAGATGACATCATGAATCATTGCAACAGGTGCTCACAGAAGATGTTGCAAAGCTAGATCAGTATTGTAGCACCCGGCGCCTAATTCCAAGTCCAACCAAAACAGTGTCCACCATATTCCACCTCAACAATGCAAAAGCTGCTACAGAGCTAAATATCCAAGTCAGAAGAGTCAAGTTGAAGCATGCCACCAATCCAACCTACCTAGAAGTGACCCTTGATAGGACACTATCCTTTAACCCTCAAGCGACCAAGCTATTTTACGGACTGAAATGATCAAGTGGGGTCATTTATGACCCCATTGTGCTCTGTACAGGGATCCTTATTATAAATGGCTGGCTGGAGGTTTATCATACCAAAACTACTCCCTGTATTTAAGACAGGTATTTTATAATGATCTAATGTAAAATGTGTTTGCTAATAATACTTTTATTGCAAGAAATAACCAAAACGCAGAGTGTAAGAACAACATTACATTTATTTAGACAGTCCTTGTCAGTTCACTCTTGGAACATCATCATCATCATCATAGTTATTATCATCATAGTTACAATAATGGGTATCATCATCATCATCATCATCATCATAGTTACAACAATAATGGGTATCATCATCATCATCATCATCATCACCATAGTCATCATAGTCATCATATCATCATCACGATGATGATGATGCCTATTATTGTAGTTACGATGATGATCATGATACCTATTATGGCATTTTGCGTAATGGCGGTTTTCTTGTGGATGGTGATCTGGATCACCACCAAAATCTAATCATCTGTAGGATACCCCATTTCTGCCAATCTGTGAAAATTTCATGAAAATCCGTCCATAACTTTTTGAGTTATCTTGCTAACAAACAGACAAACAAACAGACAAACAGACAAATCCAGACAAACAGACAAATGTAAATCTTGCTATCCTAGGTCTGTTAGCCATGGTTCACTGCAATACAATATAAAGTACTGATTAGAAGTGGAAACCGGAGTGGTGGCTCAGTTGGTAGAGCATCCGCCCCACACCCAGGAGGCAGGGGTTCAAATCCCGTCCGGGTCATACCAAAGACCATATAAAAATGGTGCTTTCTGCCTTCTAGCATGGTGCTCCACATAATGGAATGGGGAAAGTAAAGTTACACACAGAGCTACCAGAGGACTGACCCCCCGCTGTAGCTTTCACTACTTACAGTAGCTGTGTGGCCTAGGGTCAGAGAAACGGAGATAGGCGCCGCCCATATACACCTTCAGGTGTGAAGGGATTAACTAACTAACTATTAGAAGTGGAACATTTGAATAAAATTTATAAAACCAATGTTTAAAAACCAGTGCTTCTCTTCGGGGTCATAAATGACCCCACAAGAGTTTGCAATGTCTACGCCACACCAATTGGTTGATCCCTGCAAAAAACTATGAAAGTGTGTAGGATTAGTAGACTGACAAATTCATGGTAGGAAAGAAAATTTGGATAAAAAATAAAGAGACGGCACATTAAATTATATGGCTGGGGTCGTAAATGACCCCACTTGGTCACTTGAGGGTTAAAGTCCCCTACTATAATTATTCTATCTGATTTCAGCACTAATCAGCTAAGAATTCAGCAAATTCGGATAAAAATTCTAAGTAGGTTGATGGAGGACGATAAACTATGGCAAATAAAATTGGGTTTAGCCTAAAATTGCTAAAGTGCCCAATACTGAGGACCAGGCCCTCAAAGGAATTATAACATGTTTTTTGCTTTACATTAACTAGTAATTTGGAATGTTAAATTGTTGCTATTCCTCCTCCACGACCAGAACTTCTGAGAGTTTGACAGTTTAAATAACCAGAGGGAGTTGATTCCTTTAAACCAACATAATCCTCTTGCCCTAACCAAGTCTCTGTAAGGGATATTAAATCAATCTGATGATCAATTAACAGATCATGGGCTAACAGACTTGGGAGTTAGAGACCTAATTTTTTAATAAACTGCATTTAATTTTTAAATTATGAGGAGGAACAGAGGCCAAATCATTCAATTTAGAGGCTTCATGTTTAATTTGAATTTTACCAACTTTTTGTTTAATCACTTTGGGATGCTTATACATTATATTTTTATTTGCTTTGGAGGGAGCAGACAATGATTCTCTGATGGGGAAGACAAGGGCTAAGATGAGGGGTGGCGGATGAAGAGGAGCTGCAGATAGGCGTGTAAGACTGTGACTCTGCTTCCTGGTCCCAACTCTGAGTTGTCAAGGTTTTGGAAATTTGGATAAAAATGATGCCAGATTGTTAGATAAATGAGACGCACCATCCAAAGTGGGATGGACGCCATCTTGTCTAATAAGACCAGGTTTTCCCCAAAATGAGTTCCAATTGTCAATGTAGCCCACGTTGTTTGCAGGACACCACACAGACAGCCAGCGGTTGAAGGATGACAAGCGGCTAAACATGTCATCACTGGTCAGATTGGTGAGGGGCCCAGAGAATACTACAGAGGCAGACATTGTTTTGGCAAAGTCACACACCGATTCTATATTAAGTTTTGTGACTTCCAACTGCCGGAGACGGATGTCATTAATGCCAGCATGAATAACAATTGTGGAGTATTCACAGTTACTTTTCACCAGCATTTTCAAATTTGACTCGATGTCACCTGCTCTGGCCCCAGGAATGCATTTGACTATGGCTGCTGGAGTCTCTAGGTTCACATTTCTGACTACAGAGTCGCCAATGATCAGAGTTTTTTCCTCAGCTGGTGGTTAACTGGGGCTTTGCAGCTAGGCTTCCTTCTTACCGTCACCCACATAGTCTCCTCGCTGCTGAGGAGGACCGGAGGACCGCTAATGGGTCGCCCTATGCTAGGGAGCTCCGCTTCAGCTAGGGGATGTTCGTCAAGATAAACTGGCACAAATGGTGTTTCAATGCAGCGGAGCTGAGATTCCAAATCAGACAACCTCGCCTTGAGCGCCTCAAAAACACAACATTTATTACATTTACCGTTATCACTAAAAGAGGCAGAGGTGTAGCTAAACATGTGACAGAGAGAGCACACCAGAGGAGGAGAGGAAGGAGAGCTAGTAGCCATAGCTAGTGGCTAACTCGAAGCTAACAAAAACACGTAAATACGTAAATATTTTCTAAACATTTTCACCTTCACTCTTATTTAGTTCAATGAGATCCGTGCAAAGGTTTTGAAAAAAAACTAAGTTTATGTGGGGAAGATCAAACTATTTTGCTTTGAGCTCCCTAAAGCATTGCTCTTTTAATTCAGTAAGAATCTGTATTGTCTTTGTAGTAGATTCTAAATCAAGTCCCACAGTAAACATAAATTCAGCATAAATTGGACCTTTCTTAGACATTTGGAACTTTTCTCATAAATTTGCATGGTTTTCTTCCTTATCAGTTTACCTTGTTTCTTATAAACATGATATTTCTTTTACAATAATCTGCAGACATTTTCTTAAATATCTGTAAACTTATTGATGCAAATTTTAACTTCTCCTATTGAATGTTGTGATTTCATTACCAAGCTGTTTCATTTATATTATTCTCTTCATTATCGATCATTTATTGATATTTTTTTATGTACTATCTATCTTTATGAGGATTGCAAATTATTTTTTGTAATTAATTTCTTTGGTAACCCCCCCCCCCCCCTCACCCTTGGTGCATGGAGAAACACATGCATCAAAGTTACAGGGTAGTTGCTTAACCCCTTGCACTCTGGTCAATTTCCCTAAAAACGCCTAAAAACAACGTACCCAAAGTAAATCAGAAGCTGTTCTTCAACCCTTTGCAGCATCTTCATGGGGTTGGTCTCATTTAAAAGAAAACACTCTGAATTTTTTGGCAAAACAGTCATAATCTCTCTAAGTGCCCCTGCCACTGAGTAACAGTCATCTAAACATACTGAACTTGAAGAAAATACATTTGGCCTGGGTGTTTTTTTTGGATACAAATGCTTGCAAATAACACACAGTTTCAGATCCGGGCTGGAAAATGCAACAGAAATGTAGAACCAAGTGTTATCCAGCTGAGGTCAAAATTTTGTAACAATACCACAAAAAATAAATATATTACACAGCTTTTTTCTTAGGTTGTTCCCAGGCGTTTTTGAACTGTGCCAAATTGTGCCAAATGGCACAGTTTGGAAAAACGTCTGTAACTTTTGAATGATTCAATATAGAAGCTTGATCTTGGGCTCTAATGAAAGGTGAAGGGCTGTGTGTGTGTGGGGGGGTGTTTATTCATTCATGAATGAATGAATGAACAAACAAGCCCCCACACACAAAGAAGCATGCCACGTAAAAAATGTGTGGCTTTTTTTTTTACGAGAAAAAATAACCTACAGTGCACTAAAAATTATACTCAAATATCTGCAATGTAGAAGATAACAACCCCCCCCCCCCCGCTACAGAGGACGGACATCGTCCATCAACACATGACGGACCGCGGCCGTGCGCCGCTGTCTACTACGCACAGTTGTACTAAAATATCTGCAATAATATCTGCAATCCGCTACAGAAGAGTATTGGGGGGGGGGGGGTTGTTCACGGTCCAGACGCGGCGCACGGACTGGACACGGTCTGTGCGCCATCCGGACCGGAGAGGTCCGGGTCCGTCATGTTGCGATGACGCACAGTTGTAATTTACCGATCGGTCAAGTCATTTTGATTACAATTTTCAGGGATAAAGAATAATTTAACTTATAACACTTACCTGTCCACAACAGCAGTGTCGCTGGTGAACTTCTCTTCCTCATTGTCAGATGAACATGACGCTGGTCCGCTTGTTACGGACTCGTGGTTCTGGTCACGTGACCCGGTCAAACTATAATTCCATTATTGCAGTTTTGCGCTTCCATGATTGCGGTTTTGGCGAACGATTTTTCAAAACAAATAAGAACAGTAGTAAGAAAAAAAGAATGGCGAACGCGTGTGTGTCACCCAGCGGCTTACACAAAACAGATTTTAGGCAAGGGACGCACGCTTTCGAACTTGTGTGCTTCAATTGGCTCGCTGTATTCGCAGCCATTGGTAGGCGGGTCCTTCTTGATAGGTTTTCAGTCATTGGTTCTTCAAGGTTTCAGAAACCCAATTCAAGGCTCTTATTAGTCGAATGAGAGGTCAATCACATCTAAACCAATCAAAGCACTCCTTTGGCTTTCTGTTCGCGGCTGTGTCTGTAGTGGAAGAAAGGAAATGCAGCTTTTTTTTCAGTGCGCACTAGGACTCACAGTGTGCGTCCTAGGGTGCCCTCGTGCGCCCTAGGATGCAGAGACGTGACCGCCCGCAGTACACCGGAGTGCAAGGGGTTAATGGGTAGTGTCATTTTACTAGAAGGAAGCATGTTACCACTTTTTATATATTACACACATTAATTTAGATGAAAGTTTGTTAGTAGTATATCTCCTTCAAAATGAGGTTTCAATAATCATGGCTTCTTTTGTGTCATCTCTTGAACTAATTTACAAATTCCATTTAGGACAAAGCAATATAGCTGTCTGTGCAGGTTTGATATGATTTAGCATTGATAACTAAGATCAGTTTATCCATTTGAACACAGACAGGTTGAATTTGTGTAAGTGAATCCTTGTGAAAGGTTGTGTCACACTCCTTCAGTCAATGGAAAGGTTGACATATTGCCTAATTAGAATTTGGCTTAATTTTGTACAAGGAATGCCTCATTTTATATATTCCTTGGTAAATTATGGGTTGGACTGTAGTCATGAGGCCCAGCTCAGCCACGGCTGAGCACCGGGAAAACACATTCCTTATCACTGTCACATTTCTGAAATGCGATATTGTCACACCATTACGTGGTGAGTGGCATCATATGTATCCTGCAGTGTTAAGTCATATGAACACTACATTTTTAAAGTCAAAGTCATTCAAATTGTTATGCAATGTCATTTGCAATGCCATTTGTTCTACTTAGCTTCAAAAAATGCTTGCCAACTGAGAGGTCCTTCCCCCTGTGGTCCCTCCAGCCAATGAGCCCGTCACCCACACACACACTGTCCAGCCTCCTCCCATCTCCCACAAAGATTAAATCTTGGTGCCATCCTGCAAAGAAAAATTTGGGGAAAGCCTTACGGCTTCCCCGTCTGCACCTTCAGTATTTACATCAACAGGAGTGCAAATTTTATCACCTCATAAAATGATTTTACTAATGTTCCAGTAATCCTCATTATTTTTGTGTCCCTTAAATGTTTATCCCAGTTGTTTATCCCAGTGTTTATTGTAATGTTTAATGTTAAGAAACACAAGTGAATTATTGTTTTTTTATTATTTTATTACATATTGCATATGTCACCAAGGATTTATTAAATTGAAAGGTAATGGTGATGTTATGATTCCTTGTTAATTTGGCAAATCTAATCCCTAGTGAAAGCTAAAAAAAAAAAATGTGTATGCTTTCCCTTTCTTGTTGAAAAATGAGTAATGAAGAATAGCAGAAAAACCTTTAAATTACACCTAAAGCTTCCACAATTTGAATGTGTTTTTGCTTTTCACAGCAAGTATTTGCTAAATATTCTGTGAATCAGTAAATGTTTTACCAATTGACATGGATAATCACTAGTTTAGGACAGCATCATATGTTAGGTGACCTCGCAGACGCACACGCTTTGTGCGACGCAACCTTCTGGTCCGGACGACCACGCTGGCGACTCGACGCCGAAAAAAACACACTGCCAGCAAACACAGCAGCCTGATGCAAACCATCCGCCCTCCCTTCTGCTTCAGGGAGACCTCGACGCGGATCCAACACAGGCGAGCTACTCTCCCGGCATCACCCACGACCAGGAAAACTGCAGAAAACATCATGGCGCGACCCTCGCCTGAGATCGGGACGTCCACGCTGGACTGGCCAAGGGACACAACGTTTTCTCCCTCTCACCGCTCCTCCTCCCTCTCAGCGATCCTACTCATCTACCCGAGCCTGAGGAACAAAGATCGTCTATCTCCCCTCAACGCTCCAACGCACCATGACTAATCGGCAGCCACAGCCCATCATAGATGTTTAATGGCGCCATCTGCGCTGATCTCCACCAAGATTCTGCACCCTGACTCGCCTCTCCAGCTGGCCCACCCACGCACGAGCCCCGGCGCACGCACCGGGGAGTTACGAGGACAGCACACCACGCACAGGACGATAACGGCTCCACTGACCGCCTTCCTTCTGCTGCACACTGGCCCTTCAGGCTTGCTTGTACACCTGAGGCCCGCAGCTTGCTCACTGGATTTTATGGTCTTAGCCAGGATCGTCACCTTATCGTGGTGGGGGGGTTTGCGTGCCCCAGTGATCCCAGGAGCTATGTTGTCCGGGGCAATTTGCCTCTGATAGGGTCTCCCAAGACAAACTGGTCCTGGGTGAAGGGCCAGACGAAGAACGATCCAACAGACTCTCATGATAAATTGTATATCAAGGATTCAGTGTACCCCGCCCGGTATGGGGTTACCGGGGCCCCACCCTGGAGCCAGGCCTGGGGGAGGGGCTCGAAGGCTAGCGTCTGGTGGCCGGGTTTCCACCCATGGGACCCGGCCGGGCTCAGCCCGAAGGAGTTACATGGGTCCGCCCTCCAGTAGGTTCACCACCTGCAGGAGGGATCATGGAAGTCCGGTGCTATGTGGATTAGGTGGCAGTCAAAGGCGGAGACCTTGGCGGACTGATCCCAAGCTTTCTAAACTGGCTTTTGGTACGTGGAATGTCACCTCTCTGGTGGGGAAGGAGCCTGAGCTGGTGTACGAGATTGAGCGATACCGGCTAGATATAGTCGGCCTCACCTCAACACACAGCTCCGGTTCCGGAACCAGTCTCCTGGAGAGGGGCTGGAGCTTGGCCTTTTCTGGAGTTGCCCCGGGCGAGAGGCGACGAGCAGGGGTAGGTATTCTTGTATCGCCCCACCTTGCTGCCTCTATATTGGAGTTTTCCCCGGTGGACGAAAGGGTTGCTTCCCTGCGCCTTCGGGTTGGGAAACGGGTCCTGACCATCATTTGTGCCTATGCACCAAATGATGTTTCAGAGTACCCACCCTTTTTGGAGTCTGTGACTGGGGTGCTGGAGGGTGCTCCTCCTGGAGACTCCATTGTCCTACTGGGGGACTTCAATGCGCACGTGGGCAACGACAGTGAAACCTGGAGGGGGGTGATTGGGAGGAACGGCCTGCCCGATCTGAACCCGAGTGGTGTTCAGTTATTGGACTTCTGTGCTAACCACAGTCTGTCTATAACGAACACCATGTTCAAGCATAAGGGTGTCCATATGTGCACCTGGCACCAGGACACCCTAGGCCGCAGGTCGATGATCGATTTTGTTATCGTATCATCAGACCTGCGACCGTATGTCTTGGACACCCGAGTAAAGAGAGGTGCAGAGCTGTCAACTGATCACCACCTGGTGGTGAGTTGGATCCGATGGCAGGGGAGGAAGCCATTCAGACCTGGTAGACCCAAACGTATAGTGAGGGTGAGCTGGGAGCGTCTGGCTGAGGCCCCTGTCCGGGAGGTCTTCAACTCCCACCTCCGGAAGAACTTCAACCACATTCCGAGGGAGTCTGGAGACATGGAGTCTGAATGGGCCATGTTCTCCACCTCTGTTGTTGAAGCGGCAGCCCAGAGCTGCGGCCGCAAGGTGGTCGGTGCATCTCGTGGTGGCAACCCCCGAACCAAGTGGTGGACACCAGTGGTGTGGGGGGCCATTAAGCTGAAGAAGGAGTCCTATCAAGCTTGGTTGGCTTGTGGGACTCCCGAAGCAGCTGAGGTGTACCGGCAGGCCAAGCGGAGTGCAGCTCGGGTGGTTGCTGAAGCAAAAACGCGGGTATGGGAGGAGTTCGGTGAGGCCATGGAACAAGACTTTCGGTCGGCTTCAAAGAGATTCTGGCAAACTGTTCGGCGGCTCAGGAGGGGAAAGCAGCTCCCCGTCCACACTGTGTATGGTGCGGATGGGACACTGTTGACTTCAACTGGGGATATCGTCGGGCGGTGGAAGGAATACTTCGAGGATCTCCTCAATCCCACTGATACGCCTTCCACAGAGGAAGCAGGGTTTGGGGACGAGGGGGATGACTCGCCTATCACAGGGGCTGAGGTCGCCAAGGTGGTTAAAAATCTCCTTGGTGGCCGGGCCCCGGGGGTGGACGAGATTCGCCCCGAGTACCTCAAGGCCCTGGATGTTGTTGGGTTGTCATGGTTGACACGCCTCTGCAACATTGCGTGGAGGTCGGGGGCAGTGCCTTTGGCATGGCAAACCGGGGTGGTGGTTCCTCTCTTCAAAAAAGGGGACCGGAGGGTGTGCTCCAACTTTAGAGGGATCACACTCCTCAGCCTCCCTGGGAAGGTCTATGCCAAGGTACTGGAGAGGAGAGTCCGGCCGTTGGTCGAACCTCGGATTCAGGAGGAGCAATGTGGTTTTCGTCCTGGCCGTGGCACATCGGACCAGCTCTTTACCCTCTCGAGAATTCTTGAGGGTTCGTGGGAGTTTGCCCAACCAGTTTACATGTGTTTTGTGGACTTGGAGAAGGCATTTGACCGCGTCCCTCGTGGATTTTTGTGGGGGGTGCTTCGGGAGTATGGGGTATCGGGCTTGTTGTTACGAGCTATTCGGTCTCTGTACGACCGTTGTGAGAGTTTAGTTCGCATTGCCAACACTCGGTCGGAGTCATTCCCAGTGAGAGTTGGACTCCGCCAGGGCTGCCCTTTGTCACCGGTCCTGTTCATAATTTTTATGGACAGGATTTCTAGGCGCAGCCAGGGAATGGAGGGTGTCATGCTTGGTGACCACAGGATCTCATCTCTGTTGTTTGCAGATGATGTTGTCCTGTTGGCTTCATCCAGCAATGACCTACAGCTCTTGCTGGGACGGTTTGCCGCTGAGTGTGAAGCGGCTGGGATGAGAATCAGCACCTCCAAGTCCGAGTCCATGGTCCTCAGCCGGAAAAAGGTGGATTGTCCTCTCCGGGTTGGGGACAGGCTCCTGCCCCAAGTGGAGGAGTTTAAGTATCTTGGGGTCTTGTTCACGAGTGAGGGGAAAATGGAGCGAGAGATCGACAGACGGATTGGAGCAGCATCTGCAGTGATGCGGACGTTGTACCGGTCTGTTGTGGTGAAGAGGGAGCTTAGTTCTAAGGCAAAGCTGTCGATTTACCAGTCAATCTACGTTCCTACTCTCACCTATGGTCACGAGCTTTGGGTAATGACCGAAAGAACGAGATCGCGGATACAAGCGGCTGAAATGAGCTTTCTCCGTAGGATTGCTGGACTCACCCTCAGAGATAGGGTGAGGAGCTCAGTCATCCGGGAGAGGCTCAGAGTAGAACCGCTGCTCCTCCACATTGAAAGGAGTCAGTTGAGGTGGTATGGGCATCTGATTAGGATGCCTCCTGGACGCCTCCCATTTGAGGTGTTTCAGGCACGTCCCACTGGGAGGAGACCCCGGGGCAGACCCAGGACTCGGTGGAGAGACTATGTCTCCCAGCTAGTCTGGGAACGCCTTGGTATCCCCTCTGAAGAGCTGGAGCAGGTGGCTGGGGAGAGGGAAGCCTGGGCTTCTCTGCTTGAACTGCTGCCTCCGCGACCCGGACCTCCGGAAAAGCGGTAGAAGATGGATGGATGGATGGATGGATGGATGGATAGCCATGACACACAAGGGGAATTCAGCTGTCTGCGGTTCCCGAGGCTTTAGGGTTGCCCCTGCCCTAAAGTCAACACGCCAGTCCCTCTGCTTTTATTTTTTTCTTACAGCCGCTCCTGCTTTTCTTCATGGCCACGAGAGGAGTCAGAGACTAATTTTTTTTCTTGCGGACCTCCGCATGCGCAACGGGACAGCCCCTCGATGTCGCAGAGCAGCAAGCAATTTTTGCACGGCTCGGACGATTTCACCGTCCCGGTCGGCACGTACTACCCCCCTCCTCCCTCCCCCTCCGCCTGCAGCGAGCTTCTCCCACAGCTCGCTCCCATAGATGGATTATCGAGGTCCTGGCCCCCTGCCGTGCCCTCTGGGGGGGAGCGTAACTGGAAATGCAGGCCTAATCTTTGTTTTCAGGAATTTATGATACAGGACCACAATCCGTGGTCTGTATGTTTTGGAGGGGGGGTTGTTTTTATTTTTCCTTTTGAAGGCTGATTCTGTCTGTTTATGTTATCTTATCTTGGTCAGCCTGACACAACTTCTCTTGGACCCCATCCGCCACTAATCAGTCTGAGTTTACCACTGAAATTAAATTCCCTTTCTCCATTTTACCAGAAATCTTGCGTTATTTCTGTCTCTTTTTTTTTCCATCTCCCGATAATAAAAAATTTCATTCTCATCTTGCTGTGTTCTTTTAGGAGGGAAAAAGTCACAGCATGAGCTGTCTCAGATCCTGCTCTTGTGTCCCCCCCCCCTTTCTTTTTTACATGGACAGGCCTAGGGTCAAAATGTAAATAAGATTGCATATGTCATTTATTAAGAAGTGAGTATGAACCTGAAGTTTGAACCTCTATGCTTTGAATCATATAATATAGGGTATACATAAAGCCTTCAGTGATTAGGCATTATTAAGTGACAGCATGATATTGTAATGTTCAGTTAATTTCATCATTGTCATGCTGGTAGCATTGATTAAGATGCAAGCATTTGTACTTAACTTAGATGTTCAGCTGCCTCTTTGATGTCGATGGGAGGAGAGCACGGATGGTGACAAGGCTGGGTCCCAGAGGCTGGTTTTGTTTTGGCAGGGGGAAGGAGGACATCAGTCCTGTGTCCTTTTTCCCTGTAAAGTGCACTGTTATGCTTCAGTCAAAGAAAAAAAAAGAAAAGTCAGCGATAAGTCAAAAAATTGGCTTTTAAAAATTACTGATAGAAAAATTCCATATTATACTATTATTGATAATAATTATGTATTATTACATTTGAGAAGTATCATACCTTTCACATGCCATGTTTAATGTTTATATGTGCATTCCATATAGGATAAGTTTATATATTTGTGGCCTTTTTCTGTGAGCAATTTCAGCAAGTTCAGGCTGAGGATCAGTACATGCGTAAGGAATGATCTAAACTATTTATTATATTCTCTTTGACATGTCCTGTTTTGGGTCACAGGAATAAACAGGAACTCCTCATCTTACAGATTAGTGTTTCATGGACAATCTGTTAGATTTATGGATCTCATGTCTTCATGACCCATGTCTCCAGAGTGTCTGACATCCGCCTGGATAAGCTTAGTTATCAGGACTGTCCCATTCTGTCCCTTCTTTTATCCTCATCCTCCCTCTCCTTTCTCCTACCTATATATATCAGACTTAGAAGAATGGATCCTTTAGAGATTCTAGGTGTGTCTGAATGTCATGCCTTGTAAACTTCCCCCCAAGTGGCCATTGGGGTGACTCCCTATGTTTTTGTAATAAATGTACATAAATTCAACTTTCCGCCTGGTTATTTGATTTTGAATAATTTAAGCTCAAAATTATTCTAACATTTGGCGTCCGAACAGTGGATCCACATATCTCCGTCTTTTCGGTGCCTCTGCTTGATCTCAGCAAGTGCACAGCTGATAAAAAAGACCTTCCCAGGCTGAATGAAAAAAAAAAAGGGGCTCAGTGTTACTGCAGTGAAGGCATTTCAGACCGGAGCGCTGGAATTGACTGGGTGACGGATCTGAGAATCCCATAGGTGGCTTGAATGTAAGTACATTTGTTGTTGTTTATGGATAAAAGATAGTGAGATTTTCCGGACCAATAGCACACTGCGTATACTGAAAGGAGTGAAACTAGCGGCCTGAGTGCTAAGTTATTTCTACCCACAGTGAGCGATCTTGTAATAATCCCTTGGGAGGAACGAGGTCTTCCTCTGCAAACGGTGACCGTCATCACAAGACCCGGGGTGATTCTTAGAAATCCGCTGCTCTCTACGCTCTAAGTAAGTGCAGTGGAGGTCCGAAGTTGCATGCAAAGAAAAAAGGGAACGATTTGTGGTCTCATTCCTGTATGGAAGTCACGTGATCCCAGAAAAGTAAATTTGGGGGGACAGATTCTTGCCTCTTGTGACCACTTCTGCTTATGGTCCAGGGTTTGGACCTTCAGCATTCGTGGGGAGGCTACGTGAACCCCGAAGGGAAAAGGTTTTTTCACGGAAGATTCGTTCCCTTACCGGGTCTGCATTATCATCCATGGGACTTCTCCCACTATGGTGAGCTATTGCAAGATGCCGGAGGAGGAGGTCTTACTTTGGGCTTTAGGCACACAGCCGAGGGGTTAACGTGACCGTTGAAATATTTTATTTTGTGAGTTTTAGATAAAAGTTACTGCAGTCTGGTTTGTTTTGTCTCTGTGTAATCTGCTCCGGTGTGGGAAAAAAAAAAAGTCTGTGTCTGTGTGTGTGTGCGTGTGTTATCTATCTGTGTGTCCTTGGGTGAAAGAAAGAGACAGAGAGAGAACTTGGGGAAAAAATAGAAAAGGCTGTGTAGCTTCTGATTTTTGTGTAAAACTTGGTAAAAGGGAAGAGAAAGAAACAACAATCTATATATTGGTATTTTTTGCAAAGTTTTGGGGTTTTACTTTTTCTTTCAGTCTAACTTTGTGGGTTTTCCCTCTAATGTTGCTTATGTGATGAACTATTTACATATTTTTAAAGCCAATATTTTCATTCCCTCCAGGTTTTTTTCCCCCCTTTGGAAAATAAAAAACATTGAGCTATTTTTATTCAATTTTTTGACGTATCACTGACTTTTCTTTTTTTTCTTTGACTGAAGCATAACAGTGCACTTTACAGGGAAAAAGGACGCAGGACTGACGTTCTCCTTCCCCCTGCCAAAACAAAACCGGTCTCTGAGACCCAGCCTCGTCATTGTCCGTACTCTCTTCCATCAACATCAAAGAGGCAGCTGAACATCTAAGTTAAGTTCAAATGCTTGCATCTTAATCAATGCTACAAGCATGACGATGATAAAATTAACTGAACATTACAATACCATGCTGTCACTTAATAATGCCTAATCACTGAAGGCTTTAAGTATACCCCATATTACATGATTCAAACCATAGAGGTTCAAAAGAGATTAATAATTAATGTGTTTGTGCATATGATTTGCCAGGGACTACTGATTATCAAACAGAGGTCTTGGTAATTGTATGTCATATTGTTACTTTGTTTAAATAATACTATACTCACTTTTTAATAAATGACATATGCAATATCTCCCATACATGACATTTTGTAATGAAGTATGGGGAAATACATATAAAACAAACATATATCCACTCTTTATGCTTCAAAAGAGAGCTATTAGAATAATCAACAAAGCAGCTTACAGGGAACCAACAAACCCACTTTTTCTTAAATAAAAAACTCTCAAGTTGAAAGATCTGATTGACTTTAAAACCGCAATAATAATGTTCAAAGTGAAGAATCTATCACTGCCCGCAAATATCCAAAAGTTGTTCCAAACAAGGGAGAAACGATATCACTTCAGAGGAACATGTATATTTCAAAAGCCTACAGTGAGAACAACCACCAAGCAACACTGTATTTCAGTGCAAGGAGTCAGATTATGGAACGATTTTGGACCTGAATTAAAATCATGTACAAAGCTTGGACAATTTAAACAAAAACTAAAGGAAGAAATACTCCAAACATATTTACAAGACGACATGTAAACTCACATAAGGATTGACATTTCCAGCCTGTGTTGTGTTGTAGCTTAGTTTTTTTTTTCTTTTTTTCTCTGTGACACTATGTCTTAGATTTGTTTTTGAATAGTAACCACTTAACTTAGACTAGCTCAGTTTTCTTTTTCTCTCAGTCACATTTTGTCTTAGCCTTGTTTTAAATTGTAATCGCTCTTGTCTTGTTTTCTCTTTTTTCTCCTTTGAATTCTTGGATGGAATATGGGTGGGCAATATAAGCTGCGGCTTCAGCCATCACCCATTTCGGATAACTCACGTGGAATTGTATAGTAGAAGGAGTCTTTGTCTAATTTGACCTTGTTGTTATATTATACAGTTTCTTTTAACCTGTAATGTACTATCCGAAATAAATAAAATTCATTCATTCATTCATTCATTCATTCACATATGCAATCTTATTTACATTCTGACCCTAGGCCTGCCCATGTAAAAAAAAAGAGGGGGGGGGGGGCGCAAGAGCAGGATCTGAGAGTTCATGCTGTGACTTTTTCCCTCCTAAAAGAACACAGCAAGATGAGAATGAAATTTCTGAAAACAGATTAGGCCTGCATTTCCAGTTACTAATTCTAACTGCTGCATTGTTTTAAGGCTTCTAACATATGATACTGTCGTAAACTAGTGATTACCCATGTCAATTGGTGAAACATTTACTGATTCACCGAGTATTTGGCGAATACTTGCTGTGAATAGCAAAAACACATTCAAATTGTGGAAGCTTTAGGTGTAATTTAAAGGTTTTCTCTGCTATTCTTCATTCTTCGTTTTTCAACAGGAAAGGGAAAGCATTCACATTTTTTTTTTTTTAGATTTCACTAGGAATTAGATATGCCAAATTAACAAGGAATCATAACATCACTATTACCTTTCAATATAATAAATCCTTGGTGACATATGCAATATGTAATAAAATAAATTCAAAATAATAATAATAATAATAATAATAATAATAATAATAATAATAATAATAATAATAATAGTCACTGGAACGTTAGTAAAATCAATTTATGAGGTGATAAAATTTGCACTCCTGTTGATGTACATACTGAAGGTGCAGACGGGGAGGCCATCAGGCTATCCCCAAATTTTTCTTTGCAGGATGGCACCGACATTTGATCTTTGTGGGAGATGGGAGGAGGCCGGACGATGTGTGTGACGGGCTCATTGGCTGGAGGGGGTGACAGGGGGAAGGACCTCTCAGCTGACAAGCATTTTTTGAAGCTAAGTAGAACAAATGGCATTGCAAATTACATAAAGCATGTCACATCTCGCCGCTCATCAGCGGCGCCAGCTGCACGCACACCTGTGCCTCGTCAGCGGCGAGGGATTTAAGCCGTCTCGCCCTGGGCTTCGGCCTGAAGCCGTCTGTTCTCATCGGCTACTCTTGCTGCAAGGAACCCCCTTCATCAAGCAAGAACGCAAGTAAGCATCTCTTACCTTCTTCCAGTCTCCTCCCCTGTGCACAGGTGGATTCCCCGGTGGCGGACTATGTTCCCCAGCCATCTCCTCCTCGCTGCTGCTTCAGGCGCTCCGGGTTGCTGTCTACCGGGCTACGCCCTTGCTACGCCAGTCACCTGCCCGAACCAAGTAAGCCAGTAGCTATTATCTCATCTCCTGTGTTGGTGTGGTGCCCGTTACCCTTCTCCCTCTGCTTCTCCCATAGGGTTGTCCGGCTGTACGGTTTCCTGTTCCCGTGCCTGACGCAGACGCCACCACCAATACATTACCATCTCGCATACACGCACTCATACACACTTGTTGTTAATAAAGCTATTGAATCTACCCTGAGCCTGCGTGTGTGTCTCCATTATGTCAAAGCATAACAATTTAAATGACTCTGACTTTAAGAATGTAGTGTTCATATGACTTCAAACTGCAGGATACATCTGATGCCACTCATCACACAATGGTGTGACAATATCACATTTCAGAAATGTGACAGTAATAAGGAATGTGTTTTCCTGATACTCAGCAGTGGCCGAGCTGGGCCTTGGGTCTACAGTCCACCCCATAATTTACCAAGGAATGTATAAAATGAGGCATTCCTTGTACAAAATTAAGCCAAATTCTAATTAGGCAATATGTCCATCTTTCCATTCACTGAAGGAGTGTGACACAACCTTTCACAAGGATTCACTTACACAAATTCAACCTGTCTGTGTTCAACTGGACAAACTGATCTTAGTTATCAATGCTAAATTATATCAAATCTGCACAGACAGCTATATTGCTTTTTCCTAAATGGAATTTGTAAATTAGACCAGGAGATGTCACAAAAGAAACCATGATTATTGAAACCTCATTTTGAAGGCGCTGTACTACTCACAAATTTTTATCTAAATTCACTGCGTGTAACACAAAAAAGTGATAACATGCTTCCTTCTAGTAAACAGACACTACTCATCAAGCAAATACCCTCTAACTTGGCTGCATGTGCGTCTCCATGCATCAAAAGGGGGCTACCAAAGAAATTAATTAGCAAAAAATAATTAGAAATCCTCAGAAAAATAGATAATACATAAAAATTATCAATAGATCATTAATAATGAAGAGAAAAATATAAATGAAACTGCTTGGTAATGAAATCACAACATTCAATAGGAGAAGTTAAAAATTACATCAATAAATTTCTAGATATTTGAGGAAATATCTGTAGATTATTGTAAAGAAAATATCATGTTTAAAAAGAAAAAGGTAAACTGATAAGGAAGAAAACCATGCAAATATATGAAAAAAGTTCCAAATGTCTAAGGAAAGTCCATCTTGTGCTGAATTTATGTTTACTGTGGGACTTAATTTAGAATCTACTACAAAGACAATACAGATTCTTACTCAGTTAAGGGAACAATGTCTTAGGGAGCTCAAAGTAAAATAATTTGATCTTCCCTGCATAAACTTAGTTTTGTTTTGTTTTGTTTTTTCAAAACCTTTGCATGGATCTCATTGAACTAAATAAGAGTGAAGGCAAAAAATGTTTAGAAATTATTTACACGTTTATTGAATATACAAGGGCTTTACCCTACACTAATTTAAATATTGCTGCTTATTTATATTGTTTATATTGTTTTAACTAAAACAATATCATGATTTAAAATAGCTGAAGTGATTTACTTAGATAATGGAAATGGAATACACTTTGTAAATCAAATCATGTCACATTTAATTGTAGTTCCTAAATTATTAGTACCAAACATTTACCTAGGAAACCATTCAGCTTACCATCAACAATTAACAAGATTAGTATACTATTCAAATAAGAAAATAGGGAAATTGTGAATGACAAACCATATTATTGAAGCCATTTAACTTAGGTGATGAGGAAAGGTTTCTGGGTGATTTGTTATGGTCTGAGTGCTGACTCTGTCCGCACTCGGGTTGTCCGGTAGTTCTCCGTTCTCTACTCTGGTTTACCACAGGGCCTTCGGGCTCGTATTGTGACAGCATCTTGGCGGGGCTTCTGGCTGTCAGAGCTGTGCTCCACTGGGATGGCTGGTAATCAATCAGCTGATGACATTCTCATCAGCTGAGTATCCTGTGAAGCCCTATTTAAGGGAGCAGCTGAGGTTACTCCGGGCTGCGTCCTCGTTGAACATTCTTCGGTTTAATCCCATCTTTGGAATCTGGAGTTTTCTTCCCTTAGTAAGTGTTTCCCTCTTATTCTGTTTCCTAGTGTGCCTTTCCCTCGTAATCTGTAAATTTGGAACCTAAGTGGTGTGTTCGCATTTTGGCCCCACGTGGCTTATTATTTTGCACCGTTATCCTGTGTGAATAAAATACGCAAACTCATCGGCTGGCTCTCGGCATCTCATTGATGGCTCGTGAGGGCCATCGTTGACAGTAGGTCGCAGCCCGACTGAGACGCCAGTCACCGTGAGTTTGCTTTGGACTTGAGTTTTTCTCTTTTCCGGGGAGCTCGTATCACTCAGTATGTCCACTCTCGAGCGTGGGTATTGCCTAGAGTGGCTTCAGGAGGTAGATGGCTACCTGGCATAAGCCCGTCTCCTCATGCCCACCTACACAGCATACGAGCCCCTGGGTGTCGCTCAGAGGACTTTATTACAATACCACCTAACCTCCTTCCCAGAGGGAAAAGAGCGAGTGACGTGGATTGTGTCACAACGTGTACAGATAGAGAGAGCGCTCGTGAGTGCAGTCAAGGAGCCCTCACCTCCTTCCCCGAGAATGGCATCCCCGATGAGGAGGGAGATCCATGGACTGGGTCATCCCGGCAGGAGGCCGATGGTGGTGCAACTCCATTCCTCGCCTCAGGAGTCAGCTCCTGTCACCCGTCCAGTCCAGGTGCAGCGCTTCCCTGGCTTCACCTCACCCTCTGCCGGTAAACGTCATCACACAGCCACCGGTAAGCCTCTGCAAGAATCCCATCCGGATCCAGTTCCGGGTCTTCGAAGGAACTCTGCCTCCCAGGAAACCCCACAGCCTCCCCCTCCGGGTCATCTATTCCTGCTGTCTCGTCAGCTCCTCAGGCCCGGTTCACCTCGGCTGTCACCCCCTCCTCCTCGACATCTTCCCGGGCTGCTGTGAGTGCCACGAGTCCTGCTTCGATGAGGCCCGTCATCGATCCATTGCGAGTGGCTCCTCCTCATCTTCCCGGGAGCCCTCCGTCACCATCCAGCGGGGGAAGACAGAAACCAAGTCCACTGCGGTGGGTCCCATTGGTCCTAAGCGAAGCAGGCAAGTACACGTTCATTCTTTCCCTCTCTGAATGAATTGCCTTGTCTGACTCCTGGGGATGGAGCTCGGGGTTTACAGTCCCCCAAGCTCCCTCCACCTGCTACAGTAATTAATAGTGAACCTGCTGCTTCTGTGTCTCCTTCCCCTGAGCGTTCTCCGCGGTCAGGACTACACCGCCGGATGAGGAAGGAGCCTGGGGCCCTGGAGAGTTTGGATCCAACCCCACAGCCATGTCACGTGTAGAGGAGGAGGGCGGATTGCTTCTTGGAGCCTGCGCCGATGACTAAGCGTCCCCGGGTCTCCATGGAGGAGCAGTTCGACCCAGCAGGTCGAGGATTTCCTGCCACCACGCCGTGCAGGTTGTTGGTGTGGACGTCAGCATTGGAGGGTCCTCAGACTGTGGAGACCATCATGCCAGCTGCGGAGCCCACCGTAGCCGAGTGAGAGCCAGAGGACGTACTTCTTCGTCCTGAACCCGGATCATTGAAGTCCTGGACGGCGACAGAACTCGAGATCAGGCAAGTGCTCTATTTTGTCTTCCTCCTTTCTACTCTTGAGCATTTTTGCCTGTCTCTCGGGGAGACAAGCCGGGTGCAGCCGTCCGCTGCATCCGAGCTTGTCTCGCCGGGTTCTGTCGCTGCCGGTGATCCTGATTCCGGTCCTTTTCCCTCTCCTGAGCCTTCTCCCAGGGTTGGCGGTGATGAGTCGGTCCTGGTCTCTGTTCTGGAGGATCTGGGCTTGGGGTTGGAGGTCGTTCCTGGTGCTATTCCAACCCAGTGGGGGTCCATCGTGGGTGCAGCCGTGATCCAATCGGGGTAAATCGTGGGTGCAGCCGCGATCCAATCGGGGTCCATTGTGGGTGCAGCCGTGATCCGATCGGGGTCCATCGTGGGTGCAGCTCGGGCTCACGTGGGATCCCACAGGAGGACAGTGCCTATTCTAGTGAAGTTCAGAGGTGGAGCTGCAGATCCTTCGCTGATCACAGCTGGACTGGTCCCTCGTTTTTTCCCCTCTCCTTGTTTCTGTCCATCGGGGGCTGCTGGGACTTCCCGTTTTTGGCTCAGCTCTCCCTCGCTATCCCTCTCCATAAGGAGGCCGTCTCCGAGTGCTCTCCTGCGGTTCTGGTGGCGGAATCACGTGGGTCGGCCGCCTGGGACATTGCTTCACCCGTTTGGCGTTCTGGGTCGGCCGCCCGACAGATTGGCCTTTCTATTCGGGCGCCTGGTCCGGCTGCCAGAAGTACTGTTTTTCCGGGTCTGGGACTGGGATAGGCCGCCCGAACTGATCCTTTTTCCCCTATTAGCGATCTGGACGCTAGACACAGGCATCCCTTCCCCCCCCCCTCCCTCCTCTGTATGATTCGGGATGCTTTTGTGTTTGGGGTCTTGAGCTATTTTGAACTGTTTATCGCCGCTCTTTAGCGTGTGGGGTTTTTTTTGTTGTTGTTTTCCCTCTCCTCTGTAATCTGAGGGTCATTTTCTGTGTTGCCTGTGCAGTTTATTTATCTTTATTGAACTGTTGTATGTCACCGCCCGGTAGCGTGTATTTTTTTCTCTTCCTCCTCACGTGTGGTAATTTTACACTTAACTGTATGTATCGCTGCTTTGCGGCTTGAGTGTTTTGGGTGGTTTTTTTTCTTTCCCCCCTGGTATTATGGGAGATGCTGCAATGTTGTGCCTGTATTTGAGTTCCTGTTTTCTCTGAGGCTCTGGTTGTGGTCATTTTGAGGTTTTTTTTCCTCTGATCTTCTCCTCATGTCTTTTTTTTTTTTTCCCTGTGTACAGTGTATGTGCATGTTCTTCTTTTGTACTGGTTGCCGTATTCTGGTTGTTGGAGTTTTTGTTTTTTCTGTCCTTGATTTTGTGCCTTGTTTCTTGTCCACCTGGCCTTTCCCCAGCATCCCTCCCTGGTGTGGTCCTGTTGACCCTCTGGGTGGGTGGGTGGGGGGCTTTGATGTTACATGGCGCCTGGAAGTTGCCTTGCGAACGGGGACTACTGTTATGGTCTGAGTGCTGACTCTGTCCGCACTCGGGTTGTCCGGTAGTTCTCCATTCTCTACTCTGGTTAACCACAGGGCCTTCGGGCTCTTATTGTGACAGCGTCTCGGCGGGACTTCCAGCTGTCAGAGCTGCGCTTCGCAGGGATGGCTGGTAATCAATCAGCTGATGACATTCTCATCAGCTGAGTATCCTGTGAAGCCCTATTTAAGGGAGCAGCTCAGGTTACTCCGGGCTGCGACCTCGTTGAACATTCCTCGGTTCAATCCCCTTTTTGGATTCTGGAGTTTTCTTCTCTTAGTTAGTGTTTCCCTCTTATTCTGTTTCACAGTGTGCCTTTCCCTCGTAGTCTGTAAATTTGGAACCTAAGTGTATGTTCGCGTTTTGGCCCCACGTGGCTTATTATTTTGCACTGTTATCCTGTGTGAATAAAATACGCAAACTCATCGGCTGGCTCTCAGCGTCATCGTTGACATGATTTTATGCAAAGAATGACAACTGACAGCGATGTCATCCATACTGCCCTTCCCAGGAGGGACCATATGAGGAAGGAACTGTGAGAGGCACACCCATCTCTTGAGCAAACCATGGGATCTGGTCTTCAAAGGAAACTGGACCAAAACTCCCTGGCAAGGACAGCACAAAGGTTATCCTGCTGACCTGCACAGCCGCGGAAAGTGAAGGACGTGGCACTTGGGAGCATCTAACCTGAAACCCTCAGCAAGAGACTGCTTAATATATATATATATATATATATACTGTATATATATACACTACCGTTCAAAAGTTTGGGGTCACCCAGACAATTATTTTGTGTTTTCCATGAAAAGTCACACTTATTTACCACCATGAGCTGTAAAATGAATAGAAAATATAGTCAAGACATTGACAAGGTTAGAAATAATGATTTGTATTTGAAATAATAATTTTTTCCTTCAAACTTTGCTTTCGTCAAAGAATCCTCCATTTGCAGCAATTACAGCATTGCAGACCTAACAGGATTGCACAAGGGTTTTCTAATCATCCATTAGCCTTCTGACGCAATGAGCAAACACATTGTACCATTAGAACACTGGAGTGATAGTTGCTGGAAATGGGCCTCTATACACCTATGTAGATATTGCACCAAAAACCAGACATTTGCAGCTAGAATAGTCATTTACCACATTAGCAATGTATAGAGTGTATTTCTGATTAGTTTAAAGTTATCTTCATTGAAAAAAGTGCTTTTCTTTCAAAAATAAGGAAATTTCTAAGTGACCCCAAACTTTTGAACGGTAGTGTATATATATATATATATAATCATGATATATATCACGGTATATATATATATATATATATATATATATATATATATATATATATATATATATATATATATATATATATATATATATATATATATATATATATATATATATATATATATATATATATATATATATATACAGTATATCATGATTATAATAATCATGTATATATATATATATATATATATATATATATATATATATATATATATATATATATCATATAATCAATGCAGATTGACTCTTATTCATGCTCAGCAGGCTGGAGGAAATGGAAGACAATTACCATACAGAGGACAATGCACAGATGGACAAAGAGCCACAGGAGGCAGTCAGAGGGGACTGTATGCAGGTGTCCTCGAGCCAACCAATGTCATGCTAATCATGTGTATTTACTGTGATGCTAATGTGCTATGCATTCTCTCTTCCTGTATCACTGCATAAAAGAGCTTGTGTGACATGTCTCAATAGCACAGTACAGCACAATAGTTCACAGAGCTGCAAAGTGCGTCTCATGATGTTGGAGGAAAATTAAACTCTGCAACCTTCCAGCTCGTCTCATCTCACCTGATTCTATTCCTCCACACTGGTGACCCAAAACGTGTCATGGTGTGCCCCTCGCCTGATCTATTCCCTTCTCCACACTGGTGACCTGACGAGAGAGAATGACGTCTGCTCCCTCTCACCCCGCTGTGGATCCCAGAGGACCAGAGAATGCCTGCAACCTCTTCATCTTCACTGGAGCGCACTCCCCAGAGCGGGCAGCGCTTGGACCGACACGCACCATGAACGGCGACATGAGCAAAACGAAGGAAGCAGCCTGAACAGGGACGATCATCGACGCTGTCTGCGTTGATTTCCACCGAGCTTCCCGACTCTGACTAAACTCCCGACAGCGGACCTCCCGCGCACAGAAGCTCCCCATGCACACCGCAGGATTACGAGGACAACACAACTGCCAGCTATGTGGTCATTGTGCCAAGCGCACGCCATGCACAGGGACAAACCGGCTCCACAGACTGATACAGCATCCTCCGCCGCTGCACATGCCCAAGAAACACGGCTGATCGCCACTCTCGGAACCTTCAGGGCTGCTCATGCACCTGAAGCAGACATGCAGCCTTCACACAGGACTTTGTATGGGTTTCTCAGCCACAGCGAACAAAGGGGAATTTAGCCGATTGCTGTCCCCGATGGCTTTAGGGCTGCTTCTGCACCTAAAAGCCAAACCACCAAGTCCCTCACACAGCTGCAGTTGTTTCACAGCCGCTACGCATCCTCGGGGAATTTGGCCATTCACTTTCCCCACATCCTCGCTGGACCGAGCCGCGAGAGGAGTCAGAGACTTATTTTTTTTTTTCACAGCCGCTGTGGATCATCGCCAGGTTTACCGGGAAAGCCCCTCACCATCGCGGATCCACACGCAATTTTTGCGCTGCCCAGACACCTTTGATGTCCCTGGCCAGCACTCACTTACTCCCACCCCCTCCCCCTCTCCCTCCTCCCCCACAGCGCTCTCCCCACACCTCACTCCCTAAAGCTAGCCGATCGCCGTCTTGTTCCATTACGCACGACAGACACCGGCCCCAGTGCCCACGATCCACAGCCGTTCAGCGTGGTGGAACTCGGAGCGGAGCACACTGTCTTTGCCAGTGTGCTGGGGGGGGGGGGGGGTCACAGCCCCTTCTGAGCATTCTGGGGGGAGCCCTGTGGTGACCCAGCACAATGCAGATTGGCTCTTATTCACGCTCAGCAGGCTGGAGGAAACAGAAGACAATTAGCATACAGAGGACAATGCACAGACGGACAAAGAGCCACAGGAGGCAGTCAGACGGGACTGTATGCAGGTGTCCTCGAACAAACCAATGTCATGCTAATCATGTATATTTACTTTGATGCTAATGTGCCATGCATTTTCTCTTCCTGTATCACTGCATAAAAGAGCTTGTGTGACATGTCTCAATAGCACAGTACAGCACAGTAGTTCACAGAGCTGCAAAGTGCGTCTCATGATGTTGGTGGAAAATAAAACTCTGCAACCTTCCAGCTCGTCTCATCTCGCTTGATTCTATTCCTCCACTACATATATATATATATATATATATATATATATATATATATATATATATATATATATATATATATATATATATATATATATATATATAGTGTACTTATTTGGGGGAAAAAAAGGAAAACAACAAAAAACTGTCTGTTTCTCTATGCAAGTGTCAGCTGATGACTTGGCGTCCAGTAACAACCTCTGCTAATAGAGAAGCAGGCTGTTTGTTTATCATGACAAGGCAAAAAAAAATGCAAGGGAAAGAAAAATGTGATCAGTGTTGTTATCTTATCATCCTCATCATCCTCTAGTAATACTTAATATTGATTATTAAGTTGTTCCATTGCTTTTTACATTACAGAGGACATTTGCTTCTTAATAACACTAACAGTTAGGCAAAATATGCTACAATAATGCAGTTACTACAGGCTGTTTGTTTTTTGTTTTTGTTTTTTAAGAGAGGCTATATACAGAAATAACATAGCAAACTTCATTTTGAATCACACCTGACACAACACATCACTCCACTGATTAGAAACATGATGACACTCCTCACTCTGCAAATGCAAGGTTAATTTCATCAGGGAACTCCTCTTTTTGAAGTGGGGATGTCCCCTTTTCAACAGTTTAACACTCTCTGAGTATGCAACGGCTTACAGTGTGTCTCTCCCTGGTACTGCTACCCTACTTGACCAACAAAGGGAGCAAGTGTTATACCAAAGATCTACATTGTCAAAGGTCATTGAGTCATTGGGCTTATTTGCATCTGGCTGGACACTGGACAGATCTGTGTACCCCGTCCTGGCAACTGACCGTACCCTCATCATGTTGGCAGGGCAGGTGGGCAGGGTGAAGAGAGATGCTTTTCTACCACAAGATGCCATTCATGAAGCATGAATTCAATTTCAGATGGAAAGTACAGGAGTGAGGTTTTTCTCATTGTTTCTTTGAGTGAGAGTGGAAACAAAATACCTTAGGGATTAAAGCACTTAACTGTAGCCTAAAATTATTTATTATGACAAAGAACAGAATGGTCCTTGATTTACTAATTACCACCCGTAGGGGTGTAGGCCCTATTATAGGAGATTATTGTATTCATGAAAATGATGCAAATGGTCATATTAATACCTCAGATACTTGTAGAAGTTAGTGTTTCGAGAAGTCTCATCATAAACTTGGTATAGATTTTTATAACCTCAGATTTTTTTCTTGTGTGAGTCCTTAATATGATGATGAGGATGGTGAGAGGAGCAAGGATGTTTTTGGCCTGAGGATGTTTTTGAAGGTTGCAATATAATTTAAAGCTTTTTTTTTTTTTTAAGTTTTTGTAAAGGGTATACATGTCATTACAGCATTGCATTATTTACATTTTCATCACGTTCCCTTTTTTTTTGTTTTTTGACAACATTGGAAAAATAATTATTACAACACCCTTTTTTAAGTGAAAGAAAAAGAGAAATTAAAGAAAGAACAAAAAACAAACAAAAAACAAAACAAGAAAAAAACAAACAAAAACAAAACAAAAGAGCAAAAAAAAATAAAAGCATATCTGAGTAGCATTGGAACAAAGCGAGGCGCCATTATTGAAATGGTGTTTGTCAAAGATTAGATCTAATGGAAGACACATATGCGTTCCAGGGTTGCCAAAAGTTCAAGAACCCATCCATATCCTGTCTCAGTGCGAATGTCAACTTTTCCATCAAAAAAATGTCTTGAATCACGTTAATCCAATCTTCAGGTGTAGGACAATCCTTCAACATCCATTTTTTTGTTAGAGCTTTTTTACTTGCCAATATTAAAACAGTGAATAATAGTGAATGCTCCGTACTGTGGGTGTTTATATATTTACATATTTATTCCATCTAGCTACAATGCTCCGCACTGTGTTCATATATTCATATATTTATTCCATCCAGCTACAATGCTCTGCACTGTGTGTCTGTGTGTATATATATATTTTATAGTAATATGTACATATGTATATTAGCTGCTCTTGCTTGCTTGTTTTTTTTTTTCTTGCCTTCTGATTGTTGCTCTGAGTGTTGCTATCCCTGTGCTGTTGCAATCCTGGAATTTCCCCGTTGTGGGACTAATAAAGGCTTATCTTATCTTATCTTATCTTAATAAGTATTTTTCTCCTCGTCTTTCCAGTGAGTCCGGTAGTAAACCCAAATACAAAGTTACAAAAGAAAAGAGAACTGTTATTTTGAATATTTCCTCAATATTGTCTGTACATTGGTCCAATATTGGTGGATAACTGGGCATGACCAAAACACATGAAAATGATTTGCAGTCTCTTCACCACACAAGCGCCAACAATTCAACCCCTTACAAATAAATTTGTTTTGTGCAGGTGTTCTGAAAAATCTTACCAAATTTTTCCATCCAAATTCTCTCCACTGCAGGGATGAGGAACTTTTCCATTGTTGTTTATTTAGCTTTTCCCATATTTCCAGTTGTAAAGGGAAATTCCCCTCTTTTTCCCATCTCTCTTTTATATATGATGTGCTGTCTCCTTTTAAGTCTTGAAGACCTTGGTATATTTTAGA
The DNA here is from genome assembly GCA_020510985.1 of Pholidichthys leucotaenia. Taxonomy (NCBI): domain Eukaryota; kingdom Metazoa; phylum Chordata; class Actinopteri; order Cichliformes; family Pholidichthyidae; genus Pholidichthys; species Pholidichthys leucotaenia. The sequence continues at coordinate 103,777,876 of CM035846.1, forward strand.
AATGTATCTGATCCCTGGGATCCCTTTATATGCCATTAAGAAGACCTTCAGAACACCTGACTGGGCCCTTTCCAAATCCTCCTTTTTAAGTATTTTGTTTATGTGGTGTCTAAGCTGAAAGAACCTGTAAAGGTCTTGATTTATTAGACCTTGTTTTTTCAAATCTTCAAAACTTCTTAAAGTTTGCCCTTTAAAAACATCGTAATATTTCATCAGTCCGTTCTCTTTCCACTTTTTAAATCTAGTGTCTGTTTTATTAGGAGTAAAGTCTTGATCATAGGCAATTCATTGCAGTAATCGATAGGGTTCTTTAGTTTGATTCTCTCTGACTATCTTATACCAAATTTTTAGCGGGGTCTCTATCCACGGGTTAGTGTTATTCAAAAGTTTAGGTAAGGCATTGCTCCCTATTATCGCCCGTAGGGGAATGTCACTTGTTATTTGGCATTCCATCTCCTTCCATTGTGCAGTGTAGACTGGGTTACATATCTCTACTAAAGTTTTAATTTGTGCGGCTTTAAAATAGTCCCTGATATTTGGCAGCGTGAGCCCACCTTTGTCTTTGTTTATCTGTAGGGTTCTATATCTGATTCTAGGTCTCTTGCCCTGCCATATGAATCTTGAGATCCTTCTGTCCAGTTCTTGCCATGTTTTTTTGGGGAGGTTCTACCGGTATTGTTTGGAAAAGGTATAGAAGACGTGGAAGTATATTCATTTTGACTGCTTCAGTTCTTTGTGCAGTACCCAAGAATGGTATCATATTCCATCTTGCTAGATCAGATTTTATTTTTGCCATCAGTGGATCATAGTTTAGTGTTATAATTTTGTTGAGTTGTTTCGGGATATTGACCCCTGTTATGACTCGCCGCTCATCAGCGGCGCCAGCCGCGCGCACACCTGCTCCTCGTCAGCGGCGAGGTATTTAATCCACTCTGCCGTGGACTTTGGCCTGAAGCCGTCTCTCTACTTCGGCCCCTTTGCTACTACAGATCTCAAACCGACTAGCGAAGATATCCTGGGTAAGCTCCCGTTACCTCTCTCCTCTAGCTTTCCCCTGTGCACAGGTGGACATTCCCGGCGGCGGATTTCATCACCTCGCCGTTGGCTCTACGCTGCTGCCACAGGTACCGCAGGTCGCTGTCTCCCGGGCTCCGCCCTTGTCGACGCCAGCCACCTGTCACAACCAAGTAAGCCAGCTACCATCATTATTCCCTGTATTGGTGTGGTGCCCGTTACCCTTCTCCCTCTGCTCTCTCCCACAGGTTGTCCGGCTGGACGGCCTCCTGCCCCCGTGCCTGACGCAGACGCCACCACCAATACATTCTTATTCCACAGACACGCAGCCATACACTTCCCTGTTGCTAATAAAGCTGTTAAATCTATCCTGAGCCTGCGTGTGTGTCTCCTGGGCTGTGCATTATGTCAGTACGGCTTAAGCAGAGCGGCTCGGCAGACAGCGGGCTCGCACGCCATCTTTCCACCCTCGAGGCTCGGGTGGATTTAATAGTTCATCAGCAACAGGTGATATTAAATCAATTAATGATCATTACTAACCGATTAGACCGCTTGGACCCCCAGCAGCCGTTCCCCTCGGCTCGTCCGGGTGGTGCAGCTCCTGCGGCTCCGGTGGCAGTCCAGCCCGCTCCGGGTGCGCCAACACGGCTCACACCAATCCCCACTCCTGCTCGCTTTAGCGGTAAGCTGGGTGGAGCTCGGGGTTTTATTATGCAGTGTGAGTCCGTGTTTCTTCGCGTTCCCGGAGATTTTCCCTCAGACCATAGCAGAATTGGCTATATAGGTAATCTCCTTGAGGATCGTGCGCTTACCTGGGCTTACGCCATTATGGTGAAGCCCAGCTACGCCACCCTCACCTATGGCCAGTTCGTGCGACAGTTTCTGGAAGTGTTCGATCATTCGCGTTTGGACAGTGTCCAGGTCGACCGCCTTCTCGGACTCCAACAGGGGAGCTGATTGGCGGCCGACTACGCGATCGACTTCCGGGTTACCGCGGAGGAAGTTGGCTGGGAAGAGCAAGCGCTCTGCGGCATCTTCCTCCGCAGCCTAAATTCTGGTCTGAGGGATGAGCTGGCTGGACGGAATACCCCGGAGATGCTGGCGGAGCTGATTTCTCTCACCATCAGTTTGGATAACAGGCTGCGCGAGCACGCCTCCGAGCGGAAGCAGTCTTCTCGCTCGCGGGGCGCCTCTGCACGTCTGCCCCAAGCTCGCCACCTGGCGTTGCCGCCGCCGGAGGTCTCTGAGGAGTCGGAACCAATGGTGACGGGCCGGACAAAGCTCCCCCTGGCGGAGAAACAGCGCCGTCGTGACCTGGGCCTCTGCATGTATTGCGGAGGTAACCAGCACACGGTGGAGAATTGTCCGGAGAAGCCAAACGAGGTGGTCCGCGAGTCACTGTAGGGGGCCTCGCGGACACTAATCGGTTAAGTCCCCTCACACATTTGACGCTGCCCATCCGCTTCTGTCACAACCTCACTGGGCATCTCACACATGCACTGGTGGATTCAGGCGCGGAGGGTAGCTTTATTTCACAAAGCCTGGCAACCCGACTGGGCATCCACTGTCACCCCCTCGATACTCCTCTCGCCCTGGTTAATCTCTCCCGAGTTTCTCTGGGAAAGGTAACTCACCAAACATCCCCTGTCCCGGTGATCATCTCTGGAAACCATCGGGAGGATATCTCCTTTTACGTCCTGCCCACCTCAGTAACACCTGTCATCCTCGGTTATCCCTGGCTCCGCCTCCACAACCCCGCCTTGGACTGGAAGACTGGGAAGGTTTCAGTGTGGAGCACTTTCTGCATGGGTACCTGCCTCCAATCCGCGGCCTGCGCCCCGTCCTCGCCTCCCACAGCTCAGGACACCGTGCCCCCGGATCTCACCCTAGTGCCCTCAGAGTTCCACGACCTGGGTGCCGTTTTCAATAAGTCCAAGGCGATGTCTCTACCTCCTCACCGGCCCTACGACTGCGCCATTAACATCCGCCAGGGGGCGCCCTTACCCTCAGGACGCCTCTACAGTCTGTCAGCGCCGGAGAAGGAGGCAATGAACAGCTACCTGAAGGAGTCGCTCAGTGCTGGGATCATCCGACCGTCCTCCTCTCCAGTAGGTGCAGGGTTCTTCTTCGTTGGAAAGAAGGACGGATCTCTTCGTCCTTGTATCGACTATCGGGCTCTCAACGATATCACGGAGAAGGACCGGTACACCCTGCCCCTTATGGACACAGCTTTCCACTCCCTCCAGGGGGCGACCTGGTTTACTAAGCTGGATCTCCGCAGTGCTTACCACCTCGTCCGGATCCGGGAGGGAGATGAGTGGAAAACCGCCTTCCGAACCCCAAACGGGCATTTTGAATATCTCGTGATGCCGTTTGGGTTGACCAATGCTCCAGCCGTCTTTCAGCGCCTCATCAATGACGTCCTCCGGGACTTCATCGGCCTGTTCGTATTCGTCTACCTGGACGACATTATCATCTTCTCCAGGTCCAGGGATGAACACCGGGTCCATGTGAGGCGGGTCCTGCAGAGACTGCTGGAGAACCGTCTGTACGTCAAGGCGGAAAAATGTGAATTCTACGCCAAAACAACTTCCTTCCTGGGGTTCGTCATCTCCCATGACCAGGTGCTTCCGGACCCAGCGAAGATCAAAGCAGTGGTGGATTGGCCCACACCAACTTCTCGAAAGCAAGTTCAGCAATTCATCGGGTTCGCCAATTTCTACTGCCGCTTTGTCCAGAACTTTGGAGCCATCATCGGGCCCCTGACCCGCCTCACCTCTCCTAAGACCCCGTTCCGGTGGACTGAAGAGGCCGCTTCGGCCTTCCAGGCGCTGAAGACGGAGTTCTCCTCCTCCCGGGTCCTCAGCCAGGTCGATCCCGCGCTGCAGTGCATTGTGGAGGTGGACGCTTCGGACACGGGGGTGGGGGCGGTGTTGTCCCAGCGGTCCCCAGCCAATGGAGTCAAGCGACCCTGCGCCTTCTTCTCTCGGCGCTTGTCCCCGGCGGAACGAAATTACGACGTGGGGGACAGAGAGCTTCTTGCCATCAAGCTTGCCCTGCAGGAATGGCGTCACTGACTGGAGGGGGCAGCCTTGTCTTTTGTGGTCCTTACTGACCACAAGAACCTGGAGTACCTGAGATCTGCCAAGCGTCTGAACGCCCGCCAGGCGCGTTGGTCCCTGTTCTTCGCAAGGCTTAAGTTCAGCATCACATATAGGCCTGGCTCCAAGAACGGCCTGCCCGACGCCCTCTCCAGGCAATTTGCCCCGGAGGCCGCAGAAGACGTTGCTCACACCATCTTGCCCAGGTCGTGCGTCGTGGGGGCTGTTACATGGGACATAGAAGACAAGATCCGGAGGGCGCAGGAGTCGGAACCGGACCCTGGCGGCAGACCGGAGGGGAGGCTCTTCGTGCCATCTGCCGTCCGGGGGGACGTGATACACTGGCTCCATACCTCCAAGATCACCTGCCATCCTGGAGCTTCACGGATGATTGACCTTCTCCAGCGATCCTTTTGGTGGCCAGGCCTGCGGAAGGATGCCGCCCGTTACGCCAGGGCCTGCCCTGTCTGTGCTGCCAATAAGTCAGGTAACGCTCCCCCTGCGGGTCTGCTCCAGCCCCTGCCCATCCCTGGCAGGCCCTGGTCGCACATCGCTCTGGACTTCGTCACCGGGCTCCCTGTCTCCAGCAACTTTGACACAGTTCTGACCATTGTAGACCGTTTTTCCAAGGCCACCCACTTCGTGCCCCTACGTGGACTTCCCTCAGCCTTGGAGACGGCGGACCTCCTCATCCAGCACGTGGTCAGACTGCATGGAATCCCGGTCGACGTGGTCTCCAACTGCGGCCCCCAGTTTTCTTCGGACGTCTGGAGGTCATTTTGCAATGCCCTGGGAGCTAAGGTAAGCCTCTCCTCCGGCCATCACCCCCAGTCTAACGGGCAGTGTGAGTGGACTAACCAGGAGCTGGAGGCTACGCTCCGCTGCGTTACGTCATCCAAACCCACGTCCTGGAGTTCTCACCTCGCCTGGGTGGAGTACACCCACAACACCTCTCGCTCTACGGCCATTGGGATGTCGCCCTTTAAAGCATCCTTGGGCTATGATCCACCCCTGTTCCCCACGCAGGAGGGCGAGTTGGCTGTTCCTTCTGTCCAGGAACATCTGAGGCGGTACCATTCCCTTTGGTCCACGGCGCGTAATGTGCTTTTACGCACGGCGGAGCGCAATAAGTCTACGGCGGACCGACATAGGAGACCTGCACCTGCCTACCAGGTGGGACAGCAAGTTTGGGTATCCACACAGGACATAAACCTAAAGGGTGAGAGGAGAAAGCTGGCCCAACGGTTCATCGGCCCTTATCCCATAACCAGAATCATCAACCCGGTGGCTGTGCGTGTGGCTATTCCCTCCTCCCTCCGCATCCATCCCACCTTCCACGTCTCCAAAATTAAACCGGTGGTCTCTGACCCCCTCTGCCCTCTACCTGCGGCGCACCCCGCTCCCCGGATGATTGGTGGCCATCCGGCCTGGACCGTCGCTGACATCTTGGACGCCCGACGCCGGGGTCGCGGATTGCAGTACCTGGTGGATTGGGAGGGCTATGGACCCGAGTGGAGACAGTGGGTGCCTTCCTCGCTGGTGTTGGACCGGTCACTCATTTCTGAGTTTCATCGAGCGCACCCGGAAGAACCATCGCCAGGAGGCGCTGCTAGAGGGGGAAGTACTATTATGACTCGCCGCTCATCAGCGGCGCCAGCCGCGCGCACACCTGCTCCTCGTCAGCGGCGAGGTATTTAATCCACTCTGCTCTGGGCTTCGGCCTGAAGCCGTCTCTCTACTTCGGCCCCTTTGCTACTACGGATCTCAAACCGACTAGCCAAGATATCCTGGGTAAGCTCCCCTTACCTCTCTCCTCTAGCTTTCCCCTGTGCACAGGTGGACATTCCCGGCGGCGGATTTCATCACCTCGCCGTTGGCTCTACGCTGCTGCCACAGGTACCGCAGGTCGCTGTCTCCCGGGCTCCGCCCTTGTCGACGCCAGCCACCTGTCACAACCAAGTAAGCCAGCTACCATCATTATTCCCTGTATTGGTGTGGTGCCCGTTACCCTTCTCCCTCTGCTCTCTCCCACAGGGTTGTCCGGCTGTACGGCCTCCTGCCCCCGTGCCTGACGCAGACGCCACCACCAATACATTCTTATTCCACAGACACGCAGCCATACACTTCCCTGTTGCTAATAAAGCTGTTAAATCTATCCTGAGCCTGCGTGTGTGTCTCCTGGGCCGTGCATTATGTCAACCCCCAGATATTTCATAGATTCCATCTCCCAGTTAGTTTTGAGTTTGCTTAGTAAATATTGATTTGGGTCATAGTTGAATGTTAAAACTTGGGTTTTATGCATGTTTAATTCGTACCCCAATAAATCTCCATACTCTGAAAAAACTGAGATTAGTTCTGGAAAAGAGGTGTCCGGCTGCCCCAGGTATATTAAAATGTCATCAGCAAAGAGTGCTATTTTATGTTCCTTCTGACCAAGTGTAATACCTTGAATTTTTTGATCCTGTCTTATCCATTGGCTCAGAGGTTCTATGAAGATTGCAAAGAGCAGTGGAGACAAGGGGCAGCCCTGATGACATCCTCTTTCCAGTTCAAAAGATGATGATAATTTACCATTAATCCTTATTTTAGCTGTTGGTCAAGTCCATCACCACACCCCTCCTAGACCCGCTGCAGTTTGCCTACCGTGCTAACAGGTCTGTGGACGACGCAGTCAACCTGGCCCTCCACTCCATCCTGCAGCACCTGGACTCCCCGGGAACCTACGCCAGGATTCTGTTTGTGGACTTCAGCTCCGCATTCAACACCATCCGCCCCGATCTGCTCCAGGACAAGCTGTCCCTGCTCAACGTGCCTGACTCCCTCTGCAGGTGGATCACCGACTTCCTGACGGACCGGAGACAGCATGTGCGGCTGGGGAAGTCTGTCTCAGACTCTGTTAGCATCAGCATTGGATCACCCCAGGGCTGTGTACTTTCCCCCCTACTCTTCTCCCTTTATACCAACTCCTGCACCTCCTCCCACCAGTCTGTTAAGCTGATTAAGTTTGCGGACGACACCACCCTCATCGGGCTCATCTCCAACGGTGACGAGTCCGCCTACAGGGAAGAGGTGGCCCAGCTGGTGTCCTGGTGCAGCCACAACAACCTGCAGCTGAATGCTCTGAAGACAGCGGAGATGATTGTGGACTTCAGGAAAGTCACATCCCCCCTGCCCCCCCTCACCATCACAGGCTCTCCCATCACCTTTGCAGATTCCTTCCGCTTCTTGGGCACCACCATCACCCGAGACCTCAAATGGGAGCCAACCATCAGCTCCCTCATCAAAAAGGCCCAGCAGAGGATGTTCTTTCTGCGGCAGCTGAGGAAGCTCAAGCTACCCACCAAGATGTTAGTGCAGTTCTACACGGCCATCATCGAGTCCATCCTCACCTCCTCCATAACTGTGTGGTACGCAGGAGCCACTGCCAGGGACAGACTAAGGCTGCAGCGCGTCGTGCGCACTGCTGAGAAGGTGATAGGCTGCAAGATCCCATCTCTCCAGGACCTGTAAATCTCCAGGACCCGGAGGCGTGCTGGCCGGATCATAGCCGATCCTTCACATCCTGGTCACGTGCTGTTTGCCCCCCTCCCCTCAGGTAGAAGGCTTCGGTCCATTCGGACTAAAACCTCCCGGCACATGAACAGCTTTTTCCCCTCTGCCATCAGACTGCTGAACACTAAGTGACTTTTGACTCTCGTGCACTATGTACAGCAGCTCAACCAGACTCATGTCAATCATCACTGTTTTTCTGTTGCATTATTGACTGCACTATGTGGTACTTCACATTATCTGCTACATGCTAATTTTTTAAAACTACCTTGACTAGTACTACTCATTATTACTATTATTATTATTACTTATTACTTATTATTACTTATTTTTCTACACTTATTGCACGTTTCTAGTCCTTTAGTTTTTTAGTTTATCCCTTTTTCTCATTATGTTTTTAATGTTGCAGCATGGCACCGAGACAAATTCCTAGTTTGTGTATCACATGAACAATGGCAATAAATCTGATTCTGATTCTGATTCTGATTCTGAAGTTGTTATGAAAATTGAAACTGGATAAGATTCTATATAGGAAAGACCAGTCAACCGAATCAAATGCTTTTTCAGCATCTAATCCCAATATGCCTGTCACCATGGGTTGAGATGCCGTCTCGGCACTCAGCCCATGTTTTCCCTCATCCCTGCTTCCCATTGAGCAGCGTCTCAGCTGGCCCCCAGCTGGCAGCATTATGGACAGCTGGGGCCAATTAGTCTTCATCAGCTGGGGCGCTGCCAATGAGGATAAATAGGAGCAGCCTCGATGACTCGGGGCTGCGACATAAACACATTGCTAAGCTGAAGCCCCTTCGTCTGGTGTCAGCTTATACTCCTCTTGCAGCATTCCTGTGTTTGTATCCCGCTGTGAGTATGTACGTCTTGCTACCCCCACGTCCGGTACGAGCTGCTTACCTCTGCGCTGTGCAACCTGTGAGTGAACCTCTGCATGAGTATCTGTGCTCTCCTCATCCCTTCCCCTTTACCCTGAATAAAATATCACGACTCACTGGCTTGTCCCTGGCTCTGATTGCCCGGCTCCCTAGAGCCGGATATGACAGTATGTCGCAGCCAGAAGAGCTACCGGCGGCCATGAGTCGCCGTGGAAATGTACCTTTCTGTTCGGGTGTCAGCGCTGCTAGCATGCCGTTTCCCAGGAGTCACTTCCGGCGCCAGGCCGACGAGCTGAGGTCCATCTCGGAGGCTGTCGACGGGACGTTCTTCACCCTGCACGACGCCTCCAACGCGAGACGCTGGCATCCGGGCCGTGCTGAGGAACTCCTGGACTGTCACCCTCACTCTCTGTACCATCTGGAGGACAGTGCCAGGATAGACGCTGCAGGTACACAGCGAGAGAAGCTCCACGGGGTGGATGGAAATCCCGGCAGGGAGTCGAAGTGGGCGACGTCTTTCCCCGCTTCGGAGTCCCGTTCCTGCCGCCATTCCAGTCCGGGAGTTCGCGCCAACCAGAGGACTTCCCCCGACCTGCGCCACGTCACTCGGGATTCCCTTCAAGGAGCCGCAGCTGACAGCAGTTATGTCCGGGGTCGAGTGGCTGTCGCGAGCTCTACTGTGTTTCCTGTCACCACCTTCAGGCATGTGGCGGCGGCAGTGAGATTGATGGTGAGGACTTCAGGGCTACGAAGCTTTCCCGTGCTCGACGCCTTCCTCGTCTCGATCTCCGATCTGGAGCGGCGAATCCTGGGTTTCCCCCTCGCTTCGTCCCCTGGGAGTAGTCGTCATCACATCGCCGAGTCACCTCTGCACGAACCTCGTCCGGATCCAGTTCTGGGTCATCGTCAGGACCGTTCCTCCCACGCAGCTGTCATCCCTTCGCCTCGTCAGTGTGGAGATTCTACAGCCTCGTCCCCTGAGCCTCGTTCCCCCGCTGTCATTCCTGGACATTCGGGCTGGCTCACCCCGGCTGTTTCCCCCTCCTCCTCGACGCGTTTCCTGACTGCTGTGTGTGCCTGGAATCCCGGCCTGGTGAGCTCTCTGCTGGAGACAACGCGAGCGACCCTCAGACGAATTCCCGGGGGGTCCTCCGTTATCGCCGGGCGGGGAGAGGAAGAAGCAGATTCCACTACAGCAGGCGATACTCAACCTCCAGGGGGCAGGCAAGTCATTGTTTTTTCACACCTGCTTAATGATTTGCTCTGTCACATCCCTGGAGGAGAAGTTCAGGGTTCGCAGCTCCCTGAACTCTCCCCACCTGCTGTAACCTGTATGCCTAATCCCGCATCCTCTGTGTCTCTCTCCGCCGAGTGGTCCCCGGCTCCAGGTCAACGTGGTGGGATATGGAGAGGGCCTGTGGTTCCGCAGCTACATTGCGGACGGAGGAGGGGGACTGACTGCTGCGTGGAGTCTACGCCGACGACTGAGCGTCCCTGGGTCTCCACGGAGGAGCGGTTCGGTCCGGCGGGACGAGATTCTTCTGGCTTCACGCCGAGTGGATCGTCGGCGGGGTTACCTGAGCTGGAGGGATCTCAAGCTGCGCTGACCATCGTGCTGGCTGCGGGGCCCGACGCGGCTAGATGGGAGCCTGACAACGACCTCCTGACGACAGATCCTGGATCTTCGCAGTCCTGGACGGCGTCAGAACCCGAGATCAGGCGAGTGCTCTCCTTTCTTTTCTCTCTTTTTATCCCCGAGCACTTCAGCCTATCTCCAGGGGAGACGAGCCGGGTGCAGCCGTCCGCTGCGTCTGAGCTCGTCTCGCCGGGTTCTGGCGCTGCCGGTGATCCTGATCCCGGTTCTGTTTTCTCTTCTGAGCCTTCTTCCAGGGTCACCGGCAAGGAGTTGCTGTTCCTCGTGGTGCTGGAGGGTCCGGGTTCAACGTTGGAGGTCGGTTCTGGTGCAGTATTCAACGTGGGTTCGCCCGAGACCCAGTCGGGGTCCAACGTGGGTTCGCCTGAGGCCCGATCGGGGTCCGACGTGGGTGCTGCCCCAGTACTGTCCAGGTCCGGTGAGGAGGTGGCCGTTTTCCTGCGGCCTGACGCCCGCCGCCCTCGTCATCGGCTCTCCCCTGAGCCTCTTCCACCGGGATCCGCTCTGATCCTTCACCCGTCTCAACGGTCCTGGTGGTTGAGTGATGCGGGTCGACGACCCGACCCACAGAACTTTCGGTTCGGTGATCTGGTTCCCCCCACTGGTCTGTGTTTCCCTCTGGGCAGCCTGGTTCGGCTGCCGGTGGACTGGATTCCTGGGATCTGGGTCCAGAGTTCGCCGTCCGAACACTTCTCTTTCCCTGATTCGCCAGCTGGACAATGGGCGGGGAGATCTCCGGAGCCATCTCGGCCATTTTTGGACTCTGCCTGCCATTCACCTCGGGTGTCACTTTTTCTTTTGTTATTAAGGTCACTCGGGTGTAATGTGTTGTCCTGTTGGTGGATTCGTTTTTATAGTGCTGTGTTTTCCATCGCTCTTGCTCAGCATTTTACTTTTTGTGCCATGTTTTTAGCCTCGTTTTTTGTATTGTAGAGTTATGTTTTGTTTTCCGTAACACCATGCTCTGCAGTTATCCATTTATTCCAGTCACTTTCATTTCTTTAGGTGACTGGGTATTTATATATTCGTGTGTGTGGGTTTTTCTTTGCCTGCACTCAGTATTTCTTTTTTGTCCTGTTGGTTCATTATAGAGTCATGTGCCTTGTTTTCCGTAACACCATGCTCTATAATTGTCATTTGTTCCAGTCACCCTCACTTTTCTTGGTGACTGTGTGTGTATGTACTTAAATTAGCACTGTGTATAGGTTCCCCTTTATTTAACCGTACTCAGCATTTTTTGCCCTGTACCTTTTTGGTGGTTCTTTTTTTCCTTGCTCTGGGTCACGCATGGTTGGTACTCTCTGGGTAGTATGTAACCGGCGTGCTGACCCAGTTCTTCTCCCCATCTGTACCTGGGTTAATTATTCTGTTTTGTCAATATTGTATTTGGGTTTTTCTTTCCCGCTACCCTACATTGCCCCATTGGTGTTGTCCTTCCCTTGGCTTCTTCCCCTCCGGTCCGCCTCCCTTCCTCCCACCCTAGGTGGTGGGGGGGGGGGGGGGGGGCTGGGATGTTCCTGGTCGTTCAGGAGCCCGACCTTGAGGGAGGGGCTCTGTCACCATGGGTTGAGATGCCGTCTCGGCACTCAGCCCATGTTTTCCCTCATCCCTGCTTCCCATTGAGCAGCGTCTCAGCTGGCCCCCAGCTGGCAGCATTATGGACGGCTGGGGCCAATTAGTCTTCATCAGCTGGGGCACTGCCAATGAGGATAAATAGGAGCAGCCTCGATGACTCGGGGCTGCGACATAAACACATTGCTAAGCTGAAGCCCCTTCGTCTGGTGTCAGCTTATACTCCTCTTGCAGCATTCCTGTGTTTGTATCCCGCTGTGAGTATGTACGTCTTGCTACCCCCACGTCCGGTACGAGCTGCTTACCTCTGCGCTGTGCAACCTGTGAGTGAACCTCTGCATGAGTATCTGTGCTCTCCTCATCCCTTCCCCTTTACTCTGAATAAAATATCACGAGTCACTGGCTTGTCCCTGGCTCTGATTGCCCGGCTCCCTAGAGCCGGATATGACAATGCTTGCATTTAAATTATATTTTTTTATTTGATGAATTATGTGTAAAGTGTGTCTAATGTTATCTTGTGTCTGTCTTTGTCTTATAAAACCTGTTTGGTCTAAATGAATTAAGTCTGTCAGTATATTTTCTAACCTTTTGGCAAGGATAGTGGTAAAAAGCTTGTAGTCCTGATTTAACACACTGAGTGGTCTGTAGTTGGAGAAGTCTAGTTTATCCTTTTCAGGTTTAGGTATGACTGCAATGACCCCATCTCTCTAGGAGGGGGGATTTCCCCTGTGTGGAGGACATAGTTAAATGTTTTCAGGAGGAGAGGAGATAGTTGCTGTTTAAAGGTTTTGTACCACTCTGCTGCAAAGCCATCTGCTCCTGGGGATTTGTTAGCTTTAAGTTTCATAATTGCTTTTTCTAATTCTTTAGGTTGTATTTCTGACAATAGTGTTTTATTTTGTGACTCAGTAAGTTGGGGGAGGTTTAATGTATTTAGGAAGGCTTCGGATGCGTTTTTATGTTTTTTGAGGGAGTACAAGGTCTTGTAGTAGTTCTCGAAGCTTTTAAGAATTTCCTGAATTCTAAATTTTATTTCCTTTGATACTGGGTCTCTGATTTTGTAGATTGCTCTCTCCGTTTGTTGTTTCCTCAATTTATAGGCTAGTAATTTTGCCGATTTGCTACCTGTTTCATAATATTTTTGTTTCAGAAATGTAAGTTTCTTCTGGATTTCTATTGCGTAGATCTCATTTATTTGTTTTTTAATTTCCTTAATTTTGAGCGAGTCATTAGAATGAGTGTTGTCTTTGTGCTCTTTTTCTAGTTTCTTAAGTTCTGACTCTAATGTGATTAGTTTTTCTTGTCTCAGTTTCTTTTGGATTGCCAGTTTTGCGATAATCTTTCCCCTTATTACAGCTTTGCATGCGTCCCACAGTATTAAAGGGGATACTTCTCCATTATCATTTTCTTCCAAATATCTGAGAATATCTGATTCCAATTCATCTTTCAGTGGTCCTTTCAGCACATTTGAATTTAACCTCCAAGAAAATGTATTATTTGTGTATTTTTGGATACTTAAGCCCATATAGATCGGACTGTGGTCAGAGAGATCCATCAGTCCTATTATACATGTTTTTACTCTTCCAATGTCTCGGTTAAACATAAAAAAAATAGTCAATCCTTGAGTATGATGAATGTGGTGCTGAGTAAAATGTATAATCTTTTACATTGGGGTTGAATTCCATCCACATGTCACAGATTCCCATTTCTTTTAGTAGCATCCAAGTTTTTCTACTTTGAGTGTTATTTTGATGTGGAGAATTACCTGATGTATCCCAGTATGGATTCAGTCTTAGATTGAAGTCTCCACCACATATCACTAAACCTTGAGCTTTAGTTATCATTAGGTCAAATACATTTTTATAAAATTTCCAGTTAGCCCCTGGAGGTGCATATACATTCAGCAGGGTGATATCTTCTCCCTCTAGCTGACCAAGTACCATGCTGAATCTCCCTTCTTTATCTTTGTGTTCTGATTTTTTTTTTCAAATATAATTTTGGTTGAGATCAATGTCGCTACCCCCCTCCTCCTCCCTGACTTATATGAAGATGAAGAGATCATTTTAAACCTTTGTCTATTAAGTTTAGTGTGCTCTACGTCTGTTAGGTGGGTTTCCTGTAAAAATATTATTCCTGCTTTGTCTTTTTTCATTTTGCCTAGAATCTTGGATCTTTTAACTGGATTCAGAATCCCTTTTACATTATATGAGATTATTTTGGTTACGCCCTGTTTCTCCATTGTGTTGTCTTATTTAGTATAACAGTGTGGTGGCCCTCTTTTATGCTACTCAGAAACTGAAAGAACATTAAGAACATAAAAAACATTAAGAACATAGTATATAAAACTTTAAAACAAAAAACTGACAAAAGATCTTCCAGAGCTGAGGCCTCTTTAGTGACCTTCGAAGAGCCTTGATGGTGTGTTGGCTCTGAGGGAAATTCCTCAAACTCTGTTACGTGCTGAGGACCCTCTCTTACCCCTATAAGTTGTCCCATGTTTTTAACGTGAATTTCAGATCCCAATCCGAACTTGTAATGATTTTATTTTATTTTATTTTATTATTTTTTTATGCCTATACCCTATGAAATTGTGTGCAACCTCCCACCACCATCACAGCAAACAGTCACGTTAATACAGTATTTGTTAGTGTGGAGAGATCTTGTGGTTCATTGTCACATTTCTATTTTAACAAGTTTTGTTTTTTTTTAAATACTTATTTGTTTCTAATATTATGTCTGTTCCATGAAATGTTTTACCACTTGATACTTGCTGATTCTGCATCTCCTTTAATGTTTGTTACCTTATAGGAGGAGGGTTGGATGCGCAGATTGACTAAAAATATCGTTATTCCCTCCTGAAAACGCTCAGTTTTTCCTTATAGCTCTGGCGCTGGGTTTCCCACTGCTGGCTCGTGGATTTTGAGGGTCTCTGTGTGGACCCCGTTTGAGCCTTGATTCTTTTGATCGGGTCTACTGCGTGTTTATACATCGTTACCGGGAGCCCTCTTCTCGTCATATCCGTGGTTGCTTCTTCCGCTGAGTTGTAGAGACACGTCCCCGTAAAAAACCCGCAGCTTCGCCGGAGATGGAGTTTGAAAGTGCAGTTTCTTCTCTCGTAGTACCTTTTTAGCGTCGTTGTATTCCCAACGCTTTTTAAGGACCACCGGGGCGTAGTCGTGCTCCACAAAAACTTTTCTCTCTTGGTGCATAAATCTTTTTTCTGCCAAGCCAGTCTTACAACCTCTTCTTTTATTCTGGAGTTGGAGAACTCCACCACCACCGATCTTGGTGGAGCTTCCGCCGACAGCCTTGGGGCTAATGTACGGTGCGCCCTTTCTATCTTCAAGTTGGTGGATTGGGGAATTTCCAACTTCTCTCTCAGTATGGATTCCACGCATGCAGCCATTGTGGTGAAACCATCCTCGATTCCTTCTTTCAGACCATGAATTCTTATGTTGTCTTTTCTTAGTCTTTCTTCTTAGTCGGTTAGCTTAGCCTCCAGTCTTGACTGTCGTTTAAGTAAATCCAGCACGGTATCTTCCAGCCCTTTTATTCTTTCCTCTGCTTCCATGATTCGGTCCTCAGCCTGGTGCACTCTGCTGTTTGTCCTTTTTATTTTGTCTTTAATTTCACAAAATTCGCCCCAACACTCTCGGCGAAATTGTCTTAATTCTTGAAGTACCATTTTTAAGCTAACCTTGTTGCTAGCTTCATTCAGCAACTCCGCTTCTGAGGGGATGTCCTCCGGGTCAGATTCTCCGGCCGATGCGTGTCTTGGCCTTGTAAATGTCGATCTCTTCTGTTTTCCTTTAGGCATAATGACTTTGTGTTTTGATTTTCACTCTTCCAAAAATCCATTAAATCTGATTTTCAAGGTATTTTCACGGATCGGGTCTGGGAGCTTCAGCGTTAAGCTGCTATCACCATGGTGTTTTAAGGCTGTTTCATATTATTTTTTATGTTCTTATTTGACACTGTCTGAGATTACTTTTGGTCACATCACACATATTCACATTTGATATATTCTATACACATTTTTAATCTGCAAAGACATATAACAGCATGTAAATTCTTACACATATTAATTCACTCACTTTATTATTTTTCTTTAATCCTGATGCTTTATTAAGCATCAAGGGGGGAATATGATAGAAAAATTCCATATTATTATTATTATTAGATAATATGGAATTTTTCTATCATGTTATTAACAAGTTAAATCAATGTTGGTTATTGTTTACATCAAGTGACTAATAAAAATATATTTGTATTACCACCATAGTATTAGTACGTGTCTATGGTTACCATGGTAACACATGGAGGAGGGAGCCAACGTTTACACGGTGTTTCAAAAGGAGAAATTTTGTGGGCAATTAACTGATATTCCCTGAGAACAGAGCAGGGAGTACGGAATACAGTTGAAGTACATTGTGGATCGGAATGTACTGTAGCTATAGTAATATTGAAAACGGATGGTAATCTTGGTAAAAACAATATTGTGTGCAATCCCTGGGACAACAGGTTGTTTGTGTGAAATTCAATGCAGTAATTAGCATTAGGGCTGGGCAATATGTCAAACATATTCAATGCATCGATACATTTGTCTGCGCAAGACACATAAAATTCTGATATCGGACCTATCAAACATAATTTGTCACGTTAATGTAAGCCGACTCTCTCCGTTTCCTGCTGGAGCTGCTGCTGCTCTTCAATTCCCCCGCCAAACCAGAAAAAAACCAGGGCATGTTTTAACCCCTTGCACTCTGGTCAATTTCCCTAAAAACGCCTAAAAATAACATACCCAAAGTAAATCAAAATCTGTTCTTCAACCCTTTACCGCATCTTCATGGGGTTGGTCTCATTTAAAAGAAAACACTTTGAATTTTTTGGCAAAACAGTCATAATCTCTCTAAGTGCTCCTGCCACTGATTAACAGTCATCTAAACATACTGAACTTGAAGAAAATAAAATTCGCCTGGGTGTTTTTTTAGATACAAATGCTTGCAAATAACACACAGCTGTCAGATACAGGCTGGGAAATGCAACAGAAATGTAGAACCAAGTGTTATCCAGCTGAGGTCAAAATTTTGTAACAATACCACAAAAAATGAATATATTACACAGCTTTTTTCTCAGGTTGTTCCCAGGCGTTTTTGAACTGTGCCATATTGTGCCAAATGGCACAGTTTGGAAAAACGTCAATAACTTTTGAATGATTCAATATAGAAGCTTGATCTTGGGCTCTAATGAAAGGTGACACTCAGGGCTGTGTGGATGTGTGTGGGGGGGTTGTTTATTCATTCATGAATGAATAAATGAACAAACAAGCCCCCCACACACAAAGAAGCATGCCACGTAAAAAATGTGTGGCTTTTTTTTACAAGAAAAAAATAACCTACAGTGCAATAAAAATTATACTAAAATATCTGCAATGTAGAGGATAACAACCCCCCCCCCCCCCCCCCCCCCGCTACAGTGGAGCACGGCGCATGGACCGGACCATGTGCCGCGTTCCGTCATGTAGCGATGACGCACAGTTGTAATTTACCGATCGGTCAAAAGTCATTTTTATTACTATTTTCAGTGATAAAGAATAATTTAGCTTATAACACTTAGCTGTCCACAACAGCAGTGTCGCTGGCTAACATCTGTTCCTCATTGTCAGACGAACATGAAGCTGGTCCGCTTGTTACGACTCGTGGTTCTGGTCACGCGACCCGGTCAAACCATGATTCCATTATTGCGGTTTTGCACTTCCATGATTGCGGTTTTGGTGAACGATTTTTCAAAACAAATAAGAACAGTAGTAATAAAAAAAGACTGGCGAACGCTACCGTTACACACAGCAGCTTACACAAAACAGATTTTACGCACGGGACGCACGCTTTCAATCGTCAGACTTCTCTGCTTCAATTGGCTTGTTGTATTCGCAGTCGTTGGTAGACGGGTCCTTCTTGCTAGGTTTTCAGTCATTGGTTCTTCAAGGTTTCAGAAACCCAATTCAAGGCTCTTATTAGTCGAATGAGAGGTCAATCAAATCTAAACCAATCAAAGCACCCCTTTGGCTTTCTGTTCACGGCTGTGTCTGTAGTGGAAGAATGGAAATGCAGCTTTTTTTTTTTATTTCAGTGCACACTGAGACGCACAGTGCGCACTAGGACGCACGAGGACGCACTAGGACGCAGAGACGTGACCGCCCGCGGTATCCCGGAGTGCAAGAGGTTAATGAAGTGCAGGCAACTCCTTTATTTGAAATTTTTTTTGCACAATCCTGCTTTCAAGTATTCAATGTTAGAAGTGCTTTATGATATTGACTTGCGAGGCAGTGGTCGATTTGTCCATCACCCCAAACTGCTGAACAAACGTCTAACTCTACTGTTCTAGCCTAATGCCATGAGAAAGAGGAAAAAATGGCAGAAGAAATGCAAGTTTGTGTCTGAGTACATGGGGGAGCAAGATGAGGAGATATTTAAAATTAAATCATTGTTTTTTTGTGAGTGAACTTTCAAAGAAAGTCCTCCCATCTGGCCTCACAAACTTTCAAAATAAAAATGAGTGGCTTGCCAAATGAAGAACTGATTGCACATAGAAACATTCAAAACAAATATAAGCAGCAAATTATATTTTTGCTACTTCTTACTAGACCGCCAAGTATTAATTACGTGTAGTAAACTGAAATATTTCTATGTGGTTAAACTGGATTAAAAAATAAGATAGATAATGTGAGTTGTTTTTAAGCAAGAGAAAAAAAGACGTACTTTCATGAATAACTTTTCTGAGGTGGGCTTTCATTTTGTTTTATGCAGCTATTTCATAAGTAAAATCAAAGTTTGCTCTTCTAGTACAGGGGTTCCCAAACTTTTCAGCCCATGACACCCGAAATAACGGTGACAGAAACTGGCGACCCCCACTATCCCTGGAGGTGACTGATACGTAAGAAAACATGTGCACAGTTTGATATATCTGTGAATTCATCTAACTGCAAAGCATATTTCCCTTTCTTCACTCTACCAGTCTACTGACACTTTTTTTCCTGGGCCATGTCTGGGATGTGCCAGGATATGGTCCCATCAGACAACAGCGCTGCTTCCAGCTCCCGCACCTGTTTATCCCCACGCATTGTCCAACTCATAGCAATAGCAGCAGGTTTTATTAGGGTTTTTCTGATTGTACAGTATGTGGCGTTTTTGCCTGTGCAATTAAATATGCCACCTTTGAGCTTTGGTAATGATTGTTGTTTGATTAGTTATGATTTTCTTTTGGCCTTGCAATTCTCTCTCCTTTTAGTGGAAAAAAATCAGCTTGTTTAGCAGCAAGAGATTGGTGCTTAGTTTTCAAGTTTCTGAGCATTTTTACAGGCTTTAAACTCTCATGTGCAAACACCTTGGTGCACACTACACATTGGGGATGTTGCACTTCACTGATAACGATGCATGAATCCATACTGAATATATTCCTCTTGATACTTGCAACACTTAGAGGAAGGCTCATCTGACTGATTATGGAGCCCTGTATGGTGCTGTCCTCCTCCTCCTCCTCCTGCGCCAGAAGTTGATGGTCTTTCTGACAGCATTTCTCCACTCTCCTCTGCTGCCGTCCTAGGCTTAAAGCGTAGTGTGTTGATTTGAGCTGTTCAGACGAAATCTAAGGGTGCACACTGACCTGTGTGTGAGCTGTGAAGTTTACTGTGGCACAGTTAAAGTGACACGTCAACTGTGTAATCACCTCAGGAGGATTCTGAAAATCATCTCGCAACCCCACCCCCCCCTTCAGTGTCTCAGGACTCCACACTTTGGAAACCTCTGTTCTAGTGTGAAGCACTATATATATAGATATATATAGTGCTATATATATAGCACTATATATATCTATATATATAGTGCTATATATATAGTGCTATATATATATAGTGCTATATATAGCACTATATATATATATATATAGAACCTCTGTTATATATATATATATATATATATATATATATATATATATATATATATATATGGAGAGAGAGAGAGAGAGAGAGAGAGAGAGATTTTGATTTTTAAAAGATCTTTAATAAACACACTTGTCCATCAGTCAATACAATTTCTATATCATGCTATGTTACACAGAAAATTAATCCCCCAAAAAACGCCCAAAAAAAAGCTGTCCATCATGAACTGAACAGAGGACATTCTCCAGGGACCAGAGGGTCCTGAAACCTTCCACATCCCCATTCCCCATAAAAAACTGAAAGTCCAGCCTGATTCTGGCTTTAAGTAGCCTCACAAATAAAATTTTGACATCAACATCATTCTCAACATTTTCAAGTTTTCTTCTCCGGCTTACATAGATAGCCAACTTTGCCTGTCCTAAAACAAAGTTGAGTAGTTGACACTTTTGCTTAAAACGACGATTGTACATAAAACCACAAATGAAAACCTGCTTAGAGAAAACTTCCTTAAAAAAATGAAAAAGTTTTGTGAGAAGTTCAAAGAGGCCACTCAGGCGCTGACATTCAATAAAACAATGAAAAACAGTCTCCCTAGAGGAACAAAAAACACACTGATCACTGACACTGCTGTTAATCACAGAAACAAAAGCATTGACTGCTATAATACCATGCAGGACCCTCCAATGTAAGTCTCCATGCCTCTTAGGGAGAGGGGCTTTGTAAAGAGCCCTCCAGGCAGGCCGATGCCCTTTTCCTAGTTTAAAATAGGCTCTCCAAGGAGTGTCCACACAGGTGTTCAATCGGTCCTTGTTGAGTGCCATCACCACCAGTCTGTAGAGTGCCTTACCACTGGCTCCTCCAAAGTCCACACCAGTGGGAGCACAGAATGCCAGTAAGGAGCAAGGAGCGACGCCAAAGTCCATATGGAGCGTGAGAGAGGGAAAGGGGTCAGTGCTTTCTGGCTGCAGCGTGCCATTGCTAAAGTCCAAGAGTAGGGAGTGCTCAAGTCCATGAAGCTCCTGTTTCCAGTGTGCAAGAAGACCATCGATGAAACGATTCGACCTGACACCAAGATGAGCTGCTAAAGCTGAGGCGTTGTTGAGGCCAGGACCAGCCAGTTCCACCACTTGCTTCAGAGTGAGAATGTTCCTGGAACACAGCCTATCAAGGAAGGTCCTTCCAACTCCCGGCAGGACACCAAGGCGACCACCAAAAACCAGCGGCTCCCTCAACAACCAGTAGAGGGAATCGCATGGCCCTCTTTGTTTTTTAAAAAGAGTCCACACTGAAAAGAGACTGCGGTAAAAACTGGGTAAAGACAGTGCATTAGAGTTCTTAAAATCCATTAAAAACACAGGGAGGTCTAGCCCAAGCCCAAGGACTCTCTGTAAAATAACACAGGCCAAAGGCCTCCATACCAGGTCCTGGGGGCCCGTCAGCAGTCTCTGTATGAAAGTCAGTCTAAAAGCAGCACCTCTACTAGCTAAATGAATCACTCCTTGCCCCCCCTCCTCTTTGGGAAGAAACAACAGGGCTTGAGGAACCCAGTGGAGTCCACCCCCCCAAAAAAAGTCCACCAAAACAGACTGAATTTTGGACAACAAACCAGCAGGGGGGTCCATGCACATGAGGCGGTGCCACAGGGATGAGGAAACAAGATTATTTAAAATGAGCACTCTTCCTCTAAAAGATATTCTTGGCATTAGCCACTTCCACTTGTTTAGTCTCCCGTTAATCTTCTCTATGACCCCATCCCAATTTTTTTGCTCAAACTGCTGATTTCCAATAAAGACACCAAGATACTTAAAACCTCCTTTTTTCCAAATCAACCCCCCCGGCAGCGTAAGCTGATTTTCTAGTTTCTCCCCCACCATCAGAGCCTCGCTTTTTCCCCAGTTTATCTTTGCAGAGGAAAGTTGGCCAAAAAGATTGACACTCCTAACCAGAACGTCAATGTCACTCTGCTTGTTTAGCAGAATGACTACATCATCTGCATAGGCCGACAGCTTGAACGTGGTGTCACAGCCAGGAAAAGTAACTCCTGATAGATCCCTTCTCAGGCAGTGAAGCAAAGGCTCTATGGCGAGGGAGTACAGCATCCCTGAGAGAGGGCAGCCCTGCCGAACCCCCCTCTGGACTTTTAAAGGGGCAGACAGGCCCCCATTTATCTTCAGCACACTCTCAATGTCACTGTACAAGACCCGTATCCTGGCTATGAAGCCTGGGCTGAACCCAAAAGCTGTTAAAACTGTCCATAAATATTGGTGTTCAACCCGATCAAACGCCTTTTCCTGGTCAATTGAAATCAAACCAGTTTCTACCGCCAATGAACCAGAGACCTCCAAAATATCCCGAATTAAAGTGACGTTGTCACTAATCAGCCTGCCAGGCACACAGTAAGTCTGGTCTACATGAATGAGCTCGCTCATCACCTTTCTCAGTCTTCGGGCCAGAGCTTTTGAGAGAATCTTGTAGTCTGTGCAGAGCAGAGAGACTGGCCTCCAGTTCTTTAGGCTCTGGAGGTCCCCCTTTTTCGGCAACAGTGTGATGATGGCCCTCCTGCAGGTCGTGGGTAGGGTCCCCCTTTCCAAGCTATCTTGGAGAACCTCCAGCAGGTCTGGACCAAGCAGGGGCCAGAATTCCTTAAAAAAGTCCACAGAGAGACCATCTATGCCTGGTGATTTTCCATTCTGGAGGCTCATTAGCGCTGTATGCAGCTCAGACAGAGACAGTGGAGCATCCAAGCCGGCAACAAGGTCCTCTGAGAGCACTGGAAGACCATCAAGGAAAACCTGGCCCAGTGACGTGTCCTCCCTCCACTCTGCTCTAAACAATTCACTGTAAAAGCTAGCAGCGTGTTTCCTGATCTCTGCTGCTGTGGAGATTGTTCTCCCGTCATCGCCCAACAAGGAGTGAATGAGCTTTCTCTGTCCATTTTTCCCCTCCAGTCCAAAAAAGTACTGGGAGGGCGAGTCCATCAGAGCTACATCCATGTAGCGTGAGCGGACCAGAGCACCCTGTGCGGTGACCCCTAGCAAGCTAGCCAAGGCTGACCTTTTTGACTTGAGAGCCTCTAAGTGCTCCTGTTTTCCTGTAGAACTGAGCAACTCCTCTAGTTCTACCACCTCAGTCTCCAGAACTTTCAAGGATTGGGTCAAGCTACGAGTGACATTTTGAGTGTACTGTTGGCAGAGTTGTTTTATCTGGGCCTTACCAAAATCCCACCACAATTGGAGAGAACTAAAAGAGGGTTTTTGTTCCCTGTGTGACTTCCAAACATCATGAAAAACCTCTTTAAAAAACACATCATTTAAAAGTGTATTGTTAAAATGCCAAAAAGCACTCTTACACTTTACATTTTCAATAAACACAGAACAAAACAGCAGGCAGTGATCAGTGAAACCAACAGGACAGATACAACTATTTTTAAAAACACTCATTTGATGTTTAAAACTATAAAAACGGTCTAACCTAGCCATAGATAAAAGGTTATCTTTGACATGGCTCCAGGTGTACTGCCTCTGGCCCCCATGATGTGATCTCCACACATCGGCCATTTCATGTGTTTTCACCAGTTCTCTCAGCCTATTGGCAGAAGCAGGGTGAGGCTCCTGATGGTTCCTGTCTAGTCTGTGGTTTAATGTACAGTTAAAATCACCCCCCAGAAATAAAAAACTATTTGGATCACAGGACTTAACCGTATCCGAAAGCACGTCAAAGACCCTGATCCTCTCTGCTCTCTGTGTTGGCACATACACGTTTATAAAAACGAAGTTCACGTTTTCAAACTGTACCTTTAATAAGAGGAAATGACCTCTCACCACCTCTTCTACCTCATAAGAGACAGGCACACAACCCCTAGAGAAAAGTACAGCCACCCCCCCACTGCTACTGGATTTGTGGCTAAAAAAAATGCAGCCATCCCACTCTTTTCTCCAATGGCTCTCAATGTCCACAGTGCTGTGAGTCTCCTGGACCATCAGCACGTCAAGTTTCTTTAAATTAAAAAGCTTGTATAAAGAGGCCCTTTTTACATCATCCCTGGCCCCATTAATATTGAGAGTGCCAATTCTAAGGTGGGGCATTAAAAAGGATAAAAATAGGGTACAGTAAAAAAACACACACATAGCATAAAAGGGAAGAAACAAACTAAGAGTCAACATGACTGTTAGTAATTTGCAATTTCAGTTTAGCAACCAGTTTCTTTAAACGATAAATTTCCTGATCAGTGAAAGTCTCATTCCCATCATTCAGTTTCATAAATTTGCGAGCTGATGCCACGAATAACTCCAGATCTGGAAAGTAATTTTCCACTTTCACAGCTCTGCTCCCCTTAGTCACCTGGAGAAATTGCCTAATTTTAGTAAAACAATAGGAGCTTTGCTCCTCCTGCGTCTGCGTCTGCATCAGTTCAGACTCATCTCCACTTTCGTCAGAAGCGCTCTCATTCAGTAAATCTAAATTCCCAACCCTACTAGATTTAGCAGAGCTCTGCAAGTTTTCCGCACTTTTCCTTTTTTGTGCAGCTTTAAAAGGATCCTCTTCAACAAAACTACATTCCTGCATTTCTTCATGAAACGCAACGTTTGTCATGCAGTGTTTGCTCTGTGTGTCCGCTACAGCCTCAAACCGCTCCTCCCCCGCCTGTAAAGTCTGTTCATTCACGTTCCTTCGTTTAACTGCACTTTTACTTACACCCTCCACCTGTTTACCCCGGGCGACAGGCTCGTCACAATGATCAGAGCTGCCGCCAGACAGAAATTCCCCACCATCACTGTTTGGGGGGACAACTACCGCGCCCGCCGCGGCCACCCCAGCAGAGGCGGCCGCGGCCGCCCCAGCACAAGCGGACGCGGATGCGGCCGCGGCCGCGGACGCGGCCGCCCCCGCAGAAGTAGAAGCGGACGCGGACGCAGACGCGGATGCGGCCGCGACCGCCCCAGCAGAAGCGGGCGCCGCAGCGGCATCCGCCACACCACATGTAGCGCTACCCTCCGGACCACCAGAAACAGCGGCGTCACCTTTCTTACCGCCAGTGCTCTTTGTGTTCGCCTTTTCAGGACATGACCTAATAAGATGGCCTTCTGCGCCACACGCAAAACACTTCATGGTTTCAGATGTTGCAAACACCAAGTAGCTAAAGCCGTCAATCCTGAAATTAAAAGACGCGTTCAGTTCAGCAGAGCTGTCTTTCAACACCATGAAACACTGCCTCCTGTGACATACAACATGCTTCAGCAGGGGTGATTTACTACCCAGAGAGACCATTCTGATAGGGGACACAACCTGGCCAAAACGGGACAACTCTCTAATCAGCTGATCATTTTTAACGAAAGGAGGAGCGTTTGAGATGGTGATCCTCCTAGACGGATTCGCCAGCGGTAAAACGGGAGTAAAAGTGTCACCTATGACCACTCCCTGTGCCACCACCTGATCAGCTTTCTCAGTCGAATCCAGAAAGATCACAATTGCGCTGTTCAACCTCGATGCTGATTTTATGCTGCCATGCCCAACCACCTGTCCTACAGCGAGGCTGGCCTCCTCCACAGAACAGGGAACTGTCGGGAGGATTCTCACACCATGACGCCGGGTTAAGCGCTCAAACTCCACACCACCATCAATCACCGGCATGATGCCGGCCGGGAAAAACCGGCAGCAGAAGCTACCGTTCCCCAACACACCCACTCCAACAGTCACACCCCAGCACACACACACTCAACCCACTATATTAAACACACACACCTCAAACACACAAGATAGAGAAAAAGTTAGAAAATACAAAGTTTAAAGTACTCACTCGACACCACTCCACACCCCTGCTCCCACAAACGCCCACGCATGCGCACGAGAGAGAGAGAGAGAGAGAGAGAGACACTTTACATTTTCAATAAACACAGAACAAAACAGCAGGCAGTGATCAGTGAAACCAACAGGACAGATACAACTATTTTTAAAAACACTCATTTGATGTTTAAAACCATAAAAACGGTCTAACCTAGCCATAGATAAAAGGTTATCTTTGACATGGCTCCAGGTGTACTGCCTCTGGCCCCCATGATGTGATCTCCACACATCGGCCATTTCATGTGTTTTCACCAGTTCTCTCAGCCTATTGGCAGAAGCAGGGTGAGGCTCCTGATGGTTCCTGTCTAGTCTGTGGTTTAATGTACAGTTAAAATCACCCCCCAGAAATAAAAAACTATTTGGATCACAGGACTTAACCGTATCCGAAAGCACGTCAAAGACCCTGATCCTCTCTGCTCTCTGTGTTGGCACATACACGTTTATAAAAACGAAGTTCACGTTTTCAAACTGTACCTTTAATAAGAGGAAATGACCTCTCACCACCTCTTCTACCTCATAAGAGACAGGCACACAACCCCTAGAGAAAAGTACAGCCACCCCCCCCACTGCTACTGGATTTGTGGCTAAAAAAAATGCAGCCATCCCACTCTTTTCTCCAATGGCTCTCAATGTCCACAGTGCTGTGAGTCTCCTGGACCATCAGCACGTCAAGTTTCTTTAAATTAAAAAGCTTGTATAAAGAGGCCCTTTTTACATCATCCCTGGCCCCATTAATATTGAGAGTGCCAATTCTAAGGTGGGGCATTAAAAAGGATAAAAATAGGGTACAGTAAAAAAACACACACATAGCATAAAAGGGAAGAAACAAACTAAGAGTCAACATGACTGTTAGTAATTTGTGATTTCAGTTTGACAACCAGTTTCTTTAAACGAAAAATTTCCTGATCAGTAAAAGTCTCATTCCCATCATTCAGTTTCATCAGCTTGCGAGCTGATGCCACAAATAACTCCAGATCTGGAAAGTAATTTTCCACTTTCACAGCTCTGCTCCCCTTGGTCACCTGGAGAAATTGCCTAATTTTGGAAAAACAATAGGAGCTTTGCTCCTCCTGCGTCTGCGTCTGCATCATTTCAGACTCAGCTCCACTTTCGTCAGAGACGCTCTCATCTAGTAAATCTAACTTCCCAACCCTACTAGATTTAGCAGAGCTCTGTAAGTTTTCAGCACTTTTTCTTTTTTGTGCAGCTTTAAAAGGATCCTCTTCAGCAAAACTACATTCCTGCATTTCTTCATGAACTGCAACGTTTGTCATGCAGTGTTTGCTCTGTGTGTCCCCTACAGCCTCAAACCGCTCCTCCCCCGCCTGCAAAGTCTGTTCATTCACGTTCCTTCGTTTAACTGCACTTTTACTTACACCCTCCACCTGTTTACCCCGGGCGACAGGCTCGTCACAATGATCAGAGCTGCCGCCAGACAGAAATTCCCCACCATCACTGTTTGGGGGGGCAACTACCGCGCCCGCCGCGGCCACCCCAGCAGAGGCGGCCGCGGCCGCCCCAGCACAAGCGGACGCGGACGCCCCCGCAGAAGTAGAAGCGGACGCGGATGCGGACCACCAGAAACAGCGGCGTCACCTTTCTTACCGCCAGTGCTCTTTGTGTTCGCCTTTTCAGGACATGACCTAATAAGATGGCCTTCTGCGCCACACGCAAAACACTTCATGGTTTCAGATGTTGCAAACACCAAGTAGCTAAAGCCGTCAATCCTGAAATTAAAAGACGCATTCAGTTCAGCAGAGCTGTCTTTCAACACCATGAAACACTGCCTCCTATGACATACAACATGCTTCAGCAGGGGTGATTTACTACCCAGAGAGACCATTCTGATAGGGGACACAACCTGGCCAAAACGGGACAACTCTCTAATCAGCTGATCATTTTTAACGAAAGGAGGAGCGTTTGAGATGGTGATCCTCCTAGACGGATTCGCCAGCAGTAAAACGGGAGTAAAAGTGTCACCTAGGACCACTCCCTGTGCCACCACCTGATCAGCTTTTTCAGTCGAATCCAGAAAGATCACAATTGCGCTGTTCATCCTCGATGCTGATTTTATGCTGCCATGCCCAACCACCTGTCCTACAGCGAGGCTGGCCTCCTCCACAGAACAGGGAACCAGGAACAGGGAGCTTCCAGAGCTCCGCCGTTATGGCTCTGCAGGAGGCCAGCGAGGCCTACCTGGTGGGTATCTTCAAGGACACCAACCTGTGCGCCATCCATGCCAAGAAGGTCACCATCATGCCCAAAGACATCCAGCTGGCCCGCCGCATCCGCGGAGAGAGAGCTTAGACTTTCTGCTGCACATCCACCAACCACAATGCTCCGCACTGTGTGTCTATATATATATATATATATATATATATATATATATATATATATATATATATATATATATATATATTTATTTATTTATTTATTTATTTATAGTAATATGTACATATGTATACTAGCTGCTCTTGTTTTTTCTTGCCTTCTGATTGTTGCTCTGAGTGTTGCTATCCTGGAATTTCCCCATTGTGGGACTAATAAAGGCTTATCTTATCTTATATATATATATATATATATATATATATATATATATATATATATATATATACAGTTAGGCCCAGAAATATTTGGACAGTGACACAGTCTTCATGATTTGGGCTCTGCATGCCACCACATTGGATTTGAAATGAAACAACTACAACGGAATTGAAGTGCAGACTTTAAGGTTTAATTCAAGGGGTTGAACAAAAATACATGATTAAACATGTAGGAATTGTAGCTATTTTTATACAAACGCTCCTCATTTCAGGGGCTCAAAAGTAATTGGACAAATAAACATAACCCTAAGTAAAATGTTACTTTTCAATATTTTGTTGAGAATCCTTTGCAGGCAATGACTGCCTGAAGTCTGGAACCCATGGACATCACCAAACGCTGGGTTTCCTTCTTTGTGATGCTTTGCCAGGCCTTTACTGCAGCTGTCTTCAGTTGTTGCTTGTTTGTGGGTCTTTCTGCCTTAAGTTTTGTCTTGAGCAAGTGAAATGCATGCTCGATTGGGTTGAGATCTGGTGACTGACTCGGCCATTGCAGAATATTCCACTTTGTTGCTTTAAAAAACTCCTGGGTTGCTTTTGCAGTATGTTTTGGATCATTGGTGAAGCGCAGTCCAGTCTACTTTGCTGCATTTGGCTGAATCTGAGCAGAAAGTATATCTCTATACACTTCAGAATTCATCCGGCTGCTTCTGTCTTTTGTCACATCATCAATAAACACAAGTGACCCCGTGCCATTGGAAACCATGCTTGCCCATACCATCACACTGCCTCCACCATGTTTTACAGAAGATGTGGTGTGCTTTGGATCATGAGATGTTCCAATTCTTCTCCAAACTTTCTTCTTCCCATCATTCTGGTACAGGTTGATCTTAGTCTCATCTGTCCAAAGAATGCTGTTCCAGAACTGGGCTGGCTTCTTCAGGTGTTTTTTGGCAAAGTCAATTCTGGCCTTTCTATTTTTGAGGCTGATTCATGGTTTGCACCTTGTGGTGAATCCTTTGTATTTACTCTCATGAAGTCTTCTCTTTATGGTAGACTTAGATACTGATACACCTACTTCCTGGAGAGTGTTCTTCACTTGAGTGGATGTTGTGAAGGGTTGTTCTTCACCATGGAAAGGATTCTGCGATCATCCACCACTGTTGTCTTCCGTGGACGTCCAGGCCTTTTTGAGTTCCCAAGCTCACCAGTGCACTCTTTTTTCTCAGAATGTACCAAACTGTTGATTTGGCCACTCCTAACATTTCTGCTATCTCTCTGATGGATTTCTTCTTTTTTTTCAGCCTCAGGATGATCAGTTTCACCTCCATTGAAAGCTCCTTTGACCGCATGTTGGTGTGTTCACAGCAACAGCTTCCAAATGCAAACGCCACACCTGGAATCAACTCCAGACCTTTTAACTGCTTAATTGATGACAGGTTAATGAGGGAAGAGCCCATGCAGCCTTGTTATTTTTTTTTTGCAGCCTTCTGAGTCAATTGTCCAATTACTTTTGGTCCCTTGAAAAAGAGGCAGCTACGTATTAAAGAGGTGTAATTCCTAAACCCTTGCTCCAATTTGGGATGTGAATACTCTCAAATTACAGCTGAGAGTCTGCACTTTAAGCCCATATTGATTATATAATTGTATCCTGAATGTGTTTTCGTAAACAGCTAAAATAACAAAACTTGTGTCACTGTCCAAATATTTTTGGGCCTAACTGTATATATATATATATATATATATATATATATATATATATATATATATATATATATATATATAAAATACTGAAGATTGCAGGGTCACCTTTGGCAGACAGGGAAAGGGACGACTCCTTAAGGCAAGCAGGACTGAGGTGCAAGAAGGATTTATTTACAAAACAAGAAAACAAAAGACAGCATGGGTGCTGAGCAATGTACAGTACATAAGAAGACTAGCTAGGAAGGCTAACTGGAGATGTGTACGTGACTGGTGCCGAAGGGTAAATGCTGCAATGTCCCAACACCGGGTAACAGAAAGTGGCAATATATATAGGAAACCAATGATTAATTAGCACAGAACAGCTGGGACTAACCAAGGACTAAATGATAATGCAAGGGAGAGAAACAACTACGACTAGGCAGGAAAAAAGCAAAGAATCCTTTTAAAATAAGAGCTGAGCTACAACTAAGTAAAACAGGGAAAATTAACGATAACAGAGTGAAAACAGTGATATAATTCCAAAAAACCAACAGAAAGCATGTCCAGATCATGACCCCCCCCCCCCCGCCTTTAAGGGCAGATTTCAGACACCCTAAAAACAGAGATAGGGACACACCAAAACCGGGCGGGTGGAGTGGGACATAGGACAGGAGGGAAAACCAGTCTGTCGGGTGATCGACCAATGTCCATGGACCATCCTACAGGGAGGAATACGGGGGGGCTGAAAAGTTCATAGGCTGAAAAGTTCATAATGGTCAAATTTGACCAAATGTGGTGTATTTTTCAACATAGTCTCCCCTTTGGTCCAAATAATACTTGCATTGGTGTTGCAGCGCTTGGATCCCTCCGGTTGAAAAATAAACCATATTTGGTCAAATCTGACCACTATGAACTTTTTAGCTTCCTTTGTTGGGAGCTGCCCACAGTACATGAGGCACTGAGCTGGAGCACAACATAAGTCAGCGGGGCGTCCAGGGTTCATAGCCCACCTAGCGGGAACGTCCAGTGTGTCAGGAGGCCAACCGAAATCCATGGCCTACCAAACCAGGAAGCAGAATCTCCCCGGAGGTCAGCCGGAGTAAGAAGCCAGCCGGGCAGCCGCTGGGGACCCCCTAGGAGGCCCACAAAGAGGTGACCCAGAAGAGAGCTGGAGAACATGGGTCTCAGACAATGAAGGCTGGAGAGCGTGGAGCTCTGGCGACGGTGACTGAAAAGCATGGAGCTCAGGCGACGGAGACTGGAGAACATGGAGCTCAGGTGACAAAGACTGGAGAGAAGCTCTGTGATCTCTTGGATTACTGACTACCTGACAGGCAGGCTACAGTTTGTCCGGCTGGGCAGTGTTTTGTCTGATGTGGTGGTTAGTGATATGGGAGCTCCACAGGGGACTGTGCTTTCTCCTTTTCTCTTTACCTTATACACCACTGACTTTCAGTACAACACCGAGTCATGGCACCTGCAGAAATTCTCTGATGACTTGGCTATTGTTGGGTGTATAAGCGGGGGAGAGGAGGGGGAGTACAGGGCACTCATAGACAGATTTGTGGACTTGACCAAGCAGAATCACCTGAGACTGAACATCAGCAAGACCAGAGAGATGGTGATTGACTTCGGGAAGAAGAGGATGCCTTCACAGCCATTGCGGATTAGAGGGGAGGTTGTGGTGGTAGTGGAGGACTACAAATACCTGGGTGTCGCAATCAGCAGCGGACTGGACTGAAAATCCAACACCGATGCTGTGTACAAGAAGGGGATGAGCAAACTCTACTTTCTGAAGAAGTTGAGATCCTTCAATGTGTGCCACAAGATGTTGGAGTTTTTCTACCAGGCCATTGTTGCCAGTGCCATCTTCTTTGCTGCTGTCTATCGGGGTAGCAGTATCAGAGCCAGCGACACCAATAGACTTGACAAGATTATCAAGAGGGCAGGCTCTGTAATTGGTCTCAGGCAGAAGACTTTTGAATCTGTGGTGGAGAGGAGGACACTGAACAAAGTGAAATCCATCAAAGACAATCCTGATCACCCCCTCCATCACACAATGGACAGTCAGCGGAGCACTTTCTCCAGCAGACTGCTACAGCTTCACTGCCGTATGGTGAGGTACAGGAATTCCTTTCTGCCACGTGCTATTTCACTGTACAGTAACTCGCTCTGATGTTGAATTTGGTCATAACAATGCTGCCATACTGCGCCTTATAGTATAATTGGTACCTCATGTTTCACCCTGTGCCTTCTCTCTACAGTCTTTCTCTCAGTATAATCCTTTTCTGTACAGTCAGTACTATCTATTGTAGCATCAATGTCTCCTTAAACCAATCCAGAAGATCACTTTC
Organism: Pholidichthys leucotaenia; assembly: GCA_020510985.1. NCBI lineage: Eukaryota > Metazoa > Chordata > Actinopteri > Cichliformes > Pholidichthyidae > Pholidichthys > Pholidichthys leucotaenia. The sequence goes on from CM035846.1 coordinate 103,810,010, forward strand.
CTCCATTCTACAGGAATTTCACTTTTCTTCATTCTACAGGAATTTCACCTTTCTTCATTCTACAGGAATCTCATTTTTCTTCATATTAAAGCAACCCTCACCCAAGGCCTGACCAAGAATGCTGTGCTTTCCCCAGGACCCCAATGTAAACAGTTGTCTCTTGCGGAGGTGGTAAGGATCAGAATTTGCCTTTAAAGGTTTAAATGGACCATAAAAACTCTGGAGTCCAGATCCCCAACGTGGACAGTTCATGTGGATAGCATCCGCCCTACAGGAAACTAATGCTCTTAAAAGTTCATAAACTTCTTAACCAGACAGGTGTATGGCCTTCCTTTCCTTTTGACAGATACCAGAGACTTAAAGACCCCTTTCCAGATATCACAGTCCTAAAGAAATTATCTACAGCTCAACAGTACCTCCTAGTGGATATCTACGGAATGTGTTTCATTATGTATAATCTGACTGTCAGTTCTTACTAAACATTAAGTTTCTTTCAGCTTATCATCTCTCCCAAATCCTAAGGACACTGAAAATCATCCTTTTGATCACCGACCAGGGTTTGCAGTAATTCATTAATCCTTGATCTAAATATGAGTGCATGTATTATAAACATGTATAAGAAATGTTATGTTCATGAGTGTTAATCAAACGAATGTTAATATTAGTAGTAATAGTATAAATGCATGATCACTGAATATTAGCCGAGTCATTTAATTTAGTTAGATCTTATATTGAGCAGTTAATTTTATAAGAACTGAATGGGTATTAATTCTTGTCCACTATCATTCCTGATCCCCGGCTTTCTCTCTCTTTCATGGGATAATGCACTTTTCATTTGATTGGCTGCTCCCAAACAAAGAGATGTTTCCTCATTGGACCAAGCCATTCAAAACTCCTCTTTATGAAACCTGATTGGTCTGTTCACAACCAGCCTGTTTTATGACCCAACAGCGCGCTCAGTTAAAAAGTGAGGAGCTGCCCTGCATGTTAGAAAAAGAAGAAGAAGAAGAAGAAGAAGAAGAAGAAGAAGAAGAAGAAGAAGAAGAAGAAGAAGAAGAAGAAGAAGGAATAGATCAGAAGATTAAGTTAGAAAGAAAAAACATGTAGAGAAGCAGAATACAGAAAGAGATGATGAAGAATTTATGGAAGAGAAGAAGTTTAAGATTAAGATTAAAGAAGCAGAATAGCGATCTAGATCTCAGAGGAAAGTTTTTGTTTCACTTCTTCAAAGTTCCTTGCAGTTTTCTTTTATCTAAATTGTTCTGTGTGAAGTTTGTCAAATCCTGCTTTAGTTTTCTCATTTTTCTGGTTACTGAGGAGAAACCATTTTTTTCTTATGAGCTCGTCTTAAAGAGGGTGTCAAACTCTCAAAATATATTTTTTTTTCACCTCAGAAGCCATTCTTATCCTAGTAAATGTTTTTCTTAGATTTTCTGACATTTCACGCTGTTAAAGTGGACCTTTAATTTTCTTAATTTAAATCGAACAGAGATTGTGTTTTTGGACTTTCTTTCCGGCCTCATACCCACCTGACTGAGAAGTTTCTCTTTCAGTTTTTTGGTCTATTCCGCGGCCGGAGACCTCACAAATTCGGACTTGTTGCCCAAGGACTTTTCATGCGGCTCTGGGATGGCTATTACTACTGCTGCCGCTGTCCTTTACGAGCCCCCAGCTGAGCCTGCATTTCTTACGGCTGTTAAAAGTTAATAAAAGTAACACAGCATTTCAGAAAAGGAACATCATACCAACAGTAAAATATAGTGGTGGTAGTGTGATGGCCTGAGGCTGCTTTGCTGCTTCAGGACCTGAAAGACTTGCTGTGGTAAATGGAACCATGAATTCTGCTGTCTACCAAAAAATCCTGAGGGAGACTATCTGGCCATCTGTTTGTAACCTCAAGCTGAAGCGCACTTGGGTTCAGCAGCAGGACAATGATCCAAAAAACACCAGCAAGTCCACCTCTGAATGGCTTAAGAAAAACAAAATGAAGACTTTCGAGTGGCCTAGTCAAAGTCCTGAATCCGATTGAGATGCTGTGGCATGACCTTACAAAGGCGGTTCATGCTTGAAAACCCTCCAATGTGGCTGAATTACAACAATTCTGCAAAGATGAGTTGGCCAAAATTCCTCCACAGCGCTGTAAAAGACTCATTGCTAGTTATCACAAAGGCTTGATTGCAGTTGTTGCTGCTAAGGGTGGCCCAACCAGTTATTAGGTTTAGGGGCAGTCACTTTTTCACACAGGGCCATGTAGGTTTAGATTTTTCCCCTTAATAATAAACACCTTCATTTAAAAACTGCATTTTGTGTTTACTTGTGTTATCTTTGTCTAATATTTAAATTTGTTTGATGATCTGAAACATTTAAGTGTGACAAACATACAAAAAAAAAAAAAAGAGAAATCAGGAAGGGGGCAAACACTTTTTCACACCACTGTTTCTAAATTGATACAATAATGTCATCTCATGGCTTTGTTTCATGAATACATTAAGATTAATAATGAGCAGGCTGAAAAACTGACAGAAAGGTTTTTTACACAGTGTATGTAAACTTATGGTTTCATCTGTATGTTGCTGAGAATATCAAGACTTAGAATCATTCTCTGGAACAATATAGACCTGTTATCATAGTGTGTTGAATCTGAATTATTTTGCATGGAAAAAAACGATATTAATATATTTTAAATTAATTAATTAATTGTACAGATAAACAGTGCAAATTCCTGTTGTAAATATGTGTTGAGATAGAGGAGACATGGAAACTGCTGTTTTTTGTCTGTACAAGAAGGGTGGTTTTAAGGATAAAGAAATTGCTTTATATCCCCATCTAGTGGGGGATTTGTGTATTACAGCTCCAAGTCAAACTATGAGCAGGCTTGAGCAATTAATTTTCACAAGGGGCCACATAGTCGGCGGGACTGTTGTGGAGGGCCACAGCCAATAAAATAAACTTAATTCTGCTTATTATTAATTTTATCACTCTATCCACCTTATTCCTGGGGGTGCAGCTGTAGGAACGATTATGGGCGGAGCTTCCAGTTTCAGCTGCAGTAGTGTTAAATCAGTCAGTAAGAGTGGAGTGGCAGGGCATTTAAAATAGTGTTCTTAAAAGTTTTTCAAATTCATATTACTATATAGTCCACATACGTGTTTTGCACTCAAGTGGCAGCTAATTTCAGCACTTGTAGTTTTTGTATTTTTTGAATGTTTTGGCGTAGTTCTGGTACTTGTTGCTGGTGTTTATGGCTGTGCCATGGACTATAAATGGAGGATTCTCACCGGCAATGCATAGATGATGTACTAAATGACAAAGGACTGTTGGTGTGATCGGTGGTGCAGACACAGAACAGACACACCAGGTATATTTTCACTTATATGAATGTCACAGATCTGATGTTTATGTGTTATATATGTCACCAGAATGAAGGCTGCATGAAGTAAAGTAATAAATAAAAAATAGTAATAATTTGCTTCCTAAGGCTTAATGATTTAAGAAAGATATCAAACTGTTTTGGGGTTTTTTTTGGGGGGGGGTGCATTCGTTGCACTGCCTTGGAATGACATGGACTTCAGCATGCTTCAGCAAGCATTAATTTTAAAATTATCACAAAATATAGGTCAATAAAATTCTCAACAGTTGTCAGAAAATGTCTGCACGTGTTCAGTTAAATAACAAGCATTCATGGCATGACAGCAGCATGAGCATTTTAATTTTGGGTAAAACAAACAGCCGCAGCCATCTGTATTTGACACCCAAGCACGGTGTTGTGGTTCTTTGTGGCTCTGACTAGATTCTACGTCTGCTCTGAGGTAAATTTGATTATGTCCATCATATTTTAACAAAATGCAGCCGACTTTATTGTGGTGGAGACATTGATATATCTGTTCAGTCCATAACCCGTACTTCAATAACGAGGCCGGAGGTGCAGTAGAACGTAGGTTTATTAATGAACTCACAGTGTGTCACAGGCGCTCTTGTATAGGCAGAGGTCTGGTCGTAGAGAGACCATGCCTCTTCCGCATCTGCCTTTTATACCCAGGGTGGCGGCAGAACCGGAAAGGTGGAGCTGCCACCCATAGCACACGCAACAATATCAAATGTATTGTGGAGAAAAAGGAATAGGTGAAGGCAACAAGCTGGACAACACAAGGCTTTATTATTTCTCCAACATAACAGCAAACACGCTTCTGAGCTCTGCTGAGCTACTGCGCTATCTGGGTCTCTGTACATTTCTCTTTTATACTTTTATTTCCATATGTAGAGACCCAGAGCTTCCGACCCTCATATATTGTTGTGTGAACAATGAGAAATGCAGCACATTAACATAATATTTGCGGGCTCTGCTCAAACACACCTCTCCAGCATTTACTCCTCTCCCCGGGGGCGCATAGTCTCAACAGTCTCGTTTGATACCCCCCCCAGGGACACTTCCTCCTTCAGTCCATTATTCTCCCCTTCCCCCTGCCTTCTGTGTGTGAGCAAACTCCCAAACTGTGCCCCCACAGTATCATATCTCATACATCACAATATCTCAGAGCTTTTATTTGTTTACAGCATTAGCATCTTAGCAGCGGTGCTAACAAATGGAGCTACAGTCTGCCAGGCCACTTTTTAAGGTCATCTTCCAATCCCTCCATAGTCGTGGGAAGTGGTATGATTATATTACTGTTTTTGAGGTGCAAAAGATCATATTCCCGCATTTCTGATGTTGAAGTCATTGTTTTTTAACAAGAAAAAGTGTCCCGTTTCAGTGACAACCACACGTTCTAAACTAGTACCAGAAGTTGCTTCCTTAAATTCACGCAAGCTATCATGGGGCCTTGGAATGAGGTGGATAAAATGGCTTTTAATTGTATAGTTTGGATAAACTTCTACAGAGAAACGTGAATATTATGATTGGCAGTGAAAACATGAAACAGGCATGGTTAAAAAAAAATCCAACATTAAATCATTCAATTAACAAAGACAAGAACAGTTTTGAATAATTTTTTTTTCTTCATTTTTTTCAGACCACCATTACAGTAAATTAACTTACAAATTATCGCTGCTATATATTCTGCTCACACTCTATTCACCACATTGCTTGTTTTTAAGTTCTTTTTCTTGTTCGGTGGGAGATATCTAGTCTGCTTTGAGCTTGAACAAGTGCACTTAAGTCAGACTGAATGTTTGAGGAGGATATGCGGAGGACAGGTGATCATCAGTGAGAGAGGATCTGGATCGTGACTTGTTGAATTTCATCACTGACGATATAAGATAAGATAAGATAAGATAAGATAAGCCTTTATTAGTCCCACAATGGGGAAATTCCAGGATTGCAACAGCACAGGGATAGTAACACTCAGAGCAATAATTAAGAAGATAAGAAAATAAGAGCAGTGAATATACATATGTACACATAAATATATAAATATATATAGGCCTACACAGTGCGGAGCATTGTAGCTAGATGGAATAAACAGCATAACTGTCTATTTAGTTACCCTACATGGTATGAATATGTCCCCATACATATTGTCACCCTCCGTAGCAACTGATATTGTCCTAGTTGTATACTGGAGGGAACCATTTTGTGTAAGTCTGTTGCCTCTTTTGTATTCAATACTATTAGGTCGTCACATTTTTTTGCTATCTCTGCGAGCAGCCCTGCTTAGGTTATAAAGTCTGACAGCCGTAGGTAAGAAGGACCTGCAAAACCTCTCGGTCACACACCTAGGATGACGTAGCCTACTGCTAAATGAGCTCCTCAGTACGTTCAATATGTCCTGCATAGGGTGGGACTCGGACTCCAGCAGAGATGACAGCTTAGACACCATCCTTCTCTCTCCTATCTCCTCCACTGGGTCAAGGCGCTGCCAAAGGACAGAGCTAGCTTTCTTGATCAGTTTGTTCAGTCTGCTCCTATCGGCTGCTGTGATGCCACTGCCCCAGCAGACCACTCCAAAAGTGATGGCTGATGCCACCACCGAATCATAGAAGGTCTTCAGGAGCACCCCTTGTACACCAAAAGACCTGAGCCTCCTCAGTAGGAACAGTCTGCGCTGTCCCTTCTTGTAGAGTGCGTCGGTATTGTGTGACCAGTCTAGTTTATTGTTCAAATGAACACCCAGGTACTTGTAGGATGTCACCATCTCAATGTCTGTTCCCTGGATGTTTACTGGTGCTGTGAGGGGTTGTCCTTGCCTGCGGCAGTCCATCACCAGCTCCTTAGTTTTCCTCGCGTTGATCTGGAGGCAGTTCCGATGGCACCAGTCTACAAAGTCCTGGATAAGTCCTCTGTACTCAGCTTCATCTCCGTTGGAGATGAGGCCGACGATCGCAGAGTCGTCAGAGAACTTCTGTAGATGGCAGTGTGTTGTGTTGTGTGAGAAGTCCGCAGTATAAATGGTGAACAGGAAGGGAGCCAAAACTGTTCCCTGGGGGGCCCCCGTGCTGCCGATGATCGTGTCCGACACGATCATCGATATTTGTTCATATGTAGATAACGGTATTTGTTCATATGTAGATCCAAAGAGAAGTAACATAAGAAAGAACATAGATGGAGAAAAAAGTCTGAAATTTACTTGAAAAAAAATTTAATTTAACATGAAAAAAGTCTAATATGTATGTGGAAAATGTCAGAAATTTTCTTGAAAGAAAGCTGTAACTTTGTGGAGAAAATATTGTGAAAAATTGTACATTGCAAAGAAAAGAATAGAGCAGTAGTTTTAAAAATGTGCAAGAAAAAAAATCAGTGAAAAAAATGTAGAGCAGACAGTCTGGTCTGAGAGACTGGGCAAAAATTATCAAAGCGGTAGGCTACATATTTAGAGGGTTTATTTCCACTAATGAAATAGCTGCATAACAACATGTAAATGGAAAAAAGTCAGATCAAACTAAAGTCCACCTCAGAGGATGATTTTTATTCTTCCAACATTGCTGCACTCATAAAAGAGCAGCTATTTTTCTTCTCTCGTAACAAAACACATTTGAAGTTACAACTGCAGACAATAAACAGGAGCGTCTGGATCTAAAAAAAAAAAAAATCATGTTTAACTGCAGATGTATTTCAGTTGGATTTGGTTCAGGACTATTTGCTTCAATAACACATTATCACAGATCGTTTATATTACAGCCTACAACACAGTTGTACTTTAAATAATCTAACAGAATGGTTGAAAGACGGTTGCAGACGGTGCCTCTTCCTGTGTGGAGTGCAGGATGAGCAGCTGGCCTGCAATGAACAGCCCAGAATATCAGTCATACTGAACTACTATCTTCTACATAGCTTCTGTTGAATCATCATGTGTCAAGGCCTTGCTTCATGAATATTTTCAGAAGTACTCTGTTTATACATTAGGAAAAATATCAACCGGTCTACCTAAACTACTAACTCTGATAACACAGGGTTACAAAAATAATTTTTTTGTAAGTTGTCTGTGTTTTTTCAACTGATTTAAGACAATTTTGCACCGCTGAATCCGAAAATGACATTGGTTTCTCTCGATCAGATGCTAAGTAAAAACCTGTACTTAGTTAGTACTTACTTAGTACTGTGCATGTACTTATCTTTATGTAAAGGCAAGTACATGTAAATTGAATGTTACATCATCATTGTTCAAAATTCAGAGAATTTCAAGATATAGAAAAGAATTTTGCGTCATACTGTATAAAGCAAAAATACCCGTACATGTAAACAAAAACGTATAAAACAACATGTGGACATAATTCAAAAAGTTCACCTGATTGAGCAAAACCAATGTGATTTTTGGATTCAGCACTTCAAAATTGTCCTAAATCAGCTAAAAAAACTTAGACAATAAATTTGGTGTTGACCAGTGTAATTAAAGAACTTGCCATAGAAACCTGCTTTACAGTTTTATCGATGATAAAAATCCAGTGACATTTTGCACGTTGCAACAGTGACAGAAAGCTTTAGTGCCAACATCAACAAGAAGGTTGAACCACCAGTAAAACTGGGGTCTTTTATCTCATTCATTTCTGTAAGCCTGTGACATGTGTGTGAATGTTCCTGTGACATTCATGAACAATTTGTTCGAATGTACTAGTTTTTAAATGGTGAACCTACTGTACTGAATCACTTACTGGAACTGTACTGGAAGCCAGGGATCACCAGCTGAATCACCCTCCTAAGCAGTGAACGGGCCCCGTGCGCTCCATTCAGCCAACTCTCAGTTCAGTGAGTGGCAGGCAGTTTCAGCTCCACTACAGCACTGAGTGATTCAGCGTACCGTTATTTTGAACAGATCTTTTTAGCTTGACTCAGGGGTTGTAGTGGACTGTGGATCACATCACTAGCCTCCATTTGTGGCTGCCTCTCTGCTACCATAACCTGAGTCTTCCGTGTTCTTTTTCACGCAGCCTCCCACCACGCTCTACATCCTGTGTTGATTGCACGTGAGACGATACATAAAAACAGGATCTGTATCCTGATTGTGTTTACTAATGTATTAACTTAGCCATGTAATGAAGGGGTCAAATTATTGTACATTATGCAATTTTTGGAAGTATTGATAGATGGGGCAAAATTATCATGCGAATATGATAATTACCATACTTCTAGCAACACTGCAGGGGAAACCGCAAATAAAGGCTGACTTCACCGCTGGTTAGTCACACTATGGTGGGACCTCGGTCTCCTGCCCAGCAGTTCTTTACACCGGCCGGGTGTGGAGAAGTATTGTGGTGGATGACAGCGAGCGCCACCTTTGCTGCAGGAATATCCAATGTGTGTTTAAAAATATGTTTCTGAGTTTTAATTGCTTTCAGTTTTTTTCTAACATTAACAATACTTAATGTAGTCACTGCCCAGTTGAGGTCATGACCAGTATTTCATGATTTACCAGACATGATATCTTAAGATCCTCTGTGTTGCAAAAAGCACCAAATAATTATTACCATCACTGCATACAGCCATTCCATTGCTACCAATGCTTTAATTTATTCCGTCATCTTGATGACAGTGTAGCAACTTGTCTGCACCAAGGAAGCATTTTTTTTAAAACAGTCAATACTTTAGGAGTATTGGTTTTATATACAGTGGTGTGAAAAAGTATTTGCCTCCTTCCTGATTTCTCATTTTTTTGTATGTGTGTCACACTTAAAGGTTTCAGATCATCAAACAAATTTAAATATTAGACAAAGATAGCACAAGTAAATACAAAATGCAGTTTTTAAATGAAGGTGTTTATTATTAAGGTGAAAAAAATCCAAACCTACATGGCCCTGTGTGAAGAAGTGATTGCCCCATAAACCTAATAACTAGTTGGGCCACCCTTAGCAGCAGCAACTGCAATCAAGCATTTGCGATAACTAGCAGTGAGTCGTTTACAGTGCTGTGGAGGAATTTTGGACCACTCATCTTTGCAGAATTGTTGTAATTCAGCCACACTGAAGGGTTTTCAAGCATGAATCGCTTTTTTAAGGTCAAGCCACAGCATCTCAATTGGATTCAGGTCAGGACTTTGACTAGGCCACTCGAAAGTCTTCATTTTGTTTTTCTTAAGCCATTCAGAGGTGGACTTGCTGGTGTGTTTTGGATCATTGTCCTGCTGCAGAACCCAAGTGTTATGTATGTAATACCTGGTGATGAATGAGGCAAGATGAAGGTTGGTGAACACAACTTTATTGATGATGGAACACAGTGCTAACACAGCAGGCACCTGGCGTGGGCACCGGTGTCAAAGAGGCCATAACATGGTGGCCCACTATATAGGGCAATGTGGTGACGTGACAGGAAGTCCAAGTCACCACACTGCAGTTCAATATAAACTGTCCCTTTTCCCGTATACCACATTTCCTCCCCCCCTTAGAAAAGTCCAAAACCACACACACAATTAAAAGCCCCCCAATTTGGAACCCGAGTTACGCTCTAACATAACAAAAACTGATGTACTAAATTGGCCTAACACACTCACTCAAAACAACCTAAAATATGAGCTGGCAGGTGGACTGCCACACAGCCCGCACAGCATGGTGGATTATTCTGCCACCAAACAACTAAGAGTCCTTCATTAAACTAAAATTCACAGCCATGCTCCTAAACTAAAACAACAATACATAAATAACCCCATAACATAATATGCATATCACTCAGAACTATAAACATCATTTTACAGCACAGTCACTTGGGTGGGAGAGGTAGATCCAGCATGAGGAGGCCCAGGGCAGCCCCTCAGCAAGCGTGCCCCTGGAAGCAACAAGCCCCCGGGACAATGGCTGATCTTACTGGATAGTGGAGCCCGACTCCTTCACCACCAACAATGACTCCTGTCCAACCTTGTCACCCGGAGCGTTCTCCTGGACACGCTGAAGCTGATTGCCGTGCCTCAATGAGCCGTCAAACAACCGGAAGTGTGCTGCGCCCAACTTCACCTTTATGCGCAGACATCCTTGGTGTATTGCTGGCTGTCGTTTGGCCCATCTTCGCCGTGGACGTTCATCACCCCAAACCCAAACCAAGTCCAAAACCCTCAGCGGGGCCCGGCTCGGCCTGACATTGTGCTGCTGAGCATGCAGTAACTCCATGCTCGTCAGTCTGGCCCTGTCCTCTTCTAAAACCATTGTAGCGGTCACCGTCATAGCTGCAGACCCTCCATCCTCCTGTGGCCAAGCTCCGGAGGCATCTGGGTCTTGCATGGTGTCACTCGGCAATGCAGATGCCCGCCACCACACTCGATAACCCCCTCTACCGTGTCCCGAGCACCGGCACTGAGACTTTCCTGCACCGAACCTGAGTGAAACTGGTCCTGCTTGACCGTCGTAGTGTCCGTTAGCTCCTCATCCAACAAAACGTCCTCTTCGACCACCAGAACCGGGGGCCCGGGGGGTGTGTGGTTTCAGCAGCCACAACCTGACTATTTGTTCCCGTCACCGTCTTTAATGGTGAAACCCAGTCCATAAAACAAATCAAAGTCCATGATGTTATCGGCTCGTGCTGTCACATGGAACATGAAATCAACCATCTTCGCAGACTTGTACCGGACTGTTAACACCAAAGTCCCAACCGTGCACAGCCTGCCACCTCCATAACCATACAACGGCGCCAGGTTACCTTTAATCCTGTAGAAGGGGAAGAACTTCCTCATCATGGCCCAGTTCAGCAACGACCCCTCCGCTGCCTTGTCAAGCAGCAGTGGCTCCTCCATGCTGTCCAACTCCAATGCGCAATGCGTGTACCCGTTTGTGCTGGGGGATACTGTATGGATGGTTGTCGAGGGTGGGCGGAGAGATTTCTGCTGATTCCTGCTGGGCCAGCATTTATAAGGAAGCGCTCTTCAGTGATTCAACGCTGGCTCGTTTGGGTATACTGTTCCAGCAGACAGCTCTCTTAGTAAGCGGTTGTGTTGTTAAATGACCTTGACTTACGCACATTTTCTTCCACCTCTTCCAAGTTGCTGCCAATATAGTGATGCGTCTCCGGGGATTTGGTGAACTCGCCAGCCTGTTGCTCCACCTCTCTGCTGCTCATCCTCTCCACCCAGTCAGACCCCACAAACCATACCCAACCAGCATTTCTTACCTGATGGTTGTTCTCCTTTGCTGGGTTCTGTGCCAGTCACTCCTCACCTCCCACATAAGTGGTATAATTTGATTTCTATTATTCCTCCATTCCTTCCTAATCAGTCTTGTCTATGCTCCGCAGGGCTCCTGCTTCTCTGGCGAGTGACTGATTTTTTCCATAAGTGTGCAGTTTTGAAAATTCTAACAAAAGGTCAAACGTTTTCTGTGTATTCTCTTGGTGGTTGCACTTTGGACTCAGGTTGCTTGTCCAGTCAATATGACAGATAATGGCTCTCACTGTGGTTGTCTTGAGTCCCAAAGCTTTGGAAATGGCTTTATAACCTTTTCCAGACTGATAAATCTCAATTACTTTGTCATTTCTCATAACAGGGGAGGCAATATATATATATATATATATATATATAAGACAAGAAAAAATAAGATAAGATAAGATAAGATAAGATAAGATAAGCCTTTATTAGTCCCACAATGGGGAAATTCCAGGATTGCAACAGCACAGGGATAGCAACACTCAGAGCAACAATCAGAAGGCAAGAGAAAAAACAAGAGCAGCGAGTATACATATGCATATATATATATATATATATATATATATATACTGTATATATATATACTGTATATATACTGTATATATATCATTAACTCCCCTAGCAAGGGCGGACTGAAGACACCAAATGCACGTTGTGAGTTTGCACATTTCATCACGAAAAACACAAAATGTAACTGAAACACAAAAACACTACATTTACACAACAGGCAGGATAAACAGGAGGAACAGCACGGAGTTCACGTCTGGGGAAAAACAGGAGAACAGCCTGGCCGGACCCAGGCTGAGGCATACAGAAATGCCGGGAGAAAAAAGAGAGGGGATAGCCAGACGGAGCTCATCCACTAGAGAGCAGGAATGACAGGGGATTCCTGTCTAAACACACAGTACACCGCTGCAATAATACTACGTTGCAGTGGGGCTTAAATAGGGATACAGGATATCAGCATAATACAAAGCAGGTGTGGGTGATTACAACTGTGGGTAAACATTAGCGAGAGTATTCAGCTGATTTGTGACAACTGTGACAGCCCACAAACTTAAGCTGCAGAGGAAATAACATGGGGTGCTGCCAAAATAAAAGCACAGAATGGAAACAAGGCAAAAAGGAAACTGACAGCAAATATGAAATGAATACAAAATAAGAAACAAACCAGATACTACTAACAGAGAGAAACGAACTAAATGGCAAAGATGAGATAAACACAAAGACTGGAATACTTAATATCAAAATTACAAGAGGAAAACATAACCCATAAAGGGAAGGACAAGATAAATACAGAGAACCGCAATACAAATTTCAAAATACTAAAGGCGAACTGAAAGCAAAGGTGAGGATAAGCTCATGTCTAACTGGGCAAATACACACGTGGACAAAGTTGTTGGTACCCCTCTGTTAATGAAAGAAAAACCCACAATAGTCACATAAATAACTTGAATCTGACAAAAGTGGTAATAAATAAAAATTTTATGAAAATTAACAAATGAAAATCAGACAATGCTTTTGAATTGTAGTTCAACAGAATTATTTAAAAAAAACAAACTCATGAAACAGACCTGGACGAAAATAATGGTACCCTTAACTCAATATTTTGTTGCACAACCTTTTGAGTCAATCACTGCAATCAAACGATTTCTGTAACTGTCAATGAGACTTCTGCACCTCACAGCAGGTATTTTGGCCCACTCCTCATGAGCAAACTGCTCCAGTTGTCTCAGGTTTGAAGGGTGCCTTCTCCAGACGGCATGTTTCAGCTCCTTCCACAGATGTTCAATAGGATTTAGATCAGGGCTCATAGAAGGCCACTTTAGAATAGTCCAATGTTTCGCTCTTAGCCATTCTTGGGTGTTTTTAGCTGTGTGTTTTGGGTCATTATCCTGTTGCAAGACCCATGACCTGCGACTGAGACCAAGCTGTCTGATACTGGGCAGCATATTTCTCTCTAGAATACCTTGATAGTCTTGAGATTTCATTGTACCCTGTACAGATTCAAAACACCCTGTGCCAGATGCAGCAAAGCAGCCCCAGAACATAACAGAACCTCCTCCACGTTTCACAGTAGGAACAGTGTTCTTTTCTTGGTATGCTTCATTTTTGCATCTGTGAACATAGAGCTGATGTGCCTTGCCAAAAAGTTCCAGTTTTGTCTCGTCTGTCCACAGGACATTCTCCCAGAAGCTTTGTGGCTTGTCAGCATGCAGTTTGGCAAATTCCAGTCTGGCTTTTTTTATGATTTGTTTTCAACAGTGGTGTCCTCCTTGGTTGTCTCCCATGAAGTCCACTTTGGCTCAAACAACGATGGATGGTGCAATCTGACACTGATGTACCTTGACCTTGGAGTTCACCTTGAATGTGTTTAGAGGTTGTTCTGGGCTCTTTTGTTACCATTCGTATTATCCATCTCTTCCATTTTTCGTCAAGTTTCCTCCTACGGCCACGTCCAGGGAGGTTGGCTACTTTCCTGTGGATCTTAAATTTCTAAATAATATGTGCAACTGTAGTCACAGGAACATCAATCTGCTTTGGAGATGGTCTTATAGCCTTTACCTTTAACATGCTTGTCTATAATTTTCTTTCTAATCTCCTGAGACAACTCTCTCCTTTGCTTCCTCTGGTCCATGTTTAGTGTGCTACACACCATGTCACCAAACAGCACAGTGACTACTTGTCATCCTTTAAATAGGCCGACTGACTGATTACAAGTTTGTAGACACCTGTGATGTTAATTAGAGGACACATCTTGGTTGAACATGTCCCTATGGTCACATTATTTTCAATCTTTTCTAGGGGTACCATCATTTTTGTCCAGGCCTGTTTCACGAGTTTGTTTTTTAAAGTAATTCTGTTGAACCGCAATTCAAAAGCACTGTCTGATTTTCATTGGTTAATTTTCATAGAATTTGTATTTATTACCACTTTTGTCAGATTCAGGTTATTTCTGTGACCATTGTGGGTTTTTCTTTCATTAACAGAGGGGTACCAGAAATGGAAGGCCACTCAAATAACATACATATGAAATACAGAACCGAGAAAACAGAAAATAAAACAAACAGTAGGCATGCCCACAGGCTCCCCTCGTTCTCAGCATCATGACTATATATATATATATATATATATATATATATATATATATATATATATATATATATATATATATATATATATATATATATATATATATATATATATATATATATACGTATATATACGTATATATACAGTATGTATATATATACACTACCGTTCAAAAGTTTGGGGGCACCCAGACAATTATTTTGTGTTTTCCATGAAAAGTCACACTTATTTGCCACCATGAGTTGTAAAATGAATAGAAAATATAGTCAAGACATTGACAAGGTTAGAAATAATGATTTGTATTTGAAATAATTATTTTTTCCTTCAAACTTTGCTTTCGTCAAAGAATCCTCCATTTGCAGCAATTACAGCATTGCAGACCTAACATGATTGCACAAGGATTTTCTAATCATCCATTAGCCTTCTGACGCAATGAGCAAACACATTGTACCATTAGAACACCGGAGTGATAGTTGCTGGAAATGGGCCTCTATACACCTATGTAGATATTGCACCAAAAACCAGACATTTGCAGCTATAATAGTCATTTACCACATTAGCAATGTATAGAGTGTATTTCTGATTAGTTTAAAGTTATCTTCATTGAAAAAAGTGCTTTTCTTTCAAAAATAAGGAAATTTCTAAGTGACCCCAAACTTTTGAACGGTAGTATATATATATATATATATATATATATATATATATATATATATATATATATATATATATATATCGTCGGCCTCCGTCGGTCTATGATGACCATGGAAGAGAATCCTAAACGTTTACTCTGCTGAAACAGCACCGCCTGTGGCTGAACAGGCCGATGCGCGAATGACAGTCCCTGTCACACAGGTCACACTTGTGGGTGGTCTCCGTGCTGCTGGGTCTGTGGCGGTTCTTCCTGCGGGTCCTTTTTTCATCTGCTGCAGCAGTCAGTCTCTTTTCACCCGCCTTGAGCTGTCTGGTCAGGGTGCCTCTCCATTTGGAGCGGTCCGTTGCAAGGTCCTCCCAGCGCTCTGTGTTGATATCCAGGGCCTTCATGTATATATATATATATATATATATATATACAGTATATATCTTCATTCTTCATAGCAGTCTGTCATGGGCGACAATGATTGTTTCATTTAGGTCTGATCAGATTCCTCCACGCATCTCTGTCCTTAGCCTTCCGCTGCCAGGAACTCCTGTATATATCTAACTTCTTCAAGTTTCTTTTTACAGTGTCTTTAAATCTGAGCCTTGGTCTACCCTGATTGCATTTGCCCTCGCATAACTGTGAGTAGAGTAACTGCCGAGGGAGATGCTGGTGGTCCATCCTCTCAACATATCTGAGCCATCTCAGGTTCATCTGTATTAGCATGTCCTCCATTGACGGTAGACCAGCTACAGTACAGCTACAGCCACAGAACAGTATTGAATGCTTTACTGAAGTCTATGAAGACTACATAAAGCGACATGTTCTGTTCGATACACTTTTCTTGAACCTGTTTCAAGCAGAAAATAATGTCCATTGTGCTTCTTCCACTTCTAAAGCTGCACTGGGTTTCCGGTAGTACATTCTGCGAGATGTGTTCATTGAGTCTGTTCAGTAGTACACGTGAGAGACTCTTACCAACAGTGGCTAGCAGTGATATACCTCAGTAATACACACACACACACACACACACACACACACACACACACACACACACACACACACACACACACACACACAAAATATACACAGAATATTAAATAAAATAAAGTATCTGTTTCAGTGAACAATGAATCCCAGCTGTCTTTACTGTATGTGACAGGCAGGGTAACCACTACCAGACACGCGATAGGTATAATATATTCAATTTTTTCCCAGATATTCATGTAGGCTAGTTCTCAACTGTAGAAACCAAAATGTTCCATACAGTAAAACACACTTAACCTCATTTGGCTGACTGATCCTAAAAGCAGAAACTACTAAAATCAGATTAAATATAAACTGATTTTACCTGTCTTGTCAATTCGCTGGAGGACCTTTACTGCTGCAGTTTGGGGCACAGACGATGAAAGCTGTAATCACTCTGCTTTTATGCGTCTATACAGTATTTGACAGATTGAGAACATAAACAGATGGCAACATAAAGTCTAGACAAAAACTAAGTGCTTCTTCTCATCAGGTCTAAATCTGGTTACATCCATTGTAGGGTGGGTGGTGAAAGAAGGAAAATAAAGAAATATTTGCAAGAAAACATCAAGCTGGCTGGAATTGAAATACTAAACCTACAGCTGCCACCGTAACACTGCATCATGGTGGATACAGCCATGTTTTGTGTTCAGTCTGTGACAGACTATATATTTACAGCTACCCTAAAATCACAATACAACATTTCAACATATATGCTATTTTTTTTTCAATTTAACTTTATTTATATAGCACTGATTCACACCAGCAGTCATATCGCTTTTAATTGAAGGGGAAAGGCCCTATGGCAGTCTCAGAAAAACTTCGGCCATTTGGTGGTCCTCTGAACAAGCACTTGGTGACGGTGGAGAGGAAAATGTTCTTTAAAATGGAAGAGACGTCAAACAGAACCATGCTCAAGGAGGGGCAGTCAGTCATCTGTCCTCACTGGTTTGGGGAAAGAGAAGAAAAAAGAACTGAATGTGGAAAAACAACATACCAGGCAATTACAATGGAAGGGAGAGAACGCATATATTAACACATTAATTCTTGGTTTCAGACTAATAAAGCTGCAAAATATAGCTGCAAATGGTGATCATCTTGTCTCAAGAAGATGTTGACTTCAAGGTCTTGTTTTTCTTAGCAACACCATTTAAAACCTAAGATGTGCTACCCATTTTTTAAACAGCACTATATAACTTTCTTGTTCCTTGTATGATGACTGAAAAGGCCACAACACAACAACTATGACCCCAGTCCCAACCACAAGAAGTTTAGAAAGTTGTGGCCTGTGATTTGTTGATGGGACCAAGGCCACAGCCATCACGGACACTGTCCCCTCAGTGATCCACCAAAAAAAATTGCTGTTGCAGGCAATGTGGCCCTATGGGGCTAGAAGATACAGTGGGGCAAAAAAGTATTTAGTCAGCCACCAACTGTGCAAGTTCTCCCACTTAAAAGATGAGAGAGGTCTCCAATTTTCATCATAGGTATACCGCAACTATGAGAGACAAAATGAGAAGAAAAAAAAAATCCAGAAAATCACATTGAAGGATTTTTAATGAATTAATTGGTAAATTCCTTGGTCAAATAAGTATTTGGTCACCTACAAAAAAGCAAGATTTCTGGCTCTCACAGACCTGTAACTTCTTCTTTAAGAGGCTCCTCTGTCCTCCACTCGTTACCTGTATTAATGGCACCTGTTTGAACTCATTATCAGTATAAAAGACACCTGTCCACAACCTCAAACAGCCAGACTCCAAACTCCACTATGGCCAAGACCAAAGAGCTGTCAAAGGACACCAGAAACAAAACTGTAGACCTGCACCAGGCTGGGAAGACTGAATCTACAATAGGTAAGCAGCTTGGTGTGAAGAAATCAACTGTGGGAGCAATTATTAGAAAATGGAAGACATACAAGACCACTGATAATCTCCCTCGATCTGGGGCTCCACGCAAGATCTCACCCCGTGGGGTCAAAATGATCAGGAGAACGGTGAGCAAAAATCCCAGAACCACACGGGGGGACCTAGTGAATGACCTGCAGAGAGCTGGGACCAAAGTAACAAAGGCTACATCAGTAACACACTACGCCGCCAGGGACTCGAATCCTGCAGTGCCAGACGTGTCCCCCTGCTTAAGCCAGTACATGTCCAGGCCCGTCTGAAGTTTGCTAGAGAGCATTTGGATGATCCAGAAGAGGATTGGGAGAATGTCATATGGTCAGATGAAACCAAAATAGAACTTTCTGGTAAAAACTCAACTTGTCGTGTTTGGAGGAGAAAGAACACCATACCTACTGTGAAGCATGGGGATGAAAACATCATGCTTTGGGGCTGTTTTTCTGCAAAGGGACCAGGACGACTGATCCGTGTAAAGGAAAGAATGAATGGGGCCATGTATCGTGAGATTTTGAGTGAAAACTTCCTTCCATCAGCAAGGGCATTGAAGATGAAACGTGGCTGGATCTTTCAGCATGACAATGATCAGAATCAGAATCAGAATCAACTTTATTGCCAAGTATGCATTACACATACAAGGAATTTCACTTATCACTAGGTGCACTCGTGTTAAGCGCGCCCTAATGACGCGGCAGCCATGCAAGGCGCCTCATTCAGTGGGGGGTAAAGAGGAGGAGGGGGGGAAGGGAGTGACACATTGGGCAGAGAGTAAAAACATAGTTTATCAAAATATGGCTCGAATGAGCCAGATTGTGATCACATAGAAAAAAACCCTCCAAGCACACTTAGCAGACAATACAGATCCACACATTAACAAAGCAAAGGAGAGAGACCAGTGTGTGTATGTCAGTCATGTGATATCAGTATGAGTGCAGTGTGAATGTATCAGTTACTGGTGCACAACAAAAAAAATCCTCTCCTAGGCAACGGCTAGATGTTATATTCATGTATTCTAAACATAGATGAGCATGTACACAGAGTCCATCTCACTTCAGTGCATGCCAGATGGTAAACTCCATGTTAGTCACATGATAACGCTGTCCTTGGAGAGTTCAGACTTGCTGCACATCAGCAATTGTTTGGGTTGAGAGAAGCCAAAACTCCCTTCTGCTTTATCTCTTCTCCTGGAGGAATGAGATCACTCAAGGACACCGAATCAAGGCCTAATAAGCACAGTTCACTTAGAGCATAAAAATTTCCTCTCTCATGCGATTCTGTGCATCACAATTTACATACATAGGCTTTAAAATCGCTGGTCGAATTGTTGAAGAAGGAGCTTCGCCGGGTCCGCATTTTGATTAGCTCTTCCAACTTCTTTAATTTTCGATACACCAGGAAAACTCCAGAGCCAATCAGCAGAAATCCTGTAATCATGAAGCCAAAACAGGTAGATGTCTTCCACATCTTCAATCGAATCACGCAGACACATGAGTTCCAATTGTTACATGAGTCTCTCCACTTGGGCTCCCCCTGGCCCGATTTTCTGTTAAAAAGTGGTGTCAATAGCATTAAAGCCCAGCTCACCAATTCCATAATTTCCGTTTGGGTCGAGATGCAGCAGAAGAAGAGCGAGACACAGACAGGACACAGCAAGCTGGAATCAGTAAGGGGAGGAGGAGAAGGGAGAGGAGAAGAAATGCGTCTGCTCTCTCTGAAAGCCTTAAGAAGATCCCAAAGATCCCAAACACACCGCCCGGGCAACGAAGGAGTGGCTTCGTAAGAAGCATTTCAAGGTCCTGGAGTGGCCTAGCCAGTCTCCAGATCTCAACCACATAGAAAATCTTTTGAGGGAGTTGAAAGTCCGTGTTGCCCAGCGACGACCCCAAAACATCACTGCTCTAGAGGAGATCTGCATGGAGGAATGGGCCAAAATACCAGCAACAGTGTGTGAAAACCATGTGAAGACTTATTGAAAACGTTTGACCTCTGTCATTGCCAACGAAGGGTACATAACAAAGTATTGAGATGAACTTTTGTTATTGACCAAATACTTATTTTACTGAGGAATTTACCAATTAATTCATTAAAAATCCTTCAATGTGATTTTCTGGATTTTTTTTTCTCATTTTGTCTCTCATAGTTGAGGTATACCTATGATGAAAATTGGAGACCTCTCTCATCTTTTAAGTGGGAGAACTTGCACAATTGGTGGCTGACTAAATACTTTTTTGCCCCACTGTAAGTAACATTCACTTGGTCAAATGTTGATGTTACAGCACAATAATTTTTAAACATTATTTTAACATGAAAATCTTACATAGTGTTGCCTTACCACACAATGCCTTCATCTCACAATCTGTTTTTCTTAAATGATAAATGCTCGATTGAAAGGATTCCTAGCAGCAGTAGAACAACATTTAAACTTTATTTGTGCTACACATTGTTTTCAAATGCAGAGAAGATGTATGCTACACTTCAGAAGAATGACACTTTGCCAGGATGATATGAATCCCGGTCTCCAGCATACCAGATGATTGTCTTAGCCCCTACATCACTGAACATCACCTGGGGCCCGCAGGCCACATCTGGCCTGCCAGAGCTTTTCTAATTACTGAATTAAGGAATAGTTTTGTTGCCAATGAGACACACAGGTACAGTATAGGGCTGGGCGATTAACCAAATTCAAACCAAAACCAACATATCTTTCTCATGTCATTTTTTTTTTGTTCTTCCCTTTTTCCTGTTGTGTGCATGTGTGTGTATATAAGAGCTTTCAGGTACTGTCCCTTTAAGACATGTTGCACAACTCACAACCTAGTAGCAGTTGCAGCACAGTCAGCCCTGTCCAGAAGTAGCAAAACACGGTGGAAGAAATAAAATGGCTTGGACCAAAAACGAGGTGCCCATCCACACAGTATGAGATGATTGACTCTTTGTTTCATCTGGAGATGCTGGGAGGGCGTGAGCATGGGCGGTGGAGGCTGGCTTCAGTGCACAGAGGCTGAGTGCTGTTGGCCTCTGGCTGCTGTTCATGTTATCAATCATTTTGCAGTGGCGTGGATGAGTGAAACCTTTATTTAAGACCCTGATTGGAGATTCCTAGTAGAGATGAGCCAATCCAATCCGTCGTATCTGTATCGGGTTTGATCCAGGCAAAATGGCTGGATTGGTATTAGTAAGGAATAAAAGTAATTTACTGAATCGATACATTAATAATATTAAGATGAAGGCATGATCACGTTCTCAGCCGCGCTGCCGGCGGCTTCCTTAAACTGAAGCAACAAGCATCACCTGTCACTGGAGTCTGTTTGTGGGACTCACCTCAGTATGTTGCTGTGTGGTACCAGCATTTACAATTTAAACACCACCAACTTGATAAAACACTTGCAAAAGTATCACGGTAAAGGAGTATGCTGAATTCTGTCAAGAACTGAACAGAAGGAAGTGTGTCACGCATCAGCAGCTGCTGCTTTTCAGCTCAGAGGCTGGAAGACTTTAAAAGTAAAACTTAAAGTACAAACTAGACAGGAGTGTGGAAAATGACAGGAATGAAGACATGGGTTTACCTTTCGGCGGAGAGGTACAGCTGATGAGAGGTAGGTAACAGAAACATAAATAGCAAATTATAATGGTGAACTGGAAGCAGGACTGCAACAACAGGGTTACATGAAATGGAACATGGACTTCAAAATAAGAGCAAACTTAAAAACTAAGAATGAACAGAGAATATCAGAAACACTCCTAAATAAACCAAGGACCAGGAGAATACTTATGATAATAATAATGGATGGCAAAAATACAACTTAAAAGGTTAGTTCCTTTATTTCAGATCTACAGCATTTTTTACGTCTGCCAAGAGGAGGAAGTAATATTTTCGCCGGCGTTGGTTGGTTGGTTGGCTGGTTGGTTGGTTGGTTTGTCTGTTAGCAACATTACTCAAAAAGTTATAAAGGGGTTCTGATGAAATTTTCAGGAAAGGTGTATAATGGCACAGAGAACAGATGATTAGATTTTGGTGGTGATTTTAGAGTGCATACTTCCACCAAGGGCTTTGTTTATATTTGTGCAGCAGGATTACAGAAAAAAAAACTACTGGATGGATTTGGATGAAACTTTCACCAGAGGTGGTCCTTGGGCTAGAGAGGAAGTCATTACATTTTGGTGTTGATCTGAGAATACACACCTCTGCCAAGGCTCTTATCTTCTCACAGAGTGTTAGCAAAAATATTCCTAAACTAATGGGCAGACTTTGATGCTATTTTCACCAGAAGTGGCTCTAGGCCTACACACAAACCCATTACGTTTTGGAGGTGATCCATGAGGGTCGTGTGGTTTGGTGGCACTTTATTGTGAAGTGCAGTGTGGTAACGTGGACTTCCTGTCACATCACTGCACTGCCCTATATAGTGAGAGGCCACCATCTTACAGCCTCTTATGGCGGATGATCCCGCTGGTGCTTGCTGTGTACTGCTCTGAACATAGTTCATCAATAAAGCTGTGTTTGCCAACTTCATCTTGCCTCATTCATCGCCCAGGTATTTCAATACATAATAATGATAATAATAATAATAATAATAATAATAATAATACATCAGTCTTATATAGCACTTTTCTAAATACTCAAAGACGCTTTACAAAGCAGCATAGGGACAAACATACAGAGAACGGGTAAACACATACACATAGGTACACATAGGTAGAAGAGGCAGTCAGTTTTTATAGGTAGATTTAAAAAGATGGGTTTTGAGTTGACTTTTAAAAGAAGCAAGTGTGTTGGCAGACCGGATGTGAAGGGGAAAGGAATTCCAGAGGGTTGGTGCGGCGATGGCGAATGATCTATCACCCAGGGTGCGGAATTTTGTCTTGGTGATAGGGGTAAGAAGGTGAGCGTCAGCAGAGCGGAGGAGACGAGTGGGAGAATGACGAGACAGAAGGTCCGTTAGGTATGAGGGGGCGAGGTTATGGAGAGCTTTATAGGTGATGAGGAGGATCTTGAAGTTGATGCGCTGTTGAATGGGGAGCCAGTGGAGCTGACGGAGGAGATGAGTGATGTGGTCTCTGGAGCGGGAGTGAGTAAGTAGGCGGGCGGCTGAGTTTTGGACATACTGTAGTTTTTGGAGGATGGTGGAAGGAAGTCCATACAGAATGCTGTTACAGTAATCAAGTCTGGAGGTGATGAAGGCGTGGATAAGTATTTCAGCAGCAGAGGGTGAGAGGGTGGGACGGAGGCATGCAATATTACGAAGATGAAAAAATGATGTTTTGGTGATATGGTTGATGTGAGATTTGAGGGAGAGGGTGGGATCCATGATAATGCCGAGGTTTCTGGCCGGGGGGGGGGGGGGGGTGACTGAGTGACCATCGATTTCGAATGAAAAGTTCTGGGAAGAGGGTAAAAGAGATTTTGGTCCAAAAATGATGATTTCTGTTTTATTGCTGTTTAGCTTGAGAAAGTTGTTAGTCATCCAGGTTTGATGACAGGTTTGATAACATTTGGCGACAGGATTAATGTATTGAGGCGTGCATGGAGGCGTGCATTACACCACTCCATCCCTTCCTTGAGCTCCCAGGCAAGCCACTGGTTCCATGACCGCATTAGTTGGAGGCCTATCAAATGTATATTACGGTGCTGGACCTCGGGAAGCTTGATAAGGTGAGGGCGCGGGTGCTTCTCATTCACAACCTGGGTATTGAAGGCCGGAGGGTCCTACGGACGCTCGGCACGGCAGACTCGTATGAGGACGTTGTGGAGCTGCTAGCTAAACGTTTCTCCACCCCAAACAGCGTGACTGTTCAGAGAATTCACTTTCGCCAGAGATGCCAGAGTGTAGGTGAGCCTATTTGCCAGTATGTCATTGACTTGAAGCAGCTAGCTAGCGAGTGTCATTTTGGACAGCTTGAAGACGAGATGGTACGCAACCAACTGCTAGGCTATTAGTGGCGCCTAATGACTTGACGTTAGCTGAAGCAGTTGAGCTAGCTCTCCAATTGGAAGCTGTTGATAAGCTAGCTGTGGACCTAAATTGGCGCCAGCCACAGAAGCCGCCAGAGCCGCCCGCCTCAGCTAATGTTGTGGACCCTGATAGCGAGGATAGCTTGGACGAAGATTATTGGGAAATCAATGCTGCCAGCCAAAGGTCTGCCCTGGGAATCTCCCATTGCAGGGGTTGTGGGTCCACGACACACCACCATAAAGTGAAGAAATGCCCGGCAAGAGGAAAACATTGTAGTAGATGTGGACGCTTGAATCACTACGCCAGGGTGTGCCGTTTGTCTTACCCCGGGAACCCAAGGGAGAAATCACCCCGCCCGCCTCCGACGGACACTGGGAGTGAATGGTACGAGGAGCTAATGGACACCCTCACTTTCAAGTCGGCCAGTTCTCACTCAGTGATTCAAGATTCAAGATTCAAAGGCTTTATTATCATGTGCACAGTTAAGGAATGCAACATTTCTCTAATTTCCCAGTTTGGGATCAATAAAGTACATCTATCTAACTATTTCCTGAGCAATGAAATTCTTACTCTGCTCTCTGAATGAATGCCAAGGTAATAGATACACATCTACTGATAAGGTAATAACAAACCTTAATGCTAAATACTAACACTTATGAATATTAATAACACATATTAAGCAATTAGGACACCTTAAACACACCTTAATACTAAATACTACTACTAATGAATACTAATAGCAATTAGGACAGTTAACGCAGTTAAACTAGAAGAAACAAGAAGAGTGAAAATTGAAAATTCAATGGATGACTATAATGGACAATGGTATAGTAACCCTTAAACTGCCTTGCTTCATGGAAAGGTAGCACTGTAGAGTGACTGTGTCACAGTTCTGCGACTGTCATGTGATGGGGCCTTAAACCATAATAAATCCCCAGTTGTACTAAGTATTGCACCCCACAAGGTGGAAGACACGTATAACTTACTGCTCTTGCCTTGGAGGACTAATGGCCCCATATAACCCCCCCCCACACACACTTCTGGACACCAGAGAAGAAGAGTTTGTAAATAAATGTTGCTCGATCGCAAGACGGAGGAGGCCTTTGCTCCCAAATTTGCCAACTATGATTCTAAAAAGAGATTATTTAGTTTATGAAGGTAAATATCTACATTTTGTTATAACAGAGGGTGGGCGAAGCTGGTTGATTTGCACCTGCCATTGACCCCCAGCGCCATGTGAATGGACAGAACAATCGTGCCGGGTTCTGGTCGTCATATGAGATAAATTAAGATAAGATAAGATAAGATAAGCCTTTATTAGTCCCACAACGGGGAAATTCCAGGATTGCAACAGCACAGGGATAGCAACACTCAGAGCAACAATCAGAAGGCAAGAAAAAACAAGCAAGCAAGAGCAGCTAATATACATATGTACATATTACTATAAAATATATATATATACACACACACACACACAGACACACAGTGCAGAGCATTGTAGCTGGATGGAATAAATATATGAATATATGAACACACAGTGCAGAGCATTGTAGCTAGATGGAATAAATATGTAAATATATAAACACCCACAGTATGGAGCATTGCAGCTAGGTGGAATAAATATGCAAGTATATAAACACACACAGTGCGGAGCAATGTAGCTAGATGGAATAATATGTAGATATATAAAAACACAGTGCGGAGCATTGTAGCTAGATGGAATAAATATATAGATATATAAATATAAACACACCCAGTGCAGAGCATTGTAGCTAGATGGAATAAATATGTAAATATATAAACACACACAGTGCAGAGCATTGTTGCTATTGCGGCGGAATAAAAGAAAAATTTAGGTGGAATAATCATAACAGTTTCTGGATGTGGGAGAGAAAGTGAAAATGACTGACAGAAGCCAAAATAAAGACCAGGATGGACGAAAATGGATGAAGCGAGCTGCCTGGCCAGCAGTAAGTGTCATGTTCAGAGTTGTTTTCAACCCCGTCCATGACCCGTGGCTGTAGGTTGATCATTGCTTATTTTTT
Organism: Pholidichthys leucotaenia; assembly: GCA_020510985.1. Classification (NCBI taxonomy): domain Eukaryota; kingdom Metazoa; phylum Chordata; class Actinopteri; order Cichliformes; family Pholidichthyidae; genus Pholidichthys; species Pholidichthys leucotaenia. The sequence continues at coordinate 103,836,215 of CM035846.1, forward strand.
TTTTCCACAATATCTTTATTGAACCTTTTTTTTTTTAACAAACATGATACAAACAATCAAACACTAACACTAAAGTACTACAAAAAAAAAAAAAAATACACTAAAAACACCAACAACCACCAACAAAATCAAGTCTTCAAAAATGCTCCTCTGTTTAGTCTAGACAATCCAATACATAAGTATACATATTATGTTCACCAGTTTGGAATTTACAAGGTCCACACACATCATTCACCTTCTTCTTCAAGAGTTATATTTAAATTTTTTACATAATCAATAAAAGGTCTCCATATATTCTCAAACACAATTTCCTTTGATTTCAGTATATATGTTATTCTTTCTAATGGAAGGTTTGTTAACATCTGTCTTAACCACTGAGTCACATCTGGTCTATGAGTCTTTTTCCATAATAGTGCAATACATTTTTTGGCATTAAGCAAACTGAGGTCTATGAATGTTCTTTCACTTTTATTAAAATTATGCTTTTCTGGGTACAGACCCAACAAAAACAGTTTAGGATTCAATATGATTTGTTTTGAGATTATTTTTTCAATTGTTACCCTCACCTCTTCCCAAAACATTCTTATTAATCTACATTCCCATAAACAATGAAATAGGGTTCCTTTACTTTCCATGCATTTTGTGCATGTATCTGGTATATTTTTGTTATATCTATTTAACTCCTCCGGTGTAACATACATCCGCATTAACCATTTGAAATGTATCAATTTAAGGCGTGCATTTATTGATTTGGTTTGAGCTTCTGTACAAGCCAATTCCCATTGTTCCTCTGAAATTTCAGTTTGCAGATCTTCTTTCCAGTAGTTTAATCTTTTCAGTGAATTTTCACTTGAAGATAGTGTCAATGAGTTATAAAACTCTGAAATAATACCCTTTCTTTTACTATCTTTCATCATCATTTTTTCCAAGGATGAATAAATAGGTCGAGTGAGAGCTTTATTTTGATTTGATCGAATAAAGTTTCTAAGTTGAAGATATTTAAAAAAAATGTGTTCTATTGAGATTAAATTTGATCCTCAGCTCTTCAAAAGACATTATGTTATCTGCACATGGCAAATATAAATCCTGAATCTTTTGTATCCCTTTTAAATTCCATACTTTAAATACAGCGTCCGCTCTCCCTGGTTTAAAATATTGATTACCCCATATTGGACTAAATTGTGACAATAACTGTGGTTCTTTTAAATAGTTTTTAGCTTCACACCATATTTTGATCAAATGCTTTACAAATGGATTTTTAACTTGTTTTTGTAATTTTTTTGCCGAATCTGAGTATATGAATATGGGAAGAGGTAAAGGTACATTGTATGATTCCATTTCAGTCCAGTGAGGGAGATCATTTGATGAAAAATAATATGTCATAGACCTCAGTTGTGCCGACCAATAATACAACATAAAATTTGGACATTTCAGACCTCCACGATCAAATGGTAAATATAATAAAGACAAACGTAATCTAGCCCTCCTGTTGTTCCATATAAATTCCACTAACTTTTTTTTTATTCTTGAGAATAGATCTAAAGGTGGTGATAAGGGAATGTATTGAAATAAATAAAGTATTTTAGGTAAAATATTACTTTTAAGTATATTGATTCTCCCGATCATCGACATTGGTAGTGACATCCATCTCTGAGTTAACTCATTGATATCTGACATTAAGGCTTCATAGTTGACACTGGCGACTGATTCTAGCTTAGGCACAATTTGGATTCCTAAATATTTAAACTGATTTACAACATTGAATTGATTTACCTCAGGGGCTGGGTAATTTCTCTGGGTCTCATTTAGCATTAATATTGAAGATTTAGTTTTATTTATTTTATATCCTGATATTTCCCCAAAATTCTTTATTAAATTCAACAAGGTTGGAATTGATTTTTTTAGATTCGACATAAACAAAATTATATCATCGGCGTGCAGGGAGATTTTATGTTCTGTTGGTCCAACTTTAATTCCATATATTTGTGAATGTAAACGTATCGCTATCGCTAAAGGTTCAATTGCCATAGTAAACAGTAAAGGTGAAAGTGGACAGCCTTGTCGACATCCTCTATTGATTTTTATTGGTTTTGAAATATTGTTATTTGTTAGGATTTCTGCTGTAGCATTATTGTATATTATTTGAACCCATTTTATGAAATTATTTCCAAGTCCAAACCTTTGTAGGACTTCAAAAAGAAAGGGCCATTCAACTCTATCAAAGGCCTTTTCGGCGTCCAGTGATAGGAGAGCTGTATCCGGTGCTTCTTTATTAAAATAAATAATATTAAATAGTCTTCTTACATTACGGAAGCCTTGTCTACCCTTTATAAAGCCATTCTGATCTCAATTAATAATATTTGGTAAAATTTCTTGTATTCGTCTTGCTAAAATTTTACAGATTATCTTAAGGTCGGCGTTTAATAGGCTTATTGGTCTCATATTTTCACATTTATTAGAGGGCTTACCTGGTTTTGGCAGCAGTATAATTAAGGCATTATTTATGTATGATGGTAAATTATTATTTTGAAATGCTTCTAGAACCATTTCCAAAAAAGGTTTTATTAATGTATTCTTAAATTTTTTATAAAGGTCAACTGGAAGACCATCTGGTCCTGCACTTTTTCCTGATTTCATATTATCAATGACTAGCCCAACTTCTTCTTGACTAATTTTAGACTCCAATATCTCCCTGTTTTCATTTGGAATACACGGTATAGATAGTTCGTTCAAAAACCCATTTAGTTTTGTTAAATCAGGTTCATTTTTGGTATCATATAATTTTTCATAGTAATCTCTAAAGGCTCTATTAATTTCTAAAGGATCTATAACTACCTGTCCGTTACTTATAATACTGGTAATTGGTGTTTTAATTTCTAATTGTTTAATCTGCCATGCTAATAATTTTCCTGATTTTTCACCTTGTTCATAAAAAGATTGTTTCAATCTTAGAAGACTCGAGGCAGCTCTATTCGCTGATTTTTTGTCGTATTCAGCTCTCAAAATCAGTAATTCATTCTCCAACCTTGGGTCACTTCCTGCATACACTTTTTCCTGAAGACTTTTTATTTTATGTTCCAATTTAGCTCTCTCCTCTCGAGTCTTCTTAGATTTTGATCCTGTATAACTAATAATATGTCCCCTAATAAAAGCTTTGAAAGCCTCCCACTTTACACATGCTGATGTTTGTGTAGTATTGATGTCAAAGAACTCGTCTATCTGTTTTTCTATGATCATTGCTTATTAATTTCAGCTGGCAGATTGAGCCTTGCTCTCTGCCAGCCCTACGGCCACGCCTTCTCTTCTTGCCAGAAATTCACCGACTGTTTTCCATCACCACATGCACACACATGCATGCACTCACGCACACACACTCACACATGCACACATCCAATCGTTCACGCACCTGCTTGCCACATGGCTGTGTCCACTTGCCTTCGTTAGTGTATTGTGTATTTATAGGGAGGCAGTGCGACCAGTCAGTGTGGCAGCTTAAGACAACATTGGACATCCTGGCCCACTGAGTATTGGCTCCTTTCCTTTTTGGACTTCACTTTGTTGTACTTCAGAGCCTTTCAACTCCAACATTATTGTAAGTCTTCTTTTGTGCCTTTTACCTCCGTTCCACTGCAAGATCATGCAGCGGACATGACAGTAAGCTGCCACCACAAGAGCCCAAGCAGTGAGTAGTGAGTTGTTTTTCCCCTTTCATTTTTTGTGTATTTTTCACCCACCTGAACTGGAGAAATCATGTCCAGTGTGGATGAAGCAGATCTGCAGGGTGTGTGTGTCCTGGAGGGTCTCCTGTCTCAGATCAAGACCACTGGCACTCCCGTGTCAGTCCGTGTAAGCCGGGACAGCGCAGCTTGATTAATGGAGAAGCGTCCATATCTGTGGAGCTGCGCTGAGGCCACCTCCATCTTGGCCTCCATTTTCTCCTATTCATGGGAGAGCGGGGGACAGGAGGAAGCTGCTCCAACGCGGGAACCGCCCCGTGGAGAGAAGAAGCGTTCCTGGAAGCTGGAGGCTTGTCACCCTCGTCTTGACCACAGGGCCACTCCTCCTCTACACAAATCTGCGGCTGACTCCCACACCCGGGTTGCCAGGCAAGTGTTTTTTCATCCTTTTTCTTCTGAAAATGATAAACCTTGTCTTTCACCTGGGAGAGAGACGCAGGCTGTGCTGTTGCCTGCGGTTTCTCCTCGAGCTGTGGGAATTATGACCTCAGTTCCTTTTGTGTCTCCCCTGTTTCTGCCTGAGGGTCCATCTGATCACCAGGGGGAGGACCGAGCCTCCCTGACGGCCATGGACTGTGGAGGGACCTTCATCGTTTCCCAGCCTGCCGAGTCGTGTACGCCGTGCCCGGGAAGAACTCCAAAAGCTCCAGCCCCCTGGAACTCTGTTCTGGCTGTCATGTTAGCCTTCCTCCCCGGGGCTATCGCTGCTGAGGATCCTTCACCTACTACGCTGTCATTGACCACTGGGAGTGCAGCCAGTCCTTCCTTGGCTCTGCCCGCCATCCAGTGTGCAGGGGAAGTTTCCGCAGGCTTTTCCAAGGGGCCCAAGTTCATCACTGACACAAGGATGGAGTAGTCCGGGCTAGCTGCAGTGGAGACCATCATACCTGGGAGGAACAGGCAAATGATTTTTCATTCCATTTGTCAATCTGATAAATTTTCTTGCATGGCTCCCGGGAGTGAGGCCCAGTGCATACAGTCCACAGGGTCCTCACCACCCATTGCAGCAGAAAATGTCTCACCTACCCTCTCCATATTGCTTCCTTTCATCTCTGACCATCCATCGGCCCTGGAGCTCAGTCACCAGATGAAGGAGGAGCCCACGGTGCTGAATGACTCTACCCCAGCCCCGCGGAGCTTCTATGGACTGAGAGAGGGCATTGTGACCAACCTGAGGCCTGAGCTGACGAAGGAGTGTCCCCTGGCTTCAGTCACCTGGGGTGCAGCGCAATGTGAGACTCCACCTCCAGAATCCATGCCGGGAGAGTCACCCACATTGGAATCTTTTCTGAAGGGGGTGAAGACTGCAACCACCATCACACCTGCTGCTGAGGCCGCCACAGCAGAGTCAGCACCCAAGCTGCACCTCCAGGAGGCTGAGCCCATGGAAACATCACCTGGATCGTTGGAGTCCTGGACGGCGGTAGAGCTCGAGCTAAGGCAAGTGCTCTCTTTTGTCTTTCTTCTTTCCCTCATAGAGCATTTTTGCCTAGCTCCAGGTGAGGAGAGCCAGCTGCAGCCACACGCTGTACCTGAGCTCGCCTCGCCGGGCTCTGCCACTGCCGGCGACCCTGACCCTTCTTTCTCCCGATCTGAGTCCTCTTCCAGGGTCACCAGAGAAAGTCTAACATTGCCAGACGGGTCTGAGGACCCAGGTTTGCCACTGGAGGGCACTGTGGGTCCAGCCTCCCCTGCCTAGGAGGTCATTGAGGGTGCAGCAGCGACTCAGCCGGGTCCCACAGCGGGTGCAGCAAGGGTCCAGCTGGGCTCCACCCTGGGTGCAACCATGGCTCGGTCGGGGTCCACCGGGGGTGCAACGTTGTCCCGGACCAGGACCACCACAGATGCAGCCATGGCCCAGCCCGGGTCCACCACGCATTCTACAGAGTCTCAGTCTTATGTCAGTACCACCGAGGGTGCCACAGGACAGTTTGTGGACACCGGGGTCTTCCTTTCGCTTTTGGAGGACTTGTGGGTGTTCCTCCTCCTTCTCTTGGGCACCATCGGGGTTCTATTTCCTCCGCTACCAGTGACCGCAGGGGTTCCTCTTCCTCTGTCTGGCCACCCACCTCTCAGCCTTCCGGTGGGTAGGCCACCGCCTCATCTGCCCTTCTGGTCCTGGTGGCTTAATCATGTAGGCAGGCCACCTGCAAGACTGATTTCCTTTGCTGGGTGGCCCATATGCCCTGGCAGGCTGCCTGACACTATTCGTAGGGCTGTCCTCTGGGCCTTGGACTCTGGCCGGCCCCCTGAACTGTCGGCCTCTTGGGAGCGGGTGGGTTAGTTTAGTTTTGGGGTTGGGAAGTGTTTATTGTATTGTATTGTGGTATTTTTCTTTTCTTGATTAATCCCTCCAAACCTGTTTTCCCCCACCTCCCGCCCTGGTTTGGTGTGTTGGCCTTCTGGGTGGGTGAGTGGGGGGCAAGCTTTGTTCTGTTTTTGATGGTACGGTGGGTGTCTGGTGTCCAACCCTTGGGGGGGGGTTGTCATGTTCGGGGTTGTTTTCAACCGCGTCTGTCACCACTCGCCGCTAACGGGCATCCACCTCAGCTGCGCGCACACCTGCACCTCGTTAGTGCACAGCTACTTATTCCACCTTGCCCTGAGCTTCGGCCTGGAGCCGTCTGTCTTCCTTCATGCTCTAACCCTCAGCAGATTCCTTCCTCCAGGCCTGCTGATCTCATCACGACACGTAAGCTGTCTATTTTGTCTCACCTGTCCTCTCAGCCTTCCCCTGTGCACAGGTGGATTTCCCGGCAGCGGACATCCTCTCCCTCGTCTTCATCACTCCTGCCACACTGCTCATCCTTGGACGCACAGCAGGACGCTGTCTCCCATGCTTGGGATCTTGCCAACGCCAGCCACCACAGTTACTGCAAGTAAGCACATTACCTTGTCACTCTCCTGTGTGGTTTGCCCAGCTAACCCCCTGCTCTATTCTCATTCATAGGGTTGCCTGGCTGCACGGCATGCTGCTCTGTCCCGGTCTACATCCTCCACCCACAATACATTCATATATTGCACACACGCATCCAAACATGTTACATTGATTGAAAATAAAGCTTTCAAATCTACCTGAGCCTGCGTGCGTGTTTCCTGGGCCAAATATTATGTCAGTACGGCTCCAGCAGAGCGGCCCAGCGGACAGCGGGCTTGCACGCTGTTTTTCCACCCGCGAGGCTCAGGTGGATATGATTGCTCACCAACAGCAAGTCATTTTCAATCAATTAACCAAAATTACTCACCGGTTAGACTGCCTGGATCCCCAGCAGGCGTTCCCCCCGGTTCCTCAAGGCGCCTTGGCTCCGGTCGCTTCCACAGCTGGCCAGCCTAGCTCGGGAACGCCGACCCGGCTCACACCTATTCCGACCCCCGCTCGCTTCAACGGGAAGCTCGGTGGGGCACGGGGGTTTATTCTGCAATGTGAGTCGGTGTTCTTGCGTGTTCCTGGGGATTTTCCCTCAGACCACAGCCGAATTGGCTACATGGCTAACCTCTTGGAGGGACGAGTGTTAGCTTGGGCTTACGCCGTCATGTCGAAGCCCAGCTACATGAACCTCTCCTATGGCCAGTTCTTGCTGAACTTTCTCAAGGTATTTGACCACTCGCATTGTGACAGCGTCCTCGCCGACTGACTCCTTAGTCTTCAACAGGGAGGCCGATCGGCAGCGGATCACGCTGTTGACTTCCGGGTGGCAGCGTAGGAGGTAGGCTGGGGAGAGGCAGCTCTCTGCAGCATTTTCCTCCATAGCCTCAGTTCTGGTCTGTGGACAAATTGGCCAGCCGGGATCTCCCTGGGTGGCTGTCCGAGCTAATCTCTCTGAGAATTAGCTTGGACAACAGGCTGCGGGAGCGGACCGCCGAGCGGAAGTCTGTCCGCCACTCGTGCGGATTCTCCTTCCACGCTCCTCAGTTTCGCCCCCTGGCGTTACCAGCTCCGGGGTCCGCAGAAGAGCCAGAGCCTATGGTAATCGGGCGCACCAGGATCCCTCTAGCAGAGAGACAACGCCGGCGGAAGCGGGGTCTCTGCATGTATTGCGGAGGCAACCAGCATGCCATGGAGCAGTGCCCGGTTAGACCCAGATGAGGGGGCCCGCGAGTCACTGTAGGGGGCCTCACGGATTCTAACTGGTCAAACCCCCTATCCTGTTGCACACTGCCCATACGATTCTGCCACAACTCCACCGGGCATTTCACGCATGCACTGGTGGATTCAGGGGCAGAGCAGAGTTTTATTTCCAAGAGCCTGGCAACCCGTTTGGGCATACCCTGTCTACCACTGTCTACACCCCTCAACTTGGTCACTCTCTCTCGTTCTCCCCTGGGAGTAGTGACGCAACTCACCAAGCCAGTTCCCATCATCATCTCTGGCAATCACCGTGAGGATCTAGCCCGGTTTGTCCTGCCCTCCTCTTTGGACCGTGTCATCCTGGGCTACCCATGGCTGCGTTTGCACAACCCCGTCCTTGATTGGAGAACCGGCAGTGTCCTTTCATGGAGCTCCTTTTGCCTGGGCACCTGTCTTCAGTCTGCGGACTTCAGTCTGCAGACTTGGGAGTAGCCTTTAGTAAGTCCAGAGCCAAGTCCCATCCTCCTTACCGGCCATATGACTGCGCGATCAACCTCCGTCCAGGGGCCCCCTTGCCATCTGGCCGCTTGTACAGCCTCTCTGCACCTGAACGGGAGGCGATGGATACCTATATCAAAGAGTCGCTCAGTGCTGGGATCATCCACCCCTCTTCGTCTCTGCTCGGCGCGGGCTTCTTCTTCATGTCCAAGAAGGATGGGTCCCTGCGTCCCTGCATTGACTTTAGAGTGCTGAATGACATCACCATCAAGGATCGCTACACCTTGCCGCTCATGGACACCGCCTTCCACTCCCTCCAGGGGGCGACCTGGTTCACGAAGCTAGACCTCCGCAGCGCTTACCATCTCTTTCGGATCCGGGAGGGAGACGAATGGAAGACGGCCTTCAGGATGCTCAGCGGTCATTTCGAGTATCTTGTGATGCCATTTGGGCTCACCAACGCACCTGCCGTTTTCCAGCGTCTCATAAACGACGTCCTACGAGATTTCCTGGGAGTCTTTGTCTTTGTTTATTTAGACGACATACTCATCTTCTCCAAATCACGGGAGGAGCACCAGGCTCATGTAAGGCGGGTCCTGCAACGGCTGCTGGAGAATCGACTGTACATCAAGGTGGAGAAGTGCGAGTTCTACGCCCGGACCACCTCCTTCCTAGGGTTCGTCATCTCGCACAACCAGATTCTTCCCGACCCCGCTAAGGTTAAAGCGGTGGTCGCGTGGCCCACGCCGACCTCCAGGAAGCAGGTGCAGCAGTTTATTGGCTTCACTAACTTCTACCGGCGCTTTGTCCCCAACTTCGGTGCCATTGTCACCCCCCTGACCCGCCTCACTTCATCGAAGGTGCCCTTCCAGTGGTCCGAGGAGGCAGCCGCCGCCTTCAAGACTCTCCAGGCGGAGTTCTCGTCCTCCCGGGTCCTGACCCAGGTTGACCCCGCGCTGCAGTGCCTGGTGGAGGTCTACATGTCCCACACAGGGGTGGGGGCAGTGCTCTCTCAGCGCTCGCCAGTGGACAGAGTCAAGCGGCCCTGCGCCTTCTTCTCTCGGCGATTATCTGCGGCGGAGCGCAACTATGACATCGGCGACAGGGAGCTCCTCGCTGTCAAGCTCACGTTGCAGGAGTGGCGTCACTGGTTGGAGGGGGCAGCTGAGCCTTTTGTGGTCTGGATAGACCACAAGAACCTCAAGTATTTGAGGTCAGCGCAGCGCCTGAATGCCCGCCAGGCGCGCTGGTCTCTATTCTTTGCTCGTTTTCAATTTACCATCACGTACCGTCCAGGCTCGAAGAATGGGTTGCCTGACGCTTTATCCAGGCAGTTCACCCCTGAAGATCCAGAGGAGTCGGAACACACCATCCTTCCCAGCTCATGCGTTGTGGGGGCGGTTTCCTGGTCCATCAAGGACAAGATCCGAAGGGCTCAGGAGATGGAACCGGACCCTGGCGGTGGTCCAGAGGGTAGGCTCTTCATTCCTTCGGCGGTTCAAGGAGAGGTGATTCACTGGGTCCATACCTCCAAGCTCGCCTGTCACTCTAGCATCACCCGTCTGGTGAATCTGCTGCAACGCTCGTTCTGGTGGCCGGGTCTCCAGAAGGACGTCACCAACTACGTCCGGGCTTGCCCCCAGTGCGCTACCGGCAAGTCCCAAAACTCTCCGCCTGTGGGTCTACTCCAGCCCCTGCCGGTCCCAGGCAGGCCCTGTTAACACATCGCCCTTGACTTTGTCACCAGCCTTCCAGTCTTTAACACCTATGACACAGTCCTGACAATTGTAGATCGATTTTCTAAGGCATCCCATTTTGTGCCTCTTCGGGGTCTCCCTTCGGCACGTGAGACAGCTGACCTCCTGGTCCAACATGTTGTCAGGCTGCACGGGATCTCGCTGGACGTGGTATCGGACTGGGGCCCTCAGTTTGTCTCCCAGGTTTGGAGGTGCTTCTGCAACGCCTTGGGGGCTACGGTTAGTCTCTCCTCTGGTCAGCACCCCCAGTCCAATGGACAATGCGAACGCACTAAGCAGGAGTTGGAAGCTGCCCTGCGCTGCGTGACCTCCTCCAATCCATCTTCCTGGAGCTCCTATTTGGCCTGGGTGGAATATGCCCACAACTCGGCGCAATCTTCAGCTACTGGTGTGTCACCATTTGAGGCGTCCTTGGGGTACGATCCCCCTTGTTTCCCGAGCAGGAGGGTGAGTTGACTGTCCCCTCTGTCCAGGCACACATGAGACGCTGCCGGAGTGTGAGGACCAAGACAAAGGATGCGCTTTTACGCACGGCGGCGCGCAACAGTTCCACCGCCAATCGCCACAGGAGGCCAGCTCCTGATTATCAGGTGGGTCAACGGGTTTGGCTCTCATCCCAAGATATCAACCTCAAGGCTGAGAAGAGGAAGCTAGCGCCGCGATTTCTTGGCCCTTTTGTGATCACTAAAATTGTCAACCCGGTGGCTGTGCGCTTGGCCCTCCCTCCCTCCCTCCCTACGTGTGTGTCCCACCATCCACTGACATAATGCACGGCTCAGGAGACACACACACACAGGCTCAGAGTAGCTCAAATAGCTTTATTGACAACAAGGGTGTATGAATGTGTGTCTGCGGGATGTGAATGTGTTGGTGGCGGCGTCTGCTTCAGGCACAGAGGCAGGAGACCGTACAGCCGGACAACCCTATGGGAAAAGCACAAGGAGAAGGGTGACGGGCACACACCAACACAGGAGATAAACAAGTTGGAGAGGAGCTTACTTGGAGAGGGCAGATGACTGGCACAGCAAGGAACGAGGTCCGGTAGACAGCCACCTGGAGAGCCCGGTGCAGCAGCGAGGATTAGGCGATGGAGAGGAATAGTCCGCCGCCGGGAAATCCACCTGTGCACAGGGGAGCAGACTTGGAAGAGAAAAAGGTAAGATCGTCTTACCGCTATGTTTGCTGATGATGAGACGGAACTCACAGCAATGCGTAATGAAGTCTGACGGCTTCAGGCCGAAGCCCAGGGCGAGGCGGCTTAAATCCCTCGCCGCTGATGATGTGCAGGTGTGCGTGCAGCTGGCGCCACTGATGAGCAGCGCGGCATGACAGTACTCCCCCCTCTAGCAGCGCCTCCTGGCGATGGCTTCTCTGGGTGCGCTCGGTGGAATTCAGCGATGAGCGATGGGTCCAACACAAACGACGAGGGTACCCACTGCTGATGTTCAGGCCCATAGCCCTCCCAGTCCACCAAGTACTGCAACCCACGACCCCGGCGCCGGGAGTCCAGGATGGAGGAGACAGGCCAGGCCGGATGGCCATCAATCATCCGGGGCGCGGGTTGCGCAGCAGCAGGAAGGCAAAGGGGGTCGGAGACTGCCAGCTTCACCTTGGACACGTGGAAGGTGGGGTGGATGCGGAGGGAGGGGGGAATAGCTACACGCACAGCGACCGGGTTGATGATCCTGGTGATGGGGTATGGGCCCATAAAACGCTGTGCCAGCTTCCTCCTCTCGCCCTTTAAAATCACGTCCTGGGTCGACACGTAGACTTGCTGACCAACTCTGTACGCCGGGGCAGGTCTTCTGTGCCGGTCTGCCACGGCTCTGTTGCGCTCCGCCGTGCGTAAAAGCGCATTGCGCGCTGACGCCCAGATGGAGCGGAACTGCCTGAGATGTGCCCGTACTGAGGGGACAGTCACCTCACTCTCCTGCGCCGGGAGCAGCGGGGGGTCGTAACCCAGGGATACCTTAAAGGGGGACATCCCTGTAGCAGAAGAGCGAGCGGTGTTGTGGGCGTATTCAACCCAGGCAAGGTGGTTACTCCAGGAAGTTGGTTTGGACGCCGTGACGCAGTGGAGCGCAGCCTCCAGCTCCTGGTTGGTCCGCTCACACTGCCCGTTGGTTTGGGGGTGATGGCCGGAGGAGAGGCTCACCTTGGCTCCCAGGGCGTTGCAGAACGACCTCCAAACCTCTGAAGCAAATTGGGGCCCCCGGTCCGAGACCACGTCCACCGGAATCCCATGCAGCCTGACCACGTGCTGGATTAGGAGGTCCGCCGTCTCCAGGGCAGTTGGGAGACCTCGTAGGGGGACGAAGTGTGCCGCCTTGGAGAAGCGGTCCACGATGGTCAGGACGGTGTCGAAGGTGTTCGAGACTGGGAGTCCGGTGACGAAATCCAGGGCGATATGCAACCAGGGCCTGCCAGGGACGGGCAGAGGCTGGAGCAAACCCGCTGGAGGGGCATTTCCTGATTTGTTGGTGGCACACACTGGACAGGCCCGGGCGTAGCCGGCAGCGTCCCTCCGCAGGCCCGGCCACCAGAAGGACCGCTGGAGGAGGTCAATCATCCGGGAAGAGCCAGGGTGGCAGGTGAGCTTGGATGTGTGCAACCAGTGGATGACCTCCCCCCGAACCGTGGATGGCACGAACAGCCTCCCCTCCGGTCCGCCGCCAGGGTCAGGTTCCACTTCCTGCGCTCTCCGGATCTTGCTCTCAATGTCCCAGGTGACGGCTCCCACGACGCACGACCTGGGTAGGATGGTGTGGACCGTGTCCTCCGACTCCTCAGGGGCGAATTGCGAATTGCCTAGAGGGCAGGCCGTTCTTGGAGCCAGGCCTGAAGGTGATGGTGAATTGGAACCTGGCAAAGAACAAGGACCAGCGCGCCTGGCGGGCGTTCAGGCGCTTGGCAGATCTTAGGTACTCCAAGTTCTTGTGGTCCGTCAGGACCACGAACGGCAGGCTCGCCCCCTCTAGCCAGTGATGCCACTCCTGTAGTGCGAGCTTGATGGCGAGGAGCTCTCTGTCCCCAACGTCGTAATTCCGTTCTGCTCGGGACAAGCACCGGGAGAAGAAGGCGCAGGGCTGCTTGGTTCCGTCATCTGGCGACCGGTGGGATAGAACCGCCCCCACTCCTGTGTCCGAAGCGTCCACTTCCACGATGCACTGCAGCACAGGGTTGACTTGGCTAAGGACCCGGGAGGAGGAGAACTCCGCCTTCAGCGCCTGAAAGGCAGCCACGGCCTCTTCGGTCCACCGGAACGGGACCTTAGGGGACGTGAGGCGGGTCAGCGGACCGACGATGGTGCCAAAATTTGGGACGAAGCAGCGGTAGAAATTTGCAAACCCGACGAACTGCTGCACCTGTTTTCTTGATGCAGGTGTGGGCCATTCCACCACTGCCTTCACCTTCTCTGGGTCCGGAAGCACCTGGTCGTGGGAGATGATGAACCCGAGGAAGGATGTTGTCTTCGCGTAGAACTCACATTTTTCGGCCTTCACATACAACCGGTTCTCCAGCAGTCTTTGGAGGACCCGCCTCACGTGGACCCGGTGCTCGTCCCTGGATTTGGAGAAGATGAGAATGTCATCCAGGTAGACGAACACAAAAAGGCCAATGAAATCCCGGAGGACGTCATTAATAAGGCGCTGAAAGACGGCTGGAGCGTTGGTCAACCCGAACGGCATCACCAGGTACTCGAAGTGGCCGTTCGGGGTACGGAAGGCTGTCTTCCACTCATCTCCCTTCCAGATCCGGACGAGGTGGTATGCACTGCATAGATCCAGCTTGGTGAACCAAGTTGCCCCCTGGAGGGAGTGGAAGGCGGTGTCCATGAGGGGCAGGGTGTAGCGATCCTTCTCCGTGATGTCGTTTAAGGCACGATAGTCGATGCAAGGACGGAGGGACCCGTCCTTCTTACCCACGAAGAAGAATCCTGCCCCCACAGGTGATGACGATGGGCGGATTATCCCAGCACTCAGCGACTCCTTGAGGTAAGCGTTCATGGTCTCCTTCTCCGGCGCTGACAGGCTGTAGAGTTGCCCAGAGGGTAAGGGTGCCCCCTGGCAAATGTTAATTGCGCAGTCATAGGGCCTATGAGGAGGAAGAGACATCGCCTTGGACTTGCTGAATACCATACCCAGGTCGTGAAATTCCAATGGCACCAGGGACAGGTCCGGGGGCGCAGCGTCCGTAGGGGTAGGAGGAGAGGACGGAGAGCAGGCAGCGGACTGTAGACAGGTGCTCATGCAGAATGTGCTCCATGCCGACACCCCGGCGGACTTCCAATCCAAAACGGGGTTGTGGAGGCGTAGCCAGGGATACCCCAGGATGACGGACGACACAGAGTTGGGCAGGACGTAGAAGGTTATCTCCTCCTGGTGGTTTCCAGAGATGATAACTGGAACGGGGATGGTCTGGTGTGTTACTCTCCCCAGGGAGACACGGGAGAGGTTGACCAGGGAGATAGGGGTTTTTAGCGCCTGGCAGTGGATGCCCAATCGGGTTGCCAGGCTTCGTGAAATAAAGCTGCCCTCCACGCCCGAATCCACTAGTGCATGAGTGAGATGCCCAGTGGAGTTGTGACAAAATCGGATGGGCAGCTTCAATTGAGTGAGGGGACTTAACCAATTGACATCCGCGAGGCCCCCTACAGTGACTCGCGGACCCCGCCGTTTGGCTTGTGGACAAAGCTTTACCGTGTGTTGACTATCCCCGCAATACATGCAGAGATTCAACTCACGGCGGCGTTGTCTCTCTGCCGGGGAGAGCTTTGTCCAGCCCGTCACCATCGGCTCCGACTCGTCGGGGCGCGATGGTGGCGGCGTCGCCAGGGGGCGAGCTTGGAACGGGTGCGACGAGGCTCCACGAGGGCGAGAAGAAGACGACTTCCGCCCCGAGGAGCGCTCGCGCAGCCTGTTATCCAAACTGATGGCAAGGGACGTTAGCTCCGCTAGAGTCTCCGGGATATCCCATCCAGCCAGTTCATCCCTCAGATCATCGTTGAGACTGCGGAGGAAAAGGCCACAGAGGGAGCGTTCCTCCCAGCCCAATTCCTCCGCCGCTACCCGGAAGTCGACCGCATAGTCCGCTGCCAACCGGCTTCCCTGCTGGAGGCTGAGAAGCCGATCGACCTGGACCGTCTCGGTAAGAGAGTGGTCAAAGACCTCCAGGAAGCATCTCACGAATTGGTCATACGTGAGGGTGGCATAACTGGGCCTCGCCATTACGGCGTAAGTCCAAGTTAGTGCCCGCCCCTCTAGGAGATTCCCGATATAACCAATTCGGCTATGATCTGAAGGAAAGTCTCCGGGAACACGGTGGAACACGGACTCACACTGCATTATGAACCCCCGCGCTCCGCCGAGCTTACCACTAAAGCGGGCGGGGGTTGGAATGGGCGTGAGCCGAGTCAGTGCTCCCGGAGCCTGCTGGACGGCCACTGGAGCAGCAGGAGCCGCGCCACCCTGACGAGCCGGGGGGAACGGCTGTTGGGAAACCAAGCGGTCCAATCGGTTAGTTATACTGATTAATTGATTGAGTGTCACCTGTTGCTGATAAGCTATTTGGTCCACTCGAGCCTCGAGAGTGGTAAGCCGGTGTGCGAGCCCGCCATCTGCCGAGCCGCTCTGCTGAAGCCGTACTGACATAATGCACGGCTCAGGAGACGCACACACACAGGCTCAGAGTAGCTCAAATAGCTTTATTGACAACAAGGGTGTATGAATGTGTGTCTGCGGGATGTGAATGTGTTGGTGGCGGCGTCTGCTTCGGGCACAGAGGCAGGAGACCGTACAGCAGGACAACCCTATGGGAAAAGCACAGGGAGAAGGGTGACGGGCACACACCAACACAGGAGATAAACAAGTTGGAGAGGAGCTTACTTGGAGAGGGCAGATGACTGGCACAGCAAGGAACGAAGTCCGGTAGACAGCCACCTGGAGAGCCCGGTGCAGCAGCAAGGATTAGGCGATGGAGAGGAATAGTCCGCCGCCGGGAAATCCACCTGTGCACAGGGGAGCAGACTTGGAAGAGAAAAAGGTAAGATCGTCTTACCGCTATGTTTGCTGATGATGAGACGGAACTCACAGCAATGCGTAATGAAGTCTGACGGCTTCAGGCCGAAGCCCAGGGCGAGGCGGCTTAAATCCCTCGCCGCTGATGATGTGCAGGTGTGCGTGCAGCTGGCGCCGCTGATGAGCGGCGCGGCGTGACATCCACGTGTCTAAGATTAAACCTGTTCTTTCCAATCCACTCTGCCCCCCTCCTAGGTCGCCTCCCGCTCCTAGGATGATCGACGGTGACCCGGGGTGGGGTGTTACCTCCATCTTGGACTCCCAGCGCCGGGGTCATGGGCTACAATACCTGGTGGATTGGGAAGGTTATGGGCCGGAGTGGAGATCCTGGGTGTGCTCTACGTGGGTGTTGGATCAAGATCTCATCGCGGAGTTTCACCGGGCGCACCCAGGTAAGCCAGCGGCAGGTGGCGCTGCTAGGGGGGGGAGTACTGTCACCACTCGCCGCTCACGGGCATCCACCTCAGCTGCGCGCACACCTGCACCTCGTTAGTGCACAGCTACTTATTCCACCTCGCCCTGAGCTTCGGCCTGGAGCCGTCTGTCTTCCTTCGTGCTCTAACCCTCAGCGGATTCCTTCCTCCAGGCCTGCTGATCTCATCACGACATGTAAGCTGTCTATTTTGTCTCACCTGTCCTCTCAGCCTTCCCCTGTGCACAGGTGGATTTCCCGGCAGCGGACATCCTCTCCCTCGTCTTCGTCACTCCTCTGCCACACTGCTCATCCTTGGACGCACAGCAGGACGCTGTCTCCCAGGCTTGGGATCTTGCCAACGCCAGCCACCACAGTTACTGCAAGTAAGCACATTACCTTGTCACTCTCCTGTGTGGTTTGCTCAGCTAACCCCCTGCTCTATTCTCATTCATAGGGTTGCCTGGCTGCACGGCGTGCTGCTCTGTCCCGGCCTACATCCTCCACCCACAATACATTCATATATCGCACACACGCATCCAAACACATTACATTGATTGAAAATAAAGCTTTCAAATCTACCTGAGCCTGCGTGCGTGTTTCCTGGGCCGAATATTATGTCAACGTCCATGACCCATGGCTGTAGGTTGATCATTGCTTATTAATTCCAGCTGGCAGATTGAGCCTTGCTCTCTGCCAGCCCTACGGTCACGCCTCCTCCTCTTGCAAGACATTTACCGGCTATTTTCCATCACCACATGCACACACATGCACGCTCCCACGCACGCGCGCACGCACGCACACACACTCACACATGCACATGTGCACACATCCAATCATTCACGCACCTGCTTGCCACATGGATGTGTCCACTTGCCTTCATTAGTGTATTGTATACTTATAGGGTGGCAATGTGACCAGTCAGTGTGGCAGCTTAAGTCAACATTGGACATCCTGGCTCACTGAGTATTGGCTCCTTTCCTTTTTGGACTTCACTTTGTTGTACTTCAGAGCCTTTCCACTCCAACATTATTGTAAGTCTTCTTTTGTGCCTTTTCCCTCCACTCCTGCCTGCCTGGAGCGCGTTTGGCATTTCATCCAAGCCAATAAAGTTTGTAGCCAGTTGTCTCACTCATTTTCAACAGTGACTGTTATTTGGACATTTTGTGTATATTTTTCTCCCTGTTAATAAACTTGTTACTTTACTGCATTTTGGGCTCACTGCCAATTTATATGTCCGCTGTGAGATCACGCAGTGGACATGACAGTAAGTCTGACGAATTTCTTTGTTTGTTTATATTGTATTGATTTTCTGGTTCATATACTTTAAAGATAACAAAAACCCGGACTTCCGGTTATGGCTGCCACGTAGGACGGACGTGTCTCGCTCTGCTCTGCTCCTGGAGAAAAAAAATCGGCAAATAACTTTCTCATTTGGGACAGAACGTATCCCAGCGTTCGGGCGAGGATATGTCGGCGAAGCCTAAGGCTGGAAAACCAGGTAAAGGAAAAAGCGAGCCGCCGAAACAGTCCAAATTAACGGACTTTCAGGTCTGTGACGCAGCAAATAAAACTCCATATATGGCGGAGGAGGCTGGCAACGGTGCGATGTCTGCGCGGGGAGGCGCAGATGCGCTGATGGCTGCCATGAGTTCAATGAGAGCGGACTTTTCCTCTAGATTTGATGGGATTATGACAGCGTTGGAAGGAATAAGAAAGGAATTGGGTGACTGTGTAGAACGAACGGCGCAGATGGAGCTCCGTCTCGCTAGTGCTGAAGATGACGTCACCCGTCTTCAATTAAAGGTGCGCACTTTGGAAAAAAAAAATAAATCTCTGGAAGATAATATTTTGGATTTGGAATCTCGGTCGAGACAGAATAACTTGAGGCTGGTGGGTCTTCCAGAGGAATCAGAAGGTCGGGACGTATGTTCCTTTCTGGAAAAGTGGATTCCGGAGGTGCTGGGCAGCGAGGAGTTGCAATCAGCAGTGGTTCTGGAAAATGCACATCGTATTGGCCCACGGAGAGATAAGGGACCGCCGAGGACCTTAATTATGAAGTTTCTTAGCAACAGAGACAGGATGAAGATCTTCAACGCTGCACGAGCTAAAGGAGAGATTAAACACCAGGACCAGCAGGTGCGGTTCTACCCAGATTTGGCCACAGGAATCCAGCAATTGAGGAAGCAGTTTGATCCCGTACGTAAGGAGCTGCGCAACCTTGGGATTCGTCATGGTGTAATCTATCCTGCGAGACTGCTGACCACGTATGAGGGCAGAACCCACATCTTCAAGACCCCAGAGGAGGCGCAGGAGTTCATCAAGAAGATCAAAGAAGAAGAAGAGACTGGTGGGAGCTAAGCATGAACAAAATATAAGGTAGAATAATTAAGCATTTGCACAGGCATCTGACTGACTTGAAGTAAATAGTAAGTTTACAAAATATAGATTGTATTATATATTAAAAAAACAAAACAAAAACAAAACAAACAAAAAAAACTATGATGTACAAAGTTGTTAAAAATTTTGGAGTTAAGTTGGAAAACTACAGAGGAGAGTTAATGTTACGTCATTAAAAGCAGTAGAGTTAGGGTGATTGGGAGGATGAAGAAGGAGTGGCTTAGGCTGTTCCCCGTGGGTGTGGAACGGTCGATGGCTATATCGGGAGACAGAATTTTTCTTTTGATTTTGGGGGGTTTGCCACAAGTGTGGGAAGGGGAAATTTGTTTGTGTGTAGTTTGTAGGATGAATGTTCAACCACTCATGTTTTTGCTTCTCTGTATGAGCATGTTTACACTGCAAGGTAATCCCAAACTCTCTATTGATCATAAACCAAAGTGTTAATCTTAATTTAACTTCATGGAATTGCAGAGGTCTACAAAACTTAAAAAAACTTAAACAAGTTATGAATAAAATAAAAGACATGGGTTCAAAAATTGTGTTTTTACAAGAAACTCATCTAATAGAGGAGGATGTTAAAAGAATTAGGAGTAGATGGCAAGGAAGTGTATTCACCTCTTCATTTTCATCCCGAGCCAGGGGAGTTATGACTCTCATACATAAATCAGTTCCTTTTCAAGTGAAAAATGTAATTGGAGACAAATTTGGAAGATATGTAATCATTCAAGGTTCTTTGCTATTAGAAAATATAAATCTTGTGAACTTATATGGTCCCAATATAGATGATCAGAAGTTCTTTGCTAATTTATTTCTTATTTTATCATCACTTACAGGGCAACATATAATAGCAGGGGATTTTAATTGTACATTGAATCCAGGTATAGATAGATCAACAGGACTGGATTGTACGCACATTGGATGTAGGATGACTATTAATCATTTTATGAAAGAATTGAGATTGTTAGATATATGGAGAGAAATGAAACCACAAGTTAAAGCCTATTCTTGTTATTCCAGTACCTACAAGACATTCTCACGTATTGATTATTTTTTGATTTCCACAGAATTAAGGTCCAAGATTCAAAACTGCTTTTATGATAACATCGTGATCTCTGATCATGCACCCTGTTGTCTAATATATGTAGATAAAAAATTGACAAAGGAATCAGGTAGATGGCAATTTCAGCATAAATGGCTTCAGGATGAGGAATTTGTCAAGTATATAGAAAAACAGATAGACGAGTTCTTTGACATCAATACTACACAAACATCAGCATGTGTAAAGTGGGAAGCTTTCAAAGCTTTTATTAGGGGACATATTATTAGTTATACAGGATCAAAATCTAAGAAGACTCGAGAGGAGAGAGCTAAATTGGAACATAAAATAAAAAGTCTTCAGGAAAAAGTGTATGCAGGAAGTGACCCAAGGTTGGAGAATGAATTACTGATTTTGAGAGCTGAATACGACAAAAAATCAGCGAATAGAGCTGCCTCGAGTCTTCTAAGATTGAAACAATCTTTTTATGAACAAGGTGAAAAATCAGGAAAATTATTAGCATGGCAGATTAAACAATTAGAAATTAAAACACCAATTACCAGTATTATAAGTTACGGACAGGTAGTTATAGATCCTTTAGAAATTAATAGAGCCTTTAGAGATTACTATGAAAAATTATATGATACCAAAAATGAACCTGATTTAACAAAACTAAATGGGTTTTTGAACGAACTATCTATACCGTGTATTCCAAATGAAAACAGGGAGATATTGGAGTCTAAAATTAGTCAAGAAGAAGTTGGGCTAGCCATTGATAATATGAAATCAGGAAAAAGTGCAGGACCAGATGGTCTTCCAGTTGACCTTTATAAAAAATTTAAGAATACATTAATGAAACCTTTTTTGGAAATGGTTCTAGAAGCATTTCAAAATAATAATTTACCATCATACATAAATAATGCCTTAATTATACTGCTGCCAAAACCAGGTAAGCCCTCTAATAAATGTGAAAATATGAGACCAATAAGCCTATTAAACACCGACCTTAAGATAATCTGTAAAATTTTAGCAAGACGAATACAAGAAATTTTACCAAATATTATTAATCGAGATCAGAATGGCTTTATAAAGGGTAGACAAGGCTTCCATAATGTAAGAAGACTATTTAATATTATTTATTTTAATAAAGAAGCACCGGATACAGCTCTCCTATCATTGGACGCCGAAAAGGCCTTTGATAGAGTTGAATGGCCCTTTCTTTTTGAAGTCCTACAAGGGTTTGGACTTGGAAATAATTTCATAAAATGGGTTCAAATAATATACAATAATGCTACAGCAGAAATCCTAACAAATAACAATATTTCAAAACCAATAAAAATCAATAGAGGATGTCGACAAGGCTGTCCACTTTCACCTTTACTGTTTACTATGGCAATTGAACCTTTAGCGATAGCGATACGTTTACATTCACAAATATATGGAATTAAAGTTGGACCAACAGAACATAAAATCTCCCTGTACGCCGATGATATAATTTTGTTTATGTCGAATCTAAAAAAAATCAATTCCAACCTTGTTGAATTTAATAAAGAATTTTGGGGAAATATCAGGATATAAAATAAATAAAACTAAATCTTCAATATTAATGCTAAATGAGACCCAGAGAAATTACCCAGCCCCTGAGGTAAATCAATTCAATGTTGTAAATCAGTTTAAATATTTAGGAATCCAAATTGTGCCTAAGCTAGAATCAGTCGCCAGTGTCAACTATGAAGCCTTAATGTCAGATATCAATGAGTTAACTCAGAGATGGATGTCACTACCAATGTCGATGATCGGGAGAATCAATATACTTAAAAGTAATATTTTACCTAAAATACTTTATTTATTTCAATACATTCCCTTATCACCACCTTTAGATCTATTCTCAAGAATAAAAAAAAAGTTAGTGGAATTTATATGGAACAACAGGAGGGCTAGATTACGTTTGTCTTTATTATATTTACCATTTGATCGTGGAGGTCTGAAATGTCCAAATTTTATGTTGTATTATTGGTCGGCACAACTGAGGTCTATGACATATTATTTTTCATCAAATGATCTCCCTCACTGGACTGAAATGGAATCATACAATTTACCTTTACCTCTTCCCATATTCATATACTCAGATTCGGCAAAAAAATTACAAAAACAAGTTAAAAATCCATTTGTAAAGCATATGATCAAAATATGGTGTGAAGCTAAAAACTATTTAAAAGAACCACAGTTATTGTCACAATTTAGTCCAATATGGGGTAATCAATATTTTAAACCAGGGAGAGCGGACGCTGTATTTAAAGTATGGAATTTAAAAGGGATACAAAAGATTCAGGATTTATATTTGCCATGTGCAGATAACATAATGTCTTTTGAAGAGCTGAGGATCAAATTTAATCTCAATAGAACACATTTTTTTAAATATCTTCAACTTAGAAACTTTATTCGATCAAATCAAAATAAAGCTCTCACTCGACCTATTTATTCATCCTTGGAAAAAATGATGATGAAAGATAGTAAAAGAAAGGGTATTATTTCAGAGTTTTATAACTCATTGACACTATCTTCAAGTGAAAATTCACTGAAAAGATTAAACTACTGGAAAGAAGATCTGCAAACTGAAATTTCAGAGGAACAATGGGAATTGGCTTGTACAGAAGCTCAAACCAAATCAATAAATGCACGCCTTAAATTGATACATTTCAAATGGTTAATGCGGATGTATGTTACACCGGAGGAGTTAAATAGATATAACAAAAATATACCGGATACATGCACAAAATGCATGGAAAGTAAAGGAACCCTATTTCATTGTTTATGGGAATGTAGATTAATAAGAATGTTTTGGGAAGAGGTGAGGGTAACAATTGAAAAAATAATCTCAAAACAAATCATATTGAATCCTAAACTGTTTTTGTTGGGTCTGTACCCAGAAAAGCATAATTTTAATAAAAGTGAAAGAACATTCATAGACCTCAGTTTGCTTAATGCCAAAAAATGTATTGCACTATTATGGAAAAAGACTCATAGACCAGATGTGACTCAGTGGTTAAGACAGATGTTAACAAACCTTCCATTAGAAAGAATAACATATATACTGAAATCAAAGGAAATTGTGTTTGAGAATATATGGAGACCTTTTATTGATTATGTAAAAAATTTAAACATAACTCTTGAAGAAGAAGGTGAATGATGTGTGTGGACCTTGTAAATTCCAAACTGGTGAACATAATATGTATACTTATGTATTGGATTGTCTAGACTAAACAGAGGAGCATTGTTGAAGATTTGATTTTGTTGGTGGTTGTTGGTGTTTTTAGTGTATTTTTTTTTTTGTAGTACTTTAGTGTTAGTGTTTGATTGTTTGTATCATGTTTGTTAAAAAAAAAAGGTTCAATAAAGATATTGTGGAAAAAAAAAGATAACAAAAACCCCAAAACAAAAAACGGTGACAAAAACCAAAACCATCCTTTGTGTAAATATGTCCAAAATCTGCTTTTGACTGAAAGTTATGTAATTCGATATAGCTGCTGTGGCATTATGCAAATTAGATGTGTAAATTTACTCCTGTCTTAAACTTTGGATCATAGTCTACATCTTTCTAATTGACAGTAAGCCATTATCTCTTATCACTTTCAAGTTATAGCTTTGGAAATCTCTGACATTTGAACTGAATCTTGAAAAAAATCTTGACGGCACAACGGAATGCTTCAGGCAGTCAAACAGTTAATATCAGAGATGATATGAACCTGAGATAGCATAAGCCTATGTACAATGTGCAAATGAGCAATGTAAAAATTAGCACCCAGTGTGAGAATTTCTCTGTAATGATATTACCCAGTAGACTGTACAATGATAATTTAGCAGCAGAGATGATATGGACATGAGACGGGGTGAGACTATGTACACTCTGCAAGTGAGCAATGTGCAAATTTAGCAACCATTGTGTGAATTCCTATTTGCAAAGCTGTGTCCAGATGTTATTTATTCAGGAGTCTGATTTCAGTGGAAAGAAGGAGTTTTTTAGTCTTCATGTCCTGCATTTCACACTTCTGTACCTCCGGACTGAGGGTAGAAGTGTGAACATTCTGTCCCTGGGGGTGGGTGGGGTCCTGGAAGATGGCGGAAGCTCTCCTTTGGACTCTGCGGTGGTAGATGCTCTGCAGAGAGGGGAGTGGAGTCCTGATGATCTTCGCTGTTTTGACCACTCTCTGCAGGCGTTTGCGGTCCAGGGCAGTAGTGTTGCCATACCATGCAGTGATGCAGTTGGTCAAGACACTCTTGATGATGCAGCTGTAGAAATTGTTGAGGATCTTGGGGAACATGCCAAACTTCTTCAGCCTCCTCAGAAAGTACAGCCGCCGTTGAGCTCTCTTAACCAGCTTTATGGTGTTGAGTGCCCACGTAAGGTCCTGGCTGATGTGGATGCCCAGGTATTTAAAGCTGCTCATCCTCTCCACCTCAAGCTTCCGGATCAACTGCGACAGATGGGGTCTCCTCATCCCTTTCCTCATGTCCACTATCATCTCCTTCGTCTTGTTGGTGTTGAGGGTGAGGTTGTTGTCCTCACACCATGACACCAGGCTAGCTACCTCCCTCCTGTAGGATGCTTCATTACCATCAGTGATGCGTCCAATCACTGCTGTGTCATCCGCAAACTTTAAGATGTCCTTGTGGGAGGCAACACAGTCATGGGTGAAGAGGCTGTAGAGGATGGGGCTGAGAACATACAGTAACCCTGTGGGACACCTGTGTTTGTGATGATGCTGGCTGAGGTCCTGTTATCCATCCTGACAGACTGAGGCCTGCCAGTCAGAAAGTCCAGTAGCCAGTCATAGAGGGTGGGGTGCAGGCCAAGTGAAGATAGTTTGTTGGTGAGTCTGTGGGGGATGACCGTGTTAATGGCTGTAATCGACAAAGAGCATCCTGATGTAGGAGTCTTTACCTTCCAGGTGGGAGAGAGAATAATGGAGTGCTGCAGCAATGGTGTCTGAGGTGGACCTGTTGGGCCGGTAGGCGTACTGCAGGGGATCCAGGGGATCTGGTATGCTATCATGAATGAGGAGCAGCACCACTCTCTCAAAGCCCTTCATGATGATTGGAGCAAGTGCTACCGGCCTGTAATCATTCAGACAGGTCGGTGAGCTCTTTTTGGGAAGGGGGACAATTGTTGTGGTTTTGAATCAGGAGGGGACTATGTTCTGGTTGAGGGAGAGGGTGAAGATTGCTGTGAGAACATCAGTCAGCTCAGCAGCACATGTTCTGAGAGCCCACCCAGGGATGTTGTCTGGTCCTGCTGCCTTGTGGGGGTTAATATTCCCCAGTGCTTTGTTTACCTGGCCTGATGAGACTTTTATGGCCCTTTTCCACTAGCACCTGTTTGGCCCTGTTCAGTTCGGTTTGGTATGCTTTGTAGACTTTTTCATTAGGAACTGTAACGGTTTCGGTCCCAATTTTTCAGACCTACTCCTGAGTGGCTCTAAGCATGCCATACTGACCTGAAAATGTAACATCAAAAGACTGCAGGCCACTGATTGGTCCGGGCGTAAGATCATGAGAGCAACATTTTAAGGCTGAATTACAGAATCTCGAGCCGCCATTTGCAAAGATTTGTCCGTGAGCCAGCAAGCAAGCGTCAGTATAAACAACAACGATAGAATGGCTTCACAGAAATCAGACCCACAGAAATCAACACCGCGGTCCAGCAGTTTTCTGTGCCTTTCGGCTGATGATAGAATCCAGAGGGAACTAGACTGAGCCACCCGAAATGAATTTACGGCCGCGGGAGCACCCAACTTCAGCGGTTGAAAGCCGTGATATTTTGATATAGAGGATGGTGAGTGATGTGCTATGATGCGATATTATGCATCTTTTACGTTATTTATCCAAGCAGTGGAAAGTTCACTTTGAACAAACAACAACGTTATCGCTTGTGTGCAGACAATGAGCTAGCCAGTTAGCCATCAATGCCAACTCCATGCTCTCCTTGTATTTTGTGCTTGTGTTGGCAATATCTGATGAAATAAGCTAGTTGTAATCCTGGTAAATAAGTGGGTTTTTTTACATGTTGCACTTTCGTGCTGTGCATGTACTGAAGTTGTGTGTATTTTCGTTCTAGAGTCCGACCAGCGCCTGCTGTGACACTGGCAATGTTTAGCAGTGCACAGAATGTGTTATGACTGGTAAGTTGCACATCCCGTTATTTTTTTTAGTAGTGGTGGACAAAGTACTCAAATCCTTTGCTTTTTAAGTTAAAGTATAGGTAAAGTGCCAAAATTAAAGTAGCACAATTTCCACTTAATATGAAAGGGACTGACTTTGATTGTGTGAATAATATTTACAGAATAATTGAAAATGAATGGCACATCCAATATTAGCCATTGTAAAATAAACCACTTATTTATTTATTTATTTATTTATTTATTTATTTATTTATTTATTTATTGTCAGATCACTTGCGTGATCCTTTGTGAGTTATATTCAAAATAGTGTATCTTGCACTTTGGGGAATGGCAGTTGTTCAGTCACCATTATAATTTAGTTTATATGTGTAGTTTATAGTCTATCGTCAATAAACTCATGCAGTATTAAAATAACAGGACACATTACAAATATTTGAGACCCATTGTAGTGCTTCCTTTTATATTTTAGCAATACAAGTACAAAACACCGCCCACACTTAAAGCCAGGGCGACACAGCGGTGACAGAGCGGTGGCTAAACTTTTATTAATAAAAAATGACATATTTTGACTGAGCGACTCCATACTCGGTGATGCACACCCCCAGTTAAAATACTAGATTCCATTCAACTGAAGGTATCAACTCATTCTGACTGCTGAGGCCACAATAAAAACTAGTAAAGCACTCAAAGAGCGCATACCTCTGCCAAGGCTCCTTCCGTTTCTCATGGATCACCTACAAAATGTAATGGGCTTGTGTGTAGGCGTATCGCCACTTGTGGTGAAAATTGCATCCAAGTGTGTCCATTAGTTTTGGAGTTTTGTGGCTGACACACTGTGAGAAGAGCCTTGACTGAGGTATGCATTCCCAGATCATCCCCAAAATGTAATGGGTTCCTCTCTAGGCCAAGAACCACCTCTGCTGAAAATTTCATCCAAATCCATCCAGTAGTTTTTGTGTAATCCTGCTGCACAAATACAAACAAAGCCCTTGGTGGAGGTATGCACTCTCAGATCATCACCAAAATGTAATCATCTGTCCCCTGTGCCATTACACACCTTTCCTGAAAATTTCGTCAAAATCCGTTAATAACCTTTTGAGTTATGTTGGTAACAGACAGACAGACAGACAAACAGACAAATGCCAGTAAAAGCATTACCTCCTTGGCGGAGGTAATAAACTCAAGTGTTGCTGTTGTGTCCATCTCCTCCATCTCCAAACTCCCAGGCTGCGGGCGTTGCAATTCATCACACAACCGAGTTCAACCCACAGGCCAATGGGTTATGCGAGCGTTTTCATGATCACTGAAAGCAGCACTCATGGCTTCACTGACGGATGCAAATTGGGTAGACAGGTTGCCGTGGGTTTTATTGGGGTTGCGCTCCGCGCCAAAAGAGGATTTGGAAGCTTCCCCGGCAGAGAGCTTGTTTTTGCACAGCCCCTATGGCTGCCCGGGAAATTTCTGCCAAATAATCCTTCGCCGGACAGCTGCCCGTCTCAGTTTTTGCAGCGTAGCGCAAACACAGGCATGCTGCGGGGCCCGGCCCACCACTGTTTTCCGCGTGCTTTTGTGCCTAAAGCTTTGAAGAACGCGGAGTTCGTGTTCGTCAGACACGACGACCAGCGCCCTCCATTGCGCCTGCACACATGTTGAAAATGGCCCTATCTCACAATGTTAAAGAATCCTTTAAAAAAAAATTCCTGTATCCAGACGGTGATCCGGATCATCCCCAAAATTTAATCAGTTCTTCCTTGTACCATTTCCAACAACGCCTGAAAGTTTCATTGAAATCCGTCCAAAACTTTTTGAGTTATCTTGCTAACCAACAGACAAACAGACAAACAGACAAACCCCGGCAAAAACATTACCTCCTGGCCTGCGACCTGGCGGAGGTAACAAATGATTTTAAACGTAACCCAGCCCTTGTAAAATCTACTTTACTGAAGTGCAGCTACATGAAAATTGTGGTTAAATACAACAACAAAGTACTTTTTTGTCACATTCCACCACTGGCTTTTAGCAACAAGTATATTTCCCAAATATGTTTTAAACTTGCTGTAATTAACCACCACCCTTTTCTCTCTTTGTCTAGGCAAGAGGAAAATGATCCACCCCAAACCGGACCTTGTGTCACTATTTACAGAGATGCAGGCTGAAGATCTGCTGAACCGGGACCAGCGTGAGCGGCACATCCAGTTGCTTCTCAGTGAGGCAGGGTGGTCGGCGTGTTTTTGTTTTTTTTACAGTTTGAATTTTGCACATTCTAAATAATCTGGAATTTGCTGCTGATTGTAATAAACAATTTAGTGACTTATGTGTTTGCATCATGATTTTCTATTTTGTCTGTTAAGACACCAGTGGGAAAAGAGTCAACAGTACAAACCATTTATCAATGATGTTGAAAATAATGGCTTTTTTTTAAAGTAACCAAAAACAATTATTTTATTTACTGAAGACTGTATTGTTGGATGTGCCAGTGCAGAAGACACTGCACACTTTAGTGATAGTACCAGTATATGGAGGAATCCTTGCCCATATTAGCATCTGTATTTTCTAATAATAGGTTAGGGCAGGAGTGTCCAATCATGTACCATGGAGCGCCAAGACCCTGCAGGCTTTACCTGAAACCAATGTCTTCAACAGCAGATTCCACTGAATTTCTTCTTCTGACTGCTGATCAGTGAGAACACCTGCTGAAGCAACTGGGTAGAAGAGAGAACCTGCAGGGTCTTGGCCCTCCATGACACATGATTGGACACCACTGGGTTAGGGTTTAATGGGATTTAACATTTTAACACAAACTGCTTTATGGCTCATAATTCTGTTGGCAGACTTACACCAAACCAAAAATGATTTCTCAAACTGCTGGATTGTTCTTAGACAGCTTTTCAGTCTTTTAGTATTTAATTTATGCCACTTGGTGGTAACCTTTACACATAAAATAAAAGTGGAGACAAATCTGCAAAAAGTACAAAGGTTTATTATCAAAATTCATAGTGCTATACTAAATGAATACATGTATAGTTCATTGCTGATGCAGAGAATATATATTTAAAAAGTATCTATATGTAGTCAGCAATACTCGATATGATATATATCCAGTAAATCTATGTATTTCTCCATGTAACCTTGTGACTGTGTTATTACCTCCGCCAAGAAGGTAATGTTTTTACCGGGGTTTGGCTGTCTGTCTGTTTGTCTGTCTGTCTGTTACCAACATAACTCAAAAAGTTATGAACGGATTTTGACGAAATTTTCAGGAAAGGTGTGTAATGGCACGGGGAACAGATGATTAGATTTTGGTGATGATCTGAGAGTGCATACCTCCACCAAGGCCTTTGTTTCAGGTTCAGGTTCAGGTTCAGGTTACTTTATTTGTACCCGTAGGTAGATTTGTTTTGCAGTCTGGTGACATCCATATTTACAAGCCACAGTTACATTCAACATAAACACAAACACAGGCACACATGAAGCTCACTATAAACATGATAAAAATACTTAAGGCTCCATCAATCAGGGTATAAAGACAAAAGAGATGAGAGAAAAACCAGAGGTAAGAGAGAAGGGTCATATTAAAAAGTTAAAGACTAGTCAAAGAGGTTAAAAACTCAAAGGTCTAAAACCCAATAAAAGATTTAGAACCCAAATAAAATCCTACAAAAATAAGTAAATATAAAATGGAGTTAATAAATAGGTACCTAAATTATGTGCAATATATTGTTACAACTTGTTCAACTCTTTGACAGCAGCAGGAACAAAGCTGTTTTTGTAGCGCTGGGTTTTGCTTTTTGGGACAGCAAACCTCCGTCTTGAGGGAAGAAGCTGAAAGTTGCAGTGCAAAGGGTGGGAGTCATCATTTAAAATGGAGGTAGCCATCCTCTGTACTTGTCTGGTGTACAGGGATGTCAGGCTCAGCTGTGACTCACCAAGAAAACGACTGGACCATCTAACTACCTGATCCAAGGATTTCCTCTGTTTCAGTTTTATCTGACCAAACCATGACACTAAAGAAAAGGATAAAACAGATTCAATAAAAGCCAGATAAAACATTGTTATTATGGTTCGGTCAGTTTGGAAGCGTGCAAGTTTCCTCAAGCAATGCAAATGTTGCTGACCCTTTTTGCACACCCTTTCACAGTTCTCATCAAAGTTTAAATTACTATCAATAATCATCCCAAGATATTTGTAGGACTGTACACATTCGGTGGTCTGACCTTTTAGTACGGTGACTTTGTGCCTGGGAGTTTTCCTCCTAAAGTCAATAATCATATCTTTAGTTTTTGTCGTATTCAGCTGCAGGTAGGAATCCTCACACCAGTGAACAAAATCATCAACTACTGGGCCGTGGCCACTCTCACCATCCTGGAGGAGACTGACAATAACTGAATCATCAGCACACTTTATAATGTGTCTGTTGTCATGTCTGCTCCGACACATGTTTGTGTACAGGATGAAGAGTAGTGGTGACAACACACACCCCTGAGGAGAGCCAGTAGAAGAGCACTTTAGGTCAGACAGTGTACCATTGACCCTTACTCTCTGCATCCTGTTGGTTAAGAAATCCAGAATTCAACCCACCAGATTATTGCTCAAATCAAATTGTTGCAGGAGCCTTTCAACTAAAATATGAGGTTGGATTGTATTAAAGGCGAAGGTTAAGTCCACAAATAAAAGCCTGGCGTGTGTCCCATTAAAATCCAGATGTTTAAAAAGCATGTTGAACAGAGTGACAGTGGCATCCTCCACTCCTCTGTGAGGCCTATAGGCAAACTGCAGAGGGTCCAATGCATGCTCAGTCTGCTTTAGGACCTCACATCTGACCAGTTTTTCAAAAATTTTCATTAAAATTGAAGTCAAAGCAACTGGTCTAAAGTCGTTTACCGTTTTAGGACAGCTGGATTTTGGAACGGGAACAACCACGGCTTCTTTCCAGATCTTAGGCACATGTTGTGTCTGTAAGGACTTATTGAAAATGTAATAAAATACAGAACTCAGTTCACGTGCACAGGACTTTACCAAGCGCCAACATATATTATCAGGGCCCTGACTTTTGTTCACTTTTACAGCGCAGAACTCCCTTTTAATATCCTGCACCTCAATATTAAAGTGCTGATTGTCTTTGAGTTTCTGTTTCAAATCTTGGGTTTCTGTGCTAAAATCAAAGGAGTCAAAACGACCATAAAAACAATTAAGAGCATTAGCCAGCTCTGTGTCTGAATTAAAACCATCTAAAAACACACAATTACTGCGCTCTGTGCTCTGAAGGCCTGCAATAGTTTTCATACTGGCCCAGGCTGAACCAAGTTTCTTTGTTGCCATTGTAGAGGATGCGTTCAATGATGAGGCTGAGTTTTATTTCTCAGGTTCAGCTTTATTGACAGAACACATACTCTAGCATTCTCAAAGCAGGAAGAAGAGAAAGAACTATATCACATCACCTTCTTATACCATTCCAGCATCTGAACTCAAGTCACATGGTGCTTTAGCAAACATACAGTCACATGGTACTTAATCCCAGCCACAATGCAACCCTTTGAACTTTCACCATTGTCTCTTATTCATTGATGAACAGGAAATCTCTCTGGGGCATCTTCTCCGCGACAAAGGCCAAATCTCACACCTCCTCGTCATCCTCTGCAGATCCGGGCCTTTTGTCCTTTGAGACGTGAAGCCTCCAATAAACATGCAGTCATACCTTTGTGGAAAATATGAGTCCAACATATGTGCCACATAACCCCCCCCCCCCCCCAAACGTCCATTAAAGGACAAAACATGCATGGCATAAAAACACTCCCACATATTACAAATCAATCCACCAGATGCCTAGGTCTTAACCTCCTGCCGAATCTGCTGTAAACCGGCTTTGCTACTTCTGCAGCGTCTTTCTGCCTCTGCCTTCTCGGGGGCCTGCCACGGCGGGGGGGCCTCGCCAGCTGCACGTGGTCATCAGCCAGAACAAAAGCGGGTTTGAGTCTGTTTATGCAAATCAACTCCTTTCTGCCCCCTAAATCCAGCAGAAAATGCTTCCTCCCGGTTTCCAGCACTCTGAAGGGTCCATCATAAAACAGCCGCAAACTTGGGCGCTGAGCATCATGTCTAACAAAAACAAACTCCGCATTTTTCAAAGCCTTCGGCACAAAAACGCGTGGGAAACTGTGATGAACCGGGCCAGGGAGTGTGTTTGATCCCGTGTCGCTCTGCAATGGCTGAGCGGGGGGGCAATTTGGTGCGGGATTGTCGGGAAGAAATTCCCCCGGCAAACGGAGAGGTTGTGCAAAACCTAACTCAGCCGGGGAAGCCTGCAAATCTTCCTTAGGTGCAGAACACAACCCCAATAAAACCGATGGAAGTTTGTCCACCCAATTTGTATCTGTAAGTGACGCTCTGAGGGCTGCTTTCAACGACCTGTGAAAGCGTTTGCATAAACCATTAGCCTGGGGGTTATACGCGGTAGTGCGGTGAATCTTCACCCCTAGGCTGCGGGCCATCAACGACCATAGTTTGGAAATAAATTGGGGACCCCTGTCGGACGTTATGTCCGACGGGACTCCGAAACGCGCAACCCACGCTGTTAAAAACGCTCGCGCAACTTCTTCTGCTGTGGTTGATGCCAGAGGAACTGCTTCTGGCCAACGCGTGGTGCGATCCACCATCGTCAAAAGGTGTGTGTGCCCTTGTGATGACGGAAGGGGGCCCACCAAGTCAACATGCACGTGATCAAAACGCTTAGTCGGGATGTGAAAAGGTTCCAATGGAGCTCTAGTGTGCTTGTGTATTTTGGCTCGCTGACACGCTATGCAGGCTGCTGCCCATTCCTTGACCTGTTTGCGCAACCTGGGCCAAACAAATTTCTCCCCCACCATTTTAATCGATGCACGCACCCCCGGTTGCGCCAGAGAATGGACCGAGTCAAACGCAGCTGGAACCATGGGGCGAGGCCGTCCCGTGGAGACATCGCAGATTAGGGGGGGCATACCAATTTGCTGCACCCTGTGCGCCAGCCTTAACCCTGTTGGTCCAGACTGGAGCGCGCGCACGTCCGCATCATTAACCTGCTCCGCGGCCATGGCTGCATAATCTAAACCTATGCGGACCGGGGCTGCGCGCGCTTCCGCGTTGCTGCCCTGGCCCGCGGCCACGGCTACAGAGTCTGCCCCCACGGGGCCTGGCGTTGCTACCGCACGTGAGAGACAGTCTGCCACTACATTATGTTTACCTGCGACATGCTGGATATCAGTGGTGAACTCCGATATCGCGGCTATCTGCCTTTGCTGCCGGCCTGACCAGGGTTCTGAAATCTTGGCCATCGCAAACGTTAGCGGTTTGTGATCCACAAACGCGGTGAAACGGTGCCCTTCCAGCCAGAACTGGAAATGGCGGATGGCCAAGTGTAGGGCCAAAAGCTCCCTGTCGAACGCGTTGTATTTACGCTCGCTATCGCGCAAGGTTTTGCTGAAGAACGCGAGAGGTTGCCAGGTCCCTGCCACAAACTGTTCAACGACCGCCCCCACCGCTAAATCGGAAGCGTCAATGGTGAGCGCCATGCGGGCCGTTGGAACTGGGTGTGCTAACAAAACTGCGTTCGCAAGGGCTGATTTGACCTGGGCGAAAGCGCGCTCCCACTCCGGAGACCATTCAACCTTATTTGTGGGCTTTTGTTTTTTTTAACGCAGTGTATAATGGTTGCATGAGCCGCGCTGCGCTTGGGAGGAACCGGTTGTAAAAATTAACCACTCCCAAAAACTCCTGCAGCGCCTTGACCGTTTGAGGTTGTGGAAAATCTGTTATTGCGCGTACTTTATCGGGCAGAGGGACCGCTCCTTCTGGCGAAACGCGATGCCCCAAAAAATCAATTTGCGCTACCCCAAACTGGCACTTCGCTGGGTTAATTATTAGCCCATGCTCTGTCAGCCTCCGAAAAATTGCTGTGAGGCGACTTTCGTGTTCGCCTTCGGACGTGCTGGCTACTAAAATGTCATCCAAGTAGACGAACATGAAAGGGAGGTCGCGTAAAACTGCATCCATCATGCATTGGAAAGTCTGCGCGGCACCCTTGAGACCGAACGGCATGCGCAAAAACTCAAAAAGCCCGAAAGGAGTTATAACCGCTGTTTTGGGTATATCCTGAGCACGCACTGGGACTTGATGGTAACCGCACACCAAATCTATTTTAGAAAAAATGTGCACCCCCGCCAAATGAACCGAAAAATCCTGAATGTGCGGAATCGGGTAGCGGTCGTGTGCTGAAACGTTGTTCAACCTGCGGAAATCACCGCAAGGCCGCCACGAGCCATCAGCTTTTGGGACCATGTGTAGCGGCGAAGCCCAGGGGCTTTTAGAGCATCTAATAATGCCCAGGTTTTCCAGGTTGGCGAACTCCTCGCGCGCTATGGCTAGTTTAGCTGAGTCCAAGCGCCGAGCTTTTGCAAAAACGGGTGGCCCGGTGGTGGTGATAAAATGCTCCACCCCGTGTTTAGCAACTGTCACCGAAAACATGGGGACTGTGAGTGCTGGGAACTGAGCGAGCAGTGCGTGAAACTTACCACCCACAGCTGTGACGCTGGCATGTGCAGTCGGCGGGGCCACCCGAGCTGTGCAGGGAATAGAATGGAAAGACAGTGCATTAACCAAACGTCTATTAGCAAGGTCAACCAATAAACCATGTGAGCACAAAAAATCGGCCCCTAACATGTTGAAACTGACTGCTGCTACAATAAAAGTCCACTCAAATGAACGGCCCTGTAAAGACAGAAGCATAGTCCTCTCACCGAAAGTCTTAATCGCTGAGCCGTTCGCTGCTGACACCGACACCCAGGGAGCTTTAGACGGCATCAGCCGTTCCGCGTAGGTAGGTGTGACGAAATTCAACTGGGAGCCCGTGTCCACGAGGAATTGTTTCCCCAAGTGTGCATCCATCAGGTAAAGCAGCTTGTTCTCCTCCCCAAGGGTCGTAGGTGCTACCAACCCTCGGTCTTGGCGTTTCCCGGACGCTTGAAGTGGCACGGTGGGACGCACTTGTGTGCCCTCTCTGCGAAACGGCGATGGTAGAAGCACAGGCCGTCATCCGCTCCGCGCCGCCTGGTACCCGTCGCCGCCATTGTCGGTGCGTCTGGCGCCGCAACCACTGGCTCCAAGCCGTCTCCGGACGTCATTCCTGGCCTAGCTGCCGCGGCCGAAACCGCGCTCCGCTTGTGGGCGTCGACGAGCCGCTGCGCCTCTTTGCTCAGCCCATGGTAGTCTCGCCTGGCCAATCGGGGCGACTCTGCCAGGGCTACTCTCACTGCTGGCGGCAGGGTCCGGAGGAAAAGGTGGGGGAAAATAAATTCGCCATCCTCGGAGTCTTTCAGCCTCAGCATTTTCACCATCAGGTCTGCAGGTCTGTCGTTCTCCGACTCCGTCAACGTTAGGAGCCCATCTGCTCGCTATTGTACCGA
Organism: Pholidichthys leucotaenia; assembly: GCA_020510985.1. Classification (NCBI taxonomy): domain Eukaryota; kingdom Metazoa; phylum Chordata; class Actinopteri; order Cichliformes; family Pholidichthyidae; genus Pholidichthys; species Pholidichthys leucotaenia. The sequence goes on from CM035846.1 coordinate 103,871,814, forward strand.
AGGGGTGAAATGGCTGATCAGCACGTCTTTCAATGCGCTGTACTTGTTGCTGTCCGGTGGATGATTGACCAGATCTTCCACCCTCTGGACTGTGTGGCTGTCCAGCTTCACTACCACATGGTAGAATTTTGTGTCGTCCTTTGAGATTCTCCGGAGGTTGAACTGTGCCTCGACTGCGCTAAACCAGGAGCGCGGACTATGCTGCCAGAAGTCGGGCAGCTGGAGTGTGGAGGCGGCCATCAGGCTGGCTTCTGCCGAGCCCCGCTCGGGAGAATTCTGTCTGCTCATTCTTTGTCGTAGGGTCACCAGTGTAGAGGATGCATTCAATGATGAGGCTGAGTTTTATTTCTCAGGTTCAGCTTTATTGACAGAACACATACTCTAGCATTCTCAAAGCAGGAAGAAGAGAAAGAACTATATCACATCACCTTCTTATACCATTCCAGCATCTGAACTCAAGTCACATGGTGCTTTAGCAAACATACAGTCACATGGTACTTAATCCCAGCCACAATGCAACCCTTTGAACTTTCACCATTGTCTCTTATTCATTGATGAACAGGAAATCTCTCTGGGGCATCTTCTCCGCGACAAAGGCCAAATCTCACACCTCCTCGTCATCCTCTGCAGATCCGGGCCTTTTGTCCTTCGAGACGTGAAGCCTCCAATAAACATGCAGTCATACCTTTGTGGAAAATATGAGCCCAACATATGTGCCACACCATCTTACTTTCCAATTCTGATTTATAATTCTGTTTTGCTCTTAAAATTTCGGACTTCAGCTTTTTTGTGGCAACCTGTAGCTCAGAAACAGACCCCTGTTTAAAGGCAAGTGCTTTCCTCTGTAAGCAGGATTTAACTGATTTTGTAACCCATGGCTTGTTGTTGGGATATATTTTGAAACGTTTACGTGGAACGATCATATTTTTACAGAAAGACATGTATGAGCATGTGACATCCACCAAAGAATCTAAATCATCCCCGCAGGACAGTGTGAACACCTTCCAGTCCGTACTTTTAAGGCCTTTGTTTGAATTTGTGCAGCAGGATTACACAAAAACTACTGGATGGATTTGGATGAAATTTTCACCAGAGGTGGTTCTTGGCCTAGAGAGGAACCCATTATAATTTGGTGATGATCTGAGAATGCATACCTCAGCCAAGGCTCTTATCTTCTCACAGTGTGTTAGCAACAATACTCCAAAACCGATGGACAGACTTTGATGTACTTTTCACCACAAGTGGCTATAGGCCTACACACAAACCCATTACATTTTGGAGGTGATCCATGACAAACGGAAGGAGTCTTGGCAGAGGTATGTGCTCTATGAGTGATTTTCTAGTTTTAAGTGCTTTTGATCCTTGATCCAGTTTGTTTTGGCTTAAAATGCATCATAATTGTTAAATATATCTTATTATACCTAACTCAGGACCATTTACCTGTTGAAATATATATTTTACAGCTAATATAACCCCATAACTACAATATGGCACCTGGCGATCAAGTTTTGGCAGCTGATCACTTTTTGTTACGACACCACTGGCTGGAGCAGGTACATCCCATGATGTCTCAACAGTCTCTCTATGATTTTCACTCAGACTAGAGCAATTTTTTGCACAGGAAGCTAAACATTTCTACAGACATTCTGAAGTTCTGTAACCACTGTGCGTTTGTGAAGCTGGGATGACATCTCATCACTGGGAGCCTGTGTTGAACGCCCAGACCCACAGCTTGAAGCGATAATTTTGCCACAAGAGCGCCATCTGGAACACACACACAGAGAATACATATTTTAGTACCTAATAGTGATAACTTGCCAAGATTACAATGTAGTACGGCGGACTTAACCCTCTGAGCGTGTAGAATTTTTGCCAGGAAAACGCAGAGTTTGACCTCAAATTTTCAAATGACAATAGCTTCAGAATGGTAATAGTTAGAGGCAAAATCCCAATTACAAAAATGTTGCAGAGGAACCCAAGTGTCTGCCAAGTGAACTTGGATCCATGCATAGTGCATAATTGGACCTAATTTGCATATTGCAACAATCAAAATTTTATTATAAGACTATAACTTCACAATGATTATAGTTAGATGCACAGTCCCAATTACAAAAGTGTTGCAGAGGTACCCAAATGTCTGCCAGGTGAACTTGCATCCATGCATTGTGCATAATTGGACCTAATTTGCATATTGCGACAATCCAAATTTTACAACACTACAGCTCCAGAACGGTAATAGTTAGATGCAAAACCCCAATTACAAAAATGTTGCAGAGGAACCCAATTGTCTGCCAATTGAACTTGCATTCATGCATTGTGCATAATTGGACCTAATTTGCATATTGCAACAATCAAAATTTTATTATAAGACTATAACTTCACAATGATTATAGTTAGATGCACAGTCCCAATTATAAAAGTGTTGCAGAGGTACCCAAGTGTCTGCCAAGTGAACTTGCATCCATGCATTGTGCATAATTGGACCTAATTACCGCTCCGGAAAAGCGGTAGAAGATGGATGGATGGACAATTTTTATTTCACACACTGTCACCACATGGTCCTTTTGTCCCATCATTGGCAAAATTACTAAAAATCATTCAAAACAAAAACAGTTTTGGTGTCACACTGTCACCATATGGCCTTTTGTCCCTTCATTTGCCCCTTCATCTTCTACCGCGTTTCCAGAGCGGTAGAAGATGAATGGATGGGCAATTTTTGTTTCACACTTTGTCAACACATTGTACTTTTGTCCCTTCATTTGTTCCTTCATCTTCTACCGCTCCAGAAAAGCGGTAGAAGATGGATGGATGGACAATTTTTGTTTCACTCACTGTCACCACATGGCCTTTTGTCCCATCTTTGACAAAGTTACTAAAAATCATTAAAAAAAGCACAAATCTCATGGCACATTTGTTTCACACTAAACTAAAATGAAGCAAATGAAACACAGTTTATGCAACAAATATGTACCTGTTTGTTTTGTCGGTCACAAGCATCCAGAATTCCGGAGTCCAAAAAAGAGACACAAAATCAATGGCGGGCGCAGATGACAGGTTCTTCTCTCCACAATATCCAACTGGCTGTTCAAATGCTTTCAGCCATGGCTGATAAACTTCTTCATCTCTAAGAAGCTCTCAGCCATCAATGTCCAAACCTCCCGCCGCATCGCCACTACCTATTGTCCTGCCAGCGCACACACATGGCACACATCGATGCGCACCGGCAGTGCACTCTTACCCAGCCAGACGTCGCCCATGGGCTGCTCTGGACCTTTTCGCTCCGTGACCACGGTTTGGCAAAGCAGAGCAATCTGCAGATGAGGCTGCTGTGCCATTTTGGGCACGGCTGGACACAAAAAACGCAGCTGCAGCGTCGCGTGCAAGATGTCTGTCTCCACTTTCACAAGAACTGCTTGCACCATTGTCCGAAGGCACATAATCAGAGCTGGGCTCTAACGCAGATGACGAACTAGGGCAAAGCTCTTCCTCTGAACTCAGGAGCGGTGAATATCAACACTTAAACCTCTTCAGCTGAAAGCGTCTTCCTCGCCATACTGTCTCCTCCTGTCAAACAGCAGAATGAAAGCGGGCGGGCTTCAAACGCTGATTTGACCTACTTATTGAATTGGATCATTTCCAGTTCTCATGGTAAGTTAAAAGCCACACATCTCAGCCACCAAGTGGTGTTAAAAGGTTTGTACATTTCACACTCTATTCAGCTGTACAGGCTTTGTTTAGACTGATCAGCTGACAGGCGCAGAAGTGTGCCATACACATTCAAAGGGTTAAAGCAAAGTAGCATTAGCAATCATTAGCTTACCTTCATATGTAATGTAGTTCATATCCTCGTCTTCTGCTTTATATTGCTCTATATGGCTTCCTAACCGCTCCAGTACTTTTCCAGAGTGTGTCATCTCACCGCCTATAGCCTTCTCTGGCTCTCCTTCTTTGCCTTTACTCTTGCAAAAAAAAAAGCTAGAGACCGCAGTCGCCTTGAATCCTGCCATCTTGTGCTTTGCCTGGGTTGCTTGTTTTATGTAACGGGAGGGTTGCGCCACCTCCCTGAAATAAATTCCACCCACATCAAGTGGTACTCTGGTGTAATGGAAACACAAGTGGACCGAACTGTGCTGTACCGGGCTAAACAGGTACTAGTGGAAAAGGGGCATAATGGAGGGGGAGGGTGCGTGTGTGTGTGTGTCTCCTCTCTCCACTGTAGCTGGAGGGCTCAAGGCAGGTGTAAAAGATGTTGATATCATCCGTCAGGCTGTCTGTGGAGCTAGTGGTGTTTCTGTTGGTTCTCTTGCAGTCCGTGATGTGCTGGAGCCCTTGCCACATGTGCCCCGGGTCAGGAGTGCTGTAGAGGCTGTCCAACTTTTCTCTGTACTTCTTCTAGGCTGTTGTTATAGCCTTCCTCGGTCCATACTTTGCAGCTTTGTATTTAACCTCATTGCCTGATTTAAATGCAAGAGAGCAAGCACGCAGCATCTGACGTACCTGACTGTTGATCCAGGGCTTCTGGTTGGGGAACTTCCTGACTTGTATGGTGGGTATGATGGTGTCAACACACCTGCTGATGTACCCAGTCACATACTCAGCGTAGTCCTGTATGTTTACAGAAGAGTCCTCCCGGGTGGCTGCAGCTTTAAACACATCCCAGGGGGATGTGTTTAAAGGGCTGCACGGTGGCGCAGTGGTTTAGCACTGTGGCAGCACAGTTTTACCCTCGGCCGTGGGATCGTGGGTTCGATTCCAGCCCCCGACCAACAGTGAGCTGTGTGAAGTTTGCATGTTCTCCCCGTGTTGCGTGGGTTTACTCCGGGATTTCTCCGGTTTCCTCCCGCATACCAAAAACATGTAGGTTTAGGGCGCTCGCGCACGCAGCGACCAGCAGCCGGTGGCTTGTCACCAGACTGCAAACCGAATCTACCTACGGGTACAAATAAGTAACAAAAAAAAAAAAAAAAATCCCAGTCTGTCTGGGCAAAACAGTCTTGCAGGGTGCTCTCAGTCCCTGGAGTCCAGCGTTTAATTTGTTTTATAACAGGGTTTGTTTCAGTTTTTGTCTGTAGGCCAGGTACATAAACAGGGAGATGTGAGCTGACTGTCCAAAGTGGGGGCGGGGTGCCGCTCTGTATGCACCGCGTATGTTTGTGTAAACATGATCCAGTGTGTTCTTATCGTGGGTGGGAGTGTCCACATGCTGGTAATATTTGGGAAGTACAGTCCATAAATTGCACTGATTAAAGTCACCAGCAACAATGAAAACAGCTTCGGGATGAGACGTCTCTACTGCGCTGATGACATCATGGAGCTTGCGTAGCGCTGCTGTGTAGTTGCTTCACAGGCAAATGTAAACAGCTGCCAAAAACACAGCAGTGAATTCCCTCGGTAGATAATAGGGGCGGCATTTCAGCAGTAAAAATTCCACATCAGGAACAGTGCTTGTAAACAGTCTGTACATCTCCACACCACGAGTTGTTTAAACACACACACACACACACAACTTACCCGTGGCTGATGTCCAGTCTGCCTGATGTACTGTGTGAGTCTGTAGTTGAGTGGCGGACTCAGGGACTTTGTCTGAGAGCCAGGTCTCGCAGAAAATTAGAGCGCAACACTCTCTTATCTCTCGCTGGTCTTCAATCCTTGCTCTTAGTTTGTCCAGCTTATTTTCCAGAGACCATACGTTGGCTAGTAAGAGGCTAGGCAGCGGGGGGCCACTAGCGTGAGCTTTTAGCCTAGCATATAGCCCCCCCACCCCTTACCTCGCTTGCAGCGCCGCTTCCAACACACTGTCTTGGGGTCAGCATGCTCATGCTGGTTCTGTGCTTCGGGGCCTTCGTGGGGGTGGTGATGCTTGCTGCGGGGACGGACGATGCATTGTAGCTCGGGTGGCATAAAGCCAGTAAATTTCGTATGACTGCTTGTCTTGGTGATGTCCAGCAATGTCTGTTGGTCGTATGTTAGCAGTGCATGACATTTATGCACTACAGAAAAAGCAGCAAACATGCAAAGAAGAATGAAAAGTCAGCATTCGAGAATGGAGCGAGCAAACACGTCTGCCTCGGTGGGCGCCATTTTGCCAAGTGTTGGTACCTATGCCGATGAGTGACACCATGCTAGCCCCAGATGACTCCAGTACTTGGCCACAGTTGGGTGGGGGGTCTGCAGCTACGACGGTGTACGCTACAATGTTTATAGAAGTGGACGGGGCCAGACCAACGAGCATGGAGTGACCACATGCTCAGCAGCAGCACATCGGACCAAGTAAAATTCCACTTTGGGTTATGGACTTGGTTCGGGTTCGGGATGATGAACGTCCATGGCAAAGATGGGCCAAATGACAGCCAGCAAAACATCAAGCATGTCTGCTGATGATGGCGAAGTTGGGAGAGGCGTGCTTCCGGTTGTCCGACGGCTCAATGAGGCATGCCAAACAGCTGCGATGTGTTCAGGAGGATGTTCCAGGTGGCGAAGTTGGACAGGAGTCAGTGTTTGCAGTGTGGGATATGGTCTCCGCCGTCCAGAAGATCAGTCACCATCACTCTGGGGGCTCGCTGCCTCCAGGGGTGCACCTGCTGAGGGGCTGCCCTGGGCCCCCCCGTGCCGATTCCACCTTCCCCACCCACGTGACTGTGCGGTAGCACATTGTTTATAGTTTTCATGTTGTTATGTTTTATTATGTGGAGTTTAGAAGCACAGCAGACATTTTTTTTGTTTGAATAAAGACTCTTTTAGTTATTTGGCGGCAGAATAATCCACCATGCTGTGGGGACTGTGTGGCAGTCCATCCACCACTCTTATTTTAGGTTGTTTTGAGTGAGTGTGTTAGGCCAATTTAGTGCATCAGTTTTTGTTATTCTAGAGTGGGATTCAGGTTCCAAATTGGGGGGGGCGGGGGTTCAATTGTGTGTGTGGTTTTGGACTTTTCTAAGGGGAGGAGGAAATGTGGTATATGGTTTGGTGGCACTTTATTGTGAAGTGCCGTGTGGTGACGTGGACTTCCTGTCACATCACCACACTGCCCTATACAGTGGGAGGACCACCATCTTACGGCCTTTTATGCCGGGTGATCCCTCTGGTGCTTGCTGTGTACTGCTCTGTATGTACAGTGGGGCAAAAAAGTATTTAGTCAGCCATCAATTGTGCAAGTTCTCCCACTTAAAAGATGAGAGAGGTCTCCAATTTTCATCATAGGTATACCTCAACTATGAGAGACAAAATGAGAAAAAAAAAATCCAGAAAATCACATTGAAGGATTTTTAATGAATTAATTGGTAAATTCCTCAGTAAAATAAATATTTGGTCACCTACAAACAAGCAAGATTTCTGGCTCTCACAGACCTGTAACTTCTTCTTTAAGAGGCTCCTCTGTCCTCCACTCGTTACCTGTATTAATGGCACCTGTTTGAACTCATTATCAGTATAAAAGACACCTGTCCACAACCTCAAACAGTCAGACTCCAAACTCCACTATGGCCAAGACCAAAGAGCTGTCAAAGGACACCAGAAACAAAATTGTAGACCTGCACCAGGCTGGGAAGACTGAATCTGCAATAGGTAAGCAACTTGGTGTGAAGAAATCAACTGTGGGAGCAATTATTAGAAAATGGAAGACGTACAAGACCACTGATAATCTCCCTCGATCTGGGGCTCCACACAAGATCTCACCCCGTGGGGTCAAAATGATCACGAGAACGGTGAGCAAAAATCCCAGAACCACATGGGGGGACCTAATGAATGACCTGCAGAGAGCTGGGACCAAAGTAACAAAGGCTACATCAGAAACACACTACGCCGCCAGGGACTCAAATCCTGCAGTGCCAGATGTGTCCCCCTGCTTAATCCAGTACATGTCCAGGCTCGTCTGAAGTTTGCTAGAGAGCATTTGGATGATCCAGAAGAGGATTGGGAGAATGTCATATGGTCAGATGAAACCAAAATAGAACTTTTTGGTAAAAACTCAACTTGTCGTGTTTGGAGGAGAAAGAACACCATACCTACTGTGAAGCATGAGAGTGGAAACATCATACTTTGGGGCTGTTTTTCTGCAAAGGGACCAGGACGACTGATCCGTGTAAAGGAAAGAATGAATGGGGCCATGTATCGTGAGATTTTGAGTGAAAACCTCCTTCCACCAACAAGGGCATTGAAGATGAAACGTGGCTGGGTCTTTGAGCATGACAATGATCCCAAACACACCGCCCGGGCAACGAAGGAGTGGCTTCGTAAGAAGCATTTCAAGGTCCTGGAGTGGCCTAGCCAGTCTCCAGATCTCAACCCCATAGAAAATCTTTGGAGGGAATTGAAAATCTGTGTTGCCCAGCAACAGCCCCAAAACATCATTGCTCTAGAGGAGATCTGCATGGAGGAATGGGCCAAAATACCAGCAACAGTGTGTGAAAACCTTGTGAAAACTTACAGAAAACGTTTGACCTCTGTCATTGCCAACAAAGGGTATATAACAAAGTATTGAGATGAACTTTTGTTATTGATCAAATACTTATTTTACCGAGGAATTTAGCAATTAATTCATTAAAAATCCTTCAATGTGATTTTCTGGATTTTTTTTTTCTTATTTTGTCTCTCATAGTTGAGGTATACCTATGATGAAAATTGGAGTCCTCTCTCATCTTTTAAGTGGAAGAACTTGCACAATTGGTGGCTGACTAAATACTTTTTTACCCCACTGTAGTTCATCAATAAAGCTCTGTCTGCCAACTTCATCTTGCCTCATTCATCACCCAGATATTTCCATACATAACAGGATGGAAGGAACCTTGGCAGAGGTATGCGTTCTCTGAGTGCTTTTCTAGTTTACCTCATGCATAAAGAGACACTTTGAATTTCATCTGAATGTTTACTTAAATACTCAGCTTTAAAGTTTCTTCAAAGCTAAAGCTAAAGCTTTAAAGTAAATCTGCACTTAAAACTTCAGAATGCATGTTTACATAGTGCTGACCAGAGAAATGCTGTCAGTGTTAAAGTTTAAAATAAAGAAAAGCAGCAGCGTTGCTGAACTGAGTCAGATTTGTAATATATTCTTTGACTTTTAGATTTATGTTTTTATATGTGTGCAAAATCCAACCAGTCATTACCAAAGTATGCTCTGTACTTTTGTTGTTTAAAATAAGAGAGACGGTATCAGGTTTGGATCGGTATCGGCCAATGCTCAAAGTCACAGTATCGGTATCGGACTTGAAAAAGTGGTATCGGCTCATCCCTAATTTGTAATCCCAGTGAGGTGATGGCCTGGTCGTGGCTGAAGAGCTCCAATGGAGCAGCTGACTGGCCACCGACATGGTTTGCGTGGTCTGCGGGCCCTCAAGAGGTATGTGTGGACACTTGATTTCTGCACTGGACAGTGTTTAATTTGGTTGAATGTGCGTGGGGTGACAATGGGCCTTTTCTGTATTATTTTATGTTCATCTATGGCCGAATCACAACAGTGATATACAGGTGCATCTCAATAAATTAGAACGTCATTGAAAAGTTGATTTATTTCAATAATTCAATTCAAAAAGTGAAACTCATATTATATAGATTCATTCCACACAGAGTGATATACAGTATTTCAAGTGTTTATTTCTTGTAATTTTGATGATTATGGCTTGCAGCAAATGAAACCCCAAATTCAGTTTCTCAAAAAATTTGAATATTACATAAAATTAATTTAAAAAAAAGATTTTTAATTGAAATGTTGGCCAATTGAAAAGTAAGTCCATGTACACACTCAATACTTGGTCAGGGCTCCTTTTGCATAATTACTGCATCGATGGAGCATGGCATGGAGACAATCAGCCTGAGTTACTGCTGAGGTGTTATGGAGGCCCAGGTTGCTTTGATAGCGGCCGTCAGCTTGTCTGCATTATTGGGTCTGGTGTATGTCATCTTTCTCTTGACAATACACCATGGATTCTCTATGGGATTTAGGTCAGGAGAGTTTGCTGGTTAATCAAGCACAGTATTTGTACTTTTGGCAGTGTGGGCAGGTGCCATGTCCTGCTGGAAAATTAAATCAGCATCTCCATAAAGCTTGTCAGCAGAGGGAAGCATGAAGTGCTCTAAAATTTCCTGGTAGGCAGCTGCATTTGACCAAAAAAATCATTTTTTAAAAATTGATCTTATGTGATATTCTAATTTTTTGAGAAACTGATTTTTGAGTTTTCATGAGCTGCAAGCCATAACCATCAAAATTAAAAGAAATAAACACTTGAAATACATCACTCTGTCTGTAATGAATCTATATAAAATTCGAGTTTCATTTTATGAATTGAATTACTGAAATAAATCAACTTTTTGATGATATTCTATTTTAGTGAGATGCACCTGTATCCAGTAATACAGAAGGAAAAGCCATGGATGTATATTGTGGGTGTCCAGGTCTTAGCATTTCAATTTATCACTATTCTATGATTCTCTTTTGCCACTTCAATGTTTATCTTGGGGTCTCTATCTTCTCAGAAGAACCAAACAGAAACAACTGTCATATCTTTTATGAAAAAAGACCTTTATTAATGTTTCAGAAATGGTACATTATGTTACATTACAGTAAACAGCATGGGACAAACAACATGTAATGTAAGCAGAAACTGTGCAAATCAACTTAACTGTATTGTAGGTATTTTATCCATGTACCAGCTGCGGAGTTTTTTGTTTGCATCCTTTTTTTCTACACATAGCAGAGATCATTATTAGCAAGCAACAAAGCCAAGCCATACTAGCAGCAAATGTGTGGCTTGATGTCAATTAGATACTATATTTAACTTAAAATAGTTACAGATATTTCAATAAACTGCTGAGAAAAACAATGTAGGTTTGCATATTGCGGTTGTAATTAAATGTGGTGTTGTGCTAGTGTAGATATTAGGAATCTACTGTGTCTCTCTTTTTTCCATTTTTTTTGACATTTTACCTTGCTTAGGTTCCCTTTGCTTAACATACTGGTCATTCCCATTTTGCAGGGAGCAGTCAGCATAATTATTCTGTTTTCCCGTTTGATCAAACAAGAAATTTACCAGAAATACTAGACCTCTTCATAAAAAAAAAAAAAAAAAAAAGATTTATATTGACAAAATTCAATGGAGAAACACATCTGCTTCCTGGAAAAATACAAAAATAGTCATATAAAAACTTTCATGTTAGTATCAATACAGCATTGGTTTCCTTGTTTGATCCTGTGGGAGAAACTGACTCAGGATGTGGGTTGTTGCTTTTAGATGCATCGTGTGCTCTTTATCTGATTCGGACAGCTATTCACTATTTCCTGGGGGAAGAGGGGGGGGGGGGGCTTTATTTGGCTGTGATGACCACTGGCACGTCAGTGGCAGTATCAGGTCCAGTCCCTTCCTCATCTGAGTCACTCTCAATACTGTCATCCTCATCTGAGTCACTGTCGGCTGCTCCGGGTGTGGCTGTGGCCTCCTCTGTGATCTGACTGTCCTCGTCCTCAGTCTCCTGGCTGGTGCTCGAGCTGTCACTGGTGGTGCTGGCACTCTTCTCCTCCTCCTCTTCTTCTTCTGGGGTGCTGCTGCTTTCACTCTCAGTGGTGCTGGCGCTCTCCTCCTCCCCTGGAAGGGAGGCCTGGCGGGGACTGGGGTCCTGGTCCTGTGATGTGCTGGAGGCGGTGTCCAGGCCCTGGCTCTCCACCTCGGGGGTGCTGGTGTCCTCCTCAAGGAGGTCAGAGTGGATGTGAAGAGCCTGAATATCAGTGAGATGGAGCCCTTAGTTAGCTTTACATGTCTCTGGTTTTACAGTACATATATGATGGCACTACTGAAGAAATTTACTGGCCCACACCTTTATTTATTTATTTATTTATGGTTACATTTTTGATTTCTGTAAGTGGCACAGTCAGCAGTTTTTCAGGTCATTTAAAAAAATACTTATATGCCAGCAAAATAATATCTATATACTGTATAACAGAAGTGCAAGTGAACTCTGCATATGCCTTTTCAGCATCATTTGAAGGTTCTTAAACATAAAGGGCCATATTACAAGGACACAGTCCATAATCAGTTGTTATTGGTGCAGGGCGCGTTGATGGGCATTTCCAAGTTCATTTCAAAGTTCATTGTGTTATTACAGCAATGCAAAAATGGTGCAAGGTGCAAAGAGGTTTGTCTTATTATTCAGATATGTGTTTTGCATGATCCAATCCAAAGTGTTCCTGACCATCCCTTTAATGCACAGAGGCACATTATCTAAAGTGAACTCTGATCATGACGGCTTGTTTTAGATGGGTTTTTCACTGGCCAAAGGGTGTGTGTGAGCGAAAATGCAAACAAATAAATTCTTAATGTGTGTACTTGTCTATAAGCTTCCAGTTCATTCATCTTCTTAATGGTCCCTTACAGGTTGCAGGGGACTGAAGCCTGTCCCAGCACACCCTGGACAGATCACCAATGAATGAATAAATGGATGAAAGAGCAGGTAAGAGATTATGACATATTTTTACAAAAATCAGTCTGTCACAATAAGGGACAGAGACATTGTAGCCCCAGTGTAGGAACAAGCATACACATATGCCTTTCCTCCATATGGCTTTGTATGCTATGGGCCCCCTCACAAAGGTGACCCTGATGTGAGATACAGGGACTGGGAGGGTTGTGCTCGTATCACTGCCATCACTGCCATAGCCCTTATACTCACAGTGCATGAAAAACCACAATGGTGCATAATACTTAAAACTCAAATATCACAGCATCCATGCCTTGGGCATATACGTATACATCAGCAGCACAGAGTACACTTACAGTCTGACTAAGCAGATGATGCTTATTTTCCAGAATTTAATATGTCCCATCACCTGCAAGGGCAGCTGGAAAATGGGAACCCGGTTTTCTTCTTGTTACCAGACTGATGCACTAGGGGGCCCCAAAGTGCAATCTTGCATAGGGCCCCCCAAAACCAGGAATCATCCCTGGGCAGACATATGCATTCATGCCATTTAAACGTGCTGCTGAAATAGTGATTGATAATGCACGGCTGATTTCTGACCTGCTTTCCAAGATAATCAAAGGCACATTGACAGAGAATGCACCTTAATACCAACGCACTGTAACTTGGGATGAGCCTCACCCACTAACTAAATACTGAATATCTAGCAAAATTATCAGAATGATTCCAAACACACGTGTTTAAAACACTATTTGAAATACTAAGAATGGATTACTCTATGTGTGCAGATTTTAGTAAGATTCAGTTTTTTAGGCAAAGCGTGAAAAGAGAGGGAAATAAAAAAATACAAAATTTGAGCACTCTAAAGGAGGTAAAACTGACCTGTACCTTATAAACCTTAGGTGACTTTTCCACCTCGTTGCCATGGGTCATATCATAGGCCGTCTTCTTTCCTGTGTCAACATACTCATAGGACTTGTAGGGACCAGGAGACTTGTAGTAGGTCTTTTCCTCCACATAGATGATGGATTTGTAGTCACTGGGGGAGCCTCCCAGGTTGTCACCGCGGCCCGTGTCAGGGTCGGTGATGATAGTGGGCAGGATAACCTCCTCAGTGGTGTCAACCACAGGCTCTTCAGTGACCACCACAGGGGTCAGAGTAGCAGGAACAGAAGTGGAGGATTCGCCTGACTCTGAGCTGTCGCTGGATTCATCCTCCTCCTCCTCCTCAGTTTCCTATAGAGACAAAGATTGGAGAAAGTGTTGAAGTGCTGACTTCGATTCAGGAACAGAAATTAACTTTTGATTTGGGATGATCTGATATGCAATTATCTACATTATTCATGTTATCTCTGGTAAAACTAAATTTTCATCTGAGAAATTCTTGTGGCAAAAAAATTGAAACAAGAACTGGTTCAAGGATGACTAAAACATTTAACATATGAGAAACACAGTTATAATTTAGGGTTATTAATGAAGATTTGTCACTGCAATATATTCACTCACAGTCTTATCTTCTTCATCATCGTCATCATCATCATTGTCATCCTTGCTGCTGACGGAGGCTGTGTCTGAAGCAGCGTCCGTGCTGTCAGAAAACGTTTCTGCTGGAGCCTGTTGTAAAAGTCATAAAACTTTATCAAATTCCCCTGAAATATAATCTGCTGATGTGAAATTCAAACATGATCATCAGTACTGATAAATTATGACTTATTTTCTATTAATTAATTAATGTCTCACCCCAACCTCATCCGAGTTCTCTGCACTCTCCTCTGAAGCAGCTGCTGCTACGATATTCTGCAACATCAAAAAGTGGTAATTGTGAATAATTTTACTTTCATGCCATTTTTCAAAATTGCTTCAAGATAAATAATCACTGCTTTTAGCAGTTCTAAAATGTAATACAATAAATGTACTAAACTAGGCTGTTACTATTAGTTTTTTGAACTAAAATAATTAGTTTTAAATTGAATTCTAGGTGATGGGGGTTCAACTCTCCACATACTGGAAATTTGTTTATGAGCTACACTGAGCGTTTCTCAAAAGCAACAGTTTGGTTGTTAGGATTTTTAAAGGCAAAATCTTATTTACTGATTGATTTACATCCGTCAGTGTTTTTCAGTAAGGGCCCTCACATGTTTTGTAAATTGAGCTATTTTAAATGGCATGCACAAAACAGATCCCAATCCCACTTATATAAGAAAAGGGAAGGGAAGGGAACCTTTAACAGTGTTTTCTTTGAGGGGTCATTGCCTGCACTTTATTCCACATTTTAACAGCTCATACACATCTTAATGAAATTTTTGTAACATATTTTGATCAACTTTTCTTTAATTATTGCAGCATCATTGTGAATCATGTCTTGCGGCCTTTCTTGAAACGGCTGGTTTTAGTCCCTTTAAATCTCTAAGATGGCATTTAACTCTGCCCTCTCTCTCTTACATCACTGTTGCTAATCTTAGCTGGTAATCTTAGTTCCGGTGGCGAGCCTGAGCCAACTAAAGTAAATTTGTTCATCTCCCCACATTTCCTCATATATGTTGTTCGTAAGGTGTGTTCAGACCAAACATTATTTGGCGGCATGGAACGCCCCTCTGCTTCAGGAGAAGCCGCCTCAAGTAAGCACAGCACATTCAATAATAACGCTAACCCTTCCTTCAAGGATCCCAAGCTTTGCTCCTCCCTGTGTGCCTCGAATGCTCTTGCCCTCTGTGTGGCTCGTTCCCCACGTCCCTAAGCCTCTCCTCTCTCCCGGTGGTTCCGACTAAAGAGTCCTTTCCCTTCACTGCTCTGGTCACAGCCACGTAACTCCTAAGTCCTGCTTCAGTTATCATCCATTCAGTTACTATACCTATTATTCTAGCCACTCACTCCATTCCTTCTGTGTCTCCCCACAAACTGGTTCTCTCTCCATCTGAGCAGCTTAATAAAGATCCATTTTCTGGCTTCAGTCTGTTGTTCGGATGTCTCGTGTCCTGCATCCTGGGTCCAAGATCTAGTTTATTATGACAGTAAATTTGTCTTAAATAATGACTGAAATAAAGCATCATTGGTGGACAGGGGTGAGTGGGTTCAGTGGTCGATGGTTGAGGATTTGACTGGTCTCTGGAGTACAATCAGCACCGAAACATTCACGAATGAGTTGCTAATCTGCTAGCTTCAGCTTGCTGCCTCTGCTCTCAATTAGAGAAAATTAACTATAAGTTAAAAAAAAAAAAACATGTCTAACAGCGACGACATGTATGGTGAAATTGATAGTTGGTAGATGAGTCGAGCATTCCAGCAGGGAGGGAATAGAATTTATAAAAAAAAAAAATAGCTATCAAAACCAGCTGGATTGGCAGTTCAACTTAATGCCAGGTGCAATCTCTGACCGCCTAATCGAGCTAATGCTAACCCCTCGATGTAGAATCACTGCAAAAACATATCAAAACAAGCCAGAATGAAGTGCAGTATATTACTGACTATTCATTGGTGAACCAGGTGGAAACAGGGATGTCTGTTTGGGTGACTGAAATCTAAAGAAAATAATATAAACCGCACTTGGTAAACAATTTTAACACTGTTAGCTACATGACAGACAGCTATTCTGGCCAATAATAGATCAGTAGGCAGGTATCAAGCACACATACAAAAATGATATAAAGGCTATGAGAAAATGTTGATTTTATTTTTTTTTGGGGGGGGGGATAATCACGTGACCATTAGATGTTTTCAGAAGGTTAAAAACTACAAAAACACAATTTTTTCAGTCAATGACACCTTTAAAGCTACACTATGTAAAATGTTCATCTTAAAATAACATTTCCAAAGTTATTTTGATGGTACAGTATATTAACCTTTGACCTGGTGAATGTCACTTCCTCCATTGCCTGAGTCATCTCACATTGCCTGTGACAACTCTGTTCTTAGTTGGAACACTGAACTATGGACTACAACTATGGCGGCTATGACCTCAGTCCTAACAGCCAATCACAGGGCACAGCTGCAGCCACCAGTAACTAAGCACCATGTGATTGGCTGTTGAGACTAAGATCAGAGTCTCCACAGTTGTGTTTTTTTTTTTTTTTCAGTGTTCCTAACTGGAATAGAAAGTTACATAGTGCTGCTTTAACTTAAAACCTGATAATCTCCATAAAAATGAGCTATACCATGATATACAGCAATTTTATTTCATTTTAATGTTTTTTTTATTTGTGAAAAATGAAACAATTTCAGCATTTTCAGTCAACATGACCCAATTGTATCCTGTTAACCATATGTTGCAAGTAGAATGCATAAAGTATGTACAGGTATGTATATCTTCTTCTTTCGGCTGCTCCCTTTAGGGGTCACCACAGCGAATCATCTGTCTCCATCTCATCCTATCCCTTGCATCTTCCTCTGTAACACCAGCCCTCTCCTTGTCCTCCTTCACAACATCCATGCATCTTTTCTGTGGTCTTCCTCTTTTCCTTCTGCCTGGCAGCTCCATCTTCAACATCCTTTGTCCAACATATCCACTGTCCCTCCTCTGCACATGTCCAAACCATCTCAGCCTTGCCTTTCTTACTATGTCTCCAACCCGCTCGACCTGAGCTGTCCCTCTGATATACTCATGTCTAATCCTGTCCCTCCTAGTCACTCCCATTGAAAATCTTAGCATCTTGAACTCTGCCACTTCCAGCTCCATCTTCTGTCGTTATGTCAGCCCCAACGTCTCCAAACCATACATCATAGCAGGTCTCACTCCCGCCTTGTAAATCTTCCATTTCACTCTTGCTGCTACCCTTCTGTCACAAATCACCCCTGACACCCATCTCCACCCACTCCACTCTGCCTGCACTCTCTTCTTCACCTCTCTCTTGCATTTTCCATTGCTTTGGATGGTTGACCCCAGGTATTTAAACTCATCTACTTTCACTACCGCTATTCTTTCCATCTTCACCATTGCACCTGCCTCCCTTTCATTTACACTCATGTATTCTGTCTTGCTTCTACTGACTTCCATTCCTCTTCTCTTCAGAGCAAACCTCCACCTCTCCAGGTTCTCTTCTACCTGCTCCCTACTCTCACAACAGATCACAATGTCTGCATACATCATGGTCCATGGGGACTCCTGCCTGACCTCATCTGTCAGCCTGTCCATCACCGTTTCAAACAAGAAGGGGCTCAGACCTGATCCCTGATGAAACCCCACCCCCACCTTGAATTCATCCATCACTCCTACAGCGCACCTCACCACCATCTCACTGTCCTCATACATGTCCTGCACCACCCTCGCATACTTCTCTGCCGCTCCTGACTTCCTCATATAGCACCACACTTCCTCTCTTGACACCCTATCATATGCTTTCTCTAGACCCACAAAGACACAGTGCACCTCCTTCTGGCCTTCTCTATACTTATCCATCAACACTCTTAGAGCAAACATTGCATCGGTAGTCCTTTCTTGGCATGAAACCGTACTACTGCTCACTGATTGTCACCTCTCCTCTTAACCTGCCTTCAGCAACTCGTTCCCATATCTTCATAATGTGACTGATCAACTTTATGCCTCTGTAGTTACTACAGCTCTGAGCATCACCTTTGTTCTTGAAAATTGGTACCAAAACACTTCTTCTCCACTCCTCAGGCATCCTCTCAAAAAAAGTCCACTGCCATCTCTTCTAAACATCTCCACACCTCCACAGGTATGTCATCTGGATCAACCGCCTTTCCATTCTTCATCCTCTTCAAAGCTGCCCTCCCTTCTGCCTTGCTAATCCTCATGACTTCTTTGTTCACCATCTTTCCTTCATCCATCCTCCTCTCTCTCTCATTTTTTTATTCATCAGCTCTTCAAAGTCCAGGTATGTATATGAACAGTGTAAATACACTGATGGACAGAAAATCAGCTGGTAAGTACATACTGGTAAACACCACTTGAAAAGTTTTAAAAGTCTTGCATATGTGCTCCTTTCTTTATTTACATATCTCAGAGAAATAAAGTATGTAAAAAGTGAAGGAATATTTACCTGTACAGGTGCTGCACGAGACTGGGGAACCATAAGTGCCTGTTTTCTAAGGGCAGGAGCTGGTGGTCGTCTCACCTGCAGATAAAACAATCATTATGTCACCCTTCCGACTCCCCTACAAAGTTCTACCAACAGGCTATCGAATACTCCAGATACTCACCACTTCTTCTGAGCTCTCTGAACTGCTGTACGAAACCTTTCTTGCCTAAAATGCAAAACCAGGAGAGTGTATAAAAAACCAACGTCAACACAAACTGAAGTTTATGAAATATATTGCTAGCTCTACAAGATCTGTCTTGACACTCTATCTGGTGACAACTTACCGGCCGACAGAGAACTGTGGCAAAGAGCAGAACAAACACAACAGCTACTTTCATTGTGTCACAGTTTGGTTCCTGGATGGGAGAAAAAAACAGAAAGCTTGAAGTCACACAATAAAAGATCATCATGCAACAATAAAACATGAGCACTGCAAAGAGCTTGCTCGGCACCAAAATACTAATGTGAAGGCCTTAACTTCACAGGAAACACAATGACATGTCAAACTCTCACCCAGACTGTATGGTCACATGACTCTTAAAAGGCCTTGGTATGTCACAGGAA
Organism: Pholidichthys leucotaenia; assembly: GCA_020510985.1. Lineage (NCBI taxonomy): Eukaryota > Metazoa > Chordata > Actinopteri > Cichliformes > Pholidichthyidae > Pholidichthys > Pholidichthys leucotaenia. Next base: position 103,890,815 of record CM035846.1, read on the forward strand.
GTCATTCAGGCTTTAATTATAGAGCTGAAACAGCAGTTATGCGCATTTGATGACTCTGTTTCGCTACAGTAAAACTTTGTCATCAGAGCGAGAAAATCACACTATTCCAGAGTGTGGTTTCTTAAACTGCGGGGCAGGAGGTTCCTGAATCAGAATCAGAATCAACTTTATTGCCAAGTATGTTTACACATACAAGGAATTTTACTTATCACTAAGGTGCGCTCGTTATCTAAGCGCTCCCTAATGACGCGGCAGCCATACAAGGCACCTCATAATCAGAGACCAGAATTTCTGGTCCAAAAAAACAGGTATTATTCTGAAGAAGAATTTGTGGGTGTAGAAAACCAACATCACTTTGAGTTAGTTCTGCATGACAGTCTCCAAAAAGAGTTGATTAATCTAATTTTAGTTGATTTCAAAGAGAAATTGGAAGATATCCATTAAAATTCTATAGTACCTTCAGTATATAATAAGCACATACAAAATGACAGAATAACATCAACTTTAGATAATATTGCTTAAGAGCTGTTGTAAAATGATTCCATTGTATGGTTTTGCAATTATGTGTGTCAGAATTCTTTAGTTAGGGACTATTTCCTGTGACGGTTAAGATTTCCAGTAGCTGGTTGGTGTTTTCAGGACTGAGCCAAAATAAATCTGAGTTTATATATATGTATTTTTCTTTATTTTGATAGGATTTGTTTGCAGTAACTGAAGTAGATTTTACATTTTTCCCTTCATTTGTCCCTTGCTGATGTTAAACCATGTTAGCATACAGTACATTACATTCTGGTCATGTTCTGCAGCAGACTCTAGCTTTTGAGCATGCTGTGGGGAGGAGCAGTCTCAGTGCTCTGCTTCAATCTTTAATGATGGACTCTTCCTATAGTGTGTAATTCAGCTGGTTATAAATGGAAAGCCACAATGCAGTTGAAACTTGACAGACGCCCATCAGACTGTATGCATGCATGTGTATTTTTGTACTGTAAGTCCCTCAGTATGAGAGCTGGTTTAAGTATTTGACCTTGACAATGAAGGAATTTTAGTTGGTTTCATGTCTGGACCACTTTGAGGATGCAGTTCTATGTCTTCTTCTTTTTTTAAGTCAAATTATTCCAGAGGAAGTTTCTGTTCCTGTACATCCATCTTTGTGAGGACTCAAAAAAAAAAAAAAAAAACTCTCTAGTGTTAGTTTTATCAGGCCAGTTTCAAAATGTTCTCATATGTGAGGTTAAAGCACTACCATACATGTAATATTAGGGATGGGCAATTAATCAAAAAATAACCCACACTGACATTTAGACATCTTCCATCCCTCTTTTAATATTTTCCCAGCTGTGTGTGTTGCCAAATAAATGCTTTGTTAAACAACAGTTTAATACATGCTGCTATTTAATTTGTTTAATGAGTTTCTCACCTCTCTTGTCCTTTGGATTTATCCTGCTAAAAACAAGCCTGCTAATGCTTTACCAGTAGAAGACAAGTTACAGTTTATAAATAATTTATAAGTAATTTCAATTATCTACTGATAAAAATAAGTTACTTATTGTACTTAATGGGCACACCACTATATGCCTCCCTAAATAAATTAAATTTAAATTTTAAAAAATTGTTGTAAAAACCGGAACTGCCAAAAACTGTTCAATTAACCATGGTGCTGATTTGAGTTCATATCGCTAGCCCCATGCCATATGTGTGTGTTTCTTGGATATATACAGTACCTTTGTGAGGACCAAATCATAAGCTTTCAAAGGCATGTATGTTGTATGATGTGATTTTTAAAATTTAAATAACTTAATTTGTAAAGTAGCAGAGTTAGGGTTAGTAAATATAAGCTACATCACATGACAACATGAGCGTCAGCTATAATGTACAGTGCACTGTATGCATCAATTCATGTTTAACTGCCATTATTGGGACCAAGTTTCTGACCTGACGAGTGAGGACATCTTTTTGTGATCCACCTTTACTAATGTGTGTTTCAGGGGCAGGCAGCTTGGTGGCACATTGGTTAGCACTGTGGCAGCATTGCAAGAGGGTTGTGGATTCGATCCCACCCCCTGGCCACCGGTGACCCTCTGGTTTCCTCCCACAGGCCAAACCAATGCACATTAGATTAACTGGCCTCAACTGGGAATTCTAAATTGTCCTTAGGTATGAATGTGAGGGTGAATGGTTGTTTTGTCTCTCTGTATTGGCCCTGCGATGGACTGATAATCTGTTTTGGGTGTGCCCTGCCTCTCAGCCAAAGATGGGAGAGTCGACTTTTGGAGTTCTTTTCCATCTTTGAGAATTTCTTCAGGATTCACACAAAATGATTTATTTGATCTTTTTTTTTCTTAATTATAGCACTATAGATGGAGTTACATATTCCACCATGTTTAATAACTTGTTTAAACTGTTAAATCTGAGTGCATTCCTAGCTCTTATTTTGAAATTGGACCAAGGATTGTTACTTCATTTTCCTTTTATCATTTTGCCTCAGGTTTAAATTTATTGCTTACTTTATTTCAAAATGTGTAACTTTATGGAAAATGTATCACTAAAGTGAAATTTAACCCCTTTAAAAATTGTTGAATGTGCCGGTCACTCACTGGTGCATGTACCTTAAGAGTGTTTTAGTGTGGTTAATCAACACTGACTGACAGTGTGGCTAGTCCCTTGCTGCCCACAACCTCCTCCGTTTGCCCTGGCTGTCACCCTGACACTAATCAACCAATCGCAGACAGAATTTCAAAACTCCAGTGCCTTAAATTAAGAACTCATAAGTGACTACAGAGCTTTTATAGCGGAGAGCCAACTCCCCCATGTGGGTTTAATTAGGATGAGCGCCACTCTGACCTTTAATTGTGACATTTTTGGTCAAGTATGTGTTAAAGTATGTGTAGACTCTGTTTCCTCCCAAGAAACTGACCTTTTACATTCTTATTACTTTAAGAAGCTAATATAACAATTGCACAACTGTGGTCAGCTGCAAGCTAAATATTTTAAGAGATGTGAGAAATAAAAAAAAGCAAAAAATATGTTAAATTTTACTAGTTTTACAGTGTGACTCTAGGTTTCACTTACAAATGGAGGTTGATTTACCATGTTGCAAGAAGAAAAAGAAAGGTATGACAGTGCGTAACCAAACGTTGAGGATGTCTGACCACATATGCTAGTCAAACATGTCTTTTTAAAACCACAGTCTTCAATCTTTTGCTCAGGTTCAGGGTATTGATGCCAGATTTTAAAAAAAAAAATAAAATCCCTGGCTGCAGAGATTTGCTCACAGGAAAGAAAACCATTAGTGAGGTCCAACACCAGTTGGTGAAAATTTCCTCAACATTAACCTGTAAAGTGGTGATTTTTTTCTCTTTTTTTGTGCATTGAGTTATTACAGTGCTAACACAGGAGTCTGTATGTAGTCAATGTTGTGTTGCCTCAAAGATGGCAGCACAAATATTGTTCAAACTGCAGGTGTGTGTGCTAATAAAAAGTCAAGCCTAACACCAGAAAAAAAGATACACTCATGGAAAAGACTATACTATGCTACTGATTTTTTCCACTTAAAAGGAAAACAGTTTAAAGAAGAAACTCATCATATCTTCACAGTACAAGTTTTTGTGTATTGTGTTCTTCAAGCTGAAAATATGCACATTTTCCACAATCCTGAACAAACCCCAGATCTGAATTCAGTGAAGCCCCTAACAGTAAATATAAAATTAAGTCGATTCATTCTCACCTTGGTTTGCAGTCAACGGAAGCTTCAAGAGTTCTGTTATGGAAACGTACAGATGTTGTCTGTCTTTAGTTTACCTCCTGGGAGTGTCTGCAAGGATGTTTGCTGCACACAGATGCTGCTGCTGACAGTCAGGCTCCTAGTTGGCTTATAAATGCTCCAGCCTGGAGCTGCAGCCAATCATCTCAGTGCCTGTGATGTCATAAAGTTAATCCTGGTCCACCTCTAGTCTCTCTCCCACTCTTTCTGTGGTTGGTGGTGTACCCTGGTGTTGTGGCGGGGAAAATGTACTACACATAATGCAAAGACAAATACATGGCAAAAGGCATGCAGACAGCTACGGCCCAGACATAAGCATGTGAAGGCACTTTCCTCCCTCCTCACTCTTTCAAACTCTCAGACACTGATGTTCACTGAGTACGTAGTTAATTTTAGGACATGCAGTGACAAGCTTTGAGGGGAAAAAGCAGTACACAGTTGTAGGTGGAATGACAGTGATTCAACTTCCTCACAGACAGAAAATCATCTGACTGAGGCCTCTGTGGATAATTGAGAATTTGTCTGCTACACCACACTTAGTTATTTTAAACTGTCAAATGTTTTTCTCCTTCATATAGCTTCCTATGATAGAAGTACTATTGTGGATTGAACATACGTGGCAGAGCATTTGTACCCATCAGGTAGTTATTAAATTAACATCACCCTTTATTGTCATTCAACTGTACAACCAATCATGTACAGTAGAACGAGATTGTGTTTTACCTATCTACTGTGTTAATCACACACACCCCAAGTGTAGAATCAGAGGGCCGCTGCCATGCAGGGCGCCGCCACAAATTTCCCTCCTCCATTCCATTATTGCTGAGCACCAAGCTGGACGGCAGGAAGTTCCACTTTTATATGGTCTTCGACATGACCCGGCCAGGTTTTGAACCCCTGCCTCCTGGGTGTGGGGCGGATGCTCTACCAACTGAGCCACCACTCCGGTTAGTTACAGAAAGAAAGAAGAAAAAAGAAAACCAAATTTATTGTCATTCAATCCATACAGTAGAGTATTTATAGTAGAAAAGAACTAGATTTCTCCTATCGCAGAGGCTGCTGCCGTGTCTTTCCCTTCCCCCATTCTATTATGCTGAACCCCAAGCTAGAAGGTGGGAAGTACCATTTTTTATATGATCTTTGGTATGACTCGGCTAGGGCTTAAACCCATGACCTCCCAGTTGCTTTGGCAGCTTGTAGGAGGAGGCAAGGGAGCGCACCAGGATCGGCGAATCAGAGAATTGCTTCTTCAGGTCCGCAAAGGCCGCCGCCGCCTCCTCCGACCACCAGAAGGGAACCTTTGTGGATGTAAGGCACGTCAGGGGAAGGGCCAGGCTGCTGTAGTTCTTTATGAATCGGCGGTAGAAATTAGCAAATCCCAGGAACTGCTGGAGCTGTTTCCTTGAGGACAGTACTGGCCACTCCACTACTGCCTTAATTTTGCTCGGGTCTGGAAGGATCTCCTTATGAGAAATAACGAAGCCCAGGAAGGACGTCTTGGAAGTCTGAAACTCACATTTCTCAGCCTTGACAAATAACTGGTTCTCCAATAGCCACTGAAGAACATGTCTTACGTGTACCCGGTACTCCTCTAAGGAATGGAAGAAGATCAGAATGTCATCCAGGTAAACAAACACAAACACGTTCAGAAAATCCCTCAGAACATCATTGATGAGGCGCTGAAACACAGCAGGCGCATTGGTCAGACCAAATGGCATCACCAGATATTCAAAGTGACCACTAGGGGTGCGGAACCCTGTCTTCCACTCGTCCCCCTCGCGGATCCGCACCAGATGGTAAGCGTTGCGCAGATCCAACTTGGTAAAGCAGGAAACCTCCTGGAGAGAGTCAAAGGCATAATTAAGCAACAGGAGGGTGTACTTATCCTTGATAGTAATATTATTCAACTCCCTGAAATCGATGCATGGTCTCAATGAGCCGTCTTTTTTTCCCACAAAGAAGAACCCCGCCTCCACCATCGAAGAAGACGGGCGAATGATGCCAGAGCTCAGCGACTCCTTGATGTATGTGTCCATAGCCACCCACTCCAGTGGGGAAAGGCTATACAGCGGCTAGATGGGAGAGGAGCCCCCGGGCGAAGGTTGATGGCACAATCACGCGGTCGGTGGGGGGGAAGGGACAGAGCCTGGGACTTGCTAAACACGGCACCAAGATCATGATATTCAGGAGGCACCTTAGACAAATCGGGAGGGGGATCGGAGGGAGCCCCTAGGGTCACTGAAGGTGAGCACGCTGCTGATTGCAGACAGGCGCTGAGGCAAAATGAGCTCCATGATTTAATACTGCCCGCACTCCAATCAATCGTCGGTTTATGGAGGCATAGCCAGGGGCAGCCCAGAATGACCGGAGACGTTGAGACGGGCAACACAAAGAAGGACAGTTCCTCTCGGTGATTCCCAGATACAATAATGGAGACTGGCACTGTCCAGTGGGATACTGTAGCCATGGGGGCATTAGACAATGCAATCAGCTGGACAGGAGACTCAATGGGAATGCAGCGAAGGCCCAAACGGGTTGCCAGGTCTCTAGACATAAAGCTTTGCTCAGCCCCGGAGTCGATTAAGGCCTGTGTAGGTATCTCTGTGTGTTTGTGTATGAACCTAATGGAAAGCAGCAAACTGGATAGGGGATTAGACCGGGGTACGTCCGTGAGTCCCCCTACTCTAACGCATGGACCTCCCCCTTTTGGCCGAAGCTGACACGACCTGACCTCATGCTCCCCACTCCCGCAATACAGGCACAACCCAAGCTCGCGGCGACGCTGTTTCTATGCCGCAGATAGCCTAGAATGCCCCACCGTCATAGGCTCCGCGGGCGCTGAGGGTTCAGAGGATGGGAAAGCCAATATTGAGGACTGAGGGGAATGGCGAGACAGTTCCCCGGACTGTCCATAGGACCTACGTTCCACCGCTCGCTCCCTCAGTCTATTATCCAGACTAATGGCCAGAGAAATGAGCTCTGATAACCTAGTTGGTTTCTCTAAAGGGGCTTACTCAACCCGAAGGCTAGCACTGAGGCTCCTGATGAGAATACAGCAAAGAGAAGCGTCCCCCCAACCTACTTCAGTAGCCGCCACCCGGAAGTCTGCGGCATAATCTGCCACCACCCTAGACCCCTGCCTTAGATTTAATAGGCGGGTGGTGAGAACGCTATCTCGATCGGAATGATCAAACACTTCATTAAATTCACTAATGAATTGGCCAAAAGTGAGACTACCATAATTTGCCCTAGCCATTACCGCATAGGCCCAAGTTAGTGCTCTCCCCTCCAACAGATTAATAACATAACCAATCTTACTATGGTCGGAAGGGAAATCCTCTGGCACCCACTAAAACACCACCTCGCATTGCATAACGAGCTGCCTGGCTTCGCCCAACTTACCATTGAAATGGCTGGGAGTTGGTACAGGAGTAAGCCGAACAGGAAGAGTGTGCCTGAGCTGGCTAGCTGGAATGCTAGAGGGAGTGGAGGAGCTGCTGGCGACAGGTAAGGCCTGGGAAAAGGGCTGGGAATTTGTTAGTCTATCCAACCATTCTGTGACACGAGTTAGCTGTTTTAGAATGGTCTGCTGCTGATAAACCAATTGATCAATTTGAATCTCCATGCAGATGACACGGCGCACCAAAGCGCTGTCAGCTGGGTCGTTCTGGTGGAGATGTACTGATATGGTTTGCTGACCCAGTGACAAGACACAGACTCCAAATTGATACAGTTATGTTTATTAACAACCAGTGTGAATGAATAGTGGTGTGAGTGCTAACTGGAACTGCGGGGAACTGAGCGAGACACCGTACGGCCTGGCAACCCTGGAGACACACAGAAAGAGATGGTACTGGGCGTCACAACTGGAGTTAAACCGTTATTGTGTAGCTAACTGTGGGAACAGATGGTAAGTTTCTCCGGTTCAACGCTGCGGCTGTGGCCAGGGAGACAGTGCTCTTCAGATGGTGGTATTGTCCCGACAGGAGAGTGTAGGTGAAGGTGGTGAGGGAAGGAGGCTGGTAAGTCCGCCGCCTGGGAGGAAGAGGAAAAGGCTCCGCCGCCACAGACTCCGCCTGTGCACAGGGGATTAGTAGAAAGTGGTAAGTTGGTAATGGAGCTTACGTGGAAGGCTGGTTGGCTCTTTCCGGCATAGGTGAGGGCTGGCTCGGCTGTGGCTCTGGTAACTGAGATGATTAAGCAATGAAGCTCTCCTGGAGCGCAGTGAGACATCTCCCCACTGCCACTCCGGGCAGCATGGAAGATATATGCCCAGCCTAACAAGGATCAGGTGTGCATGCAGCTGCGGATAATGAGCAGAGCGGATCATGACAGTCAGTAACTGTTGCTAAACATCTCAATCAGCATGAAGACATCTATTTTCATTTCACACACATGTAAACAAATTAAATATTGTCAACTGCAAAAGTAATGTGCTTATAATACATATACTATACCTGTTAAGCAGAAGACCTGGGATCAAAACGTAGTCAATGCTGGTAGCTAGCCGATGACTGGTAGTTAGCATGCTAGTGATTTAGCACACTTTGCTTGCTTTTCTTCTCATTTTCAGATGAAATAAAGAGTCTATCATCTCAAAGGTATTGCGGTTTGTTAATTGAGACAATAAATCAAACTCAAGCACTGCCTATTTTTTAAACAGACGTGAAATAGCTTCACGATGCTTATTCAAGGGCACACTGTAAGCTGGATAAAGCTGTTTTCAAAAGGGTGGGACTTCTAGGTCAGGTAAGAAATCTTTTCAAACAGCGCCTCACTGTGGAAATTAAGATATCAACACGGTATTGCAATTGTCACAGAGTTGATGTTAGTAATTAACGGTTACATGAACACCTTTGAAACGGAATGATACATATCCAGTGAAACGTTGGAGTGCAATTATTGTGGATTTTAGTAATTCCTGGAATCCCTATTGTCAATAGGATGTCATATATCAAATTGATTGGTCAGAACCAACTGTTGTATAACAGTATTTATATACTGGCACAAAACTGTTTGGTCTCTATCCAAATCATTCTTTCATACCAACTCAGCACTTTTTCTGTATTCTCTGGATATTTGAGTCACTCAACCATGCTTATAAACAATGTATGTGTTATTGCTTTATAATGTAGTTTAAAATATAGTTTTCTGACAAATAATAGGACTGATATTTTAACATGTGGCACAACAGTTATGTACCTCAGGGCTTTAAGGTAAGTCTTAAAATATTATGGATGAACCTGTTTCATCCAGACAGACAGATACTCTTTGAATGCTCTTATAATTTAGATTTTCTGCTTTTTTGTCACTGCATTGACAATCATTACACCCGAATGGTTTGTGTGGTGAAGTTTCACCAAGATTCAGACTGCAATTACAGTAAAATGTCTGAGTCTGTGGGTGTCTGTCATCGACTGGGTATGTATAGATGTTCATAAATCCACATACAGTATCACACTGTGCAGTGACACAAACAAGACAAACATGCAAACACTGGCATACATAAAGCTCAAGCTTACATCTGATGAAAATATCAGTATCTGTATATGGAGGATTCTAAATGCCAAAATTAATTACCAAATGACCCAGTAAATTAACAATAAAAATAAAAGGAAAGCTCTTAATGAAATGGCACTTTTAATCAAATTTTGAACTGTTTTTAAACAAGTTAAAAAATATTAATTTTCTAACTTTTTTAAACTTTTTCCATTTTCTTTGTGAGTCAGATCATCTTTAGCTTTACTTTCGTGCATTCATGACCTTGCTGAGAAATACAAATATGTAAATAACATGTGGTTTCACGTGACCACCTGCATCCACATGTGAAAAAAGTGAAACTCATTTGGTTTAAATTGAAAGGACATGAAAAAGGGAAAAAATGCAAAAAATATCAAATCATGTCACATTTAATAGATGTATTTTTATTGTCAATTTTGATCCATTATATAAAAGACATTTATTGCTTTGAAAAGATTGTGGCAGATTCTGGCTTCCACAGCCTCTCAGACACAAAAACACATGCAGCAGCTCAATTATTACAGCGAACAGACGAGACTGACAGCACTGAAAAGTTATGAGGCCTCAAAGTCCAAACATACAATTAAACTGCAGCGCACTTCAAAATGTTTTTTTTACTGCCTGCATCGTGAAGTATGTCACAGAGGTTTGTTTTATGTCTTTAATATTTTTTTCCTCCTCCTTTATATATTTGTCTTGATTTTTGTTTTCTTATTGTCTTATAGTATTTTTAACTCAATAAATTCACGCTATTGTTCGCATGTGATCTACAGAATACGTACAGATTATTATGATGGGTTATGTGCGCTTAACATTCTGTTTTTCCCTTGTCCTACGGGTCAAAAATGACCCGCCCTACCAAAGCCCCAAAATAAAGCAGCTTAATTGAATTTTAAATCCAAAATCTATTTTGCATGATGAAACAACCTGTTATTTATCAATTCAACTCAATTTAATTCATTTTTTATCATGTATTTTTTGTTACACAATACAAAAAGACGATCACCAGTGACCATTATTACACTTTGTTTTCTTTTACACAGTAAAATTATATTATATTATAATATTATATAAATATGAAGTAATTACTTCTGAATTAATTATATTGAAAGGTAAAAAAATAGTCAACAATCTGGAACTTTTTTGTCAACAGTTTATTCTTTTATATTTTTTAGGAAGTGAATTATAAAAATACTTCTCTCATAACACAACAAAACAACAAAATGTTGTTTGACTTTGTGAACAATTTTCAACATCAACTCTATTTAGCACATGTAGGACAGTATGTGCGAACGTGAGAATGAACTTTGCAGATGTATTTCTCACATGTGCAGCACACAGCTTTTGTCTTGCAGTCCTTCTTCGAGGGACAGAACTGGTACCTTTTTCTTTTGACTGACCCAGCTTCAGCCTCAGGTGGATCAGGACAAGATTCATCTCCCTGAACAGCTTCCACAATGGCTGCAGAGGCTTCTGTGCGGGGCAGGCGCTCCCTTCTCTCAATGCACAGGGTGACAAAAGCCTTTCCCAACTACTCAAGGAACATCCTTCTCTTGTTTTTCTTCCCTGACATCCAGGTCGGGTTGATCTCCTGCCATATCACAAAGGCATTATATGAGGACACATCAATGATGTTATGGAAGATGACCAGGGGCCAGCGTGCAGTCATCCTTCTGCAGCTGTACGTTCCAATAACCTTGTCGAGGTTGTCCACGCCTCCTTTATTGCAGTTATAGTCGAGGATGATGGATGGATGGATGGATGGATGGATGGATGGATGATGGATGATGACCCAAGTAATCCATGCTAGTATGGATTACTTGGGTTGTTGCTGATATCTGGTGAAAATCTTAGGTCAGTGGCTCCTTAAGAAATATGTTTAATGAGAAAAGTGTTGACATGTTCAATACTTATATTCCCCGCTATAGATGTTGAAAAGCAAAGGTCACAAAACGGAACCTTGGGGAACTCTACAGGTTATTTTTGTTTGCTCAGATTTGTAGTTACCTATAGACTCAAAATAGTCCCTGTCTTTTAAATAGGAATCAAACCAGGTAAGTGCTGTACCAGAAAGTCCCACCCAATTTTTCAGCCAGTCAAGTAAGATATCATAGTCAGCCATATCGAATGCAGTGCTGAGGTCCAGTAGAACGAATACTGAAATGTTGCCACTATCTGTATTGGAGCGGATGTCATTAAAGGCATTAACTAGAGCTGTCTCAGTGCTGTGGTGTGGCTGAAAACCTGACTGGAATACATCAAAAAAGTTATTTAATGTCAAGAAGTTGTACAATTATTGAAAACAGCCATTATTTTACTAAGAAAAGGGAGATTTGATATGGGCCTATAGCTGTTCATGAGTGAGGTGTCTATGTTGCTCTTTTTTAGAAGGGGTTTGATAACAGCAGTTTTTAAGCACTAAGGGAAGACATCTGAATGCAGACATATTTATGATCTGTAGTAGATCTGAGGCCATACAATATGAAATGTTTCTTTAAAACCCTGTTGGTAGAGTATCAAGACAGCAGGGGGTGGATTTAAGGTGGTGTATGATGTCATCCAAATTTTTATAATAGATTGGAAAAAAATTTGCCATGGTGTTTACATCTTCTCTACTTAGACACAGAGGAAGAACATGTCCAGCACCTGGCATAGGAGCACTGACTGACTATCTAATTTTCTGAATTTTGTCAGTAAAGAAAAAAGCAAAGTCATTGCAGGCATGGTTGGATAGAAGTTCAGGAGCTACTGACACAGGGGGATTTGTTAGCCTGTCAACAGTAGTAAACAAGGTGCATGCATTATTGTTGTTTTTAGCAATGATGTCAGAAAAATATGCTTGCCTTGTATTTCTCAGCTCCAAATTATAAATGCTCAATCTGTCATTATAGTTTTCATAATGAACCTGTAATTTAGTTTTTCACCACCTGCGTTCAGCTTTTTGACACTCTTTTTTTCAGCTCTTTCTAGTTTGGCTCCATGGAGGTTTCTTTTTAATAGTGACCACCTTCACCTTGGTGGGAGCAATGACATTGAAAATATTTGTAATTTTACCATTGAAATTTTACGCAAGTTCATTTACTAAAGGTGAAGGGGGGGGGGGGTGAGGAACAGAAAGCTTGGATGAATGTTTCACAGGTTTTATCAATGATGTACCGTTTTTTGATTACCTCTGTCTGGATATTTCTCTTCACATTAATAACACTCTCAAAGAAAATGCAAGAATAGTCGGACAGAGCAACGTCCATCATCATAACCTTAGAGATGTTCAGACCTTTGGAGATGACCAAGTCCAGACCATGTCCTCTGTTGTGTGTTTTTTCCATTACATGCTGAGTCAATCCAAAGTTATCAAGGACACAACACAATTCTTTGGTCCCTCTGTCCTAAGGGTTGTCAACATGGATGTTAAAATCACCAACAATAACTACACAGTCAAAGTCAACACAGATGATAAGACAGCAGCTTTGTAAAATCATCAAAAAAAGGTTGCATTGTAATTAGGTAATCTGTAAACATTAAGAAACAACACACAGGAGGAGGAATTCAGCTGAAGAGTCACATTTTCAAATGAAGAAAGATAAGATAAGATAAGCCTGTGGCAGACTGAAGAGGTACCGCTCACCCAGTGGGACTTGGAGTTGGGGGCATGATTAGTGTTTCCCGGTGTTGGCGTCTGGGAGTGGTTATTGTCAGTTGTTTGGTGGCAGTTGAGGAGTAAAGATAAAAATCCACCTTCGTCTCCTGTGTGTTTCTTCCTCTTGCCACAAGCCTCTATTAGTTCCACAATGGGGAAATTCCAGAATTACAGCAGCAAAGGGATAGCAGCACTCAGTGCAATAGTTAATAAGATAATAAGAACTGGTTAGCCAAAGCAGTAGATTAATTTACATACACTACCGTTCAAAAGTTTGGGGTCACTTAGAAATTTCCTTATTTTTGAAAGAAAAGCACTGTTTTTTTCAATGAAGATAACTTTAAACTAATCAGAAATACATTCTAATATCTAATATACATTGCTAAAGTGGTAAATGACTATTCTAGCTGCAAATGTCTGGTTTTTGGTGCGATATCTACATAGGTGTATAGAGGCCCATTTCCAGCAACTATCACTCCAGTGTTCTAATGGTACAATGTGTTTGCTCATTGCGTCAGAAGGCTAATGGATGATTAGAAAACCCTTGTGCAATCATGTTAGCACAGCTGAAAACAGTTTAGCTGGTTAGAGAAGCTATAAAACTGACCTTCCTTTGAGCAGGTTGAGTATCTGGAAAAAATTATTATTTCAAATACAAATCATTATTTCTAACCTTGTCAATGTCTTGACTATATTTTCTATTCATTTTACAACTCATGGTGGTAAATAAGTGTGACTTTTCATGGAAAACACAAAATAATTGTCTGGGTGACCCCAAACTTTTGAACTGTAGTGTATGTACACAGATATATACACAGTTCAAGAGCATTGCAGCTAGGTGGAATAAACAGCATTACGGTTTGTTAAGTTACTCCGCAGGATATGAATATGTACTCAGACAGTATATTTCACATTTGAATCACAGTGTTGTTGCCACCCTCAGTAATGAAGTAAACTTATCATAAGACATCTGCTTGCATTGGAGAGAATCATTTAACAAAATAGCTCCTCATCCTCCTTTCTTATGCAACCTGGGTTCACTTATAAAGGTGCAGTTGGGAGGGGCAGCTTCAATAAGAAGAGATCCACTGTTATCTTGGTCTAGCCAGGTTTCTGTTAAAAACATAAAATCCAGTTTGTTTTTTAATGAGATCATTAATTATTTTTTTTTCCTGCCAAAGAGCTAATACTTAATAAAGCTAGTTTCAGTGTGGGCAGCGCGGTGGCGGAGTGGTTAGCACTGCGGCAGCACAACAACTCACCCTTGGCCGGGGGATCCTGGGTTCGATCCCTGCCCCTGACCAACAGTGATCTGTGTGGAGTTTGCATGTTCTCCCCGTGTCTGTGTGGGTTTACTCCAGGATTTCTCCGGTTTCCTCCCACATACCAAAAACATACAAGTTAGGTTAATTGGCATCAAACTGGGGATTCTAAATTGTCCTTAGGTATGAATGTGAGAGTGAATGGTTGTCTGTCTCTCTGTGTTGGCCCTGCAATGGACTGTCCAGGGTGTACCCTGCCTCTCGCCCAAAGATGCTGGGATAGGCTCCATCCCCCCCCACGACCCGAAAAGGATTAAACGGAAGAAGATGGATAGTTTCAGTGTGTTAAGAGCACCATCTACCAGATTTTTATTTTGTTTAAGCTGTGATTGGTGAGAAATGAACACTAGATTTGATCAGTTTACAGGATGTGTAGGATGGCTCTTGTTTCTCTGTACATTTACCAACCTTTATGAAGAGACTGCTGATGGACTCAAGAAGGCTTGAGATATCATAAGATGTCTCTACTGAATGCACTTGAAAGTACAAATAGGGCAGAAGCCAGAATAAGACTGAAAGTGAGAAAGGTTTTAGATCTGGATTTAGAAATGGAAATAAAATGTAAGATACTGAGAAAACTGGACCTGGAGATCCAGAAACTGGAAACGTAACTGAATATCTCATCACACACTCTAACCGTGTCTGTAAAATTATATATTCATCTTATTTTTCATCTCCAGCTTCAAGATGACAAGTACAGTATCCAGTACACTATTTTAAAGAGCCAGTTTAAGTAAAACTAACCTGTAATCTGGAAAGATAACAATGTGCTGTGACAGTAACGTCATATAAAATGCATTTACACAGGAACGTCACCAAACATTCATGATGTCAGTGACTGCAGTAATATAGGCTGTGTATCATCACACCTCAGACAGTAATATAAATGTATATACATATTAAAAGTGTAACGCTGGGCCTAATAGTAATAATCACTACTACATGGATGATTATGAAAATGGTTGTTGCAATTAAAAGAACTGTGGGAATTCTTGAATAACAATGTATCTGTATTATTTTAATGCAAGATAATTTTTTTCTTCATCTCTTTGAGTTTCATTCAATGCAGGATAATCAAAATGCTGCAACATATTTGCAGTAGACTATTTAACGACAGTGAAAAGCATTGATTCCTTATAGGATTGACCCCTGCACTGCAGGATTAATCCTAGCCTGACTCTTAGCCTGGCCTCGACTAGCTCCAGAGAATAAATCTCCATAGCAACTTAGCTGAGCATTATTTAAGATTCAAAGGCTTTATTATCATGTCAGAGTAATATTATCAGATTGGAGTTCAAGTGCAGCGGTGGTGGGAGATGGGGACCAGTGGAGGACCACCGGGGCCCCAGCCGGATAAGAGCCGGAGTCGGAGCCCAGTTGCAGCAGCGGGGCTCGGTGGAGGAGCTACCGGGACCCCAGCTGGACAGGAGCAGGATCGGAGCTCGGCTACAGTGGTGGTGGGCGGCGGGACTCGGTCAAGGAGCTGCCGGTACCCCGGCTGGACAGGAGCTCGGTTGCGGTGGCGGTAAGCAGCGGGACTAGCAGCAGAGGGGGCTAGCTGAGGCCCAGCTGGATTCGAGGTCGGTCGGATCGGATACTGGCGACACCAGCAGAGATTGTTTTACTATCCACAGGTCAGTAAAAATGCCACCAAAGAAGGAGGAAATGGAAGAGATCAAAAAATCTCTGAACTTCTTGTCAGAAGAACTGACCAAAGTGGCTAGTCAGCAGGCTAAAATATTAGGGCTAATTGATGAAGTCCGAGAATTAAAATTAACAATTAAGGAAAAACACAAAAAAATTGCAGACTTCTAGCGACACGTTGAGGATCTTGAACAATATTCTCGTATGGATGATCTAATTATAAGTGGACTAGACATTAAATATTAATCATATGCTCATGCTACAGCAGGAATGAGAGGTGAGGAGGCTCCCCTGAGTGAATCAGTCTCCCTGGAAAACCAGGTGCTTCAGTTCCTTGATAGTAGAAATATAAAGGTTGAAGCAAATGCAATTTCAGCCTGTCATGCTTTACCCAGAAAGGATAATAAAACAAAGAAATCAACTGTGATGCGCTTTGTGAACAGAAGGTTAAAGAATGACATACTGAGGCAGGCCAGAAAGCTACGGGGAACAGAAGTTTACCTAAATGAACATCTAACAAAAACTAATGCTGAAATAGCACGGCAAGCATGGATGCTGAAAAGACAAAATAAGATACAGGCAACATGGACAAGAAATTGTAGAGTTTGGATCAAACTAAATGGAACACCTGAGGAAGCAAAGAGTATAATAATCAGAGAGATTACTGACTTAAATAAATATAGATGAACACTGATTAAGAAAATTAAGAGACTACGATAATCCATATCCACACACACGGCAAGAATAGTTCTTTTGACATACCATGTCAATGTACTTTAAAAAAAAAACTAAACAAAACAAACAAAAAAACTTATGATTGACTTGAGTAAACATCAAATATCCCCAGTTGGACGAAGTCATTTGACACAGAGTGAGGAAATTCAAACTCTGAAAATATGCCATTATGCTGAACATAAACTACAAGAGATGGAGAATGATATTGATCCTGATAACCACTTTTTCAATAATATTCATAATCATTGTGAATATTACACTGAAAAGCAATTCAAAAGTCAAGTGCAACTAGATGGTAAACTATCAATAATACACTTCAACAGCAGAAGTCTTAACAAAAACTTTCCACAGATTCAGGACTATTTAAAACAGCTAGACAGAAAATTTACAGCTATCACAGTCTCTGAAACTTGGCTTAATGAAGAGCAGGCTCCCCTGATGGCAATAGAGGGATATCAGATGTTTCATATTAACAGATCTCAAAAAAAGGGTGGAGGTGTCGCATTGTATATTGATGACCTGTATAGGTGTAAGCTTGTAAATGGAATGTCCTTTGCACTACCAGGGATTTTGGAATGTGTTACTGTTGAGATTGACCAAGATAAAACAAAAAATCTAATTATAAGTTGTATATATAGAATGCCTGGAACTTGAATTGAAACATTCAGAAATAAATTAGTCGAGCTGTACAATAATATTACTAGTAAGAAAATGGTAGTAATTTGTGGAGATTTCATTACTGATTTACTAAATCCATATCAACAAAATGTAATTACAGAGTTCATGAATTCTATGTACAGTATGAGTCTATATCCCACAATAACACATCCCAGTAGAATCACAGTTCACACTGCTACACTTATTGACAACCTATTTGTTAATATTATTGATAAGAAAATTGAAAGTGGATTATTGATAAATGATATAAGTGACCGTTTGCCAACCTTTGCACTTATCCATGGCCACACGGAGGCCAATACAGAAAAAGTTTTAAAATCATTCAGATACAAATCACAAAATGCAATCAGTTCTTTTAAAGAAGACTTGCTGAAGCAGGACCGGACAAAAGTCTATGTATCTGATGTAAATGAAGCCTATGACACATTTACAGTATGAACATTGTAACCACTCTTTATGAAAAAAATTGTCAATTAGTAAAGAAAAAGCTTAAACATAAATTTGTCGATAAACCATGATTAACCAAAGGATTACAAAAGGCGTGTAAAAAGAAAAATTTATTATATAAAGCTTTTCTAAAGAAAAGGACAAAAGAAGCAGAGCAGCAGTATAAAACATACATATAAGTTAACATATATAATGAGATGTAGTAAAAGAGACTATTACAGTAAAGAACTGGAGAAGAACAGAGAAAATATTAAAAATACATGGACAATATTTAACAATATTCTTGGAAATAAAAACAGAAATACAAGCTACCCAACCAATTTTTCAAAAAATAATACAACGACTCAGAGTGTGAATGAAGTTTCACCTGCAGATGAATTTAATAACTTTTTTGTTAACATTGGTCCTAATTTGGCTCGAGAAATACCCATTACGGCACCTACGGGTGATACAATAAGCAAAAACACTGCTATAAAAGACTACATTTTCATAAAGAACACAGATGAGAGAGAGGTCATTTAAATTGTTAAATCGTTTAAAAGTAAAACATCTACGGACTGTGATGGTATTGACATGCTCTTAGTCAAAACTATCATTGAATGCTTAGTGAAACCACTGATGTATATTTGTAACCTGTCTCTCCAAACAGGTATATTTCCCAATGCAATGAAAATAGCTAAAGTAATTCCGATATACAAGATGGGTGTCAGAGGGGAACTTTCAAACTATAGACCAATTTCACTATTGCCACAATTTTCCAAGATACTTGAAAAAATATTCTGTGAGAGAATTGACAACTTCATAATGAAGAATAATTTATTGTGTGAGCAGCAATATGGGTTCAGACACAAGAGGACAACTGCATTTGCTCTAATGGAATTTATAGAAAAAGTATCAACTGCCATTGAAAATAAAGAGTATTCAGTTGGGGTACTCCTGGATCTTAAAAAAGCATTTGATACAGTGGATTATAATTTATTATTAAAGAAACTACAAAATTGTGGTATTAGGGGGGTAGCACTGTCCTGGTAAAGTAGTTACTTAAAGAATAGATGTCAGTATGTATGTGTTGGTAACAAAAACTCACAGTTACTGAAGGTTACTTGTGGAGTCCCACATGGTTCAGTTTTGGGGCCATTGTTATTCAATATGTATATAAATGATATATGTAAAGTCTCGGAAAAAATGGATTTAATATTGTTTGCCAATGACACTAATTTATTATGCAGTGGAAGCAATTTGGAACATCTTTTGGATACACTCGGAAAGGAATTAGGAAAGCTTAAACTGTGGTTTGATTCAAACAAATTAACGCTCAATTTAAGTAAGACAAAATTTATAGTTTTTAACAACCATCACAACAACTTAGTATCTAAACTCAGTGTAAATGGTGTAGAGATTGAAAGGGTATCTGAAACTAAATTTCTTGGAGTAATAATTGATAATAAACTGTGTTGGAAGTCACATATTAATTACATTAAAGGTAAAATATCTAAATCAATCGCAATACTACACAGAGCGAAATATTTGCTGAATCAACCCACATTATATACTTTGTATCATTCATTAATACTCCCATACATGACATTGTACTGAAGTATGGGGAAATACATATAAAACAATCATATGTCCAGTCTTTATGCTTCAGAAGAGAGCTATTAGAATAATAAACAAAGCTGCTTACAAGGAACCAACAAACCCACTTTTTCTTAAATTAAAAGCTCTCAAGTTAAAAGATCTGGTTGACTTTAAAACTGTTAATTTAATGTTTAAAGTGAAGAATCTATCACTGCCCGCAAATATCCAAAAGTTGTTCCAAATAAGGGAGAAACAATATCATTTCAGAGGAACGTATATTTCAAAAACCTCCAGTGAGAATTACCACCAAGCAACACTGTGTTTCAGTACAAGGAGTAAGATTATGGAACGATTTTGGACCTGAATTAAAATCATGTACAACGCTTGGACAATTTAAACAAAAACTAAAGGAAGAAATACTCCAAACATATATACAAGATGACATGTAAAATCACATAAGGATTATCATATCCAGTCTGTGTTGCGTTGTTGCTTAGTTTGTTTGGTTTTTTTGTCACATTTTGTCTTAGCTTTGTTCCGAATTGTAATCGCTCTTGTTTTGTTTTTCTTTTGAATTCTTGGATGGAATATGGGTTGGCAATATAAGCTGTGGCTTCAGCCATCACTCATTTCGGATAACTTATGTTGAACTGTATAATCAGAGGAGTTATTGTTAAATTGACCTTGTTGGATTTGTTTCCCCCTTTGTTATATTATTCTGTTTCTTTTTCATCTTTACTTTTAATCTATCCGAAATAAAGATTCATTCATTTATTCATTCATTCATGTGCACAGTTAAGAAATGCAACATTTCCTGAGCAATGAAATTCTTACTCTGCTCTCCAAATGAATGCCAAGAAAATAAATACACATCAATACTAATAAAGGTAATAAACATACCTTAATACATTAATACAGCTCTAATACTAATAAATACTAATAAATACACATTAAAGCAATTACAACAGTTAAAGCAGTTAAAACTATAGGAAACAAGAAGAATGAAAATTGAAAATTCACTAGATGAGTATAACATGACCCTGAGTAAGTAAAATTCACTGAATGAGTATGACTCGCTTCTGATAATACCCAATAGACTGTACAATGGAAGATGATGTGAATCTGAGATGGTGTGAGACTATGTACAATGTGCAAATGAGCAATGTACAAATTAGCATCCAGTGTGAAAATTTCTCTGTGTAAAGCCGTGTACCCTGATAGTACCGAGTAGACTGTACAATGATAATTTAGCAGCAGAGATGATATGGACATGAGACGGAGTGAGACAAAGTAAAATGTGCAAATGAGCAATGTGCAAATTTAGCATCCAGTGTGTGAGTTCCTAATTGCAAGTTCCTATTTATCCTACTTTTATGCAACCAAGTCAAGTATAAATTAAGCCAGGACTACTTAAAATCCTGGCTTAAAGGGCTGATGACACAATTTTGACATTTTTTAGGATGTTGTGTAAATCCAAAAGTCATTGTTGATGATCAATATAATATTTACATCCGCGCCTGCATAAACTAGTTATCATCGAAAACCGCAGCCGCTGACTGGACTGTGGTGCCGGCCACCAAATTAAGGGTGGCACCCCATGACGTAAGCGGGAGAATGGACACTGGTGTTGTTGACTGGAAAGACAGCAGCTTTGTAGTTCACAGTTTCTCGTTTTAATTTTACGGCTGTGCTTTTGTGTTGTGTCGCAGGTTTAGATAAACAGTAGGCCGTGAAAGACCACATCACACGCTTCAGCTCCAACTGTCATAAGCCTCCTCGTGCGCTCCTCGTGCGCTTTTATGCAGGAGGAGCGCACGAGGAAGGAAAGGATTAATGGATTTACGTGCAGCTTTGACCTACTTTCTGTGATCACATGCTGACTCTTGCCGGTCCGGCCACGTCCCCTCTCTCATTATCACCAGCTGATTCCCCTCCCGCTGATCATGCTTCCCGGTCCTCGCCCAGGTGCTTCTCATGACACCATCACCAGCAGTGCGTGTACTTAGCGGCCGTTTGCCAGTCATGCACTGCTGGTCCATAGTATTGTCATCTGTGCTGTTAGTCTGCCAGTATTTTCAGCATTCTCACGACGTGTTAGTCACTCCATGTTCACCGTGGTTCTCATGCATCCTTGAAGCGGTGCCAGCTCTGGGGTGCACCTGTGGCTAACACATCTCCTGTCTTTCGTTCTCTGGGCAATGTCAGCCCCCGAACGCCATCAGTAAGTGTGTTTGTGTTTTTTGTACGTATTCACCTTTTAGGGAATTGTCTGTCTTTCTGTATTAAATGTGCTGTGGTGAACCCTGCATGTAAATCCTCGTTATTTTATCCTCCCTCTCCGTGCCCTGCATAAGAGCGCACGGAGGGTCATGATGAATGGATTTACGAGCAGAATTCACCACAGCACATGTATTGAACATAAGAATGATGACAACAGTTTCCAAAAAGGTGAAGACTTACAAAAATAAACAGAAACACTTACAGTTGGCATTCGGGGCCGACATCGCCCAGCGAACATAGAGAGGAAACGTGTTAACCACGGTTGCGTCCCAAGGCCGACATCGCTTCAAGGGGCGCAACAGAACCATGGCTGTGTGGAGTGGCTAACACGTAGTGATAGTGTTGGCGATATTGGCTGGCTGACAACACGGCAGATGATGCACACAAACCATGAACAGCTGACTGTCAAAGAGAGAGGGCGAGTGTGTTCGGACCCGCGAATCTTGGACAGTGCCCACCTGAAAGTGGCTCAAAATGCACATAAAGCACATGTGCAAAACAAAAACAGGAACTCAAAATATAATCCATAATAAACCCAATGCCTGAGCCACAGAGAATACACTGCTATGATTTTATTGGAAAATCGGGTTTAAATAAATTATATTTATGAACAAATAATTTGTTGCAATATCTGTAACAAAAGAATAACACTCGGTGTTCCCCTGCCGTGTGTTTGTGTTGAGTATGACTCGCTTGGCACGGCTCAAACCTATATGGTCTGATGCCCCCAGATTCTTCATTATCATCCCATTCTTTGGAACTATAATCGTCTGAAGATTGTACAACACAAACCAATTCCAGACTACATGTGCTGGAACCATCGTCGATGTTTTCAACAGCTTCCATCCTGTGTGTAAAATGGGCAGCCAAGCGCTGTGTTCTCCTGATGACGTGACTACATGGCCACGGGGTTTTCTAGCCACTGACGCAATTGGTGACGTGGCACTCATGAAAACGTTGGATATTCGCATGAAAAAAAGCCTGTTTGACTTAGAACTGCACAGACCTCTTTCGTCATATTGTATTATGTTTTGAAAAATTAGAGGAAGTCAAAAACGTGTCATCAGCACTTTAATCCCTTATCTTAGTTTTATGCAATACCCCTCAGAGCCTTGAATGCAAGGTAGGTGTTTACTCGTATTGTGCTTTGTTTGTTTGGTTGGTTGTTTGGTTGGTTGGTTGGTTGTTTTTTTCCTGAACAAGTGTTAGTGGCAGGAACAATCTTTTGTGGAGTGTAGGTGCTGCAGAGATTCAGAGGGCAGAGGGGTATACTGTAAACTCTTTCAGAGAGAAATGGAGCAGGTTGGGTGTAGAACTTCTTTGGAGGTGAGGTTTATGACACAGGGTGCCCACGCTGGGGCCTTTCCTGTGGTGAAGGTTAGCTGAATGAGTTTTCTATGTCAAGGTGTGGGTTGGGCCCATGTCCTTACCTTATGTTCCAGTTTAATATTCCTTGTCACCGGGACATGGACTCAGCCCACATCTTTGCTTTGAGTTAAGTTTTCTTGTGATCCTCTGTGTTTAGTATTATTATTATCATAGTCATGTTTATGTTTGATTCTCCCTGTCTTAGCTTCTGTGGTGTTTGGTCCTTTGTTCATGTTTCATGTATATCCCCTGTCCATGATGGTCTGTGCATCCCCGCCTGTCCTGTTCTCCATGTCTGTTGATGCTGTTCTCCCCGTGTGTCTCTGGTTTGTCCTGATTAGTCTCCCCACCTGTTCTGTGTTGTCATGATTACCCCTCGTCTATTTATGTCAGTGTCAGTTTTTGTCTTGTGCAGCGTCCTTACCTCATGTCAGCATGTTACACACGCTACAGCCTAGCCTGTGTTTATACCGAGTCCTGCTAATTCCTTGCCAGTGTGTTTTGCCTTAGCCTGGACATCTTGCCAGAGAGTTTTTCCTGCCTAGCCTGTGTTTTCAGCCCACGAGCTGTTTTCTGTTTACCACATCAATAAAATCATGTACAAGATTTGCCTGGTGCTTGGGTCCTCTTCTTCGCCAAACCAGGGCAAACCTGACATTCTAGATATCTTAGAATGGTTGCTTACAGGTGCATCTCAATAAATTAGAATGTCAACAAAAAGTTGATTTATTTAGGTAATTCAATTCAAAAAAATCAAACTTCTATATTATATACATTCATTGCACAGAGAGTGATATATTTCAAGTGTTTATTTATTTTAATTTTGATGATTATGGCTTACAGCCCATGAAAACCCCAAATTCAGTTTCTCAAAAAATTAGAATATTACATAAAATTAATTTTAAAAAAATAGTTTTTTAATAGAAATGTTGGCCGACTGAAAAGTATGCCCATGTACACACTCAATACTTGGTCGGGGCTCCTTTTGGATTAATTACTGTATGATTGTGGCGTGGCATGGAGGTGATCAGCCTGTGGCACTGCTGAGGTGTTATGAAGGTCCAGGTTGCTTTGATCATGACCTTCAGCTCATCTGCATTGTTGGGTCTGGTGTCTCTCATCTTCCTCTTGACAATACTCCATAGATTCTCTATGGGGTTTAGGTCAGGAGAGTTTGCTGGCCAATCAAACACAGTGATGCCATGGTCATTAAACCAGGTTTTGATACTTTTGGCAGTGTGTGTATGTGTGTGTGTGTGTGTGTGTGTGTGTGTGTGTGTGTGTGTGTGTGTGTGTGTGTGTGTGTGTGTGGTTGGATGGGTGGGTGCCAAGTCCTGCTGGAAAATGAAATCAGCTTCTCCATAAAGCCTGTCAGTAGAGGAAAGCATGAAGCACTCTAAAATTTCCTGGTAGACAACTGCGCTGACTTTGGTCTTGATAAAACACAGTGAACCACCAGCAGATGACATGGTTCCTCAAATCATCACTGACTGTGGAAACTTCACACTAAACTTCAAGCAACTTAGATTCTGTGCCTCTCCACTCTTTCTCCAGCCTGTGGGACTTTGATTTCCAAATGAAATGCAAAATTTACTTTTATCCGAACAGAGGTCACCGCACCAGTTCCGTGAACTGGGGATACTTCCTCAATCCGGGATTTGCCTCCACGATCCCGACCACACGATCCAAATTCTCCCAGATCTTCTTAGGGCTGCAGGAGGCGAGAGCTTCAGCAACAAAGCTCTGGATGAAGTTGGCTGCTCATTCTTCCCCCAGGCTTGGGCCCCCGTCTGCCGACCCCCCTTTGTTGAATGAGAGCTGGTGTGCTGGGGACATACTGACCGCTACTCCAGGAAAACGAAAAGGTAGGTGAAACAAAAAAACCCACTAACCCACAACAGCTGGATCACAAATTGGCCGCATCCCACTGTCATGATTTGCCCCTCAGGGCAGGAACGAAGACCCAAGCAGGGAGTAATCAGATCAGACAAATGACAGCTGAGCTAGCAGTGAACTTGGGCAGAAGAAGGAAGTAATATGGCACACCATCAAAACAAAGCACAGGGGAGCATAAATACAAAATGAGAAATACTAATGGTGCTGCAAATAATCATGAATACCACCCCTAGGACGGGGAACAGAATAAGATAAGATAAGATAAGCCTTTATTAGTCCCACAATGGGGAAATTCCAGGATTGCAACAGCATAGGGATAGCAACACTCAGAGCAACAATCAGAAGGCAAGAAAAAACAACATCTAGTAAACATATTTTTTTTTTTTTTTTTTTTTTTTTTTTTTTTTTGTTACTTATTTGTACCCGTAGGTAGATTTGGTTTGCAGTCTGGTGACAAGCCACCGGCTGCTGGTCGCTGCGTGCGCGAGCGCCCTAAACCTACATGTTTTTGGTATGCGGGAGGAAACCGGAGAAATCCCGGAGTAAACCCACGCAACACGGGGAGAACATGCAAACTCCACACAGCTCACTGTTGGTCGGGGGCTGGGATCGAACCCACGATCTCATGATCCCCGCGATCCCCCGGCCAAGGGTAAAACTGTGCTGCCACAGTGCTAAACCACTGCGCCACCGTGCAGCCATATTATGTCCATATTACTATAAATGTATATATATAGACACACAGTGCAGAGCATTATGGCTGGTGGATGTGCAGCAGAAAGTCTAAGCTCTCTCTCCGCGGATGCAGCGGGCCAGCTGGAAGTCTTTGGGCATGATGGTGACCCCCTTAGCGAAGAAGAGACCACCAGGTGGGTCTCGCTGGTCTCCTGCAGAGCCATGACGGCGAAACTCAGGAAACGCAGGACGGTCTTGAAGTCCTGAGCGATCTCCCTCACCAGGCGCTGGACGGGCAGCTTACGGATGAGCAGCTCCGTGGATTTCTGGTAGCGACGGATCTCTCTCAGAGCCACGGACCTGTGACGGCGAGGCCTCTTCACTCTGCCGGTGGCCAGAGCACCTCTCCGAGCAGCCCTGTGGCTAGCTGTCTCCTGGGGGGCTTCTTCCTCCAGTAGATTTTACGGGCGGTCTGCTTGGTTCTTGCCATCGCTCTTTATTATTCTGTCTTATATTTCTTTCGCGCCGCCTAAACTCCAGCCCGGCACCCGCTTCGTTTTCGCTACAGCTCCCGGTATGTCGAGTTTCCCATTAGCACCGGGCGGCGGCCAAGTGCTAGCTAGCACTAGCTCCTCCCCGCTGTAACGTCTCCCGCTGCAAACCGTGGCTCCGTCCGCCGACCCGGGAGACCCCCGGGGCGATCCGTGCGTCCGTGATATATATACAGAGTGAAAGGTGTAGAAAGAAGAAGGAAGATAAAAAAAAGGCTGTTGCAACAGGCAGCCGACTCGTGTGGCGCCGCCGGTCCGGCAGAACCGGAACCGGAAATGTTGACACTAAAATTACAGTTTAACATGTAACTGTGTACTTGTCATGACACAGAGCACGGTTAGGGAACCGTGCTCACGCTCCTTTGATTATTCTGGTGTTTCTGCTTTCCCCTACTTCTGTTGGAATTTAATATGTATGGTGTCATATGACTTTGCCTTTGTTT
This sequence comes from Pholidichthys leucotaenia, assembly GCA_020510985.1. Lineage (NCBI taxonomy): Eukaryota > Metazoa > Chordata > Actinopteri > Cichliformes > Pholidichthyidae > Pholidichthys > Pholidichthys leucotaenia. The sequence goes on from CM035846.1 coordinate 103,917,349, forward strand.
CTGTTTTGAGTCATCTGAGTTTTGTCTCTTTGATTATTATAATCTGGCATATTTATTATATATTTCCGGAACCTTTCCGGTTCCGGTTCCGCCGGACCGGCGGCGCCACACCAGTCGGCTGCCTGTTGCAACAGCCTTTTTTTTATCTTCCTTCTTCTTTCTACACCTTTCACTCTGTATATATATCACGGACGCACGGATCGCCCCGGGGGTCTCCCGGGTCGGCGGACGGAGTCACGGTTTGCAGCGGGAGACGTTACAGCGGGGAGGAGCTAGTGCTAGCTAGCACTTGGCCGCCGCCCGGTGCTAATGGGAAACTCGACATACCGGGAGCTGTAGCGAAAACGAAGCGGGTGCCGGGCTGGAGTTTAGGCGGCGCGAAAGAAATATCTTATCTTATCTTAACATGCACAAAAGGCTTAGTCATCTTTTAGTTGAGTATTACCTAGTCAAGCTGTACTCTGATGGTTATTGGTCAGTGTGATGTACACCACTAATCATAATGATTTGCATATGCTCCAATATTGTATATCTATGCATTATATTTTTTTATATTATTATGGAGAAAAAAAGAGCATCGCCTGGAGTTAGCTAGGGGTCCATCCAACATTTGTGCCCATGGGCCCATAAAACAGTAACCTGGGCCTGCTTGTTTTTCAAAACTCTGGCAGCTGTATTAGCATGAACAGAGCAATCTGAATAGAGAAGCACAGAGTGAAGGGAATTTTTGCTTTGTTTGGTCTGATGCAAAGGGTCTATTCAGTTTAGGTGCTCTGTAGCCTAAAGAATAGTCCTTACTAATTAAAATCACTTTGAGAAGTCATTACAATAGCAGACACGATAATACAGTTTAATTTGTTTCAATATCATTGAGTCACAAGTGATATCTGACACAATGGCATTCTGATGCAATCAGAGGAGAAACCCATCCATCCATCCATCTTCTACCGCTTTTCCGGAGGTCCAGGTCGCAGAGGTAGCAGCTCAAGCAGAGAAGCCCAGACCTCCCTCTCCCCAGCCACCTGCTCCAGCTCTTCAGAGAGGACACCAAGGCATTCCCAGACCAGCTGGGAGACATAGTCTCTCCACTGAGTCCTGGGTCTGCCCCAAGGCCTCCTCCCAGTGGGACGTGCCCGAAACACCTCAAGTGGGAGGCGTCCAGGAGGTATCCTAATCAGATGCCCATACCACCTCAACTGACTCCTTTCAATATGGAGGAGCAGCGGTTCTACTCTGAGCCTCTCCCGGATGACTGAGCTCCTCACCCTATCTCTGAGGGTGAGTCCAGCAATCCTACGGAGAAAGCTCATTTCAGCCGCTTGTATCCGCAATCTCGTTCTTTCGGTCATTACCCAAAGCTCATGACCATAGGTGAGAGTAGGAACATAGATTGACCGGTAAATCGACAGCTTTGCCTTAGAACTCAGCTCCCTCTTCATCACAACAGACCGGTACAATGTCCACATCACTGCAGATGCTGCTCCGATCCGTCTGTCGATCTCTCGCTCCATTCTCCCCTCACTCGTGAACAAGACCCCAAGATACTTAAACTCCTCCACTTGGGGCAGGCGCCTGTCCCCAACCCAGAGAGGACAATCCTCCTTTTTCCGGCTGAGGACCATGGACTCGGACTTGGAGGTGCTGATTCTCATCCCAGCCGCTTCACACTCAGCGGCAAACCGTCACAGCAAAAATAGCACCTTTTGTTTCTCCTCTGTCTGGACGGTTTGCTCGGACAGAGGAGAAACAAAAGGTGCTATTTTACTTCTACAACTAGTCTCCATCTAATGCATCAATTCAGTTCACTTTCAATTCAACTTTATTTGTATAGCACCGAATCACAACAAAAGTCATCTCAAGGCACTAGATACATAAGGCACAAATCATCAGTGTTGCTAAGTCCACTTGTTATAAGTGACTATGTTTTTTTTTTTGAAAAGTCGCTTGCATATACCATCAGTTGCGGGTTGCGGGTTTTTGGGCTTGTTTTAGTTGCTTACTTGGGCATGCTTTGCCCCCTGTATGAACCCCTCCTGATTCTCTCCCAGCTCGTCACAATAAAACAAAACACAAATGCGATAGTTTGTCGTTTTCTAGGATCCATCCACAGCCCCGTTTCCATGGTTATTGCGATAACCCAAGCCACCACACCTCCACTAGCACACACACACACACACACACACACACACACACACACAGGCACAGCTACACCTGACAGAGCAACCAAGTAACAATGCCTAGGAATAAGTGGGGAAATTATGGAAAACACGTAATAAAGGTTGGGAGAAATAAGTTCATTGAAGAACGAGATCTGACCTCAGGCAAACAGAGTGACTGCCTCTCAAACTGAAAGCCCTACCTGTTGTGTCTGGGAAAATAGGGACAGCGGAGGCGGTGGCTGTGCTGAACGGTAGATTTATTAAAAGTCAGCTAGTAGTACGTGTTACACACAAGCAAGCTAGTAAGCTAACTATAGGGAGGTACAGGTTAGTGTGTTGCTAGAGGCAGAGCGCCAAAGAGGCAGTCTCCCACCATGAGTCCCCTAATATAGGCACGGTGTGATGACATCATCCATGCCTGCACCATCACGTCCGTGCTGCTCATTGTTAATAGGGGAATATCTAACATTCACCTCCCCTCTGGGAAAGAGGGGAAACTCACAACAGTTGAACTAGAACATGGGTCACTGGTTGGCCACTGGTTGACCCTGCATGACTGAGTGGGTTATTCTGCCATTGTGAACAGTCGTGCTCTACTAAACAGTTTTGAAATAGAGTCACTGTTGTGGTTTAAGATCAGGGGGCCTCTGGTGAGCTTGTGGTGGGCGCGCACCTGGAGGCGCTAGGTGCAGTGGATCCAGGTGTCCTGTTGCAAAGTCCCAGTCCGGGTCCCACACTGGCTGGATTGGCTCCAGCGCCGCGGCTTGGTCTGGGGCAGCTGCTTTCACCCTTCGCAGATGGCTGGCATGCCATATTGACCCATCGGCCATCTGGAAGGTGGCTGGCCCCAACTGCATGGTGATTCTCATCAACGATGAGCGGCGATCGGTTCAGGTGTACTCGTAATTGCTCTCTCGGTCCCGATGCTGGTTGTTGTTGTGGTCTCGGCAGGACATGCCTTTGGTTGACATTGCTCTGCTGGATCCTGCTGGGCCACAAACTCTCTCTCCTGCAATGCTACGTTGCTTCCCTGAGGCTGACGCCGGGCAAGGATCCGAGACGAGTCTGTTTCCTCCGCCTCTCTCCTGGTGCTGATTGTGGTCACGGCGATGCGTCACTTTCACCGGCAATGGTTGGTGTCTCATGATGTTCCGTTGTCCCATAACGTTTGCCTCGGCATCCTCTGAAAAAGTTGCCATGTAGTCGGGTTCTTCTGCTGGGGTAACTGCTTGTGTTAGCGGGTTCTGTTGTTGTGGGTTATCTAACTGTGATGTTAGCTTGTTGGTGACCTCTAGCTGAAATGCTAACTCCAGTGCCTTCACCAGCAGTAGGTCGTCCAGCGCCAACAGCAGCTTCACTCGCAGCTGTGGGTAAGATAAGATAAGATAAGATAAGATAAGATAAGCCTTTATTAGTCCCACAATGGGGAAATTCCAGGATTGCAACAGCACAGGGATAGCAACACTCAGGGCAACAATCAGAAGGCAAGAAAAAACAAGAGCAGCTAGTATACATATGTACATATTACTATATATACAGTGGGGTAAAAAAGTATTTAGTGAGGCACCAATTGTGCAAGTTCTCCCACTTAAAAGATGAGAGAGGTCTCCAATTTTCATCATAGGTATACCTCAACTATGAGAGACAAAATGAGAAAAAAAAATCCAGAAAATCACATTGAAGGATGTTTAATGAATTAATTGGTAAATTCCTCGGTAAAATAAGTATTTGGTCAATAACAAAAGTTCATCTCAATACTCTGTTATATACCCTTTGTTGGCAATGACAGAGGTCAAACGTTTTCTGTAAGTTTTCACAAGGTTTTCACACACTGTTGCTGGTATTTTGGCCCATTCCTCCATGCAGATCTCCTCTAGAGCAATGATGTTTTGGGGCTGTCGCTGGGCAACACAGACTTTCAACTCCCTCCAAAGATTTTCTATGGGGTTGAGATCTGGAGACTGGCTAGGCCTCTCCAGGACCTTGAAATGCTTCTTACGAAGCCACTCCTTCGTTGCCCAGGCAGTGTGTTTGGGATCATTGTCATGTTGAAAGACCTAGCCACGTTTCATCTTCAATGCCCTTGCTGGTGGAAGGAGGTTTTCACTCAAAATCTCACGATACATGGCCCCATTCATTCTTTCCTTTACACGGATCAGTCGTCCTGGTCCTTTTGCAGAAAAACAGCCCCAAAGTATGATGTTTCCACCCCCATGCTTCACAGTAGGTATGGTGTTCTTTCTCCTCCAAACATGACAAGTTGAGTTTTTACCAAAAAGTTCTATTTTGGTTTCATCTGACCATATGACATTCTCCCAATCCTCTTCTGGATCATCCAAATGCTCTCTAGCAAACTTCAGACGCGCCTGGACATGTACTGGCTTAAGCAGGGGGACACGTCTGGCACTGCAGGATTTGAGTCCCTGGCGGCGTAGTGTGTTTCTGATGTAGCCTTTGTTACTTTGGTCTCAGCTCTCTGCAGGTCATTCACTAGGTCCCCCCATGTGGTTCTGGGATTTTTGCTCACCGTTCTCATGATAATTTTGACCCCACGGGGTGAGATCTTGCGTGGAGCCCCAGATCAAGGGAGATTATCAGTGGTCTTGTATGTCTTCCAATTTCTAATAATTGCTCCCACAGTTGATTTCTTCATACCAAGCTGCTTACCTATTGCAGATTCAGTCTCCCCAGCCTGGTGCAGGTCTACAATTTTGTTTCTGGTGTCCTTTGACAGCTCTTTGGTCTTGGCCATAGTGGAGTTTGGAGTCTGACTGTTTGAGGTTGTGGACAGGTGTCTTTTATACTGATAACGAGTTCAAACAGGTGCCATTAATACAGGTAACGAGTGGAGGACAGAGGAGCCTCTTATAGAAGTTACAGGTCTGTGAGAGCCAGAAATCTTGCTTGTTTGTAGGTGACCAAATACTTATTTTACCAAGGAATTTACCAATTAATTCATTAAAAATCCTTCAATGTGATTTTCTGGATTTTTTTTTCTCATTTTGTCTCTCATAGTTGAGGTACACCTATGATGAAAATTGGAGACCTTTCTCATCTTTTAAGTGGGAGAACTTGCACAATTGGTGGCTGACTAAATACTTTTTTGCCCCACTGTATATACAGTATATATATATATATATATATATATATATAGAGAGAGAGAGAGAGAGAGAGAGGAGCATTGTGGTTGGTGGATGTGCAGCAGAAAGTCTAAGCTCTCTCTTCGCGGATGCGGCGGGCCAGCTGGATGTCTTTGGGCATGATGGTGACCCTCTTGGCGTGGATGGCGCACAGGTTGGTGTCCTCGAAGAGACCCACCTGGTAGGCCTCGCTGGCCTCCTGCAGAGCCATGACGGTGGAGCTCTGGAAGCGCAGGTCGGTCTTGAAGTCCTGTCCGATCTCCCTCAGCAGGTCCTGGAAGGGCAGCTTACGGATGAGCAGCTCCGTGGATTTCTGGTAGCGACAGATCTCTCTCAGAGCCACGGTACCGGGCCTGTAACGGTGAGGCTTCTTCACTTCGCCGGTGGCCGGAGTGCTTTTTCGAGCAGCCTTGGTGGCCAGCTGCTTCCTGGGGGGCTTTTCCTCCAGTAGATTTACAGGCGGTCTGCTTGGTTCTTGCCATCGCTCTTTATTATTCTGTCTTATATTTCTTGCACACCGCCTAAACTCCAGCCCTGCACCTGCATCGTTTTTGCTTCAGTTCCCCGGTATGTCGAGTTTCTCCATTAGCACCGGGTGGCGGTTGAGTGCGAGCTAGCTCTTCCCTGCTGTATCGTCTCCTGCTGTAAACAGTGGCTCCGTCCGCCGACTCGGGAGACCTTTGGGGCGATCTGTGTGTCCGTGATATATATAGATGAAGTGTGCAGGGTGTTGGTGTGCTCCGCTAGCTGATCCCGCACCATTTAGTTGCCCAAACCTGCACGTGCTCGCCAGACAGCGGAGGCCCATGACGTACTGTTTGGTCATCTCTCCCGCTCTCCATCGGCACTGGTGGAACCTTATCTCTCTTGTCAGCACACTTTCAGGCGTCATGGAATGTCCAGCTAGCAGCGTGATGCACTCCTCGTATGTGTCCGCTGGTACCTGTTGTCCCTCGGTGACATAACGCACGGCTCAGGAGACGCACACACACAGGCTTAGAGTAGTTCAAAGAGTTTATTAACAGCAGGAGTGAATGAGTGCGTGTCTGCGGGGAGTAAATGTGTTGGTGATGGCGTCTGCTTCAGGCACAGAGGCAGGTGACCGTTCAGCTGAGCAACCCTATGGAGAGAGCACAGGGAGAGGGTGACGGGCATACACCAACACAGGAGGGATTTATGGCGAGAGAAGGACTTACTTGGATTGTCAGGATAGCTGGCACAACAAGGGGGCGAAGCCCGGAAGACAGCCACCTGGAGAGCTCCGTACAGCAGCGAGGAATGGGCGATGGAGAGGAGATGTCCGCCGCCGGGGAATCCACCTGTGCACAGGGGAGCAGACTGGGAAAGAGAGGTAAGGGTTCTTACCCAAATAATGTTTGCTGAAGAAAGAAGTAGCTCACAACGGTGAGGGACGAAGTCTGACGGCTTCAGGCCGAGCCTCCGGGCGAGACGGCCTTTATCCCTCGCCGCTGATGATTGTCAGGTGCGTGAGCAGGTGGCGCCGCTGATGAATGGCGCGGCGTGACAGTACTCCCCCCTCTAGCAGCGCCTCCTGGCGATGGCTTATCCGGGTGCGCTCGGTGGAAGTCCGCGATGAGCGATGGGTCCAACACAAACGACGGGGGCACCCATTGTCGATGCTCGGGCCCATAGCCCTCCCAGTCCACCAAGTATTGCAACCCACGACCTCGGCGCCGGGAGTCCAGGATGGAGGAGACGGACCAGGCCGGATGGCCACCAATCATCCGGGGCGCGGGTTGCGCTGCAGGAGGAGGGCAAAGGGGGTCGGTGACTGCCAGTTTCACCTTCGACACGTGGAAAGTGGGATGGATGCGGAGGGAGGGGGGAATAGCCACGCGCACAGCCACCGGGTTGATGATCCGGGTGATGGGGAAGGGACCCATGAACCGCTGTGCCAGCTTCCTCCTCTCGCCTTTTAATGTGACGTCCTGGGTAGACACATACACGAGTTGCCCAACTCTGTACGCCGGGGCAGGTCGTCTGTGCCGGTCCGCCACGGTCCTGTTGCGCTCCGCTGTGCGTAAAAGCGCATGACGCGCGGCAGCCCAGGTGGAGCGGAACTGCCTAAGGTGCGCCCTAACAGAGGGGACAGTTACCTCGCTCTCCTGCGCTGGAAACAGCGGGGGGTCGTAACCCAGGGACGCCTTGAAGGGGGACATCCCCGTTGCAGAAGAGCGGGCGGTGTTGTGGGCATACTCCACCCAGGCGAGATGGTTGCTCCAGGACGTCGGCTTGGATCTGGTAACACAGTGGAGCGCAGCCTCCAGCTCCTGATTGGTCCTCTCACACTGCCCGTTAGACTGGGGGTGATGGCCGGAGGAGAGGCTCACCTTGGCTCCGATGGCGTTACAAAAGGATTTCCAAACCTCGGATGAAAATTGGGGGCCCCAGTCCGAGACCACGTCCACCGGAATCCCGTGCAGCCTGACCACGTGTTGGACGAGGAGGCCGGCCGTCTCCAGGGCGGTAGGGAGACCTCGCAGGGGGACGAAGTGTGCCGCCTTGGAGAAACGGTCTACGATGGTCAGGACGGTGTCAAAGGAGTTGGAAACGGGGAGTCCGGTGATGAAATCCAGTGCGATGTGCGACCAGGGCCTGCCGGGGACGGGCAGAGGCTGGAGCAGACCCGCTGGAGGGGCATTTCCCGACTTGCTGGTGGCACAGATTGGGCAAGCCCGGGCATAGTGGGCTGCATCCCTCCGCAGGCCTGGCCACCAAAAGGACCGTTGGAGGAGGCTGATCATCCGAGAGGTGCCGGGATGACAGGTGAGCCGGGAGGTGTGGAGCCAGTGGATGACCTCTCCTCGGACCGCAGACGGGACGAACAGTCTTCCCTCTGGTCCGCCGCCAGGATCAGGTTCCACCTCCTGCGCCTTCCGGATCTTGTCTTCAATGTCCCAAGAGATGGCTCCCACGACGCACGACCTGGGCAGGATAGTGTGGGGCGTCTCCTCAGCCTCCACGGGGTGAACTGCCTAGAGAGGGCGTCAGGCAGGCCGTTCTTGGAGCCTGGCCTGAAGGTGATTGAAAAGTGGAACCTGGCGAAGAACAAAGACCAGCGCGCCTGGCGGGCATTCAGGCGCTTGGCAGATCGTAGGTATTCTAAGTTCTTATGGTCCGTCAGGACCACAAACGGCAGGTCCGACCCCTCTAGCCAGTGGCGCCACTCCTGTAAGGCGAGTTTGATGGCCAGGAGCTCTCTGTCCCCCACATCGTAGTTCCTCTCCGCCGGGGATAGGCACCGGGAGAAGAAGGCGCAAGGTCGTTTGGCGCCATCGTCAGGTGACCGCTGGGATAATACTGCTCCCACTCCCGTGTCCGATGCGTCCACCTCCACAATGCACTGCAGCGCGGGGTCGACCTGGCGAAGGACCCGGGAGGAGGAGAACTCCGCCTTCAGCGCCTTAAAGGCAGCAGCGACCTCTTCAGTCCACCGGAACGGGACCTTCGGGGACGTGAGACGGGTCAGCGGTCCGACGATCGAGCTGAAATTTGGGACAAAGCGGCGGTAAAAATTGGCGAAGCCAACAAATTGTTGCATCTGCTTCCGGGATGCGGGAGTAGGCCACTCCACCACCGCCTTCACCTTCTCTGGGTCTGGGAGCACCTGGTCTTGAGCGATGATGAATCCCAGGAAGGATGTGGTCCTAGCGTAGAATTCGCATTTCTCAGCCTTCACGTACAGACGATTCTCCAGCAGTCTTTGGAGGACCCGCCTCACATGGACCTGGTGCTCGTCCCTGGACCTGGAGAAGATAAGAATGTCGTCCAGGTAGACGAACACGAAGAGGCCGATGAAATCCCGGAGGACGTCATTAATGAGGCGCTGAAAGACGGCAGGAGCGTTGGTCAACCCGAACGGCATGACAAGATACTCAAAGTGGCCGTTCGGGGTACGGAAGGCTGTTTTCCATTCATCTCCCTCCCGGATCCGGACGAGGTGGTAAGCGCTGCGTAAATCCAGCTTGGTAAACCAGGTCGCCCCCTGGAGGGAGTGAAAGGCAGTGTCCATGAGGGGCAGGGTGTAACGGTCCCTCTCAGTGATGTCATTTAGCGCTCGGTAGTCTATGCAGGGGCGGAGGGATCCGTCCTTCTTCCCGACAAAGAAAAACCCTGCCCCCACGGGTGACGACGATGGGCGAATAATCCCAGCGCTCAGTGATTCCTTCAGGTAAGTATTCATCGTCTCCTTCTCCGGCGCCGACAGGCTGTAGAGCCGACCAGAAGGCAGGGGAGCCCCCTGGCGGAGGTTGATAGCACAGTCATAGGGTCGATGCGGGGGAAGAGACATAGCTTTCGATTTACTAAATACCATACCCAGGTCGTGAAATTCTGGGGGCACCAGCGACAGGTCCGGAGGTGCTGTATCCGCCACAGGGGGAGCCGCGGACGGGGAGCAGGCAGCGGACTGAAGGCAGGTGCCCATTCAGAAGGTACTCCACGCCGATACCCCAGCTGACCTCCAGTCCAGGACAGGGTTGTGGAGGCGTAGCCAGGGATACCCCAGGATGACGGGCGACACAGAGTTGGGCAGGACGTAAAATACCATCTCCTCCCGGTGGTTCCCTGAGATGATGACTGGGACAGGCATGATTTGGTGAGAAACTCTCCCAAGGGAGGCACGGGAGAGATGGACCAGGGAGATGGGGTGTTTTAATGCCTGACAGCGGATGCCCAATCGGGTTGCCAGGCCTTGTGAAATGAAGCTTCCCTCTGCGCCTGAATCCACCAGTGCGTGGGTGAGGTGCCCAGTGGGATTGTGGCAGAAACGGATGGGCAGCTTTAATTGGGTGAGGGGACTTTGCCGATTGACATCCGCGAGGCCCCCTACAGTGACTCGCGGACCCCGCCGTTTGGCTTTTGTGGGCAAAGCTCTACCGTGTGTTGACTGTCTCCACAATACATGCAGAGACCCAACTCACGGCGGCGCTGTTTCTCTGCCGGGGAGAGCTTTGCCCAGCCCGTCACCATCGGCTCCGACTCCTCGGGGCACGATGGTGGCGGCGTTGCCAGGGGGCGAGCTTGGGGCAGGCGTAGCGGGGCTCCCCGAGGGTGAGAAGCAGACGGCTTCCGTCCTGAGGAGCGCTTGCGCAACCTGTTGTCCAAGCTGATTGCCAGTGAGGTTAGCTCCGCTAACGTTCCGGGGATATCCCGTCCAGCCAGTTCATCCCTCAGATCACTATTGAGGCTGCGGAGGAACAGGCCGCAGAGGGAGCGCTCCTCCCAGCCCAATTCCTCCGCCGCTACCCGGTATTTGATGGCATAATCCGCGGCCGACCGGTTTCCCTGCTGGAGAGCGAGAAGCCGATCGACCTGGACCGCCTCGGAACGAGAATGATTGAACACCTCCAGGAAGCGCCTCACGAACTCGGCATAGGTGAGGGTAGCATAACTGGGTCTCGCCATAATAGCGTAGGCCCAAGTTAAAGCGCGCCCCTCCAGGAGATTCCCTATGTAGCCGATTCAGCTGTGATCTGAGGGGAAGTCTCCGGGCACACGGTCAAACACGGACTCGCACTGCATCACAAACCCCCGCGCTCCGCCGAGCTTTCCGCTAAAGCGAGCGGGGGTCGGAATCGGTGTGAGTCGGGCCGGTGCCACCGGAGCTGGCTGGACGGCCACCGGAACAGCAGGAGCTGCGCCACCCTGAGGAGCCGGGGGGAACGGCTGCTGGGGGTCCAGGCGGTCCAATCGGCCAGTGATAGTTAACAATTGATTCAGGATAACCTGCTGTTGATAAGCTATTTGATCCACTCTAGCCTCGAGAGTGGTAAGCCGGTGTGCGAGCCCGCCGTCCGCCGAGCCGCTCTGCTGAAGCCGTACTGACATAACGCACGGCTCAGGAGACGCACACACACACAGGCTTAGAGTAGTTCAAAGAGTTTATTAACAGCAGGAGTGAATGAGTGCGTGTCTGCGGGGAGTAAATGTGTTGGTGATGGCGTCTGCTTCAGGCACAGAGGCAGGTGACCGTTCAGCTGAGCAACCCTATGGAGAGAGCACAGGGAGAGGGTGACGGGCATACACCAACACAGGAGGGATTTATGGCGAGAGAAGGACTTACTTGGATTGTCAGGATAGCCGGCACAACAAGGGGGCGAAGCCCGGAAGACAGCCACCTGGAGAGCTCCATACAGCAGCGAGGAATGGGCGATGGAGAGGAGATGTCCGCCGCCGGGGAATCCACCTGTGCACAGGGGAGCAGACTGGGAAAGAGAGGTAAGGGTTCTTACCCAAATAATGTTTGCTGAAGAAAGAAGTAGCTCACAACGGTGAGGGACGAAGTCTGATGGCTTCAGGCCGAGCCTCCGGGCGAGACGGCCTTTATCCCTCGCCGCTGATGATTGTCAGGTGCGTGAGCAGGTGGCGCCGCTGATGAATGGCGCGGCGTGACACTCGGTACCCAGGCTATGAATCAGGAATACCCACAGCCAAATCTTACCGACTCTAGCTAGGTCCATAGCCGATATGTACGTATGGAATGAATCAAACCAGCAAGGCCATGGGATGGGTGGCTCACCTGGGGACGTGAGGAATGGTGGAAGGGGTGCTAAGCATACTTCCATGTTGATGTTATACAGGTTTATCCTCATCGCCATTGTTGTGTCTGGGAAAATAGGGACAGTGGAGGTGGTGGATGAGTTGAACGGTAGCTTTATTAAAAGTCAGCTAGTAGCACATGTTACACACACGCAAGCTAGTAAGCTAACTATAAGTAGGCACAAGTTGGTGTGTTGCTAGAGGCGGAGCACCAAAGAGGCAGTCTCCCGCCATGAGTCCCCTAATATACTGTAGGTACTGTAGGCACGGCATGATGACATCATCTGTGCCTGCACCATCACATCCCTGCTGCTCATTAATATGGGACTATCTAACGCTACCCCCACCCCATAATACTTCTTTTAGAGACTCTAGAGATAACAAGGAGTCCTGCATTCTGAGAACATAATTTTCTGTTAGGATAACAGGGTACAATCAATTCTTTTAGATAGCTAGAGGGTAGATTATGTATGGTTTTATAGGTCCTTCTACATCATGTTGCATGTTGCATCCAGCTGTTTTGGAGCACTTCATAATGATCTTAATGATTCTTAATAAACACTTTAAACATTCACAGTCCAGACACAAAACTGAAGCCATGGGCAGGCTATGCAAATTGTCATAAACCTCCCCATGTGCTTTTCCACAGTGCATGGAGGAAGAGAAGGATGGATGAGGATTTACGCGCAGGGTTTACCAAACACACATTTACTGACAAACAGTTCAAAAAGTAATGACTTACAGAAACGAAACAGATGTGCACATAACAGCTGACACAAATAGCATACAGCAGGCAGACCACTGTGCATCGTGGCCACAAAAACCAACAGAACAAAGTGCTCGTGTAAATTTGGAGTTCTCCAGGACGCTCGACTGGCACGGGAGAAGAGCCGGGCAGCAGTGTCCGAGCGTAGCAGTTGTGCTGCCGGAGGAAATGCTACAGACAAGCATCGCAGCACAACTGCAAACAGAAACGCAGAAAAGCTCTTACTCACCGTGCAGGAGCAATCCGAGTCATCCAAGGCAGACAACGAGCACAAACACCAAAGATCCTTCGGGACGTGATGGTTAGACGGCGGAGAATAAGCGTCTAACCCGTACAGTGGTCCAGCGGTGTTTGTCTAGCGAAGAGCAGCTTAAATACAAATACCACTGGACACACAAATTGGACACACCTGGGCGAGGTGGGGGAAAGATAATTACAGGGGCTGGGAACAGCTGATAGAACCAGAGGGAGAACCACGCGAGGGGGCGTGGCTGGACCGACAGACTGTCAGCAGTGTGGGAGAAAGTAGGTCACTGAGGCTTAATAACAGCTGCCGGTCAGGCAGTGGCTATGGTAATGGAATAAGTACAAAAATACACAAAATGCACATAAACGGTGAAACCAAAACCCACAGAGAGATCAAGGCCGAGCCGGGGAAAGCCAAGCCGGCTTGGCTCGTGACACAAATAACACTGACTGCATCACTACAATGAAATGTGTCAATTATTTTTTATTATTTTTCATTAAGGATTCTTTGGTTTACCATCTGTACACACGGACAACATGTACAATGACTCCATGGTAGCAGTCTTTCCCACTATATCACAAAAAGAAGATGGAAAGCAGTTTCAAATCAATTTCAAAATTAACTCCCAGCTGCCATTATCCCACTCCAGCAGACCACATGACTTCCAGGAAACAGCAAAAATAAAGTGAGGATGTTAGCCATGCTGGAAGCAGTAGAATGTTTCCTAAAATGAGAAAATGCCAAATGAGAAAGAAAGAAAGAAAGAAAGAAAGAAAGAAAGAAAGAAAGAAAGAAAGTGTTAGGCTCTGTGCATGGGCGGAGGACCATGCTCATGCTTTATGTTCATTCTTGTTATTTTTTGTTTATCATTATCATTGTTTTCCTGGGTAGTCATTGTTATTATTATTATTATTATTATTATTATTATTATTATGGGCCATTAGGTGGATTATGGTTATCATGGGTTTTGGTGGTATTATCCTTTGTTCATTTCATTAGGTCTCATGTGTTTTCTCTGCCTGACTCTCTGTTAATTATGATTATTATCATTATGATTGTCTTGGTCTTGTCTCCCTTATCCTCTGTTCATACAGCATTTCGGTGCATTCTCTGTCAGTGATTGTATGTGTTGCCCTGCCCGTCCTGTTTACCCGTATCTGTCATCACTGTTCTACCCTTGTGTCAGTTGTTAGTCTTAATTAGTGTCCACATCTGTTTAATATTGATTGATCACCAGTTGCCTTATTTTAACCCATGTCAGCCTTTATTCTGTTTGGTGTCCTTGAATGTCATTTTGCGTGATTACACGTTTCATGCCTTGTATTTTGTCCCTGTCTTGCCTCGCCTGCATACCTGCCAAGTTTAATATTATTTGGATTTTAGTCAAGTCTTGTTTTTGAGCCCTCGAGCTGTATTGGGTTTGACCAGCTAAAAATAAAACTTAATCAGAGAGGCACTCAGTGTTGAAAGAAAGAAAGAAAGAAAGAAAGAAAGAAAGAAAGAAAGAAAGAAAGAAAGAAAGAAAGAAAGAAAGAAAGAAAGAAAAGTGTTAGGTCTGTACATGGGCAGAAGACCATGCTCAGAATGCTCAGAAAGAAAGATCAGCCAAATATAAAGCAGGTTATCAATTCAGCAGTGATATAAGAATTTATATTCTTGATGCAAGTTATTAAGAGATAAATGATCATTCATTGCATTGTCAAATGAAAATTACCCCACCCCTGTCTTATCCTGACAGTTGAAGACTGACAGCTCTATAAATATACCACTATAAATATTGTACCTCCAAAAAAGAAGAAACTAAGAAGAGAGACCAAACCAAATAAAAGTTTCAACTAAGACAATGTGCTACAGTAATAAAGAAAAAAAAAATCGTGGCAGTAAAAACATCAAACGGGATGTGCAGAGGATGGCCAAAGTCTGGGACATTTCCTGTCAGGCCTCCGACACTGGAGACAAAAACAGATCTTGGTAGTGTGAAATGTTTATTTGGAAAAACACAAAAGATTTGTTTCATGGTTCAATAAAAATAAAAATGGTCAGAAGGTTTTTTTTTTTTTTTTTAACAGCCTTTGTACATGTTTGTATCTTTGCTTCCTGATTACAAATGGACATGAGTTTATTATCTTCATTATCTTATTTTGCATGCCTTGTTTTTTGTGTTTGTACGTACTCTGATTGCATGATTGCACGCTACAATTACTGCCTATATTCATGTGTTTTTGTGTTGATCATATGCTGTATGCAATATAGTATATATATATTTATATATATACTGTATATATATATATATATATATATATATATATATATATATATATATATATATATATATAATTTTTTTTCCTGCTATGTTATTAAAGCTTTCCAGGTTTTGTGTGCCTTTTGTGTTCAGACTGTCTTTGTCATATTTCTTAGAAGACCTCATCGACCATGGTGCTCAGAAAGAAACACTAAAAGAACATCAATGAAAGATGTAAAAAATGACTGCAATTTTATTTCCTCTCTAAAAATGTTTTACCGGTGTTTTTAACGTTTCACATAATTCATTCCAATATTGATATTTGTTCACATTAATTCTTAAGTAATGTGTAAGAACTACTAACTGTTCTCGGACAAATGGCCACTTATTAATTTCAGCCATCACCAAAATACATACCTGGGAGATGTTGTACACACACGGTGAAGCACTATTGACTTCTATAGTTGTTTTTTTTGTCCTGTCCAGCAGCTTAGCAAGCAGAACAAATATCTGATTGCCTTATTGTGCCAAAAACATTTACTTTGGCAAAAGTAGATCTGTTCATATTTGATATATGCTGTATATAAATAGTATTTACAGTGGTGTGAAAAAGTGTTTTCCCCTTCCTGGTTTCTCTTTTTTTTGTACATTTGTAACACTTAAATGTTTCAGATCATCAAACAAATTTAAATATTAGACAAAGATAACACGGTTAAACACAAAATGCAGTTTTTAAATGAAGATGTTTATTATTAAGGGGGGAAAAAATCCAAACCTATATGGCCCTGGTGTTTATTATTAATGGTGTTTTGTCCACAAACCTGGTGATGAACGAGGCGGAGATGGTGGTAGCGTTGAACACAGCTTTATTGACTATATAAAAGGTAGCAGTACATAGCATGCACCTGCAGGGACGTCTGGCACAAGAGATCGTGCCAAGACAGCTCGCCCTACTATACTGTATAGGGCAGTGCGGTGACGTGACAAAAAGTCGACGACACCACACTGCACTTCACAATAAAGTGCCACCATAACATTTCCTCCCCCCTTTAGAAAGTCCAAAACCACTCATACAATCCAAACCCACCAAAATTTAGAACCCGAATCACACTCTAAAATAATGAAAACTAATGTGCTTAAAAGGCCTAACACACTCACACAAAACAACCTAAAATAGGGCTAGTGGGTGGACTGCCACACAGCCTGCATGGTACGGTGGATTATTCAGCCACTGGACAAACTAAGAGTCCTTTATTAAACTAAAAACATGTGTTGTGCTCCTAAACTAACACAATAAAATACATAACCCCATAAAACACAAGAACACTCAGAACTATAAACGAAGTGCTACCGCACAGTCACTTGGGTAGGAAAGATGGAACACACAATTTATCATACGACTGAGGTAAAGGTAAAAGTAAAAATAATAAATAGCCCATAGGTATATACACAGGTACAGTAGTGGCTTTGTGGGTGGAACTATATACATTGGAGTGCGGAGTGCAGAACACATAATAGAGTAAAAGGTCCCAAGGATTATGGAAAATACGTACAGTAGTGATTTCACGGATGGGTCAATATACATGAAAGTGAGGAGTGCAACGACAGGTGAGTTAGGCCGCGTGTCCACCAAACATGTTTTTTTCTTATCTGGGCAACTATTTTCCATTCATTCTTTATGTAGTCCAGCATTTACAGCGCTGAGCACCCACGGTGCTGAAACGCTCTCGGCGGTGACCGTTTTTTGTCGCGGCGCTCAGGGCACTCAGAGTTGAAAAAAGTTCAACTTTTCAGAGACTGCAGCTGAGCTTGCCAATGTCAGACCTTAAGCAGCCAATCAGAACTGCTGTGTGGGCAGGACATAGGACACCAGTACTAGTCTGTACTCAGACTTCTGCTTTCCATGTCATCATATTTTACATCCAGAGATGCTAGAAAACATTTCCTGTCCATTGTTATTTAGAGACTGCTATTAAAAAGTCTGTTGAAAGTCTGACAATAGGAAAAGCGGGAGTGATGAGCTGAGAGTGACAAGCTGTTGCTGGGATACAGGGCACAGACTTTCTTCCCCCAGAGCGCAGAGCACAAACGCTGAATAAAATGCTCAGGGCCGTCAGGTGACAAAAAACACATTTTGTGGACACGCAGCCTTATAGTGATAATTAAAAGGTCCTCAGTTCTGTGCATGTGAGTGTTCAGAGGGAGGGGGATGGGGCCTCTGACCGCAGTTCGAATGACCCAGGGGAAGAAACTGACAGTCTGGAGGTGTGGGACCTGATTAATCTGAACCGTCGTCCAGAGGGAAGCACATCAAACAGGTGGTGGGCGGGATGTGAGGGGTCTCCTGTGATGGCCTTGAGCCTTCTGAGACGGGAGGCTCTGGAGATGTCTTCTAGGGAGGGCAGAGGGCTGCTGATAATTTTTGGGCAGTGCTGATGACCCTCTGCACAGCCCTGCACAGCCCAAATCACCCCTGACACTCGTCTCCACCCACTCCGCCCTGCCTGCACTCTCTTCTTCACCTCTCTTGTGCATTTTCCATTGCTTTTGATGGTTGACCCCAGGTATTTAAACTCATCTACTTTCACTACCTCTACTCCTTCCATCTTCACCGCTCCACCTGCCTCCCTCTCATTCACACTCATGTATTCTGTCTTGCTTCTACTGACTTTCATTCCTCTTTTCTCCAGAGCATACCTCCACCTCTCCAGGTTCTCCTCTACCTGCTCCTTATTCTCACTACAGATCACAACGTCATCTGCAAACATCATGGTCTACGGAGACTCCTGCCTGACCTCATCTGTCAGCCTGTCCATCACCATAGCAAATAAGAAGGGACGCAGAGCCGATCCTTGATGTAATCCCACCCCACCTTGAACTGATCCAAGTATTAGAATAAAATTGATATACCAAGTAAGTAGAGGAAAATTTCCTGTACTATACTGTATGTAATTTTACTTTTTTCAGTATTTAGGAGTGCCCCTTTTTTTTGGGGGGGGGGGGGTTGAGCACCTTCCCCTTGAATTGTCTATGTATGTCACTGGCTTCAAAGTTATGTAATGAAAATTGTTGTATGAAGATCATGAGATGAACGATCATTCCACCACTCAACATCTGTACTTAAAGAAGGGTGCAAAGCACAGTTCTCCCGTCGATGAGGATTAATGGCAGGTATCTTTATATGCTTCCTAGGAACAACATCAAACAAAAGTTCCCACATCATCTCCACGCCCAATGCAGATTTGTGATTCATCACAAAATATCACTTTCATCCAATCATCCACAGTCCATGGCTGCTCTGCTTCTCTTCAGTCCACTGTAACCTTGTTTTTTTGTTTGTTTGTTTGTTTTGTTTTGTTTTCAGTTTAGGTCTTAATGATAGTTTATGTCTGGCTTTTCATGTAAATCACTGCTCACAATTTCTTTGAGTCAATTTCACAACAGTTCAGTCACAGACAATGACTTCTGTTTCAACCAATTCGATTTTCATGTCTTTTGTTGTGTATTTTCTATTTTCAAAGCATTTCTTTGATTTTTTTTATCCCTATGTACAGACCTATCCCTTGCTCTAGCTGTTCCCTTCCTTTTTTCAAGCTTCCCATTTATTTGATCCAAATCTTACAGTCAGCTGACAAGTAACAACCAGAGGTGATTTTAGACTCTTTTGGGGAC
Source organism: Pholidichthys leucotaenia (assembly GCA_020510985.1). Classification (NCBI taxonomy): domain Eukaryota; kingdom Metazoa; phylum Chordata; class Actinopteri; order Cichliformes; family Pholidichthyidae; genus Pholidichthys; species Pholidichthys leucotaenia. Next base: position 103,936,136 of record CM035846.1, read on the forward strand.
CTATAGGCAAAAATTCACAGGGGACCCCTCCGACAAGCATTCATCACCTTTGTATAATAAATAATCCCCCGTTCACACAATGACACACACACAAAAACACATAAACACAGGCCCACCACCAGCAGGGATGGTAGTAGGCTACTTAATATTACTAAGACTGTCATGAACTTGGGTTTGGCATCCCAAACCCAGTTCTGACACTAGAGCTATTTTGTCTCTTTACGTTGTTTATTATCCATCAGGTGCTTCAGGGAGCCCTTTGGATCCTTCGCTCCCTGACAGCTCGGCCACGCCCCCTCCTCCTGTTCCTCATTATGCACGCATACACACACACACACACACGCTTCCATTCATCTCCATTCACATGCTAAGACACTCACTTATGCACACCTGTTTTCTATTCTGTCCAACCCATGTACATTTACACCGGTGGTCTCTTTCCTCATTAGTATTGTCATTACTTAAGCTCTGTTTGAGTGGGAAGAGACCGCTGGATCATTGCGCTTTGTACACAGTCGTTGTTCCCACTGTGTACGCTAGCCTCTACTCCCTACGGTGTACTTTCAGCCTGACTTTGTAGTCTTCTCTAACGTCACCCAACGCCACTCGTTGCCTGATGTTAGCGGCTGTTCCTTTTTGCCTGCTCACACCGGACAGTACAGACCACCTCGGACAGCTCCAGCCCTTAAGTTTACTTTTGCCTTTCTCCTTGAGCTTCAGCTATTCGGCGGAACTACACATTTCCTTCCTTGGGCTGTTAAGCATCTTAGAAGCGTCCCTGCTCTCCTGGTGTCCTCATTGACTGTTACTCATCATTCTGTTGATCCTGTAACTGTTTGCTGGACCGAATCTCTGGTTTTTGTTCAATAAAGTGCACGCTACTACTTCTGCTCATGGGTTTTAATTCCTTCCTCTGTGCGCTGTGTAATGGCACACGGGGAATCATAACAAAGACAATAAAAAGGGATACAAACTCCCCACTGCTGCCAAAAACTTCCTTCATTGTGTATGAGGAAGTCTGTTGCAATCAATCATTTTTTTGAAATTTCTTTATTCATGCAAAGTCATTATGAAACACTTAAAATAAACCTCCCTCACATTAACAGCACCCCCACCCCTCTCCTAGAAAAGTGTGTGTGTGGGGGACCTCTGTGGTTAAACGTGATTATTTTCAGAGCCAGAAGCGCCAATTTTTTCTACTGCAGTTGTCTAGTCTCATGACGTAAAAGCACCACATGTCATGATTCGCCTTAAACGAGGTGAGGAGAGGAACAGATTCACGCGCAGGATTACACCCAAGACAAATTTATTAAAGTCCCACAAAATAGTGCTGACATACAAAAATGCAAAGAGGATTGACTTACAATGATCCACGGCGTAACGTGGCAGAGCTCAGCAAAATAGCGCCATGGCGTGACATGGCGGTGATAATTAATAATCCAGCAATGAATGACAGAAAGTAAGCAGACTATATACACACACTAATGACAGAGTGATAGCATGCACCTGAACCAGGGAGCATGACAATAATCACAGACAGAAAACAGAAAACTGACAGACAGCGCCCACACAGGTACAGGCCAATGAAGCTGCCTCACAGCTGCCAGCCAGAGAGCAAAGAAACAAACACAGAACTATACCAGAAATGAAGTGCAAATAAGCAAGACCTGGCAAAGCAAAACACAAATAAATATGTACACACAAAGACCCATGGAACTGAGCCTGGGAAACCCCGGCTCAGAATCAAATACACAAAATACACATATGACAATGACACACAGAGGAAGGTCATGGAACCAAGCCTAAAGGACAAACTGGGTTGGTTCATGACACCACATGAATAAACAGGATGAATTTAAGAGATGGCTGGCCAGTCGCTTTTGTCAGTCCTCTCGCTTGTTTCCTCGGTGTTGACATGTCCCTGTCTGGAGTGCTCTTGTCTGTCACCACCTCCTCTTTGGTCTGGTCCTTCAGAGGCCATTGGCGGTCAGAACCAATGCCTCCCTACTCTCCTCATTGTCCCGAGCACACACCTTCTCCTTCCCAGCCTTTCCAGGGTCATGTGTCCAGCTGCTCCCTGGATCCTCATGGTGGTTCACGGACCAATCTGGACTAAAACAGTGGCTGTAGAACAAGTGTCTGTCACAGCTGCCACAGTCTCCTACTATCGGTTCATTTCACTGTTTTTTCACAGAAAGGTTGAAACTGGTTCAAATTGCCCTGTCACTCCCATAAGATAGGTAACTGTTACTGGTTTTTGTAAGGTCAATAAATTATTTTTTCTGTTTAATAAATAATACTTGATTTTAAAAACAACATTGGCATAAAGAAACAATACAAAATTGCTAGCAAACATCAACTAACATCAAATTAAAAGTGATAGTTTAAATAAAAACACTTCAGTTAATTTCAGTTAATTTATTTTATATGTTTTATATCTTTTTTCAGATTCTTTGGTTCTTAATTTAATGAAATTTTTATAGAGATAATTTTTCTTTTTACAAGCATTTTGTAGCCCCTTGGTTAACCACGGGCAATTTTTTGTATATATTGTGGTGGACACACATACGTGACCTGCTTTTGGACTCACATTTTAGATCAGAACAAAGGCAGAGCTTCCTTGGTGATTACAGGAAGCTGCAAGAGTGTTAGCTTTGGTATGCAAGGCTTGAGACTGTGGGGGTATAATTAAAGGATTAAAGAGGGGATGCATTGTAGACAGTGGGGGTGATATCATGGAGAGAGGATGCATCGTTACTGTCATTATAATGCAATGTGGTCTGTGAGACATGTGACTTGTGAACTGTAAGAGTCCTGGTTTTTGAGGACGAGAGTTCCCTGTGTAGCGCTCTTTTTTCTGCTTCGTGATGTTGGAGATGTGAATAAAGCTGACTCGAGAGAGAACTCTGTCTCGTCATTCTCACATTCCCACACTGGTGACCCAAGACGTATCATGCAAGAGGAGAATTCCCCCGGGCCAGCCTCGTCAGGAGCCCCCAGCCAAGTGAATGCTGCTACAGTCCAGCTACCGGACTTCTGGCAGAACAATCCACACTCCTGGTTCAACGCGGTTGAGGCGCAGTTCAACCTCCGGGGGATATCGGTAGACGCCACAGAATTCTACCACGTAGTCGCAAAGCTGGACAACAACACGGCCCAGCATGTGGAGAGCCTGATCGACCAGCCACCGGACAGCGACAAATACGGCACGTTGAAGGCTGCACTCATCCAGCAATTCACCCCCTCGGCGGAGGAGCGAGCAGAGAGGCTCCTGGTGCTGACGGAGTCGGAAAGTGACATGCCCGCAAACCTGATGGAGAAGTTGTTGAGGTTGAAAGACTCTGACGACGATCACTTTATTTTCACCCACCTCTTCCTCAGGACTCTACCGTCAGCAGCGAGAGCAACCCTGGCCAGTTCGCCACTGTTGGCCCAACGGGACTACCGTGCGCTGGGCCGAGAGGCACAGCGGATTGTCAACGCCACCAAGCAGCGCACAGCCACGGCCGCCGCAGCGGAACTCAGCGCGACGACTGGAGACGACAGGAGGCCAGAGGCAGCGGTACCAGGCTCACCGACGACGGCGGCGGCAGGGGCCAGGGAACGCAGATCGGACGTCCTTTTTTTCTACCATCGCCGCTTCGCAGAGAGGGCATGCAAATGTGTACCACCGTGCCAGTTCGGGCATTCGGGAAACGCCAAGACCGGGGGTCGGTAGCAGCCGCGGCCCTTGGGGAAGAGAACAAGCTGCTCTACTTGTCGGACGCACGCTCGGGGAGGCAGTTCCTCATCGACACAAGCTCCCAGTTGAGTTTCATCACACCTTCCTACGCGGACAGACTAGCTGGCTCCGGAGGTCCCCGGGTGACAGCAGCGAACGGCTCGGAGATTAAGACCTTTCGTGAGAAGACTCTGCTTCTGTCTCTACACGGCCGTACATTTGAGTGGACTTTTGTTGTAGCAGCAGTAAATTTCAATATGTTGGGGGCTGATTTTCTGTGCTCACATGGTTTGTTGGTTGATCTCACTAACAGGCGCCTGGTTAATGCACTTTCTTTTGATTCTATCCCCTGTACAGCGCGAGTGGCCCCGCCAACAGCACAAGCCAACGTCACAGCTGCAAGCAGTAAGTTCCACACACTGCTCACTCAGTTCCCAGCACTCACGGTCCCCACATTTTCGGCAACAGTCGCTAAGCACGGGGTGGAGCATTTTATTACCACTACCGGACCGCCTGTTTTTGCAAAAGCTCGGTGCTTGGACGCAGTTAAACTGGCCATAGCGCGCGAGGAGTTCGCCAACCTGGAGAGGTTGGGCATTATCAGACGTTCAAACAGTCCGTGGGCTTCCCCGCTGCACATGGTCCCGAAAGCCAACGGATCATGGCGTCCTTGCAGGGATTTCCGCAGGTTAAACAACGCTACAGCGCACGACCGCTACCCAATCCCGCATATCCAAGATTTTTCCGTTCATTTGGCAGGGGCGCACATTTTTTCTAAAATAGACTTGGTCCGCGGTTACCACCAAGTCCCAGTGCGCGCTGAGGACATACCCAAAACAGCGGTAATAACTCAGTTTGGCCTATTCGAGTTTTTACGCATGCCATTCGGACTTAAAGGGGCTGCTCAGACGTCTCAACGCATGATGGACGCGGTGCTTCACGATCTCCCTTTCGTGTTCGTCTACTTGGACGATATTTTAGTAGCCAGCGCATCCGAAGACGAACACGAAAAACACCTGGCCACAGTTTTCCGAAGGTTGGGAGACCACGGGTTAATAATCAACCCAGCGAAGTGTCAGTTCGGGGTGGCGCAGATCGATTTTTTAGGACACCGCGTCTCCCCCGAAGGAGCAGTTCTGCTTCCTGACAAAGTGCGCGCGGTGGCAGATTTTCCCCGGCCGCAGACGGTCAGGGTGTTGCAGGAGTTTTTGGGAATGGTGAATTTTTATAACCGTTTCCTCCCCCGCGCGGCGCAACTCATGCAGCCGCTGTATGCTGCGCTCAAAAAAAAGAAACCCGCGGATAAGGTCGAGTGGTCCCCAGAGCGGGACCAAGCGTTCTCGGAGGTGAAAGCAGCCTTGGCAAAGGCTGCGTTGTTGGCACACCCAGACCCAACGGCCCGCATAGCGCTCACCACTGACGCATCAGAGGTGGCCATAGGGGCGGTCATGGAGCAACATGTTGCCGGGGTTTGGCAGCCCCTAGCCTTTTTCAGCAGGACCTTGCGCGATAGTGAACCTAAATACAGCGCGTTCGACAGGGAGCTGCTCGCTCTCCATTTGGCCATTCGCCACTTTCAGTTCTGGCTAGAAGGACGCTCTTTCACCGCTTTCGTTTACCACAAACCGCTAACATTCGCGATGGCCAAGGTTTCCGAACCGTGGTCAGGCCGGCAGCAGAGACAGCTGGCCACGATATCAGAGTTTACCACTGATATTGAGTAGTATACCACTGATATACCACTGATACCACTGATATCCTGGAATTTCCCCATTGTGGGACTAATAAAGGCTTATCTTATCTTATCTTATCTTATCTTACATCCAGCATGTGGCGGGCAAACTCAATGTAGTGGCAGATTGCCTCTCGCGTGCCGTGGCGGCCCCAGTCAGCGTAGGAGTAGATTACGCAGCCATAGCCGCGGAGCAGGTTGGTGACGCGGAGGTGCGCGCACTTCAGTCTGGACCAACAGGGTTAAGGCTGGAGAGCAGGGTGCTGCAAGACGGTATGCCCCCCCACCAATCTGCGATGTCTCCAGGGGACGGTCGCGTCCAGTAGTACCAGCTGCGTGGCGCCGCCGCGTTTTTGACTCGATTCATTCTTTGGTGCACCCGGGAGTCCGCGCGTCGGTCAAAATGGTAGGAGAGAAATTTGTGTGGCCGAGCCTCCGCAAACAAGTTAAAGAGTGGGCAGCAGCCTGCACGGCGTGTCAACGAGCCAAAGTACACAGGCACATGAGGGCTCCTTTGGGCCGTTTCACATTCCAGCCAAGAGGTTCGATCACGTTCATGTGGACCTCGTGGGCCCCCTCCCGCCGTCACAAGGGTGCACACACCTTCTCACAATGGTGGACCGCACCACGCGCTGGCCTGAAGTGGTCCCTCTGGCATCAACCACGGCCGAGGAGGTTGCGCGCTCATTTTTAACAGCTTGGGTGGCACGCTTCGGCGTTCCCTCAGACATTATGTCCGACAGAGGCCCTCAATTTGTGTCCGAGCTTTGGTCGACAATGGCCCGCAGCCTGGGTGTCACAATTCACCGCACAACCGCGTACAATCCGCAGGGGCTAATGGGTTATGCAAACGTTTTCATAGGTTATTGAAAGCAGCTCTCAGGGCGTCACTGACGGGTACAAATTGGGTAGACAAGTTACCGTGGGTGTTATTGGGGTTGCGTTCTGCACCTAAAGAGGACTTAGAAGCCTCCCCAGCGGAGCTCATGTTTGCGCAGCCACTCCGGCTCCCTGGGGAGTTTCTCCCAGATAACCCTGCGCCAGACGCCTCCCCGTCTCAGCTGTTGCGGAGTAACATAGAATCAAGCACGCTGCCCGGCCCCGCGCTCCACAGTTTTCCACGCGTTTTTGTGCCTAAAACTTTGAAGAACGCAGAGTTTGTTTTTGTCAGAAACGATGCGCATCGAACCCCGCTGCGACCGCCTTATGACGGACCCTTCAGAGTGTTAGAAACAGGGAACAAGCAGTTTTTGCTAGATTTGAGGGGTAGGAAAGAGAAAGTTGGCATAAACAGACTCAAACCCGCTTTTGTGGTAGCAGATGAGCAAGTGCTGTTGGCGAGGGCCCCGCGGCGAGGTAGACCCCCGCGGGGGGCTTCACATAGTAATGTTTCCCCAGAACACCCACAGGTGCTGACAAAAGGTTTCTACCCCCAGACGGCAAACCACCAGCGTGACAGCGCCGCAGAGACGTTGAATCCCAGCTACAGCAGATACGGCAGGAGACGGAAGCCCCGACAGCATGTGGACTGATGTGTATTGATACTATCACGGCATGCATGTTGTTATTCCCTTGTTTGTTCTAAAATGTTGGGGGGGGGGCTTTGTGTGGTGGACACACATACGTGACCTGCTTTTGGACTCACATTTTAGATCAGAACAAAGGCAGAGCTTCCTTGGTGATTACAGGAAGCTGCAAGAATGTTAGCTTTGGTATGCAAGGCTTGAGACTGTGGGGGTATAATTAAAGGATTAATGAGGGGATGCATTGTAGACAGTGGGGGTGATATCATGGAGAGAGGATGCATTGTTACGTCATTATAATGCAATGTGGTCTGTGAGACATGTGACTTGTGAACTGTAAGAGTCCTGGTATTTGAGGACGAGAGTTCCCTGGGTAGCTCTCTTTTTTCTGCTTCGTGATGTTGGAGATGTGAATAAAGCTGACTCGAGAGAGAACTCTGTCTCGTCATTCTCACATTCCCACAATATGTTTTTGATTAATTTCTTTAATTTGACAGTTTTTTTCATATAATGATTTAAATACAACAATAAATTTATCATATGCCAAGTCCACTTTTTTCTCTCTATAGATAACATCCCAATTCTGTAACATTAAGTCTTCTTTTAAATCACTGATTCTATCTTCTGTTCGTATTCTTTTATAAATAATCTTTTTACATGGTTTATTATTATTCTTACTCTCATTAGCCCCATAATTAACGTCTAAAGAAACAAATACAGGCAGGTGGTCACTAATATCATTTATTAGTATACCACTCACCATATTATATTCAATAACATTGGCAAAAATGTTGTCTATCAGGGTAGCACCGTGTGTTATTATTCTCGTAGGTTTTGTAATCTTTGGAAATAAGGTTAAGCTATACATTGCATCTAAGAAATCTTCACTTGGTTTGTGTTGTTTTGTTTTCATTAAATCTATATTAAAGTCACCACAAATAAAGCTATCTTTTTGTCTTATTTTTGCATACATCTTTCCATCCCATTTCTAAATTTTTCCATATCAGATCCCGGTGCTCTATATATACAACTTACTATTATGTTTTTTTCTATTTTCCATTGTAATCTCAATGGTTAAACATTCCATACTTTCATTCACTGTTGATGTCATGCTGTCCACTTTTTTACTTTTTAATTTTCTATCAACATACAGTGCTACCCCACCACCACTTTTACATTTCCTATTTTGTGTGTACATCTCATATCCATATAGTTCAAAATTTACATCTTTTTCTTCATTAATCCATGTTTCACTTATTGCAATAATCCTAAATGATGTGTTAAATTGATTTAAAAACTCCTTAATAGTATCAAAGTTTGCATAGAGACTCCTACTATGTTCATCATAATAAACACACTTATTAATAATATGGTTAAAATAGTTATTGTCTGGGTCAATATCTCTTAAAATGTCTTGTGGTTGCTGTTCAGTATTGACCAAGATTCCAGCTTCAATTTGCCCCAATACACTTTCATCATCAAATGAGGAAGGATGATTGGTTAAAGTACTAATCATAAATTATTTTTTATTTTATTTGTTTATTTGACAGGGACAGTGCAATAAACATAGACAATTAATCAAATGACAATCAGTCTAATGTGTTGCACAAAGAGTGTATAGCTATTAGCTAATTTGCAACTCTTGTCCCTGGATGGGCTTTAGAAAGAAGAAACAGGTAAAAAGAAAGAAAGATAAGGAAAAGAAAAAATGAAAACAGAATAAACAATAACCACATACAGTGGGGTAAAAAAGTATTTAGTCAGCCACCAATTGTGTAAGTTCTCCCACTTAAAAGATGAGAGAGGTCTCCAATTTTCATCATAGGTATACCTCAACTATGAGAGACAAAATGAGGAAAAAAAATCCAGAAAATCACATTGAAGGATTTTTAATGAATTAATTGGTAAATTCCTCGGTAAAATAAGTATTTGGTCAATAACAAAAGTTTATCTCAATACTTTGTTATATACCCTTTGTTGGCAATGACAGAGGTCAAAGGTTTTCTGTAAGTTTTCACAAGGTTTTCACACACTGTTGCTGGTATTTTGGCCCATTCCTCCATGCAGATCTCCTCTAGAGCAGTGATGTTTTGGGGCTGTCGCTGGGCAACACAGACTTTCAACTTCCTCCAAAGATTTTCTATGGGGTTGAGATCTGGAGACTGGCTAGGCCACTCCAGGACCTTGAAATGCTTCTTACAAAGCCACTCCTTCGTTGCCCGGGCGGTGTGTTTGGGATCATTGTCATGCTGAAAGACCCAGCCATGTTTCATTTTCAATGCCCTTGCTGGTGGAAGGAGGTTTTCACTCAAAATTTCACGACACATGGCCCCATTCATTATTTCCTTTACACGGATCAGTCGTCCTGGTCCCTTTGCAGAAAAACAGCCCCAAAGTATGATGTTTCCACTCCCATGCTTCACAGTAGGTATGGTTTTCTTTCTCCTCCAAACACGACAAGTTGAGTTTTTACCAAAAAGTTCTATTTTGGTTTCATCTGACCATATGACATTCTCCCAATCCTCTTCTGGATCATCCAAATGCTCTCTAGCAAACTTCAGACGGGCCTGGACATGTACTGGCTTTAGCAGGGGGACACGTCTGGCACTGCAGGATTTGAGTCCCTGGCGGCGTAGTGTGTTTCTGATGTAGCCTTTGTTACTTTGGTCCCAGCTCTCTGCAGGTCATTCACTAGGTCCCCCCATGTGGTTCTGGGATTTTTGCTCACCTTTCTCGTGATAATTTTGACCCCACGGGGTGAGATCTTGCGTGGAGCCCCAGATCGAGGGAGATTATCAGTGGTCTTGTATGTCTTCCATTTTCTAATAATTGCTCCCACAGTTGAGTTCTTCACACCAAGCTGCTTACCTATTGCAGATTCAGTCTTCCCAGCCTGGTGCAGGTCTACAATTTTGTTTCTGGTGTCCTTTGACAGCTCTTTGGTCTTGGCCATAGTGGAGTTTGGAGTCTTGACTGTTTGAGGTTGTGGACAGGTGTCTTTTATACTGGTAACAAGTTCAAACAGGTGCCATTAATACAAGTAACGAGTGGAGGACAGAGGAGCCTCTTAAAGAAGAAGTTACAGGTCTGTGAGAGCCAGAAATCTTGCTTGTTTGTAGGTGACCAAATACTTATTTTACTGAGGAATTTACCAATTAATTCATTAAAAATCCTTCAGTGTGATTTTCTGAATTTTTTTTTTCTCATTTTGTCTCTCATAGTTGAGGTATACCTATGATGAAAATTGGAGACCTCTCTCATCTTTTAAGTGGGAGAACTTGCACAATTGGTGGCTGACTAAATACTTTTTTGGCCCACTGTACATCAATGCAAACAAGATTATAAATACACAATATAAAACCTGGTTCACATTTTCCTGTCAACAATCTACACCAAAAGGAAAAAAGGAAAAAGAACACAAAAATCTCCACTCATGATCCTACTGCACCATTATTCTTGAATCAGGGCTAAGGTTTAAATCTGTCCAATTCCTCAATTTCTCTAATCATTATTACTTTAGCTTCTTCTGGAGTGCCAAGCAGTTTTATCCACACCTTACAGTTCTTTGTCCATGTCGACTGTATTTTTCCCTGTTTTCTGAGAGCCCTGGCTTGTCTAGCTATTTCAGAGTTCTTTTTTGTTAAATGTTCATTTATATAGACAGCCGTTCCTCTCAGTTTTTTTGCTTGTCGCAGAAGATCAGTTTTTGCTTTCCTGCTGACGAATCGGATGATGATCGCTGGTTTTCCTTTACTGTCTTTTCTAGGTAACGTGTGGCAAGCTGAAACAGTCTGATTGTCCACAACAATGTTTTTAGAGTTGAAAAAATGTAATACCTGCTGCTCAAGAGTGTGTGATTCTGTCAATGTCTCATCCTCCCCATCCTGGTTATCAACTCCGGCTGTCACACATGCATTGGAGCTGTGTCTGGTTTTAAGACCGCTCACAATGACATCATCCATTCTTGTATACTGTTCTAATTCATCCACACTTCTTTCTAAGAAATTAATTTTCTTGTCTTTTTCCATGACTTCAGCCTTTAATTCACGCACTTGGTCCATAAGGCCAATAAGCAAAGTTTGTTGTTTTGCTATCTTAGATATTTCTTCAGTCATGAAATTTAATGAGAGTTTGATCTCCTCCAACTCCTCTCCATTTACCTGATTCCTTTTCGGAGGCATACTAACTAGACTGACTGGGATCAAAGGCAGCTCACCTGTTGTCTAATACAGGAGGCGAAGTACGTCCGATGGCTAGTGGAGGCCGCCAGCTGGCCCGCCATCTCAATTATAGGTGTCACCCGACTGCGAGGTCGAAGCGCTCCTGATGGCCAGTGATGGCTAGTGAAGGTCACCACCGGCGTCACCACCTGACAGCTGAATCCGCCGGTAAAACCAAGGCTCCCTCAGCAGCTAGCGTTGTCCCAGCTAGCATCGTCCTTCACCAATCCGCCTCGGCCCAGCCGAACGCCACAGAGCAGAATCGTCTCTCTCACAGAAAAACACCCAGTTCTTGAAACATGGATTATGCAGGAGAAGTCCCCAAACAAGTGGTCCACGTCCCAGATATCACCACCACACCTCTCTGGCTGCTCGTCCAGGTGAACAGGTGCCACAGCCACGTTCCTCTCCAGCTACCGAAGCGCCGCTGGCCCTCTGGCATACTTGGCTCCCGCGGTGCTCATCTCGCTGCCCAGGACACCTCCACGCTGCTCCTCTCCGGCGCCCCGCACAGATGAGCAGAAGCCGTTAACTGGCTGCGTTGTCCTGCCACCTCCACAGCTCTCACCAGCTGAACAGATGCCGTTAGCAAGCTGTGATCCTGTCCGCGACTTCGGCCACCTGCACAGCTACTCCCGGTCTCCTCTCCAGATGAGCGCTACCCACCCAGGTGACTGTCTCTGTATCAGCTCCAGCGTCTTCCGTCCCTCCTCCACCAGCCTCTCTGAAACTGAAACACTGAAACACTGAAATTATAATTCTATATAAAATTTAAAAAAGTAACAATGCAATAATTACATGGTCAAAAAAATAATTTTTTCAGTGTGTGAACACATGACGTGCATGACATCTTTTAGCTCTGATCACAGCGCTTTCAGTTTTGTTGAGTGAATTACAAGCACAAAGCCTGGGTCAGTTGAATGAGCTTCGTAGGGCAGCCCCAGGTACTAGCAAGGGTGAGAGGTGGAGACGGGGCCCCTTTAGGGAGTTCTGCACTACCACTTTCATTGCAAACTCTCCACATAGTCACCGCTGTGGTGATTCAAAGTTGACTAGCCCTCAGGGCCCCCCTTCTGACCTGGGGCCCCAAGCATTTACCTGCATTGCCTTGCTGCAAAGAGCCCCTCTGGTATCAACCAAGATCTTTTGCCACACTCCATGTTGCATTACCTACTTGAATTTTTTTTAAAATCCATTTTTCTGTTTTAACTGACAGTTTTCTTGTTATGGCCGTGTTTCCTGTCAATCCTCCAGGTGCCACAGCTCATTAATTTCTGCAAGCACTCACTTAGCTTCAGATTAATTTGCATATTTAGATTTTTGCAAGAATTTGCTTAATTAATGGAAATTACAGAATAATTTCAGATTTTTCCTCAAAATTGAATGATCTCATATTTTTTCCTGCAGTTCATCTGAAAAAAAATGCCGCAAATAAAAGCAGTTTTATTTATTTTTAAATGTACGTATGTTATACAAAGCCAGAATGTTCAACTGATTTGTGTCATACGTATCTGAGATTTTTTTTTTTTCTACCAGATAAAACAGCTGAATCAACTTCTTTGAAGAGTGGTGATTCCATTTTTTTTAATTTATTTATTTTTTTTTTTTTGCCATAGGAGAGCCTAGTGTATGCCCATGACTCTCACCAAAGAGTAATACACTACCCAGAAATATAAACTCACTGTCCTATATGTAAAATCATATAGGACAGTGTACATGGTGTATTTCATTATAAAGAAAGCTACAGCACCTACAGAACAAATAAATGAATGTAATATTAGAGCCAAAGAAGGAAAACATGAGACAAAACAGGAGCGTCTCTGCTTTTAAAACTATGACAACTGGCAAAATTGAAATGAAACATATCAGCTAGGACTTAGAATCATGCCACACCTTTCTGTGACTCAATTTAAATAAACAGAGGCAAATGCTTTAAACCTAATTTGTTTCAGTTTAACTATCCCAGATAAACAATAATCAAACTAGCCACAGTTTAGTCCTTCTCTGGCTGAAATTTGCATCTTCCATAAACCAAGTCTGGATAAGCCACATTTGTTAAGGCAGAAAATAAATAAATAAATGTTGTGTTGTGGAGAAAGGAGGCAGGCGAGGCAACGAGCTAGACAACACAGTAACTTTATTCTTTCTCCAACATAATTTACAGCAAAAGAGATTCCCAGGTCTCTGTGCAGTCCTCTTTTATATCTTTATTTCCATGGATTGTGACCCAGGACTTCCGAACATAGCACATTGTTCTTTGAACAAAGAACTGTGTGGCACATTAACATAACATAATGCCAGCGCCACTTCAACATCCTACTTCTCCCAGTGGATCCGGCATTTACTCCTCTCCCTGGGGGCGCATAGTCCTTACTGTCCCATCTGATACCCCCTGGTGACACCTCCTCTTTCGGACCATTGTTCCCTGGGTGGAGAAGTCCAACACCATGCCCCCACACAGCCACCACCCCCCCATCCCCGAACACCCACAAAGGGCACTAACCCCCCCCCCCCCCCCGGCCTTTGGGCTTGAGCTGTCGCCCATAGCGGTTGTAGCGGGGGGTTGCCGATCCAGTCAACCCGCCCGGCTGGTGAGGTGTACAGGAGAGTACGTCAGTCTGTGGTGGCAAAAAGGAAGGGAGAGAAAACACGTCAGCTTTGCGAGCGCAGGTCCCTGCCAAGGGATCACCAACTTGCGGAGCCACCAACGGTGGGCATTCGCACCGGGGAGCTTGGGCCAACACCACTTGCTTGTCTGCCAACACAAAAGCGGGCTTCAGCCTGTCGATCCAGACAGTTTCCCTACGTCCCCCCAAGTCTAACACAAAATGCTTCGCCGCAGGTTCCAACACCCTGAATGGTCCGTCGTACGGTGGGTGCAGCAGGGTCCGGTGCGCATCGTGCCTGACAAAAACAAAACTGGCATTCTGCAAGCTTTTTGGGACAAAGGTGGGGGAAAACAATGGTGGGCCGGGCCCGGTATGTCAAAAGCCTCCGTACTGTGCAAAAATTGCGTGGGTGGATCAGCCTCGGGTGTGGGGTTTTCCGGTAAAAACACTATGGGGATCCACAGCGGCTGAGAAAAAACGAGTTCTGCCGGGGAGGCTGCTAAATCCTCCTTAGGTGCTGAGCGTGACCCTAAAAGAAACCAGGGCAGGCAGTCGACCCAATTTGTGTCCATGAGCGAAGCTCTGAGCGCTGCTTTAAGCGACCTATGAAAACGCTCACATATCCCGTTAGCCTGGGGGTTGTACGCCGTAGTGCGGGGAATTTTGACCCCCAGGCTCTGGGCCATGGCGGACCAGAGCTCTGAAACGAATTATGGACCCCTGTCAGACAGACCCCTGTCAGACACAAAGGAGCGACTCTGTCCCCGGTTCGTCTCACTGACCCGGCATCGGCCCGGTAGATGACAGCTGAGCCTCCCGCGCAGATTCTTAGAATCTTGTGATTGGGGCTTGCCGGAGGAACTAACCAAGGTAACAGTTGGACGGGAGCCAGATCGGAGTTCAACTACGAGAGACGGGGACTAGTGGAGGAGCAGCCGGGGCCCCAGCTGGATAAGAGCCGGATTGGAGCTCAATTACAGCGGCGGTAAGCAGAGGGACTAGCAGTGGAGGGGGCTAGCTGACGCCCCAGCTGGATTCGAGGTCGGTCGGATCGGATACAGGCGACACCAGCAGAGATTGTTTTATTATCAACAGGTCAGTAAAAATGCCACCAAAGAAGGAGGAAATGGAAGAGATCAAAAAATCTCTTAACTTCTTGTCAGAAGAAGTGACCAAAGTGGCCAATCAACAGCTTACACTATAAGGGCTAATGGAAGAAGTCCGAGAATTGAAATTAACAATTAAGGAAAAAGACAAAAAAAACTGCAGACTTGGAGAGACGTATCGAGGATCTTGAACAATATTCTTGTATGGATGATCTAATTATAAGTGGACTAGACATTAAATACCAATCATATGCCAATGTTACAGCAGGAATGAGAGGTGAGGAGGCTCCCCTAAGTGAATCAGTCTCCCTGGAAAACCAAGTGCTTCAGTTCCTAGAAAGTAGAAATATAAAGGTTGAAGTAAATGCAATTTCAGCCTGTCATACTTTACCCAGAAAAGATATTATAAAACAAAGAAATCAACTGTGATGCATTTTGTGAACAGAAGGGTAAAGAATGACATACTGAGGCAGGCCAGAAAGCTACGGGGAACAGAAGTTTACCTAAATGAACATTTAACAAAGGCTAATGCTGAAATAGCACGGCAAGCACAGATGCTGAAAAGACAAAATAAGATACAGGCAACATGGACACGAAATTTTAGGGTTTCGATCAACCTATTATTATTAACAGATCTCAAAAAAAGGGTTTTGATGTTGCACTGTATATTGATGACCTGTATAGGTGTAAACTTGTAAATGGAATGTCCTTTGCACTACCAGGGATTCTAGAATGTGTTACTGTTGAGACTGACCTAGATAAAACAAAAAACTCTAATTATAAGTTGTATATATAGAATGCCGGGAACTTGAATTGAGACATTCAGAAATAAATTAGTCGAGCTGTACAGTTATATTACTAGTAAGAAAATGGTTGTAATTTGTGGAGATTTCAATATTGATTTATTAAATCCATTTCAACAAAATGTAATTAGAGTTCATGAATTCTATGTACAGTATGAGTCTATATCCCACAATAACACATCCCAGTAGAATCACAGTTCACACTGCTACACTTACTGATAACTTGTTTGTTAATATTATTGATAAGAAAATAGAAAGTGGACTATTGATAAATGATATAAGTGACCATTTGCCAACCTTTGCACTTATCCATGGCCACACAGGGGCCAATAAAGAAAAAACTTTAAAATCTTTTAGATACAAATCACAAAACGCAATCAGTTATTTTAAGGAAGACTTGCTGAAGCAAGACTGGACAAAAGTCTATGTATCAGATGTAAAAGAAGCCTATGACACATTTATGAACATTGTAACCACTCTTTATGAAAAAAAATTGTCCATTAGTAAAGAAAACGCTTAAACATAAATTTGTCAATAAGCCATGGTTAACCAAAGGATTACAAAAGGTGTGTAAAAAGAAAAATTCATTATATATAAAGCTTTTCTAAAGAAAAGGACAAAAGAAGCAGAGCAGCGGTTTTACAACATACAAAAATAAGTTAACATATATAATGAGATGTAGTAAAAGAGACTATTACAGTAAAGAACTGGAGAAAAACAGAGACAATATTAAAAATACATGGACAATACTTAATATTCTTGGAAATAAAAACAGAAATACAAGCTACCCAACCAATCTTTGAAAAAAAAATAATAAAACAACTCAGAGTGTGAATGCAGTTTCACCTGCAGATGAATTTAATAACTTTTTTGTTAACATTGGTCCTAATTTGGCTCAAGAAACACCCATTACAGCACCTACAGGTGAGACAATAAGCAAAAACATTGCTATAAAAGACTCCATTTTCATAAAAAACACAGACGAGCGAGAGGTCATTGAAATTGTTAAATCATTTAAAAGTAAAACATCTATGGATTGTGATGGTATTGACATGCTCTTAGTCAAAACTATCATTGAATGCTTAGTGAAGCCACTAACATATATCTGTAACCTGTCTCTCCAAACAGGTATATTTCCCAATGCAATGAAAATAGCTAAAGTAATTCCGATATACAAGACGGGTGACAGAGGCGAATTTTCAAACGATAGACCAATTTCACTATTGCCGCAGTTTTCCAAGATACTTGAAAAAATATTCTGTGAGAGAACTGACAACTTCATAATGAAGAATAATTTATTGTGTGAGCAGCAATATGGGTTCAGACACAAGAGGACAACTGCATTTGCTCTTATGGAATTTATAGAAAAAATATCAACTGCCGTTGAAAATAAAGAGTATTCAGTTGGGGTATTCCTGGATCTTAAAAAAGCATTTGATACAGTGGATCATAATTTATTATTAAAGAAACTACAAAATTGTGGTATTAGGGGGGTAGCACTGTCCTGGTTATGTAGTTACTTCAAGAATAGATATCAGTATGTATGTGTTGGTAACAAAAACTCACAGTTACTGAAGGTTACTTGTGGAGTCCCACAGGGTTCAGTTTTAGGGCCATTGTTATTTGATATGCAAATAAATGATATATGTAAAGTTTCGGAAAAAATGGATTTAATATTGTTTGCTGATGACACTAATTTATTATGCAGTGGAAGCAATTTGGAACAACTTTTGGATACACTCGGAAAGGAATTAGGAAAGCTTAAACTGTGGTTTGATACAAACAAATTAACGGTCAATTTAAGTAAGACAAAATTTATAGTTTCTAACAACCATCACAACAACTTAGTATCTAAAGTCAGTGTAAATGGTGTAGAGATTGAAAGGGTATCTGAAACTAAATTTCTTGGAGTAATAATTGATAATAAACTGTGTTGGAAGTCACATATTAATTACATTAAAGGTAAAATATCTAAATCAATCGCAATACTACACAAAGCGAAATATTTGCTGAATCAACCCACATTATATACTTTGTATCATTCATTAATACTCCCATACATGACATATTGTACTGAAGTATGGGGAAATACATATAAAACAAACATATATCCAATCTTTATGCTTCAGAAGAGAGCTATTAGAAGCAAAATATTAGCAAATATCCAAAAGTTGTTCCAAATAAGGGAGAAACAATATTTCAGAGGAACATGTATATTTCAAAAACCTTCAGTGAGAACTGCCATCAAGCAACACTCTGTCTCAGTGCAAGGAGTTAGATAGTGGAATGCTTTTGGACCTGAATTAAAATCATGTACAACGCTTGGACAATTTAAACAAAAACTAAAGGAAGAAATACTCCAAACATATATACAAGATGACATGTAAAATTACATAAGGATTGTCATATCCAGTCTGTGTTGTGTTGTGTTGTTGCTTAGTTTTTTTGTCACATTTTGTTTTAGCTTTGTTCTGAATTGGAATCGCTCTTGTTTTGTTTTTCTTTTGAATTCTTGGATGGAATATGGGTGGGCAATATTAGCTGCGGCTTCAGCCATCATCCATTTCGGAAAACTTATGTTGAACTGTATGATCAGAGGAGTTATTGTTTAATTTGACCTTGTAAGATGTTTTTTTTCCCCTTTGTTGTATTATTCTGTTCCTTTCTTTTAATCTTTACTTTTAACCTATCCGAAATAAAGATTCATTCATTCATTCATTCATTCATTCAGATGTGATGTCCAATGAACTCAAGCCGACAAAAAAGCGTGCGCCACTTCCGCAGACATGTTAGGAGCCAGCGGGACAACTTCAGGCCAGCGCGTGGTGCAGTCCACGACTGTCAAAAGGTGCGTGAAACTCTGCGATGGCACGAGGGGTCCCACCAAATCCAAGTGGACGCGGTCGAACCTCCTAGCCGGGATTTGGAACAGCTCAAGGGGGGCTCTGGTGTGCTTGTGCACTTTGGCCCGCTGGCACACAATGCAAGCTGCAGCCTACTCTTTCACGTCCTTGTGCAAGAGCGGCCAGACAAATTTTGCCCCCACTAGCTTCATGAAGCACACACTCCTGGATGCGAAAGGGAGTGGACCGACTCAAAAACGCAACGGCGCCAAGAGCTCAGAACCACCAGGTGCGGGCAGCTGGTGGAGACGTCACAGAGCAAGGAAGGGCACCCTTCTTGCACCACCCTGCTCTCTTGCCTTAACCCAGTTGGTGCAGACTGGAGCGCGCAAATGTCCGCGTCCCCGGCTTGCTCCGCGGCCATGGTGGAGAAATCTTTTCCCATGTAAACTGGGGAGACGAACGTGTGTGACAGACAGTCGGCCACGACACTGAGCTTACCGGCAACGTGTTGAATGTCAGTAGTAAACTCCGAAATTGAGGCCAAATGCTGTTGCTGCCGGGCCAACTACGGTTCCGAGACTTTGGCCATTGCGTACTTCAGTGACTTATGGTCCACGAATGCGGTGAACTTGCACCCCTCCAGCCAGAACTGGAAATGGCACATCGCCAGGTGGAGAGCCAGCAATTCTCTATCGAATACGCTGTACTTGCGTTCGTTGTCGTGCAAAGTGCGGCTGAAAATTGCAAGTGGCTGCCAAGAATCTGAGAAGCACTGCTCCACCACTGCGTCTATGGCAACATCAGACGCATCCGTAGTGAGCACTATCCATGCAGATGGATCCGGGTGGGCTGACAGCGTGGCCTCCGCAAGCCCTTTCAGCTTCAGTAAAAGCCTGGACTTGCTCGGAAGTCCAGTCGATGGCTTCCATGGCCTTCTTTTTTTTAAATGCGGCATACAATGGCTGCATCAGCTGGGCTGCCCGGGGAAGGAAACTTTTAGAAAAACCATTCCCAAAAACTTCTGCAGTGCTCTCACGGTCTGAAGGCGCAGAAAGTCCGACACAGTGTGCACCTTATCCGGTAAAGGAATTGCACCCTCCGGCAAAATGCAGTGGCCCAAAAAATCAATCTCTGGCACGCCAAACTGGCACTTCACCGGGTTAATTATCAGCCCGTGCGCCTCCAACCTTTGGAAAACCATCTTGAGATGGGCGATATACTCCTCCTCGGATGCGCTGGCTACCAGAATGTCATCTAAGTTGACAAAAACAAAGGACAAGTCGCAAAGTACTGCATCCATCATACTCTGGAAAGTCTGTGCCACGCCTTTTTATCTGAATGGCATGCATAAAAATTCAAAAAGGCCAAAAGGAGTTATTGCCACTGTTTTTGGAATGTCTTCCACATGCACCGGAACCTGATGGTATTCGCGGACCAGATCCACTTTCAAAAAAACACACGCCCCGGCCAGGTGCACGGAAAAATCTTGGATGTGCGGAATGGGATAACAATCATGCTCCATGGCATTATTCAAGCGCTGGAAATCGCTGCACGGTCGCCACAACCCGTCAGCTTTAGGCACCATATAAGATAAGATAAGCCTTTATTAGTCCCACAATGGGGAAATTCCAGGATTGCAACAGCATAGGGATAGCAACACTCAGAGCAACAATCAGAAGGCAAGAAAAAACAACATCTAGTAAACATATGTCCATATTACTATAAATGTATATATATAGACCCACAGTGCAGAGCATTATGGCTGGTGGATGTGCAGCAGAAATTCTAAGCTCTCTCTCCGCGGATGCAGCGGGCCAGCTGGAAGTCTTTGGGCATGATGGTGACCCCCTTAGCGAAGAAGAGACCACCAGGTGGGTCTCGCTGGTCTCCTGCAGAGCCATGACGGCGAAACTCAGGAAACGCAGGACGGTCTTGAAGTCCTGAGCGATCTCCCTCACCAGGCGCTGGACGGGCAGCTTACGGATGAGCAGCTCCGTGGATTTCTGGTAGCGATGGATCTCTCTCAGAGCCACGGACCTGTGACGGCGAGGCCTCTTCACTCTGCCGGTGGCCAGAGCGCCTCTCCGAGCAGCCCTGTGGCTAGCTGTCTCCTGGGGGGCTTCTTCCTCCAGTAGATTTTACGGGCGGTCTGCTTGGTTCTTGCCATCGCTCTTTATTATTCTGTCTTATATTTCTTTCACGCCGCCTAAACTCCAGCCCGGCACCCGCTTCGTTTTCGCTACAGCTCCCGGTATGTCGAGTTTCCCATTAGCACCGGGCAGCGGCCAAGTGCTAGCTAGCACTAGCTCCTCCCCGCTGTAACGTCTCCCGCTGCAAACCGTGGCTCCGTCCGCCGACCCGGGAGACCCCCGGGGCGATCCGTGCGTCCGTGATATATATACAGAGTGAAAGGTGTAGAAAGAAGAAGGAAGATTAAAAAAAAGGCTGTTGCAACAGGCAGCCGACTCGTGTGGCGCCGCCGGTCCGGCGGAACCGGAACCGGAAAGAAAGCGGGGATATGTAGCGGGGATGCCCACGGGCTCTCCACAGGGATGCCCACGTGTGTCCATGACATAAAGCAGTCTGTTCCTGTCACCATCGGTTGTGGCTGCCACTGAATTCCAAAGGTGCTGTCTTCCTGGCTTCTTGAATTGGCATGGCAACAGGTAGCATTGGGCATTCGAGCCGAAACGGTGATGATAAAAACAGATCGCCCCATTCCTTCGCCTTCTGGTGTCCATCCCGGCTACCACGAACAGCTCCTCGACTTCACTGGAGTCCCTCATGGATGCTGGTGCCACTGTCTGCATGCTGAGAGTTCTGGTCCTCAAAATGATGTGGTCCGCTTCCTGCACCAGGACACAGTAGTCCTTAGCAACCAGCTGTGGCGAGTTGGCCAGGATCGCCCTCGCTGTAGCCGGTAGGTTCCTGAGGAACAAGTAGGCAAACAGAAAAGATTTGTCGTCCTTCCCCCTCAGCGCCAACATGCTCTCCATGAGCGCCACTGCTGATTTGTCTTCTAACTCCAAACATGTTAGGAGTCTCTCGGCCCTCTCACTGATAGAAAGGGTATAGCGCTGAAGAAGCATCCTCTTGAGTGCTTCATATTTTCCATGGGCCGGCTCCTGGAGCAGGCTCGTCACCTGTTGCGCGGCGCGCACATCCAGCGCAGTGACCACATAGTAATACCTGGTATCGTCCGTTGTTATCCTACGGAGTGCGAACTGGGCTTCTATGTGCAAAAACCATGCGGATGGGTTGTGAAGCCAGAAGCGTGGGAGCTCGATTGAGACCACGCACCTGCCGCTGGTGCTCTCCCTCCAGGCAGTCTCCAGGGCTGTGCTCGGCTCGCTTTCCATGGCACGTCTTTGGGTCACCAATGTGGAGAAAGGAGGCAGGCGAGGCAACGAGCTGGACAACACAGTAACTTTATTCCTTCTTCAACATATTTTACAGCAAAAGAGATTCCTGGGTCTCTGTGCATTCCTCTTTTATATCTTTATTTCCATGCATGGAGACCCAGGACTTCCGACCATAACACGTTGTTTGAACAAAGATCTGTGTGGCACATTAACATAACATAACGCAGGCGCTGCTTCAACACCCTACTTCTCCCAGCGGCTCCAGCATTTACTCCTCTCCCCGGGGGGTGCATAGTCCTTACTGTCCCATCTGATACCCCCGGTGACACCTCCTCTTTTGGTCCATTGTTCCCTGGGTGGAGAATCAGAATCAGAATCAGAATCAGAATCAGATTTATTGCCATTGTTCATGTGATACACAAACTAGGAATTTGTCTCGGTGCCATGCTGCAACATTAAAAACATAATGAGAAAAAGGGATAAACTAAAAAACTAAAGGACTAGAAACGTGCAATAAGTGTAGAAAAATAAGTAATAATAAGTAATAATAATAATAATACTAGTAATAATGAGTAGTACTAGTCAAGGCAGTTTTAAAAAATTAGCATGTAGCAGATAATGTGAAGTACCACATAGTGCAGTCAATAATGCAACAGAAAAACAGTGATGATTGACATGAGTCTGGTTGAGCTGCTGTATATAGTGCACGAGAGTCAAAAGTCACTTAGTGTTCAGCAGTCTGATGGCAGAGGGGAAAAAGCTGTTCATGTGCCGGGAGGTTTTAGTCCGAATGGACCGAAGCCTTCTACCTGAGGGGAGGGGGGCAAACAGCAGTCCAAGAAGAAGAAGAGAAGTCCAACTCCATGCCCCCACAATGTAAGAGAAGACATTCTGACTTTATGAGGCTCGAACTGCATATCTGCCACCTATTTACAAGTAAGTGCTTGATGTGTGCTGCAGTAATACAAATCTCTATAAGAATAATATACTTAATTTAGTGCAAAATTTTAAATAAAAACACCTAAAAAACAAAGACCAGTTTAACTAAGATGTTATTGCAGATTGAACGGCAGACAAGGTTTTTATGTTCCACATAAAATATAAAATAACCACTGAAACCATTGAGAAGACTGGAACAAACAGCTTGAAACATTTTTCTGAAAACAAAAATATAAAATTGTTCTCTGCAGAGTTTTTTATCACTTCCTGGCAAGATTTTTTAAGCAGACCACAGGTTCTCCCTCACTCTCACATATGCATATACACAGGTCTGCAGTATTCTTAGCTTCCACCTCCAGTTTCCACAGTGACTGGGTGGCCTGTTCACCTCCTGTATCTAATTTGGACTTCAGTGTGTCACTTCACGGAAACAAGAGCGTGTTTTTGTACAGTTACATTCGATTTGTGTGTGTGTGTGTGTGTGTGCTTTACATCACAGATTTCCAGAGCCCTTACTAACAATTTCTATTAACACTTAGCATTCCAACCAATTTCCCCAAAAAATGCCTGAAAATAAAGTAACTTAAAGACTGTTTGCAGTACAAACACTCTTTTTTGTTTGTTTGTTTGTTTGTTTGTTTGTTTGTTTGTTTGTTTGTTTGTTTGTTTGTTTGGGGGGCAGTCACAGTCAATCTAAGTGCTTCTGCCACTGAGTAACAGTGGTTTAAACATACAAAATTTGAAGAAAACAAATTTAGCTAATTTTAACATATACAGACATGGACAAAATTGTTGGTACCCCTCTGTTAAAGAAAGAAAAACACACACTGATGGTCACAGAAATAACTTGAATCTGACAAAAGTGGTAATAAATTAAAATTCTATGAAAATTAACCAATGAAAATCAGACAAGGCTTTTGAATTGTGGTTCAACAGAATTATTTTAAAAAACAAACTCCTGAAACAGGCCTGGACAAAAATGATGGTACCTCTAGTGTTCTGTTAGCTATTTAATGTTAAAAGTTAAGGTGGAATATTATTTATGTTCTTAATTAATGTTGAATAACACGTTGTAATATTGTGTTGGGTTCACCTTAGAATCGGCATAGTTCGAAGCCGAAGGTGACGTCACTCCGACTAACTGTAAACAGGAAGTCGGTCGGAGTATTGAGAAAAAAGTCTGTTGTGTGTGTTTTACCGCCGTCAGTTAACTTCAGCAGCAGTCACATACATCCTCTGCCTTTGGTAGCATCGTGGGTATGTATTAATTGTTATTGTTTGTGTGCATTTCTGGATGATTTATTTAAGGTTACGTTGGGTTTGATGACTTTAGACGCTAAAAGTGGTCTCCCGCAATTTTACGCTGGCAACAGCCGTTGTATTGGTCGGAGGACATTGACAGATAATTTGGAGGGAAAACAATTCATTGTGGTGGCGGGAGTTGTTGTGAACATAATTTTATATTGTATTTAAGTTAAAAAGCAAAGTAATTCATATAATTTGTGGGAAGATAAAATATGATTTGTATTAGAAGCTGAGTTCATATATTTTCATTGTAATATCTGTACAACGGTCAAAGAGTGATTATGCCTTGTACTGTATGTTACAGTTTCACCTTTCCTTGTGTCATTAAACCTGCGGACCGAGAGCTGTGTCTTCACAGTCTTGATGTGAGGAAGGAGTTTAGCTGACTGTCCAATCAGCAGAGGCAGTACAGTGAAACCACGGCTTCCTAGCGGGCATGATAACGTGAACATGCTGGTAGACAGTGAGTAGATCATCGTCACACTCAACCAATAAACGATCAACACATCAGTGTCGATTCAGAAGTACGCTCGGGAACTGTGCTAGTCAGAAAAAAGAGCCATGTCAAAGACACACTCACACGCTTCTTCTGCACACTCCAGTGTGTCATCTATAGAGTCTGCTGCAGCCAAAGCAAGAGCACGAGCGGAAGCAGCAAAAGCTCGCCTTTCCTACGCTGAAGAAGAAATAAGCCTAAAACTAGAAAAAGCTAAGTTGGAAGCATCAATGCAAATTCTACAATATAAGAAAGAGACTGCTGCAGCTGTTGCTGAAACAGAAGCGCTGGAAGCTGCAGTTGACAGTGGTGAAAAACGAAGTCGAGAGTTTGTATTATTAGATTCTGCCTCCTTGACAGCCACACAACGCACTCAACAGTATGTTGCTGACCAAGCCAAAGTGTTGGAGGCAGAACACCAGCTATGTGTAGATGATGCCTCAATAAAATCAGACTCACACGCCAGCCCACAGCGGGTTCAGATATATAAGGATGTAAATGTTTGTGACCCACGACAAGTGAAATTTGAAAGCAGCAATATTACTCCAACACAGCACTCCAGAATTCAAAATGACTATTGTGGTACATTTCCCCCATCTTATCCTGTACCTCCTAATTCCAACCATAACAGCTCCACTCCAAATGACTATGTGAGGTACCTTGCACGCCGTGAGCTTGTGTCTACAGGCTTACTTCAATTTAGTGATAAGCCTGAGAATTACAGAGCTTGGAAACGTTCATTTCTGTCTGCAATCAGCGGCTTAGATCTAACAGCAAGTGAGGAGATGGACCTTCTTTTAAAGTGGCTCGGCAAGGAGTCAAAAGAACATGTTGAGCAGCTCAGAGTAATTCACATCAATCATCCGGAAGCAGGCCTGAATATAATTTGGGATAGACTCGAGTAAACTTACGGCTCGCCAGAGGCAGTAGAGGACGCTCTTTTCAAGGACATCGACACTTTTCCAAAGATAGGAAACCGAGATTACGCCAAACTGATTAAGTTAAGTGATCTTCTGATGGAACTTCTATCAGCAAAGGATGAAGGAGACTTACCTGGTCTCTCCTTCCTCGACACGGCAAGAGGTGTCAACCCAATCGTGCAGAAACTCCCCTTTCGTCTACAGGAAAAGTGGGCTTCAGCTGGTGCATCTTATAAGCGACAAAAGCATGTGCCTTATCCTCCCTTTGCCTTTTTTGTAAAATTCATTAGCCAGGAAGCTAGCATTGCCAATGACCCAAGCTTCAACTTCATCACTCAGACCGACACTGTTCCCAGGGTTGAAAAGTTAGCATGGCAGCCAAACAAACATCAAAGAGTCTCAGTCTGCAAAACCGAGATATCCAACAGAGGTAGTTCTGATTCTATTGACTCATTAAAATCTGATGGCTGTGATAAAATGTGTCCTATTCATGGGAAACCACACCCTTTAAGTAAATGTCGTGCTTTCAGAGAAAAATCCATTGAAGATCGTAAGATGTTTTTGAAAGAGAACACTGTGTTTTAAATGTTGTTCATCTTCGTCACACATCGCTAAAAACTGCAAGGCCAAAGTTCAGTGTTCTGAGTGCAAGAGCAAAAAACATAACTCAGCCCTACATCCAGGACCCGCACCCTGGACAGAAGTGAAGGATCTTGATCCAGAGCATGGGGGGAGGAGGTCAAAACCGTGCCTCAACCTCAATCTGATATTACGAACAAATGCACAAAGGTCTGCGGTGGAGATCTGACAGACAGATGTTGTTCCAAAATATGCCTCGTGAAAGTATATCCAGCCGGTCACAGAGACAAAGCAGTGAAGCTCTATGCAATTCTGGACGAGCAGAGCAACAGGTCACTGGTTCGTTCACAGTTCTTCGACGTGTTTGCTGACAGAAGTCCAAGTGCTCCTTACACACTGAGAACATGCGCAGGAATGAAGGAATCATCAGGAAGGAGGGCACGCGGCTATGAAGTGGAATCTCTGGATGGGACAGTCCGCATTCCATTACCCAGCCTCATAGAATGCAACGACATTCCCGACAACAGAGACGAGATTCCAGCCCCTGAGGTTGCTCTTCATCATACACATCTAAAGACAATGGCGCACTTCATCCCAAATATGGACCCAAATGTCCAGATCATGCTTCTCCTCGGTTGGGACATTATCAGAGTGCATAAAGTTCTCAAACAGGTGAACGGCTCACACAACCAGCCCTATGCACAGAAATTAGATCTAGGGTGGGTTGTTGTAGGCAATGTGTGTCTCGGCAGCGTCCATAGACCATCAGTAATCAACGCCTTCTACACAAACACCACAGAGCTACGTCAGCCATCTCTCTTTGAACCATGCCCTAATGTGTTCTGTGTTAAGGAAAAGTACAGCACCGTCCAGGCCACGAACCAGAACCCTGCAGATCATGCAACGCATTCTGTTGCTGCAGGCTTGTTAAGCAACACTAACTGGTTTAGTGGACCTAGTTTTTTGTCCAAGCAAGAGCAAGATGTCTCCGAAAGTACCTATGACCTTGTGGACTCAAGTTCAGATCCAGACATCCGTCCTCTAGTGTCCACTTTAAGCACTGCAACTGCATCCAAGCGGCTTGGTTCCCAAAGATTTGCCAAGTTCTCTTTATGGAAGTCACTGACTCGTGCCATCGCACACCTGAAACACATAGCTCATTGTTTCAACACAACCATGATCAACAACTCTTGCAAAGGCTGGCATCTCTGCAAGGCAGAATTTAACGTTGAGGAACTCAACCAAGCCTCAGCTATCATCATTCAAACGGTGCAGGAAGAGGTTTACAATGAGGAAATCAAATGTATCAGAATGCACAAAAAGATTCCTAAAAGCAGTCCCCTCAAAAATCTGGATCCGTTTGTCGACACACACAGCCTGCTAAGAGTTGGAGGTCATCTTCACCATTCAGGTCTTGATCATAGTGAGAAGACTCCTTTGATCATTCCAGGCAGTCATCATATTGCAACCTTACTCATTCGACAGTATCATGAACAGGTCCACCATCAAGGGCGTTTCTTTACGGAAGGAGCTGCCCGTTCAGCTGGCTTTTGGATAGTCGGCGGCAAGAGGAGGGTGAGCAGCATCATCCACCGATGTGTAACATGCAGACAACTCAGAGCCCCAACTAGTAGCCAAAAGATGGCCAGCCTCCCACCAGACCGCCTTTCATCAGATCCTCCCTTCACAAACGTCGGGCTCGACGTATTTGGCCCTTGGAGCGTTTCTTCACGCCAGACTAGAGGAAGCCTCTCACAAAGCAAACTATGGGCTGTGATTTTTACATGTATGAGCGTAAGAGCCGTTCATATTGAAGTCATAGAATCCCTCGACACATCCAGCTTCATCAATGCATTAAGACGGTTTCTAGCTGTGAGAGGACCGGCCAAAAGCATTCGTTCAGACAGAGGCACAAACCTTGTGGGTGCATGCAAGGCTTTGAAGATACCTTCTAACATCAACTACAAAAGTGTGAAATCTTACCTGTCGGACCAAGGATGTTCTTGGACTTTCAATCCTCCACATGCCTCCCATTTCGGTGGAGCGTGGGAAAGAATGATTGGTCTCGCTAGGAAGATTCTGGACTCCATGTTCCTCCAGCTGAAGGACAAACTTACCCATGAAGTTTTGGTAACCTTCATGGCAGAAGTAGCAGCCATCATTAATGCTCGGCCTCTTGTTCCTGTGACAACCGACCCCGACGAGTCATTCATACTCTCACCAGCTGCTCTTCTAACACAAAAGGTGAACTCTGTTCCCGCTCCTGCAGGAGAGTTTGGGCCTTCAGACCTCTACAAGCGCCAGTGGAGACAGGTTCAGCACCTGTCCAACACCTTCTGGGATAGATGGCGTAAGCAATTCCTTCCAACACTTCAAGCACGTAGGAAGTGGCAGTCACCTCACCCAAACATTGAGCCAAAGAGCGTTGTTCTCCTCAAGGACAGCCAAGTACCAAGGAATGAATGGCCACTTGGTCTGGTAACACAGGCCTTCCATAACGAAGATGGGAAAGTCCGTCAGGTGGAAGTAAAGGTCATCAAGCCAGGAAAAGAAACTTTGTTTGTGAGACCTGTTACAGAAATAGTACTTCTTCTTCCCCCAGATGCCTAAGTGGACTAGATGGACTAGACGGACTAAGTGAGGTGGCGTAGAATCACGCCAGGCGGGGAGTGTTCTGTTAGCTATTTAATGTTAAAAGTTAAGGTTGGACTTCCGGTCTGGACGCCATGGTGATAGCAACCTAATGGTGAAACTCCCAGACTCAATCCAAGGAAAACCTCCTCAAAATCAGACCTAACGGATTTTTGGAAGGTTAAAATTCAGAAAGACAATAACACCATGCCTAACCAAAAGCAGAGGAAACTGACATTCCCCAGATCAGGACGCACAGCAGCCGCAGAATCTGAACCGGAGGACCTCCGTTCAGAAGACGAGTGCCTGGGCCTAGCTAACAAAAGGATTATCTTGAAATCGCTATTTGACGAATTACGACGATTTCGGGCCGAATTTCTTGAATTCAGAGAGGATCTAAAAAAGGCGAACAGCAGATTGGACCAGGCCGAAAACCGACTCTTGGAAGCTGAAGACAGAATAAAAGTGCTTGAAGATTCTGTACTGGATTTACACAGAAAACAATCAAGGCTGGAGGCTAAGCTAGCCGACCAAGAAGGAAAACAGAGACGGGACAACATCAGAATTCACGGTCTGAAAGAAGGAGCTGAAGATGGTTTCAACACAGTGGCAGAATGCGTGGAATCCTTATTGAGAGAGAAGTTGGATATTCCACAATCCACCGATTTGAAGATAGAAAAGGCACATCGCACATTAGCCGCACAGCCAGCCCCGGAAGCGCCCCCACGTTCAGTGTTGGTAAGATTCTCCGACTTCAAAATAAAACAAGAAGTTGTAAGACGGGCTTGGCAGAAGAAAGGATTTATGCATCAAGAAAGTCTTGATGGAGGAAGTGGAACACGATTACGCCCCTGAAGTTCTTAAAAAGCGACGGGAATATAACGACGCCAAAAAGGTTTTACGGGAAAAGAATCTACGCTTTCAGACGCCATTTCCGGCGAAGCTAAGGGTCTTTTACGGGGAAGAGTCATGTCTCTACAATTCAGCGGAAGAAGCAACATCTGACATGGCAAGAAGAGGACTCCCGGTAACGGTGTTTAAACCCGCAGCGGATCTGAGCGTGAAAATCAGAGCTCAAACGTGGTCCACTCAGAGACCTTCAAAATCCACGGGCCAGCAGCGGGAACACCCAGCCCCAGAGCTACAAAGATAAGCTTTCCAGTACCAGAAAGGAATAGCGACCTTTTTGGGTTTTTTTTTTTTTTCTCTTTCTCTCTACAGTCACTCTGCACTTCCATCCCCCCTCCTACAAGGTAACAAACATTAAAGAAGATGCAGAATCAGCATGTGGTAAAACCTTTCATGGAGCAGTTTTAGCATTAGAAACAAATGTCTTCTTAATTTAAAGGGGAAAAAAAAAAAGTCATGTTAAAATAGAAATGTAACAATGACCCACATGTTCTCCCCACACTAACAAATACTGTATTAGAGTGAATGTTTGCTGTGATGGGGGTGGGAGGGTGCACACAAGCTCATAGAGTATAGGCATAAAAAAAAAAAAAAAAAAAAAAAAAATCATTACAAATTCGGATTGGGATCTGAAATTCACGTTAAAAACATGGGACAACTTACAGGAGTAAGAGAGGGCCCTCAGCACGTAACAGAGTTTGAGGAATTTCCCTCAGAGCCCATACTCCATCAGGGCTCTTACAGGGTCTTTAAAGAGACCCCAGCTCAGGAAGTTTTTTTGACAGTTTTTTGTTTTAAAGTTTCGTTCATTATGTACTTAATGTTTTTTATGTTCTTAATGATCTTTCAGTTTCTGAGTAGCAAAAAAGAGGGCCACCACACTGTTATACTAAATAAGAAAATACAATGGAGAAACAGGGTGTAACCAAAATAGCCTCATATAATGTGAAAGGGATCCTGAATCCAGTTAAAAGATCCAAGATTCTACGCAAAATGAAAAAAGACAAAGCAGAAATAGTATTTTTACAAGAAACCCACCTAACAGACATGGAACACACTAAACTCAGTAGACAAGGGTTTAAAATGATCTCTTCATCTTCATATAAATCAGGGAGGAGGAGGGGAGTAGCGACATTGATATCAACCAAAATTACATTTGAAAAAAAATCAGAACACAAAGATAAAGAAGGGAGGTACAGTTTGGTAACTGGGCAGCTAGAGGGAGAAGATATCACCCTGCTGAATATATATGCACCACCAGGGGCAAAATGGAAATTTTATAAAAATGTATTCGACCTAATGATAACTAAAGCCCAAGGTTTAGTGATATGTGGTGGAGACTTCAATCTAAGACTGAATCCATACTGGGATGCAACAGGTAATTCTTCACATCAAAATAACACCCAAAATAGGAATACTCGGATGCTACTAAAAGAAATGGGAATCTGTGACGTATGGAGGGAATTCAACCCCAATGTAAAAGATTATACTTTTTATTCAACGCCACATTCATCTTACTCAAGGATTGATTACTTTTTTATGTTTAGTAGAGACATTGGAAGAGTAAAAACATGTAAAATAGGACTGATGGATCTCTCCGACAACAGTCCGATCTATATGGATTTAAACATCCAAAAATACACAAATAATACATTTTCCTGGAGGTTGAATTCAAGTGTCCTCAAAGGGCCACTGAAAGATGAATTGGAATCAGATATTCTCAGATATTTGGAAGAAAACGATAATGGAGAAGTATCCCCTTTAATACTGTGGGATGCGTGCAAAGCTGTAATAAGGGGAAAAATTATTGCAAAACTGGCAACCCAAAAGAAACTGAGACAAGAAAAACTAACCACACTAGAGTCAGAGCTCAAGAACCTAGAAAAAGAACACAAAGATAACACTCATTCTAATGGCTCGCTCAAGATCAAAGAAATTAAAAATCAAATAAATGAGATCTACACAATAGAAATCCAGAAGAAACTTACATTTCTGAAACAAAAACACTATGAAACAGGCAGTAAATCGGCAAAATTACTAGCCTATAAATTGAGGAAACAACAAACAGAAAGAGCAATCTACAAAATCAGAGACCCAGTATCAAAGGAAATAAAATTCAGAATTCAGGGTATTCTTAAAAGCTTCGAGAATTACTACAAGAACTTATACTCCCACAAAAATCATAAAAACGCATCCGAGACATTCCTAAACACATTAAACCTTCCCCAACTTACGGAATCACAAAATAAAACCCTACTGTCAGATATACAACCTAAAGAATTGGAAAAAGCAATTATGAAACTTAAAGCTAACAAATCCCCAGGAGCAGATGGCTATACAGCAGAATGGTACAAAACCTTTAAACAGCAACTATCTCCTCTCCTCCTGAAAACATTTAACTATGTCCTCCACACAGGGGAAATCCCCCCTCCTGGAGAGAAGGGGTCATTGCAGTCATACCTAAACCTGAAAAGGATAAACTAGATTGCTCCAACTACAGACCAATCAGTGTATTAAATCAGGACTATAAGCTATTTACCACTATCCTTGCCAAAAGGTTAGAAAACATACTGACAGACTTAATTCACTTAGACCAAACAGGTTTTATAAGACAAAGACAGACACAAGACAACATTCGACGCACTTTACACATAATTCATCATATAAAAAAATATAACTTAAATGCAGTCATATTGGGATTAGATGCTGAAAAAGCATTCGATTCGGTTGACTGGTCTTTCCTCTATAAAATCTTATCCAGTTTCAATTTTCATAACAACTTCATTAGAACTATACAGGCATTATATAAAAAACCAACAGCTAAAATAAGGATTAATGGTAATTTATCATCATCTTTTGAGCTGGAAAGAGGATGTCGTCAAGGCTGCCCCCTGTCTCCACTGCTCTTTGCAATCTTCATAGAACCTCTGAGCCAATGGATAAGACAAAATCAAGAAATTCAAGGTATTACACTTGGTCAGAAAGAACATAAAATAGCACTCTTTGCTGATGACATTTTAATATACCTAGGGCAGCCAGACACTTCTCTACCAGAACTAATCTCAGTTTTTTCAGACTATGGAGATTTATCAGGGTACAAATTAAACATGCATAAAACCCAAGTTTTAACATTCAACTATGACCCAAATCATTTTTCACTAAATGAACTCAAAACTAACTGGGAGTTGGATTCTATGAAATATCTGGGGGTCAATATCCCGAAACAACTCGACAAAATTATAACACTAAACTATGATCCACTGGTGACAAAAATAAAATCTGACCTAGCAAGATGGAATATGATACCATTCTTAGGTACCGCACAAAGAATTGAAGCAGTCAAAATGAATATACTTCCACGTCTTCTATACCTTTTCCAAACAATACCGGTAGAACCTCCCAAAAAAACATGGCAGGAACTGGACAGAAGGATCTCAAGATTCATATGGCAGGGTAAGAGACCTAGAATCAGATATAGAACCCTACAGCTAAACAAAGACAAAGGTGGGCTCGCACTGCCAAATATCAGGGACTATTTTATAGCTGCACAAATTAAAACTTTAGTAGAGATATGTAACCCAGTCTACACTGCACAATGGAAGGAGATGGAATGCCAAATAACAAGTGACATCCCCCTACAGGCGATAATAGGGAACAATGCCTTAACTAAACTCCTGAATAACACTAACCCGTGGATAGAGACCCCGCTAAAAATTTGGTTTAAGATAGTCAGAGAGAATCAAGCTAAAGAGCCCTATCGACTTCTGCAATGGATTGCCTATGATCAAGACTTTACCCCCAATAAAACAGACACTAGATTTAAAGAGTGGAAAGAGAAAGGGCTGATAAAATATTACGATTTTTTTAAGGGGCAAACTTTAAGAAGTTTTGAAGATTTGAAAAAACAAGGTCTAATAAATCAAGATCTTTACAGGTTCTTTCAGCTTAGACACCACATAAACAATATACGTACTTAAAAAGGAGGATTTGGAAAGGGCCCAGTCAGGTGTTCTGAAGGTCTTCTTAATGGCATATAAAGGGATCCCAGGGATCAGATACATTTCTAAAATATACCAAGGTCTTCAAGACTTAAAAGGAGACAACACATCGTATATAAAAGAGAGATGGGAAAAAGAGGGGAATTTCACTTTACAATTGGAAATATGGGAAAAGCTAAATAAACAGCAATGGAAAAGTACCTCATCCCTGCAGTGGAGAGAATTTGGATGGAAAAACTTGGTAAGATTTTTCAGAACACCTGCACAAAACAAATTTACCCATAAGGGGTTGAACTGTTGGCGCTTGTGTGGTGAAAAGACTGCAAATCATTTTCATGTGTTTTGGTCATGCCCAGTTATCCACCAATATTGGTCCAATGTACAGACAATATTGGGGAAAATATTCAAAATAACAGTTCCCTTTTCTTTTGTAACTTTGTATTTGGGTTTATTACCGGACTCACTGGAAAGACGAGGAGATAAATACTTATTCAATGTTTTAATATTGGCAAGTAAAAAAGCCCTAACTAAAAAATGGATGCTGAAGGACTGTCCTACACCTGAAGATTGGATTAACGTGATTCAAGACATTTACTCGATGGAAAAGTTGACATTCGCACTGAGACAGGACATGGATGGGTTCATGAACTTTTGGCAACCCTGGATCGCATATGTGTCTTCCATTAGAACTAATCTTTGACAAATACCATTTCAATAATGGTCCCGCTCTTTGTTCCAACGCTACTCAGTTGCTCTTCTATTTTTAATTACTTAATTTTCTGTTTGTTTTTTGCTGTTCTGCTTGTTTGTTTATTCGTTTGTTTGTTTGTTTTTTATTTAATTCTCCTTAACTTCACTTTTTCTTTCACTTAAAAAAAAAGGGGGGGTTGTTGTAATAACTATCCTACCAATGTTGTCAAATAGCAAAAAATAAGGGAACATGTGATGAAAATGTAAACAATGCAATGCTGTAATGACCTGTATACCCTTTACAAAAACTTAAATAAAAAAAAAAAAGTTAAGGTTGGATATTATTTATATTCTCAATTAATGTTGAATAACACGTTGTAATATTGTGTTGGGTTCACCTTAGAATCGGCATAGTTCGCAGCCGAAGGTGACGTCACCTTCTGCTCCGACTAACTGTAAACAGGAAGTCGGTCGGAGTATTGAGAAAAAAGTCCGTTGTGTGTGTTTTACCACCGTCAGTTAACTTCAGCAGCAGTCATATACATCCTCTGCCTTTGGTAGCATCGTGGGTATGTATTAATTGTTATTGTTTTGTGTGCATTTCTGGATGATTTGTTTAAGGTTACGTTGGGTTTGATGACTTTAGACGCTAAAAGTGGTCTCCCGCGATTTTACGCTGGCAACAGCCGTTGTATCGGTCAGAGGACATTGACAGATAATTTGGAGGGAAAACAATTCATTGTGGTGGCGGGAGTTGTTGTGAACATAATTTTATATTGTATTTAAGTTAAAAAGCAAAGTAATTCATATAATTTGTGGGAAGATAAAATATGATTTGTATTAGAAGCTGAGTTCATATATTTTCATTGTAATATCTGTACAACGGTCAAAGAGTGATTATGCCTTGTACTGTATGTTACAGTTTCACCTTTCCTTGTGTCATTAAACCTGCGGACCGAGAGCTGTGTCTTCACAGTCTTGATGTGAGGAAGGAGTTTAGCTGACTGTCCAATCAGCAGAAGCAGTACATCTAGAAAAGATTGAAAATCATGTGACCATAGGGACATGTTCAACCAAGATGTGTCCTCTAATTAACATCACAGGTGTCTACAAACTTGTAATCAGTCAGTCGGACTATTTAAAGGGTGACAAGTAGTCACTGTGCTGTTTGGTGACATGGTGTGTACCACACTAAACATGGACCAGAGGAAGCAAAGGAGAAAGTTGTCTCAGGAGATTAGAAAGAAAATTATAGACAAGCATGTTAACCTGTTGAACTCTGTTCAACTTCCCTAAAAACGCCTAAAAATAACATGCCCAAAGTAAATCAAAAGCTGTTCTTCAACCCTTTGCAGCATCTTCATGGGGTTGGTCTCATTTAAAAGAAAACACTCTGAATCTTTTGGCAAAACAGTCATAATCTCTCTAAGTGCTACTGCCACTGAGTAACAATCACCTAAACATACTGAATTTGAAGAAAATAAAGTTTGCCTGGGTGTTTTTGTAGATATAAATGCTTGCAAATAACATACAGCTGTGTGAAATGAGCTGCAAAACACAACAGAAATGTAGAACCAAGTGTTTCCAAGCTCAGGTCAAAATTTTGTAACAATACCACAAAAAATGAATATATTACACAGCTTTTTTCTCAGGTTGTAACAAGGCGTTCTTGAACTGTGCCAAACTGTGCCAGCTATGTTCCAGAGTTCACTATCTCAGCAGTTTGCACAGTAAAACCAAGGAGTAACAACCCAGACATACACAGCACAGTTCCTGTTTTTTTTTTTTTTTACAGGCAAAAATAGCCTACAGTGTAAGAAAAATTATGTGAAAAATTAATACATTTCACTAAAGTATACACAAAAACAACCCTCGCCCCCCTCCAATTTTTCCAGAGTTCACTATCTCACCAGTTTACACAGATACAGGTCAACTGGACCCGTGACCAAGTGCGGACCCCTGACCAAGTGCGCACCCCAAGTGGACCACGGAATCCAATCTGTACATGTACAGGTACATTCTCCATCCAGTGATTTATAAATGCTGCACCAGATGAAAACCAGTCTGTGGGACTATAATGTTCTGAATGAGGCTTTAGAAAATTATGAATCACTTTGTAAATCACTGGATTGAAAATGCACAGATTGAATACCGAGGTCCACCTGGGGTGCTCACAATAGTGTGCTCACATGGTCAGGGCTCCATTACGTCGCCATGTGAGACCCTTGTAGTTACCGATTGGTCAAAAGTTATTTTATTACTATTTTTATCAATAAAGAATAATTTAGATTATAAGACTTACCTGTCCACAACCGCACTGCCACTGGTATTGTCCACCGGCATCTGGATCGTCAGCTATTCCATTATTGAAACCTCCATTTGTTTACTGATTCATTGTCGACATCACCCGACTCGGTCAAGCCATCGACGTTTTCATGCACGCCCTTTCGGATTATTTTGTGAACCATTTTTCAAAACAAGTAAAATAACGGCTAATCTTACCCTGACCCTTCTGCACAGTATCACAAAGGACTGCGCGTCACACAGCGGCGGAGTCAAAAGACATTTTACGCACAAGAACGTATGGTATTTTACCGGAAATATAAACACTGAACTAGGCATGTAGGATGTCATTGAAGTCAGAAACTGATTGGCTAAACGACACGTCCATCGTCAGATTACTCGGCTTCAATTGGCTCGTTGTATTCACAGTCGTTGATGGGCAGATACTTCTTGCTAGGTTTACGATCATTGGTTATTCAAGGTTTAAAAACCCAAATCAAGGCTCTTGTTGGTCGAATGAGATGTCAATCTCATTCTAAACCAATCAAACACTCCTTTGGCTTTCTGTTTAGGGCTGTGTCTGTACTGGAAGACCGGAAATACAGCTTTTTTTTTCAGTGCACACTGAGACACACTAAGACGCACAGACGTGACCGCCCGCGGAAGTCACAGAGTTCGACAGGTTAAAGGTAAAGGCTATAAGACCATCTCCAAGCAGCTTGATGTTCCTATGACTACAGTTGCACATATTATTCAGAAATTTAAGATCCACGGGACTGTGGCCAACCTCCCTGGACATGGCCGCAGGAGGAGACGGATAATACGAATGGAAACAAAAGAGCCCAGAACAACCTCTAAACATATTCATGGTGAACTCCAAGGTCAAGGTACATCAGTGTCAGATCGCACCATCCATCATTGTTTGAGCCAAGGAGGACACCACTGTTGAAAACAAATCATAAAAAAGCCAGACTGGAATTTGCCAAACTGCATATTGACAAGCCACAAAGCTTCTGGGAGAATGTCCTATGGACAGACGAGACAAAACTGGAACTTTTTGGCAAGGCACATCAGCTCTATGTTCACAGACGCAAAAATGAAGCATACCAAGAAAAGAACACTGTCCCTACTGTGAAACATGGAGGAGGTTCTGTTATGTTCTGGGGCTGCTTTGCTGCATCTGGAGCAGGGTGTCTTGAATCTGTGAAGGGTACAATGAAATCTCAAGACTATCAAGGTATTCTAGGGAGAAATGTGCTGCCCAGTGTCAGACAGCTTGGTCTCAGTCATAGGCATGGGTCTTGCAACAGGAAAATGACCCAAAACACACAGCTAAAAACACCCAAGGATGGCAAAGAGCGAAACATTGGACTATTCTAAAGTGGCCTTCTATGAGCCCTGATCTAAATCCTATTGAACATCTGTGGAAGGAGCTGAAACATGTCATCTGGAGAAGGCATCCTTCAAACCTGAGACAACTGGAGCAGTTTGCTCATGAGGAGTGGGCCAAAATACCTGCTGAGAGGTGCAGAAGTCTGATTGACAGTTACAGAAATCGTTTGATTGCAGTGATTGCCTCAAAAGGTTGTGCAACAAAATATTAAGTTAAAGGTACCATCATTTTTGTCCAGGCCTGTTTCATGAGTTTGTTTTTTAAAATAATTCTGTTGAACCACAATTCAAAAGCATTGTCTGATTTTCACTGGTAAATTTTCATAGAATTTTTATTTATTACCACTTTAGTCAGATTCAAGTTATTTCTGTGACCATTGTGGGTTTTTCTTTCATTAACAGAGGGGTACCAAAAATTTTGTCCACGTCTGTATGTCTGCAAACACCCCAGGTGAGCCATGTTGTGTAGTGTATGTGTGTGTGTGTGTGTGCTGCCGTACCCGCCCACAGTGTGATGCCAGGTGGGTACGGCCACTTGTATGTATAGTTCTGAGTTCTGATAATAAAGGTGGTTGCTGGTTGTAGGTTCCCTGCATGAAGAGACTCCAACTCCTTTCCTCATACATAACAAGCCACCCATCCCATGGCCATGTTGGATTGAGGAATTTCAGTCATTTGTGTGGGCTAAGGGCCTGCAAGCATCGTCTATGGGCTATGATGAATTTGTGCTTTGGCATCGAGGGATATCGTGTGTTGGAAGTACTGGGCCCTGCAGCATTTCATTGCCCCACGGGACGTGATGGCCCAGAGGTTCGTGTTTTACCAGTGCCAACAGCGAGAAGATGAGTCATTCTTACAGTACATAAACGCCCTTCGCTGTTTGGCTAGCACGTGCGAGTTTGGACACGCAGAGGACAGATTGATATTGTCACAGTTGAAGTGGTATGCCGCAAGTTCTGCGATGCGAACTGTGCTGAAGGAGGGACCAGGTGATCAGATAGTGGCGGAAACGGTAAAAGAGCTGCAGGAGACACTGCCGGAGATGGTGCACTACCTATTGGAGACGTTGGTGATGGAATTGGCGTTCCAGCTTGAGATGATGGTTCAGGTGGCACCGTGGCTGGCGGGACCACACCTGTGTTCCCCCCAGCTAGCTTCGCTGGTGCAGACAGTTGCCCCAGTCGCTGAGCCCGCCAACTCCACATTTCAGGAGGTCCCCGAGGTAAACATCTCTTTGTTCTTTCCCATAGATTATTCCTCGTCATGCTGTTTGCTCTCTACATGTCTGTTCTTTTCTTCTTCTTCTTCTTCTTCTTCTTCTTCTTCTTCTTCTTCTTCTTCTTCTTCTTCTTCTTCTTCTTCTTCTTCTTCTTCTTCTTCTTCTTCTTCTTCTTCTTCTTCTTCTCTATCCCCTCACCCCCCAGCCAGTCGCAGCAGATGACTGCCCCTTCCTGAGCCTGGTTCTGCTGGAGGTTTCTTCCTGTTAAAAGGGAGTTTTTCCTCTCCACCGTTGCCAAGTGCTTGCTCACAGGGGATCACCTGATTGCTGGGGTCTTTCTGCAATTGTGGGGGTTTTCCCAACAGTTGAAAGTGCTATGAGATGACTGTTGTTGTGAAATTGCGCTAGAAATAATGTTGAATTGAACTGAATTGCAGCCGGCGCCTCCAGGGGTGCATCCACCATGAGCTCACCTCAGGAACTGAACTGCTTTCCTCAATATAAAAAAAGGACTGTGTGTAGCTAGGGGTGCGGCTGCCAACAGAAGTAGTATAATAAACCACTCAGCTGTGCTGAGCCATGCAGTTATCCACCCGCTGGCTCTAGCTAGCTTTGGGGTTCTTTGTGTACCAAATTGGGGAGGGTTAATTCGTTCATGTGTGTCTTCTGCTTTTCCAGGGGGCGGGGGGGTGAATGTGGTGTTGTTAAACCACAAGTTTGGTCAACGAGCATATAACTGTAAGGGGCAGCCATTTTACAGTGTCTTTTATGGCTCTCTCTTAGCCTGGCCTCCCAACAACAATGCTCTGTTCCACCAGTATAGAATTTGTGTAATAAAGTTTGTGTTCCCAGCAAGACACTTTCTGTTGGTTCCTTCCAGTTTTCCAGACATAACATATTAGTATGGACAAATAAAATCTCTGAATCTTGAATCTAAACCTATGGAAAGTCTTCCCTGAAGAGCTGAAGCTGTTGCAGCTGCAAAAGATGGGCTAACTCCATATTAAACACTACAGATTAAGAATGGGATGTCATTACAGTTGTAAAGGCAGATGTCCTAATACTTTTTGCAATATAAAGTATTACACACTTTTTTCCTCAGGGTCCAACCAGGCATTTTTAAACTGTTAGGCACATACCTTGAAAAAGCATTAAAAACATGGAAAAACATCTATATAAAAACGTTTATAACTTTTGCATGCTTCCTAGAGTTCTTTTTGGATTAAATGTGGACATTTTCTTGAAACAAAATTGAAAGATGCTGTTTGTTTTTTTTGAAACCCACAGGCCATTGCCCCTTTAAATTGTACAGCCCTGGAAAAGGTGAACACAACAAGGCCATGCATGAGCACAGCTGGTTCACTTGACATATTGATGTGCTCAGTTTTTCAGTGGCTACACAGTAATTCTGTTATCAATGGAATCAGTTGCAGATGGATCATTTCATAAGCTGAAAAGTGAGACATGTGCTTCAGTGTCAGGTGGGCAGTTTTTTGATTTTGAATGTTCTACAATCACAGAAGTTCAGATCAAAACAAGTGACATATCAGTGAAACCTGTTGCATCAGGTTAGTCTATAGAGCTTCCATTTCTGAGTCGGATGCCATGTCTGTAGTATTTATGCACGAAAACACGTCAGCTGTTACTTTCTAAAAATGCATCAAGTCAGATGGAAAAAAAATCAATGCAATAACATGACTGGAGGATAAATCATACTCATCTGGATGTATTGGACCTGTGCCAATCAACCTGGACTGGATTTGTTAGATTATCATTAATTATGGGACTCCAGAGAGCTGTGATTGGTAAGTGGTTGATACAATAGCAGGGTGCTAAGCTATACTCATTTGTTGCATGTTTATTTTTGCTGCTGTGCTTGGGGCGGTTGTGGCACAGGTGTAGTGTGGCCAACTACTGATTGAAGGGTTGGTGGTTCAATTCCCGCTCTCTCTGCAGTCTGCATGTTGAAGAGTCCTTGAGCAAGACACTGAACCCCCATTTGCTCCTGGTGGG
Source organism: Pholidichthys leucotaenia (assembly GCA_020510985.1). Taxonomy (NCBI): domain Eukaryota; kingdom Metazoa; phylum Chordata; class Actinopteri; order Cichliformes; family Pholidichthyidae; genus Pholidichthys; species Pholidichthys leucotaenia. The sequence continues at coordinate 103,977,432 of CM035846.1, forward strand.
TCAGACCAGCGCCTTGCATGGCAGCTCTGCCCTCAGTGTGTGTGAATGGGTAGATAGCAGGATGTGTAAGGCGCTTTGGTTATCCAGAGATGAGAAAAGAGTGCTATATAAGTGAATACCATTTGCATGTCAAATCTGTTTTGGTGGACACCCAGTTGAAATTCTGGCCTTTAAATGGCTTTAAATTATATACGCCTTGACAATGAACTCCAAACAGGATCACTATGACTTTTAGCACCAAAAACAGGTTATAGCAATAGTCAGCTGGCTGGTGTGACACAAGGTAGAGATTTATTGACTTATAAGGTCGATGAACAATAAATCTTACTGGCATTCATCTATACAAAAAGATGCAACGCAAAGTGCTTCACACATTGAAATAAAACACAATTCACCCCCCTCCCCCACACACATACACATAGACATAAATACACACACACACAAAGAAACTTTCATCAGTGTAAAACTTATGGCTTAAGGCTTATGGCTGATCACCAAGGATCCAACTGTGGAAGCACCATCACTAGGGAATCATCACTAGCAGGGAAAGTGCCACGTTCACGATTACAGGAACACCAACTGTGAGACCGCCCAAGTCCAACCTGAGGGGTCGACACCACAGGCACAGCACCGTAGCGCACGACGCCTCCAGCCGGGCAGACCAGGACAATCACAGGCCAGCACCCTGCATCCAGAAAACAGGCACAACCCCCACAGGAGGGCCCCCCCATGAGGAAACGCCAGAGCCTGGACAAAGTGACAAAAAGTCACTGATAAATAATAAGATAGTTTGCTGATAAAAAAAAGACTAGGCAGTTAAGATGACTAGATGAATATAACAGCATCTAAATACAGTCAAAGAGACATACAGTTAGGCCCAAAAATATTTGGACAGTGACACAAGTTTTGTTATTTTAGTTTTTTAGTTTTTTTTATGTTTACGAAAACATATTCAGGATACAATTATATAATCAATATGGGCTTAAAGTGCAGACTCTCAGCTGTGATTTGAAAGTATTCACATCCAAATTGGAGCAAGGGTTTAGGAATTACAGCTCTTTAATACGTAGCCGCCTCTTTTTCAAGGGACCAAAAGTAATTGGACAATTGACTCAGAGGGCTGCAAAAAAAAATAAGGCTGCATGGGCTCTTCCCTCGTTAACCTGTCATCAATTAAGCAGTTAAAAGGTCTGGAGTTGATTCCAGGTGTGGCGTTTGCATTTGGAAGCTGTTGCTGTGAACACACAACATGCGGTCAAAGGAGCTCTCAATGGAGGTGAAACAGACCATCCTGAGGCTGGAAAAAAAAAAGAAGAAATCCATCAGAGAAATAGCAGAAATGTTAGGAGTGGCCAAATCAACAGTTTGGTACATTCTGAGAAAAAAAGAGTGCACTGGTGAGCTTGGGAACTCAAAAAGGCCTGGACGTCCAAGGAAGACAATAGTGGTGGATGATCGCAGAATCCTTTCACAACCCCTTCACAACATCCACTCAAGTGAAGAACACTCTCCAGGAAGTAGGTGTATCAGTATCTAAGTCTACCATAAAGAGAAGACTTCATGAGAGTAAATACAAAGAATTCACCACAAGGTGCAAACCATGAATCAGCCTCAAAAATAGAAAGGCCAGAATTGACTTTGCCAAAAAAACACCTGAAGAAGCCAGCCCAGTTCTGGAACAGCATTCTTTGGACAGATGAGACTAAGATCAACCTGTACCAGAATGATGGGAAGAAGAAAGTTTGGAGAAGAATTGGAACAGCTCATGATCCAAAGAACTACATCTTCTGTAAAACATGGTGGAGGCAGTGTGATGGCATAGGCATGCATGACTTCCAATGGCACTGGGTCACTTGTGTTTATTGATGATGTGACAAAAGACAGAAGCAGCCGGATGAATTCTGAAGTGTATAGGGATATACTTTCTGCTCAGATTCAGCCAAATGCAGCAAAGTTGATTGGACAGCGCTTCACCAATGATCCAAAACATACTGCAAAAGAAACCCAGGAGTTTTTTAAAGCAAAGAAGTAGAATATTCTGTAATGGCCGAGTCAATCACCAGATCTCAACCCAATCAAGCATGCATTTCACTTGCTCAAGACAAAACTTAAGGCAGAAAGACCCACAAACAAGCAACAACTGAAGACAGCTGCAGTAAAGGCCTGGCAAAGCATCACAAAGGAGGAAACCCAGTGTTTGGTGATGTCCATGGGTTCCAGACTTCAGGCAGTCATTGCCTGCAAAGGATTCTCAACAAAATATTGAAAAGTAACATTTTACTTAGGGTTATGTTTATTTGTCCAATTACTTTTGAGCCCCTGAAATGAGGAGCGTTTGTATAAAAATGGCTACAATTCCTACATGTTTAATCATATATTTTTGTTCAACCCCTTGAATTAAACCTTAAAGTTTGCACTTCAATTCCATTGTAGTTGTTTCATTTCAAATCCAATGTGGTGGCATGCAGAGCCCAAATCATGAAGATTGTGTCACTGTCCAAATATTTCTGGTCCTAACTGTATATCCATAAATATTAATTCGCAGTAAGATAAGTGATAGTGACATAAAATAGATTTAAAATCAGAAATTAAGAGAATTAAAATAGGAAGCTAATCAAAAGTAAGGTTAAAATAGTAGGTCTTGAGCCTGCTTTTAAAAACATGGACATTCTTGGCAGCCCTGATGATAACTCAGTGATGCTTGATTGGTGACCTGCTGATAGTTGCTGCTGTTGACACCATTGCTACTAGCTTGTGTTAGCTTGTTTGATGGGCTATTTATTTCTGCGGCTGCTGATCATTCTTAGATCATCCATCCATCTTCTACTCCTTATCCTGGGTATGGGTTGCAGTGGCATCAGTCCAGGAAGAGTGGCCCAGACGTCCACCGGTTCACATAGCACCATGGTCCCCATGATCCCTCCTGCAGGTGGTGAGTTCACTGGAGGGTTGACCCATGTGTCTCGTTTGGGCACACTAGGTCCTTGAAGTAAAATCTTTCATGGAGATCCACTGGACCACTCTTAGTCTGGCCCCCCAGGACCAGTTTGCCTTGCGAGACCCTGCCAGGGGCAAGTTGTCCTGACAACATAGCTCCTGGGATCATTCGGGCACTTAAACCCCTCCACCATAATAAGGTGGCAGTCCACGGAGGGGGGTTTAATAACTGAATAGATTACAGTGCATGCGGAAAGAATTCACAGCGCTTCACTTTTTCCACATTTTGTTATGTTACAGCCTTATTCCAAAATGGATTAAATTCATTTTTTTCCTCAAAATTCTACACACAATACCCCATAATGACAACATGAAAAAGTTTATTTTTTTAACTTATTAAAAATGAAAAACTAACAAGTAACATGTACATACCAGTCATGTGAAAAAAAATAAGACACCCCATTAAATATTCAGTTCTTTATTAAGAAATGTTCACATATCTATGTCCAACCTTTTTTGTTTTTATTTGCATTTTTTAACATTTATTTTAGCCATTTTAAGTGGGAATGAATGTGGGGGTGTCCTAAAAAAGATGGGGGGGGTGTCCTAATTTAATCCTCACTATTTGTTTAGAATTACATTTTACAGAAAATTTGAAAAACATCTTTAATTCATTTTTAATTATTTAGTTGTATTACATGAATCTCCCAGTATTTAAAACATTGATATTAAATATCCATAAGTCCAAATATGTTTAAAAAACACACACACACACGCACACACACATACAGGCTTATACAGGGTGTCCTAATTTTTTCACAACTGTAAGTATTCACAGCCTTTGTTCAATACTTTGTTGATGGACTTTGGCAGCAATTACAGCCTTGAGTCTTTTTGAATATGATGCCACAAGCTTGGCACACCGATCTCTGGGCAGTTTTGCACATTCCTCTTTGCAGCACCTTTCAAGCTCCATCAGGTTGAATGGGAAGCGTCGGTGCACAGCCATTTTCAGATCTCTCTAGAGATGTTCAATTGGATTCAAGTCTGGTCTCTGGCTGGGTCACTCAAGGACATTCACAGAGTTGTTCTGAAACTGCTCCTTTGATATCTTGGCTGTGCGCTTAGAGTCGTCGTCCTCCTGAAAGATGAACTGTTGCACCAGTCTCGGGTCAAGAGTGCTCTGGAGCAGGTTTTCATCCAGGATGTCTCTGTACATTGCTGAATTCATCTTTCCCTCTATCCTGACTAGTCTCCCAGTTGGTGCTCCAAATGGTAATCCGATCTTATCCAGGAAATATTTGGCGAGGCGTGTTTCAAGGCATGACTCGTGATGTATGAGTTGACGTCAGACCACGTGACTGGGTCATGAAGCCGTTCATGATTTTGCACGCAACAGGAAATAAAGTAAGCAGCAGTGCCCAATGGACCTCCCCGTCCCTCATGTTTTGTTTTGTCATGTTTGACTGTGTAAGGGATATGTCACAGCCAATTTTCAGATGGAGCCAGCACCAAAAACACAGACTTCTCGTGTTTGGGAACAGTTTGAGCTCATTTCTTCCATTGATGTATTTCTGACAAATAGTGGCTGTTCACTGTAACTGAGATGATGGTTGGTTTAGTGGTAGTATACTCATTTTGCAAGTGGCAGACCACAGTTCGAATCCCAGCTGTGTTGTTCTTTTAATTTCATTTTTATTTGCAAGGTGAAGTGTCTCTTGTGTTTTAAAGAGCTTGGATCATTATTACACATCATTATGCTGAGGCACTATTGCCATTGTGCCCTGCATGAGAATAAGGCCAGAGTTAGACAGGAGTTCCTGGCAGCAGCAGGCTAAGGACAGAGCTGTGTGGAGGAATCTGATCAGACCTAAATGAAGCAGTCATTGTCGCCCACCGACAGACTGCTATGATGATGATGATGATGATGATGATGAACTTACTCTGGGACTGTTGAAAATTTATTATTTCTTAATAAAAATGGATAAGTAGTACAAGCACACTATATAACACAGACACATTCACTGGAGTCACCCCAGTTTTATTATTTCTTTTTTCCCTTATGATCATTGATATTTCCTAAAAGACAGCACATTTATTGAAATTGCAAAAATACACATTAAACCAACCCCTCGTAAAAATCAGCATGTTGTATACATTTTGTCCACTAGATGGGCTGGTAGAGAAAATGAAGTCCCACATGAGGCCTCATCTATAAGGCCCTTTTCCACTAGCCTCACTTGGCCCTACACCGCACCACTCAGCCCGCTTTAGGCGCTTTTCCATTAGCCCCAGCACCAGTTAGCAGGTACTTTTTTCGTACCTGATCCAGGGCAGGGTCTAACCGGGCTGAGTAGGGCTGAGTAGGGCTGTGATATGACTTTAAGAGACTGGTCGCCGCTGATTGGTCAGGTTGTAACGTCATGAAAGCGACTTTTTCTGCTGAATTTACTCCAAGACCGCCATTTGTAATTGTTCAGCAGTGAACACAGTGCGCCCCTTTAATACGGTATATTATATTAATATACTGTATAATATACTTATATAATAATATACTCCTAATATTATATATTAGGAGGTGCGCAATTTTCTTTCTATATTAGGCGACGATCGCATCCAGCGCGAGTTGGACGGATCTACTTGAAATGCAGGTGTCCGAGCAGATGGCTTCCCAAGGGCACATCCGTACTGCCAAACAGTGTCGGGAGAAGCTGAAAAAGCTGAAAAGCGATTACCGAGCAGTGAAGGACCACATTGCTCGAAGTTCAGCGGATGGAAGGAGTGGAAGTAGTTCGCTGAGAGACATTGGGCTCCACACGGTCACGGTCACGGCCTTGGAAACCGTGGATGGTGAGTGTTTATTTGATATTGCTGTCTGATATCTGTTCGCCACTTGATCCTTTCTGTGCCAAGCTCACTGTTTTTAAGAAATAGGAAGGTTGTTAGATTGTGGGTAATGGTTGTTACTGAGGCTTGCGTATTGTTTTGCAGCCAACTGCAGATTCACGCTTGCTTTGTGTTAAGTATTAGCGCGAACAAAACGCTGAATTACGCTTATTGTATTCCGGTTAAAAACTTGAGAGTGTTGTGTACATGTTGCACTTTGGTGTTAAGTTTTAAATTGCGTGCATTTTCTTTCTAGAATCGCATTTCCTATCACAGGGGTCCACCTCAGTGGAGATGACTGACACAGCGGACTCTCCTGGCGCTGCGTCTGCATCTGGCGGAGCGCCAGCTGGATCAGCTCCACATCACCAGCTCCATCTGGATCACGTTCAAGTGCCCGTAAGGCACAATAACCACGATTTTTTTTTTTGGCTGAAACAGGTCCAGCAGGGAAACCAGGGTCGAAAATCCATCCATCCATCCATCCATCCATCCATCTTCTACCGCTTAATCCTTTACAGGTCGCGGGGGGGGGGGGGGGCTGGTGCCTAACAAGTTATGCACCAAATTGATTAATGCAATTTCCTGTAGCTGCATATTAATTAATTGAAAATGTCTTTTTAAATGTACAAAAAGGTTATTCTTTGGTCTTCACTTATCGGTGTTCCACAACCATTTTTAGGTGTGGTGATTGAAGTGCTGTTGTAATTCCTGTTTTAGACAAACAAACTGCATGAACTGCCGTTGAAATCAACATGCTTCATTGAAATGCTTTGCGTCAGCTGACTGTATTAACCCATTCAGATTTCTGCGGCCACACTACAAGCAACTAGTTTAAACATTACCCATCCATCCATCCATATTCTTAATCTTAATCCTTTTTAGTTTTGCAGGGGGGCTGCAGCCGAAGACAGCACCCTGCGTGTTGTAAAATCTGCTCTACTGAGGGGCAGCAACATGACAGTTCAGCTTATATACAGCAATGAAGCATAATATAATAGTGACATTCCACCACAGACTTTCACCTGTGTAATTCCATAATATATGTAGTGATCCAGCTTTAACGACCATGCCTTTCTGTCTTTCCATCTAGGCAAGATGAAAACAGACAACTCCCATCGCTGACCTTACATTAGTGATGGTCAACATGCATGACGAAGAGATGCGGCTCTTGGAACGGCAACATGACCAGTGGCAAGAATCAGGAGTACATGCAGCATTTGCGACAGGTGGCCGCAGATGTGCGGGCAGATGCGCATGAAGCCCTGGAACAGGACGCTGCGTTACGAAGGGAAGAGCTCGCAGAGATGTCATCGCCCAGTCTGTTTTTTTGTTTGTAAATTTTGCTTCTGGAATAAAATTGTATTGTTTGCATCAAAAGTCTGGTTTATCTGTTATGACACCGTATGAGAAAAGCCAATAATTACATACACATTCCATTCTCTGTTCACTCCACATGCTGCTGTTCATCAGGTCAGGTGTATAGCCTTCTAATGGTAATTTAATTTTTAACAACACAACGAAACGTAATGTCTTGGTAGGTTTTTTTTTTTATTTTAAACAAATTTGCAGTGCGGAATCCATTTCTCTTGAACAGGTACATTTTTTAGGTTATAAGCAGTTGTACAGGTGTGCTTGAACTTGTAGACACTGATAAAGGTAAGTACGTGTAAGTTGAATGTTGCATCACCAGTCAAAATTTAATAAATTAAGAAGGAATCTAGCAAAAATTTGGCACTAATAACAGTAGACAAATCGGACAAGGATACACAACTGTGTTTTTGTTGCACACAACTGTTGTTACCAACAAGTGCAAAATTTATATTCCCTTTTCCCAAAAATTAAAAATCAATTTCTAAGTAAAAGTGGGAGACCTTTACATGGGAAAATATGACATGTATCAGCACATGATTTATAGTTCAATTTGCATTTCCACCTAAGCAAAAGTGGCTTGTCGAGCTGGATTTTTGTGAAGATGACCTGAATCAGAATCAGAATCAGAATCAGAAAAAGAATCAGAATCAGAATCAGAATCAGAAAAAGATTTATTGCCAAGTACATTAACAGATCACTGATAACATACGAGAGAATTTGACTTGACACAGTAATGAACCTGCATTTCCGTGCCGCGGCGCATCTGCAACGCGCCTGTCAGCAGGAGGGTACAGGTCGCATAAAGATGATACAATAGGAAGGAGCAAAAAAATCATTGATTCAAAATACTGGTTACATACTTAATCAATATTAAGAGTTCAAGGAAAAAAAAAGCTCGATGCACATATATTCGCTACACACAGAATTCACAGGACACAAGAGAGCAGTGTTATCTTTATTCAGTTCATGGATCAATGTGTGTGCGGTGTTGAGCAGTGTTGATGATAATAAGAGAGACCAAGGACCCTTGGCAGAAGATGTTTTGTCTGTCTGGCGCCAGTCTTATCTGGCGCTGCAGCTGGCTGTCCAAGGCCTTGTGCTCATGATTTTGAAAAAACACAGTCTGCAGACAGCCAGGAGGAATTTTCATGGGGAATAATAATGCCAAATAGGACTGATCACAGAGAAGACTTGTATTTCTTCTGTAGATTCAGTACATTAATCCTTCATTGCGCAGCTTTGAATTCGTCGTGGAAAGACCTAAGCGAACCCATGATGTAATCCACCTTACGAGACAGTTCTCCAGTAGTTGCTATCAGGGTCTTCTCCAGTTTCCCAATTTGTTGGATGCACCTCGCCTGGCCAGCATTTGATAGGTTGAATCCATCTTCAGCAATTTGCGGTAAACCAAGACAATTCCCGTCCCAATCAGAATTATCCCAATCACCAAGATTACGAAGATAAACAAATCTTCAATATCTTCGATAGAGAGATTAGAGAGACACAGCATTTTCCAATTACCTGTGTCACGTAAATAGCCCACTGGAGCCGTTCCAGCGGGGCAGACAGCTTCCCCCGGAGCACTTTTCCTTGTTGAAAAAATAGTGTCAATTGTGTTCAAAGCCCAGCTTATTAACTCCATAATTTCTTTTCGGCGGTCGCAGTTGGACGCAGACAGACAACAGCAAGCTGGGATCCAGTAGTTAGGAGGGGAGGAAAAAGTCAGAGCAGGAGAGAAGAAAAAAAGCGTCTACTCTCTTGGGAGGGCGGAAGTGAAGTCGACCTGTGCGGTGTTTCTGCATGTAATTACATACCTGTCAAGTGATACGGTTTCGCCGTATTTTAATAAGGGGAAAATGCAATTTTAGCAAATACGGGCGTATTGCCATTTCTGTACACCAAAGAGAAAAATATACGGGAAAAAAATTTGAGAGTGTGGGGAGGAACACGTCGTGTGTGACCCCCACAGCGTACGGGGCTGTCAGAGCGCTCAGCGTGAGCAATTATCACAACAGAAGTGTGGACTCATCATTAGGCTGATGGCTTCGCACCTTCTTAACAGATAAGCGTTATGAACAAGAGGACAGGTAGATGGACCATGCACAACATTTTATTTACAAAAAACATTTTTGAAATATGTATGCACATAAATGTGGATGAAATAGACAAGTATTGCATCACAGCATCTCGTATTATATTGTAACGTGCAGCTTGACATGGCGACGTCCCACCGGGAGGTTTGAACTCACGCCTCGCGCTCTGGAGTCTTGCACTCTACCTGTGTCGCCAATAGGGTCAACCCACTTGTCAAGCCAAGTAGGGTGCTTATATTGAGTTCGCTACAATATCACCACCCTGCTCCTCTGCTCTCTGTGCCGCTGCCACCACTGGTTCATCTACTGCATCATCCAATGTAGTGTCAAACGTCTCTCCATGACTCTCACACAGATTGTGCAGAGCACAACAAGTCAGCATCATAGATTTAACCAGTTTCATGTCACAGTCATTCCTCCTTCCTTCTCTCCTCGTCATCAGCCATGTTCGTTGTGGAGGATTCAGTCGCGTGTGTTTCACGTCACGAGGGTGTGGCGCCGCCTGCTGTTCAACAAATCCCACCCACAGCAGGTGTGCCAGCAGGTGCGCCAGCAGTAGTTGAAAAGCAACTGAGGCTGAACCGAACCGAAGTGAGTAGAGCCGAGTTTTCAAATCGGGGCTGAGTGGGGCTAGTGGAAAAGGGCCTATGTGAACCATTTTGATGAAAGGCCTCAGGTCCTCCAGAAAGCCTCATTTGGCCATCACTAGCTGCCAGGTGCCTTTCACTAAGGAGTGGCTTCCGTCTGGCCACTCTACCATACAGGCCTAATTGGTGGATTGCTGCAGAGATGGTTGTCCTTCTGGAAGGTTCTCCTCTCTCCACAGAGGAACGTTGGAGCTCTGACGGACTGACCATCGGGTTCTTGGTCACCTCCCTGACTAAGGCCCTTCTCCCCCGTGTTTCTACACTGGTCTTGAAAGAATCCACGCTTCTTACTGATGTTCACATGTGCATTTATTTTCCTCTTGTACATGCTGACCATCTGAACACCATGAAAACTAGAAAAATAATAACAAACCAGTCTCAGTGAAAATGCTCAAGCAATAACATGTTAATATCATATTTTCTCATAAAATCAAATGGGACAGAGCTTAATAGTTCTATTTTAGCACCTTGGGGGAGCCAGATTATTTAGCATCTCAGACAAGAGACAGTGGATAAACATGGGAGAATAATACTCAGGAGGTTCCTGGCGAAATAGCAGGAAGGAGTCAAGGACGTAGGGGGTTGAATGCAGTGTGATGCAAATGTCATGTTGTGTGTGGAGAAATGCCATGAAACTTAAGAGGAGAGTGCCTGCTTAAATGTTCAGTCTGTTCTTTGCTTGTGAGATATGAGTGTGTAATAAATCGTCTGAAATGAATCTGCCTCTTCATTTACACACTCCACACTGGTGACCCAAGACGTATTATGGAACACGAGGCAAGATCCCCGGAGCCGGCCCGGTCAGGAAGCTACAGCGAGGCGGCAGCCATCCCACAGACAGCCCGGACTGGAACCTCCGGCCATGCGTGTGCGGTTTCAGTCAAGCTACCGGATTTCTGGCAGCACAACCCGCACTCTTGGTTCCACCTCACCAAGGCCCAGTTCGCCCTCCGGGGAGTAACGGCAGACGACACCAGATTCTACCATGTGGTCGCAGCGGTGGACGCCCGCACAGCTCAGCAGGTAGCGAGCCTGCTCGATCAGCCACCAGCCAGCAGCAAATATGAGGCGCTCAAGGCTGCGCTCATCCAGCGCTACACGCTCTCTGACTGTGAGAGAGCGGAGAGGCTCCTGACGCGGACCGAGTTAGGAGATGGTTTGGCCGTAGACCTGATGGAGAAGATGCTGGCGTTAATGGACACGGACGACGGGCACTTTCTGTTTGCCCACCTCTTCCTCCGGAACCTTCCGACAGTGGCGAGAGCGGTTCTGGCCAATTCGCCGTTGCTGGCCGCGTGCAACTACCGTGCGCTAGCCCAGGAGGCAGACCAGATCATCCTCACCACCAGGGCGATCACAGTCAATGCGGCAGCGGCGGAGCCCAGCGAGACGACCAGAGGAGGCGAGGAGCCACCGACAGTAGCAGCAGCGGGGGCCAAGGAGCGCCAGAGAGACATGCTCTGTTTCTACCACTGCCGCTTCGGAGAGAAGGCACGCAGATGTGCGCTCCCGTGCCAATTCAAGCGCTCGGGAAACGCCAAGGCCGGGGGTCGGTAGCAGCAAATTGATTTTTTGGGGCACCGCGTCTCTCCGGAAGGAGCGATCCCGCTGCCTGACAAGGTGCGCGCCGTGGCGGATTTTCCCCGGCCTCAGACGGTCAGGGCGCTGCAGGAATTTTTGGGGATGGTGAACTTTTATAACTGTTTCCTTCCCCGCGCGGCGCAGCTCATGCAACCATTGTACGTCGAGCTCAAGAAACAGAAACCCGCGGATAGGGTCGAATGGACCCCAGAGCGAGAGCGGGCGTTCTCGGAAGTTAAAGCAGCCCTGGCAAACGCCGCACTGCCGGCGCATCCGGACCCGGCGGCCCGCATAGCGCTCACCACCAATGCTTCAGACGTGGCCATAGGGGCTGTCGTGGAGCAGCGCGTCACCGGGGCTTGATTAGCAGCCCTAAGTAGGCCTGCAGGTCAGTCTCATCCATCTTTTTCCAGCTGTCTCCATATTTGCGAAAACCCTCCAGATTTGTCATCTCCAGGATTATTTTTTGTATTGCTAGTGTGATGAACAGGTAGAATGTAGAGACAATGTCATGGGCATGAGAAACGGCATACCTTGTGGGTCCTGGGGTCATCTTTATGACATTTTGCCGTGTTGGTCATATGCTGCCGAGGACCATATTATTTTGCCATTTTTTGAAAGGAAAGTCTCCCTTTCAGCTTCAGGGATTTCTTCTTCTTCTTCTGAAGATGACGCTCTGGGTTGTATTCCTCCCCATCTTCTTCTTCTGATACATCCTCCCCTTCCTCTTTTGAATCAGAGTTGTCTTGCTGGACATCTGAAAAAATCAGCTCTATAGCCTGTTCGACGGTATAACGCGCACTCACGGCTTCAGCACAGAGAGAATTTGGGGTACTGTCATCTGCAGCACCTTTAAATAACCTCTGGAAATCCACCTGTCTTGTCTCGTTTACGTCTGCTACTGATTGATCTGAGACCGATCAAAGGCACTGCAGTCCGCAAGAAGGCCACCTGTCTTGTCTTGTTTACGTCTGCTGTTGTGTTGTTTACGTCTGCTACTGATTGATCTGAGACAGAACTAAAACATTCTCACATTCTGTGGTGTGTAAATAACTCAGTGACCGTGATTTCAACTCAATTTGACTGTCGGGTCATTTTGACCCAAAGACAACCTTTGTACCTTTTTTTGTACAGCTAACATGGAAATGTGAATAAAGGCAACAATTCACTTATCCTAATGTTGGGGTCAATCTAGGAAAAGTCATAAAATTTTAAGTTGAAAAAATATTGTTTAGGGGGATTTTTTTTTTTTTTTTTTTAACACAGTGGCGGGTCATTTTGACCCGAGGACAAGAGGAGGGTTAATATACTAAAAAAAAAAAAAAAAAAAAAAAAAAATACAGAAATGACCTCAACACATATTATATGGAAAATAAAAGAAAAATGAATACTCTATAAATTTTACAAAGAAAGGAATGATTTCACCAACACACTCACTTACTTCAGCTTCCGGTATTGTCATGGCAACAAGCATACACAAATCTACAGCGACCGCTACACCCCAGTCGCTCAGTTTAGACGACTGGCCAGCTCTAGGAAGAGTCCTGGTGGTTCCAAACTTCTTCCATTTATGGATGATGGGGGTCACTGTGCTCATTGGGACCTTCAAAGCAGCAGAAATTTTTCTGTACCCTTCTCCAGATTTGTGCCTCGAGACAATCCTGTCTCGGAGGTCTACAGACAATTCCTTTGACTTCATGCTTGGTTTGTGCTCTGACATGCACTGTTAACTGTGGGACCTTACATAGACAGGTGTGTGCTGTTGTGTCCATAATGCTGGGAATGACGAGTGAGACTAAACGTGGTTAACAGGGTTTATTCAGGATAATGAATAACTATAAACAAAAGGCTTACGGCACTCGCCTGCATGCCAGGTGGCTCCACAACAAAAGAGGCAGAGCCTCCTCCGCCCACACCCTTTATACCCAGAGTGGCGTCACTACCGGAAACCGGCAGTCAGCCACCCCGGTCCACCCACGTCCAACCCGGCCGCCATCTTACTAGTACCAGCCAGCTTCTATACATAACATTTCAACCCCCTTTAAAAAATGTCAGGCACACAAATAACCCACCCAAATTTGTCACCCGACTCATGTACTAATCAGGAAAACATATGTACAGAAACAAATAAAATACCTATCCACTCACACAACTAAGGCTGGGGGGCTGGGTAGACTACCAGCGCCCCCTACACGGCTGAGCAGGTTATTCTGCCGCTAAAAGAGAATAGTGAAACAAAATAATAAAAAGCTGTGTCTCTAACTATAAAACAACCCCCATACTAAGAATAAACACACATACAAAAACCACAGTACATATACTATCAGCAGCCCCCCCAACTCCCACCCCACGTTGGGCACACAAAAGAAAACAAAGTTGGGACATTCAATTAAAACAAACCAAACAGACCAAATAAACCATGCAGACCCAAATTTACCATTGGAATAAACACTCACAGAGCCGCCAACCATCTGACTGTAAAATTTAACACTCAAATACCAATAAAATACTTCCAAACACAGCATAAAACAGGCACCACACCATACAGGCTACCAGAATTATCATGCAAACACACTGCTCAGGTTCGCAACTAAACATCACATCATGCCTATCACACTCACTCTCCTTTCACTGCTCCTTTCACTCCTTTCACTTTTTTTTTTTTAAAACAATTTACCGGGGCACCAAATAGTAACTAACACATACAGGACTGAAGAAAACACAACAAACATGCAAAATCAATACCCTCAGTCCTTTCAAGGCGTCTCTGTCTCTTCACCTCAGGGCTCCTGCTGCGCCGTCTCCTCCCCACCACTTGCAGCCGCAGACCCCTCGGGTGTCTTCAGACATGAATAGACCCATGCTCATCTGCCTCCATCTGGCCGGGCTCCACCTGGAACTGCCTCTGGTCGTCCCGCTGCTCGGATGGACTGTGATCCTGACGTACTCAAGCATCAACCTTGGTCTTCAAGGGAGCCCTCTTCCTTTTATCCAGATCACCAATCCTGCGACAGGCCTCCGTCACCGATCGCTCCGGCTCGCGAGCTCGTCTCAGTCTCCTCTTGGCAGGCTGTCGCTGGGAGTGCTTTATGATCACCACGCTCCGCGGTCTAGCCCCGTTTTCTCCCAGTGTTGGCGCCTCGTCCTCACGAGCCTCATCGGGGGTCCCGCCGTGCTGTCCGGCACCCTCGTCCAGGGCAGTCTGCGTGACGGCATCGGGTCCAGCCCGAGACGGCTCCGCGTGGCGCAGTGTGTGCTCTCCCTTTGTCACTTTGTCCACTAAGTCTGAATCCTACACCTCAGCACCCTCCATGACTGGAACAGGTTGGCCCCATACTCCACATCCGGACCATTCTTCATCCGAAAAGTTCGCAATGGAGAACCCAAGACTGTAAAATAGGTTACAACCCATAACGTTAACACCGGATGCTTAAACATTGATGTGAACACTGGGCGCCACACTGTCCTTATACCGGGCCTCCATTTCCACATAGCCCAAAATAGCCAACCCGTTCCGTCCATATCCATAAAACTCTTCGTGTTGCCTTCTTATCTGTTGGTGGGGAAACAGTCTCTCCATGGTTTCCAGATTCAGGACGGAAATCACTGCTCCAGTGTCCACCAAGAGCGGGAGCCTCCCTGTTGTCTCTGGGGAGACGGTATGCACAACCGTTGGAGTCTTCTGCGCAGAACCTGGTTCACCCCTACGGCTCCTGCGTACGAAGTTTTCGCACACCCTGACAAAATGGTTTAAAACACCGCACTTGCCACAACGCTTTCCTTTCGCCGGGCACACCCTGGACTTATAGCGGTGCTCAGTGGACCCACATCCATAACATTATGGCGTACCAGGGGCAGACCTTATCCTGACCACAGAGGCAAAATCATCCTTTCTGCACTCACCATCACAAGGGTCCAGGATCAGTGCCTTAGCGCAAGACTCATTCTTTTCCAGAGAAGCCCCTTCAGTAAGGCCCCTCGCGATGGTCTCTGCCATCTCGAACTGTTGGGCAAGCTCGACAGCCTCAGCTAACGTCATCTTCCCTGGGTGTGTCAACAACCTGGACCGGGCCGCCGGGCAGCAGATGTGCTCTGCCAGCTGGTCCCGAATCATCTCGTCCTCCAGGGCCCCAAATCTGCATTCCCTCACCAGCTCACGGAGGTCCGCCACGAATCTTCTCACCGGCTCTCCGACCCGCTGGCGGCGCTGTCGAAACTGAATGCGCTTCACGGTGACGTTTTCCGGCACCCTAAAGTACCGCGCCATTAGCTGCACCACCTCATCAAAACTGGCAGCACCTCCAACGTTCTCCAGAATCCTCTGCCCTTCCATTCCCAGATTATGCACCAACA
Source organism: Pholidichthys leucotaenia (assembly GCA_020510985.1). Classification (NCBI taxonomy): domain Eukaryota; kingdom Metazoa; phylum Chordata; class Actinopteri; order Cichliformes; family Pholidichthyidae; genus Pholidichthys; species Pholidichthys leucotaenia. The sequence goes on from CM035846.1 coordinate 103,993,303, forward strand.
CAGCTCGTGCTCGGAGCTTCTCCATTTCGTCCAGGTTTAAGACAACGAGATAGTTGGTGAAGTCAGCAAACCAACGAGGCCACAGCACGAGCGGCTCGCCCGGGGCCTTGTGTGAGACTAAACTTGGTTAACAGAGTTTATTCAGGATAATAAATAACTATATACAAAAGGCTTACGGCACTCGCCTGCATGCCAGGTGGCTCCACAACGAAAGAGGCAGAGCCTCCCCCGCCCACACCCTTTATACCCCGGGTGGCGTCACTACCGGAAACTGGCAGTCAGCCACCTGGTCCACCCACGTCCAACCCGGCTGCCATCTTACTAGTACTAGCCAGTTTCTATACATAACATGTGCCTTTCCAAATCATGTCCAATCAACTGAATTTGCCACAGGTGGACTCCAGTTAAGCTATAGAAACATTTCAAGGATGATCAGTGGAAACAGGATGCACCCGAGCTCAGTTTTGAGCTTCATGGCAAAGGGTGTGAATACTTACGTACATGTGATTTCTTAGTTTTTTATTTTTAATAAATTTGCAAAAATCTCAAAACTTTTTTCACACTGTAATTGTGGGGGATTGTGTGTAGAATTTTGAGGGGAAAAAATTAATTTAATCCATTTTGGAATAAGGCTGTAACATAAAATGTGGAAAAAGTGAAGTGCTGTGAATATGTTTTGGATGCACTCTACATTCTAAGCTTTCAAATGGTGTATGGCATGACTACCAACATAAAATAGGTTTACACTTTACTCTGGTGTGTGTTGTAATAGTGTGTTATTGTTTTGTTCTTTTAATATTTTTCAATTAGTATCATGTTTTTGATGTGGACCTGTGTCTGAAGTGATTGATTGATACCAAGGAATATAGTTTCATCTACTTACTCTGTTCCATCTATGATGTCCTACTGACACCAGTAAATCTCCACAGGTGGAAACTGGTTGAAAATCCCTGTGCTCTGTGTGGAAGGCCGGCAAGTTTAGAACACATCCTGTTATCATGTCACACAAGTCTGGTGGAGGGGAGATTTAGAAGGCGGGTGATCAGGTGCTTTCTCAGTTGCCTGAGGGTTTGCAGAAAGAGAGTAAGAAGTCAATGTCACTTCATCAGTTTCCTGGGAGGGTCTGGAGGAGGTTCTGGCTATGGTACATAAGTGGGGGATGAGAGTGGACCTTGGAAGGCAACTCAGATTTCCAGACAAAACTGCCTGTATGAACCTCCGATCCGTTATTTTACTTTGGTCAAGGAGACCAAGATAGGTGGTGCTCCTCGAGTTGACAGTACCCTGGGAGGAAAGAGGAGGCACATGAGTACAAGTTGCACTGATATCAATCTCTTGCCCTTGAACACCAACAGAGAGGCTGGAGGGTATGGACTCTACCGAGCCTCAGAAATCTGTCCTTTGATTAGAAAATGAAGATAGCGATTTCTTCCTAACTGCCTCATTGTTGGTACAGGAGATAGCTCCTGTAAAGTGAGGCGGCCGCGAGACGGCATCGTTTTAAGAGACATATATTTCCTTATTTCCATGTTCTGCAGTTCAGTGATAAAATAAGTGTTTCTTCTAATCTATGTGACTTCAAGAGATAAAGCAAACGATTACTGGGGGGACTGTCAAAAAACAGCTGGAATTGTTTTTAGATATTTTAAAAATTGATTACAGTTTTTGTCAGTGGCTTTGGTGTATTTCTCAAAACAGGACTGGAATTCTCAAAACTATTAGTTAAACCTCCTTATCATCTAATCTCTTGTGTTCATCATAAAAGCAATTTGTCATAATTTTGTACAGTGAATACTTTTGTATATTATGCAGCTGCTTGTGTACAATTGTCTGCTGTTTTTTACATGATTATTTGCTATTGTCATGTCAGTCAAAACACATTAAACAGGTTTTCTGTTAGCTAGTCCTTCACCTCAAAACATTTAGTCATTTCAATCAATCACTCAATCAATCTGTCAGACTTTATTTATAAAGCACTTTTCATGCAATGCAGCAGCTCAAAATGCTGTACAAAATAATACACCAAAAGCCAAAACATAGTCTCAGCCACCCATACATACTGTATACTCACAACACATCAACTAATGGACCTACTGTTATGTCTGAATAAGGGAGTCGGAGTCAGGGTTATCCTATGCAGCAGACTCAGCCAACAGAACTTTTATTAACACACACACAGAACTATATACAGTGGGTCATGCCCGCCCGACGTCACGCCAGGTGCGGGTATGGCAAGCCCCATGGGCCACACACTCATACCACATTCACTACACAACAATTCCCCTCCCCCTTACAAAAATGCAAAACCACACACAATCGAGACCCCCCCCAATTCAGAACCCAAATCATGCACTAAGAACAGGGATCCACGAACTGTAGGAAAATGACCTATCACATTCACACAAAAATAACTAAAATAAGCTTTTTTTTCTGAATACACAAAATAATCCCCAAATAATATACAATCATACTCACATGTACACTAGCACTATATACATATATTGACATTTAGGTTATACCACAGTCTGCAGGCAGCCAGAAGAAAACCCAGCTCAGAGGCCCTGGGCAGCCCCATGGCATGTATGCCCATGGCCGCCATCTGCCTCCAGGATCAAAACCGACCTCCCCAGTGAAAGTGTCCCTTTTCATCATTGCCTGCTCCTTTCCTCTGGTCCCTCAGTGCTGCCATCCAGCACGCCGTCCCTCCCTGCCCATCGGTCCGCTCCCGACCACCTTCAACACCACTGTAGCTGTCGCCGTCATGGCTCGAAACACTCCGGCCTCCTGTGGCCAAATGCCGGGGAAAACCGAAGCTTGCTCGTCGGCGCCACTCGCCGACTCGGGCATCTCACCGTAATGCCCCGCACCCTCGTCCAGCACGCCCTGGGTTCCAGCACTGAGATCCTGCCCAACCTCCACTGTGCCCGGCTCCTCTTCTCTGTCGTCCGAGGTGCTTCGCTGCACTGCCTCCGTGTCCGGCCATCGTTGCTCACTCCTGGGGTTCACAGCCTCACTCTCATTGGCGTCACTCTCCGACCCAGGCACCTCACCGCTGCTTCCAGCACCCACGTCCCAGGTGCTCCTCTGTGCTGTATCCATGCCTGGCTGTTGCTGCTATCTCCCGGGGCTCTCAGTATCACTCCCATCAGCATCACTCTCCAACCTAGGCTCTTCGTCGCTGCTGCTTCCCGGGGTCGTCAGCCTGCACATTCCCGCTCTCCCGCTGCCCAGCCTCCAGCTGCGGGGATGACTCTTGTTGCTGTTCTCCCTCTCCGTTGTCATCGCTCACCATTGCCGTCACCCTGACCAGCGCTACGGTCCCATACTGTGCTGAGCTCCTCGACTGGCCCACCGTGACCAGAGATTCCTCAACTCGTGGCCCCTGTCTCACCTCAAAGTCTTGTTGGTAGCCAGTAGCTTGTTTTTGGCGCCAAGCTAGCTTCATGGCTAACTCTCCCATTGAAACCAATCACTGATGTTCACTGTAGACGAAGGCCGCAGTGCAGGCTGTTCACTGCAGCCTTCGTCTACAGTGAACAGCAGTGATCTACAGACAAAAAGAAGGATTTGCAATGGGAGACCCTCTATCAGCCATCATGAGCAGTTTTGTCATGGAGGATCTGGAAATCAAAGCCATCAACACAGCACCCACACAATGTAAACCCACCCTCTGGAAGAGATACGTGGATGACATTTTGGAGAAAATAAGGAAAGTAAACACACAAGAACTCACTGACCATCTGAACAGCATGGACAGCACTGGGAATATAAAATTCACACATGAAGAGGAAGAAAATGGCACCATAGCCTTTCTGGACATGAAAATCCATCCCAACAATGACGGCAGTATAAAAATCACAGTGTACAGGAAACCAACCCACACAGATCAATACCTACTATGGATATCAGAACACCCCACATCACACAAACTATCAGTTGTCAGGACGTTATACGAACGGGCCACCATCATCACAGACCAAGAAGACAGACAAGAGGAGGAAAACCACATAAAACATGCACTCATATGCTGCCAATATCCAGCATGGGCCATAAACAAAGGGAAATAGCAAGTCAAAAACAAAGAAAACAAACAGGAAACAAAACACAGAGCAAAAGCCGAAATCAAAAACAAGGACACCATAACTATACCATACATCCGAGGGATAACAGAACCAATTCAAAGGATCATGAAAATATACAAAATGATGAGGGGGCTTTTATGCTTTCCCACACCTGGGATCACATTCTCCAGAGACCATCGGATGGCGGAAAGCGGGGCCGGCTCGGTGGATCTGACAGGTCTGCTGGGCTGGCCCCACCTATGAAAGTCAGCTGATAAAATGACACCTTGCAGCAATCAGCTGACTCTTCTGAGGAAGGCTGCAGTGAACAGTCGAAACATGCAAAGAAGGTAAAAACATCTCCTTTCTATTTGTCTTTAATAAGAACAAACAGTAAATAGGTATCAGGGATGGCGGTACCCCATACGCTCCCATAATTTCTCTCTCGTCGCCAAAATGTTATGTCTGGATAAGGGAGTCGGAGTTGGGGTTATCCCATGCAGCAGACTAAGCCAACAGAACTTTTATTAACACACACACAGAATTATATACAGTGGGCCTTGTCTGCCTGACATCACGCCAGGGGAGGGTACGACAAGCCCCATGGGCCACACACTCATACCACACTCACTACACAACACATACCGTATAAACCCACCATGTAAAACATTAAACCTTTAAAAAACTGAACTGAGGAAGCACTCTCAGTAAGGAAAAAACAGAGATAACACATAAAACCAGTGTTGCCAGATGGGAAATAAAGAAATATTGTACTGTTGCTTTAAAATTATCATATTTTGACCCAAACTATCATATGCACTAACATAGTACATACAATAAAATCACAGGTTAGGACAGTGCATTTAAAAACAAAGCTATTCTAAATGTGTGGAAGTGCAGTAACCTAAGGAATAAATGCAGAGGCTCGGCCATTTGAATTAAACAACTGCTGTATGTGCGCGCGCGTGCACACACACACACACACACACACACACACACACACACACAGAGTGAACTGCACCTTTTTGCACAGCCACTGATTCCATCCTTAAACGTAGGGTCTAACTCCAGGCAGGGTGATAAAGCTGCTGTGACCGGTGGAGTTGCTTTGTTTTCTTACCAGTGTCCTTGTCTGTGAGGCTGGACTCCTTTCTTTTCGTGACTCTTTTCTTTTAGTACTTTTATCCTCCGAGTCCGAACTCATTTTCACTGATTTTTTTTTTTTTAATTTGTTACTGTGTCAGTGCAGCTGCCCAAACAAATGTGAACTAAGCGTTGCTGGTGTGATTGGCACATTTGTCGGTGAGGAGTCACCCTTTTATGAACTGATCAGCTATGAGCAGGGATCAGTTTCTGGTAATGTGTGGAAGTTCACATAAATTAAAATTATTTTTTTGTGTGTGGGGGGGGGGGGCACAGAAATGCCAAAACTATCGTAGATTTGGCCTTTTTTAAAACTATTGATCGTACAGGTCCCAAAACTATCATATAAATATGATAATTATCATATATCTGTAAACACTGCATAAAACCAACCAATAACACGTCAAAAAAAATAGTTAAAACGGGATAAAAGTGTAAGAAAAGGTAAAAGGGGATGGGGGTGGGGACAAATATAAATTTAAATTAAAGACAGGGCAAAAAGGTGGGTCTTTAGTTTGATTTTAAAAGTATCAACACCCTTTGTTCATTGCTTGGGTCATTATATGCAAAAGTGTTGAACTTGTTATCGTTACACCAAGCAGATTTTATACATTTGTATTAAATTTTTTGCAAATATCTGTTAAAATGATTCATTGTTTTTAGGTGAATCTTTCACTTATGAGAGGGAATGTGCTAAGTATTAGGTCAACCAATGACCTTTTAGCTCCCTAGAAAAGCTCAGAGGTGATTCCTATGAACCTTCAACTGGTAGCATATATAAAGTCTTCACAGAGCAGTTACCATTTCTGATACAAAAATGGAAGGGGTATGGCGGCACATGGGGAAAGCATAATGTGTAGCATCTTAGATAAGAACAAAGAGCAGAGGTTCCCTAGTGAGATAACAGGGAGGTGTGAAGGATGAATGCAGTGTGATCTTTTGTGTATCAGAAACTTCTAGAAGGATGGTAAAGGATTAAGGAAATGAATGCAATGTGACCTTTTGTGTGTTAGAAGCTTCTGGAGGAATGCCATAGTATTTAAGAGAAGAGTCTTTGCTGAGATGTCATTCTTACTATGCTTCTGTGTGAGATGTGTAATAAACTGTCTGAGTCAAATCTGCCTCGTTATGTACACGCTCCACACTGGTGACCCAAGACGAATCATGGAACATGACGAAAGATCCCCGGAGCCAGCCTCGTTGGGAGCCCCCAGCCAAGCATATGCTGTTGCAATCAAGCTATCGGATTTTTGGCAGCACAATCCGCGCTCCTGGTTCCACCTAGTTGAGGCGCAGTTCGCCCTCCGGGGGATATCGGCGGATGACACAAAGTTCCACTATGTGGTCGCAATGCTCGACGCCCACACGGCCACCAACCAACGACAAGTACGGCGCACTGAAGGCTGCACTCTTCCAGCACTACACACTCTCGGATGGTGAGAGAGCAGAGAGACTCCTGACGCGGACTGGGTTAGGAGATGGGTCGGCCATTGACCTGATGGAGAAGGTGCTGAGATTAAAGGGCACGGACGACGACCATTTCATTTTTACCCACCTCTTCCTCCGGAACCTTCCGTCAGCGACGAGAGCGACCCTGGCCAATTCGCCGTTGCTGGCCAAGCGGGACTATCGTGCGCTGGCCCGAGAAGCAAACTGGATCATCATTGCCAGCAGAGAGTTCACGACCATGGCGGCAGCGACGGAGCTCGGCGCGACGGCCGGAGGAGGCGAGGAGCCATCGACGGCAGCAGCAGAGCCACCGACGACAGCAGCAGCGGGGGCCAAAGAACGCGGGGGAGACACCCTTTGTTTCTACCACCGCCGCTTTGCAGAGAGGGCACGCAAATGTATACCACCGTGCCAGTTCAAGCGCTCGGGAAACACCAAGACCGGGGGTCGGTAGCAGCTGCGACCCTCGGGGAGGAGAACAAGCTGCTCTACTTGACGGACGCATGCTCGGGGAGGCATTTCCTCGTGGACACCGGCGCCCAGATGAGTTTCATTATGCCGTCCTATGCCGACCGGCTGGCGGGATCTAGCGGCCCCGAGATGGCAGCAGCAAACGGCTCGGAGATTAAGACCTTTGGTGAGAGGACTCTACTCCTGTCTCTACACAGCCGTACATTTGAGTGGACTTTTGTCATAGCAGCATTGAATTTCAATATACTGGGGGCTGATTTTTTGTGCACACATGGTTTGTTGGTTGATGTCGCTAACAGGCGCCTAGTTAATGCACTGTCCTTTGATTCTATCCCCTGTATAGCTCGTGCGTCCCGGCCAACAGCACAAGCCAACGTCACAGCTGCATGCGGTAAGTTCCACACACTGCTCACTCAGTTCCCAGCACTCACTGTCCCCACATTTTCGGCAGCCATCGCTAAACACGGGGTGGAGTATTTTATCACCACCACTGGGCCGCCCGTTTTTGCAAGACCTCGGCGCTTGGACACAGCTAAACTGGCCATAGTGCGTGAGGAGTTTGCCAACCTGGAGAGGTTGGGCATCATCAGGCGTTCAAACAGCCCATGGGCTTCCCCGCTACACATGGTCCCGAAAGCTGAGGGTTTGTGGCGACCTTGCGGGGATTTCCGCAGGTTGAACAATGCCACAGCGCACGACTGCTACCCAATTCCTCACATTCAGGATTTTTCCGTTCACCTGGCAGGAGCACGCGTTTTTTCTAAAATAGACCTGGTCTGCGGTTACCACCAAGTCCCAGTGCGCGCTGAGGACATACCCAAAACAGCGGTGATAACTCCGTTCGGTTTATTCGAGTTTTTGCGCATGCCATTCGGGCTTAAAGGGGCTGCACAGACGTTCCAACGCATGATGGATGCAGTGCTGCGTGATCTCTCTTTCGCGTTCGTCTACTTGGACGATATCTTGGTAGCCAGTGCGTCCGAAGACAAACACGAAACCCACCTCACGGCGGTTTTCCGGAGGTTCGAAGAGCACGGGTTAATAATCAACCCAGCGAAATGTCAGTTCGGGGTGACGCGAATTGATTTTTTGGGGCACCGCGTCTCTCCCGAAGGAGCGGTTCCGCTGCCTGACAAAGTGCGCGTGGTAGCAGATTTTCCCCGGCCACAAACGGTCAGGGCGTTACAGGAATTTTTGGGAATGGTGAATTTTTATAACCGTTTCCTTCCCCGTGCAGCGCAGCTCATGCAACCACTGTACGCCACGCTCAAAAAACAGAAACCCGCGGATAAGATCGAATGGTCCCCAGAGCGAGAGCGGGTGTTCTCGGAAGTCAAAGCAGCCCTGGCAAACACTGCGTTGCTGGCACATCCAGACACCACGGCCAGCATAGCGCTCACCACTGACGCGTCAGATGTGGCCATAGGGGCGGTCGTGGAGCAGCGCGTAGCCGGGGCTTGGCAGCCGCTCGCCTTTTTCAGCAGGACTTTGCGCGACAGTGAACGTAAATACAGCGCGTTCGACAGGGAGTTGCTGGCTGTCCACTTGGCCATTCGCCACTTCCAGTTCTGGCTGGAAGGGCGCTGTTTCACCGCGCTCGTTGACCACAAGCCACTAACATTCGCGATGGCCAAGGTTTCAGAACCGTGGTCGGGCTGGCAGCAGAGACAGCTGGCCGCGATCTCAGAGTTTACTACCGATATTCAGCATGTGTCGGGTAAACTGAATGTAGTGGCAGACTGCCTCTCGCGCGCCGTGGCTGCCCCGGTCTGCGTGGGGATAGATTACACAGCCATGGCCGCGGAGCAGGTTAGTGACGCGGACGTGCGCGCGCTCCAGTCTGGACCAACAGGGTTAAGGCTGGAGAGCAGGGTGCTGCAAGACGGCATGCCCCCCCTTACCTGCGATGTCTCCCCGGCCACGTGGCGTCGCCGCGTGTTTGACTCGGTTCATTCTTTGGCGCACCCGGGAGTGCGCGCGTCGGTCAAAATGGTAGGGGAGAAATTCATGTGGCCGAGCCTGCGCAAACAGGTGAAAGAGTGGGCGGCAGCCTGCGTGGCGTGCCAACGAGCCAAAGTACACAGACACACGAAGGCTCCCTTGGAGCCGTTTCGTATTCCGGCTAAGAGGTTCGACCATGTCCACGTGGACCTCGTGGGCCCCCTCCCGCCATCACAGGGGTGCACGCACCTCCTGACAATGGTGGACCACACCACGCGCTGGCCGGAAGCGGTTCCGCTGGCCGCAACCACAGCCAAGGATGTGGCGCGCGCATTTGTAACAGCATGGGTGGCGCGTTTTGGAGTCCCGTCGGACATTACGTCCAACAGAGGCCCTCAATTTGTTTCCGAACTCTGGTCAACAATGGCCAGCAGCCTGGGTGTCTCAATTCACCGCACTACCGCATACAATCCACAGGCTAATGGGTTATGCGAACGTTTTCATAGCTCATTGAAAGCGGCTCTTAGGGCTTCACTGACGGATGTAAATTGGGTAGACAGGCTACCGTGGGTTTTATTGGGGTTACGTTCTGCGCCTAAAGAGGATTTGGAAGCTTCCCCAGCTGAACTCGTTTTTGCACAACCACTTCGGCTGCCCGGGGAGTTTCTGCCAGATAATCCCACGCCGTGCATTTCCCCGCCGCAGCTGTTGCAGCGTAGCATAGACACAGGCACGCTGCCAGGCCCTGCCCACCACAGTTTTCCGCGTGTTTTTGTACCTAAAACTTTGAAAAACGCGGAGTTCATGTTTGTCAGACACGACGCCCACCGCCCGCCATTGCGACCACCCTATGATGGACCATTCAGAGTGCTGGAAACAGGAGATAAGCATTTTTTGCTAGATTTGGCGGGTAGGAGGGAAAAGGGTGGCATAGACAGACTCAAACCCGCTTTTGTGGTGGCGGACGAGCAAGTGCTGTTGGCGAGGGTCCCTAGGCGTGGAAGACCCCCACCGGGAGCTTCCCAGAGAAAAGTTTCCCCAGAACACCCACAGGGACAGACAAAAAGTTTTCACCCCCAAACAGGGGGGCAATGGATCAGCGTTCTCGTCGCGCCCTCCGCCAGTACCCGGGCTCGCCTGGGGAAGCTAATGATCCTACCAGCAGACTAAATTCGAAGAGACGACGCCTCTGTGCCAAGTCAAAGAAGAATCCTAGTCACAGTCCTAAAGCCGAAAGCAAACAGCCCCAAGAGCACTTTGTGGTAGGATCTGCCCTTCGCATATTACAACTAAACGTTGAAGGCCTATCTGCAGCCAAGCGAAGCCTTATCGAAGTCCTCGCCTTCCAACATTCGATTGATGTAATCTGCCTCCAAGAGACTCATATTGGCACAGAGGAAGCTGGCCGCTTCACCATCAAAGGCTTTGACCTCCTGTGCTATGTTCTACATGCTAAACATGGACGTGCCACCAATGTGCGTTCTGACATAGTTGAAGCAAATCACCTGATAACAACACATTTCTCAGACACCATAATCATTGGTGGCTTCCATATTGTCAATGTGTACAAGCCCCCTAATGCCAACTGGGATCTGCAGGTCTTACCCACCCTACCCCACCCTGCCATCTATGTGGGGGACTTTAACAGCCATCACCCTGACTGGGGGTACCCAGCAGTGGACAGTGATGGGGAGGCACTTTCAGACTGGGCATCCAGAAATGACCTCGCTTTGATATACGACCCCAAACAAAGAGGAACCTTCCACTCTGCTAGGTGGAAGAAGGACTATTCTCCTGACCTGTGTTGGGTCAGCTCTTTGAATGGGGAGCCATATCCTACACAGATCCTCATTCTTGATGATTTTCCACACAGCCAACACCGGCCCCTGCTTGTACACATTGGCCTACAACTTCCAGTCATATACAGCCCAAGGAAGATGCGCTGGAACTTCCGCAAAGCCAACTGGAAGAAATTCAGTGAAACTCTGGACCGGAGCGTTGTTACCATCCCACTCCACACCATCACTGTAGATGAAGCATACAACCGCTTCTGCAGCGCAATCTTCAAGGCTGCCCATACTGCAATCCCACGAGGCTACCGACCCCTCTATGTCCCATGTTTGGACCGAGAAAGTGCTGCCCTCCTACAATCCTATCAAACATCAGGGGACCCAGAGATAGCAGACCATCTCATTGAATCGCTAAATACAGCCCGGCGAAAGAAATGGGAGGAGACAGTTGCTGACCGGAGCTTTACCCACTCTAGCAGGAAATGTTGGAGCCTCATCCGTCGCCTAGGAGCTGCACAGAAGCCCCCTAGCCAAAGCCGAGCATCCGTCACACCCAACCAAGTTGCATCCCACCTACTGACTATCGCCAAAGCACCCCAAGACAAAGACACCAGAAGAGCAGTTACAACTGAGCTAAAAAAACACCAAAAAATGCCTGTAGAGGAAACGAACCCTGAACCCTTCGAGGCTGCTGAACTGGAGAAAGTCCTACGGGGCCTGAAATGTGGAAAGGCAGCAGGATACAATAACATCTTCCCAGAATTCATGAAAAATCTTGGCCCCCGAGCCCTAACCTGGTTGATACAATTCTACACAAGGATCACACAAACAAACTCGATCCCAAAGAAATGGCGGACAGCAAAGGTCATTGCCATCCCAAAACCTGGCAAAGACCACAAACTACCAGCAAGCTACCGCCCAATCTCCCTACTCAGCGTTCCTTACAAAATCATGGAGTGCCTAATACTGCAATGCATTTCCCCAGAAATAGAGAATATTCTAAGTGTGGATCAAGCAGGTTTCCGCAAGGACCGCAGTACAGGAGAACAAGTACTGGCCCTAACCACCTTCATTGAAAATGGCTTCGAGAGCAGACAGAAGACAGGGGCAGTGTTTCTCGATCTTACAGCCGCCTATGATACGGTCTGGCACAAAGGCCTCCTCCTGAAACTTAAAAAGGCGATCCCTGCTTGGGCAACAGCAATTATAAAAACCCTGCTGACCAACCGAAGGTTCAGAGTCCACCTCAGTCAGAACACAAGTGCATGGAGAATGCAGAAAAACGGGCTCCCACAAGGCTCAGTTCTAGCTCCAACTCTGTTCAACCTCTACATAAACGACCTGCCTACTACAAAATCCCGCAAATTCATCTATGCAGACGACATCTGTTTGGCATTCCAAGCACCAGACTTTGAACCACTGGAACGGGTGCTCACGGAAGATCTTGCTAAACTGGACCAGTTCTGCAAAATCTGGCGCCTAAAACCAAGCCCAGCAAAAACCGTCTCCAGTGTATTTCATCTCCACAATGCAAAAGCTGCCAGAGAACTAAACATCCACCTGAGCGGACTCAAGCTTAAGCATGCCCCAAATCCAACTTATCTTGGAGTGACCCTTGATAGGACCTTATCCTTCAAGGAACATCTAAAGGGGACGGCTGCTAAGGTGAAAGTACGAAACAACCTGCTCTGCAAGCTCGCTGGTGCAAAATGGGGGGCGGCAGTCTCCACCCTGCGCACCTCAGCACTGACCCTTTCATACTCTGTAGCAGAATATTGTGCCCCTGTCTGGTCCAGGTCATCTTACACACACCATGCAGACACCCAGCTCAACTCAACCATGAGAACTATAACTGGAACAATCCGCTCAACACCACTCCCCTGGCTCTCTGTACTGTCAAACATAGTCCCTCCACACATCCGGCGAGCAGCATTAACTCAAAGGATGCTCCAAAAAGTTAAAGATTTTCCTCACTTACCAATCCATGCAGATATCTACACCCCACCCACTGCCCGACTTTCATCCAGACGGCCGATTTGGAAAAACCCTCCCCCAGCTGACTTTACCATCCAGACAGCTTGGCAAGAGGAATGGGAGACCAAGGAGGTCCCAAACAAACAGCTGGTGATAAACCCCAACCAACAGGTCCCGGGCACCAACCTCCCAAGGAGACAGTGGTCTACACTCAATCTCTTCAGGACTGGCCATGGCCCCTGCTTGGCCAGCCTTCACAGATGGGGCAGTAGCCCTAGCCCACTGTGCACATGTGGAGAGGAGCAAACTATGGAACACATCATAGAGGCTTGCCCGCTTCAAAGACTGGAAGGAGGATTACACACCCTCCATACAGCAAACCAGGAGGCAACTGCTTGGCTTAAGGACTTTGCATTCGCTAAATAAATAAATAAAACCCCCAAACATCAACCCCCCAGCATGACAGCTCCGCGGAGGCGGTGAATCCTGGTTACAGCAGATACGGGAGAAGACTGAAACCCAAGCAGCATGTGGATTGATGTTTAATGGCTCTGTCACAGCATACGGACTGTTATTCTTTTGTTCTATCCAATATGCTCGGGGGGGTGGTATGGCGGCACATGGGGAAAGCATAATGTGTAGCATCTTAGATAAGAACAAAGAGCAGAGGTTCCCTTGTGAGATAACAGGGAGGTGTGAAGGATGAATGCAGTGTGATCTTTTGTGTATCAGAAACTTCTAGAAGGATGGTAAAGGATTAAGGAAGTGAATGCAATGTGACCTTTTGTGTGTTAGAAGCTTCTGAAGGAATGCCATAGTATTTAAGAGAAGAGTCTTTGCTGAGATGTCATTCTTACTATGCTTCTGTGTGAGATGTGTAATAAACTGTCTGAGTCAAATCCGCCTCGTTATTTACACACTCCACAGGACATCAATTGAATGAGCAGGGTCAACAGCTCAGAAGAAGGATAAGGATGTGAGGTGGATGAATAAGAGGAAGAGAAAGATAGGCCAAGTGCATAGGCTTGTTTCTGATGAAATTAGGGCCACAGTTGCTGACCATGTTCTAAATCGGGGGTCACCAACTGGCGGACTCCGGTCTTGAGACAGACCCCAAGAGGTCTCTGTCCAGATCCTGAAGCCTTTTAATACAATTTGAGAAAAAGGGAGACTATTTTGTTTCGATGAGAAAAAAGCGGGAAAAAAAAGCAGAACTGAACTGCTGTATTGTCGACCACCCAGACAGATTATGGCACGAACCCTTGGGCGCTCTACTGCTGCAGACTCCCCCTCAGCTGTCCCACAAATGCCACCTCTGCGGTTCCAACCGCTCCAGAGAGTATGCAAAATAACGGTTTGCTGCGGGCGACACACACACGGCCGACAGCCAGGACATCCACCCCGGCAGACACTTTGTTTTAGGTCTGCATCCATGAAATGAAGCGCTGTAGTGAAATTGGATGTATTTACTGGGGCTGCGGGGGTACATCTTCCTCTGTTCTGCCCAAAGTAGTCCATGGTGGGATACAGAGGTGAGGTCGCTGGTTATGGAGGCCCTTTTTGTAGCCTCCGATATCACGTAAAAGCTCAGTGTGTAACTGAACATGAAAAGTTCCACCTCCCCTCTCCCTGTACCATGGAGTTACACTTCCATCCATGCTGCAACAGAATTTCTGTTCAGATAAAAAAAAATGTCAGAGGAATTCTGTAGTACAGAATTATATTTTGTGTCTGTTCTTTTTTTGTCTTACAGTTTGAAACAGTTTTTCTGCACTGAAAATATTGTATAGAGGTGGACTTGTCATGGTACGGAGCACGGTTGGAGAACCGTGCTCACGCTTCTTTGATTATTCCGGTTATTTTCTGCATCTCCCCATTTCCGTTTAGTATTTTATTCTTACCATGCCATCTGAGTTTGCTTCTGTTTTTGTATTGAGTTCTGGGTTTTGTATCTTTGTTTATTTTAGGCTGGAGTGGTTATTATTATATATTCTGGTTTTGGGCTTGAATCTGTTTTCTCCTCAACCTGTTGTTCCCCGTCCTGGAGGGTGGTACTCATGATTATCTCCAGCACCATGGGTATTTCCCATTTTGTATTTATGTTCCCCTGTGCTGTTATTTTGACGGTGTGCTGTATTGCTTCCTTGTCTCCCAAGTTCACTCCTAACACAGCTGTCATTTGCTTGTCCTGATTGCTCCCTGCTCTGTGATCCACACCTGTCATTAGTTTCAGTGATTTCTCTGGTCCTATTTAAGGGTGGCAGCTCCTCCACTCAGTGCCACATCTCAAATCCAAGTTCAGATGTCTATCCCACGTCTGTTCTCTCCTGGAATCCTGTTCGTCTAGTTTTGTAAGTGTTTTTGTTCTTTGTATATTTTGTGTTCTTCATTAAACCTGCACTACTCACAGCTCAGCGCGTGGGTCTTGGTCTCTGCCCTGTGGGCCAATTCATGACAAACTTTTTGTGAAATTTTGTTTTTTAGATATTAATCTTTTTTAAGGTAACACAATTTAGTTTGCGTTCTCCTGTAAAACATTTTTAGGATTTTAGTTGTAGATTTTAGAATTTTAGACCTATTTATTTGGAGTCAACAAATACATTTAGTGTTCTCCTGTATTAAAAAAATTTAAATTACATACAGTTAGGCCCAGAAATATTTGGACAGTGACACAATCTTCATGATTTGGGCTCTGCATGCCACCACATTGGATTTGAAATGAAACAACTACAACGGAATTGAAGTGCAAACTTTAAGGTTTAATTCAAGGGGTTGAACAAAAATATATGATTAAACATGTAGGAATTGTAGCTATTTTTATACAAACGCTCCTCATTTCAGGGGCTCAAAAGTAATTGGACAAATAAACATAACCCTAAGTAAAATGTTACTTTTCAATATTTTGTTGAGAATCCTTTGCAGGCAATGACTGCCTGAAGTCTGGAACCCATGGACATCACCAAACGCTGGGTTTCCTCCTTTGTGATGCTTTGCCAGGTCTTTACTGCAGCTGTCTTCAGTTGTTGCTTCTTTGTGAGTCTTTCTGCCTTAAGTTTTGTCTTGAGCAAGTGAAATGCATGCTCAATTGGGTTGAGATCTGGTGATTGACTAGGCCATTGCAGGATATTCCACTTCATTGCTTTAAAAAACTCCTGGGTTGCTTTTGCAGTATGTTTTGGATCATTGGTGAAGCGCCGTCCAATCAACTTTGCTGCATTTGGCTGAATCTGAGCAGAAAGTATATCCCTATACACTTCAGAATTCATCCGGCTGCTTCTGTCTTTTGTCACATCATCAATAAACACAAGTGACCCAGTGCCATTGGAAGCCATGCATGCCCATGCCATCACACTGCCTCCACCATGTTTTACAGAAGATGTAGTGCTTTGGATCATGAGCTGTTCCAATTCTTCAAACTTTCTTCTTCCCATCATTCTGGTACAGGTTGATCTTAGTCTCATCTGTCCAAAGAATGCTGTTCCAGAACTGGGCTGGCTTCTTCAGGTGTTTTTTGGCAAAGTCAATTCTGACCTTTCTATTTTTGAGGCTGATTCATGGTTTGCACCTTGTGGTGAATCCTTTGTATTTACTCTCATGAAGTCTTCTCTTTATGGTAGACTTAGATACTGATACACCTACTTCCTGGAGAGTGTTCTTCACTTGAGTGGATGTTGTGAAGGGGTTGTTCTTCACCATGGAAAGGATTCTGTGATCATCCACCACCGTTGTCTTCAGTGGACATCCAGGCCTTTTTGAGTTCCCAAGCTCACCAGTGCACTCTTTTTTTTTTTCTCAGAATGTACCAAACTGTTGATTTGGCCACACTTAACATTTCTGCTATTTCTCTGATGGATTTCTTCTTTTTTTTTCAGCCTCAGGATGGTCTGTTTCACCTCCATTGAGAGCTCCTTTGACCGCATGTTGTGTGTTCACAGCAACAGCTTCCAAATGCAAACGCCACACCTGGAATCAACTCCAGACCTTTTAACTGCTTAATTGATGACAGGTTAACGAGGGAAGAGCCCATGCAGCCTTGTTATTTTTTTTTTTTTTTTTTTTTTTTTTTTGCAGCCTTCTGAGTCAGTTGTCCAATTACTTTTGGTCCCTTGAAAAAGAGGCGGCTAAGTATTAAAGAGCTGTAATTCCTAAACCCTTGCTCCAATTTGGATGTGAATACTCTCAAATTACAGCTGAGAGTCTGCACTTTAAGCCCATATTGATTATGTAATTGTATCCTGAATATGTCTTCGTAAACAGCTAAAATAACAAAACTTGTGTCACTGTCCAAATATTTTTGGGCCTAACTGTATTTTGTTTGAAATTGAACAAAGAATTCTTTTTTTTTTTTGTTTAAAAATTACTAAAAGCAGCTAAAACATGACCTTAATAAAATAATGCGTGAAAGCAAATTAATTGATACTGGCCTGTCTGTAGACAGCTGGTGGTCTTCTGAAAGAATGTCAATGAAATGATGGCCATTTTTAAAAGCACATTTTTAGATGAATTTGTTTATGTTCCAGATTTCTCTTCTATTTGTTTTAATAAAAAATGTTGGAAGTAAATTCAGGTCATTGCAAATACTTTGGGAGAAAATTGGGAGAACCACTGCATCCTCCATTATCCAAACATTTCGTTGGGAGAACAAGTGGTTAACCCTAAAAATCTGCACTGTGCTGTACAAACTGAAATACTGTACCCTTACTGTAATGTACCATGCCTGTTGTAACATTCAGCACTGTTGCAGTGCAATTACATGTATGTAGTATCGCATCTCAGCACTAGAGGCACTTTGTGTGCCAACAGGTGTGTCAGCCCAACCCTCCTTCCTCCTTCTTCTCACTCCCTTCCTTTCTGGTGACCATGTGAGTCGGACACACACAAAGGACTCCCGCATGGATGATAATCTTAATGTATTAAGAGAAGATATGCAAGGAGACTGTCACTCCATGTGCTTGTTTAATTAAATTGGCACTACTGGGAACCCAAAACCATTTGTATGTGATGGTCTTTCTGCAGCTATCCGAGGCAGCCGACTCCATACGTTACACTGTTCAATGACTTGCATATGGTGGACTCATGAGCAGAGGTGTTGATCAGTTCCAGTGATTCCTTCAAGCCTTTAGCTGTTACTCTAGAGTTCTTTTTATAACCTCATTGCACATTAATATACTAGCATTTTAGTGATGATTCTGAATATTCTTTTGAAATTTTTGCTGCAAGGCATCAAAATTCCAGTTACTTTATGAAGGAAAATTGAAAGAAGATGGGAATGATGATTATAAGTACAACTTACAGTATATACGTTACAAGCATATGATTCATCAAGTGTCATTTTCTTCAGTTCTGAGGGCCAGATTTTAAGCTTAGATATTTTTGGGATTTGTTTTCTTACAGATTCTCGTGTGTTTATTTAGCCATATATAGTTTTATCCATAGGTCCGTTTTCAGCTACTGTAAGTACTGTAACCACTATATCATCTTTGCTGCCTCTCGCTACCAATTTCACTTTTTTTTCTACATTCACTCTAACATTACCACAGGTTTTCTGTTAGTAATTACAGATCCACTTTCTTTGGCAGAAGCCTAGCGCTGAAACCAAACTGAATCTTCTGCCAGACCAAACAGGGTGCTGCATACTCTGCTCATGGATCAGTTCTAAACCCTTGGCATGAAGAAAATTTTAGTGATTCTAGTAATATGACTTAGCACTCTCCATTAGGAAAGAGCATTAATATTGAAATGCCATTAAGCCAGTTGGTAAGGTCACCTGATAAAGTTAGCACTGTTATGTCGTAACTCGTAGACAAGGACGAGGCCAGGAGTGGAGCTGAACACTGCTTTATTACCTCCGCCAACGAGGTAATGTTTTTACTGGGGTTTGTCTGTCTGTCTGTCTGTCTGTTACCAACATAACTCAAAAAGCTATTAACAGATTTTGATGAAATTTTTAGGAAAGGTGTGTAATGGCACGGGGAACAGATGATTAGATTTTGGTGATGATCTGAGAGTGCATACCTCCACCAAGGGCTTTGTTTGTATTTGTGCAGCAGGATTACACAAAAACTACTGCATGGATTTCAATGAAATTTTCACCAGATGTGCTTCTTGGCCTAGAGAGGAACCCATTATATTTTGGTGATGATCTGAGAATGCATACCTCAGCCAAGGCTCTTATCTTCTCACAGTGTGTTAGCAACAATACTCCAAAACTACTGGATGGATTTGGATAAATTTTCACCAGAGGTGGTTCTTGGCCTACAGAGGAACCCATTACATTTTGGACGTGATCCATGAGAAACGGAAGGAGCCTTGGAGGAGGTATGCACTCTAGGAGTGCTTTTCTAGTTAAATAAGCTGGACTCTGTACACCCGACCGTACATGCAGCCGCTTGGCAGAGGAAAGGCGGAACAGACCACCCCCTTACCAGCAGCCCCTCTTATACCACCGGAGATGGCGGAACCAGAAACCAGGGCCGCCATCCCATACCACACAAATAAGAGCTCCAACATGAACAATATGAACACAGAATAAATATAAATACATACCTCCTCCCCCCTGCAGAAAGACCAAAACACACACACACACACACACACTCAGCCCACCCCAATTTGGAACCCGACACTGGCGCCGGGGTCCTCTCGTGGCAACCTTGAGTATGAAGCAGCCTGTCCACTTTCTGGAGTGCCCAGCAATGGTTCACCCCACACTGCATTGTCCTGGACCCTCGGAACCAGTCGGTCCCACAGTCCGCCACCTGACCACTCTTCCCCAACGCCACTCCTGATAAAGAATCCAAAGCCATAAAATAATTTGCAGCCCATGATGTTAGAGCCGTAGGCCGTCACAATGAACTCCACAGCAGCCATCATCGCCGACTTGTACCAAGTCGTCAACGTGATGGTACCCACCGTGGCCAACCGTCCTCCTCCAGAGCCGCAAAGCAGCGCTGAGAAACTTCCAATCCTGTAGTGGGGAAAACACTGTCTGACTGCCCAATTCAGCACAGATCTCTCCACTCCTCTCCACTCCAATGGCAACCAACATCGGTACCGGAACTCCATCCAGAATTACCGTGCAGCACGTGCGTCCATTGGTACTCGGGGACACCGTGTGTACCACCATTGGAGCAGGAGAAGTGGAAGTCTTGCGCGGGCTCTCTTGTCCATCTGACTGGCACATCCTTGCGAAATGGTGGAAATGGATGCAATTTTCATAGCACTTCCTTCTTGCCGCACACTCTCTGGCCTTGTGGCAGTGCTTAGTGGACCCACAATCCATACACCTGGGCTTCCCTGGAGCAGACCTCATCCGTACAGCGTTGGCCTTTTCCACGTCGTCCACAACACTCCCATTGCTGTCCAGGTCCACTATCTGTGCGGCCATGGGGGATCTTGAACCTCCCAGCGAAAGGCGCTCGCTTAGCTCCCGAGTTAGCTTATCTGCTGCTTCTAGCTGCAGCGCCAACTCAACTCGACAGCCCTAGTCAGCGTCAACTCCCCCAGGGACGTGAGCAGCTTGGAGCGGACTGCAGCACAGTTGGTGTGTTCCGCCAACTGGTCATATACCATTTCTTCTTCCAACAGCCCAAACTGGCACTCAACAGCCAACTGCCTTAAGTCCGACACGAACCGCTGGATCAGTTCACCTTCTTGTTGGCAGCATTGTTTGAACTTATTCCGCCTAACGATGACGTTGTCTGGCGCTCTGAAATGGCAGGCCATTAACTCAACCACTTCTTCATGCGTGTCCGCATCTCCAAGCGTGCCCAAAATTCTTTGTCCCTCCATGTACTAATAACTAACTAACTAACTACTAACTAACCTGCACTTATATAGCGCTTTTCTAGTCACAAAGACCACTCAAAGCGCTTTCATTAATACTAACCCTCTATTCTAAGGGCCTATAGGAAACAGATATCTAGGGACAATTTAGAACAGCCAATTAACCTAACATGCATGTTTTTGGCATGTGGGAGGAAACCGGAGAAATCCCGGAGTAAACCCACGCAACACGGGGAGAACATGCAAACTCCACACAGATCACTGTTGGTCGGGGGCTGGGATCGAACCCACGATCCCACGATCCCCACAATCCCCCGGCCAAGAGTAAACTGTGCTGCCGCAGTGCTAACCACTGCGCCACCGTGCAGCCCAACGCACAAGCTCGCAGCTTCTCCATTCTGTACATCTGGAAAGCCTCATACCGACGAAACCACGGCACAGGCAGCTCCCCCAGGAGCTCCAGGAATGGACAAACTGGTGTTCTACATGCCTCCATGAGTCTACCTCTCATCGCCAAATGTTATGTCGTGTCATGACTTGCTCTGGGTCATCACCTGCTTCAGCTGTGCGCACACCTGCTCCTAATCGCCCACGGGCTTTATAGCCTGCTCTGCCTGAGCCTCGGCACAGAGCCGTCTGTCATTTCTCCATGATCTCCGTCTCTTGTCTGACTGCCTATGTCCAGGCCATCTACTCATCCTTTTGGAAACTCCTCTCTTCGAAAAGTAAGCACTGCTCTACTCACCTCCCTCTCAGTCTCTCTCCCCTGTGCACAGGTGGATTCCTCTGGAGGCGGAACCTGTTCCCCACGGTGGCGGAACGCCCTCTTCTCGCCTGTCCAGGCCTCACTGCTCACCCCGGGAGTGCCTCGCAGACGCTGTCTTCCTGGCTGGAGCCCTTCGGGCCAACCTCCGCAACCATCATTCCACCTGCAAGTAAGCCCCAGTCAGTAATCCGCTCACTCAGTTGTGGAAGAAACTAACACCTGTGCTTTGGCTCTGTTCTAGGGTTGCCAGACTGAAAGGCGCTCTGTCTCACCCCCGGCTGC
The DNA here is from genome assembly GCA_020510985.1 of Pholidichthys leucotaenia. Classification (NCBI taxonomy): domain Eukaryota; kingdom Metazoa; phylum Chordata; class Actinopteri; order Cichliformes; family Pholidichthyidae; genus Pholidichthys; species Pholidichthys leucotaenia. Next base: position 104,014,962 of record CM035846.1, read on the forward strand.
AGTATCTCCACCATCATCACATACACACCACGCATACACGCACCCACACACCCTCTGTTGGCACAATAAAGATTATTGAATTTCACTCGAGCCTGTGTGTGCGTTCCCTGGGTCCAGCAATATGTCATGTCGTAACTCATAGACAAGGACGAGGCCAGGAGTCGAGCTGAACACTGCTTTATTAAATAAGCTGGACTCTGTACACCCGACCGTACATGCAGCTGCTTGGCAGAGGAAAGGCGGAAGAGACCACCCCCTAACCAGCAGCCCCTCTTATACCACCAGAGATGGCGGAACCAGAAACCAGGGCCGCCATCCCATACCACAAAAATAAGTGCTCCAACATGAACAATATGAACACAGAATAAATACATAACAAGCACATCCCATTGTGTTGGGTGGATTTGGTTGTTCTAATGAAATATGGAATTGTCAACATTAAAACTTATTTCAAATTCTATTTAGAATCATATTTATATGACTTTAAATTATCATTGAATGTCCTGTCTTACATTTTGTTTGTTTGAAATTCTTCATTTGAGGGTCACAACTAATTTCACTGTATTCCTATGCAATGACAAGGGCCCTCTGATTCTGATTCTATAGATGCATGTAATGTAACTGGCAACATATAAGTAGAAATGATTAGACAGTCCCTCCAGGATTTCGTGATGTTGCGATCGCACCAATTCACGCGGAATCAGCCAATCAGCACGAATCTATTGCACAGACCTTGCAACTTTGTCTAGTCACCGCAACTTTCCCGCAATTTTGGCCAATCCTCGTCAACTTCCGCCAATTTCACCAATCAAATTTGTCTCTAACTGGCACTGAAACACTCAGTCTAACCAATCAAATGCATCGCTGCACCGCGTTCACTTCCGTGTTTACAGTGAGTAGTGAGTTTATACTTTACAGTGAGTAACGGAACACATCTGCAAACAGAGTGTGTGATTTAAAAAAAACACTCACCCGTGAGGTTTTCAACACCGTCCCTTCCTCCATCTCCCCCAGCCTGCCCGTGGACGCCTCGCCACGTCTCCGTCCTGGCCGCATGTGCAAAGCGCTGGGTTTGTGTTGAAAAACATGCGCCTGCCCCAAAAGCACCCTGTCGCGGGAGCGCGCGTGAGGAGAGTACACTACACTACAGCCAGTGTTTGAACATTCATACATCTTTAAAGGTAAAATCATTACTACATCTGGTCAGTGAGCTTTAAAACTGAATCTCCAGTGTGGACTCTGGAGGGACAAACGCACCCACCCTCCCACCCCGCCATCCCGCTGTAAATGAAAGATGTGTGTGTGTGTGTGTGTGTGTGAAGACCAACATGCAGCAGACAGGTAGGCATGGAAAGAGAGAGAGAATATTCTCTTTTTTTTTTTTCCCAGAAAACCACAGACTCCAATAGCCAATACAGTGCAACAATCATTTTTTTCCCTCTCCTCTCTGTACCGAGTGGTTGGGATCCGCAGGGAGTTTTCAAATGAAGGTGCTGCCAATAATTTCCAAATCTCTACTCTTTAACATGCGTTCAATGCAATTTAGCTGTTGTAATGGATATTGTGTTAATGTTTGCATTTGCTGTTGCACAAGAGTTTTTCTGTATAGCAGAAGTTTCTGCTTAATTTACAAATCACTATAATAGGAAATTTTTTTGACAATCCTGTGCTTTTCTTGTATTGTTATATGGAATATCACTGCAGTAAACTGGAAATAAGCATCTGCTTTAAAATTTGGAATTCTTCCCACAACTTTTAGTGCAGAAAACACTCTAAAAACATCATAATTTTTATCACAACTTTTTAAAAAAGCTTCTGTGAATTCAGGCTTTTTGGCCCGCAACAATCATAAAAGCATCCGCGAAATCCTGGAGGGACTGATTAGACCATCATTACATGGCATTCTGGAGGAGCTTATCCTTCTTACCAGCTTACTTTGTCTTGCTCTTGATTATGATATCATCTTGGTGAGATGCAAAGAGCTTTCTGAGGCCTTTAGAAAGAAGACTAGATGAGTCCAGAAAGGAATATGAAAGGATCTTCAACTAATTTGAAATCATCTATTCCACTCATAGGCGTAATTTGTGGGGGTGGTGGGGTTTAGAGGGGGTATAACCCCCCAATAATCAAATCCAGCCAATATAACCCCTCCCCCTAATAATCATATAATTAATAAAAAATATCTACAACTCAAGCAAGTATGAAGAAGTTGTCGTTTTTTCATCTGCAAGCAACAAAATGTAACATTTCTAATAATCAGACTGTGGAGTGTGTCAAATAAGAGGCAGATCCATGGACAGACGGTTTAATACACACTTCACATCTCACAAGCACAGAACAGAATGAATGAATTCAACAAGCTCTCCTCTCTCCCCTCAAATCCTCTTCACATGTTTCATGGAGTTTTCCTCTCACACAGCATGACATCTACATCACACAGCATTCAACCCCCTATGCCTCTGACTCCTTCCTGCTATATCCCCAGGAACTCTCTGGGCATTGTTCTCCCATGTTTATTCCTTGTCTCTGTCTAAGATGCTGCAAAACCCCCTCCTATATGACAATGTAACCCCCCTGCTGCTATTGCCCTACCGGTCCTTGCACCTTCTCTGAGTAGGAGTCAGTTGTCAGGGCGGCAGGTGGGGATGCTGGTGTGGAATGCATTCAGCTCAGTGAGAGAACATGAAACGAGCTCCACAAGGACAACAAACCATTTTAAATTGGTTGAATTTGTCAAGCAAAAGGACCAAACCCTCTGTTCAAAATGAGGTAAATATCATATTTAGCTTGTGAACTGTTGTGTGAAGTTAGCTGGTTGCTAGTTTGCTAATAGTAGTTACACCACAGAATAACTGCTGCCTGGTAGGATTTAGCTGATCTGAGAAATGATTAGCTCTTCTCATGCAAATTTGGTCTTTACATTGTATTAATCATTCATGAAATGTGATCAGAATGGATTTGTTCGTCAAATGTTAGAGTGAAATTTATGTGTTTCAGTACTCATCAAAATGTTAGCAGCTCCGAACATTTATCAAGTACAAACAAAATCTACTCCAACCGCCAGTCCTTAAATATAAATGCGTTTAAATATTACTTGTCATCCCCACAAAATTCAAGTTAACCTTAAACTGTTCTGTATTTTTAAAATGTCACGATTTTGATAATTATAAAATTCAATTAAAAAGCAAGTTTTACCACTTTTGATTACAGACTAAGTCACTCTAAAGGCTATTCTTAAATATCCACGTTAAAATAAATGGATTATTTTCCCAACAGATCATTTTTAGATCTTCTGTCCCCTGTTAAAATACCACCACTGCACGACAGAAGATCTACACAAATATATAAGAAATAAACACCAAATAGATGAATGAAAGAATAAATGCATTTCATATTCCTGAACTTTTTATAAACTTTTTTACATGTTAAAATGAGTTCAAAAGCATTACAGTACAGCATCACCAATTTATTTATTTAATTTAATTGTTGAGCTTAAAATAACATTTCTAGTTTTCCATTCCCATTTTATTTAATCACAAGACAGCATTAAACAAATTTGTCATGTCCTGGTGAGCGCTCGCCCCCACCGTCCTGTTTCTCTGCTCTCCTGTGATTACCTCATCTGACGCACCTGCTGATTCTGCTGAGCCAGCGTTTATAAGGAAGCGCTCTTCGATGATTCAACCCTGGCTCATTTGGGTATACTGCCTTGAGCAGATAGTGTCTAACTTGCAAGCTCTTTTGTGTTAGATGATTATTTACCTGACACAACGCTCTCCTCCTCCTTCTCCAGGTTGCTGCCAATGAAGCGGTGCGTCTCCAGGGGTTTCGGTGCACTCACCAGCCTGTTGCTTCATCCGCTGCAGTTCCTCCACTCCACCTGGTCAGACACAGCTCATCAGTCCCATTCCCAGCAGTTCCGACCTGCTGGTTCATCTCCTTCGCTGGGTTCTGAGCCGGTCTCTCTCTCTCTTCCACTTAAGTGATGTAATTTGGATTTCCAAATGCTTCTCCATTCCTCTTGCTAACCAGTTCTTGTCTCTCCCTCTGCAGGTTGTTGCTTCTCTGGCGAGTGACTGTTTTTTCCTCAAGTTCGCTCCTTTTGAAAATCAATAATCAGTCAAACGTACTTTGTGTGTGTTTCTCTTGGTGTTGCACCTTGCATTTAGGCTGATTGTCCGGTCAATATCACAAAATTAGACAATGATCAAACACTGAGATATTGTATTGAGATATTATATTATCAATGTATAGTGATTTAGCTCCTAGTATGACTCGTCACCTTAACACTTTATCTTTTGAGTTTGTTGGTGTTTCAGGGTCCATTTGCAATAAAGGGAGCGCTAAAAAAATAAATAAATTGACTGTCAAGTAGGGCTCTCAGCAGAACACTGCGCTGCATCTAGAGAAAGCATATTATAAACCCGTTTAAAGTTAGAACTGTCCTCATTACCAACTTCTGGAGCTCCAGATATTCTCTCCAATCTTTTTCTCCCTTAGTAAACTTCATCAGTGTTTTATGTAGCACTGTGACGTTTCTAATGTCACTTTTTCGTGTGTGCAACTTTTTGTCATAGTTTTACAGCTTTTCTTGTAAATCAGAGACGTTGTTTTCTTGTAAATTTGCCTACTTTTTGTATAAAAAACCCAGGCCTCCCACTTATAGAGCAGATGCTTTACCGCAAAGCCATCACCTCAATTACTATAAATATCCAGTATTTGTGGAAAATACATCAATGGGAGAAATGCGCTCAAAATGTTCCCAAACAGGAGAAGTCCTTGTTTCTGGTGCTGCCTCCATCTGAAAATTGGCTGTGACAAATCCCTTACACAGTCAAACATCGACAACACAAAACGTGAGGGACGGGGATTTCCATTGTGTATCGCTGCTCACTTTATTTCATGTTGCGCGCAAAATCATGAGTGGCTTCCTAACCCAGTCACGTGGTCCGATGTCAACACATACACTACCGTTCAAAAGTTTGGGGTCACCCAATTATTTTGTGTTTTCAATGAAAAGTCACACTTATTTGCCACTATGTGTTGTAAAATGAATAGAAAATATAGTCAAGACATTGACAAGGTTAGAAATAATGATTTGTATTTGAAATAATAATTTTTTTCCTTCAAACTTTGCTTTCGTCAAAGAATCCTCCATTTGCAGCAATTACAGCATTGCAGACCTAACATGATTGCACAAGGGTTTTCTAATCATCCATTAGCCTTCTGATGCAATGAGCAAACACATTGTACCATTAGAACACTGGAGTGATAGTTGCTGGTAGTGATGGGTCCATGAGGCGTCATGATGCGTTTCGACACATTGCAAAACTCTATTGATACTGTGTTGATACTGTGTCGCTGAATACTGACACCTGCTGGACCTTAAAAATCCCTACAGGCAACCTAGTTGACAGACACAACTGACACTGATTTGATGACCTAGTATATACAATAATATACTGCTAAAAAAAAATAAAACTGTCCACTTAGGAAGCAACACTGACAATCAGTTTCACATGCTGTTGTGTGATTTTGTTGTCAGCACATTCAACTATGTAAAGAACAAAGTATTTTAATAATATTTCATTCAAATCTAGGATGTGTTATTTAGTGTTTAGTCCCTTTATTTTTTGGACCAGTATATAATTTAAGTCATTGTATTTTATATTGTATTATTTCATATCTTCATTTTAATTTCCAATATCATTGATATTTTTAGATACAGTCAATAAATTTGTATCACCGTTTCAGGCCCGGTACCGTGGCTCTGAGAGAGATCCGTCGCTACCAGAAATCCACGGAGCTGCTCATCCGTAAGCTGCCCTTCCAGCGCCTGGTGAGGGAGATCGCTCAGGACTTCAAGACCGACCTGCGCTTCCAGAGCTCCACCGTCATGGCTCTGCAGGAGGCCAGCGAGGCCTACCTGGTGGGTCTCTTCGAGGACACCAACCTGTGCGCCATCCACACCAAGAGGGTCACCATCATGCCCAAAGACATCCAGCTGGCCCGACGCATCCGCGGAGAGAGAGCTTAGACTTTCTGCTGCACATCCACCAACCACAATGCTCCGCACTGTGTCTATATATATATATATATATATATATATATATATATATATACTGTATATACTGTATATATATATATATATCATCATCATTGGCTCCATCGATCTCGAAAGATCATGGGGGGGTTTTGTGCCTTGGGTCATCATTCAGGGAGCTGCACCATCGGGCGTGGCTGTAGAGGCCGATACGGGATCTGCAGGTCCTGCCGCAGCCGTTGCAGATGAATTCTTCACAGTGTAGTGGGGGTCTCGACAGTCTCCTCTGTCTGCGGAGTCTCTTCTCCCCCCAGCGAATGTCTCTTCTTTCCTCTGCTGTTCGGATGACATCCTGGGTGATGGTCCGCCAGTTGGAGCGGACGGAGGCGGCTGACTCCAGGTCGGAGGGGTTAAAGCCTCCAGCCTTGAGGTCACGCTTGCAAACATCCTTGAATCTGAGAGTATATATATATATATATATATATATTTATATTAATATGTACATATGTATACTAGCTGCTCTTGTTTTTTTCTTGCCTTCTGATTGTTGCTCTGAGTGTTGCTATCCCTGTGCTGTTGCAATCCTGGAATTTCCCCATTGTGGGACTAATAAAGGCTTATCTTATCTTAAATAATGTGAACATGTATCATAACGTGAAAATCTAAGTGAACATGTTGTGAATGAGGATGCTTGTGGACTGTGATTTTTTTTTATTGATCTATTTTTATTTATTTATTTTTTTTTTACAAAAAATTATTTTTACAAATTTTTATTCAAAAAAAATAAGTTTTTCCAAAGTTTTAAAATTCAGGCGGTTGCGCTTTTTGGACACTTCTCCAGCTGTTGAAAATACACGCTCACATGGCACAGATGAGGCTGGAGTGCAGAGAAATTCTAACGCCAGCTGGAAGAGGTTTGGATAGCTGGCCTTTTGATTGTCCCAGTATCTCAAAGGATCCTGGGACCTGGCAATATTGCCCTCTGCCTGGTACCTCTGCACCTCCTGGATGGCATCAGCTGTGGCATTTTTGGCCTGCTTGCCCACTTCAATGTCCAAAGGTTGCCAAAGGTTATCTAAAAAAAAAAAACAAAAAAAAAAAACAACAAATTGGCATTTTAGTACATGATTTCCAAACAACAACAAATTATGCTGAATAACATGCCTGAAGTGGGTGCAGACAGCTGTTGTGAAGACGGTCCCGGCTGGGGCTCATTTGTGCGTCCGATTACAGAAGCACATTCTGCCCGCAGTCTACTGATGGCGTCATTGCACTTGGAGGAACTGCGGAACCCGAGTGATTTAAATCTGGGGTCTAGCAGTGTGGCTAGGGTCAACACACTTAATGACTCCAGGTTGGAAGCAGTGTCTGTGACTCAACGCTTCAGGTGTTCTTGTAGGTGTATGGCTGCCTGTGTGTGCAAGGTTGAAGCATTACGCTCTAGTGTAAGATAGAGCATTTTCATCATCGGGATGACCTTTGACCCTGACACTTGCCCCTCTTCAGACAACTCCACTGTAACTTGATGGAAAGGAGCAAGCACAAGAAGTGTTTCTCCTATGATGGTATACTCATCAGCTGTAAGTGGAGTCAAATCACTTTTTAGAGAGGCCAGAGATACCCACACTGGTTCCCTCTCATCATGTAGCCTTGACAACATTTTATATGTGCTGTTCCAGCGTGTTGGCACCTCATTGATAAGTTTCAGGCTCAGTCGTCCCATCTGTTGCTGCACTTGAGCGAGCTTCTCCTTGGCTGTAGTGCTTGATCTGAAGTATGTCACAATGTGCCTAGCTTTGTGTCTGATGGATGTAAGTGTGGGGATCTGATCATATGATTTACTAACTAATAAATTTAGACTATGTGCAATGCAAATTGAGTGCCGAATTTGAAGCTGTCGAGTGGATGCAATCATGTTGGGTGCTGCGTCGGTCACAAGACACTTTATTGGTTATGGCCCAGTCCTCCATCATGCCCCTTTTGACTTGGGCCAAATTGTCAGCAGTGTGACTTTGTGGAAAGTACTGCACACCCAACACAGATGTACACAACTGCAAATTCTCATTAATGTAGTGACAGGTAAGAGCCAAGTAAGCCTCCATGTTCACAGATGTCCACATGTCAGCTGTTATAGTCACTGCCACAGCTTGCTGTACTTCCTTTTTCACTCGTTCCCGTTCCTCCTCGTACTTTTTCGCCAGCATTTGTTTGATGGTCTGAAAATTACACCAAATCAAACCAAAAGCAAATCCATATATTTAAATTAAAGATTAAATAAACTGGATATATCGACTACTACTTTAGATAATTTCCACAAACCTTTCTGGTTGGCAACACATATGAGGGCTGAAGGGCACGAATCAGTTCCCTGAACCCTTCACTCTCCACAATGCCGAGGGGCTGGCAGTCCTTCAGGATGACATTGAGTACAGCTTCATCCAGCACCTGCTTACTGGAAGCTTGATGGTTAAAAATGAAGTCAAAAATAAATTAATAGGAATTAATTATCAATAAAGCAACTGTGAGTAAGTAGTAGTAGGGCTGTATACATGCGTCTATCCTGGGTGTATCCGGGACTTCATGTTCATGCCTGGCCCTATAATGCCTCAGCATTGAGGAGGTGCTCTTGTTGAAATATGACAACTCTATCGAACAAATGCGACATTTAGCCTGCAGAAAATATGAAGAGTAAACTAAGAGTCACTTTGAAATGAATTTGAATTCAGATAGATCAAGTGGAAACTCTGAGAGGAACAGGATGAAACAACAAGGAAATTAAAACAAAGAAAATAGTATTTTAAAAATACTATTTTTTTTGGAAATACCTTATTTTCCGATATCAGATCAAAATGGTCCCACACGGCGGAAACCTTTCTTTTTCCTTGACGCTGCTGCTCGTGCTCCATAATTTGTGATAAATTTGTACAAGGACCGTCCGCAACACATACGAGTCTTTGGGCAAATGCATCCCCGTTGACAGATGCGCTTCCTTATAAACGCTGGCGCGTCAGTGTTTCGACGCGCTAGCGTCACGTGACCGATACAGTACCTGTATCGGTCACGTGACTTTCTTAAAGCGAGATGCACCGACACGCACCGAAACTGGGTTTCGCTCTATGAGCTCGACGCATGCGCCGACGCATCGGTGTTGCTGGACCCATCACTAGTTGCTGGAAATGGGCCTCTATACACCTATGTAGATATTGCACCAAAAAACAGACATTTGCAGCTATAATAGTCATTTACCACATTAGCAATATATAGAGTGTATTTCTGATTAGTTTAAAGTTATCTTCATTGAAAAAAAGTTTTTTTCTTTCAAAAATAAGGAAATTTCTAAGTGACCCCAAACTTTTGAACGGTAGTGTACATCACAATACACGCCTCGAAATGTGCTTCACCATATATTTTCTGGATAAGCTCGGAGCACCCTCAGAGCACCGGAGCCTGCCGTCCCATCACTACTGAGCGTCCCCTGCTCTGAGGCTCATTGTTGTAAATTATTATTTGTTACCTTTTTGTTCCTGTCAGCACTATTTCTGGACTTTGTTTTTTCTGTTAATAAATGTCACAAACACCATTCAGCGCTTGGGTTTGTCTCTCTTCCCCGTAAGGGTGAACATGACAGTTTCTCACAAAAATGTAGCATTTTTTCTTAAATTTGTCATGGGAAATAAGCCTTTTTACTTACATATTTGAAAAATAATTTAAATTTCAGATTTTTTAAAATAATTTTTGGACTATCATCAAGTTGCTACTTTTTTCTTGTGAAGTTATACTATTTTCTCCTAAATTTGTACGTTTTTTTCTGGTAAATAAGATAAGATAAGCCTTTATTAGTCCCACAATGGGGAAATTCCAGGATTGCAACAGCACAGGGATAGTAACACTCAGAGCAATAATTAAGAAGATAAGAAAATAAGAGCAGTGAATATACATATGTACACATAAATATATAAATATATATACACAGTGCAGAGCATTGTAGCTAGATGGAATAAACAGCATAACCGTCTATTTAGTTACCCTATATGGTATGAATATGTACCCATACATATTGTCACCCTCCGTAGTGACTGATATTGTCCTAGTGTATGCTGGAGGGGACCATTTGTGTAAGTCTGTTGTGTCTTTTGCATTCAATACTATTAGGTTGTCATGTTTTTGTGCTTAAATTTGGTAAAGGTAAATTTGTTATTTACCTTTTACAAGGAGAGGGGGCGAATACCTGAATCCTAAATTTGAAAACTGAATGCCACTGTACAAAATCAAATGTCTAGATAATGAATCCAGAGTAAGTTTTTAATGCCAAGATGATTTTGTCACAAATTTCACAGATTTATTATCATTTAATGAGTGAAACATAACATACCTAAGGTGTGGTGTGTTGTGTTCATAATGCCTCTGCAGGCAGGATAACTGTTACTTTTGTCATAGTCTAGCTGACTAAATCACACATAGTGCCCTTAGTTCATCTGCTTGGTAAAAAATAGCTACACAGTGGTAAGCCTCATCCACACTCAGCAGCTGCATTAACCTCCATTCTGTAGCTAGAATGATGATCATGGTATCAAAATAAACTAGACGACCTAATGCACCTGCTGATAGCACTATTAAGATGCTATTAAGAGGGAAGAAGGGGGGAAAACATTTTATATCTTTCCAAGTTTTTCACGTGGGAAATTCTTGCATGAATTACATCTTCCAAAACTGTCAGTGAAGTACCTCTCTTAAACCATTTGAACATTAATTGATCTTATTTTATGTCAGGAGCAAGAATGTGAAAGCAACAGCAGCAGGGATAACAAAGAGGGAGAGAGGGAGGAGAGAGATGGCCCAGGTGACCAGAGGGAGAGTGAGGCAGCACAGGAGGCACAAGTGACCAGGTAACAACAAAAAATGAACTTTGCGCCTTAGAGAGCAGACTGCTGACTAGATCATCATAATAATGTTCTGTTGGACAAACTAATGAATTTTAGACTTGTCCTGATAAGTGATTAACATTTTCTTTTTGTTCATGTGATTTCCTCACAGAGACACACAGGATGAGGGCAACAGTCAGGCAGATCCATTCTGTTATTATCTCTGTCTAGTGATTTAGCCAAGAGTCAGGCTAAGATTAATTCTAGTGACTTGTCTGTCAGTGAAGGGGGGCAATACTATCAGAAATCAGTGCTTTTCACATCACTAAAATGTAACTGTGTTTAGTGTTGTGGGATGATGGGAGTTGTTGTCCGCTAGTCGTTTAAACAAAAACTAAATATTACTCTGTTATTATATGGCAGCCAACAACTTTAATTATATGGAAAGTTCAAGTAGGTTAATTTTGTCTTCTTTTAATTATTTACCTTTTGTTCTTATTAAAGACAAAAATAGAAAGGAGATGTTTATATGGAAAGTTATATTTTAAATTGACAAACATCATATGTGTAACTTGTTTCAAAATCTGACCGGGATCAAAAGATAATGTTGCTCTTGCCATTCATCTCCATAGAGGTTTTTTTTTTCGATTTAAGGTAATAGGTTTTATCGTCATTGTACAGTTGTACAGTACAATGAACTTGTGGGTGCTCCACCAGGCTACTGTGCAATTAAATATGAGAGAAGAATTAGATAAAACATGGTTACAGAACACATGATTAAACACACGACTGAAATAAAAAATAGCCCAGGATTATGGAAATATACAAAGGTGCGATCGTGGCTTCACGGATGAAACAACGTACATTAAAGTGCAGAGTGCACAACACACAATTGAACACATGAATAAAATGGCCCAAGGATTATGGGGGGGGGGGGGATATATGTATATGTGTGTAGATATGTGTGTGTATATACGTATATATTTAATATGTGTGTGTGTGTGTACACATACTGTATACTGTATGTGTGTGTATATAATACGTATGTACAGTATATATAATGTGTGTGTGTGTGTGTGTGTGTGTGTGTGTGTGTGTGTGTGTGTGTACTGTATTTTTTTAGTCTATAATACGATCAATCCATCGCTCTCACCTCAATGGCTGGGTAGACTACTAGCCATGTTCTTAAGGATGATGGCCAGCGCTTATGCTTTGCAAGTAGAATGACTGAGCCTTGTGGCATGGGCCCATGGTGCTTTCTTAGGGTCATCAGGTGAGTACCCTCCTTCACCAGTGTTTCGTCAGTTAGCCCACAACACCTCCGGGGGGCTTGACAGCTGACCCCAGCGTCCTAAGGCAGCCCCCTCAGCCCCATGGGTTCCACCACCACTGCTCTAAGGTGTTTCCTTCATGCCCGATGGGTTGTTCCAGTGCTCACAGCGCTTCAGCCATGGCCATCTCGATGCTGCCTTGGCTCGCTTGGTGATATTAACCACTAGCCTTCTTCTATTGCAACCTTTAATTCCAAGTCTGGACAGGCCACTCCATAGTGATTGCCCAGGAAATCCTCGGCAGCCCACTTCCACTGACAAGTTCCACGCCCGCCATCCCCTCTGCTGACACTTGTAAATGAGGGGTTGGTACTTCCCAAGTTTCCTCTCATGGGCCTCCTCCATCCTCTCCTCCCATGGCACAGTCAGCTCAAGAAGGACCACTTGTTTTGATGCTCTGGACCACAAAACTATGTCTGGTCTGAGGGTTGATGATGTAATCTCCTCTGGAAACTTAAGTCGTCTCCTGAGGTCGACTCTCATGTCCCAGTAAGCAGCAGATGCCAGGATTCCTACACTTGTTTGTGTCCCACTAGAGGTTTCCCCTGCCCTAACAAACCCAATCAGGAGGGGCCCTGTTCCTGGTGGCGTTTGGGTCTTCATCCTCTCCACCTCCAGACCTACAGCAAGCTCAGACAATATCTGATCATGCCTCCATCTGAACTTGCCGTCCACCAGACTAGCTTGGCATGATGACAACACGTGTTCAAGGCTTGCAGACTTTCCACGCAGCATACAACCTGGATTCTCAACCAGCCCCCAATGGTGGAGGTTTACCGGTGTTGGCAGGACATCGTATGTGGCGCATAAGAGGAACTTTATTCGCTGGTCCTCCATGCCCCATATATCCCTTCACCCCAATGACCTTCCTTGAACACTTGTCCAACATGTCCACCTCCCCTGGCTATTCATGGATGCAGCCCTGACTTGTTTGCCATCCTCCTTCATCATGCGAAGCTCTTCTTGGACTAGACTACGGCGACCTTTGGTGGTTATGACTCCTAGGCCCAACTGGCCTTGGTTGACTGTCCCCACAATGTCCTTGTGGCGTAGCCTTTCCTCTGCATCTTCCACAGCCTTACTTACTACCCACTTTCATCCTGTGCCGATGGTAATATCTGCTTGACACACAAGTCAGTCACTGCTGTCATGCAGTATTATCACCTGCCGGGCTTTGGCCACCTTAAATTCTTTAATGACTGATGTTATTGGGAGCTGCAGTTTGCTTCCTGAGCTGTACAAGCCAATTGAAGAGAAGCTTTTGGGTACTGACAGCCATCTTCGAAGAAAGGTGTTAATCCACCTTTCCAGGGCTTCGACTGTTGTTAATGGCACCTCGTACATGAGCAATGGCCAAAGGAGTCTTGGAAGTACTCCATGCTGGTGGCTCCAGAGTTTAAATCTACCAGGGAGCCCACTCCTGTCCAAGATTCGCAGCCACGCTTCAGTCTGTCCAAGCATCTCCTTCACACTCTCTCTGTCATTCAGTTCTGCTCTGTGCCATTTCCCCAAGCTCTTAATGGGTCTCTGGCTAACAGTGGGGATAAGTTTTTCTCCAATCCTGAAGCGGGACTGGTCCTGGATGCATCCTTTCCTTAGCACGAGGTTCTGTGACTTTGATGGCTTAAATTCCATCCTAGCTCCTCTAATAATCTTGCAAAGATTTTCTAGAATCCACTGCCCCTCTGGGAATGATCTCGCAGTTATTGTCAGATCATCCATGAATGCTTTAACTGGAGAATGCTGAATACCACTTGCCAAAACTGCACCTCTTCTCGGCTTCTTCACTGACTTGACCAAGAGGTTCATTGTAGCTGCAAACAGAATGACCGAAATTGTGCATTCAGTACCAATGCCTTTCTCCAACTGCTGCCATCTGGTGGTAAAGCCCCCGCAGGTGAACCGCATCTTAAAGCAGTTGAAGTACTCTTGCAAGAGATGCTGAACTTTGCCTGGGACATGGTACGCTTGTAGTGTGAGCTCCACCAGCTTGTGGGGGATGGTTCCATATGCATTAGCTATATCAAGCCACAGAACTGCAAGATCTCCGTGATTGTTTTGCATCCTGAATTATCTTTGAGATGACACCTGTGTGCTCCACACACCCTGGAACTCCTGGGACTCCCTCCTTCTGAACTGAAGTGTCAATATACTTATTGCTCACCAAAACGTTGGTGAGCCTGCTTGCCAAAATTCCAAAGAATATCTTTCCCTCTACATTCAGAAGAGAAATGGTGCAGAACTGTTTGATATCCGATAGTTTTCCTCTTTGGGGATAAAACACCCCTCTGCAATGAGCCACTCATCTGGAAGGCGATTTGCCCTCCACACCACCTTTAGCAGCTTCCAGAGCCTCTTTCTCAGTCTCTCACACTGTTTGTACACTTTGTATGGGATCCCATTGGGTCCTGGTGCTGAGCAGCCCCTTGCCCTTTTCAGGAAGTCATTGACATCCTTCCGTGAAGGTTCTTGTTCAACAAACATGGATGTTGGCCCATCAAGGGTCATCAAGGCCTCCTTAATCTCCATTCTACGCCCCTTTCTGGATCGCTATGCATGCTGGAGAGGGACTCCTCTACCTCTTGTCTTGATGCCTGGAGTCGGCCAGATCACTTGTCCCCCAGGAGCTTAGACAAGTAGGAAAATGGATTTTTAGTAAACTGCTCCCTTTGCTTAGCCCTGCATCTTTGGTCTCTTCTGTGGCACTCTGCTTGACATAAGGTTTTTATGCGCTCTCTCAGAGTGTCCGAGATCTCCTTCAAAGCTTGTTTCTCCTCCTCTTCAGGTTGCATTTATCTATGAATCTTTTCCTAAGCCTCCGGAGATCACCACGAAGTTGTTTAATCTCCTTAGTCCTGCGAGTCTTGATTGAAAAGAACTTGTTTGTTATATACGTATATGTGTGTGTATATACTGTATATGTGTATATACAGTATAACATACAGACGTGGGCAAAATTGTTGGTACCCCTCTGTTAATGAAAGAAAAACCCACAATGGTCACAGAAATAACTTGAATCTGACAAAAGCGGTAATAAATAAAAATTCTATGAAAATTAACCAATGAAAATCTGACAATGCTTTTGAATTGTGGTTCAACAGAATTATTTTAAAAAACAAACTCCTGAAACAGGCCTGGACAAAAATGATGGTACCTCTAGAAAAGATTGAAAATAATGTGACCATAGGAACATGTTCAACCAAGATGTGTCCTCTAATTAACATCACAGGTGTCTACAAACTTGTAATCAGTCAGTCGGCCTATTTAAAGGCTGACAAGTAGTCACTGTGCTGTTTGGTGACATGGTGTGTACCACACTAAACATGGACCAGAGGAAGCAAAGGAGGGAGTTGTCTCAGGAGATTAGAAAGAAAATTATAGACAAGCATGTTAAAGGAAAAGGCTATAAGACCATCTCCAAGCAGCTTGATGTTCCTGTGACTACAGTTGCACATATTATTCAGAAATTTAAGATCCACGGGACTGTAGCCAACCTCCCTGGACGTGGCCGCAGGAGGAGACGGATAATACAAATGGTAATAAAAGAGCCCAGAACAACCTCTAAGCACATTCAAGGTGAACTCCAAGGTCAAGGTACATCAGTGTCAGATCGCACCATCCGTCGTTGTTTGAGCCAAAGTGGACTTCGTGGGAGACGACCAAGGAGGACACCACTGTTGAAAACAAATCATAAAAAAGCCAGACTGGAATTTGCTAAACTGAATGTTGACAAGCCACAAAGCTTCTGGGAGAATGTCCTATGGACAGGCGAGACAAAACTGGAACTTTTTGGCAAGGCACATCAGCTCTATGTTGACATATGCAAAAATGAAGCATACCAAGAAAAGAACACTGTCCCTACTGTGAAACATGGAGGAGGTTCTGTTATGTTCTGGGGCTGCTTTGCTGCATCTGGCACAGGGTGTCTTGAATCTGTGCAGGGTACAATGAAATCTCAAGACTATCAAGATATTCTAGAGAGAAATGTGCTGCCCAGTGTCAGACAGCTTGGTCTCAGTCACAGGTCATGGGTCTTGCAACAGGATATTGACCCAAAACACACAGCTAAAAACACCCAAGAATGGCTAAGAGCGAAACATTGGACTATTCTAAAGTGGCCTTCTATGAGCCCTGATCTAAATCCTATTGAACATCTGTGGAAGGAGCTGAAACATGCCATCTGGAGAAGGCACCCTTCAAACCTGAGACAACTGGAGCAGTTTGCTCATGAGGAGTGGGCCAAAATACCTGCTGAGAGGTGCAGAAGTCTGATTGACAGTTACAGAAATCGTTTGATTGCAGTGATTGCCTCACAAGGTTGTGCAACAAAATATTAAGTTAAGAGTACCATCACTTTTGTCCAGGCCTGTTTCATGAGTTTGTTTTTTTAAATAATTCTGTTGAACCACAATTCAAAAGCATTGTCTGATTTTCATTAGTTAATTTTCATAGAATTTTTATTTATTACCACTTTTGTCAGATTCAAGTTATTTCTGTGACCATTGTGGGTTTTTCTTTCATTAACAGAGGGGTACCAACAATTTTGTCCACGTCTGTATGTATATGTGTAATGTGTGTGTGTGTGTGTGTGTGTGTGTGTGTGTGTGTGTGTGTGTGTGTGTACTGTAAGTATACATATGTGTGTGTGTGTGTGTGTGTGTGTGTGTGTGTGTGTGTGTGTGTGTGTGTGTATACACACACAGTGGTGTGAAAAAGTTCTTGCCCCCTTTCTGATTTCTCATTTTCTTGTATGTTTGTCACACTTAAATGTTTCAGATCATCAAACAAATTTAAATATTAGACAAAGATAACACAAGTAAACGCGATACAGTTTTTAAATGAAGGTGTTTTTTATTTAGGGAAAAAAATCCAAACCTACATGGCCCTGTGTGGAAAAAGTGATTTCCCCCTAAACCTAATAACTGATTGGGCCACCCTTAGCAGCAACAACTGCAATCAAGCATTTGTGATAACTGTCAGTGAGTCTTTTACAGCGGTGTGGAAGAATTTTGGCCCACTCATATTTTCAGAATTGTTGTAATTCAGCCACATTGGAGGGTTTTGAGCATGAACCGCCTTTTTAAGGTCATGCCACAACATCTCAGTCGGATTCAGGTCAGGACTTTGACTCGGCTTGTCCAAAGTCTCCATTTTGTTTTTCTTAAGCCATTCAGAGGTGAACTTGCTGGTGTGTTTTTTTTTTTTTTTTTTTTTTTTTGTTACTTATTTGTACCCGTAGGTAGACTTGGTTTGCAGTCTGGTGACAAACCACCGGCTGCTGGTCGCTGCGTGCGCGAGCGCCCTAAACCTACATGTTTTTGGTATGCGGGAGGAAACCGGAGAAATCCCGGAGTAAACCCACGCAACACGGGGAGAACATGCAAACTCCACACAGCTCACTGTTGGTCGGGGGCTGGGATCGAACCCACGACCTCATGATCCCCGCGATCCCCCGGCCAAGGGTAAAACTGTGCTGCCACAGTGCTAAACCACTGCGCCACCGTGCAGCCCACCGTTTTGGATCATTGTCCTGCTGCAGAACCCAAGTGCGCTTCTGCTTGAGGTCATGAGCAGATGGCTGGACATTCTCCTTCAGGATTTTTTGGTAAACAGCAGAATTCATGGTTCCATTTACCACAGCAAGTCTTCCAGGTCCTAAAACAGCAAAACAGCCCCAGACCATCACACTACCGCCATCATATTTTACTGTTATGATGTTCCTTTCCTGAAATGTGCTACTTTTACACCAGATGTAAAGGGACACACACCTTCCAGAAAGTTCAACTTTTGTCTCGTCAGTCCACATTTTCCCAAAAGTCTTGGGCATATACAAGATATTTTCTGACAAAACTGAGACGAGTCTTTATGTTCTTTTTGCTCAGCAGTGGTTTTCGTCTTGGAACTCTGCCATGCAGGCCATTTTTGCCCAGTCTCTTTCTTATGGTGGAGTAATGAACACTGACCTTAACTGAGGCAAGTGAGGCCTGCAGCTCTTTGGATGTTGTTGTGGGTTTTTTTGTGACCTCTTGGATGAGTCGTTGCTGCGCTCTTGGGGTAATTTTGGTCAGCCGGCCACTCCTGGGAAGGTACACCACTGTTCCATATTTTCGCCATTTGTGGATAATGGCTCTTACTGTGGTTTGCTGGAGTCCCAAAGCTTTAGAAATGGCTTTATAACCTTTTCCAGGCTGATAGATCTCAATTACTTTTTTTCTCATTTGTTACTGAATTTCTTTGGATTGCAACATGTCTCGCATTTGAGGCTCTTTTGGTCTACTTCACTGTGTCAGGCAGGTCCTATTTAAGTGACTTCTTGATTGAGAACAGGTGTGGCAGTAATCAGGCCCAGAGAAATTGAACTCAGCTTTCCAAAGATGTGATAAACCACAGTTAATTCGGGGGGGGGGGGGGGATCACTTTTTCACACAGGGCCATGTAGGTTTGGATTTTTTTACCCTTAATAATAAACACCTTCATTTAAAAACTGCATTTTGTGTTTATTTGTGTTATCTTTGTCTAATATTTAAGTTTGTTTGATCTGAAACATTTAAGTGCGACAAACATACAAAAAAATGAGAAATCAGGAAGGGGGCAAACACTTTCACACCTGTGTGTGTGTGTGTGTGTGTGTGTGTGTGTGTGTGTGTGTGTGTGTGTTTTCTAATAAAAATGTAAGTAAAACCAAATTTTAAAGGACATTCAGTACACAAAATACATATCACAATATGTATTATGCATCATGATACGGAGAAATTATATCAAAATACATTTTTGAGCTATATTGCCCAGCCCTAGTGTATAGTAGAGCACAGTCAGAAATATATGGTGAGTCTGTATGAGGTGCTCCAAGTGGTTCTACAACAATATGTTTCAGACATTCCTGTTGTAATTATGCCCTTGGAGAACACGTGCGTGTATATGTGGGGGAGGGGCGGGGGCTGTGGGTATAGAACATAGTAGAAGCCCACCCACATGTAAAGCTCTTTATCACACTGGATGACTGATGCATTATGCTCTTGTGTCTACAATAATTACCATCAACACCAAAAAGCTGTGTTCAGAGCTCTGTTTGGTTTGGCTTGTGTTTCAGACAAGCTATGTATTTCGTTGACTTTGTAGTCTGAGGATTTAATTCATAATAGCTTGGATATAGTTAGGGTGGAGCTGGATTTTGGTTCACTATAACTTTCCACAGATACTCATGTATCAATCAAACAAACTTTTTGTATAGCACTTTTCAAACATTAGATGCTGCGCAAAGTGCTTTACATACAGTACGTAAAAATAGTCGACACATTTACATATATTTATGTGATACATCCCCACCACTTCCAACCCTCCCATAAACATACCCACAAAACACAGATACACACCACACAGAAGCACATACAACCACCCCCTACTTCTCTTACACACACATAAAATAAAAGAGACATTGCTACGCACTGAGGCACCATGTGAAGGAGCAGCCATCCTGTGGAGCCCCCCACGCCGGGGGACCACACGGACCATAACCACAGAGCACGCCACAGAGGCCACCCCAACCAGGACAGGCCGGGGCCCGCATCACAGCTGTAGGCCGTAGCATAAAGCCCTCACCCACCAATGCTAAAGCGACCCACGAGACCAGCACCCCTGCAGATGGGCCAGGCAGCATTCAGCATGAGGGTCTCCACTGAGGAAACACTTGAGCTAAAACTAAGAACGTATAGAACAAAGGGAACTAAAAACCCATACTTATAAACTGAGCTAAGAACACATCAAAATAAGAGAATCTAAAAGCAAATGGAGCTAAGAAGAACGTAAAACAATGGAACATAAATGACTACTTCAATAATAGTAAAACAGGTTTGTTAAAAGCCAAATTAAAAAGGTGGGTCTTTAGCTTGTTCTTAAAAACATCTATTGAGTCTGCAGCCCTGAGGCTTTCTGGCAGGCTGTTCCACAGACGAAGACCGTAATAGTGGAAGGAAACTTCACCAAAGGTCTTGGTCTTGACTGGGAGCCATTAAAAGGCCAGTACCAGAGGACCTCAGAGTCTGCAAGGGCTCATAAGGTAAAAGCGGCTCAGATAGATAAGAAGGCCCAAGACCATCTAGGCATTTAAAAACTACTAAGAGAACCTTAAAATTTATCCTAAAATGCACAGGGAGCGAATGCAGCGATTCAAAAACTGGTGTAATATGCGCTCGCCCCCTGGTCCACATCAACACTTGTGCTGCTGAATTTTGGAGCAGTTGGAGATGTGATATCCTTTTTGGGGGAAGACCAGAGAGCAGTGCATTACAGTAGTCTATACGACTGGTGATAAAAGCATGCATCAAGACCTCCGTGCTGGCAAAAGAGAGAAAAGGGCGGACTCTGGCTATATTCCTAAGATTGTAAAATCCAATTTTTGTTACATTTTTAATGTGTGGAATAAAATTAAAGTCAGAGTCTAGAAGAATGGCCAGGTTCTTGACACAATGTGTAGATTTTAGACCTAGCAATTTGGGTAAAAGTTTCTCTCTCTTGTCTTCAGGACCAATGATTAAAACTTCTGCTTTGTCCTGGTTGAGTTGTTGAAGTTCTCTGCCATCCATGACTTTATATCTAAAATACAGCTCTAAAGGGCATTAATTGGTTTTGTGTCATCAGGAGACACGGCAATGTACGGTTGAGTATCATCAGCATAGCTATGAAAATTGATGCCATGTCTCCTGATAACATCCCCAAGTAGTAACATAAAAATTAAAAAGTATTGGCCCTAATATTGAACCTTGGAGTACCCCAAACTTGATTTTGTGGATTGCCGAAGAACATGTATCCATACTTGCAAAACAGCGACGATCTGTGAGATAGGAATGAAACCATTCAAGAACAGTACCTGAGAGGCCCACCAGGTGTTTGAGTCTGCTTAATAAAATGTGGTGATCTACTGTATCAAAGGCAGCTCTGAGATCCAGCAGCACCAGGACTGACAGTTTGTGGGAGTCCATGTTACACCTGATACCATTAACGATTTTTAAAAGGGTTGTCTCGGTACTGTGGTTTGTCCTAAAACCAGTTTGATTTTTTCAAAAATGTTGTGGTCAATCAAGAAATTGTTTAACTGGATAAAAACATTTTTTTTCTAAAACTTTACTTAAAAATAGTAAGTTGGATACAGGTCGATAGTTACTGAGAATATCAGGGTCTAAATTATTCTTCTTCAAGAGAGGCTTCACCACAGCCTTTTTAAAGGCAGCGGGGAAACCACCAGGGCAGCACGGTGGCGGAGTGGTTAGCACTGTGGCAGCACAGCAGCTCACCCTTGGCCGGGGGATCCTGGGTTCAATCCCAGCCGCCGACCAACAGTGATCTGTGTGGAGTTTGCATGTTCACCCTGTGTCTGCGTGGGATTTCTCCAGTTTCCTCCCACATGCCAAAAACATGCAAGTTAGGTTAATTGGCATCAAACTGGGGATTCTAAATTGTCCTTGGGTATGATGGTCAGAGTGAATGGTTGTCTGTCTCTCTGTGTTGGCCTTGCAATGGACTAGCGATCTGTCCAGGGCGTACCCTGCCTCTCGCCCAAAGATGCTGGGATAGGCTCCAGCCCCCCTGTGACCCAAAAAGGATTAAGTGGAAGAAGATGGATGGTGAAAACGCCAGTCCAAAGAGAGCAATTTACAATGTTTAAAATCTCATGTTCGAAGAATCCATAAAATGTTTTAAAAAGTGATGTGGGAATCAGATCTAAAAGGCAGGAGGTCAAGTTTACCTGCAGCCCTAATTCCAGCTAAATGTAACACCACAGCATGCATGATGTTTCAGGTTCAAACTATTTTAAGCATTTTTATACTGAAAAGCCTTTTAAATGTTTAATCACTGTACTTGAAAGAGCAAAGCATGATGGTGTGAGCACACCATAATGCTGTGGTGCTTTCATGGTAAATCACCAGAGGAATGTAGGAGACCTTTTTGTCCCCTTAGTATTTCTACATACATAAAGGATAGAGGTGGCTGTGGCACAGGTGTAGTATGGCTGACTACTGATCAGAGGGTCAGGGGTTCGATTCCCGCTCTGTCTGCAGTCTGCATGTCGAAGCATGCCTCACCCACCAGAAGCATCCCTTAGTTTCTTCTGGTGGGTCAGGTCAGTGCCTGTGTATGGCAGCTCCACCACCATCAGTGTGTGTGAATGAGTGGATAGCAGGATGGGTAAAGGGCTTTGGTCATGTAGAGATGAGAAAAAGCACTATATAAGTGAATACTATTTTTCAAAGCACTGTGTTTAAAAAAAAAAAATCACTCATCCCACAGTAGTGATGTGTTTATAGATTATCACCTATAGGTGTGAGTACACTGAAGCAAACAAGACTCTTGGGAGGTAAACCAATCCCAAGACCTGTACCAGGCAATGAGAAAAAAAAAGCACAGGGGTGGGCAATTAAGTTTCACAAAGGGTCACATAAAAGATTGGGACTGTTGTGGAGGGCTGCAGCTAATAAGATGAACTCTTTTCTGCTTAATATTAATTTTTTCACTATTTTAAAAAAGCTTTAAACACACACACATTACCTGCTCATTACCTCTTAGTCATCTCATTATCTTGTACAATATAAATAACCCTCATTACAGGAAACCCCATCTCCACTGCTTTCTATTCTACCTCATTCCATCACTGTTGACCTGCAGACAAAAGCAGGCTCACCATGTTTGGGTAGCTTGGTGGTACAGTGGTTAGCACAGTGGCAGCACAGTAAGAAGGTCACAGGTTTGATTCCACCCCTGACTATCATGGGTTTGAGCCCACCCCCTGACCATCAGGTGACCCTTTTGTGTGGAGTTTGCATGTTCTCCCCGTGTCTGCGTGGGTTTACCCCGGGTGCTCCGGTTTCCTCCCACAGGCCAAAGGCATGCAAGTTAGGTTAATTGGAGACTCTAAAGTGGCCTTAGGTCTGAATGTGTGTGTGAATGGTGAAGGGATTGGCGCTGTACCGTGGCTGCCTCATCCATCCAGGTGGATATCCTGAATTTCCCTCTGGGGATCAATAAAATATATAAAATACAAAAAAAAAATGCTTCCTTCTGCCCACCTAACAGAGTAAGCCTAATTATTGCATTTCATTTTCCAATTCAGTATACCTACCTGTTCCCTTCTCTCTCCCTCTAGGAGTACTGCTGCCAAACCAGCAGAGTTTCTTATAAATTACTCAATAAATACAAGTCCTTGCATCCTTACTTGGTCTTGTTCCTGTCTACTGTTGGGTACAAAAACATATCAATTAAACTGTTTAGCATCAGGTATTAAATTCATCACCCATCACCTGATGTTGCAATGATCCATCAGTTTTGCACCGGTTGCCTTTCCTGACCCATCCATCTACATTTTTTCTGTATACTGGTTCGTGTGCCCCTTGTGGTTGGATAAACAACTTTCTTTCCCCCATTATGTTATGCTGAGCACCAAGCTAGACAGTAGGACATACCATTTTTTATATGGTTGTTGGTGTGACCCGGCCGACTTGAACGCACCATCTCCCTGTTATTGGGGAATAATGCTCTACCGCTAGGCCACAAATCAATCAAGTACAAACTGTTTTTGGCAGACGATAACCTCATTGAAATATCTCCAAGACACCCTTGGTACTTTTGCATCAAGTACTTCAAAATAATTTATGTTCGAAGTCTTTACATATCAAATATGATGAACATCATGGAAAGAACAGTTACAAGCAAGCTCATAAGTTTTTTGACTGAAATTTTGTGAGAGTTGGGACAGTCCAGTGAGTCAACAGGTCACTCTGAAGTCCAAAAAAAGGCTACTAAAAGCCAGCAGGTGCTAAGTAGAATCATAGGTTTATTTTAAGCTCTCCCTAAATAATTTGCTGTTGAGGAGGAGACTACAAACAGAGCCAAAATTAAGATGAGATAAGATAAGCCTTTATTAGTCCCACAATGGGGAAATTCCAGGTTTCCGTGTCACCATAGCAGTATTTAGATTATTGCAATCCATAGCAGTATTTGGATTAGTGCAGGGGAAAGCCTTTGTCTATTTAATAAGTATGTCAATAATTTCTAAACAACATTTTTGTCTTCACACTTATTTAGCTCAATGAGATCCATGCAAAGGTTTTGAAAGGAATAAGTTTATGCAGGGAAGGTCAAATTATTTTGCTTTGAGCCCCCTAAAGCATTGTTCTCTTCTTACATAATTGAGTAAGAATCTGTGTTGTCGTTATAGTAGATTCTAAATTGAGTCCCACAGTGAGCATAAATTCAGCATAAATTGGCCTTCCTTAGACATCTGGAACTTTTCTCATAAATTTGCATGGTTTTCTGCTTACCTTATTTCTTATAAACATGATATTTTTTTTCCTTTACAATAATCTGCAAATATTTTCCTGCACATAATTTTCTTCAATACCTGCAAATCTATTGATGTAAATTTAACTTCTCCTATTGAATGTTGTGATTCCATTACCAAGTGGTTTCACTTGTATTTTTCTTTCTTACATTATTGATCATTTATTGATAATTTTTATTATCTATTTTTCTGAGGATTTTTGCTAATTATTTTTTTGTTAATTAATTGTTGTAGTACCCCCCCCCCCCCGATGCATGGAGACGCACATGCATCAAAGTTACGGCGTACTTGCGTGATGGGTAGTGTCCTTTTTTACTGGAAGAAGGAAATGTTGTGTGCCATTTATATGTGTTACACATGGTTAATTTAGATGAAACTTTGTGAGATAGTGTAACTCCCTCAAATTGAGGTTTCAGTAATCATGGCTTCTTTTGTGAGTGTCCTCCCTTGACCTAGTTTACAAATTTCTATTAGGACAATTAATCCAGCTGTCTGTGAAGGTGTAATGTGATTTAGCATTTATTTTAACCAATTCTGAATTAGTCATTAAGGCCCCATCTGTCTGTCCTGTTAAACACAGACAATTTGAATTTGTGTAAGTGCATCTTTGTGAAAGGCTATGTCCCACTCCTTCTGTTAATGGAAAGGTGGACATATTGCTTAATCAGAATATGGCTTCATTTTGCACAAGGAATGCTTTATTTTCTATGTTTCTTCCTAAATTGTGGTGTGGTCTGTAGTCCCGAGGCCCAGCTCAGCTGAGGCCAAACACCAGGAGCACAGCCCAGCTCTTTAAAAGCACATCATTATCATACAATACAATTATTCCTTATTCCTGTCACATTTCTGAAATGTGATACTGTCATACCAGTATCTGGTGAGAGGCATCATCGCAATGTGTCAGACCTGCAATGTAATTTCATGTAAACACTGCATTTTTCAAAGTCAGTCAAATTGATATGCATTATGTCATTGTCAACATCATTTGTTTTACTTAGCTTTGGGTCTGCTTGTCCCCTGTGAGGTGCATTTCCCCCCCACGCCACCACTGCCCCCAGCCAATAAGCCTGATGTCCAGGTTGATGACAAACGTGGTATTCCCCTTGCCACAGCCAGCCTGCCCCACACCGCTGCCCGTCCTCCCGTCAACCACAAATGTGCAATGCCAGGGCCATCCTGTAAAAAAAACAAAAAAAACAACGGGGGAATCCCGAGGCTACCCCCTCTCCGTGCGTCAGAATTCACACCAACAGGAGTGCAAATTTTGTCTCCCCATAAATTGTTTTTGTAAATATTACTGTTATAGTCATTCAACGTTTGTCCTTTCATGTTTTTACAGTGCTTATTCCACTGTTGATTAAAAAATTTATAATGTTAAAAAACACAAGTGATTTGTTTTTGTGTATTTTGGTCACCAAGGATTTGTTAAAAATAAAGCTAATGGTGATCGTTTGATTCTTAGTTTTCACCTTTTTGAGTTTTCAATTTTAAATCCTGGTGAAAGATAAGTAGTTTGTTAATGCTTTCCTTTTTCGATTGAAAAACAAAAACATGAACATGAACCCAGAATAACACAATGAGTTTAAATTACACCTAAAGCTTCCATTATTTGAATAATGTGATTTTCTAATTACAACAAAAACTTTTTGCTAAATATTCAGTGAATCACTAAATATTTTACCAATATGCACGGGTTAGCATTACTTTAAGATCACTCTTGAATAAAACAGTGTCATTTATTAGAATCCTTAGTCTAATGGGTTCCTGTGAAATAAATCACACAATGCAACATTTAAAAGAACAAAAACACACAGCTATAACTTCAAAAGTTTGCAACTGTTGCAGCAGTCTCAGGTAAATCATATGCACAAACATAGTCATTATCACCTTGTTCTGTGTTTTAAATCACGTAATATATGCTCGTTTTAAAGCTTACAGTCATTGGGCATTATTAAGTGACAGCATTATTACATAATTTTCAGTTTAATTTGTCATTGTGATGCTGGTTGCAGTGATTAATACACATGCAATTTTATTTAACCTACTGGCTTATCTGACATGGTTTGATTGTTGACGAGAGGAGTGCGGTGAGCAGGGGCGAGCCGACATTGTTCGCTGGGCTCCTGGGACAGGGTCATGGCTGAGCAGCAGAAGAGCGTTGCAGAGGAATGGAGAAACCCAGGTGTTGTCATGTCAGACTCGTAGGCCGTCGTCCTTTTTCCCTGTAAAGTACACTGTTATCCCTCGGTCAGGGAGATAATGCAACTGATTTAATAAAAATTACAGTAATACTGCAAAAAATTGAATAAAAATAGCCCAGTGTTGTTAATCTGCCCTCAGGCATCCCCCCCCCCAAAAAAAAAAAATCTGGTAACCGAAAATGTTGGCTCCAGAAATATGAGAATATTTACCAGTGACACAACGTTAGATTGAAAACCCACAACATTAGCTTAAAAAAAAAACAAAAAAGAAACTGTAAAACTCCTAAACTTTGCAAAAATACCCATATATAGATTTTTTTTCCCTTCTGCTCACTCACTCACTATCAGACACAAGGGCCCACACATACACGCGCAGCTCATTCCTGTTATCTCTCCAAGGTTACTTTTGGGCAGCTGCTCACACAGAGAAACAGTAAGATAGCCTTAAAACAAGCTTGAAATGGCAATCCAAATTACTTGTAAAAACAAATCTGGCAACCCAGCATTCTCATGTCAACTTTTTGTCTACCACTATGAGAACACAATTCAATTTCTTACCCAAAAGTATTATTTGCAAGCTCCACCAATTTTCATCATTACCCCAGAGAACAATAATTATCTAACCATCAGCTTTATACTCCACAATGACCACAAAAAATCACAACAACTTTAAAGCTCCTTGCAACCTGCTTCTTCCGCCTCCGCGGAATGTCCCGTGTCTCTCTCACAGGGGCAGGTCCCAAAACACAAACAGAAATAGACAAATGGACAAACTACAGTAACTTTATTCAAATCAGCGCTATAACAAAAATTAAAAATTACCGGGTCACTCAAGTCAGTGCTCACTGCAATTCCTTACAGAATCTTGCATCGATTTTTTTTTTTTTCAAATCAAACACTCACTGCAGCCGAACGGCAGAATCTTGCAAGACTTCATATTAACGCTCACTGCAATATTGTAGCAGAATCTTGCCCCTATTAAAGGGCCTATATCATGCAAAATCGACTTTTTTGAGCTTTTAAGCATGTTATAATGTTAATTCCTCACCAAAAACACCCCCAAAGTGGTATTTTGCTCCATTCACGCATCTCTGAGTATTCCTCCTCAACCCTGCTCTCTGAGCTGCTGCTCCGCCCTGTCCCTGATAATGACTGGGTCCCCACGTTCATACGTATGAACGTGGGTGAGCCGCCCACTCCAGGAAGTGCCTGTGCTGCCAGCACCGCCCCCAGGCTAACGCACACACCCACTTTCTCCGCACAGCTAACGGAGCAGTGATCGGCAAAACTCTTTCACTTTAGCATTGACGCTGTGAAGAAGTAGTTCCTCTCACACCTAATCTGCTCAGTGACAACAACTGTTTTCTTTTTTATGTAAGACAATGTCTTCTAAGTGGCGTAAATGTGTCTTTGGCTGTGAGAGATTTAGGAGTTTGTTCAGCCTTCCTTGTTTTCGTGGGCGGAACCCAGTGACGCTGCAGCAGCCGGCTCAGGGGTTACGTCATGAAATGGGCGGCAGCCACAAGAAGGAGAGGCAGAGCCTCAGAGATCGAGGCATCTTACTTCCGGGCTCGCGAAAATAACTCATATTTCATAAGAAATTCATTCTCCAGTCTACCAAAGTTAATATACTATCACATACATGCATGTAGTTTACTCTGAAAGGCTTAAAATAGCATGATATAGGCCCTTTAATACCTCAGAGCTCACTGGAAAATATTGAAGTCTCTTGCGTTAATTTCTGCTTGCAACAACACACCTAAGCATCCACCTCGCTGACTTGAACATACTGCCCCAGACCAAAACCTCGGATCAACCAGAGTTAAGGTGAGCAGAAGTTAACCAGGCTTTGCGGTGTTCAAGCGCTTAGAAAAACATTTCACCCTCAGAGAATCTTTCACCCCAGGCAACACAAGCTTTTACACAACAAATAAATTTACTCACATCCAAGCCGCCTTTAGGGTTCTTAGACCCGACACCCAGTTCGTTCCAGTGCCCTGGTTCTGAAATGCCTTCACTGCAGCAACACTGAGTCTCATACCCAGTCTAGGAAGGTCTTTCATCAGCTGTGCACTCACTGAAATTGGGCAGAGGTGCCAGAAAGACGGAGGTATTTGGGTCCCTGTTCAAGCGCCAAATGATAGAATAATTTTCAGCATAATTAACCTGAGTCAAAAATCAGGTGGAGTATTTGGATTTAAGTAGATTTATTAAACCCCATGGCCATTGACGGAGAGATTACATGAGCGTGAAACTTAGTCACACACCTAACTTCTGATCATACATTTCTGAGTCTGGTGTTTTTATAGCTGTGGGTAAACAAGGGGGAAGAAGTCCTCGAGCTATCTGAGCTATCTGGGAGACATCTCAGAGGCAGAGTGTCTGTAAACCTAATTTCATCAACTGAAAGTCTCTTAGCACATTCCTCAGACAAAGAAACTTAGCAGGGCATGTCAATAGAGCGAAGAGATTAGCCTAGGTCATTATTCACGTCTCTGCTGACCTGCAGTCTCGGTCATTTGCACGCACATCCTGAAGGCCACAAATAAACAATAATTGCTCACAGAAACACACCAAGAATATATCAGACATATAATATGAAATATAATATGAATATATATGAAAGAATAATATAAAGGAATAGATGAACTTATCCTACATGGAATGCACATACTGTATAAACCTCAGACATGAAATGGGAAAGTCATGGAATAATATAATAAGAATAATATAAGATAAGATAAGATAAGCCTTTATTAGTCCCACAATGGGGAAATTCCAGGATTGCAACAGCACAGGGATAGCAACACTCAGAGCAACAATCAAGAAGACAAGAAAAACAAGAGCAGCGAATATACATATGTACATATAAATATATAAACACATAGTGTGGAGCATTGTAGCTAGATGGAATAAATATATAAATATATATATACACACAGTGCAGAGCATTGTAGCTAGATGAAATAAACAGCATAACTGTCTACTTAGTTATCCTACATAGTATGAATATGTACCCATACACATTGTCACCCTCCGTAGCGACCGATATTGTCCTAGTTGTATACTGGAGGGGACCATTGTGTAAGTCTATTACGTCTTTTGCATTCAATACTATTAAGTCGTCACGTTTTTTTGCTATCTCTGCGAGCAGCCCTGCTTAGGTTATACAGTCTGACAGCCGTAGGTAGGAAGGACCTGCGAAACCTCTCAGTTGCACACCTAGGATGATGTAGTCTGCTGCTAAATGAGCTCCTCAGTGCGTTCAGTATGTCCTGCATAGGGTGGGACTAGGACTCCAGCAGAGATGACAGTTTAGCTACCATCCTTCTCTCTCCTATCTCCTCCACTGGGTCAAGGCGCTTCCCTAGGACAGAGCTAGCTTTCTTGATCAGTTTGTTCAGTCTCTTCCTATCGGCTGCTGTAATGCCACTGCCCCAGCAGACCACTCCAACAGTGATGGCTGATGCCACCACCGTGTCATAGAATGTCTTCAGCAGCGCCCCTTGTACACCAAAAGAACTGAGTCTCCTCAGTAGGAACAACCTGCGCTGTTGTCACCATCTCAATGTCTGTTCCCTGTATGTTTACTGGTGCTGTGAGGGGTTGTCCTTGCCTGCGGCAGTCCACCACCAGCTCCTTAGTTTTCCTCGCGTTGATCTGGAGGCAGTTCCGATGGCACCAGTCCACGAAGTCCTGGATAAGTCCTCTGTACTCAGCTTCATCTCCGTTGGAGATGAGGCCGATGATCACAGAGTCGTCAGAGAACTTCTGTAGATGGCAGTGTGCTGTGTTGTGTGAGAAGTCCGCAGAATAAAGGGTGAACAGGAAGGGAGCCAAAACCGTTCCCTGGGGGGCCCCCGTGCTACCGATGATCGTGTCGGACACACAGTCCCGGGTTCTCACAAACTGTGGCCGGTTAGTGAGGTAGTCCAGGATCCATGATGACAGGTGCTGGTCCACCCCTGCGCACAGCAGCTTGTCCTTCAGGATCGTCGGTTGGATGGTGTTGAAAGCACTGGAGAAGTCAAAGAATATGATACTCACCGCATTCCCGGGCTTCTCCAGGTGGGACAGAGAACGGTGAAGGAGGAAGATCAATGCATCCTCCACCCCAATGCCATGCTGGTAGGCGAACTGGAGTGGATCCATCGCTGGTCCCACCAGGGGGCGGAGGTGAGCAAGGAGCAGTCTCTCCAGAGTCTTCATCATGTGAGACGTCAGGGCAACTGGTCTGTAGCTGTTCAGATCTCTGGGGTGGGAAGTCTTTGGTACAGGTACCACACAAGATGTTTTCCACAACTGTGGTACCCTCCCCAGCTTCAGGCTCAGGTTGAAGATGAGCTCCACAATCCCACACAGCTGGTCTGCACCGGACTTGAGGAGCTTTGCGCTGATGCCGTCCAGTCCCGACGCCTTCCCCGCCTTGATCTTCCTCAGCTCCGTCCTCACCTGGGTCTTAGTGAGGGTCATGTTGGGGGGCTGTGTGTTGGGAGTGGGGGGGTGTTGGTGGAGTGGGGTGTGGGCAGCAGGACTCGATGTCTTTAGAGGCAGCAGTGGTTGTTGTGCAGTCTTGGGGGGAGGGCGGTTGGTCAAACCTATTAAAAAACAGGTTCAGATTGTTCGCCCACTCCCTGCCCCCCGTGGCCTGGGGGGAGGTATTCTGGAGCCCAGAGATGGTTTTAAGGTTTCTCCAGACCCCACCAATGTCGCTCTGTTGCAGCTTATCCTCCATCTTCTTCCTGAAGCTGTCCTTGCCTTCTCTGATCTTCCTCCTCAGCTACCTCTGTACGGACTTCAGCATCTCCCTGTTCCCCGACCTGAAGATCCTCTTCTTCTCTCTCAGAAGTGTTTTTATCTCAGGGTTGATCCAGGGTTTGTTGTTCGAGCAACACCGTATGGTCTTGGTGGGTACGGTGTTGTCCACACAGAAGTTGATGTAGTCCGTTATGGTGTGAGTGAGGCCATTGATGTCCTCACCATGTGGATCGCAGAGCTGCTCCCAGGCAGTGGTTTCAAAACAGTCCTTTAGAGCGTCCATTGCCTCTTCAGACCATAACTTCACTGTGCGCATGACCGGAGGTTGTCTGTGCACTAGGGGTTTGTACACCGGCAGGAGATGAACCAAGTCGTGATCCGATCTCCCGAGTGGGGGGAGTGGTGATGAGGTGTACGCCTCCTTAGTGTTTGCGTAGAATAAGTCCAGTGTTTTATTGTCTCTAGTGTGGCATGTGACATACTGGGTGAACGTGGGTAGAATGGGAGACAGTGAAATATGGTTGAAATCGCCTGAGATGAGGAGAAGAGCATCTGGGTGTTCTGTCTGCAGCCTGCCAGTTACTGAGTGGATGACGTCACGTGCTGTCCTAGCGTTCGCCGTCGGATTTGCATAAATAACAATGCAGATCACGTGTGAGTATTCCCTCAGGAGATATGTAGGCCGCATGCTAACAGCTAGCAACTCCATGTCTTTGTTGCAGTGTTGTTGTTTAACCATGATATGTCCCGGTCTGCACCAGTTATTGACATACATCATCGCTCCTCCGCCCCTTGTCTTCCCACTGTCTGGTGTTCGGTCTTCCCGTATTGCGTGGAAACCCTCCAGTTCAATGTTAGCATCTGTTGCTAGTTCTGTTAGCCATGTCTCCGTAAATAGCATCAGGCTACACTCTCTGTATATGCTCTCATAGCGGGAGATAGCCACTAGCTCATCTGTTTTTCTGAGCAGCGATCGTACATTCCCCATAATAACGGATGGGAGGGCGGGTCTGTACCTTATATTCCTCGCCCGCCGTCTTATTCCAGCACGACATCCACGCCGTTTCCGTCTTATTTCTCCCGGTATGTCGAGTTTTTGCGTTAGCAAAATATAATATAATAAGAATAATACAGATAATATGGAATTTTTCTATCAGAGACCATGAACCAAATGAAAGTAAACACAGAGAAACACACAATAATAAACTAAGAACTCAGGTAAGGATAATAATAATAATAATAATAATAATAACAATAATAATAATAACACAGAGACCATGATAATAATAATGACAAACAGAACTAAAGACAAGGCAGGGATAATCAAGACAAAACTAAAGGCAAAGACGTGGGCTAAGCCCATGTCCCGGTTACGACAGAATGTACAAACTACAAATTAAGGTGAGGTTGTGGGCCCAGCCCACAATCTGACAAAAGGGCACTATTACCAGAAAACATAAATGCTTTGTTGTGGAGGAATGAGGAGACGAGAATACTGTGGGTATTCCCAAAGAAGAGCGTCACAGCGTCAAGAGAGTCACAGCTGAGCCTGACATCCCTGTACACCAGACAGGTACAGAGGATTGCTACCTCCATTTCAAATGATGATCAAAGTGGGATTCTAAATTGTCCTTAGGAATGACTGTGAGAGTGAATGGTTGTGTGTCTCTCTGTGTTGGCCCTGTGATGGACTGGCGATCTGTCCAGGGTGTACCCTGCCTCTCGCCCAAAGATGCTGGGATAGGCTCCAGCCCCCACCCCCCCCCCCCGCAACCCGAAAAGGCTTAAGCGGAAGAAGATGGATGGATGGACTCCCACCCTTTGCACTGCCACTTTCAGCTTCTTCCCTCCAGGCAGAGGTTTGCTGTCCCAAAAAGTAAAATCCAGCACTACAAAAACAGCTTTGTTCCTGCTGCTGTTAAAGAGTTGAACAAGATGCAACAATATACTGTATTGCACATAATTTAGTTACCTATTTATTTATTTGATTTTATATTTACTTATTTTTATAGAATTTTTATTGGGGTTCTAAATCTTTTATTGGGTTTTAGACTTTTGAGTTTTTAACCTCTTTGACTAGTCTTTAACTTTTTAATATGACCCTTCTCTCTTATGTCCTTGTTTTTTCTCTTATCTCTTTGTCCTATGTCCTGATTGATGGAGCCTTGAGTACTTTTATCATGTTTATAGTCAGCTTCATGTGTGCCTGTGTTTGTGTTCATGTTGAATGTAATTGTGGTTTGTAAATATGGATGTCACCTGACTGCAAAACAAATCTACCTACGGGTACAAATAAAGTAACCTGAACCTGAACCTGATTCCACCCTGTACTCTTGTCTGGGGGCTCATGGACTCTGGGCAGCCCCTCAACCCACTTTGCTCTCCAGTCTGGGGGTCCAATGACTCTGGGAGGCCACTTGACTCCCCATGTCTCATGTTCTGGCAGCCCTTGGACTCAGGTCGGCCCCCCGACTCTTCATGTTCCCTGGGCCAGTAGTCCTGGGACTGTTTGAGACCGCCTGATGGACATTTGTTTTTTCTTTTTATTATTGTGTGAAATTCCTGTATTTTGTTTTTCCCACCATGCCTTGTACCCCTCCTCCCGGCTGTTTTTTGTTTTTTTTTTCTTTAGGGGTGTCTGAAATCCACCCCTTAAAGAAGGGCTATGTCATGATCGGGGGCATGGTCTGGGGACCATGCTCACCCTTTAACTTTTTTTTTTTTTTACTTTTCTCCGTGTTTAGTATTATCCTGATTTGTTTTGCATTATTTATCCATCCATCTTCTACCACTTTTCCGGAGGTCCGGGTCACAGAGGCAGCAGTTCAGGCAGAGAAGCCCAGACTTCCCTCTCCCCAGCCACCTGCTTCATCAATTCAGAGAGGATACCAAGGCGTTCCCAGACCAACTGGGAGACATAGTCTCCCCAGTGAGTCCTAACTAACTAACTAACTAACTAACCTGCACTTATATAGCGCTTTTCTAGTCACAAAGACCACTCAAAGCGCTTTCATTAATACTAACCCTCTATTCTAAGGGCCTATAGGAAACAAATATCTAGGGACAATTTAGAACAGCCAATTAACCTAACATGCATGTTTTTGGCATGTGGGAGGAAACCGGAGAAATCCCGGAGTCCTAGGTCTGCCCCAGGGTCTCCTCCCAGTGGAACGTGTCCAAAACACCTCAAGTGGGAGGCGTCTAGGAGGCATCCTGATCAGATGCCCAAACCACCTCAGCTGGCTCCTTTCAATGTGGAGAAGCAGTGGTTGTACTCTGAGCCTCTCCCGGATGACTGAGTTCCTCACCCTATCTCAAGGGTGAGTCCAGCAATCCTACGAAGAAAGCTCATTTCAGCCGCTTGTGTCCGCGATCTCATTCTTTCGGTCATTACCCAAAGCTCATGACCATAGGTGAGGGTAGGAATGTAGAATGACGGGTAAATCGACAGCTTTGCCTTAGAGCTTAGCTCCTTCTTCACCACAATGGACTGGTGCAATGTTTGCATTACTGCAGATGCTGCCCTGATCCATCTGTCAATCTCTTGCTCCATTCTCCCCTCACTCGTGAATAAGACCCCAAGATACTTAAACTCCTCCACCTGGGGCAGGAGCCTGTCCCCAACCCAGAGAGGACAATCCACCTTTTTCTGGCTGAGGAAATTGATCATCACCACTCATGGATCGTCACCTTATCGTGGTAGGGGGTTTGCATGCCCTAGTGATCCCAGGAGCTATGTTGTCTGGGGCAATTTGCTTCTAGTAGGGTAACCTAAGATAAACCCAGAACCAGACTAAGAACAATCCAACAGACTCTCATGATGAATGCTCGAACAAGGATCCAGTGTACCCCGCCTGGTATGTGGTTACTGGGGCCCCACCCTGGAGCCAGGCCTGGGGGAGGTGCTTGATGGCTAGTGCCTGGTGGCCGGGTTTCTGCCCATGGGACCCGGCTGGGCTAAGCCCAAAGGAGTTACATGGGTCTGCCCTCCAATGGGCTCACCACCTGCAGGAGGGCCCATGGGGGTCTGGTGCTATGTGGATCAGGTGGTGGTCGAAGGCAGAGTGTCATGATTAGTAACTAGAGGCTCACGTACGAGGTAACCAACATCAAAGGAAGACACTCAGACACGGAAAAACGTTTAAAGCACAATTTATTGAAAACACACTAAAGTAAAGAAAACAGCACACGCCGGAGAATCACACAGCCTGCAGGGGGAAGGAATGAGGTCTGGTTAGATGTGAGGAGTTAAGCTGGGAATAAAGGGATGTGGGCAGAGGATTTCTTACAAGTATCAAGCAGAGAATCCAGTGGTGAAACCCAGCGGGGAGTTCGAGGAACCAGCAGATCAGAGCTGGCGGAAGGAGAGGAATAGGAGTGGAGCTGGGGGACAGTCTGACCGGGTGGAGAAGGCAGTCCTTGGAGGAGGTGATGAAGAGGACAGGTGAGTGCACTGCAATCCCGGGGACACACCGTTGAGATGGCAGCAACCTGGGGAAAGAGGAACAGAAGGGAAATTAGGCTTGAGTTTCAGTAATAAGTCTTGACCTTAATTCAAGGCAGTGCTCTCCAACGGTCCAGCGCTGACGCAATCACAAACTGATCCTTAAAAGTGCTGGCAGTGAAGAGGCAGCAGGTGCGTCCACTCACTCAGGTGCGTTGATGACCTGCGGAGCCGGGAAACAGATGAAGAACCTCCCACAGAAAGGGAGGGGGAGCACGCTCACCTGACAATCACAGTGCCCCCATTACCCAAGGGGCGCCTCCTGGTGACACACTGGGGTTGTTGGGATGAGCCCGGTGAAAGGCTCGGACCATCCCCTTGTCATGGAAGTTGGCACCAGGGATCCATGATCTCTCTTCCGCTCCGTAGCCTTCCCAATGGACCAGGTATTGCAAGCCCCGGTCCCAGTGGCGGACGTCCAGGATCCTCTGTACGGTGTAGGTGGTCTGGCCGTCGAGGACCCAGGGAGGAAGAAAGGCTCTGGGGGGGAGGGGGGACAGAGAGGACTGGCAGAGAGGGGTTTGATCTTGGAGACATGGAATGTGGGGTGGATGTGGAGTGTCGGCGGCAGTTTCAAACGGACCGTCACATCATTGATGATCCTTGAGATGGTAAAGGGACCAAGGAAGTGAGGTGACAGCTTCCTAGACTTCGTCTTCAAAGGAATCTGGTCTGGCGACAACCACACACTCTAACCGACTGCATATGTGGGCGCCGGGGCCCGCTTGCAGTCCATGTACTGGCGATCTTGTTCAGCCATGCGGAGAAGGGCAGCCCGGATGGACCTCCACAACTGGCAGCAGTGGCTAGCATGGGCCCCCACAGATGGCATGGCAACATCCCTCTCCACCATAGGCAGCAGAGGGGGAGTGTAGCCCATAGATGCCTCAAATGGTGTTACTCCGGTGGCTGAGGAGACAGCAGAATTGTGAGCATACTCCACCCAGATCAGATGGGAGCTCCAGGTGGACGGGTTACAGGAAGCCACACATCTCAGAGCGGCCTCCAGAGACTGGTTAGCACTCTCAGCTTGCCCGTTGCTCTGAGGGCGATAACCGGAGGTGAGACTGACCATGGTGCCCAGGGAGCGGCAGAAAGACTTCCATACTTGGGAGGTGAATTGGGGGCCCGATCAGACACAATGTCCAAGGGAATTCCATGAAGAAGGATAACATGAATGGTGAGTAAATTAGCAGTCTCAGAGGCAGAGGGCAATTTGGGGAGAGGCAGCAAATGGATGGCTTTGGAGAAGCGATCTATAATGGTGAGAATGACAGTGTTGCCCTGTGAGGGAGGGAGGCCTGTCACCAAGTCCATTGCAATGTGAGACCAGGGGCGACTGGGAACTGGCAGGGGATGCAGGAGACCAGCAGGAGGTGACGAGTCAGACTTGTTCATGGCGCATACTTGACAGGCTTTTACATAGTTGCAAATGTCCGTCCGCAGCGTAGGCTACCAAAATACCCACCGCACCAGCTCGACAGTGCGGGATATGCCGGGATGACAGGCAAAGTGGCTGGTGTGTCCCCACCAAATGGCGTCACTGCGTAGAGTAGAAGGGACAAACAAGCGATCACTGAGGCCTCTCCCTGGCTTGGGTTCCATGGACTGAGCCTGCCGGACCAACTGCTCAATCTCCCAAGACAGGGTGCCAACAATGCACGAAAAGGACACAACAGACTCAGGAGGAGAAGAGGAAGATGATTGATGGAAGGCAAACTGGCGAGAGAGAGCGTCAGGCTTAATGCTGCGTGACCCAGGCCGATAGGTGATAATGAGATTAAACCTGAAGAAAAATAAGGCCCAATGGGCCTGGCTAGAATTAAGCCTGAGGGCCGACCTTAAGTACTCTAAATTTTTATGGTCAGTTCACACAATGACGGGGTAAATGGCTCCCTTCAGCCAGCACCTCCACTCCTCCAGTGCCAACTTAATGGCCAGCAGCTCTCAATCTCCTACGTCGTAGTTCCTCTCGACCGGGGTCAACTACCGAGAGAAATATGTGCATGGGTGGAGCTTCTGATCAGAGGCTGGACGCTGCGGGAGGACAGCGCCCACCCCCGAATCAGGAGCATCTACCTCTACAACTAACTGAAGCTGAGGGTCAACCTGTGCCAGGTTGGGCATATTGGAAAATGAGGCCTTCAACTCGGCGAAAGCCTGCTCTGCTGCCTCAGACCACTTAAAGAGGACTTTTGTCGAGGTCAGCTGAGTCAGGGGCTGAGCAACCTTACTGTAGTTTCTGATGAACCTACAATAAAAATTAACAAAGCCCAAAAAATGTTGGAGGTGTTTCCTAGATTGAGGAGTAGGCCAATCAAGCACCGCCTTGACTTTGGCCTGGTCGGCCCTCAGTTCACCTTCGGCTACAATAAAGCCCAGGAAGGAAGTGGAGCGGGTGGAAAACTCACACTTTTCAGCTTTCACAAAGAGCTGATTCTCCAGAAGCTGTTGTAACAGCTTGGACGTGGACTGTGTGTTCCTCCGGCATGCGGGAAAATATCAAAATGTCATCCAGGTACACGAAGACAAATTGGTTCACCATATCATGGAGGACATTGTCTATCATATGCTGGAAGATGGCGGGGGCATTGGTAAGCCTGAAGGGCATCACGAGATATTCAAAATGCCCCAAGTTCCATTCATCCCCCTCGCATATACAAACCAAATGGTACGCGTTGTGTAAATCGAGCTTGGTGAAAACCCGCTCATGCTGAAGAAGCTCAAATGCAGAATTGATCAGGGACAAAGGATCAATTCTATCTATCATTGAAGGATCAATCTATCTTTAATGGTTATAGCGTTAAGCTTGAGATAGTCAATGCTGGGACGCAGGGATATGTCCTTCTTCCCGACAAAGAAAACCCCCGCCCTGAGTGGAGCCTAAGAGGGCCGAATAAGACTGACGTTCAGGGAGTCCTTGCTATAACGTTTCATCGCCTCCCTCTCCAGCCCAGAAAGGCTGTAGAGCCGGCTGGATGGCAACCGTGCACCCGGGAGGAGGTCTATAGCACAGTTGTAGGAGCGGTGAGGTGGTAGAGAGAGCCCTGGACTTGCTAAAGATTTCCCCAAGGTCATGGTAGCCCTCGGGCACAAGGATGAGGTCCGGCGGCTCTGCCAGAGGAGAGGAGATGGGGAGCAAAGGAGGACAAGTGGCCGAACTGAGACAGGAGGATAAACAAAAGGGGCTCCAAGAAGAGATGGAGTTCTGCACCCAATTGATAATAGGATTATGCTTTTGGAGCCATTGGTAACCCAGGACCACCGAGGAGGATGAACTAGGGAGAACGAACAAAGAAAGACACTCCCAGTGGTTCCCGGAAAGAAGGACAGATACTGGCTCAGTGCCATCGGTAATGGAGGCTAGCTTACAGCCCGATAGTGCTGCTACGTTTAACGGATCAAGGTTCAAGGTTCAAGGTGACTTTATTAATACCAGTAGGTAGATTCTTTATAGATACTCGGAGGTGGTAGTTAAACAGTGGGAATCCCTATGTCCTGCACTAGCCACAAAGAAATAAAGTTTTGTTTGGCCCCTGAATTAGTTAACGCTGAGACCTTCTTCTCAGCCCCCGGTAACTGGATGAAAGCTAGGAGTGAAAAGTTACCGGGATGATTGATGGAAGAACTGCCTGCCAGATCCCCCACAACTACTGAAGGGCTGCATCTTTTGGCTTCACCGGACAATTTGGTAGTTTGTGCTCCATAGAGCCGCAATACATGCAAGCGCCGGCCTTCCTCCGGTGCTGGTGCTCCTCCAGGGTTAAATTCAGCAAGGCTCTTAGCCAGGGAAGGGGGCGGCACACGAGGAGGCCAAACTGAAGAAGGCCTTCTGCTCCTTCACGCATTCGCAGTACCGGTTATCTAGACTAACGGCTTGCTCGAAAGAGGAGGGGCTCCTATGAACAGCCAGGTCATCACATAGGTTGGAATTCAGACCCAGGAGGAAGGCATTGCGTAAGGCAACATCATTCCACCCGGAGTCTGCCGCGGTGACCCGGAACTCCACAGAGAAATCAGCAGCAGACCGATTCCCCTGTCAGAGCAACATAAGCTGGCTCATGATGTTCCCCTAGCTCTCCAAATGATCGAACGCCTGGGAGAACTCCTGCACAAACTGTTCAAAAGAATAACTGGGGCCCTCGGGCTGCCAAGAATGGACTGAGCCCAGTACAGCGCCCAGTCCCGGAGCAGGAGGGTCATGAAATGTATTTTATATGTGTCGTCTGGGTACTTCCTGCCCACTTGCCACAGATAAAGACGAATGTGGAGCAGAAATCCCTTATATTCCCCCATCTCCCCCGCGTACGGGGCAGGTGAAGGAACCGTGATGGTCTGGTGGGTGGTGGTGACCGCTGGAGCAGTGGGTGGAGAGGGAGGACCCAGACAAGACAGATGGCAAAGGTGGTTAACTGTTGCATAATCATTTGCAATTGCTCGGTGAGCACAGCCACCTTTCACTCTGTGGCGTCTAACTGGACGAGCATGGAGTGCTCCCCTGACGTAGCACCTGCTGAGTCTCGGAGATGGCTGGACCGTTCTGTCATGATTAGTAACTAGAGGCTCACGTGCGAGGCAACCAACACCAGAGAAAGACACTCAGACGCGGAAAAACATTTAAAGCACAATTTATTGAAAACACACTAAAGTAAAGAAAACGGCACACGCCGGAGAATCACACAGCCTGCAGGGGAGAGAACAAGAGCTGGTTAGATGTGAGGAGTTAATCTGGGAATAAAGGGACGTGTGCAGAGGAGTTCTTATGAGTATGGAGCAGAGGACCCGGCAGTGAAACCCAGCAGAGAGTTAGAGGAACCAGCAGGACAGAGCTGGTGGAAGGAGAGGAATAGGAGTGGAGCTGGGGGAGAGTATGACCGGGTGGAGAAGGCAATCCTCGGAGGAGGTGATGAAGAAGGCAGGTGAGTGCACTGCAATCCCGGGGACACACCACTGAGATGGCAGCAACCTGGGAAAAGAGGAGGAGAAGGAAAATTAGGCTTGAGTTTCAGTAATAATTCTTGACCTCAATTCAAGGCAGCAGTACCCAACGGTCCAGCGCCGACACAATCACAAACTGGTCCTTATAAGCGCTGGCAGGGAAGAGGCAGCAGGTGCATCCACTCCCTCAGGTGCGTTGATGACCTGCGGAGCCGGAAAACAGATGTACAACCTCCCACAGAAAGGGAGGGGGAGTGCGCTCACCCGATCATCACACAGAGACCTTGGCAGTCTGATCCCAGGTTTCCTAAACTGGCTTTTGGGACTTGGAATTTATCCCTGCCGTGTCTTTCTGATTCTCATTATGTGATTACACTGGTCAACACCAAATTTATTGTCTAAGGTTTTTTTAGCTGATTTAGGACAATTTTGATGTGCTGAATCCAAAAATCACATTGGTTTTGCTCAATCAGGTCAACTTTTTGAATTATGGCCACATGTTATTTTATACATTTTTATTTACATGTACGGGTATTTTTGCTTTATATGGTGCAGAATTCTTTTTTATGTCTTGAAATTCTCTGAATTTTGAACAATGATGACGTAACGTTCAATTTACATGTACTTACCTTTGTATAAAAGTAAGTGCATGCACAGTACTAAGTAAGTAGAAGTTTTTACTTAGCACCTGATCAAGAGAAACAGATGTCATTTTTGGATTCAGCGGTGCAAAATTGTCTTAAATCAGTTGAAAAAACACAGACAACTCACAAATAATTATTTTTGTAACCCTGTGTTATCTTACCTGCCTCAGCCTAAAGTTCAGTCATTGCGTTTATTTCCATTATCATGTCTCTTATGTTCCTGGCCGGTTTTGAGTTGTGACTGTTATCATTATTTGTCATGGTTATGTACTCCCTGGTCCTGTGTTCATGTATTTTGTGTAACCTCTGTTCCTGTTTACCCTTTGTCTCAGTCCCATATTTTCTGTATCTGTTGTCATGCCCTGCTGTTTCTGATTGCCCCCAGCTGTCTTGTGTCCTGTTAATAGTTCCTTCCCCTCTATATGTGAGTCTGTGCTTTGTTCTGTAAGAGGTCATTGTCTATCCTGTTGTTCATCCTGTCATGCTCCCCGTGTGTTCCCTGGTTTTTCTCTGCAATTTTTGCCACGAGTGACTCTTCAGTTTAT
Organism: Pholidichthys leucotaenia; assembly: GCA_020510985.1. Taxonomy (NCBI): domain Eukaryota; kingdom Metazoa; phylum Chordata; class Actinopteri; order Cichliformes; family Pholidichthyidae; genus Pholidichthys; species Pholidichthys leucotaenia. The sequence continues at coordinate 104,057,119 of CM035846.1, forward strand.
TTCAGCCCTCATGCTGTGTTTTTGTTGCCCCAGAGTTTCTGTTAATAAATTATCATTTTCGCACCATCATCCTGCCTGCACCATGAGTCCTTCTGATAAACCTTCATCTGCTGGGAGAGCAGATTTTGACAGATGCATCTCCTGTTTCTATGGGGAATTAGTGAAAAGTAAAGCGCTGCACACTCCTTGTTCATTCATTTATTCCCCTAAAAATAAACACATTAATGCCTAATAAGTCTGTGATGAAAACGACCCCCCCCCCCGCACCGCGCATCGCATTGGAACACACTGGCACACATGCTTCCTGTTCATTCATTCATTCCCCTAAAAAAAAAATCATAAATTAATGCCTAATCTATAGACTCCAATGGTAAGTCTGCAATTACAATGAAAGTGTGGATGGAATAAAAAAAAAAAAAACTAGTGTGTGATCATCATATAATTAAAATGACGGGCAATTATGACTGTTACAAGATCCCAGCACATGCTGTTTCCTGAGCTCCGGAGCTGCGTGATGCCAAAACACACCACTGAAATATCATTAAACTTTGTGTTTCTGATGATAGACCTCCTTTTTCCTGATCAAAAGTGGATTCTCATGGAATGCACTATAATAGTAATGCGCATTAGATTGATCACCGCCACACCTCTTTGAAATGAGGCGCCTCCTCCGAGTGCATAGCAGGTGCACTGTCTACTGGTAATTTGTCGGTGTGACACAAGGCATAAAAAACAGACAATGCGCTGACAGAAACTAACAAAAACACTGGCACACGGGGGAAAGTCTGTCAGAAAAATGTGAAGATGACTGTCAAAATAGGGCCTTTTAAGTTGGCTCTTTCCATATCCATTATTATCGTAAGTATCCTCGTGTTTGGTTTATTTAGTAATGTTTCTGTGATTATTCCCCATTTACTCTTAGTCCTTAAGTCTGCTCTTATTTTGAAGTACTTCCTGTTTTGCTCCCCTCCAGTCTTATTGTGTTAGCTCCCCACTCTTGTTTACTGTTATGATCTTATACTTTACTTCTTAGCTTCATAATCAGTGTCAGTTGTTCCTCATTTTGTTAATCACTGAGTTCAATATTTAAATGGCCCCATTTTTTTTTTCTCCCTGTGACAATCTAAAACGTCATTCTTCCCCTGTTTGTATGTTGATGCTTCCTTCAACAACTACTTGTAAGTTTTCAGCTTTGAGGCTTATTTTGTGTTTTTCAGCACTCAAGCTGTATTGTTTTGGTAATAAATTATGGCAACAAATCATCTTGCGCTTGAGTGTGCCTCTTTACCCCGAAGGGGAAAACGTGATACATCTGTGTTTAAATTAGATTTTAGCAGACAGGAAAAAAGGGAGGCGGTGCTTCAGGTAACACACTGCATGGTTTGAATACACTTCTAGTAGCATTATAATAAAATGGCCAAAATACAGGCAACTTTACTAAATTTCTTTAAACCTCAGGGGCCAACACTTTTAGTAGGTGTAGCTCAACAGTGTGAAGAATCCCACTGGAGACTGAACTAGCGACACTGGAGGAAATGGGTAATGTTAGCATACCTGTTGCTAGCAGATAACGGTGGAAAGTAATGTAGCAAATTTATTCCTGAAGGACTGAGCGACCTCTGGTCTGTGTACCAGAGTATGAAAGGCCATTTGATGAAGATAAGAAGAATTTGTATTATTATTGTCTATTGTTTCTTAATTTTGATGGTGGCTACTGGTTAGTGTGGTTAACTGTATATCCAAGCTAGGGCACATATTTGTCATTAGATTGTGTCGGCTGCTTGTTGTTTTTTTGTTTTGTTTTTTTTTTCCTGGTTCTAAATCAAAAATTCAGCCCTAGGAGAGAAATAGCAAGCAAGCTTTGCAAACTGTTATTGGATGTCTCTGTGCATCCCCTCCTGCTTATTTTGAGTGGATATAATACTCTGATTCCTGCATCTTTAAAAATATTGCTCTGTTTGTGGAAAAAAAAAGGTGTTGTTTAGGTTTATTTCTTTGGAAAAACTAACACTTGGGAAGCAAAATTTCTTTCTTCTTTGTGTGTTTAATAGTTTTTGTATCTTTTGGTATTCTGTTCATTTATTTTGTATTTATGTAATGTGCTGAGCTATGAGAGCATCTCCCTGGTTGTGTTCCTGCACTTTACTAATTAATATACGTATACTACTCACAAAAAGTTAGGGATACTCAGCTTTCTGCTGAAACTTCAGGATGAAAATTTAATGGTACAATGATAAGCTGATACTACCTGAATAACATCCTTAATCCAATCGTTGTGCCCCTGCATGAACAACACAGGCCTAATTTCATCTTCATGGATGACAATGCTCCTGTTCAACAAGGTTGCATCATTAGGGAACGGCTGCTGGGGGCTGGGGTACATCAAATGGAGTGGCCTGCACTTTCTCCAGACCTGAATCCCATAGAAAACCTATGGGATCAGCTGAGTTGCCATGCACCCCACAATCTCAACGACCTGAGGGCCACCCTCCATGAAGAGTGAAATGCCATGCCTCAGCAGACAATAAGTCGACTTGTGAACATCATGAGGCATTGTTGTCAAGCTGTAATTGATGCTCAAGGACACATGACAAGTTATTGAGACATTGAGATTTTTTGTTGTGGTATACCTACCACTGTTGTTGGTTTTTGTTTCAATAAATTGTTTGAGATGAGGGTATCACCATTGCATGCTTCTACTTAAATGCCCTAATTTCATGATATAATATCAGAGTAGCGTGACCTTTTTACATTTTCCATAAATTTCACCCAAAAGCCAAATATTCCTAACTTTTTGTGAGTAGTGTATGTATGTAGTGTATGTACCGGAGTGGTGGCTCAGTTGGTAGAGCATCCGCCCCACACCCGGGAGGCAGGGGTTCAAATCCCGGCCGGGTCATGCCAAAGACCATATAAAAGTGGAACTTCCTGCCGTCCAGCTTGGTGCTCAGCAATAAATGGAATGGAGGAGGGAACTCTGTGGCGGCGTCTTGCATGGCAGCGGCCCTCTGATTCTGCACCTGGGGTGTGTGTAATTTACACTGTAGATAGGTAAAGCACAATCTCGTTCTGCTGTACATGATTGGTTGTACGGTTGAATGACAATAAGGGTGATTTAATTTAATGTCCATGTATGTCAATATTTACTCTTGAGAAAATTTTCTATTTATTGCCCCGCCCCCCCCCAACAATGAAATGAAATACATACCTGCCCGTTTGTGAATGACACTATTCCCATGCATCACAAAGCACAAGACAAGATTTTTTTGATGGTTGCTTTCTTTTAGGGAGTTGGTCTGTGCTTTGGTGTATTCATACTTGCCAATAACACTTAACAAGCGACATGGTTAAAACCAGCCATAAAGTTAAGCTGCAACATTGTTCTGTGGCAGAAGAACAGGAGAAACTGTGGTGTCATTAAAGCAAAGAAATGTGTTGGTTTTATATGTCATGAGGCTCCAGAAACTAACAAACAGATCTGTATTTTTATGCAGTGGGGCTAGTATTCCATTAACTCTCCAATTCAACTGATGTATATACAGTTGAATTAAATATATATTTGGTTCTAAAATAAAACAATACTCAGTGTAATTGCTCTTTTCATTACAGCTCAATGTTAAAGTCAGTACCGTATGTGTTTGCACCATATATTTTGTTCTAAAAGCAGTCTTTTTCCTCACAAGTGTGTGTCTATTTTTTGTCTGAGGGTGGGGTCAGTAAAAGGCTGCATAGGGTATACTTGTCTTTGAAGGTGGACGGCTGTAGTCATTTTATGGTCAGACTGTTACTCAGTGGAAATGAGAAGAGATTAGTTTAATGTGTGATATCACAAATGCAAAGTTTTATAACACCACCTTAAATACATTTCTGTAAACTTAAGGAATATTTTAATAACTTTCAAAGCAATAAAAAAAGACTTCTGATGTCTAATTCCTCTGATAAGATTTTCAACAAAAAGGCCTCTGCAGAACTAGTCATACAGTATGAGTGGACTGGCCATCTATAGACTGGTTCTGTGGAGTGGAATTAATCTCAGAATACCAATAGATCTGAAAACCATGACTGGAAAAACCAAAAAACTGCTAAAGTGTACAGTAGGGCTGCAAAATGAATCAAATTTTGATTGTGATCATGATTTTGGCTGCCACGATTATATTAACGTGATCGTCAGCGATATTAACATTTAAAATGTGGGCTCTGCTGCATATCAGATCAAGCATTTTCTGAACCAACAGCCAGCCAACCACCAGGTGGCGAACACACATTAGGGCAACATTAAGCTGCAGAACTGAAAAGTGAGCGCACTCTGTAGAAGCAGCCTTAAGTTTTCAATAGCGGACTGGTGTGATGGTGAAACACAAACCAGATGTTGGGAGCAGAAGGTGACAGTATGGCAACACGTGGAGGTGAGGAGCTAGTGCCTCGAAAGGATCATCATCCATTTGTGGTGTTGGTGTTTGACACCTTATTGTGAAGTGCAGTGTAGTGGCGGGCACTTCCTGTTCCGCCACTGCACCTCCCTATAAATAGCAGCGGGCATCCATGATGCGGCCTTTTCAACCGGTGCCCTCTGCCTGGTGTCTACTGTGTGTCTGCTGTTAATAGCAACGTTCAATAAAGTTGTGTTCGTCCACCCATCTGGCCTCATCCTTTTTAGAGGTATTTTACCATACATAATATTTGGCGATCGAGGATTAACTAATGGAGGCGTGTATTACACCACTTCGCCCCTTCCTCGAGCTCCCAGGCAAGCCAGAGATGGTTTGAAACTTTCCAGACCTACATTACCAAGCTCGACCTGGGTAAGCTCAACAAGTTAAGAGCACGTGCGCAACTTGTTCACAACCTTGGGATTGAGGGCCAGCGTGTCCTGCGTGCACTCGGGGCTTCGGACTCTTTTGAAGATGTTGTCGAGTTGCTAGCAAGCCACTTTTATACCCTGGATAGCGTGACTGTCTGGAGGATTCGCTTTCGGCAGCGACATCAACATGTGGGTGAGCCTATACAGTGGGGTAAAAAAGTATTTAGTCAGCCACCAATTGTGCGAGTTCTCACACTTAAAAGATGAGAGAGGTCTCCAATTTTCATCATAGGTGTACCTCAACTATGAGAGACAAAATAAGAAAAAAAAATCCAGAAAATCACATTGAAGGATTTTTAGATAAGATAAGATAAGATAAGCCTTTATTAGTCCCACAACGGGGAAATTCCAGGATTGCAACAGCACAGGGATAGCAACACTCAGAGCAACAATCAGAAGGCAAGAAAAAAAACAAGCAAGCAAGAGCAGCTAATATACATATGTACATATTACTATAAAATATATATATATACACACACACACACACACAGTGCAGAGCATTGTAGCTGGATGGAATAAATATATGAATATATAAACACACAGTGCAGAGCATTGTAGCTAGATGGAATAAATATGTAAATATATAAACACCCACAGTACGGAGCATTGCAGCTAGGTGGAATAAATATGTAAGTATATAAACACACACAGTGCGGAGCATTGTAGCTAGATGGAATAAATATATAGATATATAAAAACACAGTGCGGAGCATTGTAGCTAGATGGAATAAATATATAGATATATAAATATGAACACACCCAGTGCTGAGCATTGTAGCTAGATGGAATAAATATGTAAATATATAAACACACACAGTGCAGAGCATTGTTGCTAGATGGGATGAAACAGCATAACCCTCTACTTAGTTATCCTACATGGTATGATTATGTGCCCATACATATTCTCACCCTCCATAGCGACCGGTATTTTCCTAGTTGTATGCCGGAGGGGACCATTGTGTAAGTCTATTGCATCTTTTGCATTTAAAAACTATTAGTTTGTTACGTCTTTTTGCTATCTCTGCAAGCAGCCCTGCTTAGGTTGTACAGTCTGACAGCCGTTGGTAGGAAGGACCTACGAAACCTCTCGGTTGCGCACCTGGGATGATGTAGTCTGCTGCTAAATGAGCTCCTCAGTGCATCCAGTACGTCCTGCATAGGGTGGAACTCGGACTCCAGCAGAGATGACAGTTTAGCCACCGTCCTTCTCTCTCCTATCTCCTCCACCGGATCAAGGCGCTGCCCCAGGACAGAGCTAGCTTTCTTAATCAGTTTGTTCAGTCTCTTCCTATCGGCTGCTGTAATGCCACTGCCCCAGCAGACCACTCCAAAAGTGATGGCTGATGCCACCACCGTGTCATAGAATGTCTTCAGCAGCGCCCCTTGTACACCAAAAGACCTGAGTCTCCTCAGCAGGAACAGCCTGCGCTGTCCCTTCTTGTAGAGTGCGTCAGTATTGTGTGACCAGTCTAGTTTATTGTTCAGATGAACACCCAGGTACTTATAGGATGTCACCATCTCGATGTCTGTTCCCTGTATATTTACTGGTGCTGTGAGGGGCTGCCCATGCCTGCGGCAGTCCACCACCAGCTCCTTAGTTTTCCTTGCGTTGATCTGGAGGCAGTTCCGATGGCACCAGTCTACGAAGTCCTGGATAAGCCCTCTGTACTCAGCTTCATCTCCATTGGAGATGAGGCCAACAATCGCAGAGTCATCAGAGAACTTCTGTAGATGGCAGTGTGTTGTGTTGTGTGAGAAGTCCGCAGTATAAAGAGTGAACAGGAAGGGAGCCAGCACCGTTCCCTGGGGGGCCCCCGTGCTACTGATGATCGTGTCGGACACACAGTCCCGGGTTCTCACAAACTGAGGCCGGTTCGTGAAGTAGTCCAGGATCCATGATGACAGGTGCTGGTCCACCCCTGCGCACAGCAGCTTGTCCTTCAGGATCATCGGTTGGATGGTGTTGAAAGCACTGGAGAAGTCAAAGAACATGATCCTCACCATATTCCCGGGCTTCTCCAGGTGGGACAGAGAACGGTGAAGGAGGAAGATCACCGCATCCTCCACCCCAATGCCATGCTGGTAGGCGAACTGGAGTGGATCCATCGCTGGTTCCACCAGGGGGCGGAGGTGAGCAAGGAGCAGTCTCTCCAGGGTCTTCATCAAGTGGGACGTCAAGGCCACCGGTCTGTAGCTGTTCAGGTCTTTGGGGTGGGAAGTTTTTGGTACAGGTACCACATAAGATGTTTTCCACAGCTGTGGTACCCTCCCCAGCTTCAGGCTCAGGTTGAAGATGTACGTCACAATCCCACACAGCTGGTCTGCACAGGACTTGAGGAGCTTTGCGCTGATGCCGTCCGGTCCCAACGCCTTCCTCGCCTTGATCTTCCTCAGCTCCGTCCTCACCTGGGTCCTGGTCAGGGTCAGGATGGGGGGCTGTGTGTTGGGGGTGGGGGGGGTGTTGGTGGAGTGGGGAGTGGGCAGCAGGACTTGATTTCTTTAGAGGCAGCAGTGGTTGTTGTGCAGTCAGGGGGGAGGGCGGTTGGTCAAACCTATTGAAAAACAGATTCAGGTTGTTCGCCCACTCCCTGCCCCCCGTGGCCTGGGGGGAGGTATTCTGGAGCCCAGAGATGGTGTTGAGGTTTCTCCAGACCCCGCTGATGTCGCTCTGTTGCAACTTGTCCTCCATCTTCTTCCTGAAGCTGTCCTTGCCTTCTCTGATCTTTCTCCTCAGCTCCCTCTGTACGGACTTCAACATCTCCCTGTTCCCCGACCTGAAGATCCTCTTCTTCTCTCTCAGAAGTGTTTTAATCTCAGGGTTGATCCAGGGTTTGTTGTTTGAGCAACACCGTATGGTCTTGGTGTGAACGGATTTGTCCACACAGAAGCTGAGGTAGCCCGTGAAGGTGTGAAAAGGCCATCAATGTCCTCACCATGTGGATCGCAGAGCTGCTTCCAGGCGGTGGCTTCAAAACAGCCTTTTAGAGTGTCCATTGTCTCCTCAGACCATATCTCCACTGTGCGCATGGCCGGACGTTGTCTGTGCACTAGGGGTTTGTACACCAGCCGGAGATGAACCAAGTTGTGATCCGATCTCCCGAGTGGGGGGAGTTGTAATGAGGTGTACGCCTCCTTAGTGTTTGCGTAGAATAAGTCCAGTGTTTTATTGTCTCTAGTGTGGCATGTGACATACTGGGTGAACGTGGGTAGAATGGGAGACAGTGAAACATGGTTGAAATCGCCTGAGATGAGGAGAAGAGCATCTGGGTGTTCTGTCTGCAGCCTGCTGGTTACTGAATGGATGACGTCACGCGCTGTCCCAGCGTTCGCCATCGGATTTGCATAAACAACAATGCAGATCACGTGTGAGTGTTCTCTCGGGAGATATGTAGGCCTCATGCTAACAGCTAGCAACTCAGTGTCTTTGCTGCAGTGTCGTTGTTTAACAGTGATATGTCCCGGTCTGCACCAGTTGTTGTTAACATACATTATCACTCCACCGCCCCTAGCTTTGCCACTGTCTGGTGTTCGGTCAGCCCGTATCATGTGGAAACCCTCCAGCTCAATGTTAGCATCTGCTGCTAGTTCAGTTAGCCACGTCTCAGTAAACAAAAGGAGAGAGCACTCGCGATATGTGCTATCATAACGGCAGATAGCCGCTAGCTCATCTGCCTTTTTAATGAATTAATTGGTAAATTCCTCAGTAAAATAAGTATTTGGTCAATAACAAAAGTTCATCTCAATACTTTGTTAAATACCCTTTGTTGGCAATGACAGAGGTCAAACATTTTCTGTAAGTTTTCACAAGGTTTTCACACACTGTTGCTGGTATTTTGGCCCATTCCTCCATGCAGATCTCCTCTAGAGCAGTGATGTTTTGGGGCTGTCACTGGGCAACACAGACTTTCAACTCCCTCCAAAGATTTTCTATGGGGTTGAGATCTGGAGACTGGCTAGGCCACTCAAGGACCTTGAAATGCTTCTTACGAAGCCACTCCTTCGTTGCCCGGGTGGTGTGTTTGGGATCATTGTCATGCTAAAAGACCCAGCCATGTTTCATCTTCAATGCCCTTGCTGGTGGAAGGAGGTTTTCACTCAAAATCTCATGATACATGGCCCCATTCATTCTTTCCTTTACATGGATCAGTCGTCCTGGTCCCTTTGCAGAAAAACAGCCCCAAAGTATGATGTTTCCACCCCCATGCTTCACAGTAGGTATGGTGTTCTTTCTCCTCCAAACCCGACAAGTTGAGTTTTTACCAAAAAGTTCTATTTTGGTTTCATCTGACCATATGACATTCTCCCAATCCTCTTCTGGATCATCCAAATGCTCTCTAGCAAACTTCAGATGGGCCTGGACATGTACTGGCTTAAACAGGGGGACACGTCTGGCACTGCAGGATTTGAGTCCCTGGTGGCGTAGTGTGTTTCTGATGTAGCCTTTGTTACTTTGGTCCCAGCTGTCTGCAGGTCATTCACTAGGTCCCCCCATGTGGTTCTGGGATTTTTGCTCACCGTTCTCGTGATAATTTTGACCCCACGGGGTGAGATCTTGCGTGGAGGTCCAGATCGAGGGAGATTATCAGTGGTCTTGTGTGTCTTCCATTTTCTAATAATTGCTCCCATAGTTGATTTCTTCACACCAAGCTGCTTACCTATTGCAGATTCAGTCTTCCCAGCCTGGTGCAGGCCCACAATTTTGTTTCTGGTGTCCTTTGACAGCTCTTTGGTCTTGGCCATAGTGGAGTTTGGAGTCTGACTGTTTGAGGTTGTGGACAGGTGTCTTTTATACTGATAATGAGTTCAAACAGGTGCCATTAATACGGGTAACTAGTGGAGGACAGAGGAGCCTCTTAAAGAAGAAGTTACAGGTCTGTGAGAGCCAGAAATCTTGCTTGTTTGTTGGTGACCAAATACTTATTTTACCGAGGAATTTACCAATTAATTCATTAAAAATCCTTCAATGTGATTTTCTGGATTTTTTTTTTCTCATTTTGTCTCTGATAGTTGAGGTATACCTATGATGAAAATTGGAGACCTCTCTCATCTTTTAAGTGGGAGAATTTGCACAATTGGTGGCTGACTAATACTTTTTTGCCCCACTGTACATCAGTTTGTCGCCGACTTGAGGCAGTTAGTTAGCGAGTGTCGTTCTGGGCCACTGGAGGATGAATTGGTACGTGACCAGCTTGCGGAGCACACAAGTAGCACCGCTATACAGTCTAGGCTACTCACAGCGCCGAGTGACCTAATGCTAGCCAGGGCTGTCAAGCTAGGTCTCCAGTTGGAGGCTGCAGACAAGCTAGCTTTGGAGCTAAACTGGTGCCAGTCACAACGGCTGCCGGAGCCTCCCGCCGCAGCAAATGTAGCGGACTAGGATAGCGAGGATAGCTTGGACGATGACACTATGGAAGCCAATGCTGTCAGCTGAAGGTCTGCCCTGGTAAAACCCCTTTGCAAGGATTGCAGGTCCGCGATGCACCAAAATAAGGCTAAGGACTGCCCGGCTAGAGGGAAGCGTTGTAGCAGATGTGGACGCTTGAACCATTATGCTAGAGTGTGCCATCTGTCCGAGCCGGAGAGCCCACAGAAGAAATCACTTCGCCTGCCCCCGACAACTACCCATATGGTGTCTCCCAGTACCAATGGGTACACCTTCTGTGCAGTGGAACTGGACGGCGTGGCGGTACCGCTGTTGCTCGACATGGGGGTGGAGGGGTCGTTGCTGAATTGGGCCACGGTGAGACGGTTTTTCCCTCACTACAAAGTAAGAGGTAACCCAGCACCGCATTATGGTTATGGAGGTGGCAGGCTGCGTACAGTTGGGACAATGGAGTAAATGGTTCGGTATAAGTCTGCGTTGATGGCTGACTTTATGTTCCACGTGACAACCCGAGGCGACAACATCGTGGGCTGTGACTTGTTTTACAGACTGGGTTTCACCATTAAAGATGATGCTGGGGAAGAATGATCAGGTTGTGGCCAATGGAACTCTCCGGTTACGGTTGTCGATGATGACATTGTGTGGGACGAAGAACTAACTTACACCACGGCGGTCAAACAGGACCAGGCTCACTCAGGTTTGGTACAGGAGGATCTCAGTGCCGGTGCTCGGGAAACAGTAGAGGGGGATACCGAGCACAGCGGCGAGGCGCCTGTGTTGGCGAGTGACGCCGATGTGCTAGCCCCAGATTCTTCCGGAGCTTAGCCACAGAGGGATGGAGGATCTGCAGCTACAATCGCAACCGCTACAAAGGCTTCAGAAGAGGACGGGGCCAGACCGACGAGCACAGGAAAACCGCATGCTCAGCAGTACCATGTCAGGCTGAGCCAAGCCCCTCTTAGGGTTATGGACTTGGTTCGGGTTCGAGGAGAGGAACGTCCATGGTGAACATGGGCCAGACGACAGCCAGCGAAACATCAGGATTGTCTGCGCATAGTGGCTAAACTGGACACAGGCACACCAATCAGCTTTGACGTGTCCGGGAAGAGGCTTCTGGTGACGTGGCTGGACGAGAGCAGGAGTCGGTGGTGATGAGGAGAGGCGCTTTCATCTGGGAGATCAGCCATTGTCCCGAGGGCCTGCTGCTTCCAGGGGCGTGCTTTCTGAGGGGCTGCCCTGGGCCCCCCCAAGCTGGTTCTGCTCCTCCTGCTCAAGGAACAGTGCTGTAAATTTTGTGTTAATAGTTCTGATGTTCAAATGTTTATGTATATTGTAAAATGGGATTGTTTTGTGTGTTTTCATTAGTTTAGGAACACGGCAATGATTTTAGTTTATTACTGGACTTTTCTTTTAATTTATCAGGTGGCAGAATAATCCACCGTGCTGTGTGGGCAGAATCAGAATCAGAATCAGAATCAGAAAAAGATTTATTGCCAAGTACATTAATAGATCACTGATAACATACGAGAGAATTTGACTTGACACAGTAATGAACCTGCATTTCCATGCCGCGGCGCATCTGCAACGCGCCTATCAGCAGGAGGGTACAGGTCGCTTAAGATGATACAATAGGAAGGAGCAAAAAAATCATTGATTCAAAATACTGGTTACATACTTAATCAATATTAAGAGTTCAAGGGAAAAAAAAGCTCATGCACATATATTCGCTACACACAGAATTCACAGGACACAAGAGAGCAGTGTTGTCTTTATTCAGTTCATGGATCAATGTGTGTGCGGTGTTGAGCAGTGTTGATGATAATAAGAGAGACCCAAGGACCCTTGGCAGAAGATGTTTTGTCTGTCTGGCGCCAGTCTTATCTGGCGCTGCAGCTGGCTGTCCAAGGCCTTGTGCTCATGATTTTGAAAAAACACAGTCTGCAGACAGCCAGGAGGAATTTTCATGGGGAATAATAATGCCAAATAGGACTGATCACAGAGAAGACTTGTATTTCTTCTGTAGATTCAGTACATTAATCCTTCATTGCGCAGCTTTGAATTCGTCGTGGAAAGACCTGAGCGAACCCATGATGTAATCCACCTTACGAGACAGTTCTCCAGTAGTCGCTATCAGGGTCTTCTCCAGTTTTTCAATTTGTTGGATGCACCTCGCCTGGCCAGCATTTTGATAGGTTGAATCCATCTTCAGCAATTTGCGGTAAACCAAGACAATTCCCGTCCCAATCAGAATTATCCCAATCACCAAGATTACGAAGATAAACAAATCTTCAATATCTTCGATAGAGAGATTAGAGAGACACAGCATTTTCCAATTACCTGTGTCACGTAAATAGCCCACTGGAGCCATTCCAGCGGGGCAGACAGCTTCCCCCGGAGCACTTTTCCTTGTTGAAAAAATAGTGTCAATTGTGTTCAAAGCCCAGCTTATTAACTCCATAATTTCTTTTCGGCGGTCGCAGTTGGACGCAGACAGACAACAGCAAGCTGGGATCCAGTAGTTAGGAGGGGAGGAAAAAGTCAGAGCAGGAGAGAAGAAAAAAGCGTCTACTCTCTTGGGAGGGCGGAAGTGCAGGACAGGGCAGGACGGGCAGGACGGTAGTCCACCTGTCCGCCCTATTTTAGGTTTTGTTGTGTGAATGTATTAGGCCATATAAATACATCAGTTTTCATTTTGCTAGTGCGTGATTCGGGTCCCATATTGGGGGGGGGGGGGGTAATTGAGTGATTGGTTTTGAACTTTTCTAAGGGGGGGGGGGGAAATGTGGTCTTGGTGTTTGACACCTTATTGTGAAGATCGGTGTAGTGGCAGGCACTTCCTTTTCCGTCACTGCACCGCCCTATAAATAGCAGAGGGCGTCCATGATGTGGCCTCTTTGACCGGTGTCCTCTGCCTGGTGTCTACCGTGCGTCTGCTGTTATTACCAACGTTCAATAAAGCTGTGTTTGTCCAGCCATCTGGCCTCATCCTTTATAGAGGTATTTTACCATACATAACACCATTGTCTAGACATGTTTTGGATTAAGGGCAAGTGATGCTGACTAAAAAGAAATTATATGCAAAGAGTGTCATAGAGCTGTGTCTGTGCCACAGGGCAACACAACAACCACCTGAAAAAATACCACAAACACAAGTATGATAAATGCATGAAGGCTAAAGCGAATGTCACTTCAGTAAATCCCAGTCTGTGTCCGGCACCGACCCAGGCAACCATAGTATCAACCCTGCACAGAGCTTCACCGTATCCATCTGCCTCCCAAAGACATGCTAAAGTAACTGATGCAATAGCATTTTATTTGGCCAAAGACATGTGTCCACTAATACTGTATGAACAACGAAGGCTTCAGAAACATGATCAAAACACTGGACAAGAAATATGTGATCCCCACTTGATTCTCCAAAGTTGCATTACCTGCACTGTATGAAAAATGCAGATGGATATCACAACTGTCGAGTACTTTGCAACTACAACTGGCCTATGGTCAAGCAGAATAATGGAGCCCTACCTGTCCCTGACAATTCACTACATTGATGGAGATTTTAAAATGAAGAGTCGATGCGTACAGATGCCGTTTTTCCCACAAGACCACAGAGGAGAAGCTATAGCCCACGGACTGAGGGAAGTGCAATCATCATGGAGCATACAGGAGGAGGAACTAGTCTGCATAACAACAGACAGTGGATCTTATGTCGTCAAGGCAAGTTCTCTAAATAAATGGATGAGGCTCCAGTGCTTTGGCCACAGGCTTCATCTAGCAATTGGTAAGTAGGATAAATTTAAAAAAAAAAATGTAATCTGTGTTTTTCCGAAAGTTAATGAATAATCGTGTTTAATAATTGTGATCTCAGTATTGAGCAAAATAATCGCAATCATCATTTTGGCCATAATCATGCAGCCCTAGTATACAGTGGTTAATGTGTAACTTTGAGTACTCTCAAAGTACTCCACTATACAGACAAATACCAACTGCAGACTCTATAGAGTAGCTTACTCTGAAATTGAAATCTTGGGAACTAGAGGCTCTATGAGGTCTTTAATATAAAATTAGGTCTGATCACTCAGGATTTTCTATGTAAGAAGAAGTCTTTAAAATAGAAGCATTAGAGGAAGCCTGTGAAGAGAAGCTGGGGAAACATTTCTGGTTGAATTGTTGAATGTGCATTTCTTTTCTAACCTGGTAAAAACAATTCTGATACAGTTTGGTCCCTTATAACAACAAGCCAGTGTCATGTCATATACAGCCTCACTGTGGCGAGTGATACAATATCATTGTGGGACACACTACGTAAGCCACAGGTCACCATCTATTGTTGTCCCAAACTAGAACATAGACTGTGGTAGCTACTATTGGAAAACCCCTTCTTTGTGTGGTTTTGCCAGATTGGTCTGTTATGGAAAATTGGGCCAAGAAACAATTGGACCATAGTGAACTGACTTTATCATAAGTTCTATGTACAGTACATATATTCTACAGTAGATATGCTGTCATATAGATTTAGTGTGTGATTTTGTCTTTTTCGGGCACCACCCTCAATGTGTCTCATTACTCATAATCATGTACTTTTTGTTTAAATATGTTTCACACTATTCTTAAGGGGAGAATAATGTTTCTTTTATACACTGTGGCAATATAGAGACTCATGTAAAATTCAAATAATGAGGTTGATGTATGTATCAATAAGTTTTTGACAGATGTTTTTTTTTTCTGTTTTGTTTTTGTTTTTTTTCTAAATTTGGATCACAGAAATTGTTATTTTCATCTCTGGCTTCCAGCTCAGTGTAAAATGATGGGGTGGGCAAATGAGAATAAAATTGACTTGAATAAAAGACAAAGGAGCTAAAGTGGCTTGTTTCAGACTAAGAACTGAGTGAGGGCCAAGGGGCTAACACCCATGATAAAACAAAACTTGTGCTGTTACTTTAGAGTTCATTAATTTCCTTCTTCTTTTTCTTCTTCTTTCGGTTGCTCGCTTTGGAGGTCACTACAGCCACACAGAGTTATTCCCAGTGAGAACAATGGCATCTTCAACTCTGCCACCTCCAGCACTGCCTCATGTCTTTTTGTCAGCAAGTCTCACTACTGTCTTGTAAATCTTCCCTTCCACTCAAGCTGCTACCCTTTTGCTGCAAATCACCAATGATATCACAACATAACAAAAATAATTTTTTTGTAAGTTGTCTGTGTTTTTTCAACTGATTTAAGACAATTTTGCACCGCTGAATCCAAAAATGACATCTGTTTCTCTTGCTCAGGTCAGGTTTTTATGCTAAGTTGTAAGCAGTTGTACAACAGTTGTTCTGCTGTACTGTAAAGGCGGTGCGGTGGCACAGTGGTTAGAACTGCGGCAGCACAGCAACTCTCAAAAATCAAATCAACCTTTAGTGTCATATTGCTGTACATACAACTGTAGTGCAGGCAAGATGAAATTACGTTTCTCTCGGCATCCATATACAGTGAGGCAAAAAAGTATTTAGTCAGCCACCAATTGTGCAAGTTCTCCCACTTAAAAGATGAGAGAGGTCTCCAATTTTCATCATAGGTATACCTCAACTATCAGAGACAAAATGAGAACAAAAAATCCAGAAAATCACATTGAAGGATTTTTAATGAATTAATTGGTAAATTCCTCAGTAAAATAAGTATTTGGTCACCTACAAACAAGCAAGATTTCTGGCTCTCACAGACCTGTAACTTCTTCTTTAAGAGGCTCCTCTGTCCTCCACTCGTTACCTGCATTAATGGTACCTGTTTGAACTCGTTATCAGTATAAAAGACACCTGTCCACAACCTCAAACAGTCAGACTCCAAACTCCACTATGGCCAAGACCAAAGAGCTGTCAAAGGACACCAGAAACAAAATTGTAGACCTGCACCAGGCTGGGAAGACTGAATGTGCAAAAGTTAAGCAGCTTGGTGTGAAGAAATCAACTGTGGGAGCAATTATTAGAAAATGGAAGACATACAAGACCACTGATAATCTCCCTCGATCAGGGGCTCCACGCAAGATCTCACCCCGTGGGGTCAAAATTATCACGAGAATGGTGAGCAAAAATCCCAGAACCACATGGGGGGACCTAGTGAATGACCTGCAGACAGCTGGGACCAAAGTAACAAAGGCTACATCAGAAACACACTACGCCGCCAGGGACTCAAATCCTGCAGTGCCAGACATGTCCCCCTGTTTAAGCCAGTACATGTCCAGGCTCGTCTGAAGTTTGCTAGAGAGCATTTGGATGATCCAGAAGAGGATTGGGAGAATGTCATATGGTCAGATGAAACCAAAATAGAACTTTTTGGTAAAAACTCAACTTGTCGTGTTGGGAGGAGAAAGAACACCATACCTAATGTGAAGCATGGGGGTGGAAACATCATATTTTGGGGCTGTTTTTCTGCAAAGGGACCAGGACGACTGATCCGTGTAAAGGAAAGAATGAATGGAGCCATGTATCGTGAAATTTTGAGTGAAAACCTCCTTCCACCAGCAAGGGCATTGAAGATGAAACATGGCTGGGTCTTTCAGCATGACAATGATCCCAAACACTACGCCCGGGTAACGAAGGCGTGGCTTCGTAAGAAGCATTTTAAGGTCCTGGAGTGGCCTAGCCAGTCTCCAGATCTCAACCCCATAGAAAATCTTTGGAGGGAGTTGAAAGTCTGTGTTGCCCAGCGACAGCCCCAAAACATCACTGCTCTAGAGGAGATCTGCATGGAGGAATGGGCCAAAATACCAGCAACAGTGTGTGAAAACCTTGTGAAAACTTACAGAAAACGTTTGACCTCTGTCATTGCCAACAAAGGGTATATAACAAAGTATTGAGATGAACTTTTGTTATTGACCTAACTTGCACAATTGGTGGCTGACTAAATACTTTTTTACCTCACTGTAAGTAAAAAAAAAAAAAAGGGAACATAATTTAAGACACACTCACACACACCCTCACCCCCCACCCCAACACAGCCATTCACACTTCCCTGAGACATACTTGAAAACTAACCAGGACTATAATATACAAACAAATAGTCTTCTGGTTCTGGTTCCGCCGGACCGGCGGCGCCACACGAGTTGGCTGCCCTTTGCAACTGTCTTTTTTTTATCTTCCTTCTTCTTTCTACACCTTTCACTCTATATATATATCACGGACATACAGATCGCCACAAAGGTCTCCCGAGTCGGCGGACGGAGCCACTGTTTACAGCAGGAGACGATACAGCAGGGAAGAGCTAGTGCTAGCTAGCACTCAACCGCCACCCGGTGCTAATGGAGAAACTCGACATACCGGGAACTGTAGCGAAAACGACGCGGGTGCCGGGCTGTAGTTTAGGCGGCGTGTAAGAAATATAAGACAGAATAATAAAGAGCGATGGCAAGAACCAAGCAGACCGCCCGTAAATCTACTGGAGGAAAAAGCCCCCCAGGAAGCAGCTAGCCACCAAGGCTGCTCGGACAAAGCGCTCCAGCCACCGGCGGAGTGAAGAAGCCTCACTGTTACAGGCCCGTGGCTCTGAGAGAGATCCGTCGCTACCAGAAATCCACGGAGCTGCTCATCCGTAAGCTGCCCTTCCAGCGCCTGGTGAGGGAGATCGCTCAGGACTTCAAGACCGACCTGCGCTTCCTGAGCTTCGCCATCATGGCTCTGCAGGAGGCCAGCGAGGCCTACCTGGTGGGTCTCTTCTCTTCGTGGACACCAACCTGTGCGCCATCCACGCTAAGAGGGTCACCATCATGCCCAAAGACATCCAGCTGGCCCGCCGCATCCGTGGAGAGAGAGCTTAGACTTTCTGCTGCACATTCACCAACCACAATGCTCCGCACTGTGTGTCTATATATATATATATATATATATATATATATATATTTATAGTAATATGTACATATGTATACTAGCTGTTCTTGTATTTTCTTGCCTTCTGATTGTTGCTCTGAGTGTTGCTATCCCTGTGCTGTTGCAATCCTGGAATTTCCCCACTGTGGGACTAATAAAGGCTTATCTTATCTTATCTTATCTTATCTTATAATATACATAATGTCCATAGGTGCAGTAGTATGTATGAGAGATTCCGGATCAACTGTTCAGCATCCTCACAGCTTGTGGAAGGAAGCTGTTAATCAGTCTGGTGGTTCTGCCTCTGATGCTCCGGAATCGTTTGCCATGGGATCCCTGGTTCTATCCCAGAACCCTGACCAACAGTGATCTGTGTGAAGTTTGCATGTTCTCCCCGTGTCTGCGTGGATTTACTCCGGGATTTCTCCGGTTTCCTCCCACAGGCCAAAAACATGCAGGTTAGGTTAATTGGAGACTCTAAATTGACCCTAGGTGTGAATGTGTGTGTGAATGGTAAAGGGATAGCGCCGTACTGTGGCTGCTTCATCCATCCAGGTGGATGCCCTCAATTTTCCCTCTGGGGATCAATAAAGTATACAAAATCAAAAAATAAATAAATAAATAAATTGTAGACATTGATAAATGTCAGTACATGTCAGTACATGTCAGTACATGTAAATTTAATGTCACGTCATCATTGTTCAAAATTCACAGAATTTCAAGAAATAAAAAAGAATTTTGCATCATATAAAGCGAAAATACCCGTACATGTAAACAAAAATGTAAAAAAAAATGTGGCCATAGTTCAAAAAGTTGACCTGATTCAGCAAAACCAATGTGATTTTTGGATTCAGCACATCATCAAAATTTTCCTAAATCAGCTAAAAAAAACTTAATAAATTTGGTGTTGACCAGTGTATGTTATGGTTCGAGCGCCGATCTCGTCCGCACTCGAGCCATGCACCATTTCCGGCCATCTGACGGCTGTGTGCCCCTTTTGCTCTCCGAGCTTTTATTGTGACAGCGCTCGGAGGGGCTTCCGGCTGTCAGAGCTCTCAGCTGAGCCACATTTCATCTCATCAGCTGCTCCTTACTTGAGAGGGCAGTTGGGAGCGAAATGTGCGGCAGTCTCGTCGAGAACCTTCCCATGGTCAGACGAGTATTCCTCTGTTCACTCGTTGACCATTGACTCTAAGTGTGTGACCTTATGTACCCGTTATTCCCTGTCTTTGACGGTTATTGTCACAGTGTGTTTTAGCCCCCCGTGGCTCGTTATTTTGTTCCTTTTCTGTTCCTTTAATAAACTGTGCAAACTCACCGGCGATTTGTGGCGTCTTATGATTGCTCGTGAGGGCCATCCATGACAGTGTATTCCTCTCTACCCACTCCACCTTGCCTGCACTCTCTTGTTCACCACTGTTGTGCATTTTTCATTGCATTGGATGGTTGACCCCAGGTATTTAAATTCATTTACCATTTACCATTAACTCTACTCCTTGTATCTTTGCTGTTACACCTGCCTCCTTCTCATTCACACATGCTGTTTTGCTTCTACTGATTTTCATTCCTCTTCTCTCCAGAGCATACAGTGGGGCAAAAAAGTATTTAGTCAGCCACCAATTGTGCAAGTTCTCCCGCTTAAAAGATGACAGAGGTCTTCAATTTTCATCATAGGTATACCTCAACTATGAGAAACAAAATGAGAAAAAAAAATCCAGAAAATCACATTGAAGAATTTTTAATGAATTAATTGGTAAATTCCTCAGTAAGATAAGTATTTGGTCACTTACAAACAAGCACGATTTCTGGCTCTCACAGACCTGTAACTTCTTCTTTAAGAGGCTCCTCTGTCCTCCACTTGTTACCTGTATTAATGGCACCTGTTTGAACTCGTTATCAGTATAAAAGACACCTGTCCACAACCTCAAACAGTCAAGACGCCAAACTCCACTATGGCCAAGACCAAAGAGCTGTCAAAGGACACCAGAAACAAAATTGTAGACCTGCACCAGGCTGGGAAGACTGAATCTGCAATAGGTAAGCAGCTTGGTGTGAAGAAATCAACTGTGGGAGCAATTATTAGAAAATGGAAGACATACAAGACCACTGATAATCTCCCTCGATCAGGGGCTCCACGCAAGATCTCACCCCATGGGGTCAAAATTATCACGAGAACGGTGAGCAAAAATCCCAGAACCACATGGGGGGACCTAGTGAATGACCTGCAGACAGCTGGGACCAAAGTAACAAAGGCTACATCAGAAACACACTATGCCGCCAGGGACTCAAATCCTGCAGTGCCAGACGTGTCCCCCTGCTTAAGCCAGTACATGTCCAGGCTCGTCTGAAGTTTGCTAGAGAGCATTTGGATGATCCAGAAGAGGATTGGGAGAATGTCATATGGTCAGATGAAACCAAAATAGAACTTTTTGGTAAAAACTCAAATTGTCGTGTTTGGAGGAGAAAGAACACCATACCTACTGTGAAGCATGGGGGTGGAAACATCATACTTTGGGGCTGTTTTTCTGCAAAGGGACCAGGACGACTGATCCGTGTAAAGGAAAGAATGAATGGAGCCATGTATCGTGAGATTTTGAGTGAAAACCTCCTTCCACCAGCAAGGGCATTGAAGATGAAACATGGCTGGGTCTTTCAGCATGACAATGATCACAAACACACCGCCCGGGCAACGAAGGAGTGGCTTCGTAAGAAGCATTTCAAGGTCCTGGAGTGGCCTAGCCAGTCTCCAGATCTCAACCCCATAGAAAATCTTTGGAGGGAGTTGAAAGTCTGTGTTGCCCAGCGACAGCCCCAAAACATCACTGCTCTAGAGGAGATCTGCATGGAGGAATGGGCCAAAATACCAGCAACAGTGTGTGAAAACCTTGTGAAAACTTACAGAAAACGTTTGACCTCTGTCATTGCCAACAAAGGGTATATAACAAAGTATTGAGATGAACTTTTGTTATTGACCAAATACTTATTTTACCGAGGAAGTTACCAATTAATTCATTAAAAATCCTTCAATGTGATTTTCTGGATTTTTTTTTTCTTATTTTGTCTCTCATAGTTGAGGCATACCTATGATGAAAATTGGAGACCTCTCTCATCTTTTAAGTGGGAGAACTTGCACAATTGGTGGCTGACTAAATACTTTTTTACCCCACTGTACCTCCACCCCTCCAGATTCTCTTCCACCTGCTCCCTACTCTCACTACAGATCACAATTCCATCTGCAAACATCATGGTCCACGGAAACTCCAGTCTGACCCCCTCTGTCAGCCTATCCATCATTATAGCAAACAAGAAGGGGCTCAGAGCCAGTCCCTGATGCAATCCTAGATGCAATGCTAGATTCACAGACACAGTGCAACTCCTTCTGACCTTCTCTATACTTCTCCATCAACACTATTAAAGCAAACATTGCATCTGTACTACTTTCTTGATGTGAAACCGGACTGCAGCTTGCTGATTGTCACATCTCTTGTTAACCTGGCTTCAACAACTTTTTCCTATCTCTTCATATTGTGGTTATCAACTTTAGTTTATGCACTGCAGTTGCCAGATATTTACATTGTCATAATCTGGGCTTGATCATAGGATCAACCCCCACTTTATGTTCATTTATTGTTTGTTCTGTGATTATGTATGACTATTTGCATTATTGGCCATCTGTGTTCCCTCTGAGTCCCCTGTCATTGCCTTCTGTGTCATCCCATCTGGTCCTGAGACGTTGTGTGTACCTGTTTATCTATTGTTCCAGTTCCTCATGTTTTCCGTATCCCTAGCCACTCCCCTCTCTGTATTACTCCTGCATTGTTGCCCTGT
Source organism: Pholidichthys leucotaenia (assembly GCA_020510985.1). NCBI lineage: Eukaryota > Metazoa > Chordata > Actinopteri > Cichliformes > Pholidichthyidae > Pholidichthys > Pholidichthys leucotaenia. Next base: position 104,079,035 of record CM035846.1, read on the forward strand.
ATGTTCATTGTCACGTTTCATGTGTTTCCCTTATCTGTGATTGGCCGTACGTAACAGCCCGTCCAGTCATTTCCCTGATGCCCTTGATTGTGCCCACCTGTTCTGTGTTGTGCTGACTATCCCCTGTCTATATGTGCTGGGTCCTGTCTGTGTTTAGTGTGGCATCATTAATGTTACATTGTATCCCACCTCCCTGTCTGCAACCCTGTAACCCAGTATCCCGAGTATCTTGTAAGTTATTCATTTCATGTCCTGAGTTGTGTTCAGCACCCGTGCTGTCTTTTGTTTCTTTGAGTTTTTTGTCTAATAAGTTATGTTATGCTGGAGTTCTGCCCGCACCTCTGAGTCCATTTCTCCTGTCCTACCGGACGGTCCTTCTAACATGTATGCTCTTAGAAAAAATTCACCCTTAAAATCTCATATCACAAGAACACACCTTCTCCAAGTTGTGTACCAAATGGATAGTCTTTATATACTGTTTATGCTGCTTATTTAGATGTCTTACCTTGACATATTTTAGCTAGTACTAGACAGGGATGCTTTTGTTGAAGCTACTCTGGATTTGATTGTACTAAAATATTTGTTTTGGTAAATCAGATGACATTTCCCATATGAATTCAATCCCTGAGACAAAAAGGAGGTCTCTGAACATAGGCTGGGATGAGGCTGAGGACTTTGAATAGTTTCCATAACTCCAATTCAATTTTCTTTTTTCACCAGTAAGCATTAAAGTTGATCTATTTAACATTACCAAAATTTTCATAGTTAACACAGCAGTGTGAAATTTTGTTTCATTTGGGGTGGAGACTGACTCACCCTGAGTTGTACCAGTTGTATCAGCCGCATGAAGAACCATTCAAAAATAAATAAATCTTTTCTGTCATGTATTTGCACCTAGAGTGTAATGCAATAAAATGGGGTTAGCAGCTCCTCAAGATGCCTAAATATACTATAAATAAAAAGCTAGCTAGTGTTTCTAATGGCAGCAGTGTGGACAGGTATAAATTGCACAGCTATGTGCATGTCAATGATAATAAAGCAGAGGAGGGATATTTAAAGTGTGCATACTGTACATTAGACAAGGCACTAACAGCGTATAACAGGTAGTGTAGGCAGCATGGATCTTTTTAAGATCGGACTGATATTTTATTCAGAACAGCCACAGCTCTGAGGAAGAAACTGTTAAGTTTGGTAGTCCAAGAGAAGATGCAGCATCTCCCTGAAAGCAGAAGTTCAGACAGGTGATGGCATGGATGTGCCAAATCCTCACAGATACTGGTGAGTGCTGTAGATGTCCTATGTCCTCTAGCACTGGTAGTTGAGTACTAGCTGTCTTTCTGTCAGTTGCAGTGCAGCTGAAATACCATGCTGATATACTGTACATTCAGACGCTTTCTATAGAGCAGCGGTAAAAGATTATCAGGCCATCCTTAGGCTGAAGAAGAAATCCTTCAGAGAGATAACGGAAATGTTAGGAGTGGCCAAATCAACAGTTTGGTACATTCTGAGAAAAAAGATTGCCTTGGAGAGCTCAGGAATTCAAAAAGGCCTTTACGTCCACAGCAGCCAACAGTCGTGGATGATCATGGGATCCTTTCCATAATGAAGAAAAAACCTTTTACAGCACCCACCCAAGTGAACACTCTCCAGGAAGTAGGTGTATCAGTATCCAAGTCTACCATACAGAGAAGATTTCATGAGAACAAATATTCACCACAAGGTGCAAACCATTAATCAGACTCAAAAACAGAAAGAGCTGATTAAACTTTGCCAAAAACATCTGAAGAAGACAGCCCAGTTCTGGAACAGCATTTTTTGGACAGATGAAACCAAGATCAACCTCTACCAGAATGATGGGAAGAAGAAAGTACCGTATGGAGAAGTCTTTCAATGGATCATGACCCAAAGCACATCATGTCTTCTGTAAAACACGGGAGAGGCAGTGTGATGCATGGGCATGCATGTCATCCATTGGCACTGTCTCACTAGTGTTTATTGATGATGTGACAGAAGCAGCCAAAGGAATTCTGAAGTGTGTGTGTGTGTGTGTGTGTGTGTGTGTGTGTGTGTGTGTGTGTGTACAGTATATATACAGTATATATATATATATATATATGTACAGTTGTACCTCCAGAAGAACTTCAACCACATTCCGAGGGAGTCTGGAGACATGGAGTCTGAATGGGCCATGTTCTCCACCTCTATTGTTGAAGCGGCGGCCCAGAGCTGCAGCCACAAGGTGGTCGGTGCATCTAGTGGTGGCAACCCCCGAACCAAGTGGTGGACACCAGTGGTGAGGGGGCCATTAAGCTGAAGGAGTCCTATCAGGCTTGGTTGGCTTGTGGGACTCCTGAAGCAGCTGAGGTGTACCGGCAGGCCAAGCAGAGTGCAGCTCGGGTGGTTGCTGAAGCAAAAACCCGGGTATGGGAGGAGTTCGGTGAGGCCATGGAACAAGACTTTCGGTCGGCCTCGAAGAGATTCTGGCAAACTGTCCGGTAGCTCAGGAGGGGAAAGTAGCTCCCTGTCCACACTGTGTATGGTGCGGATGGGGCGCTGTTGACTCCAACTGGGGATATCGTCGGGCGGTGGAAGGAATACTTTGAGGATCTCCTCAATCCCACTGATACGCCTTTCACAGAGGAAGCAGGGTTTGTGGACGACGGGGATGACTCGCCTATCACAGGGGCTGAGGTCGCCAAGGTGGTTAAAAATCTCCTTGGTGGCCGGGCCCCGGGGGTGGACGAGATTCGCCCTGAGTACCTCAAGGCCCTGGATGTTGTAGTGCTGTCATAGTTGACAGCCATATATATATATATATATATATATATATATATATATATATATATACTGCTCAAAAAAATAAAGGGAACACTTTGAAAACACATCAGATTTTAATGGGAAAAAATAGGCTGGATATCGAAATTGTGGCAGGCTAATCCAGTTTACTCAGATTAAAAAGTGTTCCTTTAATCTGAGTAAGCTGGACTAGCCTGCCACAATTTCGATATCCAGCTTATTTTTTTCCATTAAAATCTGATGTGTTTTCAAAATGTTCCCTTTATTTTTTTGAGCAGTATATATATATATATATATATATATATATATATATATATATATATATATATATAGTACTGTGGCCAACACACATTGTGGGTTCACGCTGCCACAGAGACAGGACTGAATGTGTATTGTGGGGTGTCACGTCTGCAAGGACTGAGGACTCGAATCTACAGGAGGTAACAAGGAAGTGTGAGATTTGTCTCTTTGTCCCACAGAAGACGCCCCGGAGGGTATTCCGGTTCATCAGGAAATGAGAGACAATGGTGAAGCTTCAAAGGGATGCTTTGTAACTGTATGTTGACTGAAGACACTATGTGACTTGAATTCTGATGCTGGAAATGTATAAAAGGGTGTTGAAGTATGATTCTTTCTCTTTCCTGCTTTGAGAATGCTAGAAGCTGCGTTCTGTCAAATAAAGCTGGTTTTATGACTGAAACTCAGCCTCGTTATTTGAGCATGCTTCTACACTGGTGACCTACGACGGAAAATGAGCAGACAGAATTCTCCCGAGCGGGGCTCGGTGGAAGCCAGCCTGATGGCCGCCTCCACGATCCGGCTGCCCGATTTCTGGCAGCACAGCCCGCGCTCATGGTTTAGCGCAATCGAGGCGCAGTTCAACCTCCGGAGAATCTCCAACGATGACACAAGATTCTACCACGTGGTAGCGAAGCTGGACAGCGACACGGTCCAGAGAGTGGAAGATCTGGTTAATCATCCACCAGACAGCGACAAGTACAGCGCATTGAAGGACGCGCTGATCAGCCATTTCACCCCCTCAGTCCAACAACGAGCAGAGGGGCTCCTGGCGCTGACGGAGGCCGAAAACGATAGACCTGCGGACCTGATGGTGAAGATGCTGCAGCTCAAAGCCTCTGAGGATGGCGAATTCATTTTCGACCACCTTTTCCTTCGAACCCTACCACCAGCAGTGAGAGTGGCCCTGGCAGAGTCACGCCGATTGGCCAGGCGAGACTACCATGGGTTGAGCAAGCAGGCGCAGAAGTTGGTCGACGCCCACAAGCGGAACGCGGTCTCGGCCGCGGCGGCCAGTCCGGGAACGGCGTCCGGAGACAGTGCGGGTCCAACGGCCGCGGCGCCAGACGCACCAACGACGGCGGCGACAGGAGCCAGACGACGCGGAGCGGAGAACGGCTCGTGCTTCTACCACCGCCGTTTTGCAGAGAGAGCGCACAGGTGCGTCCCACCGTGCAATTTTAAGCGCCAGGGAAACGCCAAGACCGAGGGCCGGTAGCAGCTGCGACCCTCGGCAAAGAGAACAGGCTGCTTTACCTGACGGATGCACGCTCGGGGAAACAGTTCCTCGTGGACACGGGCTCTCAGCTGAGCTTTGTCACACCCACCTACGCGGAACGGCTGTCGCCTTCTAAAGCCCCCTGGGTGTCAGTGTCAGCAGCGAACGGCTCCACGATTAAAACGTTTGGTGAGAGGACCATGCTTCTGTCCTTACAGGGCCGTTCATTTGAGTGGACATTTATTGTAGCAGCAGTCAGTTTCAACATGTTAGGGGCTGATTTTTTGTGCTCACATGGTTTATTGGTTGACCTTGCTAATAGACGTCTGATTAATGCACTGTCCTTTCATTCTATTCCCTGCACAGCTCAGGTGGCCCCGCCAACTGCACATGCCAGCGTCTCAGCTGCGGGTGGTAAGTTTCACACTCTGCTTGCTCAGTTTCCAGCACTCACAGTCCCCACGTTTTCAGCAACGGTGGCCAAACATGGGGTAGAACATTTCATAACAACCACAGGCCCTCCCGTTTTTGCAAAGGCTCGGCGCTTGGACCCAGCTAAACTGGCCATCATGCGCGAGGAGTTCAATAATCTGGAAAAACTGGGCATTGTTAGACGTTCCAAGAGCTCTTTGGCTTCGCCGTTACACATGGTCCCAAAAGCTGATGGCTCGTGGCGACCTTGCGGCGATTTCTGCAGGTTGAACAACGTTTCAGCTCATGACCGCTACCCAATTCCGCACATTCAGGATTTTTCTGTTCATTTGGCGGGGGTGCGCATTTTTTCCAAAATAGACTTGGTGCGCGGCTATCACCAGGTGCCAGTGCGCGCGCAGGATGTACCCAAAACAGCGGTCATAACACCTTTCGGCCTTTGTGAGTTCTTGCGCATGCCTTTTGGCCTCAAGGGGGCCGTGCAGACTTTCCAACGCATGATGGATGCAGTTTTACGCGACCTGCCTTTCGTGTTCGTTTATTTGGACGATATTTTGGTAGCCAGCGCGTCCGAAGGCGAACATGAAAAACACCTCACAGCAGTTTTCCAGAGGTTGGCAGAGCACGGGTTAATAGTTAACCCAGCGAAGTGCCAGTTTGGGGTAGCGCAGATTGATTTTTTGGGACATCGCGTTTCGGCAGAGGGAGCAGTTCCCCTTCCAAATAAAGTGCGTGCCATAACGGATTTTCCGCAACCTCAAACGGTCAAGGCGCTTCAGGAGTTTCTAGGGATGGTTAATTTTTACAACCGTTTCCTCCCAAGCACAGCACGACTCATGTAGCCATTGTACACCGCGTTAAAAAAACAAAAGCCCGCAAATAAAGTTGAATGGTCTCCGGAGCGGGAGCGCGCTTTTGCCCAGGTCAAAACAGCCCTGGTTAACGCAGTTTTGTTAGCGCACCCAGTGCCAACGGCCCGCATGGCACTCACCACTGACGCTTCCGATGTAGCGGTGGGGGCGGTAGTTGAACAGTTTGTGTCAGGTACCTGGCAACCCCTCGCGTTTTTCAGCAGGACCTTGCGCGATAGTGAACGGAAATACAACGCGTTTGACAGGGAGCTTTTGGCCCTACACTTGGCCATCCGTCATTTTCAGTTCTGGTTAGAGGGGCGACGTTTCACCGCTTTTGTGGATCATAAACCGCTAACGTTTGCGATGGCCAAAATTTCAGAACCCTGGTCAGGCCGGCAACAAAGGCAACTAGCCGCAATATCGGAGTTTACTACTGATATTCAGCATGTCGCGGGTAAACACAATGTTGTAGCAGACTGCCTCTCGCGTGCAGTAGCACCGCCAAGCCCCATAGGGGCAGACTCTGTAGCCATGGCCGCGGGCCCGGGCAGCGACGCGGGAGCGTGCGCAGCCCCGGTCTGTGTTGGGTTAGATTATGCAGCCATGGCTGCGGAGCAGGTTAACGACGCGGACGTGCGCGCGCTCCAGTCTGGACCAACAGGGTTAAGGCTGGAGCACAGGGTGCAACAAAACGGTATGCCCCCGCTAATCTGCGATGTCTCCACGGGACGGCCCCGCCCTGTGGTGCCAACCGCGTGGCGTCGCCGTGTTTTTGACTTGGTCCATTCTCTCGCGCACCCATCGATCAAATTGGTGGGGGAGAAATTTGTTTGGCCCGGGTTGCGCAAACAGGTCAAGGAATGGGCGGCAGCCTGCGTAGCATGTCAGCGAGCTAAAATACACAGACACACTAAGGCCCCGTTAGAACCTTTCCACATCCCCGCTAAGCGTTTTGATCACGTGCATATTGACCTGGTCGGCCCGCTTCCGTTATCACACGGGCACACACATCTTTTGACGATGGTAGACCGCACCACGCGCTGGCCAGAGGCGATTCCTCTGACATCAACCACAGCGGAAGAAGTTGCGCGAGCATTTTTAGCAGCATGGGTTGCGCGTTTTGGTGTACCGTCGGACATAACGTCCGACGGGTCCCCAATTTATTTCCGAGCTATGGTCATTGATGGCCCGCAGCTTGGGGGTGAAGATTCATCGCACCACCGCGTATAACCCCCAGGCTAATGGTTTATGCGAACGCTTTCACAGGTCATTGAAAGCAGCCCTCAGAGCGTCGCTAACGGATACAAATTGGGTAGACAAACTTCCATGGGTTTTATTAGGGTTGCGTTCTGCACCTAAGGAAGATTTGCACGCTTCCCCGGCTGAATTAGTTTTCGCTCAACCGCTCCGTTTGCCCGGGGAATTTCTTCCTGATAATCCCGCACCTAATGGCCCCCCCGCTCAGCCGTGGCAGAGCGGCTCAGGAGCAAACACGCTTCCTGGCCCAGTCCACCACAGTTTACCACGCGTTTTTGTGCCCAAGGCTTTAAAAAATGCAGAGTTTGTTTTTGTTAAACATGACGCCCAGCGTCCAAGTTTGCGGCCGTTTTACGACGGACCGTTTCGAGTGCTGGAGACCGGGCAGAAGCATTTTCTGCTAGATTTTGGGGGCAGAAGGGAGCTGATTTGCATTAACAGACTCAAACCCGCTTTTGTTCTGGCTGAGGAGGAGGTGCAGCTCGCGAGGCCCCCCCGCCGGGGCAGGCCGCCGAGGAGACATTCTCCAAAGTCTTCACAGAGAGGTGCTAACAGCTTTAATCCACAGGTGCAGAGAGATGTTGCAGGTGCAGCCAAGTCAGGTTGCAGCAGATTCGGCAGAAGATTAAAACCTAGGCAGTTGGTGGATTGATTAGCGATGTATGGAGCGCTTTGTGTTTCTCTTTTTGTTATGCCATTTAGATTTTGCCTTACTAGACGTTTGGGGGGGGGGTAGTGTGGCCGACACACATTGTGGGCTCACGCTGCCACAGAGACAGGACTGAATGTGTATTGTGGGGTGTCACGTCTGCAAGGACTGAGGACTCAAATCTACAGGAGGTAACAAGGAAGTGTGAGATTTGTCTCTTTGTCCCACAGAAGACGCCCCGGAGGGTATTCCGGTTCATCAGGAAATGAGAGACAATGGTGAAGCTTCAAAGGGATGCTTTGTAACTGTATGTTGACTGAAGACACCATGTGACTTGAATTCTGATGCTGGAAATGTATAAAAGGGTGTTGAAGTATGATTCTTTCTCTTTCCTGCTTTGAGAATGCTAGAAGCTGCATTCTGTCAAATAAAGCTGGTTTTATGACTGAAACTCAGCCTCGTTATTTGAGCATGCTTCTACAGTACATATGATTTCAGATCATCAAACAAATTTTAACATTAGGCAAAGATAACACAAGTAAACAAAAAATGCAGTTTTTAAATGAAGGTGTTTATTATTAAAAGGGAAAAAATCCAAACCTACATGGCCCTGTGTGAAAAAGTGATTGCCCCCTAAACCTAATAACTAGTTGGGCCACCCTTAGCAGCAACAACTGCAATCAAGCGTTTGCAATAACCGGCAATGATTCTTTTACAGCGCTGTGGAGGAATTTTGGCCCACTCATCTTTGCATAATTGTTGTAATTCAGCCACATTGCAAGGGTTTTCAAGCATGAACCGCCTTTTTAAAGTCATGCCACAGCATCTCAATCGGATTCAGGTCAGGACTTTGACTCGGCCATTCCAAAGTCTCCATTTTGTTTTTCTTAAGCCATTCAGAGGTGGACTTGCTGGTGTGTCTTGGATCATTGTTCTGCTGCAGAAACCAAGTGTGCTTCAGCTTGAGGTCACCAACACATGGCCGGACGTTCTCCTTCAGGATTTTTTGGTAGAGAGCAGAATTCATGGTTCCATTTACCACAGCAAGTCTTCCAGGTCCCGAAGCAGCAAAACAGCCCCAGACCATCACACTACCACCACCATATTTTACTGTTGGTATGATGTTCCTTTTCTGAAATGCTGTGTTACTTTTATGCCATATGTAATGGGATACACACCTTCCAAAATGTTCAGCTTTTGTCTCATCAGTCCACAGAGTATTTTCCCGAAAGTCTTTGGGATCATCAAGATGTTTTTTTGGCAAAACTTAGAGGAGCCTTTATGTTCTTTTTGCTCAGCAGTGGTTTTTGTCTTGGAATGCTGCCATACAGGCCATTTTTGCTCGGTCTCATTCTTACGATGGAGTCATGAACACTGACCTTAACTGAGGCAAGTATTGAGGCAAGTAAGGCCTGCAGTTCTTTGGATGTTGGTGTGGGGTCTTTTGTGGCCTCTTGGATGAGTCTTCACTGCGCTCTTGGGGTAATTTTTTTGGCCAGCCACTCCTAGGAAGGTTCACCACCGTTTGGTGTTTTCGCCATTTGTGGATAATGGCTCTCATTGTGGTTTGCTGGAGTCCCAAAGCTTTAGAAATGGCTTTATAACCTTTTCTAGACTGATAGATCTCATATACTTTGTTTTTCATTTGTTCCTGAATTTCTTAGGATCGCAGCATGATGTCTAGCTTTTGAGGATCTTTTGGTCTACTTCACTTTGTCAGGAAGGTCCTATTTAAGTGATTTCGTGATTGAGAACAGGTGTGGCAGTAATCAGGCCTGGGTGTGGCTAGAGAAATTGAACTGAGCTTTCCAAAGATGTGATAAACCACAGTTAATTTATGTTTTAACAGGGTTTGGGGGGCAATCTCTTTTTTATCCACGGCCATGTAGGTTTGGATTTTTTTTACCCTTAATAACTAACACTTTCATTTAAAAACTGCATTTTGTGTTTACTTGTGTTACCTTTGTCTGATATTTAAATTTGTTTGATTTGAAGCATTTAAGTGTGACAAACATACAAAAAAATGAGAAATCAGGAAGGGGGCAAACACTTTTCACACCACTGTATATGTATATGGACCTAACTTTATTTGCTCTGTAAGCAAACTGATATGGGTCACATGTGGCTGGTATGGAGGCTATTGGGAATGCAGCTGGTAGGTCATTTTCACAGAAAAGCTGGCCTGAGGCAATCTAAAGAAAACCATCATACAGTAAAGGGTGATAGGGTCAATGTCAATGTCAATGACAGATTGGATTGGAGATTAACAAAAATGGTTATGCAGCTCACTCCTTTAAATAAAGGAATAAAGTCACCACAGCCATGGTCAAGATGATTGAAAACAGTAAGGGTCACTGAGGTAGAAGTGCTACAGTTTAAAACTTTATACAAATGTACAGCACCATGGTGGAAAAAATTACCCTTGGTGTGTGCCCAGTGAGCACACAACCTTAGCTCAAGTTGTGCTTTCCCTCATTTAAAAGCTATGTATAGACTTTATCCTCATGGATTTTCTCCCTGTAAACATTTGGTCTGACTTTTGTTTCCATTCCAAAGTGGCTCTGAATCTCTTTAATATTTACAGGAGATTTCCTACCAGTCTCTGACCCCACTAATTCATTAATTTCTAATAAAATGGATTTATATGTAACATGCATTCTAAATGCTGACCACAGTGAGGCAGTAAACACAGATTTACACTGGCAAATCTGATGCTGAGGACTACAATGGTAAAGACATCACAGCTGATAGTGAGTCACAGTCTCATTTTGAACTGTGGTCTCAACCATAGATGTTTTAGACATTTCAGAGGTCAGAAAGTGATACTGCTGTATAATATATATACTTGCTATATATTAAAATTTACTATTTTCATTTAAAAAGGTAAATTAATAACTTACAATTTAATTTCCAGTCTTCGGCTTAAGTTGCGGAAGTCATATGTTTCCTGCTCTTCGGTTACAATCTGAACTTTCTGATAAACGTGATGCAAGCAAATCTGTTGAAATGAACATTTCTTTGAAGCATCACATGTTTGTTTTATTTTATCTCATTTTGTATTGCACCAACGCAATAGCATCAGGAGCAGAGCATTTTTAGTTGGTCCTTTTCATTTCACTGGGTGATGACCTGGAACCACACTGGAAAGGTTTGCAGCCAGGTGTAAGAGGGCTCCAACAAAACTCAAAGTCCTCAGTGATGTCTGGTGTCTGCATGGGTGGGGGAGCAGTGAGTGGGCACATGTGGCAGGGGGTGCTGTAATTACAGTGGTTGCCACAATAAAGCTTCTTTGACAGAAATGTTGAGCTGTATTCAGCAACAGTGGCCCCATGCCAAACAAGGAGCTATAATTACAAAGTGAACGTCACAAAAAAAAAAGATGTCTGGGAAAGAATGTTGTAGCAGGCTTTTGGTGCCGTGTCTCCTGCATTCCATTGCTTCACTATTTGATCTATATTTTATGGGTAGTGGCGAAAATAGTAACACTTTGAATACAAATAGAAAAATTAAGTTTTCACTGAGGGCCGTAAGTTGAGTATACAAAATATGAGCAGTGCACAAAACACAATCAAATTGAAAGAATTGTGTCAATATCTCTGTTGGCACAAAATGGAATCAGAGAAATAAGAAGTAGGTGTTGTTATGGAAATGTCTGGATTTTGTTACTAAAGCAAAGCCAAATGGATCTTCATATATCCCAGCCAACAACTCTACCCGGACAGCAATATTACATTCCTGAAAGGGGAGCAAGTGGTCATACAGTGACAGAGGCAATGGCTGCACAGCTGGCAGTTCTGTCATGCAATTGCCAGTTTACAGTATGACTGCACAGATATGTCTACTACACTATATTATATACTATATACTGTATGTCAACCAAGAGGAATGCAACAACACTTTTTCTCGTATATTGTGGAAAAAATGGATAGATGGAAATAAGTACCTTGGCCAAATGTAAATGAAATTAATTAAGTTGTGGCAGCATAATCTTGTTTGTATATTTTCTGTGGTGGTTGTCATGACCTTGCCAAGTTGGGCATTTTGTGGCATAAGACATAAGTGTATCACATAGTGCAATACATCCATTTGTATGTCTTCCACCACAACACACATTGTACAGCCTACGTATAATCAAACTTCAGATAATACTCAAATTAATTTATTCATTAGTTCTTCAAAGGATACAATACTGTCAGAATTTGAATACATGTGGCACATTATTAATGTGTTGTCATACTGTCCCACCCATTGATTAAACTGTCTGACTTATTATTCATCTGGAATAAATCTTTAGAACTCCAGCACACTGGAGCAATAATTTCCCAGATAAATCAAAGTGGTCGTTAACTGCATCGCAGCCGTTAGCATGTGGCCACAGCAGCACACAGTCAGAGAGGTGGATAATTTAGAACAGAAACACATGCACACAAAAGCAGCTGTGACCCAGCCCTCATAAACCAAAATGAGTGGGCTGAGGTTTCAGTGTGTTTACATCTTTTTGTCAGTTCCTGGAAGAAGAGAGGGAGAAAAGAACAAGACCTGCTTTTCTTTAACCTTCACCAAGTCATGTGTTTGGTGATGTCTGAGATACACATGATTACTTTCAGCAAATATTTTATGAGCTATTTCTCTGCTGTAATTTAAAAATTGTAGAGGTATAATTGGAGGGAAAAAAGACTGTAGGCATGGCAAATACCAGGACACTGTGTGAAAAGTTGAATAAGAAATCCAAGTTACTATCATGCTCTGGACATGGTCACAGACTGTGTCCACAACTTTTGTTATCCTTTGGACTCATTATATAATCATTATTATTAATGTCATCATTATCATTCTGAGCTGATAGCTCTCTCTTTACATCTGGGCTAGCTCAGTTCTTTTTCCATTCAGTTTAATTCCCTCGTAATTAATCATGGCTGTTCCTTATTTTATTTAATTATTTGGTTCTCTATTTATTTTCACTGCTTTCCATCCCTCCCGGCAGCGTCGTTATGTCTTACACTCTCTCCACACCACAACGTTTGTCGTTACCTCGCTAGAGCAGTTACCAGCCGTCTTGGCTTTCTTTATGTTTTCAGCCTTGTGCTGCATTATTTTGTACAATAAACTGTGGAAATGAATAGCCTTGCACATGAGTCCATCTTAATGCACCGGTGGGGCAGTCGTAACAGTAAGATGCTGCCACTCCATGACACAGAGGATGAAACGGGCAAAAGGAGGAAGAAATGGAGTTGGAAGGAGCTGCAGGTCGTAAGGAAGATAGAGGACTTGACAGCTGGCGCCCGGAACAGCTCTTCCTGAGAAGATGCAGCAGTCGCAGCAGATGACTGCCCCTCCCTGAACCTGGTTCTGCTGGCGGTTTCTTCCTGCTAAAAGGGAGTTTTTCCTCTTCATCGTCACCAAGTGCTTGCTCACAGGGGATCGCCTGACTGCTGGGGTCTTTCTGCAACTGTGGGGGTTCTCCCTACAGTTGAAAGTGCTATGAGATAACTGTTGTTGTGAAATGGTGCTATATAAATAAAGTTGAATTGAATTGAAATTGAATTGAATTGAGATGGATTGCTGGGGGGCAGTTGGCAAACTATTCAAAGCCAGGCCACGCTTGCACTCCCACCTTCAGGTGCAGGGCCTCGCTCTCTCTGCACTGCCACTGCTACCCACCATCTCCTCCTTACTGGAGCTGGCTTACTGGCTGCCAGTCCTCACTCCTGCGGAGCAGAGTGAGTTCCTCGAAAGTGGGCTGCTATTCGGGGGACCTGGGTGGAAGGGAGGTTTAAGGAAACGCTGTTGTCTTGTCTACACGACTGAGTCCTCAGAGCTTATCATGCCTACTTCCTCAGCCGTTGCTCCAAGGAAGTCCCCAGCGGTAACTTTGAGGTACCCCTTAGCCAAGCCTCCCATACCAGCTCCTCATTGCACCTGTCCCCTGGGGGTGACAAATAATCATTCTGCAGAGCCTGTGCCTGTCAAGTTTCACCAGGCAGAAACCCAAAAGCAACATGGATGAAGACAGATAGTGAACAATAATCTTTTTTATAATTATTAGTGATTGTGAAATGGTGCAGCGAGGATCTGGCAACCCTGTGGGAAGGAGCAGAGACAGGGGTAAGAATGCTGAATGATAATATTGTGCTAATTATTGATTAATTATGTTGATTTATGCTTACAGGTTCTTCCACAGTGATGGTGGAACAGTTTGGAGAATCTTCAGAGCTGGGAAGCAGGTTGGCAGAGGTGAGGGCGTCAGTGATGGAGCTGAGGAAGCACTGTGTGGGGAAGAGGGAAGCAGGCTGGCTAGGCCTAGAGAAAGGGGACAAAGGAATCAAGAGCAGTGAAAGCAACATTGGTAAGTTGACTTACTTTGTTGAGTGATGAAGGGAAGAGGGAGTGCACAAACCAGATATCCAAATCCAGTCCGTAATCCAAATCCAAAATCCAAGGCAACTGTAGTCAGAGCATGACAGGCAGAACGGGGAAAACAAAGTCCAAACATCAGGCAGGCAGCAGGGTCTAAGGAGGCAGAGGTCAAACACACAGCAGGCAAGACAAAGCACAATGAATCAGGCAGGAGTGTGATCAGGTTGTGAGTCTACGCGACCAGGCAGAGCAATGGGAGCACCTCCCTAATAAAGGGTAACCCAAATTGGCAGCAAGTGTGATCGGGGCTGCAGGGAAGTGCCAATTAAGGAGAGAGGGAGAGGTGCTCAGAGCAGATAGAAACCCTTACAGTGCCAACGAGTAAGCGTCCCCCACCGTTTACCTATCCCGGCTCTAGGCCGCCTTCCAGCCACTGCTCACTGAGGGACCTCTACAGTCTCCTGGAGGGACACACCCATACCTTCAGCAGTGGTTCCAGCAGCAGCAAAGCAGGGGGCAAGGTAAGTGCCTTCACTTCATTTTTTTACACCGGTGCATGAAGTGTACTGCCTTGCTCCTGATGAGGACCTCCAGTCGCAGTAATCCCCTGTGTCTGGATCCTTGCTGCCTGTCTCTACTGCCACCACCTGTGGTGCTCCATTACCCACCTCTGCTCTCCCTCTTCCGCTTGAGTTCGTCTCCACGTCGGAGGAGATAAGCTTTCCAGCAGCCGCAACCCCTTTTCTGACCTTCCCAGCTGCTGCTCTTCACCTCTCCTCCATACCATCTGTGCCTATCCTCCAGACCTCCTCACCTGCTGATTTGCACCAGACCTCCTCACCTGCTGCTTTGCTCCAGACCTCCTCACCTGCTGGTTTGCCAACTTTTCCTCTTGAGGTCGTCATACCTGCATCTCCTCCTGTGGTCATCGCTTCTGCAGCAAATCCTGAGGTCGTCACCTCAGCATCAGTGAACCAGGAGCTAAGGCAAGTAATTTTCTTTGTATTCATTATATCAAATCTAGAATGGTCTCTCCTTGCTTCTGGTGGAGGACCCAAGTGCAGCTTACACCTGCCTCTGGGTCCTCCCCACCAGTTCCTGCTGCTGACGACTGTGGTGTCACCTCACTTACCTCCTGCCCTTCTCCCTCGTCTAAGGTGGCAACGTTGGGGGTGGATCCACAGGAGGCTCACGCTTCAGCTCTACCATCTGTGGTCCAGGAGCTTCACCCTTCACTGTCCTCACTACAGGAGACCCACGCTCCAGCCCCTCTGTCCTCGCTGCCGGAGGCCCACATTCCAGGTGTCCAGTCCTTGTCTCCAAAGGTCCCCACTCCAGCTCTTCCATCCTTGATGCATAACACCCACGCTCCAGCTCAATCACCTTCTTCTCCTGACATCCACACTTCACCACCTGCACTCCAGGAGGCCCATGCCCCATCACCTTCACCACAGAGGCGCCACACTTTACCATCTGCGCTCCAGGAGATCAATATCCTTGCTCCTTCCACTGAGTCTCCTCCAAATTGGCATCCTGGGGGCACCTCTGCGGCAGCCCAGCCAGCTTGGGATTTTGGTCGGCCTGCTGAGTGGTGTTCTCCCATCTGGTGATCCACGGACTTTGGGCAGCCACCTGACACACCGTGCTCTCCTGTCTGGGGGCCCACGGACTTTGATTGGCCACCCGACCAACTGCCTCCTCCCGCTGGGTGGTCCACGGACTTTGGTCAGCCACCCGACAAACTGTTTTTCCCTAATTTGGCCCTGGACAGAGTTTTGAGGATGTGCATACTCCAATTTGGTTCTGATTGGATGATTTTTGCAGGAGTTGTAGCCGCTGACCTATGACCTCCTGTTTCATCTCACTTCATAGACGGTAACTGTCTTGTGAAATCAACCCCTCCTACAGTTTTGTTCCGATTGTTTTGAAACTTGGTACCATGGATTGATATACTCTGATGCTTTGCATATTGCAATTTCATTCTCATCAGAGGACCTTGAGGTCAGAGGTCAGATTTTCCCTAAATCTTCTAAACACAATACCAACTGAAAGAAAGGATGTAGGCTTTTCAAATTGATACTGTATTTGTATCTAATACACATCTTGGATGATTTGCACCCTGACCTAACTATGAGTTTTGGGTCATGGGGTCAAAGGTCAAAGTTAACATTGCAGTTACACTATGGTAAGTGGTAAGTGGTAAATGCTAAATTTACTATTACTATAAAATGAGTACCGTATTTTACGGACTATAAGGTGCACTTAAAATCCTTTAATTTTCTCAAAAATTGACAGTGCGCTTTATAATCCAGTGCGCCTTATGTATTACTTTTGGTTGTTGTGCTTACTGACCTCGAACCGATTTTATGTGGTACACGGCGCTCAAAAATCTGTCAAAATGTTTTAGTACGACTTTGGTAAGCTATGAAGCCGCACCGCTTAATGGATTGTCGGAGCATTACGGTAGTCAGGAGCCTCGCGGAGTAATATGTGCTTCAACAGGTAATATTACGGTGTGTGTATAAGACCCCAAAATGGCACCTGTTAAGAGGCATGCTTACAAAGCGGATTTTAAACTCAAGGCTATCAGTCACGTAGTAGTACATGGGAATAGAGCAGCTGCGAGAGAATTCAACATTAATGAATTAATGGTACGGAAGTGGAGGAAGCAAGAAAATGACCTGCGCCAAGTAAAGAAGACCAAACTGAGTTTCCATGGGAACAAAGCGAGATGGCAACAATTAGAGGACAAAATTGAACAGTGGGTTATTGAACAGAGAACAGCAGGTAGAAGCGTCTCTACAGTCTCTATTCGACTCAAGGCAGCAGCAGTAGCATGTGACATGAAGATCGATGACTTTCAAGGGGGTCCTTCTTGGTGCTTCCGTTTTATGAAAAGGCGTAATCTCTCCATCCGCACAAGAGCTACCATCTCGCAGCAACTGCCAAAGGATTACGAAGAAAAGCTGGCCATTTTCCACACACAAAAAGGCCGGAATCATCACTGAACCGCTAAATAACAGCAACGAGACTGACTCGAATAATGGCGAGAGGGATCCGGGCATGCTTGATGCCAAAATCGCCCAACTGTTAAACTCAGACACTGAAGATGAAAAATTTGATGGATTTATGGAAGAGGAATGAACTAAAAAAGTGAGTGTACTGTTTTGTAATTTATGTGTTCCAACTAGTTTTTTGTGTTACAACTGAATAATGTTGAGAGTGTGTGTTCCAACTGGTTTTTTTCATCTCTCGGCGCCACACCAGTCGGCTGCCTTTTGCAACAGCGGCTCGATTCCGAGTTTTTTTTTTCCCTTCCTCTCTCTTTTGATCACTTTTTTTTTTTCACCCCACTTATATCACGGACACACAGATCGTCCCAAATGTCTCCTGAGCCGGTGGACGGAGCCACTGTTTATAGCAGGATTCGATACAACAGGGAAGAGCTGCTAGCATTTAACCGCCACCCGGTCCCACTGGAAAAACTCGACATACCGAGAGAACTGAGGCGAAAACGCCGCGGCTGCCGGGCTGGAGTAAGGCGGAGGACAAAAAATATAAGGTACAGACCCTCCCTTCCATCTGTTGTCATGGGAAATGTACGGTCGATACTGGGAAAGTTAGATGAGCTAGCGGCTATCTCCCGTTATGATAGCACTTACCGGGAGTGCTCTCTCCTTTTGTTTACTGAGACGTGGCTAACTGAACTAGCAGCAGATGCTAACATTGAGCTGGAGGGTTTTCACATGATACGAGCTGACCGAACACCAGAGAGTGGCAAAACTAGGGGCGGTGGAGTGATAATGTATGTTAACAACAACTGGTGCAGACCGGGACATATCACTGTTAAACAACGACACTGCAGCAAAGACATTGAGTTGCTAGCTGTTAGCATGAGGCCTACATATCTCCCGAGAGAACACTCACACGTGATCTGCATTGTTGTTTATGCAAATCCGACGGCGAACGCTGGGACAGCGCGTGACGTCATCCATTCAGTAACCAGCAGGCTGCAGACAGAACACCCAGATGCTCTTCTCCTCATCTCAGGCGATTTCAACCACGTTTCACTGTCTCCCATTCTGCCCACTTTCACCCAGTATGTCACATGCCACACTAGAGACAATAAAACACTGGATTTGTTCTACGCAAACACTAAGGAGGCGTACACCTCATCACAACTCCCCCCACTTGGGAGATCGGATCACAACTTGGTTCATCTCCGACCGGTGTACAAACCCCTAGTGCACAGACAACCTCCGGCCATGCACACTGTGGAGTTATGGTCTGAGGAGACAATGGACGCTCTAAAGGACTGTTTTGAAGCCACTGCCTGGAAGCAGCTCTGCGATCCACATGGTGAGGACATCGATGGCCTCATTCACACCTTCACGGGCTACCTCAGCTTCTGTGTGGACAAATCCGTTCCCACCAAGACCATACGGCGTCACTCAAACAACAAACCCTGGATCAACCCTGAGATAAAAACACTTCTGAGAGAGAAGAAGAGGATCTTCAGGTCGGGGAACAGGGAGATGCTGAAGTCCGTACAGAGGGAGCTGAGGAGAAAGATCAGAGAAGGCAAGGACAGCTTCAGGAAGAAGATGGAGGACAAGCTGCAACAGAGCGACATCAGCGGGGTCTGGAGAAACCTCAAAACCATCTCGGGGCTCCAGAATACCTCCCGCCAGGCCACGGGGGGCAGGGAGTGGGCGAACAACCTGAATCTGTTTTTCAATAGATTTGACCAACCGCCCTCCCCCCTGTCTGCACAACAACCACTGCTGCCTCTAAGAAATCAAGTCCTGCTACCCACTCCCCACTCCACCGACACCCCCCCCACTCCCAACACACAGCCCCCCATCCTGACCCTGACCAAGACCCAGGTGAGGACGGAGCTGAGGAAGATCAAGGCGAGGAAGGCGTCGGGACCGGACAGCATCAGCGCAAAGCTCCTCAAGTCCTGTGCAGACCAGCTGTGTGGGATTGTGACATATATCTTCAACATGAGCCTGAAACTGGGGAGGGTACCACAGCTGTGGAAAACATCTTGTGTGGTACCTGTACCAAAAACTTCCCACCCCAAAGACCTGAACAGCTTCAGACCGGTGGCCTTGATGTCCCACTTGATGAAGACCCTGGAGAGACTGCTCCTTGCTCATCTCCGCCCCCTGGTGGAACCAGCGATGGATCCACTCCAGTTTGCCTACCAGCATGGCATTGGGGTGGAGGATGCGGTGATCTTCCTCCTTCACCGTTCTCTGTCCCACCTGGAGAAGCCCGGGAATATGGTGAGGATCATGTTCTTTGACTTCTCCAGTGCTTTCAACACCATCCAACCGATGATCCTGAAGGACAAGCTGCTGCGCGCAGGGGTGGACCAGCACCTGTCATCATGGATCCTGGACTACCTCACGAACCGGCCTCAGTTTGTGAGAACCCGGGACTGTGTTTCCGACACGATCATCAGTAGCACGGGGGCCCCCCAGGGAACGGTGCTGGCTCCCTTCCTGTTCACTCTTTATACTGCGGACTTCTCACACAACACAACACATTGCCATCTACAGAAGTTCTCTGATGACTCTGCGATCGTTGGTCTCATCTCCAGCGGAGATGAAGCTGAGTACAGAGGGCTTATCCAGGACTTTGTGGACTGGTGCCATCGGAACTGCCTCCAGATCAACGCGAGGAAAACTAAGGAGCTGGTGGTGGACTGCCGCAGGCAAGGGCAGCCCCTCACAGCACCAGTAAATATACAGGGAACAGACATCGAGATGGTGACATCCTACAAGTACCTGGGTATTCATCTGAACAATAAACTAGACTGGTCACACAATACTGACGCACTCTACAAGAAGGGACAGCGCAGGCTGTTCCTGCTGAGGAGACTCAGGTCTTTTGGTGTACAAGGGGCGCTGCTGAAGTCATTCTATGACACGGTGGTGGCATCAGCCATCACTTTTGGAGTGGTCTGCTGGGGCAGTGGCATTACTGCAGCCGATAGGAAGAGACTGAACAAACTGATTAAGAAAGCTAGCTCTGTCCTGGGGCAACGCCTTGATCCGATGGAGGAGATAGGAGAGAGAAGGACGGTGGCTAAACTGTCATCTCTGCTGGAGTCCGAGTTCCACCCTATGCAGGACATACTGGATGCACTGAGGAGCTCATTTAGCAGCAGACTACATCATCCCAGGTGCACAACCGAGAGGTTTCGTAGGTCCTTCCTACCAACAGCTGTCAGACTGTACAACCTAAGCAGGGCTGCTCACAGAGATAGCAAAAAGACGTAACAAACTAATAGTTTTTTGAATGCAAAAGATGCAATAGACTTACACAATGGTCCTCTCCGGCATACAACTAGGAACATACCGGTCGCTATGGAGGGTGAGAATATGTATGGGCACATAATCATACCATGTAGGATAACTAAATAGACGGTTATGCTGTTTCATCCCACCTAGCAGCAATGCTCTGCACTGTGTGTGTTTATATATTTACATATTTATTCCATCTAGCTACAATGCTCTGCACTGGGTGTGTTTATATTTATATATCTATATATTTATTCCATCTAGCTACAATGCTCAGCACTGGGTGTGTTTATATTTATATATCTATATATTTATTCCATCTAGCTACAATGCTCCGCACTGTGTTTTTATATATCTACATATTATTCCATCTAGCTACATTGCTCCGCACTGTGTGTGTTTATATACTTGCATATTTATTCCACCTAGCTGCAATGCTCCGTACTGTGGGTGTTTATATATTTACATATTTATTCCATCTAGCTACAATGCTCTGCACTGTGTGTTCATATATTCATATATTTATTCCATCCAGCTACAATGCTCTGCACTGTGTGTCTCTGTGTGTGTGTGTGTGTATATATATATTTTATAGTAATATGTACATATGTATATTAGCTGCTCTTGCTTGCTTGTTTTTTTTCTTGCCTTCTGATTGTTGCTCTGAGTGTTGCTATCCCTGTGCTGTTGCAATCCTGGAATTTCCCCGTTGTGGGACTAATAAAGGCTTATCTTATCTTATCTTATCTTATCTTTTGTGTTACAACTGAATACCGTAATGTTGAGAGTATGTGTTCCAACTGGTTTTTTGTGTTACAACTGAACAATGTTGAGAGTTATTTTGAATAAGTTGAATAAAATTTCACTTATCTGACGGTTTTGTTGCGCTTAATGTGTCTCGCTTAATGCGTCTTATAATCCGGTGTGCCTTACGTATGAAAATAGACCGTCAAATAGACTGTTAATTGATACTGCGCCTTATAATCCGGTGTGCCTTATAGTCTGTAAAATATGGTAAAACTAGGGCCACTAAACCTCATATACAGGTTCACCTTGGGATCCTGACCTCTGACTATGGGTTTGGGGTCAAAAGATCAACATTAACATTCCCTTATTATGCCTTATTACTATACAATGAGTAAAGCTTGGGTCACCAAACTTGGTACACAGGTTCACTCTTAGACCAAGACCTCTGACTTCAGGTTTGGGGTCAAAAGGTCAAAGGGCAGGATTGGCATTCCCTATGATCCCTTACTATAGAACGTGTAAAGCCCTCTAGGGTCCACAAACTTGCTACACAAGTTCACCTCAGGATCCTGTCCTACAACTATGGGTTGCATACTTTGTTGTATATTCATGGATGATGGACTTATCATAATTTGGTTCTGCCACATTAATTATATTACAAAGTTGAAAACTACTGTCCGTCAGTAAGTATTAGGATCTCCAAAGAAAAATGGAGGTGGGAGATATTGCCCTTGCTTCAGAGTGCTTTCTTTTAATGATTATCCAATAGTGTAAGCAGATATATCCATACCGTTTTGTTGTCTTGTCTTTTTCCCCTCTTGCAGAGCGCACATGAAAGGTTATTCTCTGCTCTTGTTTATTTAATAAATACAGACATGATTTGAACACAGCAGAAACCCATTTTGGCAATGCAAGAACACATTCAAAGTAGCGCACAAATGAGAGGATTAAATGGAGGTTCAGTCTCCCAGTTTCCAGCGTCCGTCTCTCCAACACCAATGGTCAGGGTGCACTCTGACAGTTGGTCAGACTGCCATATTAAATGGCTATGCACCCCCACCCCACCCCCGGAAGAATATGTTAAACTCAGAACTGTCACCAGTACAACCACCAGAGCAATCACTAGATGAGACTGTGAGGTCCCCCACAGCTGCACCACATTTGCTCAATCAGTGCTATCAGTGAGGAGCACCAAGATCTGTAATATACCACCTGCAGTAAGAACCTACCACACTAAACACTTTTAAGGGACATTGTAAAAATTGTCTTTTAAACAACTAAAACTGTACCCATAACTAGTGGTTGCTGTGTGGCATATGCATATGCAGTCAGGTGAAAAAATTAGGACACCCTGTATAAGCCTGTGTGTGCGTTTTGTTTTGGTTTGTTTTTTTTTAAACCATATTTGGACATGGATATTTAATATCAATGTTAAAAAAAATACTGGGAAATTTATTTAAATTTATGTAATACAACTAAAAAATTAAAAATGAATTAAAGACCTTTTTCAAACTTTTCTGTAAAATGTAATTCTAAATAAATAGTAAGGAATAATTAGGCCACCCACCATCTTTTTAGGACACCTCATTAAGTGGGACATTCATTCCCACTTAAAATGGCTAAAATAAATGTTAAAAAAAATGCAAATAAAAACAAAAACAAGGTTAGACATGGATACGTGAACATTTCTTCATAAGGAACTGAATATTTAACCTCTTGCACTCCGGTGTACCACGGGCGGACACATCTCTACGTCCTAGAGCGCACAAGGGTGCTCTAGGACGCACACTGTGCGTCCTAGAGCACCCTCATTCGACTAATAAGAGCCTTGAATTGGGTTTCTGAAACCTTGAAGAACCAATGACTGAAAACCCAGCAAGAAGGACCCGCCTACCAACGGCTGCGAATACAGCCAGCCAATTGAAGCACAGAAGTTGGAAAGCATGCGTCCCTTGCATAAAATCTGTTTTGTGTAAGGCTGGGTGACACACAGGCGTTCGCCAGTCTTTTTTTCTTACTACTGTTCTTATTTGTTTTGAAAAATGTTCGCCAAAACCGCAAATCATGGAAGCGCAAAACCACAATAATGGAATTATGGTTTGACCGGGTCGCGTGACCAGAACCATGAGTCCGTAACAAGCGGACCAGCGTCATGTTCGTCTGACAGTGAGGAAGAGAAGTTCGCCAGCGACACTGCTGTTGTGGACAGGTAAGTGTTATAAGCTAAATTATTCTTTATCCCTGAACATAGTACTCAAAATGACTTTTGAGCCGATCGGTAAATTACAACTGTGCGTCATCGTAACATGAAGACCGCGCCGCCGTCCAGGACGGTGAAAGCCCCCCCTCTCCCCCACACACACCACATACCAGCCCCTGAGCGTCACCTTTCAATTAGACGCCCACAGATGAAGCTTCTATATTGAATCATTCAAAAGTTACAGATGTTTTTCCAAACCTGTGCCATTTGGCACAAATTGGCCATCAGTTCAAAAACGCTCGGGAACAGCCTAAGAAAAAAGCTGTATAATATATTCATTTTTTGTGGTATTGTTACAACAATTTTGACCTCAGCTGGAAAACACTTGGTTCTACATTTCTGTTGCATTTTCCAGCCGGATCTGACAGTTGTGTGTTATTTGCACGCATTTGCCATCCTAAAAAACCACCAGGTGAAATTTATTTTCTTCAAGTTCAGTATGTTTAGATGACTGTTACTCAGTGGCCGGAGCACCCCCTCTAGAGAGATTATGACTGTTTTAAGATAAGACTAAGATAAGATAAGCCCTTTATTAGTCCCAACCCAATGGGACAATTCCAGGATTGCAACAGCACAGGGATAGCAACCACTCAGAGCCCCCAACAATCAGAAGGCAAGAACTAAAAAACAAGCAAGCAAGAGCAGCTAATATACATATGTAATATATTACTATAAAAATATATATACACACACACACACAGGACACACAGTGCAGAGCAATGTAGCTGGGATGGAATAAATATATGAATATACTGAACACACAGTGCAGAGCATTGTAGCTAGATGGAAATAAATATTAAATATATAAACACCCCACAGTACGGAGCCATTGCAGCTAGGTGGAACTAAATATGCCAAGTATATAAACACACACAGTGCGGAGCAATGTAGCTAGATGGACTAATATGTAGATATATAAAAACACAGTGCGGAGCATTGTAGCTAGATGGAATAAATATATAGATATATAAATATAAACACACCCAGTGCTGAGCATTGTAGCTAGATGGAATAAATATGTAAATATATAAACACACACAGTGCAGAGCATTGTTGCTAGGTGGGATGAAACAGCATAACCGTCTATTTAGTTATCCTACATGGTATGATTATGTGCCCATACATATTCTCACCCTCCATAGCGACCGGTATGTTCCTAGTTGTATGCCGGAGAGGACCATAGTGTAAGTCTATTGCATCTTTTGCATTCAAAAAAACTATTAGTTTGTTACGTCTTTTTGCTATCTCTGCGAGCAGCCCTGCTTAGGTTGTACAGTCTGACAGCCGTAGGTAGGAAGGACCTACGAAACCTCTCGGTTGTGCACCTGGGATGATGTAGTCTGCTGCTAAATGAGCTCCTCAGTGCATCCAGTATGTCCTGCATAGGGTGGAACTCGGACTCCAGCAGAGATGACAGTTTAGCCACCGTCCTTCTCTCTCCTATCTCCTCCATCGGATCAAGGCGCTGCCCCAGGACAGAGCTAGCTTTCTTAATCAGTTTGTTCAGTCTCTTCTATCGGCTGCAGTAATGCCACTGCCCCAGCAGACCACTCCAAAAGTGATGGCTGATGCCACCACCGTGTCATAGAATGACTTCAGCAGCGCCCCTTGTACACCAAAAGACCTGAGTCTCCTCAGCAGGAACAGCCTGCGCTGTCCCTTCTTGTAGAGTGCGTCAGTATTGTGTGACCAGTCTAGTTTATTGTTCAGATGAATACCCAGGTACTTATAGGATGTCACCATCTCGATGTCTGTTCCCTGTATATTTACTGGTGCTATGAGGGGCTGCCCATGCCTGCGGCAGTCCACACAGCTCCTTAGTTTTCCTCGCGTTGATCTGGAGGCAGTTCCGATGGCACCAGTCCACAAAGTCCTGGATAAGCCCTCTGTACTCAGCTTCATCTCCGTTGGAGATGAGACCAACGATCGCAGAGTCATCAGAGAACTTCTGTAGATGGCAATGTGTTGTGTTGTGTGAGAAGTCCGCAGTATAAAGAGTGAACAGGAAGGGAGCCAGCACCGTTCCCTGGGGGGCCCCGTGCTACTGATGATCGTGTCGGGAAACACAGTCCCGGGTTCTCACAAACTGAGGCCGGTTCGTGAGGTAGTCCAGGATCCATGATGACAGGGTGCTGGTCCACCCCTGCGCGCAGCAGCTTGTCCTTCAGGATCATCGGTTTGGATGGTGGTTGAAGCACTGGAGAAGTCAAAGAACATGATCCTCACCATATTCCCGGGCTTCTCCAGGTGGGGACAGAGAACGGTGAAGGAGGAAGATCACCGCATCCTCCACCCCAAGGCCATGCTGGGAGGCGAACTGGAGTGGATCCATCGCTGTTCCACCAGGGGGCGGAGATGAGCAAGGAGCAGTCTCTCCAGGGTCTTCATCAAGTGGGACGTCAAGGCCACCGGTATGTAGCTGTTCAGGTCTTTGGGGTGGGAAGTTTTTGGTACAGGTACCACACAAGATGTTTTCCACAGCTGTGGTACCCTCCCCAGTTTCAGGCTCATGTTGAAGATATACGTCACAATCCCACACAGCTGGTCTGCACAGGACTTGAGGAGCTTTGCGCTGATGCCGTCCGGTCCCGACGCCTTCCTCGCCTTGATCTTCCTCAGCTCCGTCCTCACCTGGGTCTTGGTCAGGGTCAGGATGGGGGGCTGTGTGTTGGGAGTGGGGGGGGGTGTCGGTGGAGTGGGGAGTGGGCAGCAGGACTTGATTTCTTAGAGGCAGCAGTGGTTGTTGTGCAGACAGGGGGGAGGCTGGGGAGGGGAATTTTTTGCCAAAAAAATTCAAAGTGTTTTCTTTTAAATGAGACCAACCCCATGAAGATGCTGCAAAGGGTTGAAGAACAGCTTTTGATTTACTTTGGGTATGTTATTTTTAGGCGTTTTTAGGGAAATTGACCAGAGTGCAAGGGGTTAATGGGGTGTTGTAATTTTTTCACATGACTGTATATATGTACCTCGTGCGTCACACACATACTGTATGCCCCACCTCCTGTTTGTTGCTGTTTGTTGTTGCTGTGAGGTGCTTGGGTGCATGTGTGTGTACGCATACACAGCACTTCACTCGTGTGAAATTTGAATGTTTTGTAACACCTTAACCCTTGCACTTTAGCATATCCACTTTGTACATTGCATTTGTTCTGCTCGTGTATGATTGTTGTGTGTTTTTGTGACCCACCAGGGGACTACAGATGCAGTTTAGCAGTATTGCTAAATCTGGCATACTTAGATTTATATTAATGTTCATTAGTATGTAATCTCCCTTTCAAATAAACATTAACTTAAACTTGATTCCATTACTGGTGTACACCTCTAGGGGGTTATATGAGCAGATTAAAGTAAATAAAAGTAAATATCTGTAAATGTAAATATAGGTTCAGTGTTCCAGCACCCAGTGGTAACCTGTACCTCCCTCAGCCCACAATTCCTGTATTGTGGAGAGACCCATAGATCCTAAACTCTGCCGACCATGTCGAGTGTGCTTGATTACTCCACTGGTATACATCTCCACCAGTAAAGGTCGGCTATAAAAGGTCACCTTTGACCTCTTTTATGGTCAAGTGGTTAGCGAAACTATGTCAGGTGCACTAATCAAGTATTGTGGCATCACCATGCAAGAGATAAGAGATGCGAGGCTGCAGTCAAGTGGCCTCTGAGTCAGTAGAGGGACAGAGTCTTCCACACATACATGTTCAAACCACAGAATCTCTTAGATATAGATAGATGGATAGATAGAATGGATATAAAAAGTCCACACACCCCTGTTCAAATACCAGGTTTTTGTGATGTAAAAAAATGAGACCAAGATAAATCATTTCAAAACTTTTTCCACCAGTAATGTGACCTATAACCTGTACAACCCAATCGAAAAACAAACTGAAATCTTTTAAGGGGAAAAATAAAAAAACTTACAATAACCTGTTTGTATAAATACAGTGATCCCTCGCTACTTCGCGCTTCACCTTTCGCGCCCTCAGTGCATCGCGGATTTTTCAAAAATATTCATCAAAAATTCAAAATTGAGAAATAATGGGCGGGCGCTAGCAGAAGGCAGGGAGACTACATTAGACCATCAGGTGTCAACACGGAGAGCCGCACAACTCTGTTCGCTGTTGTCGTGTTGGCTCGGCTCGGAAATCTCGCAAGTTGATTGGCCGAGACGTTTCACCCCGCAAGCTGATTGGCCGAGACGTTTCACCCACCTCCTCTCCCTGCCGAGCACCCATGAAGGGAAGGAAGACTGCATTCATTGCTTTTTATCGCTCGTGTTACTTAGTCTCGCCGCGTGGAACTTTTTGCTGTTCTCTTGTGCCATTTTGTGCGAAATAGTCTTCCCGTCGAGCCACTACGCCGCCTCCTGCAGCTTCAGCTCTATCGGAAGCTGCCCTCGATGATCCTGCGCCTCCAGCATCTCACGATGAGGCGTCACCTGAGGAGCAGTAAAGCTCTCATTAACCTGTGCAGTAAATCATTTTCATCTTGAGTTACGTATCTTGTTATAAGAATAAAAGAGTTCTAAAAACATATTTATGTACACTTTGTTTACATCTACGTATGTATGTACACGTACACACACACACACACGTATCATATGAGAGAGAGAGAGTGAAAGAATGAACGTACGTATTATTTATGGATGACGTCATTAGGGGTGACGCTACTTCGCGGTTTTTCACTTTTCGCGGTCGGTTCTGGAACCCATTAACCGCGATAAGTGAGGGATCACTGTATACACACCCTGTTATAACTGGGAATGTGGTGGTGTTCAGAATTAACCACTCACATTCAAACTCATGTTAAATGGGAGTCAGCAGACACTTGCCACCATTTAAAGTCCCTCTAATTAACCCCAAATAAAGTTCATCTGTTCTAGTAGGCTTTTCCTGACATTTTTGTAGTCACATCTTACAACACAAGCGGTGGTCCGCAAGGAGCTTCCAAAGCATCAGCGGCATCTCATTGTTCAAAGGTATCACTCAGGAGAAGGGTACAAAAGAATTTCCAAGGCATTAAATATACCATGGAAACACAATGAAGACAGTCATCATCAAGTGAAGAAAATATGGCATAACTGTGACATTACCAAGAAATGGACGTCCCTCCAAAATTGATGAAAAGACAAGAAGACATCAAAGAGGCTGCAGGAATTTCTGGCAAGTACTGACTGTTTAGTGCAAGTGACAACAATCTCCCATCTAGGGTGGCAAGACGGAAGCCTTGTCTTACGAAGAAAAACATCCAAGCCCAGCTACATTTTGCAAAAACACATTTGAAATCTCCCAAACACATTGGAAAATGTGTTATGGTCCGTTGAAACCAAGGTTGAACTTTTTGGCTGTAATTCCAAAAGGTATATTTGGCGCAAACACAACACTGCTCATCATCAAAAGAACACCATACCTACAGTGAAGCATGGTGGTGGCAGCATCATGCTTTGGGAGTGTTTTTCTACAGCTGGAACTGGGGCCTTAGTCAAGGTGGAGGGAATTATGAACAGTTCCAAATACCAGTCAGTGTTAGCACAGAACCTTCAGGCTTCTGCTAGAAAGCTGAAGATGAAGAGGAACTTCATCTTTCAGCACGACAATGACCCAAAGCACACATCCAAATCAACAAAAGAATGGCTTCTCCAGAAGAAGATTAAGGTTTTGGAATGGCCCAGCCAGAATCCAGACCTGAATCCAATTGAACATCTGTGGGATGGTCTGAAGAGGGCTGTACACAGGAGATGCACTTGCAATCTGACAGGTTTGGAGCGTTTTTGCAAAGAAGAGTGGGCAAATATTGCCACATCAAGATGTGTCGCGCTGATGGACTCCTACCCAAAAAGACTGAGTGCTGTAATAAAAAGGCAAAAGTTGCTGCAATAAAGCATGAGTTTAAGGGTGTGCATATTTATGCAAACAGGTTATTGTAAGTTTTTTATTTTTCCCCTTAAAAGATTTCAGTTTGTTTTTCAATTGGGTTGTACAGGTTATAGGTCACATTAACGGAAAAAGTTTTGAAATGATTTATCTTGGTCTCATTTCTTTACATCACAAAAACCTGGCATTTGAACAGGGCTGTGTAGACTTTTTATATCCACTGTAGATCGATAGATCATCATCATCATAGCAGTCTGTCGGGGGCGATAATGACTGTTTCATTTAGGTCTGATCAGATTCCTCCATGCAGCTCTGTCCTTCACCTTCCGCTGTCACGAACTCCTGACCTTGTTAACCCGGGCAACATCCGAGCTGGTATGAGATGCTTTCTGACTGATTATTTCATGAAATTGCTTACAAAGTATTTGAGTACCGCTAGCTTTTAATGGACTAGCAGCACATTCTTTGCAGATAGAGGTATTATCAGTGGCAAGGACAGGCCAAGACAAACTGGCTCCAGTATCTGTTGCAGAGATTGACCAGATGATAGGTTTGTTTATCTCTGTTCTTTGTGTAGTGCATGTCAGGATGCACTGACTGGCAAAAGTCCACTACAGATCTTGCGACAGATGTGCTTATCTGCCAGGATGTCCAGTCTCACCCGTGTAACTGGGAGTGGTCCAGCACAGACCTGGAACAGATATTGTTTTTAGATCTGCCAGGATGCCCAGTCTCACCCTCCACGCCCTCAGAAGGGCAGGGTTGCCGGTTGAGTCACTGATGGCCCGACCCATGAGACAGGTAGTACCGGTTTTCATGGTTATCCAGTAGCAAGCAAACCAGTGCCTGACCTGACAATGATAGATAGATATGTCCCCTTATTTGATTTTGATTTTGATTTGATTTTGTATACTTTATTGATCCCCAGAGGGGAAATTGATTTCCCCTTTAAGGTTTCAAGTTGATCATGATATTATTAGTTATTAATTCTTTTAAACTGAAAATGGAGTTTGTAAATATCATGTTGTTACTGCAATAACCGAGAAAGGCACAGCTCATGTGTCTGAGCCAGTGAGCCTCTTTGTGTTTTTACAGTCTCCCAAAGCCTCAATTACCTTATTGCTGCCAGCTGCATCTTCATTTACAGTATTTCCTATAAAACCCACACAGAAGTACACACATACACGTTTTAACTAAGGCCTTAATGAAGTGTCAACATGCACAACAAAGTGGATTTATTTAAGGGCATCCAAACATGGCCTGAAATAAACTTTTTAGCTTAATGGGAAACAAATGGATTTGAGAACTCATGGACACGTGTTCAGATCCTCATTGAGATTCTAACAGTGTCTTGCCATCATTTTTACAAGTAGCTGTGAAGCTGCAGCAGTATTCAGTGTTGTGGTATTAACAGCCTTTTACCATACCTTAGTAAGTCAGGTTACTAAAGGTACATTCCAAACAATCGACTGGCAGTGGTAATTTGCCAGGTTAGAAAAATAGTAGAGCATGACTTTGGACTGGTGGAGGCCAAGGCTAGCAATTTGATTCAGTGTGAGGGAATCAAATCACATTTTTTGAAAGCAACTGTGTCATGAATCGCCCGTTTCACGGGCAAAAGTAGGACACAAAACGCTCTCTGTGAGTTCTCACATTTATTAACATAAAAACAGACACAAACGTTAACATACAAAACTATATCATGGAGTGCAAACACAAAACACAAATGCTGGAGGAGAGTGGGGCTCGATGTCCAGGGGGGCAGAAGCCAGGGAACACCTGGCCAGGGGCATAATCCAGCCAGAGCTCTCCTGAAGGCAGCAGGGCTCACGGCTGGAAATAAGGGGCAAACATACCTGGACAGAGTTCTCCTACGCTCCTCGACAGCTGGACCCAAACACACTCAATAGACTGTTCTGCTCCTGAGGACAGGTGCATGTGGTAGAAGGACACGACAAACCACAGAGGTCTGCCATGCCCTTATATGCAGCACATAATCAGTGACAGGTGTGGATATATGAGTGGAGAAAATAACAAATTGAATAACAGGTGTGCAGCTCTGACCAGTCTGACAGCCAGAAGCTGCACAGCGCTTTCAAAATAAAACATAACCACAAACCATAATGATACAAACACAACAGAACCCCAAAATGTACATAATAATACTACAGACACAAAAAGACAAGAATTAAACAAGAACCAAATACATCATCATCATCATCATAGCAGTCTGTCGGGTACGACAATGACTGTTTCATTTAGGTCTGATCAGATTCCTCCACGCAACGCTGTCCTTCACCTTCCGCTTGCAGGAACTCCTGACCTTGTTAACCCGGGCGACGTCCGAGCCGGTATGAGATGCTTTCTGACTGACCATTTCATGAAACTGCTTGCAAAGTATTTAGTTACCGCTAGCTTTTGCTGAACTAGCGGCACATTCTTTGCAGATAGAGGTATTATCAGTGGCAAGGACAGGCCAAGACAAACTGACTCCAGTATCTGTTGCAGTGACTGACCAGATGATAGATTTGTTTATCTCTGCTCTTTGTGTAGTGCATGTCACGATGCACCAACTGGCAAAAGTCCACCACAGACCTTGCGACAGATGTGCTTATCTGCCAGGATATCCAGTCTCACCCCGTGTAACTGGGAGTGGTCCAGCACAGACCTGGAACAGATATTGTTTTTAGTTCTGCCAGGATGCCCAGTTTCACCCTCCACGCCCTCGGAAGGGCAGGATTGCTAGTTGAGTTGCCAACGGCCCAACCCATGAGACAAGTAGTACCAGTTAATAGCACCTGCTGCATACCTGATAATATTTGTGAGGAATATGGTGACAACTTTGGACTCCCAGACACACCAAAAACAGCAGACAGAAAAACACTAAACTAGACAGGAAACTGGGCACAGTACCCCCCCTTGCCCCAGGATCATGACAAACTAGACTCTGGGGCAAACTGTAAAAGAGGGAACATATTTATACATAGTTTGCTTTTTCTGTTCTTTTGCACGTGAATTTGAGTATTATCAGAGGCTATGACAAAAAAAAAAAAAAAGAAAATAGCACAATGTCATTTATGGGAGAGCGTGGTCTTTTTCACTTCTTACTGTCATTCAATGAGCCATTCTGATTTGCCTCCAGTTATGGCGAGAACTGGATCTCACCAGAATGATACTACTCTCTCAGATGTATTTCGTTCCATCTCAGTGGAACGACTGTGAATGTTTGTTTTTTTTCTAAGATATGTTGCACACTTGGACAAAAGACACTTCCAGGTTTTCATTAAACTTAAAAAAGGTGAGCTGTAATTCTCTTCCACAGCACTGGAAACAGAAATAAAATCATATCAATCTCACATACACAACATGACTGCATTCTGCAGGCCATGTCCTGGATATGGCTTTACACATATATTGTACCATTGTGCTTACACACGCTTATAGCATACAATGTCTCATCTGAAATACTTGATAAACTCACACTGTACACACACTGTCACAGTAAGGTGTTGTATTGGACCCAAATGCAGTATTTAAAGTTTGGCAGTGATTTATTAATGAGCTGAGCTATTAACCTCTTGCACTCCGTTGTCCCAAGGGTGGGCAAGTCTCTGCGTCCTAGAGCGCACGAGAGCGCCCTCGTGCGCTCTCGTGCGCTCTAGGACGCATCATGGAGATTTTGATGTAGGTGGTGTATGGCGTCCAAGCGCGCACTGAAAATAAAAGCTGCAGACACAGCCGCGTACAGATTAGTTCATCTGACTGACCTCTCATTTGACTAATAAGAGCCTTGAATTGGGTTTCTGAAACCTTGAAGAACCAATGAATGAAAACCTAGCCAGAAGGACCCGCCTCCCAACGGCTGCGAGCCAGTTAAAGCACAGAAGTTCGCTGAGCTGTTTTGTCTAAAGCTGGGTGAAGAGAGACTGCTTCAGCAGCCACAGGCAGTGGTTTATTTAATTTTTTTTTTTAATTCCAGCAGAGTGTTTAGGATTCTCTTCCATGGTCATCATAGACCGATAGAGGCCGACGACGAAGGTCGTAAATCATTCGCCAAAACCGCAATCATGGAATTATGTTTTGACCGGGTCGCGAGACCAGAACGAGCGGACCAGCGCCGGTTCGTCTAACAATGAGGAAGAGAAGTTGGCCAGGACAATGTGGCTGTGAAGAGGTAAGGTGTTATAAGCCAAATTATTTTTTATCCCTGAAAATTGTAATCAAAAATGACTTTTGACCGATCGGTAAATTAAAACTGTGTGGCACTCGATGTCCGAAGTGCGTGCGCCGCGTTACACGGTTCGTTCGCCACCTCCGGACCATGAACGCCCCCCCGCCGCTACAATTCTGTAGCGGGGGGTGGGGGGAGCCGCAGTGACAGCGGTGCTGTGGAAACATGCCTTATCCGAGTGTAACCCGTCATGTAGCGAGGGCGGATCTCCGTCCTCTGTAGCGGGGTGGGGGGTGGACAACCCCCCCCACACACACACACACACACACACACACACAGACACAGCCCTGAATGTGACCTTTCATTAGAGCCCTTAATGAAGCTTCTACATTGAATCATTCAAAAGTTACAGACGTTTTTCCAAACTGTGCCATTTGGCACAATTTGGCACAGTTCCAAAACGCCTGGGAACAAAAGCTGTGTAATATATTCATTTTTTGTGGTATTGTTACAAAATTTGGACCTCAGCTGGATAATACTTGGTTCTACATTTCTGTTGCATTTTCCAGCCCGGATCTGAAGCTGTGTGTTATTTGCAAGCATTTGTATCCAAAAAAACACCCAGGCCAAATTTATTTTCTTCAGGTTCACTATGTTTAGATGACTGTAACTCAGTGGCCGGAGCACTTAGAGAGATCATGTTTTTTTGCCAAAAAATTCAAAGTGTTTTCTTTTAAATGAGACCAACCCCATGAAGATGCTACAAAGGGTTGAAGAACAGCTTTCGATTTACTTTGGGCACATTTTTTTTTTTGGCATTTTTAGGAAAATTGACCGGAGTGCAAGGGATTAATGAGGAACAAATTCCTAGTTTGTGTACTACATGAACAATGGCAATAAATCTCATTCTGATTCTGATCATTCTGATTCTGATTCTGAGCTGGCCGAATGGGCGCAGCTCGATCAAAACAAACAGACGGGGCTGTAACAAAAGCTCACAAACGTCAGGCAGGATCAGGAAAGGTGAACAGGCTGGATACAGATAAGGAACAGGAGTGTGTTGTTCAAGCAGCACGACTAATGGCACACATGACCAGACACAGATTGGGACTTGACATAAATAGAAACAGGAGTAATCAGCACATTACAGAACAGGTGGCACAATCAGGGCAAACAGAGACAGCAGGGCATGGTTACGGAGAACAGGACAGACGGGGCTGAGCAAACAATCACACACAGAGGATGCACCAAACATGAGCAGAGTAACCAGGGGAGACAAGACCATGAAAATAATGATGACAGGAAATAATGCTGATAACTTTAACAAAGAGGAAGACCCATGGAGAAAATAAATATGCAAAACAGAATAATAATAACAATAATGGCAATCCAGGATAAAGATAATAACCAGAGTGAAATACAAAAAATTCCAAAAATCAAACTTAAAGCGAGGGCGAGGGGTGAGGCCCATTCCCTGAAGACAAGACAATACAATTATAAATTAGGATGAGGGCATGAGACCCATCCCATGCCCTGACATTAGCCCCCTCTTAAGGGACGGCTTCCAGATGATCCCAGAGTAACACCAACATAAGAAAGAAAAAACAAAAGACCCTCACAGGGTGGGTGGTGTGGGTACCAGGCCATGTGGGCCGAAACAAACCGCAATCCCCCTAACAGACAACCCCAGGGAAATACCAACAAAAGGAAAAACAACAACAAAAAAAAACCCTCACAGGGTGGGTTGTGAGGGTACCAGGCCAGGTGACCTAAACAAACTGTAACCCCCTTCCCCTCCACAGAAATGTCCAAAACAAACACAGTTCATGGGCTAAATAAAGTCCAAGGCCCCAAGACTCAAAACAAAGCCATTCAGGTGGTCTACCCAAGTCCATGGGCCACCGGACCACAACAAACAATTTGTCAGGGGGTCCACCAAAGTCCATAGGCCCTTGGACTTTGGACAACAACGTGGGTCGGGAGGCCTGCCTCAGTCCAAGGACCCCCAGACCGGAATGCAAGGCCGGTCTGGCAGCCTGCCAATGTCCATAGGCCACTGAACAGGAGAACAAGGTGGAACAGTGGCTGCAGAAACACAGAGCTCATCAAACAAACACGGAGGAGCCCTATGCTCTGTTACCGATGACTGCTTCACACTGATCCCGGCCTCCAGAACAACAGGTAGAGGTACCCTAGTCTCTTGGGCAACGGGTGGAGGCACACCAGCCTCTTGGACTACGGGTGGAATGGACTGCTCAACCTCTTGAACGACGGGTGGAGAGGACTGCTCGACCTCTAGGATGACGGGTGGAGCAGACTGCTTGACCACTTGGATGATGGGTGGAGTGGACTGCTCAATCTCCAGAATGACAGATGCAGTGGACTGCTCGACCTCTTGGATGACGGGTGGAGCGGACTGCTCGACCTCTTAGATGGATGGTGCTGGAGCATCCGGCTCCAACACCTGGAAAACCACCCCTGTTGCAGTCACCTCAGACGGGGGAGAAAGGCAGGTTGAGGCATCACTAAGAACACCAGGAGTTAAGCAAGTCTTTACTAGTATAGATGTTATAAACTAAGGAGCTGGTAGTGGACCGCCGCAGGCAAGGACAACCCCTCACAGCACCAGTAAATATACAGGGAACAGACATCGAGATGGTGGCATCCTGCAAGTACCTGGGTGTTCATCTGAACAATAAACTAGACTGGTCACACAATACTGACGCACTCTACAAGAAGGGACAGCGCAGGCTGTTCCTACTGAGGAGACTCAGGTCTTTTGGTGTACAAGGGGTGCTGCTGAAGACATTCTATGACACGGTGGTGGCATCAGCCATCACTTTTGGAGTGGTCTGCTGGGGCAGTGGCATTACCGCAGCCGATAGGAAGAGACTGAACAAACTGATCAAGAAAGCTAGCTCTGTCCTGGGGCAGCGCCTTGACATGGTGGAGGAGATAGGAGAGAGAAGGACGGTGGCTAAACTGTCATCTCTGCTGGAGTCCGAGTTCCACCCTATGCAGGACATACTGAATGCACTGAGGAGCTCATTTAGCAGCAGACTACATCATCCCAGGTGCACAACCGAGAGGTTTCGCAGGTCCTTCCTACCAACCGCTGTCAGACTGTACAACCTAAGCAGGGCTGCTCGCAGAGATAGCAAAAAGACGTAACAACCTAATAGTTTTGAATGCAAAAGATGCAATAGACTTACACAATGGTCCCCTCCGGCATACAACTAGGAAAATACCGGTCGCTATGGAGGGTGAGAATATGTATGGGCACATAATCATACCATGTAGGATAACTAAGTAGACGGTTGTGCTGTTTCATCCCATCTAGCAACAATGCTCTGCACTGTGTGTGTTTATATATTTACATATTTATTCCATCTAGCTACAATGCTCCGCACTGGGTGTGTTTATATTTCTACATATTATTTCATCTAGCTACAATGCTCCGCACTGTGTGTGTTTATATATTTACATATTTATTCCACCTAGCTGCAATGCTCCGTACTGTGGGTGTTTATATATCTACATATTTATTCCATCTAGCTACAATGCTCCGCACTGTGTGTTTATATACTCATATATTTATTCCATCCAGCTACAATGCTCTGCACTGTGTGTCTGTGTATATATATATATATATATTTATAGTAATATGTACATATGTATATTAGCTGCTCTTACTTTTTTTTTTTTTTGTTCTTGCCTTCTGATTGTTGCTCTGACTGTTGCTATCCCTGTGCTGTTGCAATCCTGGAATTTCCCCATTGTGGGACTAATAAAGGCTTATCTTATCTTATCTTATAAAACTAACGAAAAACACTTGCCTGAGCTCCTGATCCTCTGCTGCTGGGGTGACCTCCTCAGGATGAGCTGCAAGAGCCGGACTGTGGACCTCAAGCTGAGCAGGAACCAGAGCATGCACCTTGGGTTGAGCAGAAAGAAGAGCGTGCACCTTGGGCTGAGCAGTTACAAGAGTGTCTCATCACTACAGTGAAGTAAATGGTGTGGTATTAACATCTAAAGTAAAAAAGGTACGCTGTACGCTGCTGTGACAAAGTATTTTGTGTAATTTTTGTTTTGCTGCTTAAAAAATAAAGCTGTCACATGTGATTGCCACTCAGTACTGTGTTGCTATGGTAACTGTCCTGTAACTGTCAAAAATTCTGTTCCAGTGCTTCCCCTCTATAGCAGTGTTGCCCACATAGTCGGTTTGTTGCTATATTTAGCAAGTATTCAGACCCCTCTAGCAACCCTTTTTCAAAAAACGACTAGCAATAAATCTTTTTCTGGTGTTACTGGAGAATTTTGGAGACTCTGATGTAAAAGCATGTATTGTTCTTATTCTCCCCTATCCCAAAGCACTCACAGGTGGCCCAGTTCTCATACAGCAAGTCCCTCCCAGCTGCAGTCAGAGAAGATGTCCACCTCTCCTCATCCTTTCTGCAAATGAATGGTGCATGCAAGAAACCACCACTGGCTGATCCTGGATGTAAATGTAAACTTTTCTCTAAAAAAAATAAAATCAGTAACTCCACCCGAGTGTATCTTTTAGGTCACTTTTGGCAGTCCCAAACCCAGATGATGGAGGAAGGTTGGAATTATGACATTAAAAAACAAGAACTGTGGACTCGGCTTTTTCCCTGCTGGTGATGGCTCCCTAGTGATGGCATTTCCTCACTTGACTCCCCGGTGCTCAGTCATAAGTTTCACATAGACGAAAGTTTGTGTGTGTGTGTGTGTGTGTGTGTGTGTGTGTGTGTGTGTGTGTGTGTGTGTGTGTGTATGCAAGTGTGTGCGTGTATGTGTATGGGGAGGTTAAATGTGTTTTATTTTAATCTGTGAAGCACTTTGTGTTACAGTTTTTGTATGAAAAGTGCTGTATAAATAAAGCTTTGATTGATTGATTTGATGTTATTCCTCTCTCCAACAGTGTTCATTACAATTACATGTACAAGGAAAAATTATGCAAATTAGGTGATGACTGTGGTGTAAGGAACCACAGGGTTGGTTGGCATTGGCGTGATGATGTAGCCGTTTGGTGACATCATCACGCCAAGGTCATATAATGTGAGAGTCGGCCATCTTAGGGCCTCTTGCTGCTTGTCTCTTCCTCTGTTGGCTCAGCCTCCAGCAACAGACCTGTAATGGGCTGCACGGTGGCGCAGTGGTTAGCACTGCGGCAGCACAGTTTACCCTTGGCCGGGGGATTGTGGGGATCGTGGGATCGTGGGTTCGATCCCAGCCCCCGACCAACAGTGATCTGTGTGGAGTTTGCATGTTCTCCCCGTGTTGCGTGGGTTTACTCCGGGATTTCTCCGGTTTCCTCCCACATGCCAAAAACATGCATGTTAGGTTAATTGGCTGTTCTAAATTGTCCCTAGATATTTGTTTCCTATAGGCCCTTAGAATAGAGGGTTAGTATTAATGAAAGCGCTTTGAGTGGTCTTTGTGACTAGAAAAGCGCTATATAAGTGCAGGTTAGTTAGTTAGTTAGTTAGTAATGTAAGTTACAGTATCTCACCCCTGACATTTTTGTAAATATTTTATTATATCTTTTCATGGGACAACACTGAAGATATGACACTTTGATATAATGTGAAGTAGTCAGTGTACAGCTTGTATAACAGTGTAAATTTGATGTCCCCTCAAAATAATTCAACACACAGCCATTAATGTCTAAACTGCTGGCAACAAAAGTGAAAATGTCCAAATTGTGCCCGAAGTGTCAATTTTTTGTGTGGCCACCATTATTTTCCATCACTGCCTTAACTCTCTTGGGCATGGAGTTCAATAGAGCTTCACAGGTTGCCACTGGAATCCTCTTCCACTCCTCCATGATGACATCACAGAGCTGGTGGATGTTAGGGACCTTGCGCTCCTCCACCTTCAGTCTGAGGATGCCCCACAGATGTTCAATAGGGTTTAGGTCTGGGGACATGTTTGGCCAGTCCATCACCTTTACCCTCAGTTTCTTTAGCAAGGCAGTGGTTGTCTTGGAGGTGTGTTTGGGGTTGTTATCATGTAGGAATACTGCCCTGCAGCCCAGTTTCCAAAGGGAGGGGATAATGCTCTGCTTCAGTATGTCACAGTACATGTTGGCATTCATGGTTCCCTCAGTGAACTGTAGCTCCCCAGTGCCAGCAGCATTCATGCACCCCCAAACCAAGACACTCCCACCACTATGCTTTACTGTAGGCAAGACACACTTGTCTTTGTACTCCTCACCTGGTTGCTGTCACACACGCTTGACACGATCTGAACCAAGTAAGTTTATGTTGGTCTCATCAGACCACAGGATATGGTTCCAGCAATCCATGTCCTTAGTCTGCTTGTCTTCAGCAAACTGTTTGCAGGCTTTCTTGTGCATCACCTTTAAAAGGGGCTTCCTTCTGGGACTACAGCCATGCAGACCAATTTGATGCAGTGTGCGGCGTATGGTCTGAGCACTGACGGGCTCCCCCACCCCATCCTTTCAACCGCTGCAGCAATACTGGCAGCACTCATACGTCTATTTTCAAAAGACAACCTCTTGATATGAGCTGAGCACGTGCACTCAACTTTTTTGGTCAACCATGGCAAGGCCTGTTCTGAGTAGAACCTGTCCTGTTAAACCACTGTATGGTCTTGACCACCGTGCTGCAGCAGTTTCAGGGTGTTGGCAATCTTCTTAAAGCCTAGGCCATCTTTATGTAGATCAACAATTCTTTTTTTCAAATCCTCAGAGAATTCTTTGCCATGAGAGAGTGTGAGAGTGATAACACCAAATTTAACACACCTGCTCCCCATTCACACCTGAGACCTTGTAAAACTAACAAGTCACATGACACCGGGGAGGGAAAATGGCTAATTGGCCACAATTTGGATATTTTCATTTAGGTGTGTACTCACTTTTGTTGCCAGTGGTTTAGACATTAATGGCTGTGTGTTGAGTTATTCTGAGGGGACAGCAAATTTACACTGTTATACAAGCTGTACGCTGGTTCCAAACACAAAAAGGTTCCATGGTTGTCATAGCCAGGAGCGGCACTGGAGTTAAGCTCCCAGTGCTCATAAAATGCTCCTTATGGCGTGTGTCTCGAAAAGCCTCTGACAACTAAGTCCAACTCCTAGCCTGCCCGTGTGGTTTAGTCTCTAAGCCCGGCGGAACTGCTTTTACTAATAGGAGAAGGGGCGAGGGCGGATCTCCGGCGCCTTAAAACCAGATGCTTTGGGTAGAT
Organism: Pholidichthys leucotaenia; assembly: GCA_020510985.1. Lineage (NCBI taxonomy): Eukaryota > Metazoa > Chordata > Actinopteri > Cichliformes > Pholidichthyidae > Pholidichthys > Pholidichthys leucotaenia. The sequence continues at coordinate 104,119,487 of CM035846.1, forward strand.
GGTGGCTCGTCAACCTGGGAAGGTAGCCCATCTAGGGGAAGGTAAACCCTGATTTCAAACCTCCGCTGCCTTGCGGCACACCCGGTCATGGGAAAGGCTTCGGGAGTCATCCCTGAGGAAAAATCAGGAGTCGGAGTCCCTAAGGCAGTTCTCTGTTGTGCTCACCATCGTTCTGGCAGCTCCTGCGACGGCGCTGGTGCCAAACTGTAGCAGCCCTGCTGTTCCTTTGGATTCATCAGTGACGTGGAGAGGGGGGACATGCTGCATGGGCAACATCTTGTCCTCCATATCTTCCTGCCCAGGCTTGAATCCTACCAACGCCCAACGCTGGAAGGTGTCACGCCGCGCCACTCATCAGCGGCGCCACCTGCTCGCACACCTGTTAATCATCAGCGGCGGGGAATATAAGCCGCCTCGCCCTGAGCTTCGGCCTGAAGCCGTCAGACTTCATTCCCGTCTACACGACGCAAACTCTCTCTTCAGCACGACACTGTCCGGTAAGGATCACGTACCTTATCTTCTCCAGTCTGCTCCCCTGTGCACAGGTGGATTCCTCGGCGGCGGACAACTCCATCCCTCGTCCTTCCTCGCTGCTGCACCGAGTCCTGCAGGTGGCTGTCTCCCGGGGTCCCGTCCTTGTTGTGCCAGTCATCTGTCCCAAGCAAGTAAGCTTCTCCCTCGCCTATTCTCCTCCTGTGTTGGTGTGTGCCCATCACCCTGTGTCTCTGTTCTCTCCCATAGGGTTGCTGGCTGAACGGTCTCCTGCCTCTGTGCCTGAAGCAGACACCGCCACGAACACATCAACATTCCGCAGACACACACCCATACACCCCTGTTGTTAATAAACAGTTTGAACTACTCTGAGCCTGTGTGTGTGCGTCTCCTGAGCCGAACGTTATGTCAGTACAGCTTCAGCAGAGCGGCTCGGCAGACGGCGGGCTCGCGCACCGGCTTACCACTCTCGAGGCTCGAGTGGATCAAATTGCTTATCAGCAACAGGTGATCCTTAATCAACTTGTTAACATCACTAACCGATTGGACCGCCTGGACCCCCAGCAGCCGTTCCCCCCGGCTCGCCAGGGTGGCGCAGCTCCTGCTGTTCCAGCGGCTGTCCAGCCGGCTCCAGTGGCACCGGCTCGGCTCACACCGATTCCGACCCCCGCCCGCTTTAGCGGAAAGCTCGGTGGAGCGCGGGAGTTCATTATGCAGTGTGAGTCCGTGTTCCACCGTGTGCCCGGAGATTTTCCCTCGGATCACAGCCGAATTGGTTACATAGGGAATCTCCTGGAGGAGCGCACGTTAACTTGGACCTACGCCATAATGGCGAAGCCCAGTTACGCCACCCTCACCTATGACCAATTCGTGGCACGCTTCCTGGAAGTCTTTGACCATTCTCGAACCGAGATGGTCCAAGTCGATCGGCTTCTCGCTCTCCAGCAGGGAAGCCGGTCGGCAGCGGACTATGCGGTCGACTACCGGGTAGCGGTGGAGGAATTGGGCTGGGACGAACGCTCCCTCTGTGGCCTGTTCCTCCGCAGCCTCAACGATGATCTGAGGGATGAACTGGCTGGGCGGGATCTCCCTGGAACGTTAGCGGAGCTAACTTCCCTAGCCATTAGCTTGGATAACAGGCTGCGCGAGCGCTCCTCTGGACGGAAGTCGTCTACTTCTCGCCCTCGGGGAGCCTCGTTGCGCCTGCCCCAAGCTCGCCCCCTGGCGACGCCGCCGCCATCGCGCCCCGAGGAGTCGGAGCCGATGGTGACGGGCTGGACAAAGCTCTCCCCGGCAGAGAGACAACGCCGCCGTGAGTTGAATCTCTGCATGTATTGCGGAGACAATCAACACACGGTGGAGCTTTGTCCACAAAAGCCAAACGGTGGGGTCTGCGAGTCACTGTAGGGGGCCTCGCGGACGTCAATCGGTTAAGTCTCCTTACCCAATTGAAGCTCAGAATCAGAATCAGAATCAGGTTTATTGCCATTGTTCATGTGATACACAAACTAGGAATTTGTCTCGGTGCCATGCTGCAACATTAAAAACATAATGAGAAAAAGGGATAAACTAAAAAACTAAAGGACTAGAAACGTGCAATAAGTGTAGAAAAATAAGTAATAATAAGTAATAATAATAATAATACTAGTAATAATGAGTAGTACTTGTCAAGGCAGTTTTAAAAAATTAGCATGTAGCAGATAATGTGAAGTACCACTGCAGTGGTACTTCACATTGGGAAGTACGGATGGGCAGTACAAGCTGCCCATCCGTTTCTGCCACAACCCCACTGGGCACCTCACCCACGCACTGGTGGATTTGGGCGCAGAAGGTAGCTTCATTTCACAGAGCCTGGCAACCCGTTTGGGCATCCGCTGTCAGGCACTGAAGAATCCCATCTCTCTTGTCAACCTCTCCCGTGCCTCCCTTGGGAGAGTATCACACCAGACCATCCCCATTCCGGTCATCATCTCGGGAAACCACCGGGAGGAGATGACCTTTTATGTCCTACCCAACTCTGTGTCGCCCGTCATCCTGGGGTATCCCTGGCTACGCCTTCACAACCCTGTCCTGGATTGGAAGTCAGCTGGGGTATCGGCATGGAGCACATTCTGTATGAGCACCTGCCTTCAGTCCGCTGCCTGCTCTCCGTCCGCTCCTTCCCCTGCGACGGATGCTGCACCCCCGGACCTGTCTCTGGTGCCTCCGGAATTTCACGACCTGGGTATGGTGTTCAGTAAAACTAAAGCTATGTCTATCCCCCCTCATCGGCCCTATGACTGTGCCATCAACCTCCGCCAGGGGGCTCCCCTACCTTCTGGTCGCCTCTATAGCCCGTCAGCGCCGGAGAAGGAGACAATGAACGCCTACCTGAAGGAATCATTGAGTGCTGGGATAATCCGCCCATCATCGTCACCCGTGGGGGCAGGGTTCTTCTTCGTGGGAAAAAAGGATGGGTCCCTCCGCCCTTGCATTGACTACCGGGCCCTTAACGATATCACTGAGAAGGACCGTTACACCCTGCCCCTCATGGACACTGCCTTCCACTCCCTCCAGGGGGCGACCTGGTTCACCAAGCTGGATCTACGCAGCGCTTACCACCTCGTCCGGATCCGGGAGGGAGATGAGTGGAAGACAGCCTTTCGTACCCCGAACGGCCACTTTGAATATCTGGTAATGCCGTTCGGGTTGACCAACGCTCCTGCCGTCTTTCAGCGCCTCATAAATGACGTCCTCTGGGACTTCATTGGCCTTTTCGTGTTCGTCTACCTGGACGATATTCTCATCTTCTCCAAGTCCAGGGACGAGCACCAGGTCCACGTGAGGCGGGTCCTCCAAAGACTGCTGGAGAATCGACTGTACGTGAAGGCTGAGAAATGTGAATTTTACGCCAGGACTACGTCCTTCCTGGGGTTCATCATCGCCCACGACAAGGTGCTCCCAGACCCAGAGAAGGTGAAGGCGGTGGTGGAATGGCCTACACCTGCATCCCGGAAGCAGGTGCAACAGTTCGTTGGCTTCGCCAATTTCTACCGCCGCTTTGTCCCTAACTTCAGCTCCATCGTCGGACCGCTGACCCGCCTCACATCCCCTAAGGTTCCGTTCCGGTGGACCGAAGAGGTCGCTGCTGCCTTTCAGGCGCTGAAGGCGGAGTTCTCCTCCTCCCGGGTTCTTCGCCAGGTCGACCCCGCGCTGCAGTGCATCGTGGAGGTAGACGCCTCGGACACAGGAGTGGGGGCAGTGCAATCCCAGCGGTCGCCGGACGATGGCGCCAAACGGCCCTGCGCCTTCTTCTCCCGGCGCTTGTCCCCGGCAGAGAGGAATTACGATGTGGGGGACAGAGAGCTCTTGGCCATCAAACTCGCCCTGCAGGAGTGGCGCCACTGGCTAGAGGGGGCGAACCTGACGGACCACAAGAACTTGGAATACCTACGATCTGCCAAGCGCCTGAACGCCCGCCAGGCGTGCTGGTCCTTGTTCTTCGCCAGGTTCCAGTTCTCTATCACCTTCAGGCCTGGCTCTAAAAACGGCCTACCTGACACCCTCTCTAGGCAGTTCACCCCCGTGGAGTCGGAGGAGACGCACCACTCCATCCTGCCCAGGTCGTGCGTCGTGGGAGCCATCTCGTGGGACATCGAGAGCAAGATCCGGAAGGCGCAGGAAGTGGAACCTGATCCTAGCGGCGGACCTGAGGGGAGGCTGTTCGTGCCATCCGCGGTCCGAGGAGAGGTCATCCACTGGCTACACACCTCCAAGCTCACCTGTCACCCTGGCATTTCCCGGATGATAGACCTCCTCCAACGGTCCTTTTGGTGGCCAGGCCTGCGGAGGGACGCAGCCGGCTACGCCCAGGCTTGCCCAATCTGTGCCACCTGCAAGTCGGGAAATGCCCCTCCAGCGGGTCTGCTCCAGCCCCTGCCCGTCCCTGGCAGGCCCTGGTCGCACATCGCGTTGGATTTCGTCACCGGACTCCCCGTCTCCAACTCCTATGACACCATCCTGACCATCGTGGACCGTTTCTCCAAGGCTGTGCACTTCGTCCCCCTGCGAGACCTCCCTACTGCCCTGGAGACGGCGGATCTCCTCGTCCAACACGTGGTCAGGCTGCACGGGATTCCGGTGGACGTGGTCTCGGACCGGGGTCCCCAATTTTCATCTGAGGTTTGAAGGTCATTCTGCAACGCCATCAGAGCCAAGGTGAGCCTCTCCTCCGGCCATCACCCCCAATCCAACGGGCAGTGTGAATGGACCAATCAGGAGCTGGAGGCTGCGCTCCGCTGTGTGACCACATCCAAACCCATGTCCTGGAGCAACCACCTTGCCTGGGTTGAATATGCCCACAATACCGCTCGCTCTTCTGCTACAGGGATGTCTCCCTTCAAGGCGTCCCTGGGTTATGACCCCCCGCTGTTCCCGGTGCAGGAGAGTGAGGTAACTGTCCCCTCAGTTAGGGCACATCTCAGGCAGTTCCGCTCCATCTGGACTGCCGCGCGCAATGCGCTTTTACGCACAGCGGAGCGCAACAGGACTGTGGCGGACCGGCATAGAAGACCTGCCCCGGCGTACAGAGTTGGGCAACATGTCTACATTTCTACCCAGGACGTCACCCTAAAAGGCGAGAGGAGAAAGCTGGCACAGCGATTCATGGGTCCCTATCCCATCACCCGGATCATCAACCCGGTGGCTGTGCGCGTGGCTATTCCCCCCTCCCTCCGCATCCATCCCACCTTCCACGTGTCAAAGGTGAAGCTGGCAGTCACCGACCCCCTTTGCCCTCCTCCTGCGGCGCAACCCGCGCCCCGGATGATTGGTGGCCATCCGGCCTGGTCTGTCTCCTCCATCCTAGACTCCCGGCGCCGGGGTCGTGGGTTGCAGTACTTGGTGGACTGGGAGGGCTATGGGCCCGAGCATCGACAGTGGGTGCCCCCGTCGTTCGTGTTGGACCCATCGCTCATCGCTGACTTCCACCGAGCGCACCCAGAGAAGCCATCGCCAGGAGGCGCTGCTAGAGGGGGGAGTACTGTCACGCCGCGCCGCTCATCAGCGGCGCCACCTGCTCGCACACCTGTTAATCATCAGCGGCGGGGAATATAAGCCGCCTCGCCCTGAGCTTCGGCCTGAAGCCGTCAGACTTCATTCCCGTCTACACGACGCAAACTCTCTCTTCAGCATGACGCTGTCCGGTAAGGATCACGTACCTTATCTTCTCCAGTCTGCTCCCCTGTGCACAGGTGGATTCCTCAGCGGCGGACAACTCCGTCCCTCGTCCTTCCTCGCTGCTGCACAGAGTCCTGCAGGTGGCTGTCTCCCGGGGTCCCGTCCTTGTTGTGCCAGTCATCTGTCCCAAGCAAGTAAGCTTCTCCCTCGCCTATTCTCCTCCTGTGTTGGTGTGTGCCCATCACCCTGTGTCTCTGTTCTCTCCCATAGGGTTGCCGGCTGAACGGTCTCCTGCCTCTACGCCCGAAGCAGACGCCGCCACCAACACATCAACATTCCGCAGACACACACCCATACACCCCTGTTGTTAATAAACAGTTTGAACTACTCTGAGCCTGTGTGTGTGCGTCTCCTGAGCCGAACGTTATGTCAGAAGGTAGAACACCGGATCACTGGAGAGGACACTCCAGCTTCGCCTTTGGCGTAGACAAAACACGGGGAATGACAGTTACCGGTTATAAGCCACCGCTCAATTGGCGTAGAGCGCAGCGCCAGGGGTTGTTCCCATTGGTGGGAGGGATCATCGGATCTCACTGGACAGCTACCGTCCGCCTCAAGCTGGGCAGCCCCCAGCCAATAAGGTGTTGTCCCGCCACAGCTTGCTTTCCTCATTGGGTGCATGGTGATGAGGAGAAGTCCGAACAGCAGGCTGAGAACCTTCGCACCAGGCAAGACAAAAAAACAAAAGAGACCAACTCTAAAACTGGGAACTTGGAACGTCCGCACTATGATGACAGGACTCGCTGCTAACCTCAAGGACATCAACGACACCAGGAAGACTGCCATCATCAATAATGAGCTGAAGAGACTGGGAGTGGATATCGCCACTCTCCAGGAAACACGGTTGGCTGACGCAGGCATACTGAGAGAGAAGGACTACACATTCTACTGGCAGGGAAAGGGCAGTGACGAACACAGGGAACACGGAGTGGGCTTCGCAGTGAAGAACACCTTGCTGAAGATGGTTGAACCGGGCAGCAATGGCTCTGCACGACTCCTCACCCTCCGCCTCAACACCACTCAAGGCCCAGTCACCCTCGTCAGTGTGTATGCCCCAACACTGACAGCCACACCAGAGGCAAAAGACGAGTTCTACGAGAATCTCGCAACAACTGTCAGGATCATCCCCAACTCTGAACAACTCATTCTCCTTGGATACTTCAATGCCAGAGTGGGTGCTGACCACGACTCCTGGCCCTCCTGTCTTGGACCATTTGGCGTGGGCAGAATGAACGACAACGGACAGCGGCTGCTCGAGTTCTGCACATATCACGATCTGTGCATCACAAACTCGTTCTTCAAGACCAAGCCCCAACACAAGGTTTCCTGGCGACATCCGCGCTCAAAGCACTGGCACCAGCTGGACTTGATCCTGACCAGGCGCACCTCACTGAAGAACGTGCTAATCACCCGTCCGTTCCAGAGTGCAGAATGCGACACAGACCATTCATTGGTGTGTTGCAAGGTCAAGCTGCAGCTGAAGAAATTCCATCATGCTAGACAGCCTGGAAAGGCATGGATTGACACCAGCAAGATGGCCCAACCAGAACTTGTTGAGCAGTTTGCCTCCACCTTTGAGAAGGAACTTGGTGTACCACAAGAAGGAGAATCTGCAAAGCAGAAGTGGGAAGAGCTGCGAAACACCATCCACCGCACAGCCTTGGCTACCTTTGGGAGGAAGACCTCGAAGTCACAGGACTGGTTTGATGCCAAGTTGACCGAGATGACCCCCGTCATTGAAGCCAAGTGCTCAGCACTTGCTGAGTACAAGAAGTACCCAAACGAGAAAAATCTCCAGATTCTCAGGGCTGCGAGAAGCAAAGTTCAGCAGACTGCTCTGCGCTGTGCCAACAAGTACTGGACTCAGCTCAGCCAAGACATTCAAACCGCTTCCATAACAGGGAACATCCGTGGTATGTACGATGGCATCAAGAAAGCACTTGGTCCGGCTCAGAGCAAGACGGCCCCCCTCAAATCCTCCACTGGGGAGATGATCACAGAAAAGGACAAGCAGATGGAGAGATGGGTGGAACACTACTCCGACCTCTACTCCAGACAGAACACCGTGACACCGTCAGCCCTTGATGCCATCGACTGCCTGCCATCCATGGACAAACTTGACGCCAAGCCAACCATCAACGAACTCAGCAAGGCCATTGATAGCTTGGCCACTGGCAAGGCACCCGGCAACGACGTCATACCCCCCGACCTGATCAAGCACTGCAAACCGCCCTACTGCTGCCATTGCATGACGTCCTCTGCCAGTGCTGGAAAGAAGGTGCCGTACCACAGGACATGAGGGACACCAAGATCATCACCCTCTACAAAAACAAAGGGGAGAGAAGCGACTGCAACAACTACAGGGGCATCTCCCTCCTCAGCGTTGTTGGCAAAGTCTACACACGAGTTGTTCTCGTTAGTCTACAGAAGCTTGCCGAGCGTGTCTACCCCAAGTCTCAGTGTGGCTTCTGCGCTGAGCGATCGACGGTAGACATGATATTCACCATCCGCCAACTCCAGGAGAAATGCAGAGAACAGAACATGCCCCTGTACGTCGCCTTCATCGACCTCACCAAAGCGTTCGATCTGGTCAGCAGAGAGGGCCTTTTCAAGATCCTGCCAAAGATAGGATGCCCACCAAAGTTGCAAAGCCTCATCGAATTGTTTCACACCAACATGCAGGGGATAGTGCAGCACGACAGCAATGTCTCAGAGCCATTCAGCATACGCAGCGGAGTGAAACAGGGCTGTGTACTTGCACCAACCCTCTTTGGGATTTTCTTTGCTATGCTCCTGAGGCATGTCTTCAGCACAGCAACAGAGGGAATCTACCTGCACACAAGATCTGACGGCAGGCTTTTCAATCTCGCCTGCCTGAAAGCCAGAACCAAAGTACGCGAGGCTCTAATCAGAGACATGCTGTTCGCAGACGACGCTGCAGTCGCAACCCACACACAGCAGGAGCTTCAGACCCTGATGGACTGCTTGTCCCAGGCATGCAAGGACTTCGGGCTTACCATCAGCCTGAAGAAGACTAAAGTCTTGGCGCAAGGCACGGAAGCACCACCAACCATCACCATCGACGACAACGAGCTGGAGGTCGTGAATCAGTTCACGTACCTGGGGTCCACGATCAGCAACAACCTCTCCCTTGATACAGAAATCGACAAGAGGATTGGAAAATCAGCCTTCACACTCGCTCGCCTCACCACACGAGTGTGGGAGAATCCCAAACTCTCTGTCAAGACGAAGATGGCAGTGTACAATGCCTGTATCATCAGCACACTGCTCTATGGGAGTGAGACATGGACAACATATGCCCGGCAGGAAAAGAGACTGAACTCCTTCTCACTTGCGCTGTATTCGCCACATCCTGGACATATCCTGGCAGGACAAAGTGCCCAACACAGAAGTTCTGTCCCGCGCCGGCCTTCCCTCCATGTTCACTCTACTCAGGCAGCGCAGGCTCCGCTGGCTAGGCCACGTTCACCGTATGGAGGATGGCAGAATCCCCAAAGACGTCCTCTACGGAGAACTGGCGACTGGCAGGAGAGACGTTGGCCGCCCACAGCTGCGCTTTAGAGACGTCTGCAAGAGAGACATGAAGGCCCTGGAGATCAACACAGAGCGCTGGGAGGACCTTGCAATGGACCGCTCCAAATGGAGAGGCACCCTGACCAGACAGCTCAAGGCGGGTGAAGAGAGACTGACTGCTGCAGTAGATGAAAAAAGGACCCGCAGGAAGAACCGCCACAGACCCAGCAGCACGGAGACCACCCACAAGTGCGACCTGTGTGACAGGGACTGCCATTCGCACATCGGCCTGTTCAGCCACAGGCGGTGCTGTTCCAGCAGAGTAGACGTTTAGGATTCTCTTCCATGGTCATCATAGACAGACGGAGGCCGACGGAGGCCAACGACAACGACAACGGTGACTACTTTACATTATATCAAAGTGTCATATCTTCAGTGTTATCCCATGAAAAGATATAATGAATTATTTACAAAAATGTGAGAGGTGTACTCATTTTTGTGAGATACTGCATATAGTGTTGTAAAAAAGTTCATGTTTCAAGCAAGCATCACTCTCCATTGGTCATTTCCCAATTCCCAGACATAACAATGACACTATTTAACAAATTCTAGTGACTTTTAGGACAGCCAATAAACCTTTAACTTTTAACCTTTATTTGTATAGCATATTTCATACAACAAAGTGCAGCTCATAGTGCTTTGCAGTTAAAAAATAATTCCAGATAAAACAGAAACAAAACAATAAACAGACAGAAAGCCCTCCAAAAGCCCCCCCACCCCAAGACATCCATCCCTAAGACATCCATCCACCTAACCCCTCACCCCCACCCCAGTGCCCACCTCCTCCCACCCTGATCCACTCCACCCACAATAATAGGCATAGTTAAAACATGGCTGAGCACTGATCACCAGCGTGAGGAAATGCTATCATAGGGGAACCGTCAGCACCAGGAGCCGGTCTCAGCCCTTAGCTGCAGAGACACCGCCACAGGGGTCACCCCAACCCAGGAAGACAGAGGAGTCCATCCACCAAGCCAGGGCCACCACCACAGCAGCATCCCCACCGCCAGTTCCAATTACAACTCCCAGTGCCCAAGAGCCCCCCTCCCCCCCCCCGGCTGAGTCTTAATCCAAACGGAAATTATGGATCTGGAAAGCTGGGCTTTAAATGCGATTGACACCACTTTAAAAGAAGATCGGGCCAGAGGGAGCCCAAGTGGGGAGACTCATGGAAATTGGGAACTCATGTGTCTGTGGGATTCGACTGGAAATGCGGAAGACATCTATCTGTTTGGCTATGATCACAGGATTTCTACTTTGGCTTTGGAGTTTCCTGATGTATCAGAAATTAAGGAAGTTGGGAGAGCTGATCAAAATGCGGACCCGGCAAAGCTCCTTCAACAAATTCGACCAGTTGGGGAGGGCACTGATAGCGGCAAATGGTGAACTGAATGGCAGCTGATTCAGTAGGAGGTATACATCTTGGAGTCGCTGGTGCTCTCCAGGGAATGTTTTTAAAGCCTGTATATGGAAATTATGAAGCACAGAATCGCATGAGAGAGGAAAATTCTATGCTCTGTGTGAACTGTGCCTATTAGACCTTGATTCAGTGCCCTGTAGATTACATTCCTCCTGGATGAAGATAAGACAGTAGAGAGTTTTTGGCTTCGCTTCTCTTTAACCCAAACAATTAACAACCACTTGCTGTTGTTCAGCAAACTGGACTCTTCAAGGACAGCGTTATCATGTGTCTACTACAGAACTTTACCATCTGGCATGCACGAAGAGAGATTGACTCTGTGTGGACATGCTTATCTGTGTTTAGATTACATGAACATAACATCCATCCGTTGCCAGGAGGCGCCCCTTTGTTGTACACCAGCAACTGATACATCCACACTGCATTCATTCATACTGATTACATGCTGACTACACACACTGGTCTCTCTCTTGCTCCTTTGTTATTGTGTACTGTATTGTCTGCTAAGTGTGCTTAGAGGGTTTTTTTCTATGTAATCACAATTTTGCTCATAATGAGCTTTATTTTGATTAACTATGATTTTTCTCTCTGCCCATTGTGTCATTCCCCCCCCCCATTCCCCTCTTTACCCTCCACTGTTGACAGGCGCCTTGCATGGCTGCCGCGTCATTGGGAGGCGCTTATCGAGCGCGCCCAATGTCAAGTCAAATTCCTCGTATGTTTATGTTATGTTTACGTAAACATGCTTGGCAATAAAGCTATTCTGATTCTGATTCTATAAGGAAACACTAGAGCTAAAAATAACATAAGGTAAAATGAAATACAATAAAATACGATAGAATAAAATGAGAAGCAGAATAAGATCATGACTAAAAATAAAGAAAAATAGAATAAAATGCTTGAAGGAATAACAAATATACCTACAGTATATATATACTATATATATATGTAGCGGGTTGAATTCAACCCCCACAACACACAGAGACAGTCAGCTCGTTACTCCTGGGTTTTTTCCACTGCATGCTGCGTTTACAGCTGTGAGGTTAAAGTGTCATCCATGCATTGTGTTCATGCATCCTGCCTGTACCTCTGATATGCAAATGCCCAGATTGACTGCTGTGAAGGTCTTTGATGTATTGTCTGAGTTGGGTATAAGTACTGCACTGAAATCCATGTTCTCTCTCTTTCACCCTCTTCAACTGCTGCTGCTGGACACACGCACTTTGTGTCCCGTTGGAGAGCCGTGGGCTCGCTCCCGGCGCGCATGCACGGCGCCGGGAGCGGAGCTCATGACGGCGGTATGATTCAATAAACTCTGCTTAAAACCTTCACCAACGCCACTTTATTTCATGCCGCTTCAGATATATATATATATATATATGATAGATAGAAATGCAAAACTGAATAAAAATAATCTAAAAATATTAAGACATATAAATAAAATAAAATAGCTAAATAAGTATATAAATATGAATGATAAAATTTGTTAAAAGCTAAACTAAAAAGGTGGGTCTTGAGCCTCCTTTTAAAAATATCAACGCTCTCTGCAGCCCTGAGGTCCTCTGGCAGGCCATTCTACAGACATGGGCCGAAAAACTCAAACGATGCTGTCATGATCCTGGGCACGGGTGGGCACCATGCCCAGTCTTCAGTTAAGTTTAGTCTTTTTCTGTCTGTTTGTTTCTTTGTTTACCCTGTCTAGTAATTGTGTCATTTTGTATTGGGAGTAATGTTTACATTTTGGGCTTGTGTTATTGTTTCATTATGATTTTCAGTTTGTGTTTTATATTGACAGCGCTGTGCAGCTTCCGGTTGTCAAACTGGTCCGCAGCTGCACAGCTGTCATTCATTGTTATTTTCTCCACTCATGTATCCACACCTGTTACACATTATGAAATGGTATTTAAGGGGCATGACAACCTCTCCCGATTGTTGTGTCCTTCCGTTATTGTACTCATCCTCGGGAGGTCTGAAGTTGTCACTGAGTGTTTTGGGTATCGCTGTCGAGGAGAGAGGAGAGCTCCATCCAGGTTAGTTTTTCCCTTTTTATTTCCAGCCGTGAGCCCCGCTGCCTTTCGAGTGTGCTTCAGCTGGATTCTGCCCCCTCGCCCGGCGTTCCCAGGCTTCTGTCCCCCTGTGACATTGAGCCCTGCTCTCCTCAAGTGCCTTCACCTTCTTGTCTGTATATGTTTAGTGTTTTTCATGTGTTCATCTTTATGTTAATAAATGTGCAGAAACCACAGTGAGCGTTTGGTGTCCTTCAATAGCCCTTATAAAGGGCTACTTATGACAGAAGGACACGACCAGGGTTTGGATACCAGCCGCTGTACGTTTCTGCATTTTTTTCTTTTCCTGTAATCATTTTTTCAAGTTTTCCTGTCCACCAACTCTACGCAAGCACTCATCATGCCATCAGCTCGCTGGGGCTCCATCAACCGGAAAAACGGTAGCCGGTGGCCCCACTATAGATGAGCTGTGGGCGGCGGACTTTGCCCAGGACTTTGTTGATGCAGCGCTCGACTCCCACTCACTCAAGGAGGTTCGCAGGAATGTTGAGGTGGCAACGAGCATTGTGGAGACGCATCCGAGGTTAAGAAGTTACTCCAGGTATGCAGATCTGCTACACACCGTCTCTGTCCTCCAAACGGACCCTTACAGCCTGATAGGAGATCTGCCATCCTGTGCGCCTAGGGCAAAGCTCACAAGGGAACATCCTCAGACCCTGGTGTCCCTCCGGCCTTGCCGGGCGCCTGCTTCGCCACCTCCTCATCTACCGTCTGTTCCTGAGCCGACGGAACATTCCCTGAGACCAGACGCACCCAGCCTCTCACTGCCACCCAGCTGCTTTACGCCGGAGAAGGAGGAGGAACTCCCCCGCCACAACAGCTGATTCGGCTGGTGACATGTCTGCAGGTCCGGCTCCTCCGGTTCTTCAGGGAAGCCCACAACCGCTGCAGCCACTGGGAGAAATGACTCTGGGCTTGCAGCAGCAGCTACCATCAGGCCCCGGGAATGCAGGTGAGTGTTTTTTCATTCTTCCTTACCTAAAAATGAATTATCCTGCATGATTCCAGGTGGTGAGGCTCAGCAACAGCAGCTCACTGAGTCCTCACTGCCTGTTGCTGACACCATTCCCTCACCTGCTACTCCTGTGTCTCCTCCTGTTCCCCCTGAGTATCCGCCGGCCCTGGGATGGAGCCACTGGACGACGGAGGAGCCTGTGGCCCTGGAGAGCCCCATTCCAGCCCCACAGCCATGTTCCAGATGGGAGAAGAGCGCTCCCTGTGACCTGAAGCCTGTGCCAACAATGAAGTGTCCCCGGGTTTCAGCTGCACGGGATTCAGCGTCAGCGGTGAGATGACCTCCAGTTCCAGCCACCATGCCGGGAGAGCCACCTGCGCTGGTCACTACGCCTGGAGGTCCTTCAGCTGCATCTACCACCATGTCTGCTGTCTGTGCCGCTGCAGCAGAATCGCCGAAGTCCTGAACGGTGGTGGACCTCATGTCCAGGCAAGTACACTGTTATGTCATTACATCTGCAGATTTAGAGAGCTCTTGTCTGGCTTGTGGTGGGGAGAGTCGGGCGCAGACATCCTCTGCTCCTGAGCTCTCCTCGCCGGACTACACTGCTATCGGTGATGCTTCTCCGGTATTTCTTCCTTTTCCCTCCAAGGTGACCGTGTTGGGAGAGGGCGCCCAGATGAAGGGACTTGAGATGCCTCAGCCTGTTTCGCCGGAGTCCTCGACAGTGGTGGAACTCAAGCTAAGGCAAGTTCTCTTCTTTGTTTTCATGACAGTTGTTTTAGAGAAACCTTGCTTAGCTCTAGGTGAGGAGAACCAGTCACAACCAATGGCGGCTCCCAAATTCTCCTAGCCAGGCTCCACTGCTGCCAGTGGTAGTAACAGAGTATTTGTTCCTTCTCCTTTGCTCGAGTCCTTGTTTGGGTCCATTGATGGTCATCCTCATCCGCCGTCCGAAGTCTCCGTGGGTGCTGCTCCCCCTCCATCTGAGGTGTCCGTGGGTGCTGCTTCCCCTCCGTCCGAGGTCCCTGTAGGTTTGTCCACTCCACCTGTGTTTGGCTCCCCGTTGAAAGACCGTCTCCTGGGCCAAATATTTTCTCGGGTCAGCTGTTTCCTTTCACCGGAGATCCTCACAGGTCCACCACCATCGCTGGAGGTCATTGTGGGGGTCACACCTCAGTCCGAGGCCACTGTGGGTGCTAGGACCCAGTCCGAGGCCACCGTGGGTGCCACATCCCAGTCTGGGGCAGCTGTGGGTGCCACACCCCAATCCAGGGCTGCCATGGGTGCCATGCCCTATTCCGGGGCCACCGTGGGGGCCATGCCCCAGTCGGGGGCCACACCTTCATGTGAGGTCGCCACGGGGGCCACACCTTTGTCTGAGGTCACCGTGGACTTCCCACCCTCACCGGAGACTCCCGCTGAGCAGCTTCTCCCCTCACCGGGCCTCCTCACTGGCCAACCATCGCCATCAGCGAGCCCCACCGTTGGCCAGCAGTCATTGTTGGAGGTCAATCTTCCACAGCGATGGTTCCTCCTTCCCCATGCTGGAGGTCTTGCGGTCCACTGGGAGTGTGGGTTCCAGCTGCCGCTGCCTGGGAGGCACATTGTGCTTAGCGCACCAGTGGCTCATGTACTCTGGGAGGCCACCTGATGGGCTACGCCTTCCATGCAGGTGGTTCAGGAACTCTGGGCAGCCACCAGACGCATTCTGCCATACATTCCAGTGGTCCTGGGACTCTGGCAGTCCGCCCGAACTGCCTTAGTTTCCTCCCTAGGTTCCTTGAGTCTGGGTCACCGTTTTGTTCAGGTTGTGGGTCATGAGTGCTTTTTGGGGGTTTTATTTATCTCGGTCCCTTCATGCCTGGGGTCCCTCCCCGCCCCCGAGGTGGGTTGTTTTTCTTGTTGGGGGGGGGGGGGGGTCTTCCCTTGTGAGGGGTTCTTGTTCTCTTTGATGCTGCCCTGGGGTGTCTGGGAGCCACCCCTTGGGGGGGGGCACTGTCATGATCCTGGGCACGGGTGGACACCATGCCCAGTCTTCAGTTAAGTTTAATCTTTTTCTATCTGTTTGTTTCTTTGTTTACTCTGTCTAGTTATTGTCATTTTGTATTGGTAGTAATGTTTACATTTTGGGCTTGTGTTATTGTTTCATTATGGTTTCCGGTTTGTGTTTTATTTTGACAGCGCTATGGAGCTTCCGGCTGTCAAATTGGTCTGCAGCTGCACAGCTGTCATTCATTGTTATTTTCTCCACTCATGTATCCACACCTGTTACACATTATGAAACGGTATTTAAGGAGCACGACAACCTCTCCCAGTTGTTGTGTCCTTCCGTTATTGCACCCATCCTCGGGAGGTCTGAAGTTGTCACTGAGTGTTTTGGGTATCGCTGTCGAGGAGAGACAAGAGCTCCGTCCAGGTTAGTTTTTCCCTTTTTATTCCAGCCGTGAGCTCTGCTGCCTTTCAGGTGTGCTCCGGATGGGTTATGCCCCCTTGCCCGGCATTCCCTGGCTTCTGTCCCCATGTGACATTGAGCCCTGCTCTCCTCCAGTGCCTTCACCTACTTGTCTGTATATGTTTAGTGTTTTTCGTGTGTTCGTCTTTATGTTAATAAATGTGCAGAAACGACAATGAGCGTTTGGTGTCCTTCAATAGCCCTTAAAAAGGGCTACTTATGACAGATGCCTCACCGTGGGTTTTTGTCCTAACTTTAGGTATCATTAAAAAGCCAGTACAGGAAGACCTCAGGATCCACCAGGGACAGTATGGTAAAAGCAGATCAAATAAGTAACAAGGACCAAGACCATTAAGAGTTTTATAAACTAATAAAAAAAACTTTAAAATCAATTCTATAACTCACAGGGAGCCAATGCAGTGATTCTAAAACTGGTGTAATATGCTCTGTCTTTCTGGTCTTCGTCAGCACACGGGCTGCTGAATTCTGTAATAGTTGTAAGGTACTGATCGTCTTTTTAGGAAGACCAGAAAGGAGAGCAGTGCAATAATCAATACGACTGGAAATAAAAGCATGCATTAGCATCTCTGTTTTCTCAAGAGAGTAACAAATGGACTCTGGCTATATTCATGATAAAATCCAATTTTTAAAATATTAACATGCGGAATAAAACTAAGCTAAGAGTAAAAAAATAACGCCCAGGTTTTTAAATTGTTTTGATGGAATAAGAGACAATGTTTGTAATTTTTGTAAAGGTTTCTCTCTCTGAGCTTCAGGACCAATAACTAAAACTTCAGTTTTGTCCTGGTTGAACTGTAGGAAATTCTCTGCCATCCAATAGTTATTTTCTTTACTGAGGAGTTGACAACACTGCATAATAGGTTAAGATTAAATTATTACATAAGTATTGTGTAGTTTAACAGACGTTTTACTGTGTTACTGATGCTAATTTTGCCTCTGTTTCAGTTTTCATTCTGTCAATTTGCGATCAATAAAGTTCATAGAACTACGCTTGTGTTGTCAATGGAGGAGTTAGCTACTCGGATAGCTGCATGTGGGGAAGCTGTAAGGGCAGAATATTATATATATATGCACACACACACACACACAGAGCAGGGAAAATAAGTATTGAACACGTCAACATTTTTCTCATTAAACATATTTCTGATTGAGCCATTGACCTGAGATTTTTACCAGATATGAGAAACAACCCAATTTATCCGTACGTGCAAAGAAATCAAGGCATCTGTGTTCACAGAACAAGTTATATTTAATAAAGTGGAATGACACAGGGAGTAAGTATTGAACACATGAAAAAGAGGCGGAAAAACACATAGAAAGCCAAGAAACTAGCTGAAATCCATGAGAATTAAGGAAGCCATCCCAACACCCCTCAGTGCAAATTAATTTCAGCTAGTTAAGTCCTGATTGATAGCCTTTATAAAGGTCTGTGGATATCAGATTGTCACACCACAAAGACTCATGAAGCAAAGAGGCATTGATTACAGGTGCATTTCTAAACTGCTGAATGTTCCAGTGAGCACTGTTGGAGCCATCATTTGGAAGTGGAAAGAATAGATCATTTTAAACCAGCCACAACCAGGAACTCCTCACAAGATTTCTGACACAGGAGTCAAAAGAATTATCAGAAAAGTTATCCAAGAGCCAGAAACCACTCGTGGAGAGCTCCAGAAAGACCTGGAGTTAGCAAGCTCTACTGTTTCAAAGAAAATAATAAGTAATGCACTCAACCAACATGGGCTCTATGCTCACTCACCTTGCAAGACTCAACTGCTAAAGAAAAAGTATGTTAAAGCTCGTTTAAAGTTTGCTGCACAACATTTCGGAAAGCCAGTAAAATACTGAGAGAATATAGTGTGGTCAGATGAGACCAAAATTGAACTTTTTGGATGCCGCAACACAGCATGTTTGGAGGAGAAATGGCACTGCACATCCCCTCATGGTGTTGGTGTTTTTCAGCACATGGTACAGGCAGACTTCATATAACTGAAGGAAAGATGAATGAACAAATGTACAGAGACATCCTTGATAAGAACCTGTTGCCATCTGCTAAGATGCTGAAGATGAAACGAGGGTGGACATTTCAGCAAAACAATTATCGCAAACACACAGCGAAGGAAATTCTAAACTGGCTCCAGAGAAGGACAATAAAGCTGCCAGAATGGCCCAGTCAGTCACTTGACCCAAATCCAATTGAAAATCTATGGCACAAACTGAAGATCAGAGTTCAAAGAAAAGAGAGTTCAGACTTGGAGAGTTCTTGCTGTCTAAAAGCCTGAGGGCAGTATGCACCTCAGGAACTGTGACTGTGTTAAAATTAAGAGATTAATTTGTAAAATTATGTCTGTCAACAATTTGAGCATAGAATGTCCTATTTGAGTAAGTAGAAAAATCAAACAACCAGCAGCACTAAAATAATCATTGAAAGAATTAGTTATTTCCACTTTATCAGCTGTTCTATGTGAACCCTTTACAATACAAAGTTGAAACTCAGTGCCATTTTCATTTTCAATTACTGACGTTATTGTGTATACAAAGTGCAGCAAAGGAGTAGGGTCCAAAAGTTTTAATCCATTATACGGTGAGTAGGAAGATGGGAATGAGTGATTGTTTTTGAACACAGCCACAAGCTGCACCTTCTCGGGCCTTGAATTTACATGACGTGCAAAATCAGACAGGTGACATGTCAACAGGTGGCAGTAATCCACATCAACATGTGAAGCAACTGCTAATTAAAAACAAAAAGGAAGAAGTATTGCAGATAGAATCCTCAAAGATCCACAACAGGCAAAAAACAAACAAACAAGCAAACAGGTGGACTGTCAATGATGGCCCTCACGAGCCATCAATAAGACGCTGATAGTCACGATGAGTTTGCATGTTTTATTAACAGAAAGACAAACGACAAAATAATGAGCCACATGGGGAAAAAACACAAAATATACACTTGGAAACAAGAACACAGACTACGAGGGAATACACTTACTGAGAGTAGAACGTGTCAGGAATCTTAGACGGGGTTTTGACGAGGGAATGTTTGACGAGGTTGCAGACCACAGTAACCTGAGCTGCTCTCTTAAATAGGACTAACAGATTAATCAGCTGATGAGGACGTCATCAGCTGAATGAACTCCAGCTGTCCCTGCAGAGCTCGGCTCTGACAGCCGGAAGCCCTGCCGAGACGCTGTCACAATAAAAGCCCGGAGGCCATATGGTAACCCTGGGAAGAGAACAGGGAAATACCGGACAACCCGCGCTCGGACCATGACATGGACAGCATCATACTATTTATGCATGTGCACCAGTCATAAGCCACGAGTCATGCACTGTGAAGGAAAGGAAAGCTGTGCCTCAGTAGCTGTTTGTGCGTGAGGATGGTGTCTGATGCTCCTGTGAATGTTAAATAGATAGCCATATGGAGAACAGCATTTTCTCCACTCAGAGTCTAAAAAAAAAGCAGTTTTTCATGTTGACAGTTAACATGTGACAAGCTTTGTATATTTCTGCACTTTTTATATTCTGTTCATAATGTTATAACTGCATCATCTAGCTGTGATATTATTTGTGGTTTAATCTGTATAACTTGTCCATTATTTATTACATTTCCCCAAAATCCTATATAATTGTGGTGTCGTTTAAAATTGTTAATTTTACAAGAAAGATTTTATGAACATACATAAAGTATAACTATTTTCCAATCCACCTTTTGACCTGCATTAATTTATACCATGGCTTGCCTGAGCATGTGGAAAAATCTTTGACATACAGTATACGGTATCTGTATCATTCATTCCAGCTGTTCAAAGCCTGTCACACATGGTCCTTGTGGTTGTAACACAAACGCTGTCTGTCTGTGTGTAGGCAGCTGTGTGGTCTGTGGCACATGACAGCAGACGCATCCTCTTTAATGTGTTTTTGTGAAACCAAAGTTGTTTGTCTTCTGCGCATGGAAGCTGTTCGTGCTTGTCTGCAAGTATATGTGCTCTTGCTGTTGCATTTTATTTGTGTGTCTGGTCATTCTGGTCTCGGATGTGAGATTGCATGGCTGTCATTTTATGATGCTTTGTTATATAATTTGAGACCGAATGACTTTATAAGGCCAAGATGAAGAATCTGTTTAAAACTGAAATAATGTAAGACTGTTTGTCATAGTTTGACATTTAAAATCTTTTAATTTAAAAGACATATTTTCTTCTTTTTCTTTTTTCTGTCGCTGGAGGTTTTGGGAAGCTGCTGTGCATTGGGATGACAAGTTTGAATCAAAACAGATTAAACAGTAGTGGTTTTTATATGGGGAGGAAGGTCAGGCCACACCTCATTTGGGAGGGATTTAGGAAAATAGTCGTGAAAAAATTAGGACAACCTGTATAAGCCTGTGTGTGTGTGTTTTGGTTTTTTGTTTTTTTTTTACATATTTGGACATATGGATATTTAATATCTATGTTAAAAATACTGGGGGATTCATGTAATACAACTAAACAATTAAAAAAAAATGAATTTAAGATTTTTTTCAAATTTTCTGTAAAATGTATTTCTAAACAAATAGTGAGGAATAAATTAGGGACCCCCCCCCCCATCTTTTTGAGGACACCCCCACATTCATTCTCACTTAAAATGGTTAAAATTAATGTTAAAAAATGCAAATAAAAACAAAAACAAGGTTAGACATAGATATGAGAACATTTCTTAATAAAGAACTGAACATTTAAAGGGGTGTCCAAATTTTTTCACATGACTGTATATGTGAAATGCTTTATGATCAAGTGTGGTACAATCAGCAGTTACTATAATGACATGATTCCAAAGACTTCAGCAGTCTAGGGATCCCTGCCCTGTTTCTTTTTTTCTTTCTTTTTTTGGTTTGTTTTTTAAGTTCTTCGAAGTTGGACATGAAAAGTTGATCGTCCAAAAATGTTTTTAAGTCTTTTGACTGTAAACAGCTGGTTCCATGGTAGGAGCATCCTCGTCCTGGGAATGAAAGCTGGACATCATCCTGAGCTGATTTTACTACCACCATTATTTACCTCCTACCAATCTACCAAACTACTTGAATTTGCTAAAGCGATCTGTAACCTCTTACTTTGACCATGATGGTTTTCTTTCTGTCATCGCCCATCTTTTCAGGACGGGCAATGACTGTGATGTCCATCAATGCTGAGGGTGACACCCTCAGCATTGATGGACATTGTGTCTCTTCAGCAAAACAACAGCTGAATGCAGAGCTTCAGCTGTTGTTTCAACAATAGCTGTGATGTACTGTGACTCCAAGAAATTCACAGAAACCAGCAACAATCCCATCCCAGAATCCCTGGAATGAAACTGGTTATGGAGAGACCACATGAGAAATATGGCCGTGCTATCTTTACCAAAAAAGACATAATCATCAATAAGATCTCATTGACAGAAAAAGACAGAAAACCTTTCTGTGAACCTCGGGAACCTTACCGTGATGTCAGTCTTTAAGCCATTTAAGCATTTAATGTTTGCTTGCTTTACCTTATTTTAGAGCAAACTGCTTGTTGTGTTGTGACCAGTGGTGGGCAAGTTACTAAAAAATAGTAACTAATTATAGTTACTAGTTACTTCTTTTCAAAAGTAACTGAGTTACTTTTGAGTTACTGCATGATTAAAGTAATTAGTCACTTGGAAAAGTAACTTTCACATTACTTTCAAATGCATACTTAAATCATCTTGCACACACAGCAAGAACAAGGGCCCCTTGTTCTCATCAGATAAAAGAAAACTGATGAGAAAAAAAAAGTTTCATCTTACAGAGACAAAATATCTCAGATTTACACAAACTATTGTGATCAGTAGAAAGTGAGAAATTTACTAGAAATAAAGCTATGAATTCACAGAGAAAATTTTGGACCCCCTGGTGGGCCGTTTTTGGCCTACAAGCCATATGTTTGACACCCCTGGACCAGCCCATAAAAATGCATATTTAGAAGATTTACTTCCATGAAATAGTTGCATATCACAACAGCATGCAAATTAATAAGATAAAATAAAACAGAAAGCCCAGATAAATGAAATTTCACCGCTTACTGCAACAAATCACAGTCACTTTTTCTCTGTGTGTAAGAAAACTTTAAATGTATTTGATGCGGACATTAAATGCGAGCTTCTTGCTCAAAAAAACCTCATGTTTAACCACAGAGGTAGGAGCTGTTAGGGGCTATT
Organism: Pholidichthys leucotaenia; assembly: GCA_020510985.1. Lineage (NCBI taxonomy): Eukaryota > Metazoa > Chordata > Actinopteri > Cichliformes > Pholidichthyidae > Pholidichthys > Pholidichthys leucotaenia. The sequence continues at coordinate 104,141,890 of CM035846.1, forward strand.
TACCGCTCGGGCAACAGATGATCAGGGCCCAATATGAGAAGTCGCCACCGCCACGGCATTTCTCCCCACCGGGTTGTGATGTGAACTGGGGCAGGACAGGAAACAGACCTGCAGAGGAGACTGTGTGACAGCTGCGTCAGTTACGGTAGGGTCAGTTTATATTTATTTGCTTATTTATTTGCTTGCCTTTGCCTTTGGCATGACAACCTCCAGTGGCTTGAAGCCGGTGGTGGCGCTGGGGATGGCAGTTGTCCCGCCAATAGCCACCAAAACTGTGTATTCATCACCAGTTGGCAGCTGATGAGGAGGGTGTCTAGCAACTGCAAGTTGTATGATCGTCAATTTGTGCTAAAATATCTATCCATATCAATAAAACGAGTAACGCCAGTAACGCATCTGATCAAATTTCAGTAACTGTAATGCATTACTGAATTTTTAAACAGTAATTTCGTTACACAGCACATTACTGCAAAAGTAATGGCGTTACTCCCAACACTGGTTGTAACTAATTGCTATGAGCACTAAAAAATGGAGCCAGAGACAGAGAAATATCTTCTAAACTGGAGGGGTTTACTGGAGTCAGAGCAGGTGCATATATAACAAGGACAGTGGTCACAATAGCAATCTAGTAACACTCTGGGCAACTCTGGAGCACAGTCTGCTGTTACACGCAAGACCCCGTTGTTATGTCCACAAACCTGGTGATGAATGAGGAGAAGAGAGTGGTAACGTTGAACACAGCTTTATTGATGATGTTGATAAGCAGTACACTGCAAGCACCCACTGGGATCATCCGGCACAAGAGGACATGCCTATGGCGGCCCACCCCGCTATATAGGACAGTGTGGTGACGTGACAGGAAGTCAGCGTCACCACACTGCACTTCACAATAATTGCCTTCACCACATTCTGCCCCCCTTTACAAAGTCCAAAACCACTCATACAATTCAAACCCACCCCGATTTGCAACCCGAATCACACTCTAAAAAACATAAACTAAGGTGCTAAAAGGTCTAACACACTAACACAAAACAACCTAAAATAGAGCCGGTGGGTGGATTACCACATGACCCGCACGGCACGGTGGATTATTCTGCCACCGGATAAAACTAAAAGTTTTTATTGCAAACTAAAAATATCTGCCATGGTCCTAAACTAAACACAATAAAACACAGGAACTATAAACAAGGCTGTCATAGCACAGTCACTTGGGTGGGAAAGGTAGAACCGGCATGGGGGGGCCCAGGGCAGCCCCTCAGCAGGTGCGCCCCTGGAAGCAGCAGGGCCCCAGAGCAATGGCTGATCTTCTGGATGACGGAGCCCAGATCCTACACTGCCATCACCGACTCCCGTCCAGCCTCGCCACCTGGAGTGTCCTCCTGGACACACCGTAGCTGGTTGGCATGCCTCTATGAGCTGTCAGACAACCAGAAGTATGCCATTCCCAACTTTGCCACTATCCGCAGACGTGCTTGATGTTTTTCTGGCTGTCATCTGGCCCATCTTCGCCGTGGTCATTCATCACCCTAAACCCAAACCAAGTCCGTAACCCTAAGTGGGGCCTTGCTCAGCCTAGGATACAGCTGCTGAGCATGCATTTACTCCATGCTTGTCGGTCTGGCCCCGTCCTCTTCTAGAAACGTTGTAGTGGTCACTGTCATAGTTGCAGACCCCCAACCCAACTGCGTCCAAGCACCGGAGGCTGGGGCTAGCATGATGTCACTCGCCAGTGCAGGTGCCCCGCCATCACACTCGGTACTCCCCACTACAACCTCCCACTGAGACTTTCATCCACTGAACCTGAGTGAGGCTGGTCCGGCTCAAAAGCAAGAGTGTCCGTTAGTCCTTCGTCCCAAACCATGTCCTCTTCGAATGCTGGAGCCGACAGGTTCCAGCAGCCACAACCCAACTACTCGTCCCAGAACTGTCTTTAATGGCGAAACCCAGTCCGTAGAATAGGTCACACCCCATGATGTTACTGCCACGCGCTGCTACTTGAAAGGTGAAGTCAATCATCATCGCCGATTTGTAACGAGCGGTTAACTCCACAGTACCAACAGTGCACAGTCTGCTTCCTCCATAGCCATACAACGGCGTTGGGTTACTTCTTATCCTGTGGTGGGGGAAAAACTTCTTCACCATGGCCAAACTCAGCATCGACCGCACTGCCGTCGTGTCGAGTAACAGTGGCACCTCCACGCCATCTAACTCCGCTGCACAATACATGTACCCATTAGTGCTTGGGCTCACCGTATGGATGGTTGTCGAGGGTGGGCAGGGCAATTTCTTCTGTTGGCTCACCGGGTCAGATAAGTGGCACACCCTAGCGTAGTGATTCAAGCATCTACATCGGCTACAACATTTTCCTCTTGCCGGGCATTCCTTTACTTTATGGCGGTGCTTCATGGACCCACAACCCTGCATGGGGGTATTCCCAGGGAAGACCTTCGGCTGGCAGCACTGGTTTCCGAAAACTCTTCATCCAAGCTATCCTCCACAACATTTGCTGTGGTGGGCAGCTCCGGCAGCTTCTGTGACTTGCGCCAGTTTAGCTCCAAAGCTAGCTTATCTGTGGCCTCAAACTGGAGAGCTAACTCAACAGCTCTAGCTAGCATAAAGTCACTCGGCGCCATTAATAGCCTAGCTTGCAGTCCAGCATTGCATGTGTGCTCTGCTAGTTGGCTGTGTACCATCTCATCTTCAAACTACCCAAAACGGCACTCGCTAGCTAGCTGCCTCAAGTCAGCGACATATTGGTGGATGGGCTCACCTACGCATTGGCATCACTGGTGAAAGTGAATTGTCCATACAGTCATGCTGTCTGGAGTGGTGAAATGGTTAGCTAGAAGCTCCACAACATCCTCAAATGAGTCCGACATGCCGAGCGTCCGTAGGATTCGCTGGCCTTCAATACCCAGGTTGTGGACGAGTAGCGCACGTGCCCTCATCTTATCAAACTTCCTGAGGTCCAGCACTGCGATGTAAGTTTGGAACACCTCAAACCAATGCTGCCAAGGCACCGGCGGCTCGCCCGGGAGCTCGAGGAAGGGCCAGAGTGGTGTAATGCACACCTCCATACATTAATCCTCAGTCACCAAATGTTATGTCCACAAACCTGGTGATAAATGAGGCGAAGAGCGTGGTAACATCGAACACAGCTTTCTTGATGATGTTAATAAGCAGTGCACGGCAAGCACCCAGCAGGATCATCCGGCACAAGAGGACATGTTTATGGCAGCCCAACCCGCTATACAGGGCAGTGCGGTGACGTGACAGGAAGTGGCGTCACCACACTGCATTTCACAATAAGTGCCTTCACCACACCCGCCTGACAATAAATACAGTAGCCCACATAACCCAAACTAATAATGTGCGTAACCCAATCCATAATATATTTCCTTCCCTTTTAAAGAGAATGTCCAAACAACACAAATAGCATGCTAACAATCTAACTAGGGAGAGAGAGTAGATTACCTTGACTCCCGCTGAACCCAAAGGGGGTTATTCTCACTGATTTACTTGTTCCCGTTGTTTCTCATGAACTGATGTTTCCATAGATGTAGGCCGTAACAGATCCAAACGTGTTTGAAGCTGTCTTTTCGTCAGGAGGAGGTAGGCTGGCGAGACCCCTGTGGTGACATGAGGGGTATTACGGTATTTGAGCAGAAAAGTGTCAAGGCGCTGCTTCAGGGAGGCCCCACTTCTGGATGTTTTGAGGGCATGTTTCACTGTTTGCACCATTCCCTCAGCCAAGCCACTGCTGGATGGGTGATATGGGCTTGAGAGGATGTGTTTGATCCCATTGTTCTGTAGGAAATTGTCAATTTCCTTGAATACAAATGGCAGCCCATTATCAGTGACAATTTGCTCAGGCAGTCCAAATCTCCCAAACATCTCTCTTGGTGTCTGAATGGTCTTTTCTGAGGAGATGGTACACATAACAGTCACTTCTGGCCACTTTGAGTGAGCGTCAACTGCCACTAGTAACATAGCTCCCTCGACCGGGCCTGCAAAATCCAGGTGAACATGTTGCCAAGATTGTGCAGGCCAGTCCCAGGAATGTAATGGGGCTGGAGTGTGAGCATTTCTTATGGCTTGGCATAATGAACAGGATTTGGCTCTGGACTCTATGTCATTGTCTAGTCCAGGCCACCAAAAATAACTACGGGCTATCTCTTTCATCCTAACAATGCCATTGTGGCCAGAATACAGCTCTGTTAAAACTAGCTCACGTAGCTTTTGAAGAATTATGACATGCATGCCTGAGAACAGGCATCCACCCGACACAGTCAACTCCTTCCCTCGTGAAATGAAAGGCTGAAGATCCAGAGGTGCATCCTTGGCATGTGACACATCTCCGCTCATGACACGGTCAAACATTCTGGAAAGGACAGGTCTCCCTTAATTTCCCTCTTTATCTGTTGAGCCGTGACTGGGGGACTCTCCACCATGTCAAAATAGAAAATGGACTGTGTTTTGCATGTGGAGTGACCAGGTAGTGGAAGGCGTGACAACCCATCAGCATTAGCATTTGCCCCCGAACTCCGGAATTAGATGTCATAGTTATGAGCACCGAGGAACAACGCCTAGCACTGCATGTGGCTTGCTGCCAGAGTTGGTTTACCAGCATATGGGCCAAAGATGGATGTCAACGGTTGTGATCAGTCAACAAAGTGAATCTCCGGCCAAAAAGGTTTGTGTGGAACCTTTTTATTCCAAAGATAATGACCAATGCTTCTTTTTCTATCTGGGGATAATTCTTTTCAGCCTTGTTCAGTGTTCATGATGCAAAAGCTATGGGTTTTTCTTCTCCTGTTGGAGTGATATGTGACACCACAGCCCCTACTTCATAAGGGGATGCATCACAGGCAAGTTGAAGGGGTAAGGATGAGCCAAAGTCTGTCAACACTGTCTCATCAATCAATGCTGTTTTTGCATCCTTAAATGCTGGCACATTTTTTTGACCAGGACCATGTTTTGCTCTCACACAGTAGCTCATGCAGGGGCTGTAGCCATGTGGAGAGTTGTGGAATGAATTTACCATAGCAGTTGATAAGCCCCAGGAATGATCTCAACTGGTTCACATTCTGTGGAACAGGAGCCTCAGATATGGCTGTCACTTTAGATGGCGCTGTGTGAAGACCGTCAGCATCAATTACATGGCCCATGTACTCCACGGCCAACTTGAAGAAATCACATTTGTCCTGACGGACACACAGACCATATGTCTCCAGTCTTTCCAGGGTCTTTCCCAGGTTCAGCAGATGTTCATCATCATCCTTTCCTGTATCTAGGATATCGTCCACATAGCACTGTACACTGGAGAGACCACTCAAGATCTGGTCCATGGCCCTCTGCAACACCACTGGAGCTGAAGTGACACCGAATTGCAGGCAGCGGTATCTGTACAGGCCTTTGTGGTTGTTAATAGTGAGAAGATTTTGGGACTCTCCCTCAATATGCATCTGTAGGTAGGCCTGATTGAGATCAATCTCGCTGAACTTCTTGCCACCAGCCAATCCAGGTTCAGGTTCAGGTTCAGGTTATTTTATTTATACCCGTAGGTAGATTTGTTTTGCAGTCCGGTGACATCCATATTTACAAGCCACAATTACATTCAACATAGACACAAACACAGGCACATATGAAGCTGACTATAAACATGATAAAAATTCTCAAGGCTCCATCAATCAGGGTATAAAGACAAAGAGATGAGAGAAAAACAGAGGTAAGAGAGAAGGGTCATATTAAAAAGTTAAAAACTAGTCAAAGAGGTTAAAAACTCAAAGGTCTAAAACCCAATAAAATATTTAGAACCCAAATAAAATCCGACAAAAATAAGTAAATATAAAATGGAGTTAATAAATAGGTACCTAAATTATGTGCAATATATTGTTACAACTTGTTCAACTCTTTGACAGCAGCAGGAACGAAGCTGTTTTTGTAGCACTGGGTTTTACTTTTTGGAACAGCAAACCTCCGTCTTGAGGGAAGAAGCTGAAAGTTGCAGTGCAAAGGGTGGGAGTCATCATTTAAAATGGAGGTAGTCATCCTCTGTACTTGTCTGGTGTACAGAGATGTCAGGCTCAGCTGTGACTCACCAAGCAAACGACTGGACCATCTAACTACCTGATCCAAGGATTTCCTCTGTTTCAGTTTTATCTGACCAAACCATGACACTAAAGAAAAGGATAAAACAGATTCAATAAAAGCCCGATAAAACATTGTCATTATGATTCGGTCAATTTGGAAGCATGCAAGTTTCCTCAAGCAATGCAAATGTTGCTGACCCTTTTTGCACACCCTTTCACAGTTCTCTTCAAAGTTTAAATTACTATCAATAATAGTCCCAAGATATTTGTAGGATGGTACACATTCGGTGGTCTGGCCTTTTAGTACGGTGACTTTGTGCCTGGGAGTTTTCCTCCTAAAGTCAATAATCATATCTTTAGTTTTTGTTGTATTCAGCTGCAGGTAGGAATCCTCACACCAGTAAACAAAATCATCAACTACTGGGCCGTGGCCACTCTCACCATCATGAAGGAGACTGACAATAACTGAATCATCAGCATACTTTATAATGTGTCTGTTGTCATGTCTGCTCCGACACATGTTTGTGTACAAGATGAAGAGTAGTGGTGACAACACACACCCCTGAGGAGAGCCAGTAGAAGAGCACTTTAGGTCAGACAATGTACCATTGACCCTTACTCTCTGCGCCGTGTTGCTTAAGAAATCCAGAATCCAACCCACCAGATTATTGCTCAAATCAAATTGTTGCAGGAGCCTTTCAACTAAAATATGAGGTTGGATTGTATTAAAGGCGGAGGAAAAGTCCACAAATAAAAGCCTGGCTTGTGTCCCATTAAAATCCAGATGTTTAAAAAGCATGTTAAACAGAGTGACAGTGGCATCCTCCACTCCTCTGTGAGGCCAATAGGCAAACTGCAGAGGATCCAATGCATGCTCAGTCTGCTTTAGGACCTCACATCTGACCAGTTTTTCAAAAATTTTCATTAAAATTGAAGTCAAAGCAACTGGTCTAAAGTCGTTTACCGTTTTAGGACAGCTGGATTTTGGAACGGGAACAACCACGGCTTCTTTCCAGATCTTAGACACATGTTGTGTCTGTAAGGACTTATTGAAAATGTAATGAAATATAGGACTCAGTTCATGTGCACAGGACTTTACCAAGCACCCACATATATTATCAGGGCCCTGACTTTTGTTCACTTTTACAGCGCAGAACTCCCTTTTAATATCCTGCACCTCAATACTAAAGTGCTGATTGTCTTTGAGTTTCTGTTTCAAATCTTGGGTTTCAGTGCTAAAATCAAAGGAGTCAAAACGACCATAAAAACAATTAAGAGCATTAGTCAGCTCTGTGTCTGAATTAAAACCATCTAAAAACACACGATTACTGCATTCTGTGCTCTGAAGGCCTGCAATAGTTTTCATACTGGCCCAGGCTGAACCAAGTTTCTTTGTTCCCATCTTGCTTTCCAACTCTGATTTATAATTCTGTTTTGCTCTTAAAATTTCGGCCTTCAGCTCTTTTGTGGCAACCTGTAGCTCAGAAACAGACCCCTGTTTAAAGGCAAGTGCTTTCCTCTGTAAGCAGGATTTAACTGATTTTGTAACCCATGGCTTGTTGTTGGGATATATTTTGACACATTTACGTGGAACGATCATATTTTTACAGAAAGCCATGTATGAGCATGTGACGTCCACCAAAGAGTCCAAATCATCCCCGCAGGACAGTGTGAACATCTCCCAGTCTGTACAGTTAAAGCATTCCTGGAGGCAGTGCACTGAATCCTCTGTCCACACATCTATGTCTCTGGTCTCCACCTTGCCTCTTCTGAGAGCAATTTTATATGTGGGCAGCAAATGTACACAGTTGTGATATGAGGATCCTAAAGGAGGAAGGGGGAGTGATTTATAGGCCCTCTCTATGGATCCATAGCACAGGTCCAATGTCTTTTTTCGCCTGGTTGGGCAGGAGACATACTGGTAAAAGTTTTTAAGTGTCTTATTTAAAGAAACATGGTTAGAATCCCCAAGAATAAAGTTTGGTGCCTCTGGAGAAATTGACTGCAGCCGCTGTACCACATCAAAGATGGTGCTGGAGGCGGAGTCAGCGTCTGCCCTCGGGTGTATGTACACAATTGTGATGAAAAGTTGGGGGAACTCGGGAGGCAAATAAAAGAGGCGTAGCGATACGGACAGCAGCTCCACATCGGGTGTACAGATGCGCTCTCTGTCCGTGACAGATATGCAGTACTGCTTATTAGTATATAAACATACGCCGCCCCCCTGACATTTCCCCGTTACCTCTTCTTGCCTATCCGAGTGGGGTGGGGCTCCAAAGCCATCAATCCACAGGTCCGCGTCCCGGTCATGCGCAGTAAGCCAAGACTCGGTGTAAGCCATGACACAGCAGTTCTTAAAGTCCTTCTGGTAGCGTACATTCCCTTGAATTTCATCCACCTTGTTCCTCAGAGATTGTACGTTCCCCAAAATCATAGAAGGAAGAGGAATGTTATTAAACTGACGTCTCCTCAGGCATAGTTTCACGCCTCCATGCTTTCCGCGCCTCCTTCTCTTGTCTCTCTTTTCACCGCTGTGTCCATGAACGTCTCTCAAAATAAAGTCCGGCAGTTGCGGCTTAGACTCAATCACAGACGCTGCATCATCCGTGTTTAAATGCAGCAACATGTCCCTGGAATATTGTATTCTCCCCGGCATGATCACGATCGCTCTCACCTCAGAGACACAGGGCAGGTGGAAAATTAGCAGCAGTGCAAAAATGGGGAGGAAATCCATATTGATGGAACCAGGGAGCCCTTCGCCATACAGTCCACAAACATTCCAGGACAGAAACGACACAAAGAATTTCGTTAAAAACACATTAAAGTGCGTAAAAACAGACACACAGACGACAGAGTTTTTTCACCAGCTGCCGGTCGCTGCGTGCGCATGCGCCCAGACATGACCAGCAAACTGATTTTCAATTGCAGGAAGAGGGTATTGGTCAGCAACCAGCACTGGGTTTACAGTAACCTTGAAATCACCACACAGGTGGACTGATTGATCTTTCTTTAACACTGGAACCACAGGTATGGCCCAGTCACTGTGTTGCACTGGTTAAATGGCCCCCATCATCACTAGTTACTGTATTCCCGCATCAACTTTGGGCCTCAGAGCACAGAGAACAGTTCTGGCCTTCATGAAATGTGGTTTAGCATCAGGTTTGATCTGAAGCTTGACTGTGATCTCCTTCATACTCCCCAGCTCATCCTTGAACACAGCTGCATGACACTTTAACACTGCTGATAACCCTGTTTCCTCTGCTGACAAAGCCTTTACCTGTCTCCACTTCAAGTGCATCACTTCCAGCCATGGTCTTCCCATCAAGGCTGGATAGTTGCCCTTGACCACGTAAAGTGGTAGCTCGGCTTTTTGTCCATTCACTTCAACTAGGACATCTGCCTGTCCAGCCAAGGGGTGGTTTCACCTGTATAGGTTTTTAAGGTGATTGTTGCTGGAGTCAGTTGAATATGGCCTAGTTTCCTCTTGAACAGTTTACTTGGCATGATTGAAACAGCTGCGCCAGTATCAATTTCCATTTGATTGGCTGTCCTTCCAACAGTGGAATGGCGGTGTAGGCTGCAGTACTTCCTGTAACACTTAAAACCTTGACTGGTAACTCGTCTTCTGAGTCTATGGTACTGCTGTTCGACTGACCCTGCTGCACAACATGTAGTCTTTTCTTTGAGCAACAAGTACCTGCTTTTCCTTTCTCTGGTCTTTTTGTGTCCCTGTTTAGTTTCTCTTGTTTAGTCTTGCATACTCATTTAGTGTGTCCTGTTTTGTTACAATGGTGGCATGTGAGCCCCTTAGCCCAGCATTCTGATGAATGGTGATCCTGTTGTCCACAACGGTAACATTCCTTGATGCCACCTCTCCATCTGTCTCGCGTGGTTGATACACTGTACACTCTTGTTGCAGCTCCGAGATGTAGAGCTTCTTTAGTAGCTATCTCCACTGATAATGCAATGTCTACAGCTGTCTTAAAGATCAAATTATCTTCTGTGAGTAGGCGCTTCTGTATTGTCTCACTCTTCAACCCACAGACGAGCCTGTCACGCAGTGCGTCATTTAAGGATGCATTGAACTAGGGGCTTGGGGCAGAAATGTTCATTTAATTTTTCCACAATCTCCTGTTAGGAGTAATCAGCTGGCTTGTTCGGCCAAGTGTCTTAGGTCGAATTACACTAAGGAAGGTTGCCACTGCCTTGTCTTCTTTAATGTCATTAGCCACAACAAAAAAATTGAAGAGGTCTGTTTATGTGCTCCAAGTCTCTGCAGACTCGTCAAATGGTCCAAACGTTTCAGTCAAAGGCATAATTCCTCTTACTGTTCCTTTAATTAGCAACTAAGCCTTCGCTTATTATTTAGCAAGATGTTGTGTGGGCTTTTAGTGTAAAGTGTGGTGAGATTACGCCGCCTTCCTGTTGTGTCATAACACCGCCCTATTTTAGGGGGCAACCGTCATGACGGCTTCCTCTTGGCCTGGATGACTCCGCTACGGTGCCTCATGTGTGGTGTGTTCACTGTTATCAATAAAGCTGAGTTTAATGCTACATCTTTGTCGGCCTCATTTATCACCAGGTTTGTGGACATAACACTTGGCGACTGAGGATTAATGTATGGAGGCGTGCTTCCTCTTGCCCTGGATGACTCTGCTACGGTGCCTCATGTGTGGTGTGTTCACTGTTATCAATAAAGCCGAGTTCAATGCTACATCTTCGTCAGCCTCATTTATCACCAGGTTTGTGGACATAACATTTGGCGACTGAGGATTAATGTATGGAGGCGTGCGTTACACCACTCCAGCCCTTCCTTGAGCTCCCCAGTGAGCCACCGGTACCATGGCCTCGCTGGTTAGAGGCTTTTCAAACATACATCACGGTGCTGGACCTCAGGAAGCTCAATAAGGTGAGGGCGCTCCTTGTCCACAACCTGGGTATTGAAGGCCAGAGGATTCTGCGGACGCTCAGCGCGACAGACTTGTATGAGGACTTTGTGGAGCTGCTAGCTAACCATTTCACCACCCTGGACAGCGTGACATTATGGAGAATTCACTTTCACCAGAGATGCCAATGTGTCAGTGAGCCAATTCATCAGTACGTCGCTAACCTTAGGCAGCTAGCTAGCGAGTGCCATTTTGGGCCGCTGGAAGACGAGATGGTGTGAGACCAATTGGCTGAGCACACGTGCAACACTGGGCTATGTGCTAGACTGTTAAGGGCGCCTAATGACTTGACGTTAGGTAGAGCTGTTGAGCTAGCTCTCCAGTTGGAGGCCACCGATAAACTAGCTTCGGAGCTAAACTGGCACCAGTCCCAGAAGCCACCAGAGCCGCTCACCTCGGTGAATGTTATGGACCCGGACGATGAAGATAGCATCGATGAAGATTACTAGGCTCATGCTACAAGCTGAAGCTCTGCCCCGGGGAACCCAGTTTGCAGGGGTTGTGGGTCTTCGACACACTGTCACAAAGCGAGGGTGTGCCCGGCAAGAGGGAAATGATGCAGCAAGTGTGGCCGCTTGAATCATTATGCCAGGGTGTGCCGTTTATCTGAGTCCGAGAGCCCACTGAAGAAACCACCCCGCCCGCGACAACCATCCACTCAGTGAGTCCCAGCACCAACGGGTATTCGTATTGTATGGTGGAATTGGACGGTGTTGAGGTGCCATTACTGCTTGACACAGCGGCGGTGTGGTTGATGCTGAATTGGTCCACGTTGAAGAAGTTTTTCCCCTACGACAGGATTAGGAGTAACCCAGCGCTGTTGTATGGCTACGGCGGTAACAAACTGTGCAATGTCGGGACTGTTGAGTTGACTGTTCGCTACAAGTCTGAAGCGGTGCACGGGACTGTTGAGTTGACTGTTCACTACAAGTCTGAAGCGGTGCACGACTTCACGTTCCAAGTGGCGGCGTGCGGTGATAACATCATGGGGTGTGACCTGTTCTACGGATTGGGTTTTGCCATCTGAGACAGCGATGGTAACAAATGGTCCGGTTGTGGTCGCTGGGGCCCACGGGCTCCGGATATTGATGACAACGTGGTTTGGGACGAGGAACTGATGAGCAGCCTTGCTATCAAGTCGTCCAGTTCCAGTTCAATGTCAGAACGGGACATGCTCGGTGGGAGGTAGTAAAGGGGGCCGAGTGTGAGGGTGCAACGCCCATTCCGATGAGCGGCACCATGAAAAGCACCGGACACCTTCAGTACTTGGCCACAGTTGGTTGAGGGGTCTGCTGCCATGACAGTGACCACTGCATCATTAGTAGAAGAGGGTGGGGCACAACCACAAAAAAAGCATGGCATTACCTCATGCTCAACAGCACATCAGGGCGAGTAAGGTCCCACTTCAGGTCATGGACTTGGTTCAGGTTCAGGTTGACGAAAGACCAAGGCGAAGTTGGACCAGACGACAGCTGGTGAAACATCGGGCATGCCTGAGGATAGTGGCGAAGTTGTCTGATGGTTCGATGAGGCATGCTAACCAGTGTCCAGGAGGATGTTCCGGGTCACAAGGCTGGACGGAAGTCGGTGAAGGTGGTTTGGGATCCAGGCTCCAGCATCCTCAAGATCAGCTCTGGCCCCGGGGGCCTGCCGCCTCCAGGGGCACATCTGTGGCGGGGCTGCCCAGGACCCCCCCTGCCTGACCCACCATCTGTTTGAAGGGCTGTGCTGACGGACACAATGCTGTTTATAGTTCTTATTTTGTGTTTTAGTGTAGGAGTACGGCTGTTTTCAGTTTGTTCAAATAAAAAAGAAAAAGAGAGACAAGTAGTAACAGTGGCAGAATAACCCACTGTGCCGTGTGGGCCGCGTGGTAATCCACCCACCGGTCCTGTTTTAGTTTTTAAGATGTTTTATGCTCTGTCTTAGTTTGCCATTTTAGTTTGGTGTGCTTGTGTGTGACTGTGTTTCCAAATTAGGGTGGATTCGATTTGGTGTGTGTGCTTTTGTACTTTGTAAAGGGGGAAGGGAGGATGTTGTGTGGGCTTTTAGTGTGAAGTGTGGTGTGATGATGCTGCCTTCCTGTTGCATCATCACACCGCCCTATATTAGGGGGGCAGCCGCCATGAGGGCTTCCTCTTGCCCTGGATGACTCCGCTACGGTGCCTCATGTGTAGTGTGTTCACTGTTATCACTAAAGCCGTGTTCAGTGCTACATCTTCGTCGGCCTCATTTATCACCAGGTTTGTGGACATAACACAAGAGTTACTTCTTTAGCTTGTTAGCTCCACTTACATGTTGTCCTCTGTGTTCCTTCACGTGTTTGGTGCAAGCAGTGCCTGCCGTTAGCTTTTGCTCTTCACCTCCAGTGTGCGCCGCTCCACTGATTTTTTTTTTTTTTTTATGTCGTTCACTGCAGCCAAGGCACCACATAAGTACATCCCATCCTCGTCGCCAGTTGTTGTGTTGTGACTAATTGCTATGAGTACTAAAGAATGGAGACAGAGACAGAGAAATATCTTCCAAACTGGAGGGGTCTACTGGACTCAGAGCAGGTGCATATATAACAAGGACAGTGGTCACAATAGCGATCTAGTAACACTCTGGGCAACTCTGGAGCACAGTCTCCTGTTACACACAAGACCCCACTTGACAATGACTACAGTAGCCCACATAACCCAAACTATTATGCGTAACCCAATACATAACACTGCCGTGTTTGCTTCTAGTAGTTCTGTCATTTTTAAATGCATCAGGATATAGATGTTGATCTATATAGATCTATGTTGCTCAACGTGGACAAAACAAAGGAGATGATTATTGACTTCCGGCGGTCACGGCTTGAACACGTCCCTCTCTGCATCAGCAGCCATTCAGTGGAGAGAGTGGAGAACATCAAGTTCCTCAGAGTGCAGATCTCGCAGGACCTGACCTGGAGCAAGAATTCCTTGGGGATCAGGAAGCGGGCCCAGCAGAGACTGCACTTCTTGAGGAAACTCAAACAGGCTTCTCTCCCCATCTGCATCCTCAGGACCTTCTACAGAGGTGTGGTGGAGAGTGTTCTGACATACTGCATTGCAACATGGTACTCCAGTTGCAGTATGTCAGACAAAAAAGCCCTGCAGAGAATAGTTAAGGGAGCTGAGAGGGTAATTGGAGTTTCCCTCCCCTCTGTCCAAGAACTTTTGCAGAGCCGTTGTAGGAGCAGGGCACTGAATATTGTTAAGGATCACTCTCACCCTCTGCATAAACACTCTGAACTTCTGCCATCTGGCAAACAGTTCCGGAGCATCAGAGGCAGAACCACCAGACTGGCTAACAGCTTCCTTCCACAAGCTGTTAGGATGCTGAACAGTTGATCCGGAATCTTTTATACATATTACTGCACTTTATGGGCATTATGTATATTATATGTATATCATTGTTCTAGTTAGTTTTAAGTATTTATTTTACTTAGCTACCTTGACTCACTTAGCCATTTTAATTGGTATTTTATATATAGGCAGTTATTATCACCTTAAACTACAACTGTATTAAGTTAATATTACTGTAAAAACCAAATGTGTCTCAGGGATGTGTGAATGGCTGTTGGGGTGGGGTGTGGGGTGTGTGTGAGTGTGTTTTAAATTATGTTCTTTTTATATACTGTATATGGATGCCTAGAGAAATGCAATTTCATCTTGCTTGCACTACAGTTGTATGTATAGCATCATGACAATAAAGGCTGATTGATTGATTGATTGATTGATTGATTGATTGATTGATGTCATTTTAATGTAAAAATCACATTGAATTTTATTGATCATAAACTCCCTAAACTTGGTTTTTCCAGAGTCCATCTGTGGGGGTTTTAAAGCAAACTGATGTTTAAACAGTTTTTTTTAACATTAAATACCTCTTTAGACTAATCACACGGCTAAGAAAGATTATTTTGGGGCCACAAAGTACCTGCAGCAGGAGCTTTAAAAACTATCCCAAAAGAGAGTTCTAAGACTCAAGTGGTGGAAACTACCTTCAAGTGTGAAACGTTTCCTGTGGTCAGAGCATTCCTAGAGTTCCTTAGAATAAATTTATATATTTTGCATGTCTGTGTACCATTTCTCAACTGTCCCTCACATTTCAGACCCATTATCCCCGTCTGACCTTGTTAGCAGTGTCTCCTGTCCTCACTCACCTCTTATGTTTTCCTCCATCACAGCCAGATTTCATTTATAACACCAGTTTACTAGGGAGTCTTAACTGAATGATGCAGACACAGTTATGTTAAATTTGGCCATAAACTTTAATTTGACTTGTTGCACATATAAATGTAAATGTTTATGCATCAAATCTTTTTTAAATTTGTGGTTTGTATATGCTTCCATTTCATCCAGTGGTTAGAACTGAGGAATTTCTATGCAGTCAAATTCACTTCAGGGGAATTATTGCAGGCATACAGCATAATGTACATCCAGTGGAGCTTAGAGTGGCCTCAAAAATTTCTGCTGTGACCACAAAGCCTCAGTACACTTGTATGCGTGCCCAACATCTTAAAATATTCCAGGAAGTGAAGGAGCCATTAGACCCAAAAGTGACCTTACATAAACCTTATGTTTCAAGTCATTCATAAGGCTGATCCAGCTAGCATCCTGTTCTGCCAAACAGCTTCTATGGAGAAAATATGTACATCTGACCAAAAACACTGATGCAAACCTGTGGAGGCACAGGAAATTTGAGCAACTCTTCTAAAAAAATTTTTAAAAAAACAATATACTATGTATTAGTATTTAATATTACAAATATTTATATTAGCTTGTTTCAATAAAGGTGAAGTAAATGCCATTGCGCTGCATCAAGCTGCATCAGTCATTCTTCTGTCTGTTTATTCACCTGTGTTGAGAATTCCTACTCTGTTGTTAAGTAATTTCCCAGATGCTCACCAAACTCGCACACAATGATCTTCAGGTGGGTCTACATGCTCAAAGTCAGTGTCAAAAGTCAAGAGATCTTTGCACTATTTGATTTCAAGAAAATAGACTCTTCTTCTAGACAATTGCCTGGATGTTTGACACAAACACACAATGATTCTCATGTGGATCTGCATCCAGGTTGTCCTCAAGGTCAAGGAGAAGGGTCAAAGGCCACCTCCATCTGTCCGTTTGTCTGTCCAGACTGTAACTTGAGAATGAAGCTAGGGTCACCACACCTTTTATATGGGTGAACCTCATATGGCTGAACATGTGTTGCTATGTTTATGGGATCACAAGGTTTAAGGTCAAGGTCATAGGCTTCTGGCCATCCTGTAACTTGAGAAAGAATGAAGTTAGGGTTGCCAAACTTGGTACATATGTAGGTTGACTTTGTGATTAGCACCTATATACTTTTGGGGTCAAAAGGTCAACCACCATAGTCAAAGGGTAATAAAAGGTCAAAATCCATTTTGGCCAATAGTGACTTCAATTGAAAAAAGAAAAGAAAAAACAAGTATGCATGATGGGGTACCAGGGCTGCAAAAGGCATAGGTCCGCATCTCTGTTGAGCGCAATTCTAGTTTCAACTTTGAGTACATTTAGGCTATATACAGTAGATGTTCTGTATATGCAAAGAGAAGTGAAGGCTCTTAGGTGCATTTTCGCATGGTGCAAATACATGTTAAGTCACTGTAAACATGCGAATACACAAGAATTCACGCATTCGTGTCAGAGAGATGTGGTAGCAACAGCTAGTAATCAGCCTTGAGACGCTGCCGTCACCAGAGTAAAAGTATCAATACTGGAGAGTAAACTAGTTTAAAAATGAGACTGCCACCCACCTGCAGACAGATGGACTGCTAACTCTGGAGCTGAAATGGAGTGTCTGTTGTTTATCCATCCACTACTCCTGCTACAGATGTGCTAATGAGGGCTAGCAGTGTAAACAACTGTCATCCAAGTGCAGCTTTGGAGGAGGCAGTACGATTTTCCCAGGTGGGAGTCCCACTGGATAACACTACAAACTTAAAAATGACGGCGTGGGGATTTCCACAGTAGATAGAAAGCAGCTGCAGACTTTATGAAGGCAACACCGCCCCTCTGTAATTCACCCAGATGCAAATTCACGTCTATTCGCATGCATACATTGAGGAAACATGCAAGCACACTGCCCCCAAAATTTCCGCTTACGCGTTTGGTCTGAACACACCTTAAGTGACCTCAGAACATGTTTTATATTTGGAAGCTGAACCAGGAACAGGGGTTGCAAATTAGCCTTGGCTAGAAACCTTTCTACCTTGCATCTACATCGTATTTTTTAATGAAGCAATGTTTAATGCAAAGAGACTCCAAAAACAAAGGTACAGTCCGTGGCCCAAACAAAGTCCAAGACCCCAAACTTAACCAAAAAGTGGGTTGGGAGGTCTACCTAAGTCCGTGGGCTACCGGACCAACCAACCCGACGAGTCAGGGGGTCTATTCAAGTCCATGGGTCCTCGAACCAGACTGCAGGGCTGATTCAGAGGCCTAGCACTGTCTTTTGGCCACCGGACCGGGGAACAGGGTGGGACAAGAGGTGGAAGTCTCCTGACCTCTGGTACGTTGGCTGGAGGTCTCCTGACCCCTGAAGCTGCTGCTGGAGATTTCCTGACCCCTGAAGCTATGGCTGGAGGTCTCCTGACCCCTGAAGCTATGGTTGGAGTGTGGTCCTCCTGCAAACCCATTCTCGACACAGCCAATTCGGACGATGGAGGAAAACAAGAGCTCAGTGAGGCAACACCACAGTCATGTGGTGGGGAGGACTCAGCCCCTAGTGGAATGTGCGCTTGGGTCCCCCCACCAGAATCAAGACAAGTCTTTTCAAAATTTGTGTTTGAGCATAAATGAAAAGATACTTGCCTTAACTCCTGGTCCCTTGCTGCTGGGGTGACCACCTCACGATCAGAAGCTGGAAAACACCGCGGAGCAGGCCCAGCAGCTGGAAGGCGCCATGGAGCAGGCATTGGGGCTGAGAGGCACCATGGAGCAGGTACTGGGACTAAGAGGTGCCGTGGAGCAGGTACCGGGGCTGAGAGGCGCCGTGGAGCGGGCACTGGAGCTGGGTGGTACCGTGGAGCGGGCACTGGAGCTGGCACGGTGCCATGGAGTGGGCACTGGAGCTGGGTGGCGCTGTGGAGTAGATACTGGAGCTGCTGGACCATCCGACTCCAACTGGGTCCAACCCAACAGGGACATATGCTCCGGAATGAGCCACGGCTTTTAGTCCAACATAAACTCCTCCTGAGATAGCACAGCCTCCCAACGCTCCTCCCGTGCCTCCTCGTCATCCTCACACAGGGATTCCAAAGCTGCAACCCCAATTCGGCAAATGTCAGCATCCTGCAGCGTTGATGTGGAAGCAACTGCTTCCATAACTGCTGCAGGTGGGCCCTCCAGAACAGCAGACTCCTCCCAGACAATCCGGTTTCCACCCAGTATTGGCAAATGCTCCAAAAAAACACAAAAAGAGAGGGAAGAAGCAGGTGAGGATGGAGGGATTGAGGAGGCAGCAGAAAAAATGGCAGATGCAGGTGGTGAGAGTTCAGCAGCTGCAGACAGCCACCGCCAAGCTCTTCACCAGGAATCCAGCAAGACCTATCATTTATTGATGTTAAAAAATGAACAGGTACTTGCCTGAGCTCCTCCTCTGCTGCCTCTGATCGTCCAGACGACCCCCTGTGGGTGGCTCTGGAGGTCATCTGGTTGGGAGATGCAGGCGAAGGCGGGAAGTGATAAGAGGAGCGAAGTCTTCTCTAACTTTCCTTCCACCCGGGGCCCCCGAACGCCAACTTGCAGCCAAGAAACTCTCACCGCTCCGCCGGAGAAAGAATTGGCAGTTGAAAAGCTGGCTCCGGCAAGGAGGAAACCGCTGGCACCGAAGGAAGTGTGAGTCTCTTCACTTGGGGTGGGAGTACAAACTCAGTCTGACACTCATCAAGTTTGCTGCTCCTCCCCAGCAATACCCCACGTCCTCTTGGGATGAGCTGCTCCAAGTAGTGGCAACCAGATCCTCCACAGTGGCCACCATCTCTCGCTCGTTGTGGCTCCATTTCCTTCTCCTCCTGCCAAATTTGCTCGCTGAGTCCATGATTGGCTGCATCTTTCTGTCAAGGGTTGCGCCCAGGCTGGACAGATAACAGGACTCAATTACAGAGCAAGATTTAACATAATTTATTAAAGCTCAAAACAAAGCAGCTTCAAGCTGTAAATAATACTACACACTGCTACCGGATTAAACGGAATACAAAGGAGTGTGAGTGTTCACGCCACAATGGCTTATGACTAATTATTAAAGACACAGCACCCAGGTGAAGGGCTGCGACCCTTAAATAACAGGTGGAGAAAATGACAATGATTACACACCGATGTGTGCAATCAGCAAATTAACAAAACCAAGTAGGCCTTGGAAAAGGGAACTGAGAACACTGTCAGAAATAAAAGGGCAAACCTGAAACAGAAAATCATGACAGGAAAAAGCACAATGATGACAACTCAGGTCAATAATTAACACAAGAATAACTTAAAGGATGAGCCTGGTCCTCTGACGAAACTCAGACCCTGACAAGAATTATACCTGTGAATGTTGTTTATTGTCAAAATTCTATATACCTAAACTCATTTAAGGCAAGGCAGGTTTATTTGTATAGCACATTTTGTGTGTAAGACGGTTCAAAGTGCTTTACATAAAACATTAAAGCATTACAGAAAGTTGCAAAACAAATACATACAAATTTAAAAGCAAACTAAAAAGTAAATTAAAGAGAAACAAAAACAAGTTAAAATAGAACAAGACAGAAAACATGAAAGAAATAAAAGTTACAGTACATTGTGGGAGATTAACAACTGTTCTACTGAAAGGCCGTGGCAAATAGGAAAGTTTTTAACCTGGATTTAAAGCAGCTGAGAGTTTTAGCAGCACTGATGCTTTCTGGGAGTTTGTTCCACATGTGAGGAGCATAAAAACTGAACGCTGCTTCATCATGTTTTGTTCTAACTCTGGGCACAGATAGTAGGCCTGACCCTGACAACTTGAGGACTCTGGGTGATTCGTAATGGACCAGCAGATCTGAGATGTATTTTGACGCTAAAGCATTCAGAGCTTTATAAACCAACAGCAGTATTTTGAAATTTATTCTTTGACAGACAGGAAGCCATTGTAAAGATCTGAGGACTAGAGTTATATGATCTACTTTCTTGGCCTTAGTGAGGACTCGAGCTGCAGCGTTCTGAATGAACTGCAGCTGTCTGGTGGACTTTTTACAGAGACCTGTGAGGACAGCGTTACAGTAGTGTAACTGGGTTGGACCCTGTTAGAATAATTATGAGCTTAAATTATTCAAAGTCAAAAATCAGAAGGAAAGTTGAATTTATGTACATTTATTACAAAAATATATAAGGTGTCACCCCAATGGCCACTTTGGGGGAGATATTACAAAGCATGGCATTCAGACACACCTAGAATATCTAAAGGATTCATTTCTTTAGGTCTGATATATATAGGTAGGAGAAAGGAGAGGGAGGATGAGGATAAGGGAAGGGACAGAACGGGACAGTCCTGATAATCAAAGCTTATCCGGGGAAACGTCACAGACGCTCTGGAGACATCGGGTTGTGGAGACATGCACATGAGGTCCATAAAACTAACAGAATGTTTATATACCTAATCTATAGAACTGATCTATATAGGCTGAGGAGTTCCTGTGCATTCCTGTGACCTGAAACAGGATGTGTCAAAGAGATTGTAAGAGTGGCTTAGATCATTCCTTACGCATGTACTGATCCTGTACTGATCTTCAGTCTGAACTCTCTGAAATTGCTCACAGAAACATGCCAAGAATATCTGAACTTATTCCACAGGGAATGCACACAAACATTAAACATGGCATATGAAAGGTATGATACTTCTCAAATATAATAATACATTATTAATACCAATAATAATGTAGAATAATATGGAATTTTTCTATCAGACCCAATTGGAGTCGGATGGTCCATCAGCTCCAGTTCCGATTCCACAGCGCCACCCAGCTCCAGTGCCCACTGAAAATAAATGCATGGACAAGTTTATCTAGATCCTGCTGAGACGTTAGAACTTTAATCCTCGCTATGCTCTTTAAATGATAATAGGCTGACTTCACTACTGTCTTAATCAGAGGCGGACTTACCATTAGGCAAAGGTAGGCGGTTGCCTTAGACCCCGACCTGCTAGGGGCCCCGATCTACTAGAAGCCCCATATATTTTTTTTTAAATATTAAGCATATTTAATGTGATGTCCAACAAAATATAGAAACACAGGTATTTATAAAAACGCCAAATCAAATCACGAACATAACGTCCTCTCCCCTTCTCCTCAGACTGTTGGACTGTTCCATGTACCTCATCGCCATATAATATGAGAGTTGCGACAGTCTGGTAGACTTCTATAAAAACGGTGAAAGGCAGAAGTCACGTGGGTCAAGGAGCAGGGAATACTTCCAAACAATGGAATTTTCCCATTAGACCACCATTCATTTCACGGAGTGTTTGCTTAATAATCCTGGGTAAGTTGTTTTGGTCATTTTATGACTTAAGTTAAAAGGTAGATTCTGTTGTCTGTGATCTTGTTTTATTTCGCCAGCTTTTTTTTACAGCTTTTTTTCTTGTTTATGTGCAGTCAAAGCTCATAAACTTGCAATCGTTATTAGCCTGTGCTAGCTCAACTAGCTAGCCGGGTCAGCCCTTATTTCAAAAATCTATTGTACAGTTATTGGGTAAAGACAGTTTCTGAGAGACATTAGAGATGGGCAGTAGCATTACATGATCGGACATGACATTAAAACTTGTGACAGAGCAGATGTGACTTATTTTGTTCATAGCAATTGTGGTAGCATTAGCAGCATAACTGCAGGAGGGATCAGGTCAAGTGGACCCCTGACCAAGTGAGCACCGCAAGTGGACCCCAGGATCTAATTTGTATATATACAAGTACATTTTCAATCCAGTGATTTACAAAGTGATTCATAATTTCCTGAAGCCTCATTCACAACTTTATAGTCACCAAGAAGTGTAAAATAATATATGTATTAAAACACCCAGAGAGGTTTCTGCTTTCAAAAGGCTTCTCTTTTCCACCGCTGCCGCTTGTCACGGCTGACTGCCCCCAGATGAAAATCCAGAATAGGTATTTGGGACTATAATATTCTGAATGAGGCTTTAGAAAATTATGAATCAGTTTGGAAATCACTGGATTGAAAATATACTTGTTCATGTACAGATTGGATCCTGGGGTCCACTTGGGGTGCTTACTTGGTCAGGGGTCCATTTGACCTGTACCTGTTGTAGACAGTGCCGCGGCTGCTAGCCCAGGTTGCTTAAATGACACGCCCGCTGTGTCAACGGCTACTCTTCACAGAGGAGGAGATCATGAGGAAACTATATACCACGAGTCTGACCAGTTTGTTCTTGAAGATGACCCATCATTATGGCCTAAGCACCTGACAAAGGGCGTTGCTATTTAGTTCAGAGAGGGCCTGTTTAATATTTTTGTATTTATCCTTATTTTTTGTGTGATATAGTCTCCCTAGTGTCTACATAGTACAGAGGAGGGAGCACAATGGATGCCTCTGCAAAATGGTCCAGTAGCAAACCATGAACAGGACCCTGCTGGCAAATGTGGGTATATGTAAACAAACAACAGATCTTCCATGTGAATTGTTGTTGTTGTTTTTAATTAATAATACACAAGTTGTTATCTGTATTGGAGCAGATGACATTAAGGACCTTATAGAGCTATCTCAGTGTTGTGGTGTGGCTGAAAACCTGACTGGAAGACATCAAAACAGTGATTTAATGTCAGAAGATTGTACAATTGTTGAAAGTTAGCTGTTTCTATTATTTTACTAAGAAAGGGGAGGTTTGATATGGGCCTATAGCTGTTCATGAGTGAAATGTCTAGGTTGCTCTTTTTTAGAAGTGGCTTGATAACAGCTGTTTTTAAGCACTGAGGGAAGAAACCTGAATGCAGAGGCATATTTATGAGCTGTAGTAGACCTGAGGCCATGAAACGTTTTTTAAAAACCCTGCTGGGTGTGTATCAAAGCAGCAGGTAGTGGATTTCAGCTGGCATATGATGCCATCCAAGTTTTTACAGTGGTGTGAAAAAGTGTTTGCCCCTTCCTGATTTCTCATTTTTTTATATGTTTGTCACACTTACATGTTTCAGATCATCAAACAAATTTAAATATTAAACAAAGATAACACAAGTAAACACAAAATGCAGTTTTTAAATGAAGGTGTTTATTATTAAGGGGGGAAAAAATCCAAACCTATATGGCCCTGTGTGAAAAAAGTGATTACCCCCTAAACCTAATAACTGGTTGGGCCACCCTTAGCAGCAACAACTGCAATCAAGCGTTTGTGATAACTGGCAATAAGTCTTTTACAGCGCTGTGGAGGAATTTTGGCCCACTCATTTTAATGGTTGTAATTCATCCACATTGGAGGGTTTTCCAGCATGAACCGCCTTTTAAAGGTCATGCCACAGCATCTTAATTGGATTCAGGTCAGGACTTTGACTAGGCCACTCCAAAGTATTCATTTTGTTTTTCTTAACCCTTTGACATCCTTGATTGCACGAACAGGTAGCGCCTCCACTGCCTATGGCGCAGTGCTGTGCCTGTCATGTGATGTCATGTGGCGTGGCCAAAAACTCCCCAGTTCACACAAGGTGGCAGACACGTATAACTTACTGCTTTTGCCTTGGAGGACTGATGGCGGGCGAAGAACCATCCTAAAACCTCACTTCTGGACACCACAGAAGAAGAGTTTGTAAACGAATGTTGATGATCGTCACTGCAAGACAGAGGAGGAATTTGCTCCAAAATTTACCAACTATGATTCTAAAAAGAGATTATTTAGCTTATGAAGGTAAATATATACATTTTGTTATAACAGAGGGTGGGTGAAACTGTTTGATGTTCATCTGCCATCGCCCCTAGCGCCATGTGACTGGAGAGAACAATCACGCCGGTTCCATGTCGTCATGTAAGATAAATAGCGGCAGGATAAAAGCAAAATTGAGGTGGAATAATCATAACAGTTTCTGGATGGGGGGGGGGGGGGTAAAGTGACCGACAGAAGCGAAAATAACGATCAGGATGCCGCAAAAGAACGAAGCGAGCGAGCCGCCCAGCTAGCGGTAAGTGACGAAATTGTTTGTTTTGTTTACATTGTACTGATTTTCTGGTTCATATACTTTGAAGATAAGATAACAAAATGCCCAAACAAGAAACGGTGACAAAAAGCAAAACCATTCTTTGTGTAAATATGTCCAAAGTCAACTTTTGACAGAAAGTTATGTAATTCGATATGGCTTCCGTGGCATTATGCAAATTAGGTGTGTAAATTTACTCCTGTCTCAAACTTAGGATCATATTCTACATATTTCTAATTGACAGTAAGCCATTATCTCTTACCACTTTTAAGTTATAGCTTTGGAAATCTCTGACATCTGAACTGAATATTTTCTTGAAAAACACTATGGCCGCTAGGGGTTGACGGTGCAACGGACTTGCTGGTGTGTTTTGGATCATTGTCCTGCTGCAAAACCCAAGTGCGCTTCAACTTGAGGTCACAAACAGATGGTCACACATTCTCCTTCAGGATTTTTTAGTAGACAACAGAATTCATGGTTCCATTTACCGCAGCAAGTCTTCCAGGTCCTGAAGCATCAAAACAGCCCCAGACTATCACACTACCACCACCGTATTTTACTGTTGGTATGATGTTCCTTTTCTGAAATGCTGTGTTACTTTTACGCCAGATGTAATGGGACACACACCTTCCAAAAAGTTCAACTTTAGTCTCGTCAGTCCACAAAGTATTTTCCCAAAAGTCTTGGGGATCATCAAGATGTTTTCTGGTAAAATTGAGATGAGCCTTTATGTTCTTTTTGCTCAGCAATGGTTTTTGTCTCGGAACTCTGCCATGCAGGCCATGTTTGCCCAGTCTCTTTCTTATGGTGGAGTCATGAACACTGACCTTAACTGAGGCAAGTGAGGCCTGCAGTTCTTTGGATGTTGTTGTGGGGTCTTTTGTGACGTCTCAGATGAGTCGTCACTGCGCTCTTGGGGTAATTTTGGTCGACCAGCCACTCCTGGGAAGGTTCACCACTGTTCCATGTTCTCACCATTTGTGGATAATGGCTCTCACTGTGGTTCACTGTGGTCCCAAAGCTTCAGAAATTGCTTTATAACCTTTTCCAGACTGATAGATCTCAATTACTTTGTTTCTCATTTGTTCCTCAATTTCTTTGGATCACAGCATGATGTCTAGCTTTTGAGGATCTTTTGGTGTACTTCACTTTTTCAGGCAGGTCCTATTTAAGTGATTTCTTGACTGAGAACAGGTGTGGCAGTAATCAGGCCTGGGTGTGGCTAGAGATATTGAACTGAGCTTTCCAAAGATGTGATAAACCACAGTTAATTTATGTTTTAACAGGAAGGGGGGGAAATCACTTTTTCACACAAGGTCATGTAGGTTTGGATTTTTTTAACTCTTAATAATAAATACCTTCATTTAAAAACTGCATTTTGTGTTTACTTGTGTTATCTTTGTCTAATATTTAAATTTGTTTGATGATCTGAAACATTTAAGTGTGACAAACATACAAAAAATGAGAAATCAGGAAGGGGGCAAACACCACTGTATGACTGACTGGGGAAAAAAAAAATTCCATGGTGTTTACATATTCTCTATTTAGACACAGAGGAAGAACATGTCTTGCACCTGGCATAGGAGCACTGACTGACTGTCTAATTTTCTAAATTTTGTCAGTGAAGAAAAAGGCAAAGTCATTACAGGCACGGTTGGATAGAAGTTCAGAAGCTACCGACACAGGGGGTGTCATGGTCTTGGGGAGGTCCGCAGGGTCATTCCCACCTTTTAAGTTTATTTCTTTGTTCTGTGTTTTGTGTTACTTGCATTTGGGATTCATTTTCTGTATTATTATTTCCTGTCATTATTGGTTTGGAATTTAAGTTGACAGTGTTTTCAGTTCATGTTAAGTTCCAGTTGTGGTTGTAATTTTGTATTATTTGTCCTTAGTCCTGTTGTCATGTGTTAGGTGTGTTCCCTGTCGATTTGTCTGTGCAGCCCCGTCCATCCGGTGTTTCTCTCCTGTAGCCTTTTCCCAGCTTCCCTTGATTATGCACACCTGTCCTGCGTTAAGTTAATTATCCCCTTGTCTTTTTATTTGGTGTTCTGTCTCAGTCTGGTGTGGTGTCATTCGTGTTTCTGCCTGCTCCCTGTGTGCGTTCTGCCCTGCTTCCCCGTGAGTTGTGCCTGTTTGGTTTTGTTCTGTTTTCAGACCATGTGCTGCCTTTAATTTGTTCCAGTTTTTGTTGATAAATAATTGTTTTGCACCAATTGCCTGTCTGTGCCTGAGTCCTCTTCTGAACACGTACTTGACAGGGGGATTTGCTAGCCTGTCAACACTAGTGAACAAGGTGCATGCATTATTGCTGTTTTTAGCAATGATGTCAGAAAAATATGCTTGCCTTGCATTTCTCAGCTCCAGATTATAAATGCTCAATCTCTCATTATAGATTTCATAATGAACCTGTAATTTAGTTTTTCACCACCTGCGTTCAGCTTTTTGACACTCTTTTTTCAGCTCTTACTAGTTTGGCATTTCTCCATGGAGGTTTCTTTTTAATATGGCCCACCTTCACCTTGATGGGAGCAATGGCATTGATAATATTTGTGATTTTACCATTGAAATCTTCTGTAAGCTCATTTACTGAAGGTGAAGAGAGGGGAGGTGAGGAAGAGAAAACTTGAATGAATGATTGACTGGTATTATCACTGATCTATCATTTTTTGATGACCTCTGATAGAATAATTTTCAGCATAATCATTCTGAGTCCAAAATCAGGCGGAATATTTGAATGTAAGTATATTTATTTACCCCATGGCCACTGGGGGACAGATTAAATGGGAATGGCTCTCAGTTCATGCACACAAAACCTCTGACCATACATTTTGAGTCTGGTATTTATAGCTCTCTGAATAGATGAACAAGGGGAAGAAGTCCTTGAGGGATCTTGGAGACATCTCCTAAAGGCAGTCTAAATGTCTATAAATCTAATCTGGAGCACATTCCTCTGGTCACAGAAACTTAGCAGAGCAGGTTAACAAAACGAAAGAGAGAGAGAGATTGATTATCTAGGTCATCCTTTACGTCTCTGCTGACCTGCAGTCTCAGGCATTTGCACGCACATCCTGATGGCCACAGAAAAACAATAATTGCTCACAGTAACACACCAAGAATATATCAGACAAATAATATAAAAGAATAATATAAAGGAATATATGAACTTATCCTACATGGAATGCACATATAAACATCAGACATGAAATGGAAAAGTCATGGAATAATATAAGAATCATAATGTAATAATAATATGGATAATATGGAATTTTTATCAACTTCTGTCTGGATATTTCTGTTGACATTAATGGCATTCTCAAAGAAAACACAAGAATGGTCAGACAGAGCAACGTCCATCACCATAACCTCAGCGATATTCAGACGTTTGGAGATGACCAAGTCTGGACTGTGTCCTCTAATGTGTGTTTTTTTCTGTTACATGCTGAGTCAGTCCAAAGTTATTAAGGACACAACACAATTCTTTGGTCCCTCTGTCCTGAGGGTTGTCAACATGGATGTTAAAATCACCAACAATAACTACACAGTCAAAGTCAACACAGATGATAAGACAGCAGCTTTGTAAAATCATAAAAAAAGATTGCAAACAAGTTTGCATGGTATTTAGGTGGTCTGTAAACATTAAGAAACAATACACGAGAGGAGGAATTCAGCTGAAGAGCCACATATTCAAATAAAGTAAACTTATCATAAGACATCTGCTTGCATTGGAGGGAATCATTGACCAAGACAGTTACTCTTCCTCCTTTCTTACGCAGTCTGGGTTCACTTATAAAACTGTAGTTGGCAGGGGCTGCCTTGATAAGAAGAGATCCACTGTTATCATCTAACCAAGACTCTGTTAAAAACATAAAACCCAGTTTGTGTTTTATTATGAGATCATTATTTAAAATGATCTCATAATAAAACACAAAAAGGTTCCATGGTTGTCATAGCCAGGAGCGGCACTGGGGTTAAGCTCCCAGTGCTCATAAAATGCTCCTTATGGCGTGTGTCTCGAAAAGCCTCTGACAACTAAGTCCAACTCCTAGCCTGCCCGTGTGGTTTAGTCTCTAAGCCCGGCGGAACTGCTTTTACTAATAGGAGAAGGGGCAAGGGCGGATCTCTGGCGCCTTAAAACCAGATGCTTCGGGTAGATGGTGGCTCGTCAACCTGGGAAGGTAGCCCATCTAGGGGAAGGTAAACCCTGATTTCAAACCTCCGCTGCCTTGCGGCACACCCGGTCATGGGAAAGACTTCAGGAGTCAACCCTGAGGAAAAATCCGGAGTCGGAGTCCCTAAGGCAGTTCTCTGTTGTGCTCAACATCGTTCTGGCAGCTCCTGCGACGGCACTGGTGCCAAACTGTAGCAGCCCTGCTGTTCCTTTGGATTCATCAGTGACGTGGAGAGGGGGGGACATGCTGCATGGGCAACATCTTGTCCTCCATATCTTCCTGCCCAGGTTCTAATCCTACCAGCGCCCAACGCTGGAAGGTAGAACACCGGATCACTGGAGAGGACACTCCAGCTTCGCCTTTGGCGTAGACAAAACACGGATAATGACAGTTACCGGTTATAAGCCACCGCTCAATTGGCATAGAGCGCGGTGCCAGGGGTTGTTCCCGACGGTGGGAGGGATCATCGGATCTCACTGGACAGCTACCGCCCGCCTCAAGCTGGGCAGCCCCCAGCCAATAAGGTGATGTCCCGCCACAGCTTGCTTTCCTCATTGGGTGCATGGGGATGAGGAGAAGTCCGAACGGCAGGCTGAGAAACTTCACACCAGGCAAGACAAAAAAACAAAAGATCAGCTCTAAAACTGGGAACTTGGAATGTCCGCACTATGATGACAGGACTCGCTGCTAACCTCAAGGACATCAACAACACCAGGAAGACTGCCATCATCAATAATGAGCTGAAGAGACTGGAAGTGGATATCGCCACTCTCCAGGAAACACAGTTGGCTGACGCAGGCACACTGAGAGAGAAGGACTACACGTTCTACTGGCAGGGAAAGGGCAGTGACGAACACAGGGAACACGGAGTGGGCTTAACAGTGAAGAACACCTTGCTGAAGATGGTGGAACTTGGCAGCAATGGCTCTGCACGACTCCTCACCCTCCGCCTGAACACCACTCAAGGCCCAGTCACCCTCGTCAGTGTGTATGCCCCAACACTGACAGCCACACCAGAGGCAAAAGATGAGTTCTACGAGAATCTCGCAACAACTGTCAGGATCATCCCCAACTCTGAACAACTCATTCTCCTTGGAGACTTCAATGCCAGAGTGAGTGCTGACCACGACTCCTGGCCCTCCTGTCTTAGACCATTTGGCGTGGGTAGAATGAACGACAACGGACAGCGGCTGCTCGAGTTTTGCACATATCACGATCTGTGCATCACAAACTCGTTCTTCAAGACCAAGCCCCAACACAAGGTTTCCTGGCGACATCCACGCTCAAAGCACTGGCACCAGCTGGACTTGATCCTGACCAGGCGCACCTCACAGAAGAACGTGCTAATCACCCATTCATTCCAGAGTGCAGATTGCGACACAGACCATTCATTGGTGTGTTGTAAGGTCAAGCTGCAGCTGAAGAAATTCCATCATGCTAGACAGCCTGGAAAGGCACAGATTGACACCAGCAAGACGGCCCAACCAGAACTTGTTGAGCAGTTTGCCTCCACCTTTGAGAAGGAACTTGGTGTACCACAAGAAGGAGAATCTGCAAAGCAGAAGTGGGAAGAGCTGCAAAACACCCTCCACCGCACAGCCTTGGCTACCTTTGGGAGGAAGACCTCGAAGTCACAGGACTGGTTTGATGCCAAGTTGACCGAGATGACCCCCGTCATTGAAGCCAAGCACTCAGCACTTGCTGAGTACAAGAAGTACCCAAACGAGAAGAATCTCCAGATTCTCAGGGCTGCGAGAAGCAAAGTTCAGCAGACTGCTCGGCGCTGTGCCAACGAGTACTGGACTCAGCTCAGCCAAGACATTCAAACCGCTGCCACAACAGGGTACATCCGTGGTATGTACGGTGGCATCAAGAAAGCACTTGGTCCGGCTCAGAGCAAGACGGCCCCCCTCAAATCCTCTGCTGGGGAGATGATCACAGAAAAGAACAAGCAGATGGAGAGACGTGTGGAACACTACTCCGACCTCTACTCCAGACAGAACACCGTGACACCGTCAGCCCTTGATGCCATCGACTGCCTGCCATCCATGGACGAACTTGACGCCGAGCCAACCATCGACGAACTCAGCAAGGCCATTGATAGCGTGGCCGCCGGCAAGGCACCCGGCAACGACGGCATACCTCCCGACCTGATCAAGCACTGCAAGACCGCCCTACTGCTGCCATTGCATGACGTCCTCTGCCAGTGCTGGAAGGAAGGTGCCGTACCACAGGACATGAGGGACGCCAAGATCATCACCCTCTACAAAAACAAAGGGGAGAGAAGCGACTGCAACAACTACAGGGGCATCTCCCTCCTCAGCGTTGTTGGCAAAGTCTACGCACGAGTTGTTCTCGTTCATCTACAGAAGCTTGCCGAACATGTCTACCCCGAGTCTCAGTGTGGCTTCCGCGCTGAGCGATCGACGGTAGACATGATATTCTCCATCCGCCAACTCCAGGAGAAATGCAGAGAACAGAACATGCCCCTGTATGTCGCCTTCATTGACCTCACCAAAGTGTTCGATCTAGTCAGCAGAGAGGGCCTTTTCAAGATCCTGCCAAAGACAGGATGCCCACCAAAGTTGTAAAGCCTCATCAAATCGTTTCACACCAACATGCAGGGGATAGTGCAGCATGACTGCAACATCTCAGAGCCATTCAACATACGCAGCGGAGTGAAACAGGGCTGTGTACTTGCGCCAACCCTCTTTGGGATTTTCTTTGCTATGCTTCTGAGGCATGCCTTCAGCACAGCAACAGAGGGAATCTACCTGCACACAAGATCTGACGGCAGGCCTTTCAACCTCGCCCAACTGAAAGCCAGAACCAAAGTACGCGAGGCTCTAATCAGAGACATGCTGTTCGCAGACGACACTGCAGTCGCAACCCACACACAGCAGGAGCTTCAGACCCTGATGGACCGCTTCTCCCAGGCATGCAAGGATTTCGGGCTTACCATCAGCCTGAAAAAGACTAACGTCTTGGCGCAAAGCATGGAAGCACCACCAACCATCACTATTGACAACTACGAGCTGGAGGTCGTGAATCAGTTCATGTACCTGGGGTCCACGATCAGCAACAACCTCTCCCTTGATACAGAGATCGACAAGAGGATTGGAAAATCAGCCTTCACACTCGCTCGCCTCACCACATGAGTGTGGGAGAATCCCAAACTCTCTGTCAAGACGAAGATGGCAGTGTACAATGCCTGCATCATCAGCACACTGCTCTATGGGAGTGAGACGTGGACAACATACGCCCGGCAGGAAAAGAGACTGAACTCTTTCCACTTGCGCTGCATTCGCCACATCCTGGACATATCCTGGCAGGACAAAGTGCCCAACACAGAAGTTCTGTCCCACGCCGGCTTTCCCTTCATGTTCACTCTACTCAGGCAGCGCAGGCTCTGCTGGCAAGGCCACGTTCACCGTATGGAGGATGGCAGAATCCCCAAAGACGCTCTCTACGGAGAACTGGCGACTGGCAGGAGAGACGTTGGCCACCCACAGCTGCGCTTTAGAGACGTCTGCAAGAGAGACATGAAGGCCCTGGAGATCAACACAGAGCGCTGGGAGGACCTTGCAATGGACCACTCCAAATGGAGAGGCACCCTGACCAGACAGCTCAAGGCGGGTGAAGAGAGACTGACTGCTGCAGCATCTGAAAAAAGGACCCGCAGGAAGAACCGCCACAGACCCAGCAGCACGGAGACCACCCACAAGTGTGACCTGTGTGACAGGGACTGCCATTCGCGCATCAGCCTGTTCAGCCAC
The DNA here is from genome assembly GCA_020510985.1 of Pholidichthys leucotaenia. Lineage (NCBI taxonomy): Eukaryota > Metazoa > Chordata > Actinopteri > Cichliformes > Pholidichthyidae > Pholidichthys > Pholidichthys leucotaenia. Next base: position 104,174,053 of record CM035846.1, read on the forward strand.
AGGCGGTGCTGTTCCAGCAGAGTAGACTTTTAGGATTCTCTTCCATGGTCATCATAGACCGACGGAGGCCGACGACGACCGACCATTATTTAAAAATGTTTGTTCCTGCCAAAGACCTAATATTTAATATTGCTAGTTTCAATGTGTTAAGAGCATCATCTGTCAGATTTCTATTTTGTTTAAGCTGTGACTGGTAAGAAATGAACACTAGATTTGATAAATTTACAGGATATGTAGGATGGATCTTGTTTCTCTGTAAATTTACCAACCTTTTTTTTTTTTTTTTTTTTTTGCTCCCCATTAAAACAGGAACAAAAGAAACTACAACCATACCGGGCCCCGGCCCTTCTTGGAAAGAGCCAAGAGTACCAGTGGTATCAGAGCCTGGACCATATCATACCCAGCTTGCGTTGTCATTAGGCTGTGGATTTTGGTTCAGCTGTGCGGGTGGGTGGTGGTGGTGGGTGCCGGGACTTTGGCAGTTGTGTCAGAGCTCACTGAGGAATTGCTGGAGGGGAGAGATTGGGGGGGGGGGGGTGAAGTGGGTTTTGGTTCCTCTTACCTCTTGTCCTTATCCTGGGGAACAGAATGGCAATGCAGAAAATAGAACAGATTGGAGGTAAACAGCCTGACTCCTGACCTGCTGAGGCTGAGTCCATCTGCCATAGAAAAGTGTCTGCAGTCCCAGAAAAAGTTGAAATTGACAATAAAATGGAGTGATTTGTTTGTACAAGCTTCTGATAGTCATCCATTTAAATTGAACAGTCTGCTGAATCTCTCAGCTCCTCCTCTGACTAGTGGTAGGGGGCCACCAATAAACACTTCAGCATTCAGACAGCTGACTACATCCAGCAGTTCCTTAAAGTCCTGTTTCAGTACCTCAGACTGCTGTTTCACAACATCATTTGAGCCTACATGTAATATGAGACTCTTCACTGTTGAATGATCATCCATGATTTGCAAGATTTTGTCTCTCACATCAGACACCATATACCTGGGAAACCCACATTAGTTTTGTGCATTTACCACATGTATTTCTCACATTTTTTACAGCAGAGTCACCAACAATCAGTTTCAGGCCCAGTTGTTAGCTTTCTCTACAGCCTTTAACCTTCTGAGTTGTTCCGATTTACCTTGCTGTGTGTGAGGGAGCTTTTATCCAGGTCATCAGATGGAGAACCAGGATCCTGCAGTAGCGGTACAAATCTGTTCTGAAGTGGCATGTTTGGTTGTTGTAGAAGAGGTTTGTTTGTAGGCTTTCCTTCAACAGCTATCCATGGCTGTGTCTTGGTCTGGCGGGTAAACGGGCCAGCTGTTTGCATCACAGATCTCACCACATTGGGCTGTTGCTTGTCCTCCCTTCACCCTGTGTGATAATTTAGTCTTGGGCTTTGCACCAAGGGCATTCCTGGGAGGACTATCACTTGAGGATTTATGTCTGTGTACACAATCCTCCCATCTCCTATCAGCCATGTTAGCACTGGATAGCTGTGAGTTAGCAGTGTCTTGTCCACTGTATTTAGTCACTGGCAGGGTTGTATCATTTTCACAGAGTCCATTAACTTCCAGATTAACTTCTAGCCACTGGATTTTAGTTTCCAGCATGGTAATCGTCTGTAGAAGTCTGTGGTTGTCATCTGTAAAAAGGGGAGGCATCTAGTTGATACTTAGCTTTAGCTTGTCGTAGGGGTGTGCCTTATATTATTCACAATAATACCTGTATAACTTTTGATACCAGTGTAGAAATGATTATTGCGATATTTGGGGTCCGTTACACGTTACCATAGAAACGACAAAAAAAAAAAAACATGGCACAAGTAGTGGTGCTCTGTGCTTGGAAAGTCTGTATCTAGTTGTGAAGAAGTAGTTTAGGTTTAATCTCTTGATGTTCCGCTTTCATAAGACGTCAGTGTCACCTGCTGTCCCTGGTGCAGTTCTGTGCATGTCAAGGGATGTGTCCCAAAAGCACATAAAACCCAGTTGTACCAAGCATTTCACATCACAAGATGTCAGACACATACAGCTTACTGCTCTTCACTGGAGGAATAGAGGACTTCACCCAACGAACCGTCGCAAACATCATTTCCAGTAACGCGAAGAAGAGAATGTAAACAAAGACTCCAACCTTAACATATATTTCCACACGGAGGAAGCATTTGCTCCAAATTTTGCCAACTATTATTCTAAAAAGAGAGTCTTTAGCTTCTGAAGGGAAATATTTACCTTTTGTAACAGTAGAAGATGGTCTGGAGCGTGTACACTTTCATCTGCCATCGATGGAGCTGCACGTGACGACAGAGAACAATAGCGGCGGTTCTGCGGCGTAATGTAACCGAAATTGTGGTGGAATAATTCATAACATACATGTGACAGTTTCTGGACGTGGGAGAGAAAGCAAAAATGACTGGCAGAAGATGAAATGAGGACTGTGGATGATAAAAATAGACGAATGAAGACACGACAAGCTGTAGGTCTGATTGGTTTTAATCGATTTGTGTAAATTCTACTGATTTTCTGGTTCATATACTTTGAAGATAACAAAAAACAAAACCATCCTTTGTGTAAATATGTCCAAAGTCCACTTATGACTGAAAATTATGTAATTTGATGCGGCTGCAGTCGCATTATGTAAATTCACTCCTATCGCAAACTTTGGATCATATTCTACATCTTTCTAATTGACAGTGAGCCATTATCTCTTACCTCTTTCAAGTTACAGCCTTTGGAATGTCTGATATCCAAACTGAATATTTTTTTCAAAAAAATCTTGACCACCAGATGGGGGAAGGCTGACGGGCGTGCCGGTGTGCCACAGAATTTTAAGGGGTTAAGGCTGTTGAAGACTGCTTGACATGGTTAGGGACCCAGGAGACAGACGCTGACATGAGTAGATAGAAGACAATTATTTATTTATTAAGATAGTGAGTGAGTGAATGAGTGCGTGGCTGTCTGGTCACTGGAGCTGAGCGTTTCCTGCGGCGACCTGGCAACCCTGAAACACACAAGCACAGGAGATTACTACTGTCCACAGGGGATGGGAAACTGAAGCTTGTGATGCTTACTTGCAGATGCCACAGAGAGAATCCTGCTGGCTCCGAGTGCCCGTGCGGCGTGGTGCTCGTGGTGCTCGACGCTGAGGTGGTGAGGAGGAACTCCGAGGTGGAGGAGATGGCGTCCCGTCAGAAGGGAGGGTGAGTCCGCCGCCAGGGAGGTCCACCTGTGCACAGGGGAAAAGGCTAGGAGAGGATGAGTGTAGAGCTTGCTTACTTGATGTGGCTTGGCTCGATGACTTGGCTTTGGCTCTGACTTGAGGTCGTATCCTCGACGCATTGCTGGGCAAAGGCGACAGACGACTCCGTGCAGAGCAGTCTGAGGTTCTGGCTTTTAAAGCCCGCTGATTATCACCTGTCGGTGTGTGCGCAGCTGAGGATGATGATGATGGCCCAGCAGCCGCCATGACAGTACTCCCCCCTCTAGAGGTGCCTCCAGGCACCTGCCCAATCCTACCTGGATGCGCCCGATGAAAATCACGGATCAGCTGCTTGTCGAGGATCAACGCTGGGCGAATCCAGGAGTGATGCTCAGGACCAAACCCCTCCCAGTCCACCAAATGCTGGAGGCCCCGACCCCACCGGCGGACATCCAAGATGGCAGTCACCCCCCAAGCCGGATGGCCATCGATCATCCTCGGGGGGGCAGGAGCCGCGGGGGGTGGGCACAGAGGGTCGGCGATGTACGGCTTGACCTGGGAGACGTGAAAAGTAGGGCAGATGCGCATGGAAGAGGGGAGAGCAAGGTGCACAGACACAGGGTTGATAACATGAGAAATAACATAAGGGCCGATGAAGCGCTTGGTCAGCTTGTGCTTCTCGGCCGGCACATTGATGTTCCTAGTGGACAACCAAACCTTCTGACCCACCTTATAGTCCGGGGCGGGCCTCCTGTGGCGGTTGGCCACCTGGATGTTACGTTCCGTAGTCCTTAGGAGGGCTCTGCGGGTGATGGACCAGATCCGCTGACAACGCCTGGCGTGGACCTGCACTGAAGGGACTGCTACCTTCTTCTCCTCCTCAGGGAACAGTGGTGGATCAAACCCCAGAGATGCCTTGAAGGGGGACATCCCCGTAGCAGAGAACACCGTGGTGTTATGAGCATACTCGATCCAGGGTAGAAACGTGCTCCAAGAAGAGGAGCAGGAGGAGATGACACAGCGAAACGCAGCCTCCAGCTCCTGATTGGCCCGCTCGCACTGACCGTTGCTCTGCGGGTGGTACCCCGAGGAGAGACTTGCCATGGCTCCCAGCACCGTGCAGAATGCCTTCCAGACTTGGGATACAAACTGTGGTCCACGGTGCAATACGATGTCAGCCGGAATTCCGTGAAGACGGACCACATGTTGAACAAGAAGGTCCGCCGTCTCCCGTGCCGAAGGCAGCCCCCGGAGAGGCACAAAGTGAGCTGCCTTGGAAAAACGGTCCACTATTGTCAGAACTGACGTGAAATGACCAGAGGGGGGCAGGCCGGTTACAAAATCCATGGCCACGTGGGACCAGGGGCGAGAAGGGACAGGTAAAGGGTGAAGAAGACCCGCCGGGGGGGATGATGATGATGATTTCCCAGTGGCGCATTGGGCACAGGCCCGGACATAGTTGTTGACGTCCTTCCTCAACCCTGGCCACCAAAAGTCCCTCTGGAGAAGATCGGTGGTTCGGCCAACTCCCAGATGGCACGCCAGTTTGGACGCGTGACCCCATTGAATCACCTGGCTCCTGACAAAAAGAGGGATGAACAGACGGCCCGGGGGACCCCCACCCAGGTCAGGCTCCGTCTCCTGCGCTCTTCTGACCTTGTCGCGGATCTCCCAAGACAATGCACCCACCACACAAGATGACGGCAGGATGGTCTCCTCCTGCTCTTCGGTGGACTGTGCGTCAAACTGCCTCAAGAGGGCATCAGGTTTGCCATTCTTGCTCCCCGGCCGGTAGGTGATGGTAAAATTAAACCGGCCGAAGAAAAGGGACCAGCAGGCCTGGCGTGCGTTCAACCGCTTGGCCGTCCGGAGGTACTCAAGGTTACAATGATCTGTCCAGATAACGAACGGCTGGGCAGCCCCCTCCAGCCAGTGCCTCCACTCCTCCAGGGCGAGTTTCACGGCCAGCAGCTCCCTGTCTCCAATGCAGTAGTTTCTCTCTGCGGGTGTCAGGCGGTGGGAGAAGTACGCACATGGCCGGATCCTGCCATCCACCGGAGAACGCTGGGAGAGAACGGCCCCAACCCCCGAATCTGAGGCGTCCACCTCCACAAGGCACTGCAACTCTGGGTCCACCAGGGTCAGAACGCGGGCCGACGCGAACTCCTCCTTCAATCTCCCGAACGCCATGGCAGCCTCCTCGCTCCAACGAAAAGGCACCTTAGGGGACGTGAGAGCGGTCAGGGGGCGGGCGATGTTCCCAAAATTCGGCACGAACCGACGGTAGAAATTGGCGAAACCCAGGAACCCCTGTAGCTGTTTCCTGGACGTGGGCGTGGGCCAATCCACCACTGCCTTGACCTTGGCTGGGTCGGGAAGCACCTGATTGCCGGCGATAATAAACCCAAGAAAAGAGGTTTTATCAGTGTGGAACTCACATTTTTCAGCCTTGACGAACAGCTGGTTCTCCAGGAGGCGCTGCAGGACCCGTCGCACATGCACCTGGTGCTCCTCCAACGTGCGTGAGAAGATGAGGATGTTGTCGAGGTAGACGAACACGAATGAGTTGAGGAAATCCTGGAGGACGTCGTTTATCAGGCGCTGGAAGACGGCCGGAGCGTTGGTTAACCCAAACGGCATCACCAGATACTCGAAGTGGCCGCTTGGGGTCCGGAAAGCCGTCTTCCATTCGTCGCCCTCCCTGATGCGCACCAGGTGGTAGGCGTTCCGCAGGTCCAACTTCGTAAACCAGGACGCCCCCTGGAGGGAGTCAAAGGCAGTGTTCATCAGCGGCAGCGTATATTTGTCCTTAATGGTGATCTCGTTGAGCCCTCGGAAATCGATGCAGGGACGCAGCGAGCCATCCTTCTTTCCCACGAAGAAGAAACCTGCACCCACGGCCGAGGATGAAGGACAAATAATCCCGGAACTAAGGGACTCCTTAATATATGTGTCCATAGCCTCACGCTCCGGGGCGGACAGGCTGTATAGGCGGCTTGCCGGAAGAGGGGCCCCTGCCCTGAGGTTGATCGCACAGTCATAAGGACGGTGAGGGGGAAGGGACAGCGCCCGTGACTTGCTGAACACCGCTCCCAGATCGTGGTAGACTTCTGGTACCATGGACAGGTCCGGGGGTGGCGTCGAAGGAGGAGGCACCGAAACCGAGGGGGCACACGCCGCAGATTGGAGGCAGGCACTCAAACAGAAGGAACTCCAAGCAGTAATACTCCCAGCTTGCCAATCAAAGGTGGGGTTGCAAAGTCAAAGCCATGGGTACCCCAGGATTACGGGGGAGGAGGAGATTGGTAAAACCAAGAACCAAATTTCCTCCCGGTGGTTCCCAGAGACTATTACTGACACAGGGACTGTCTGGTGGGAAACAGAGGTCAGTGATGTCTTAGACAACGTGACGAGATTGACAGGAGGGCACAGAGGTTGACAGCTGAGGCCCATCTGGGTTGCCAGGTCTCTGGAGATGAAGTTTTGCTCAGCTCCAGAGTCAACTAGGGCATGTGTTGTATGTTCCTTATGTTTGTGAAGTAGCCTAATGGGGATGCAGCAACTAGTGAGGGGCTTTTTCTGTTTCTCGTCCGTGAATCCCCCTACTGTGATCCACAGACCTCCCCTTTTAACCAGTTCGGACATTCCGCAACCCCATGAGACCCATTGCCACAATAAAAACATAGGCCCAGATCCCTGCGGCGCTGTCTCTCAGCTGCTGAAACTCCCGATTGTCCGATAACCATATCCTCCTGCTCCGGAAGTTCCTCTGACGAGGGCAGAGCGATGAGAGGTGGCCTAGCGGAGCGAGGGCGGGGTTTACTCGGACGGGTGGCTGTCCTCTGTTCGGCCGCTAGCTCCCTTAGCCTACTATCCAAGGTGATGGTGAGGGAAATTAATTCCCCTAACCTGTCTGGTTTGTCCCGTTCCGCTAGCTCATCTTTCAACTCGGAGCTAAGACTGCGGAGGAAGATACCACAAAGCGCTGGCTCCCCCCACCCAATCTCAGCGGCTAATACCCGGAAGTCTATGGCGTAATCGGCGGCAGATCTACTACCCTGCCGAAGGCTCAGCAGCCGTTCGGTTAGCACCGCGCCCCGGTCTGTATGATCAAATACCTCCATGAACTCTGCCACGAACTGCTGGTAAGTCAAAAAAGGATAATTAGGTTTAGCCATAACTGTATAAGCCCAGTCTAAGGCCCTACCCCCCAGCAGGTTGGAGATATACCCTATTTTGCTTTGGTCAGTGGCAAAGTCTCCCGGGACGCGGTGAAACACCGACTCACACTGGAGCAAAAAACCTCGCGCTTCCCCGAGTTTTCCACTAAAGCGGGCGGGGGTTGGCACGGGAGTGAGGCGATGTAAAGATGGTGAATTAGCTTGGCTAGTAGGAGAGGCTACGGGGGCTGGAGATGCCCCGGCAGCCAGGGGGAACGCCTGGCGTCCTTCCAGGCGGTCCAGCCGGCTGTTAACCTGAGTTAACTGATTTAAAATAACTGTCTGTTGATGTGAAATCATATCTACTCGGGCGCTAAGAGTGTTTAGACGGCGCGCTGTCCGCTGGGTCATCTTGACGGAGTCGTACTGACATGGTTAGGGACCCAGGAGACAGACGCTGACACGAGTAGATAGAAGACAATTATTTATTTATTAAGATGGTGAGTGTTGAGTGAGTGAGTGCGTGGCTGTCTGGTCACTGGAGCTGAGCGTTTCCTGCTGCGACCTGGCAACCCTGAAACACACAAGCACAGGAGATTACTACTGTCCACAGGGGATGGGAAACTGAAGCTTGTGATGCTTACTTGCAGACGCCACAGAGAGAATCCTGCTGGCTCCGAGTGCCCGTGCGGCGTGGTGCTCGTGGTGCTCGACGCTGAGGTGGTGAGGAGGAACTCCGAGGTGGAGTAGATGGCGTCCCGTCAGCAGGGAGGGTGAGTCCGCCGCCAGGGAGGTCCACCTGTGCACAGGGGAAAAGGCTAGGAGAGGATGAGTGTAGAGCTTGTTTACTTGACGTGGCTTGGCTCGATGACTTGGCTTTGGCTCTGACTTGAGGTCGTATCCTCGACGCATTGCTGGGCAAAGGCGACAGACGACTCCGTGCAGAGCAGTCTGAGGTTTTAAAGCCCGCCGATTATCACCTGTCGGTGTGTGCGCAGCTGAGGATGATGACGGCCCAGCGGCCGCCATGACACTGCTGGTGAAGACTGCTGCCTTCTTTTAAAGAAAAACGGTGCAGCGATGCGGATAATCTGTCCGCATTTTTTTTTTCCAGACGTCAATAGCATGGTTTCAGTGAAAAGTTTTACTTCATACTGAAGTAGTGTTGTTGACGTCTGGACTACGAAGTGTCCAGAGGTTTATTTTCATTCCCTTGTGGCTGCTCCAGATTGATTTATTCAACCAACCAAAAGGAAAAAAAATCAGTTAACAGCCCCAAGAGTTGTCTGTGCAACGGAGATTTAACGCGGGTAACCTGAGACAAAGAGAGAGAGACAGGTCTGACACAGTGGCCTGCAGAAGTGTCTTGTTTGGTGAAACGGCGGACAAGTAAGCCAAATGATGAAATGATACTTTTAAATGAGCACACTCCCTCCCTGTTTTATTTAGATCCTCTTCCTGACCTGGTGAAATGACATACTAAATTAATATAATACGTCAAAATGACCACAGCCCCCTCATGCCCAGAGCAGAGCAATGAGATGAAGACAGAAGTAATGTGGTGAATGAGTGTGTGGTTATATTATACTGCTGTAGCTGCTTATACTGTAGTTTAGGGTTTACATTTTTTTAATGTAATAAATAGGTTGCATTAACCATAGCTAAATTGCTCTCACTGTACATTTATAAGGCAATGTTTTCAGGAGTATTCGGATGTTAAGAAAAAATGTTATCATTTTCAAAACTATGGGCTATATGTATTCTGCAGTACCAACTTTACTCTCATCTGCTTGTTACCATTCTCTCCTAATTTTTTTTAATTTTCTCATGTTTTAAACATCTTTTCATAAAGGTACATTTTTTTTAATTTTTAACATTTTTGGTGACGAATTTGTGACCTTTTTCATGCATAATTGTAACTTTTTACCTAAAACCTCTTACCTTGTGTTTTTATTCAGAAAAGGTGAAGAAATCAGAAGCAGCGCCAAATTAAAATTAAGATTAGTCAGTTGTTTTAATAATCAATAGATCAGATGACTATTAAAATTCAAATTTATAATTTTCCTCCCAGCTGAATGTTATAATATAACTAGTTTGATACCTGTTATTTTAAAATGTTGGCCTTCTAAAACTGGTGGGTTCTGGTTTCCAACAACAGGGTTGCCTAGGATGAAGTCAAATTCCCGGCCTGAATTTTTGTCCCAGTCCACCCCTCAGTGTGCTTAGGATGTGGTGGTTTATAATATTTTCTGGTAATATTTGATACAGAATAAAAAAAGTTTGAAACACATTCTAAACTGCTGTTTGTAAACTGGAGAAATAAGAGTTTTTGTTTTTACTGAATATGCTGAACATAATTAACGGTGGCCTGTGAAACTGTCCTTAATAAATTTAAAAGAAAAAACTGTATTCTGTGATATTGTGAAGAATATCGTTATCGTGAAAATTCACATAAATATTGTGATATCATTTGTGGGCCATATCGCCCACCCCTAGCTTGTCGGTCGCTGTAATTCAGGCTTCACCTTCTTGTAGGCCACGCTCACATGGCACTAATAAGATCCAAAAAAGTGTTAGATCATGGTAATAGTGAGCTATATCTTCAGCAAAATATAGTCCCAGTAATTTATGAGTATGTGGTAGGCGCTGCCCATAAATTTCTTGCAGGGGAAATAAAAATATTCACAGAAAAGTGCAAGCAGGGGGAAGAGCGAACCAGCAAAGCATCCTTCCACCAGTAAGACGGAAGCAATAGCAATCATATTTTAACATGTATAATAGATAAAGATTTGTAATGTATCACCTTATTCTTTGATATGTGTGTGGGAAGTTGGATACTCTGGGTCATAGCTTATCTTGGACCCAAGCAACAGGACCCATAGAAAAAGTAGAGGGCATTCAAAGAGCACATACCTCCGCCAAGGCCCTATTCCTCAGAATTTAAGTCTGTCTGTCTGTCTGTCTGGTTGTTAGAGTTATGCAAAAACTGCTGGACAAATCTGAGGAAATTTTCACCAGAGGTGCCCGTTGGGCTACGGATGAACCATTAGATTTTGTAAGTCATCCAGGTCAGGATTCAATTCAATTCAACTTTATTTATATAGCGCCATTTCACAACAACAGTCATCTCATAGCACTATCAACTGTAGGGAGGACCCCCACAGTTGCAGAAAGACCCCAGCAATCAGGCGATCCCCTGTGAGCAAGCACTTGGCGACGGTGGAGAGGAAAAACTCCCTTTTAACAGGAAGACACCTCCAGCAGAACCAGGCTCAGGGAGGGGCAGTCATCTGCTGCGACTGGCTGGGGGGTGAGGGGATAGAGAAGAAGAAAAGAACAGACATGTAGAGAGCAAACAGCACGATGGGGACTCAATCTATGGGAGAGAACAAACAAATGTTAATGACCAGCAAAAAAAAAAAATATTTCATAGAGAGTGAGGAAAGGAGTGAGGCCCAGTGCATTACTGGAGGTCCCCCGGCTGACTAAACCTATTAGCAGCATAACTAAGGGAGGGTTCAGAAACACATGATCCCTCCCTAATTGTAGGCTATATCAAAAAGGTAGGTTTTAGCCCTAATCTTAAAAACAGAGATCGAGTCTGACTCCCGAATCCAGATTGGCAGCTGATTCCACAGGAGAGGAGCTTGATAACTGAAGGCTCTGCCTCCCATTGTACTTTTGGAGATTCTAGGTATTACAAGTAATCCTGCATTTTGGGAGCGTAGTGCTCTGTTAGGATGATACGGTAGTATCAGATCTTTTAAATAAAAAGGAGCCTGATTGTTTAGAGCTTTGTAAGTAAGAAGAAGGATTTTAAACTTAATTCTAAACTCTATGGGAAGCCAATGAAGGGAGGCCAGAACCGGAGAGATATGATCTCTCTTTCTAGTACCTGTTAAAACTCTTGCTGCAGCATTTTGGATCAGCTGAAGACTTTTTAAAGATGTTTTAGGACAGCCTGATAATAAAGAATTACAATAATCTAATCTCGAGCTAACAAAAGCGTGGATCAGCTTCTCAGCATCACTCTGAGACAAGATGCTCCTAATCTTGGCAATATTATGCAAATGATAGAAGGCAGTCTTAGAAACAAATTTAATATGTGAATTGAAGGACAAATCCTGATCAAAAATAACTCCAAGGTTCCTCACAGAGCTATTAAGAGAAAGAGTAACTGCATCCAAACTGAAAGTTTGATTTGGAAAGGAATTTCTAAGGTTTTTTGGACCAACAAGAATGACTTCAGTCTTATCTGAATTTAATAGCAGGAAATTACAAGTCATCCAAGCTTTGATTTCCTTAAGACAGGCTTCTAACTTGGCTAACTGATTAGTATCATCTGGCTTCATTGACAGGTATAATTGTGTGTCATCTGCATAACAATGAAAATGTATACAGTGCTTTCTAATAATGTTGCCTAACGGAAGCATATATAAACTAAAAAGAGTAGGGCCTAGCACAGATCCCTGTGGAACTCCATGACTAAGCTTTGAGCTGAAAGAAAACTCATCATTTACATGAACAAACTGGAACCTATCAGATAAATAAGATCTAAACCACTGCAACGAAGTTCCATTAAGTCCAACATAGTGTTCTAATCTATCGAGTAGAATATTATGATCAATAGTATCAAAAGCTGCACTAAGATCTAAAAGGACAAGTACAGAAACTAGTCCATTATCAGATGCAATGAGGAGGTCGTTAGTGACCTTCGCTAAGGCTGTTTCAGTACTATGATGGATTCTAAACCCAGATTGAAACTCTTCAAGTAAACCATTTCCCTGCAGGTGGTCAAATAATTGCGTAGCAACAACTCTTTCTAAGATTTTTGAAATGAAAGGGAGATTAGAGATTGGTCTATAGTTAGCTAAAGCTCCTGGATCTAGCGTTGGCTTTTTGAGTAAGGGTTTAATTACAGCCGTTTTAAAAGCCTGCGGTACATGGCCTAAAGTTAATGAAGAATTGATTATATGAAGAATAAAGCTACCAGTAAGTGGGAAGACTTCTTTAAATAACCTGGTAGGAATAGGGTCTAAAAGACAAGTTGAAGGTTTGGATGAGGAAACTATTTTGTCTAACTCACAAAGGTCGATTGGAGTAAACTCATCAAGACAGACATCAATAGAAGAAGTTGTAGTAGTTACAGTATTTAAGTTAACTGTGGGAAGAATCTGATTGATTTTTATCTCTGATGGATGAAATTTTATTATTGAAAAAGTTCATAAAGTCCTGACTAGTAAGCTCTAAGGGGATGCTAGGATTGACAGAGTCCTGACTCTTTGTCAACCTGGCTACAGTACTGAAAAGAAACCTGGGATTATTCTTGTTATCTTCTATTAATGCAGAGTAATAACTTGTTGTAGTTTTTCTAAGAGATTTTTTATAAATTAAAAGATGATTTCTCCAAGCTAAATAGATTTCATCTAAATTAGTAGAGCGCCATTTTCTTTCTAATTGATGAGTCTTCTGTTTTAAGCTACGAGTTTCTGTGTTGAACCAAGGAGTTAAAAATCTCTGATTAGACTTTTTCTTTTTTAAGGGGGCCACCAAGTCTAGAGCCTGATGCAGAGAAGCTGAAACATTATCCACCATGTTATCAATTACAGAAGGAGCAAGCTGTCTATAGCTTATTTCCGTTGTGTTGACACATGGCATAGAGGAAACAATCTGCATAAATTTGGAAACAGCATCATCTGAGAGGCATCTACTGTGATAATATTTTTCTTTAGGAGCCAAATAGTCAGAAATAGTAAAATCAAAGGTTAACAGACAATGGTCTGACAGTACAGGGTTATGAGGAGACACTACAAGATTTTCTATTTCTATGCCATATGTCAGAACAAGGTCCAATGTATGGTGGAGGTAATGAGTAGAATTTCCTACTTTCTGAGAAAACCCAATCGAGTCTAATATTGAATTAAAAGCCACATTAAGGCAGTCACTATCTACATCCACATGTATATTAAAGTCCCCTACTATAATTATTCTATCAGATTTCAGCATTAAATCAGCTAAGAAATCAGCAAATTCGGATAAAAATTCTGAATAGGTTGATGGGGGACGATAAACTATGGCAAATAAAATTGGGTTTAACCTGAAATTGCTAAAGTGCCCAACACTGAGGACCAGGCCCTCAAAGGAATTATAACATGTTTTTTGCTTTACATTAACTAGTAATTTGGAATGGTAAATTGTTGCTACTCCTCCTCCACGACCAGAACTTCTGGGATTTTGACAGTTTAAATAACCAGAGGGAGTTGATTCATTTAAACCAACATAATCCTCTTGTCCTAACCAAGTCTCTGTAAGGGAAATTAAATCAATCTGATGATCAATTACCAGATCATGGACTAACAGAGACTTGGGAGTTAGAGACCTAATATTTAATAAACCACATTTAATTTTTAAATTATGAGGAGGAACAGAGGCCAAATCATTCAATTTAGAGGCTTTATGTTTAATTTGAGTTTTACCAATATTTTGCTTTATCACTTTGGGATGCTTATGCATTATATTTTTATTTACTTTGGAGGGAGCAGACAACGATTCTCTGATGGGGAAGTCAGGGGCTAAGCTGAGGGGTGGTGGATGAAGAGGAGCTGCAGAGAGGCGTGTAAGACTACGACTCTGCTTCCTGGTCCCAACTCTGAGTAGTCACAGTTTTGGAAATTTGGATAAAAAAGATGCCAGATTGTTAGATAAACGAGAAGCACCATCCAAAGTGGGATGAATGCTGTCTCGTCTCATAAGACCAGGTTTTCCCCAAAAAGAGCTCCAATTGTCAATGTAGCCCACGTCATTTTTAGGACACCACACAGACAGCCAGCGGTTCAAGGATGACGAGCGACTAAACATGTCATCACTGGTCAGATTGGGGAGGGGCCCAGAGAATACTACAGTGGCAGACATCGTTTTGGCAAACTCACACACCGATTCTACATTAAGTTTCGTGACTTCCGACTGCCGGAGACGGATGTCATTAATGCCGGCGTGAATAACAATTGTGGAGTATTTACAGTTACTTTTAGCCAGCATTTTCAAATTTGACTCGATGTCGCCTGCTCTGGCCCCAGGAATACATTGGACTATGGCCGCTGGAGTCTCTAGGTTCACGTTTCTGACTACAGAGTCGCCAATGATCAGAGTTTTTTCCTCAGCAGGTGTGTTGCTGAGCGGGGAAAAACGATTAGAAACGTGAACAGGTTGGTGGTGAACCGGGGCTTTGCGACTAGGCTTCCTTCTCACCGTCACCCACCCAGTCTCCTCGCTGCTGAGGAGAGCCGGGGAACCGCTGACAGTGGGACCTAAGCTAGCTAGCTCCGCTGCAGCTAATGGGCGTCCGTCGAGATTAACTGGCGCAGACGGTGTTTCAATGCAGCGGAGCCGGGATTCCAAATCAGACAACCTCGCCTCGAGCGCCTCAAAAAGACAACATTTATTACATTTACCGTTATCACTAAAAGAGGCAGAGGTGTAGCTAAACATCTGACAGAGAGAGCACACCAGAGGAGGAGAGGAAAGAGAGGTAGTAGCCATAGCTAGTGGCTAGCTAGTGGCTGGAGAGCTGGAGAGCAAACCACACAGGCAGACAGCAAAACAGGAAGTGGCGATACGTTACCACAAGGAAGTGACGATCTCCAATGAGGGGGATAACAAATCTGAATCACTTTTTCCACTTTTCTTTAACATTACACGATAGGGCCTTGGTGGAGGTATGTGCTCATGGATCACATCCATAATGTAATGGGTTCATCTGTAGCCAAGGGAAAATTTCATCAAAATCCATCCAGCAGTTTTTGTGTAATCCTGCTAACAAACCGGGAAATAAGTCAACACAATCACATTACTTCAGAAGTAAAAAGGCTGGAAACCACTTTTTAAGTTCAGGGAAATTACAGTAAAACCACAGATACAGTCGGAAATTGATGCAGTTGATACTCATTGGTTTCTGTACAGTCCCATGGTTTAGCAGGCCCGTGCATTCTCAGACTTGCTATAAATGCATCACTGAGTTTCAGAACTAAATGAGGGCTAGACCTACATGCTTTGTCATTCACCACCAACCATTTTTACAGTGCTGAACATCATGCTGTGTCAGCCCAATTCTATGAATAAGGCATCTTGAGTGATAATATAATTTTGCAAACCACTGTTTTACACAAACGTGAATTTTCACACCTGGAAAATGCTAATAAATATTCTGTGCTGAGATAAAAGATGTTATTTATCAAGTTCACCGCAATGCTTTTTGTTTCATTTGCATACAGAATGTGTACAGTGCATGGGCAACTGTGGCTAAATATTCTTTTTAAATATGGTCTTCTTGTACATGTGTGAACATCTGATTACATGTTTAGACACGTGTGTTTTAACTCTAAATTAGAACACATTATAAGGAAGTTCTGCTGAAACTCCAGCCCTTATTGGAACAACAAGCGCAAGTAATTACAGACTACCAGGAAGAGGAGGTAGGCACTCCCTACCAGCAAAACTAGCCAAGAGGCCCGGATTCTGGGGGAGGAAGTATCCTTACATGGGTGCTTGTGTAACCCAAAGTGTGTGTGTTGATGTGCTGACCTACAGTAACCTTACTCTAACTCTGACCTCACACTGAGGATATTGTATGGATTTATGTATTTAAGGGGCAGCAGCAACAGGAGGTAAGTGGACAGCTGTTGCCTCTGCAAAAAAAAAAAAAAAAAAAAAGGCCCATAAATAGCAACCTTCCAAAATGTGGTCATTCAATAGTTTGTCACTCGGAAGTTTATGTTTTAACAATGACACAAGAAATACAGAACAAAAACAGTTTCCATAAGGTGATTTGACTTTTCTGCACCTTATAATTTTGGAAAAACTTTACTTCATGGGAGGATGTGCTGCACAACTTATAAAAGATCTTTTTAATCAGCAGTTTTGGAAATTTAGTAACAGTGGATGACACTGGGGTTCAAATTCTCATAAACTGAGAAAAAATATACAACTAGAAAAGCACTCATAGAGCGCATACCTCTGCCAAGGGTCCTTCCGTTTGTCATGGATCACCTCCAAAATGTAATGGGTTTGTGTGTAGGCCTATAGCCACTTGAGGTGAAAAGTGTATCAAAGTCTGTCGATCAGTTTTGGAGTATTGTTGCGAACACACTGTGAAAAGATAAGAGCCTTGGCTGAGGTATGCATTCTCAGATCATCACCAAAATATAATGGGTTCTTCTGTAGACCAAGAACCACCTCTGGTGAAAATTTCATCCAAATCCATCCAGTAGTTTTTGTGTAATCCTGCTGCACAAATACAAACAAAGCCCTTGGTGGAGGTATGCACTCTGAGATCATCACCAAAATCTAATCATCTGTTCCCCGTGCCATTACACACTTTTCCTGAAAATTTCATCAAAATCCATTCATAACTTTTTGAGTTATGTTGGTAACAGACAGACAGACAGACAAACCCCGGTAAAAACATTACCTCCTTGGCGGAGGTAATAATGGGCTAAATTTGAAATGGTCTGTAACAGAAATAAAGCTCTGTCCATTATTACCCCAAAAAACATATTAGAGTTTTATATTAAAATATTACAAATACTGTTGTTTGTAATCCAGTTGTTACACTGGACAAAAAATAAGAGATTATCTTCTTGGTCTCTTTAGGGGTCACCACAGGAGATCATCTGCCTCCATCTCACCCTATCCCTTGCATTCTGTAACACCAACCCTCTCCATGTCCTCCTTCACTACATCCATGAATCTCCTCTGTGGTCTTCTCTTCCTGCCTGGCAGCTCCATCTTCAACATCCTTTGTCCAATATATCCACTATCCCTCCTCTGCACAGGTCCAAACCATCTCAGCCTTTCCTCTCTTACTTTGTCTCCAAACTGCTTGTGATGACCCGCTCTCTGCCATCATCTGCCACAGCTGCGCGCACACCTGCGGCTCATCACTCACGGCCTATATAGCCGGCTCTGCCTGCAAGGCTGGCACAGAGCCGTCTGTCTCCCTGGCTACGTGAAGCACTACGCTCTCCAGCCTAACATTCAGCCCTGATCATCCCTGCCGTGTCTGCTCCTTCCTGGAAAGATTCTCCTCAACCTTCAAGTAAGTACTGCATTCTACTAACCTGTCAGCGTCGTCCCCTGTGCACAGGTGGAACTCCCAGGTGGCGGATTCCTCTCCTTCCTGGCTGCGGACTATGCCAACCTCTCACCTTCTCACCATCTCTCGTCAGCATCGTGGGTAGCAGCCGTTGTCCTTCGGGATTGCCTCCAGGCCAACCTCCATTCACCACCACAGCTGTAACAAGTAAGCCTCTGTCAATTCCCCAATACATCCCTATGTCAGGCTGTGCTAACACCGTGCCTCTGCTCTATCCTCAGGGTTGCCAGATTGTACGACATTCTGCTCACTCCCTGCTGTCTTGAGTCTGCGGATCCACGCTCTACATTCACATTTACCTCGCACTCACGCATCCACACATGAACATTATCACAATAAACATCAATGAAACTACTTTTGAGCTTGTGTCTGTTCCCTGGGTTTGTGCATTATGTCACCGCTCATCCTGAGCCGTCCCTCTTATATACTCATTTCTAATCCTGTCCCCCCTAGACATTCCCAATGAGAATCTTACCATCTTCAACTCTGCCCCCTTTCATTTTGTCAGTGCCACTATCTTCAAACCATACACCGCATACATAGCAGGTCTCACTATTGTCTTGAAAATCTTCCCTTTCACTCTAGCTGCTATCCTTCTGTCGCAAATCACCCTTGTCTCCACCCACTTCACCCTGCCTGCACTCTTTCCTTCACCTCTCTTGTACACTGTCTTTGTACTTTGGATGGTTGACCCCAGGTATTTAAACTGACTGAACTGCACCAATGACAGGACTCCTTTATGGCCAGGTTTTTGTTGAATCCTAGGGTACCACTGACACAGCTAATAAGTTGTTTTGATGTGCTCTGGGAGACTGAGATGGTGCTAGTTATGTGCATGATTTTGACCTGTCAAAGGGAATTCTACAGCATGGACATGGGCCTGGAAAGGTACCAAATTTTGATGGAGGATAAATTTTCCACAAAATTATCGTGATAAACGATTATTATTGGTGACATCATGAAGACCATTTTATGCCACGGATATAGTGATATGATAAAATTCTATGTATAATTTTTCAAAGAGCTTTGTACTTTTATTCATGAACAATAGGTAACTCTGTGTTGTACTGGTTGTTGGTTTGACAGGTCTCTCTTGAAAATGACACATTGTGTCTCAATGAGACTACCTGTATAAATAAAGGTTAATAAAACAAACAAATATTAAACACCAGAGTAGAAATGTGGAAAAATATTTAAAATATCCAAAATAAATGAAACGTAAATAAAATAAAACAAATCAAAACAATAACTAAAATTGATTTGGCCACTTATGTTTTTATGTTGCCATGGACGACTGAGACACATTGCTTTACATCATCGGTAAGTACCGCTTCTTTACAATATGTGCCGTCTCAAAGATGGCACAATAGAGAACTACATAGTGAACACTTATATTTCATGGACCTTTTGGTCTAATTTTAGTTGATTTTTTTTTCCTAATAGCACTCACTAATACAGCTGCTATGATGTAAAACGATTTTAAGAACGTTGGCACCGATCATACAAACATAGCATAAACATGGGTGTTACATAAGGAACCGAGCCAAAACTGAAGGTTACCTCTCCAACTGGGCAAAAACTGAGAGCTTCGCTGAGCAAAGCAATACCACTGTTAAAAAGAGGCCGACTTTTAGGCTCAGGTGTGACAAATTTGATATTATGAGCAGACCCTTCAGCTTTCCAATTCACTAGAAGTGGACTGCATTACAGTATTCCACCATATTAAGTTTGATTCTAAACTGAAGGGAGTGAAGGGTGCTCAGTTCAAAGAGAACTGAGAACTGAGTAGGGAAAAAGTGAACAACCGCACACCACTTCACTGGAAGTTGACAAGATTACCCATAAGCCACTGTATCTCAAATATGAGTAAAACTATTGTTGCTAACATTATTAACAAGCTAAACTGCTAATTGACTGATACTGTAAAGAGTTGCACACTTAAGCGGTGTCTTATCGTGGCCAGAAAACTTATCAAGGGCGTTTTTTTCTTTGTATGAATAATCATGTTAATTCAATTCAGTTTTATTTATATAGCGCCATTTCACAACAACAGTCATCTCATAGCACTTTCAGCTGTAGAGGAAAAACCCACAATTGCAGAAAGCAATCAGGCGATCCCCTGTGAGCAAGCACTTGGCAATGGTGGAGAGGAAAAACTCCCTTTTAGCAGTAAGAAACCTCCAGCAGTACCAGGCTCAGGGAGGGGTAGTCATCTGCTGCAACTGGCTGGGGGGTGAGTGGATAGAGAAGAAGAAAAGAACAGACATGTAGACAGCAAACAGCATGACAGGGACTCAGTCTGTGGGAGAGAACAAACAGATGTTAATGACCAGCAAAAATATTTCACTCAGAGTGAAGAAAGGAGTAAACCCCAGTGCACTGTTAGAGGTTCAGGGGCACCTGATCCCACCCCAAGTATAGGCTATGTCAAAAAGGAAGGTTTTAATACTATTCCTAAAAACAGAGATCGAGTCTGACTCCCAAATCCAGATTGACAGTTGGTTCCAAAGGAGAGAAGCCTAATGGCTCAAAGCTCTTCCTCCCATTGTACTTTTGGAGATTCTAGGTATTACAAGTAATCCTACATGTTGGGAGTGTAGTGCTCTGTTATTAAATCAAATCAAATCAACCTTTAATGTCATATTGCTGTACATACAGCTGTAGTGCAGGCAAGATGAAATTGCGTTTCTCTCGGCATCCATATAAGTAAAAAGAACATAATTTAAGACACACTCACACACACCCTCACCCCCCCACCCCAACACAGCCATTCACACATCCCTGAGACATACTTGAAAACTAACCAGAACTATAATATACAAATAATATACATAATGTCCATAGGTGCAGTAGTATGTATGAGAGATTCCAGATCAGCTGTTCAGCATCCTAACAGCTTGTGGAAGGAAGCTGTTAATCAGTCTGGTGGTTCTGCCTCTGATGCTCCAGAATCGTCTGCCAGATGGCAGAAGTTCAAAGTGTTTATGCAGAGGGTGAGAGTGGTCCTTGACAATGTTCAGTGCCCTGCTCCTACAGCGGTTCTGGAAAAGTTCTTGGACAGAGGGGGGGAGGGGGAAATGTGTTAGGATGATAAGGTACTATCAGATCTTTTAAATAAAAAGGGGCCTGATTATTTAGAGCTTTGTCATTAAGAAGAAGGATTTTAAACTTAATTCTAAATTCTACTGGAAGCCAATGAAGGGAGGCCAGAACCGGGGAGATGTGATCTCTCTTTCTAGTACCTGTTAAAACTGTTGCTGCAGCATTTTGGATCAGCTAAAGATTTTTAAAGATGTTTTGGGGCAGCCTGATAATTAAGGGTTAAAATAATCTAATCTAAATCTAACAAAAGCATGGATTAGTTTGTCAGCATTACTCTGAGACGAGATGCTCCTAATCTTGGCAATATTACGCAAATGATAGAAGGCAGTCTTAGAAACGAATTTAATATGTGAATTAAAGAACAGATCTTAATCAAAAATAACTCCAAGGTGTTAGGGATTTGACTCTTGGGGCTTGCTGTAGTCTGGCCGAAGGGGTTGGGGTGATGACGTCAGGCGGGCTACGGCTGGAGGATATATGTATACTGATATATAGACATGGACAAAATTGTTGGTACCCCTCTGTTAATGAAAGAAAAACCCACAATAGTCACAGAAATAACTTGAATCTGACAAAAGTGGTAATAAATAAAAATTCTATGAAAATTAACCATTGAATATCAGACAATGCTTTTGAATTGTGGTTCAACAGAATTATTTTAAAAAACAAACTCATGAAACAGGCCTGAACAAAAATGATCGTACCCTTAACTTAATATTTTGTTGCACAACCTTTTGAGGCAATCACTGCAATCAAATGATTTCTGTAACTGTCAATGAGACTTCTGCACCTCTCAGCAGGTATTTTGGCCCACTCCTCATGAGCAAACTGCTCCAGTTGTCTCAGGTTTGAAGGGTGCCTTCTCCAGACAGCATGTTTCAGCTCCTTCCACAGATGTTCAATAGGATTTAGATCAGGGATCATAGAAGGCCACTTTAGAATAGTCCAATGTTTCGCTCTTAGCCATTCTTGGGTGTTTTTAGCTGTGTGTTTTGGGTCATTATCCTGTTGCAAGACCCATGACCTGTGACTGAGACCAAGCTGTCTGATACTGGGCAGCACATTTCTCTCTAGAATACCTTGATAGTCTTGAGATTTCATTGTACCCTGCACAGATTCAAGACACCCTGTGCCAGATGCAGCAAAGCAGCCCCAGAACATAACAGAACCTCCTCCATGTTTCACAGTAGGGACAGTGTTCTTTTCTTGGTATGCTTCATTTTTGCGTCTGTGAACACAGAGCTGATGTGCCTTGCCAAAAAGTTCCAGTTTTGTCTCGTCTGTCCATAGGACATTCTCCCAGAAGCTTTGTGGCTTGTCAACATGCAGTTTGGCAAATTCCAGTCTGGCTTTTTTATGATTTGTTTTCAACAGTGGTGTCCTCCTTGGTCGTCTCCCACGAAGTCCACTTTGGCTCAAACAACGACGGATGGTGCGATCTGACACTGATGTACCTTGACATTGGAGTTCACCATGAATGTGTTTAGAGGTTGTTCTGGGCTCTTTTGTTACCATTCGTATTATCCGTCTCCTCCTGCGGCCACATCCAGGGAGGTTGGCTACTGTCCTGTGGATCTTAAATTTTTGAATAATATGTGCAACTGTAGTCACAGGAACATCAAGTTGCTTGGAGATGGTCTTATAACCTTTACATTTAACATGCTTGTCTATAATTTTCTTTCTAATCTCCTGAGACAATTCTCTCCTTTGCTTCCTCTGGTCCATGTTTAGTGTAGTACACACCATGTCAACAAACAGCACAGTGACTACTTGTCACCCTTTAAATAGGCCGACTGATTGATTACAAGTTTGTAGACACCTGTGATGTTAATTAGAGGACACGTTTTGGTTGAACATGTCCCTATGGTCACATTATTTTAAATCTTTTCTAGGGGTACCATCATTTTTGTCCAGGCCTGTTTCATGAGTTTGTTTTTTAAAATAATTCTGTTGAACCACTATTCAAAAGCATTGTCTGATTTTCATTGGTTAATTTTCATAGAATTTTTATTTATTAGCACTTTTGTCAGATTCAGGTTATTTCTGTGGCCATTGCGGGTTTTTCTTTCATTAACAGAGGGGTACCAACAATTTTGTCCACGTCTGTATACGGCTCCAGTTTCATGTTATTCCAACACAACATTTGGTGAAGAGGATAAACCATGGGAGCGTGTATTAGACAACCACCTCCATTTTTACAGTCTCCAGGTATGCCGGCTATACTATGGGGCCGCTGGCGAGAGACATTCAAGGTGTATGTGGTCGTGGCCGGTCTGAGCGGCGCCGATGAAGACAGACGGAGGAGCTTACTCGTTCACTGCCTTGGTGAGGAGGGCCAACGGATATTTTTTTGGGCTGTGTGGCAGTGGCTCACTGAAGGAGGGTGTGGACTTAATGGACGATGTCTTCGGAGACCATTCCAACATCACGGAATGAAGATGTGAATTTTTTGACTGCCGATAGCGAGCTGGTGAGACTGCACAATCCTTCATTATGGAACTTCGTAGCTTAGCAAGTGAGTGCGCCTTCAGGCCTATCAAGGAGGAGCTAGTCCGAGACAAGCTAGCCCATGGTACGAACAACGTGTGGCTGAAGAACAAGCTGAAGCTGACTATGGACGTTCTCACGCTAGAGAAGGTGGTTGAACTGGCTAGGCAGATTGAGTTCACCGTCCAGCTTGGACTGCCGGCACTGGCTAAAGAGAAAGTAGCTTCTCAAGTTTTCCCTCCAAGCCTGGTCGCTAGCAATGTAGCTAACTCTTCGGGGCAGATCCTCAAAAGGCGGCAAACTGTGGTGCGGGACAGGGCCTGCACTATCACCACTAAACCATCGGCAGTGGAGCCTGAGGGCATGACACGGGTGTGTGTAGCGGGTGCAAAGAAGGAACCGTTAAAGTGGTACGTCCTACAGCTCGACGGAGTTGATGTACCGCTTATGGTGGACTCAGGAGCCGGTAAGCCCATATTAAGTATGGCTACTTTGAAAAGACTTTTCCCCCAAAAAAATCATCAAGGCTGGGGTGGTGAAAATGTTTGGGTACAGTCACACCGAAATTGAAATGGGTGGCACGGTCAGCTTCTTAGTGAAATGTGAGTTAAAGATTGTTCCCACATTCACCTTTCAGGTTTCATGCCAAGGAGCTGATTTGCTGGGAATCGATCTGCTGGGTGAACTGGGATTCTCCATCACAGACCCAGAGGGCTCAACGGTACTGACAGTGTTCCCCAAATGGCATGTCCACTGGCTGACATTGTTCAGGGGCCTTGGATTCATCAAGGCGTTCTAACACCGCCTGCTCATCGATCCAAGCGTGACACCAAAAATTCAAGCACTACGGCGGCTTCCCCTTGCTCTGCGGGACAATGTCACGGCAGAGCTGAACAGACTGCTTGAAGCTGGCATCATTGAGAAGGTGAATGCTTCACCCTGGATATCAAACATAGTGGTGGCCAGGAAAAAGACAGGTGGCATCCGGCCGTGTATCGACCTTAGGATGGTGAATAAGGCGATTGTTCTAGACAAGTACCCACTCCCCACGATGGAGGCACTCGCCGCAACGTTCAGTGGCTCGAAGGTGTCCACGAAGCTGGATTTTCACCAGGGTTACCTGCAGGTGCCCCTCCACCCAGCCAGCAGGAACCTGACAGCATTCTTGACCCATATGGGTGTTTTCAGTAACACCCGCATGTCTTTTGGTCTGAGCTCAGCACATAGCTGTTTTCAAAAGATCATGTCCACGATTCTGGCCAGCCTCAAGGGTGTGGTGGTGTACCTGGATGACATCGTGGTGCACAGCACATCGCAGGAGGAACAAGATGATTGTTTGGGACGGGTGATGATGGTGCTACAGGAGCATGGAGTCACTTTGAAAGGGGAAAAGTGCATCTTCATGGCAGACTCAATTGAGTTTGTGGGATTCCGGCTGACGGCAGGGGGTCTGAAGCCCCTGCATTCGAGCATGGAGGTGGTCCTGCGCCTTCCAGATCCAACGACACCCACACAGATTTCCCCGTTCTTGGTTATGGTGAACTTTTACGGACGCTTTATTCCCCGTTACTCTGAGACAATCAAACCACTCTGGGCCCTTCTGAAACAGGATGCACTGTGGCAGTGGACCCCAGCCTGTTCAGCGGCGGTGGCTAAGCTGAAGTCTCAACTCACTTCCCCTCCAGTGTTAGCCCACTTTGACCCAAAACAACCGACTTTTGTGACCTGTGACACATCTGGCTCAGCGGTGGGGGCGGTCATGTTTCAGGTACAAGATGGCACTGAGCACCCAGTGGCGTTCGCATTGAGGTCTCTCTCAGCGGCTGAAAAGAAATATGTTGTGGGTGAGAGGGAGGCGCTCACCTGCGTCTGGGTGTGTGAACGGTGGCATATCTATTTCTACGAGTGTCACTTCACCCTGCGGATGGACCACCAGGCACTGACAACTCTACTGGAAATGTTGGGTTCAGGACACAGACCCCTGCGGATTCACAGGTGGATGGAGCAGCTGAGGGCCTACAATTTTGCTACTCAGTTCACCCCTGGAAAAGAGAACATAGTGGTGGACCTCCTGTCCTGTGCCATGACCAACACCGCGCAACCAGACGACGACCTTGACGATCCTACGGAGGCGGATCTGGTCAACACACTGCACGGATCCCTCCGGGACATGGTGTCCCTCCAAGAGCTTCGCATAGAATTGGAACGGGACCCCATGTTGTCACAACTGTGCTCAGTCATCAGGGAGGGTTAGCCCGCTAAAGTGCAGGGCAACCTGGCACCTTTCCACGGGTTTACAGACTAACTGAGCTGTTGGAATGATGTGAGTGTGTGTGTGTGTGTGTGTGTGTGTGTGTGTGTGTGTGTGTGTGTGTGTGTGTGTGTGGTGAGGGGACACTGCACGTTAATCCCAGTGTCTCTGAGATCACAAGTTCTGGCGATGCTCCACAAAGGTCGCCTGGATGTGTTGCAGGGATTCAGTTTGGTGGCCTGGTATTGATAAGGACATTGGAACTATGGTAAACAACTGTGTCCCGTGCTTGGACAGCGGGAAGACCGGCGAACCCCCCACCCCTGCAACCATTGCCGTACCCGGAGGGCCCTTGGAAACACATCCAATTAGACATCTGCGGTGAACTGCATACAGCACCCCCAAACAGCTGGTTTCTGCTTGTCAAATCAAATCAAATCAAATCAAACTTTACTGTCATATTGCTGTACATACAACTGTAGTGCAGGCAAGATGAAATTGCGTTTCTCTCGGCATAGATATAAATAGAAGCAGCATGATTTAAGACACACTCCAACATAGCTCCACCCCCACCCCCACCCCCCCATCCATTCACACATCCCTGAGACATACTTGGGAAAAAAAAAACTAACTATAATATACAAATAATATACAAAATGTCCGTAGGTGCAGTAGTGTGTATGAGAGATTCCGGGTCAACTGTTCAGCATCCTGACAGCTGGTCTACGATCTGTTGTGGTCTACAATCTGTTTTCCAAATGGCCGGAGGTGTTGCCCGCTAACTCAGTCACGACAGATGTGGTCACAGGCTTCCTCTCATCACTGTTCACCAGATGGGGGGTCCTGAATGCAATCACTACAGACAATGGCCCACAGTTCACCTCTGGGGCGTTTGAGGAGTTTTTAGGCAGTAGGAGTGTGGAACACATCAAAACTGCATTCTATCACCCCCAAGCCAATGGGGGCATTGAGTGTTTTAACAAGACTCTGAAGAACGGACTGAGAGTCCAGTTGGTGGACGGCTTCACATTTCCGGACGCTCTTCAGAGTACACTCCTCCACTACAGGACAATGGCCCACGCTACGACAGGGTGCTCCCCGGCGAAACTCATGCTGGGGTGAGAACTCCATCTGCCTTTGTACCGACTGAGACCACCCATGACCCCTTCGCCAGGGAGTATGAATTCTCCACAGGACCGGGTCGCTGCTCAACAGCGAAAGATGAAGTAACGGTTCAGCAAGAAGTGCAGGGCGAGAGCTCACGGATTGGAGCTGTTGAATCAAATTTGGATCAAACATCCTAACCGCACGAATAAGCTGTAACCTTTCTGGACGGGGCCCCTACGGCTCGTGAGGCAATGGGACCAGGACACATTCAAGCTTTCGGACGGGTCACGGTGGCACTGCAGCCAGCTCAGGAGGTCACCGCCTGAACAAAGTCCAGGAGCTACGGTGGAACGGACTGGTGTGGGTTGGACTGGGGCAGTAAGGACTCTCAGGTGCAGCCGACAGTGCCTGGAGCAGGTTTCCCTCCTAGGGGATGCCCGGCTAGAACACATCAGAGGCCCAGATAGCTGGGGCAGTAAGGACTCTCAGGTGCAGCCGACAGTGCCTGGAGCAGGTTTCCCTCCTAGGGGATGCCCGGCTAGAACACATCAGAGGCCCAGATAGCTGGGCCTCTGATGTAGCCTGGCCGAAGGCGTTAGAGTGATGACATCAGGCAGGCTACGGCTGGAGGATATATTGAGTTGTTTTCTATAATAAAGCTAGTTCAGTGCTCAGTTGAATATGGCTCCGGTTTCATGTTATTCTGACAAAACATAAGGTTCCTCACAAAACTCTTAAGAGAAAGCGTAACCACATCCAAGTTTGATTTGGAAAGGTATTTCTAAAGGTTTTTTTGGACCAACTAGAATGACTTCAGTCTTATCTGAATTCAATAGCAAGAAATTACAAGTCATCCAAGCTCAAATTTCCTTAAGACAAACCTCTAATTTGACTAAGTGATTACTGTCATCAGGCTTCATTGAAAAGTATAATCAACTGCATAACAATGAAAATGTATTCAGTGCTTTCTAATAATATTGCCTCTCAGAAGCATATATAAACTAAAAAGAATAGGGCCGACAGGTCCCTGTGGAACTCTGTGACTGAGCTTTGAGTTAGAAGAAAACTCATTAACATGAACAAACTGGAACCTATCAGATAAATGAGATTTAAACTACTGCAACGAAGTTCCATTAAATTCAACAAGGTGTCCTAATCTATCAAATAAAATATTATCATCAATGGTATCAAAAGCTGCACTAAAGCTGGGTTCACACTATAACGTTTGGACTGACTTTACTGACGTTTTGAAAAATCAGAGAAATCAGTCCAAACGTTGGTGAAATTACGTTCGTGAGCACACACCAACTTTTATGAACCTTTACAAACTTCTACAACCTTTTGCTTGCATTTCCCACGTTGCATTTAGTGTCAAATTTTGCCAACTTAGGCTAGCATATGTGTAGCAGTTGCCATCTTAGGTAAACTTAAGCAAACAAATACTCAGCGCAGTTCAGCTGACATCAGTGTCAGGCGGCACTCATATAAAGATCAGAGTTTATGGAGGCTTCTTGCCATCCTGGACCTGCTTTTTTGGGTGGATTCACACTACAATGTTTGGACCAACTTTTACTAACATTTTGGCAAATGTCTGGCCCTGTTGGCAAAGTTAATAAAAGTTAATGATAGTTGGTGTCTGTTGGCAAATGCTAGCGAAAGTTGTATTCGTTGAGAATTTTCAGCATGCTGAAAATCTGCCGACGTTTTGAAATAAACAGTGAAAGTTGTGCTCAGTTTGTAAAAGTTCCTGAGCGCTGGGCTAAGTTATGCAGAGTTTGCCTAAAGGTGCGTTCACACCAAACGTGAACAGGCAAATTTTTCGTGCAGCACGATTACATTATAAATCAATGTAAACACCCCAAAAGACATGAATAGTGAGATGCAGACAGGCAAAGTTGTCTTTAAAACTTCTGCAGCTGTGTTCAGCCTGCTGTGGAAATTCCCAAAATAATGTCATGCTTAGGTTTACATTATCCAAACGGGGGCTCACCTGAAAATGTTGTCTCAAGCCTCCAAAACTTCACAGATGACGGGTGTTTACGTTGCTAGCTTGCTAGGACGTCCGTGCCCGGAAACCGTGGGTAAATAACTCCAAAATCCCGATTCAGCTGAAGAGTTTTCGGTCCTCTTGTCTCCCGGTGAGTGAGTTTCATTTTCTAACTAGTTTACTCTGCAGTGGTGATAATTTTACTCCATTGACAGCAGAATCTCAAAGCTAGTGGACGCGAACACACAAATTTGCGCATACGCACGTCTTCCTATTCACTTTGTATGGATTTGCGCTGCCCGTTCACGTTTGGTGTGAACACACCTTAAGTCAGACTAAGTTGAGCTCCATTGGCAAACGTTGACTGAAATGCTGGTGAAAACAGATGCTTTTAGATCAAAACTCAGTTCAGACATGCAGGAAGGAAAGAGAAATAGAGAGAAGGGGGAATTAACAAAAAAAGATAATATATATGTAAGAGGACAATGTACAGTATTTGTTTGGTGATAACATGGTGTGTATGACATGTTTTTTAATTTTTTTAGGATGTGTGTGTGTGTGTGTGTGTGTGTATATATATATATATATATATATATATATATATATATATATATATATATATATACACACACACACACACACACTACCATTCAAAAGTTTGGGGTCACTTAGAAATTTCCTTATTTTTGAAAGAAAAGCACTTTTTTCAATGAAGATAACTTTAAACTAATCAGAAATACACTCCATGCATTGCTAATGTGGTAAATGACTATTCTAGCTGCAAATGTCTGGTTTTTGGTGCAATATCTAGATAGGTGTATAGAGGCCCATTTCCAGCAACTATCACTCCAGTGTTCTAATGGTACAAAGTGTTTGCTCATTGCGTCAGAAGGCGAATGGATGATTAGAAAACCCTTATGCAATCATGTTAGGTCTGCAATGCTGTAATTGCTGCAAATGGAGGATTCTTTGACGAAAGCAAAGTTTGAAGGAAAAAATTATTATTTTAAATACAAATCATTATTTCTAACCTTGTCAATGTCTTGACTATATTTTGTATTCATTTTACAACTCATGATGGTAAATAAGTGTGATTTTTCATGGAAAACACAAAATAACTGTCTGGGTGACCCCAAACTTTTGAACGGTAGTGTGTATATATATATATATATATATATATATATATATATATATATATATATATATATAATATTATGAACATTTGATTAGTTTTGAGTTATATGTAGATTTATTTGCAGGTGATGGTGTGGTTTGGTGGGTGGTTTAGTGTCTTTTGCCAGTATGGATTACTGGTTGCCTTGGAAGCAACAGCAGTTTTTGGGGGGATTTTTTCTGTCTGAAAAAAACATTTTTTTTGGTCCGTGGAATAACGTTTTTTTTTTTTGGGGGGGGGGGGGGGGGGTTGGTGAAGTTTTCAGTCAGAGCCTATCTACTCTCTGCCTGCTACATATCTATCACTCTATAAATCCATCCATCCATCCATCTTCTTCCACTTAATCCTTTTCGGGTTTGGGGGGGGGGGGTGGCTGGAGCCTATCCCAGCATCTTTGGGAGAGAGGCAGGGTACACCCTGGACAGATCGCCAGTCCATCGCAGGGCCAACACAGACAGACGGACAACCATTCACTCTCACAGTCATACCTAAGGACAATTTAGAATCCCCAGTTTCATGCCTATTAACATAACTTGCATGTTTTTGGAAATGTGGGAGGAAACCGGAGAAATCCAGGAGTAAATCCACGCAGACACGGGGAGAACATGCAAACTCCACACAGATCACTGTTGGCCGGGGGCTGGGATCAAACCCAGGATCCCCCGGCCAAGGGTGAGTTGCTGTGCTGCCACAGTGCTAACCACTTCGCCACCGCGCTGCCCCCACTGACATGGATGGCTCTCACGAGCCATCAGTGAGACGCTATAGGCAGCCGTGGGTTTGTACATTTATTAAATAACAACACACAATGACAAAATAACAAGCATCGTGGGGCAACACAAATAAATACAAACACTTACATATGCACAGCGAGGGTGGAACCTGAACGCTGTGGGAACTGACCTCAGGGATAGGGAAGCCAGACTGGAAAGAAGACATAGGAATGTCTGTGTCTGTGTAGGTCGCAGCCATGAGCAAACACAGCTGCTCCCTTATATAGGGAGGAATGGATTGATCAGCTGATGAAGGGTCATCAGCTGATTAGAAACAGGTTGTTCAGCGGGGCTCCACTGACAGCCGGAAGCCCTGCTGAGACGCTGTCAAAATAAAAGTCTAGAACTGTGCCAGAGGAGAGAACGGAGACTACCGCACAGCCCGAATGCCGACAGAGTCAGCACACAACCCATGACAGTTGCCCCCGTTTCCGACGCGGATTCTAGACGCGGTGTAACACCGCACCTCCCCCACAACTGGGAGGCCAACAAACCCACCCCAGGAAGGGAGGATGGGGAAAGAAAAGGCCGCGGATGGCTAGATCCTGGCGACCAGAGTGGAGAAAAAAAAAAAAAACCAACAGGAGACACTACAGAGTAAGAAAAAAAAAAACCACAGAAACACTCCATAATGTACCCACAGGCGGGATACTACGCCCAAATAAGGAACACTAAGCCTATCGGCCATAAACAGAAACTCGGGTCAAACGACCAAGATACATAGTTCCAAGGAAAGAAACACACATATCCCCCAACGAAGGAAAGGGGGGAGAGAAAATAAAAACTACAAACGTTGAAACCCTGCCATTTTAAGTCTATACACATAAACTGTACAGGCAACGAATGGACATTAAACAGAGGTAAAATGAAAAACACCCGCTAGGAAGCGGTGACATATGCAACTTTATACATAAGACCCCCGCACATCCCAAAAGGTTACAGGAGAACAGAAATAGAACACCAGGGATGACGGCAGTCTACTGTAAATACCGCGGCATGAAAGCCGATAGTTCGGGGGGTCGCCCTGCATCTAGCATCCATATCGCTGGCAGGAGGAAAAGGAACAGTTCGGGCGGCCTACCCCAGTCCCATGCCAGGAAAAACAATTCCTCTGGTGGCCGGGCCAGATCGCCGAACGGACATGAAAGTTTGTCGGTTGGCCAACCCAGAACGCCGAACAGGCGGGGCAGTCCTCCAGGCGGCCGACCCACATCACTCAGCCCCCAGGACCGCAGGGGAGAAATTGAAGACGGCCTCCCTGGAAAGGGGAAAAACGAGGGAGAGTTGAGCTGATCATGGAGAACCCCAACGGCCCCCGGTGGAGATGAATGGGGGAAGGATAATGACGATTATGATGAAGATGATGATGATGAACCAGTCCAGCGTCAGGCAGCAGAGGATCTGCAGCTCCCTCACCGACCTTGGTCCGACCCGGCGCTGCACCCCTGTTGGACCCCGACCGGGTCAGTGTGGCACCCACGATGGACCCCGATTGGGTCGGAGCAGCAACCGCGATGGACCCCGATTGGGTCTCGTCTGCACCCACGTCGGACCCCGATTGGGTCTTGTCAGCACCCACGTTGGACCCCGATTGGGTCAGTGCCGCACCCAAGATGGACCCCGACTGGGTCGGCGCAGCACCAGAAACAACCTCCAACCCTGGAACCGGAACCTCCCGCACAGCGACCGAGAACGACTCCGCACCTGTGACCCGGGGAGAAGGCTCAGGATAAGGAAAAGAACCGGGATCAGGATCACCGGTAGCGACAGAGCCCAGTGAGACGAGCTCGGATGCAACGGTTGGCTGCACCCGACTCGTCTCCTCGAGAGGCAGGCAAAAATGCTCCAGAATTGATAGAAGCAAGACAAAATAGAGCACTTGCCTGCACTCGAGTTCTGTCGCCATCCAGGACTTCGTCGATCCGGGCTCAGGCCAAAGAAGGTCGTCGTCTGGCTTCCACTCAGCTACGGTGGGCCCCGCAGTCAGCATGATGTTCTTCACAGCCTGAGGAACCTCCAATGCTGACGTCCACGCTGACGACCCGCACAGCGTGGTGGCAGGGGTTCCTTGACCTGCTGGATTGGACCGCTCTTCCGTGGAGACCCGGGGACACTTCATCATCGGCGCAGACTACAAACTGCAGTCCGCTGTCCTCCTCTGCCCGTGACATGGCTGCGGGGCTGGAACCAGGCTATCCAGGGCCGCAGGCTCCCACCTCGTCCAGCGGCGTAGGCCTGGCGCCGCGGAACGCTCAGAGGAAGCAGACACAGAGGTAGCAGGTCCATTACTATTTACTGCAGCAGGTGGAGGGAGTTCAGGGGACTGTGAACCCCGAACTCCGCCCCCCAGGAATCAAGCAAGACAATTCATCTAATATGGGAACAGAATGAAAAGTTACTTGCCTGATCCAAGGAGGCCCGATGGAACCCGCTGCAGTGGACTTCATTTCTCCCTTGCCCCACTGGATGGTGACGGAGGGCCCCCTGGGAGGACGAGGAGGAGCCGCTCGCGGTGGATCCATGACGGGCATCGCCGAAGCAGGACTCATAACCTTCACAGGAGCCGAGGAAGACGTCAAGGAGAAGGGGATGACAGCCGAAATGATCCGGGCACCAGGAGCTGACGGAACAGCGGGAGGAGGTGACCCTGGGAGAGAGGCTGCAGGAAATCCCTCCTGACGAGACATAGGAGCGGCAGCTGTCAGAGAGGTAGAGTTTTTGTGATGACTCGGAACAGGATCCGGACGGGGTTCTTGCTGAGGCTTCTTGTTAGCTGTGTGACGACGGTTACCGGCAGAGGAGGAGGCGAAGGAGAGGTTCTGGAAATGCCACTCCTGTGCGGAAACAGAAGCGAGCAGGTCGGCGAACTCTGGATGGTCCTTTAACGCTGGATTCCTCTCCACCAGCCTGACTGCTGCCGTCACATGCTTTATCACCTGCGTTGGGTGAATGGCGAAGCAAGCAGTTGCCACTCAGTCCCTGATGGAAACAGCTGTCTCCAGGGGAATTCTGACTGACGACACACTCTCTCGGGGATCACCCCTGGGCGGTGCGAACTCCTGGCCTGGAGTGGGGACAGGAATTGAATCCTGAAGCGAGGAGTGAGGATACCTCCTCTTCGGCTTCCTGCCAGGGTTTCCCTCCAGCCCACGGAGTCTCTCCCACTGCGCAGCGATGTCAGCCTTCCTCGCTGTGACTTCCGGGTGGTTGGAATAGCGGGGAAGGCGATTAATAAATATCCTCAGCAAGGTCCAGGTGCCGGCATATATCACTGGGAGTGTCGTAGAGGCCAGCCGTGAAGATAGTTCCATCAGTGTAGTCCAGGGCCTCCACCAGCTCGTAGCCCAGGCTCCAAGCACGGCCCCTGCGTGACAACATACTCTCCCAGCACACCGGTACCCAGACAAGGAGAAACAAGTCGTCCAATTAAACAAACAACAAACTACAGCCACCGGCATCTCCTTGGGCTGCGACCTACTGACATGGATGGCTCTCACGAGCCATCAGTGAGACACTATAGGCAGCCATGGGTTTGTACATTTATTAAATAATGACACACAATGACAAAATAACAAGCCTCGTGGGGCAACACAAATAAATACAAACACTTACATATGCACAGCAAGGGCGGAACCTGAACACTGTGGGAACTGACCTCAGGGACAGGGAAGCCAGACTGGAAAGAAGACATAGGAATGTCCATGTCTGTGTAGGTCGCAGCCCTGAGCAAACAGGGCTGCTCCCTTAAATAGGGAGGAATGGATTGATCAGCTGATGAAGTGTTATCAGCTGATTAGAAACAGGTTGTTCAGTGGGGCTCCACTGACAGCCGGAAGCCCTGCTGAGACGCTGTCAAAATAAACATCTAGAACTGCGCCAGAGGAGAGAACGGAGACTACTGCACAGCTCGAGTGCCGACGGAGTCAGCACACGACCCATGACACCCACTCTATAAATCATCACTATAAATTCAAGAAATCTCTGTCACGATCATAGATGTCCTATGATGTTGGCTATCATAGGACCGTCTACATGATGTCTATATGACGTCAGATACACCATAAGGCTGCTGTTCCTATGAGCTCAGAAGGATGTCTATATAGCATCATACAGACCGCAGGACTCGCTAAAAGACATACACATAGACACAGGTAAGCAACATAACAGAACAGTAACAAGCAGGAGAAGAAGTAACAAGCAGGGGCAAACACAGAGGGCAGGGCATGGTTAGAGAAAACGGCATGGCTGGGGCTGCACAGATAATCACACACAGGGGACTAGAGGGCAGACAAGACCATGGCAATAATGATAATGATGATGACAATTATAATATGGGCTGGGACCCATGCCCTGGAGACAAGGAATATCACTCTATATATAATCCAATATAATCCAATCCAATTGTGTCAGGTTAGGCACTGGCTTGCTTGCTACCGGATAACCATGAAAACCGGTACTACCTGTCTCATGGGTCGGGCCGTTGGCGACTCAACCAGCATCCTCGCCCTTCCGAGGGTGAGGAGGGTGAAACATGGCATCCTGGCAGAACTAAAAACAATATCTGCCACAGGTCTGTGGTAAACCACTCCCAGTTACACAGAGTGAGACTGGACATCCTGGCAGATAAATACATTTGTCACAAGGTCTGTGGTGGACTGTGCCAGTCGGTGCATTGTGACATGCACTACACAAAGAGCAGAGATAAACAAACCTATCATCTGGTCAGTCACTGCAACAGATACTGGAGTCAGTTTGTCTTGGCTTGTCCTTGCCACTGATAATACCTTTATCTGCCAAGAATGTGCTGCTAGTCCAGCAAAAGCTAGCAGTACTCAAATACTTTGCAAGCAGTTTCATGAAATGGTCAGTCAGAAAGCAACTCATACCGGCTCGGATGTCACCCGGGCCTACAAGGTCCACGCTGATCTGTTCACACTCCGACAGGCAGCGAAAAGTAAGCTAGGAGCAGGAAGAGAAAAGAAGAGGAAAACAGCAGCCTTGTGTGTAGCAGAATGGAATGTATGCACTCTGTTGGACAGAACAACATCACAGCGCCCAGAAAGACAGACTGTGCTTGTGGCCCTGGAAATGAACAGGTACAATGTAGACATAGCTGCACTTAGTGAAACAAGATTGCCTGGATATGACAGCTTGGAAGACCATGGGTACATCTTCTTTTGGAGTGGGAGATCAACTCAAGAAAGGAGAGAAGCAGGAGTGGGCTTTGCAGTTAGAAAGGAGATAGAAGTAATGCTTGATGAGGAACTGGTGCCAATCAACGACAGGATAATGACTATGAGACTCCCACTACAGCGGAAGATGTATGCCACACTCATCAGTGTATATGCCCCAACAATCACCAACACAGAGGAGGTGAAGGAAGAGCTTTACAGTGATTTACGTGAGACTATCAGGCATGTACCGACTGATGACAGGCTGATACTTGTTGGAGATTTTAATGTCAGAGTTGGTTCGGACACCGAGAAATGGAAAGGAGTGCTAGGCAGTCATGGATTAGATAAGTGCAATGTTAATGGAGAACTTCTACTTGCACTATGTTCAGAGTACAACCTTGTGATAACCAACACTCTATTTAAGCACAAGGACACACACAAGAAGACATGGATGCATCCAAGATCCAAGCACTGGCACTTATTAGACTACATCATAGTAAGGCAGAGAGACATAAGGGATGTATTGGACACCAGGGCAATGAGAGGCGCGGACTGTGGTACTGATCATGTTATGCTGAGATCTAGATTAAGGATTTGCAGACGAAAACAGCACTGCAGGATGGGTGCAAAGCCACCATGGAAGCTAAACACTAGTGCACTGAAAGGCCAAAAGAAGCAGGAAGAACTTACACAGGAAATGGATGAAAACTTGAAAGACTGGGACAGCAACAACTCAGAGAACGACATAGAAGAGAAATGGGCAACACTGAAGGATACGGTGTATCAGACTGCAAGTGATGTATTAGGCTACCCTGAGAGGAAACGTCAAGATTGGTTTGATGAGCATGATGAACACCTGAAGAAACTACTAGAAGCGAGGAATACAGCTAGGCAGGAAAACCTACAGTGTAACACAAGGTCGAAGAAGAAGAAATACTCAAAGGCTCAGAGTGAGCTACAGAAGTACACCAGAGAGATGAAGTCCAACTGGTGAGATGAAAAAGCGGAGAAACTTCAAACTGCAGCAGACAGGAAGGACATGAAAACATTATTCAAAGGTTTGAGAGAAATCTACGGCCCTAAACCAAGAGGATTGATTCAACTAAAGGCAATGGATGGTGAAACGGTTTTGCAGGAGAAAGACAAGATCCTGGACAGATTTGCAGACCACTTTGACCAACTACTAAACAACCCTGGAGATCTCACTGAAGAGGCTAAAGAAGCTCTAGTGCAACCAGCTGTATCAAGTCTGGATGAACCA
Organism: Pholidichthys leucotaenia; assembly: GCA_020510985.1. NCBI lineage: Eukaryota > Metazoa > Chordata > Actinopteri > Cichliformes > Pholidichthyidae > Pholidichthys > Pholidichthys leucotaenia. Next base: position 104,210,869 of record CM035846.1, read on the forward strand.
CCAAATTTTGATGAACTAATGGCAGCTATCAGGACAACACAGGATGGTAAAGCTCCAGGAAGGGATGGAATTCCAGCAGAAGTGTGGAAATTTGGTGGTGTTCAGCTGACCAACTGCCTGCACAAGCTCATCCAAGAGATATGGCATACCCAGAAAGTACCTCAAGACTGGAAGGATGCAAGTATTGTGCCTTTGTTCAAGAAAGGTGACAGGAAGGATTGTGGAAATTACCGAGGTATATCACTGCTAGCCACTGTAGGTAAGATTCTCTCACGTGTACTGCTTAACAGACTCAGTGAACACATCTCGCAGAATGTACTATAGGAAACCCAGTGCAGTTTTAGAAGTGGAAGAAGCACAATGGGCATGATTTTCTGCTTGAAACAGGTTCAAGAAAAGTGTATCGAACAGAACATACCGCTTTATGTAGTCTTCATAGACTTCAGTAAAGCCTTCGATACAGTTTCGCGACAAGAACTTTCGCAGGTACTCAAGAAATATGGTTGTACAGAGAAGTTTGTCAGCCTGATCGAGGCACTCCATACAGGTATGCAAGCAAACGTGGCAATGAGTGGTTCAGTATCTAAAGACTTTTCAGTAAGCAACGGGGTGAAACAAGGGTGTGTGCTGGCACCTACACTCTTCTCGCTATATCTGGCAGCCATGCTTGAGGTGGCCTTCAAAGACACTTCAGAAGGAGTATACATTCAAACAAGGAAAGAAGCAGACTTGTTCAATGTGACACAGTTTAAAGCCAAGAGTAAGACATCGATAAAGGTAGTAAGAGAAATGCTCTTTGCCGACGACAGTGCTCTAGTTGCACACAGCGTGGAAGATATGCAATCTTTAGTGGAGAAATTTGCGAGAGCAGCTAGCCAATTCAGCCTCCTAATCAACATCAAGAAGACAGAGTGCCTTTATCAACCACCAAAGTTCCAGTTATCAACATCACTACCAGAAGAGATCAGCATTGGTACAGAGCCACTAGACAAGTGCAAGACTTTCAAGTACCTAGGGAGTACTGTTTCAGAGAATGCTAGGCTGGAGGAAGAAATATCTCTCAGAATGGGAAGAGCAAGCGCTGTGTTTGGAAACTTGAGGGAGAGACTGTAGAACAATCGACATGTGTCAATCCGTGTGAAATGCAGAAACTCCACGCGTACATGATGAGACACCTTCAAGCCATAATGAACATCTCATGGAAAGACAAGATAACCAACATAGCAGTGTTGAAACAAGCTGGTCTACCATCAATGGAGGACATGCTAATACTGATGAACCTGAGATGGCTCGGACATGTTGAGAGAATGGACCACCAGTGTCTCCCTCGGCAGTTACTCTACTCACAGTTATGCAAGGGCAAACGCAATCAAGGTAGACCAAGGCTCAGATTTAAAGACACTGTTAAAAGAAACTTGAAGAAGTTGGACATAGACAGGAGTTCCTGGCAGTAGAAGGCTAAGGACAGAGCTGTGTGGAGGAATCTAATCAGACCTAAATGAAACAGTCATTGTCACCAACGACGGACTGCTATGATGATGATGATGATGATGATGATGATGATATAATCCAAGAAATCTCTGTCACGATGTCATGGGGAGACAAGACCAAGGATATCTCACTCTATAAATTTAAGAAATTTAAGAAATGTCTGTTTGTCTGTCTGTCACGATCATAGGACAGCCTATGATGTCTGCCTGATGTCCTATGATGATCCGATTATCTCAAGCTACATAGGACTCGCGATACCGTCATATAGGCAATGCCCTCATAGAGACAATAGGACTGGCTACCTATGATGTAGTGTCCTATGATGCCTGCCTTGATGTCTTTATGATGTCATATAGACCATCACTCACGATGCCTGCCTACCTATGACGTAGTGTCCTATGATGCTGCCACAGGAGGAGACCCTTCAACAGCATAGGGAACAACAGACAAGGGATGCACAGACAGACAGGAAACGTGTGGCGGTGTGCCATGCTCATGCTGAGTCACTTGAAGCCCGAAATGTCCACAAAGTGAACAACGCTGCATGCCAGGCAAGGCACAGACAAGCTGAGACCCAGGAGATGCAGAATTGTCAGCTGGCCGCCAACTCTGCACGCCAGGCAAGGTACAGAGAAGCTGAGACCAAATATGACACATTACTTTAAACCACACTCATTCGAAGCAGTAAATCACCCTACTTTAAACCACACCCATCCGAAGCAGTACCCATGAAGAATGGCAGTCTACACTACAAATGTGTAAAATGCCAAGCAAAGCGCTGATTTTCTCCAGGTGCTCCGGTTTCTGGGTTTCGACAGGCATGCTCGAGTCTTCCTGAACAGGGTCGAAAACCACTTTTTGCTCAGATCTATTTGCATGACCCTGTCCATGAACTGGAATTACAACACACCTATCCCTCAACCAGTCGTCTCAGCGAAGAAGAATAAGAACAAGAAGACCCACCAGATGGAGAGCTATAGAGTGAGGAGAACTGCTGCACATCAGAAAAGATGCCGTGAAGATGAAACACCTCAGGTTCGAGCAGTATGCCGCAGGCATGACTGTGAACAACACAGCTGTCTCAGACAGGAAGAGACCCCTCAGCAATGGGCATGCAGAAATATTTGCTTATACTTGGTTTCTTTGGGCATGGACGGGTATGCACGGGTGATGATTCTATGATCTCAGGCTACATAGGACTCGTGACGCCGTCATATAGGCAATGCCGTCATAGAGACAATAGGGCTGGCTACCTATGATGTAGTGTCCTATGATGCCAGCCTTGATGTCTTTATGATGTCATATAGACCATCACTCACGATGCCTGCCTACCTATGACGTAGTGTCCAATGATGCTGCCACAAGAGGAGACCCTTCAACAGCATAGGGAACAACAGACAAGGGATGCACAGACAGACAGGAAACATGTGGCGGTGTGCCATGCTCATGCTGAGTCACTTGAAGCCCGTAATGTCCACAAAGTGAGCAACGCTGCATGCCAGGCAAGGCACAGACAAGCTGAGACCCAGGAGATGCAGAATTGTCAGCTGGCCGCCAACGCTGCACGCCAGGCAAGGTACAGAGAAGCTGAGATCGAATATGACACATTAAACCACACTCATTTGAAGCAGTAAATCACCCTACTTTAAACCACACCCATTCGAAGCAGTACCCATGAAGAATGGCAGTCTACACTACAAATGTGTAAAATGCCAAGTAAAGCATTGATTATCTCCGGGTGCTCCAGTTTCTGGGTTTCGACGGGCATGCACGAGTCTTGCTGAACAGGGTCGAAAACCACTTTTTGCTCAGATCTATTTGCATGACCCTGTCCATGAACTGGAATTACAACACACCTATCCCTCAACCAGTCGTCTCAGCAAAGACGAATAAGAACAAGAAGACCCACCAGATGGAGAGCTATAGAGTGAGGAGAACTGCTGCACATCAGAAAAGATGCCATGAAGATGAAACACCTCAGGTTCGAGCAGTATGCCGCAGGCATGACTGTGAACAACACAGCTGTCTCAGACAGGAAGAGACCCCTCAGCAATGGGCATGCAGAAATATTTGCTTATACTTGGTTTCTTTGGGCATGGACGGGTATGCACGGGTGATGATCCTATGATCTCAGGCTACATAGGACTCGTGACGCCGTCATATAGGCAATGCCGTCATAGAGACAATAGGACTGGCTACCTATGATGTAGTGTCCTATGATGCCTGCCTTGATGTCTTTATGATGTCATACAGACCATCACTCACGATGCCTGCCTACCTATGATGTAGTGTCCTATGATGCTGCCACAGGAGGAGACCCTTCAACAGCATAGGAAACAACAGACAAGGGATGCACAGACAGACAGGAAACGTGTGGCGGTGTGCCATGCTCATGCTGAGTCACTTGAAGCCCGAAATGTCCACAAAGTGAGCAACGCTGCATGCCAGGCAAGGCACAGACAAGCTGAGACCCAGGAGATGCAGAATTGTCAGCTGGCCGCCAACTCTGCACGCCAGGCAAGGTACAGAGAAGCTGAGATCGAATATGACACATTACTTTAAACCACACTCATTCGAAGCAGTAAATCACCCTACTTTAAACCACACCCATCCGAAGCAGTACCCATGAAGAATGGCAGTCTACACTACAAATGTGTAAAATGCCAAGCAAAGCGCTGATTTTCTCCAGGTGCTCCGGTTTCTGGGTTTCAACAGGCATGCACGAGTCTTCCTGAACAGGGTCGAAAACCACTTTTTGCTCAGATCTATTTGCATGACCCTGTCCATGAACTGGAATTACAACACACCTATCCCTCAACCAGTCGTCTCAGCGAAGAAGAATAAGAACAAGAAGACCCACCAGATGGAGCGCTATAGAGTGAGGAGAACTGCTGCACATCAGAAAAGATGCCGTGAAGATGAAACACCTCATGTTCGAGCAGTATGCCGCAGGCATGACTGTGAACAACACAGCTGTCTCAGATGCCAATGCCGTCATATAGACAATAGGACTGGCTACCTGTGATGTAGTGAACTATGATGCCAGCCTTGATGTCTTTATGATGTCATATAGACCATCACTCACCATGCCTGCCTACCTATGATGTAGTGTCCTATGATGCCTGCCACAGGAGGAGACCCTTCACCAGCATAGGGTACAACAGACAAGGGCTGCACAGACAGACAGGAAACGTGTGGCAGTGCGCCATGCACGTGCTGAGTCACTTTAAGCCCGAAATGCCAGCAAAGCGAGCAAGGCTGCACGCCAGGCAAGGCACAGACAAGCTGAGACCGAATACAACACACTACTTTAAACCACACCCATTTGAAGCAGAAAATCAGGAAATCTCACTCAGTAAGGCAGAAGGCACTCTTTAAATTCAAGAAAGCTCTGTTATTGATGCCTGTGGCATGACTCTGAACAGCACAGCCGTCTCAGACAGGAGGAGACCCTTCAGCAACTGGCATGCAAAAATACTTGCTTATACTGTACTTGGTTTCTGCGGGCGTGGACGGGTATGCATGAGTATGTACAATATACTGTATATAATCTCGCAAAAATGTGACAGCCCGGGCTGCACGGTGGCGCAGTGGTTTAGCACTGTGGCAGCACAGTTTTACCCTCGGCCGGGGGATCGCGGGGATCATGAGATCGTGGGTTCGATCCCAGCCCCCGACCAACAGTGAGCTGTGTGGAGTTTGCATGTTCTCCCCGTGTTGCGCGGGTTTACTCCGGGATTTCTCCGGTTTCCTCCCGCACACCAAAAACATGTAGGTTTAGGGCGCTCGCACACGCAGCGACCAGCAGCCGGTGGCTCGTCACCAGACTGCAAACCAAATCTACCTACGGGTACAAATAAGTAACAAAAAAAAAAAAAAAAAAAGCCCAAAAGAAAACAAAATCTCCTCACTGAGAAATTTACTGTTCTTTAATTTTCTGTTCCTGCATAATCATTCTCCAGGATTTATTGGTTCAGCTTCCATTGTGGGGAATCAAACAGCGCTAATGTGATGTCAAAAGTAAATGACATTTTATGTTATTTTAACGGAGAGAGGTGTAACAGTCAAAATATAATCACCTGTCACTTTATTTATATGATTATTCACTAAAGCTTTTTTTATTCTATCCACATTCACATTTTAATTGCAGACTTAGTGTTGGAGTCTATAGTATTATTTTATTATTTTGTTAGATGAATGAATGAATAAACAGGGGAAAGGTTATGCAGAAGTAACTACATAGGAATATAAAACGAAAATAAATACTGAAACATATGCCCAAGGAAGAATGTGTTCACTCCAGAAGCAGGTCCAGGATGGCAGGAAGCCTCCACAAATGCTGCTTTTTATATGAGCATCGCCTGACATTGATGTCAGCTGACCTGCACTATTTCTCTGATTTTTCAAAGCATCTATAAAAGTTGGTCCAAACGCTATAGTGTGAACCCAGCTTTAACTTAGGCTGATTTAGGTAAACTGTGCATAACTTAGCCAAGGGTTCAGGAACTTTTCCAAATTGACCACAGCTTTCACCAACATGTATTTCCAAACGTCGGTAAATTTTCAGTAGGCTGAAAATTTTCAAAGTACACAACTTTCGCCAGCGTTTGCCAGCAATCACCAGCAATCATTATTAACTTTTGCCAGCAGAGCCAGACGTTTGCCAAAATGCCAGTAAAAGTCGGTCCAAATGTTGTAGTGTGAATCCACCTTAAGGTCTAAAAGGACAAGTACTGAAACAAGTCCACTATCAGATGAGATAAGGTCGTTAGCGACCCTCACTAAAGCTGTTTCAGTACTATGGTGGATTCTAAACCCTGATTAAAACTCTTCAAATAAACCATTTCCCTGCAAGTGGTCAAATAATTGTGTAGGGATAACGCTTTCTAAGATTTTTTAAATTAAAGGCAGATTAGAGAATGGTTTATGGTTAGCTAAAACCCCTGGATCCAGCATTGGCTTTTTAATTAAGGGCTTAATTTCAGCAGTTTTAAAAGCCTGCAGTACATGGCCTAGTGTTAATGAAGAATTGATTATTTGAAGAACAGAGCTACCAATACAGGTACATCTCAAAAAATTAGAATATCATGAAAAAGTTCAATATTTTTTTGTCACTCATTTCAGAAAGTGAAACCCATATATTATATAGATTCATTACATAGAGAGTGATATATTTCAAGTGTTTATTTATTTTAATTTGGATGATTAAAGCTTACAGCCCATGAAAACCCCAAATTCAGTTTCTCAAAAAATTAGAATTTTTTAAATTAAAAAAAACTTTTTTAAATTAATTTTCTGTAATATTCTAATTTTTTGAGAAACTGAATTTGAGGTTTTCATGGGCTGTAAGCCATAATCATCCAAATTAAAATAAATAAACACCTGGAATATATCACTCTCTGTGTAATGAATCTATATAATATATGGGTTTCACTTTCTGAAATGAGTGACAAAAAATATTGAACTTTTTCATGATATTCTAATTTTTTGAGATGTACCTGTAAATGGGAAGACTTCTTTAACCCCTTGCACTCTGGTCAATTTCCTTAAAAACGCCAAAAAATAACGTACCCAAAGTAAATCAAAAGCTGTTCTTCAACCCTTTGGAGCATCTTCATGGAGTTGGTCTCATTTAAAAGAAAACACTTTGAATTTTTTGGCAAAACAGTCATAATCTCTCTAAGTGCTCCTGCCACTGAGTAACAGTCATCTAAACATACTGAACTTGAAGAAAATAAATTTTGCCTGGGTGTTTTTTTGGATACAAATGCTTGCAAATAACGCACAGCTGTCAGATCCGGGCTGGAAAATGCAACAGAAATGTAGAACCAAGTGTTATCCAGCTGAGGTCAAAATTTTGTAACAATACCACAAAAAATGAATATATTACACAGCTTCTTTCTTAGGTTGTTCCCAGGCGTTTTTGAACTGTGCCAACTTGTGCCAAATGGCACAGTTTGGAAAAACGTCTGTAACTTTTGAATGATTCAATATAGAAGCTTCATCTTGGGCTCTAATGAAAGGTGACACTCAGGGCTGTGTGTGTGTGGGGGGGGTTGTTTATTCATTCATTCATGAATGAATGAACAAACAAGCCCCCACACACAAAGAAGCATGCCACGTAAAAAATGTGTGGCTTTTTTTTACAAGAAAAAATAACCTACAGTGCACTAAACATTATACTAAAATATCTGTAATGTAGACGATAACAACTCCCACCCCACCCTACCCCCCGCTACAGAGGACGGACATCGTCCATCGCCACATGACAGACTGCGGCGCACGCCGCGGTCTACTACGCACAGTTGTACTAAAGTATCTGCAATAATATCTGCAATCCGCTACAGAAGAGTAGCGGAGGGGGAGCGTTCATGGTCCGGACGTGGCACACGGACTGGACCCATGCGCCACGGTCTTCATGTTGCGATGACGCACAGTTGTAATTTACCGATCGGTCAAAAGTCATTTTGATTACAATTTTCAGGGATACAGAATAATTTAGCTTATAACACTTACCTGTCCACAACAGCAGTGTCGCTGGCGAACATCTGTTCCTCATTGTCAGAAGAACATGAGGCTGGTCCGCTTGTTACAACTCGTGGTTCTGGTCGCACGACCCGGTCAAACCATAATTCCATTATTGCGGATTTGTGCTTCCATGATTGCGGTTTTGGTGAACGATTTTTCAAAACAAATAAGAACAGTAGTAAGAAAAAAAGACTGGCGAACACATGTGTCATCCAGCAGCTTACACAAAACAGATTTTGCAAGGGACACACGCTTTCGAACTACTGTGCTTCAATTGGCTCGCTGTATTCGCAGCCGTTGGTAGGCGGGTCTTTCTTGCTAGGTTTTCAGTCATTGGTTCTTCAAGGTTTCAGAAACCCAATTCAAGGCTCTTATTAGTCGAATGAGAGGTCAATCACATCTAAACCAATCAAAGCACTCCTTTGGCTTTCTGTTCGCAGCTGTGTCTGTAGTGGAAGAACGGAAATGCAGCTTTTTTTTCCAGTGCGCACTAGGACTCACAGTGTGCGTCCTAGGATGCCCTCGTGCGCCCTAGGATGCAGAGACGTGACCGCCCGCGGTACACCGGAGTGCAAGAGGTTAAATAACCTGGTAGGAATAGGGTCTAGTAGACAAGTTGAAGGCTTGGATGAGGAAATTATTTTATCTAACTCTGAAAGGTTGATTGGAGTAAACGCGTCCAAATGAATGTCAGTTGAAGGAATTGTAGTTGTTACTGTATTTAAGTTAACGGTGGGAAGGACCTGACTGATTTTATCTCTGATAGATGAAATTTTTATTATTGAAGAAGTTCACAAAGTCCTAACTAGTAAGCTCTAAGGGAATGCTAGGCTTGACAGAATCCTGACTCTTTGTCAGCCTGGCTACAGTGCTGAAAAGAAACCTGGGATGATTCTTGTTCTCTTCTATTAATGCAGAATAATAACTTGTTCTAGCTTTCCTAAGAGCTTTTTAGTAAATTAGGATTTCTCCATGCTAGATAGATTTCATCTAATTTAGTAAAGTGCCATTTTCTTTCTAATTGACGAGTCTTCTGTTTTAAGCTGCGAGTTTCTGTGTTGAACCAGGGAGTCAGAAATCTCTGATTAGACTTTTTTTTTTTGGAAGGGGCCATCATGTCTAGAGTCTGATGCAGAGAAGCTGTAACACTATCTACCATGCTATCAAGTACAGAAAGAGTAAAATCTCTCACTTATCTCCATTGTGTTTACACATGGCATTGAGCAAACAATCTGCTTAAATTTGTTAACAGCATCATCTGAGAGACATCTACTGTAGTAATATTTTTCTTTAGGAGCCATGTTAGCTGTTATCGTCATAGAGCTGCACTTCACTGAAGCCAAACCCACTCACCAGATTCTGTGTTGCCAGGATGAGGGGGGGGGGGGGGAGGAGGCAGGCAGCCCATTTACCTTGTGATTGTACCAGTTGGACAGCAACTTCAGGGACCAGCAGTGGACAGGTGACATGTTTGCCTGGAGGAAAATAGTGTTCTGACTGAAGGGGTGGGAACAGAAATCTGAATACACACCCCTATAGCCACAATTCTAACTCACCTACTTTAGCATATTCTCCAGGATAGCTTATTAGCATTCAACACTGTTGGACACATTAATGGAGAGTTTAAGATTGACTTAAACTTAATTCCACCAGTTTCTGTGAATCCATGCAATGATTAAATATAATGTAAATCTCTGTTAGTTTACAGATCACTCTGAACTCCAGCTCATGTAAAAAAAACAGAAGTACAACCTCATAATTCTGTAGCTGCCTGTAACATGTTCATTACAACTTCATGACAGACAGAGCAGCAAAGTAGTAGAAAATAATCACAGAATAATTAAAAAAAATAATTGGCAATAGAATGAGACAATCAGTAATAAACAATGGTTAGTACATTTAGCTCCTTTGAACACTGGAGGGAAATGGGTCACGTGAACATACTGAGCCAAACTTGTAACTCGTTTGGATTTTTTTCCCCTTCTAAAACTTTGAAATTTCATGCTTGATGTGACACGTATGAACAAAACAACCCCAAAACAAACAACTTTTAACTTTTCCACTCTGAATTTTGAAGGTGAATATCACCAATGTGCAGAGAAAGGAAGGGAAGATAGAATGAAAGAAGAAAAAAAGAAAAGAAATGACTCAAAAGAAAAACAGAGAGAACCAGCTGTAGCCATTCTGTTTCCACAATGTTTTCCATGTTTTGTCTTCTCGCAGTGTTTTGTTTTCCACCAAGTGGAATGAGCTCAGTATGTTAAAGCCTCACCTTTCCACGTGTGGGTGGCTCAGATCAGCAAAAGTTAGGTCAGACTCAGAGGAAGATTCTCATAGCAAAAATAAACCATTATACAAACATTTGTTTAAAGATGTCACATTAAGTTACAGCTTTGCTACTTTTATGAAATCACCTTTAATTTTAGATGTATTAACTATGTTAGTGAACGCATCAAAGTCTGGTGGTAAAATTACATTTCCAGAGAAGTCTATTTTAAACTGCAGGCTCCGTTTTGTGCTTGTAGGTGTGTACAGTGCATTTGCAGCATTTGAAAGGGTGGAAGAAACAAGAATGAACAAGAAAATATCTTAGAAAGCTATAATAGCACCAATGGCACGCTTGGCTCTTATTTTAGTCTGTGTGTGAGAAACCTGGGCGTTAAGTGCATTGTTTGCTGAAATTGCAAACTCATGTTGTAACCAAGGAATTTTTAAACGTGTTTTATGCATATTATTTTCATCCTCTTTGTCATGATCGGGGGCATGGTCTAGGGGCCATGCTCACCCTTTAAGTTTATTTTTTACTATTCTCTGTGTTTAGTATTATCCTGGTTTGTTTTGTACTATTTATCCATGCTGTGTCTTTAATTCTGATTCTCATTACGTGATTATTTTAACTGCCTCAGCCTAAGTTCCGTCATTGTGTTTATTTCCATTATCATGTTGTGGAGGTAATAAAGCAGGCGAGAAGGCGCACCATGCCACGTCCACGGTCACCAATGTGGAGGTAATGGAACAGGCGAGATGCAACGAGCTGGAAGGGTACAAGGTTTTATTTCCTCCAACATAATGAGACGCGCTTTGTAGCTCGGTGAGCGACTACGTTGCTTAGGCATGTGTAACAAGCTCTTTTATATGTTATACAGAGAGAAAATGTGTGGCACATTAGCATAGTGATTGTCATTCAATACCCATCATTAGCATGACATCAGCTGGCGTCTGGCCCGGACGTCCTCTCCGAGGACGCATACATAACAGTCCCGTCTGATTGCCCCCTGGGGCTCTCTGTCCATATGTAAATTGTCCTCCGTTTCCTCCAGCCCTGATGAGTGTGAGATAATGTCCGTCCGCAGCGTGATGGGTCACTACATGGCTCCCCCCAGAACACTCAGAAGGGGCCGTGACCCCCCCACCCCCCAGTCGTTTGTGCTCCAGCTCCGGTAGAACTGTCCTGCTGTAGAGGAATGTCGGAGGGCATGTCAGTCCGTGGGGGGGACGGAGTGGGGTGGAAAAGACAGTGTGCTCTGCTCCGAGTTCCAGCATGTTGAACGGCTGTGGATCGTGGGCGCACGGGGCCGGTGCACATCGTGCGTAATGGAACAAACAAGCGATCGGCCAGCTTTGAGGTGTGGGAAGAACGATGTGGAGGAGGAGGGGGAGGTGGATGGGAATAAGTGAGTGCCGGCCCGGGACATCAAAAGTGTCTGTGCCGCGCAAAAATTGCGTGTGGATCCGCCATGATGAGGGACTTTCCCGGTAAACCTGGCAGTGATCCGCAGCGGCTGTGCAAAAAAAAAAAAAAAAAATTAAGTCTCTGACTCCTCGTGCGGCTCAGTCCTGCCAGGATGTGGGGAAGGCAAACGGCCAAATTCCCCGAGGATGCATAGCTGCTGTGGAAAAAACTGAAGCTGTGTGAAGGACTTGGCGGTTTGGTTTTAGGTGCGGGAGCAACTCTAAATTCATCGGGGAAAGCAAATGGCTAAATTCCCGTTGTGCGCCGTGGCTGTAACCCATACAAAGTCCCATGTGTGGGCTGCATGTCTGCTTCAGGCGCGTGAGCAGCCCTAAAGGTTCCGAGGATGGTGATCGGCCGTGTTTCTTGGGCATGTGCAGCGGTGGAGGACGATGTATAAGTCTGTGGAGCCGGTTTGTCCCTGGTGCGTTTGTTTGTTGACTGTCCTACCAGAGAAAATAAAACACTGGATCTACTGTATGCCAATGCAAGAGATGCATACAGTGCCACATAATCCAAAGTTTCAAGCTATACTATAAACTGGGACAAGTCAGAGACCATGCCTCTAACTGCCATGTGTCACTCATATATGGTAGAAAAATTCATATTTAATTGGGTTCCTAGAGGGATGAAATATTTGGGAATTAGGCTTAGTCAAGAGTTGAAAGAGATGCCCTCGCTGAATTTGAACCCGGTGTTACAAAGGCTTCAAACAAATTTGGAAATATGGAGCAAACTAAAACTCACACTTTGGGGGAAGGTTAATATTATAAAAATGGTAATAGCCCCACACTCAGTTATGTGGTCATGATGTTACCTATCACAATATCGCCTACCTTATTCAAAAGATATGCAAATATAACCCAGCAGTTTTTATGGCAAGGGAAGAAACCTAGGATTAGGTTAAGCAAGTTTTATGCTCCCAGAGAGAAAGGAGGGTTGGGACTACCAAATCCACATTTATGTTATTTGTCTTTTGAAATAGCCAAGATAGCTAAGATTTGGGAACAACATGAAAACAGAATAGATTGGATAGATATTGAGACTAAGTTATGCTCTCCATTTAATCCAAAAGAGAGACTAACTCAGAAAGTTAATACAACAAATCCAATCCTTATCCACTCTAGAGAGGTGTGGGGTAAGACACACCTCACACAATGTACAAACATACGCATCTCTATAGAACAGCCCCGCTATCTGTATAGGGAAAGTCCCTGTATATTGGAGGTAGTAGCACTCAAACAGCATACTTACAATAGGAGACTTGTATAAAGTTGGAATGTTTAGGCCTTTAGCTGATCTGGTTAAGGATTTCAATTTGAAGGGTAAAGACAATTTCTGGAAATGCCTACAAATAAAAAGCTGTATAACTTCAAAATTTAAACTGGATAAATCTGTAGAGAATTTCATTTTGGACTTTCTCAATATGCCGTGACAGTACCTCACAGCCTCCAAATTTTATAATTTAATCAACTGCTGTATAAGTGGTGAAGCAACTAATGTGAAATTGTGGCAGGGAGAGTTGAAAACAGATCTTACACAAGAAAGATGGCTGGATATCCTGTCGGGTTGTGGAAAATATATAAGGGAAGCAGGAGGGAAATTTATACAATATAAACTTATACATTGATACTACCATATTCCATCAAGGCTACATAGAATGAAACTGGTAAAGGACAATCCTTGTTGGAAATGTAAAATGGAAGTGGGAACATTTCTTCACTGTATTTGGGGTTGCCCTAGAGTGGCACCCTTTCTGGGGCAAAGTTGTTGAAGTTTTAAGCAATTGACAAGGAGCCACAGTCCCTTTGACCCCAGACCTATACCTTTTGAGTGACAAATCTCAAATGCCAAATACTTGAAACAGCACATTTTCTGTCATTATAGTTGGATTAGTGACAGCATCCAGAACAATTTTAAAACACTGGAGAATGGGAAAAAGTCCCACTATAAAAGAATGGGTTGACTTAATGGTGAAAACGGCATCCTATGAATCCCTGCTTTACAGATTAAAAGGGGGCACGGAGGACAAGAACACCTCTTGGGATCATTTCTGGAACCATATAAAGAGTGATAGAGACCTTGCATTGTGCTCAACAGAGTCAGGACCCTCAGCATAACAGTGACATATTCCAGTTCAGTCACTACTTGCCATGGACCTTTGTTTTGGAAACGTTAACCTGTCTGTGTGCTCATTCTGATTAATATTACAGCCTGTGTTTGTGCCAGAAAGAGGTGTGAAGAAATGTGGAAACCTTGGGGATCATTAAGGTGCCTCTCCCTGCTGTTGTTTCTTGCTACATATGTTGTTTTGTTCTGTATGTTAAAATGAAAAGGTCACCCACCACCCCTCCTACCTCCATACAAGGGCTGTGTGGCTTCTTAAACACTTTTGCTGTCATGTGTGCCTCTATGAGATCTCCCATTTCATTTAAAAATTTATGATTTTGCTGATTTCCAGTTTGTGTACTGTTGTTTTGCTAATGCACAATTATGATAAGCCCAACATTTAATCTGTATATTGACAGTAAAAATGTAATGTATAGATTTAGACAGTGTAGAATGAGGGTTTTACCAGAAATTAATTCTCCAGACACAAGGTAGAGATGTTTCATTTGCTCACGCTCTGTTGACGTCTACAGGAAAATAAAACTCAGCACAAAATATTCTCTTGAGGAAACTGTCTTTTCTTAGTTCCTTTTATTAGTTTTCCCCTTTTAATTCAAAGCCAAACTGGCACCATGGGGTTACTATTCCAACCACACATGGCTTTCTTGTTGGACTTTCTTCTATTTCCGGAAAACTTTTTATGAAACTTGTAAAAATCTGAAGGGAAAGAAACCAGTGAGGGTGACAAAGGGATTTATGGGACCTAATAAACATGAGCAAGTTGCAACCTCAAACTAGAAGAACAGCACTCTTAATTTTTTTAAGACAATAGCCTACGCACACCAAAGTATGTTTGGAGCATTTTGCAAAAAAGTTTTAATTTAGTGACAAAAGCAAAGATAAACATCACTGAAATACAACCAACAGGGTGAAATTAATAATTTGGAGACAATTTTTGGAGAATTTGTAATTATTTATTAAGACCATTATTTTATTTAGTAATAATTCTGTTCAGGACAAATTCAATATCTATAATATTAATTGGCACAAGACAAAACTTTCCTATATTACTACTATTACTAATTATAATAATCTGGAGCCCCAGTGGCAAAATTGTACCTTTAAGTCCAAACAAGATCCATAGTTACCACTGGGGCTGCACATATGTTCTTCCAAGGTACAGTTCTCGTACCTTTTAGGGTACTGCTGGAGCAACAAGCCTTTGTACCTTTTCAGGTCCATTTCTGTACTTTGATTTCTTTGTGTGTACAACCGGCAGGACAGGTAGGGCCCAGGCCCAAACTACTTTTGGGCAATAAATATAAAGAGGGAAGGACAGAATCAGTAACGACCTACTAAGTGTGCATCCTGGTGGGCACCAAATGTGGCATATAGACATTGGTTAATTGTGAGAACTGGATTTACACATTGGCTGCTGTTGCTCCTCATTGGCCAGGTTGCAAATGGAAGTGGTTGAAAACTACCCCTTCAGGCCTGAGTTACATCATCCGTAGTCGGTGATGACCTTAAGACAACCTGTTTCACACAAAAAAAGAAGAGGGAGAAAAAGAAAATTGATGAGAAAAAAGCATCATTGGCCCCTACCAAACCTCAAAACATTCCACAGTCCATGGCCACCCCAGTGGAATAGTGGTGGCACAATGCACAAACCAGTCATTGGATTGGTCTATAGTTAGGAAACGAGTATCAGATGATGAGGAAATAATCTCCCTAAATGGGTATCTCTGCTGCTTCCTTGGATGAGGAGGAAGCCAAGATGAACTGTGGAACCTCCTCAGTTTCTCCAGTTCCAAACTGTCATTAAATCTCCTGGACTCCTGTGCTGCCCAAAAATACATCCATATTGGCTCTCGATGCAAGTTTATTTACTGTCTGTCTGCTGCTCTGGAGCATGACGATGACATCATCAAAACAAACCCCACGTGCACACATGCACTCTGCGGCTGTTTGTACTGCCAAAAACAGCGAATTATTTGCAATTTTTTGGGACCAGTTAAACAAGTGTGGTTCGATAATTCCCCGAGGACCCCCGATTATTCTCTCATGGACCCCCTGGGGTCCTAGGACCCTCTGGTCTCTCTCCCCCCACATTATATAGAATAACCTCTGCTCTCTCTCCCCACATTAGCTCCTTCCTCTGTGGTTAAGTATGATTATTTTTAGAATAAGAAGCTCCCGTTAGCTGTGCAAATTTAAGTTTTCATATGATGGAGAGAAAAAGTGACTAAACTTTGTTGCTGTAAAGAGCAAATGAAGCTTCTTCTGAGGTGAACTTTTGTTTATCTGTGATTATCTATATCTGTGATTTGCAGCTACTTCATGGTCCAGGGGTGTCAAACATGTGGCCCGTGGGCTAAAAATGGCCCGCCAGGGGATCTAAGTTTTTCTCTGATTTTACAGCTTTCTTTCTAGTAAATTTCTGTCTTTTTCTACTGATTAGAATTGTTCATGTAAATTTGAGACATTTTCCTCCTTAAGATGAGACTTTTTCTTATCAGTTTTCTTTCTCTTCTTTTTTCTGGTGAAAACAGGTAATGTAGATCTAGATTAACTCGATCAGCAGTTACTAATGATGTTGTGCAGCCCTGAAAGGGTGTTCCTGTTCATAGGGGTAATTTTCAACCCCTAACCCTTGGCCTTTGATTTCAAGGACCAAGGAGTGGGGGTAGGCAAAGGAAAGAGGTACAAATGAGAACTGGGATGGACCGCAAATCTGCCTGTACTTCACTCTCACATTGCAAATATTTTTCTTGAATGTTTTACAGTTGCTATTTTTATTTATGTATAAGGGTCATTTACATTTAAAAAGGTTGTAAATTTAGTTCAAGTAAAACTTAGCATGCAATAGTCAAATTTGATCTTATTAAACATAATTTTCCAACTAAAAAACTGTGGGTTGTGAAAAGGCTGAGTGGCTAATAACTTTGGAAGATCACTAGCCACAGTGGCCGGTGAGCAAAAAAGTTAATGTCAAGCCCTGAATGTAACGTCATTACTTTTGCAATAATTGTTGTGTAACAAAAATTACTTTTTGAAATTGAGTAGCACGGTTACAATTACTGAAATTTTAACAGGCTTGTTACTCATTTTTACTTTACATAAGACAGAAATGCACAAATGCACCCTACCAAAAAAACGCAGCTGTCACTTAGCAAGACCTCTTGCAGAGTGTGAATCAGTTTGACATCAACTGATGGACAAAAAGCAGCAAGTTTCTGCTTTAGAAATACTACGTTTTCCTTTCTCAAAGTTAAGGACAATAATACATTGGTGAGTTGCAAGCAATGTGCTGGTGTGAAGACCTACACCACATCAGATAATGGTAACTCAAATCTTCAGAAGGACCTAAAGAACATGCTCTGACAAAGCTAAGCACTAAGGCAAGCCCGTGCTACGCTAGCACCTCTGATGATGGCGCCACTTCACCAAAACAGCCACAGAGGGAGTTCAAACCCAGGTATGGATCTGACAGTGTGTGACCCAGCGAGAATTAAACCGACTGAAACATACATCCCTGAAGACACAGTGTTATTGTCAGCAATGGAATGAGTTGCCCTCAGATAACTGATTAGAAAAATACTGATGGCAACTAAAGAATGTGATCCACTGCAGAAAAACATTTTCCTATTTCCTAATAAAGATTTTTCAAAAAGGGATTTTGATCTCCATGTGAGGGACTGATTCATGTCTCTGCCATGCAGACATTTAGACTGTGGATAATAAAGGTTTTTTTGCTGCACACCTGCTTAATCCACAATGAGACACTCAGCAACACCAAAAAATACAGTATGTGTGCAAGATAATTCAGTCCCTCAAGGATTTTGCGATGTTGCGATCGCATCAGTTCACGCAAAATCAGCCAATCAGCACAATTATTGCACGACCTTGCAACTTTATCCAATAACTGCAACTTTCCCACAATTTTGGCCAATCCTCGTCAACGTCCGCCAATTTCACCATGCAAATTTGTCTCTGACTGGTGCCCAAATGCTCAGTCTAAGCAACCAACTGCATTGCTGTGCTGCGTTCACGTCCGTGTTTACAGTGAGTAAACGGAACACATCAGCAAACAGTGTGTGACTTAAAAAAAACACTCACCCGCGAGGTTTCCAACACCGTCCCTACCTCCATCTTCCCACGTCTCCATCCTGACCGCGTGTATGAAGTGCTGGGTTTGTGTTGAAAAACGTCCGCCTGTCCCAGAAGTTACCCCCCTCGCGGGAACACACGTGAAGAGAGACTCCATTAAACCACAAACAATACGAGCAAATGTAACACTACAGCCAATGTTTGAACATTTTATAAATCTTTAGAGGTAAAATCATTGCATCTGTTCAATGAGTTTTAAACCTGCATCTCTGATCTGGACAGACACCCCCCCCCCCCCCCCCCGCCGCACCACTGTCGTCCCGCAGTAAATGAAAGATGTGTCTCTGAAAAGACAAGTGTGTGTGTCAAGACCGATGTGCAGCAGATAGACAGGTAGGACTTATGCACAAAAGAGAAAGAATATTGTCTGTATTTTTTTCTTTTTTTCAGAAAACACAGACTCTAATAGACGATACAGAGCAACAGAAAATATTATTTATTTTTTCCCCTCCACTCGGTACCGAGTGGTTGGGGACCGTAGGGACTTTTGAAATGAAGGTGCTGCCAATAATTTCCAAATCTATGCACCTTATTCCTGGGGGTGCTGCTGCAGGAACGATTATGGGCGGAGCTTCCGGTTTCGGCTGACCTAGTGTTAAATCAGTCAGTAAGAGTGGAGTAGCAGGGGCATTTAAAATAGCGTTTTTAAGTTTTTCAAATTTATTTTAATGTATAGTCCACATACGTGTTTTGCACTCAAGTCGCAGCTAATTTCAGCTCTTCTAGTTTTTTGTATTTTTTGAATGTTTTGGCGTAGTTCTGGTACTTGCTGGTGTTCGTGGTTGGGCCAGACTGGATAAATGGAGGCTTCCCACCACACGGTGACAGACGACATCCAAGCATGGTGTTGTGGCGTACGTCTGCTCTAAGGTAAATTTGATTATGTCCAACATATTTTAACAAAATGCAGCCGACTTTATTGCGGTGGACACATGCTGGTTGGAATGCACACGGCGTCATTATGAGTACAGGCAATGAGAAGTCATAAATCATGACTCTTTCTTTGTTTGGTAGCGACAAGTCCTGGTTTTCAACCTAGCCAAAATATAAACAAATCATCTCTTTTTGGGAAAGTTTTTGTGCACGTCCTACAAATTAAATATCATTTTGAAGGCCTTTCAATACAGAATATGGAAATAATGTTACATCAGTTTTGAAAATGTCCTCAAAGTGACTCATTTTGCCAGCACGGGTCATTTGTTTACAGCGTTAACATCTTAGCAGTGGTGCTAACTAACGGAGCTACTATCTATGAGGCCACTTTTTAAGCTCATCTTCTCATCCCTTGATAGTTGTGGGAAGTGGTATGATTATGTTACTGTTTTGAGGTACAAGAGGCCGTGTTCCCGCATTTCTGATGTTGAAGTCATTGTTTTTTAACAAGGAAAAGTGTCCCGTTTCAGTGACAACCATATGTTCTAAACTAGTACCTGAAATTGCTACCATAATTCACACAAGGCATCATGGGGCCTAGGAATAAGGTGGATACTCTTTAACATGCATTCATTGCAGTTAGCTGTTGTAACGATATTGTGTTAAAGTCGGTATTTGCTATTGCACAAAAGAGTTTTTCTGTATAGCAGAAGTTTCTGCTTAATTTACAAATCACTGTAATAGGAAATTTTTGACAATCCTGGGCTTTTCTTGTATTATAACATATAATATCAATGCAGTAAACTGGGGGGAAAAATAACAAAAAACATCTGCTTTAAAATTTGTAATTCTTCCCACAACTTTTAGTGCAAAAAAACACTAAAAATATCGCAACTTTTATCACAACTTTTTAAAAAAGCTCCCACGAATTCAGGCTTTTTGATCCGCAACAATCATAAAAACATCCTGCGAAATCCTGGAGGGACTGATAATTTAAGTATGCATTTAACTTTCCCAAGTAACTAATTGCTTTAATCATACAGAAACTGTAATTTAGTTACTTTTGAAAAGAAGCAACTAAATTAGTAATTTTCACTAACCTGCTCAACACACTGATAACACAAAATAACTGATAAGCAAGTGCATGACTTGTTAGCAATGACTGTAGTTAACCACTAGATGGGGATGTTGCACTGAGTTGTAATGGTTCCAGGTCACGTCAGCCTGCTTGATTTATTCAGCGTTTTGGTCACTAAAGAGGAGCAGCAAAAAAAAAATATGCAGCCTGTCTGTCAAAAGCATGGGGAGGTTAAATTAAGGTTTACGTATGCTGGCCACTTAAATAGGTACACGTGGCTATTACTGGGTTGGACCTCTGTTGCGTTCAGAGCTGCCTTAATTCTTCATCATGGCATAGATTCAGTCCAAGATGGCAGCTTGTCCTTTGTCTGTGTTTGTTTCAGTGATGGGTAGATGGCGCCTCATGGAGTGTGTGGCGCTTTCTGTGTCAGCACTGGGTTGATGCTATGGTGGTGTATCTCTTAATAGGAACATCTGCGGGAAAATCCGCAGGCAACCTGGATTAAGAGTGTGGAGAGAGACTGAACCAGGTTCATTCATTGTGACGTGAAAACCAATGAGTGATTAATGGTCCCATTTATATAACCAGCTGATTATAAAGTGCTAAATGAATGAAAGAGAAGTGCATATATATTCCAATTTGGATATAACCAAAATAATATGACTAATACAGTATGTCAAAAGCAGAATTTTTAAAAAAAAATTACAAAGAAGTGTAAAAACGTGTGAAATCAAAGTGAAAGTTTTGTTATAGTCATGTATGAAATCAGCAGGAAATGAACCAAAACCAAAAAATGCTCTATCTCAACTCTCCTTTTCTCACTGGCCGGGGTTTAAATGAAACTTTACAGCAAAAAAAAACAAAAAAAAACAAAAGCAAAAAACAGAGATATGAGACATTTGAGTGATTTCACTCTTGATATGTCTTGTAAGTCATGAACATGCTACAGACATGTTAACAAGAAAAAAAAACTCTGGCAGTCACTTTAACAGACAAAAGCACCCACATTATTGATAATCTGCAGTCACATACATGTCAAATATATGGCCACAATTATGACACTTATTAAAACATAAAATGTAATGTTAGGCTGATAAAGTGTGTCAGATTCAAATGGGTTATCTAAACATTTTATGATCTGATTGCAGCTAGTTAGCAAGCTAACTGCAATATTAGCATACTGTTGTGTCTCAAATTATGAAGGAGTCGAGGTGACGTTTTATGAGTTTTATTTAGAACCAGAACCAGGAACACAGGAGACTCTAACACGAGCACAGGAGCCACAGCGAAGAGACAAGATGTCTCCCGCACTTGGCTTATATACCCCAGGTGACGCCACCTCCCAGGGGCGGGGCGTCACCCCTCTCTAGCCCAGGGCACCGCCATAATAATATATATATTGTGGTGACCCACCACAATCTACAGGGACATTCATCCTCACACTCAAAAGGTCCAGAAGAAGCAGAGGACCATTCACATACAGACAGAGAACCCCTGGGGGGACAACCAGAACAATGGACTATTGTTTATACATCCCCGGATTAAGGAGGAGACGTCCGGGCGCCAGTTGGTCAGGCTAATCATATGTATTGACTGATATGTACAGTATATCAATATGCTACTGTGCCATGCATTCTCTCTGTTTGTATAACATGTATAAAAGAGCTTGCTATACATGCCTCAGGGGTGCAACATGATACAGCACACACAGCACAGACAGCACCGCTACAAGTGCATCTCATTTTGATAGAGGAAATAAAACAACTGCAACCTTCCAGCTCATCATACCTCGCCTGAACACATTCCTCCACACTGGTGACCCGACGTGTCACGGTGCGCCCCTTGCCTGATCTTTTCCCTCCACACCAGTGACCTGACGAGAGAGAATGACCGTCTGCTCCCTCTCACCGCACTGTGGATCCCAGAGAACTAGAGAACACTTGCAACCTCTTCATCCTCACCGGAGCGCACTCCCCGGAGAGGGCAGTGCTTGGACCAACACGCACCATGAGCGGCGACACAAGCGAAACGAAGGAAGCAGCCTGAACGGGGAAAACATTGACGCCGACTGCGTTGATTTCCACCAAGCTCCCCAACCCTGACTCAGCTCACGACAAGCAGACCTCCCGCGCACAGAAGCCCCACACACACACCGCAGGATTACGAGGACAGCGCAACTGCCAGCTAATGTGGTCACTGCACCACGCGCGCGCCTCGCACAGGGTTAAGCTGGCTCCACAGACCGATACAGCGTCCTCCGCCACTGCACATGCCCGAGAAACACGGCTGATTGCCAGCCTCAGAACTTTCAGGGCTGCTCATGCACCTGAAGCAGACGTGCAGCCCGCACACAGGACTTATTCAATTCAATTCAATTCAACTTTATTTATATAGCGCCATTTCACAACAACAGTCATCTCATAGCACTATCAACTGTAGGGGGGACCCCCACAGTTGCAGAAAGACCCCAGCAATCGGGGTTTCTTATTTACTTATGGGTTTCTCAGCCACGGCGCACAAGGGGAATTTAGCCGATTGCTGTCCCCGATGGCTTTAGGGCTGCTTCCCACACCTAAAAGCCAAACCACCAGGTCCCTTACACAGCTGCAGTTGTTTCACAGCCACTACGCATCCTTGGGGGATTTGGCCACTCGCCTTCCCCACATCCTCACTGGATCGAGCCGCGAGAGGAGTCAGAGACATAATTTTTTTTTTTTTCACAGCCGCTGTGGATCACTGCCAGGTTTAACGGGAAAGTCCCTCACCATCGCGGATCCACACGCAATTTTTGCACGGCCCAGACACCTTTGACGTCCCGGGCCAGCACTCACTTACTCCCACCCCCTCCCCCTCCTCCTCCACAGCAGTCTTCCCGCACCTCACTCCCTAAAGCCGGCCGATCGCTGTCTGGTTCCATTACGCATGACTGCACACCGGCCCCGGCGCCCACGAGCCACAGCTGTTCAACGTGCTGGAACTCAGAGCGGAGCACACTGTCCTTTCCACCCCGACCCCGACCCCCCACGGACTGACATGCCCTCCGACAGTTCTACCAGAGCTGGAGCAGAACAACGGAGGGGGGGGGGGGTCACAGCCCCTTCTGAGTGTTCTGGGGGGAGCCCTGTGGTGACCCACCACAATCTACAGGGACATTCGTCTTCATACTCAAAAGGTCCAGAAGAAGCAGAGGACCATTCACATACGGACAGAGAACCCCTGGGGGGACAACCAGAACAATGGACTATTGTTTATATATCCCCGGATTAAGGAGGAGACATCCAGGCACCAGTTGGTCAGGCTAATCATATGATTTGCATTCTCTCTGTTTGTATAACATGTATAAAAGTGTGTCTCATTTTGATGGAGGAAATAAAACAACTGCAACCTTCCAGCTCGTCATATCTTGCCTGAATATTTTCCTCCACAATATATATGATGTACGATTTCACACATACTTTCCAACTTACTAATGGCTGTATTAGTTTTGAATCTAGTTTCATCAGACAAACAACTGCTGGAAACACACTCCCCACTTACAGTATATTAGTGGCTCAGTGAAGACGGAAACTTTCATTCTCACATTTCCACAATACACTCCCCTGTTGATGCTAAATAACTAATGTTAGCACCATTAATGATCTTCATTGGTCCGCTTTGGCTCAGTTGAACATAACAGAGCAGAATCGTCTCTCTTTCACAGAAAAGTTCCTGGTTCTTGAAACATGACTTATACAGGAAAACCCCCAAACAAGTGATCCACAGCAATCTTCTGACTAGTGGCAGTTTTAGATATGGGCCATATGGGCAGTATCCAAGGGCAGCATTCTCTAGGGGGTGTCATGAGAATGGGGGGGGGGGGGGGTTCCAGATGTATTGTGCTCAGCTTATTTGTGACAAATGGGTGCTTTCTACAGGCAGGATGCTACTCCCTGTCTGCAGCACAATCTCACTCTTCTCCACCTCCTCCCTTCTCTCCGTCCAAACATATAATGGCCCCTCCCACACCTGCTCTGACCAGTGTGCAGCCGAACCGTTGTTGCTTCACAGATTAACAAGTAAAAAAATCATGTGTTTATGTGTGTGTGCTTGCACTTTTTATTTGGTGGGTTTTTTTTTTGTTTTTGTGTCACATTTCATGTTCAGCCACACACCATGCAAAGTGGGATATGTTGGGGTTTTTTTGAGAGGCTGTCACAGAAAAGAGGAGCAGAGCATCACAGGGTAAAAGCTAATGCAGGGACGTGATGCACGAACAAGCACAGAGCGGAGCTGAAGGGAGAGCCGAACCAGGACAGGCTGATGTCGCACCACAGCTGCTGGAGACGGCCATGCTACCTAGGCATCTGTTGGATTTTTTTCTCCCTTGTCCTGTCAGGCAGCTAGGTGAGCAGAACAGAAATCTCCTACCCTTATTGTGCCAAAACAGATTTACTTTGCCAAAAGGAGCTTTATACAGTACCTATCTATGTACTGTATATTGTTGTAAAGTCCTCTTGTAATAACTTTCAATACTTTATTTAAATTATTTTACCCATGAAGAACCAGGCAGGATGGAGAATGGGGAAAGGAAGTGTGGGGAGGGGGAAAGAAAAGGGAGAGGAACAGACAAAAAAGACAACCAAACCAACAACTAAAACAAACAGAAGACAGACTGCTTCTTCCACCGAAGAGGTCTCAACACGAGTCTGGTATCCGCACCTGATGAAGGGGAGACATTTGTGTGTGTGCATCTGTGTGTGTGTATATGAGAGCGCATGCAAAATAAGTGTGTGCATGTGAGTGGTTTGTCAGGAAACATACCAAGAGGGCAGCCGGTTGTAGCAAACCCCCCCCCCCCCCCCCACACACACACACACACAGAAATCCCGAGCAGGCAAGGCAACACCACCAACCCCCACAGGGCACAAATGTCCAAGGCCAACAAGCCCCAGCAAAGCCAGGCATTCGCCCCAGGAGGGACGGCTGAGGGAGGCCAAGCCGCCAGGCAGCCAGTGCGGTGCCCCCCAGCAGGGCCAAAACCAGCTCCCGGACCCCAGGCACCAGAAGGCTAGTGCTCCCACTCCCCGGGCCAGAGACCGGCCCGCACCACCAGCGCAAGCCCCCCCTCCAAGCCCCCCCCCCCACAGCGCCACCGCCACCGCCACACACCCCAGGGACCCCCATTCCCAAAGAAGGCCCCCCCGTCCAGGGGAGCCCACATAGCCAAGAGGCACTGCCCCCTCAATCCAGCACCTCCCGGCTAGCAGACACACGCATTCCCACACATTTACACCCTCATGCTCTCATACACGCCCACACGCACTCACACACTCTTGCTCTTCCTCTCCCCCACACAATCCCACACTCGCACTCCCGGACCCACCCACTCTCTCTCACTCCTGCAGCCACTCAATCTCACTCCCACTCACCCTCAGGGTTACCCACACTCACTCACGTTCACCCATACACGCACTCTCATGCACGGTCCAACCTACTCACATCTATTTGTGCTCTCCCCCACACACTCGCCCACCCTCATTCACCCTTATTATTTAGGGTGACCACGATGGAGATGCAGTGAGCATGAATGCGCACCAGTGCCCGGCAGCAGCTGGGGAGACCACCAGCACATGCCAGCAGAAAATGATTTTTTTTGGAAAAAAAAAACAAAACATGAATTTGTAGCGTCTATAACAGGACATATCAGCTTTTGAAACAAAACTGTCATAAATGCCCCTACGGGGCCGGAAAGACAGATCCAAACGCTGAATTGCATCAGTGATATTTATTAACAGAAGAGTCCAAAATTGTGCTGGAAAAATACAAAAGGGTAACAAATAACAACTTACAATGATGAGCCTCCAAGCAGGGAGTGCTCAGGAGTAGCGAGATACTTCAGAGGCTGGTAGAACACGAGGGAAAGAATAATGTTCAATGGAGTAACAACAACAAAAAGAAAAGGTAGTGCTTAAATACCAGACAGTCTAATATGACACAGGTGCGAGCAGGCTGCACGGACCGGTAACCAAATTAGGCCTAACTGCCCACTGGTGAGACGATCGGGAGAGCCTGTGGGCAGTAGTGGAAGTGTCTGGGAAGAGGAGGCTCAGAAGTAAACAATTCCAAAGTAATACAGAAAACTAACAAAATTAAACTAATCAGACATACAGAACTCAAACTAAAGTGAGGATCTGAGCTCAGTGAAAACCTGAGCTCAGACACATGACACAAAACGATTTGAATTTCTATAAGTAGGTAATGTTAACAGTTGTTTGATGTAAAGAGTGAAATTTTCATGGAAGTGGCGTTTATCGGTTTTTGCAAGCAAACTCTTCATATGTTCCACCCAGAATCGGGGGAGGGGGAAGAAATAAGACTGGGAGGGACGCGGTCCAAAAGGGAGCCCGTCCCCCCCAGAAGCCAGCTTGTAAACTGGTTCAGGAGGCCACTCACTGCTGCCAAATTCCAACCCAGGGCGAGGGCCGCCAAGCCAAGAAGCCCAGGACCCACCAGTGTCGCGCCCTGGCGCTCACAGCACCACAAACATGATGGAGCAGCTACACCTACACCCACTCCCATTCATCTTACACACATGAACATGCACAACAACAATAATCACAATAGTGAACAATAGACCAGACCCATACCGTGCCCCACATGCCAAGCGACACCCCCGAGCGCCCACCGCAAGCCCACCAGCCATCCACCCAAGACACACACCGACAGCAGCAGCCACCCCGGAGCAAACCGGTGGCAACAAGGCCGCCAACCCGTGCCAACCCCCCCCCCCCCCGACCACCCCGACCACCCACCCACACCCAGCGCCAAGGACACCAGAATACCGCAGAATGTTGCAGTGCGACAAAGCGCCCCGCCCCGTGACACAACGGCAGGGTGGCCGAGACAATCAGGCCCCGACTCGCCAACCCCCAGGCCACCAGATGGCCCACCCCACCTCCGCCACCCAACGAGGTTCCCCCACCCACACACACATCCACCACCCTCACACATCCATCCACAGGTATCTGCACCGACACACACAAGCACATACATGCACACACCACACACATACTTATACCGTATGTCTAATAGCACTGGTCAACACCACACTTATTGTCTAAGTTTTTTTTAGCTGATTTAGGACAATTTTGATGTGCTGAATCTAAAAATCACATTGGTTTTGCTCAATCAGGTCAACTTTTTGAATTATGGCCACATGTTGTTTTATACGTTTTTGTTTACATGTACAGGTATTTTCGCTTTATATGATGCAAAATTCTTTTTTATGTCTTGAAATTCTCTGAATTCTGAGCAATGATGATGTAACATTCAATTTACATGTACTTACCTTTATATAAAGGTAAGTTCATGTATACCTTTATACCTTTATACCTTTATATAAAGGTAAGTACATGCACAGTACTAAGTACTAAGTAAGTACAGGTTTTTGCTTAGCACCTGATCAAGAGAAACGGATGTCATTTTCCGATTCAGCGGTGCAAAATTGTCTTAAATCAGTCGAAAAAAACCACAGACAACTTACAAAAAAATATTTTTGTAACCCTGTGTAGTTTTTGGAACTAAGCTTTAATTTCAACAGTGGTCGCTGCATAAGACTACACATTTCTATTTATTTCATACATGGTGTGATTACATACAAATCAGCATTGATATTCTGCCATTAGCTGGAAAATAAATTAATTTGAAAATGAGATTTAATGGGGGGCTAATGGATGGATGGGCTCGCAGAGTTCCGTGGCTCTTGCCTGGTTTCGCCCCACTCACACTCTCGACGGATCCCTGATGCAGAGGAGGCACAAGAACTTTCCATTAACAGATGCCTAGGTGGGGGGGGGGGGGGGCTGGGGGGGATGCTGGTGCTGGGGGAAGTGGGGAGGCATTCCCCCTCTGGGTTGGCGTCGGGTGTGCGCCGATGGTGTGGGCCGGCCCCAGCTCGTCCTTGCGTGGCAGGGTTGTGCCCTCCCTTGGGCCCTGGCTGTGCTCTGGGACTGGTGTCTGCATCCTGGGGGGTCGCCCTCCCCGTCCTCCGGGGCTTGCGGGTGTGGGCGTGCGGGTGTGTGTATGTATGAGTGTGGGTGTGAGTGGGGTCGTGTGCGGGTGCGGATGTGGGGGCGTGCACACGTGTATGTTGTGTGTGGGCATGTGGGGCTGTGTGTGTGTGTGTGGGGGGGGTATGTGTGATGATGAGTCACATGAGGGTGGGCAGGTGTGTGTGTGTGTCTGAGAGAGAGAGAAGATATGTGTGCTGTATGAATCTGAATTACACAGGCCTTTTTATACAACTGTTTTAGATATACAGTGTGGCAACCTGGGGAGTGCATAATGGTTTACCACCTTAGACAGGAACAAAGGACGCGAAGTCAACCTTTTGTGTGTGAGAAGTTTCTAGATGCCCTAGTAAGATAACAGGGAGGTGTCAAGGATGAATGGACTGACTGCAGTCGGACGGGGAGATTATCTTTTGTGTGTGAGAAGAGTCTAGAAGGATGTCATGTTATTTAAGGGAAGAGTTCCTACTTGGATGCCATTCTGTCTATGCTCCTTGTGTGAGTCGTGTAATAAACCGCCTGAACCAAATCCACCTCATTATTTACACGCTCCACACTGGTGACCCAAGACGAATCATGGAATACGACGGAAGATCCCCGGAGCCAACCTCGACTGGAACCCCAGCTTCGCGTGCGCCGTAGCGATCAAACTACCTGATTTTTGGCAGCACAACCCGCACTCCTGGTTCCACCTAACCGAGGCGCAGTTCGCCCTCCGAGGGATATCGGCGGATGATACGAAATTCCACTATGTGGTCGCAGCGCTTGATGCCAGCATGGCTCAGCACATCGAGAGCCTGCTCCATCAGCCACCAGCCGACAGCAAATATGACGCGCTGAAGGCTGCCCTCATCCAGCACTACATGCTCTCGGATGGTGAGAGAGCAGAGACGCTTCTGACGCGGACCGAGTTGGGAGACGGTTCGGCCGTGGACATGATGGAGAAGATGCTGAGGATAAAGGGCACGGACGACGACCACTTCATCTTCACCCGCATTTTCCTCGGGAACCTTCCGACAGCGGCGAGAGCGGCCCTGGCCAATTCGTCGTTGCTGGCCAAACGGGACTATCGTGCGCTAGCCCGGGAGGCAGACCGGATCATCGTCGCCACCAAGGCTTTCGTGACCACTGCGGCAGCGACGGAGCCCGGCACGTCGACACGAGGAGGCAAGGAGCCTCCGACGGCAGCAGCAGCGGGGGCCAAGGAATGTGGAGGTGACACGCTTTGCTTCTACCACTGCCACTTTGCAGAGAGGGCACGCAAATGTATACCACCGTGCCAGTTCAAGCGCTCGGGAAACACCAAGACCGGGGGTCGGTAGCAGCCGCGACCCTCGGGGAGGAGAACAAGCTGCTCTATTTGACGGACGCACGCTCGGGGAGGCATTTCCTCGTGGACACCGGCGCACAGAAGAGTTTCATCCGGCTGACCTACGCTGACCGGCTGGCAGGACCCAGCGGCCCAGAGATGGCAGCAGCAAACAGCTCAGAGATTAAGACCTTTGGTGAGAGGACTCTACTCTTGTCTCTACACGGTCGTACCTTTGAATGGACTTTTGTTGTAGCAGCATTGGATTACCATATACTGGGGGCTGATTTTCTATATGCACATGGGTTGTTGGTAGATATAGCTAACAGGCGCCTGGTTAATGCACTGTCTTTTGACTCTCTCCCCTGTATAGCTCGAGTGACCCGGCCAACAGCACAAGCCAATGTCACAGCAGAATGCGGTAAGTTCCACACACTGCTCGCTCAGTTCCCAGCACTCACAGTCCTGACGTTTTCAGCAGCTATCACTAAACATGGGGTGGAGCATTTTATCACCACCACCGGGGCGCCTGTTTTTGCAAGACCTCGGCGCTTGGACGCAGTTAAACTGGCCATAGCGCGTGAGGAGTTCACTAACCTAGACAGGTTAGGCATCATCAGGCGCTCAAACAGCCCATGGGCTTCCCCGCTACACATGGTCCCTAAAGCTGAAGGTTCATGACGACCTTGCGGCGATTTCCGCAGGTTAAACAACGCTACAGTGCACAACCGCTACCCAATTCCCCACATTCAGGGTTTTTCCGTTCACCTCACAGGAGCGCGCATTTTTTCTAAGATAGATTTGGTCCGTGGTTACCACCAAGTCCCAGTGCGCGCTGAGGACATACCCAAAACAGCGGTAATAACTCAGTTTGGTTTATTTGAGTTCTTGCGCATGCCGTTTGGGCTTAAAGGGGCAGCACAGATGTTCCAACGCATGATGGATGCAGTGCTGCGCGATCTCCCTTTCGTGTTCGTCTACCTGGACGATATCTTGGTAGCCAGCACGTCCGAAGATGAACACGAAACCCACCTCACAACGGTTTTCCGAAGGTTGGAAGAGCACGGTTTAATAATCAACCCAGCGAAATGTCAGTTCGGGGTGACGGGGATTGATTTTTTAGGGCACCGCGTCTCTCCCGAAGGAGCGGTTCCGCTGCCTGACAAAGTGCGCGCAGTGACAGATTTTCTCCGACCGCAAACGGTCAGGGTGCTACAAGAATTTTTGGGAATGGTGAATTTTTATAACCGTTTCCTTCCCCGCGCAGCGCAGCTCATGCAGCCATTGTACGCTGCGCTCAAAAAACAGAAACCCGCGAATAGGGTTGAATGGACCCCGGAACGAGAGCAGGCGTTCTCGGAAGTTAAAGCAGCCCTGGCAAACGCCGCATTGTTGGCACATCCAGACCCAACGGCCCGCATAGCCCTCACCACTGACGCCTCAGATGTGGCCATAGGGGCTGTCGTGGAGCAGCGCGTCACCCGGGCTTGGCAGCCGCTTGCCTTTTTCAGCAGAACTTTGCGCGACAATGAACGTAAATACAGCGCATTCAACAGAGAGTTGCTGGCTCTCCACCTGGCCATTCGCCATTTCCAGTTCTGGCTGGAAGGGTGCAATTTTACTGCGTTTGTTGACCATAAGCCACTAACATTCGCAATGGCCAAAGTTTCAGAACCTTGGTCGGGCCAGCAGCAGAGGCAGCTGGCCGCGATCTCAGAGTTTACTACCGATATTCAGCATGTGTCGGGCAAACTGAATGTAGTGGCAGACTGCCTCTCGCGCGCCGTTGTGGCCCCGGTCTGTGTAGGGATGGATTACGCAGCCATGGCCGCGGAGCAGGCTAGTGACGCGGACGTGCGCGTGCTCCAGTCTGGACCAGCAGGGTTAAGGCTGGAGAATAGGACGCTGCTTAACGGCATTCCCCCCTTAATCTGCGACGTCTCCACGGGTCGCCCACGGCCTGTGGTTCCGGCCGCGTGGCGCCGCCGCGTGTTTGAGTCGGTTCACTCTTTGGCACACCCAGTGGTGCGCGCGTCGGTCAAAATGGTAGGAGAGAAATATGTGTGGCCGTTCCTTCGCAAACAAGTGAAAGAGTGGGCGGCAGCCTGAGTGGCGTGCCAACGAGCCAAAGTTCACAGACACACGAAGGCTCCTTTGGAGCCGTTTCGCATCCCGGCTAAGAGGTTCGACCATGTCCACGTGGACCTCGTAGGCCCCCTTCCGCCATCACAGGGGTACACGCATCTCCTGACAATGGTGGACTGCACCACACGCTGGCCAGAAGCGGTTCTGCTGGCGGCAACCACGGCCAAGGAGATGGTGCGCGCGTTTTTAACAGCATGGGTGGCGCGTTTTGGAGTTCCGTCGGACATTACGTCCGACAGAGGCTCTCAATTTGTTTCTGAACTCTGGTCAACCATGGCCCGCAGCCTAGGTGTCTCAATTCACCGCACAACCGCGTACAACCCGCAGGCTAATGGGTTATGCCAACATTTTCATAGGTCGTTAAAAGCGGCTCTGAGGGCTTCACTGACGGATGCAAATTGGGTAGACAGGCTACCATGGGTTTTATTGGGGTTACGTTCTGCGCCTAAAGAGGATCTGGAAGCTTCCCTGGCAGAACTCGTTTTTGCACAACCACTCCGGCTGCCTGGGGAGTTTCTGCCAGATAATCCTGCGCCGGGCAGCTCCCCGTCTCAGCTGCTGCAGCGTTGCATAGACTCAAGCACGCTGCCGGGCCCTGCCCACCACAGTTTTCCACGCGTTTTTGTGCCTAAAGCTTTGAAAAACGCAGAGTTCGTGTTTGTGAGACACAACGCCCACCGCCCCCCACTGCGCCCACCTTTTGATGGATCGTTTAGAGTGCTGGAAACAGGGGATAAGCATTTTTTGCTAGACTTGGGGGGTAGGAGGGAAAAAATTGGCATAGACAGACTCAAACCTGCTTTCGTTGTGGCTGACGAGCAAGTGCTGTTGGCGAGGGCCCCTCGGCGTGGAAGACCCCCACGGGGCGCTTCCCAGAGAAAAGATTCTCCAGAGCACCCACACGGAGAGTCAAAAAGTTTTCACCCCCAGACATCATCCCCCCAGCATGGCAGCACCACGGAGGCAGCGAATCCTGGCTACAGCAGATACGGCAGGAGACTGAAGCCCAAGCAGCATGCGGACTGATGTTGATGGTTCTACAGCATGTGGACTGATGTTAATGGTTGTATCACAGCATGTGGACTGTTACCCTTTTGTTCTATCTAAGTTGCTGGGGGGGGGGGGGTGTAGCAACCTGGGGAGTGCATAATGGTTTACCACCTTAGACAGGAACAAAAGACGCAAAGTTAACCTTTTGTGTGTGAGAAGTTTCTAGATGCCCTAGTTAGATAACAGGGAGGTGTCAAGGATGAATGGACTGACTGCAGTCGGACGGGGAGATTATCTTATGTGTGTGAGAAGAATCTACAAGGAGATTATCTTTTGTGTGTGAGAAGAGTCTAGAAGGATGTTATGTTATTTAAGGGAAGAGTTCCTACTTGTATGCCATTCTGTCTATGCTCCTTGTGTGAGTCGTGTAATAAACCGCCTGAACCAAATCCGCTCTCATTATTTACACGCTCCACAACGTATATTTTTAAAAAGTAGTTGAAAACATTTGTTTAATAAAGATTCCTGTTGTTTCAAATCAACTGCTTTTAAATGGTCTCATATTTTTAACTTGTTTTATTCTTTGTTTTAACTTGTTTTTTGTATTTTTGCAAACTTTTTTTTTATTTTTTAGGAATCCTCACCAAGCTGTTCAACCTCTCCTTGATACACGCTACCGTTCTCTCCTGCCTCAAGGCCTCCATCATCATCCCCATCCCCCAAAAAGTCTGCAATTGACAGCCTGAACGACTACAGACCCATAGCACACATGTCTGTAGCCATGAAGTGTTTTGAGCGACTGGTGTCCCAACACATCAGGGACTGTCTTCCCCCCTCCTTCCACCCCCACCAGTTCGCCTACAGGGAGAACCGATCTATAGAAGACGCCATCAGCACCACTCTCCACAGAGTGCTTAGCCACCTGGAGAACCCAAGGAACTACGTGAAGATGCTTTTTGTGGACTACAGCTCAGATTTCAACACCATTATCCTGGACATCCTGATCAACAAACTGCACCTCCTCCAGATCCCCTTCCCCCACCTGCTCCTGGATAAAAAAAACTTTCTCACCAACCACCCACAAACAGTCAGACTTGGCCCCCACCACTCCTCTACACTGTCTCTTGGCACTGGCTCCCCCCAGGGCTACGTGCTAAGCCCTCTACTGTACTCCCTGAACACCTTTGACTGTATTCCAACCCACCCAACCACCATCATCGTGAAGTACACAGACAACACCACCTTGGCTGGGCTCATCACCGATGATGATGAGAAGGCATATAGTGCAGAGGTAGAGAATCTGTTGCTGTGTTGCCAAGCAAACAACCTGAAACTGAATGTCCAAAAAAAACAAAGAACTCATACTGGACTTCAGGAAGAACAGACAGGTCCACCCCCCCCCCCCCCACACACACACACACACACCCATAAATGGCGACCGCGTGGAAACCATCCCCACCTTCAGGTTCCTGGGCACCCACATCTCCTCTGACCTCTCCTGGAATGTCAACACCAAGGCTCTGGAGGAGAAAGCCCGGCAGCGGCTGCACTTCCTCCGTGTTCTGAGGCGATTTTACTCATTTGTGTGTTCAATTGTGTGTTCTGCACTCTGCACTCTTATGTACATGGTTCCACCCGTATAGCCACTACCATACCTGTGTATAGTATTTCCACAATCCTGGGCCATTTTTATTTTTATTCTTATTCTATCTTTATTTCAGTTGTGTGTTTAATTGCGTGTTCTGTAACCGCGTTTCATCCAATCCTTCTCCCTTCACTGTTGCCAACTTCTCAGTAAGAAAAGTAGCTATTGGCTGTCTTAAAAGTCGCTAAATGATGTCATCGCCTAATTTGCATAAGTGGACATTTGCATGTAATTGTAATGGGTGCTGTAGGAGAGAAGAATAACATCGTGGGAGAGACAAAATGTGAGTAAAAAACACCATAAATATGTTTGGAACTACAAATTAACTTTCTTCTTTTGATTCTTGGTTTGTTTGTTTTCATTTAGCATTTAAATAGGCCATCACTTCTGTATCATCTCCAATAAAGGGCTTCAACCAGCCTTTGAATTCAGGGTTTGATTCCCACTCCTTTCTGTATTTTTGAGCGTACAGTTTAGACTGCGACATGACAAGCTAGCTACTACATGTTTAGCTTATGTCACAGACACACACACACACACACAGTGGGCGAAGTGAGTATGTGACTGAGGCTGTTAGTCAAATGCAGTGATTTATTAGTGTGACACTGACAGTGAAGAAACATTGACATCGATTGGTAGGGGGTTGTGCAGGCACAATTCATTTGCAGTCTGGGCGTGAGTGGCATGGCCGTGGGTCTCCTCTCTGAAGGCTACTGTGAGACTGATCGCTTGTGAGTGCTTTGGGATGGGGGGAAGCTCACGGTAGAACCCACTGCTTGCTGAGGATAGTAACTGCAGACCAATAGTGCTTTCACGTCAGCAGGGCTTCACATTAACTTTTTTGCTCACCAGCCACCGTGGCTAGTAATTTTCCAAAGTTACTAGCCACTCAGCCTTTTCACTAGCCACAATTTTTTTTTTTTTAAACTTCTGATTTTTTTTTTTTATTTAAGTTTTGTAAAGGGTATACAGGTCGTTACAGCAATGCATTGTTTACATTTTCATCACATGTTCCCTTATTTTCTGATATCTGACAACATTGGAAGAATAATTCTTACAACACCCCTTTTTTTTAAGTGAAAGAAAAAGTGAAATTAAAGAGAATAAAATAAAAAAACAAACAAACAAACAAACCAGCAAAAAACAAACAAAAAGAAAAAGTAAGTAAATAAAGGTAAAAGAGCATCTGAGTAGCGTTGGAACAAAGAGCGGAACCATTATTGAAATGGTATTTGTCAAAGATTAGATCTAATGGAAGACACATATGCGATCCAGGGTTGCCAAAAGTTCACGAACCCATCCATGTCCTGTCTCAGCGCGAATGTCAACTTTTCCATCAAGTAAATGTCTTGGATCACGTTAATCCAATCTTCAGGTGTAGGACAGTCCTTCAACATCCATTTTTTAGTTAGAGCTTTTTTGCTTGCCAATATTAAAACATTGAATAAGTATTTTTCTCCTCGTCTTTCCAGTGAGTCCGGTAGTAAACCCAAATACAAAGTTACAAAAGAAAAGGGAACTGTTATTTTAAATATTTTCCCCAATATTGTCTGTACATTGGTCCAATATTGGTGGATAACTGGGCATGACCAAAACACATGAAAATGATTTGCAGTCTTTTCACCACACAAGCGCCAACAGTTCAATCCCTTATGGGTAAATTTGTTTTGTGCAGGTGTTCTGAAAAATCTTACCAAGTTTTTCCATCCAAATTCTCTCCACTGCAGGGATGAGGTACTTTTCCATTGCTGTTTATTTAGCTTTTCCCATATTTCCAGTTGTAAAGTGAAATTCCCCTCTTTTTCCCATCTCTCTTTTATATATGATGTGTTGTCTCCTTTTAAGTCTTGAAGACCTTGGTATATTTTAGAAATGTATCTGATCCCTGGGATCCCTTTATATGCCATTAAAAAGACCTTCAGAACACCTGACTGGGCCCTTTCCAAATCCTCCTTTTTAAGTATATTGTTTATGTGGTGTCTAAGCTGGAAGAACCTGTAAAGGTCTTGATTTATTAGACCTTGTTTTTTCAAATCTTCAAAACTTCTTAAAATTTGCCCTTTAAAAAAATCATAATATTTTATCAGCCCTTTCTCCTTCCACTTTTTAAATCTGGTGTCTGTTTTATTAGGAGTAAAGTCTTGATCATAGGCAATCCATTGCAGAAGTCGATAGGGCTCTTTAGTTTGATTCTCTCTGACTATCTTAAACCAAATTTTTAGCGGGGTCTCTATCCACGGGTTAGTGTTATTCAAAAGCTTAGGTAAGGCATTGTTCCCTATTATCGCCTGTAGGGGGATGTCACTTGTTATTTGGCATTCGATCTCCTTCCATTGTGCAGTGTAGACTGGGTTACATATCTCTACTAAAGTTTTAATTTGTG
This sequence comes from Pholidichthys leucotaenia, assembly GCA_020510985.1. Classification (NCBI taxonomy): domain Eukaryota; kingdom Metazoa; phylum Chordata; class Actinopteri; order Cichliformes; family Pholidichthyidae; genus Pholidichthys; species Pholidichthys leucotaenia. The sequence goes on from CM035846.1 coordinate 104,247,374, forward strand.
CGGCTTTAAAGTAGTCCCTGATATTTGGCAGCGCGAGCCCACCTTTGTCTTTGTTTAGCTGTAAGGTTCTATATCTGATTCTAGGTCTCTTGCCCAGCCATATGAATCTTGAGATCTTTCTGTCCAGCTCCTGCCATGTTTTTTTGGGAGGTTCTACCGGTATTGTTTGGAAAAGGTATAGAAGACGTGGAAGTATATTCATTTTGACTGCTTCAATTCTTTGTGCAGTACCCAAGAATGGTATCATATTCCATCTTGCTAGGTCAGATTTTATTTTTGTCACCAGTGGATCATAGTTTAGTGATATAATTTTGTTGAGTTGTTTCGGGATATTGACCCCCAGATATTTCATAGATTCCGACTCCCAGTTAGTTTTGAGTTTGCTTAGTGAATAATGATTTGGGTCATAGTTGAATGTTAAAATTTGGGTTTTATGCATGTTTAATTTGTACCCCGATAAATCTCCATACTCTGAAAAAACTGAGGTTAGTTCTGGTAAAGAAGTGTCCGGCTGCCCTAGGTATATTAAAATGTCATCAGCAAAGAGTGCTATTTTATGTTCCTTCTGACCAAGTGTAATACCTTGAATTTTTTGATTTTGTCTTATCCATTGGCTCAGAGGTTCTATGAAGATTGCAAAGAGCAGTGGAGACAGGGGGCAGCCCTGACGACATCCTCTTTCCAGTTCAAAAGATGATGATAAATTACCGTTAATCCTTATTTTAGCTGTTGGTTTTTTATATAATGCCTGTATAGTTCTAATGAAGTTGTTATGAAAATTGAAACTGGATAAGATTCTTTATAGAAAAGACCAGTCAACCGAATCGAATGCTTTTTCAGCATCTAATCCCAATACGACTGCATTTAAGTTATATTTTTTTATATGATGAATTATGTGTAAAGTGCGTCTAATGTTGTCTTGTGTCTGTCTTTGTCTTATAAAACCTGTTTGGTCTAAATGAATTAGGTCTGTCAGTATATTTTCTAACCTTTCGGCAAGGATAATGGTAAAAAGCTTATAGTCCTGATTTAATACACTGATTGGTCTTTAGTTGGAGCACTCTAGTTTATCCTTTTCAGGTTTAGGTATAACTGCAATGACCCCTTCTCTCCAGGAGGGGGGGATTTCCCCTGTGTGGAGGACATAATTAAATGTTTTCAGGAGGAGAGGAGATAGTTGCTGTTTAAAGGTTTTGTACCACTCTGCTGTATAGCCATCTGCTCCTGGGGATTTGTTAGCTTTAAGTTTCATAATTGCTTTTTCCAATTCTTTAGGTTGTATTTCTGACAGTAGTGTTTTATTTTGTGACTCTGTAAGTTGGGGAAGGTTTAATGTGTTTAGGAATGCCTCGGATGCGTTTTTATGTTTTTTGTGGGAGTGTAAGTTCTTATAGTAATTCTCGAAGCTTTTAAGAATATCCTGAATTCTGAATTTTATTTCCTTTGATACTGGGTCTCTGATTTTGTAGATTGCTCTTTCTGTTTGTTGTTTCCTCAATTTATAGGCTAGCAATTTTGCCAATTTACTGCCTGCTTCATAGTATTTTTGTTTCAAAAATGTAAGTTTCTTCTGGATTTCTATTGTGTAGATCTCATTTATTTGGTTTTTAATTTCCTTAATCTTGAGCGAGTCAGTAGAATGAGTGTTGCCTTTGTGTTCTTTTTCTAGGTTCTTAAGTTCTGACTCTAATGTGGATAGTTTTTCTTGTCTTAGTTTCTTTTGGGTTGCCAGTTTTGCAATAATCTTTCCTCTTATTACAGCTTTGCATGCATCCCACAGTATTAAAGGGGATACTTCTCCATTATCGTTTTCTTCCAAATATCTGAGAATATCTGATTCCAATTCATCTTTCAATGGTCCTTTCAGGACATTTGAATTTAACCTCCAAGAAAATGTATTATTTGTGTATTTTTGGATATTTAAGTCCATGTAGATTGGACTGTGGTCAGAGAGATCCATCAGTCCTATTTTACATGTTTCTACTCTTCCAATGTCTCTATTAAACATAAAAAAAATAGTCAATCCTTGAGTAAGATGAATGTGGAGTTGAGTAAAATGTATAGTCTTTTACACTGGGGTTGAGTTCCCTCCACACATCACAGATTCCCATTTCTTTTAGTAGCATCCGAGTCTTCCTGCTTTGGGTGTCATTTTGATGTGGAGAATTACCAGAAGCATCCCAGTATGGATTCAGTCTAAGATTGAAGTCCCCACCACATATCACTAAACCTTGAGCTTTAGTTATCATTAGGTCAAATACATTTTTATAAAATTTCCAGTTAGCCCCTGGGGGAGCATACACATTCAGCAGGGTGATATCTTCTCCCTCTAGCCACCCAGTTACCAAACTGTATCTCCCTTCATCTTTGTGTTCTGATTTTTTTTCAAATGTAATTTTGGTTGATATCAATGTCGCTACTCCCCTCCTCCTCCCTGACTTATATGAAGATGAAGAGATCATTTTAAACCCTTGTCTACTGAGTTTAGTGTGCTCCACGTCTGTTAGGTGGGTTTCTTGTAAAAATATTATTCCTGCTTTGTCTTTTTTCATTTTGCCTAGAATCTTGGATCTTTTAACTGGATTCAGGATTCCTTTTACATTATATGAAATTATTTTGGTTACACCCTGTTTCTCCATTGTGTTGTTTTGTTTAGTATAACTGTGTGGTGGCCCTCTTTTGTGCTACTCAGAAACTGAAAGAACATTAAGAACAAGAAAAACATTAAGAACATAGTGTATAAAACTTTAAAACAAAAAACTGTCAAAAGAACTTCCTGAGCTGGGGTCTTTTTAAAGACCCTGGAAGAGCCTTGATGGAGTGTAGGCTCTGAGGGAAATTCCTCAAGCTCTGTTACGTGTTGAGGGCCCTCTCTTACCCCTGTAAGTTGTCCCATGCTTTTAACGTGAGTTTCAGAACCCAATCCGAACTTGTAATGATTTTTTTTTCCCTTTATGCCTATACCCTGTGAAATTGTGTGCACCCTCCCACCCCCATCACAGCAAACATTTACGCAAAAACAGTATTTGTTAGTGTGAGGAGAACATGTGGATTATTGTCACATTTCTATTTTAACAAGTTTTTTTTTTTTTTTTTATTAAAAAGACTTATTTTTTTCAAATATTATGACTGTTCCATGAAATGTTTTACCACATGCTGAATACGCATCTCCTTTAATGTTTGTTACCTTGTATGAGGGGGGTTGGATGTGCAGATTGACTCAAAAAAAAAAAAAAGGTCGCTATTCCAACCTGAAAACGGACAGTTCATCCGCGACGATCTGGCGCTGGGTTTCCCGCTGCTGGCCCGTGGACTTTGAAGGTCTCTGTGTTATCCATGTTTGCGTTTTGATCTTCTCACTCGGGTCTGCTGCGGGTTTAAACACCGTTACCGGGAGCCCTCTTCTCGCCATGTCAGCTGTTGTTTCTTCCGCCGAATTATAGAGACATGTTTCTTCGCCATAGAAGACCCTTAACTTCGCAGGAAATGGCATCTGAAAGCGCAGTTTCTTCTCACGTAGTACCTTTTTGGAGTCATTGTATTCCCTGCGCATTTTAAGGACCTCCGGGGCGTAATCGTGTTCCACGAAGACTTTTCTCTCCTGGTGCATAAATCCTTTTTTCTGCCAAGCCAGTCTTACAACCTCTTGTTTTATTTTGAAATTGGAAAATCTTACCAACACCGAACATGGGGGCGCTTCCGCCGCTGGCCTAGCGGCTAATGAACGATGTGCCTTTTCTATCTTCAAGTCGGTGGTTTGTGGAATATCCAATTTCTCTCTTAGTAAAGATTCCACGCATTCTGCCATTGAGTTAAAACCGTTTTCGGCTCCTTCTATCAGACCATGAATTCTTATATTGTCTCTTCTCTGTCTTCCTTCTTGGTCGGTTAGCTTAGCCTCTATAGATGCTTGTCTTTTGCGTAGGTCCAGCACAGAATCTTCGAGCACTTTTATTCGTTCCTCTGCTTCCAAGATTCGGTTCTCGGCCTGGTCCACTCTGCTGTTTGTCCTTTTCAATTCGTCTCTGAATTCCCGAAATTCGGCCGTAACCTCTCGGCGAAATCGTCGTAGCTCTTCAAATAGCGATTTCAGGCTAACCTTTTTGTTAGCTACAACCAATTCCTCGTCTTCTGAAAGGAGATCTTCCAGTTCAGATTCTCCGGCCGATACGTGTCCTGGCCTGGAAAACTTCAGTTTCTTCTGTTTTCCTTTAGACATGATGATTTTGTCTTTTGATTTTCACTCCTCCAAAAATCCGTTAAGTTTGATTTTCAAGGTATTTTCTTGGATTGGGTCTGAGAGTTTCAGCGTTAAGCTGCAGTCTCCATGGCGTCCAGACCGGAAGTCCACTAGCCACAATTTTGTAGTTGGAAAATTACGTTTAATATGATCAAATTTGATTACCGCATGCTAAAATGTAGTTGAATTAAACGTACAACCTTTTTAAATGCAAAGACCCTTATAATACATAAAAATAGCAAGAGAAACACTAAGTAGTCATTAACAGCAGTAAATACTGTAAAACAGTCAAGAAAAATATTTGCAGTGTGACATTGAAGTACAGGTAGATTTGGGGTCCGTCGCAATTGTAATTTCTACCCTTTCCCCTTCGCCTACCCCTTAGTCCTTGAAATCAAGCGCCCCTTGTTCTCATCAGAAAAAATAAGAAAAAGAAAACTTAGAAGAAAAGTCTTATCTTTCAGAGAAAAAAAAATGTCTCAATTTACACAAACTATTCTAATCAGTAGAAAGTCAGACATTTACTAGAAATAAAGCTGTAAGTCCACAGAGAAAATTTTGGACCCCCTGGTGGGCCGTTTTTGGCCCACGGGCCATATGTTTCACACCCCTGGACCAGCCCATTAAAAATACATATTTAGAGGATTTACTTCCATGAAATAGTTGCATATCGCCACAGCATGTAAATGAATAAGATAAAATAAAATAGAAAGCACAAATAAATAAAAGTTAACCTTTGAAAAAGCTTCATTTGTTCTTTACAACAACAAATCACAGTCACTTTTTCTCTATGTGGTAAGAAAACACATTTACACAACTGCGGACATTAAATGCAGCTTCTTGCTCTAAAAATACTCATGCTTAACCACAGAGATAGAAGCTGATGTTGGGGGCTACTCACCGCTCGGACACAGCATTTCTTCCAGGTTGCGGTGTGAACTGAGGTAGAACAGGAGACTGTCCAGGTGACAGTGGACCAATGAGCACACACTATGTGCAGATAGTGCTTCTGGGAGTTGCAGTTTTGTAGTCTCACATTACAAACTGCAATTCAACAAGCCCTGCACGTTAGAGTCTACAAAACACCTGAAAAGTCTCTGATAACACCAGAAAAAGTTGCTAGATTTGTACGCTAGTTGCTTTTGGGGAAAGTTGTCAAGAGGGTTTGAAAAGTCACCAGATTTAGCGAGAAAGCCACTAAGTTGGCGATACTGTCTCCCTTAAGATAAGATAAGATAAGATAAGCCTTTATTAGTCCCACAATGGGGAAATTCCAGATGGGGAAATTCCTCTTACTTTATTGCGCAGCAGCCTGGTGGAGCACCCACAATTTCATTGTACTGTATTACTGTACAGTGACAATAAAGCCTATTCTATTCTATTTTATTCAGGTTTAAGCCTTACTTACCTTCTTCTTCTTTTGGCTGCTCCCTTTAGGGGTCGCCACAGCGGATCATCTGCCTCCATCTCACCCTATCCCTTCCATCTTCCTCTGTCACACCAACCCTCTCCATGTCCTCCTGCAGTACATCCATGAATCTTCTCTGTGGTCTTCCTCTTTTCCTCCTGCCTGGAAGCTCCATCTTCAAACTTTACTTACTTTAAATTTAAAAAAGCCATTACTTGGTCCACACAGCAATTCAGTGTTTTTCCTTTCATAAATTACAATAATAAATGCTGAAATCTGAAAACAAATGCCATCCATCCGTCTTCTACCGCTTTTCCGGAGGTCCGGGTCGCGGAGGCAGCAGTTCAAACAGAGAAGCCCAGACTTCCCTCTCCCCCGCCACCTGCTCCAGCTCTTCAGAGAGGATACCAAGGCGTTCCCAGACCAGCTGGGAGACATAGTCTCTCCACCGAGTCCTGGGTCTGCCCCGGGGTCTCCTCCCAGTGGGACGTGCCTGAAACACCTCAAGTGGGAGGCATCCAGGAGGCATCCTAATCAGATGCCCATACCACCTCAACTGACTCCTTTCAATGTGGAGGAGCAGCGGTTCTACTCTGAGCCTCTCCTGGATGACTGAGCTCCTCACCCTATCTCTGAGGGTGAGTCCAGCAATCCTACGGAGAAAGCTCATTTCAGCCGCTTGTATCCGCGATCTCGTTCTTTCAGTCATTACCCAAAGCTCGTGACCATAGGTGAGAGTAGGAACGTAGATTGACTGGTAAATCGACAGCTTTGCCTTAGAACTCAGCTCCCTCTTCACCACAACAGACCGGTACAACGTCCGCATCACTGCAGATGCTGCTCCAATCCGTCTGTCGATCTCTCGCTCCACTTGGGGCAGGAGCCTGTCCCCAACACAGAGAGGACAATCCACCTTTTTCCGGCTGAGGACCATGGACTCAGACTTGGAGGTGCTGATTCTCATCCCAGCCGCTTCACACTCAGCGGAAAACCGTCCCAGCAAGAGCTGTAGGTCATTGCTGTATGAAGCCAACAGGACAACATCATCTGCAAACAACAGACATGAGATCCTGTGGTCACCAAGCATGACACCCTCCATTCCCTGGCTGCGCCTAGAAATCCTGTCCATAAAAATTATGAACAGGATCGGTGACAAGGGGCAGCCCTGGCGGAGTCCAACTCTCACTGGGAATGAGTCCGACCGAGTGTTGGCAATACGAACCAAACTCTCACAAGGGTCATACAGAGACCGAATAGCTCGTAACAACAAGCCCAATACCCCATACTCCCGAAGCACCCCCCACAAAAATCCACGAGGGACGCGGTCAAATGCCTTCTCCAAGTCCACAAAACACATGTAAACTGGTTGGGCAAACTCCCACGAACACTCAAGAATTCTCGAGAGGGTAAAGAGCTGGTCCGATGTGCCACGACCAGGACAAAAACCACATTGCTCCTCCTGAATCCGAGGTTCGACCAACGGCCGGACTCTCCTCTCCAGTACCTTGGCATAGACCTTCCCAGGGAGGCTGAGGAGTGTGATCCCTCTAAAGTTGGAGCACACCCTCCGGTCCCCTTTTTTGAAGAGAGGAACCACCACCCCGGTTTGCCATGCCAAAGGCACTGCCCCCGACCTCCACGCAATGTTGCAGAGGCGTGTCAACCATGACAGCCCAACAACATCCAGGGCCTTGAGGTACTCAGGGCGAATCTCGTCCATCCCCAGGGCCAGGCCACCAAGGAGATTTTTAACCACCTTGGCGACCTCAGCCCCTGTGATAGGCGAGTCATCCCCCTCGTCCCCAAACCCTGCTTCCTCTGTGGAAGGCGTATCAGTGGGATTGAGGAGATCCTTGAAGTATTCCTTCCACCGCCCGACGATATCCCCAGTCGAAGTTAACAGTGTCCTATCCACACCGTACACAGTGTGGATGGGGAACTGCTTTCCCCTCCTGAGCCGCCGGACAGTTTGCCAGAATCTCTTCGAGGCCGACCCAAAGTCTTGTTCCATGGCCTCACCGAACTCCTCCCTTACCCGGGTTTTTGCTTCAGCAACCACCCGAGCTGCACTCCACTTGGCCTGCCGGTTCACCTCAGCTGCTTCGGGAGTCCTACAAGCCAACCAAGCTTGATAGGACTCCTTCTTCAGCTTAATGGCCCCCCTCACCACTGGTGTCCACTACTTGGTTCAGGGGTTGCCACCACGAGATGCACCGACCACCTTGCGGCCGCAGCTCTGGGCCGCCGCTTCAACAACAGAGGTGGAGAACATGGCCCATTCAGACTCCATGTCTCCAGACTCCCTCGGAATGTGGTTGAAGTTCTTCCGGAATGGTGGGAGTTGAAGACCTCCCGGACAGGGGCCTCAGCCAGACACTCCCAGCACACCCTCACTATACGTTTGGGTCTACCAGGTCTGAATGGCTTCCTCCCCTGCCATCGGATCCAACTCACCACCAGGTGGTGATCAGTTGACAGCTCTGCACCTCTCTTTACTCGGGTGTCCAAGACATATGGTCGCAGGTCTGATGATACGATAAAATCGATCATCGACCTGCGACCTAGGGTGTCCTGGTGCCAGGTGCACAAATGGACACTCTTATGCTTGAACATGGTGTTCGTTATGGACAGACTGTGGTTAGCACAGAAGTCCAATAACTGAACACCACTCAGGTTCAGATCGGGCAGGCCGTTCCTCCCAATCACCCCCCTCCAGGTTTCACTGTCATTGCCCATGTGCGCATTGAAGTCCCCCAATAGGACAATGGAGTCTCCAAGAGGAGCACCCTCATGGATCGTCACCTTATCCTGGTGGGGGGGTTTGCGTGCCCCAGTGATCCCAGGAGCTATGTTGTCCGGGGGCAATTTGCCTCTGATAGGGTCTCCCAAGACAAACTGGTCCTGGGTGAAGGGCCAGACTAAGAACGATCCAACAGACTCCCATGATAAATTGTATATCAAGGATTCAGTGTACCCCGCCCGGTATGGGGTTACCGGGGCCCCACCCTGGAGCCAGGCCTGGGGGAGGGGCTCGAAGGCTAGCGTCTGGTGGCCAGGTTTCCACCCATGGGACCCGGCCGGGCTCAGCCCGAAGGAGTTACATGGGTCCGCCCTCCAGTGGGCTCACCACCTGCAGGAGGGATCATGGGGGTCCGGTGCTATGTGGATTAGGTGGCGGTCAAAGGCGGAGACCTTGGTGGACTGATCTCAAGCTTTCTAAACTGGCTTTTGGTACGTGAAAACAAATGCATAGAAAAAATTTTAAAATCAAGATACAACATAGAGATGCATCAAGATGCATTGTGAATCATTTTACATTTGAATCATTAATGCCTGAATCATAATCAAATCGTGAGACCACTGAAGAGTTACACCTCTAGAACCTGGAAGAATTGAGGGTCAGCACTCGTGAACAAAACAGGTCTAAACTCCAAATTAATAAAACAAAATTGACATTTGACTGAAATTACAATAAAAAATATAAATGAGTTGATTAATTATAATTCATAAGACTATATATAAATATAATTTTCATAAGACTCTTATGAAAATGTTTTATGGTGCTTTTATTGAGTCAATTATCACCTTTTCTATTATCTGCTGATATGGTAACTTGCTATGAGAGGCAAAAATTTGCTTGGGAACGTTGTTAAAATGGCTTCAGTGATAGTATCAAATTCAACAGTCTTGACCACATATACGGTATAAAAAATGTGTTGAAAAAGGCCAAATCCATTTGTCTCACACATCTCACCCTCTGTACACCGAGTACAAGTTGTTTCCTTCTAGCCGTCGCGTTATCATTCCCTCAGCAATAACAAACAGATATAAATTTTCCTTTGTGTCTGTCTCTGTTCAGTCACTAAATGCTGAGGTTAAGACGAAATAACCTCAACTGTTTTGGTTGTCTTGAAACTTGATTTTTAACACATTTTATTGCTTGTGATCTTAAAATTTTTAATTATTTATTGCCATTTTTTAATCTATTTTATGCACTCACTTGTTTAGTATTGCTACCTTTTATTTATTTATGTATGTACATTTTAGTGCACCTACTGAGGCATGCTCCCCTGTGAAATTGTATGATAATTTGCACTAAATACTTATGAGTGTGTTTCTCTGTGGTTTAGGTTATTTTGAAAGTTTTATATTTACTTGTATGTATGATTGTGTTCCTTGTTGCTGCAAACCGAATTGCCCTTATGGGACACCAAATAAAGTGCATCTGAATCTGACAAAATGTTTTATTGATTGTGATTTTTTAACAGTTTGCTTTGCAAGCTGTAACAAGCTAATTAAGCAATATTGCATGAGAGGGAGTACAGTATCAATGAATATAGTAACTGCGGGTGTGATACAGCTAACCTCAGCCCCTGTGATGGGTGAATCATCCCCCTCCTCATCAGGCTCTGCTTCCACTACGGAAGACGTGTCAGTAGGATTGAGGAGATCCTCGAAGTATTCCTTCCACCGGCTGACAATATCCCCAGTCAAAGCCAGCTGCTCTCCATCCACACCATACACTATCTGGACAGGGAGCTGCTTCTCCCTTCTGAGTCACCAGACAGTTTGCCAGAATCTTTTCAAGGCTGACTGAAAGTTTTGCTCCATGGCCTCACCGAAATCCTCCCACACCCGAGTTTTAGCCTCAGCAACTGCTCGAGCTGCACTCCTCTTAGTCTGCCGGTACAACTCAGCTGCTTCAGGAGTCCTACAAGCCAACCAAGCTCAGTAGGACTCCTTCTTCAGCTTGGTGGCCCTCCTCACCTCTGGTGTCCATCATTTGGTTCGGGGGTTGCCACCACAAGAGGCATCAACAGCCTTATGGCCACAGCTCTGAGCAGCCACTTCAGCAGTGGAGGTGGAGAACATGGTCCATTCAGATTCCATGTCTCCACCGGAATGTGATCAAAGTTCTTCCAGAGGTGTGAGGTGAAGAACCCTCGAACAGGGGCCTCAGCCAGATGTTCCCAGCACACCCTTACTATACATTTGGGTCTGCCGGGTCTGAGTGGCGTCCTCCTCTGGCATCGGATCCAACTCACCAGTTGATCAGTTGATAGCTCTGCACCTCTCTTCACCCTACTGTCCAAGACATACAATTGCAGGTCTGATGACAAGATAACAAAATCAATCATCAACCTGCAACCTAGGGTGTCCTGGTGCCAGGTGTGCAGGTGGACACCCTTACGCTTGAACATAGTGTTTATTATGGACAAACTGTGTTTAGCACAGAAGTCCAATAACTGAACACCACTCGGGTTCAGATTGGGCAGGCGGTTCTTCCCAATCACACCCCTCCAGGTTTCACTGTAATTGCCCATGTGCATGTTGAAGTACCCCAGTAGGACAAATGGAGTCCCCAAGAGGGGCACTTTCCAGCACCCCAGTCAGAGACATAGACACAGATGATGGTCAAGACCCATTTCCCAACATGAAGTCACAGGAAAACAACCCTTTTGTCCATCGAGGAAAGCCCCAACATAGAGGAGGGATGACGGGAATAAAGATTGAGAATATTAACCATTGCTTGCTGCCTTTTGCCTTGGACAACTCCAAAAAAGGCCAAGGTCCAACCCCTCTCCAGGAGACTAGCTCCATACTGGTCGGGGTACACTGAATTCTTGATTGTACATCCATCATGAAAGTCTATTGGATTGCTCTTTGTCTGGCCCTCCACCCAGTAACTGTTTGTCTTGGGAGACCCTACCTTGGGCGAATTGCCCCCAACAACATAGTTCCTGGGATCACAAGGGCCCGCAAACCCACCCACCCCCACCCCCACCACGATAAGGTGGCCATCCATGAGGGAGTGAATATTACCCTACAAAATGCTATTTTTTTATTATATAGATTTTTTTTTTATTTTGTGAACAATAATTTAAAAATGCAGATATTTTGACATTAAAATGATGCTCCCCAGTTTAATTGTGCAGGCAGCAGGCAGTTCCTCAGACAGCTCTGCAGCTCTCTCCTCCAGGATATCTACTGTTCAGATTTGGTAAGTGGTGATGGCGTGGATGGAATGATGGTGTGTGTGTGTTTTTTTTCTGTGGACTGGGGGGCTGTGCATCAATCCTGCATTAAAAGGAACAGCAGCATCAAACAAGGGGCTACGTTAACACATGACAGCTAGCAGCGCTAATATAAAAGTATCTATTTCCATGAAACAAACATGTTTCACAGCATCACCTTTGTGGCAATTTACCAAACAAGCAGGTGGATAATTCGCAGAATGGATTCTGACGTGCCACGTGCAGGTCTAAATAGTCTAATATAACTGATATTTATCTCTTTCAGCTATGAAGACATTTAGATAAACCTCAAAAATATTTTTTTTTTGCTGTGTTTTATGGTTGCTTTAAAAAAAAAAAATCATTGGCTTAGTTTCCCCCGAAATTGACTGCTATGGGAACAGGGCCAATTTTCCCCACTTCCTTCCTGCTGGGGGAGTTGTGGAGGCAGCTGCTGTGTCAATGAAAAACAATATGCAGATCAAGTAGTTTGTTACTTAGAAATATTTTTTAAAGATGTGAGTGGGAGTTGCCATGCATTTGAGTGATTTGCATGTTACAGTCTTCTCAAGAAGACGGGACTTGTAGTAGACAGACTGAAGAAAGGCATAGGTGTTTGTGCAAATGTGTGGCTACTATGTGGGGATGTGGGAGGTGTGGAGCTGTTGCATGTAGGAGGACTGATATGTATAGGAACACGTCTCAATTTCTAATTGTTGACAAAATTATGGGAAGAATGACGTCACAGCTCACATTTCTCTTTTTAGAAACTGCCCACACATTCACTGTGTATGATTTGTTTATTCTTCAGAGGTTCAGTTTACCAACAAATTATTAAAGATAGTAAATTATATAAAGGTTTTTAAAATATATAATTACAGCATTCTTTGACTGTTTTGGGGGTACTGTAAATAAACAGATTTCTTTTCATTCACTTACATAAAGCCCCCCCAAGAGGTATTTTAAACGTTGGTTCGTACAACCTGTCCTCAAACTAAAATGTATGACTTTTTGTCACTTCTTAAATTCCTTTATTTCACTCCTTTTTCTAATACTGGCATTTCATTGTGTTCTAACATTGAAAGTTTCTCTTGGTTATCTACTCGGACATAGCTGCCAGTGGGTCTCATTATAACAGCTAGAGGCACTCTGCCAACGGTCCATTTGTCCATCCAGATCACCTCCAGAATCTATTCTACCTTATTCCTAGCCCCCATGATGCCTTGCGTGAATTATGGGCGTAACTTCCGGTGCTAGTTTAGAAAATGGAGTTGTCATAGAAACGGGACAGTTTTCCTTGTTAAAAAACAATGACTTCACCACCAGAAATGCGGGAACACGGCCTTTTACACCTCAAAAAGAGTAATATAATCATACTGTTATGTCTGTGTTTAGGCTGGTATGAGCAAGATGGCGGCCGGGTTGGTCAAAGGATTGACCCGGGTGGCTACAACCGGTTTCCGGTGGTGACGCCGCCCATGGTATAAAAGAGTGGGCGGAAGAGATGTGTGGACAGAAGATTCAGAGCACAGCCTCCAGGAATGCTTTGACTGTACAGACTGGAAGATGTTCATAATGGCCTGCGGGGATGATTTGGACTCTCTGGCTGAGCTCACATGCTCATACATGGCTCACTGTCAAAATAAGTTTGTTCCACGTAAACGTGTCAAAATATATCCCAACAACAAACCATGGGTTACTAAATCAGTTAAATCCTGCTTACAGAGGAAAGCACTTGCCTTTAAACAGGGGTCTGTTTCTGCGCTACAGGTTGCCACTAAGGAGCTAAAGGCCGAAATTTTAAGAGCAAAACAGAATTATAAATCAGAATTGGAAAGCAAGATGGCAGCAAATAAACTTGGTTCGGCCTGGGCCAGTATGAAAAAAATTGCAGGCCTTCAGAGCACAGAGCGCAGTAATCGTGTGTTTTTAGATGGTTTTAGTTCAGACACAGAGCTGGCTAATGCTCTTAATTGTTTTTATGGTCGTTTTGACTCCTTTGATTTTAGCACAGAAATCCAAGATTTGAAACAGAAACTCAAAGACAATCAGCACTTTAATATTGAGATGCAGGATGTTGAAAGGGAGTTCCGCGCTGTAAAAGTGAACAAAAGTCAGGGCCCTGATAATATATGTGGACGCCTGGTAAAGTCCTGTGCACATGAACTGAGTCCTATATTTCACTACATTTTCAATAAGTCCTTACAGACACAACATGTGCCTAAGATCTGGAAAGATGCCGTGGTTGTTCCCGTTCCAAAATCCAGCTGTCCTAAAACGGTAAATGACTTTAGACCAGTTGCTTTGACTTCAATTTTAATGAAAATTTTTGAAAAACTGGTCAGATGTGAGGTCCTAAAGCAGACTGAACATGCATTGGATCCTCTGCAGTTTGCCTATAGGCCTCACAGAGGAGTGGAGGATGCCACTGTCACTCTGTTTAACATGCTTTTTAAACATCTGGATTTTAATGGGACACACGCCAGGCTTTTATTTGTGGACTTTTCTTCTGCCTTTAATACAATCCAACCTCATATTTTAGTTGAAAGGCTCCTGCAACAATTTGATTTAAGCAATAATCTGGTGGGTTGGATTCTGGATTTCTTAACCAACAGGACGCAGAGAGTAAGGGTCAATGGTACATTGTCTGACCTAAAGTGCTCTTCTACTGGCTCTCCTCAGGGGTGTGTGTTGTCACCACTACTCTTCATCCTGTACACAAACATGTGTCGGAGCAGACATGACAACAGACACATTATAAAGTATGCTGATGACTCAGTCATTGTCAGTCTCCTCCAGGATGGTGAGAGTGGCCACGGCCCAGTAGTTGATGACTTTGTTCACTGGTGTGAGGATTCCTACCTGCAGCTGAATACAACAAAAACGAAAGATATGATTATTGACTTTAGGAGGAAAACTCCCAGGCACAAAGTCACCATACTAAAAGGCCAGACCACCGAATGTGTACAATCGTACAAATATCTTGGGACGATTATTGATAGTGGATTGAACTTTGAGGTGAACTGTGAAAGGGTGTGCAAAAAGGGTCAGCAAAATTTGCATTGTTTGAGGAAACTTGCACGCTTCCAAATTGACCGAACCATAATGACTATGTTCTATCGGGCTTTTATTGAATCTGTTTTATCCTTTTCTTTAATGTCATGGTTTGGTCAGATAAAACTGAAACAGAGGAAATCCTTGGATCAGGTAGTCAGATGGTCCAGTCGTTTGCTTGGTGAGTCACAGCTGAGCCTGACATCCCTGTACACCAGACAAGTACAGAGGATGGCCGACTCGATTTTAAATGATGACTCCCACCCTTTGCACTGCAACTTTCAGCTTCTTCCCTCCAGACGGAGGTTTGCTGTCCCAAAAAGTAGAACCCAGCGCTACAAAAACAGCTTTGTCCCTGCTGCTGTCAAAGAGTTGAACAAGCTATAAAAATTATATTGTACATATTTTATATTTACCTATTTTGTAAGATGTGTGCCTGTGTTTGTGTCTATGTTGAATGTAATTGTGGCTTGTAAATATGGATGTCACCAACTGCAAAACAAATCTACCTACGGGTACAAATAAAGTAACCTGAACCTGAACCTGAACCTGAACCTCTTTCATCATGAAGCCACCTGGCCAGCAGGAGTGAGCCGTAAGCCTTTTGTATATAGTTATTTATTATCCTGAATAAACCCTGTTAACCGATTTTAGTCTCACTCGTCATTCCCAGCATTATCGACACAACATTTGGCGACGAGGTAAAAGTGGTAATGGAACACTCCGTTGCTAGCTTTCGGCCGTTTCCCGAGGCCCCGGGCAAGCCCCTCGTGCCATGGCCTTGCTGGTTCGCTGCCTTCACCAACTATCTCGTTGTCTTAAACCTGGGTGAGATGGAGAAGCTCCGAGCGCGAGCTGTGTTGGTGCATAATTTGGGAATGGAAGGGCAGAGGATTTTGGAGAACCTTGGAGGTGCTGACAGTTTCGATGAGGTGGTGTAGCTAATGGCGCAGTACTTTAAGGTGCTGGAGAACGTCACCGTGAAGTGCATTCAGTTTCGACAGTGCCACCAGCAGTCGGGAGAGCCCATGCAAAGATTCATGGCGGGCCTCCGCGAGCTGGCGAAAGAATGCAGGTTTGGGGCCCTGAAGGACGAGATGATTCGGGACCAGCTGGAAGAGCACATCTGCCGCCCGGCGGCCCGATCCAGGTTGTTGACACACCCAGGGGAGATGACGTTAGCTGAGGCTGTCAAGCTTGCCCAACAGTTCGAGGCAGCAGAGACCATCGCGAGGGGCCTTACTGAAGGGGCCTCTCTGGGGAAGAATGAGTCTTGCGCTAAGGCACTGAGCCTGGACCCTTGTGATGGCGAATGTGGAGAGGATGATTTTGCCTCTGAGGTCAGGATAAGGTCTGCCCCTGGTATGCCAAAATGTTATGGATGTGTGTCCACTGAGCACCACTATAAGTCCAGAGTGTGCCCGGCGAAAGGAAAGCGTTGTGGCAAATGCGGGATTTTAAATCATTTTGCCAGGGTGTGCGAAATCTTCGTACGCAGGAGCTGTGGGAGAGAACCAGGTGCTGTGCAGAAGACTCCAATAGTTATGCATACCGTCTCCCCAGAGATGACAGGGAGGATCGGCTGCACCGTCACGTTAGATGGCATCGAGATTCCACTCCTAGCGGACATGGGAGCGGTGATTTCCGTCCTGAATCTGGAAACCAAGGAAAGACTGTTTCCCCACCAACAGATAAGAAGGCAAAAGGAAGAGTTTTATGGTTATGGGTGGAACAGGTTGGCTATTTTGGGCTATGTTGAGATGGAGGCCCGGTATAAGAACAGTGTGGTGCCCAGTGTTCGCATCAACGTTTCAGCATCCAGGGTTAACATTTTGGGTTGTAACCTGTTGTACAGTCTTGGGTTCTCCATTGCGAACGTTTCGGATGAAGAATGGTCTGGATGTGGACTGTGGGGCTGACCTGTTCCTGCCGTGGAGGGTACTGAGGTGTGGGATTCAGACTGGGTGGACAAAGTGACTTTGGGAGTGCATACACCGCGCTGCGCGGAGCCTTCTCGGGATGGACCCGATGCTGTCACGCAGGCTGCCCTGGACGAGGGTGCTGGACGGCACGGCGGGACACCCAATGAGGCTCATCAGGATGAGGTGCCAACGCCAGGAGAAAACAGGGCTAGACCGTGGAGCGTGGTTATCGTAAAGCACTCCCAGCGACGACCTGCCAAGAGGAGACCCAGGAGGGCCCACGAGACGGAACGACTGGAGTCGGGGGCCAGTTGCAGGACCGGTGATCTGAATAAGAGAAAGTGGGCTCCCTTGAAGACCAAGGTTGAGGCTCGAGTATGTCAAGATCACAGTCCACGCGAGCAGCAGGTTCCAGTTGGAGCCCGGTCGAATGGAAGCAGATGGGCGCAGGTCTATTCATGTCTGGAGACACCCAAGGGATCTGCGGCTGCCGGAGGTGGAGAGGAGACGGCACCACAGGAGCCCTGAGGTAAAGAGACGGAGACGCCTCGAGAGGGATCCATCCGGGGACTGAGGGTTTTATTTTGCATGAATGTGTTGTTTTCTTCAGTCGTGTTTTGTTATTGGTTTCTATTTGGTACCCCGGTAAATTAAGTTTATAAAAGGAATAGGGAGTGAATTGGTAGGCATAATGTGTTGTGTGGTTGCAAACCTGTTTTAAGTGTTTGCATGATAATTTTGATAACCTGTGTGGTGTGATGCCTGTTTTCCCTGTGTTTGAAATTAATTGCTGAATAATTGAAGTCTGAATGCTAAATTTTTGTCGTTAAATTAGTGGCAGCTCTGTGTATTTTGTTTAATTGATAAATTTGAGCCTGCCTGATTTGTTTGGATTGTTTTGATTGAGTACCCCTATGGCGTTTTATTTTACTCTGTGTACCCATGGTGGGGTGGGAGTTGGGGTGGGGGCCGCCAATAGAGTCAGTCTTGTGGTTTTATTTATGTGTGTGTTTAGTGTTATGGGATTATTTTGGGTTAGGAACACGGCTTTTATTATTTGTTCCCTTCTCAGGGGCAGAATAACCCGCTCAGCCATGTGGAGGCGCTGGTAGTCTACCCGGCCCCCCAGCCTTAGTTGTGTGACTGGATAGGTATTTTATTTATTTTTGTACATATGTTTTTCTGATTAGTGCATGTGTCGGGTGACAAATTTGGGTGGGTTATTTGTATGCTTGGCATTTTTTTTGAGGGGGGAGAAATGTTATGTCTGTGTTTAGACTGGTATGAGCAAGATGGCGGCCGGGTTGGTCATGGGATTGACCGGGGTGGCTACTACCGGTTTCCGGTGGTGACGCCGCCCATGGTATAAAAGAGTGGGCGGAAAAGGCTCTGCCTCTTTTGTCGTGAAGCCACCTGGCCAGCAGGAGTGTGCCGTAAGCCTTTTGTATATAGTTGGTTTATATCCTGATTAAACCCTGTTAACCGAGTTACGTCTCACTCGTCATTCCCAATATTATGGACACAACACATAATACTTCCCACAACTATACGAGGGATGAGAAGATGTCCTTAAAAAGTGGCCTGGCAGACAGTAGCTCCGTTAGTTAGCTCCGCTGCTAAGATGCTAACGCTGCAAACAAATAAAAGCTCTGAGATAATATCAATGTCTCCACCGCAATAAAGTCAGATGCATTTTGTTAAAATATGTTGGACATAAATTTACCTTAGAGCAGATGTAGAGTCTATTCAGAGCCACAAAGAACCACAACACTGTGCTTGGGTGTTTTAACTTTGGGGTAAACAGCTGCAGCAGTTCGTTTTACCCAGAAATTAAAGTGTTCATGCTGATGTCATGCCATGAATGCTTGTTATTTAACACGTACAGACCTTTTCTGACAATTGTTCAAAATTTTATTGATCTATATTTTGTGATAATTTAAAAATTAATGCATAGTGAAGCTGCTTATATCGAATCCATATCGTTCCAATGCAATGCAACGAATGCAAAAAAAACCCAAAACTATTTTATAGCTTTCTTAAATTGTTTAGCCTTAGGAAGCAAACTGTTACTATTTTTTTTATTTATTATTTTACTTCATGCAGCCTTGCATCTGAGACATATATGACACACAAACATCAGATCTGTGACATTCATACAAGTGAAAACATATCTGGTGCTCTTGTGTCTGTACCACCAATCACACAAACAATCTTTTTCAGTTTTCGGTGCATGATTTACACATTGCTGCTGAAGCCACAGATTTAGCTGTGCTTATCTGTGAGGAGCTTCACACCACAAACAGCAGCAAATACCAGAACTGCACAAAAACATTAAAAAATACAAAAACCACAAGTGCTGAAATTAGCTGCCACTTGAGTGCAAAACAGGTATGTGGACTATACATTAAAACAAATTTGAAGCACTTTTAAAAACGCCATTTTAAATGCCCCACTACTCCACTCTTGCTGACTGATTTAACACTATTGCAGCCGAAACCGGAAGCTGCCCCCATAATCATTTCTACAGCAGCGCCCTCAGGAATAAGGGGGATAGGGTTCATGCTATGGGTGGCATTAGGCCTTTTTTAGGGGTACTGTAGCACCCTTAAATTTAAACTTAGCACCCCTAAAAAATTGTGGTGTATCAAAAGCTGTGATTTTAAAATTTTAGTTTGTCTTTGACAAGCTAAAATAATATCGAAAACATATTCAGTAGTTTTGTGGTTTAAACGTTTTAAAAATGAAAATGAAAACACCCCCGCCATGCAAATGGTACGATCCCTCCCACCTCTCACACACTCTCTCCCCTGCCCGTACCGCCTGCTACAAAGGGGTGTCAAACTCATTCAATGGAGGGAAAGACCCTGCATATTTTGCTTCTGCCCATTGTCTTCAGCAGGTGTTTTCACTGATTAGCAATCAGTGGGAAGAAATTCAGTGAAATCACCTGTTGAAGATACTGGGTGGAGGTTAAACCTGCAGGGTCTTGGCCCTCCATGGAATGAGTTTGACACCTGTGTAGCTACTAGCTCAAGAGCCCCGCCTGTAGCCAGCCTGAACCACACACTCAGAGTAGAGGTGTGCCATAGATGAAAGGATGTTACCTGTCGTTACCAATATTTTGAAATGATTACTGGTTTATTTTGCTGCACCAAACCATAGATTACTTTTAATATTGTTAGGAAAGATGTAGCTTAGACCAGGGGTGTCCAATCATGTGCCATGGAGGGCCAGGACCCTGCAGGTTTTCTCTTCTACCCAGTGTCTTCAGCAGGTGTTTTCTCTGATCAGCAATCAGTGGGAAGAAGTTCAGTGAAATCTGCTGCTGAAGACACTGGTTGGGGGTAAAGCCTGTAGGGTGTTGGCCCTCCATGGCACATGATTGGACACCCCTGGCTTAGACGGCTAGTAGCAGACATTGCATTGTAAGTCAACCGCTGTGTGCTGTTTGAATTTGAGAGAAAGAAGCTGTTGTTTTGGTATAAGCAAAATATTAAAGCCAAGCTGTCACTGTTTTTATTTACCACCACGTACCATGCATGATCACTAACTAGAAGCCAGTGGGGAGATGTATGAAAAATGACAACTCTGCTACCATACGCGTGTGTGCACGTGTGTTGTGTCACGTCATGTTGTGTGTGGCCTCCTAGTCCCCCCATCACCATCAACGTGGATATAAGAAAGTTTTTTTCGGAGAAAAGAGCCAGATTCAGCTGAGAGACTGAGGTCAAAATGATGCAACTTCACTGTCCACAGTAGGTGAGCAGATGTTGTGGAAACATTTCAGGACGGTCCATAGTGAACTGGTTTGTTCTGAAAAGTGAGAAGCTGTAGTAACGGATAGTATAAACAAGCTATGAGGAGAAATGTCTGTATGTTGTATCAGATTACTGATGTAGAAAATTATTCCTGTTTTTATTTATTTTAAACCCACAAAGGAAAATGCAGCTTCTCCTGTAAAAGGAATTTATGATTTAAAAATTGTGTTCATAAGTCCAACAATATAATGATCATTCTATCTGCTGAAAAACATCTTTAAAATGACATGCCTGTGTGTGCCTTTAGCCCATATCCTTAGAATCTGTAAATGGTCTCCATAACACCAAGAAAAGATTATCGTGTCTTGTTTTCATTCTAAATTATTCACAATTTTGTGACAAGACACACTGACCTCAACTCTCCTGCCCTGAATTTCACTAATTCTGTTCTATTCTTTTCATTTTTTCTGGTTAATCGCAATCTATTTGTGTTTGATTGTCAGTGCAAAGGGGAAGAGAGGAGGATGGAGAAGGAGCGAGTGAAGGAAGAACCAGGTGAGGTGATGATAATAATAGTAATAATAATAATGCAAAGCTAATTCAGGCAGACAACTCAAGATATGGCAATCCTGAACCGCTGATCAGCCACATGCTTTCCTCATCTGATTCGTGTGGGATATTTAAACGCCCTGCTGACCTGACCATTCTGACTACTCTGCTGCTATTAACTGCTGTTGTCACTGCTACTCTGCTGACACTCCCCAGCATCCACCTGTGTGCTCCGTTTCATGATCCCCTGCGCGAGTCGGCTATTCATTCCCTGTAATGTCTGTCAAGCAGATCACTTTTCAGGGGATGAATCAATAGAGCCTGATGCCAAACTTGTTTCAGCCATTCTAAAATTATTTATGCTGTGTTTCAGTTATGCAAAATAAGATGAGATCAAATGTTTGTTATTGACCTCAATCCAGAGTTGACTGAAATAATAATAATAATAAAATGACATATAATAAATAGTGTTGAGCAAAACAGTAACTGAGAAAGGAAAATATCCCATTAACAATATAAATTTACATGTTTTTAATGGAAGTTATGTGTTCTCCCCACATTAAATACTTTCCAGAAGTACATGTTCACTTGTAACATATGTCAGTGGATCTCGTTACAGTGTTAATTTTGGCAGCAAATTATGATTTAGCCTTGTTCTTTTGACTAAAATAATATTTAGTATGAGTAATATTTTAGTCAGTCGGACTTTTTTTTAGTTTTAGTTGACCAAATATAATGTTTTAGTCATATTGTAGTCATCATGATCTACAACATATCTAATGGCACATAATGACATATTAAAACGTTTCACTGGAATATCCAAACTCATACTCCTATTGGACACAAACTGAATTGTTATTGACATCAAGTATATTACATTTATTTAAATATGCACTCTCTTTCACATTTTCCATATTAAAGGAGGAGACAAACAGGGAGAGTCTTTAGAGAATGAGAGGAAATCAGCTAGAGAAAGAAATGAAGAGCAACATACAGGCCACCAAGCCAAAGCATCAGGGACTGAA
The DNA here is from genome assembly GCA_020510985.1 of Pholidichthys leucotaenia. Classification (NCBI taxonomy): domain Eukaryota; kingdom Metazoa; phylum Chordata; class Actinopteri; order Cichliformes; family Pholidichthyidae; genus Pholidichthys; species Pholidichthys leucotaenia. The sequence continues at coordinate 104,269,344 of CM035846.1, forward strand.
GAGATTTCTTCTGATTTAGAGGATCAGGATACTGGTCCTAAACAGTTAAAGCTGTCTCAGTACCCACATGCTCAGTTTGGCACACAAAACAGCCGCTCAAGAACAGTGGTTCAAAAGTTTACAATGGCTGGAATACTCGGCTAGAAAAAATGCTGCTTTCTGCTTTGCTTGCACGGTATTTGGCAAAAATATCAGAAAGGATGCGTTGCTTAATGATAGAGTTAATAACTGGCAAAAGGCAGTGAGCAAGTTTAAAAAACATGAAACAAGAGAGTCACATAAGGACAGTGTAACTTGTTGGAACAGCTACAAAGCAAGTCGATTAAAAGGCAATGTTGTGGAGCAGATGGAGGCAGCAAGTGCCACTGAAAATCGTGAAAGAAGAGAGTACCCAGATCATATAGTGGCAGTAACCTGCTTCTTGGGGAAGCAAGGCATAGCATTCAGAGGTCATAATGAGACAGAAGAGAGCAACAATAAAGGCAGTTTCTTAGAGTGCATGACACTTCTGGGAAAGTCCGATCCATTCTTGCAGAGGTATACACCCCCATCAAACACCACATACCTTTCGCATAACAGTCAGAAGGATATGATATGGTGTTGTTCACAAGAAGTAACTGCAAATGTCATCAGTGAGATGAGGGAATCAAAGATGTGTGCCATTATGGCTGATGAGGCCAGAGATGGAAAGACTGAGCAGTTGGCACTCTGTGTGAGGTATGTTTCTGCTGAAGGTTCAGTTAACGGGAGGTTCCTAGACCAGATGTCACAGTTTGATGCTACATCAATAACAGCTGCAATTGAAAATCAGCTGGTAGACAAAGAAGTTGATCAGTTGAAATGTGTGGCACAGACCTATGATGGGGCAGCTGTCATGAGTGGGGATGTTGGGGGTGTACAAGCCCATTTTATAAAGCAGCACCCTGTGGCAGATTGCTTTGACAATACCAGTTAGCAGTTGTACATGTGAGAGGTCTTTTAGTGCTTTGCGCAGGCTCCATACCTGGCTGAGGAGGACCACAAGCCAGAGCAGACTCCAGCCCTTAGTTGTGATGTCTATTGAGAACGAGCTGCTTGAAAAAGTTGAACACCAAAAGGTCATTGACAGGTTTGCCACCCTTAAAGTGTGGCGCCATAAATTAACTCTCCCGAAGTAGAAGAAGTTAGTTACATGGCACAGCCTAAAGGAGAGCCAGGAAAAGCACTATCAAAGAGTTTTTTTTAAATATCTGCACTTTCGAGTATTTTCAAGACCTGGATAAATAAGATTTGCTGAATTTTGTGGTGAGTTGAGTCAATGGGAAAATGATTTTTTTTTTTAACTGAGTGATGGCTTTGTGGCATTAAAGTAAGTTTTCAAAGATTTGTGCATGCATATCCAGTCAATTTTTCATCAAAATATGATGCTGTTCTCTTACAAATGTCAGAATGATTATGCAAAACTATATTAGAATATACAGTGGTGTGAAAAAGTGTTTGCCCCTTTCCTGATTTTTCATATTTTTGTATGTTTGTCACACTTAAGTGTTTCAGATCATCAAATAAATTTAAATATTAGACAAAGATAACACAAGTATACACAAAATACAGTTTTTTAAATGAAAGGTGTTTATTATTAAGGTTAAAAAAAAATTCAATCCCACATGGCCCTGTGTGAAAAAGTGATGGCCCTCCCATTAAAACATAAATTAACTGTGGTTTATCACATCTTTGGAAAGCTGAGTTCAATTTCTCTAGCCACACCTGTTCTCAATCAAGAAATCACTTAAATAGGACCTGCCTGACAAACTGAAGTAGACCAAAAGATCCTCAAAAGATAGACATCATGCTGCGATCCAAAGAAATGCAGGAACAAATAAGAAACAAAGTAATTGAGATCTATCAGTCTGGAAAAGGTCATAAAGCCATTTCTAAAGCTTTGGGACTCCAGTGAACCACAGTGAGAGCCATTATCCACAAATAGCGAAAACATGAAACAGTGGTGAACCTTCCCAGGAGTGGTCGGCCAACCAAAATTACTCCAAGAGCGCAGTGACGACTCATCCAAGAGGTCACAAAAGACCCCACAACAACATCCAAAGAACTGCAGGCCTCACTTGCCTCTGTTACGGTTCATGACTCCACCATAAGAAAGAAACTGGGCAAAAATGGCCTGCATGGCCGAGTTCTAAGATGAAAACCACTGCTGAGCAAAAAGAACATAAAGGCTCGTCTCAGCTTTGCTAGAAAACATCTTGCTAATCCCCAAGACTTTTGGGAAAATACTCTGCGGACTGACGAGACAAAAGTTGAACTTTCTGGAAGGTGTGTCCCCCATTATTTCCGGCGTAAAAGTAACACAACATTTCAGAAAAGGAACATCATACCAGTAGTAAAATATGGTGGTGGTAGTGTGATGGTCTGGGGCTGTTTTGCTGCTTCAGGACCTGGAAGACTTGCTGTGGTAGATGGAACCATGAATTCTGCTGTCTACCAAAAAATCCTGAAGGAGAATGTCCTGCCATCTGGTTCATGACCTCGAACTGAAGCGCACTTGGTTTCTGCAGCAGGACAATGATCGAAAACACACCAGCAAGTCCACCTCTTAAGAAAAACAAAATGAAGACTTTGGAGTGGCCTAGTCAAAGAAGGAATCCGATTGAGATGCTGCGGTATGACCTTAAAAAGGTGGTTCGTGCTCGAAAACCCTCCAATGTAGCTTAATTGCAATAATTCTTCAAAGATGAGTGCCCCAAAATTCCTCCACAGCGATGTAAAAGACTCATTGCCATTTATCACAAATGCTTGATTGCAGTTGTTGCTGCTAAGGGTGGCCCAACCAGTTATTAGGTTTAGGGGGCAATCACTTTTTCACACAGGGCCTTGTAGGTTTGGATTTTTTTCCCTTAATAATAAACACTTTCATTTTGTGTTTATTTATGTTATCTTTGTCTAATATTTAAATTTGTTTGATGGTCTGAAACATTTAAGTGTGACAAACATACAAAAAATGAGAAATCAGGAAGGGGGCAAACACTTTTTCACACCACTGTACATTTCACAACATTCATTCATCTTCTTCCGCTTAATCTTTTTTCGGGTTGTGGGGGGGCTGGAGCCTATCCCAGCATCTTTGGGCGAGAGGCAGGGTACACCCTGGACAGATCGCCAGTCCATCGCAGGGCCAACACAGAGAGACAGACAACCATTCATTCTCACAGTCATACCTAAGGACAATTTAGAATCCCCAGTTTTGATGCCACTTAACCTAACTTGCATGTTTTTGGCATGTGGGAGGAAACCGGAGAAATCCCGGAGTAAACCCACGCAGACACGGGGAGAACATGCAAACTCCACACAGACCACTGTTGGTCGGGGCCTAGGATCGAACCCAGGATCCCCCGGCCAAGGGTGAGTTGCTGTGCTGCCGCAGTGCTAACCACTCCACCACCGTGCTGCCCGTCACTATCTACATCAACATGTATATTAAAATCCCCTACTATAATTATTCTGATTTCATAACAAAAAAAAAATTTGTTTGTAAGTTGTCTGCGTTTTTTCAACTGATTTAAGACAATTTTGCACCGCTGAATCCGAAAATGACATCTGTTTCTCTCAGTCAGGTGCTAAGTAAAAACCTGTACTTACTTAGTACTGTGCATGTACTTACCTTTATATAAAGGTAAGTACATGTAAATTGAATGTTACATCATCATTGTTCAAAATTCAGAGAATTTCAAGACATAAAAAAGAATTTTGCATCATATAAAGCAACTCACCCTTGGCCAGGGGATCCTGGGTTCGATCCCAGCCCCCGACCAACAGTGATCTGTGTGGAGTTTGCATGTTCTCCCCGTGTCTGCATGGATTTACTCCAGGATTTCTCCGGTTTCCTCCCACATGCCAAAAACATGCAAGTTAGGTTAATTGGCATCAAACTGGGATTCTAAATTGTCCTTAGGTATGACTGTGAGAGTGAATGGTTGTCTGTCTCTCTGTGTTGGCCCTGCGATGGACTGGCGATCTGTCCAGGGTGTACCCTGCCTCTCGCCCAAAAGATGCTGGGATAGGCTCCAGCACCCCCGTGACCTGAAAACAATTAAGCGGAAGAAGATGGATGGATGGATGGATGGATAAAGCAAAAATACCTGTACATGTAAACAAAAACGTATAAAACAACATGTGGCAATAATTCAAAAAGTTGACCTGAGTGAGCAAAACCAATGTCATTTTTGGATTCAACATATTAAAATTGTCCTAAATCAGCTAAAAAAAAAAACTTAGACAATAAATTTGGTGTTGACCAGTGTAATCAGTTTTCTGGAATTACCTAATTATTCAAACTGTCATGTAAACAAAGTAATCCGATTACCTTTATCAGTTAAAAGGCCATTATCGGTTAATGAGAGAACAGATCAACACACCTAGTTTATTTGCCCAATAAACAGTTTACTTGGTGCATGTAAACACCATAAGCCGTTTATTACCTTTATCGGTTTACTCCAGTAATCAGTTTACTTGTGACCATGTAAACAGGATTAGTGACAGATGGTTTAGTGTTATGAACTCTGAACATGTTTTAGTGCCTGCAAACCTTTAGTAAATCAGGCCATGAGAATATGTCCTTCACTGTAGCCATTTGCCCTGTCTTGTTGTTTTAATATGATTCCCTGGTGGATCACATATACTGTATGGAGGATCTTACCATGCTCTATCTTACAGCCACGTTTTATGAAATTTGGCTGTGTTTCTTGGCCTGCTAAACTAACAAGTTTACAACTGTAAACTGTTGTAAGCTTGCAAGTAAATACTACTTTGGATTTTGGATCAGATTTTTAATCACCTGGAAAATATCATTTGGTTGAGAATCTCAATTCTCAATTCTCAATTGGTGAAATTAAAAAAAAAATAATAAAATAAAATAAAAACTCTGGGATATGCAGAAATGGATGGTGTTGGGACTTTTTTTTTTGTTAGTTTGTTTCTTTTAGGATAAGAACTGACACATTAAATTTTGTAAATTATTCCACGACTCACTCTTCAAATAAACAATGTATTAGCATAATGGATTACCTTTTAGTGGTGCCAATCCTTTAAATGATCAAGTTTATTTAAAATAAATGTTAATCATCCCTACACAGAGAGAGTTAATGGTTAAAACAAGACACATTCAAGATACACATACAGGTATATCTCAATAAATAAGAATGTCATTGAAAAGCTGATTTATTTCAGTAATTCAGTTCAATAAATTAAACTCATATAGATTCATTACAGACAGAGTGATATTTCAAGTGTTTGTTTATTTTCATTTTTATGATTATGGCTTATAGCTTATGAAAACCTCAAATTCAGTGTCTCAAAAATTTGAATATTACATAAAATTAATTTAAAAAATTTGTTTTTTAATGGAAATGTTGGTTGACTGAAAAGTATGTCCATGTATGCATTCAATACTAAGCCAACGCTGGATCCAGGAGTTTTAGCTAACTATAGACCAATCTCTAATCTCCCTTTCATTTCAAAAATCTTAGAAAGAGTTGTTGCTACACAATTATTTGACCACTTGCAGGGAAATGGTTTATTTGAGGTGTTTCAATCTGGGTTTAGAATCCATCATAGTACTGAAACAGCCTTAGTGAAGGTCACTAATGACCTCCTTATCGCATCTGATGATGGACTTGTTTCTGTACTTGTCCTTTTAGACCTTAGTGCAGCTTTTGGTACTATTGATCATAATATTCTACTTGATAGATTAGAACACTATGTTGGACTTAATGGAACTTCGTTGCAGTGGTTTAGATCTTATTTATCTGATAGGTTCCAGTTTGTTCATGTCAATAATGAGTTTTGTTTTTTCAACTCAAAGCTCAGTCATGCAGTTCCACAGGGATCTGTGCTAGGCCCTGCTCTTTTTAGTTTATATATGCTTCCGCTAGGCAACATTATTATAAAGCACTGTATACATTTTCATCGTCGTGCAGATGACACACAATTATACCTGTCAGTGGACCCAGATGATAGCAATCAATTAGTCAAGTTAGAAGCCTGTCTTAAGGAAATCAAAGCTTGGATGACTTGTAATTTCCTAAGACTGAAGTCATTCTTGTTGGTCCAAAAAACCTTAGCAATACCTTTCCAAATCAAACTTTTAGTTTGGATGCAGTTACTCTTTCTCTTAATAGCTCTGTGAGGAACCTTGGAGTTATTTTTGATCAAAGATCTGTTTTTCAATTCACATATTAAATTTGCTACTAAGACTGCCTTCTATCATTTGCGTAATAGAATCAGAATCAGAATCAGATTTATTGCCATTGTTCATGTAGTACACAAACTAGGAATTTGTCTCGGTGCAATGCTGCAACATTAAACATGATAAAATAAAAGAAATAAAAAACTATACATGCAATAAAGTGTAGAATAAGAATGAGTAATACTAGTCAAAGCAGTTTTTAAATATATTAGCGAGCAGCAGATATTGTGGAGTACCACATAGTGCAGTCGGTAATGCAAAAAGAAAACAGTAATGATTGACATGAGTCTGGTTGAGCTGCTGTATATAGTGCACGAGAGTCAATAAGTCACTTAGTGTTCAGCAGTCTGATGGCAGAGGGGAATAAGCTGTTCATGTGACGGGAGGTTTTAGTCTGAATGGACCGAAGTCTTCTACCTGAGGGGAGGGGGGCAAACAGTACGTGACCAGGGTGTGAAGGATCGGCTATGATCCGGCCAGCACGCCTCTGGGTCCTGGAGATGTACAGGTCCTGGAGAGATGGGAGCTTGCAGCCGATCACCTTCACAGCAGCGCGCATGACGCGCTGCAGCCTTAGTCTGTCCCTGGCAGTGGCTCCTGTGTACCACACGGTTATGGAGGTGGTGAGGATGGACTCGATGATGGCTGTGTAGAACTGCACTAACATCTTGGTGGGTAGCTTGAGCTTCCTCAGCTGCCACAGGAAGAACATCCTCTGCTGGGCCTTTTTGATGAGGGAGCTGATGGTCGGCTCCCACTTGAGGTCCCGGGTGATGGTGGTGCCCAGGAAACGGAAGGAATCTGCAGTGGTGATGGGAGAGCCTGTGAGGGTGAGGGGGGGCAGAGGGGTTGTGACTTTCCTGAAGACCACAATCATCTCCACCGTCTTCAGAGCGTTCAGCTGCAGGTTGTTGTGGCTGCACCAGGACACCAGCTGGGCCACCTCTCTCCTGTAGACGGACTCGTCACCATTGGAGATGAGCCCGATGAGGGTGGTGTCGTCTGCAAACTTGATCAGCTTGACAGACTGGTGGCTGGAGGTGCAGGAGTTGGTATAAAGGGAGAAGAGTAGGGGGGAAAGTACACAGCCCTGGGGTGATCCGGTGCTGATGCTAACAGAGTCTGAGACAGTCTTTCCCAGCCGCACATGCTGCCTCCGGTCCGTCAGGAAGTCGGTGATCCACCTGCAGAGGGAGTCAGGCACGTTGAGCAGGGACAGCTTGTCCTGGAGCAGAGCGGGGCGGATGGTGTTGAATGCAGAGCTGAAGTCCACAAACAGGATCCTGGCGTAGGTTCCCGGGGAGTCCAGGTGCTGCAGGATGGAGTGGAGGGCCAGGTTGACTGCGTCGTCCACAGACCTGTTGGCTCGGTAGGCAAACTGCAGCGGGTCCAGGAGGGGAGTGGTGATGGACTTGAGGTGCGGCAGGACCAGGCGCTCAAAGGACTTCATGACTACAGAGGTGAGCGCTACAGGTCTGTAGTCGTTAAGTCCAGTGATCCGTGGCTTCTTGGGGACAGGGATGATGGTGGAGGATTTGAGGCAGGTCGGCACGTGGCATAGCTTAAGGGAGGTGTTAAAAATGTCTGTGAAGACAGGAGTCAGCTCTTTCGCACAGTGTCTCAGGGTGGAGGGAGACACGCCGTCCGGACCGGGGGCCTTGCGCGGGTTCAGTCTGGAGAACTGTCTGTGCACATCCTGCTCACTGATGACAAGGGCAGGGGGGGAGGAGGGGGGGGCCGCCTTTGATGAAGTAGGGACCGTGGAGGCAGTGGAGCTGGGGGGGAGGGGGGGAGATGGACACAGCTGACGAGGTGTCAAAACGGGCATAATGTTGGGACAGTCTTTGACAAAGGGCTTTGTCATCCTGACCTTTAGAAGCCTGAGGCCGATAGTTGGTGATTTGCCTCAGTCCTCTCCACACAGAAGCAGAGTCATTAGCAGTGAACTGCTGCTGGAGTCTCTCAGAGTACACAGATTTAGCTCTCCTCAGCTCTCTGTTAAACCGATATTTGACCTCCCTGTAGCAGTCCCTGTCTCCACTTTTCAACGCTGCTTCCTTCTCCTTCCTGATCTGTCTGAGCTTAGCAGTGAACCAGGGCTTATCATTAGAGTACCTCACCCTGGTGCACGATGGAAGAATGCTCTCCTCACACAAGTGGATATATGAGTTCACAGCGTCCGTGTACTCATCCAGATCATGCGTGGCTCCTTTAAACATGCCCCAGTCAGTTATTTCCATGCACGTGCTCAGCTTCTCTCCAGCTTCACTGGTCCATTTCTTCGTAGTGCTCACAACAGGTTTAGTGAGCTTATATTGCCAAGATTAGGAGCATCTTGTCTCAGAGTGATGATGAGAAACTGATCCACACTTTTGTTAGCTCCAGATTAGATTATTGTAACTCTTTATTATCAGGTTGTCCTAAAACATCTTTAAAAAGTCTTCAGTTGATCCAAAATGCTGCAGCAAGAGTTTTAACAGGTGCTAGAAAGAGAGATCATATCTCTCCGGTTCTGGCCTCTCTTCATTGGCTTCCCATAGAGTTTAGAATTGAGCTTAAAATCCTTCTTCTCACTTTCAAAGCTCTAAACAATCAGGCCCCTTTTTATTTAAAAGATCTGATACTACCCTATTATCCTAACAGAGCACTACGCTCCCAGAATGCTGGATTACTTGTAATACCTAGAATCTCCAAAAGTACAATGGGAGGCAGAGCCTTCAGTTATCAAGCTTTTCTCCTGTGGAACCAGCTGCCAATCTGGTTTCGGGAGTCAGACTCGATCTCTGTTTTTAAGAATAGGGTTAAAACCTTCCTTTTTGATATAGCCTACAATTAGGGAGGGATCATGTGTCTCTGAACCCTCCCTTAGTTATGCTGCTAATAGGTTTAGACAGCCAGGGGACCTCCAATAATGCACTGGGCTTCACTCCTTTCTTCACTCTCAATGATTTTTTTTTTTTTTTTTTTTTTTTTTTGCTGGTCATTAACATCTGTTTGTTCTCTCCCACAGATTGAGTCCCCATTGTGCTGTTTGCTCTCTACATGTCTGTTCTTTTCATCTTCTCTATCCCCTCATCCCCCCAGCCAGTCGCAGCAGATGACTGCCCCTCCCTGAGCCTGGTTCTGCTGGAGGTTTCTTCCTGTTAAAAGGGAGTTTTTCCTCTTCACCGTTGCCAAGCACTTGCACACTGGGGATTGCCTTATGGCTGGGATCTTTCTGCAATTGTGGGGGTTGTAAGTAAGTTGTAAGTTTAAAGTGCTATTAGATTAGATAAGATTAGATTCAACTTTATTGTCATTACACATGTATGAATACAAGGTAACGAAACACAGTTTAGCATCCAATCAGAAGTGCAAAGGACAGCAGTGCAGTATATATGGTAATTAACAGTATGTGCAATTTAAGCAAATATATGCAAATATATGCAGCAGTGCAGAAAGTTAAGAGTACTGTTATGTGCAAATAATGTACAATAAGTTAGATGGGCAGTTATGTACAGGTGAGGATGGTAAGAGATGACGGTAAGAGAGTCAGCGGGGAACTAAGTTCAATAACGTGACAGCTGTTGGAAAAAAAACTGTTCCTAAACCTGCTGGTTCTAGTCCGAAGGCTTCTGAAACGCCTTCTGGAGGGGAGAAGCTGGAACAGTCCATGAGCAGAATGGTTGGAGTCCCTAAGAATGCTGCGTGCCCGGCGCAGACATCTTTTCCTGTAGACGTCCTCTATAACTGGAAGTGGAGTCCCTGTGATGCGTTGGGCGGTTTTCACCACCCGCTGCAGCGCCTTACGGTCAGCGACAGAGCAGCTCCTATACCAGACTGTGACACAGTTGGTCAGGGTACTCTCTATCACGCAGCGGTAGAAGTTGCCCAGGATGTCAGTTGACAGATGGTTCTTCTTCAGTGTCCTCAAGAAGAAGAGGCGCTGATGGGCCTTCTTGATCAGGCTGGTGGTGTTAACTGACCGGGACAGGTCCTCCGAGATGTGGGTCCCCAGGAATTTGAAGCTGGGGACACGTTCAACAGCTATGCCATTGATATGGATGGGGTCATGTGTCTCTCCCCTCTCCTTCCTGTAGTCCACTATGAGCTCCTTGGTTTTGCTGGTGTTAAGGAGCAGGTTATTGTCAGCGCACTAAGTAGCCAAGTGCTCAACCTCTGCCCTGTAATCTGACTCATCGTTGTCCCTGATGAGTCCGATCACCGTGGTGTCATCTGCGAACTTTATGATGGAATTGGATCCATACATAGGCCTGCAGTCATGGGTGAAGAGGGAGTAGAGGAATGGGCTGAGCACACAGCCCTGTGGTACACCAGTGTTGAGTGTGATGACGGAAGAACGGTTGGGGGCTGACCTAACATGCTGGGGTCTGTTGGTCAGAAAATCCATGATCCAGTTGCAGGTGGAGGTACTGATTCCCAGGTCCCCAAGTTTAGTGAGCAACTTGGAGGAGATAACTGTGTTGAATGCTGAGCTGAAGTCAACAAACAGCATTCTTGCGTAGGTGTTCTTGTCATCCAGGTGTGAGAGTACATAGTGCAGCGCTGTAGAAACCACATCCTCTGTACTCCTGTTGCTCCGGTAGGCAAACTGGTGAGGGTCCAGTGTAGGGGGCAGGCATTTTTTGAGCTGTGCCAAGACCAGTTGCTCAAAGCACTTCATGACTATGGGTGTCAGTGCCACAGGGCGATAGTCATTTAGGCACGATGGTGTTGAATGTTTCGGCACTGGTACTGTTGAAGTGGTCTTGAAGCACGCTGGTACCACGGCCTGGGCCAGGTACAGGTTGAAGATGTCTGTGAAGACCCCTGCCAGCTGCTCAGCGCATGCCCTCAGCACACGCCCAGGAATGCCGTCAGGGCCAGCAGCCTTACATACGTTGACATGACTCAGTGCGTTACGGATGTCGGTGTGGGTGAGTGTGAGGTGGTGGAGGTTGTCAGAGGGTGGGAAATTGATGTTCTTTTCGTTATTGTCCTTGTCAAAACGAGCATAGAAGTCATTTAGCTCATTGAGAAAGGTCAATGACTTGGGAGATGACTGTTGTTGTGAAATGGCGCTACATAAATAAAATTGAACTGAATTGAATTAATTCATGCAAAAGGAGCCTCAACCAAGTACTGAGTGTGTACATGGACATATTTTTAAGTCAGCCAACATTTCTACTAAAAATCTATTTTTTTGATAAATTTTCTGTAATATTCAAATTTTTTGAGAAACTGAATTTTGGGTTTTCATGAACTATAAGCCATAACCATCAAAATTAAAAGAAATGTGTGTAATGAAGCTATATAATGAGTTTCATTTTTTGAAGCGAATTACTGAAATAAATCAACTTTTTGATGACATTCTAATTTATTTAGCTGCACCTGCGTATACAACATTTTTGTCATTTTTAAAGTAATTAGATTCTGTGTAACACAAAACTTTCCAGTCATGCATTATATCTGTGTGCACATTTGTAAAATTTAACTGAAATCTCAACATTTAAATGAATGTCACTATGGCTTTGATCCATCGATGCAGTGACTGCGTCACAAAATCTATTTTAAGTGTGTTTTTCAAAATTTCAAACACATATTTAGTGCTGACATAGCTTTCAGAAGGACATTTTCGTGGGTGGGGGGAGATGTGCATATATAGATACCTTTGTGGTTACCTATGTGTTTCCATGTTCACAAGTTTTTGTACGGCACTGAGACCTACAAAACAGAGTCCTTCCTGTGTTTGAAGAAGTTTCACAAAAATGACAGCTACATCACAGTCTGACCACAAACCTCTTTATTGATACTGTTCATCTGTCCATACTTTCAAGAGTCTCTATTTTCATGTGTATGTGTTTTAGAGAAAAAAATAGATGGAATAATACTGCAGTTCAGTGTTTCCTCTGGCTTAAAGACCTTGGTGCGGTGGCAACATATTTTTCCACAGGGGGAGGGGGGGCAGTAAACATACCGGAATATGTTAATTTCATACTATTTATTTCTTTTTAAAATTTTACACACTGACGTTGCATATGGAACTTACCATTTGAAGTATTGTACAACCGAGGCTTGAATATTGGGCCAGTTGGGGTCCCACCCAGACATCCTGTGTTTAGACTTTTTAGTGGTGTTATCCTTCTCTCCTTCCTCTGCCTGAACACTTCCCTCTCCTTGGCTCCTCTCTTCTGTCTCATCTTGCCCTCTCTGAGCTCTGTCTAATTCAGGTTCTCTCTCTGTCTATGGTGGTATACAAACAGGTTAGAAAATATCAAGTGTCACATTTTGTCCTGTAGGATTTTTTTTTGTCATGGTTTACATAAATAACAAAAATATGTGTATTTTTATTCGAGTGTTTCTTTTTTCCATTGAGAGAGTAGGGAAGGGAAAGAAACATTCATAATAGTAATGTACTCATGCATACTTAAATTATATGATTAGGTGGGTATAGTAACCAGAAATTCTACTCATGTAAAAGCAGTGCTTTGAAATTAATAATTAAAAGAAGATAACCAAAAATTTCGAGTTAAGGGTACAAAGAGCGCCCACTTAAAAACTTGAGTAATGACTTCAGTCTTGAAGGTTTGAGGTTTTTCTCAAAAATTTATAACAATTTTCTTATAGTTTTCTACTTTTCTCTGTAAATCTATCTAAACTTGAAACCATGTTCCTCAAATTTGTAATTTCCTCTTGTAAAATTGACTTTTCTTGTACATTTGAAACTTTATTATACATTTGTTGATTATTTTATGACTAATTTTTGTCTGTTTTTAAAAATAAAATTCCTGGGTTGTTTTTTTTTTGATAAATTTGAAACAGACTGTGGTATTTTTTTTTTACTTTTTCCTTATAACAATTTACATTTTGACCATAATTTTGCAGTCAAAACAGAACAATAATTTAACTCTGATTACAAAGAAAAATATTAATAAAATTGTATTTAATGAAATAAATTAACTTAAATGACCAAAGATGCAGTTATTTCTGTTAAAATAGTTCTTTTTATTTATAGGGGTTTTTTGGGGGTTTTTTTTTTTTGGTTTTTTTTTAGAAATCTCCTCACTACCCAGACAGCAGGAAAAACCTCCCTTATTTTGACATCAAATGTTGGCACGTTTAGTTTGTCTGAAGGCTGCTGACAGATTAAAGTCACTGGTTTCATGAATTTCAATCATCTTAACCTGCCAGGTACATAATAGGGAACTGTAGCGGACTCTAAAGACATAATTCACCACAATATGTGTTCATGTACAGAATGATCTGTTTAGGCAGTTGTAGTTGTGCTCTCAGACTTTCTCATCAGGCACCTCTCTAGGCAGCCGCTGAAGGACCTCAGTTTAGAGGGAAAAGAGAGCTAGCGTTTTCAGCTGTTGCTTTTTGTCACTGCCGCTGGAGAATAAAAATGGCACGCCTGCTCATGCGAGAAAAGAGAGAAGAGAAAGAGTCTCTTCATTCCTGCAGTTCCTACAGAACATAACTTAATACTGTAGTGGCTGGTGAAATATATCCTCAGCAATTCATCAGTCCCCCTTGCCTTTCCCTTCATATGAAGCCGGCTGCATATGAATTCTAACCACATCTCTTAGCTAAGCAACTCTTCCATTATTGCTCCCGTTTCCAGCGGGTTAAAACCATGATAAACGCCAGTGCTTACATACTTATGATTTTTTCCCCGTTTAAAGGACTTTAATAATCTCATGTCTGTCGGACAGTCGCGCTTAACGAGACACTGCCTGCTGACTGACTGGAAAACTCATGTGAGTGGGGCACTTCTAAACCCTGCGTTGATGGCAGCCACGTTGTTCGTGTGCACACTTGCGGAAAATCATTGCTTCATATAGTTTTCTTAATAAATTCATATCTCTTTGGCGCGGCGGTAAAATTTCTGGTGAAGCGGCCCACCACTGAGAAATGTTACCAGAGGAAACCCTGCACTTATACTACTCTGACTCCCCTCTCTTCACTACTTGCCAGTGAAGTTTTGCATAAATTTTGATGATTTTCCTTTCTCTGAGTCGCATCAAAGTGTTACTGACCCCCTCCATGGAAGAAAACTCAAGGATCATTCTTGATCCAAGAATGATCCTTGATCCAAGATGGCACCCACAGTGGTCACCATGGTGCTTCGCTGCGCTTTTTTTTGTTTGTTTTTGTTCGTCAATTGTGTGTCTGCCTGCTCTTACACCCGTGAAGAGCAAATATCAGGACTTTCACCCCCACGGACCTACTCCCAGTTTTGTTGGCTCCTGCCGCTGATCTGGTTCACTTTTTAGCCCAAAAAGTGAGACGGCGAAAGAGAGGAAGACGAGCGGGCGCCCTCGTGCGGCTTCGCAGGAGAGGCACGCGCACGCCTTTGCCTGGGATCTTTCTGTCCAATGTCAATTCTCTTCATAACAAGGTAGATGAACTGAGACTGCTGATGCGATTTAAGGACCTCTCCACCTCGTGTGCCCTCTGCTTCACTGAGACCTGGCTCAAGGAAAAGACACCTGACAGCGCGCTCCTCCTCGAGGGATTTCAGCTGTTTCGTGCAGACCGCGACATGGGGCTCTCCGGCAAGACCACAGGCGGAGGAGTCCTGCTTCTACATCAACAGCAGCTGGTGCTCCAATGTAACTGTGATCTCCCAACACTGTTCTCCCGCTCTGGAATATTTATTCATCAACTGCAAGCCATTTTATTCCCCGCGTGAGTTTGCTTCATTCATCCTGGCCGCTGTTTACGTCCCGCCTGACGCGGATGTGCGCGAGGCTCAGCGCGCGCTCGCGGATCACATTCAGCAAGCGGAGCGGACTTTCCCGGACTCTCTGGTTATTGTGGTTGGCGACTTTAACCAGAGCAACTTGAGCCACGAACTCCCCCAGTACAAACAGTTTATTAAATGCCCCACCAGAGGAGAGAACACACTGGATCACTGTTACACTACAGTTAAGGACGCGTATCGCGCTGTTCCCCGCGCTGCGCTCGGACTATCTGATCACGTGATGGTCCACCTGATTCCCACATACAGACAGAGACTGAAGCTCACAAAACCTGGCGTGAGCACTACGAGGAAATGGACCAGTGAAGCTGTGGAGGAGCTGAGCACGTGCTTGGAAATAACTGACTGGGACATGTTTAAAGGAGCCACGAATGATCTGGATGAGTACACGGACACTGTGAACTCATATATCCACTTTTGTGAGGAGAGCATTCTTCCATCGCGCACCAGGGTGAGTTACTCCAACGACAAGCCCTGGTTCACAGCTAAGCTCAGACAGATCAGGAAGGAGAAGGAAGCAGCGTTGAAAAGTGGAGACCGGGACTGCTACAGGGAGGTCAAATACTGGTTTAGCAGAGAGCTGAGGAGAGCTAAATCTGTGTATTCTGAGAGACTCCAGCAAGAGTTCACTGCTAACGACTCTGCTTCTGTGTGGAGAGGACTGAGGCAAATCACCAACTATCGGCCTCAGGCTTCTAAGGGACAGGATGACAAAGCCCTTTGTCAAAGACTGTCCCAACACTATGCCCGTTTTGACACCTCGTCAGCTGTGTCCAACTCCCCCCCTCCCCCCAGCACCACTGCCTCCATGGTCCCCACTTCATCAAAGGCGGCCCCCCACTCCTCCCCCCCGTCCTTGCCACCAGTGAGCAGGACGTGCACAGACAGTTCTCCAGACTGAACCTGCGCAAGGCCCCCGGTCCGGACGGCGTGTCTCCCTCCACCCTGAGACACTGTGCGGAAGAGCTGACTCCTGTCTTCACAGACATTTTTAACACTTCCCTGAAGTCATGCCACGTGCCGGCCTGCCTCAAAACCTCTACCATCGTCCCTGTCCCCAAGAAGCCACGGATCACTGGACTTAACGGCTACAGACCTGTAGCGCTCACCTCTGTAGTCATGAAGTCCTTTGAGCGCCTGGTCCTGCCCCACCTCAAGACCATCACCACTCCCCTCCTGGACCCGCTGCAGTTTGCCTACAGAGCCAACAGGTCTGTGGACGACACAGTCAGCCTGGCCCTCCACTCCATCCTGCAGCACCTGGACTCCCCGGGAACCTACGTCAGGATCCTGTTTGTGGACTTCAGCTCTGCATTCAATACCATCCGCCCCGCTCTGCCCCAGGACAAGCTGTCCCTGCTCAACGTGCCTGACTCCCTCTGCCGGTGGATCACCGACTTCCTGACGGACCGGAGGCAGCATGTGCGGCTGGGAAAGACTGTCTCAGACTCTGTTAGCATCAGCACCGGATCACCCCAGAGCTGTGTACTTTCCCCTCTACTCTTCTCCCTGTACACCAACTCCTGCACCTCCAACCACCAGTCTGTCAAGCTGATCAAGTTTGCGGACAACACCACCCTCATCGGGCTCATCTCCAACGGCGACGAGTCCGTCTACAGGAGAGAGGTGGCCCAGCTGGCGTCCTGGTGCAGCCACAACAACCTGCAGCTGAACGCTTTGAAGACAGTGGAGGTGATCGTGGACTTCAGAAAAGTCACAGCCCCTCTGCCCCCCCTTACCCTCACAGACTCTCCCATCACCACTGCGGATTCCTTCCGCTTCCTGGGCACCACCATCACCCGGGACCTCAAGTGGGAGCCGACCATCAGCTCCTTCATCAAAAAGGCCCAGCAGAGGATGTTCTTCCTGCAGCAGCTGAGGAAGCTCAAGCTACCCACCAAGATGTTGGTGCAGTTCTACACGGCCATCATCGAGTCCATCCTCACCACCTCCATCACCGTGTGGTACGCAGGAGCCACTGCCCAGGACAGACTAAGACTGCAGGGCATTGTGCGCGCTGCTGAGAAGGTGATCGACTACAAGCTCCCATCCCTCCAGGACCTGTACATCTCCAGGACCCGGAGGCGTGCAGGTCAGATCATAGCCGACCCTTCACACCCTGGACACTCACTGTTTGCCCCCCTCCCCTCAGGCAGAAGACTTCGGACCATTCAGACTAAAACCTCCCGCCACATGAACAGCTTCTTCCCCTCTGCCATCAGACTGCTGAACACTAAGTGACTTATTAGACTCTCGTGCACTACGTACAGCAGCTCAACCGGACTCATGACAATTATCACTGTTTTCTTTTTGCAATACCGACTGCACTATGTGGAACTCCATAATATCTGCTGCTTGTTAATATATTTAAAAATTGCATAGATTAGTATTACTTATTCATATTCTACCTTTTATTGCATGCATAGTTTTTTATTTTTATCTTTAGTGCTACTCCATGTTTAATGTTGCAGCATTGCACCGAGACAAATTCCTAGTTTGTGTACTACATGAACAATGGCAATAAATCTCATTCTGATTCTGATTCTGATTCATTCAAGGAAGATTTTTGGTAAATCTGGGATCTTGGCCCATAAGTGAAAGTGACAGAGCCCCTAAACTGGGCATCTTTACAGATAGATTGGCTTCATCATAAGCATCTTTGTACCTCATCCTAAAACCCATTTTGTCACAAAGGTTTCATGAATGACTGTTATGTGGGAGTATTTGCTTTTCAAACTGAATGAAGATGAAATGAGTTTAGAGATGTAGTTTTGGATATTTAGAACAAAATGCTATGGGTACTTTGGTTACCAACACCTTCTTGCCTGTCTAGACCAGTGTTTTCCAGTCAGAGTGCCCTGGTATTTTCAGGTTTCTTTGGGAAATTATCTAATTTCACTTCTTAATTGGTCCAAAAAATGCAAATATTTTTCCATTGTTGTGCATGGGTGCCTAGAGAACCCATGCACAACAATAGCAAATTATTTGCAATTTTTGGACCAATTAACAAGTAGGAATAAATTTCCCACAGTAACCTGAACATACCAGGGCACCCTGACTGGAAAACACTGTTCTAGACGATTGAAGTCTAGATAGTGATGGTGGTGGTGATTGTGATGTAGATGGGACTTGGATGAAGCTCTCTGGATGTTGGCGATGAAATGAAACAACAGAAAAGTTTAAATAAGAAAAGAGCAATGTAATGATTGATTCATGAAAGGACTACTGGATCATGGTCATGATGTAAGAGTTGAGATTGGCAATGAGTTTTAGGGTAAAAAATTTCTCAGGACAAGAACCCCCAATTTAATTATAGAAACGGATGGTTTGTGTTGCCCCTCATGGATCGTCACCTTATTGTGGTGGGGGGGTTTGCGTGTCCTAGTGATCCCAGGAGCTATGTTGTCCAGGGCAATTTGCCTGTGGTAGGGTCACCCAAGACAAACTGGTCCTGGGTGAAGGGCCAGACTAAGAACGATCCAACAGACTCTCATGATGAATGCTCAAACAAGGATTCAGTGTACCCCGCCTGGTATGGGGTTACCGGGGCCCCACCCTGGAGCCAGGCCTGGGGAAGGGGCTCGATGGCTAGCATCTGGTGGCCGGGTTTCCACCCATGGGACCCGGCCGGGCTCAGCCCAAAGGAGTTACATGGGTCCGCCCTCCAGTGAGCTCACTACTTGCAGGAGGGACCATGGGGGTCCGGTGCTATGTGAATCAGGTGGCGGTCAAAGGAGGAGACCTTGGCGGTCTGATCCCAAGCTTCCTAAACTGGCTTTTGGGATGTGGAACGTCACCTCTCTGGTGGGGAAGGAGCCTGAGCTGGTGCATGAGGCTGAGAGATATCGGCTAGATATAGTCAGCCTCACCTCAGCACACAGCTCCGGTTCCGGAACCAGTCTCCTGGAGAGGGGCTAGAGCTTGGCCTACTCTGGAGTTTCCCCGGGCAAGAGGCCACGAGCAGGGGTGGGTATTCTTGCGTCCCCCCACCTTGCAGACTCTATATTGGAGTTTCCCCAGTGGACGAAAGGGACGTTTCCCTGCACCTTTGGGTTGGGAAACAGGTCCTGACCATCATTTGTGCCTATGCACCAAATGATGTTTCAGAGTACCCACCCTTTTTGGAGTCTCTGACTGGGGTGCTGGAGAGTGCTCCTCTTGGACACTCCATTGTCCTACTGGGGGACTTTAGTGTGCTCGTGGGCAACAACAGTGAAACCTGGAAGGGGGGTGATTGGGAGGAACGGTCTGCTCGATCTGAACCCGAGTGGTGTCCAGTTATTGGACTTCTGTGCCAACCACAGTTTGTCCATAACGAACACCATGTTCAAGCATAAGGGTGTCCATATGTGCGCCTGATACCAGGACACCCTAGGTCACAGGTGGATGATTGATTTTGTTATCGTGTCATCAAACCTACGACCGTATGTCTTGGACACTTGGGTAAAGAGAGGTGCAGAGCTGTCAACTGATCACCACCTGGTGGTGAGTTGGATCTGATGGCATGGGAGGATGCCATTCAGACGTGGTAGATCCAAACATATTGTGAGGGTGTGCTATGAATGTCTAGCTGAGGCCCCTCAGGAGGTCTTCAACTCCCACCTCCGGAAGAACTTCAACCACATTCTGAGGGAGTCTGGAGACATGGAGTCTGAATGGGCCATGTTCTCCATCTCCATTGTTGAAGCGGCTGCACAGAGCTGTGGCCGCAAGGTCGTCGGGGCATCTTGTGATGGCAACCCCCGAACCAAGTGGTGGACACCAGTGTTGAGGGGGCCATTAAGCTGAAGAAGGAGTCGTATCAAGCTTGGTTGGCTTGTGGAACTCCTGAAGCAGCTGAGGTGTACCGGCAGGCCAAGCGGAGTGCAGCTCGGGTGGTTGCTGAAGCAAAAACTCGAGTATGGGAAGAGTTCGGTGAGGCCATGGAACAAGACTTTCGGTCGGCCTCGAAGAGATTCTGGCAAACTGTCCGGCGGCTCAGGAGGGGGAAGCGGCTCCCTGTCCACACTGTGTATGGTGCGGATGGGGCACTGCTGACTTCGACTGGGGATATCGTCGGGCAGTGGAAGGAATACTTCAAGGATCTCCTCAATCCCACTGACACACTTTCCACAGAGGAAGCAGGGCTTGTGGACGAGGGGGACGACTCGCCTATCGCCAAGGTGGTTAAAAATCTCTTTGGTGGCCTGGGCCAGATTTCATATTTCCATTTTTTATCTACAACCACAATGTTGCTTCATTTGATTTTTGATGAAAGTGGTGTTCTACTGCTGTACTCATAAACTTTGTCCTCATTTTCCTCCATGAAGGTTATGATTGTAGTAAAAGCTTTCTAATCATACCAGTCTGATCTCATTGATTTTCTCAGTTCCAGACTCATGGCTGATTGTATAATTTTTATCTATTAAACCATGGTGACCTTCGGTCCTGATTTCAATTGTATCAATCATCTTCTATCAGACTGCACATTGCGTTACTGACTTGTCATTAAATTCCATTTTACACTGAGGAAACCAGCAGACAGACAGATAGACAAGGGTGATTCATCATCATCATAGCAGTCTGTTGGGGGCGACAATGACTGTTTCATTTAGGTCTGATCAGATTCCTCCACGCAGCTCTGTCCTTCGCCTTCCGCTGCCAGGAACTCCTGATCTTGTTAACCGGGGCGATGTCTGAGCCGGTATGAGTTGTTTTCTGACTGATCATTTCATGAAACTGCTTGCAAAGTATTTGAGTACCACTAGCTTTTGTTGAACTCGTGACACATTCCTAGCAGATAGAGGTATTATCAGTGGCAAGGACAGGCCAAGAAAAACTGACTCCAGTATCTGTTGACTGACCAGATGATAGGTTTGTTTTTCTCTGCTCTTTATGTAGTGCATGTCACAATGCACCGACTGGCAAAAGTCCACTATAGACCTTTGGGCAGATGTGCTTATCTGCCAGGATGTCCAGTCTCACCCCATGTAACTGGGAGTGGTCCACCACAGACCTGTGACAGATATTGTTTTTAGTTCTGCCAGGATGCCCAGTTTCACCCTCCATGCCCTCGGAAGGGCGGAGTTGCCGGTTGAGTCGCCAACGGCCCAACCCATGAGATAGGTAGTACCGTTTTTCATGGTTATCCAGTAGCAAGCAAACCAATGCCTGACCTGACAAAAAGACAAGGGCGACAAGGGTGATTAACAGTACATATTACTGCATTTGTTCTGAAAAAATTACTGCCTGGATCCCGTTATCACGCCAAACAATACAACATGCTTTATTTTCCATTTAAGGAAAACCACTTTGAGTTTTGGGGTGCTGGATATTTCAAAATTAACATAATAACCCACAGTTATTGAATGCGTGTATAAGAAAATAAACCAAAAATGTATTGCATGGCCACATACAGTATTGGTTTTTAGACAGTAATACAAGCGCACACACAAAATTGCAATGTTGCATGCAACAAAGATACAGTGGTGTGAAAAGTGTTTGCCCCCTTCCTGATTTCTCATTTTTTACCTCCACCAAAGGGGGAGGTTATGTGATCATCGGCGTTGGTTTGTCTGTCTGTCTGTTTTTGTCTGTTTGTCTGTTTGTTAACAAGATAACTCAAAAAGTTATGGACGGATTTTCATGAAATTTTCACAGATTGTCAGAAATGGGGTATCCTACAGATGATTAGATTTTGGTGGTGATCCGGATCACCGTCCACAAGAAAACCGCCATTACGCAAAATGCCATTTTCATGAATAACTACTAAACCACTAATCCTATCATTGTCAATCCAATTGCTTGTCATATGTTTTCATGGCCAAGGAATCTGAAGACTGTATGGGGGGAACTGTGGCGCTAAACCGCCATTACGGAAAATGCCATTTTCGTCAATAACTACTGAACCACTAATCCCATCATTGTGAATCCAATTGCTAGTCATATGTTTTCATGGTCAAGGAATCTGAAAACGTGCACACAAACACTGTATGGGGGGAACTGTGGCGCTTGGCGGAGGTCTGCGCTCTCCGAGTGCTTTTCTAGTTACCTCCGCCAAAGGGGGAGGTTATGTGATCATCGGCGTTGGTTTGTCTGTCTGTTTGTTTGTTTGTTTGTCTGTTTGTTAGCAAGATAACTCAAAAAGTTATGGACGGATTTTCATGAAATTTTCACAGATTGTGAGAAATGGGGTATCCTACAGATGATTAGATTTTGGTGGTGATCCGGATCACCGTCCACAAGAAAACTGCCATTACGCAAAATGCCATTTTCGTGAATAACTACTAAACCACTAATCCTATCATTGTCAATCCAATTGTTGTGAATCCAATTGCTAGTCATATGTTTTCATGGTCAAGGAATCTGAAAACGTACACACAAACACTGTATGGGGGGAACTGTGGCGCTAAACCGCCATTACGGAAAATGCCATTTTTGTCAATAACTACTGAACCACTAATCCTATCATTGTGAATCCAATTGCTTGTCATATGTTTTCACAGTCAAGGAATCTGAAAACGTACACACAAACACTGTATGGGGGGAACTGTGGCCGCCATTACGGAAAAGGCCATTTTCAAGAATAACTACTGAACCACTAATCCTATCATTGTCAATCCAATTGTTGTGAATCCAATTGCTAGTCATATGTTTTCATGGTCAAGGAATCTGAAAACGTACACACAAACACTGTATGGGGGGAACTGTGGCGCTAAACCGCCATTACGGAAAATGCCATTTTTGTCAATAACTACTGAACCACTAATCCTATCATTGTGAATCCAATTGCTTGTCATATGTTTTCATGGTCAAGGAATCTGAAAACGTACACACAAACACTGTATGGGGGGAACTGTGGCCGCCATTACGGAAAAGGCCATTTTCAAGAATAACTACTGAACCACTAATCCTATCATTGTCAATCCAATTGCTTGTCATATGTTTTCATGGTCAAGGAATCTGAAAACGTACACACAAACACTGTATGGGGGAACTGTGGCGCTAAACCGCCATTACGGAAAATGCCATTTTCGTCAATAACTACTGAACCACTAATCCTATCATTGTGAATCCAATTGCTTGTCATATGTTTTCATGGTCAAGGAATCTGAAAACGTACACACAAACACTGTATGGGGGGAACTGTGGCCGCCATTACGGAAAAGGCCATTTTCAAGAATAACTACGGTACTGAACCACTAATCCTATCATTGTCAATCTAATTGCTAGTCATGTGTTTTCATGGTCAAGGAATCTGAAAACGTACACACAAACACTGTATGGGGGAACTGTAGCGCTAAACCGCCATTACGGAAAATGCCATTTTCGTCAATAACTACTGAACCACTAATCCTATCATTGTGAATCAAATTGCTTGTCATATGTTTTCATGGTCAAGGAATCTGAAAACGTACACACAAACATTGTATGGGGGGAACTGTGGCGCTAAACCGCCATTACGGAAAATGCCATTTTTGTCATTAACTACTGAACCACTAATCCTATCATTGTGAATCCAATTGCTTGTCATATGTTTTCATGGTCAAGGAATCTGAAAACGTACACACAAACACTGTATGGGGGGAACTGTGGCCCCCATTACAGAAAAGGCCATTTTCAAGAATAACTACTGAACCACTAATCCTATCATTGTGAATCCAATTGCTTGTCATATGTTTTCATGGTCAAGGAATCTGAAAACGTACACACAAACACTGTATGGGGGGAACTGTGGCCGCCATTACGGAAAAGGCCATTTTCAAGAATAACTACGGTACTGAACCACTAATCCTATCATTGTCAATCCAATTGCTAGTCATATGTTTTCATGGTCAAGGAATCTGAAAACGTACACACAAACACTGTATGGGGGAACTGTAGCGCTAAACCGCCATTACGGAAAATGCCATTTTCGTCAATAACTACTGAACCACTAATCCTATCATTGTGCATCCAATTGCTTGTCATATGTTTTCATGGTCAAGAAATCTGAAAACGTACACACAAACATTGTATGGGGGGAACTGTGGCGCTAAACCGCCATTACGGAAAATGCCATTTTTGTCATTAACTACTGAACCACTAATCCTATCATTGTGAATCCAATTGCTTGTCATATGTTTTCATGGTCAAGGAATCTGAAAACGTACACACAAACACTGTATGGGGGGAACTGTGGCCCCCATTACAGAAAAGGCCATTTTCAAGAATAACTACTGAACCACTAATCCTATCATTGTCAATCCAATTGCTTGTCACATGTTGTCATGGTCAAGGAATCTGAAAACGTACACACAAACATTGTATGGGGGGAACTGTAGCGCTAAACCGCCATTACGGAAAATGCCATTTTCAAGAATAACTACTGAACCACTAATCCTATCATTGTGAATCCAATTGCTTGTCATATGTTTTCATGGTCAAGGAATCTGAAAACATACACACAAACACTGTATGGGGGGAACTGTGGCGCTAAACCACCATTACGGAAAATGCCATTTTCGTCAATAACTACTGAACCACTAATCCTATCATTGTGAATCCAATTGCTTGTCATATGTTTTCACAGTCAAGGAATCTGAAAACGTACACACAAACACTGTATGGGGGGGAACTGTGGCCGCCATTACGGAAAAGGCTATTTTCGTGAATAACTACTGAACCACTAATCCTATCATTGTCAATCCAATTGCTAGTCATATGTTTTCATGGTCAAGGAATCTGAAAATGTACACACAAACACTGTATGGGGGAACTGTAGCGCTAAACCGCCATTACGGAAAATGCCATTTTCGTCAATAACTACTGAACCACTAATCCTATCATTGTGAATCCAATTGCTTGTCATATGTTTTCATGGTCAAGGAATCTGAAAATGTACACACAAACACTGTATGGGGGGAACTGTAGTGCTAAACCGCCATTACGGAAAATGCCATTTTCGTCAATAACTACTGAACCACTAATCCTATCATTGGATAGGATCATTGGAGGAGAAGCTGGAAACGTGCATGGAAATATCTGACTGGGGCATGCTTAAAGGAGCCACGCATGATCTGGATGAGTACACGGACACTGTGAACTCATATATCCACTTTTGTGAAGAGAACATTCTTCCATCACGCACCAGGGTGAGTTACTCTAATGACAAACCCTGGTTCACAGCTAAGCTCAGACAGATCAGGAAGGAGAAGGAAGCAGCGCTGAAAAGTGGAGACAGGGACTGCTACAGGGAGGTTAAATACCGGTTTAACAGAGAGCTGAAGAGGGCTAAATCTCTATACTCAGAGAGACTCCAGCAGCAGTTCACTGCTAATGATTCGGCTTCCGTGTGGAGAGGACTGAGGCAAATCACCAACTATCGACCTAAGGCTCCTAAAGGTCAGGATGACAAAGCCCTTTGTCAGAGACTGTCCCAACACTATGCCCGTTTTGACACCTCGTCATCTGTGTCCAACTCCCCCCCTCCCTCCAGCTCCACAGCCTCCACATTCCCTACTTCATTTAAGGCACCCCCCCCTCCCCCCCTCCCCTTATCATCAGTGAGCAGGATGTGCTCAAACAGATCTCCAGACTGAACCCGCACAAGGCCCCCGGCCCAGACGGCGTGTCTCCCTCCACCCTGAGACTCTGTGCGAAACAGCTGGCTCCTGTATTCACAGACATTTTTAACACCTCCCTTAAGTTATGCCACGTGCCGTCCTGCCTCAAATCCTCCACCATCATCCCTGTCCCCAAGAAGCCACGGATCACTGGACTTAACGACTACAGACCTGTAGCGCTCACCTCTGTAGTCATGAAGTCCTTTGAGCGCCTGGTCCTGTCCCACCTCAAGTCCATCACCACCCCTCTCCTGGACCCGCTGCAGTTTGCCTACCGAGCCAACAGGTCTGTAGACGATGCAGTCAACCTGGCCCTCCACTCCATCCTGCAGCACCTGGACTCCCCGGGAACCTACGCCAGGATCCTGTTTGTGGACTTCAGCTCCGCATTCAACACCATCCGCCCCGCTCTGCTCCGGGACAAGCTGTCCCTGCTCAACGTGCCTGACTCCCTCTGCAGGTGGATCATCGACTTCCTGACGGACCGGAGGCAGCATGTGCGGCTGGGAAAGACTGTCTCAGACTATACTAGCATCAGCACCGGATCACCCCAGGGCTGTGTACTTTCCCCCCTACTCTTCTCCCTTTACACCAACTCCTGCACCTCCAGCCACCAGTCTGTCAAGTTGATCAAGTTTGCGGACGACACCACCCTCATCGGGCTCATCTCCAACGGCGACGAGTCCGCCTACAGGAGAGAGGTGGCCCAGCTGGCGTCCTGGTGCGACAATAACAACCTGCAGCTGAACGCTCTGAAGACAGTGGAGATGATTGTAGACTTCAGGAAAGTCACAACCCCTCTGCCCCCCCTCACCCTCTCAGGCTCTCCCATCACCACTGCTGATTCCTTCCGCTTCCTAGGCACTACCATCACCAGGGACCTCAAATGGGAGCTGACCATCAGCTCACTCATCAAAAAAGCCCAGCAGAGGATGTTCTTCCTGCGGCAGCTGAGGAAGCTCAAGCTACCCACCAAGATGTTAGTGCAGTTCTACACAGCCATCATCGAGTCCATCCTCACCACCTCCATAACCGTGTGGTACGCAGGAGCCACTGCCAGGGACAGACTAAGGCTGCAGCGCGTCGTGCGCACTGCTGAGAAGGTGATCGGCTGCAAGCTCCCATCTCTCCAGGATCTGTACATCTCCAGGACCCGGAGGCGTGCTGGCCGGATCATAGCCGATCCCTCACACCCTGGTCACGTACTGTTTGCCCCCCTCCCCTCTGGTAGAAGACTTCGGTCCATCCAGACTAAAACCTCCCGTCACATGAACAGCTTCTTCCCCTCTGCCATTAGACTGCTGAACACTAAGTGACTCTCGTGCACCATGTACAGCAGCTCAACCAGACTCATGTTAATCATCACTGTTTTCTTCCTGCATTACCGACTGCACTATATAGTTCTCCACAGTATCTGCTGCTGGCTAATATATATTTTAACTGTTGACCAGTATCACTTAATCTTATCCTACACTTTATTACATGTATAGTTTATTTCTCTTATCTTATCATGTTTAACGTTGCAGCACTGTACCGAGACAAATTCCTAGTTTGTGTACTACATGAACAATGGCAATAAACCTGATTCTGATTCTGATTCTGATTCTGATTGTGAATCCAATTGCTTGTCATATGTTTTCATGGTCAAGGAATCTGAAAAGGTACACACAAACACTGTATGAGGAGAACTGTGGCCCCCATTACGGAAAAGGCCATTTTCAAGAATAACTACTGAACCACTAATCCTATCATTGTCAATCCAATTGCTAGTCATATGTTTTCATGGTCAAGGAATCTGAAAACGTACACACAAACACTGTATGGGGGGAACTGTGGCCGCCATTACGGAAAATGCCATTTTCGTCAATAACTACTGAACCACTGCTTGTCATATGTTTTCATGGTCAAGGAATCTGAAGACTGTATGAGGGGAACTGTGGCGCTTGGCGGAGGTCTGCGCTCTCCGAGTGCTTTTCTAGTTTGTGTTTGTCACACTTAAATGTTTCCTCTTCTTCTTCTTTTAGATTTGATTGGTGGTTGGCAACCAGCATACAGGTCCATTACCTCCACATACTTCTCTCTATATCACCACTCTGTACTCTTCTTCTTCTTACAGATTTGATTGGCAGTTGGCAACCAGCTTACAGATGCATTACCGCCACGTACTTCACTCTATATCGTCACTCTATCTGGTCAGGAGCAATTCTCTTCACTCTATGATCACTCTATACTCTATATCACTGTATATATCACTTAATTTTTTTTTATTTTTTTTTGTATACTATATTGATCCCCAGAGGGGAAATTGAGGGCAACCACCTGAATGGATGCCCTCAATGGATTAAATGTTTCTTCTTCTTCTTCTTTTAGATTTAATTGGCAGTTGGCAACCAGCTTACAGGTGCATTACCGCCATGTACTTCACTCTATATCATCATTGTTAAGTGTCCAATCCTGTATAATTCAAGAAATCTGTGTGTGTGTGTGTGTGTGTGTGTGTGTGTGTGTGTGTGTGTGTGTGTGTGTGTGTGTGTGTGTGTGTGTGTGTGTGTGTGTGTTATGACCCCTTGTGCTCCATTACACAGCGCACAGAGGGAGGAATGGAAAACCCACAAGCAGAAGTAGATTCGTGCACTTTATTGAACATAAACCCAAATATTGTCCAGCAAAACAGGGATGCCACCTGGACATTCAGCAGCCTGAGGGAGGGAATGCCTAGTGCCGCAGAACAGCTGTCGGCACGGGGAGAAAGGCAAACATTAACTTACAGGCTGGAGCGATCCTAGGCCGTCCATGCAGTCCAGTGGATAAGGGTGAGACGGAAACAGTCTCTAACACCAAATAACTAATAGCAGTCTAGTGGTGTTAGAGAAGTCTAAACAAGTCAGGCTGAAAGCAAACGTAGGAGATGAAAGCTTGCATACACAGAGGAACATGCTGCTGTGTATATTGTGGAATGCTCCGGGAATCTCTTCCCACTCAAACAGAGCTTAAGTAATAACGATACTAATGAGGGAAAAGACCGCCAGTGTGAAAGAGCGTGGACTGGACAAAATGAAACCAGGTGTGCATGAGTGAGTGTCTGAGCATGTGAATGGAAGTGAATGAGGCGTGTATGTGTGTGTGAGACACCAATAATGAGAAACAGCTGATGACACTGACAGGAGGAGGGGGCGTGGCCGAGCTGTCAGGGGGGCAGAGGACCCAAAGGGCTCCCTGAAGCGCCTGATGGAAAATAGCCAATGAGAAGTGACAAAATAGCCCCAGTGCCAGAACTGGTCATTCTGACACTGGAAAAAAACCTGAGGTTTTTTTTTTCTTCACTATTCCCTGTGTGTTTTTCCCTTTCCGGAGTTACAGTCAGGATGGACTTACCGGGTAGCAGAGGCTATCCAATGCGTCTGGGGTGGAAATGCTGCCAAGTCCTGATGAAAATAGACGGGCTGATCTCAGCGGCACGCATGTACTCCACTCCAGACAACATTTTGTGGCATGTGGGACTGGCAGATGCTGCAGCTCGCGGCTGCCCTCAGCTGGAGATGCACGCTGAGGGGAGGGAGAGAATTGCCCCGATCACTGCACTGCAACGGGAGAACGGAGGAGTGGAGAGGAAGCACCTGGAGAAGCCCGGACGCACGCCAAAGAAGATGCTTTCCCAGGCCTCAGCTGTTTTCCTCCACCAGCTGTCAGCACCCAGATTGCCTCTGTCTCCTGAGCAATCTCTGGGCCAGCAGAGATTGATCGCCGTTCTGAGGAGAAGAGACCTGCAGCCATCTCATCCTCCATTTTTACCTCCGCCAAAGTGTGGGGGGCAGGTTACTCCTTTTATCCATCCCTTTCGGTACAGTTTTTAGGGGCTTCTCTGCAGCCTATGAAGGAGCCCAGCGCCGTCACAGCCACGGAGAGAGATGTTACCTCACCAGCTGCGGCAGGAAATATCATTGACAAGGAGAACAGGCAAGTAACCTCTTCATTTGTTCCTAAAATTGTTGAAAATTCTTTTCTGATCCCTGGTAGAGAGTCTCTGGGTGTGCAGTCCCCAGAGACCTCTTTACCTGCTGCAGCCATGAACTGCTCACCAGCCCTCTCCATGTTCTCTCCCTTGTCTCCTGAATATACACAGGAGCTGGACAGCCAGGACTGGGAGGAGCCAGAGGTCCGGGAGGATTCTTCCCCCGCAGCAATGGTGAGCCAGACCTCAGCCGCCATGCTGGAGGAGTCACCAGCATGGGTCACGATGGCTGGGACAGTGATGACTGCAGAGACCATCACGCCTGCCACAAAGGCTGCTGCAGTAGAGTCGGCACCCGAGCTGCGCCTCCAGGAGGCTGAGGCCATGGAGATGTTGCCCGGATCGTCGGAGTCCTGGACGGCGGTAGAGCTTGAGCTAAGGCAAGTGCTCTCGTTTGTCTTTCTTCTTTCTGTAGTAGAGCATTTTTGCCTAGCTCTAGGTGAGGAGGGCCAGCTGCAGCCATATGCTGCACCTTAGCTCGCCTTGCCGGGCTCTGCCGTTGCCGGCGACCCTGACCCTTCCTCCTCTGTGTCTGAGTCCTCTAGGGTCACCGGAGAGAGGTCCATGTTGCTGGACGAGACTGAGGATCCAGGCTCACCACTGGAGGTCATTGAGGCTGCTGCCGTCCCCGCTGAGGTGGTCATCATGGGCGCTCGGTTCCAGTTCAGGGTACCCGTGGTTGATCGCCTCCTGGCTCAGGTGTTCGTGAGGGTCGGCTGGCCCACGGTAAGGACAGCGTTGGGTGTAACCACAGCCCAATCGGGGTCCACCGCGGGTGCAGCAGGGGTCCAGCTGGACTCCACCGTGGCTGCAACCATGGCTCGGTCGGGGTCCACTGTAGGTGCAACAAAGGCTCAGTCGGGGCTCACCGCAGGAGCAATGAGGTCCCGGGATGGGGCCACCGCTGGTGCTACGTTGTCCCAGGCTGGGACCACTGCAGGTGCAGCCATGGCCCAGCCTGGGTCCACCATGGGTGCAACCGAGCTCCAGCCCCTCGCCAGGACCACCAAGGGTGCTACTAGTCCATTTGAGGACACCGGGGTCTCTTCATTTCTTCTGGAGGCCTGCTGGGTGTTCTTCCTTCTCCTGTGGGGTACCCCTATGGTCCACCGGATCCTGCCACCAGTTGCCGCTGGAGTCCTCCTTCTCTTGTCTGGCCGCCTACCTTTGATTCTCCTGGTGGGTAGACCCCCGCCGCGTCTGTCCTGTCGGCCCTGGTGGCTTAATTGTGCGGGTAGGCCACCCGAAGGACTGGATCTCTGGGTCAGGTGGCCCACTTTCTCTGGCAGGCCGCCTGATGCTATCCCGCGGGCCGCTTGCTGGCCCTGGGACTTTGGCCGGCTCCCTGAACTCAAGACTGTTCGTGTGTTCTGGGACAGCCACTGGCCCCTGAGCCTTGGGACTCTTGGGGTGGGGAGGGGTTATTATGATTGTGGGGTTGGGAAGTGTATATTGTGTTGTATTGTGGTGTTTTTTATTTTCTTGATTAATCCCTCCTAACCTGTTTTCCCCCACCTCCCGCTCTGGTTTGGTGTGTTGGCCTTCTGGGTGGGATGGGGGGGGCAGGCTTTGTTCTGTTTTTGATGGTACGGTGGGTGTCTGGTACCCACCCCTTGGGAGGGGGGCTCTGTCATGTTCGGGGTTGTTTTCAATCCCATCCATGACCCGTGGCTGTGGGTTTTGATCATTGTTTATTACTTCCATCTGGCAGATTGAGTCTTACTCTCTGCCAGCCCTACGGCCATGCCTCCTCCTCTTGCCAGACATTCACCAGCTGTTTTCCTTCACCACATGCATGCACGCACGCACACATATGTACACATCCAATCATTCACACATCTGCTTGCCACACGACTGTGTCCACTTGCCTTTGTTAGTGTATTGTGTACTTACAGGGAGTCAGTGTGACCAGTCAGTGTGACAGCTTAAGTCAATCTTGGACATCGTGGCTCATGACTGTTGGCTTTTCCTGGACTAAATCGTGTTGTTTCCTCAGAGCCTTTCCGCTCCAACATGTATGTAAGTCTTCCCTCATTATGCCTTCCTCTCTGCTCCCGCTCAGCCTGGAGCGCGCTTGGCATTACCTCTACGCCAACTCAGCTTGTAGCCGGTTGTCTTATCACAACTAATTGTGGATGTTATTTGGACATTTCTTGTACGTTCTTCCATTGTAAATAAGCACGTTACTTACACTGCATTCTGGGCTATCTATCAATCTATCTATCAATTTATATATTCGCTGAAAAATTACGCGGCAGACATGACATAGGTATGCACTAGTCAAACAAATTTAAATATTAGACAAAGATAACACAAGTAAAAACAAAATACAATTTTTAAATGAATGGTGTTTATTATTAAGGGTAAAAAAAAATCCAAACCTACATGGCCCTGTGTGAAAAAGTGATTGCCCCACATGTTAAAACATAATTTAACTGTGGTTTATCACATCTTTGGAAAGCTGAGTTCAGCTTCTCTAGCCACACCCAGGCCTGATTACTGACACACCTGTTCTCAATCAAGAAATCACTTAAATAGGACCTGCCTGCCTGACAAAGTGAAGTAGACCAAAAGATCCTCAAAAGTTAGACATCATACTGCGATCTAAAGAAATTCAGGAAGAAATGAGAAACAAAGTAATTGAGAGCTATCAGTCTGGAAAAGGTTATAAAGCCATTTCTAAAGTTTTGGGATTCCAGCGAACCACAGTGAGAGCCATTATCCACAGATGGCGAAAACATGGAACAGTGGTGAACCTTCCCAGGAGTGACCGGCCGACCAAAATTACCCCAAGAGCGCAGCGACGACTCATCCAAGAGGTCACAAAAGACCCCACAACAACATTCAAAGAACTGCAGGCCTCACTTGCCTCAGTTAAGGTCAGTGTTCATGACTCCATCATAAGAAAGAGACTGGGCAAAAATTGCCTGCATGGCAGAGTTCCTAGACAGAAACCACTACTA
The DNA here is from genome assembly GCA_020510985.1 of Pholidichthys leucotaenia. Lineage (NCBI taxonomy): Eukaryota > Metazoa > Chordata > Actinopteri > Cichliformes > Pholidichthyidae > Pholidichthys > Pholidichthys leucotaenia. The sequence continues at coordinate 104,301,877 of CM035846.1, forward strand.
AGCAAAAAGAGCATAAAGGCTAATCTCAGTTTTCCCAGAAAACATCTTCATGATGACTTTTGGGAAAATATTCTGTCGACTGACGAGACAAAAGTTGAACTTTTTGGAATGTGTGTGCCCCATTACATCTGGCATAAAAGTAACATAGCATTTCAGAAAAGGAACATCATATCATCAGGAAAATATGGTGGTGATAGTGTGATGGTCTGGGCCTGTTTTGCTGCTTCAGGACCTGGAAGACTTGCTGTGGTAAATGGAACCATGAATTCTGCTCGCTACCAAAAAACCCTGAAGGAGAATATCCGGCCATCTGTTCGTGACCTCAAGCTGAAGTGCACTTGGGTTCTACAGCAGGACAATGATCCAAAACACACCAGTAAGTCCACCTCTGAATGGCTTAAGAAAAACAAAATGAAGACTTTGGAGTGGCCTAGTCAAAGTTCTGACCTGAATCCAATTGAGATGCTGTGGCATGAACTTAAAAAGGCAGTTCTGTCATAAACCTCCCCATGCGCTTTTCCACAGCACATGGAGGAAGAGAAGGATCGATGAGAATTTACGCGCAGGGTTCATCAAACACACATTTATTGACATAAACAGTTCAAAAAGTAAAGACTTACAGAAATGAACAGTTGTGTGCATACAGGCTGACACTAATAGCGTGCAGCAGGCAGACCACTGCGCACCGTGGCCACAAAAACCAGAATGACAAGAATGCTCAGGTTCACTTAGAGTTCTCAAGGATGTTTGACTGGCACGGGAGAAGAGCTGGGCAGCCCGAGCGTAGCAGTTGTGCTGCAAGGGGAGAAATGCTACAGACAAGCGTAGCAGCACAACTGCAAACAGAAACGTGGAAAAGCTCTTACTCACCGTGCAGGAACAGTCCAAGTCATCCAAGGCTGACAGCGAACACAAACACAAAGATCCTCCGGGACGTGACGGTCAGACGGTGGAGAATAACTGTCTAACCCGTATAATGGTCCAGTGGTGTTTGTCTAGCGAAGAACCGCTTAAATACAAACACCACTGGCCACACAAATTGGGGCTGGAAACAGCTGATGGAACCAGAGGGAGAGCGAGGGGAATTGGCTGGACCGACAGACTGTCAGCAGCTTGGGAGAAGGTAGGTCACAGAGGCTGACTAACAGTTGCCGGTCAGGGAGTGGCCATGGATATAGAATAAGTACAAATTACACACAATGCACATAAACAGTAAAACCAAAGCCGACAGAGAGATAAGATAAGATAAGATAAGCCTTTATTAGTCCCACAACGGGGAAATTCCAGGATTGCAACAGCACAGGGATAGCAACACTCAGAGCAACAATCAGAAGGCAAGAAAAAAAAAAAAAAAAAAAAAAAAACAAGCAAGCAAGAGCAGCTAATATACATATGTACATATTACTATAAAATATATATATATACACACACACACACACAGACACACAGTGCAGAGCATTGTAGCTGGATGGAATAAATATATGAATATATGAACACACAGTGCAGAGCATTGTAGCTAGATGGAATAAATATGTAAATATATAAACACCCACAGTACGGAGCATTGCAGCTAGGTGGAATAAATATGCAAGTATATAAACACACACAGTGCGGAGCAATGTAGCTAGATGGAATAATATGTAGATATATAAAAACACAGTGCGGAGCATTGTAGCTAGATGGAATAAATATATAGATATATAAATATAAACACACCCAGTGCTGAGCATTGTAGCTAGATGGAATAAATATATAGATATATAAATATAAACACACCCAGTGCAGAGCATTGTAGCTAGATGGAATAAATATGTAAATATATAAACACACACAGTGCAGAGCATTGTTGCTAGGTGGGATGAAACAGCATAACCGTCTATTTAGTTATCCTACATGGTATGATAAGATCGAGGCTGAGCCGGGGAAAGCCAAGTCGGCTTGGCTCGTGACAGGTTCATGTTTAAAAACTCTCCAATGTGGCTGAATTACAACAATTCTGCAAAGATGAGTGGGCCAAAATTTCTCCACAGCACTGTAAAAGACTCACTGCCAGTTATCACAAATGCTTGATTGCAGTTGTTGCTGCTAAGGGTGGCCCAACTAGTTATTAGGTTTTAGGGGGCAATCACTTTTTCACACAGGGCCATATAGGTTTGGATTTTTTTCCCCCTTAATAATAAACACCTTCATTTAAAAACTGCATTTTGTGTTTACTTGTGTTATCTTTGTCTAATATTTAAATTTGTTTGATGATCTGAAACATTTAAGTGTGACAAGCATACAAAAAAAAGAGAAATCAGGAAGGGGGCAAACACTTTTTCACACCACTGTACATTCAACAGTCAGATGCATAAAAGGAAAAAAAATCTTTGGGGATGAGTTCATGCAGCCGATGGAGAGAAAAAAAAAACCTTTTGTGTCCAGCTAACTTGTGGCTCGGTAGCAAACTCTAAATCCAAGCATAAGAGCCAGTAGACAACTGACTGCAAAGTCATTTTTAGAATCTGGGGCAGAACATCTAAACAACAAACCAACTTAAATATGTTAACAACAAAATAATCTGGGTGTATATGTTAGATCAGAGACAGACTGTGTGTGTGTGTGTTTTAAGTGTGTTAAAGGGGATGTTGCTGTTTCCCCATGTAGTGACAGTAGGAAGCGGCCGTCCCACGTGTCACATCGCTGCTCCTCCTTCTACGCTTCTTACAGAGAGGAACACACAACGCTATTATTATCCCTGACAGGAAGCACGCTGAACCACAGCAGCGAACAGAGCCGACTCTCACTCAGCCGCTTTGTCTCTGTGTGTCTGACTCAACTCTTCCGTTTCTGTTGTTTGGATGATGCTGTTTTCTTTCAGTTCCCACCCTCTTTCTCTGTTTCTATCTGCAGCTTTTAGTCTGAGAGTCTTTCATTTTTCTCACTTTCCACCTCCTTCTTCTGTGTTATGCTGAGTTTGCCATCTGGTAGCTTTTACTGTAGTTATGAAAGCATCAATACAATAAAAATGATCTGAATCAATAGAAATTTGACCACTAAGTTTAATTTAAGGGTGAATGGCAAGATAGATTTTGCAACAAGTAAACAAAAAAACAGAAACCGCATGACACCAAGCTATTCACATTTGAGGTTCTTTGTGACCTAGTGGTTAAGGGCTCATACTATAAAGAACATGTTGCATGGTTTAGTGCTAAACCTAACAATGTCCATGAGAAAGTGAAAGTAACCAGATCATCATTGAGAAAGTAGCTCATTCCTGATGAAATCACTCTGAGTGCACTCAGTTGTCCTGACCTTTGACCATGACCTTGAGCAACACCTGGATGTAGACTCACCTGAGGACTATTGGGTGTGAGCATGGCGAGCATCACTGCTATTGCCTAGGATGAGTGGCTATTTTTTTTTTTTTTTGAAATGTTGACAGATGGATGGGCTTGTGGACAACAGACACCACTTGGGTTGGGAACCTTTAGGCACCTCACAATTCAAGCCATTTATGATTCAGGGGACTCCAATTCCAACCAAATTACAATTCTTGATGTATCTTGATGCATCTTTCTTGTCTAACATATACAGTGGATATAAAATGTCTACACACCCCTGTTCAAAGGCCGGGTTTTTGTGATGTAAACAAAAATCGAGACCAAGATAAATCATTTCATAACTTTTTCCACCATTAATGTGACCTATAACCTGCACAACACAATTGAAAAACAAACTGAAATCTTGTAAGGGGAAAAATAAAAAACAAAAAAACTTACAATAACCTGGTTGCATAAATATGCACACCCTGTTATAACTGGGGATGTGGCTGTGTTCATAATTAACCAATCACATTCAAACTCATGTTAAATGGGAGTCAGCACACACCTGCCACTATTTAAAGTGCCTCTGATTAACTCCAAATAAAGTTCAGCTGTTCTAGTAGGCTTTTCCTGTCATTTTTGTAGTCGCATCTTACAGCACAAGCCATAGTCCGCAGAGAGCTTCTAAAGCATCAAAGGGATCGCATTCTTCAAAGGTATTAGTCAGGAGAAGGGTACAAAAGAATTTCCAAGGCATTAAATATACCATGAAACACAGTGAAGACAGTCATCATCAAGTGGAAAAAATATGGCACAACAGTGACATTACCAAGAACTGGACATCCCTCCAAAATTGATGAAAAGACATGAAGGAAATTGGTCAGGGAGACTGCAAAGAGGCCGACAGCAACATTGAAAGAGCTGCAGGAATTTCTGGGAAGTACTGGTTGTTTAGTACATGTGACAACAAGCTTCATCTTCTTCATATGTCTGGGCTATGGGGTAGGGTAGCAAGATGGAACCCTTATCTTACCAAGAAAAACATCCAAGCCCGGCTACATTTTGCAAAAACACATTTGAAATCTCCCAGATGCATGTGGGAAAATGTGTTAAGGTCCGATAAAACCAAGGTTGAACTTTTTGGGTATAATTCCAAAAGGTATATTTGGCGCAAACGCAACACTGCTCATCATCAAAAGAACACCATACCTACAGTGAAGCATGGCGGTGGCAGCTTTGGGACTGTTTTTCTTCAGCTAGAATTGGGGCCTTAGTCAAGGTGGAGGGAATTATGAACAGTTCCAAATACCAATCAGTGTTGGCACAAAACCTTCAGGCATCTGCTAGAAAGCTGAAGATGAAGAGGAACTTTATCTTTCAGCATGACAATGGCCAAACGCACACATCCAAACCAACAAAAGAATGGTTTCACCAGAAAAAGATTAAGGTTTTGGAATGGCCCAGCCAGAGTCCAGACCTGAATCCAATCGAACATCTGTGGGGTGATCTGAAGCGGGCTGTGTACAGGAGATGCCCTCACAATCTGACAGATTTGGAGCATTTTTGCAAAGAAGAGTGGGCAAATATTGCCACATCAAGATGTGCCACACTGATATATTCCTACCCAAAAAGACTGAGTGCTGTAATAAAAGTTAAATGTGCTAAATGTGTAAAGGATGTGCATATTTATGCAGCAAGGTTATTGTAAGTTTTTTGTTTTTTATTTTTCCCCTTAAAAGATTTCAGTTTGTTTTTCAGTTGGGTTGTACAGGTTGTAGGTCACATTAATGGTGAAACCAAGTTTTAAAAATGATTTATCTGGTCTCATTTTTTTACATCACAAAAACCTGACATTTGAACAGGGGTGTGTAGACTTCATATCCATTGTACATATTAGAAAAAGTAGTGCTTCATCCCAGAGAAACTGTACTTGCAGCAGGTGCTTCTCAGCTCCAAGACATCAAAATCACAGAGGACAAGAGAGTCTGGAGCACACTGTCAAATTCACAGCCTTGATTGGTGCCAAGGCTAACATACATATAATCTCTTCAGTCTTCTTATGTTGCGGACCTATTACTGATTTTAACATATTTGCTATATACTTAACTGCTCTAATTCACATGTGGCAGGGAGTGGAATATGTCAATAAAATTTAGCATGCATATAATATACGTCTAATAACATTTCCGCACTTCTGTGCCTTCTTCAGAGTCAGGCAGAAGTGTTGAAACAGTCTTAGCACCAATAAAGTCAGTAAATTTGACAGTGTGCTCCAGACTCTCTTTTCCTCTGTGATTTAAAGTAGAACTGAACTCACCTTTTTGCCAAAAAAGTAGAATAGCAGATTAATTCCTTATTACCTATTGTATTTTTCAACACATAAAAGAAATTTTTAGGCCGTGCGATGGCCAAGCTATAAGCCGATAAACTTTTGCCTCTGGCTGGCAGTGCCAAACAAACCGGAAGTAGTGCAGACGACGCTGCGTGACGTCACGAGTGTGACCCTTATCAAAACAACAATGGCAGATGATAGCAGTTCCAGCAGTCAAGAACACCAGAGTTTTCAGAGTGAAGAGGCATTCAGGATCGGTGACAAGACAGAGGAGGATGCAGGAGTGTCAAGTGAACAGGAAGAGAGCGAGGGAGGCATCGAACCGTACAGATTAGAGCCAGAATTTTCGGGGGATTCCAGCACCGACTCAGACCGCAGCAGTGATGGGGAGGAGAGTCGCTTATTGAATACAGAATGGTGAGTCTTTACTTTGGCATGTTTGGGGTGTCAGGATAAGGAAAATTAACAATAAAAAAGAAAGGGGAAAAAAAAACATCAGCATTTTTCCAACTTATTACAGTTATCCCTCACTTATCGCGTTTAATGCGGTCTTCCTTCGCTGGGTATAGGCGCTGGGCAGGGAGCGAAGCTGGGTAAAACGTCTCCGCCAATCAGCTTGCGAGATAAAACGTCTCGGCCAATCAGCTTGCGAGGTAAAACGTCTCGGCCAATCAGCTTGCGAGATTCCCGAGCGGGCTGGGGAGCCGGGGAGAGCGGGCTCTCCGTGTTGATACCTGATGTTCTAATGTAGTCTCCCTGCCTTCTCATTAGAACATCAGGTATCAACACGGAGAGCCCGCACAGCTCAAAATCTACCTCTCTGACCACTGCTCCACTCCTCTCCGCCCACCTCTTCACCGCTCGGGAATCTCGCAAGCTGATTGGCCGTGACGTTTTACCTCGCAAGCTGATTGGCCGAGACGTTTTACCCAGCGAAGGAAGACCACATTCATTGTTCTTTATCGCTCGTTTTGCTTAGTGGCACTTTTTGCTGTTCTCTTGTGCCTTTTTGTGCAAAATAGTGCTTGTGACGCCCTTGGGGGGGGTGGTGACGCTACTTCGCGGTTTTTCACTTTTCGCGGTCGGTTCTGGTCCCCATTAAACGTGATAAGTGAGTGATTACTGTATATCTAGAAACGCATCGCTTCCCGGTCGCTTTTCCTCCCCCTTTCTTTTCTTTTGTCGCCATGACAGCTTTCCTTGGCCACTGAACAGATCTTCCCAGGTGTTGGAAGTGTTTTGTAGTCGACTATCACGACAAAATGCACCAAAAACAACCAGTGTCGACTTGCTCGCAATGGTAAACATGAGGACTGGGTCACACTCGTGACGTCACGCGGAACTCCGGCTGCGCTTCAGCGGATTTGTCTGATTTTTCAGGGCGGGAAATTCAAAATTGCGATTTTCTCCAAGATTCCGGGATTTGTGGAGGGGGTGCCAATGATAAATTATCTTTATAATTGTATGTACTATCACCCAGTGCCGTTCAATGCCGTTCAGTTCAGTTCTACTTTAAATATTACACTGATAATGAAAAATAGAAGACCACTGTTTTCGGTCATTCCGTGTTTTGGTCTAACCCCGGCTGTGCAAGTTGGGTGGCCCACCTGCTTTGCCATGAGGGACTGAAGCTGTCTGCCACAGAGCCACGTTTCATGCTCGTGACTACGAACCACATAGTCAATGGTTCATATGTCCATATAGTACGGCAGCAGTGCTCAAGCAAACTGATTTGAACACCCGGACTGAAAGAAATTGAGTAGTGTTTTGCCAGTGTCGTGTGCCACATCAACAGATATATACATATCTATTTGTTGTGACAAACACTGGCCACATGGGCATCAACTTCCATGTTTAAGAGTCCACTTTTTCATTCTGTCAAAATTAGTTATGCTATTAATCACCTGTGCATATGTCCAGACAGAATGACTGCAAAGTCCTGGGAACCTGTCCCGAATACCCAGACCAAAATAAAATGAGGAGTTGGTGTTGTGCACCACACCAAGGACTGTCTGGGTGGGCACCAACTTCCGTATTTAAGGTTCCACTTTTTTTGTTCCATCTCAGTTAATTACGTTATAAATTAATATTTAATAATCAGAATCTTGACATTTGTGTATTGGCTCAGAATCATTCATGTCTGCATCGAAATGCATCGGACAAAATTATTTCCCCCACCCCTAGACATCACGCCATCACATTAACTTCTTTTGGTTTTCCCACAGTGAGCTAAAAGTGGAATCCAAAAATGGGGCAAAAAAGGTCAGAAAAGTGAACAACACAGAAAACAGACCTGTGTTTCCAGTATGAATGGATGCCACCAGCACTGCCTGCTCTGGACGAGTTCTCTTTGAGTGAAAGCACTGTTGCCTCTTTGCCTCATTGTTCTGAGCTTCAGATATTAATGTGATGGGTCTGCATCGGATTCTACAATGAACACAACATTTTACAGGTCCTATACCAAAGGGTGCTCATTGACATGGACAACTGTGACTAAAAGGAAATATGAAGCACAGAAGAACGTGTCAGAGGAGAACAATTTTGCTAAATCAAAGTGTGAACTCAAGAGTATACCCACAAGTGAGTAATGATTACTTAGTGGACATGTGTGCAATCCAGGTAAAGTAGACTAGGTCTACTAAACAGCAAACCATTTTTTGTTTGTTTGTTTGTTTTGATTTTGTATACTTCATTTATCTCAGAGGGAAATTCAGGGCATCCACCTGGATGGATGAGGCAGCCACAGTGCAGTGCCAATCCCTTCGCTATTCACACACACATTCACACCTAGGGCCACTTTAGAGTCTCCAATTAAACTAACTTCCATATTTTTGGCCTGTGGGAGGAAACCGGAGTACCCGGGGTGAACTCACGCAAACACGGGGAGAACATGCAAGCTCCACACAGAGGGGTCACTGATGGTCAGGGGGTAATGAGGGTGAAGCAAGGACTGTGTCCAAAATCAGTCACCTATTTGCTACTCGCTACTCACTATACAGGAAATTCAAATGTAGAGGACTTTAAAGTGAAATACTTTTCTCTGCTCAGTTAATTACTACATTACAGTGAGTCAGTGAAGCATAACATTAACACTGATTAGCAAGTGATTTCCAACATGCATTTTGTAGTAAATATATCAAGTCAGTTTTACAATATTAATAAATGACTAACATCTTGAGCTTGAGAACAGTATGGATGCGAACCCACCCAAGGATCACTGTGAGTGAGTTTGGTGAGCATCAGGGCAATTGCCGTTAAATTAGCTTATCATTAGCTCATTTAACTTTTACAGAAAAGCTGTTTATGTGGTGATGCAAGGCTCTCCTTTCTCTTATCCATTTGCTGCACATTGTTAGTAGATATGCATATATTATTTATTTATAATCTCAAGACATTCAGAAAACAATCAAAATGGTGAACCCAACATATTATTTGATTGATTGATCGACTCACTGTATATCAAATATTTCAGATTGCATAGAGAAAAACAATCAAAACAAAAATCTATTCTTTTACACAACGAGAAGAGCAAGAAAACAGGGGAAAATGATAATATTAACAACAATAGTAAAAAATCAACAACAATCACAAAAAAAACACAAAACATGGTGGAGCAGTGGTGAGCACTATTACAGCACAGTATGAAGGTCATGACCAGTGACTCTTCTGTGTGGAATTTGCATGCTCTCCTTGTGTCTGCATGGGTTTTTGCAGGGTACTTTGATTTCCTCCCACAATCCAAAAACATGCTCATCAGGTTAATTGGCATTAACTGGGTGTTGAGAGTGAATGACTGTCTCTTTGTTGTGGCGTGGCAATGGACTTCCTCTCGCCCAAAGATGCTGGCATAGGCTCCAGCATCAACCCCCCTTCCCCCGGCCTCCCAAAAAGGATTAAGCAGAATGAATATTCAAAAAGAGCATGAAGCTATCAGAATAGTTAAAGCTTCCTTGGCCTTTTACTATTCACCTGTACTGCAACAAATACACACAGTTTTTCACACAGTGGTGTGAAAAAGTGTTTGCCCCCTTCCTGATTTCTCATTTTTTTGTATGTCACACTTAAATGTTTCAGATCATCAAACTAATTTAGATATTAAGATAAGATAAGATAAGATAAGATAAGCCTTTATTAGTCCCACAATGGGGAAATTCCAGGATTGCAGCAGCACAGGGATAGCAACACTCAGAGCAACAATCAGAAGGCAAGAAAAAACAACATCTAGTAAACATATGTCCATATTACTATAAATGTACTGTATATATATAGACACACAGTGCAGAGCATTATGGTTGGTTGGTGAATGTGCAGCAGAAAGTCTAAGCTCTCTCTCCGCGGATGCGGCGGGTCACCTGGAAGTCTTTGGGCATGATGGTGACCCCCTTAGCGAAGAAGAGACCACCAGGTGGGCCTCGCTGGTCTCCTGCAGAGCCATGACGGCGAAGCTCAGGAAACGCAGGACGGTCTTGAAGTCCTGAGCAATCTCCCTCACCAGGCGCTGGACGGGCAGCTTACGGATGAGCAGCTCCGTGGATTTCTGGCAGCGACGGATCTCTCTCAGAGCCACGGGCCTGTGACGGCGAGGCTTCTTCACTCTGCCGGTGGCCGGAGCGCCTCTCCGAGCAGCCCTGGTGGCTAGCTGTCTCCTGGGGGGCTTCTTCCTCCAGTAGATTTTACGGGCGGTCTGCTTGGTTCTTGCCATCGCTCTTTATTATTCTGTCTTATATTTCTTGCACGCCGCCTAAACTCCAGCCCGGCACCCGCATCGTTTTCGCTACAGCTCCCGGTATGTCGAGTTTCCCATTAGCGCCGGGCGGCAGCCAAGTGCTAGCTAGCACTAGCTCCTCCCCGCTGTAGCGTCTCCCGCTGCAAACCGTGGCTCCGTCCGCCGACCCGGGAGACCCCCGGGGCGATCCGTGCGTCCGTGATATATATACAGAGTGAAAGGTGTAGAAAGAAGAAGGAAGATAAAAAAAAGGCTGTTGCAACGGGCAGCCTACTCGTGTGGCGCCACCGGTCCGGCGGAACCGGAACCGGAAAAAGATAAGACAAAGATTAGACAAAGATAACACAAGTAAACACAAAATGCAGTTTTTAAATGAAGGTGTTTATTATTAAGGGGGAAAAAAAATCCAAACCTACATGGCCCTGTGTGAAAAAGTGATTGCCCCCTAAACCTAATAACTGGTTGGGCCACCTTTTGCAGCAACAACTGCAATCAAGCATTTGTGATAACTGGCAATGAGTCTTTTGCAGCGCTGTGGAAGATTTTTGGCCCACTCATCAGTGCAGAATTGTTATAATTCAGCCACATTGGAGGGTTTTTGAGCATGAACGGCCTTTTCTTTTCTTTATGTATTTGATTAATTATGTGTAATGTTCTCCTGATATTGTCATGTGTTTGGCGTCCCTCTATGAAACCAGTTTGATCATCCTCTATCAATTCCGTCAAGAATGTCTTAATTCGTTTACATATAATTGTTGTATATATTTTATAATCCACATTTAATAAAGAGATTGGCCTATAGTTTCTGCATTGTTCCCTATCTTTCCCTGGCTTTAAAATAACTGAAATAATGGCTTCGTTCCATGATGGAGGTATTTTGTTGTTGTTTAATGTCCAATTAAATGACTTTAGGAGCTGTGGCGTGAGTTCTTCTATAAACAGTTTATAAAACTCAGATGGGTACCCATCACTACCTGGTGATTTACCGTTTTTAAGTGACTTAATCACATCTTTAATCTCTTGTGTTGTTATTTCTGCTGTTAGCTTTTCATTTTGTTGGTTTCCTGTTGATGGCAAGTCCAATGTGCATAGAAATTTTTTAATATCCTTAACATTTGTCTCTTCAGGTTGTGTGTATAGTTCTTGATAGAAATTATGGAATATTTCTTCAATGTTTTCTGGGTTAACTGTGGTTTTATTTGTGATGGGGTCCTTAATCTTATATACAGTATTCACTGTTTGTTGTTTTCTTAACCGTTTTGCCAGCAGTTTTGTGGCCTTTGGCCCCGTTTCATAATATTTTTGTTTTAAATATCTATTTTTCCTTTCAATTTCATCTATTTGTATTTCTTTTATCTTTATTTTTTCTTCCTTAATTTCTTGATATATTTTTGGGTTGTTTGTGCTTTGATGTTTACGTTCTAATTCCCTCAGTCTCTCACATCTTTGTTCATATGTTTCCAGTTTAGACTTATTTGCTTTTCCTGATTCAGCAATTAATTTACCTCTTAACACGGCTTTTAGTGCGTCCCATAGTATTGTTGGGTCCACTTCTTCATTATCATTCTCCTCGATATACTCGTTTATGTTTACTTTTATTCTTTCTTTCATTTTCTCATCATTTAACAGTTCTACATTAAGTTTCCATGTTGTTTGTCGTTTTCTATTGTTTAAATATATTTCCATGTATATAGGATTATGAACTGATATTTCTGCCCCTCCAATCCGACAATTTCTCACCCTGTGTCTGTCACCTTCATTCATAAGGAAGTAATCTATTCTAGAGTGTACTTTATGGACTGCTGAATAATGTGTATAGTCTTTTTCGAGTGGGTGCAGGTCCCTCCATATGTCTACCATACCCATTTCTGCCAGTGAGGTTCTTATGAACTTTGTTACATGTTTTTTTGTCTTCTTAACACTTGTTGTGTCAACTTCATGATCCATGACGGCATTTAAGTCTCCTCCACAAATTAGGACTCCTTCACTGTGTGTTGCTATGAGATCAAACAGTTGTTGAAAAAAACCCTTGTCACTTTCTGGTGGGGCATAGATGTTCACTAATGTGATCTGCATACCATCTATTCTTCCCTTTATTATTACATACCTGCCTTCTTTATCCTGGATTTCTTGTTCACATTCAAATTGTATTTTATTTGAAATTAGTATCATAACCCCCCTTTTATTTCCTCCCTTAAATGAACTGTAGTAGGAGTTCTTATAGCCAAATCTCTTTAGTTTCTCATGTTCTGTCTTGCTCAAATGTGTCTCTTGCATAAATATAATTTCGGCTTTTTGCTTCTTGAATTTTCTTATTATTCTTTCCCTTTTAACAGGTGAGTTCAGACCATTCACGTTTAATGTCATTATCTTAAGCTTTTTACCCATATTCATGTTTTTCCATTTTTTTAACTTGTGCTCCTAACCCCTTTAACAACAAAACTAACACATATTTGTACAAAAACACATTACCAAATCTCAGCCTCCGTACTTTGGGCCTTTCTTCTGCCCACTGGTCCCTGCTGGTAGGTGGAGGGAATGTCCTCACCGAGTGAGGGGCCCTCCCTAGACCTGTATTTACTATCCAAGTAATAGTCATTAGTCTAGAAATGTCCAACAAAAATCACTTAAACCTCTCCTAGCCGTTTGTTTCTCTTTTACCTTGTCTTCTTGGCCTTCATTTCTTCTGTGTCCTTCTTAATCTTTGTTATAATCTAGGCTTTCCATTGAAAGCCTTGCAGTTTTTCCTGGGCCCGGTGTGCCACGTTCGTCTCCCGTCTTCTGCCGTTCACTCGCCTCCACTCCGGCTGTCGTGATGCGTTCAGTGCCGCCGCTGCCCCAGCCGCTTCCTCCGGTACGCTCACCACAAAGCCTCGCTCCGTCATGTCCCGCGCTGCTTCTCTGGCCATGTTGTAGGTTTTTACGCCGTCTTCCCAATGAATTCTCATCTTCGTTAGCGGAGTTTGGAATCTAATTTTTTTCTCTTTCAGCATTTTTTTAATGTTGGCATATTTCTTTCGCTGCTGCACAATTTCTGTCGGGTAGTCATGGTCAAAGAATATCTGTTTGTCGCCGACTTGTATCTTTTTTTTCCACGCTTGTGTCAGGATTCTTTCCTTTATGTCGTATTTCAGAAAGTTTACCACAACTGACCTGGGTGTAGAGTTTGGATTCGAGTTCTGTGCCAAGGCTCTGTACGCTCGTTGGATCTGCAGGTCTGCTTCATTGGGCAGCTCAAGCTCTTTTTTTAAGAAATGATCCATGAATTTCGTCATCGAGTTGCCTTCAATGCCCTCCGGAATCCCGAAGATGCATATATTGCTCCGCCTGGACCTGCTCTCCAGGTCGGTTATTTTTTCCTGCATCCTCTGTGTTTGTGCCGTCAGGGTCTGCAGCCGCTCGCTTGCCTCGGTCTTCCAGTCTTCCAACTCCGATATTCGAGCCTGTGCTTCTGTCATACACGCCCATTGAGTGCACAGCTCCTCCATGTTTTCAGCTAGCTTGCGCTCCATTTCTCTTCGGAGACCCATAATTTCCTCCTTCATCTCTTTTTTCAGCTCTTCCTTAAGAGCCGTTAAATCCTGTTAGAGTTATCGCTTGAAGTCTTTTAAGTCTTTACCTATATTGGCGATGCCAGTGTTCATAGTATCGAGTTTGGCGTCCTCCATTTTCTCTGCTGTAGTCACCTTGTTTTTTTGGGCCTCGTGTACAGCGATTTCTCCTGCGTTGTTGAAGAGGGATTCCTTAGTTTTACCCTGCTTTTGTCCGTGTGCCCGGCTTCTTCGTGTTTTCATCCCTTGGTTTATTGGTCCATTTATGTCGAGTTGGCCATTTACCAATGATTTTTAAGCCGACTAGGGAGAGCTCTCTGTTTAAGCGTTATGTCTCTCCGCCATCTTCCCGGAAGTCCAGGTGGAGGATTTAAATAAGATTTAAATAAGGATTCAATGACAACGACATTATGTTCAGCATAATGACATATTTTCAGAGTCTGAGTTTCCTCACTCTGTATCAAATGACCCTCCAACTACGGATGATTGATGTCTACTAAAGTCAGTCATAAGTTTTTTGTTTTGTTTAGTTTTTTAAAGTACATTGTTATGGTATGTCACAAAAGGACTGTTCTTGCCATGTGTGGATATGGATTATCGTGGTCTCTTAATTTTTTAATCAGTGTTCATCTATATTTATTTATGTCAGTGAGATCTCTTATTATTATGGCCTTTGCTTCCTTAGGTGTTCCATTTAGTTTGATCCAAACTCTACAGTTTCTTGTCCATGTTGCTTGTATCTTGTTTTGTCTTTTCAGCATCCGTGCTTGCCGTGCTATTTCTGTCATGGCCGCCAATCTGTCACGCCTGTGTGTGCACCTGCCTGCCATCTTCCTCTGCATATTTATTCTATCAGGTTCAGTGCTTGGCGCGGAGTCGTCTGTTTCTCTACCCAGAAACCTGCTACGCCAACCTTCGAGCTTCCCAGCCTCATTGTGTGCTTCCACGTCGGCTTCCAAGCCATCGCTACTCTCTGTCCGGGCCTGCGCCTTCCGGATCAACCAACATCCAAGTAAGCCGCCACTATTCCTCCTCACCCTGTCAGCTTCCCCTGTGCACAGGCGGAGATCCGTGGCAGCAGACCCCTCTCTCCCTGGCGGCGGATTCATCTGCCTCCCACACCAGCATTCAGCTCTCCAGCCACCTGTGGGCACTATCCTCCTGGCTGCAGCTTCAGCGCAAACCTGGGCTACTCTCCACCATCTCAGACAGTAAGCACTATTACCAACAAAAGTGCCCTCCGGGCCTAAAACTGTAATTAACACCCTCTGTCTCTTCCCAGGGTTGCCAAGTCGTATGGTGCTCTACTCGCCCCAGCTGATTCACCTGCTTATACTACACTTACACAACCCTGCATACATGCACCCACTCACGTCCACTACATCAATAAAACGGTTAATTGTATCTGTTTTGAGTCGTGTCTGCTTTGTGGGTCACTAGAACCATGTCATTTTCAGCATTAGTCTTTGTTAACCCCTTGCACTCCGGTCAATTTCCCTAAAAACGCCAAAAAATAACGTGCCCAAAGTAAATCGAAAGCTGTTCTTCAACCCTTTGCAGCATCTTCATGGGGTTGGTCTCATTTAAAAGAGAACAGTTTGAATTTTTTTGGCAAAAAAAACATAATCTCTCTAAGTGCTCCGGCCACTGAGTTACAGTCATCTAAACATAGTGAACTTGAAGAAAATAAATTTGGCCTGGGTGTTTTTTTGGATACAAATGCTTGCAAATAACACACAGCTTCAGATTCGGGCTGGAAAATGCAACAGAAATGTAGAACCAGGTGTTATCCAGCTGAGGTCCAAATTTTGTAAAAATACCACAAAAAATGAATGTATTACACAGCTTTTTTCCCAGGTTGTTCCCAGGCGTTTTGGAACTGTGCCAAATTGTGCCAAATGGCACAGTTTGGAAAAACGTCTGTAACTTTTGAATGATTCAATGTAGAAGCTTCATTTTGGGCTCTAATGAAAGGTGACACTCAGGGCTGTGTCTGTGTGTGTGTGGGGGGGGGGGGTTGTCCCCCCCCTCGCTACAGAGGACGGAGCTCGGCCATCGCTGCATGACGGAATAGACTCATATGGCTATGTGGCGACCGCGGCGCAGTCACCACGGCTCCCCCCTCCCGCTACAGAAGAGTAGCGGGAGGGGGGGGGCGTTCACGGTCCGGACGCGGCAAACGAAGCGTTTACTGCGGCGCACGCATTTTGTACTTCGTGCGCCGCACAGTTGTAATTTACCAATCGGTCAAAAGTCATTTTGGATTACAATTTTCAGGAATAAAGAATAATTTAGCTTATAACACCTTACCTCTTCACAGCAGTGTCCTGGCGAACTTCTCTTCCCCATTGTCAGACGAACGCGACGCTGGTCTGCTCGTGGTTCTGGTCTCGGGACCCGATCAAAACATAATTCCATTATTGCGGTTTTGTGCTTCCATGATTGCGGTTTTTGGCGAACGATTTTTCAAAACAAATAACAGTAGTAATTAAAAAAAGACTGGCGAAGGCGTGTGTGTCACTCAGCTCATTCGTCGTCAGCCTCCGTCAGTCTATGACCATGGAAGAAATCATAACGTCTACTCTGCTGAAACAAAAACAAAATAAGCACCGCCTGTGGCCAAACATGCCGATGTGCAAATGGCACTCCCTGTCACACAGGTTGCATTTGTGGATGGTCTCCGTGCTGCTGGGTCTGTGGGGTTCTTCCTGCGGGTCCTTTTTTGATCCGCTGCAGCAGTCAGTCTTCACCCAGCCTTAAAAAAAACAACTCGCGAACTTCTCTGCTTCAATTGGCTCACTGCATTCACAGCGTTGGTAGGCGGGTCCTTCTTGCTAGGTTTTCAGTCATTGGTTCTTCAAGATTTCAGAAACCCAATTCAAGGCTCTTATTAGTCGAATGAAAGGTCAATCAGATGAACTAATCTGTTCGCGGCTGTGTCTGCAGCTTTTATTTTCAGTGCGCGCTTGGACGCCATCACCACCTACATCACCATCTCCATCATGCGTCCTAGAGCGCACGAGGGCGCACGAGAGCGCCCTCGTGCGCTCTAGGATGCAGAGACTTGCCCATCTGCGGTACAACGGAGTGCAAGAGGTGAAATGTTCATTTAGGTGAACTTCTGTTCCCCGTAGCTTTCTGGCCTGCCTCAGTATGTCATTTTTTACCCTTCTGTTCACAAAGCACATCACAATTGATTTCTTTGTTTTATTATTCTTTCTGAGTAAAGTATGGCAGGCTGAAATTGCATTTACTTCAATCTTGATGTTTCTACTTTCAAGGAACTGAAGCACCTGGTTTTCCAGGGAGACTGATTCACTTGGGGGAGCCTCCTCACCTCTCATTCCTGCTGTAGCATGAGCATTTGATTGGTATTTAATGTCTAGTCCACTAATGATTAAATCATCCATACCAGAATATTGTTCAAGATCCTCAATGCGTCACTCCAAGTCTGCAGTGTTTTTGTCTCTTTCCTTAATTACTAATTTCAATTCTCGGACTTCCTCCTTTAGCCATAATAATTTAGTCTGTTGATTGGCCACTTTGGTCAGTTCTTCTGACATGAAGTTCAGAGATTTTTTAATCTCTTCCATTTCCTCCTTCTTTGGTGGCATTTTTTACTGATCTGTTGATAGTAGGACAATCTCTGCTGGTGTCGCCGGTATCCAATCCAGCTGACCTCGAATCCAGCTGCGGCCTCAGCTATCCCCCTCCGCTGCTAGCCCTGTTGCTTACCGCCGCTGTAGTTGAGCTTTGATCCAACTCCCATCCATCTGGGGCCTTGGCAGCTCCTCCGCTGAGCTTTGCCGCCTACCGTCGCTGTAGTTGAACTCCGATCCGGCTCCTGTCCAGCTGGGGCCCCAGTAGTTCCTCCGCCGTAGTTCCTCCACCGAGCCCCGCCGCTGTAGTTGAGCTCCAATCCGGCTCCAATCCAGCTCCTGTCCAGCTGTGGCCTCGGTTAGCTTCTCCGCCAGGCCCCAGTCACAAGATTCTAAGAACCTGTGCGGAAGGCTCAGCCGTCATCTACTAGGCCGATGTCAGGCCAATGCCAGGTCAGTGAGACGAACCGGGGACCGAGTCACTGCTTTGTATCAGTGTTAGCTACGACTAGCTGTAGCGTTAGCATTAGCTTAACACGTTAGCTTAGCACATCCCACGGCTCCTTCCGTTCGTCCTTCCGTCCAAGAAGAATGTCGTATTATTATTCACAGTGTGTCTGTGTACTGCAGCGTGTCTTGCAGTACACAGATACAACAATGGTGGCAAGGAGAAAAATTGGTCTTCTGGAGGAAAAAACTAAGTTTTTCCTGAAGATGGAAGCATGTCTGGCACCCCGGCCGGAGAGTGAGGTGGCTAGATGAATCAAGCTCCGCCAACACCGACAGGGAGTGGGAGAGACGACTGTCCTGTCACAGGCGAAGGCAACACACTGCTGCGACCACAACCAGCACCAGCAGAGCGAGGGTGTAAATCTGACCTGTCTCGGATCCTCGCCCGGCATCAGCCTCAGGGAGCCACTGCAGCACTGTACAAACGAGAGTTCATGGCCTAGCAGGACCCAGCAGAGCAATGCCAATCCAGAGTGCGTCCTGCTGCCGGCATGAATGGCACCCTGCCCCAATGGCAACAAGCATCCGGGATGAGAGAGCAGCAGTGCCGAGTGCAGCCAAACAGATTGCCACTCACACCGCTTGATTGGGTTGGGGTCTGCCGATCCGAACGCCTGGACCCACAAACACTCTGGTCATCGCCGATGATGATCACCACGCAATTGGGGCCAGCCACCTTCCAGATGGCCGATGGTTCAAGATGGCATGCCAGTCGTCTGCAAAAGGTAAGAGCAGCTGCCCCAGATGAAGCCACAACGCAGGAGCCGACCCAGCCAGTGTGGGACCTGGACTGGGACTTTGCTGAGAGAGAGCACCCAGGTCCACCACAACTAGTGCCTCCAGGGCCACGCCCACCACAGGCTCGCCAGAGGACCACTGAAGTTGAACTGCAATAATGGCTCTGTTTTACAATGTTTAGACAGAGCATAGTTGACTACAATGGCAGAATAAACCACTCAGCCGTTCAGGGACTACCGGTAGTCCACCCGGTTGCCCAGGTTCAGGTTTGATTTGTTGTGAGTTCACGTGTCTGCCATAATGTTCATAATGGTTTTGTTTTTTTCCCAGGGGGGAGATGAATGTTATGTATGCCCATAATAACAACACACAGCATGGACATGACAGCGCAGGCACGAGTGACGTCATCACACCGTGCCTATAATAAGGGACTGTTGACGGCAACCTGTTCTCTTTGGTGCTCTGCCTCTAGCCAACACACTGCCTGTACCCTGCTAATATTAGGTTGTTTTCTACCATTCTTTGTGCTACCAGTTTGTTAATAATGCCAACATTCAGCACACAGCCACCACCTCCACTGTCCCTCATTCTCATACACAACAATACCCTGTCAGATTCTCTTTAAAGACACACTCTGGTGGATATACAGCGGGAAAATAAGTATTGAATATGTCAACATTTTTCTCATTAAACATATTTCTGATGGAGCCATTGACCTGAGATTTTCACCAGATATCAGTAACAACCCAAGTAATCCATACATACAAAGAAATCAAGGCAACTGTGTTGACAAAACAAGTTATATTTAATAAAGTGGAATGACACAGGGAATAAATATTGAACACATGAAGAAAAAGAGGTGCCAAAAGGCATAGAAAGCCAAGAAACCAGCTGAAATCCATCAGAATTTAGGAAGCCATCCTATCCCCCATCAGTGCTAATTAATTTCAGCTGGTTAAGTCTTGACTGATAGCCTTTAAAAAGGTCTGTAAATATCAGATTGTCACACCACAAAGAACTCATGATGGGTAGAAGCAAAGAGCTCTCTCTAGCCCTTCGCAACCTTATTGTTGCAAAACATAACTAGAAAAGCACTCGGAGAGCGCAGACCTCCGCCAAGCGCCACAGTTCCCACCCATACAGTGTTTGTGTGTAGGTTTTCAGATTCCTTGACCATGAAAACATATGACTAGCAATTGGATTCACAATGATAGGGTTAGTGGTTCTGTAGTAAAAGCATTACCTCCTTGGCGGAGGTAATAAACTGAAGTGTTGCTGTTGTGTCCATCTCCTCCATGTGCAAAGTGCCAGGCTGCGACCTGTCAAGGCATACCTCATGCCTCCCTTATTGGGGGGAGGGGCTTTCACACCTGTACTGAGTACTTAAAAACTGCATTTATCGGCAGATGAAAGAAAACTGTAGTAAAAACTAAGCAAACAGCAACTGCAACATGAACTATTTCCAACATATTTATTCAAATGTACACTTATATGGACACAATGTTGAGCCATAACTTTTTGGTATTGTGAAAATAATAAGCCAAGTAGCACCAAAAAATGGAGTGCTGTTGCTGTCAGGAAACAATGTTGGCACCAAATCACTGAAGTGATCTGCCACCAATGGGGTAGATTGTGCTCTGCCACAAAATGAGAAAACATCACTTCTGCTAGTGATGCATTGGATTTGGAAGGCGTCAGTTCTCTCACTGGCTGAAAATGTTCATCCATCGATCGAATTTGGCTACACAGTTTTTGTGGCGCTGTGTAGCAAAGTGCGACTTGAGGTAACAATATTAAGACAATATTAAAAATACATGGACAATACTCAACAGTATCCTTGGAAATAAAAGCAGAAATACAAGCTACCCAACTAATATTCCAAAAAATAATAAAACGACTCAGAGTGTGAATATAGCTTCACCTGCAGATGAATTTAATAATTTTTTTGTTAACATTGGACCTAAACTGGCCCGAGAAATACCCACTACAGTGCCTACAGGCGATACAATATGCAATAACACTGCTGTAAAAGACTCCATCTTCATAAAGAACACAGACGAAAGAGAGGTCATTGAAATTGTTAAATCGTTCAAAAGTAAAACATCTACTGACTGTGATGGTATTGACATGCTACTAGTCAAAACTGTTATCGAATGCATAGTAAAACCACTGACGTATATCTGTAACCTGTCTCTCCAATCAGGTATATTTCCCAATGCAATGAAAATAGCTAAAGTAATTCCAATATACAAGACGGGCGACAGAGGGGAACTCTCAAACTATAGACCAATTTCACTATTGCCACAATTTTCCAAGATACTTGAAAAAATATTCTATGAGAGAATTGACAACCTCATACTGAAGAATGATTTATTATGTGAGCAGCAATATGGGTTCAGACACAAGAGGACAACTGCATATGCCCTAATGGAATTTACAGAAAAAATATCAACAGCCATTGAAAATAAAGAGTATTCAGTTGGAGTATTCCTAGATCTTAAAAAAGCATTTGATACATCCATCCATCCATCCATCTTCTACCGCTTTTCCGGAGGTCCGGGTCGCGGAGGCAGCAGTTCAAGCAGAGAAGCCCAGACTTCCCTCTCCCCAGCCACCTGCTCCAGCTCTTCAGAGGGGATACCAAGGCGTTCCCAGACCAGCTGGGAGACATAGTCTCTCCACCGAGTCCTGGGTCTGCCCCGGGGTCTCCTCCCAGTGGAACGTGCCTGAAACACCTCAAGTGGGATTCAATATGTATATAAACGATATATGTAAAGTTTCAGAAAAAATGGACTTAATATTGTTTGTTGATGACACTAATCTGCTATGCAGTGGAAACAATTTGGAACAACTTCTGGATACACTCGGAAAGGAATTAGGAAAGCTTAAACTGTGGTTTGATTCAAACAAATTAACGCTCAATTTAAGTAAGACAAAATTTATAGTTTTTAACAACCATCACAACAACCCAGTACCCAAACTTAGTGTAAATGGTGTAGAGATTGAAAGAGTAAAACATCTGACTAGCAACTGGATTGACAATGATAGGATTAGTGGTTCAGTAGTTATTCACGAAAATGGCATTTTCCGTAATGGCGGCCACAGTTCCCCCCATACAGTGTTTGTGTGTACGTTTTCAGATTCCTTGACCATGAAAACATATGACTAGCAATTGGATTGACAATGACAGAATTAGTGGTTCAGTAGTTATTCACGAAAATCGCATTTTCCGTAATGGGGGCCACAGTTCCCCCCATACAGTGTTTGTGTGTACGTTTTCAGATTCCTTGACCATGAAAACATATGACTAGCAATTGGATTCACAATGATAGGATTAGTGGTTCAGTAGTTATTCACGAAAATCGCATTTTCCGTAATGGCGGTTTTCTTCTGGACGGTGATCTGGATCACCACCAAAATCTAATCATCTGTAGGATACCCCATTTCTGACAATCTCTGAAAATTTCATGAAAATCCGTCCATAACTTTTTGATTTATCTTGCTAACAAATAGACAAACAGACAGACAGACAGACAAACCAACGCCGATGATCACATAACCTCCTTGGCGGAGGTAAAAAAAAAAAAAAAAAAAAACCCTCTTGTTTTAGGAATAAGCCTCTCCCTACACTATAAGTCACTTAATAGCCGCTCTTATTCCTTAAGGCGGGTTTTGCACTGGCCAAAGGGTATGCGTTTGAGCGAAGATGCACATGATTGTAATGCTGGTTGGCAATGAGGAGGGAATTAATCACAGTTCATGACCAGTTAGTTATTTTAGAGAGGACATTAGGGAAGAGATGATGAACATCTGGACTGAACAATCAAGATGTTTAAACAACTGTCCAAAAACAGACCGCGAGTCCCGACTGGTGTTCATGTGCCTATAAGTTTCAAAACTTCACAATCATCTCTGCACATTCTCAACACACTCCAGAAGGTTTTTACTTTGCTGCACTACATCGGGGCAAAACTATCTGATTACATCTGTTTTGCCCTCCTGTATAATGCGCAGCAACGTCTCTCTCAAAAAGTCTGAACAAACAAATCAGATTTGTGCTCAGATTCGTGGTATATAGTTCCCCCATGATCTCCTCCTCTGTGAAGGGTAGCCGTTGACACAGCGGGCGTGTCATTTAAGCAACATGGCCTAGCAGCCGCAGTACTGTCTACAATGGATACAGGTCAAGTGGACCCCTGACCAAGTAAGCACCCCAAGTGGACCCCAGGATCCAGTCTGTACATGAACAAGTATATTTTCAATCCAGTGATTCACAAACTGATTCATAATTTTCTAAAGCCTCATTCAGAACATTATAGTCCCAAATACCTATTCTGTGGATTTTCATCTGGGGGCAGCCAGCTATGACGAGCAGCAGCAGTGAAAAAGAGAAGCCTTTTGAAAGCAGAAATGGAGCCAAATCCTTTTCTGAGTCTTTTAATACATATACTGTATATACAGTGGTGTGAAAAAGTGTTTGCCCCCTTCCTGATTTCTCATTTTTTTGAATATTGGTCAAACTTAAATGTTCCAGATCATCAAACAAATTTAAATATTAGACAAAGATAACACAAGTAAACACAAAATGCACAGTGCAAAGTGTACAGGCTTGTAGTTTTATTTCGTGAGGACGTGTGTTTGTGTGTTGCGTTTCATTTCGAGCACCACGGAAGGTGGGGTACATTTTATTTTGGAGGGGGTTGTCACAAAAAAAGATTAACAGAGGATAAATTAATGTGAGGTGAACTGGGATGCATGAAAGGGCACAGAGTAGAACTAGAAAAGCACTCGGAGAGCGCAGACCTCCGCCAAGCGCCACAGTTCCCCCCATACAGTGTTTGTGTGTACGTTTTCAGATTCCTTGACCATGAAAACATCTGACTAGCAATTGGATTGACAATGATAGGATTAGTGGTTTAGTAGTTATTCACGAAAATGGCATTTTCCGTAATGGCGGCCACAGTTCCCCCCATACAGTGTTTGTGTGTACATTTTCAGATTCCTTGACCATGAAAACATATGACTAGCAATTGGATTGACAATGATAGGATTAGTGGTTCAGTAGTTATTCACGAAAATGGCATTTTCCGTAATGGCGGCCACAGTTCCCCCCATACAGTGTTTGTGTGTACGTTTTCAGATTCCTTGACCATGAAAACATATGACTAGCAATTGGATTCACAATGATAGGATTAGTGGTTCAGTAGTTATTCACGAAAATCGCATTTTCCGTAATGGCGGTTTTCTCGCCACAGTTCCCCCCATACAGTGTTTGTGTGTACGTTTTCAGATTCCTTGACCATGAAAACATATGACTAGCAATTGGATTCACAATGATAGGATTAGTGGTTCAGTAGCTATTCACGAAAATCGCATTTTCCGTAATGGCGGTTTTCTCGCCACAGTTCCCCCCATACAGTGTTTGTGTGTATGTTTTCAGATTCCTTGACCATGGAAACATATGACTAGCAATTGGATTCACAATGATAGGATTAGTGGTTCATTAGTTATTCACGAAAATCGCATTTTCCGTAATGGCGGTTTTCTTCTGGACGGTGATCCGGATCACCACCAAAATCTAATCATCTGTAGGATACCCCATTTCTGACAATCTCTGAAAATTTCATGAAAATCCGTCCATAACTTTTTGAGTTATCTTGCTAACAAACAAACAAACAAACAGACAAACAGACAGACAGACAAACCAACGCCAATGATCACATAACCTCCTTGGCGGAGATAACTAAACAGAGATTTTCCCTTGCTGAACCAGGACTGGCTTGAATCTGATCCACAGTAGGTGGGGGGCAGTCAGAGCTGCAGGAGGCTCTGACCTTCGGCTGAGGCTCTCACTTGCCGCTGTGATATTTGTGGCACCCACAGATGTCTGTTGCAGCTTTGAAATGAATGCAGTCTGTAAGAATGACAGTCTTCTGATTAATTTCCACTCTTTGTCTCTGCCCATTTACCCATTTCCTATTCAAAGGTTCACTGAACTGAGGTGAGGTGGTCAATGACCCACGCTGCCTGCAGAGTCATTTAGCCGGTGTCATTTGGCATGGGGAACCCTATTCAGATAACAGCAAGCCTCCACTGAAAGGGGCTTATGCAATTTTTTTTATTTTTTTATGAGCAGTAATGCAAGTTCCCTGATATGTTGCTGGTATTGGGGACTTCAGGACCTGAGAGGGTATAACACTGGTCAACACCAAATTTACTGTGTGTTTTTTAGCTGATTTAGGACTATTTTGATGTGCTGAATCCAAAAATCGCATTGGTTTTGCTCAATCAGGTCAACTTTTTGAACTATGGCCACATGTTGTTTTATACGTTTTTGTTTACATGTATGGATATTTTCACTTTATATGATGCAAAATTCTTTTTTATGTCTTGAAATTCTCTGAATTTTGAACAATGATGACATAATATTCAATTTACATGTACTTGTCTTTATATAAAGGTAAGTACATGCACAGTACTAGGTAAGTACTAAGTAAGTTTTCTTTAAGGAAATCAAAGCTTGGATGACTTGTAATTTCCTGCTATTAAATTCAGATAAGACTGAAGTCATTCTTGTTGGTCCAAAAAAAAACCTTAAAAATACCTTTCCAAATCAAACTTTCAGTTTGGATGCAGTTACTCTTTCTCTTAATAGCTCTGTGAGGAATCTTGGAATTATTTTTGATCAAGATCTGTCCTTCAATTCACATATTAAATTTGTTCCCAAGACTGCCTCCTATCATTTGCGTAATATTGCCAAGATTAGGAGCATCTTGTCTCAGAGTGATGCTGAGAAACTGATCCACGCTTTTGTTAGCTCGAGATTAGATTATTGTAATTCTTTATTATCAGGCTGTCCTAAAACATCTTTAAAAAGTCTTCAGCTGATCCAAAATGCTGCAGCAAGAGTTTTAACAGGTACTAGAAAGAGAGATCATATCTCTCCGGTTCTGGCCTCCCTTCATTGACTTCCCATAGAGTTTAGAATTAAGTTTAAAATCCTTCTTCTTACTTACAAAGCTCTAAACAATCAGGCTCCTTTTTATTTAAAAGATCTGATACTACCATATTATCCTAACAGAGCACTACGCTCCCAAAATGCAGGATTACTTGTAATACCTAGAATCTCCAAAAGTACAATGGGAGGCAGAGCCTTCAGTTATCAAGCTCCTCTCCTGTGGAACCAGCTGCCAATCTGGATTCGGGAGTCAGACTCGATCTCTGTTTTTAAGAATGGGGTTAAAACCTTCCTTTTTGATATAGCCTACAATTAGGGAGGGATCATGTGTTTCTGAACCCTCCCTTAGTTATGCTGCTAATAGGTTTAGTCAGCCGGGGGACCTCCAATAATGCACTGGGCCTCACTCCTTTCTTCACTCTCAATGAAATATTTTTTTTTTGCTGGTCATTAACATCTGTTTGTTCTCTCCCATAGATTGAGTCCCCATCATGCTGTTTGCTCTCTACATGTCTGTTCTTTTCATCTTCTCTGTCCCCTCACCCCCCAGCCAGTCGCAGCAGATGACTGCCCCTCCCTGAGTCTGGTTCTGCTGGAGGTTTCTTCCTGTTAAAAGGGAGTTTTTCCTCTCCACCGTCGCCAAGTGCTTGCTCACAGGGGATTGCCTGCTTGCTGGGGTCTTTCTGCAACTGTGGGGGTCCTCCCTACAGTTGAAAGTGCTATGGGATGACTGTTGTGAAATGGCGCTATATAAATAAAGTTGAATTGAATTGAATTGAATTAAGTACAGGTTTTTGCTTAGCACCTGATCGAGAGAAACGGATGTCATTTTCGGATTCAGCGGTGCAAAATTGTCTTAAATCAGTTGAAAAAACACAGACAACTTACAAAAAAATTATTTTTGTAACCCTGTGTAATGTTTGGGGTTGTGTGTATGTGTGTGGGGGGGTACCCTATTCTTGCCAAAATGGCAAGGATCGGCCCTGGCTGTGTCAGTAGTGCTACCTCGTGAATGGGAAGTTCAGTCTTGTGCAGGTGCAGTCAGCTCACCCAGGCAACGTGGTCACAAAATTTGGGCTGCATGTGGATGGTCGCGGAAGGGCTCTGTGGAGCCTAGTGCACTGGAGACAATGATGTAATTTTTGTCACACAAGCCTCGCAGTTGAGCAGGTGCAGACAGCAGAGGTGCAGTATGAATCCAGCTTAACAGCTCATGAAAACCCCAAATTCAGTTTCTCAAAAAATTAGAATGTTGTGAAAAAGTTCAGTATTGTAGACTCATGGTGTCACATTCTAATCAGATAATTAACTCCAAACACCTGCAAAGGTTACTGCTGACTTCACCATTGCACAGAAGACCACCTCCTTGTGGAGGCTACGAGGAGGGTAAGCCAAAAATGGTCATTGCTAAAGAAGCTGGTTGTTCACAGGGTGCTTTATCCTAGCATAGTAATGGGAAGTTGAGTGGAAGGAAAAAGTGTGGAAGAAAAACATGCACAAGCAACAGGGATAACCGCAGCCTTGAGAGGATTGTGAAACAAAGTCCATTCAAGAATTTGGGGCAGATTCACAAGGAGTGGACTACAGTTGGAATCAGTGCTTCAAAAGCCACCACACACAGATGTATCCAGGACCAGGACATGGACTACAACTGTAGCATTCCTTGTGTCAAACTATTCCTCAATCAGAGACAGCATCAGAAGTGTCTTATCTGGGCTAAGTAGAAAACAGACTGGACTGTTGCGAAGTGGTCCAAAGTCCTCTTTTCAGATGAGAGTAAATTTTGCATTTCATTTGGACATCAAGGTCCCTGAGTCTGGAGGAAGAGTGGAGAGGCACAGAATCCAAGTTGCTTGAGGGCCAGAGTGACATTTCCACAGTCACTGATGATTTAGGGAGCCATGTCATTTGCTGGTGTTGGTCCACTGTATTTTATCAAGTCCAAAGTCAGCGCAGCCATCTACCAGAAAATTGAAGAGCACTTCATGCTTCCCTCTGCTGACAAGCTTTATAGAGATGCTGGTTTCATTTTCCAGCAGGACTTGGCACCTACCCACCCTGCCAAAAGTACCAAAACCTGGTGTTAATGACCATGGTATCACAGTGCTTGATTGGCCAGCAAACCTTCCTGACTTAAACCCCACAGAGAATCTATGGGGTATTGTCAAGAAGAAGTTGAAAGACACCAGACCCAACAATGCAGACGAACTGAAGGCAGCTATCAAAGCAACCTGGGCTTCCATAACACCTCAGCAGTACCAATGGCTGATCACCTCCATGTCGCACCACACTGATGCAGTAATTCATTCAAAAGGAGCCCTGACCAAGTGTTGAGTGTGTAAATGGTGTCAGGTTTGCCCCTTCGGGGTGAAGGAGAGGGCCCAATGGCGTAGCAAGAAAAGAACATAATTTATTGTAAGAATAACATAAAGCAGCATGAGGACTGCAACAAATAACAAACTGAATCAGAATCAGATCAGAAACAACTTTATTGCCAAGTATGCTTGCACATACCAGGAATTCCACTCATCACTAATGTGTGCTCATGTTAAGCGCTCCCTAATGACGCGGCAGCCATACTAGGCGCCCCATACAGTGAGGGGTAAAGAGGGGGAGGGGGAGGGAATGACACATTGGGCAGAGAGAAAAAACATAGTTTATCAAAATAAAGCTCGTTCGAATGAACAAGATTGTGATCACATAGAAAAAAAACCTCTAAATGCACAATTAGCAGACAATACAGATCACACATTAACAAAGAAAGAGAGAGACCAGTGTGTGTATGTCAGTGGTAGTGATATCAGTGTGAATGTAGTGTGTGAAATATCAGTTACTGGTGGACAACAAATCCTCTCTCCTCGGCAACGGCTAGATGTTATGTCTTTAGTGTCCTAAACATAGATAACATGTCCACAAGAATTCATCTCTCTTCAGTTCATGTCAGATGGTAAAATTCCATGCAAGTCACGTGATAACGCTGTCCTTAGAGAGTTCAGTTTGCTGCACATCAGTGTTTGGGTTAGGGAGAAGCCAAAACTCCCTTCTGCCTTATCTTCTCTCCTGGAGGAATGAATGCCAAGGACACCGAATCAAGGCCAGATGAGCACAGTTCACTTAGAGCATAAAAATTTTCCATCTCATGCGATTCTGTGCATCACACATTCACAGGCTTTAAAATCATTCCCTGGAGAGCACCCAGAGACTTCAAGATGTTTTCCACCTTCTGAATCAGTTCACCATTCAGTTCACCATTTGCCGCTATTAGTGCACTCTCCAACTGGTCGAATTGTTGAAGGAGCTTCGCCGGGTCCGCATTTTGATCAGCTCTTCCAACTTCTTTAATTTCCAATACATCAGGGAACTCCAGAGCCAAACAGTAGAAATCCTGTGATCATAAGCCAAACAGATAGATGTCTTCCGCATCTTCAATCGAATCACACAGACACATGAGTTTCCAATTGTCCCATGAGTCTCCCCACTTGGGCTCCCCCTGGCCCGATCTTCTTTTAAAGTGGTGTCAATTGCATTTAAAGCCCAGCTCAATTCCATAATTTTCCGTTTGGGTCGAGATGCAGCAGAAGAAGAGTGAGACACAGACAGGACACAGCAAGCTGGGATCAGTGAAGGGAGGAGGAGAAGGGAGAGGAGAAGAAATGCGTCTGCTCTCTCTGAAAGCCGGAAGAAGTGATGATGCAAAGTAGGATTAATGAGGTGAACCTAAACCATAATTAGTTTGGAGGAAAAAACTGTTCACTGTGCTTGTGAAAGAATAAATGAAAGTTGTAGGGAGCTTGAAATGAGGAAGCGAAGTGATTTTATAAATCAAGTTTTATTGTCAGCTTCCAGTCCCTAACATGTCTCATCTCAATGCAGAAGCAGAATGAAGAGAGTGAGCGCAGTCAGACCTTCATACTTATACCACACACAACAAAAGACATTGCATATCAAAGCCGACATCCTGCATCAGCGTAATCCCTCTCCATTGTCCTCTCTCTCCTCCACCTGACCCTGGGGGGTCAGGAAGTTCATTCAGGTCTCCACCGCTGCGACTCCATCTGCTCCTTGATCTTCGCCGGTGGTCGAGACCTCTTGTCCTGCTCTGAGACGTGAGGTCATTCTACATATGCAATCTCTAAACATTCCTCTTATGTCTATACATATGTAGGTATGGATATATGAATAATATAAGCCACAAAAGTCACAGTAGATCGCTGAGAAAGTCAGGCGAAAGCTGAATATATGGAGCAGGCAGTGATTAGCGCTATCAAATACAGTCATGAATAATTACAACACAGAAGGACCAATAATGAGGAGCAGAAGTAAAGTGAGAGTGCTGTCACCATGAGTAATCCAAAATGATGAGTAGGACAGGATAAGCGTGATAATAATACACAGAAAAACCGTAACCAAAGGTGAGGGCAGAATGACAATAATGACAACTGAAAGAAAGCATAACTTAAAGAGTGAGACATGTCTGCACACATTTCCCCCCATGATAGTGCCCCCCCCAAGGGTGGATTCATGACTGCCCAGAACAAACACGAAATTACCCTCCCAGGGTGGGCGGTGGGGGGAAAAGGGCAGGTGGGTTGAAACAAACACCTTCCCCCCGCACAGTCCTAACACAAAACCCAGTTTGTAGGGGCAACCCAAAGTCCAAGGCCCCAAGACAAAACGAGGTGTGTCGGATGGTCTCCCAAAGTCCAAGGGCCACCAGACGGATGAACACGGTGTGTCGGGTAGCCTACCAAAGTCCATGGGCCGCCACCATACAGGAGAAAACACACAGGCCTTTTGCTCTGAAAATAACACACAAGTGTTTTGCTCTGAAAATAAAACAGGAGCCCTTTGCTGTGAAAATAACACCATGGGTGCATTTCGCTCTGAAGGTAACAGCATGAGAGCCCCTTAAACAGAGGACAACAACACAGAGGCATCATACTCGGGGTGGAGAGGGGGTGACATGAAAACTTTTCTTCCCCTGGAGAAGATAAAGAACCTTCAAGCTCTGGAGATGACAACATAGAATCTGTGAGCAGATTGTAACAGTGGAGCTCTTTGCACAGAAATTAACATAGAAGTCTCTTGTTCTGGAGGTAACAATACAGGCACTCCTTGCTCTGGGGACAGCACCTGCAGAGTTCTGATCCCAGGAACACCCAGTGGTGGTGTGCTGGCCTCCGAAACGGCAGGTGGAGGCGCGCCGACCTCTGAAGCAGATGGCTAGGGCTCACTGATCTCTGGATGAGATGGCTGGAGGGAGCTGACCTCAGGATGAGACGGCTGGAGGGCGCTGACCTCTAGATAAGATGGCTGGGGAGCACTGACCTCTGAATCAGATGACTGAAGCATGCTGTTCTCATGTGCCAATGGTTTGAGCGCGCTGATTCCCGAATAAGACGACTGGGGTGCGCTGGCCCCAGGCTGAGACAGCAGGGGCGCATCCAGTCCAGATGCCAAGGAACCGTCCTCTGATGCCACCACCTCAGACAGTGTGGAAGAGGTACAGGCTGAAGCAGGAATCACACTCAAACAGTCAGCATAAGAGCCAGGCAGGGACAGCTCAGAAGCAGATGGGTCTCCTCACCAAGAATAAGACAAGACCTCTTTAATACAGATATTAGGAAAACAAAGAAGAGGACTTTCCTTAACTCCTGCTCTTCCACTGGCGAGGACCCTGGTGCTGCTGATGTAGGAATGACGGCCTCAAGAGGAGCGGTCTCTGCAGGAGCATGCACATGAGGCAAAACAGTCACTGCTGGAGCATGCAGCATGCGCCTAAGATGGAACAATCACTGCTGGGGTGTTCACGTGAGCAGGAGCAATTGGTGCTGGAGCATGCATGTGGAGAGGAGCAGTAGCAGTGCTGAGCTCACCTCCTCTGTTATGGACCCAAATGAGGTGGAGGTGACCTCGGGGAAACAAAGAGCTGAGGTGAGTGGTGGAACAAACAAGGGGGCGGCAGCAGAAAAAATATTTGAGGGCTCAGCAGCAATAAGAGGTGGCAGCTGAGTCTCCTCACTGGAGACAAGACCTCTCACTATTAGATGTTAAAAAATGAGAAAATGGTACTTGCCTTGCCCCCAGCTCCATTGCTGCTGAGGCTGCTGCTGCTGTTGAATCCGCCACTGAAGAACTAGACGAATCCCTCTGGGTGGCTACAGTGAATGTCTGGCGAGACGCTGTAGCGCAGCGGTGAGGAGCTGGAAAGAAAAGTGCCGGGGCCAGGGGACATTTATTTGTTGGCACAGGCTTCGGCGTGGAGGGTGCCCCCGACTTCAGCCTGTGCAGTGGCTGTGGGGCTGGTGGGGCTGGGATCGAAACTGGAGCGGGCACCAAAGGATGGCAAGGAGAGGAGACGCTTCTTCATCGGCACACACCGCGACGACCCAGGTGCGTTCCTCACCATCTCAAAGTACATACTGTGCATATGCCGGAGGTCAGCGACTGAAAGTCACAGCCCACCCAGCTCGGGGTAGCTCTGCAGGCTGGGGAATGCCTCTATTATCCCGGCTGTGGGGTTCAAGAAACTTAGGGCTGCCTCCAGCAAATGGGAGGTGCAGGTGTCTGAAATGAGGTCTTCAATGGTTTGAGCTGCCCGCACCTCATTGGCATTAAGTCCAAAACTCAAATAGTCCGTACTTGCTGAGTCCTGTTCGGGTTGGGTCCAGCTGTAGTCCTCAGGCTCAGGGTGGCAGTGAGGGTGGCAGTGATGGTAAAGTGGGGAGTGGGAGCCGCCACAGCCAGGGAAGGGAGCACAGGTCTTGGCGAGCCTCCAAGATGTTGGCAACTGCCTCCCAGCAGTACTTGCCATCCCCTGGGGAGCTGCGGGCCATAGCAACAAGGTCCCACAGCATGTTGGCAGCCGGCAGCTCTCCCTCCTTCTACCTCCTCCTTCTCCTGCTTCTTTCGTCTGCTGGGTCCAGTGTTGGTGGTGACCTTCTGTAAGGTTTGCCCCTTTGGGGTGAAGGCGAGGACCCAATCACGTAGCAAGAGAAGAACATAATTTATTGTGAGAATAACATAAAGCAACACAAAGGCTGGAATAAATAACATAAACTGCACAGTAGGATTAATGAGGTGAACCTAAATTGTGACTACTTTGGAGGAAAAAACTGTTCGCTGTGTGTGTGAGAGAATAAATAAAAGTCACAATAGATAACCACCTCAAGAATGAGGCAAAAGCTGAATATGTGAATCAGGCGATTAGCACAATCAAATACAGCTGTGAATAATTAAGATAAGATAAAATAAGCCTTTATTAGTCCCACAATGGGGAAATTCAGGATTGCAACAGCACAGGAATATTAACACTCAGAGCAATAATTTAGAAGATAAGATAATAAGAGCAGTGAATATACATATGAACACATAAATATATATACACAGCACGGAGCATTGTAGATAGATCGAATAAACAGCATAACGGTCTGTTCAGTTACCCCACATAGTATGAATATGTACCCATACAGCATATTTTGTATTTGAATCAGCCTAGTTGTCACCCTCCATAGCGATTGATGCTGT
Organism: Pholidichthys leucotaenia; assembly: GCA_020510985.1. NCBI lineage: Eukaryota > Metazoa > Chordata > Actinopteri > Cichliformes > Pholidichthyidae > Pholidichthys > Pholidichthys leucotaenia. Next base: position 104,335,123 of record CM035846.1, read on the forward strand.
CCTAGTTGTATAATGGAGGGGACCATTATTGTGCAAGTTTGTTGCGTCTTTTGCATTCAGTACTTATTAAGTCGTAAAGTTTTTTTTACGACCTCTGCAAGCAGCCCTGCTTAGGTTATAAAGTCTGACAGCCGAAGGTAGGAAGGACCTGCGAAACCTCTCGGTCGCGCACCTAGGATGATGTAGTCTACTGCTAAATGAGCTCCTCGGTGTGTTCAGCATGTCCTGCATGGGGTGGGACTCGGACTCCAGCAGAGATGACAGCTTAGCCACCATCCTCCTCTCTCCTATCTCTTCCACTGGGTCAAGGTTCTGCCCCAGGACAGCGCTAGCTTTCTTGATCAGTCTATTCAGTCTCTTCCTGTTGGCTGCCGTGATGCAGTTGCCCCAGCAGACCACTCCAAATGTGATGGCTGATGCCACCACCAAATCGTAGAAGGTCTTCAGGAGCACCCCTTGTACACCAAAAGACCTGAGCCTCCTCATGTAGGAAGAGCCTGCGCTGTCCCTTCTTGTAGAGTGCATTGGTATTATGTGACCAGTCCAGTTCATTGTTCAAATGAACACCCAGGTACTTGTAGGATGTCACCATCTCAATGTCTGTTCCCTGGATGTTTACTGGTGCTGTAAGAGGTTGTCCTCGCCCGTGGCAGTTCACCACCAGCTCCTTAGTTTTCCTCACGTTGATCTGGAGGCAGTTCCGATGGCACCAGTCCACGAAGTCCTGGATGAGTCCTTTGTACTCAGCTTCATCTCCATTGGAGATGAGGCCGACAATCGCAGAGTCGTCAGAGAACTTCTGTAGATGGCAGTGTGTTGTGTTGTGTGAGAAGCCTGCAGTATAAAAGGTGAACAGGAAGGGAGCCAGAACTGTTCCATGGGTTGGCCATGTACTGCAGATGATAGTGTTGGACACAATCCTGGGTTCTCACAAACTGTGGCCGGTTTGTGAGGGAGTCTAGGACCCACGATGACAGGTGCTGGTCCACCCCTGCGCACAGTGGCTTGTACTTCAGGATCACTGGTTGGATGGTGTTGAAAGCACTGGAGAAGTCAAAGAACATGATCCTCATCGTGTTCTCAGGCTTCTCCAGGTGGGACAGGGACTGGTGTAGAAGGAAGATCACTGCATCCTCCACCCCGATGCCATGCTGGTAGGCAAACGGGAATGGATCCATCGCTGGTCCCACCAGGGGGTGGAGGTGGGCAAGAAGCAGTCTCTCCAGGGTCTTCATCAGGTGAGAAGTGAGGGCCACTGGTCTGTAGCTGTTCAAGTTACAGACAAAGTGGGAAGTCTTTGTTATGGGTACCACACAAGTACCACACAAGATGTTTTCCACAGCTGTGGTACCCTCCCCAGCTTCAGGCTCAGGTTGAAGATGTGCTCCACAATCCCACACAGCTGGTCTTCGCAGGACTTGAGGAGCTTTGCGCTGATGCAGTCTGGACTCGAGGCCTTCCTCACCTTGATCTTCCTCAGCTCCACCCTCACCTGGGTCTCAGTGAGGGTCAGGTTGGGGCTGGGAGGCTGTGTGCTGGGAGTGGGGGGGGTGTTGGTGGGGGGGTGGACAGCAGGTCTAGATGATGGTAGAGGCAGCAGTGGTTGGTGTGCAGGCGGAGGGGAGGGCAGTTGGTCAAACCTGTTAAAAAGAGATTCAGGTTGTTCACCCACTCCCTGCCCCCCGTGGCCTGGGAGGAGGTATTCTGGAGCCCAGAGATGATTTTGAGGCTTCTCCAGACCCCGCCGATGTCGCTATGTTGCAGCTTGTCCTCCATCTTCTTCCTGAAGCTGTCCTTGCCTTCTCTGATCCTCCTCCTTAGCTCCCTCTATACGAACTTCAGCTTCTCCCTGTTCTCCGACCTGAAGATCCTTTTCTTTTCTCTCAGTAGTTTAATTACAACACAGAAGGACCAATAATGAGGAGCAGAAGTAAAGTGAGAGTGCTGTCACCATGAGTAATCCCAATATGATGAATAGGACAGGATAAGGCTGATAATAATACACAGAAAAACCGTAACCAAAGGTGAAAGCAGAATGACAATAATGACAACTGAAAGAAAGCATAACTTAAAGAGTGGGACATGTTTGCACAAGTCCCCCATGATATATGGACATACTTTTCAGTGGCCCAACATTTCTATTAAGTCAGTTTTTTAAAATTAATTTTATGTAATACTTTATAAATATTTTTTGAGAAACTGAATTTTGGGTTTACATGGGCTGTAAGCCATAACCATCAAAATGAAAAGAAATAAACACTTGAACTATATCACTCTGTGTGTAATGAATCTATATAATCTGTATCACAAGATAGCGGCAGCGCGCATGGATGCAGCGGCCCCTCTTGGCATCAGCAAGTGTGAGAGTTTTAAGTGTTTTGATCTTCCCAGACGTACATTCTGTAAAACTTACAACCGTGAGACCTTATTAAACATCAAGGTACTGCACGCTGCAAGAATCGCGGCAATCGGTTGTGATTTGGATATTCTACGCCAGCATGGAATTCTGGCGGAGTCCCCGCTGGAAGCTACCCGAGAGAGGAGGAGGCGTAAGCAGAGCGAACGCAAGCAAAAGCGTGGAAAAAGGGCCGGGATCCATGCTCGGCTAAAGGCTAACCCCTCCAGACCAGCGGTACCATTGCTCATTCTCTCTAACGTCCGCTCCCTCGACAACAAGCTGGACGAGTTGCGTCTCCTGAGAGAAACCCGGAGAGAGTGGAGGGACTGCTGTGTGCTTGTGTTCATGGAGACATGGCTCCACGACAACATCCCTGACGAGACCATTCAACTGGAAGATATGGCGATGTTCCGTGCCGACAGGGAAACGGCGAGCTCCGGTAAAAGCCATGGAGGTGGGCTATGCATCTATGTTAACAAGAACTGGTGCGTTAATGCCACGTTAGTGTCTAAACACTGCTCTCCGTTGGCGGAGTTCCTTATTGTAAATTGTCGGCCATATTATTTGCCGAGGGAATTCAGCAACATGTTTGTAGCGGCTCTTTGCATAGCGCCGAGCGCTAACGCTAACGCTAATGCTAAGAAGGCACTCAGGGAACTGCACAATGCGATTAGTGAAATCCAAACTTCACACCCGGAGAGTTTTGTGGTGGTTGCGGGGGATTTTAACCACACCAGCTTAAAGACTGTGCTCCCCAAGTTTAAACAATGTGTAGACTTTAAGACCAGAGGAGAGAATATGTTGGACTTAGTGTACACAAACACAGATGCATATAAGGTGATACCCCGCCCCCATCTCGGCCTTTCTGACCACATATCCGTGATGCTGGTGCCTGCCTACAAACCTTTATTGAAGCGCAGCAGGCCAGCAGTGAAACAAATCAGAATTTGGCCAGAGAGTGCAACCTCTGCACTGAAAGACTGTTTTCTGCACACAGACTGGGAGCTCTTCAAAATAGCAGCCTCCCAGGAAGACAAGACAGATGTGGAGGAGTATGCTGAAACGGTCACCAGCTACATTGCGAAGTGCACAGAGGATGTCACTACAGTGAAGACCATCACTATGCGGGGTAACCATAAGCCCTGGATGACTGCAGAGGTGCGCTCGCTGCTTACAGCCAGGGATGCAGCCTTCAGAACGAAGGACAGGATCGCCCTCCACTCAGCCAGGTCTGCGCTCTCAAAGGGAATTAAGGCGGCGAAGCGCGCCTATGCGGAGAAAATCCAGGGACACCTCTGTGACACTAGGAACACCAAGCAGATGTGGCAGGGAGTTCGGACACTGACGGGCTATAAGTCAAGGCAGGGGGTCGATGATGACGACGCTTCACTTCCAGACAGGCTCAACGACTTCTTTGCACGTTTTGAAGCATCAAACTCGGCAATCAGAGGGAGGGCTGGCCCACCCCCACCATCGGTTGGACCAGCTTTTACCATCAACACAGCAGACACACAGAGGACCCTAACCAGGGTCAACCCACGTAAAGCTGCAGGTCCAGACAACATCCCGGGACGTGTGCTCCGAGACTGCGCGAGTGAGTTGGCGGATGTCCTGACTGACATTTATAACATCTCCCTGAGTCAGGCCATCATTCCAAGATGCTTCAAGACCTCTATCATTGTACCGGTGGCAAAGAAACCAGTTGTGTCCTGTTTAAATGACTATCGTCCTGTTGCACTGACACCAATTGTGATGAAGTGTTTTGAATGGCTTGTCAAACCACACATTACAGCCTGCATCCCTGCATCACACGACCCGCTCCAGTTTGCATATCATTCAAACCGCTCCACGGAGGATGCTATAGTCACCACCCTACACTCTGTCATCACCCACCTGGACCAGAAAGACACCTACGCCAGACTCCTGTACATTGATTTCAGTTCAGCATTCAACACCATTATTCCCCAGAGACTGATGGAGAAATTACTCCTTCTTGGTCTGAACACCGCCACATGTCTCTGGATCCTGGATTTCCTGACTGAGAGACCTCAGTCTGTCCGGGTTGGAAACAACATCTCCAACTCTGTCATGCTGAGCACCGGATCCCCTCAAGGCTGCGTACTCAGTCCACTGTTGTTTACACTTCTAACACATGACTGTGTATCCAGACACGAGGGGAACCAGATTATTATGTTTGCAGATGACACCACGGTGGTGGGACTTATTCAGAGGGATGAGGAATCAATGTACAGGGAATAAGTGAGAGACCTGGAGGGCTGGTGCAGGGAGAACAATCTGGTGCTCAATGTGGACAAAACGAAGGAGATGATTATCGACTTCCGGCGGTCACAGCCTGAGCACGTCCCCCTCAGCATCTGCGACTGTTTAGTGGAGAGAGTGGAGAACATCAAGTTCCTCGGAGTGCAGATCTCGCAGGACCTGACCTGGAGCAAGAATTCCTTGGGGATCAGGAAGCGGGCTCAGCAGAGACTGCACTTCTTGAGGAAACTCAAACAGGCCTCTCTCCCCATCTGCATCCTCAGGACCTTCTACAGAGGTGTGGTGGAGAGTGTTCTGACGTACTGCATTGCTACATGGTACTCCAGCTGCAGTATGTCAGACAAAAAAGCCCTGCGGAGGATAGTCAAGGGAGCTGAGAGGGTAATTGGAGTCTCCCTCCCCTCTGTCCAAGAACTTTTTCAGAACCGTTGTAGGAGCAGGACACTGAACATTGTCAAGGACCGTTCTCGCCCTCTGCATAAACACTTTGAACTTCTTCCATCTGGTAAACGATTCCGGAGCATCAGAGGCAGAACCACCAGACTGATCAACAGCTTCCTTCCACAAGCTGTCAGGATGCTGAACAGTTGACCCGGAATCTCTCATACACACTACTGCACCTACGGACATTTTGTATATTATTTGTATATTATAGTTAGTTTTTTTTTCCCAAGTATGTCTCAGGGATGTGTGAATGGATGGGGGGGGTGGGGGGGTGAAGCTATGTGTGAGTGTGTCTCAAATCATGCTGCTTCTATTTATATGGATGCCGAGAGAAACGCAATTTCATCTTGCCTGCACTACAGTTGTATGTACAGCAATATGACAATAAAGTTTGATTTGATTTGATTTGATTTGATAATATAGGAGTTTCAGTTTTTAAATTTAATTACTGAAATAAATCAACTTTTTGATGACATTCTAATTTACTGAGATTCACCTGCATGTGCTGTAGTTTGCCCTTTATTAGAGGTCATTCTTTATTTAATTTCTAAAATGGCCATGGTTGCTGCGTTGGATGGGTGTGGATATGATTTTTCTCTTACATTCCTCAAACCTTGTGACAAACCATCCAGTTACAGCAGGGTTTTATTCCAAAACGTGTCTTGTCTGACCACTGGGATCACATATATCATCATATATTTACACTGTCAAGCTAGATAATAATGGGATTAAATCAACATCTTTTGTTCTGTGTGTACAGTAAACCAGCTCTTCCATAAATATGGATATACTTTTGGTTTCTGTAGCTTGGTATTAGGGGAGATATTGTTGAAATTGCGGCAACATGTCACAAACAGTAGACTCTACAGACAGTGCAGGAATGAAGAGCTGCAGTGACGAGATTGTGCACACTGACAAAGAAAAGCCACAGTACAGTAAATATGTCCTTCCTGTGACACAGGCTGGGTTGAGAGTAACAAAAAAGACACTCTCAAATACGTCTGAGTCGTGCTCAGTCCAAAACTTGGATAAAACAGAGGTGATGGGGCAGTTGAGGTTTGTATAAGACTTCAAAGTCAGCACACGACTTGAAATTCAATATTCAAAATACACTGCCTGGCCAAAAAAGTCACCACTATCTGAAAAAAAAGGCTTCAATTTGCTAGGGAGCATAAAAATTGGACTCTGGAGCAATGGAAGAAGGTCATATGGTATCATGTGTCCAGATTTACCCTGTTCCAGAGTGATGGGTGCGTCAGGGTAAGAAGAGAGGTGGATGAAGTGATGCACCCATCATACCTAGTGCCTATCATACAAGCCTGTGGGGACAGTGCTATGATCTGGCAGTGCTATGATTTGGTATCTGTATGTGTTGGTAGCAAAAACTCGCAGTTGCTGAATGTTACTTGCGGAGCCCCACAGGGTTCAGTTTTGGGGCCATTGTTATTCAATATGTATATAAATGACATATGTAAAGTTTCTGAAAAAATTGATTTAATATTGTTTGCAAATGACACAAATTTATTAACCAGTGAAAGTAATTTGGAACAACTTTTGGATACATTGGGAAAGGAATTAGGAAAGCTCAAACTGTGGTTTGATTCAAACAAATTAACGCTTAATTTAAGTAAGACAAAATTTGTAATTTTTAACAACCATGACAACAACTTAGTGTCTAAACTCAGTGTAAATGGTATAGAGATTGAAAGGGTATCCAAAATTAAATTTCTTGGAGTAATAATTGATAATAAACTGTGTTGGAAGTCACATATTAATTATATTAAAGGTAAAATATCCAAATCAATCGCAATACTACACAGAGTGAAATATTTGCTGAATCAACCCACATTATATACTTTGTATCATTCATTAATACTCCCATACATGACATATTGTACTGAAGTATGGGGAAATACATATAAAACAAACATATATCCAATATTTATGCTTCAGAAGAGAGCTATTAGAATAATAAACAAAGCTGCTTACAGGGATCCAACAAACCCACTTTTTCTTAAACTAAAAGCTCTCAAGTTGAAAGATCTGGTTGATTTTAAAACTGCAGTAATAATGTTTAAAGTGAAGAATCTATCACTGCCCGCAAATATCCAAAAGTTGTTCCAAATAAGGGAGAAACAATATAATTTCAGAGGAACATGTATATTTCAAAAACCTTCAGTGAGAACTACTACCAAGCAACACTGTGTCTCAGTGCAAGGAGTCAGATTGTGGAACGCTTTTGGACCTGAATTAAAATCATGTACAACACTTGAACAATTTAAACAAAAACTAAAGGTGTGGTGACCCACCACACTCTACACGGACATTTCTCACCCTCAGCAGGTCTGGAGGAAGCAGAGGACAATTTACATACAGAGGACAATTCACATACGGACAGAGAGGCCCTGGGGGCAGTCACAACAATGGACTGTTGTTTATACATCCCCGGATGAGGGAGAAGACATCCGGGCGCCAGTTGGTTACGCTAATGATATGTATTGACTGATATGTATATCACCATGCTAATGTGCCATGCATTCTCTCTCTGTCTGTATAACATGTATAAAAGAGCTTGCTGTATATGCCTCAGCAGCACAGTAGTTCACTTAGTTACAATGTGTGTCTCATTATGTTGGAGAAAATAAAACCCTGCAACCTTCCAGCTCGTCACATCTCGCCTGATCTTTTACCTCCAGAAAGGAAGAAATACTCCAAACATATATACAAGATGACATGTAAAATCACATAAGAATTATCATATTCAGTCTGTGTTGTGCTGTTGCTTAGTTTTTTGTCACGTTTTGTCTTAGCTTTGTTCTGAATTGAAATCACTTTTATTTTATTTTCCTTTTGACTTCTTAGATGGAGCATGGTTGGGCAATATAAGCTGCGGCTTCAGCCATCACCCATTTCGGATAACTTATGTTAAACCGTATAATCTGAGGAGTTATTGTTTAATTTGACCTTGTTAGATTTTTTTCCCCTTTGTTATATGCTGCTCTTCTGTGTGTAGCTAGTTTAGCCTCCCTGGAGTCAACCTGCTGCTGCTCTGAGTGTGGGTAGCATTGCCTGTCTGGAGTCAACCTGCTGCTCTTCTGAGTGTGGCTAGCTTAGCCTCCCTGGAGTTAACCTTCTGCTGCTCTGAGTGTATCTAACTGGGCCTACCCAGAGTTAACCTGCTACTTCTCAACCTAGCCTACCTGGAGTAGCTTACCTGGAGTCCAAATGCTACTGTTGCTCTGAGAGTGTCAAGGTAACGTTTGGAGAAAGGTGAGCATTGGATTGCAGATAATGGTCCACAGCAAGACCGTTTAACTCCACAAAGGTACTGTGCAGATATGATGGACATTTGGTTCAAATGGTAGCAACAGCAGACAAGTTAATGAGTTAGAGTGATCCATAGTAACCAGAATCTATTTGAATCACTTGGCACCAATAACAACACAATGCCACCCAAAAGGAATGTAACATTTGATGAGGTTGAGGAATTTAAAAAATCACTTGACTATCTCTCAAAAGAGGTAACTGTGGTGAGAAAACAACAAAAACAGATAACTGATTTGGTGAAAGAGGCAAAGCCTTGAGGCTGAAAAATGAGGAGAAAGACAAAAAGATTGCTTTTCTGGAAAATAGTGTGGACAACCTGGAACAGTACACTCGAATGAATGACATTATTGTTTCAGGATTAGAAACACAGCCCAGATCCTATGCCCAGGCTGTGGCAAGAATGGATGATACAGACCTTCGTGAACTGGACGCTAGATCGGTGGAAGAACAGGTGACAACATTCCTCCATTCTAAAGGCATAGAGATCGACAGTAACAACATAGAGGCTTGCCATCCTCTTCCTAAAAGAAGGAAGGGTGAAAAATCGGCAATAATCATCTGTCTTACAAACAGAAAGTATAAAATGGATCTGTTGAAACAGGGAAGGAAGCTGAAGGGGACAGAAGTTTATCTGAATGAGCACCTGACCAAGAGAAATGGAGACATCGCCAAAAAGGCGGGTTTCTTGTGAAAACAGAAGAAAATCCAATCAACACGGACTTTCAACTGCAAAGTCTTTATAAAACTGAATGGAACACCAGATGAGTCCAAAGTGCTGGTAATCAGAAATGTGGAGGAGCTGGATAAATATATGTAAGGAAGTAAATCACAGTGAGGACAAATGTTTACTTTAAAAAACAAAACAAAACAAAAAACTTATGACTGACTTTAGTAGAAATCAATCATCTCCAGTTGGAGGAAGTCATCTGACACAGAGTAAGGAAATTCAGACTCTGAAAATATGCCATTATGCTGAACCCAGGAAGCAGCTGGCCACCATGGCTGCCACCGGGGGAGTGAAGAATCCTCACCGTTACAGGCCCGGTACCGTGGCTCTGAGAGAGATCCGTCGCCACCAGAAATCCATGGAGCTGCTCATCCGTAGGCTGCCCTTCCAGCACCTGGTGAGGGAGATCGCTCAGGACTTCAAGACCGAACTGCGCTTCCAGAGCTCCGCCGTCATGGCTCTGCAGGAGGCCAGTGAGGCCTACCTGGTGGGTCTCTTCGAGGACACCAACCTGTGCACCATCCACGCCAAGAGGGTCACCATCATGCACAAAGACATCCAGCTGGCCCGCCGCACCCGCGGAGGGAGAGAGAGCTTAGACTTTCTGCTGCACATTCACGAACCACAGTGCACTGTGTGTCTATATATATATTTTTATAGTAATATGTACATATGTATACTAGCTGTTCTTGTTTTTTCTTGCCTTTTGATTGTTGCTCTGAGTGTTGCTATCCCTGTGCTGTTGCAATCCTGGAATTTCCCCATTGCGGGACTAATAAAGGCTTATCTTATCTTATCTTAAACCACAAGAGATGGAGAATGATATTGATTCTGATAACCACTTCTTCAACAATATTCATAATCATTGTGAGTATTATACTGAAAAGCAATTCAAAAGTCAAGTGCAATTAGATGGTAAAGTATAGATAATACACTTCAACAGCAGAAGTCTTAACAAAAACTTTCCACAGATTCAGGACTATTTAAAACAGCTAGATAGAAAATTTACAGCTATCGTGGTCTCTGAAACTTGGTTCAATGAAGAGCAAGCTTCTCTGATGACAATAGAGGGATACCAGATGTTTTATATTAATAGATCTCAAAAAAAGGGTGGTGGTGTTGCACTGTATATTGATGACCTGTATAGGTGTAAACTTGTAAATGGAATGTCCTTTGCCCTAACAGGGATTCTAGAATGTGTTACTGTTGAGATTGACCAAGATAAAACAAAAAATCTATAAGTTGTATATATAGAATGCCGGGAACTTGCGTTGAGACATTCAGAGATAAGTTAGCCGACCTGTACAATAATACAACTCGTAAGAAAATGGTTGTAATCTGTGGAGACTTCAATATTGATTTACTAAATCCATTTCAACAAAATGTAATTACAGACTTCATGAATTCTATGTACAGTATGAGTCTATATCCCACAATAGCACATCCCAGTAGAATCACAGTTCACACTGCTACACTTATTGATAACCTGTTTGTTAATATTATTGATAAGAAAATAGAAAGTGGATTATTGATAAATGACATAAGTGACCTTCTGCCAGTCTTTGCACTTATCTATGGCCGTATGTGGGCCAATACAGAAAAAACTTTAAAATCTTTCAGATACAAATCACAAAATGCAATCAGCTCTTTTAAAGAAGACCTGCTGAAGCAAGACTGGACAAAAGTCTATGTATCATATGTAAATGAAGCCTATGACACGTTCATGAACATTGTAACCGCTCTTTATGAAAAAAATTGTCCATTATTAAAGAAAAAGCTAAAACAGAAATTTGTTGACAAGCCATGGCTAACCAAAGGATTACAAAAAGCATGTAAAAAGAAAAATTCATTATATAAAGCTTTTCTAAAGAAAAGGACAAAAGAAGCAGAGCAGCGGTATAAAACATACAAAAATAAGTTAATATATACTGTATAATGAGATGTAGTAAAAGAGACGATTATAGTAAAGAACTGGAGAAAAACAGAGATAACATTAAAAATACATGGACAATACTTAACAATATTCTTGGAAATAAAAACAGAAATACGAGCTACCCAACCAATCTTTCAAAAAAAAAAAAATGACTCAGAGTGTGAATGCAGTCTCACCTGCAGATAAATTTAATAACATTTTTGTTAACATTGGTCCTAATTTGGCTTGAGAAATACCCATTACGGCACCTACAGGTGATACAATAAGCAAAAACATTGCTATAAAAGACTCGATTTTCATAAAGAACACAGACAAGAGAGAGGTCATTGAAATTGTTAAATCGTTAAAAAGTAAAACATCTATGGATTGTGATGGTATTGACATGCTTTTAGTCAAAACTATCATTGAATGCTGAGTGAAGCCACTGACGTATATCTGTAACCTGTCTCTCCAAACAGGTATATTTCCCAATGCAATGAAAATAGCTAAAGTAATTCCAATATACAAGACGGGTGACAGAGGGAAATTTTAAGACTATAGACCTATTTCACTATTGCCACAATTTTCCAAGATACTTGAAAAAATATTCTGTGAGAGAAGTGACAACTTCATAATGAAGAATAATTTATTGTGTGAGCAGCAATATGGGTTCAGACATAAGAGGACAACTGCATTTGCTCTAATGGAATTTATAGAAAAAATATCAACTGCCATTGAAAATAAAGAGTATTCAGTTGGGGTATTCCTGGATCTTAAAAAAGCATTTGATACAGTGGATCATAAATTATTATTAAAGAAACTACAAAATTATGGTATTAGGGGTAGCACTGTCCTGGTTATGTAGTTACTTAAAGAACAGATATCAGTATGTATGTGTTGATAGCAAAAACTCACAGTTACTGAAGGTTACTTGCAGAGTCCCACAGGGTTCAGTTTTGGGGCCATTGTTATTCAATATGTATATAAATGACACATGTAAAGTTTCTGAAAAAATTGATTTAATATTGTTTGCAGATGACACTAATTTATTATGCAGTGGAAGCAATTTGGAACAACTTTTGGATACACTCGGAAAGGAATTAGGAAAGCTTAAACTGCGGTTTGATTCAAACAAATTAACGCTCAATTTAAGTAAGACAAAATTTATAATTTTTAACAATCATCACAACAACTCAGTATCTAAACTCAGTGTAAATGGTGTAGAGATTGAAAGGGTATCTGAAATTAAATTTCTTGGAGTAATAATTGATAATAAACTGTGTTGGAAGTCATATATTAATAATATTAAAGGTAAAATATCCAAATCAATCGCAATACTACACAGAGTGAAATATTTGCTGAATCAACCCCCACTATATACTTTGTATCATTCATTAATACTCCCATACATGACATATTGTACTGAAGTATGGGGAAATACATATAAAACAAACATATATCCAATATTTATGCTTCAGAAGAGAGCTATTAGAATAATAAACAAAGCTGCTTACAGGGATCCAACAAACTCACTTTTTCTTAAATTAAAAGCTCTCAATTTGAAAGATCTGGTTGACTTTAAAACTGCAGTAATAATGTTTAAAGTGAAGAATCTATCACTGCCCGCAAATATCCAAAAGTTGTTTCAAATAAGGGAGAAACAATATCACTTCAGAGGAACATGTATATTTCAAAAACCTTCAGTGAGAACTACCACCAAGCAACACTGTGTCTCAGTGCAAGGAGTCAGACTGTGGAATGCTTTTGGACCTGAATTAAAATCATGTACAACGCTTGGACAATTTAAACAAAAACTAAAGGAAGAAATACTCCAAACATATATACAAGATGACATGTAAAATCACATAAGAATTATCATATTCAGTCTGTGTTTTGCTGTTGCTTAGTTTTTTGTTTGTTTGGTTTTTTTTTTCATTTTTTTGTCACGTTTTTTCTTAGTTTTGTTCTGAATTGTAATCGTTCCTGTTTTGTTTTTTCTTCTGAATTCTTGGATGGAGTATGGGTGGACATTATAAGCTGCGGCTTCAGCCATCACCCATTTCGGATAACTTATGTTCAACTGTATAATCAGATGAGTTATTGTTTAATTTGACCTTGTTAGATTTTTTCCCCCTTGGTTATATTATTCTGTTCTTTTCTTTTAATCCTTACTTTTGATCTATCCAAAATCCGAAATAAAGATTCATTCATTCATTCATTCATCCATATTATTCTGTTTTTTTCTTTTAATCTTTACATTTGATCTGTTATGACCCGAGCGCTGGGTTCTGTTCGCGCTCGGGCTAAGCTCAACTCGCTGCCGGCCTTGACAGCTGTGGGCTGTATTCTGGCCTCACCGGGCTCTTATTGTGAAGGTGCTCGGTGGGGCTTCCGCCTGTCAAAGCTGGTCAGCTGTGTGTCATTACTGCTCGTTAGTGTTCGCTTTCATAAAGCGGGCACTAGCGACAGTAAAGTTGCAGGAGTATTGTCAGACTTTGTCAACATCTTTTCAACGCTTTGTCAAGCCTTGTCAGAGTGTCGTTTTGACCTTCATGTCAGGTTCGTTATATTATGCCTTGTCACAGTTTAGCTCGTAGTGGCTGGGGTCAGCCCTGCAAGCCCATGTATTGATTTATGTGTGTTTTTGCCAAGAGCGACTCACAGTCTTGTCCTGTCTCATCTTGTAAATAAATCACCATCTTCGCAAAACTCACTGGTGGACTCCTGGCGTCTTATGGTGATCTGCGAGGGTCACCGCATGACAGTATACTCCTGCCATGACGTCTAAATGGAGACGCCACACCGAGACGCCTTTTCACCGTGAGTTCTTGCCTTAATTGGACTGTTGTTTCTTCCCTGTCTGGGTGTCTATTACTGGGAGAATGCCGTCATCCAGGGGCCGCGGTCGGCACCCGGGCAAAGAGCTAGCGGAGGCTCTGGAGTACGTGGACGGTACTCTATTTACCGCTACGCTGTACGACACTCCCAGCGACATACGTCGGCACCTGGACTACGCTGAGGTTCTGTTGGACAACCTTCCTCTTCACTACAGCGACCACCTGGAGGTTATGAGGAGGAGGGCTGAACTCGCCGCACAGCACGAGATACTCCTTGGGCTGGAGGGAAATCTCAGCAGGAAGCCGAAGAGGAGGCATCCCCGCTCCTCATGTCCGGATCCCGTTCCTGCCTCTACTCCGGTCCAGGAGTTCGCTCTGCCCAGGGGTGATCCCTACCAGAGAACGTCGTCATTCGGGAATCCCCCAGAGAAGCTCCAGCTCGCAGCTGCTTCCATCTGGGACCGAGTGGCGGCTGCTCGTTCCGCAACTCACCCCTCATTGATTATTAAACATGTGACGGCGGCAGTCAGACTGGTGGAGAGGAATCCTAGACTAAGTGACTTCCCGGAGTTTGCCAACCTCCTCGCCTCGGTCTCAGCACAGGAGCGGCGATTCCCGGACCTTACCTTCGCCTCGCCTTCTGTCAGAGACCGCCGTCACCACCACAATCTACCTCAGCAGAATCCCCAGCTGGACTCGCTGCCGGCGAAGCCCGTCAGCGAACTTCAGAGAGCGGCTCCACCTCGTCCTTCCAGGGGGCCCTCTGTCGCCATCCAGCGGGGAGAAGGAGGAACAACGTCCCCTACAGCAGGAACCATTTCTTCCCTGGGAGAAAGGCAAGTGCATGATAATTCATTACATCTTGATTATAATCTGCCTTGTCTGACTCCTGGGGGCGGAGTTCGGGGTTCGCAGCCCCCCGAGCTCCTTCCACCTGCTGTAGCGAAAATAACTAAACCTGCTGCCTCTGTGTCCCCCCCGGTTGAGCGGTCCGAGACGCCAGGCCAACGTCATCGGATGAAGAGGGGGCCTGCAGTGCTGGAAAGCCTGGATCCGGCCCTGCAGCCACGTCGTGGACGGAGGAGAAGAGCGGACTGCGGCCTGGAGCATGAGCCGATGATGCGTCCCCGGGTCTCCTCGCCGGAGCGGTCCGAGCCAGTGGGTTGAGGATCCCCTGCCCCCATGCCATACGGGTCATCGGCATGGACAGTAACGTGGGAGGAACCTCAGGCTGCAAATGACATCCTGCCAGCTGCAGAGCCCGACGCAACTGAGTTCGAGCCTGCTGACGAGAGTCGCCGCCCTGAACCTGGATCGTCGGAGTCCTGGGTGGCAACAGAACCCGAGTGCAGTGTCGCCGGCGTGGAACCAGTCAGGGTCACTGGGTTGGAGGTCCCAGGTTCGGGGGTGGAGATCGTCAGCGGAGCTGCACCGACCCAGTTGGGGTCCGTCGTGGAGGCTGCTGTGGCCCAATCGGGGTCCAATGTGGGTGCACCGGAGGCCCAATCGGGGTCTGCCACAGGTGCGGTTCTGGACCAATCGGGGTCCGACGTGGGTGCGTCAGAGGCCCAATCGGGGTCCACCGCGGGTGCGGATCTGGCCCAATCAGGGTCCAACATGGGTGCACCGGAGGCTCGATCAGGGTCCACAGCGGGTGTGGTTCTGGCCCCATCGGGGCCCAACATGTGTGCAGCTGGGACCCAATCGGGGTCCAGTGGAGGTGCAGCACCAGCGTGGTCCGTGGACGGGGGAGGAGCTGCAGACCTTTCATCGTCCAACGGATTACAGGCTCATCCTTGCCATCTGTCCCCTCGACTGAGTCACCGCCCCTATGTATCATCGCCAGGGGCTGTGGGGGCTCCTGTTCGCTCGCCCCGGCTCTCCTGAGTTTTGTCCTCGTCAGGGAGGCCGCTGTGGGCTGTTTTTTCCCGGGACTGGTGGCTGAAGGACACGGGTCAGCCGCCTGAGGAACTGTTTCGCCGGTTCGGCGCCTCGGGTCGGCCACCCAACGTATTGTGTGTGTCTTCGGGCGACCTGGTTGGACCACCAGAGGAGCGGATGTGCTGGGCGTTGGACTGTGGTGAGCCGCCTGGTGACCACCCGCCGGCTGTTGGACGCGGGGAGACCACCTGAATTGTTCCTGTGGTGCTTGGTCTCCGCCGGTCAGCATAAACTGTCGGGTGGGGGGGTAGTGGTTTTTCTGGGTTAGTCCATCACAGTGATTGTTCTGTTTTTTGGTTGTTTTTTTTCTTGTCCTTGCTGTCCTGTGCATTTTGTGTTACGGTTATGTCTTGCAGTTGCCCTAGTATGTATTATGTTCTACTGTTGCCTTGTTTTTCTCTGTGTATTTTGTCTGATTTTTGAATATTTGGTATTTTGTCATAGTCTCGCCTTTAGTATTTCTGATCCAGTAGTTCTGGTTTTTTGTTTTCTCCATGTGCATTTTTTGATTTATTCTGTGAGTTAGTCTTGTCATTGTCCTGTATGTAGTTGTTCTTGTCGCTGTTTTGTTTCTGGGTTTGGTCTCTCTCCCTCCACACCTACCCCCAGCCACCCACCCTGGGGGGTGGGGGGGGGCAGGGTGGTCCTTGGGGCGTTCTGAGCCCGCCCTCGGAGAGAGGGTACTGTTACGACCCGAGCGCTGGGTTCTGTTCGCGCTCGGGCTAAGCTTTACTCGCTGCCAGCCTTGACAGCTGCGGGTTGTATTCTGGCCTCACCGGGCTCTTATTGTGAAGGTGCTCGGTGGGGCTTCCGCCTGTCAAAGCTGGTCAGCTGTGTGTCATTACTGCTCATTAGTGTTTGCCTTCATAAAGCGGGCACTAGCGGCAGTAAGATTGCTGGAGTATGGTCAACACCTTGTCAAGATCTCGTCAAAGCATCGTTAGACCTTCATGTCAGGTTCGTGCTTTTCATGTCACAGTTTAGCTTGTAGTGGCTGGGGTCAGCCCTGCGAGCCCATGTATTGATTTGTGTGTGTTTTTGCCGAGAGCGGCTCACAGTCTTGTCCCGTATTGTTGTGTTAATAAATCACCATCTTCGCAAAACTCACTGGTGGACTCTTGGCATCTCATGGTGATCCGCGAGGGTCACCGCACGACAAGTGGCTCTCATTGATATTTTCAATGATACTTCTTACTCCAGTTCTTGACACTTGGAAACACTGTGATAACTTTGTATATCCAACTCCTTGACATAATGCACGGCTCAGGAGACGCACACACACAGGCTTAGAGTAGTTCAAAGAGTTTATTAACAGCAGGAGTGAATGAGTGCGTGTCTGCGGGATGTAAATGTGTTGGTGATGGTGTCTGCTCCAGGCACAGAGGCAGGTGACCGTACAGCCGAGCAACCCTATGGAGAGAGCACAGGGAGAGGGTGACGGGCATACACCAACACAGGAGGGATTTATGGCGAGAGAAGGACTTACTTGGTTGGTCAGGACAGCTGGCACAACAAGGGGGCGAAGCCCGGAAGACAGCCACCTGGAGAGCTCCGTACAGCAGCGAGGATTGGGCGATGGAGTGGAGATGTCCGCCGCTGGGGAATCCACCTGTGCACAGGGGAGAAGACTGAAGAAGAGAGGTAAGCGATCTTCTTACCAAAATGGTGATGCTGAAGAGAAGTATGCTCACAACGGTGAGGGACGAAGTCTGACGGCTTCAGGCCGAGCCTCCGGGCGAGACGGCCTTTTTCCCTCGCCGCTGATGATTGTCAGGTGCGTGAGCAGGTGGCGCCGCTGATGAATGGCGCGGCGTGACACTCCTGCTTTGTGAGCATCAACAATTCTTTTTCTGAAGTTTAAACTGATTTCTTTTGTTTGGGGCATGACGCTTTCTCAAGTGACCCATACTGAAATTTTTATACTGTGTGTAAATTGTAAGATAACCTTCAGTTTTAACTTGATTATGCCTCATTGCAAAGGAGGCATAGGTAATCACTTAGTGTGTGTGCTTGCCTGTGTGCGTGCGTGCGTGCGTGCGTGCGTGCATGCGTGCATGCGTGTGTGTGTGTGTGTGTGTGTGTGTGCGTTACCAGCTTTTCAGCTCGCCTGGTCAAAATTAAGTGGAACTAAAGGCTTGTATCATTCTATTGCCATATTTTCTCAGCTTTTAATTTGCCAGAACTTCAAGATAAGGTTTTGTTTTCAAAATAAACACAAATTTAACTCACCATTTCTGTCAGTGTAGCCGCAAAAAAAGGTACTGTAATAACTATCCCAGGCCAGTAAATGTTGGAGTGCCACTTTTTTGCAGCCCCCCATGTTACCATGCCACAGGTACCGAGGCACAGCACCTTGGTGCTTTCATTTTACAAGCTTTTAACATTACAAAGTTAAAGAACATCATTGCACATTATTTTTGCTGTGGCTCAATAAAAAGGTCAGTTTTTCAGGGGGCTCATAATTTTGACCCTGGTCGTTTTTGTGAAATAATTTTGCTTCTGTGTGCAAAGTAAAATAATTTTTGATGTCTAAAGACAACCAGGATGTCTTTAAAAGCTGTGTTAAAAATTCTTTGCGCTGTTAAACAGCACTTGGGAGAAATATGTTTTAAAAAGTTAAATATTCATAAGGGGCTCATCTGTCATCAACTGTACACACTGCTGCAGAACATTTGTGCAAGTGGGCTAACCATTCACTCATTTAGGGTTGTTTCTGTACCTGTTATACCACAGGGACTCCTATCAATAGCTCGCACCACACCGCTGTCTTCAGTAATATTTTATTTGGACTTTAACAGTCTCACATTCAACTAATTTCTGTGCTAGTCTGACATAGAGAGTAATCAGCTAATGTTAGCCAGCTAATGTTGGGCTGCTCAGTAGCATTCAAGGCAAAATGGCTTAGCAGCTTGTTTTGAGGAGGGCTTTTTTCCTGTGTGCGAAAATGGTATTGCAGTAATTAAACCCTTTGGTGTTTTGGCCAAAGCATGTCACAGGCATTTTGTTGACATCTCTGGGAACTGCTTCAGGATGTGGAAAAAGTGTATAACAGTGACACTTTAAGAATAATTTGGATCTCATAGGTTTCAATAAATCCATTTTAACTTGCTACATTTACTTCCCCAGACATGTAATATTGGCTCATTTTGCTTAACAGTGAAGCAACAGACTAATATTTTCATTTTATTTTGGATTTTAGATCTCTTTTTACTTGTTTGAAAAAAAATGTTTTTTCAAAGAAATATTTATACTACATCATCCTTTCTCCTGCATCTGTAGCTGCTGACTACTGGCCAGTTTATGACATAATTACTGACCAAAAGAAGGAGTGGTCCATCAACAGCATGAAGGGGAAGTTTGTCATGAACTTCAGTGCAGTCACAACCAGTGAAACTGGCATGTATACTCTCCAATAATACAAACTTTGTCAGAGTCACTGAGGATTAAAACGATTTCTTGAGAATTTACGGGCACACAAACCTTCAAAATCCACTAAACCAGGAGGTTTATTTCAGCACTGCAAACTGTAAATACTGCAAAGTTGGTTTCTGCTGGTAAGTAGACCCATGTTCCTTTCATATCTTTTCAGTATATGAGCCTGTCTGTATTTGAATGGGTGCTACATCTTGTGGTTGAAGGGAGGATGTCATGACACTGAATACAGCAGCTTTAAAAAGCGAGGCCAGGAAGTGAACTGGAGCTTTGCAGCACTCAAAACCACCCATGACACAGACAGAGGGGCTACACAGCTGACACAGCGATCCATGGGTGAGTTTTATTAAACATTTTAATACTTTATTCAGTGTGTGTGTGTGTGGGGGGGGGGGGTGTTGCATTGGATTCTTTGGCTTTTCAAGTAAGGCATGGTCTGCAGCTCTTCACAAATATGCAGTTCCAATGTGGTTTTTGTCTGGCTTCTGTACTGTTACTGTCCATCAGATGCATCACTTGCTACAGACAAAGCAGGTATTGGTGGTGTTTGGGGCTGATTGGCCAGTGATTTAGTTTTACATCAGCAACCTATACAAAATTGTATTGTATAGTTTTCAGATTGTGGCATAACTTAAATTTATGCACCAGCTTGGTAGCCTGAGTATTAATAAAATAATGAGATGAAATAATAATATAATGATAATAGTGAAAAGGTCAAAAGTTGTATCCTATGGGATTTGTGGGTTGTCCTCATAAAGTGTAAAAAAAAAAAAAAAGATCTATGACCTGAGAGCTCTCCAAAATAGAGAGCCTTAGTCACGCCCCCGCTACTTCAGCAGGAACCTTACTTTGGAAAAAATCTCCATTGGACTGAATGGCAAGAGGGAAATTATCTTTTGATCCCAACTGAATTTTGCAACAAGTTATTTGTCAATTTAAAAGATAATTTTTCACATAAATAACGCTGTAGGTTGTGGTCTAACTGTTGGAGTAGGTTGTGAAAATACATAAATTGAAAGTCTACAAATTTTGACTGATGCAATTTGTGTCATCATTTTCGAAGAGCATACAAGGCGAAGTAGCTAATAGTCCTCTGGATTAGCTGCAGATCTCAAAATACAAAAAAATAGATTTGTGTTGATTTTCTCCTCTTTGGATGCTTCTTTCATCGGTCAGAAAACAGGAGGTGAGCTTTGAGAGGGGAAACGCAATGATCGTGTTTGGTGATGTGTATAGTCTGAGACAAGGAGCTATAGTCCACTTGGGGCCAGCCCTGGTTGTTTTGGCGCCCTAGGCAGATTTAGGGTATGCCTCACCCCTCCACCGTAACCCCCGCCCCCAGGGACACACACACGCATGCTTACATGCACGCAGCCAGTTTTTCTTGTGGCAAAGTAATTTTGAACATTTTCAAAATTTCACAATCCCCCCAAATTGCAGTGTTCATGAACACTCCACAGCATTCCCCACTCTGTGAGATGCATGCTTCAGTGAAAGTAGGAAAAAAACTGCAGCTAGTTTCATTAAATGTCTAGTGTATCACAGGCTGTCTTTGTCTTTACAGCAGCTTGTCTTTGTATACTTTATTAATCCCAGAGGGAAATTCAGGGCAGCCACATGGATGGATGAGGCAGCCACTGTGCGGCGCCAATCCCTTCACCATTCACACATACATTCACACCTAGGGCCACTGAGTCGCCAGTTGACCTAACCTGTATGTTTTTGGCCTGTGGGCAGAAACCGGAGTACCTAGGTAAACCCACGCAGACACAGGGAGAACATGCAAACGCCACACAGAAGGGTCACTGATGGTCAAGGAGAGGGATCAAACCCACGACCTTCTTACTGTGCTGCCACAGTGCTAACCGCTGAGCCACTGAGCTGCCCACTGAGCTGTCTTCCAGCAAATTTTGGGAATATTTTGCCTGTAATAGACTAAAGAAAAATTAAAATGATAGAACAAATGTTTTCAGTGATCTGGGGCATGATAAGACACGTGATCTGTATGTTTTGTATTTTTTTTTTTTCATTTTTACGCTGCATTCCAAATTATTATGCAAATGATAGTTCTCTGATTTTCCTCAATAGTCGATGCAAATGACAGTCAGTATAATTTTCAAGTCATCAACTGTTCGAACATAATTCAAATTTTATTGAACTCCCGATGATAACTATTTTTTTTCAAAAATAAAAAAAAATCAAAATGCATTGGTCCAAATTATTATGCACAACAGAGTTTCAAAACATTTTATTGGTTGTAAAGAACTCATTTGTTGAATTTGCAACATGAGGATGTCATATTTACTGAAATCAAAAGCTATTTCAATCAAAAACATCTTAACAGGCCAAGTTACATGTTAGTATAGGACTCCTTCTTTGATATAACCTTCACAGTTCTTGCATCCATTGAACTTGTGAGTTTTTGGAGAGTTTCTGCTTGAATTTCTTTGCAAGATGTCAGCATAACCTCTCACAGCTGCTGTTTTGATGTGAACTGCCTCCCACCCTGATAGATCTTTTGCTTGAGGATGCTCCAGAGGTTCTCAATAGGGTTGAGGTCAGGGGAGGTGGTGGCCACACCATGAATTTCTCTCCTTTTATGCCCATAGCAGCCAATGACACAGAGGTATTCTTTGCAGCATGATGCACTGTCATGCATGAAGATAATTTTGCTACAGAAGGCACAGTTCTTCTTTTTGTACCATGAAAGAAAGTGGTCAGTCAGAAACTCTATATACTTTGCCGAGGTCATTTTCACACCTTCAGGGATCCTAAAGGGGGGCATACCAGCTCTCTCCCCATGATTCCAGCCCAAAACATGACTCCGCCACCTCCTTGCTGATGTCACAGCCTTGTTGGGAAATGGTGGCCATCCACTACTCCATCCATCTGGACCATCCAGGGTTGCACGGCACTCATCAGTAAACAAGACTGTTTGAAAATTAGTCTTAGTGTATTTCTGGATGCACTGCAACGGTTTCTGCTTGTGAGCATTGGTTAGGGGTGGCCAAATAGTAGGTTTATGCACAACTGCAAGCCTCTGGAGAATCCTACACCTTGAGGTTCGTGGGACTCCAGAGGCAACAGTTGCAGCTTCAAATACAGCGGTGTGAAAAAGTGTTTGCCCCCTTCCTGATTTCTCTTTTTTTTTGTATGTTTGTCACACTTAAATGTTTCAGATCATCAAACATATTTAAATATTAAACAAAGATAACACAAGTAAACGCAAAGTGCAGTTTTTAAATGAAGGTGTTTATTATTAAGGGTAAAAAAAAATCCAAACCTACACACTCCTGTGTGAAAAAGTGATTGTGCCCCCCCCCCCATCAAAACATAAATTAACTGTGGTTTATCACATCTTTGGAAAGCTCAGTTCAATTTCTTTAGCCACACCCAGGCCTGATTACTGCCACACCTTTTCTCAATAAAGAAATCCCTTAAATAGGACCTGCGTGACAAAGTGAAGTAGACCAGAGATCCTCCAAAGCTAGACATCATGCTGCGATCCAAAGAAATTAAGGAGCAAATGTAGAAACAAAGTAATTGAGATCTATCAGTCTGGAAAAGGTTATAAAGTCATTTCTAAAGCTTTGGGATTCCAGCGAACCATAGTGAGAGCCATTATCCACAAATGGCGAAAACATGGAACAGTGGTGAACCTTCCCAGGAGTGGCCAGCCAACCAAAATTACCCCAAGAGCGCAGTGACAACTCATCCAAGTGGCCACAAAAGACCCCACAACAACATCCAAAGAACTGCAGGCCCCACTTGTCCCAGTTAAGGTCAGTGTTCATGACTCCACCATAAGAAAGAGACTGGGCAAAAATGTGAGTGAATGAGTTCCAAGACGAAAACCACTGCCAAGCAAAAAGCACATAAAGGCTCATCTCAGTTTTGCCAGAAAACATCTTCATGATCCCCAAACTTTGGGGAAAATACTCTGTGGACTGACAAGACCAAAGCTGAACTTTTTGAAAGGTGTGTGTCCCAGTACATCTGGCGTAAAAGTAACACAGCGTTTCAGAAAAGGAATATCATACCAACAGTAAAATATGGTGGTGGTAGTGTGATGGTCTGGGGCCTTTTTGCTGCTTCAGGACCTGGAAGACTTGCTGTGGTAAATGGAACCATGAATTCTGCTGTCTACCAAAAAATCCTGAAAGAGAATATCCAGCCATTTGTTCATGACCTCAAGCTGAAGCACACTTGGGTTCTGCAGAAGGACAATAATCCAAAACACACCAGCAAGTCCACCTCTGAATGGCCTAAGAAAAACAAAATAAAGACTTTGGAGTGGCCTAGTCAAAGTCCTGACCTGAATCCGACTGAGATGCTGTGGCATGACCTTAAAAAGGTGGTTCATGCTCGAAACACTCCAATGTAGCTGAATTACAACAATCCTGCAAAGATGAGTGGGCCAAAATTCCTCCACAGCACTGTAAAAGACTCACTGACAGTTATCACAAATGCTTGATTGCAGTTGTTGCTGCTAAGGGTGGCCCAACCAGTTACTAGGTTTAGGGGGCAATCACTTTTTCACACAGGGCCATGTTGGTTTGGATTTTTTCCCCTTAATAATAAACACCTTCATTTAAAAACTGCATTTTGTGTTTACTTGTGTTATCTTTGTCTAATATTTAAATTTGTGTGATGGTCTGAAACATTTAAGTGTGACAAACACACAAAAAAATGAGAAATCAGGAAGGGGGCAAACACTTTTTCACATCACTGTACTTGTGTGCTGATTTATAATGGCATTTTAGCAGCTGCTCTCTTAATCCGATGAATTTGTCTGGCAGAAACCTTCCTCATTATGCCTTTATCTGCACAAATCTGTCATGATTAATAAAGCTTGACAGCACACATGCACGATGCCAAAGCACAGGAGGAACCACACAGAGGGGGGCACGTTTGAAAGATTTATTAATCAAAAACCAAAGCGCACAGCTGCAGAAACAGTCACTCTCCAGAGGAATGGCCCTGTGGAGAGAAGACACGAGCTGTGAGCAGAGGAATGGAGTAAGGGGAAATGGGCGAGCCAAATTGCCACTTACTTGGGAAATCCAGGGATGACCAGCAGGACCCAGCAAGGAATAGACGAACCAGTAGGGTAAGGGGGGAAGATGAGCTGATGGTGCCTGACTGGGTGGAGTAGGAGCTGAGGACGTTGAGATGTGGCAGGAGAGCACGCGCAGTCCAAGAGACACACCTACACGGTGGCAGCAACCTGAGGAAAAGGAGAAACAAGGTGAGACGTTTTCACACTTATTACTTAGACTTGCTTGCCTATAGCGGGCAGTATACTTACACGAGCCAGCATTGACTGCGCAGAGAAAGCCTCCTTAAGTACACTGGCTGATGAGCGGGTGCAGGTGTGTCTTCTGCCTCAGGAGTCGTGATGAGTTAGTGAATGTGAGGCAGGACGGGAGGGGCGCGCTCTTGCTGCCCATGACACAAACCCATTTGTGCTCTGAATCAGTCACAAATTTCTTCACAGTACGATGATCATGCTCAAGTTTTCATGAAATATCTAATGTTTTCATACCTTGCCCAAGGTATTGCACTATTTGACGCTTTTCGGCAGCAAAGAGATCCTTTTTCTTTCCCGTATTGCTTAAAACCTGTGACATAGAATAGAATAGGCTTCATTTTCATTGTGCAGTTGTACAGTACAACGGAATTGTGGGTGCTCCACTAGGCTACTGCGCAATAAAGTAAGAGAAGGATTAGACAAAAACAAAATTACAGAACACACAATGAAACACACGACTGAAATAAAAATAGCCCACGATTCTGGAAATATATATAGGTATGGTAGTGGCTTCACGGATGGAATTCTGTACATATAGAGTGTATGCATGCTTAATAATGTGGAATATCCTTCTCTCAGTAGTTCTCCTTTAATAGGGCTCACCTGGCAAACTAATTATGACAGGTGTCTGAGATAGAGATCAGCGATCCAAAGAACCCTGAGACACAATATCATCCATGAGTTTAATTGAAAACCAGAAAACTGAATGTTTATGATTTTAAGTCCTATTTGCAAAATAATTTGAAACATGGTGTATACTTTAACAGTTAGACAGCAACTTACACCTTTATTTATGTGGAAAATTACCTTTTAAATTGACAAACGTATGTGTAACTCCTGGAAAAATTAGGTTGGGTTGAAAAAATTATTTTTCCAAAGTCCCACGTGCAGAAGTAGAGGGAGCGTGACTTTACTCATGGGGTGTGTTTTTTCATCGCTGTTTTTTATGCACGATTATTGAGCATTTTATTGTTTACTATCTCATGACATGGACTATAATAGTAATGCGCATTAGATTGCACGCTGCCATGAGCCTGAATGAAATGAGCCTCCCCTTGCCTGCATATAGGGAGCGCTCTGTCTCCTGGTAATTTGATGGCGTGACATAAACAGGGCTTCACATTTACACTGGCCAACCGGCCAATGGCTGGTGGATTTCAGCAGTGGCCGGTAAGACAGCCACACCCACTAGTCACTCTGGAAGGTTATAGTTTTCTCAAACGGCATCTAAAATAATAAACCAATAAGCGACTTTTGCATCTCGCTCGCGCAAAGCATCATGGGAACGTGGCTACCAAAATGCTCTATTGATACATTTAATTTATGGAAAGTTCCTGATCTATGAGCATATTGTATGCGTAGGGGTCTTCCCGCTTGTACCCGCAAACGCAAGGATAAACTAGTTGCACTTGCATTTGCGGCCACGTTGAAGAAATTGGCCAAAATGGCCACCCTGTATGTATGCTGACATAGTAGAATTTTTGTTGTCAAAGGACCAAGCACCCTTACTTGCGAGACTCCAAAACAACTACAAAGAAGGTAAGCGAGTGGTTTGACAGCTCAACTTTGGTTTTATCATTTTGAGTAAATTTCACTACAAGGCATAGCCTGCTTACTTAAATCTATAGGACGATACTACTATAGTTTAAGTACCACACGTTTTCAATGATTTGCAATTTTATTTTATATCAGCCTACTTATCAATGGCCTTAATTACATGTGTGTGTAGATCAGGCTTCATTACCAATATATAAAGAACTATATCCTAGATCCAGGCCTGCCTGTCTGTACCAACTACTTCAGGGTTTAGACTCATGTCAGTTAGGCTAGAACTTGAACAATACACAACACTATTTAATTATGTTATAATATAGACTTTAATATAGACTTTAGGTGGCAGTCAAAGGCGGAGACCTTGGCGGACTGATCCCAAGCTTTCTAAACTGGCTTTTGGTACGTGGAATGTCACCTCTCTGGTGGGGAAGGAGCCTGAGCTGGTGTACGAGATTGAGCGATACCGGCTAGATATAGTCGGCCTCACCTCAACACACAGCTCCGGTTCCGGAACCAGTCTCCTGGAGAGGGGCTGGAGCTTGGCCTTTTCTGGAGTTGCCCCGGGCGAGAGGCGACGAGCAGGGGTAGGTATTCTTGTATCGCCCCACCTTGCTGCCTCTATATTGGAGTTTTCCCCGGTGGACGAAAGGGTTGCTTCCCTGCGCCTTCGGGTTGGGAAACGGGTCCTGACCATCATTTGTGCCTATGCACCAAATGATGTTTCAGAGTACCCACCCTTTTTGGAGTCTGTGACTGGGGTGCTGGAGGGTGCTCCTCCTGGAGACTCCATTGTCCTACTGGGGGACTTCAATGCGCACGTGGGCAACGACAGTGAAACCTGGAGGGGGGTGATTGGGAGGAACGGCCTGCCCGATCTGAACCCGAGTGGTGTTCAGTTATTGGACTTCTGTGCTAACCACAGTCTGTCTATAACGAACACCATGTTCAAGCATAAGGGTGTCCATATGTGCACCTGGCACCAGGACACCCTAGGCCGCAGGTCGATGATCGATTTTGTTATCGTATCATCAGACCTGCGACCGTATGTCTTGGACACCCGAGTAAAGAGAGGTGCAGAGCTGTCAACTGATCACCACCTGGTGGTGAGTTGGATCCGATGGCAGGGGAGGAAGCCATTCAGACCTGGTAGACCCAAACGTATAGTGAGGGTGTGCTGGGAGCGTCTGGCTGAGGCCCCTGTCCGGGAGGTCTTCAACTCCCACCTCCGGAAGAACTTCAACCACATTCCGAGGGAGTCTGGAGACATGGAGTCTGAATGGGCCATGTTCTCCACCTCTGTTGTTGAAGCGGCAGCCCAGAGCTGCGGCCGCAAGGTGGTCGGTGCATCTCGTGGTGGCAACCCCCGAACCAAGTGGTGGACACCAGTGGTGAGGGGGGCCATTAAGCTGAAGAAGGAGTCCTATCAAGCTTGGTTGGCTTGTGGGACTCCCGAAGCAGCTGAGGTGTACCGGCAGGCCAAGCGGAGTGCAGCTCGGGTGGTTGCTGAAGCAAAAACCCGGGTATGGGAGGAGTTCGGTGAGGCCATGGAACAAGACTTTCGGTCGGCTTCAAAGAGATTCTGGCAAACTGTTCGGCGGCTCAGGAGGGGAAAGCAGCTCCCCGTCCACACTGTGTATGGGGCGGATGGGACACTGTTGACTTCAACTGGGGATATCGTCGGGCGGTGGAAGGAATACTTCGAGGATCTCCTCAATCCCACTGATACGCCTTCCACAGAGGAAGCAGGGTTTGGGGACGAGGGGGATGACTCGCCTATCACAGGGGCTGAGGTCGCCAAGGTGGTTAAAAATCTCCTTGGTGGCCGGGCCCCGGGGGTGGACGAGATTCGCCCCGAGTACCTCAAGGCCCTGGATGTTGTTGGGTTGTCATGGTTGACACGCCTCTGCAACATTGCGTGGAGGTCGGGGGCAGTGCCTTTGGCATGGCAAACCGGGGTGGTGGTTCCTCTCTTCAAAAAAGGGGACCGGAGGGTGTGCTCCAACTTTAGAGGGATCACACTCCTCAGCCTCCCTGGGAAGGTCTATGCCAAGGTACTGGAGAGGAGAGTCCGGCCGTTGGTCGAACCTCGGATTCAGGAGGAGCAATGTGGTTTTCGTCCTGGCCGTGGCACATCGGACCAGCTCTTTACCCTCTCGAGAATTCTTGAGGGTTCGTGGGAGTTTGCCCAACCAGTTTACATGTGTTTTGTGGACTTGGAGAAGGCATTTGACCGCGTCCCTCGTGGATTTTTGTGGGGGGTGCTTCGGGAGTATGGGGTATCGGGCTTGTTGTTACGAGCTATTCGGTCTCTGTACGACCGTTGTGAGAGTTTAGTTCGCATTGCCAACACTCGGTCGGAGTCATTCCCAGTGAGAGTTGGACTCCGCCAGGGCTGCCCTTTGTCACCGGTCCTGTTCATAATTTTTATGGACAGGATTTCTAGGCGCAGCCAGGGAATGGAGGGTGTCATGCTTGGTGACCACAGGATCTCATCTCTGTTGTTTGCAGATGATGTTGTCCTGTTGGCTTCATCCAGTAATGACCTACAGCTCTTGCTGGGACGGTTTGCCGCTGAGTGTGAAGCGGCTGGGATGAGAATCAGCACCTCCAAGTCCGAGTCCATGGTCCTCAGCCGGAAAAAGGTGGATTGTCCTCTCCGGGTTGGGGACAGGCTCCTGCCCCAAGTGGAGGAGTTTAAGTATCTTGGGGTCTTGTTCACGAGTGAGGGGAAAATGGAGCGAGAGATCGACAGACGGATTGGAGCAGCATCTGCAGTGATGCGGACGTTGTACCGGTCTGTTGTGGTGAAGAGGGAGCTTAGTTCTAAGGCAAAGCTGTCGATTTACCAGTCAATCTACGTTCCTACTCTCACCTATGGTCACGAGCTTTGGGTAATGACCGAAAGAACGAGATCGCGGATACAAGCGGCTGAAATGAGCTTTCTCCGTAGGATTGCTGGACTCACCCTCAGAGATAGGGTGAGGAGCTCAGTCATCCGGGAGAGGCTCAGAGTAGAACCGCTGCTCCTCCACATTGAAAGGAGTCAGTTGAGGTGGTATGGGCATCTGATTAGGATGCCTCCTGGATGCCTCCCACTTGAGGTGTTTCAGGCACGTCCCACTGGGAGGAGACCCCGGGGCAGACCCAGGACTCGGTGGAGAGACTATGTCTCCCAGCTAGTCTGGGAACGCCTTGGTATCCCCTCTGAAGAGCTGGAGCAGGTGGCTGGGGAGAGGGAAGTCTGGGCTTCTCTGCTTGAACTGCTGCCTCCGCGACCCGGACCTCCGGAAAAGCGGTAGAAGATGGATGGATGGATGGATGGATAATATAGACTTACTGCTTTAATCCAGCAATTACGTCCGTCCGGATCCTTCAGCGTCGTGGGGAATGTATATAGCGTGAATGGCGACGGACATGTGCACACGCTGTCCCCGAAGTTACATGCATGTATGCTGCAAGTTTGCTTTTTCCACCGCTCTAGATGATACACGCTGTTCCCACACTTCACTGCGGCACAATGTGCACTTGGCATAATGGAGATTTAAAGCTTAAAGCAGACTTTAAGTGACAGTTGTTCAGGTGTGACAGTACTGTTTGTATACAAAAGCAAGCCGGCTACCAGAATGTTTGGTAGTCGTGAACTTTGAACTCACATAGTCCGCACATGCGCACTCGTAATACGAAAGTCACTTATTGCAATGTGAGGCTAACGAACGGGACCAGACGGGACACAAAAAAGCCAAAATAATGACAACAAATTAAAAGGAATGCACTGCAAGTATTTATAAAGGTGTCACAAGTATTTGTAGAAGTGTCACATTTGTTGACTTGATGTTACTTGGTCCTGTTCGATGTGATTTAATGCATTATTTAAGAGTTGTGTGTCTCTTTAGTTACTACAAGAATGGCCATTTGTTGTTAAATATTAACATAAAAATTATTTGATTTTTTGGGAAAGGAGTGCTTGGTGGGCTTTTGGTGTCCAATAAAAATGATTTCATTCATTACTGGTCCCGTTAGTCAAATGGAGTGCCAATGAAAAATATTTCTCACAATCATTTAAAGAGTTGAAAATACAGTTGTGTTCATAAGTTTACATACCTTGGTGGAATTTATGATTTTTTTTGGCCATTTTTCAGAAAATATGAATAATAATACAAAAACTTTTTTTTCACTCATAGTTAGTGGTTGGGTGAAGCCATTTATTATCAAACAATTGTGTTTGCTCTTTTTGAATCATAATGACAATAGAAACTACCCAAATGACCCTGATCAAAAGTTTACATACCCTGGAAGTTTTGGCCTGATAACATACATACAAGTTGACACATACGGGTTTAAATGGCTACCAAAGTTTACCATCCTCACCTGTGATCTGTTTACTTGTAATTAGTGTGTTGTGGAGCGTGTAAATAATGAGGCTGATTTGGTTCAGGCAGTTTATTACACGACTCACACAAGGAGCATAGACAGAATGGCATACAAGTAGGAACTCTTCCCTTAAATAACATGACATCCTTCTAGACTCTTCTCACACACAAAAGATAATCCCCCGTCCGACTGCAGTCAGTCCATTCATCCTTGACACCTCCCTGTTATCTTACTAGGGCATCTAGAAACTTCTCACACACAAAAGGTTAACTTTGCATCCTTTGTTCCTGTCTAAGGTGGTAAACCATTATGCACTCCCCAGGTTGCCACACCGTGTGTATAAAAAGTCAGTGAGTTTTCTGGGCTCCTGACAGACCCCTGAATGTTTCATCCAGTGCTGCACTGACGTTGCTGGATTCCGAGCCATGGGGAAAGCAAAAGAATTATCAAAGGACCTGCGGGAGAAGATAGTTGAACTTTATAAAACAGGAAAAGGATATAAAAAGATATCCAAGGAATTGAGAATGCCAATCAGCAGTGTTCAAACTCTAATTAAGAAGTGGAAAATGAGGGACTCTGCTGAAAGCAAGCCATAATCAGGTAGACCAACAAAAATTTCAGCCACAACTGCCAGGAAAATTTTTCGGGATGCAAAGAAAAACCCTCAGATAACTTCAGCTGACATACAGGACTCTGGAAAAAAAAATGGTGTGGCTGTTTCAAGATGCACAATAAGGAGGCACTTGTAGAAAAATAGGCTGCATGGTCGAGTCACCAAAAGAAAGCCATTACTACGCCAATACCACAAAAACAGCCCGTTTCTAATACACCAGACAGCACAGATACCAGCCTCAAAACTTCTGGAACAAAGTTATTTGGAATGATGAGAACAAAATTGAACTTTTTGGCCACAACCATAAACACTACATTTGGAAAGGAGTCAACAAGGCCTATGATGAAAAATCCACCATCCCTACTGTGAAACACGGAGGTGGATCGCTGATGTTTTGTGGATGTGTGAGTTACAAAGGCACAGGGAACTTAGTCAAGCTTGATGGCAAGATGAATGCAGCATGTTATCAAAAAGTACTGGAAGAAAATTTGCTTTCATCAGCCTGGAAGCTGCGCATAGGATGCACGTGGACATTCCAACATGACAATGATCCAAAAACACAAAGCCAAGTCAACTTGTCATTGGCTACAGCAGAAAAAAGTGAAGGCTCTGGAGTGGCCATGTCAGTCTCCTGACCTCAATATCATTGAGCCACTTTGGGGAGATCTCAAACGTGCAGTTCATGAAAGACAGCCCAATAATTTACAGGAACTGGAGGCTTTTTGCCAAGAAGAATGGGCAGCTTTACCATCTGAGAAAATAAAGTGCCTCATCCACAACTGCCACAAGACTTCAAGCTGTCATTGATGTTAAAGGCGGCAATACACAGTATTAAGAACTAGGGCATGTAAACTTTTGATCATGGTCATTTGGGTAGTTTCTGTTGTCATTATGATTTAAAAAGAGCAAAGACAATAATTTGATAATAAATGGCTTCACCCAACCACTAACTATCAGTGAAAAGAAGTTTTTGTATTATCATTCATATTCTCTGAAAACTGGCCAGAAACTCGTAAATTCCACCCGGGTATGTAAACTTATGAGCATAACTGTAAAACAGCATTCAGGAGACAAGCAGATTTGAAGTCACCGGTTACCGTGTCTTTACATGGATCTGGATAAATGTTTCTGTCATCAAATCCAGTTTTAAATAGTGGCTGCAAAATGCT
The DNA here is from genome assembly GCA_020510985.1 of Pholidichthys leucotaenia. Lineage (NCBI taxonomy): Eukaryota > Metazoa > Chordata > Actinopteri > Cichliformes > Pholidichthyidae > Pholidichthys > Pholidichthys leucotaenia. The sequence goes on from CM035846.1 coordinate 104,367,439, forward strand.
AAGCCAATGTTAGTGCTAACGGAGCATTACTAAACAGGTTAGCTCCACTTCTTCATGTCTCCTGAGTGCCGTCCTGCTGCATCCTGACTTCTTAATAATCTCCAGTTTAGGGGAAGGGCCTAAGACTGTCTTTATCCAAAGCAGGTGTTCAAATTGTAGTTTCCTAAACTTGCTAAAACAATAAATAGTACTGCTGAACATGAACATCTGTTGTATTCAGCGTATTGAAATTGTCAGGATAAAAACATCCACCTTATGATGAACTGGCTGGTAAATTGATGTGGGCTGTAACAGCAGCCACATTTTAAGATACCTTTGAAATGTCCGATACCGTGAAGGCTTTTCTCAAAAAAAATTTTTATACCTGACAACTTAACTTCAAATTTATTCTTCATCTGTTTTAAATTCAGCCTTTATTTTACCAGTCCAGATGTTTAGAACACCTTTGTATTAATAACATCAGCCTGACAAATGTCACTTGCGCTTCTGTCATACTGTGGAGATTCTGTCACATTCATTACCTTTAATCTGGGACAACTGTAAACTGTAAAATAAAGATCGACAAAGCATCACCACTCTGTACAAAAGTGAAGCTTTACTTCTGGGATTTGGGGCACTGCCGTCTTGTGCCAGTGGCGTCATTTGCAGCTAGAGTTTGCAGTGGCGGCTCGTGGGAGAAGGCAAGAGAGAAGGAGCTTCCTCAGAAATTGGAGAAGAAAAGGAGAAGAAATGATTCAAGCATTGTGATAATACATATATTTGATATTTATATGTATATTATTGTGTAACATGTAGTCAGAATCCTGTCAGAAGTCTGCAGGGGTTAAAAACGGGCTTGCCACTGTGGGAACATTAACCAGCCAATCAGAAATGAATTTGTTTTTGTAACTAAGGAGGCAAGAATACTTCCATCCATCCATCCATTTTCTACCGCTTTTCCAGAGGTCCAGGTTGTGGAGGCAGCAGCTCAAGCAGAGAAGCCCAGACTTTCTTCTCCCCGGCCACCTGCTCCAGCTCTTCAGAGGGGATACCAAGACATTCCCAGGCAAGCTGGGAGATGTAGTCTCTCCAGCGTGTCCTGGGTCTGCCCCGGGGTCTTCTCCCAGTGGGATGTGCCCGAAACACCTCAAGTGGGAGGCATCCAGGAGGCATCCTGAGCAGATGCCTAAACCACCTCAACTGGCTTCTTTCAATGTGGAGGAGCAGTGGTTCTACTCTGAGCCTCTCCCAGATGATTGAGCTCTTCACCCTATCTCTGAGGGTGAGTTCAGCAATCCTACAGAGAAAGCTCATGTCAGCCGCCTGTATCCGCAATCTCATTCTTTCAGTCATTACCCAAAGTTCATTGCCATAGGTGAGGGTAGGAACGTAGCTTGATCGGCAAATCAACAGCTTTGCTTTAGAGCTCAGCTCCCTCTTCACCACAACAGACCAGTACAATGTCTGCATCACTGCAGAGGCTGCTCTGATCTGTCTGTCAATCTCTCGCTCCATTCCCCCCTCACTTGTGAATGAGACCCTGAGATACTTAAACTCCTCCACTTGGGGCAGGAGCTTGTCCCCAACCCGGAGAGGACAATCCACCTTTTTCCAGCTGAGGACTGTGGATTCGGACTTGGAGGTGTTGATTCTCATCCCAGCCACTTCACACTCAGTAGCAAACCAACACAGAGGCAGCAGCTCTCTGTGACCTGGACCTCCGGAAAAGCGATAGAAAATGGATGGATGGATGGAAGTATTCTGGCCCCCTTAGTTACAAAAACAAACTAATTTCTGATTGGCTGGTTAATGTTCCCACAGTGGCAAGCCCGTTTTTAACTCCTGCAAACTTCTGACAGGATTCTGACTACATGTTGCACAATAATATACATATAATATCAAATACTGTATATTTATTATCACAATGTTTGGGTACACAAACATACCGCCTGGTATGGGGTTAGGGTTAGGCCTGGAGCCAAGCCTGGGGAAGGGGCTCGATGGCAAGCACCTAGCTAGCGCCTGGTGGCCGGGTTTCTGGTTTCTTTCTCCATGGGACGCAGTCAGGTTCAGTCCGAAGGAGTTAGATGGGTCTGCCCTCCAGTGGGCTCACCACCTGCAGAAGGGACCATGGGCATCCGGTGCTATGCGGATCAGATGGCAGGCGAAGGTAGAGACCTTGACAGTCTGATCCCCGGCTTTCAAAACTAGCTTTTGGGATGTGGAACGTCACCTCTCTGGTGGGGAAGGAGCTGGAGCTGGTGCACGAGGTTGAGAGATACCGGCTAGATATAGCTGGGCTCACCTCAATGCACAGCTCCGGTTCTGGAACCAGTTTCCTGGAGAGGGGCTGGAGTTTGGCCAACGTTGGAGTTGCCCCGGTGAGAGGCGATGGGCAGGGGTGGGTATTCTTGTAAGATAAGAAAAGATAAGATAAGCCTTTATTAGTCCCACAATGGGGAAATTCCAGGATTGCAACAGCACAGAGATAGCAACACTCAGAGCAATAATTTAGAAGATAAGAAAATAAGAGCAGTGAATATACATATGTACACATAAATATATATATATATATATACACAGTGCGGAGCATTGTAGCTAGATGGAATAAACAGCATAACCGTCCATTTAGTTACCCTACATAGTATGAATATGTACCCATACATATTGTCACCCTCCATAGTGATTGATATTATCCCAGTTGTATACTGGAGGGGACCATTTGTGTAAGTCTGTTGCATCTTTTGCATTCAACGTTTTTTTTGCTATCTCTGTGAGAAGCCCTGCTTAGGTTATACAGTCTGACAGCCGAAGATAGGAAGGACCTGCGAAACCTCTCGGTCGCGCACCTAGGATGATGTAGTCTACTGCTAAATGAGCTCCTCAGTGCGTTCAATATGTCCTGCATAGGGTGGGACTCGGACTCCAGCAGAGATGACAGTTTAGCCACCATCCTTCTCTCTCCTATCTCCTCCACTGGGTCAAGGCATTGCACCAGGACAGAGCTAGCTTTCTTGATCAGTTTGTTCAGTCCCTTCCTATCGGCTGCTGTAATACCGTTGCCCCAGCAGACTACTCCAAAAGTGATGGCTGATGTCACCACCGTGTTGTAGAATGTCTTCAAGAGCACCCCTTGTACACCAAAAGACCTGAGCCTCCTCAGTAGAAACAACCTGCGCTGTCCCTTCTTGTAGAGTGCATCGGTATTGTGTGACCAGTCTATTTTATTGTTCAGATGAACACCCAGGTACTTGTAGGATGTCACCATCTCAATGTCTGTTCCCTGGGTGTTTACTGGTGCTGTGAGGGGTTGTCCTTGCCTGCGGCAGTCCACCACCAGTTCCTTAGTTTTCCTCGCGTTGATCTGGAGGCAGTTCCGATGGCACCAGTCCATGAAGTCCTGGGTAAGTCTTCTGTACTCAGCTTCATCTCCATTGGAGATGAGGCCGACGATCGCAGAGTCGTCACAAAACTTCTGTAGATGACAGTGTGTTGTGTTGTGTGAGAAGTTTCTTCCTGTTAAAAGGGAGTTTTTCTTCTCCACTGTCGCCAAGTGCTTGCTCACAGGGGATCGCCCAATTGCTGGGGTCTTTCTGCAATTGTGGGGTTTCCCCTACATTTGAAAGTGCCATGAGAGGACTGTTGTTGTGATATGGCGCTATATAAATAAAGTTGAAGTGAATTGAATTGAATAGAAAAAAGGCCATGATTGCTTATACATCGGAGTAGCTGTGCGTGGGACAGTGGACCCCAAACTTGGGAGTAAAAAGTAAACTGAATCAAGCATGCATCCATAGAGTATGACGATATTCGTGAGCTGGACTTAAAGGACATAATGAAAGATTTTTCTTTAAAGAAGGCCAGAAGAAAAGACATCTAAAAAGGTAAGACATGCTATTTGCAGTGCTTTCCAGCCACCTGTGCAGGTTTTTCACTGCTGCTGTTGATGATAATGATGATGATTTTTTTTCAATAAAGAAAATGTACATATAAATACAATATATACAGTAGGGGTGTCCAACCATGTGCCATGGAGAGCCAAGACCCTGCAGGTTTTACCTCCAACCAGTGTCTTCAACAGCAGATTTCAGTGAACTTCTTCCCACTGATTGCTGATAAGTGAAAACACCTGCTGAAGAGACTGGGTAGAAGAGAAAACCTGCAGGGTCTTGGCTCTCCATGGCACATGGTTGGACACCCCTGATATACAGTATATACAGTGGTGTGAAAAAGTGTTTGCCCCTTCCTGATTTCTCATTTTTTTGTATGATTATCACACTTAAATGTTTCAGATCATCAAACAAATTTAAATATTAGACAAAGATAACAAGTAAACACAAAATGCAGTTTTTAAATGAAGGTGTTTATTATTAAGGGGGGAAAAAATCCAAACCTACATGGCCCTGTGTGAAAAAGTGATTGCCCCCTAAACCTAATACAGTGGGGCAAAAAAGTATTTAGTCAGCCACCAATTGTGCAAGTTCTCCCGCTTAAAAGATGACAGAGGTCTTCAATTTTCATCATAGGTATACCTCAACTATGAGAGACAAAATGAGGAAAAAAAATCCAGAAAATCACATTGAAGGATTTTTAATGAATTAATTGGTAAATTCCTCAGTAAAATAAGTATTTGGTCACCTACAAACAAGCAAGATTTCTGGCTCTCACAGACCTGTAACTTCTTCTTTAAGGGGCTCCTCTGTCCTCCACTCGTTACCTGTATTAATGGCACCTGTTTGAACTCGTTATCAGTATAAAAGACACCTGTCCACAACCTCAAACAGTCAGACTCCAAACTCCACTATGGCCAAGACCAAAGAGCTGTCAAAGGATACCAGAAACAAAATTGTAGACCTGCACCAGGCTGGGGAGACTGAATCTGCAATAGGTAAGCAGCTTGGTGTGAAGAAATCAACTGTGGGAGCAATTATTAGAAAATGGAAGACATACAAGACCACTGATAATCTCCCTCGATCTGAGGATCCACGCAAGATCTCACCCCGTGGGGTCAAAATTATCATGAGAACGGTGAGCAAAAATCCCAGAACCACATGGGGCGACCTAGTGAATGACCTGCAGAGAGCTGGGACCAAAGTAACAAAGGCTACATCAGAAACACACTACGCCGCCAGGGACTCAAATCCTGTAGTGTCAGACGTGTCCCCCTGCTTAAGCCAGTACATGTCCAGGCCCGTCTGAAGTTTGCTAGAGAGCATTTGGATGATCCAGAAGAGGATTGGGAGAATGTCATATGGTCAGATGAAACCAAAATAGAACTTTTTGGTAAAAACTCAACTTGTCGTGTTTAGAGGAGAAAGAACATCATACCTACTGTGAAGCATGGGGGTGGAAACACCATACTTTGGGGTTGTTTTTTCTGCAAAGGGACCAGGACGACTGATGCGTGTAAAGGAAAGAATGAATGGGGCCATGTATCGTGAAATTTTGAGTGAAAACCTCTTTCCATCAGCAAGGGCATTGAAGATGAAACGTGGCTGGATCTTTCAGCATGACAATGATCCCAAACACACCGCCCGGGCAATGAAGGAGTGGCTTCGTAAGAAGCATTTCAAGGTCCTGGAGTGGCCTAGCCAGTCTCCAGATCTCAACCCCATAGAAAATCTTTGGAGGGAGTTGAAAGTCCGTGTTTCCCAGCAACAGCCCCAAAACATCATTGCTCTAGAGGAGATCTGCATGGAGGAATGGGCCAAAATACCAGCAACAGTGTGTGAAAACCTTGTGAAAACTTACAGAAAATGTTTGACCTCTGTCATTGCCAAAAAAAGGGTATATAACAAAGTATTGAGATGAACTTTTGTTATTGACCAAATACTTATTTTACCGAGGAATTTACCAATTAATTCATTAAAAATCCTTCAATATAATTTTCTGTATTTTTTTTTCTTATTTTGTCTGTCATAGTTGAGGTATACGTATGATGAAAATTGGAGACCTCTCTCATCTTTTAAGTGGGAGAACTTGCACAATTGGTGGCTGACTAAATACTTTTTTACCCCACTGTAACTGGCTGGGCCACCCTTAGCAACAACAACTGCAGTCAAGCGTTTGCGATAACTGGCAATAAGTCTTTTACAGCGCTGTGGAGGAATTTTGGCCCACTCATCTTTGCAGAATTGTTGTAATTCAGCCACATTGGAGGGTTTTCGAGCATAAACAGCCTTTTAAAGGTCATGCCACAGCATCTCAATTGGATTCAGGTCAGGACTTTGACTAGGCCACTCCAAAGTCTTCATTTTGTTTTTCTTAAATCATAAAGAGGTGGACTTGCTGGTGTGTTTTGGATCAATGTCCTGCTGTAGAGCCCAAGTACACTTCAGCTTGAGATCACAAACAGATGGCCAGACATTCTCCTTTAGGATTTTTTGGTAGAGAGCAGAATTCATGGTTCCATTTACCACAGCAAGTCTTCCAGGTCCTGAAGCAGCAAAACAGCCCCAGACCATCACACTACCACCACCATATTTTACTGTTGGTATAATGTTCCTTTTCTGAAATGCTGTGTTACTCCTATACTGGATGTAATGGTAAACGGCATTCACTTATATAGCGCTTTTTTTTCTCATCTCTAGATGACTAAGATAAGATAAGATAAGATAAGCCTTTATTAGTCCCACAACGGGGAAATTCCAGGATTGCAACAGCACAGGGATAGCAACACTCAGAGCAACAATCAGAAGGCAAGAAAAAAAAAAAAACAAGCAAGCAAGAGCAGCTAATATACATATGTACGTATTACTATAAAATATATATATATACACACACACACAGACACACAGTGCAGAGCATTGTAGCTGGATGGAATAAATATATGAATATATGAACACACAGTGCAGAGCATTGTAGCTAGATGGAATAAATATGTAAATATATAAACACCCACAGTACGGAGCATTGCAGCTAGGTGGAATAAATATGCAAGTATATAAACACACACAGTGCGGAGCAATGTAGCTAGATGGAATAATATGTAGATATATAAATATATAAACACACCCAGTGCTGAGCATTGTAGCTAGATGGAATAAATATGTAAATATATAAACACACACAGTGCAGAGCATTGTTGCTAGATGGAATGAAACAGCATAACCGTCTACTTAGTTATCCTACATGGTATGATTATGTGCCCATACATATTCTCACCCTCCATAGCGACCGGTAAGTTCCTAGTTGTATGCCGGAGGGGACCATTGTGTAAGTCTATTGCATCTTTTGCATTCAAAAAACTATTAGTTTGTTACGTCTTTTTGCTATCTCTGCGAGCAGCCCTGCTTAGGTTGTACAGTCTGACAGCCGTTGGTAGGAAGGACCTACGAAACCTCTCGGTTGTGCACCTGGGATGATGTAGTCTGCTGCTAAATGAGCTCCTCAGTGCATTCAGTATGTCCTGCATAGGGTGGAACTCGGACTCCAGCAGAGATGACAGTTTAGCCACCGTCCTTCTCTCTCCTATCTCCTCCATCGGATCAAGGCGCTGCCCCAGGACAGAGCTAGCTTTCTTAATCAGTTTGTTCAGTCTCTTCCTATCGGCTGCAGTAATGCCACTGCCCCAGCAGACCAGACTAAAGCACTTTACAGATCCTGCTATCCACCCATTCACACACTGATTCACACCAGCACTGGCCTGACCCACCAGGAGCAACTGGGGTTCAGTGTCTTGCTCAAGGACACTTCAACATGCAGACTGCAGACAGAGCGGGAATTGAATCCCTGACCTTCCGATCAGTAGTTGGCCACACTACACCTGCACCACAGCTGTAATGGGACACACGCCTTCCAAAAAGTTGATCTTTTGTCTCCTCAGACCACAGAGTATTTTCCCAAAAGTCTTTGGGATTATCAAAATGTTTTCTGGTAAAATTGAGACAAGCCTTTATGTTCTTTTTGCTCAGCAGTGGTTTTCATCTTGGAACTCTGCCATGCAGGCCATTTTTGCCCAGTTTCTTTCTTATGGTAGAGTCATAAACACTGACCTTAACTGAGGCAAGTGAGGCCTGCAGTTCTTTGGATGTTGTTGTGGGGTCTTTTGTGACCTCTTGGATGAGTCGTCACTGCACTCTTGGGGTAATTTTGGTCGGTTGGCCACTCCTGGGAAGATTCACCACTGCTCCATGTATTCGCTATTTGTGGATAATGACTCTCAGTGTGGTTCGCTGGAGGCCCAAAACTTTAGAAATGGCTTTATAACCTTTTCCAGACTGATAGATCTCAAGTACTTTGTTTCTCATTTGTTCCTGAATTTCTTTGGATCGCAGCATGATGTCTAGCTTTTGAGGATCTTTTGGTCTACTTCACTTTGTCACGCAGGTCCTATTTAAGTGATTTCTTGATTGAGAACAGGTGTGGCAGTAATCAGGCCTGGGTCTAGCTAGAGAAATTGAACTCAGCTTTCCAAAGATGTGATAAACCACTGTTAATTTATGTTTTAACCGGGGGGGGGAGGGGGGCACACAATCAATTTTTCACACAGGAGTGTGTTGGTTTGGATTTTTTTTTACCCTTAATAATAAACACCTTTATTTAAAAACTGCATTTTGTGTTTACTTGCGTTTGTCTAATATTTAAATTTATTTGATGATCTGAAACATTTAAGTGTGACAAACATACAAAAAAAATGAGAAATCAGGAAGGGGGCAAACACTTTTTCACATCATTGTATCTATAAATCCATTCTATAAATTAGGATAACACAATAAAGTGCAAGTAGTAATGGGACTTTTGGCACCGGAACTTCGAAGTGTGCAGCGAGTAATCCAGGAAATATTAGGTGAAGTGCGTTTCAAGGCATGTATTGCTGGCATATGTGATGACGTTGGAAGCATGCCACATGACTAGGTCAGGAAGCAGTTAAAGAAAATGGATGGATGAAATAAAGTAAGCAACGATACACAATGGAAATCCCCATCCCTCACATTTTGTGTTTGCAGATCTTTGAATGTGTATGTGATTTGTCACAGCCAATCTTCATTTTCAGATGGAGCCAGCACTAAAAAGATGGACTTCTCCCGTTTATGAACATTTTTATCTCATTTCTGCCAGTAAGGTATTAACAGTTATTAAGTTGGTGCATTTTTCAGAAATAGTGGATATTTTGTGTAACTGGAGTGGTGGCTTAGAGGTAGATCATCTGGCCAACAACAGGGAGGCCCGGGTTCAAGTCCCAGCTGGGTCATTCCATTCTTGTAATTTATTTTTATTTGAAAGATGAAGTGTCTGTTATGTTTCAAAGAGCTTGGATACAACACTAACACATCATTATGCTGAGGCACTATCGTGCCCTGTATAAAAATAAGGACAACAGAGGTGAATGTACTGGGGAAGACAGAAACGTGTCTACCCTACACTGTACAAACTGGCAGTAGCCTTCCTTTGCACGCCTGCATCCTCTGTGCCCTTTGAGAGAGTATTCTCCAAAGCTGGCGAAATAATCTCACAAAAAAAAAAGAAATCGCCTTAGTCCAAAGGCTGTTGAAAAGTCATTCTTTCGTAATAAAAATGGATAAGTAGCACAAGCACACCAAATAACACAAGCACATTCACTGCAGTCACAGCAGTTGTATTATTTCTTTTTTCCCTTATGATAATTGATATTTCTTAAAAGACAGTACTGTTATGTATGAAATGAGGGAGTCTTGAGCCATCTTAGGCCGAGCAACAAACTCACCTTTATTGCAGAACAGGAATACATACAGCAGCCGCAGCCCACCTGACGTCATCCTATCTGATGCCCAACGTCGGCTACAGCAAGCCACAGGGGCCAAACCCACGTATGACTTTTTCCCTCCCTTCAGAAAAATGTAGAACAACAAATAAAATCAGCCAATTAATACCCCCCCAATTTGGTAAAACAAAACCGCAATAAAAACACTAAATAACTAGAAAAGCACTCGAAGAGCGCAGACCTCCGCCAAGCACCACAGTTCCCCCCATACAGTGTTTGTGTGTACGTTTTCAGATTCCTTGACCATGAAAACATATGACTAGCAATTGGATTCACAATGATAGGATTAGTGGTTCAGTAGTAAAAGCATTACCTCCTTGGCGGAGGTAATAAACTGAAGTGTTGGTGTTGTGTCCATGTCCTCCATCTGCAAAGTCTCAGGCTGCGAGCGTTTTCATAGATCACTGAAAGCAGCACTGAGGGCTTCACTGACGGATGCAAATTGGGTAGACAGGTTGCCGTGGGTTTTATATTGGGGTTGCGCTCCGCAGCAAAAGAGGATTTGGAAGCTTCCCCGGCAGAGAGCTTGTTTTTGCGCAGCCCCTATGGCTGGCTGGGGAATTTCTGCCAAATAATCCCGCGCCGGACAGCTGCCCGTCTCAGCTTTTGCAGCGTAGCGCAAACACAGGCACGCTGCCAGGCCCTGCCCACCACTGTTTTCCGCGTGCTTTTGTGCCTAAAACTTTGAAGAACGCGGAGTTTGTGTTCGTCAGACACGACGACCAGCGCCCTCCATTGGCCCTGCACACATGTTGAAAATGGCCATATCTCACAATGTTAAAGAATCGTTTAAAAAATTCCTGTATCCAGACGGTGATCCGGATCATGCCCAAAATTTAATCAGTTCTTCCTTGTACCATTTCCAACAATGCCTGAAAGTTTAATCGAAATCCGTCCAAAACTTTTTGAGTTATCTTGCTAACCAACAGACAGACAAACAGAAAAACAGACAAACGCTGGCAAAAACATAACCTCCTGGCCTGCGGCCTGGCAGAGGTAATAAAACAGCAAACACTCTATACAATGAACAGTAAACATTAACTAAACTAGGGCCTGTAGGTGGACTACCACATGACCCAGCACGGCTAAGTGGGGTATTCTGCCACTTTTGTTTTTTCAGCCGCGCTCCTACTTAAACAGTCTTTCAGGGGGTTTTTTCTTACAGTCTTCAATGGGAGGAACATTCCTGCCTGAGGGGTTTTGAGGTGGCCTCCTCCCTGGAGTTCTGAAGTGGCCCCATGGCGGCCTCATCCCCGGAGATTTGAAATGGGCTTGTGTGATCGTGGACTTCAGAAAAGTCACAGCCCCTCTGCCCCCCCTTACCCTCTCAGACTCTCCCATCACCACTGCGGATTCCTTCCGCTTCCTAGGCACCACCATCACCCGGGACCTCAAGTGGGAGCCGACCATCAGCTCCCTCATCAAAAAGGCCCAGCAGAGGATGTTCTTCCTGCGGCAGCTGAGGAAACTCAAGCTACCCACCAAGATGTTGGTGCAGTTCTACACGGCCATCATCGAGTCTATCCTCACCACCTCCATCACCGTGTGGTACGCAGGAGCCACCGCCAGGGACAGACTAAGACTGCAGCGCGTTGTGCGCGCTGCTGAGAAGGTGATCGGCTGCAAGCTCCCATCCCTCCAGGACCTGTACATCTCCAGGACCCGGAGGTGTGCAGGTCGGATCATAGCCGACCCTTCACACCCTGGACACACACTGTTTGCCCCCCTCCCCTCAGGCAGAAGACTTCGGTCCATTCAGACTAAAACCTCCCGCTACATGAACAGCTTCTTCCCCTCTGCCATCAGACTGCTGAACACTAAGTGACTTATTAGACTCTCGTGCATTATGTACAGCAGCTCAACCGGACTCATGACAATTATCACTGTTTTCTTTTTGCACTACCGACTGCACTATGTGGAACTCCACAATATCTGCTGCTTGTTAATATATTTAAAAATTGCATAGATTAGTATTACTTATTCATATTCTACCTTTTATTGCATGCATAGTTTTTTTATTTTTATCTTTAGTGCTACTCCATGTTTAATGTTGCAGCATTGCACCGAGACAAATTCCTAGTTTGTGTACTACATGAACAATGGCAATAAATCTCATTCTGATTCTGATTCTGATTCTGACAGCCGCTTCCCTGAAGCTGTCAGACCCCCGGGGCCAAGCTTCATGACGCCAAGGCCCGGGTCCCACACTGTGGCAGCCAACTCCTGCGGAGCTCCACCGCCTGGAGATGCCATAGTTTGTTCGCATGCCAAACCGAATCGTCTGTCAGCCGAAAGCACGTTGTTCTCAGCCTCACCATGATCCTCAGCGGCACCCGCCATCCCACTGGCTGCGGTCCAGTCAGTCACCGTCCCGGTCTCCAGCCGGTGCAAACCCAAACCTGGTCTACGACGTGGAGTGGTGCCTTACTTGTTTTAATGTGCTGCTGTTGTGCTCCTGGTGGCTCTGCATGCTCATTCGGCTTGGGACCTCCGCCATACTTCACCGTGGCCCAGTTAAACATCAACCGCACCAACGCTGTGTCAAGCAGAAGTGGTAAAGCTACACCATCCAATTCCACCATACCATAGGAATAAGTGGAGTGGATGGTCGTTGTTGGCGGGCGAGCGGGTTCACTTGGTAGGTCCCACAGTGCTGACGACCAGCACACTCTGGTGAAATGGTTCAGGTGCCCACACCTGATACACCGTTTTCCTCTTGCAGGGCAAACTTGTACTCCGTCCCGGTGCATCGGGGATCCACCACCTCCGCAGCCAGGGCCTCTCGGAGTGGACCTTTGACTCACTGCATCCGCCTCGTACTCTTCTGCCGTGTACTCTTCGTCTTCCGCATCTGCCATGTTAGCTAGCATCGACTGTCCAGCTAGCCCCTGTGTTTGGTGCCCATTTAGCTCTGTGGCTAACTTCTCTGCCAATTCTAACTGGAGTGCTAGCTCAACTGCTTTAGCTAGTGTCAGGTCATTAGGCACCGTTAGCAACCTAGCTTGTAGCCTAGCATTACATGTGTGTTTGGCCAATTGGTCCCACACCATTCCATCTTCCAGCGGCCCAAAATGGCACAAACTAGCCAACTGTCTCAGGTCAGCGACGAACTACTGTATTGGCTCATTGACTCTCTGTCATCTCTGGCGAAAGCGAATCCGTCATACCGCCACGCTGTCCGGCGCGGTGAAATAACAAGCTAGCCGCTCCACAACTTCCTCATACGAGTCTGTTGCGCCAAGCATGTGGAGAATCCTTTGGCCCTCCATGCCTAGATTGTTGACAAGCAGCGCTCGTTTCCTCACTTTATCCAGCTTCCCCAGGTCCAACGCTGTAATGTACATTTCGAATGCTTCCAGCCAGCGTAGCCATGGAACTGGTGGTTCCCCAGGGACCTCATGGAAAGGCTACAGTGGTGTTACGCACGCCTCCACGAGTTAATCCTCAGTTGCCAAATGTTATGTATGAAATGAGTAAGTCGTGAGCCATCTTACGCCGAGCAACGAACAGACCTTTATTGCAGGAGAACAGGAATACATGCAGCGGCCACAGCCCGCAGCAAGCCCCAAGGGCCAAACCCACATATGACAAGTACATTTATTGAAATTGAAAAAAAAATACATTTTAAACCAATAATGTCCTTGTAAAAATCTGCATGTTGTATACTTTTTGTTCAGTAGATGGCCTAGTAGAGCAAATGAAGTTTCACATGAGGCTTCATCCATATGAACCAATTTGATGAAAAGCTTCAAGCCTTCAAGAAAGCCTCATCTGGCCATCACTAAGTGTGAGCGCTTATTTCCATGTTGTGCATTGTTTGAATCAGGAATACTTCACTGATGTAATTTTATGCCGCAGGTAGTAGCATATGTCACACTGTAAAAAGGGAAATCTCAGTAAGATAAAATACCCTAAATTTGAGGATATTTTATCTTACTGAGATTTCCCTTTTTACAGTGTGACAGATGCTACTGGCTTTAAGCTTTATGTTTGTTTTTCTCTCACAAGATAATTTTGACAAGACAATAATTTATTTTTGTTGTGCTTGCTTTACAAAAGTTTTTACTTGTTTTAAGCAGTTTAATCTTACTTTGTTGGCAGATATTTTTTCTAATTTTAACTAAAATTATCTATTGCCAGAATTTTTTGTTTGTTTAAGTAAAATTATCTGCCAACAGAGCAAGAAAAATTGACTTATCAAATGGCATAAAACAAGTTAAAACTATTGGAAAGCATGTCAAATTTTCTTACACATAAACTGCACATCAAGAATAAATATCTTGTCAGACAAAAAAAAACAAGCATAAACAGCCTTAATTTATTTGATTTTACTTATATTTGAGTTTTTGCAGTGTAGTTGTGTTTTCTAGCTCAAAGTTGCATCAAACATGACATTGAATACCAGTGTTTTTTAAGGTATTATCAACGTAAAAAAAAAAATCCCTGTATTATGGCAACACCAATGTCCACAACATCATGGCACCAAGCAATAGTTAAAACCCTCTGTCCCTTATTTGGCTGTGAGAAAGTTGGCAACCCTACCTGTCCATCACCTCCTCCCCACTGAAGTGAGCTGGGTTTCGGTTGCAGTGATCTCTTCAAACCGCCTAGCATACGTTCCGTGTAAAATCTAACAAAATATAAAATATAATAAAATAAGTCGGAATGATTCGAGATATATTATCAACTATGGATTTGTAGGTGGAAACAGGGGTGTACTGTACCACTGTACAGTGACAATAAAGCCTATTCTGTTCTGTTCTATTCTATTAGGGTGACCGAAATCTGAAGAAAATAGCAATATGAAGTGTGCTGAGTGCAAGCTTAGTACCAGTGTTAGCTCAGGGGCTAATACTTTTATCTCACTGTCCGTCTACATGATGACAGATAGCTATGCTGGCCAATAATAGAGCACTGGGCGGGTATCAAGGAAGGCACTGGGCTAAGTTTACCATTTTATGATGTCCGGAGGCGAATCGACAAGAGTTTTAAAACAGCTTCTTTGAAAGAAAAAAAAAATGAAATAAAGACTGTGGTTTTTTAAGAGAAGTGGGGTGGGGGGGGTTCAATAATCACATGATCAATAGATTTCAGATAGTTAACACCTACAAACACACCATTTTTCAGTCAATGAGCCCTTTAAATGAATAAAATGTAATGAAGAAATGGCTGCAGAAACTAACATGATGCTTCCTACAGCTTTTATCATGACTGTGTCAGGGAGTGTAGCCCATCACATAAAATTAGAGTAGAATGTGCAGGTATTCATATTTCTCTACAACTCAGTAATTTACCTTCCATAAACCTTGACAGACACCCAAGTTTATCAGATCATGTGGTTGGCAATGATAAGAAAGCAAAAAATCCCCCAATGTGTAGGAGCATTCAGTTTCCCCATGCTCTAATTTTTTTAGTTTTTATTAGCTATTTCAACCAATTCTAAACACCTTAAAGGTACACTGTATAAGACTTTGGATGATCTTTTATCAAAAATTAAGAGAATCATGTATAAACATGTTTTGGGTTTTTTTGGTTTTTAAAAAAAAGCTGTTGGATTTTTGCTACCTTAGAATAAGTTGTTTATATCTACATGGAGGTGGACCCACACCATTGTGGAGGCCACCATTTTGCATCACCGTGTTTCTACAGTAGTTCCGAAGGGACAAACATACAGCTGGCTGTAGAAGAAACTATTTATGTTGTAATGATGAACTGGCCTTTAGAATTTGGTGGTGTTGTAGCGTTAGTTGACCGTTGGCTGACATAAAACAGGATACGAAAAAGAAACACACGGAAGAGGAGCGGTTATAATATGAACATTTTTGTTAGGAGTTGGACTTTCATGGGTTGCACTGATAAAAATGGCAGATTATACTTATTATTCTCATCAAGAAGAGAAAAATGAGCGTGTATTGTCTTCAAAGAAAAAAGAAAACATAATGAAACGACAAGACGTCGGGACGGGCAAAGACAGAAGACTCGTGTAAACATTGGTGTTGCCTCTACCCGATGGAAACAGCTGATGAGGGACAAAACTTTTAAAATTGACACCGAAGTTGCCTGCTTTCTCCTGGACAGGCAATGTACCCTACCAAAATTAATGCAAATTCTAACATTTTTTCACCAATAAAGAAACGTTTGGCGTTATAAAATGTCATTTTGTTGATCACGACTGCTATAGTTGAACAACACGCTCATGCTTTGCAATCACTGCATAACCGTTACCCGTGTTGTAACGTCTCAGTTTGAGATGCAACTACAAGAAATAACCCATGATTTCAACAAAAAACATCTGGTGGGTTAACCAAAATCAAGACATTAGTTGAAAAAAACAATATTATGACTTAAAATAGCCTATATGTTTAAAAGTTGTTTTTGAAAACACATAACACAGCCAAACTATACTATTATGTTGTCTGTTATCTGCAAATGGAGGAGAAAAAAACTGTATCCTGCCAGCCTTAAATCATCATGAAATAGTTCTCATGGTTACTTTAATTAATTTGTATATGTATAGAAAAGAGTTAGCTAATGTTTACAATAACACTACTCAACTGCTGAACATTTATTGACTGACATTGTCTGTGATAGTTTTGCACATTACATTTCCGAAATTTCTCTCCTACCACTTGACATATCTGTAAAGTCGCTAGGAGGCATCATTTTGGCAAATACACGTTTGGCAATTGCAAAAGTGTTGACAGCCTCCGTGGAGAGTCACTTGCGCTCTGAAGGGGAGGGGTGGGGAATAGTTTTTCAGTTTGTTGCAATATGGAACTTCAACACTAGATGCCACCAGTTTTTTGCACAGTACACCTTTAAAGACAGCTAATTCTTTCCTGTAACCTATTGGCAATTTAATATGCCATCAGATATAAGCATAATCCATGGACAAGTTTAATTTGAAAATCCTACTTAGTCTACCCATAGAGTATCTGTTTCACTTTCACTGAGGCTTGGCATCACATTAACTGATTGGGGCCCTGTTTCAAAATGCACGTTTAGGGAAAACTCAGAGTTTATTTCTGTCAAATAACTGAATTTACACTAAACCTGCTTTCTGACACAGGGCCCAGCCCACCCAACAGCAACTTATTACAGTTTTTCCCAGTCACTTTGGTGCATTTCTCAGAACAGAATTGAAATTTTCAAAACTAACAATTAGGTAACCCCAAAAAATGTGCACTGTACTGTACATACAGAAGTACTGCACACTTACTGTAAAATGTCAAAATGCATAATTCAGTAAAAACAGTACAGAAAAAAAATGAGAATCATATTCAGTGTCTTTCAGTTTATTCCCCTCACACTGTAACATGTCTTTATAGTTTTGAAATTGCTCTGCAACACGGAGAAAAGTGTTGCCTTGTTCATTTTCAGTCACTCTTACCAAAAGCCATGAGAGTTTTCATTAAAAAAAACTTTCATTGTAAACTTTTCTATTGACAACATGGCTAAACATTTTGATGGTCTTGTTCATAAAGATGGCATAAGGACTCTTCATTCTGATGGTAGTGACAGTTTCATTGAGATAAATATTTGCTTTTGACACATACGTAGACTAAACATTTTGAGCAAATTGCATGCTTTTGCAGGTCATCTAGTGTTTTTCAGTTTGCCCACTTTATTTTGAGAAATGCGTTTACCACAGTGCAAACTTTGATTTTGTTCTGAGAAATGCATCAAGCCAACTGAGGAAAAAGTGGGAAAAAAAACATGAGAATGGAAGTGTCAATTGCTTCCTTACCTTAGTGTCCCTGCTGCATTAAAAGTGAAAAAGGAAAAAAAAATACAAAACATACAGATCACGTGTCTTATCAGGCCCCAAATCACTGAAAAAATTCATTTTAGTCATTTTAATTTTTCTTTCTTTAGTCTATTACAAACAAAATAATCCCAGATCTGCTAGAAGATAAGCTGCTGTAAAAACAAAGACAGCCTGTGATACACTAGTAGTAGTAGATTAGTTTATTTGACAGGGACAGTGCAATAAACATAGACAATTAATCAAAGACAATCAATCTGATGTGTTGCACATAGAGTGTATAGCTATTAGCTAATTTGCAACTCTTGTCCCTGGATGGGCTTTAGAAAAAAGAATCAAGATAAAAATATACACAATAACCACATACATCAATGCAGAAAAATTATAAATACACAATTATAAATATTATAAATATTATAAATACACAAATATAACAGCCTGACTCACCTTTAACATAAATATTATAAATACACAAATGGACATTTAATGAAGCTAGCTTCAGTTTTTTTCTTACTTTCACTGAAGCATGCATCTCAGAGTGGCGAATGCTGTGGAGTGTTCATGAACATTGCAATTTTGGGGGATTGTGAAATTTTGAAAATGTTCAAAATTGCTTTGCCACAAGAAAAAGTCGTTGCAACCATAGAAACTGTTGGCAAATTATTGTGCATCTTTTACAAACCTTAATGAAACCCCAAAATTACAACATTCACCAGCATTTGCCGCTACTTGAGATGTATGCTTTCATTATGGCATCATGGAAACGCATTTGAACAGATCTAAAAACTGTTGAGCTGTCACTCAAAGACACAAATTAAAAAGTGACTGTAAGATCAATCAATCAACCGTTATTTGTATAGTGCTTTTTAAACATTAGATGCTGCGCAAAGTGCTTTACATAGATAAAAACAGTAGACACATTTTGTTACATATTTTACACAATACATTCCCACCCCTTCCAACCCGCCCATAAACATACCCACAAACACACACACACAGGCACATACACACGTTGACAAAATTGTTGGTACCCCTCTGTTAATGAAAGAAAAACCCACAATGGTCACAGAAATAACTTGAATCTGACGAAAGTGGTAATAAATAAAAATTCTATGAAAATTAACCAATGAAAATCAGACAGTGCTTTTGAATTGTGGTTCAACAGAATTATTTTAAAAAACAAACTCATGAAACAGGCCTGAACAAAAATGATGGTACCCTTAAAGTAGAACTGAACTCACCTTTTTGCCAAAAAAGTAGAATAGCAGATTAATTCCTTATTACCTATTGTATTTTTCAACACATAAAAGAAATTTTTAGGCCGTGCGATGGCCAAGCTATAAGCCGATAAACTTTTGCCTCTGACTGGCAGTGCCAAACAAACCGGAAGTAGTGCAGACGACGCTGCGTGACGTCACGAGTGTGATCCTTATCAAAACAACAATGGCAGATGATAGCAGTTCCAGCAGTCAAGAACACCAGAGTTTTCAGAGTGAAGAGGCATTCAGGATCGGTGACGAGACAGAGGAGGATGCAGGAGTGTCAAGTGAACAGGAAGAGAGCGAGGGAGGCATCGAACCGTACAGATTAGAGCCAGAATTTTCGGGGGATTCCGGCACCGACTCAGACCACAGCAGTGATGGGGAGGAGAGTCGCTTATTGAATACAGAATGGTGAGTCTTTACTTTGGCATGTTTGGGGTGTCAGGATAAGGAAAATTAACAATAAAAAAGAAAGGGAAAAAAAAAACATCAGCATTTTTCCAACTTATTACAGTGATCCCTCACTTATTGCGTTTAATGGGGACCAGAACCGACCGCGAAAAGTGAAAAACCGCGAAGTAGCGTCACCCCACCCCCACCCCCCAAGGGTGTCACAAGCACTATTTTGCACAAAAAGGCACAAGAGAACAGCGAAAAGTGCCACTAAGCAACACGAGCGATAAAGAACAATGAATGCGGTCTTCCTTTGCTGGGTATAGATGCTCGGCAGGGAGCGAAGCTGGGTAAAACGTCTCGGCCAATCAGCTTGCGAGGTAAAACGTCTCGGCCACTCAGCTTGCGAGATTCCCAAGCGGTGAAGAGGTGGGCGGAGAGGAGTGGAGCGGTGGTCAGAGAGGTAGATTTTCAGTTGTGCGGGCTCTCCGTGTTGATACCTGATGTTCTAATGTAGAAGGAGAAGGCAGGGAGACTACATTAGAACATCAGGTATCAACACGGAGAGCCCGCACAACTGAAAATCTACCTCTCTGACCACCGCTCCACTCTTCTCCGCCCACCTCTTCACCGCTCGGGAATCTCGCAAGCTGATTGGCCGAGACGTTTTACCTCGCAAGCTGATTGGCCGAGACGTTTTACCCAGCGAAGGAAGACCGCATTCATTGTTCTTTATCGCTCGTGTTGCTTAGTGGCACTTTTCGCTGTTCTCTTGTGCCTTTTTGTGCAAAATAGTGCTTGTGACGCCCTTGGCGAGGGGGTGACGCTACTTCGCGGTTTTTCACTTTTCGCGGTCGGTTCTGGTCCCCATTAAACGCGATAAGTGAGGGATCACTGTATATCTAGAAACGCATCGCTTCCCGGTCGCTTTTCCTCCCCCTTTCTTTTCTTTCGTCGCCATGACAGCTTTCCTTGGCCACTGAACAGATCTTCCCAGGTGTTGGAAGTGTTTTGTATTCGACTATCACGACAAAATGCACCAAAAACAACCAGTGTCGACGTGCTCGCAATGGTAAACATGAGGACTGTGTCACACTCGTGACGTCACGCGGAACTCCGGCTGCACTTCGGCGGATTTGTCTGATTTTTCAGGGCGGGAAATTCAAAATCGCGATTTTCTCCAAGATTCCGGGATTTGTGGAGGGGGTGCCAATGATAAATTATCTTTATAATTGTATGTACTATCACCCAGTGCCGTTCAATGCCGTTCAGTTCAGTTCTACTTTAACTTAATATTTTGTTGCACAACCTTTTGAGGCAATCACTGCAATCAAACGATTTCTGTAACTGTCAATGAGACTTCTGCACCTCTCAGCAGGTATTTTGGTCCCCTCCTCATGAGCAAACTGCTCCAGTTGTCTCAGGTTTGAAGGGTGCCTTCTCCAGACGGCATGTTTCAGCTCCTTCCACAGATGTTCAATAGGATTTAGATCAGGGCTCATAGAAGGCCACTTTAGAATAGTCCAATGTTTCGCTCATAGCCATTCTTGGGTGTTTTTAGCTGTGTGTTTTCGGTCATTATCCTGTTGTAAGACCCATGACCTGCGACTGAGACCAAGCTGTCTGACACTGGGCTGTTATGACCCGAGCGCCAGTTCTGATGGGGCTCGGGCTAAGTTATGTTTCGCTGCCGGCCTTGACAGTTGCGGGCTGTATTCTGGCCTCACCGGGCTCTTATTGTGAAAGTGCTCGGTGGGGCTTCCGCCTGTCAACGGTCGGTCAGCTGATTGTAATTACCGTCGTTAGTGCTTCGCCTTCTTAAGCCCGGTACTGGCGGCGGTAAGAGGCAGCAGTGTCAGTCTTTCTCCGTCAGAGCTACGGATGCTTTGGACTATTTGCTACCTCGTTCTGCCTGTGGTTGACCGTCACTTCCCGTGGACCAGTAAGTGAGCGTTTAGCCTTACCCCTCCCGGTGTGAGTAGACCTCTGTGTGTCTCTGCCTCAGCAGCTTGTGTAGTCATTACTCCACCAACCTTGCCTGTCTGTGTATGACCGTCTCCTCCTATGGACCCGTAAGAGAGCTGTTTAGCCTTACGCCTCCGGATGTGTGTAGACTGATATGTGTCATTGCCCCAGCAGCTTGTGTTGTCATTTTCACCGTAAATAAAACTCACTGAAATTCACTGGTGACTGTGTGGCGTCTTATGGTGGCTCGCGAGGGCCACCGCATGACAGTACACTGCTGCCAAAACGGCGTTTACGGTGACACCAACCCGAGACGCAATTCACCAGTGAGTTCGAGTTTTTGGACATTTGCTTTTTCCTGTCTGGGTACTGTGTATGTGAGGAATGCCGTTGCGGAGGGGCCGAGTTTGGAGTTCGAGCCACGAGCTGACAGGTGTTCTGGAAGTCGTGGATGAGCTGGTCATCTTCGCTTCCCTGTTGGATTATGACCACGGCATACACTGGTACCTGGACGCTGCCGAAGATGTTCTTTGTCATCTCTCTCCCCGCTACGCCGACCACCCGGAAGTCGACGCGAGGAGGGAAGATATCGCCGCGCAACGCGAAATATTCCTGATGCTGGAGGAGGAACGCGGCATGAAGCAGGAGAAGAGGCACTCCTGCTCTTTGCCTACGGATCCCGATCCTGTCCTCGATCCGTTTCGGGAGTTCGCACCATCTGGGGGCCAGCGAAGGCGTCAGCGCCACGGCCGGGCGCATCTTCAGCAAGCTCCTGCTCCGGATCCAGTTCTGGGCCGCCGGGATGACCCCCTCAATCAGCCAGCTGCTGTGAGTGAGCCGAGTCCTGTGCCGGTGGGCTCCGTCCATGGGTCCTTTCCTACCACTCAGCGAGCGAGGGAAGGAGCAACGTCCTCTACAGCTGATACCATCTTCCCTCCGGGAGACAGGCAAGTCCAATTTCACTGTCCTATTTATCATAGTGATCCGTCTTGTCTGACTCCTGGGGGTGAAGCTCGGGGTTCGCAGCTCCCTGAGTTTCTTTCTCCAGCTGTAGTCATTTGTACTAAACCTGCTGCCTCTGTGTCTCCTCCTGCTGAGCGGTCCTCGGCGTTAGTCCCACGCCGTCGAATGAGGGGGAGGCCTGCGGCTCTGGGAAATATCCCGGCCCTGCAGCCTTGTTTTGGACAGAGGAGGAGAACGGACTGCAGTAAGGAGCCAGAGCCGACGAGAGAGCGTCCCCAGGGTTCCTCAGGGATGCAGCCCGAGTCAGCAGGTCCAGGGTCCTCTGCCCCCCACGCCATACGGGTTATTGGCGTGGACGCCAGCACGAGAGGATCCAGCTGCAGAGACCATCAGGCCGGCTGTGGATCCCGACACAGCCAAGTGGGAGCCCGACGACGAGCGTCTTCTTGAACCTGGATCGGCGAAGTCCTGGACGGCTCCAGAGCCCGAGTGCAGGCAAGTGCTCTTCCTTGTTTTCCTGTATGGTGTGTTAGAGCATTTTTGCCTGCCTCATGGGAAGGCGAGTGAGGGGCAGCCGTCCGCTGCACCCGAGCTCGTCTCGCTGGGCTCTGGCGCTGCCGGTGGAACTGATCCCGGTCCTCTCCTGTTTTCTGAGCACCTCCACAGCGTTACTGGTCAGGAGCCAGTCAAGGTCACGGGACTGGGGGTTCCAGGTTCGGAGATGGAGGTCGTCGCCAGGGCCGTCCTGACCCAGTCGGGGTCCGACGCGTGGGCTGAGGTGACCCAGTCGGGGTCCGACGCGTGGGCTGAGGTGACCCAGTCGGGGTCCGACGTGGGTGCAGTGATGACCCAATCGGGGTCCGACGTGGGTGCAGCGATGACCCAATCGGGGTCCAACGAAGTCCAGTGGGGGTCCAGCGCAGGTGCGGCTGCGACCCAATCAGGATTCGAGGGGGTCCAAGTCTTTAGTTGTTCCCCTCTCAGGAGCCACCAGCTGGGGGCCGTTAGAGGTTTGTGTTTGGCAGACTGGCGCTCTCCTGTCTTGTCGTCTTCAGGCGGGCGGCTGCATGCATTTCCTCCACGGTCCTGGTGGTTGTGGGATGCGGGTCGGCCACCCGAGGAACTGCTTCGTGCGTTCGGCGTCTTGGGTTGGCCACCCAATAAACTGTGTTTGCTACGGGGTGACCTGGTTCGGCCACCAGAGGACTTGTTTCTGGGGGCCTGGGACTGGGGTAGGCCACCTGATCATGTACTGTGTTTGTGGGACTATCTGTGGGCCCATATGGTGCCTAGTCATGTCAAGTACGTTTAGCAATTTTTTTTTTGTTGTTTCATGTAGTCATAGTCAAGTCAAGTCAAAGCAATTTTAGCTTGCCTCATGTCTCTTCTTTTTGAAGGCCACAGTCTGGTCAAAGTTAAGTCAAAGCAATTTTAGATTGCCTCATGTTTTTTTTTTTTTTTGAAGGCCACAGTCTGGTCAGAGTTAAGTCAAAGCAATTTTAGATTGCCTCATGTTTCCTTTTTTTTTTTTTTTTTTTGGAAAGCCACAGTTTAGTCATAGTTAAGTCAAGTCAGAGCAATTTTAGATTGCTCCATGTTTCTTTTTTTTGTAAGCCACAGTCTATCTATAGCTAAGTTATGTCAGAGCAGTTTTAGATTGCCTCATGGTTTTTTTGGAAAGCCCCGGTCTAGTCATAGCCAAGTTATGTTAAAGCAATTTTAGTTTGCTCCATGTGTGTTTGTATGTATTTCTTGTTTTGTTTGTGTTTAGGTTGCCTCATGTGTTTTTTGAAAGGCAGTCTAGTTATAGTCACGTTATGCCAACAAATTTTAGATTGCTCCACATGTGTTTGCATGTATTTCTTGTTTTGTTTGTGCTTAGGTTGCCTCATGTGTTTTTTGAAAGTCACAGTCTAGTCATAGTCACGTTATGCCAAGCAATTTTAGATTGCTCCATGTGTGTTTCCATGTATTTTTTGTTCCATAGTTATGTTTTTCCATGTATTTCTTGTTCCATAGTTATCGTGCGTTTCCATGTATTTCTTGTTCTATAGTTATCGTGTGTTTCCAGGTATTTCTTGTTTCATAGTTATCATGTATTGAGGTTGTTTGGGAGTATGATTTTGGCATGTTAAGTTTGGGTTTTTGAAGAGATCCTTACTTTGAGTTCTTTACCACGTGGGATTATGTACTTTGGAGTTAGACGGGTTGTCTGTGGTCCCTGTGGGAAGATGTTCGGTGTCAGGTGCTTATGCTCTTTATGGTTTTGTATCCCTTGTATTTGTTAGTCATGCCTTGTTTTTTCTGGTTTCGTCATGATTCTGGGGGAAATTGATGTATTCTTTTTTCTTTTGGTTTAAGGTCTCGTTCATGGGTTGGTTCTCTCCCTCCACATCTGTCCCCCAACCTCCCACCCTGGGGGGGGGCAGGGTGGTTCCTTGGGGCGTTCGGAGTCCGCCCGTGGAGGGAGGGTACTGTTATGACCTGAGCGCCGGTTCTGATGGCGCTCAGGCTAAGTTATGTTTCGCTGCCGGCCTTGACAGTTGCGGGCTGTATTCTGGCCTCACTGGGCTCTTATTGTGAAAGTGCTTGGTGGGGCTTCCGCCTGTCAACGGTCGGTCAGCTGATTGTAATTACCGTCGTTAGTGCTTCGCCTTCTTAAGCCCGGCACTGGCGGCGGTAAGAGGCAGCAGTGTCAGTCTTTCTCCATCAGAACTACGGATGCTTTGGACTATTTGCTACCTCGTTCTGCCTGTGGTGGACCGTCGCTTCCCGTGGACCAGTAAGTGAGCGTTTAGCCTTACCCCTCCCGGTGTGAGTAGACCTCTGTGTGTCTCTGCCTCAGCAGCTTGTGTAGTCATTACTCCACCAACCTTGCCTGTCTGTGTATGACCGTCTCCTCCTATGGACCCGTAAGAGAGCTGTTTAGCCTTACGCCTCTGGATGTGTGTAGACTGATATGTGTCATTGCCCCAGCAGCTTGTGTTGTCATTTTCACCGTAAATAAAACTCACTGAAACTCACTGGTGACTGTGTGGCGTCTTATGGTGGCTCGCGAGGGCCACCGCATGACATGGGCAGCACATTTCTCCCTAGAATACCTTGATAGTCTTGAGATTTCATTGTAACCTGCACAGATTCAAGACACCCTGTGCCAGATGCAGCAAAGCAGCCCCAGAACATAACAGAACCTCCTCCATGTTTCACAGTAGGGACAGTGTTCTTTTCTTGGTATGCTTCATTTTTGCACCTGTGAACATAGAGCTGATGTGCCTTGCCAAAAAGTTCCAGTTTTGTCTCGTCTGTCCATAGGACATTCTCCCAGAAGCTTTGTGGCTTGTCAACATGCAGTTTGGCAAACTGCAGTCTGGCTTTTATATGATTTGTTTTCAACAGTGGTGTCCTCCTTGGTCGTCTCCCATGAAGTCCACTTTGGCTCAAACAATGACAGATGGTGCGATCTGACACTGATGTACCTTGACCTTGGAGTTCACCATGAATGTGTTTAGAGGTTGTTCTGAGCTCTTTTGTTGCCATTCGTATTATCCGTCTCCTCCTGCGGCCAGGTCCAGGGAGGTTGGCTACAGTCCCGTGGATCTTAAATTTCTGAGTAATATGTGCAACTCTAGTCACAGGAACATCAAGCTGCTTGGAGATGGTCTTATAGCCTTTACCTTTAACATGCTTGTCTATAATTTTCTTTCTAGTCTCCTGAGACAACTCTCTCCTTTGCTTCCTCTGGTCCATGTTTAGTGTGGTACACACCATGTCAACAAACAGCACAGTGACTACTTGTCACCCTTTAAATAGGCCGACTGACTGATTACAAGTTTGTAGACACCTGTAATGTTAATTAGAGGGCACATCTTGGATGAACATGTCCCTATGGTCACATTTCAACCATATTTCACTGTTCACTGTCCCCCATTCTACCCACGCTCACCCAGTATGTCACATGCCACACTAGAGACAATAAAACACTGAACTTGGTCTATGCAAATACTAAGGAGGCGTATCGGATCACAACTTGGTTCATCTCCTGCCGGTGTACAAACCCCTAGTACACAGACAACCTCCGGTCATGCGCACAGTGAAGTTATGGTCTGAGGAGGCAATGGACACGCTAAAGGACTGTTTTGAAATCACTGCCTGTGAGCAGCTCTGCGATCCACATGGTGAGGACATCAATGGCCTTGCTCACACCATCACGGACTACATCGGCTTCTGTGTGGACAACACCGTACCCACCAAGACCATACAGTGTTGCTCGAACAACAAACCCTGGATCAACCCTGAGATAAAAACACTTCTAAGAGAGAAGAAGAGGATCTTCAGGTCGGGGAACAGGGAAATGCTGAAGTCTGCACAGAGGGAGCTGAGGAGGAAGATCAGAGAAGGCAAGGACAGCATCAGGAAGAAGATGGAGGACAAGCTGCAACAGAGCGACATCGGCGGGGTCTGGAGAAACCTTAAAACCATCTCTGGGCTCCAGAATACCTCCCCCCAGGCCACAGGGGGCAGGGAGTGGGCGAACAATCTGAACCTGTTTTTTAATAGGTTTGACCAATCGCCCTTCCCCTCGACTGCACAACAACCACTGCTGCCTCTAAAGTCATCGAGACCTGCTGTCCACACACCACTCCACCAACACCCCCCCCACTCCTAGCACACAGCCCCCCAACCTGACCCTCACTAAGACCCAGGTGAGGACGGAGCTGAGGAAGATCAAGGCGAGGAAGGCCTCAGGACTGGACGGCATCAGCGCGAAGCTCCTCAAGTCCTGTGCAGACAGGCTGTGTGGGATTGTGGAGCACATCTTCAACCTGAGCCTGAAGCTGGGGAGGGTACCACAGTTGTGGAAAACATCTTGTGTGGTACCTGTACCAAAGACTTCCCACCCCAAAGATCTGAACAGCTACAGACCAGTGGCCCTGACGTCTCACATGATGAAGACCCTGGAGAGACTGCTCCTTGCTCACCTCCGCCCCCTGGTGGGACCAGCGATGGATCCACTCCAGTTCGCCTACCAGCATGGCATTGGGGTGGAGGATGCAGTGATCTTCCTCCTTCACCGTTCTCTGTCCCACCTGGAGAAGCCCGGGAATGCGGTGAGGATCATGTTCTTTGACTTCTCCAGTGCTTTCAACACCATCCAACCGATGATCCTGGAGGACAAGCTGCTGTGCGCAGGGGTGGACCAGCACCTGTCATCGTGGATCCTAGACTACCTCACTAACCGGCCACAGTTTGTGAGAACCCGAGATTGTGTGCCTGACACGATCATCGGTAGCATGGGGGATCCCCAGGGAACAGTTTTAGCTCCCTTCCTGTTCACCCTTTATACTGCGGACTTCTCACACAACACAACACAACACACTGCCATCTACAGAAGTTCTCTGACGACTCTGCGATCGTCGGCCTCATCTCCAACAGGGATGAAGCTGAGTACAGAGGACTTATCCAGGACTTCGTGGATGGTGCCATCGGAACTGCCTCCAGATCAACGCGAGGAAAACTAAGGAGCTGGTGGTGGACTGCCGCAGGCAAGGACAACCCCTCACAGCACCAGTAAACATACAGGGAACGGACATTGAGATGGTGACATCCTACAAGTACCTTGGTGTTCATCTGAACAATAAACTAGACTGGTCACGCAATACCGATGCACTCTACAAGAAGGGACAGCGCAGGCTGTTCCTATTGAGGAGGCTCAGGTCTTTTGGTGTACAAGGGGCGCTGCTGAAAACATTCTACGACACGGTGGTGGCATCAGCCATCACTTTTGGAGTGGTCTGCTGGGGCAACGGCATTACAGCAGCTGATAGGGAGAGACTGAACAAACTGATCAAGAAAGCTAGATCTGTCCTGGGGCAACGCCTTGACCCAGTGGAGGAGATAGGAGAGAGAAGGATGGTGGCTAAATTGTCATCTCTGCTGGAGTCCGAGTTCCACCCTATGCAGGACATACTGAACGCACTGAGGAGCTCATTTAGCATTAGACTATATCATCCTAGGTGCGCAACCGAGAGGTTTCACAGGTCCTTCCTACCTACGGTTGTCAGACTGTATAACCTAAGCAGGGCTGCTCGCAGAGATAGCAAAAAAAACGTGACGACCTAGTAGTATTGAATGCAAAAGACGCAACAGACTTACACAAATGGTCCCCTCCAGTATACAACTAGGACAATATCAGTCGCTACGGACGGTGACAATATGTATGGGTACATATTCATACTATGTAGGATAACTAAGTAGACGGTTATGCTGTTTATTCAATCTTGCTACAATGCTCCGCACTTTGTATATATATTTATATATTTATGTGTACGTATGTACACTACCGTTCAAAAGTTTGGGGTCACCCAGACAATTATTATGTGTTTTCCATGAAAAGTCACACTTATTTACCACCATGAGTTGTAAAATGAATAGAAAATATAGTCAAGACATTGACAAGGTTAGAAATAATGATTTGTATTTGAAATAATAATTTTTTCCTTCAAACTTTGCTTTCGTCAAAGAATCCTCCATTTGCAGCAATTACAGCATTGCAGACCTAACATGATTGCACAATGGTTTTCTAATCATCCATTAGCCTTCTGAGGCAATGAGCAAACACATTGTACCATTAGAACACTGGAGTGATAGTTGCTGGAAATGGGCCTCTATACACCTATGTAGATATTGCACCAAAAACCAGACATTTGCAGCTAGAATAGTCATTTACCACATTAGCAATGTATAGAGTGTATTTCTGATTAGTTTAAAGTTATCTTCATTGAAAAAAAGTGCTTTTCTTTCAAAAATAAGGAAAGTGACCCCAAACTTTTTAACGGTAGTGTATATACACTGCTCTTATTTATATTTTTCGTATCTTCTTAATTATTGCTCTGAGTGTTGCTATCCCTGTGCTGTTGCAATCCTGGAATTTCCCCATTGTGGGACTAATAAAGGCTTATCTTATCTTATCTTAGCTTATCTTATTATTTTCAATCTGTTCTAGGGGTACCATCATTTTTGTCCAGGCCTGTTTTATGAGTTTATTTTTTAAAGTAATTCTGTTGAACCACAATTCAAAAGCATTGTCTGATTTTCATTGGTTAATTTTCATAGAATTTTTTATTTATTACCACTTTTGTCAGATTCAAGTTATTTCTGTGACCATTGTGGGTTTTTCTTTCATTAATAGAGGGGTACTAACAATTTTGTCGATGGCTGTACATCACCCCCTGCTTCTCTTACACACATATAAAATAAAAGAGACATTGCTCGGCACCGAGGCACCACATGAAAGATCTTTTATGGAATTTTACTGACGTATGCATTGATGTATTTCCATGTGAAAAAAATGGGTCCTTTCATACATTAAAATCAGCTTTTATAAAATATAACAATGTATATATACTGAGAGGCATTAAAAACTCAACATACTGTACAAAGAAATTAAAATCCTGTATATCTTTATAATGATTATGTGCATTGAAACTGTTAATGTTTTTTTTACAATGGTACTGCATGTAAAATAAAATAATTCATCATCTAAATGCATAAATCTTCCCATCACAACACCTGTGGGATGTTCTCGATCAGCGTCTACGTGGTCCTGATCCTACACCAACAAACCAAGCTGAGCTTGAGGTGGCACTGCTCGCTGACTGAGACCACATTCCTCAACATCAAATGGACAAGTTAGCGTAGGGGTGTCCAATCATGTGCCATGGAGGGCCAAGACCCTGCAGGCTTTACCTCCAACCAGTGTCTTCAACAGCAGATTTCATTGAATTTCTTCCCACTGATTGCTGATAAGTGAAAACACCTGCTTAAGAGACTGGGTAGAAGAGAAAACCTGCAGGGTCTTGGCTCTCCATGGTACATTGGACACCCCTGAGTTAGTGGCATCAGTCCTATGCAGATTTGAGGCTTTGCTGGCAGTAAATGGAGGTCACACACACAATATTAATGAACAATAAAATTAAGAGAAATTATTAAGGATTAAATTTTGTGGCTTAGCCATATATCCAGATGATCTGAATTTGGGCACAAATAACGATTGGTTAATAAATTTTATGAAGTGTATCTTCTTTTGTGTTTTATTCGGTGAAAACTTTCTGAAATTGATACAATGTTGCATTTTTACTGCCTCTCAGTATTCTCTTATACAGTTGCAATCAAAATTATTCAACCCCCACTGTATATTAAGTTCACTGGCAACGTGTACAAACTAGCAGCTGTTTGCAATAAACAAATCAAACAAGAACAATTTCAATAGCTCAACACAACTAATATTACAAGTGGTTTCTCCAAATTCAACACAAAATTCCACTTTTAATGACTACCACAGTCTCAAAATTATTCAACCCCTTCATGACAAGTATTTTTAGTACTTGGTAGAGCACCCTTTTGCTGTCATGACCTGCTGCAAACTTGATGCTTAGCCAGACATCAGCTTCTGGCAGCATTCTGAGGAATCTTAGCCCATTCCTCATGAGCAAAGGCCTCCAGTTCACTAATATTCTTTGGTTTATGTCCTGCAACCACCTTTTTCAAATCCCACCAGATATTTTCAATGAGGTTCAAGTCAGGTGACTGTGATGGTCACTCTAGTATGTTCCAGGACTTCTTCTGAAACCAAGCCTTTGTGGACTCTGAGGTATGCTTGAGATCACTGTCCTGTTGGAAGGTTCAGTGATGCCCAAGCTTCAGCTTAATCACAGATGGTATGACATTTTCTCCTGATACTTGATTGAATCCATTTTGCCCTCCACATGCTGCAGGTTTCCAGTGCCAGAGGAAGCAAAGCAGCCCTAGAGCATCACGGAATCACCACCGTGCTTCACTGTAGGCTTCACTGTATGCATCATTCTTCTACCTCCAGAGATATCGCTGATCCATAGGTCCAAAAAGTTCCAGTTTTGGTTCATCGCTTCACAGAACAGAACCCCAAAATCTCTTTGGTTTATTTGTATAGTTTTGAGCAAATTGCAGCTGACTTTTCTTGTGATTTTGTGTCAGTTCTTGTGCTTTTGGGTCAGTAATGGTGTACATCTTAGAGTTCCTTCAGCATTTAGTATGCGCCTTAATGTACTGTGGAAATGGAAATTTCGATCCCTGCTGCCACCAAGTCTCGCTGCAGGTCTTTTGCAGTCAGTCAAGGGTTTGCCACCTCAGTACACTGGTGGCAGCCATTGATAGCTTCCTCTCTTCTGTTGAGGAGGTTGAATAATTTGAGACTGCAGTAGTCATTAAAAGTTGCATTTTGTGTTGAAGTTGGAGAAACCACTTGTAATATTAGTTGTGTTGAGCTATTTAAATTGTTCTTGTTTGATTCGTTTATTGCAAACAGCTGCTAGTTTTTATATTTTTCCAGTAAACCTAATTTGCAGTAGGGGTTGAATAATTTTGATTGCAACTGTTATAAGTAGCTTGATATCAGGTTGAATTCAGTTCAATTCAACTTTATTTATATAGCGCCATTTCACAACAATAGCCATCTCATAGCACCTTCAGATGTAGGGGAAACCCCACAATTGCAGAAAGACCCCAGCAATCAGGCGATCCCCTGTGAGCAAGCGCCTGGCGACGGTGGAGAGGAAAAACTCCCTTTTAACAGGAAGAAGCCTCTAGAAGAACCAGGCTCAGGGAGGGGCACTCATCTGCTGTGACTGGCTGAGGGGTGAGGGGATAGAGAAGATGAAAAGAACAGACATAGAGAGCAAACATTAAAGGAGTGAAGCCAAGTACATTATTGGAGGTCACCCGGCAGTCTAAATCTATTAACAGCAGAACTAAGGGAGGGTTTAGAGACACATGACCCCTCCCTAATCGTAGGCTATATTGAAAAGGAAGGTTTTTACCCTATTCTTAAAAACAGAGATCAAGTCTGACTCCCGAATTCAGATTGGTAACTGGTTCCACAGGAAAGGAGCTTGATAGCAGAAGGCTCTGCATCCCATTGTACTTTTGGAGATTCTTGGTATCAGAATCAGAATCAGAATCAGAATCAGAATCAGCTTTATTGGCCAAGTATGCACAACACATACAAGGAATTTGACTTTGGCTAAAAACTTGCTCTCGTTGTTCAGGTGAAGGATTTAAATAAGGATTCAATGACAACCAGAGTATGTACAGTAAATTACAGTCTGTCCACGTTTCTATAAAAGGATGCAAATATATACAGGAATATATGCAGTTATTTACTCGGACTAACCACACTTTGCAGAAATATATGAAAAAATATACAATCACACAGTATTTCAATGTGGACTCAGATTCAGTGATATAATGTGAATGAAGTAAAAAGCAGTGTGAGAGTTATGTGCAATGTAATAATGGATGAAAAGTCATGAGTACAGCAAACAGGTAGGACTAGGTGAATGTTAGGAGTTCATCAGAGTGATAGCTTGAGGAAAGAAACTGTTCCTGTGACGGGTGGTTTTCACCTTCAAGTGATCTGTAACGACGACCAGAAGATAGAAGTTCAAACAGTTTGTGGCCGGGGTGTGATGGGTCAGCACAGATGTTTCCCGCCCGTTTCCTGGTTATGGACCGATATAAGTTCTCAATGGAGGGTAGGTCGGTACCAATGATCCTCTCCGCAGACTTAATGATCCGCTGCAGTCTGGTCTTGTCCTGTTTAGTGGCAGATCCAAACCAGACAGTGATGGAAAAGCAGAGGACAGATTGGATGATGGCGGTGTAGAAGACAACCAGCAGCTCCTGAGGCAAATCAAACTTCTTGAGCTGACGCAGAAAAAACAACCTCTGCTGGGCCTTTTTCCGGACAGTGTCAATATGTGAGGACCACTTCAGGTTCCGGGAGATTGTGGTACCCAGAAACTTGAAGGAGTCCACAGTGGACACTGTGCTGTTGAGGATGGTGAGTGGGGGGAATGAAGGGGGGTGTCGCCTGAAATCCACAGTCATCTCCACCGTTTTGGCTGGGTTAAGTTCAAGATGGTTCTGGCTGCACCAGAGGATCAGCTGCTCCACCTCCCGCCTGTATGCAGACTCATCATCATCCCGGATCAAACCGATGACTGTGGTGTCGTCCGCAAACTTCAGGAGCTTCACCGAAGGGTCCTCTGAGGTGCAGTCGTTGGAGTAGAGGGAGAAGAGCAGTGGGGAAAGGACACATCCTTGGGGGGCGCCAGTACTAATTTTTCGGGAGCTGGATGTAAATCTCCCTAGCTTCACCTGTTGCCACCTGTCAGTCAGAAAGCTGGAGATCCACTGGCAGGTGGAGGGGGGCACCTTGAGCTGGAGGAGTTTCTGATGAAGAATGCCTGGGATGATGGTGTTGAACGCTGAGCTGAAGTCGACAAACAGGATCCTGGCGTACGTCCCTGGGGAGTCGAGGTGTTGCAGGATGTAATGTAGTCCCATATTCACTGCATCATCCACTGACCTGTTTGACCGGTAGGCAAACTGCAGTGGGTCCATCAGGGGGCCTGTGATGACCTTCAGGTGGTTCAGCACCAATCTCTCCAAGGATTTCATGACCACAGAGGTCAGGGCAACAGGTCTGTAGTCGTTTAATCCTGTAATAGAGGGTTTCTTGGGAACTGGAATGATGATGGAGCGTTTGAAGCAGGAAGGCACTTCACGCAGCTCCAGTGATCTGTTAAAGATCCGGGTGAAGATGGGGGCCAACTCGTTGGAGCAGACTCTCAGGCAGGACGGAGACACACCATCAGGTCCTGCAGCCTTCTTGATCTTTTGTCTCTGAAAGACCCGGCGCACCTCCTCTTCACAGATCATTAGTGCTGGTGGGAGGTCAGAGTGGAGGAGGGATGGAGTTCCTGGGGCTGCAGATAATCCTTTTGTGTGGGTGGGAGGTGAGAACTGTAGGTTCTTTTCAAACCTGCAGTAAAAGCTGTTTAGGTCATTAGCCAGCTGGAGGTTTTCCGCAGGGTGGGGGGATGGTCTCCTGTAGTTGGTGATATTCCGTAGGCCTCTCCAGACAGAAGCAGAGTTGTTAGCTGAGAAGTTTTTTTGTAACTTCACACTGTAGCTCCTCTTAGCAAGCCTGGTCTCCTTCGTCAGCATGTTTCTGGCCCGCTTGTACAGAGTCCAGTCACCAGTCCTGTAGGCCTCCTCCTTGGTCTGACGTAGCTGCTTCAGTTTAGGAATGAACCAGGGTTTATTGTTGTTGTACTGTATATGCAGAAGGTCTTGGTCTGCACACACATGTCCTCGCAGAAACAGGTGTATGACGTCACAGTGTCAGTGAGTTCATTTAGGTTAATGGCTGCAGCTTCAAAAACACTCCAATCTGTGCAGTCAAAGCAGGCTTGTAACTTCAGCTTTGATTCCTGTCCATTTCTTCACAGTCCTTACAACAGGCTTGGAAGTTTTTAGTTTCTGTCTGTATGTTGGAATAAGATGGAGCAGGCAGTGGTCAGAAAAACCCAGAGCTGCACGGGGGACGGCATGATAGGCGTTTCTTAAAACTGTGTAACAGTGGTCAAGTGTATTTGTGTCTCTGGTGGGACATTTAATATGCTGTCTGTATTTAGGAAGCTCATTTGTGAGATTAGCTCTATTGAAATCACCCAGAATGATAAGCAGAGAGTCTGGATGTTTTTCCTCCACGTCTGCTATCTGGTCAGCGAGGAGCTGCAGTGCCTCCGTTGTACAAGCAGCAGGCGAGATATAAATTCCGACCAGAATAAATGAGGAGAACTCTCGCGGTGAATAAAAGGGTTTACAGTTTATGAACAGTGACTCTAGGTTAGGGCTGCAAAACTTCTTCAACACTGTGACATCAGTACACCAACCTTCGTTTATGTAGAAGCAGATTCCACCACCCTTAGTCTTTCCAGAAAATTCTCGGCTGCGATCAGCGCGAAACAGCTGGAATCCGTCCAGACGCACCGCGCTGTCCGGGATGTGTTCACTCAGCCAGGACTCCGTGAAACAAAGGGCGCCAGATCTGCTAAAATCCCGGTTTTTGTGAGTCAGGAGCAGCAGTTCATCCATTTTGTTCGCCAAACTGCGGATATTTGCCAGATGGATCGATGGGACGATCCCCCCTCATGGATCGTCACCTTATCGTGGTGGGGGGGTTTGCGTGCCCCAGTGATCCCAGGAGCTATGTTGTCCGGGGCAATTTGCCTCTGATAGGGTCTCCCAAGACAAACTGGTCCTGGGTGAAGGGCCAGACTAAGAACGATCCAACAGACTCTCATGATAAATTGTATATCAAGGATTCAGTGTACCCCGCCCGGTATGGGGTTACCGGGGCCCCACCCTGGAGCCAGGCCTGGGGGAGGGGCTCGAAGGCTAGCGTCTGGTGGCCAGGTTTCCACCCATGGGACCCGGCCGGGCTCAGCCCGAAGGAGTTACATGGGTCCGCCCTCCAGTAGGTTCACCACCTGCAGGAGGGATCATGGAAGTCCGGTGCTATGTGGATTAGGTGGCAGTCAAAGGCGGAGACCTTGGCGGACTGATCCCAAGCTTTCTAAACTGGCTTTTGGTACGTGGAATGTCACCTCTCTGGTGGGGAAGGAGCCTGAGCTGGTGTACGAGATTGAGCGATACCGGCTAGATATAGTCGGCCTCACCTCAACACACAGCTCCGGTTCCGGAACCAGTCTCCTGGAGAGGGGCTGGAGCTTGGCCTTTTCTGGAGTTGCCCCAGGCGAGAGGCGACGAGCAGGGGTAGGTATTCTTGTATCGCCCCACCTTGCTGCCTCTATATTGGAGTTTTCCCCGGTGGACGAAAGGGTTGCTTCCCTGCGCCTTCGGGTTGGGAAACGGGTCCTGACCATCATTTGTGCCTATGCACCAAATGATGTTTCAGAGTACCCACCCTTTTTGGAGTCTGTGACTGGGGTGCTGGAGGGTGCTCCTCCTGGAGACTCCATTGTCCTACTGGGGGACTTCAATGCGCACGTGGGCAACGACAGTGAAACCTGGAGGGGGGTGATTGGGAGGAACGGCCTGCCCGATCTGAACCCGAGTGGTGTTCAGTTATTGGACTTCTGTGCTAACCACAGTCTGTCCATAACGAACACCATGTTCAAGCATAAGGGTGTCCATATGTGCACCTGGCACCAGGACACCCTAGGCCGCAGGTCGATGATCGATTTTGTTATCGTATCATCAGACCTGCGACCGTATGTCTTGGACACCCGAGTAAAGAGAGGTGCAGAGCTGTCAACTGATCACCACCTGGTGGTGAGTTGGATCCGATGGCAGGGGAGGAAGCCATTCAGACCTGGTAGACCCAAACGTATAGTGAGGGTGTGCTGGGAACGTCTGGCTGAGGCCCCTGTCCGGGAGGTCTTCAACTCCCACCTCCGGAAGAACTTCAACCACATTCCGAGGGAGTCTGGAGACATGGAGTCTGAATGGGCCATGTTCTCCACCTCTGTTGTTGAAGCGGCGGCCCAGAGCTGCGGCCGCAAGGTGGTCGGTGCATCTCGTGGTGGCAACCCCCGAACCAAGTGGTGGACACCAGTGGTGAGGGGGGCCATTAAGCTGAAGAAGGAGTCCTATCAAGCTTGGTTGGCTTGTGGGACTCCCGAAGCAGCTGAGGTGTACCGGCAGGCCAAGCGGAGTGCAGCTCGGGTGGTTGCTGAAGCAAAAACCCGGGTATGGGAGGAGTTCGGTGAGGCCATGGAACAAGACTTTCGGTCGGCTTCAAAGAGATTCTGGCAAACTGTTCGGCGGCTCGGGAGGGGAAAGCAGCTCCCCGTCCACACTGTGTATGGTGCGGATGGGACACTGTTGACTTCAACTGGGGATATCGTCGGGCGGTGGAAGGAATACTTCGAGGATCTCCTCAATCCCACTGATACGCCTTCCACAGAGGAAGCAGGGTTTGGGGACAAGGGGGATGACTCGCCTATCACAGGGGCTGAGGTCGCCAAGGTGGTTAAAAATCTCCTTGGTGGCCGGGCCCCGGGGGTGGACGAGATTCGCCCCGAGTACCTCAAGGCCCTGGATGTTGTTGGGTTGTCATGGTTGACACGCCTCTGCAACATTGCGTGGAGGTCGGGGGCAGTGCCTTTGGCATGGCAAACCGGGGTGGTGGTTCCTCTCTTCAAAAAAGGGGACCGGAGGGTGTGCTCCAACTTTAGAGGGATCACACTCCTCAGCCTCCCTGGGAAGGTCTATGCCAAGGTACTGGAGAGGAGAGTCCGGCCGTTGGTCGAACCTCGGATTCAGGAGGAGCAATGTGGTTTTCGTCCTGGCCGTGGCACATCGGACCAGCTCTTTACCCTCTCGAGAATTCTTGAGGGTTCGTGGGAGTTTGCCCAACCAGTTTACATGTGTTTTGTGGACTTGGAGAAGGCATTTGACCGCGTCCCTCGTGGATTTTTGTGGGGGGTGCTTCGGGAGTATGGGGTATCGGGCTTGTTGTTACGAGCTATTCGGTCTCTGTACGACCGTTGTGAGAGTTTAGTTCGTATTGCCAACACTCGGTCGGAGTCATTCCCAGTGAGAGTTGGACTCCGCCAGGGCTGCCCTTTGTCACCGGTCCTGTTCATAATTTTTATGGACAGGATTTCTAGGCGCAGCCAGGGAATGGAAGGTGTCATGCTTGGTGACCACAGGATCTCATCTCTGTTGTTTGCAGATGATGTTGTCCTGTTGGCTTCATCCAGCAATGACCTACAGCTCTTGCTGGGACGGTTTGCCGCTGAGTGTGAAGCGGCTGGGATGAGAATCAGCACCTCCAAGTCCGAGTCCATGGTCCTCAGCCGGAAAAAGGTGGATTGTCCTCTCCGAGTTGGGGACAGGCTCCTGCCCCAAGTGGAGGAGTTTAAGTATCTTGGGGTCTTGTTCACGAGTGAGGGGAAAATGGAGCGAGAGATCGACAGACGGATTGGAGCAGCATCTGCAGTGATGCGGACGTTGTACCGGTCTGTTGTTGTGAAGAGGGAGCTTAGTTCTAAGGCAAAGCTGTCGATTTACCAGTCAATCTACGTTCCTACTCTCACCTATGGTCACGAGCTTTGGGTAATGACCGAAAGAACGAGATCGCGGATACAAGCGGCTGAAATGAGCTTTCTCCGTAAGATTGCTGGACTCACCCTCAGAGATAGGGTGAGGAGCTCAGTCATCCGGGAGAGGCTCAGAGTAGAACCGCTGCTCCTCCACATTGAAAGGAGTCAGTTGAGGTGGTATGGGCATCTGATTAGGATGCCTCCTGGACGTCTCCCACTTGAGGTGTTTCAGGCACGTCCCACTGGGAGGAGACCCCGGGGCAGACCCAGGACTCGGTGGAGAGACTATGTCTCCCAGCTAGTCTGGGAACGCCTTGGTATCCCCTCTGAAGAGCTGGAGCAGGTGGCTGGGGAGAGGGAAGTCTGGGCTTCTCTGCTTGAACTGCTGCCTCCGCGACCCGGACCTCCGGAAAAGCGGTAGAAGATGGATGGATGGATGGATCGATGGGAGCGGCGTGCGAAATCCTCGTTTCTTCAGCCTGACTAACGCACCGGCACGTTTACCACGCCGCCTTCGTTTCCGGCCAGCGCCAATAGCCGCTGCTCCCACAGTTAAGATGGACTGAAAAAACTTCAGATCAGCAGCAGTAACTGGCGGAGAAGTTGCATTGGGAGGTAGTCTGAGTGAAAGTAGTTCCTCCCTTGAATAGGTGATTCGGACAGAAGAGCAGAAGTCCAAAAAAACACACAAAATTATCAAAAACATCAGAGAGCAGAAGCCAGTGGCTGCCATCCGCGGCGCCATCTTGGATTTTTTTTTTTTTTTTTTTTTTTTTTTTTTTTTACAAGTAATCCTGCATTTTGGGAGTGTAGTGCTCTGTTAGGATGATGGGGTAATATCAGATCTTTTAAATAAAAAGGGGCCTGATTGTTAAGAGATTTGTAAGTGAGAAGAAGGATTTTAAACTTAATTCTGAACTCTATGGGAAGCCAATGAAGGGAGGCCAGAACCAGAGAGACATGATCTCTCTTTCTAGTACCTGTTAAAACTCTTGCAGCAGCATTTTGGATCAACTGAAGACTTTTTAAAGATATTTTAGGACAACCTGATAATAAAGAGTTACAATAATCTAATCTAGAGCTAACAAAAGCGTGGATCAGTTTCTCAGCATCACTCAGGGACAAGATGCTCCTAATCTTGGCAATATTACACAAATAATAGAAGGCAGTCTTAGAAACAAATTTAATGTGTGAATTAAAAAACAGATCTTGAACAAAAATAACTCCAAGGTTCCTCACAGAACTATTAAGAGAAAGAGTAACCGCATCCAAACAAAGAGTTTGATTTGGAAAGGTATTTCTAAGGTTTTTTGGACCAACAAGAATGACTTCAGTCTTATCTGGGTTTAATAGCAGAAAATTACAAGTCATCCAAGCTTTGATTTCCTTA
The DNA here is from genome assembly GCA_020510985.1 of Pholidichthys leucotaenia. NCBI lineage: Eukaryota > Metazoa > Chordata > Actinopteri > Cichliformes > Pholidichthyidae > Pholidichthys > Pholidichthys leucotaenia. Next base: position 104,406,851 of record CM035846.1, read on the forward strand.
AGACAGGTGTCTAACTTGATTAATTGATTACTATCATCAGGCTTCATTGACAGGTATAATTGTGTGTCATCTGCATAACAATGAAAATGTGTACAGTGCTTTCTAATGATGTTGCCTAATGGAAGCATATATAAACTAAAAAGAGCAGGGCTTAGCACAGATCCCTGTGGAACTCCATGACTGAGCTTAGAGTTGGAAGAAAACTCATTATTGATATGAACAAACTGAAGCCTATCAGACAAATAAGAGCTAAACCACTGCAGCAAAGTTCCATTAAGTACAACATAGTGTTCTAATCTATCAAGTAGAATATCATGGTCGACAGTATCAAAGGCTGCACTAAGATCTAAAAGGACAAGTACAGAAACAAGTCCATTATCAGATGCGATAAGGAGGCCATTAGTGACCTTCACTAAGGCTGTTTCAGTACCATGATGGGTTCTGAACCCAGACTGAAACTCTTCAAATAAACCATTTCCCTGCAAGTGGTCTTTCTAAGATTTTTCTAAGATTTTTGAAATGAAAGGCAGATTAGAGATTGGTCGATAGTTAGCTAAAGCTCCTGGATCGAGCGTTGGCTTTTTGAGTAAGGGTTTAATTACAGCAGTTTTAAAAGCCTGCGGTACATGGCCTAATGTTAAAGAGGAATTGATTATTTGAAGAATACGGCTACCAATAAATGGGAAGACTTTTTTAAATAACCTGGTAGGAATAGTATCTAAAAGACAAGCTGAAGGCTTGGATGAGGAAATTATTTTATCTAACTCTAAAAGGTCAATTGGAGTAAACTTATCCAAACAAATATCAGTTGAAGGAGTTGTAGTAGTTGCTGTACTTAAGTTTACGGTGGGAAGAATATGACTGATTTTATCTCTAATAGATAAAATTTTATGATTGAAAAAGTTCATAAAGTCCTGACTAGTAAGCTCTTGGGGGATGCGAGGATTGACAGAGTCCTGACTCTTTGTCAGCCTGGCTACAGCGCTGAAAAGAAACCTGGGATTATTCTTGTTATCTTCTATTAATGCAGAGTAATAACTTGTTGTAGTTTTTCTAAGAGATTTTTTTTTTAAATTAAAAGATGATTTCTCCTAGCTAAATAGATTTCATCTCAATTAGTGGAACACCATTTTCTTTCTAATTGACGAGTCTTCTGTTTTAAGCTACGAGTTTCTGTGTTAAACCAAGGGGTTAGAAATCTCTGATTAGACTTTTTCTTTTTTAAAGGGGCCATCAAGTCTAGAGTTTGATGCAGAGAAGCTGTAACACTATCTACCATGCTATCAATTACAGAAGGAGCAAGCTCTCCATCACTTATTTCCGTTGTGTTGGCACATGGCATAGAGGAGATAATCTGCATAAATTTAGTAACATCATCTGAAAGACATCTGCTGTAGTAATATTTTTCTTTAGCAATCAAATAGTCAGGAATAGTGAAATCAAAGGTTAACAGACAATGGTCTGACAGTATAGGATTATGAGGAGACACTACCAGATTTTCTATTTCTATGCCATATGTCAGAACAAGGTCCATTGTCTGGTGGAGATAATGGGTAGAATTTTCTACTTTCTGGGAAAACCCCATCGAGTCTAATATTGAATTAAATGCCTTATTAAGACAGTCACTATCTACATTCATCTTCTTCCGCTTAATCCTTTTCGGGTCACGGGGGGGCTGGAGCCTATCCCAGCATCTTTTGGGCGAGAGGCAGGGTACACCCTGGACAGATCGCCAGTCCATCGCAGGGCCAACACAGAGAGACAGACAACCATTCACTCTCACAGTCATACCTAAGGACAATTTAGAATCCCCAGTTTGATGCCAATTAACCTAACTTGCATGTTTTTGGCATGTGGGAGGAAACCGGAGAAATCCCAGAGTAAACCCATGCAGACAAGGGGAGAACATGCAAACTCCACATACAGTAGATCACTGTTGGTCGGGGGCTGGGATCGAACCCAGGATCCCCCGGCCAAGGGTGAGTTGCTGTGCTGCTGCAGTGCTAACCACTCCGCCACCGCCCCGCCCCGCCCATCACTATCTTCGTCAACATGTATATTAAAATCCCCTACTATAATTATTCTATCTGATTTCAGCACTAAATCAGCTAAGAATTCGGCAAATTCGGATAAAAAAGAAAATTGGGTTTAAGCTAAGATTGCTAACATGCCCCATACTGAGGAAGAAACCAGCAGTGTTTTTATGTCTGCAAAGAGTTATAGTGAGGTGTCACATCTGCAGCTTGTTTTTCAGAGCTGAAATATGTGTGTAGGCTTTTACTGTAGGAAGATACATAGCTGGAGTCACTGCTGATGGTGGCCCAGCTTGAGTGTGTACATCTGTTTTCACTCTTTCTGTTTTCGACAAAGAAAACAGTTTGTTTTCTTTACTGTTTGAACCACCCTGTTAAAACTTTCTGCTTTATGTGGAGCCATGCAAAACCACAGTGTAATGCCATACGTTTAAATCATTCAGCATGGGCTGTGTAGTTTAAAATTTTAAGACATTACAGCACACTCCTTGGTCCTGATAATGAACTTATTTTTTATATCTCACTGACTTAATGTTCTACATGAAGAAGTGAAGCTCAAGTTTGTTCCACTTTTTTCTGTATTTAAGATATCTTTACACTGCGTGTAAAGTGTTTAGAGGTGTAAGTTTTCAGTGGTCTCATGGTTTAATTTGGTATCTCTAATACAAGCTGTTTTCTGAAATAGATATGACAAAAATAAAATGAGAAAAAAAAATGACCTGAACTTCAGTTTCACTTTCTGTCTTTAGCGCAGATACGTATAGCCGTTTCAGTAATGGGAAGTTTGTAATATCACCTGGCGCTATCTATAGTTGGAACAGTACATCTTTGGTTATCAACACTGCACACACTGGGTTAGTGGGCCGGCTGTGGCGCAGGTGTAGTGTGGCCGACTACTGATTGGAGGGTCAGGGGTTCGATTCCCGCTCTGTCTGCATGTCAAAGTGTCCTTAAGCAAGACACTGAACCCCCAGTTGCTCCTGGTGGGTCAGGCCAGCACTGGTGTATGGCAGCTCCGCCACCGTGAATGGGTGGACAGCAGGATCTGTAAAGCGCTTTGGTCATCTAGAGATGAGAAAAAGTGCTATAATATATATTATAATATTTGGAAACATTATACATTTTGTTTTTCCAAGGTGAATAGATAATTTATTGGCAATGAACCATTGATTGATTTGTTTAAGTTCATTTTCTACTGAATCCAGAAGCTTAAGATTTTCTCCACTACAAAAAAAGGTTGTGTCATCTGCAAATAAAATATACTTGAACAATTTGGACACTGAACATAAATTATTAATATACAAAATAAACAGCAATGGACCAAGCACAGAACCCTGTGGTACCCCACACGTCATCTTCAGCAACTCAGAGTCTGTATTATTCACATGAACATATTGATATCTGTCTTCTAAATAGCTGTGTAACCAGCCAAAAGCAATTCCTCTGATGCCATACTTATGTAGTTTACTGAGGAGTAATTTATGGTCAACTGTCAAATGCCTTTTGTAAATCCAGAAATATTCCAACTGTGTATTCTCTTCTATCTGTTGCATCCGTAATCTGTTCAACAAAGTCCATGAGTGCCAGTGAGGTGGTCCAGTTCTTCCTGAATCCATACTGTTGTTCGCAGAGTATATTGTGCTTATCAATGAAATCATTCAGTCTCTTAACAAATATTTTTTTCCAGTATTTTGGAGAACTGAGGTAACAAGGAGATGGGTCTGTAGTTTGACAATAAGTGCTTGTCACCAGTCTTATACAGAGGAACGACTCTTGCTATTTTCATTTTCTTTGGAAATTTACCAGCAGTAAGTGACATGTTGCATATGTAAGTGAAGTGTTTAACAATACAATCAATACTACATTTCACCAAGAACATACTGAAATCATTACAATCAGTTGATTTTTTTGTCTTTGAATTTGTTCACAATGTCAAGAATTTCTTTTTCATCTGTTTCTTTCATAAACATTGAATAAGCGTTTATGTTGACGACATTGTCAGCGCCACTTGTATTTGCTGATGATACAGTGGAATTGGCGATCTTTTTTTTTCAGAATAAGAATCAGAATCAGAATGAGATTTATTGCCATTGTTCATGTAGTACACAAACTAGTAATTTGTCTCGGTGCAATGCTGCAACATTAAACATGGAGTAGCACTAAAGATAAAAATAAAAAACTATGCATGCAATAAAATGTAGAATATGAATGAGTAATACTAATCTATGCAATTTTTAAATATATTAACAAGCAGCAGATATTGTGGAGTTCCACATAGTGCAGTCGGTAGTGCAAAAGAAAACAGTGATAATTATCATGAGTCCGGTTGAGCTGCTGTACGTAGTGCACGAGAGTCTAATAAGTCACTTAGTGTTCAGCAGTCTGATGGCAGAGGGGAAGAAGCTGTTCATGTAGCGGGAGGTTTTAGTCTGAATGGACCGAAGTCTTCTACCTGAGGGGAGGGGGGCAAACAGTGCGTGTCCAGGGTGTGAAGGGTCGGCTATGATCCGACCTGCACGCCTCCGGGTCCTGGAGATGTACAGGTCCTGGAAGGATGGGAGCTTGCAGCCGATCACCTTCTCAGCAGCGCGCACAACGCGCTGCAGTCTTAATCTGTCCCTGGCAGTGGCTCCTGCGTACCACACGGTGATGGAGGTGGTGAGGATGGACTCGATGATGGCCGTGTAGAACTGCACCAACATCTTGGTGGGTAGCTTGAGCTTCCTCAGCTGCCGCAGGAAGAACATCCTCTGCTGGGCCTTTTTGATGAGGGAGCTGATGGTCGGCTCCCACTTGAGGTCCCGGGTGATGGTGGTGCCCAGGAAGCGGAAGGAATCCGCAGTGGTGATGGGAGTGTCTGTGAGGGTAAGGGGGGGCAGAGGGGCTGTGACTTTTCTGAAGTCCACGATCATCTCCACTGTCTTCAGAGCGTTCAGCTGCAGGTTGTTGTGGCTGCACCAGGACACCAGCTGGGCCACCTCTCTCCTGTAGACGGACTCGTCGCCGTTGGAGATGAGTCCGATGAGGGTGGTGTCGTCCGCAAACTTGATCAGCTTGACAGACTGGTGGCTGGAGGTGCAGGAGCTGGTGTACAGGGAGAAGAGCAGGGGGGAAAGTACACAGCCCTGGGGTGATCCGGTGCTGATGCTAACAGAGTCTGAGACAGTCTTTCCCAGCCGCACATGCTGCCTCCAGTCTGTCAGGAAGTCGGTGATCCACCTGCAGAGGGAGTTAGGCACGTTGAGCAGGGACAGCTTGTCCTGGAGCAGAGCGGGGCGGATGGTATTGAATGCAGAGCTGAAGTCCACAAACAGGATCCTGGCGTAGGTTCCCGGGGAGTCCAGGTGCTGCAGGATGGAGTGGAGGGCCAGGTTGACTGCGTCGTCCACAGACCTGTTGGCTCTGTAGGCAAACTGCAGCGGGTCCAGGAGGGGAGTGGTGATGGTCTTGAGGTGGGGCAGGACCAGGCGCTCAAAGGACTTCATGACTACAGAGGTGAGCGCTACAGGTCTGTAGTCATTAAGTCCAGTGATCCGTGGCTTCTTGGGGACAGGGACGATGGTAGAGGTTTTGAGGCAGGTCGGCACGTGGCATGACTTCAGGGAGGTGTTAAAAATGTCTGTGAAGACAGGAGTCACCTCTTCTGCACAGTGTCTCAGGGTGGAGGGAGACACGCCGTCCGGATCGGGGGCCTTGCGCGGGTTCAGTCTGGAGAACTGTCTGTGCACGTCCTGCTCACTGATGACAAGGGCAGGGGGGGAGGAGGGGGGGCACCTTTGATGAAGTGGGGACCATGGAGGCAGTGGCGCTGGGGGGAGGGGGGAGTTGGACACAGCTGACGAGGTGTCAAAACAGGCATAGTGTTGGGACAGTCTTTGACAAAGGGCTTTGTCATCCTGACCCTTAGAAGCCTGAGGCCGATAGTTGGTGATTTGCCTCAGTCCTCTCCACACAGAAGCAGAGTTGTTAGCAGTGAACTGTTGCTGGAGTCTCTCAGAATACACAGATTTAGCTCTCCTCAGCTCTCTGCTAAACCGGTATTTGACCTCCCTGTAGCAGTCCCTGTCTCCACTTTTCAACGCTGCTTCCTTCTCCTTCCTGATCTGTCTGAGCTTAGCTGTGAACCAGGGCTTGTCGTTGGAGTAACTCACCCTGGTGCGCGATGGAAGAATGCTCTCCTCAGAAAAGTGGATATATGAGTTCACAGTGTCCGTGTACTCATCCAGATCATGCGTGGCTCCTTTAAACATGCCCCAGTCAGTTATTTCCAAGCACGTGCGCAGCTCCTCCCCAGCTTCACTGGTCCATTTCCTCATAGTGCTCACAACAGGTTTTGTGAGCTTCAGCCTCTGTCTGTATGTGGGAATCAGGTGGACCATCACGTGATCAGATAGTCTGAGTGCAGCGCGGGGAACAGTGCGATACGCGTCCTTAACTGTAGTGTAACAGTGATCCAGCGTGTTCTCTCCTCTGGTGGGGCATTTAATAAATTGTTTGTAGCGGGGGAGTTCGTGGCTCAGGTTGCTCTGGTTAAAGTCGCCAACCACAATAACCAGAGAGTCCAGAAAAGTCCACTCTGCTTGCTGAATGTGATCCGCGAGCGCGCGCTGAGCCTCGCGCATGTCCGCGTCGGGCGGGATGTAAACAGCGGCCAGGATGAATGAAGCGAACTCACGCGGGGAATAAAATGGCTTGCAGTTGATAAATAAATATTCCAGAGCGGGAGAACAGTGTTGGGAGATCACAGTTACATCGGAGCACCAGCTGCTGTTGATGTAGAAGCAGACTCCTCCTCCTGTGGTCTTGCCGGAGAGCCCCGTGTCTCGATCAGCACGAAACAGCTGAAATCCATCGAGGAGGAGCGCGCTGTCCGGTGTCTTTTCCTTGAGCCAGGTCTCAGTAAAGCAGAGGGCACACGAGGTGGAGAGGTCCTTAAATCGCATCAGCAGTCTCAGTTCATCTACCTTGTTATAGAGAGAATTGACGTTGGACAGAAATATCCCAGGCAAAGCCATGCGCGTGCCTCTCCTGCGAAGCCGCACGAGAGCTCCCGCTCGTCTTCCTCTCTTTCGCCATCTCACTTTTTGGGCTAAAAGGTGAACCAGATCGGTGGCAGGAGCCAAAAAAACTGGGAGTAGGTCCGTGGGAGTGAAAGTCCTGATATTTAGTAGCTCAATTGACAAACAATTGACGAACAAAAACAAACAAAACAAAGCGCAGCGAAGCACCATGGCGACCACTGTGGGCGCCATCTTGTCATATCATAAACATTGAATAAGCGTTTATGTTGACGACATTGTCAGCGCCACTTGTATTTGCTGATGATACAGTGGAACTGGCGATCTTTTTTCCTATATTAACAAAATATTCATTAAACGTGTTGGAGATCAAGCTATTTTCATTGATTATTCCATTTTCTGAATTTAAATAAGAGATGTTGGAATTTAGTTTTCCTCTCTTTGTTATATTATTTAACACCTTCCATATGTTACATGTATTAGTTTTGTTATTTTCCAATAATTTACTGTAATATGTTTTTTTACTCGATCTTAAAATACTAATGAGTTTATTTTTATAAGTCTTGTATTTCTTTTCTGCTGCCACAGTTCTTAATTTCAAAAATGTTTTGTATAACAAGTTTTTCTTTTTACAAGCATTTTGCAGGCCCTTGGTGATCCAAGGCTTATCTCTGTATTTAACTTTAGTTTCCTTTACCACTAGTGGGCAGTGTTTATTATAACAGTTTTTTGTCTATCATCAATAAACTCATGCAGTACTATAATAGAACATGTTTACAAATATTTGAGACCCATTGTAGTGATTCCTTTTATATTTTAGCAATATTATAAGCAGTGTTGGGAAAGTTACTAAAAAATAGTAACTACACTACCATTCAAAAGTTTGGGGTCACTTAGAAATGTCCTTATTTTTGAAAGAAAAGCACTGTTTTTTTCAATGAAGATAACTTTAAACTAATCAGAAATACACTCTAATATCTAATATACATTGCTAATGTGGTAAATGACTATTCTAGCTGCAAATGTCTGGTTTTTGGTGCAATATCTACATAGGTGTATAGAGGCCCATTTCCAGCAACTATCACTCCAGTGTTCTAATGGTACAATGTGTTTGCTCATTGCGTCAGAAGGCTAATGGATGATTAGAAAACCCTTGTGCAATCATGTTAGCACAGCTGAAAACAGTTTAGCTGGTTAGAGAAGCTATAAAACTGACCTTCCTTTGAGCAGGTTGAGTATCTGGAAAAATTATTATTTCAAATACAAATCATTATTTCTAACCTTGTCAATGTCTTGACTATATTTTCTATTCATTTTACAACTCATGGTGGTAAATAAGTGTGACTTTTCATGGAAAACACAAAATAATTATCTGGGTGACCCCAAACTTTTGAACGGTAGTGTAGTTACATTTACTAGTTACTTCTTTTCAAAAGTAACTGAGTTACTTTTGAGTTACTGCATGATTAAAGGCCAAATGTCACGTAACAGGGTCCTTAAAATGTCTTGAAACTAGATATAAAAGGGAACCGATCCGTTCGGGTCTTGGTGCATATGCTTCAGTAACGCCGGAACATTCGTTAATTTAAAACTGCCGCGCTTGGCCTGACATTACCACTCAGGGCCCCCGGAATCGCCTGGGGAAGAAGGCGGAAGTGACGAAACAGATTGTACCCTAGTTTGATGCTTGGGGTATCCCGATTGATTGTTTATATGGAGACTGGAAGATTGAAGTGAGCAACAAGAAAGAAAAAATTGGATATTTCACCCATACCATAAAACGGGGCTATAAGGGACAGCTGGGTAATAAGGGACACTTTTCTGGGAAATGTTTTCATACCTGTCAAGTGATACGTTTTCGCCGTATTTTAATACTGTACGGGGAAAATGCAATTTTAGCAAATACGGGCGTATTGCCATTTCTGTACGCCCAAAAGAAAAATATACGGGAAAAAAAATTAGTGAGTGTGTTGAGGAACACGTCATGTGTGTGACCCCCACAGCTAGGGGGGCTGGCAGAGCGCTCAGCGTGAGCTATTCTCACTACATTGAGAAGTGTGGACTCAATCATTAGGCTGATGGCCAGGGCGGGCAGAGCGCTCAGCGTGAGCTATTATCACTACAGTGAGAAGTCATTAGGCTGATGGCCTCACACTTTCTACTGTCTTGCGGCTCCGGAACAGAGAGGAATTGCCTTCCAAATCCAATGCATCACTAGCAGAAGTGATGGTTTGTCATTTTTTTGTGGCAGGGCACAATCTACCCCCATTGGTGGCAGATCACTTCTGATCTGCCACCTGATCTGATCTGCCACATCAGAAATGCTAGAGTCAGCAAAGGCTGCTACTTGGAACTATAACAAGCAGCATCAGTGAACATTTTCTTGTTTCAAGTTCATCCAAGTGCATTAGTGTAACAAAGCTGACAAATAAAAACTCTTTAATTCCAAGTGTATATACAGTATCTAGCTGACAATTAAGAACTATATTCAGAATAATTCTTATTGTGTACTTTCAAATTAAGCAATCTACCTTGTGCTAATGTAAATTTGAAAAATATTTTTGTATTTTTTTTATTTTATTTATTTTTTTGTGCTACTTGGCTTATTATTTTCACATTACCAAAAAGTTGTGGCTCAAGATTGTGTCCATAAAAGTGTACATTTGTAGAAACATCTCAAAGATGATCAGTGGAAATAGGATGCACCTGAGCTCAATTTTGAGCTTCATGGCAAATGCTCTGAATACTTATGTGCATGTGATTTCTTAGTTTTTTATTTTTAATAAATTTGCAAAAATCCCCCAAAAAACTTTTTTTCACATTTTCATTATGGGGTATTGTGTGTAGAATTTTGAGGAAACAATTAATTTAATCCATTTTGGAATAAGGATGTAACATAAAAAGTGTAAAAAGTGAAGCACTGTGAATACTTTCCAGATGCACTATATAGATAGATTATCTAAACTGTATAATTTACAGAAAATGTATATCGTGATATATATTATCGTGATATCAGATGGCTTATATCGTGATAAGAAATTTTTGTCATATCGCACAGCCCTATATTGTATGCATCTTCAATTCAATTCAGCTTTATTTATAATGCGCCACATCACAACAAAAGCCATCTCGTGGTGCCACAGTGCAGAAAAAAAACCACACAGTCACAGAAAGACCCAGCAATCAGACGATCCCCTATGAGCAAGCACTAAGCGACAGTGGAGAGGAAAAACTCCCATTTGGAAGGAAGAAACCTCTAGCAGAACCAGGCTCAGGGAGGGGCAGTCGTCTGCTGCGACTGGCTGCGGATGAGGGGATAGGGAGGATGGAAAGGACAGACATAAAGAACATAGCAGTAAGATGCCAAGTACAATATTGGAGGTCAGCCAGCAGTATGAATCACATAACGATAGAACAAGAGTGGAGTTAAAAGACACAAAAACCCTCCTAAAGGAAAACTATATTAAAAAGGAAGGATTTTACCCCGTTCTTAAAAGCAGAGACCGAGTCTGACTCCCGGACCCAGAGTGGTAACTGGTTCCAGAGAGAAGGGGCTTGGTAGCAGAAGGCTCTGCCTCCCACAGTACTTTTGGAGATTCTTGGCACCACAAGTAATCCAGCATTTTGGGAGCGTAATGCTCTATTAGGATGGTAAGGTAATATCAGATCTTTTATATATTGGGGGGCCAGATTGTTAAGAGCTTTGAAAGTAAGAAGAAGGATTTTAAACTTGATTCTGAATTCAATGGGAAGCCAATGGAGGGAGGACAGAACTGGGGAAATATGATCTCTTTTTCTAGAACCAGTTAAAACTCTAGCAGCAGCATTTTGAATCAACTGAAGATTTTTCAAAGATACTTTAGGACAACCAGATAATAGCGAATTACAATAATCTAATCGCGAACTGACAAAGGCGTGAATCAGTTTCTCAGCATCACCCAGAGACAAGATGCTCCTGATCTTGGCAATATTGCGCAGATGATATAAGGCGGTCATCTTGTCCACTTAGTGCTGCTCAGCAAGTTTCTAAGGGTGCTAGCACACTGAACCCATTTGGTCTGGACTTCCGGACTCTTCAGTTTGATTCTGAACAAAATTTTAGGTGTGAGACCTCCCCCAAACCACGGTCCAGACCAAAGAGCCGAAATTTGGTCCAGCAAAAAGAGGTGGTCTCGGTCCGGATCAAACTGAACCTTGATCCAGTTTGCTATGGGACTGAAAGCAATTTTCATAAAAGTTCAGACTTTCAAACCAAACACAGGAAGCTACAGCAGCCAAAAAGAGGGAAAATGACCCTCAGTTGCACAGCAGTAGAAGAGGAAGAGACCCAGTTTTAAATTATTATCCCCCACCAGTTTGAAGACCAAAGGTGGATTTTGTTATGGTGATGGCCATCTGCCCTACAATTTTGTGAAGTCAACTCCTCCTACAGTTTTAGTCCAAATGTTTTGAATTTGGTACTAGGGTTTGATATGCACTGATGATGCGCAAACTACAGTTTGGCTCCAATCGGATGATTTTTGCAGGAGTTATAGCCCCTGATTTACAATGTTATATTTTTACGTCAGTTAATAATTTATTATTATAATTTAGTCCTGCCCCAATTATTATATGGAAAAGTTGAAAACTGCTCTCCTTCAGTAAGATATTGGGTTCTTCAAAGAAAACAGAGGTGGGGAATATTGCACTAGCCACAGAGTGCCCTTATTGAAACCAGCAGCTGCATAAATACCCAATTAAAAAAATCATAAAAATGCAGAAACTTATTAGAAATGTATTTTCAAACAGGATACAACAGAATTATGAAAAAAATGGATAAGCAGTGTCACCTGAAAATCATCATGATTAGAAGGATAAATGTCCTGATTAATGAAGGCGTGGATAATAATCTAGCTTCACAAAACTAGTAAAAACAATACAACACTTCATATCTGCCTTGTGTGGTTTAGATTGTGGGTGGATGGTGGAAGGCATAGAACCAAAATCACTGAGATATCCAGCCAATCCATCTGTCACTCCCACAGCACACCTCACCACCGTCTTGCTGTCCTCATACACGTCCTGCACCACCCTCACATGCTTCTCTGCCACTCCTGATTTCCTCACACAGTACCACACTTCCTCTCTTGGCACTCTATCATATGTTTTCTCTAGATCCACAAAGACACAGTGCAACTCCTTCTGACCTCCTCTATGCTTCTCCATCAACACTCTTAAAGCAAACATTGCATGTGTAGTACTCTGTCTTGGCATGAAACCTTGTACCAGCAAAGTTATGTGTGATATAAGAATTCTAATTCCATTCAATTTCATATGTGCATACCAGGGGTAATCAAACTTCCTTTTTTTAACAAAAAGTCTACATTTATTTTTTCAGTGGGTCATACATCTGCAACAATATCAACATGCTGCATGGGTGGATATTTCACTTCCCGATTGGTGGTGCAATGAAAAGAAAGGGACGCTACAGTATTATTGTAGTCAGTCACAAATTTACAATAAAAACATGTATACTTATTTGGGGGGGGGTAAATTTTCAAGAAAGAAGTCACAAGTTTATGAGGAAAAAAAAATGCAGTTTTCCAAGAAAAAGTTGTAGAATTAAGATGCAAAAAGTAGCAGCTTTATGAGGAAAAAATTGTAGTAAATTCATGGGCGAAAAAGCATCAAATTTACCAAAAGTAAAGTTGCAAATTCACAAAAAATTCAAAAATTTATGAGAAAAAGTTTCAAATTTAAGATGCAAAAGGTAGTTAATTTACAAAAAAAGTTGTAAATTTACAGATAAATGTTGGAAATTAATTAGAAAAGGTTACAAATTTATGAGAGAGGCTATTTTCATGAAAAAAATGTATTTATGCCAAGCACTGGTGCTTCAAATGCATTTTGTTTAGTTATGTAACATGATATAGAAAGGTTTATGATGATTTGGGGGGACGACTTTCTCTTTTTTCAAGGTTAAGGGGATTTGTCCCCCTGCAACCTCCTTCATTTGCACCTATGATATGCCAAGAGTGATACAAGTCACCAAGCTGTCCATGCCATGAGAGAAACTGAGTGAAGAAAACAACTTTCTATGGAGCCCAACTGCTTATTCGACGGTGGCACAGCAGTGGTTTGGGCTGATGAGAGAAACGGCACTGTTTGCTTGTTAGTGCATTTGAGCTGTTTATGAGGGAAGGGGGTGATGGGATGATTTTATGTCCTCAACTCGGTGTTCTGTGGATGGTGTTGTTCAAGATGGTAATGCTTGATCTCGTGGTGACAATTTGCATTGCTGCCCTTCGCGGTGGCGGCTGTGTCACTGTGGATCAGACATATTGGTTTGGTGCCGGGCTTTGGCAAAGTGAGTCCACATTTTCCTGTCCAATTCCTCTTTGGATCATCGGCTTTCCTTGTTTTATTAGCACTGGCTGTGGGGCCACATCTGGGGCTGTTGTTGTTAGCTTGCTTGACATTGGCAGTTGACTGGCGCCGATGCATATGGTTGCACTAGGGGTGCACACACGCAGGTGACGGGCACGCTCAAGGAGCATGCTCAAATATGAGAGATGAGTGCACTCAACGCCCTGAATGACGGTGGCAACACGAAGTGGTGTTCAGGGAGCTGTGTGCGACAGCCATGCTCGCGCACGGGCAGCAATGTCGCTTGGCACGTGTGATATCCTACCGTGTAGCAATGATCACACTTGAGTTATTTCTTTGGCTAACTCTGCCGTTTATTCTGCAACACACATAATATGACTGAACATGGATTCTGCGCGGGGTTTTCACACTCTTATTCTAATGTGTCCCCTTCATAGTAGTGCTGAACAATACAGGTAGTTCCCCCTAGAGGCATGTGCCAGTAATGTTCTATTTTAGACTTGCAGTCTACCACATCCCTCCCCTCTAGATTAAACTACTTTTAATTACCTTAGCCAATTATGCTAGACATCCTGGAACTCCCATTTAATCCTAAACAATCACAGTTACTTTAACTTCTTAAACACATGTGCCATACATATAATTTCTTTCTCTTTTCTTTTCTTTTTTTTTTTTTTTTTTTTTTTTTCACCTGTATAACACACATAACAGTCTAACTGGGGATTTGGTTTGACTACCGCATCCCAGTGAGGTTCCAGGACGCATTCTTGTCCTGTGGCTGGGGAACTCACTACTGACTAATTATAGTCCTTCAAGTAGTCTGGAGCTTTCCTAGCTCGCTGAGATCTTCTCACGGCTGGTGAGCCAACTGCAGGTGAAGACTCAGACTGCTCCACTGTTTCGGCTGCTGCAGTGCTGCCCGTAGAATCTGCAGAGACGGTTACCTCAGGTTTCACCTGAAGTGGTGGTTCGTTGATGCTCTCCTCAGGGTGGGTGTCAGACAACACCTCTGGTGCCATCGGCAGGGGAATGGAGCTCCTACCACGAACTTGGTCGATGTGTCGCCTCACCACTTGTCCATGACCTAATGTCACCTTGAATGACACAGGGCCTGTCTTCTCTGTTATTTCTCCTGGTACCCAGGCTGGTCCTGAGCCAAAGTTGCGGGTGTAGACCACGTCTCCTTCTCTCAGTATTCTCTCTCTAGCATGCATGTCATGATAACCTTTTTGTTTCTCTTGTTTATCATGCACTTTGTTTCTGAAGTCTGGATGTGTTAAGTCAAATGTTGACCTCAACTTTCTTCCCATCCATGGACCTGCGTAGTCAATGTGAATTCTTCTCCATGGTTTATCTGGAACTTCCCAGGGATGTAGTGGGGCTGCTGGAGGACTGTTCCTGTTCTCCTGGCATGCCGCACATGACTTCACAAGCGCCTCCACCTCTGCATCCATGTTGGGCCACCACATGTAGCTCCTCGCCAACGCTTTCATGCGAGTGATGCCAGGGTGTGCTTGGTGTAGTTGTTGCAGTAAGGCATTCCTACCAGGTGGTGGAACAACCACGCGTCCTCCCCACAGGATACAACCTTCCTGGGTGCTGAGCTCATCCTGTCGTCTGGCATAGGGAATGAACTCAGGACTGTTCATCTTCGGCCATCCTCGCAAGATGTATTCTCGCACTCTTGCTAGAACAGGGTCTTTGTCTGTCCACTTCTTTATTTGTTGTGCGTTCACCAGGGGCACGCCGATATCTTCAAACAATAGCACTCTCTCCTCCTCCTCAGGCGTGCTGTCTCTTCCTCCATCCAAGGGTAGCCTACTCATCGCGTCAGCATTCGTATGGTCCCGTCCGGCTTTGTAAACGATGGTGTACTCATACGCTGCTAATGTAACGGCCCATCTCTGAATTCTCTGAGATGTCATCTGGGGTATGGCTCTCATTTCACTGAACAGTGAAATTAGTGGCTTGTGGTCAGTCACTATAGCGAACTGTCTCCCGTACAGGTATTTGTGGAATTTTTTTACACCAAATACTACTGCAAGGCCCTCCTTGTCTAGCTGGGAGTAGTTTTTCTCAGCTGCACTAAGAGTTCTTGAGACGAACCCTATGGGTCTCTCTGAGCCATCCTCCATATGATGAGAGAGTACAGCACCCACACCGTAGGGTGATGCGTCACACGCCAGGATGAGTGGTTTGTTTGAATCATAGTGCACTAACACACTACAGGACTGAAGTAGCGCTTTGGACTCTTCAAACGCCTTCTGCTGCTTGACCCCCCATGACCATTTTTCTTCCTTCTTAAGTAAGGTATGTAGTGGTGCCAGCAGCGTGGAGAGCTTTGGGAGGAACCTATGGTAATAGTTCAACAAGCCCAGGTAGGCTTTTAACTCAGTAACATTTTGTGGCTCAGGCGCCTCCGCAATGGCTTCCACTTTGTCTGTTAGAGGGTGTAGACCACTGGCGTTAATCTTGTGGCCTAGGAACACCACCTCTTTTCCCATGAACTCACACTTGCTTCTTTTCAACCTCAGACCGCTTTTCTCCAACCGTTGAAGCACTTCCTCCAGCGTTTTCAGATGTTCTTGTTCATTTGGTCCTGTACAAAGGATGTCATCCAAATAAATGGCAACATTCGGAATTCCACCTAGGATGCCCTCCATAGTTCTCTGGAATATAGCAGGACTGGAAGCTACTCCAAATGGTAAGCGTGTGTAGGTATATAAGCCTTTGTGTGTATTGATGGTTACATACTTTCTTGATTCTTCTTCCAGGACTACTTGTTGGTAGGCGTGACTCATGTCTAATTTCGTGAAGTGTCGGCCGCCGTTCAGCTGTGCGAAGAGGTCCTCCACTTTAGGAATTGGATACTGATCCACCCGTGATGCTCGATTGACAGTGAGTTTGTAATCTCCACATATTCTAATGGAGCCATCCGGCTTTCTCACTGGGACTATGGGCGCCGCCCATTCTGCAACCTGCACTGGCTCAATGATCTTGTCATCCAGCAGCCTCTGTAGCTCGCTTTCGACCAGTGGCTTGACTGCATAGGGTACCGGTCGGGGTTTGCAGAATCGTGGTTGGGCCTCCTTGTCCACATTAATCTTTGCAGTGACACCTTTTAGCTGTCCTACGCCTTCTTTGAACACCTCAGCGTGTCTTTCGAGGATCTCCTCCAGCTGCAATTTGGGCTGAGATTCCACTTTATTCACCAACTGATCAATCATGGCCAGTTCTTGTAGCCAACTTCGCCCTAGTAGATTTGGTCCTTCGCTCCCAACTACTACTACAGGTAAGTCCTTTTCTTTGTTTTCGTGCTGCACCTTCACTTGTGCCATGCCTAGCACGTCTAGCTTCTCTCCTGTGTATGTTTTTAATTTTAATGAACAGTGATTTAATTCTGCTGTGTCTGTTTTCTTCCACAGTTGTGTATATTGCTGTTTACTTAATATGGTTACTCCACAGCCTGTATCAACTTCAAATGTTACTTTCATTCCATTAACATTCATGGTACGCGTGATGGGCGCTACCTTGGTCAGCTCCTCTGACGTGTTGTAAATTGTGTGAAAACCCATGTCTTCTGTATCACTTTCTCCCTCCCCTCTCAGTTGATTCGCTTGCTGTTCCTTTCCTGGGCCCTTGTTTTCATACTTTTGCCCATTAACTGTCGCTTTCAGCACCTGTGCGCTGTCCACCTTTATTCTACATGCTTTCTTAATGTGCCCTCGCTTGCCACAATTATGACACAGCTCAGTGGCAAATTTGCACTCGGCGGCATTGTGCTGGCCTTTGCAGCGATAACAACTGGGGAATTTGTGCTGAGTTATGTCAGTCGACACTTTGTGGACACCTACTTGGGTCTTAGGCACACGAACATGCGTTGCTGTGTCCTCTGTTAGCTTCCCTTGCATCTCTCTCACATCTTTAGCTGCTGTTTCCATCGCTTGGCATAATTCCAAAGCCTTTGCAAAAGTGAGTTTTGTTTCAAATAAAAGTTGCCGTTGCATACGGTCATCATTCACTCCACACACAAGTCTGTCTCTTAACATTTCTTCCAATGAGTCTTTGTAATCACAGTGCAGTGTTAATTTCCTCAATTCTGCCACATACTCTGCTATGGACTCAGTGTTCCTCCTTATGCGTGAATTAAATTTGAATCGTTGCACGATTTCACTCGGTTTGGGGCTGAAGTGCTTCTGAAGCTCAGCAGTAAGCTGGTCGTACGTTTTATCTTTCGGTAATGCAGGGCTTATTAAATTTCTCAACAAGCTGTAAGTAGTTGCACCAACTCCACTCAACAGTACAGCCTTCCTTTTGTCTGGCTCCTCAATATCATTAGCTTGGAAGAAAAAGTCCAACATTTCACTATATTCTTCCCATGACTGAGTCGAGTTATCAAAAGGGGTTACCGTTCCGATTACAGCCGCCATTGCTCGTCGTGGTGGGGAAACCTCGTTTTTCCTCCTCTGAACTTGCACTCGAACTACTGGAGTCACTTGAGTTCGCCACACTCGCAATGTTCTCTGTTTCTCGCCGCTGATTTTTTTCTTTTAATCCTCGTCGCCAATTGTGTGATATCCTACCGTGTAGCAATGATCACACTTGAGTTATTTCTTTGGCTAACTCTGCCGTTTATTCTGCAACACACATAATATGACTGAACATGGATTCTGCGCGGGGTTTTCACACTCTTATTCTAATGTGTCCCCTTCATAGTAGTGCTGAACAATACAGGTAGTTCCCCCTAGAGGCATGTGCCAGTAATGTTCTATTTTAGACTTGCAGTCTACCACAGCACGTGTGCAGCATTGGCATGTTCGGTCGCTTTGGCAGTGCAGTGAAGTCGGTGGGCACAGCGAGGCACAACTCAATGTGCTGTGTGTTCGGATCTGAACACATTTCTGGTTGAGTTCGGCTGTGGACCTTGGACTGGAGTTTGGTCCGGCCCAGGTGTAAACCAATAAATATTGTATTTGTCCTTTTTTTAAATAAAAATGTTATATTTTCTATGTACTGTAAATATACTTGTCTATGTGGGTATCTAGTAGGTTGTTTATCCAGTGGGCGATTGGAGGGGGTGGGGGGATGCTGTCCCCCTTGTTAGCAAAATGACCCAAAAACATCCTCCTTGTTAAGCTGCCACCCCCCCCCCCATCCCCATCCCTATTATTATTGCCAGGATAGTTTATACAGTGCAAGTGAATATGCCAACATCTTTCCAACCCATTGATCACTCATCAGCACTGGCTTCCATGTTGAAGCAGACAGATTTGGCACTTTTTCTCTCAGCCCCGCCCCTCTGTTAGTCTCATTTTGGCTCTGAAGCGTTTTCTGAACTTCATCCTACCTGCTCTCAGTTCTCCACAGTATCACAGTCACGGAGGAATCCAAGGTGGCAGTGAAGCATGGCTATGGCAAGGTAGTCATGAGTTAAATTTACTACGTGTACTGAAGTTGCTTTTTAAGAAAATTGTGCTTGCATGACTTGGACTGGGAATCATCAATTTCTGGAATTGATTTGATTCCAATTCTTAAGGCTCTGACTGGAATCAGTATCGATGCAGTCAAGGAAATTACCATTATATTGACTGCTGTATTTTACTTGCATAATTGTTCTGACCCTGTCCAAAACAATCTCTCAACTGTGGAAACCGTAGAAATCACTGAAAGATCATTGAGCGATCTGGCCATTTTTTCATCTATCAGTGATATCTCAGCAATCTCCACCCCTGTGTAAATGGAGTAGAAGAGAACTAGAAACCTTTGACGGCCAAACAAACTTTCGGTGATCCCTCAGTGATCTGTTCTGGTTTCTCAGTGGTCTCTACTGGTCTCTCAGTGTTCTCTCAAGGGTCTTTCAAAGATCTTTATTGATCACCATGAAAATCTCACAACGATCTCTCAGTGGTGTCCCAACAATCTCTGTGCTGTTAAAGGAGCCCTAAGTAGATACTGTCTTACTTTTACTCAGGTTTTTTTTCCACTCTTAATTGTTTATACTTAAGGAATCATAAGGTTGTAGAAGCTGGGTTAATCATCTCAGACTGGATGCAGAGGGTAAACAGAGAAGGACAATAGGTATTGAGATGAGAGAGATTATGGTGAGGTAGTAGGAAGAGGTAGTTGGGGGAGAAGGGGTGAATGTATTGTGATGCGAGATGTCATGCAGATGTGAGATGGGCGGTTGATATAAAAGGAGACCCTGGTGTATTGAGACATGCTTTTTCTGTGTATGATTGATGGAGGGTGAATAAAGTTGTCTGCTGCATAAGTCTGCCTCCTTTATTTGCACACTCCACACTGGTGACCCCTTGACGAATTATGGAACACAAGGCAAGAACCCCGGAGTCGGCCCGGACGGGAACCCCCAGCAACGCGTGCGCTGTTTCGGTCAAACTACCGGACTTTTGGCTGTATGACCCAAGGTCTTGGTTCCACCACACCAAGGCTCAGTTCGCCCTCCGGGGAATAACAGCAGACGACACCAGATATTACTATGTGATTGCAGTGCTGGACGCTCGCACGTCTCAGCAAGTAGCGAGCCTGCTCCAACAGCCTCCAGCCCACGACAAATGCGAGGCTCTCAAGGCCGCGCTGACCCAGCGCTACACGCTCTCGGACTGTGAGAGAGCAGAGAGGCTCCTGAGGCGCTCCGAGTTAGGAGATGGGTCGGCGGTCGAACTGATGGAGAAGATGTTGGCGTTGATGGGCACGGACGACGGGCATTTTCTGTTTGCCCACCTTTTCCTCCGGAACCTCCCAACAGAGGCAAGAGCAGTTCTTGCCAATTCGCCGTTGCTGGCCGCGCGTGACTACCATGCGCTAGCCCAGGAGGCAGATCGGATCATTCTCACCACCAGAGCCCTCACAGTGAACGCGGCAGCGTCGGAACCCAGCGAGACAACCAGCGGAGGTGAGGAGCCGGCGACAGTAGCAGCAGCGGGGGCCAGAGAGACACGCTCTGCTTCTACCACCGCCGCTTTGAAGAGAACGCACGCAGATGTGTGCCACCATGCCAGTTCAAGTGTTCGGGAAACGCCAAGGCCGGCAGCCAGTAGCAGCTGCGACCACCGGTGAAGAGAACAAGCTGCCCTACGTGACGGACTCGCGCTCGGGGAGACAGTTCCTCGTAGACACCGGCTCCCAAAAGAGCCTCATCCGGTCGTCCTACGCCGACCGGTTAGCGGGAGCTAGCGGCCCCCAGCTGGTAGCCGTAAACAGCTCGGACATTGAGACTTTTGTTGAGAGAACACTGACTTTATCCCTACACGGCCGTATGTACGAGTGGACTTTTGTCATAGCAGCATTGAGTTTCCCAATCCTGGGAGCTGATTTTCTGTGTGCACACGGGTTGCTAGTCGATGTTGCTAACAGGCGCCTGGTTAATGCAATGTCTTTTGATTCTCTCCCCTGTACAGCTTGAGGGGCCGGGACAATAACACAAGCCAACGTCACAGCTCCAGGCGGTAAGTTCCACACACTGCTCACTCAGTTCCCAGCACTCACGGTCCCGACGTTTTCGGCGGCCAGCACTAAACACGGGGTGGAACACTTTATCACCACCACTGGGCCGCCCGTTTTCACACGACCTCTGCGCCTGGACGCAGCTAAACTGGCCATAGCGCGCGAGGAGTTTGCCAACTTGGAAAGGTTGGGCATCATCAGGTGCTCAAACAGCCCATGAGCATCCCAGCTACACATGGTCCCTGAGGCCAAGGGATCGTGGCGACCGTGCAGAGATTTCCGCAGGTTGAATAACGCCACAGCACACGACTGCTACCCGATTCCCTATATTCAGGTTTTTTCCGTTCACCTCGCCGGGGCACGCATTTTTTCTAAAATCGACCTGGTCCGTGGTTACCACCCGGTCCCAGTGCGTGTGGAGGACATACCCAAAACAGCGGTAATAACTCCATTTGGCTTGTTTGAGTTTTTACGCATTCCCTTCAGATTAAAAGGCGCAGCACAGACATTCCAACACATGATGGATGCGGTGTTGTGCGATCTACCGTTTGTGTTTGTCTACTTGGATGATATCCTGGTGGCCAGCACATCCTAGGACGAACACGTAACCCACCTCAGGAAGGTTTTCCGGAGGTTGGAAGAGCATGGGTTAATAATCAACCCGGCAAAATGCCAGTTCAGCGTGATGGGGATTGACTTTTTGGGGCACCGCTTCTCACCGGAGGGAGCGATACCCTTGCCCGACAAGGTGCGCGCCGTGGCGAATTTTCCCCAGCCTCAGACGGTCAGGGCGCTGCAAGAGTTTTTGGGGATGGTTAACTTTTATAACCGGTTCCTCCCCCGCGCAGCTCAGCTCATGCAGTCATTGTACACCGCGCTCAAGAAACGGAAACCGGCGGACAGAGTCGAATGGACTCCGAAGCGGGAGCAGGCATTCTCTGATGTTAAAACAGCCCTGGCAAAGGCCGCACTGTTGGCGCACCCGGACACAGCAGCCCGGATAGCACTCACTACCGACGCCTCGGACGTGGCCATAGGGGCCATCGTGGAGCAACACATCACCGGTTCTTGGCAGCCGCTCGCTTTTTTCAGCAGGGCTTTGCGCGACAGTGAGCGTAAATACAGTGCGTTCGACAGGGAGTTGCTGGCTCTCCACCTGGCCATACGGCACTTCCAGTTCTGGCTGGAAGGGCGCAGCTTCACTGCGTTCATGGGCCACAAGCTGCTAATGTTCGCGATGGCCAAGGTTTCAGAACCATGGTTGGGCCAGCAGCAGAGACAGCTGGCCGCGATCTCGGAGTTTACGACCGATATTCAGCATGTGTTGGGTAAACTGAATGTGGTGGCGGACTGCCTCTCGCGCGCAGTAGTGGCCCCAGTCTGCATGGGGATAGATTATACAGCCATGGCTGCAGAGCAGATTGGCGATGCGGACGTGTGCGCGCTCCAGTCTGGACCAACAGGGTTAAGGCTGGAGAGCAGAGTACTGCAAGATGGCAGCCCCCCCCCCCCCCAATCTGCGACGTCTCCATGGGACGCCCGCGACCGGTGGTCCCAGTTGCTTGACACCGCCGAGTGTTTGAGTCAGTTCATGCTCTGGCGCACCCAGGAGTGCGTGCGTCAGTCAAAATGGTGGGAGCGAAGTTCGTATGGCCAGCAGCCTGCGTAGCGTGCCAACGAGCCAACCTACACAGACACACGAAGGCCCCTTTGGAACCGTTTTGTATACCGGCTAAGAGGTTCGACCATGTTCACGTGGACCTCGTGTGCAATCTCCCGCCATCGCAGGGGTGCACGCACCTTCTGACAGTGGTGGACCGCACCACACGCTGGCCAGAAGCAGTCCCGCTGGCGGCAACTACGTCCGCGGACGTGGCGCGTGCTTTTTTGGTGACATGGGTGACACGTTTTGGCATCCCGTCGGACATCACGTCCAATAGGGGCCCACAGTTTGTTTCCAACCTCTGGTCCGCGATGGCCCGTAGCCTGGGTGTTTTGCAATTCATCGCACAACCACGCACAACCCACAGGCCAATGGGTTATGCGAGCGTTTTCATAGGTCACTGAAAGCAGCGCTCAGGGCTTCGCTGACGGATGCAAATTGGGTGGACCGGTTGCTGTGGGTTTTATTGAGGTTGCATTCCGCACCAAAAGAGGATTTGGAGGCTTCCCCGGCGGAGCTCGTTTTTTCTCAACCACTGCGGCTCCCTGGGGAATTTTTGCCAGATAATCCCGCGCCAAACAACTGTCCGTCTCAGCGTTTGCAGCATAGCGCAGATACAAGCACGCTGCCGGGCCTGGCCCACCACTGTTTTCCAGGCGCTTTTGTGCCAAAAACTTTGAAGAACGCGGCGTTCGTGTTTGTCAGGCACGATGCCCACTGCCCCCCCATTGCACCCACCCTACAATGGCCTGTTCAGAGTGCTGAAAACAGGGGAGAAACGGGGGGTTGTCGGGAGAAAATATGTATAGACAGACTTAAGCCCGCCTTTGTGGTGGCAGACGAGCAAGTGCTGTTGGCTCAGGCCCCTCGGCGTGGAAGACCCCCACTGAGAACTCCCCAGGGAAACGATTCATCAGAGCAGTCACACGGGCAAGTCGAAAGTCCCCTCCCTCGCCATGGCCCACCCGCAGACAGACACACCCACAGGAGCCCCCCACAGGCACAGCAGCGCAGCGGAGGCGGAAAACCCCTGTTACAGCAGATACGGGAGGAGACTGAAGCCAAAAGGACATGAGGACTGAAACTCGGTCTGAGATTCTGGGGGGGGGGGGGGGGGGGGCGGTGTAGAAGCTGGGTTAATCATCTCAGACTGGATGCAGAGGGTAAACAGAGAAGGACGATAGGTATTGAGATGAAAGAGATTATGGTGAGGTAGCAGGAAGAGGTAGTTGGGGGGAGAAGGGGTGAATGTATTGTGATGCGAGATGTCATGCAGATGTGAGATGGGCGGTTGATATAAAAGGAGAGACCCTGGTGTATTGAGACATGCTTTTTCTGTGTATGATTGATGGAGGGTGAATAAAGTCGTCTGCTGCATAAGTCTGCCTCTGTTATTTGCACACTCCACAAGGTCATCATATAAGGTAATCTTTTTTTTACTTGCGTACAGTTTGTGAATAGGCTACTCTGCCCACATCTGGACATACTGTAAATATTACTTTTTTCCAACCAAGAAGATTATCAATTTAGATTGCTTCAGCATAACAACAACAATGCCCTTCTTCTTCTTCTTCTTCTTCTTCTTCTTCTTCTTCTTCTTCTTCTTCTTCTCCTTCTTCTTCTTCTTCTTCTTCTTCTTCTTCTTCTTCCTCATTCAGCTGCTCCCTTTAGGGGTCGCCACAGCAAATCATCTGCCGCCATCTCACCCTATCCCTTGCATCTTCCTCTGTAACCCCAACCCTCTCCATGTCCTCATTCACTACATCTATGAATCTTCTCTGTGGTCTTCCTCTTTTTCTCCTGCCTGGCAGCTCCATCTTCAACATCTTTTGTCCAGTATACCCACTATCCCTCCTCTGCACATATCCAAACCATCTCAGCTTTGCCTCTCTTACTTTGTCTCCAAACCGCTCAACCTGAGCTGTCCCTCTGATATACTCATTTCTAATCTTGTCCCTCCTAGTCACGCCCAATGAAAATCTTAGCATCTTCAACTCTGCCAAATCCAGCTCCATTTCATGTCTTTTTGTCAGCACCACCGTCTCTAAACCATACATCATAGCAGGTCTCACTACCGTCTTGTAAATCTTCCCTTTCACTCTTGTTGCTATCCTGTCACAAATCACTCCTGACACTTGTCTCCACCCACTCCACCTTGCCTGCAGTCTCTTCTTCACCTTGCTTGTGGATTTTCCATTGCTTTGAAAGGATGAACCCAGGTATTTAAACTCATCAACTTTCACTACCTCTACTCCTTCCATCTTCACTATTACACCTGCCTCCCTCTCATTCACACTCATGTATTCTGTCTTGCTTCTACTGACTTTCATTCCTCTTCTCTCCAGAGCATACCTCCACCACTTCAGGTTCTCTTCCACCTGCTCCCTATGCTCACTATAGATCACAATGTTGTCTGCAAATATCATGGTCCATGGAGACTCCTGCCTGACCTCATCTGTCAGCCTGTCCATCACCATGGAAAACAAGAAGGGGCTCAGAGCTGATCCCTGATGTAATCCCACCCCCACCTTGAATCCATCCATCACTCCCACAGCACACCTCACCACTGTCTCGCTGTCCTCATACATGTCCTGCACCACCCTCGCATACTTCTCTGCCACTCCAGACTTCCTCACACAGTACCACACCTCCTCTCTTGGCACCCTATCATATGCTTTCTGTAGATCCACAAAGACAGTGCAACTCCTGACCTTCTCTATTCTTTTCCATCAGCAGTCTTGGAGCAAACATTGCATCTGTAGTACTCTTTCTTGGCATGAAACTGTACTGCTGCTCACTGATTGTCACCTCTCCTCTTAACCTTGCTTCAACAACTCTTTCCCATATCTTCATAGTGTGGTTAATCAACTTTTTGCCTCTGTAGTTACTACAGCTTTGATTGTCACCCTTGTTCTTGAAAATTGGTACCAAAAGGAGTACTTTTGGTACCAACGGTACTGAGGAGACTCAGGTCTTTTGGTGTACAAGGGGCGCTGCTGAAGACATTCTATGACACGGTGGTGGCATCAGCCATCACTTTTGGAGTGGTCTGCTGGGGCAGTGGCATTACTGCAGCCGATAGGAAGAGACTGAACAAACTGATCAAGAAAGCTAGCTCTGTCCTGGGGCAGCGCCTTGACCCGGTGGAGGAGATAGGAGAGAGAAGGACGGTGGCTAAACTGTCATCTCTGCTGGAGTCCGAGTTCCACCCTATGCAGGACATACTGAATGCACTGAGGAGCTCATTTAGCAGCAGACTACATCATCCCAGGTGCACAACCGAGAGGTTTCGCAGGTCCTTCCTACCAATGGCTGTCAGACTGTACAACCTAAGCAGGGCTGCTCGCAGAGATAGCAAAAAAGACATAACAACCTAATAGTTTTTTGAATGCAAAAGATGCAATAGACTTACACAATGGTCCCCTCCGGCATACAACTAGGAAAATACCGGTCGCTATGGAGGGTAAGAATATGTATGGGCACATAATCATACCATGTAGGATAACTAAGTAGACGGTTGTGCTGTTTCATCCCATCTAGCAACAATGCTCCGCACTGTGTGTGTTTATATATTTACATATTTATTCCATCTAGCTACAATGCTCTGCACTGGGTGTGTTTATATTTATATATCTATATATTTATTCCATCTAGCTACAATGCTCCGCACTGTGTGTTTATATATCTACATATTATTCCATCTAGCTACATTGCTCCGCACTGTGTGTGTTTATATATTTACATATTTATTCCACCTAGCTGCAGTGCTCCGTACTGTGGGTGTTTATATATCTACATATTTATTCCATCTAGCTACAATGCTCCGCACTGTGTGTTTATATACTCATATATTTATTCCATCCAGCTACAATGCTCTGCACTGTGTGTCTGTGTGTATATATATATATTTATAGTAATATGTACATATGTATATTAGCTGCTCTTGCTTTTTTTTCTTGCCTTTTGATTGTTGCTCTGAGTGTTGCTATCCCTGTGCTGTTGCAATCTTGGAATTTCCCCGTTGTGGGACTAATATTATCTTATCTTATCTTATCTTATCTTAAAACACTTCTTCTCCTCTCCTCAGGCATCCTCTCACTCTCCAAGGTTGTGTTAAACAATCTGGTTAAAAAGTCCACTGCCATCTCTCCTAAACATCTCCATACCTCCACAGGTATGTCATCTGGACCAACCGCCTTTCCATTCTTCATCCTCTTCAAACCTGCTCTTACTTCTGCCTTGCTAATCCTCTGGACTTCCTTGTTCACTATCTTTCCTTCACCATCCTCCGCTCTCTCTCATTTTCTTTATTCATCAGCTCTTCATAGTACTCCTTCCACCTTCTCAGCACACTCTCGTCACTTGTTACTACATTACCATTTCTGTCCTTAATCCGCTTAACCTGCTGCACACCCTTTCCAGCTCGATCTCTCTGTCTAGCCAGTCGATACAAGTCCTTTTCTCCTTCCTTAGTGTCCAGCCTCTCATACAACTCAATATATGCCTTTGCCATCTCTCTCTTTCCCATGCGCCTAGATTCCAAATACTCCTGTCTACGTTCTTCATCTCCCTGACTATCCCACTTTTTTCTTTGCCAACCTCTTCCTTTGGATACTTTCCTGTACTTCCTCATTCCACCACCAAGTCTCCTTGTCATCCTTCCTCTGTCCACTGGATACACCACATACTTTTCTACCCATTTCCCTCAATACTTTTGCTGTATTTTCCCAGTCATCTGGTAATTCTTCCCTACCACCCAGACCTTGTAACAACTCCTTGCTGAACTCTGTGCAACTTTCTTCCTTCTGTAACTTCCCCCACTTACGTAATCTTTGGCTCTGCCTTCACTCTCTTCCTCTTCTTGCTTTGTAAAGTCATCCGACAGACTACCATCCAATGCTGTCTAACTACATTCTCCCCTGCCACCACCTTGCAGTCTCTTATCTCTTTCAGATTTCTCCTTCTGCATAAGATGTAGTCCATCTGTGTGCACCTTCCTCCACTCTTGTAAGTCACCCTATGTTCCTCTCTCTTCTTAAAGTATGTGTTCACCACAGCTATTTCCATCCTTTTAGCAAAATCCACAACCATTTGTCCTTCCACATTTCTTTCCTTAAGACCATACCTACCCAAAACCTCCTCATCACCTCTGTTCCATTCACCTACATGTCCATTAAAGTCTGCTCCAATCACCCCCCCCCCACCCCCCCCACCCCCCGGGAACACTCTCTACCACTTCATTCAACTTACTCCAGAAATCCTCTCTCTCCTACCCAACATCCAATTTGTGGGGCATATGTACTGACAACATTCAACATCACACCTTTGACTTCTAGCTTCAAACTCATGATTCTGTCTGACTCCCTCTTTACCTCCTGAACACTGTTCATATACTCTTCCTTCAAGATTACTCCTACTCCATTTCTCTTCCTATCTACACCATGGTAGAACAGTTTAAATCCACCTCCAATGCTCCTAGCCTTGCTTCCCTTCTATTAGCATGTTTTATCATGTTTTGTGCAACTCTATCCTTGCAAATTTGTACTTAATTTAAACTTGCATCTTGCTCCTGCTAAATTAGTGATACCCCACCCACCCTTCGGGGTATCATATTAATAACTGAGGGCCCAGCATGGGCAAATCTCCTGTCTCTGACTGCCTTGGTAGTAACTGCAGTATGTACTGCAGCATGTAAAATTTATCAAGTTAGAATTTGCCAGATTTTTTAACATCATTACTAGTTTCAGATTGTCTTTTCAGAAATACAGCAAAACTTTGATTTGCTCTTCCTTTAGTCTCTTGCAGTGGTATGGGCAAAAAAATGTTTAATTTAACAATGTTTCACTTCACTGCAGTACAGTGAGTGCTTATGTGAAAATAGAATTTAGTATTATATGTAATGTAAGCAGTGTGCTTACATTTAAGCATTTTTAATCTCTACTGTATTCTGTAGTCAGCAGAATTGAAATCTCAGACTGCGAAATTGGACACATCAGGCTAAAAAGCAGCATGAAAGTTTGTCTGCAACCTCACACACAAACCAGTTTTGTCTCAGGTGGAGTTGTTTTTGTCAGTGTGTCTGTTGGTGTGTGTGTGCATGCGCTTGACCAAGATATTGTTCCAGTCTTACATGGTGGAAATCCCCCCACCCCCACCCCCGGGCCGTGTGTGTGTGTGTGTGTGTGTGTGTGTGTGTGTGTGTGTGTGTGTGTGTGTGTGTGTGTGTGTGTGTGTGTGTGTTTGCGGTGGCACAGCCTGCATCCGGCAGCCAATGGCATGCTATCATTGAGGAAGCAGGAAGGAACATACTGTGGTTGCTCAACCAATCAGAAACCAGGGCTGAAGGAAGCACTCCCCCCCTTGGGAAGCAACTGCAGGGTTTCAGGGTTCACACCACCAAGAGGCTTCCTAGTCGACACATCTCGTCACTCTCGCTGCTCATTGATCAACTTTTTAATTTTTAGCCACCTTTAACCATTCGTCGACATCTCTTCTTCCACCGCACCTTTCTCTGATCTTCACTCCCACCCAAGTTTCCATGTCTCGTCTCTTCTGAGTTCCTTCAGTTGCTGACTCCATCACTTCTTGACTGCTCCTGTTTATTTGTACTGTCTTCCGTCCATCCACGTGGTTACAAAGTATGGTAGTATATTGCGTAGTGCTGCCGCCATCATGTCCATCGATATGTCCGCCCCGTCGGTGAGGAAGAAAAAGTCATTCACCCGGAGCTCCAAGCCAAGCACCAGGATGTGTATGTGGGAACAAAGGGATGTCATGTAAGTTCTTTTCAAGCTGGTTTTGCACTTTTGGCCTCTATCTTTGGCACTGTCTTTATGCATATATCACTAAATAGGTCCTCGACCATGTCGGTACTGGTATTATTTTTGTAGTTATATGAAGAGGTTCTTTAGTATCAAGTTGGAATGCTTGTCTTTGGCGTCAGGCAACTTTGCAGAAGGGCCTCAGCAGGTGTCCATCATCTGCAAATATCTGATGAATTCCTTGTTGTTTGGCTTGCAAAATTAAATCAGCAACTTTCAGTTAGTAAAGCTATTTTTTCTTTCTTGTTCTCATTCACTTTTGGCATCTTGCTGATGTTTGTACTCAAAAACAGGTGTGTGTCTGTGGTGAGGTATATCGGAATAAAGTCAGAGCTCTCAGAAGGTTTTTTCACACATTTGAGAGATTGCATTTCCTCACCAGAAATAGTCCACTTAAAGACATCTAAACAGAGAACACCTACACTGAGCACCTACTGTACTTTAACACTCCTTATATGTGCAGAATCAAAGGAAGTCTTATCATCGTATACGTATCATTTATTAGATCCCACACACTAAAGTCTGAAAGGTGTCAGACCAGCGGCAGCCCTCAACATTTTAATACTGTTATAAAAAGGAACACATTGTAGACAGCACATGTGATGTCAAAGACTTTAACATATTAAAAGTTGATTTCATTCAACATCCCCAACAGTACACATAGTCATGTGAAAAAATTAGGACACCCTGTATAAGCCTGGGTGTTTAACATATTTGGACATATGGATATTTAATATCAATGTTTAAAATACTGGGAGAGTCGTGCATCATCATCATCATAGCAGTCTGTCGTGGGTGACAATGACTGTTTCATTTAGGTCTGATCAGATTCCTCCACACAGCTCTGTCCTTAGCCTTCCGCTGCCAGGAACTCCTGTCTATGTCCAACTTCTTCAAGTTTCTTTTTACAGTGTCTTTAAATCTGAGCCTTGGTCTACCCTGATTGCGTTTGCCCTCGCATAACTGTGAGTAGAGTAACTGCCAAGGGAGACACTGGTGGTCCATCCTCTCAACATGTCCGAGCCATCTCAGGTTCATCTGTATTAGCATGTCCTCCATTGACGGTAGACCAGCTCGTTTCAACACTTCTATGTTGGTTATCTTGACTTTCCATGAGATGTTCATTATGGCTCGAAGGTGTCTCATCACGTATGCATGGAGTTTCTTCACCTGCACTCTGTAGACAGTCCAAGTTTCAGCACCGTACAATAGAGTAGCCAGTACTGTCGCTCCGTACACTTTGCATTTCACACAGATAGACACATGTCGATTGTTCCACAGTCTCTCTCAAGTTTCCAAACACAGCGCTCGCTCTTCCCATTCTGAGAGATAGTTCATCCTCCAGCCTAGCATTCTCTGAAACAGTACTCCCTAGGTACTTGAAAGTCTTGCACTTGACTAGTGGCTCTGTACCAATGCTGATCTCTTATGGTAGTGATGTTGATAAATGGAACTTGATGGTTGATAAAGACACTCCGTCTTCTTGATGTTGATTTGGAGGCTGAATTGGCTAGCTGCTCTTGCAAATTTCCCCACTAAAGATTGCATATCTTCCAAGCTGTGTGCAACTAGAGCACTGTCGTCGGCAAAGAGCATTTCTCTTACTACTCTTATCGATGTCTTACTCTTGGCTTTAAACTGTGCCACATTGAACAAGTCTGCTTCTTTCCTTGTTTGAATGTATACTCCTTCTGAAGTGTCTTTGAAGGCCACCTCAAGCATGGCTGCCAGATATAACGAGAAGAGTGTAGGTGCCAGCACACACCCTTGTTTCACCCCGTTCCTTACTGAAAAGTCTTTAGAAACTGAACTACTCATTGCCACGTTTGCTTGCATACTTGTATGGAGTTCCTCGATCAGGCTGACAAACTTCTCTGTACAACCATATTTCTTAAGTACCTGCCAAAGTCCTTGTCGCAAAACAGTATTGAAGGCTTTACTGAAGTCTATGAAGACTACATAAAGCGGCATGTTCTGTTTAATACACTTTTCTTGAACCTGTTTCAAGCAGAAAATCATGTCCATTGTGCTTTTTCCACTTCTAAAGCCGCACTGGGTTTCCGGTAGTACATTCTGTGAGATGTGTTCACTGAGTCTGTTAAGTAGTACACGTGAGAGAATCTTACCAACAGTGGCTAGCAGTGATATACCTCGGTAATTTCCACAATCTTTCCTGTCACCTTTCTTGAACAAAGGCACAATACTTGCATCCTTCCAGTCTTGAGGTACTTTCTGGGTCCATATCTCTTGGATGAGCTTGTGCAGGCAGTTGGTCAGCTGAACACCACCAAATTTCCACACTTCTGCTGGAATTCCATCCCTTCCTGGAGCTTTACCATCCTGTGTTGTCCTGATAGCTGCCATTAGTTCATCAAAATTTGGTGGTTCATCCAGACTTGATACAGCTGGTCGCGGCACTAGAGCTTCTTTGGCCTCTTCAGTGAGATCTCCAGGGTTGTTTAGTAGTTTGTCAAAGTGGTCTGCAAATCTGTCCAGGATCTTGTCTTTCTCCTGCAAAACCGTTTCACCATCCATAGCCTTTAGTTGGATCAATCCTCTTGGTTTAGTGCCGTAGATTTCTCTCAAACCTGTGAAGAATGTTTTCATGTCCTTCCTGTCTGCTGCAGTTTGAAGTTTCTCTGCTTTTTCATCCCACCAGTTGGACTTCATCTCTCTGGTGTACTTCTGTAGCTCACTCTGAGCCTTTGAGTATTTCTTCTTCTTCGACCTTGTGTTACACTGTAGGTTTTCCTGCCTAGCTGTATTCCTCGCTTCTAGTAGTTTCTTCAGGTGTTCATCATGCTCATTAAACCAATCTTGATGTTTCCTCTCAGGGTAGCCTAATACATCACTCGCAGTCTGATACACTGTATCCTTCAGGGTTGCCCATTTCTCTTCTATGTCATTCTCTGAGTTGTTGCTGTCCCAGTCTTTCAAGTTTTCATCCATTTCCTGTACAAGTTCTTCCTGCTTCTTTTGGCCTTTCAGTGCACTAGTGTTTAGCTTCCGTGGTGGCTTCACACCCGTCCTACAGTGCTGTTTTTGTCTCCAAATCCTTAATCTAGATCTCAGCATAACATGATCAGTGCCACAGTCCGTGCCTCTCATTGCTCTGGTGTCCAATACATCCTTTATGTCTCTCTGCCTGACTATGATGTAGTCTAATAAGTGCCAGTGCTTGGATCTTGGGTGCATCCATGTCTTCTTGTGTGTGTCCTTGTGCTTAAATAGAGTGTTGGTTATCACAAGGTTGTACTATGAACATAGTGCAAATAGAAGTTCTCCATTAGCATTGCACTTGCCTACTACATAACTGCCTAGCACTCCTTTCCATTTCTTGGTGTCCGAACCAACTCTAAATCTCCAACGAGTATCAGCCTGTCATCAGTCGGTACACGCCTGATAGTCTCACGTAAATCACTGTAGAACTCTTCCTTCACCTCCTCTGTGTTGGTCATTGTTGGGGCATATACACTGATGAGTGTGGCATCCATCTTCCGCTGTAGTGGGAGTCTCATAGTCATTATCCTGTCGTTGATTGGCACCGGTTCCTCATCAAGCATTGCTGCTATCTCCTTTCTAACTGCAAAGCCCACTCCTGCTTCTCTCCTTTCTTGAGTTTATCTCCCACTCCAAAAGAAGATGTACCCATGGTCTTCCAAGCTGTCATATCCAGGCAATCTTGTTTCACTAAGTGCAGCTATGTCTACATTGTACCTGTTCATTTCCAGGGCCACAAGCGCGGTCTGTCTTTCTGGGCGCTGTGATGTTGTTCTGTCCAAAAGAGTGCATACATTCCATTCTGCTACACACAAGGTTGCTGTTTTCCTCTTCTTTTGTCTTCCTGCTCCTAGCTTACTTTTCACTGCCTGTCGGAGTGTGAACAGATCAGCGCGGACCTTGTAAGCCCGGGCGACGTCCGAGCCGGTATGAGTTGCTTTCTGATTGACTATTTCATGAAACAAAGTATTTGAGTACTGCCAGCTTTTGCTGGACTAGCAGCACATTCTTGGCAGATAGAGGTATTATCAGTGGCAAGGACAAGCCAAGACAAACTGACTCCAGTATCTGTTGCAGTGACTGACCAGATGATAGGTTTGTTTATCTCTGCTCTTTGTGTAGTGCATGTCACAATGCACAGACTGGCACAGTCTACCACAGACCTTGTGACAGATGTGTTTATCTGCCAGGATCTCCAGTCTCATCCTGTGTAACTGGGAGTGGTCCACCACAGACCTGTGGCAGATATTGTTTTTAGTTCTGCCAGGATGCCCTGTTTCACCCTCCATGCCCTCGGAAGGACGGGGATGCCGGTTGAGTCGCCAACGGCCCGACCCATGAGACAGGTAGTACCGGTTTTCATGGATATCCGGTAGCAAGCAAGCCAATGCCTGACCTGACACAAAAAAGGGATGTAAGTCTCACTTAAAAGCTGCCAATTTCTGACTAAAAAAAAGTGGAATTTTATGGGTAAAAAGCTGCAACTTTAGCGAAAAGACAAAAAAAGGTGTAAATTTCCAACTGTTTACAACCTAAAAACGCTGCAGATATAAGATTTGAGTAAAATGCTGCAAGTGTAAGCTTTTTTTTTTAAACTGCAAATTCAAGAGTAAGAAAAGTTCTAAATTCATGAGGAAAAAGCTGCAAAATTATGAATAATAAAAAGCTGTAAATTTTCAAGTAAGAAGCTGCACATTTCTGAGTAAAATGGCTCTAACTCTGCAGGAAAATCCAGCAAATTTCTGAGAAAAATCCTCACATTTACAAAAGAATGTTTCTAATTTACATGGAAAAAGGATGTGATAAATTGGCGTGTGTTGGCCATTTTTTTAAAAGACAGCCGTGAGGAGGAACTAAAGGAGTGTAAGGAGGTGTTAAATTCTGCAGATCTGCATTAATCAGCAGGGAAAAGGAGAAGAAGAGGAATAGGTGATCCCCAGGAGCAGAAATAATGCAGTTAACCCAAGAAGAGTAAACACATGACACCCCATGACACCCAACAGATAACTCCCCCCCCCCCATGACATCAGTGGGAACAGCTGGGCCAAACTCATGTTCCCTTCTGAGGACAATTCAAGCAGAGCTGCTGCTGAGATGGAAACCAAAGGGTTAAAGGGTGACGTGGCTTTATCAGCAGCACTGACCCCCCCCTCCCCCAACTGACCTGCTGGCCAAGAATTAACAACTCCTCAGGCCTGTTAACACAACTTTAACAACAAAAGGACATGCAAAAGAATGAAGATTCCCTTTGATTTAACAGGATAACAGCGTGAATTTTCTGGTCTGTGAATGAACAGAGCAGCCATGAGTGTTTCACGGGGTCACTTATTGAATTATAATGGTTAATCTAAGTCACAATTTCAGGAAACATAAACTTCAGGGGAAACTTAAACCCATGACACGTTGCTTTAAATTTTGCTTATTTTTCTTTTCTTTTTTTTTTTTCCGCTTCTCTTCCAGTCCTTATGGCCACTTTCTGATTGCTTGTAGTTTTTAAAACATCATTTTAAGAATAATGTTAACTGACTTAAAGTACATTTCTAACTACACTATATCATACAATATGCCATTTAACATACAATTTCATTTGATCACATTTAGATCTTAATTCAAACAAGCAGAGTATTTGCAACCAACTTAGTTAAGACTTGAACAAAAACAATCAATCTGAATACAACTGGGAACGTTTAAGAATAAAAATCTTTGGATTCCTTAATGAAATTCTGCCTGCAGATCACCTGCACTCAAACATTCCAATTACCACTCATGGGACGGACCAGATTCCATACAAAATGTTAAAAATTTTGCTTTGGCTTCGTCTTTAAGGGGTTGCTGTTCCAGTTAAAAGTCTCAAGTGTTGGAGAGTCCACCTAACACATCTACCTACGGGTACAAATAAAGTAACCTGAACCTGAACCTTTGTATAAAACGGCCAAGTCAGTATACCACAAAAGGCTCAAAGTTGCTAAGATAATCCAGAGGTTAAACCGGCTGTTAGTGTCATTTAAGCCCTTCATGGCTTCGACAACATGGAACCGGCATTTCACTTTGAAATGGATGGCTCGAGCTATTGCAAACGAGCAAGTTTAAAACGCACACTAAAGTTAAGAGTATTGCAAGAAGGAAAATAGTTTAATATACAGTAAAACACAGCTGTCTTACTAAGACTGTCTCCCTAAGACAGGGAGATTCGTGCAATACAACTAAACAAAGATGAATTAAAGACTTTTTTCAAATCTTCTGTAAAATGTAATTCTAAACAAATAGTGAGAATAAATTAGGATGCCTCCATCTTTTTTAGGATACCCCCACATTCATTCCCTCTTAAAATGGCTAAAATAAGTGTTAAAAAAATGCAAATAAAAACAAAAACAAGGTTAGACATAGATATGTGAACATTTTTTGATAAAGAACTGAATGTTTAATGGGGTGTCCTAATTTTTTCACATGACTGTATGTTGTGCCAATGTCAGCATTTCATTGGGGATGCATCCTATAGGAGTCATTTGCATCTTGGGAAGACACTGATATCAACAGTAGGCTGGAAACAACCATCAGCCAATGTTTAAATTGTAATAGTGGCTGCAGCCACTCTGCAGTTACATGTTAATCTTCTTCTTCCAGCTGCTCCTCTTTGGGGTCACCACAGCATCTGATATCATGATGATCCACACATTTGATTTGACAAGGATCTTACACCACATGCTTTTCCTGACCTGGTCATGAACCAACGACTTCCCAGTTGTGCAGAAGATGCTCTGCCACTAGGCCAGCACTCTAGTATTCTGTAGTTAGTTTTAATCATGACCTTTATTTAGGTCAGATCTTTGAGACTTCAACTATTTTGTTAGTCAAGGTGAGAAACACTACTAAATTGATTAGTTGTAGAGCATCCACTCCACAGCCAGAAGGTTGTGGGTTCATGACTGGGCCGTACCAAATACCAAATCTTTGCCAAATCAAATATGTGAACCATCACAATATCAGATAACAATGCCACCATCTTGTCAATGTCCAAACGACCTCTGCAAGATGTATTTCTGATGTAAGCTTGGTACCTTGAGCTATGTTGGTACAATGTATGTGTGCTTTTGGGCATCATTTCTCCCCTTTTTCCCCTTAATTTGGATCAGTGGCACTATATGACAAATTTATTAGAGCATTAAACTGCATATTAATAATAGCCAGATCTGCAGCTCTATTTCCTAGTTGCTTCCTGTGATTTTGACAGAACAAAACAAAAAAACAAATAAACCTGCAAATTTACAGGTGGAAAGTTGCAAAAGTTTGGGGAAAAGGTTGCAAATTTATGAGAAAAGCCTGTTGCGAGTTTGCTCAGACAGATGTCTCAAATTTACAAGAAAAGAGTAGTCATATTATAGGAAAAAAAAGCCACAAAATTACAAGAAAATTGGTGTCAAATTTAGGTGAAAAGGGAAGCTTTTTTGGACCTTATAATGTTTAATTAGATTTTTTTTCCTCTTTACTGTATATGGTATCTCTCTAAATTGGCACTTAGCTATCAGAACATTGACTAATCCTGTAATAGAGGCTAAATATGATGCAACAAAGTAGCAAAGACAGAAGTATGTTGATGTGTTGGGTCATGCTCTTTTGGTTTATTTTTCTTTGTTGGGGGGAGTCCTTAAAATATTTGTGGTCACATTTCTCAAATTCAATGCAATGAGTTTATATGGAGGAAACTGGGCGAGGGAAGTTTTTGATATGAGGTTTAAAGCAGAGATGAAGCAATTTTTTGATGGACGGGATCACTGGTCTTGGGTCACTTTTTCCCATGGTTCTATGTGTGTTTAGTCTCCATAGCACTTACCATGTCTTTTGCAATATTAGAAAACAGGCAAATAAGACAAATTTGACCATAAATTGTTTTGTCCCACTTGATAAATGTACTGTTCTTCTGTGAATTTTATACACTTTGAGTTCTGCCTCAGGTTTTACCACTTCACAGGGAAAAATAATAATTCTTAAGCAGTTCCTTACAGAGCTTTTGGATTCTTCAGAAGGTTATCACTTACTGAAAAACCTCTTTAGCTGTGTTCGAAATGTTCACTCCCTCCCTCCCTAATCACAATATAGTGAATTCAGATATAGTGCCGTATATAATAAATACAGGATAACACAAAAAAATATCAGCTTTCATACACTACTCCACTTGTTTTCTCAGCACTGGTAATGACGTCATCATCGTCATACAGTAAAACATAACAGATTAACGGTGTTAAAAAGTGAATACCTACGTACATGTATTTTGTAGTCAATATACAGTATATTAAATCAAATAGTTTTTTTTTCTGTATTCTTCTTCTTCTTTCAGCTGGTCCCTTTAGGGGTCACCACAGCGGATCATCTGCCTCCATCTCACCCTATCAAATGAATCTTCCTCTGTAACACCAACCCTCTCCATGTCCTCCTTCAGTACATCCATGAATCTTCTCTGTTCTTCCTCTTTTCCTCCTGCCTAGCATCTCCATCTTCAACATCCTTTGTCCAATATATTCATTGTCCCTCCTCTGCACATGTCCAAACCATCTCAGCTTTGCCTCTCTTACTTTGTCTCCAAACCACTCAACCTGAGCTGTCCCTCTGATATACTCATTTCTAATCCTGTCCCTCCTAGTCACTCCCAATGAAAATCTTTGCATCTTCAACTCTGCCACCTCCAGCTCCACCTCCTGTCTTTTTGTCAGTGCTACTGTCTCCAAACCATACACCATAGCAGGTCTCACTACCCTCTTGTAAGTCTTCCCTTTCACTCTTGCTGCTACCCTTCTCAGAACTGGTCCTTGATGTAACCCCACCCCCACCTTGAACCCATCTGTCATGCCTACAGCACACGTCACCGCCATGTCACTGTCCTCATACACGTCCTGCACCACCCTCACATACTTCTTTGCTACTCCTGACTTTCTCATACAGTGCCACACTTCCAAAAAGAGTTTTATTTAAAAACACTGAACTAAAAACTAAATAAAATACAAGACGTCTCAGTGTTCATCCGAACACCATCATCAATTGTCAGACTGCAGCAGGAAGTGTCTCTGGCCAATAAATAACCTGCAACGAAGTCACATGACTTGTGAGAAATGTAGTCCATGATATGCACAAGAGGAGAGAAATAAATAAATGTAGTCTATGGTATGTGACGAAAGAGGAAAAAAGGAGAAAGGGAAAAAAAAGAAACAGTGCTCCTCCTTTAAACCTGAGACTTGGAGCAAGTTCATTTGTCCATAAAGTGTCAAGGAATGGTTTTCAACACGGCGTTGTAAGCTGAGGACAGATGATGTCTTAGTCTCCCTTCTCTGTTAAGGGAGGGCTGTTCCACTTTAACACAGATGGCTTCCTTAACACCTCTTTCAAATCACCCCTCTTCTCTGTCCAAGATGTGCACATCTTGATCTCGAAAGGTGTGTTGTTTTTGTTGCAAGTGAGTATAGATGGCTGAATTTTGTCCAGATGAATTTTCTCTTCTATGTTGCGATATTCGTTTACAGAGCTGCTGTTTTGTTTCCCCAATATACAGATCGTCACACTCCTCACTACATTTGACAGCATATACCAGATTGCTCTTTTTATGTTTTGGTATCTGGTCTTTGGGATGAATCAACCAATGTCGTAGAGTGTTCCTGGGTTTAAAATACACAGGTATGCTGTATTTGGAGAAAATCCTGTGAAACCTTTCAGACAGCCCAGCGACATATGGAATGACTATATGCTTTCTCTTGATTTTGCACGCCATTTCTCCTAGAGGCCTAGAATTCTTTTTACGTTTCCTGTGAGTTTTATGAAAGTCCAATCTGGAAAACCACACTGTTTTAAAGCTTGTTTTATGTGGGCATGCTCCTTTTTCTTAGCTTCTGAATCTGTGGTTATGGTTTCTGCACGATGTTGCAATGTATGAATCACTCCCAGTTTGTGCTCAAGTGGGTGGTGTGAATCAAACATGAGATACTGATCTGTGTCAGTAGGCTTTCGGTACACCTTAACATGAATTTCACCCCGTTCACCAAACTTTATCCCACAATCCAGAAACGGGAGTTTGTTGTCCTTCATATCCTCTCGGGTGAACTTGATGTGATTGTCCATTGAATTAATGTGCTCTGTGAAGGGGTTGATTTCCTGGACAGAGAAGAGGGGTGGTTTGAAAGAGGTGTTAAGGAGGCCTTCTATGTTAAAGTGGAACAGCCCTCCCTTGACAGAGGAGGGGGATTAAGACATCATCCGTCCTCAGCTTACGTCGTGTTAAAAACCATTCCTCGACACTTTATGGACAAATGAACTTGTTCCAAGTCTCAGGTTTAAAGGAGGAGCACTGGGTTTTTTTTTCTTTCTCCTTTTTTCCTCTTTAATCACATACCATAGACTACATTCATTCATTCATTCATTCATTCATTCTCTCCTCTTTGGATGCATACCATGGACTACATTTCTCACAAGTCATGTGACTTCCTTGCAGGTTATTTATTGGCCAGAGACACTTCCTGCTGCAGTCTGTCAACTGATGATGGTGTTCAGATGAACACTGAAACGTCTTGTATCTTAATTAGTTTTTAGTCCAGTGTTTTTAAATAAAACTCCTTTTGAAAGTTTATCTGATACCTGGATGTTTTAAAATGAATTTGCATAGACTGAGTACCACACTTCCTCTCTTGGCACCCTATCATATATTTTTTTTGTATTAATAAATAAAAATACCTGAGGCAGTTTATGTTGTGATGTGAAGCTCTCCTCTCACTGCTCCATTGACTGCACACTGCATTATGGGATACATTGGCTAATGTAGTGACCATCTGTTGTACACTACTTTTCTAAATGCATTACGGGGTATTTTGAGTGTACTATATAGTGAATGAAATTTTTAGTTAGTATTTTGAACAGCGCTACAAAATGGTTGATTCACTATATAGTACACTATATAGGGAACAAGTTAACATTTCGAACACAGCATTTATTTAGATGATGGTTCTTTGCATACCTTAAGCCTCATCACACCTTGACGATTTAGGCAACGTATGCCAACGTTTAAAAAATTTGGTGAATAAGCTGGCATACGTCAAATAAGTTATGGGCAAGTTTTGTATAAGTTAAGTGCACACTGAAGCACGTGTGTATACGTCGTAGCACAGCGAGGTCATCAAAAAATGTTGACGTATCCAGTGTATGTCTCATATGTCCCACATATGCGGGACATAAGTTGTAGGCAAGTTATGCGATTGTTGACACACGTTACTTGTAAGTTACTCAAGTCAAAATACATCAAGATAATGTCTAGCATACCCAAAACTTATTTTTAACCTGTGAGTAACGTGCTTTGAACCTATGTGTAACTTATATCGAACTTATCTTCAACGCATATTGGCGTCATCATCACATGCACTACATAAAGAGCAGAGATAAACAAACCTATCATCTGGTCAGTCACTGCAACAGATATTGGTGTATGTAGACGTATTTGACGTGTTCCAAACTTAATGAACGTGTTTCTCACTTACAGCTACTGTATAATGGCATATTGGCAGTGTTGGTTCACAGGAGGAACCTGTCAGACTCCATGGTGAGCAGATGTCCATGTCAAACTGGTCTTGTTCTTCTATTCAGACAAAGTAAAGAGATGTTTCATACCTTGACATGTTTTGACTGTCATCTAACATTCATGATGTGTCACATCAGCTGTTTTATCCCGATTTAATACAGATTTGACAGATCTGTCAGGTCGGTCACGCCCCCTGCCATGCGATGGTCTTTGGAGGAGAGAATCATCTCAGTCAAACCGAGATGATGGAGCCTTCATGCTCTCGCACTCCTGGAATTCATGGATAGGGAGGCGATGGCAGTTTGGCATGACCGCGCTATGCGTAAGTTAGGATAAGCTATGCATAAGTTGTGAACGCCGGATTCATGCTAAACATTTGTTAGTACAAGTTATCTATAAGTTATTGAAATATTCTGTATAAGTTACTAATACGTTATGTACGAGGGGAGCTGAAAAGTTCATAGGCTGACTAAGAAAGAGTTATGCTCATAGGTGCTGAGCCAGTAGTATTTGTGCTTCAGTGGCCAAGGAATAAGAGGGCAGAGCAATGCTAAGAGTGAGAGAACTATCAAGCGTGTCAGTACAATAAACCACATTTGGTCAAATTTGACCACTGCATCATGGTCAGCCTATGTACTTTTCAGCCTCCACTCGTATACATCCAACTTGTTATGGATACGCAATGCATACTCCCAAAATTGAAAATTTTGGTGGTATGCCAGTGTTTTAGAGAAATTTTGATATATTGCGTACGCTGCCTAAATCGTCAAGGTGTGACAGGGCCTTTACATGGTTCTTCAAAGAACTGAGTTGTTAATTTCTGCTAGGGGCAGAATTGATGACATGCACTGGAACAGAACTCTTTGCAGTTGCAGGGCAGTTATGGTTACACAGCAGTGTGTTGTAAACATGTGGCAGTTTAATTTGTATGCAGCAAAACATAAAAAAATCACACAAAATATGTAGTCACAGCAGTACATGGAGTGCCTTTTTTTTTTTTTACCTTGAATGTTAATATCACACCATTTACTTGATTGTAGTGATGTGTGGGTAAAGAACCATCACTGACTGTGAAGATTTCACACTAAGCCTCAAGCAACTTAGATTATGTGCCTCTCCACTCTTTATCCAGACTCTGGGACTTTGATTTCCAAATGAAATGCAAAATTTACTTTTAGCTGAACAGAGGTCATCTGCTGGTGTTTTTCCACTGTGTTTTATCAAGACCAAAGTCAGCGCAGTCGTCTACCAGGAAATTTTAGAGCACTTCATGCTTCCCTGTGCTGATAAGCTTTACGGAGAAGCTGATTTCATTTTCCAGCAGGACTGGGCACCCCCCCCCCCCCCCCACATACACTGCCAAAAATGTCGAAACCTGGTTTAATGACCATGGCATCACTGTGTTTGATTGGCCAGCAAACTCTCCTGACCTAAACCCCATAGAGAATCTATTGAGAATTGTCAAGCGGAAGATGAGAGACAACAGACCCAACAATGCAGACGAGCTGAAGGTCACTATCAAAGCAACCTGGACCTTCATAACACCTCAGCAGTGCCACAGACTGATCACCTCCATGCCGCGCTACATTGATACAGTAATTAATCCAAAAGGAGCCCCGACCAAGTATTGAGTGTGTATATGGACATACTTTTCAGTCGGCCAACATTTCTATTAAAAAACTTTTTTAAAATTAATTTTATGTCATATTGTAATTTTTTGAGAAACTGGATTTGGGGTTTTAATGGGCTGTAAGCCATGATCATCAAAATTAAAATAAATGAACACTTGAAATATTTCACTCTCTGTGTAATGACGCTATATAATGTAGAAGTTTAATTTTTTTTTAACTGAATTAGCTAAATAAATCAACTTTTTGTTGACATTCTAATTTATTGAGATGCACCTGTATATTCAAATGAAATCCATTGCAATATCTAACAGTAAAAAAATCAGTTTTCTTTATATTGTATAGTATACATAACAATGTGCATTATACACAAGGATGTAGCCTGTACAAAATGTGCCATTTAGGCTAGAAAAGTAATATATCAAAGATTCAAAGATTTTTACTTGTCAATACTTCTATATATACAGGGCATACGGGAGAATCAAAATGCCATTTCTCTCTCTCTTAGTAGTGTGAGTAATATATAACAAAAGAAGTGAGAGGCCGCTGCGTATTCATGCACTGCCTAGTGGTATGTACCCCAAACTGTACCCCAAAATTAAAAATTGTGCTTGGTTTGGTTCATTATGGAAGCATGATGATTCTCAATTTTTTAAAATTTCATCACCATATCTCCACTTAAAGCAAAACTATATCACAGGTTTATAAACAAATCACATAGGTTGGCGTGGTGGTTTGCCCCAGTTTGAAAAGCCTACAAGGTGGTGCCCGTTCACATCAGGTGCTGCCATTAGGAACCACGGTAATTCCTGTATGAAACAGAACAGAAGACCTTTACAAGAAATGACTGCCCACTTTTGACCCCCATATGGGGGGGTTTCAAATTTTAATGCTCTCTCTCTTTCTCTCTTCTTGTCTTTCATGCGTCAGCATACCTCTTCGGGAAACGGTTTCAGTACAGTTTTTTCTCCCAGAAATCAGAAATGTTTTTGTGCAACATTGTGAGAGGAATCCTTCCTGCAGTCATTAGTGTGACTGCAGTGAACGTCCTGCTGAGTGGAATTACCATATTAGGAAACAGGAAGCTATGACGCTGGTGAGGAGCAGCAAGTAGAGGGGAAAAGAGGACGTGCTGGTACTGTTTAGGTTTCCTATGAAGCTGCTTCTGGTGGTGTGCGTGAAGTAGAATTTAGCTTTCTTTTTCAGTTCTGCTTTCTTATTTTCTTCATTAACTAGGAAACAAAGAATCCCGCCCACCGTCAGTTTCTTGCCG
Organism: Pholidichthys leucotaenia; assembly: GCA_020510985.1. Classification (NCBI taxonomy): domain Eukaryota; kingdom Metazoa; phylum Chordata; class Actinopteri; order Cichliformes; family Pholidichthyidae; genus Pholidichthys; species Pholidichthys leucotaenia. The sequence goes on from CM035846.1 coordinate 104,450,668, forward strand.
TGGGTTGCACATGCAACCTAAAGTCACCAGCACACAGCGTGGCCAAACAAACCAGCAGACCTCATCGCATGGCTAAACACAACCTTTTGAAACAGAAAATGCTTTCAAAGTGCAAGTTGCGCAAAGAGGTCCTGAAATGAAACTTTTTACGGCCAGTATACAAACGACCTCTACATCTGGAGATGGTTTTGTTTGAATATGTCAAAACAGGAGGTAAGTGATAGAGGAGTGTCTGCTCTGGATCTCACCCTGTGACAGAGCCATCAAAAACATCTCTAGGTTAACTGATACAGTGGGAGTGCTAACCAGCTGCACAAAGAAAAAATGAATATGAAACATGAAAAATTTTGTCTCTGGCTATCTGGATGATGTTGTTTTTGTGTTATATATCAGAGCTGTGTATAAGACTGGGTTGGTGTCTTTTTAAAGGGTTCCTACAAACAATACGCATGTTAAATTTGTAACAAATGCAAGCAAACATGCTATGCTCTAGCACAGTGTTTTTCAACCATTCAGGGGTCCTTGGAAAATTGTCTGATCTCACTTCTTAATTGGTCTAAAAATTGCAAATCATTTGTTGTTGTTGTGCATGGGTGTCTGTAGTGGCTCTTCAATGTCAGTAAGTGGCAATATGAAGGCAATAATCATGGCTACTGTCTTCTTCTTCCTCTTCTTCTTCATGTGTTTTATGGAAGTTAATGACCTTGTTAAGACTTGCTAGAAGCTGTAGCAACTAAATGAAATACAGTGATGGATAAATAGTTGAAGAGGAAAGAGTCAGGACAAAATTCTAACCCAGGTGAAGGGCCGAGTGGTTGTCAGAAGAAAGCTAAGACAATGAAGACGAGGCAGTACAGCGAAAACTCTTTCCTTTGGATTTACTTTCACTGGGGATCCAGCTGCACAGAGTCTATTATGCTTGGTGTGCAGGGAAAAGTTATCCAACAGTGTCATGAACCCATGCAAGCTTAAACGTCGTCTCGAAACAAAACACCTGCCGGCCTTTCTTCAGTTTCTGCCAGGTTATCAGCTTTGTGTTCATCTAAACAGGCCCAAGTTTCACACTGAGTATAAACTAATTACAAGACTAAATTGTCATTACATATGCTGTAATAGGTTACAATGTGTCATTTTGACACATTTTTGGTTGACGGGGTCTTGTGAGATTTTTTTTCAATGTAAAAGGTTTCCTTGGCTCAAAAAAGGTTGAAAAACACTGCACAGCATTATTGCATGTAAATCCTTATTACACCCTTTCCTTCTGCTGAACCCATTATCTATCTCTGTCATTTCCTTTCATGTGCTACCTTTATTTTCTTCACCGTTGTTAATAATTCTCAGCTGATCAGATAAAACTGAGGTATGAAAAAAGTGCAATGATGACTTAAAAAAAAAAAAAAAAACCTGGTAAAAACCCTTAGTGTTCCATAATGTGTCGGCAACCGTATAACAAAGTGAAAATCAGTATATGAAGCTGAGCCAGAGGAGGAACCATTGTGGTCATTCGCTCATGGGGGAACAGGAAATCATGTCACAGAGACGACAGGTTGCTCTGTATGGCGGTGTCTATTTCCTGGGTAGGGTGGGCTGCGTCTGCTGCAGCTGGGTTGGCGGTTTACTTCTGACCTTTCAGTCTGCCTGGATGTTGTGTGTGAGGCAGCGGGGGGGGGGGGGGCTTTATGATAAGTCTTAAAGCACATACTCTTAGCTAAGCATCGGTTAGCCGCATGCATTTCTGCTGCAGACACCTGACAGCTGTAGAAATATGGGCTGCACAGATGCAGAGCTGGTGTGTACACATGGAAATCTGGAGCATATTTTTAGTCTATAAATCTTCCGAGCTGTATCAGATTATTTAAGAACAGTAGAGAAATCATGAACTTGTGTGTGCATGCGTGCGAGAGTGTGTGTGTGTGTGAATTTATAATTTTATGTGATGCAGATTTATATTGGGGGAAAATGTGAAAAGTGCTTTTCTCAGATGAAAACACTTAGGAGGGGAAAAAAAAATCCAAGTTAGACCATTACAGTCACAAATCTAGAAGAAAAAAGGTTTGAAAATGTACAATAAAAACTTGCAAATATGTTTAAAAAGTTACAAATTTATGAGGGGGCAAAGTGGCTGATTTACAAAGAAAAAACAATCACAAATTGCAAAAACAAAAATGTATTTTTTTACATTTTTTAATAAATTCATAAGAAAAATGTCTCAAATCTACTTTAAAAATCGATTTATTTATTTATTTTTTTTTTTTCAGAATAAAAATCTTTTAGTAGATACTTTCTCACTCAGTTATTTTGTAGTAGTAGTAGTAGATTAGTTTATTTGACAGGGACAGTGCAATAGGTGACAACTATTGCTTGTACTTGAGTAACTAAGCCTGTACCATAAGGTAACTCTACTTTTACTTGAGTATAATTTTTGGCTACTCTACCCACCTGCTGACATGTCACCATAGCTACATGTGTTACAATAGCGCAACCCATTTTTACATCATATGAAGAGGAAGTTCCTTTTCATATTTTAATCTCTTTATTTTCCTGGTACATTTCTGAGAGATGTTGTGTTACCCCAGGTTAGGTGTTTGTCCTGGGTTTAACTCAAGTCCTTCTACTCTCCTTGGACCAACAAAGGTTCAGCTTGAGCTCTGATAAGATACTAAGAAAAGGTAGGTTAGCAGCCTCAGAGTACTGGCCTGTTAGTTTTAAATAGGTACACAAACATTTTGCTCACACCTTTTTTGAAGTGTTTTGCTAACTGAGATATTGCTCAGTGCAAGTCTTTGGCTGATGCTCCAGACAGGTAGATTACACAGATCACGGTGTAATTGTTTAGTATAAGCATAAAGATATTCAGTGAGGAATGAGGAAGTGCTCATTCTCAGCTTTAATTTGAGAGCTTTCACGTGCATATAAATAGGGATCTTTTCATCCATCCTGTACTCAGAGCTATTGCTTTTTTAAAAAGAGAGGTCAAGGTATGACAGTTCAATCATCTGCTGTTGTGGGATGAGCAGAAAGAGAAGAAGAGCAACATAGGACAAACAACACACACGACAAAAAGGGAATGGCTCAAACTATAACCATCTGCACCGGTAATCTATGTAGGGTGAAAAAGAGGGAAGTGTGTATAGTTCACACCTAAGTAATGATTCCCCATCACCTGATCTAATACTATACACTTTATTAGAAAGGAAAGATTCAAACCTCAAATCAAAAATGATGTCTAGTCATAGGAATCAGCTGCCTTTTATTTCCCAGTCATTTCATAGTGATGTAATTTAACATGAAATGCTCAGAGAGGTATGATTCATCGGGGATTTTCCATCACAGAGCTGCAGCAGTTTGAATTTCATTTTCCAGAAAAGAGCAGTCAGTCTGCTGTCCTGCAGAGCCGCCCTGCTTGAGTCAGCGATAAGAGGTTTGAGTTTTTAGTGCTGTCGTGCTCTCTCCAGGATGTTCTAGTTTATGTAACCTTGTGTTGAAGCTGTGATAGTTTACATGTAAAGTTGGTGTCTGGAGGATTATTATGGGACATTTTATTATTTCGAAATATCCAGAAAAAGAAAACTAGATTTGTAAAGTTGAATATCTAAAATATAGCTGGGTATGGGATAAATTGTTCTTTGTATGTGAAAGATTTGGAATGAAATCTGCAACAGCTTTGTGTAGATTGTTTTCTTTTTTTAATTTATTATTATTATTAATAGACACTTATCTTCTACATGCCAGTATTTTCAGCCATACACATAAGCCCAAAATCAAAAGTCAGTGTAAATCACCCTCCATCACAGACTGTTTGTTTGCACGTGTCCAGGGAGGAAATGTGTTTGAATGAGTCTGGTATGTGAACAGCTCCTGGCTTCCCTTCCTGTCAAGCTACAGTTCTCTGATTAGTATCTATTACTCATAAACATCAGCAGAGTTCAGGATGAAGAACAAAAAAAAACAACAAACTAGCTGAGCGGGTTTACAGCTGAAGCAGCCTCCTTTTATTTTAATATGTACCAAGCAAAAAAGTTTGGGTGATTTAAAAAAGAAATGTTTTTTTGGTCAGTGTGCATGGAAATGTTCTGCAAAGTTATTTTTGTTGTGGAACCTGTGATATGAGCAAATATGACATCATTACCACAGAGCTGTGTAGGATTTTTGCTTTATTAAAAACAAGAAATCCGTTTGAAATGCACATTTTCTGTGATAAACACTGTCATTCATATACACTGCACTTTTATTGTAATAGAGCAAATTATGTTAAAGTTAAATTATAATGGGAGAACATGACACTTTTTTAAAGGGGGTCATTGATTGCACTTTTTTCCACATAACAGCTTTATAGCCAGATTAACAGACCCAGAATAAATGAATGCTGTTCCCTGGGATGTCTTGGTTTTTGTTGTTGTTTGTTTCTGTTTTCTAATGTTAGCAGATTCAGTTGCTACCATTGACAAATTGCAAGAAAAGATGTTACAGTATATGGGAAAATGACACAAAAGAAAATATAGTAAATTCTTGTCTTATAGTCCCAATTGTTCAAATGGATAAAAGAGAAAAACATACATTAAGGCGAGCAAATCTGTACTATAAGAGGGTGCAGCTTTTCACCATTTCTTTTCTAAATCTACTCCCAAAAAGTTTCAAAAATGTGACCTGTACCAAACAGCAGGCCTACATGAAAACAACCGTCCTCGTCTTTCTCCATTGTCACTCTATTAAGGACATTCCCCAACTTCCTAGAGAACGCATAAAAACGCTGAGTGCCCAACATCATAGTTTCAGTTTAGTCAGCTGGTTCTACTTTTGTACTGACGGAGAGACTGCAGGAAATTCTTGTGTAGACAATAAGTAGCAGCTGACCTCACTCCGCTTTAAGATGAGGTTTAACTGGAGAATGGCGCTGTCACGTAGTTGTCTGTGTGTAAGGTTTGTATCGGCTATAGTCATCAGTAAACATTTTGTGGGACAGCAAAGCAGAGCACATGACAGACTTTGGATATCCTTTTGAAGTAGAAACTGACTTTCAAACACATCAGGGCAGTTAGAGGTCAAGATATGCATCAGCTTTACCCAGGTATCAGTTACAATCTGGAACTTCTTCCACATCCATCCATCCATCTTCTTCCGCTTAATCCTTTTCGGGTCGCGGGGGGGCTGGAGCCTATCCCAGGATCTTTGGGCGAGAGGCAGGGTAAACCCTGGACAGATCGCCAGTCCATCGCAGAACTTCTTCCACATCTCTCTTTTAATTCTTCAACTTTGATATAATGCTGCATTTTTTCATTCTCAAGCATACTGTTTATTTTTATAGGCTGGTCTACTAGAAAGTGTTTGTCTTTGACAGGGAATCTGATCTACACTCCTTCACAGAAAATTAATAGGGAGAATTGTCAGAAGTTAATTCCTTGGCCAGAGCTGAGCTGCTGGTAAGATTTTTTTTATTAATGTTTTTAAACAGGATTCATGGAGAATTATTTATTAATATTTCATTTCAGTCTACAGCATGGTGGATTTCCAGCCATCTATTGAATCTGTAAAGATCATTTGGTCCCGTTCATAGCACAGATACAATTCTTAAGATTGTTAAAATTTCTAGATGCATCTTTTTTTTTTAAACTGTACTTTTCACATTAAACTGGCAATGGTGGAAAACACATCATAGTATCATAGCAGCAATACTTTGTGGTGGTGATTCTGTATCTATTCAGAGACACTAGTATCATGATACTTTATTAAGTATTAATAAATGTTGCAAACACAAACTTACCTATTTACTGTAAGTACCAGAGAAATAAAAAACAGTTGACTTTTCAGTCCACTAGATGGTGCTAAATGTTCACTGTCTGGTTAGGTCACTACAACAAAAGAGTGACTGCTGCAGTCTAGGCTGGAGTTGAACAAGACAAAGATGGGAAATCGCAATATACATTGCAATAGCCATCGTACTGCAAGATCGTGATAGTATTGCATCAATACTATACTATTGATAGTATTGTATTATGTGGCCTCTGGCGATTCCCACCTTTATAAACAAGCAGTGTAACCTTCATTATTCCTAAATTGCTCTAAAAGGCACAATATAAAGTATATAAAACAGTTGATCTAATAGCTGACAGGATCTCCAAAACACCTGTTCTCAATCAAGAAATTATTTAAATAGGACCTGCCTGACAAAATGAAGTAGACCAAAATATCCTCAAAAGCCAGACACCATGCTGTGATCCAAAGAAATTCAGGAACAAATGAGAAACAAAGTAATTGAGATCTATCAGTCTGGAAAAGGTTATAAAGCCATTTCTAAAGCTTTGGGACTCCAGCAAACCACAGTGAGAGCCATTATCCACAAATGGCGAAAACATAGAACAGTGGTGAGCCTTCCCAGGAGTGGCCGGCCGACCAAAATTACCCCAAGAGCGCAGCGACAACTCATCCAAGAGGTCACAAAAGACCTCACAACCACATCCAAAGAACAGCAGGCCTCACTTGTCTCAGTTAAGGTCAGTGTTCATGACTTCACCATAAGAAAGAGACTGGGTAAGAATGGCCTGCATGGCAGAGTTCCAAGACAAAAACCACTGCTGAGCAAAAAGAATATAAAGGCTCATCTCAGTTTTCCCATAAAACATCTTGATGATCCCCAAGACTTTGGGGAAAATACTCTGTGGACTGACGAGACAAAAGTTAAACTTTTTGGAAGGTGTGTGTCCCATTACATCTGGCGTAAAAGTAACACAATATTTCAGAAAAGGAACATCACACCAACAGTAAAATATGGTGGTGGTAGTGTGATGGTCTGGGGCTGTTTTGCTGCTTCAGGACCTGGAAGACTTGCTGTGGTAAATGGAACCATGAATTCTGCTCTCTACTAAAAAATCCTGAAGGAGAATGTCCGGCCATCTGTTCGTGACCTCAAGCTGAAGCACACTTGGGTTCTGCAGCAGGACAATGATCCAAAACACACCAGCAAGTCCACCTCTGAATGGCTTAAGAAAAACAAAATGAAGACTATGGAGTGGCCTAGTCAAAGTCCTGACCTGAATCCAACTGAGATGCTGCGGCATGACCTTAAAAAGGCGGTTCATGCTCAAAAACCCTCCAATGTAGCTGAATTACAACAACTCTGCAAAGATGAGTGGGCCAAAATTCCTCCACAGCACTGTAAAAGACTCATTGCCAGTTATTGCAAACGCTTGATTGCAGTTGTTGCTGCTAAGGGTGGCCCAACCAGTTATTAGGTTTAGGGGGCAATCACTTTTTTATACAGAGCCATGTAGGTTTGGATTTTTCCCCCTTAATAATAAACAGCTTCATTTAAAATCTGCATTTTGTGTTTACTTGTGTTATCTTTGTCTCATAGTTAAATTTGTTTGATGATCTGAATCATTTAAGTGTGACAAACATACAAAAAAATGACAAATCAGGAAGGGGCAAATACTTTTTAACACCACTGTACCTGATTACAATAAAAAAGTGCACGACAATGTTAATCACATGAAATGCCCATGTCAAATGGATTTCTTTTTTTTTTTAAGTACACAAAGTAAAAATACTGATCAAAGGCAGGCGTCACTCACGATCATAGGACTCGCTATGACATCATCAAAGATCAGAGGCAGGTTCCACCTAAGGGCAAGGTTGGTGTGACTTAAATTTCTACATCCACTCCAGTCCACTAGGCTCTGCAGGGTCCTTCCGTGGCTGAGTGCGTTTAGCCCAAATTTTGTGACTGCGTTGGCTGTGCATGCACAAGCTCCAACCAACCATTCACAAGTTGACACCATCAGCACAGCATATGAAGAGAAAAGAAGAGGACAAAGAATTAAAAAGAAACGTGACAAGACGAGACCAGAAAAAGAAAAAGAAAAGATGCTTTGCAATAAAAGTAGTAAACACGAGTTCCTTTTATCACCTTCATACATTCATACAGCCGCCATTGTTGTTGCTATTATGTGTGTGGCTTTTGTTTTTTTGTTTTTTTTTCCCATTTATATAGCCGGTGAATAAACTGGCGTGTCAGCACATTTACGCAACCTATTGGGCTGGGGTAAAACTGCAAGTGCTGATTATGCACATGCATCAAACGCTTGGCCAAGTAGACACAAAAAAGGAAGCATGTATACAGTCGTACGCGTCATAGACACACAAAGCAGGGGTGGAGCATAAATCTATCCTTATTTCTTACTTCAGTGTTAGTTTTCGCTCTTCTGTTTCAAGATATCAGTGAAAGTTTACTACCGAGCTACTAAGAAATCTGCAAATAGCCCACCAGCGACAACATTTAGGCTAGAGGAAAAAGTGCTTCATGAAAGGATTATCTTCTGGGGCTCCCATATGATTAACCAACACCATCTCCTTAACCATATCCATGCCCTGCTTCTCAAAACATGGGAAGAAGAGGAAATCCCTGCACAACTTAGGGATGCCTTAGTTATACCCATCTTTAAGAAGGGAGACAAGGCAGACTGTGGGAATTACTGTGGCATTTCCCTCCTGTTCACCACGGGGAAAGCCCTAGCTCTGGTTCTGGCCAACAGACTTATCCCCCTGTCAGAAAGTATTCATCCTGAGTCTGAGTGGATTCTGCCCAAACAGAGGCACTACAGATATGATTTTTATTGCTCGCCAATTACAGGAAAAATGCCGGGAACAAAACCAACATATACATGGCCTTCATATACCTCACCAAGGCCTTTGACTCAGTGAACCGTCAGGCCCTCTTGCTGGTTCTGGCAAAGATTGGCTGCCCAGAAAAGTATATTTGAGTACTACGACTGCTGCCTGACAACATGTCTGCCACTGTACTCAGTGGCAATAGAGATGAAACAGAACCATTTAGGGTGGACACTGGAGTCAAGTAGGGATGTGTCATTGCCCCAACACTATTTTTTGTCTTCATCACAACTATTCTCCATCTCATAGGAAAACACCCGCCCCAGGAGTCAAAATAATGTACAGAACCGATGGACAACTTTTCAACATCAACTGGTTCAGTTGGCTAAAGGTCGAACCACCATTGTCTCGATGGAGCTGCAGTATGCAGATGACAGTGCCATCGTAGCCCTTTCGGAAGATCTACAGTGTATTCTTACTGCCTTTACAAAGGCATACAAACAGCTTGGTCTGGCCATCAACATAAAAAAAGACTCAAATTCTTCATCAGCCACCATTGAACAGTAGCACCCCTGTCCTGCCCCCAAACATCCCCGTTGACAACATCAGACTGGAAAATGTGGACCACTTCCAATACCTTGGTAGTCTCCTGTCATCTAATGCTGTCATTGATGATGAAATACATCACCGCCTCAGCTGTCCAAGCAGAGCTTTCTCAAGGCTAAGGAAAAGGTTCATTGAAAACCGCGACCGCCAGACAAAGACCAAAGTCCTGGTCTACAAAGCAGTAGTGTTCCCCACTCTTCTATACGGGTTGGAAACTTGGACCACATACAGTAGGCACCTGAAAGCACCTGAGGTACATCATCAGAGGTACCTCAGAAAAAATTTCAGGATAAGCTGGGAGGATTGATGAACCAACATTAGTGTCCTGGAGGAGGCTGGTATCTCCTCCATCACTGCCACCATTGCCCACCACCAGCTTTGGCGGACTGGTCATGTTATCTGCATGCCTGACCATCACCTCCCTTACCAAGCTCTGTACTTTCAACCTGTTAAACATCTCCCAGGAGGCCAAAAGAAATGGTACAAGGACAACATCACTCTATATATAATTCAAAAAATCTCTGTCTGTCTGTGTGTCACGATCAAAGGACTCTCTAAAAGATCATAGGGCTTGCTATGACATCATCAAAGATCAAAGGCAGGTATTACTCATGATCATAGGACTTGCTATGACATCATCAAAGATCAAAGGCAGGCATCACTGAACGAGTGGTGACATCAAAAATCAAAGGCAGGTTTCACCAGGGTTACTGTTGCCATGGTAACCATGTCAGAGATCAAAAGCAGACATCACCATGGTTACTGTTGCCATGATAACCATGTCAAGGATCAAAGGCAAGAATGCAGAAATGCTTGCTTGCATTTGCTTTCTACAGGCATGCAGAAATACTTGCTTCTACTTGGTTCCTACGGGCATGCACGGGTATGCACTAGTTAAAACAAACATAAACATGTGTCACATAGACCTTAAAATTTGGGATTATAAAGTAAAAAATAAGGTGATTTGGAAAAACCTTGTCCACAAGGGTGCTGCACAATATAATAATAAGCTCTGCCATGCTGCAGAAGACAAGCGCAGACTTAGGAAGGCGAGAGCATCTATCAGACAAGCCCAATCCAAATCCACTACCACCACCTCTTTTCCCTGTCCACATTGCACAAGAATAAGTAGGTCCAGGATTGTCCTCTATGCTCACCTAAAGACCCATAAGGACCAAGAGGGAGAACAGTCATACTCGACTATGAGTGACTGCTGCTGCTGCTGATGATGATGATGATGATGATGATGATGATGATGATGATGATGATGATGATGATTAATTGTTAACATGAGATAAATTTAAGCTGATGTCTGGGAACCTATTACAGAATCAGACTTTTTCTAGTTCAAATTTTTTCCAGATAACAGAAAAGGATTAACATTCTCTTCAACTTTTAAATAAATAAATAAAAATAAATAAAAGTGTTTAGTTGAACATCATCCAACCGCTCATTCTACAGAGCCTGTGAGATGATATCAGTATGGTTTTACTTTTTAAAACACACATACACTTTCTGTTTCATGCACCCTTTTTATAAATTTCATGTGTGCTAATGTGTGTGCTAATTCACGTGTATTTTCAAATAAACAAAACATGTATACATATTACTAAAAGGCCCAGAAGTTCCTAAAATGCATGGAAAATTTATAAAAACACATTTGCCGCTTTTTTAAAAAAAAAGTAAAAACATATTAATGTCATCTATTATTCTCAAGTTATCATTCTTGAATGTTAAATATTTGATAAAGACTTTCCAAGTTAATATATTTCGGATTTCCCCAAAATTTCACACAATTGAAAATTTCTAGCTTCCTGCAAACAAAAATCCATGTAAAGGTAATATGACCACATTATATTTGCAGGAGGCAACTGCTATTACGTTTGTGGACAACTTATTAGGTTTGCAGGAGTGCTACAGTAAAACCTGCAGATTTGTGTTACATGTGTGATTTGCTACGTGATTACATTCAAAGTGCTTAATCCACTGAAACACTTCATTACTAACACTGATGTGCACACCACACACCCTTCCTCCCACTGAGGGCAGCAGATGCGGCTGATAGCCTGAAGTTACACATGAACACACACTCATTAGGAAATAAAGTATTTCACCAAAAATGTTTATTTGGTCAGTCAGTCGCACGCGCACACACACGAACACACATGCACACACACACACTATGCCTTTAGCTACAAACCTCCAAGAAAAGGACGCAGGATGTTATGCATTTCCTGTCTAGTCTGAATATGTATGCTCCTGTGTATGCACTCACATAGGTGAATTATCTTACTTTGGAAGTGTTTATGTGAGAGGGGGGAGCTAGACAGATAAAAATCAAACAAATGCAGTCCCTGCCACAGATATAGTGGGTGGGTGATAGATCTGAGAGGGCAAATGAAAGGAGACTTGGGACGTGAGAAGTTGGAAAATCAGGCGAGGAGACTGGATTCAGTTTGGATCAGATGAAGCAGAAGGAAAGGAGGGAGTTCAGTGCCTTTGTCCTGTCTGCCATGGACCTCCTACCAGCATTAGTTTCACCAGTGCTAGCCTCTTCTGTCAGCATGCTGAGGGACAACCCTGCCATACAGACCATCTACAAGAAGTTCAACAGGAGGTAGGCAACAGACCAAAAGACCTGTTGTCTTTTGGTTTGTTTTAAAGCGGGGACATTTTAAAAGCTATGAACTAATTTGTAATATAATCGATAAAAAGACAAAAACTGCACATTTCTAGTTATCAAATTAATGTAGATATAATGTTGATATATATTAGATTTTTTTAACTTCATGAAGAGTGACAATTTTTGTATATAACCTCAATATAGAAGCATGTATAAAGCAGATCAAGAAAAACAGACCTTCAGTCATCTAGCTGATACGTTTCCAACACAACCAACCCGGTCTGTCTTTCTTGCCTGGCGCCGTCCATCATGGAGGGCAGGGTCAGGCCTCTCTGCCCAAGGACCTCGTGCTTCCCTTGGCATAATAAGTCATAGCTATTGGCAGTGGCATTCTGATAGCCACATCTGGGGTTTTTTCCAAGTTAAGCAAACTAGGCTCTGCTTCCCTTGGTCAAGCTGAGTGTAATGAGGTGTTTTGCTGCACTAGGAGTGGGCTGATATACAATAGGATTGGGTTTTTTTCCAATAAACCAACTCACAATTATTTTATCATGATAAATTTCACATATGGGATAATCATTTATTGTGGTAATTACCAGTTTCCTCTTATAAGTGAGTTCAGAATGCCGTTCCCCTGGCCTGCTGAAGTCCAACCCCAGTTTCCATATGTATTCTGAACTGCTACCACAAGAGGGACCCTGTTTACAATCTTCATCTTTCATCTTCTTCCGCTTAATCCTTTTCGGGTTGCAGGGTGGCTGGAGCCTATCCCAGCATCTTTGGGCGAGAGGCAGGGTACACCCTGGACAGATCACCAGTCCATCACAGGGCCAACACAGAGAAACAGACAACCATTCACTCTCACAGTCATACCTAAGGACAATTTAGAATCCCCAGTTGATGCCAATTAACCTACATAACTTACATATTTTTGACATGTGGGAGGAAACCGGAGAAATCCCGGAGTAAACCCACGCAGACACGGGGAGAACATGCAAACTCCACACAGATCACTGTTGGTCGGGGGCTGGGATCGAACCCAGGATCCCCCGGCCAAGGGTGAGTTGCTGTGCTGCCGTAGTGCTAACCACTGCGCCACCGCGCCGCCCACATATTCGTAATCCTTCACACAGTCATTGTCATAACAGAACAGGATATTTTTACAGCTAATAAATACAGAATTATTTGTTACCTGACATGGCAAGGTTACTATGTCTGTAGACTGCTAGTTTTCACTTAATTTGAATAGTTTGGATGAATTATAACACAACTGTGAATCAGCTTCCATGTCTGTATTTGTAGACAGTAGTATGTCACTTTCCAGGCCACAAGGCTACAATACTGTTTTTTATATTGTTTCGCTTAACTTCAATAGGTATAAAATAAGTAGTTCATCTTAATACCGCAGTGCCATTTGGACTTTTCTTAAATTATATTTTGTATACTTATGTTATTGTGATAATATTAAGCCCAATTCTTTTATCCAGAGTTATCACGAGATGAAATATCAATGTCATCCCATTGCTTCACTACACAGTCACCACACAACAGGTGGTGATGTGTGACTTATTGTACTTTTTAAACTTGTACAGAAGGAAAAAAAATGTATAACAGAGAATGGATTCATCTTTCCTGGAATCCTAGGTCTTCATTCTCATCCTCAGTTTCTGACTGTGTCAGTAATTCTGATAAAAATTTTGATCTGCCAAAGAAAGTATTCACTGATATGAACTTAAGGGCTGTATGGTGGTAGCTACTGCCTCAAAGCTAGAAGGTTCCTGGTCCACAAGAACTTTTGTGTTTGAAGTTTATGTCCTCTTTCTGTACCTTTGGGTTTAGTCTGGGTGATCTGGTTTTCACACACAATCCAGAGACGTGCTTGTGATTGTAAATTGCCCATGATTGAGTGATAGCATTATCACTTTCTCATCTGAAAACAGCTAGAACTAGCGCATACCTCCGCCAAGGCTCCTTCCGTTTCTCATGGATCACCTCCAAAATGTAATGGGTTTGTGTGTAGGCCTATAGCCACTTGTGGTGAAAATTGCATCAAAGTCTGTCCATCAGTTTTGGAGTATTGTTGCTGACACACTGTGAGAAGATAAGAGCCTTGGCTGAGGTATGCGCTCTCAGATCATCACCAAAATATAATCGGTTCCTCTCTAGCCCAAGAACCACCTCTGGTGAAAATTTCATCCGAATCCATCCAGTAGTTTTTGTATAATCCTGCTGCACAAATACAAACAAAGCCCTTGGTGGAGGTATGCACTCTCAGATCATCACCAAAATTTAATCATCTGTTCCCCATGCCATTACACACCTTTCCTGAAAATTTTGTCAAAATCCGTTCATAACTTTTTTAGTTATGTTGGTAACAGACAGACAGACAGACAGACAGACAAACAGACAAACAGACAAACCCCGGTAAAAACATTACCTCCTTGGCGGAGGTAATAAACTCCAGCTCCCCTTTATAGAAAGCAATGGACCACAGTGTGTGAAATTGCTGCATTTTTTTAAAGGCTGAGTTGAGCAGGAGAGAAAGTTTTACATGCATGCGAGCCATTAGAATGGGAGGCAGCCAGTTTAGCCTCTTGAAAATTAAGATAAGAGTGGGTGTGGAGCATTTTTTCTTTTTGGATGAGAAAGTTTTCCATTTAGCACAGGCATTCCAAGAATGTTTCTGAGACATCCTAAGAGAGATCAGTGAGATTGCAGCTGCAGTAACTCTCTTCTGTTTGCCTCATTCCAACTCAGTGTAGCCACACCAGCTGCATATCAGCGTGGTCTCACTTGGTTTGGGGCTGACTTATTAAAGACTCCAGAGTTGCTAAAATGGGAGTGCTTTCAAATGATGGTATGCTCCTCTTGCTGTCAAAAATAATAGAATAATCAGAATCCAAAGGGTTTTGCTGAGAGACTTATCTCCTTTTCAAAGTAACAATAACAGCCATCTGACAAATATGAATTAAACATTCATTAGTACTGCAACTGCAGCCAAAATACTGTATCTTTTATCACAGTGTGATTACAGTCCCTAGGTTTGCTGTCTGGGACTGCCCTTGCTATATTTTGCTCATGCTGGTATTTTCTTCCTCATGTCCATTGGTCCTACATGTCTGACAACAGAGAGGACTTGTCTAAGAGAAAAATAACACCACCACTCTCTTCTCTCCTGCTCTGCAGAACCATGATGTCATCAGAAGTATGCTGGCCGGTGCCGATGCGAGCCATTGGGGCTCAGAATCTTCTCACCATGCCGGGGGGAGTTTCCACTGCAGGATACCTCCACAAGAAGGGAGGCAGCCAGTTTAGCCTCAGGAAATGTGAGTCCATGGTTTATAAAGTTAGAGTAGGTGTGGATTGAGTCATAAGATATTTTTGAGGGAAAAAAAAAAATCCCATGCCAGCCAAAGACCACAGGGGGATTATGTTATAGCAATGTCCGTATGTCTGTTCCACAAAAAGTACCTGTTTTGTGAAATAAACTCCCCTCACAGTTTGTTCTAAATGTTTTAAAACTTGGTACAAGCGTTTGATACACACTGATGATGTGCATATTGCAATTTGGCTCTGATCAGATGACTTTTGCAGAAGTTATAGCCCCTGACTTATGATGTCCTATTTCACCTCAGTTAATAGAGAGTATGGGCTGTATTACAGCAGCACAGTCCATAATCAGTTATCTGAGACACAGGGTTTATACGGGGCTGGGAGGGGGGGGGCTGCAAAGTTCATAGGTTGAAAAGTTCATAGTAGTCAAATTTGACCAAATGTAGTTTATTTTTCAACATAGTCTCCCCTTCGGTCCACACACTTCTTCCATTGGTGTTGCAGCGCTTGGATCCCTGTGGTTGAAAACTAAACTTGGCCAAATTTGACCACTATGAACTTTTCAGCCCCCTTCTGTAGGCATTTCCCAGTTCATTTTGCTATTACAGCAGAGCAAAGTGTGAAGAGGCTGTCCTAATGCTCTTAATTATTCAGAGGTGTGTTTGGGGCGTAACATGAAATAAACCAATTGCTGTTTTTGCTCTCATTCCCTTTAATAAACAGGGGTGCAAGACCACTGATACTAATATGACATTTAAATAATTTAAATGGGAGGACAAATCCATTTTGTGCCTAGGACAATGCAGGCTCATTCACAAAGTGAAAACGTGTTTAAGTGCTTTTAAGGAGCTTTTTAACCTCCTCCACAGCCCTGTTCGTACTGGGGAGAATTGATCACAATTACGCATGGATGTGAGCTGTAGGCTGCAATTCAGAGATTACAGCAGTCTTTCTCTTTGCCCATGATTTTGACAGTTATAAAAATTTCCTCCACTTATATTATCATTCATCCAAACTTCTCTTTTAAACTGAGAAAGAGCAAGCCGTTCATCTCACCCAAGGTCCGTTAATCTCCTCCACTGAATGCAAAATTGTTGTTTTAATTCCAAACAATTGTCGGGATATGTTCCTTTTTAGCTCATTCCAGCAAATCCAAAAGGTGCTAACGCAATGACATGATGTCCGTCGGTGTATCCATCCGCCCGTCCGTGTCCATATTTCATGGGAATCCCTATTCTTCCTAGGCATTTGTCCCAGTGCTCACCAAACTCACTCACAATGATCCTCCAGTGGGTTTGCATCCAAATTGTGCTCAAAGGCCAAGGTCAAAGGTCAGAAGATCTGGGCACTTATGTGATTTCAGAAAGTCACTACTCCTTCTAGGCAAATGCCTCACTGGTCACCAGACTCACTCACAAGGATCCTCAGGTGGACCTGCATCCAGGTTGTCAAGTCGGTGTCAAGGTCAAAGGTCAAGAGATATGGGCACTTATGTAATTTTAGAAAAATCACTACTCCTCCTAGGTACCTCCATTCTCACTCACAGGGACCCTTATGCAGGTCTGCAATTGACGTCAGGTTGAGGTCAAGGTCATTGTCAAAGGTCAGAAGATCCGTACATTTGTGATTTCCTGCGAAAAATGTTACTCCTAGGTCATTGACCTTGACCTTATGCTTATCCTAGATCCCAAATCTAGGCTGTGTTTAAGGTCAAGATCAGTAGTCAGGAGATCTGAGCACCTCTGGATGATTTCCTCAGGCTGGAATGAGCTACTCCATCATTGACTGTCTGGTTAACCATTCTGTTAAAAGAATGACAGTGAATGAGGTTAAAAAATGTCATCATTAGATAATGATGAATGTCGGTTTTGCACACACCTGGCTCTTCTCTGGTATAGGGCAGACTGGTCCCACTGTGGTACAGTAGTTAAATTAAAAAAGGACAATTCGCTGAATCGTAAAGCCATGCACCATTTTTCCCTCTGTTCAATGAAAAACTCTGCTGTGTCTACAGCATGTAACTGTTCTCATTTAACAGAAAACAACAGCTGAGTGTGTGTTTTTCATTAATCAGGATACGTGAGCACAAATGGACACGAGATACAGTATCTCACAAAAGTGAGTACACTCCTCACAATTTTGTAAATATTTTATTATATCTTTTCATGGGACAGCACTGAAGAGTTGACACTTTAATACAATGTAAAATAGTCAGTGTACAGCTTGTATAACAGTGTAAATTTGCTGTCCCCTCAAAATAACTCAACACACAGCCATTAATGTCTAAACCGCTGGCTCCATGACGACATCACAGAGCTGGTAGATGTTAGAGACCTTGCACTCCTCCACCTTCCATTTGAGGATGCCCCACAGATGTTCAGTAGGGTTTAGGTCTGGAGACATGCTTGGCCAGTCCATCACCTTTACCATCAGTTTCTTTAGCAAGGCAGTGGTCATCTTGGAGGTGTGTTTGGGGTCGATATCATGTTGGAATACTGCCCTGTGGCCCAGTTTCCGAAGGGAGGGGATCATGCTCTGATTCAATATGTCACAGTATATGTTGGCATTCATGGTTCCCTCAATGAACTGTAGCTCCCCAGTGTCGGCACCACTCATACAGCCCCAAACCATGACACCCCCACCACCATGCTTGACTGTAGGCAAGACACACTTGTCTTTGTACTCCTCACCTGGTTGCCGCCACACACACTTGACACTATCTAAACCAAATAAGTTTATCTTGGTCTTATCAGACCACAGGACATGGTTCCAGTAATCCATGTCCTTAGTCTGCTTGTCTTCAGCAAACTGTTTGTGGGCTTTCTTGTGCATCATCTTTAAAAGGGGCTTCCTTCTGGGATGACAGCTATGCAGACCAACCTGATGCAGTGTGTGGCGTATGGTCTGAGCACTGACAGCTGACCCCCCACCCCTTCAACCTCTGCAGCAATGCTAGCAGCACACATACGTCTACTTTCAAAAGACAACCTCTGGATAAAGTGCTGAGCACATGCGCTCAACTTCTTTGGTTGACCATGACGAGGGCTGTTCTGAGTGGAACTTGTCCTGTTAAACCACTGTATGGTCTTGGCCACCGTGCTGCAGCTCAGTTTCAGGGTGCTGGCAATCTTCTTATAGCCTATAATCCTCTTATAGCCATCTTTATGTAGAGCAACAATTCTTTTTTTCAGATCCTCAGAGAGTTCTTTGCCATGAGGTGCCATGTTGAATTTCCAGTGACCAGTAGGAGAGAGTGTGAGAGTGATAACACCAAATTTAACACACCTGCTCCCCATTCACACCTGAGACCTTGTAACACTAACGAATCACATGACACTGGGGAGGGAAAATGGCTAATTGGGCACAATTTGGACATTTTCACTTAGGGCTGTACTCACTTTTGTTGCCAGCGGTTTAGACATTAATGGCTGTGTGCTGTTATTTTGAGGGGACAGCAAATTTACACTGTTATCCACGCTGTGCACTGATTACTTTATCAAAGTGTCATATCTTCAGTGTTGTCCCGTGAAAAGATATAATAAAATATTTACAGACATGTGAGGGGTGTACTCACTTTTGTGAGATACTGTATGATGTTTTATTTGACAGACACAATAGATTAGTGGACAGAATAATTTGTCACAGAAGAGAGGTTTGTCATTTACCGTAAAATCCTCATACTGACAATATCCTGTCATGCCTCCCCATGAGCTGTACTGACACATTCCCTGTTCATTCATTCGTTCCCCTAAAAACTGAATAAATTAATGCCAAATTTATATCCCCCAATGGCAAGTCCACAATTAAACTGAAAATGTGGATGACTGTCTATTAAGTGTATCATCATATATTATAATTAAAATGATGGGTGATTAGATTATAGCTATTCCAACTCTCTCCATTAAAAAAACAGAAAATCCCAGCACATGCTGTTCATCCTCATGTGCTCCTGTCAGTAGGAACTGCGCGATTTCAAAACACACTGCTAGATAGCATTAACAATGTGCTTATGACGACAGACCTTCTTTTTCCTGATCAAAAGTGCATTGTCATAAAATGTACCAACATACCGATGCACCTGAGATTGTGCGCTGCCACACCTCTTTGAAATGAGTGCCAGTCCTCTCAACGCAACGCCAGCACACGGTCTCCTGGTAATTAGATGGCATGACACAAAGCATAAAAACAGATAATGCGCTGACAGAGACAAACAAAAAGCAGTGGCACAAGGCGGGAAGCATGGTGCAAAAATGCACTGTTGAACATTATAATAGGGCCCTAACTGTCTTGTAAAATAAACTACTCCTACAGTTTTATTCCAGATGTTTTGAGACTTGGTACCAGAGTTTGATGTACACAGATGATTCACATATTACAATTTGGCTCCGATGGGATGGTTTTTGCAGGAGTTATAGTCCCTGACTTACAATATTATAATTTTACCTCAGTCAATAATTTTTCCCCATAAAGTGAAATAATGCCTATTTCACTTTATTTGGCAGAAGCTACTTGTATTGACTAATGATAAAGCTATTTTTGTTGTATATGAATGAAATACTTATAATTTGGTTCTCCCCCAGTAATTATATGGAGAAGTTGAAAACTGCTCTCTTTCAGTTGGATTTTGGGATCTTCAAAGAAAACAGCATTGGGGGGATGTTGCAATCACTTCTGAGTGCTTTTGTCTCTGGTGTTATCCCCTTGGAGATGGTCATAATACAACCTGTTTCCTTAACAGGGCCGCTGAGGTACATCATCCTCCACAAGGGCTGTGTGTACTACTTCAAGACCAGCACCTCTGCTGCACCACAGGGGGCATTCTCTCTAAATGGATACAACAGGTGGGTGTAGATGCCTACAATCCTTAAAAACAATTCTGTTGTCGATTATGACTTCCAACCATAATTTGGCACTGTTTGTGTGTTTACAACTGATAAACCACTGTTTATCTGCTGTTGTTGTGCAAGGGTCCCTGCACAACAATGATCAATTATTTTCACGTTTTTGGACCAATTAAGAAGTGAAATTAGAAAATTTCCCACAGAAACCTGAACGTTTCAGGGAACTCTGGTTGAAAAACACTGCCATAAACACATATCAAATCAAAAGTTTAAGGAATACAGTGGTGTGAAAAAGTGTTTCCCTCCTTCCTGATGTTTTCATTTTTTGTATGTTTGTCACACTTAAATGTTTCAGAGCAAACAAATTTAAATATTAGACAAAGATAACACAAGTAAACACAATGCAGTTCTTTTTGCTCAGCAGTGGTTTTCGTCTTGAAACTCTGCCATGCATGTCTCTTTCTTATGGTGGAGTCATGAACACTGACCTAAACTGAGGCAAGTGAGGCCTGCAGTTCTTTGGATGTTGTTGTGGGGTCTTTTGTGACCTCTTGGATGAGTCGTCGCTGCACTCTTGGGGTAATTTTGGTCAGCTGGCCACTCCTGGGAAGGTTCACCACTGTTCCATGCTTTCGCCATTTGTGGATAATGACTCTCATTGTGGTTCACTGGAGTCCCAAAGCTTTAGAAATGGCTTTATAACCTTTTCCAGACTAATAGATCGTAGTTACTTTGTTTCTCATTTGTTCCTGAATTTCTTTGGATTGCAGCATGATGTCTAGCTTTTGAGGATCTTTTGGTCTATTTGACTTTGTCAGGCAGGTCCTATTTAAGTGATTTCTTAATTGGGAACAGGTGTAGCAGTAATCAGGTATGGGTGTGGCTCAAGAAATTGAACTAAGCTTTCCAAAGATGTGATAAACCACAGTTAATTTATGTTTTAACATGGAGGGCAATCACTTTTTCACACAGGGCCATGTAGGTTTGGATTTTTTTTTTACCTTTAATAATAAACACCTTCATTAAAAAAATGCATTTTGTGTTTACTTGTGTTATCTTGTCTCATATTTAAATTTGTTTGATGATCTGAAACATTTACGTAAATGTGACAAACATACAAAAAAATGAGAAATCACCACTGTATGTCTAAAGCTTCTTGTTGTACTGTAATGGACTCCAGGCCATTGTACAGAGTATTCTCAAGTTTCCCATTTGTGCCATTCAAACCTGGAATTACTGGAAGTCAAGTCAAAATAAATTTCAAAGTTTACTCCAAAGGTCTGTACATCTATCATATTGTTCATTTTTGGGCATTCCACGACAGGTTGCCTGCTAAATTTAAAAAATAAAGTGGCTCTGAGCTCCAAAAGATTCACTCCAAAAGAAAAAGAAAATGAGCAAGTTGTACTAAATATGCACTTAGTTTGAGAAATTAAAAAAACACCCATGTTTTTTACAACTTACTCATTACCAGCATTATGTTAGTGACACATTTTCCTATGAAAACCATATTTTGTAGCAGACCTCACTTTTTCATTATCTCCCACAGAGTAATGAGAGCCGCAGAAGAGACAACGTCCAGTAATGTTTTTCCTTTCAAAATCGTCCACTTCAGTAAAAAACACAGGACGTGGTTCTTCTCTGCAGCCAGTGAGGATGAGAGGAGGGTAAGAATTCAAATACACTTTACTGAACACAAATACAGTTTGTCCAACTTAAAACTATTTTTGCACTCATAAGTAGTTGGTGTTTTGGTGCACATGCAAGTTGAAGTTGAATTCATTTATGTTTGTTATATTTTTTGTTTTTGTATGTGCCAAGCTAGGCAGACATTAAACAAATACATATTATTTTGTGTTTCAAATGTCAAAAGATGTGTACAATGTCTGATATAGTTTGGTTTGCTTCAGTTTTTAGTGTTCTGATGTTAAATTTGCTAATTTCACTGACAAGCCGTTTATATGGCATGTTTTCTTGCTCTTACAGAAATGGATGAGATACCTGCGAAGGGAGATTGATCATTATAATGACAGAAAAGAGTCAAACATCGCTAGGTAACAAAAAAGAGTACATTTCTCCAGACAAATTGGAGGGTTATATTTTCAAAATACCTACAGTACAGGGCCAAAAACCAGGACAAAAGTCATGGCACTGAACTATTTCATAACTTTAATTATGTAGAGAAATAAATAACATGAATATGCAGCCTAGATTGATTTTTTTTTTTAATCTTACACAGTTGATTGTCTATCATCTCAAAACTGAAACATTTTGATGCAGGTTGAAATGTTTACAACCTTTCTTGTCCTCAAGGATGCCCATAGATGGGCAAAAGGGGAAAACATTCTCTTAATTCTAACTCATTAATTCTGACTCTTGTTCTTTCAGTGACTCCGATTCAGATGCAGACAGTTTCTACGGCACAATTGAGAGACCCATGGATATTAAACATCCTGTCAACACTGCAGATGATAGTAAGATGAATATTGTAGTTAGGGATGCAACAATGGTGAACTTTAGAGCTGATGTTCAACATTATCCGGCACAATTTATGAAGGTCTAATCACAGTAGATCAAAATGACTTTTTTTGAGAGGATGCTTTTAAAAAAAAAAGGGTTAAAGGGGCTACAGCAACATTATCCAAAAGCACTATTAACAACAATACTTTTACGACAAAAACTGATTTTTTTAATTGCTAAAAAATAATTAAAAAAAACATCTAAAAGATACACATCATATGCAGTCATTTCTAGTAACAGCAACTGACAGTTTGCAAGCTCACTTACTAATATTCCATGTCAGTAATTTTCTGTAGCAGAAATCATTATAGTGCATTCAAGTATCCTGTAATACACGCTGAAAAGTGATGTCCAACCAACAGTAGGACACTAGATTCAAAAATGTATCCCATAATGCAACATGCAGCAAAGTGAAAAGAGAAAGCAGCCTTTAAAAACAATATGAACAGCCTCAGAGTGTATTTATTAGTGAAACTGGCTTGCTGTAGTATACACTATATTGAAAAAATCATTGGGACACCCCTCCGAATGGCTGAGCACCAGTGCACAAAGCAAAGTCCATAAAGACATGGATGTGCAAGTTGAGCTGTTATAGCTGCAAAGGGTGGCTTTCCACAAGGTTTAGGAGTGTGCTGATGGGGATTTTTGACCATTCTTCTAGAAGCACATTTGTGAGGGTCAGGCTCTGATGTTGGATGAGAAGGCCTGGCTCACAGTCTCTGCTCCAGTTCATCCCAAAGGAGTTCTATCAGGCTGAGGTCAGGGCTTTGTCAAGTTCCTCCACACAAAACTCACTCATCCATGTCTTTATGGACCTTGCTCTGTGCGCTGGTGCACGGTTTATTGTTACCTGATAAATTATTTTAATATGGCAAACTAATATACCAGCCAGATTAATCCCAAATCTTGAATGAAAGTATTTAAGGCAGTAGTTTGCTACCTTTTATGGGTAACATTTCATCCCTTTTAGCAGAGAAGCTAGTTTTAGCGAACATTATAGCCTGAAGAAACAATAGTATCTTTTCAAATTTTTTTTTCAGTTTTATCTAATCCACTTTGGATCATTTCTTCCTTCTTTTCTTCCTCTGAGGGCTCCTAGACAGTGTAACTAACTAATGTGCCCATTCTATTTTCTCAAGCTAATTTTAGCTAGCATCTTAGCCTAAAGAAGTGCATCTCATGTACAGTTCAGTCTAATATTTATCTGTTTATCTCTGGCCTCAATAAGAACCCCAATAATGCTCATCTCTGTCTCAATCTCTGTCCGTGTGATTTTTGTGTTATTTAACCAATTTCTTCACCTATGTCAGATTATGACCATGATGATGAAGAAGACGACGACTACCTGCAGCCGGATGGTGAATCATCAGGTGACGCCACACCCACTCAACGACATCCATCACTTCCCCCGCAGTGAATGACACAAAAATCTTTAACTATAACGATCATCAGCACGTTTGGGCCATTGGAGAAGTTAGGGGAAAAAAACTCAGTAGAGGGGATTAATATTCAGATTTTGCAAATTTATCGTATGACGTCACATGGCTTACAGTAGCCATATTGGCTGCCATATTGAATGCAGCATATTCATTTGAGCAGAAAATTGTGCAAATATGGTGAGCTACTGTGTGATCATTGGTTGTGCAAACACTGGTGGGTTGTTTGAGCAATTACCCGCAACTATTACCAACTCACCAGAATCAGTTACACATGATGCACATACTTGTTTTGTTAATTAGTTGTGACAAATGGTTTCAAAAATTGCTGATATGTTCATTTAACCCAAGGTAACCATGCAAAGCAATCTTCCGACCAGGTTTCACAAAGCTCCTTTTAGCAGCTAAACATTAGCTCATGATTTTGACCAACCCCAGCCAAAAAGACAAAACCCACCACAAGTGAACTTGCTTAAAATTAAAAGTGATGTGTGCTTGCACTTTTTGCAGCATGTTATCAGTATGGACAGTCCCGGTGGTTTGGGCTCAAGTAAGGGCCCTGCATCTCGATTAAAACTAATCTGTCATCGTAATGCTGCCTGGAGTCATTGTCAAGAGTTTCATGATAAGTTTCTGAGGTTTTCACACTTTTTCGCTCCGTGGCGCAAGTAAACAAGCAAACCTTAATCTGATTACCACCCCCAATATGGCGGCCAACGTTATTTGAACCTGCCGGAAGTTTCCTGATTGAAAACCATCTATTTCTGAAAAAAATACTTGCAAATTTGGAAGCTTAAACTTTGCAAAACAATTTTTCATAAATTTGCAAGACTTTTCTCGGAAAGAGGTTTATTATTATGCATTTCCATATACAATATATTCCAATATTAATCCCCTCTTTAAAAAATCTCCAATGATGCTATCATGCCATTGCAGAAACAGACCGCTCTAATCATATGTTTTCTCTTCCTCCACAGGTCGACCCGCAGGGATGCCTCCCTCCTGCCCACCTCCTCCAGTCCCAGGACCAGGGTTCCCCAAAGAATCTGGACTGGGTTTCATCAAACGCCCTCCTCCCCCCATCCCACAACTGGACAGAAACACCACATGCCCCCTCCCCAGGAAGCCCCCTCCCTCCATGCCCCCTCCCATTCTACAGAAGGACAACAGCAAAGGCTGTCTCCCTCCTCTTCCACTTGGCCCTTACCCATCCAATCGCACACCTCCCATGCCTCCAGCCCCTCCTCCCAAGAATATGAAACCCCCCCCAATCAGAACAACCTCGGTGGGTGTGGGCGGGAATGACAACCAGAGGTTTCTACCTGCAGTAACAATCCAGTCACCAGTCGTTCTCCCCATCTGTAACCAGTTAGACCAGAATGGCATTGAATGGCCCCTCCCATGCCCCTACCCCCACAACAAGCCGACCCTCCCCCCTCCACCATCAGTGCACGCAGGAGGGTCCCTCAGCAATACATTTCCTAGCCACCCACCTCCGCACTCCCCAAAATTAGGATACCCCAATAAGCCATCAATACCCAAACCTCCGGTGTCGACAGATAAACCAAGGCTTCCTGCAACCAGGTCCATGCAACCGGAAACACCATTTCAGTAAGTCAGAATCAGTTTCTATAAAAATGCTGATAAAACTCAAACCAAGCTGAGACCCTAATATGCACTTTCCCACCAGAAGAGCATCTCCAGATGGGCAGAGTTTTCGCTCACTGGGAAAACAGACTCCCACAGACTTCAGAAGACTTCAGAACTCACCCAAATTCACCACAGAAGATGATAGTAGTGACTACGAGGATGTAAGTGACCCTGATGACTTGGAATTTTATATTAGCTATCATCTTATTTATTAGTTTTGTTTTAAATAACCAAGAGGTCATCTTCTCAACTTAGCTAAATGAGGTCCGACTGAATGAATGAAATTTCAGCACTTCAGCTATTTTTACATATCAGTATAACATGATAAATAATGAATGAATGAATTTATTTTATTCGGTGATAATAATAATAAACACATACAATACAATGAGAACACACAAAAGAACAACTGAAAGGGTGCAGGCTGAAGCTAGTGCTTACATAGCGCCTACCCCGTTACAATTTTAAAATCAATAACATAAAAATTTAAGTCGTACCCAAAATCAACAAAGAAAATCAAATAGAACAAGTAGACAAAAAACCGTTTAAGTTATTACAAATTTATCTCCCAGCATTTACAGTGAGATACTGGGAGATTTTCTCATCTTTGTACAATTTTTTGAATTGCTTCAGAGTAGAACATGTTTTAATATTTTCAGAGCAACAGTTCCACAGTTTAACTCCAGTGACAGACATGCAATGATACTTTGTATTTGTTCTAACCTTTGGCTTATTAAAAACAGAGTTACCTCTTAGCTCATATTTGCTTTCCCTTTTTTTAAACAGTCTGAATATTTACAAGTAATTGGTTATTATTTGCTTTGTGCATGATTTGAATGACATTATAATCTACCAGATCTCTAAATTTAAGAGTATGTAATTGAATGAATATTGGATTTGTTGGTTCACGGTAAAGTTTCTTTGATACAATGTGTACGGCTTTTTCTGTAGTAAAAAGATTAAGTTTGAGTTTGTTTTATGTGTTTCCCCAGATCTCCACACAGTATGTCATATAAGGAACTATCAGTGAATTATATAAAATGCAAAGAGATTTCTGACACAGGAGATCCTTAACTTTATACAGTATGGCAATGGATTTAGACATTTTAGTTTTGACATAATTTATGTGTGATTTCCAGTTTAGTTTGTTATCAACAATGACCCCTAGGAACTTGGTTTCAAAAACTGTCAATTTCAACATTGTTTATTTTAATTTTTCTGTGATTATATAATTTGTGGTTTCCAAATATTATACATTTTGTTTTTCCAAGGTGAATAGATAATTTATTGGCAGTGAACCATTGATTGATTTGTTTAAGTTCATTTTCTACTGAATCCAGAAGCTGCTTAAGATTTTCTCCACTACAAAAAAAGTTGTCATCTGCAAATAAAATACACTTGAGCAACCTAGACACAGAACATAAATCATTAATATACAAAATAAACAGCAATGGACCAAGCACAGAACCCTGTGGTACCCCACACGTCATCTTCAGCAACTCAGAGTCTGTATTATTCACATGAACATATTGATATCTGTCTTCTAAATAGCTGTGTAACCAGTCAAAAGCAATTCCTCTGATGCCATACTTATGTAATTTACTGAGGAGTAATTTATGGTCAACTGTATCAAATGCCTTTTGTAAGTTCAGAAATATTCCAACTGTGTATTCTCTTCTATCTGTTGCATCCGTAATCTGTTCAACAAAGTCCATGAGTGCCAGTGAGGTGGTCCGGTTCTTCCTGAATCCATACTGTTGTTCACAGAGTACACTGTGCTTATCAATGAAATCATTTAGTCTCTTAACAAATATTTTTTCCAGTATTTTGGAGAACTGAGGTAACAAGGAGATGGGTCTGTAGTTTGACAATGAGTGTTTGTCACTAGTCTTATACAGAGGAATGACTCTTGCTATTTTCATTTTCTTTGGAGATTTACCAGCAGTAAGCGACATGTTGCATATGTAAGTGAAGTGTTTAACAATACAATCAATAATACATTTAACCAAGAACATACTGAAATCATTACAATCAGATGATTTTTTGTCTTTGAATTTGTTAACAATGTCAAGAATTTCTTTCATCTGTTTCTTTCATAAACATTGAGTAAGCGTTTATGTTGACGACATTTTCAGAGCAATTGAATTTGCTGATGATACAGTTGAGTTGGCGATCTTTTTTCCTATATTAACAAAATATTCATTAAACGTGTTGGGGATCAAGCTATTTTCACTGATTATTCCATTTTCTGAATTTAAATAAGAGATGTGGTTGGAATTTAATTTTCATCTCTTTGTTATACTATTTAACACCTTCCATATATTACATGTATTAGTTTTGTTATTTTCCAATAGTTTACTGTAATATGTTTTTTTACTTGATCTTAAAATACTAATGAGCTTATTTTTATAAGTCTTGTATTTCTTTTCTGCTGCCACAGTTCTTAATTTCAGAAACTTTTTGTATAACAAGTTTTTCTTTTTACAAGCATTATGCAGGCCCTTGGTGATCCAAGGCTTATCTCTGTATTTAACTTTAGTTTCCTTTACCACTAGAGGGCAGTGTTTATTATATAGTTGTGATAAAATGGAGACAAATTCTCCATATGCTGTATCAATGTTGTCAACATAAACACCACTCCAGTCTTGTATTTTTAGATCATTTCTAAGATTGTTGATTGCGGTTTCTGTTACAAGTCGTTTAAAAACCTTATCTATTTCAACCTTACGTGTTACACCAGTGTATGAAGAAACAAAAACAGGCAGATGGTCTGTCACATCATTGATAATAAGGCCAGCAGTTACATTCCCAGCAGTTACATTATTTATTTATGATAAATAATATATTTGTTCAAAGGCTATTCTGATATTTCTTATGTTTGATTTTAAAAAAATCATAAAAAGCTAATTACGCTTTATCTGAATATCTAAAAAAAAAAGATCACCTTTCCACATCACCCTTCCTCTGCAGGTCCACTTAATTTGTTAAAAATTTACAAATTAATTTGTAAAATTGGACTCTTTTTTTAAAAAAAATTCTGCTTTCTTTATGCAGCACCATTCATGAAAGACAGCACAAAACAAAAAAGATGAAACTGACATGTTTTTAAAAAAAAGGCATTTCACATGACAAAAATAAAGTCACATAAACACAATTTACATTAGCAAAAAAAAAACTGAATAGCAAAAACTGATAAATGTACACCAAAATGAAAGCAAATATGAAAAAAAATAAGTAAAAGATGGGGTTTTAAATAATGAATAAATAAAACAGTCAGAGGAAGGAGAAAAGTCAGAGAGAAATCTCAAGGGAAACCAAGATTAAAAAGATATTTTTCAAAGTTTCAAATGTTTACTCTCAGGTAGCCTTTTAAACTGGATTCAGCTAGGTTTCACCTTAGATATATTAAAAAGCCCCCATCATGCACTTTTTCACAGCTCCCAGAGGTATTGATAAAATGTCTTTGGCAAGCTTTGATCAAAACAATTCAAGGTGTAATTATTGCAGTAGCTTTTTTGAGAGTGTTGTGAAAAAGTGTTTGCCTCCTTCCTGATTTCTTATATTTTTGCATATTTGCCACACTTACATGTTTCAGATCAGCAAGTTTTTATATTAGACAAAGCTAACCTGACTAAATACAAAATGCAATTTTTTAAATGATGATTTCATTTATTAAGGGGAAAAAGCTATCCAAACCTACCTGGCCCTTCGTGAAAATGTAATTGCTCCCCCATTGTTACATCATGAATTTACTGTGATTAACCACATTTTTTTTGAAAGACCAGTTCAATTTCACTAGCCACACCCAGGCCTGATTACTGCCAGACCTGTTGAATTAAGAAATCACTTAAAAAGAAACAGAAGTAGGCTGAAAGCTCTCAAATAGCAGCACATCATGAGAAACAAAAACCCAGAACAACATCTGAAGAACTGCAATAAGAAAGAGACTGAGCAAAAATGCCATCAATAGGAAAGTTCCCAGGCGAAAACCTGCTGACCAAAAACAACAAAACATTTATCTCACATTTGCCAAAAAACATCTTGATGATCACCAAGACTTTTGGGAAAACATTCCATGGACTGACAAAACAAAAGTTAAGCTTTTTGGAAGGTGTGTCCTGTTACATCTGGCATAAAACTAACACAACATTTAATAAAAAGAACATCATACCAGCAGTCAAACATAGTGGTGGTAGTGTGATGGTCTGGGGCTGCTTTACTCCTTCAGGACCTGGACGACTTCCCATAATTGATAGAGCCGTAAATTCTGCTCTCTATCAGAAACTTCTGAAGGAGAATGTTGGGCCATCAGTTCGTGACCTCAAACTCAAGCCCTCCAATATGCCTGAATTAAAACAAAACTGCAAAGAAGAGTGGGACACAACTCCCCAACAGTGATGTAGAAGACTCCTTGCCAGTTATCATAAATGCTTCATTGCAGTCGTTGCTGCCAAGGGTGGTACAACCAGTTATTAGGTTTAGGGAGCAATTACTTTATTTGACAATCTGAAACATTTAAGTGTGACAAAAATGCAAAAATATAAGGGAGTAAATACTTTTTCACAGCACTGTATACTTTTCTCTTGTCTTGTCCTATTGTCTTGCTGCATCATAAATCACCTGTTTGGGGACAATGTCATGTTCTGCCCTATGGGCAGATGAGGACTGAGTGTAGGACTCAAAAGTGCTGGCAGGGATGCAGTGTGATGATGGTATTTACTAACATAACACAAAACGCAGGACCAAAGTAAAGGCAGTTTGTGGGCTGAAAACAAAACTTACAGTAACTTGCCAGGCAAAACACGAGAGCTCAGGCAAGGCAAAAACTAACAGCTGAGAATCACAAAAACAATATGGAAATATGACAATGACCTCTCAAAGAACAATGCACAGAGACACACATATATAGGGGCTGAAACAATTAACAAGACCTGAGACAGCTGAGAACAATCAAGGGCTGAACAATGCATATTTGAGGGAGAATGGCTAAAGATACAGAAACATGAGGGGCAGGAGGCAATAGGTAGATGAATATACACGCCAGACCATAATAATGACAATAAAGACAAACAGGGGATGAGCACAGCAGACCAGGGAAAACACAGAAGACATACAATGCAAATAATAATCATAATGATAATAAAGATAATAGGTTAATTGGCATCAAACTGGGGATTATAAATTGTCCTTAGGTCTGACTGTGAGAGTGAATGATTGTCTGTCTCTCTGTGTTGGCCCTGTGATGGACTGGCGATCTGTCCAGGGTGTACCCTGCCTCTCGCCCAAAGATGATGGGATAGGCTCCAGCCCCCACCCCCCACCCCCACGCGACCCGAAAAGGATTAAGCGGAAGAACTAACTAACTAACTAACTAACCTGCACTTATATAGCGCTTTTCTAGTCACAAAGACCACTCAAAGCGCTTTCATTAATACTAACCCTCTATTCTAAGGGCCTATAGGAAACAGATATCTAGGGACAATTTAGAACAGCCAATTAACCTAACATGCATGTTTTTGGCATGTGGGAGGAAACCGGAGAAATCCCGGAGTAAACCCACGCAACACGGGGAGAACATGCAAACTCCACACAGATCACTGTTGGTCGGGGGCTGGGATCGAACCCACGATCCCACGATCCCCACAATCCCCCGGCCAAGGGTAAACTGTGCTGCCGCAGTGCTAACCACTGCGCCACCGTGCAGCCCAAAGATGAACTACTTATTTTATACCTATTGAAGTTAAGCGAAACAATATAAAAAACAGTATTGTAGCCTTGTGGCCTGGAAAGTGACATACTACTGTCTACAAATACAGACATGGAAGCTGATTCACAGTTGTGTTATAATTCATCCAAACTATTCAAATTAGGTGAAAACTAGCAGTCTACAGACATAGTAACCTTGCCATGTCAGGTAACAAATAATTCTGTATTTATTAGCTGTAAAAATATCCTGTTCTGTTATGACAATGACTGTGTGAAGGATTACGAATATGCGGGCGGCGCGGTGGCACAGTGGTTAGCACTACGGCAGCACAGCAACTCACCCTTGGCCGGGGGATCCTGGGTTCGATCCCAGCCCCCGACCAACAGTGATCTGTGTGGAGTTTGCATGTTCTCCCCGTGTCTGCGTGGGTTTACTCCGGGATTTCTCCGGTTTCCTCCCACATGTCAAAAATATGTAAGTTATGTAGGTTAATTGGCATCAACTGGGGATTCTAAATTGTCCTTAGGTCTGACTGTGAGAGTGAATGACCCGAAAAGGATTAAGCGGAAGAAGATGAATGAATGAATGAATGATAAAGATAATGATCAAGGGGAAGAATAAGGAAACCAAAATTAACATAAAGCGTGGGCACGGTCCCTGGCTGTGCCCAGATCATAACAGACAATATCAATAAAGTTGAGTTGAGTTAAAACATGCTGTTTTATGGTATGGTGTTTTAAAAGCTAATGAGTCCCAGCTAACCCCACACTCCCTCTTTCTTCATTTCTCTGAGATCTCAGTTTTGATGGCAATGCCACATTTGCTTTTAGCTTTGGTTGTCAGACTAAGTAACATACTAACAAATAATAGCTGAATGTTAGTGTTAAAAGGTAAAGCATTATCCGATATCTATATTATCTGATATTATTTGATGTTATCTGATAAAGCATTATCAGAGACAGAGTTATTGTAGGTATGTGTGTGGTTGGTATGACAGAAGAGCTCGTCAAAACCCTGGTCAGCTGCGAGTTAAGCTAGCCACACTAAAGCTATGTGAGCTCTGAGGTTCAGTAAGAAACTTCCTCTTCTTCTTAGAAGACAGAGCGTGCTAGACCCAGGAGACAGGTCTGTTGTGTAATGATGTGATATCACCTTAACAGAAGAGAACAGCAAATCCAAACGAGGCATTTCAGGCAGAGTTCTAATCCTAGATTCTGGGGGAGAGGAGAACTCCTGTACAGGCGGACTTTGGACCATTTGACTTTGCAGACTACATCATGTCACAAAAATCCTTCATGACCCACAAAAATAAAGAAGAAACCCCAAAAAGCACAAGAGAGGCTCTTTAATATGGATGTTTAAATTTTTCCAGTTTTACTAAACTTCAAATTTATTAGACAGCTTTTTTCTTGTATATTTGCAAGTTCTTTCCAATTTTGTTCCTGTTTTTTAGCGTGTGATGTCTTTACTTTTCAAATTTAATAGGATATTGATGCTTTTCTTAACTAGAGCTCTCATAATTATTGGCAAAAGTTTGTGTCTTATATACATATTCATTTACAAGCCTCAAAAATCCTTTGTGTCAAATATAATTTCTGTGATACACTATTAGATAGACTATTCACACTACTATCACTTTTTGACCATCTGCAGGTGCAGCTGCCAGAATCTGTGTTCATTGATTCAAATGAGACCAGCTTTGTAGAAAGGTATCACTCACACACACACACACACACACACACACACACACACACACACACACACACACACACACACACACACACACTTCCTTGTATTGCAGAGCTGCAAACTTACAGTAATTTGGTTGGTTTTTTTTTTAAAGCCAAGCTGTGCCAATTTTAAAGTGTGTCTGCTCTCTAGTGGTAAACTGCTTTTGCAATATGAATTCATATTAAAAAAAAATTAACCTACAGTAGCATTTTCTTTTATCAAAATCACTTCAGAATGTTTTTATGTGAACAACCTGTGCTGATGTTTGTTCCTGCAGGTTATTCAAAGAGGGTCCCAATGCTCCTGAAGATGGGCTCTACGCCATCAGAAACTCGGGAACCAGAACAGCACAGGTTAAGAAAATATATATATATATATACAAATAGCAAACATGATTACAAATGAATAATGGAATGACATCTATGTCCTAAACAAACAGATCAATAAAGCAATCTTTGTGTACTGCACAGGTGCTCGTGGTCTGGGACGTCAATATAGGCAAAGCCAGAAACTACCGGCTGTTTCAGGAGGTAAAAAACCTGCTGCTGCTCTTTTTTTCGGATGATGACTGCATAGAGAATTATAGTATCATATTAACCCCTTAGCATTCCAGTCAGTTTCCAGCAAATGTGAAACACTGTGCGGATGAAACATGGGAGTTTTAAGAGGTTAAATGTAGAAATAATACATTTACACCATATTAAAGTCTGTTGTTCACTTTTACCTGCTTTAACAGGAGGACTGCGTATTTCTGGAAGCCGAAGTGACCTTCCCATCCTTGTCGATTCTGATCGAACACTACTACAGCCATCCTCTTCCTAACCATGAATCACTGTATCTGCAGAAGCCCTACGTAAAGATATAAGCACAGGCATGGGAAGCTTGCACCCGACTACAAAACTGAAGCCAGCCATAAACCTCAATGATAAGATCATCAGTTATGGCCAAATACACTTTAACCTGATGAGCAAATCCAAACAAACTGATGGACTTAATATTTCAGACATTTGCTCCTTTGTTGCAGCATTTTGTCTGTTTTATGCAAACTCGAAAGAAAAGAAGGGCCCTTCCAGAAATTCTGATAGTTGTGGTATGTGTATACTGTGTTTTGTTTTGTTTTTTCACAGGGGTGCATGTTGACACCCAGTAATATTATTACTTGCGTCAAGGAGGTAACGTAATCAGGGTGGTTTGTCTGTCTGTTTGTTAGCAGGATTATGCAGAAACTACTGGGTGGATTTTGATGAAATTTTCATCAGAGGTAGTCCTTGGGGCAAGGATGAACCCATTAAATTTTGGTGATGATCCGAGACTGCATACTTCCTCCAAGGACCTTAAAGCAGCCTTGGCGGAGGTATGCGCTCTTTCAATTTTCAAAGCTGCCTGCAAATCTCAGGAGACAAGATACCGTATTACTGCCACTGAAGAGAGCTCATACCATAAGAGGTATGCGCTCTCTGAGTGCTGTTCTAGTTGGCAGATCCTGGGCTCACATGTTGATGGTACGTAGTTGACAACATCCTACCTGCGATGGCAGTGGAATTTCTGTTTGCTACTGCTGCGCTAAATTGCAGAGGACAGTGGAAGGCCCAAACTGTTTCCGTAGTAACGATTTGTTACCTATAAACTGTAAACATCTGATTTGCCCTTGGAAAGTGAAAAAGTTTACATTTTTCAACTTTGAACATTCTCACAGCCACTGGAGGCAGAATTTTCCATCACTCTCTCATTGAAAATAATGGAACTTGTGGTATACCACTTACCATTAACATGTGAACCTAGCATAAGAGCACTTTAGTAGGATCAGTCATAGTCTTCTAGCTACTGTGGGTTTGCTTTGATCAAGTTAGACGATATAAATGTCATACTCCATATTCCTGGTGCTGGGCTGGACTACGTCAGCCTTTAGCTAAGTGAGGGCTAGGCATTTAGCATACTTTCTTCTGATTGGCCCATCAAACAAACAAAAGATTTAAAGCAGCAGTCTCAACACCCATGTTGGTTTTCAAGATTACATTTAAATTGGAGCCAGTTCAGTTCAAAGCATCCTTTCATGTTCTCATGTGCTTACTGCAGAGTGGACTCATTTGAACATAGAACTGATGTCGGTGAAATAAAATTAAGCAGTACCAATAACCAGCTTTGTTGGGACAAAAACAGATTTGAAAGTTCTCTTAAATTTGTAAAGGTGTGGAGAACACAATAATTATTTAAACCTAGTGGAGTATTTTGTTTTTATTAGCCTTGAGTTTCACATATTTCAAGGCAGAGGTCTTTATCATTAGTATCAGTGTCATTAAAGGTACAGGGTAAAGTTACTGGGTAATCTGAATACTGAAAATGAATGCACAGTCAAATGGGTTTTTTGTTGTTTTAAAATGACTCTGAAGTAAAATATGTTACCTAAGATATATTTTTTACACACAGGAAGGGCCTTCTCCATATTGGCAGCCAGATTGGAATACAATCATATGTTTAAAAGTTTTTATGTCAAATTGTAATCACACAAATGGCTTCTGCCATATTTTGAAATATGACTACCCGAAAAGGATTAAGCGGAAGAAGATGAATGAATGAATGAATGACTACTAGATTGTGCTGAATATTACACACTGAACCTTTCAGAGCAAATTATTTTAATATTAAAAGATAATATTATAGTTGTGGGTGTATTAGTTTCCTACTAATTGGAGTTGAACAGATCACAAACAGAGTCCTTTATACTAACTTATGTCCTGACATAATTTCATTCTGTCTACTTTCAGATAAAATGTAACAGCTCTCAAACAAATGCAGCTATATTCTCAGTTTTATTACATTTTTTTCCTGTCAGCATATTTTGTTTCTTTTTCTTCATACCCAAAGTTCAAAACTGTAATCACAGTGTCAATGCACACCCCTTGCCTAACTGCCATGTTTTTTTTATGTTAAAAAATTTATAATGTATTGCCATGAAAGTGATTTTTTTTAAAAAAGATAAAAAGCATCACATTTTTAACCAAACTATAACTGATGCAACGTATTCACCTGAAAATGAAAATATTTTTTTTAATATGCAACAGTTTGTACAGCACTGTAAAATGTTCTTTATTTATATGTAAATGATGTATGTACTGTAAAAACCTTGTAACTAAAGATGTAAATATATTGTTTTCTACAGAAAACTATTATTTGGTTGTTTTCTGGATTATTTGGAGTACCTTTTTTATTTTGTTGTTGTCTTCTAATTGCAAAGGCTACTGTTCATTAACTTTGATCAGCATGTACAGGAAAAATCAATAAGACACCGCCTGTTTCTTTTTCCTCTTCTTGGCTATGCCAACTAAAATTGTTGAAGGCCATCACCTGCATCATTTACAAGCTCACTCCTTACTGACTAGCCCAATCAGGGCCAGTTTTTTGCTTTTGGTGGCGGGACTCTACAGTGGATAAAATAAGTATTGAATGTGTCAGTATTTTTCTTAGTAAATATGTTTCTAATGGGGCTTTTCACGTGAAATTTTCACCACGTTGGTAACAACCCAGCTAATCCATACATACAAAGAAATCAAAAAATAGATGTCCATAAATTTAGTTATGGGTAATGATATGAAATGGCATAGAGAAAAATGTACTGAACACGCTTACTTAAAGTTATTTAATACTTAATACAAAAGCCTTTGTATCTTGACAGCTTCAAGATGGCCCCTGTGTAAAGAAACTACACCACGTTCCAAATTATTATGCAAATAGGGTTTTAGTGTCAGAAACACTTAATTTTTTGTTCTTCAGTTAAACTCATGGATGGTATTGTGTCTCAGGGCTCTCTGGACCATTGATATCAATCTCAGACTCCTGTCATCATTAGTTTGCCAGGTGAACCCAATTA
The DNA here is from genome assembly GCA_020510985.1 of Pholidichthys leucotaenia. Lineage (NCBI taxonomy): Eukaryota > Metazoa > Chordata > Actinopteri > Cichliformes > Pholidichthyidae > Pholidichthys > Pholidichthys leucotaenia. The sequence continues at coordinate 104,487,587 of CM035846.1, forward strand.
AAGGAAAACTACTTAAGGAGGATGTTCCACATTATTAAGCATGCCACAGGTTTCAAGCAATATAGGAAAGAATGTGGGAATGTGAAAATGATGAGACAGATTTCTCACAAAGCAGCTTTATTCACATTCACCAACATCTCAACGAAGAAAGAGGACATTACAGGGAACTCTCGTCCTTAAATACCCGGACTCTCACAGTTCACAAGTCACATGCATCACAGGTCACATTGCATTATAATCGCCAGTAACAATACATCTCCTCTCTCTGATATCACCCCCACAGTCTACAATGCATCTCCTCTTTAATCCTCTAACAACACCCCCACAGTCTCAAGCCCTGCATACCAAAGCTAACATCCTCACAGCTTCCTGTTATCTCCAAGGAAGCTCTGTCTTTGTTCTGATCTAAAATGTGAGGCCTTACATAAGTCACAAAGTAGGTCACATATGTGTGGCCACACCACCACCACCCCAAACATTTTAGAACAAACAAGAGAATAACAGTATGCATGCCGTGATAGAATCAATGCACATCAGTCCGCATGCTGTCTAGGCTTCAGTCTCCTGCCGTATCTGCTGTAGCCGGGATTCAACGTCTCCGCGACGCTGTCACGCTGGGGGTTTGCCGTCTGGGGGTGGAAACCTTTTGTCAGTCCCTGCGGGTGTTCTGGGGAAACATTACTCTGTGAAGCCCCCCGTGGGGGTCTACCTCGCCACGGGGCCCTTGCCAACAGCACTTGCTCATCCGCCACCACAAAAGCGGGTTTGAGTCTGTTTATGCCAACTTTTTCTTTCCTACCCCCCAAATCTAGCAAAAACTGCTTGTCCCCTGTTTCCAGCACTCTGAACGGTCCGTCATAAGGTGGTCGCAGCGGGGGTCGATGCGCATCGTGTCTGACAAAAACAAACTCTGCGTTCTTCAAAGCTTTAGGCACAAAAACGCGCGGAAAACTGTGGTGCACGGGGCCGGGCAGCGTGCTTGATTCTATGTTACTCCGCAACAGCTGAGACTGGGAGGTGTCTGGCGCCGGGTTATCTGGGAGAAACTCCCCAGGCAGCCGAAGTGGTTGCGCAAACACGAGCTCTGCTGGGGAGGCTTCTAAGTCCTCTTTAGGCGCAGAACGCAACTCCAATAAAATCCACGGTAACTTGTCTACCCAATTTGCATCCGTCAGTGACGCTCTGAGAGCCGCTTTCAATGACCTATGAAAACGTTTGCATAACCCGTTAGCCTGCGGATTGTACGCGGTTGTGCGGTGAATTGTGACACCCAGGCTGCGGGCCATTGTCAACCAAAGTTCGGACACAAATTGAGGGCCTCTGGCGGACGTAATGTCCGACGGAACTCCGAAACGCGCCACCCAAGCTGTTAAAAACGCGTGCGCTACCTCCTCGGCTGTGGTTGATGCCAGCGGAACCACTTCAGGCCAGCGCGTGGTGCGGTCCACCATTGTCAGAAGGTGTGTGCACCCCTGCGACGGCGGGAGGGGTCCAACGAGGTCCACATGAACGTGATCGAACCTCTTGGCCGGAATGTGAAATGGCTCCAAAGGGGCCCTCATATGCCTGTGTACTTTGGCTCGTTGACACACCGTGCAGGCTGCTGCCCACTCCTTAACTTGTTTGCGAAGACTCGGCCACACAAATTTCTCTCCTACCATTTTGACCGACGCGCGCACTCCCGGGTGCGCCAAAGAATGAATCGAGTCAAAAACGCGGCGGCGCCACGCGGCCGGTACTACTGGACGCGGCCGTCCAGTGGAGACATCGCAGATTAGGGGGGGCATACCGTCTTGCATCACCCTGTTCTCCAGCCTTAACCCTGTTGGTCCAGACTGGAGCGCGCGCACATCTGCGTCACTAACCTGCTCCGCGGCCATGGCTGCGTAATCTATTCCTACGCTGACTGGGGCCGCCACAGCACGCGAGAGGCAATCTGCCACTACATTCAGTTTGCCCGCCACATGCTGAATATCAGCGGTAAACTCTGAGATCGCGGCCAGCTGTCTCTGCTGCCGGCCTGACCACAGTTCGGAAACCTTGACCATCGCGAATGTTAGCGGCTTGTGGTCAACGAACGCAGTGAAACGGCGTCCTTCCAGCCAGAACTGAAAGTGGTGGATGGCCACATGGAGAGCCAGCAGCTCCCTGCCGAACGCGCTGTATTTACGTTCGCTATCGCGCAAGGTCCTGCTGAAAAAGGCGAGGGGCTGCCAAACCCCGGCTACATGCTGCTCCACGACCGCCCCTATGGCCACATCTGACGCGTCAGTAGTGAGCGCTATGCGGGCCGTTGGGTCTGGGTGTGCCAACAACGCAGCCTTTGCCAAGGCTGCTTTTACCTCCGAGAACGCTTGGTCCCGCTCCAGGGACCACTCGACTTTATCCGCGGGTTTCTGTTTTTTGAGCGCGGCATACAGCGGCTGCATGAGTTGCGCCGCACGGGGGAGAAAACGGTTATAAAAATTCACCATTCCCCAAAACTCCTGTAACGCCCTGACCGTCTGCGGCCGGGGAAAATCTGCCACCGCGCGCACTTTGTCAGGAAGTGGAACTACTCCTTCGGGGGAGACGCGGTGTCCTAAAAAATCGATCTGCGCCACCCTGAACTGACACTTCGCTGGGTTGATTATTAACCCGTGATCTCCCAACCTCTGGAAAACTGTGGCCAGGTGTTTTTCATGTTCATCTTCGGACGCGCTGGCTACCAAAATATCGTCCAAGTAGATAAACACGAAAGGGAGATCGCGAAGCACCGCGTCCATCATGCGTTGGAACGTCTGTGCAGCCCCTTTAAGCCCGAATGGCATGCGCAAAAACTCGAATAGGTCGAATGGAGTTATTACCGCTGTTTTGGGTATGTCCTCAGCGCGCACTGGGACTTGGTGGTAACCGCGGACCAAATCTATCTTAGAAAAAACACGAGCCCCTGCCAAATGAATGGAAAAATCTTGGATATGTGGGATTGGGTAGCGGTCATGCGCTGTAGCGTTGTTTAACCTGCGGAAATCTCCGCAAGGTCGCCATGATCCGTCAGCCTTCGGGACCATGTGTAGCGAGGAAGCCCACGGACTGTTTGAACGCCTGATAATGCCCAACCTCTCCAGGTTGGCGAACTCCTCGCGTGCTATGGCCAGTTTAGCTGCGTCCAAGCGCCGAGCTTTTGCAAAAACGGGCGGTCCGGTAGTGGTAATAAAATGTTCCACCCCGTGTTTAGCGACTGTTGCCGAAAATGTGGGAACCGTGAGTGCTGGGAACTGAGTGAGCAGTGTGTGGAACTTACCGCTTGCAGCTGTGACGTAGGCTTGTGCTGTTGGCGGGGCCACTCGCGCTGTACAGGGAATAGAATCAAAAGAAAGTGCATTAACCAGGCGCCTGTTAGCAAGATCAACCAACAAACCATGTGAGCACAAAAAATCAGCCCCCAACACATTGAAATTCACTGCTGCTATAACAAAAGTCCACTCAAATGTACGGCCGTGTAGAGACAGAAGCAGAGTCTTCTCACCAAAGGTCTTAATCTCCTAGCCGTTCACTGCTGCCACCCCGGGACCTCTGGAACCTGCCAGCCTGTCCGCGTAGGAAGGTGTGATGAAACTCAACTGGGAGCCTGTGTCCACGAGGAAATGCCTCCCTGAGCATGCGTCCAACAAGTAGAGCAGCTTGTTCTCCTCCCCGAGGGCTGCGGCTGCTACCGACCCCCGGTCTTGGTGTTTCCCGAACGCTTGAACTGGCACGGTGGTACACATTTGTGTGCCCTCTCTGCGAAGCGGCGATGGTAGAAACAAAGGACGTCTCCTCCGCGTTCCCTGGCTCCCGCCGCCGCCGTCGTCGGTGGGTCTGCTACTGCTGCCCCTGGCCCCCTGCCATCTGCGATCGTCGCACCGAGTTCCGCTGCTGCGGCCATGGCCACGCGCTGTCTGCTGGCGTTGACAATTCACTGTGCCTCCCGGGCCAGCGCGCGGTAGTCCCGCTGGGCCAACAACGGCGAACTGGGCAGGGTCGCTCTCGTCGCTGACGGTAGGGTCCTGAGGAAGAGGTGGGTGAAGATGAAGTGGTCGTCATCTGAGCCTTTCAACCTCAACATCTTCTCCATCAGATTAACGGGCGTGTCATCTCCCAACTCAGTCAGCGCCAGGAGTCTCTCTGCTCGCTCCTCGACGGAGGGGGTGAAGTGCTGGATGAGTGCAGCCTTCAACGCGCCATATTTGTCGCTGTCTAGCAGCTGATCGATAAGGCTCTCCACATGCTGAGCCGTGTGGTTGTCCAGTCTTGCGACCACATGGTAGAATTTTGTGTCGTCTACCGATATTCCCCGGAGGTTGAATTGTGCCTCAACCGCGTGGAACCAGGAGCGCGGATTGTTCTGCCAAAAGTCTGGTAGCTGGACCGTAGCGGCATTCGCTTGGCTGGGGGCTCCTGACGAGGCTGGCCCCGGGGAATTCTCCTGTTGCTGCATGCTACGTCTTGGGTCACCAGTGTGGGAATGTGAAAATGATGAAACAGATTTCTCACAAAGCAGCTTTATTCTCATTCACCAACATCTCAACGAAGAAAGATGACATTACAGGGAACTCTCGTCCTTAAATACCCGGACTCTCACAGTTCACAAGTCACATGCATCACAGGTCACATTGCATTATAATCGCCAGTAACAGTGCATCTCAGTTTTTTTTTTTTTTTTTTTTTTTTGAATGCAAAAGATGCAATAGACTTACACAATGGTCCTCTCCGGCATACAACTAGGAACATACCGGTCGCTATGGAGGGTGAGAATATGTATGGGCACATAATCATACCATGTAGGATAACTAAATAGACGGTTATGCTGTTTCATCCCACCTAGCAACAATGCTCTGCACTGTGTGTGTTTATATATTTACATATTTATTCCATCTAGCTACAATGCTCTGCACTGGGTGTGTTTATATTTATATATCTATATATTTATTCCATCTAGCTACAATGCTCCGCACTGTGTTTTTATATATCTACATATTATTCCATCTAGCTACATTGCTCCGCACTGTGTGTGTTTATATACTTGCATATTTATTCCATCTAGCTACAATGCTCTGCACTGTGTGTTCATATATTCATATATTTATTCCATCCAGCTACAATGCTCTGCACTGTGTGTCTGTGTGTGTGTGTGTGTGTATATATATATTTTATAGTAATATGTACATATGTATATTAGCTGCTCTTGCTTGCTTGTTTTTTCTTGCCTTCTGATTGTTGCTCTGAGTGTTGCTATCCCTGTGCTGTTGCAATCCTGGAATTTCCCCGTTGTGGGACTAATAAAGGCTTATCTTATCTTATCTTATCTTATCTCCTCTCTCTGATATCACCCCCACAGTCTACAATGCATCTCCTCTTTAATCCTCTAATAACACCCCCACAGTCTCAAGCCCTGCATACCAAAGCTAACATCCTCGCAGCTTCCTGTTATCTCCAAGGAAGCTCTGTCTTTGTTCTGATCTAAAATGTGAGGCCTTACATCAGTCACAAAGTAGGTCACATATGTGTGGCCACAAGAAAATGGATCTCTCTGCTGCTGAAAAGAGTCAAATAGTGCAATGCCTTGGACAAGATATGAAAACATTAGATATTTTCTGAAAGCTTAAGCATGAACATCGTACTGTGAAAAAATTTGTGGCTGATTCAGAGCACAGACGAGTTTGTGCAGATAAAGGCATAATGAGGTTTCTTTCTTTCAAAGGTCTTTTTATTATTATTAATTGAGGTATCAATACAATACAAAGTATTAGAAATTTTCATTTTTGTTTCAACCAAACAGTAAAAAACTAGAACTTAAAGCCAACAAATGTAAATGCTTCAAAGCACAAAAACCTTTAAATAAACAATAATTAAAAAAAAAAAATACAAAGAAAAATTGTGAGTGTGAAGTGGGGGTGGGGTAAAGGGGATATGAGCTACTCAGAAACTATAATCGTGGGTCTTTCAAAGAAATCAAGAAACGGGCGCCATAATTTATAGAATTTGTTTTCAGAGCCACAGACTGTATATCTGATTTTTTCTAAATCCAAACAGGACATTATATCTTTTATCCACTGTAAATGTGAAGGGGGCGAAGAGTCTTTCCACTTCAGTAATACAGCACGTCTGGCCAATAATAATGAAAATTTGAATACTTTTAATTTGGAACTTGGCAAGACAAGTTCTGGAGCCACACCAAAAATGGCGCATAATGGATCAGGTTTAATTTGATATTGCAGGACTTCAGACATAGTGATAAAAACCGAATGCCAAAAATTCATCAATGCAGGGCAGGACCAATACATGTGAAGCAAAGTGCCAGGAGCGCTACCACACTTTTCACAAGTTGGGTCTATATCCGAGTAAATACGTGCTAACTTAACCTTGGACAGGTGCATCCGGTGTACAATCTTAAATTGAATAAGAGCGTGACGAGCACACATTGATACAGTGTGAACCTGGCCAAGAATAGAGTCCCACAGTTCATCAGTAAAAGTAAAATTAAGATCTTGTTCCCAGTTCAATTTGATAGCGGCCAGAGAAGAAGATTGTAAATTTGAAATTAAATTATATAAAACTGACATTACCCCCTTAGAAGTTGGTTTAACTAATAAAAAATCATCTAGAGGATTATCAGAAGGTTTTTGAGGGAATTGTTTTGTCATGGTTTGCACATAATGTCTGACCTGGAGGAAGCGGAAAAAATGTGTAGAAGTGATGTCGAATTTGGTGGAAAGTTGAGAAAAACTTGCAAATTGACCATCAAAATATAAATCCGCAAAAGATTTTAAACCTTTTCTGTACCATATATGAAATGCACTATCAATAGTTGATGGGGTAAATAAATGATTTGCGGCAATTGGACTTCTAATGGAAAAAAACTGAAGACCGAAATTTTTCCTGAATTGAGACCAAATTCTAAGAGACTGACGAACTACTTTATTATTACCCAGTGTAGACAAAGCAAGGGGAAGTGGTGAACCTAAAATTGCCGGTAGGGAGGTTTGATTGTCCACATGTGACTCCATAAGGATCCAAATAGGTGATTTGGGTTCCAGATAAAAATGGTTCCAATATAACATGCACCTGATATTTGCTGCCCAGTAGTAATATTGAAAGTTAGGCAGAGCCATGCCACCTACTGATTTGGGTCTTTGAAGAAAAACTTTCCTCAATCTCGGATGTTTACCATTCCAAATAAATGAGGTAATCAGAGAGTCCAAAGACTTAAAAAAGGATTTAGGAATAAAAATGGGGAGACATTGAAACAAATATAAAAACTTTGGAAGTAACATCATTTTTACAGAATTGATTCTGCCAATTAAAGACAAGGATAATGGGGACCATTTGGAAAGTATTAGCTTGCTCTGGTCAAGTAAGGGGAGAAAATTATTTTTAAACAAGTAATTAAATTGTTTAGTGACACATATCCCAAGATAATTAAAATGATCAATAACAACCTTGAAAGGAAAATTTTCAAAATCCTGAACTTGAATCTTTTCATTAATCAGAAACAGTTCACTCTTATTAAGATTAATTTTATAACCAGAAAACCTACTAAAACTATCCAAAATATTGAGTATAGCGGGTAATGAAGTAAGTGGGTTGGAGAGAAATAATAAAAGATCGTCAGCATAGAGTGAAACCCTATGCTCAATGCCACCCCTACGAATGCCTAGAAAGTCCCGGCTCCCACGGATTGCAATAGCTAATGGCTCAACTGCCAAGGCAAAGAGCAACGGGCTCAAAGGACAGTCTTGCCTCGTACCACGGTAAAGTCTAAAATAGTCAGAATAGCGACAATTAGTTAACACTGAAGCTAAAGGACTAGCATAGAGAAGTTTAATCCAGGAACAGAAGGAAGGACCAAAACCGAACCTCTCCAAAGTAAAAAACAAATACTCCCACTCAACCCTATCGAATGCCTTTTCAGCGTCCAAACTAATAAGACATTCAGGTATGTTGTGGTGAGGAGTATAAATAATATTAAACAACCGCCGCAAGTTAAAAAAAGAATGGCGATTTTTAATGAAACCGGTTTGGTCCTGTGAAATTATAAAAGGAAGAGTCTTTTCCAACCTTGAAGCTAACAACTTTGACAAAATTTTAACATCGGTATTTAACAAGGAAATAGGCCTGTAAGAAGCACAATCAACAGGATCCTTATCCTTTTTAAGCAACACAGTGATACAGGCCTGATAGCATGAAGGAGGAAGTGTACCAGAGTCAAGCGACTCTGTAAAAACTTGACAAAGGAAAGGAGCGAGGTCGTCAGAGAATTTTTTGAAAAAATCAGCGGAAAACCCATCAGGTCCTGGAGATTTTCCTGATTGCATGGATGATATTGCCAGCTGAATTTCTTCTTTTGTGATGGGAGCTTCTAAAATTTGCCGAGATTCTGAAGAAATCGAAGGAATATCAATAGAATCAAAAAAAAATTCCAAATCCTTTAAGTTTGTTGTATATTCTGAGGTATATAATTTGGAATAAAATGACCTGAAAATATCATTAATCACTTGTTGGTCAGATGTCACCTCTCCTTTATCTGTCCTAACTCCAGTAATAATTTGCTTAGCTCTAATACCACGTAGTTGATTAGCTAGAAGTTTACTGTTTTTTTCGTCATGTTCATAAAATTCACTCTTGTTCCTTATTAAACAACCTTCAATTTGTCGAGTAGAAAGTAAATTAAGTTTAGTTTGTAATGTCATACGTTCCTTGTACAGAGCGGGTGATGGAGATTGAGCATATTGTCTGTCAATGTCCAGGATTTGATCTAAAATAGCCTTCTGTTCCTGTATTAAGGATCGTCTTTTAAATGCTGCCAATGAAATAAATTCCCCCCTAAGAAATGCCTTCATGGCCTCCCATATCGTTTTATTTGACATACCAGGAGTTTTATTTTCTTTTAAAAAAAAATTAATTTTAGAAGAAATATTCGCAACCAATTTTTCATCTGTAAGTAATAATGGATCCAATCTCCAATGCTTTCTCATGGAGTCACATCCATGGAGGATCATTTTAAGTACAAGAGGGGCATGATCAGAAACCGAGATGCTATCATAACTGCAAGAGCAAAGGTTATTAATTAATAAATTGTCAACAAAAAAATAATCTATTCTGGTATAAGTATGGTGTACGTGAGAGAAAAAAGAATAGTCCCTGCCGTTAGGATGTAAAAAACGCCAAGGATCTGTAAGGCTATATTCCTCAAGAAAAGACTTAACATAAGTTGCAGATTTATTAAGACTAGCAGGTTTTGAAGATGAGCGATCTAAGATCGGATCCATATACAAATTAAAGTCACCCCCAAGAATTAGAGAATGAGTATTTAAATCTAGAAGTTGCGAAAAAAGGTTGCGAAAAAAGTGCACATCATCAAAATTCGGTGCATACAGATTAGCCAAAGTGACATGTTTATTGCCAAGTTTACCTGATACTATTACAAATTGTCCATTTTTATCTGATACAACATTAGAGGGAATAAATGGGATATTTCGATCAATAAGAATAGCAGTGCCCCTGGCCTTAGCTTTAAAATTTGAATGAAAAAATTGTCCTGACCAACATTTTGACAAACGCAAGTGGTCGGAATCCTGCAAATGGGTTTCCTGCAAAAACAATACCCCAGGCTTAAACTGCTTTAGACGTGACATGACTCTCTTTCGTTTAATTGGATGGTTCAACCCCTTCACATTCCAGCTTACCAAAGTAAGATTACTATTCATTCAGAGAGTAAAATTTATATATTATGTTGTGTAGCCCAAAGAAGAGTAAAGTGAGGTACGGGTAAAAAAAAAAAAAAAAAAAGGAGGGGGTAAGGGGGGGGTGTAAATAAAACCATAACAAAAAACAAAACAAAACAACAAAAAATAAATAAATAAAAAAATAAAAATAAAAAAAAAAATAAAAAAATCCAACAACCAAACCTATAACCACATTCCAGCCGGTTGCAAAAAAACAGCAACCGCTCCATCTCCAGCTCTATTTTCATCCTAACAGAATGCTCCCATACAACTGGCTTCAATCCTGCATAATATGAACGTTTTACCCTACTCCATTGCCAGCACACCTGAAGCCAATCCATAATGAGGTTTCTGGCAGACAAATTAATCGGATTGAGTGCAGCTGCTAAAATGCCATCACAAAGCAGCAAACAGGTATTTAAAGCTGCTGATGCCTCTGGAGTCCCACGAATCTCAAGGTGTAGGATCCTCCTGAGGCTTACAGTTATGCATAAGCTTACTATTCAGCCACCTCTAACCAATGCTCACAAGCAGAAATGATTGCAGTGGGTCCAGAAATATGTGAAGATTAATTTTCAAACAGTCTTGTTTACTGATGAGTGCCGTGCAACCCTGGATGGTCCAGATAAATGGAGTAGTGGATGGTTGGTGGATCCACCATGTCCCAACAAGGCTGTGATATCAGCAAAGAGGTGGCGGAGTCATGTTTTGGGCCAGAATCATGGAGATCGAGCTGGTAGGCCCCTTTAGGACCCCTGAGGGTTCGAAAATGACCTCGGCAAAGTATATAGAGTTTCTGACTGAACACTTTCTTCCATGGTACAAAAAGAAGAACCATGTCTTCCGTAGCAAAATTATCTTCATGAATGACAATGCACCATCTCATGCTGCAAAGAATGCCTCTGTGTCATTGGCTGCTATAGCCATAAAAGGAGCGAAACTCATGGCGTGGCCCCCATCCTCCCCTGACCTCAACCCTACTGAGAACCTCTGGAGCATCCTCTGTCATGGCTGGTGGTGAACTGGACCCAAACACAGTATTTAAAGTTCGGTATTGATTTATTAACAAGGTGGTCAGAAGGGCACAGCTCAAAAAAACCACAAAAACTGACAGTGATGGCACGGCAGGCTCCAGAGCTTCGAGGATGCTCTGAGCTCATCCAGGAAATATTTGGCAAAGCATGTTTCGAGGCATGTATTGCTGACATATGTGTTGATGTCGTACCACTTGACAAGGTCAGGAAGCCATTCATGATTTTGCACGCAACATGAAATAAAGTGAGCAGTGATACACAATGGAAATCCCCATCCCTCACGTTTTGTGTTGCCAATGTTTGACTGTGTAAGGGATTTGTCACAGCCAATTTTCAGATGGAGGCAGCACCAAAAACATGGACCTCTCCCACTTGGGAACATTTTGAGCGCACATCTCCCATTGATGTATTTTTCACAAATAGTGGATATTTATTGTAACTGTCTGAAGTGATGGCTTAGCAGTAAAGTATCTGTTCTATAAGTGGGAGGCCTGGGTTTGAATCCCAGCCATGTCATTTTTGTAATTTTATTTGTATATGCAAGGTGAAGTGTCTGTTGTGTTTCAGAGAGCTTGCATCATTATTACACATCATTATGCTGAGGCACTATTGCTATTGTGGCCTGCATGAGAATAAGGCCAGAGTTGAATATACTGGGAAAGACAGTATAACGCTGTTGAAAATTTATTATTTCTTAATAAAAATGGATAAATAGTACAAACACACTAAGTATCGTCACTTCCTGATCGTCACTTCCTTGTGGTAACGTATCGTCACTTCCTGTTTTGCTGTTTGTGTGGTTTGCTCTCCTCACTCTTCTGAGCTTTTGGGTTAGCCACTAGCGATGGCTACTAGCTCTCCTTTCTCTCCTCCTCTGGTGTGCTCTCTCTGTCAGATGTTTAGCTACACCTCTGCTTCTTTTAGTGATAATGGTAAATGTAATAAATGTTGTCTTTTTGAGGCGCTCGAGGCGAGGTTGTCTGATTTGGAATCCCGGCTCCGCTGCATTGAAACACCGTCTGCGCCAGTTACTCTTGATGGACGCCCCTTAGCCGCAGTGGAGCTAGCTAGCATAGCTAACCCCGTTAGCGGTCCTCCGGCTCTCCTCAACAGCGAAGAGACTGGGTGGGTGACGGTGAGAAGGAAGCCTAGTCGCAAAGCCCCGGTACACCTCCAACCTGTTCACGTTTCTAATCGTTTTTCCCCGCTCAGCGACACACCCGCTGAGGAAAAAACTCTGATCATTGGCGACTCTGTAGTAAGAAACGTGAACCTAGAGACTCCAGTGGCCATAACCAAATGCATTCCTGGGGCCAGAGCAGGCGACATCAAGTCAAATTTGAAAATATTGGCTAAAAGTAACTGTAAATACTCCACAATTGTTATTCACGCTGGCATTAATGATATCCGTCTCCAGCAGTCGGAAGTCACGAAACTTAATGTAGAATCGATGTGTGACTTTGCAAAAACGATGTCTGCCACTGTAGTATTCTCTGGGCCCCTCCCCAACCTGACCAGTGATGACATGTTTAGCCGCTTGTCATCCTTGAACCGCTGGCTGTCTGTGTGGTGTCCTGCAAATGACGTGGGCTACATTGACAATTGGAGCTCATTTTGGGGAAAACCTGGTCTTATGAGACGAGACAGCATTCATCCCACTTTGGATGGTGCTTCTCATTTATCTAACAATCTGGCATCTTTTTTATCCAAATTTCCAAAACCTTGACTACTCAGAGTTGGGACCAGGAAGCAGAGTCGCAGTCTTACACGCCTCTCCGCAGCTCCTCTTCATCTGCCACCCCTCAACTTAGCCCCTGTCTTCACCATCAGAGAATCATTGTCTGCTCCCTCCAAAGTAAATAAAAATATAATATATAAGCATCCCAAAGTGATTAAGCAAAATATTGGTAAAACTCAAATTAAACATAAAAGCCTCTAAATTGAATGATTTGGCCTCTGTTCCTCCTCATAATTTAAAAATTAAATGTGGTTTATTAAATATTAGGTCTCGAACTCCCAAGTCTCTGCTAGTCCATGATCTGTTAATTGATCATCAGATTGATTTAATATCCCTTACAGAGACTTGGTTAGGGCAAGAGGATTATGTTGGTTTAAATGAATCAACTCTCTCTGGTTATTTAAACTGTCAAAATCCCAGAAGTTCTGGTCGTGGAGGAGGAGTAGCAACAATTTACCATTCCAAATTACTAGTTAATGTAAAGCAAAAAACATGTTATAATTCCTTTGAGGGCCTGGTCCTCAGTATTGGGCACTTTAGCAATTTTAGGTTAAACCCAATTTTATTTGCCATAGTTTATCGTCCCCCATCAACCTACTCAGAATTTTTATCTGAATTTGCTGATTTCTTAGCTGATTTAAGATAAGATAAGATAAGATAAGCCTTTATTAGTCCCACAATGGGGAAATTCCAGGATTGCAACAACACAGGGATAGCAACACTCAGAGCAACAATCAGAAGGCAAGAAAAAAACAAGAACAGCTAGTATACATATGTACATACTACTATAAATATATATATATATATATATATATATATATATATATATATATATATATATATATATATACACACAGTGCGGAGCATTGTGGTTGGTGAATGTGCAGCAGAAAGTCTAAGCTCTCTCTCCCTCCGCGGGTGCAGCGGGCCAGCTGGATGTCTTTGGGCATGATGGTGGTGACCCTCTTGGCGTGGATGGCGCACAGGTTGGTGTCCATGAAGAGACCCACCAGGTAGGCCTCGCTGGCCTCCTGCAGAGCCATGACGGCGGAGCTCTGGAAGCACAGGTCGGTCTTGAAGTCCTGAGCGATCTCCCTCACCAGGCGCTGGAAGGGCAGCCTACGGATGAGCAGCTCCGTGAATTTCTGGTAGCGACGGCTCTCTCTCAGAGCCACGGTACCGGGCCTGTAACGGTGAGGCTTCTTCACTCCGCCGGTGGCCGGAGCGCTTTTTTCGAGCAGCCTTGGTGGCTAGCTGCTTCCTGGGGGGCTTTTTCCTCCAGTAGATTTACGGGCGGTCTGCTTGGTTCTTGCCATCGCTCTTTATTATTCTGTCTTATATTTCTTGCACGTCGCCTAAACTCCAGCCCAGCACCCGCGTCATTTTCGCCACAGTTCCTCAGCATGTCGAGCTTCTCCATTAGCACCGGGTGGCGGTTGGAGCTAGCTAGCCAACTAGCTAGCTCTTCCCTGCTGTATCGTCCCCCACTGCAAACAGTGGCTCCGTCCGCCGACTCGGGAGACCCTTGGGGCGATCTGTGTGTCCGTGATATATATATATAGAGTGAAAGGTGTAGAAAGAAGAAGGAAGATAAGAAAAAGGCAGTTGCAAAAGGCAGCCAACTCGTGTGGCGCCGCCGGTCCGGCGGAACCGGAACCAGAAAAAAAAAAAATTAAAATTAAAATTTAGTGCTGAAATCTGATAGAATAATTATAATAGGGGACTTTAATATACATGTGGATGTAGATAGTGACTGCCTTAATGTGGCATTTAATTCAATATTAGACTCAATTGGGTTTTCTCAGAAAGTAGGAAATTCTACTCATTACCTCCACCATACATTGGACCTTGTTCTGAGAGAAGGACGGTGGCTAAACTGTCATCTCTGCTGGAGTCCGAGTTCCACCCTATGCAGGACATACTGGATGCACTGAGGAGCTCATTTAGCAGCAGACTACATCATCCCAGGTGCACAACCGAGAGGTTTCGTAGGTCCTTCCTACCAACGGCTGTCAGACTGTACAACCTAAGCAGGGCTGCTCGCAGAGATAGCAAAAAGACGTAACAAACTAATAGTTTTTTGAATGCAAAAGATGCAATAGACTTACACAATGGTCCTCTCCGGCATACAACTAGGAACATACCGGTCGCTATGGAGGGTGAGAATATGTATGGGCACATAATCATACCATGTAGGATAACTAAATAGACGGTTATGCTGTTTCATCCCACCTAGCAACAATGCTCTGCACTGTGTGTGTTTATACTGTATATTTACATATTTATTCCATCTAGCTACAATGCTCTGCACTGGGTGTGTTTATATTTATATATCTATATATTTATTCCATCTAGCTACAATGCTCAGCACTGGGTGTGTTTATATTTATATATCTATATATTTATTCCATCTAGCTACAATGCTCCGCACTGTGTTTTTATATATCTACATATTATTCCATCTAGCTACATTGCTCCGCATTGTGTGTGTTTATACTTGCATATTTATTCCACCTAGCTGCAATGCTCCGTACTGTGGGTGTTTATATATTTACATATTTATTCCATCTAGCTACAATGCTCTGCACTGTGTGTTCATATATTCATATATTTATTCCATCCAGCTACAATGCTCTGCACTGTGTGTCTGTGTGTGTGTGTGTGTGTGTATATATATATATTTTATAGTAATATGTACATATGTATATTAGCTGCTCTTGCTTGCTTGTTTTTTTTCTTGCCTTCTGATTGTTGCTCTGAGTGTTGCTATCCCTGTGCTGTTGCAATCCTGGAATTTCCCCGTTGTGGGACTAATAAAGGCTTATCTTATCTTATCTTATATGGCATAGAAATAGAAAATCTGGTAGTGTCTCCTCATAACCCTGTACTGTCAGACCATTGTCTGTTAACATTTGATTTTACTATTTCTGACTATTTGGCTCCTAAAGAAAAATATTATTACAGTAGATGCCTCTCAGATGATGCTGTTACCAAATTTATGCAGATTGTTTCCTCTATGCCATGTGTCAACACAACGGAAATAAGCTATAGACAGCTTGCTCCTTCTGTAATTGATAACATGGTGGATAGTGTTTGTCATGACTCGCCGCTCATCAGCGGCGCCAGCTGCGCGCACACCTGCTCCTCGTCAGCGGCGAGGTACTCAATCCACTCTGCCCTGGGCTTCGGCCTGAAGCCGTCTCTCTACTTCGGCATTGCTTGCTACAACGGTACTCAACCTTCAAGCAAGATTATCTGGGTAAGCTCCCCTTACCTCTTTTCCTCCAGCCCTCTTCCCTGTGCACAGGTGGACTTCCCCGGCGGCGGACTTCCTCATCTCGCTGCTGTCTCTACGCTGCTGCTACAGGCACTCCAGGTCGCTGTCTCCCGGGCTCCGCCCTTGTCAACGCCAGCCACCTGTCTTAACCAGGTAAGCCAGCAAGACTATTATTATCCTCTGTGTTGGTGTGGTGCCCGTTACCCTTCTCCCTCTGCTTCCTCCCATAGGGTTATCCGGCTGAACGGCCTCCTGCCCCCGTGCCTGACGCAGACACCACCACCAACACATTCTTATTCCACAGACACGCAGCCACACATCCCTGTTGTCAATAAAGCTGTTAAAGCTACCCTGAGCCTGCGTGTGTGTCTCCTGAGCCGTGCATTATGTCAGTACAGCTTCAGCAGAGCGGCTCGGCAGACAGCGTGCTCGCACGCCATCTTTCCACCCTCGAGGCTCGGGTGGATTTAATAGCCCACCAACAACAGGTGATATTAAACCAATTGACAGTTATCACTAACCGATTAGACTGCTTGGACCCCCAGCAGCCGTTCCCCTCGGTTTGTCTGGGTGGCGCAGCTCCCGCTGCTCCGGCGGCTGTCCAGCTTGCTCCGGGTGCGCCGGCACGGCTCACACCAATCCTCACTCCTGCTCGCTTTAGCAGCAAGCTTGGTGGAGCTCGGGGTTTTATCATGCAGTGTGAGTCCGTGTTCCTTCGCGTTCCCGGAGACTTCCCCTCAGACCACAGCAGGATTGGCTATATTGGTAATCTCCTGGAGGGTCGTGCGCTTACCTGGGCTTACACCATCATGGCGAAGCCCAGCTATGCCACCCTCACCTATGGCCAGTTCGTGCGACAATTTCTGGAAGTGTTCGACCATTCGCGTTTGGACAGTGTCCAGGTCGACTGCCTTCTCGGCCTCCAACAGGGGAGCCGATCGGCGGCCGAATACGCGATCGACTTCCGGGTTACCGCGGAGGAAGTTGGCTGGGAAGAGCGTGCGCTCTGCGGCATCTTCCTCCGCAGTCTTAACTCTGGTCTGAGAGATGAGCTGGCCGGCCGGGATATCCCAGAGACTCTAGCGGAGCTGATCTCCCTTGCCATCAGCTTGGATAACAGGCTGCGTGAGCACGCCTCAGAGCGGAAGCACTCTTCTCGCTCGCGGGGCGCCTCTGCGCGCTTGCCCCAAGCCCGCCACCTGGCGTTGCCGCCCCCGGAGGTCTCCGAGGAGTTTGAGCCGATGGTGACGGGCCGGACAAAGCTCCCCCTGGCAGAGAAACAACGCCGCCGTGATCTGGGCCTTTGCATGTATTGCGGGGGCAGCCAGCACACGGTGGAGCATTGTCCAGAGAAGCCAAACGAGGAGGTCCGCGAGTCACTGTAGGGGGCCTCGCGGACGCTAATCGGTTAAATACCTTCACACATTTGACGCTGCCCATCCGCTTCTGTCACAACCTCACAGGGCACCTCACACATGCACTGGTGGATTCAGGCGCGGAGGGTAGCTTTATTTCACAAAGCCTGGCAACCCAATTGGGCATCCGTTGTCACCCCCTCGACCCTCCTCTCGCCCTGGTAAATCTCTCCCATGTCTCAGTGGGAAAGGTGACCCACCGGACATCTCCTATTCCGGTGATCATCTCAGGAAACCACCGGGAGGATATCTCCTTCTACGTCCTGCCCACCTCGGTCACTCCTGTCATTCTCGGATACCCTTGGCTCCACCTCCACAACCCCGTCTTGGACTGGAAGACCGGAAAAGTGTCAGCTTGGAGCACCTTCTGTATGGGCACCTGTCTCCAATCCGCTGCCTGCGCCCCGTCCTCGCCTCCCACAGCCAAGGACACCGCGCCCCCGGATCTCACCTTTGTGCCCTCAGAGTTCCACGACCTGGGTGCAGTCTTCAGCAAGTCCAAGGCGATGTCTCTTCCTCCTCACCGGCCCTACGACTGTGCCATCAACATCCGCCAGGGGGCACCCCTACCCTCAGGACGCCTCTACAGCCTGTCAGCGCCAGACAAGGAGGCCATGAACACCTACTTGAAGGAGTCGCTCGGCGCTGGGATTATCCGACCATCTTCCTCACCAGTAGGCGCAGGGTTCTTCTTCGTGGGAAAGAAGGACGGCTCCCTTCAGCCTTGCATAGATTACCGAGCTCTCAATGACATCACGGAGAAGGACCGGTACACCCTGCCCCTCATGGACACCGCCTTCCAATCCCTCCAGGGGGCGACCTGGTTTACCAAGCTGGATCTCCGCAGCGCTTACCACCTCGTCCGGATCCGGGAGGGAGATGAGTGGAAGACAGCCTTCCGCACCCCTAACGGTCATTTTGAATATCTAGTGATGCCGTTTGGGTTGACCAACGCTCCAGCCATCTTCCAGCGCCTCATTAATGACGTCCTCCGGGATTTCATCGGCCTGTTCGTGTTCGTCTACCTGGACGATATCCTCATCTTCTCCAGGTCCAGGGATGACCACTGGGTCCACATGAGGCGTGTCCTGCAGAGGCTGTTGGAGAATCGTCTATATGTCAAGGCGGAGAAGTGTGAGTTCTACGCCAAGACAACTTCCTTCCTAGGGTTCGTCATCTCCCATGACCAGGTGCTCCCGGACCCAGCGAAGATTAAAGCGGTGGTGGATTGGCCCACACCTACCTCTAGGAAACAGGTTCAGCAGTTCGTCGGGTTTGCCAATTTCTACCACCGCTTTGTCCCAAACTTTGGAGCCATCGTCAGGCCTCTGACCCGCCTCACCTCCCCTAAGACCCCGTTCCGGTGAACTGAAGAGGCCGCAACAGCCTTCCAGGCGCTGAAGACGGAGTTTTCCTCCTCCCGGGTCCTCAGCCAGGTCGATCCCGCGCTGCAGTGCATAGTGGAGGTGGACGCTTCGGACACGGGGGTGGGGGCGGTGCTGTCCCAGCGGTCTCCAGCCAACGGAGTCAAGCGACCCTGCGCCTTCTTCTCTCGGCGCCTGTCCCCGGCGGAGCGTAATTATGACGTGGGGGACAGAGAGCTTCTGGCCATCAAGCTTGCGCTTCAGGAGTGGCGTCACTGGCTGGAGGGGGCCGCCTTGCCTTTCGTGGTCCTAACTGACCACAAGAACTTGGAGTACCTAAGATCTGCCAAGCGTCTGAACGCCCGCCAGGCGCGCTGGTCCCTGTTCTTTGCAAGGTTTAAATTTAACATCACCTACAGGCCTGGCTCCAAGAACGGCCTGCCTGACGCCCTCTCCAGGCAATTTGCCCCGGAGGCCACGGAAGATGCTGTTCACACCATTCTGCCCAGGTTGTGCGTCGTGGGGGCTGTTTCCTGGGACATAGAGGATAAGATCCGGAGGGCGCAGGAGTCGGAACCGGACCCTGGCGGCGGACCGGAGGGGAGGCTCTTCGTGCCATCTACCGTCCGGGGGGACGTTATTCACTGGCTCCACACCTCTAAGCTCACCTGCCATCCTGGAGCTTCTCGGATGATCGACCTCCTCCAGCGATCCTTTTGGTGGCCAGGTCTGCGGAAGGATGCCGCTCGCTACGCCCAGGCTTGCCCCGTCTGCGCCGCCAGTAAGTCGGGTAACGCTCCTCCTGCGGGTCTGCTCCAGCCCCTGCCCGTCCCTGGCAGGCCCTGGTCGCACATCGCTTTAGACTTTGTCACCGGCCTTCCTGTCTCCAACAACTTCGACACAGTTCTGACCATCGTTGACCATTTCTCCAAGGCCGCCCACTTTGTGCCTCTACGTGGACTCCCCTCAGCCTTGGAGACGGCGGACCTCCTTATCCAGCATGTGGTCAGACTGCACGGAATACCGGTCGACGTGGTGTCCGATCGTGGCCCCCAGTTCTCTTTGGACGTCTGGAGGTCTTTTTGCAACGCCCTGGGAGCTAAAGTAAGCCTCACCTCCGGCCATCACCCCCAGTCCAACGGGCAGTGTGAACGGACCAATCAGGAGCTGGAGGCTGCGCTCCACTGCATTACCACATCCAAGCCCACGTCCTGGAGCTCTCACCTCGCCTGGGTGGAGTACGCCCACAACACCTCTCGTTCGTCTGCCATCAGGATGTCTCCCTTCAAGGCATCCCTGGGTTATGATCCACCTCTATTCCCCGTGCAGGAGGGCGAATTGGCTGTCCCCTCTGCCCAGGCGCACTTCAGGCAGTGCCGCTGTCTTTGGACTACGGCGCACAATGCGCTTTTATGCACGGCGGAGCGCAATAAATCCACGGCGGACCGGCACAGGAGACCTGCCCCTGCCTACCAGGTGGGACAACAAGTCTGGGTATCCACACAGGACGTCAACCTAAAGGGTGAGAGGAGGAAGCTGGCCCAACGATTCATCGGCCCATTTCCCATAACTAGGATTATCAACCCGGTGGCTGTGCGTGTGGCTATTCCTTCCTCCCTCCCCATCCATCCCACCTTCCACGTCTCCAAAGTCAAACCGGTGGTCTCTGACCCCCTCTGCCCTCCACCTGCAGCGCACCCCGCTCCCCGGATGATTGGTGGCCATCCGGCCTGGACTGTCTCTGACATCTTGGACGCCCGGCGCCGGGGTCGCGGGTTGCAGTATTTGGTGGACTGGGAGGGCTATGGACCTGAATGGAGACAATGGGTGCCTTCCTCACTGGTGTTGGACCGGTCCCTCATCACTGAGTTCCATCGAGCACACCCAGAGAAACCATCGCCAGGAGGCGCTGCTAGAGGGGGGAGTACTATCATGACTCGCCGCTCATCAGCGGCGCCAGCTGCGCGCACACCTGCTCCTCATCAGCGGCGAGGTACTTAATCCACTCTGCCCTGGGCTTCGGCCTGAAGCCGTCTCTCTACTTCGGCATCGCTTGCTACAACTGTACTCAACCTTCAAGCAAGATTATCTGGGTAAGCTCCCCTTACCTCTTTTCCTCCAGCCCTCTCCCCTGTGCACAGGTGGACTTCCCCGGCAGCGGACTTCCTCATCTCGCCGCTGTCTCTACGTTGCTGCTACAGGCACTCCAGGTCGCTGTCTCCCGGGCTCCGCCCTTGTCAACGCCAGCCACCTGTCTTAACCAAGTAAGCCAGCAAGACTATTATTATCCTCTGTGTTGGTGTGGTGCCCGTTACCCTTCTCCCTCTGCTTCCTCCCATAGGGTTGTCCGGCTGAACGGCCTCCTGCCCCCGTGCCTGACGCAGACGCCACCACCAACACATTCTTATTCCACAGACACGCAGCCACACATCCCTGTTGTCAATAAAGCTGTTAAATCTACCCTGAGCCTGCGTGTGTGTCTCCTGAGCCGTGCATTATGTCAGTGTTACAGCTTCTCTGCATCAGACTCTAGACTTGGTGGCCCCCTTAAAAAAGAAAAAAGTCTAATCAGAGATTTCTAACTCCTTGGTTCAACACAGAAACTCGTAGCTTAAAACAGAAGACTAGTCAATTAGAAAGAAAATGGCGCTCCACTAATTTAGATGAAATCTATTTAGCTTGGAGAAATCATCTTTTAATTTATAAAAAAATCTCTTAGAAAAGCTAGAATGAGTTATTATTCTGCATTAATAGAAGAGAACAAGAATAATCCCAGGTTTCTTTTCAGCACTGTAGCCAAGTTGACAAAGAGTCAGGACTCTGTCAATCCTAGCATTCCCTTAGAGCTTACTAGTCAGGACTTTATGAACTTTTTCAATAATAAAATTTCATCCATCAGAGATAAAATCAATCAGATTCTTCCCACAGTTAACTTAAATATTGTAACTACTACAACTCCTTCAATTGATGTCTGTCTTGATGAGTTTACTCCAATCGACCTTTGTGAGTTAGACAAAATAGTTTCCTCATCCAAACCTTCAACTTGTCTTTCAGACCCTATTCCTACCAGGTTATTTAAAGAAGTCTTCCCACTTACTGGTAGCTTTATTCTTCATATAATCAATTCTTCATTAACTTTAGGCCATGTACCACAGGCTTTTAAAACGGCTGTAATTAAACCCTTACTCAAAAAGCCAACGCTAGATCCAGGAGCTTTAGCTAACTATAGACCAATCTCTAATCTCCCTTTCATTTCAAAAATCTTAGAAAGAGTTGTCGCTACGCAATTATTTGACCACCTGCAGGGAAATGGTTTACTTGAAGAGTTTCAATCTGGGTTTAGAATCCATCATAGTACTGAAACAGCCTTAGCGAAGGTCACTAATGACCTCCTCATCGCATCTGATAATGGACTGGTTTCTGTACTTGTCCTTTTAGACCTTAGTGCAGCTTTTGATACTATTGATCATAATATTCTACTTGATAGACTAGAACACTATGTTGGACTTAATGGAACTTCGTTGCAGTGGTTTAGATCTTATTTATCTGATAGGTTCCAGTTTGTTCATGTAAATAATGAGTTTTCTTTCAACTCAAAGCTTAGTCATGGAGTTCCACAGGGATCTGTGCTAGGCCCTACTCTTTTTAGTTTATATATGCTTCCGTTAGGCAACATTATTAGAAAGCACTGTAAACATTTTCATTGTTATGCAGATGACACACAATTATACCTGTCAATGAAGTCAGATGATAGTAATCAATTAGCCAAGTTAGAAGCCTGTCTTACGGAAATCAAAGCATGGATGACTTGTAATTTTCTGCTATTAAATTCAGATAAGACTGAAGTCATTCTTGTTGGTCCAAAAAACCTTAGAAATACCTTTCCAAATCAAACTTTCAGTTTGGATGCGGTTACTCTTTCTCTTAATAGCTCTGTGAGGAACCTTGGAATTATTTTTGATCAGGATCTGTCCTTCAATTCACATATTAAATTTGTTTCTAAGACTGCCTTCTATCATTTGCGTAATATTGCCAAGATTAGGAGCATCTTGTCTCAGAGTGATGCTGAGAAACTAATCCACGCTTTTGTTAGCTCGAGATTAGATTATTGTAATTCTTTATTATCAGGCTGTCCTAAAACAACTTTAAAAAGTCTTCAGCTGATCCAAAATGCTGCAGCAAGAGTTTTAACAGGTACTAGAAAGAGAGATCATATCTCTCCGGTTCTGGCCTCCCTTCATTGGCTTCCCATAGAGCAGGGGTGTCCAACCATGTGCCATGGAGAGCCAAGACCCTGCAGGTTTTCTCTTCTACCCAGTCTCTTCAGCAGGTGTTTTCACTTATCAGCAATCAGTGGGAAGAAGTTCACAGAAATCTGCTGTTGAAGACACTGGTTGGAGGTAAAACCTGCAGGGTCTTGGCCCTCCATGGCACATGGTTGGACACCCCTGCCATAGAGTTTAGAATTAAGTTTAAAATCCTTCTTCTTACTTACAAAGCTCTAAACCACAGGTGTCAAACTCATTCCACGGAGGGCCAAGACCCTGCAGGTTTTACCTCCACCCAGTGTCTTCAACAGGTGATTTCATTGAATTTCTTCCCACTGATTGCTGATCAGTGAAAACACCTGCTGAAGACACTGGGTGGAAGTAAAACATGCAGGGTCTTGGCCCTCCATGGAATGAGTTTGACACCCCTGCTCTAAACAATCAGGCTCCTTTTTATTTAAAAGATCTGATATTACCGTATTATCCTAACAGAGCACTACGCTCCCAAAATGCAGGATTACTTGTAATACCTAGAATCTCCAAAAGTACAATGGGAGGCAGAGCCTTCAGTTATCAAGCTCCTCTCCTGTGGAACCAGCTGCCAATCTGGATTCAGGAGTCAGACTCGATCTCTGTTTTTAAGAATAGGGCTAAAACCTACCTTTTTGATATAGCCTACAATTAGGGAGGGATCATGTGTTTCTGAACCCTCCCTTAGTTATGCAGCTAATAGGTTTAGTCAGCCGGGGGACCTCCAGTAATGCACTGGGCCTCACTCCTTTATTCACTCTCAATGAAATATTTTTTTTTTGCTGGTCATTAACATCTGTTTGTTCTCTCCCACAGATTGAGTCCCCATCATGCTGTTTGCTCTCTACATGTCTGTTCTTTTCATCTTCTCTGTCCCCTCACCCCCCAGCCAGTCGCAGCAGATGACTGCCCCTCCCTGAGCCTGGTTCTGCTGGAGGTTTCTTCCTGTTAAAAGGGAGTTTTTCCTCTCCACCGTCGCTAAGTGCTTGCTCACAGGGGATCGCCTGATTGCTGGGGTCTTTCTGCAACTGTGGGGGTTCCCCCTACAGTTGATAGTGCTATGGAATGACTGTTGTTGTGAAATGGCACTATATAAATAAAGTTGAATTGAATTGAATTGAAGTAACACAGGCACATTCACTGTAGTCACCCCAGTTTTATTATTTCTTTTTTCCCTTATGATCATTGATATTTCTTAAAAGACAGCACATTTATAGAAATTGAAAAAATACACATTAAATCAATAATGCCCTTGTAAAAATCTGTATGCTGTATACTTTTTGTTGACTGCATGGCTTAGTAGAGCAAATAAAATTTCACATGAGGCTTTGGCGATATGAACCATTTCGATGGAAAGGCTCAAGTCTTCAAGAAAGCCTTATCTGGCTGTCACTAAGTGGTAGCCTAGAGGTAAAATATCTGTCTTCCCTCTGGAGAGCTGGGGTTCAAGTCCCAGTGGAGTTATTTTTATTTCCAAGGTGAAGCATCTGTTGTGTTTCAAAGAGCTTGGATACAACAATAACACATTATGCTGAGGCACTATTGTGCCCTGCATGACAATAAGGACAGAGATGAATGTACTGGGAAAGACAGAATAAGACTGGTGAAAAGTGATTATTTCTTAATAAAAATGGATAAGTAGCACAAGCACATTCATTGCAGTCGCCTTAGTTTTATTATTTTTTCCCTTATGAGCACTGATATTTCTTAAAAGACAGTGCATTTATTGAAATGAAAAAAATACACAAAGCAACAACACCCTTGTAAAAATCTGCATGTTGTATACATTTTGCCCACTAGATGACCTCGTAGAGAAAATGAAGTTTCACATGAGGCCTCGTCTATATGAGCCATTTTGATGAAAGGCCTCAAAGTCCTCCAGAAAGCCTCATCTGGCCATCACTACTGACAGATAGCTTGGAAGCTGTAACAAAAACTTACAAAACTAGGTAGGATCATGCAGGGTAAGCAGGCAGGACACAGAAGTGTGTTGATCACGCAGTCATGACTAATGACACACATGAGGAAACACAGATTGAGGCTTGACATAAATAGACACAGGAGTAATCAAACAGGCCACGGCCAAGATATATAGAGTGATGATATAGAGTGACGTACGTGGATAGGACGCACAAGCATAGGGTGATGATGCAGAGTGAAGTGGGTGGCGGTGGTGCACCTGTAAGCTGGTTGCCAACCGCCAATCAAATCTAAAAGAAGAAGAAGAAGACGAAGATATAGAGGACACACACACACAGATTTCTTGAATTATATATAGGGTGATAACACACCGATATAGAGTGATGATGAGGCAAGACAAAGGAGGTTGATAGAGAGTGATGTGCATAGAAGAAGAGTTGAGACAGGATACTGTATATAGAGTGATTCTTAACCAGATATAGAGTGGGTGGAGATGTAGAGTGTGTGCAAGAAGAGTGATGTCTGAAGATAGAATTGAGGTTCAACTGGACACAGCATTGATGATAGAAGGACTACAGCTCCTGACCAGATAGAGTGATGATATAATGTGAAGTATAAAGTATGAGGAGACAAAGAAGAGTGATGTCTGAAGATAGATTTGAGGTTCGACTGGACACAGCAATGATGATAGAAGGACTACAGCTCCTGACCAGATAGAGTGATGATATAGAAGAAGAAGAAGAGTGATGTCTGAAGAAGAAGAAGAAGAAGAAGAAGAAGAAGAAGAAGAAGAAGAAGAAGAAGAAGAAGAAGAAGAAGAAGAAGAGTGATATCTGATAGAGTTGAGGTAGAAAGACTACAGCTCCTGACCAGATAACATGATGATATAGAAGAAGAAGAGTGATGT
Source organism: Pholidichthys leucotaenia (assembly GCA_020510985.1). Taxonomy (NCBI): domain Eukaryota; kingdom Metazoa; phylum Chordata; class Actinopteri; order Cichliformes; family Pholidichthyidae; genus Pholidichthys; species Pholidichthys leucotaenia. Next base: position 104,513,286 of record CM035846.1, read on the forward strand.
CTGAAGATAGAGTTGAGGTTCGATTGGACACAGCAATGATGATAGAAGGACTACAGCTCCTGAGCAGATAGAGTGATGATATAGAGTGTAGTATGTGGCGGTAATGCACCTGTAAGCTGGTTGCCAACCGCCAATCAAATCTAAAAGAAGAAGAAGAAGTAATCAAACATAATACAGAACAGGTGAGCACAATCAGGAGCAAACAGAGATGGCAGGGATTCATCACAGACACAGGATGGGCAGGGCTACACAGATGATCAGACAGAGGATGCACAAAACTTGAACAGAGAATCCAGGAGAGACAAGAACAAGGCAATGATGATGAAAATAATAATTATAGTAATAATTGAGATCAAAAGCAAACCAACAGAGAAAAAATATACACCGTGTTCCAAATTATTATGCAAATAGGGTTTTAGTGTCATAAATATTCAGTGTTTTGTTTTTCAATTAAACTCATGGATGGTATTGTGTCTCAGGGCTCTTTGGATCACTGATATCAATCTCAGACACCTGTCATAATTAGTTTGCCATGTGAGCCCAATTAAAGGAAAACTACTTAAGAACAATGTTCCACATTATTAAGCATGCCACAGGTTTCAAGTAATATGGGAAAGAAAAAGGATCTGTCTGCTGCTGAAAAGCATCAAATAGTGCATTGCCTTGGACAAGGTATGAAAACAGATATAGGATTTCACGAAGACTTAAGCGTGATCATCGTACTATGAAGAAATTTGTGGCTCATTCAGAGCACATATGGGTTTGTGTAGATAAAGGCATAATGAGGAAGGTTTCTGCCAGGCAAATTCATTGGATTAAGAGAGCAGCTGTTAAAATGCCATTGCAAAGCAGCAAATATGTATTTGAAACTGCTGATGTCTCTGAAGTCCCACGAACCTGAAGGTGTAGGATTCAGAGGCTTATAGTTGTGCATAAACCCACTATTTGGCTACCCCTAACCAATGCTCACAAGCAGAAATGGTTGCAGTGGGCCCAGCAATACATGAAGACTAATTTTCAAACAGTCTTGTTTACTGATGAGTGCCGTGCAATCCTGGATGGTCCGGATGGATGGAGTAGTGGATGGTTGGTGGATGGCCACCACGTCCCAACAAGGCTGCAATGTCAGTAAGGAGGTGGCAGAGTCATGTTTTGGGCCAGAATCATGGAGAGAGAGCTGGTAGGCCCCTTTAGGGTCCCTGAGGGTGTGAAAATGACCTTAACAAAGTATTCAGAGTTTCTGACTGACCACTTTCTTCCATGGTACTAAAAGAAGAACTGTGTCTTCCGTAGCAAAATTATCTTCACTAGTGCATGCCCGTAGAAAGCAAGTATTCCTGTCTGAAACAGGTAGCCCAGTCAGGCTTTACAGGCCCAAATGTAGGCTGTGTTTGAAAGTGGAATACAAAAAGGTGTAGCCTATATGTAGGCAATCACACATGTTAGACTTTGACAAATACAGTATGAAAGGGACTGAACTGAGATTTATTTGATTGTATGACTATTAATTACAGAATAATTGAAAATGAATGGGACAACCAATATTAGGCACTGTTTAAGAACCACTTGTTTATTTTTGTGTCAGATCGCTTATTTGTGTGATCTTTTATGACATATTATTTATTTATTATCTTTTATAACTGTTGTATAAATAATATACAGTATCTCACAGAAGTGAGTACACTCCTCACATTTTTGTAAATATTTTATTATATCTTTTCATGGGACAACACTGAAGATATGACGCTTTGATACAATGTAAAGTAGTCAGTGTACAGCTTGTATAACAGTGTAAATTTGCTGTCCCCTCAAAATAACTCAACACACAGCCATTAATGTCTAAACTGCTGCCAACAAAAGTGAGTACACCCCTAGCGAAAATGTCCAAATTGTGCCCAATTAGCCATTTTCCCTCCCTGGTGTCATGTAACTCATGAGTGTTACAAGGTCTTAGCTGTGAATGGAGAGTAGATGTGTTAAATTTGGTGTTATCGCGCTCACACCCTCTCATGCTGTTCACTGGAAGTTCAACATGGCACGTCATGGCAAAGAACTCTCTGAGGATCTGAAAAAAAGAATTGTTGCTCTACATAAAGATGGCCTTGTGGAGGGCACAATTTAGGGGTTTCCTCACACACAGAAGGCAGGGGGAAGAGGAGAACAATGGACCGAATGAAGAGGTGTTACTGGGGGGTATCAAACGGGAATATGCGCCCCCCCGGGGAGAGTAAGATGACCAGAGCCACAGAAAGAAGAAAAGTGTGTAACAGCAGCACCAGCATAATGTTATGTTAATGTGCCAGCGCCCGCAAATATTATGTTAATGTTGCTGCATTTCTCTTTCTGTATGAGAGTCAGAAGCTCTGGGTCTCTACATATGGAAATAAAAGTATAAAAGAGGAATGTACAGAGACCCAGATAGCACAGTAGCTCAGCAGAGCTCAGAAGCGTGTTTGCTGTTATGTTGGAGAAATAATAAAGCTTTGTATCATCCAGCTCGTTGCCTTTGCCTATTCCTTTTTCCTCCACATTTGGTGACCTGACGTGCCATGGTGCGCTTATCCCTTCCTCGACACTGGTGAACTCGAAGTACGATGGAGACCACTCACCTATTCCTTTCTCCGCACTGGCAACCAGACGGGCCAGGGAGAGCGAGCCACACAGGGACCCAAGACACGCCATGGATAGCGGGCCGAGCCCACCCCGGAGACTCCTAGAGGGAGAACACCAATGCCGTACGCACTGTTTCAGTCAAGCTCCCAAACTTCTGACTGCAGTGGTCTTCACAGATGGAAGCCCAGCACACTCCTTGGGATAACTATGTATGACACAAAATGCTACAACGTGGTCGCTGCACCGGACACGCGTGCCACGCAACAAGGGACAAGCCTGCTCCAGGAACCCCGGCCCACCCGCATCCTCCCCAGCTTAGGGCTGCACTCTGCACCTAGGAGGATTTGGCCACCTTCCCAGCCGAACTCATTTTTTCTCAGCCACCGCTGATCCCTGGAGAGATCTACCGGGAAACCCCACACCGAGGCTGATCTGCCTGTGCAATTTTTACACAAATTGGGTCAACAGCCTGGTCAGAGTTCCTTTTAGGGCTAAGCTCAGCACCTAAGGAGGATCTGACGGCTGCCAACGGATCCACCATCAGGACATTTGTTGGGGGGGAATTGGGCCAACCGCCTTCCCTGGGTCCCTTTAGGGCTGCGCTCTGCACCTAAGGAAGATTTGACGGCCGCTAACGGATCCACCATCAGGACATTTCGTTCACGGACACAAACTGGGTCAACCGCCTGTCCAGAGTTTCTTTTAGGTCTGCGCTCCGCACCTAAAAGGAGGATTTGGCAGAATTTGTTTTTCTCAGCCACTGCAGATCACCGGAGAGTTTTTAATTCAATTCAATTCAATTCAACTTTATTTATATAGCGCCATTTCACAACAACAGTCATCTCATAGCACTATCAACTGTAGGGGGAACCCCCACAGTTGCAGAAAGACCCCAGCAATCATTTTACTGGAAAATCCCGCACCCAAGGCTGATCCGCCCACACAATTTTTGCGTGACCCGGAGGCTTTTAACATACCAGGCCGGCCCACCATTGCTTTCCCCACACCTTCGTCCCAAAAAGCCTGCAGATACCGGTTTTGTTTCCGTCAGGCATGATGCGCACCGGACCAACTGCACCCACCGTACAACAGACCGTTCAACGTGCTGGAACCTGGGGCGAAGCATAAGGTGTTTCACCACCGATACACTTCACCAGCAGGACTGTTCTACTGGATCAGCAACACCCCACTGCAGCCATTATGGGCGCCGACTTGAGCCCAAAGGACCGGGAGATTAGAGCCCCTTCTGGGTGCTCGGGATGGGGGGCCAGGGGGGGTTGTGTGGGGGTACAGTTTAGGAGTTTCCTCACACACAAAAGGCAAGGGGAAGAGGAGAACAATGGACCGGATGAAGAGGTGTTACCGGGGGGTATCAAACGAGACAGTTAGGTATATGCACCCCCTGGGGAGAGTAAGATGACCGGAGCCACGGAGAGAAGAAAAGTGTGTAACAGCGGCACCAGCGTAATGTTATGTTAATGTGCCAGTGCCCGCGAATATTATGTTAATGTGCTGTATTTTTCTTTATGTATGAGGGTCGGAAGCTCTAGGTCTCTACATATGGAAATAAAAGTATAAAAGAGGAATGTACAGAGATCCAGATAGCATAGTAGCTCAGCAAAGCTCAGAAGCATGTTTGCTGTTATGTTGGAGAAATAATAAAGCCTTGTGTCATCCAGCTCGTTGCCTTCACCTATTCCTTTTTCTCCACAGCCCAGGCTATAAGAAGATTGCCAACACCCTGAAACTGAGCTGCAGCATGGTGGCCAAGACCATACAGTAGTTTAACAGGACAGGTTCCACTCAGAACAGGCCTCACCATGGTCGACCAAAGAAGTTGAGTGCACATGCTCAGCGTCATATCCAGAGGTTGGCTTTTGAAAATAGACGTATGAGTGCTGCCAGCATTGCCACAGAGGCTGAAGGGGTGGGGGGTCAGCCTGTCAGTGTTTAGACCATACGCCGCACACTGCATCAAATTGGTCTGCATGGCTGTCCCAGAAGGAAGCCCCTTTTAAAGATGATGCACAAGAAAGCCTGCAAACAGTTTGCTGAAGACAAGCAGACTAAGGACATGGATTACTGGAGCTATGTCCTGTGGTCTAATGAGACCAAGATAAACTTATTTGATTCAGATGTTGTCAAACGTGTGTGGTGGCAACCAGGTGAGGAGTACAAAGACAAGTGTGTCTTACCTACAGTCAAGCATGGTGGTGGGAGTGTCATGTTTTGGGGCTGCATGAGTGCTGCCGGCACTGGGGAGCTACAGTTCACTGAGGGAACTATGAATGCCAACATGTACTGTGACATACGGAAGCAGAGTATGACCCCCTCCATTCAGAAACTGGGCCGCAGGGCAGTATTCCAACATGATAACGACCCCAAACACACCTCCAAGATGACCACTGCCTTGCTAAAGAAACAGAGTAAAGGTGATGGACTGGCCAAGCATGTCTCCAGATCTAAACCCTATTGAGTATCTGTGAGCCATCCTCAGACGGAAGGTGGAGGAGCACAAGGTCTCTAACACCATGATGTCATCATGGAGGAGTGGAAGAGGATCCCAGTGGAAACCTGTGAAGCACTAGTAAACTCCATGTCCAAGAGAGTTAAGGCAGTGCTGGAAAATAATGGTGGCCACACAAAATATTGACACTTTGGGCACAATTTGGACATTTTCACTAGGGGTGTACTCACTTTTGTTGCCAACGGTTTAGACATTAATGGCTGTGTGTTGAGTTATTTTGAGGGAACAGCAAATTTTCACTGTTATACAACCTGTGCACTGACTACATTGTATCAAAGTGTCATATCTTCAGTGTTGTCCCATGAAAAGATATAATAAAATATTTACAAAACTATGAGGGGTGTACTCACTTTTGTGAGATACTGTATATAATATAAGGAGTTGTTCAGGAGTCTTATGAGTTCTGAATAACTCCTTTTATGGTCATGTGACCGGAATTCTTCTTCTCTTAGATTTGATTGGCGGTTGGCAACCAGCTCAAAGGTGCATTACCGCCAACGTTCTCCTCATAGCTTTGTGACGTCTTATTCATAGCTCTGTGACATTTTTCTCTTATCACTTGTGACGTTGTCCTCATCACTTTGTGACAATCTCCTCATAGCTTTGTGATGTTTTTCTCATAGCCTTGTGACATTAAACTCATCATTTTGTGACCTTTTCCTTTAGCTTTATGACGTCTTCCTCATAGCGTTGTGATGTTTTGACTTCACAGTTCACGTCATAACAGTCAGCAGCATTCCAGGATTTGTTGTAGTCACCCATGTCACTGTTTATATCACTGTTCTTCTTCTTCTAGATCTGACTGCCAGCTGGCAACCAGCCCGCAGGTGCACCATTGCCACCCACCGGGTTGGAATGTGGACAAGAGAATGGCAGGGGAAAAAAATTAATTCTTTTAATTAATCCAGTTGCACTTAAATATCTAAATAGAGCTACATATATTTATTTGACTGAGGTTCCTAACATGTTTTCCAAAGTAAAACCCAAATTAGCCCTCTCCATTACTGCAATCAGATGCTTCTTTTGTTCCTGGTATCCTTGACATTCCAACAAAACGTGCTGAACTGTTTCCGGAAAACCACAATGTGCACAGCTGCCAATTGGGTGTTTAACTATGAAGATTTAGATTTAGATAGATAGATTTAGATACATACTTTATTTTGAACAAAAAAGTAAAAAAACAAAACAAAATGACAAGTGCGATAAAATGACAGTATATAGTGCTCGAAAGGGAGACGGAAGAAGTGAACACTTATTAACTCCAACTCCTTTTCCATAAATACAACCCATGTGAAATATATACAAATTACCTCATTTAAGATCCCAAGTAAACAATTAACTATATTTTGTACATATCAACATTAACACCCATCCATCCCAACATACATACAGTCCATACATCAAAACCCAGCCCCAAACAACACAGATATACACAGTACTGTCTCACCTACCATTCCATAGTGTCCCAGAGTGAGTGTAGTAAATCGTACATATAAATACTACCCTTCTAACATATATTCTTTCAGCAAATAATGTTTATACCTATTTTTGAATTGATTTCTGTCTGTACATGACATAATGTCTGGCCCAGGAAACACGCACGCAGGCTCAGGATAGATTTAACAGCTTTATTCAACCAGCAGGTGTGTCTGAAAGGATGTATGCGGTATGTGTATGTGTTGGGGGTGAACGCCGATGCGCAGGAAGCAGAGCAGCGCCCCGTACAGCCGGACAACCCTATGGAGAGAGAGCAGAGGACAAGGGGTAAAGGGCACCACACCTGGACAGGGATAATGAGTTGTGTGATGCTTACTTGTGGATACAGGTGGCTGGCGTTGGCAAGGGAGAAGCCCGGAAGACAGCGTCCTGCTGAGCCTGCGCTGATGGTGGGGATTGGTTGGCGATGACGGGGAAATCCGCCGCCGAGGAATCCACCTGTGCACAGGGGTGAAGAACTTGGAGAAAGGTAAGGAATGCTTACGCGTGGTTGAAGTCTTGCTGGTGATCAGAGGTTGATACACGAGCTACACAGTGCCGATGCGAACAGACGGCTCCAGACCGCAGCACTGGGCCGAGTGGGCTAAATAGCCCGCTGCTGACGAGGCGCAGGTGTGCGCACAGCTGAGGCCGCTGATGAGCGGCGAGTCATGACAGTACATAGTTTCAGTTCCAGCTCCAGACTGTTCCACAAATCCACCCCACAGACAGATATGCACATACTTTTCTTAGTTGTTCGTACCTTAGGTTTTGTAAAGTTTGTCTCCTCTCAAATTATAATCATTGTCTCTTTTTTGAACATTTTTTGTATATTAGTTGGGAGTTGATTACTAATTAAGATAAGATAAGATAAGATAAGATAAGATAAGATAAGATAAGCCTTTATTAGTCCCACAATGGGGAAATTCAGGATTGCAACAGCACAGGGATAGCAACACTCAGAGCAACAATCAAGAAGACAAGAAAAACAAGAGCAGCGAATATACATATGTACATATAAATATATGAATATATAAACACACAGTCCGGAGCATTGTAGCTAGATGGAATAAATATATAAATATATATACACACAGTGCGGAACATTGTAGCTAGATGGAATAAACAGCATAACCGTCTGCTTAGTTATCCTACATAGTATGAATATGTACCCATACATATTGTCACCCTCCGTAGCGACCGATATTGTCCTAGTTGTATACTGGAGGGGACCATTGTGTAAGTCTAATTGCCCTGTACATTACTTGTGCTGTCTTAAATTTAACTAAATCCATGAACTTTATGACATGTGACTTTAAAAACAACGAGTTGGTATGGTCTCTATATCCTACATTATTTATTATCCTTATAGCTTTTTTTTGTAATGTGCATATTGGCTGTAGGTTGGTCCTGTAGGTGTTTCCCCAGAACTCTACACAGTAGTTAAGATAAGGTAGAAACAGTGAATTGTACAGTAAGAACAATGATTTATAGTCCAAGATGTGTCTTGTCTTCTCCAGTATCCCTATACATTTTGCCAGCTTGGCCCGGATGTGACTGACGTGAGGTTTCCAGCAGATTTTATTGTCTAGAATCACCCCCAGAAACTTATTTTCCTGTACTGTTTCTATTCTGGTATCATCTATCATTACCATTATTTCATGATTTATTTTATAATTTCCAAACAACATAATCTTTGGGGGGGGTTTTTCAGATTTAGAGATAATTTATTTTTGTTGAACCACTGCGTTAACTTTTTCATTTCAGTTGTGGCCACCTCTAAAACCTGCTGCAAATTCTCACCAGTGCAAAGGATATCTGTGTCATCCGCAAACAAAATAAATTTCAGAATTTTTGATACTTGGCATATGTCATTTATATACAAGATAAAGAGTTTGGGTCCCAAAACTGACCACTGAGGCACACCACAAGTGATGTCCATGAAGGGTGATTTGTGCTCACCAATTTGTACAAATTGTTGTCTGTTACTTAAATAACTTTCCACCCAACTCAGTCTGACCCCTCTTATCCCATACCTTTCCAATTTCCTCAGTAAAATTCTGTGGTCGATAGTGTCAAAAGCTTTCTTTAAATCTATAAATACTCCTACAGCAAACTTTTTTTTTATCTGTACAGCTAGTAATTTCTTCTATAAGTTCAATCAGTGCCAAAGATGTAAATTTATCTGCTCTAAAACCATACTGGCTGTCTGTAAGGAGGTTGTGTTTTTCAATGAAATCATCCAGTCATTTAGTGAAGATTTTTTTCAAGTATTTTGGAGAACTGTGAGAGTAAAGAGACCGGCCTGTAATTTGTGAAATAATGACTGTCTCCTGTTTTGTATAGTGGTATTACTTTTGCTATTTTCATTTTGTTTGGAAATATACCAGTTTGAAATGACAGGTTACAGATGTGGGTGAGTGGTTTAACAATTCCTTCAATTACTTTTTTCACTATTGTCATGTCAGTTTCATTCCAGTCAGTTGATTTTTTGTTCTTAAATTTACTCACAGTCTCGATAATTTCCTTTTCAGTAACTGCACCCAAAAAGAATGTGTTAGGATTTCTATCTTCTATTTCATTTACAGAACCACTGTTGTTTGTTTCTGGTGTAACGTCTGGTTCAAAGTAGTGTGTCCTATTCTTAATCGGGTGATGGGTATCTCTTCTTTCCTGTTTCTGCCAACTCCCATTCCAGAGTCCACCCGCTTTTGAATGTCATAAAGATATCTTCCTGTATCTATTGAGTCCCAATACTCTTGCCACTTTTCCACAATATACTTTTTAATTATTGATTTGCCTTCTGCCTTACTGGGTGAGATCAACAGATCCACTGCCTCGAACTTCAATGATTGTTTCACTAATAAGTCCACATCCTCATTACCCTCTATTCCAACATGAGCTGGAACCCAAAGAAAGTGTACTGACTGACCTTAACTGTAGAGGTTGTAAATTAAGGAGTGGATTTCTACAATTAGGTCCTGCCTACACGACTGCAGTGACTGAACACTCTTGAGAGCTCCCCAACTATCTGAAGCAATAACAGCACTATTCCTATAATTTGTCTGCAACCACTGTAGAGCTAATATAATGGCAACTAGCTCAACTGTGTGTACACTGGTTCTTTTATTGATAGATATTTTATACTGTGGAATGTATACCGCAGCTCCACTACGACCAGTTGTACGGTCCTTGGAACCACCGGAATTCTATGACCTCATATCAGAACATAGTGTCTGTGATGTCATAGAGAGTGCTTTGATCTCTCTATGACATCTATGACGGAACATAGTAACTCCCTGAGCTAACGCCATAGTGCCCCTATGGATGCTCATTAAAGATTTTCCCTCCTAAACTTCCCCATATCCGGGAAGGCTGAAATTCAGGGATGCATACCCTCGTAACCTCAGCAAAACAAATATAAAATCTTAGGTCAGTCTGACGAATGGTTCAAGAGATATGCACGGACCACACACACAGACAGAGATTGCATGCATTTATAGATAGATGCGTGACATTGCACCATCTCACGCTGCAAAGAATACCTCTGCGTCATTGGCTGCTAGCATGGGCATAAAAGGAGAGAAAATCATGGCGTGGCCCCCATCCTCCCCTGACTTCAAACCTATTGAGAACCTTTGGAGCATCTTCAAGCAAAAGATCTATAAGGGTGGAAGGCAGTTCACATCAATACAGCAGCTGTGGGAGGCTATTCTGACATCTTGCAAAGAAATTCAAGCAGAAACTCTCCAAAAACTCAAAAAGTTCAATGGATGCAAGAATTGTGAAGGTTATATCAAAGAAGGGGTCCTATGTTAACATGTAACTTGGCCTGTTAAGATGTTTTTGATTGAAATAGCTTTTGATTCCAATAAATATAACCTCCTAATGCTGCAAATTCAACATATGACCATTTTCAGTTCTTTACAACCAACAAAATGTTTGAAACTCTGTTGTGCATAATATTTGTAACAGTGCATTTTGAGTTTTTTTTTTATTTTTGAAAAAAATAGTTATCATTGGGAGGTTTGTTCAATAAAATTTGAATCATGCTCTAACGGTTGATGACTTGAAAATTATACTGACTGTCATTTGCATCCACTGTTACATTTTTTTATTTTATTATTAGAAGTTTGTCATAGCAGGAAAACACAGCATAGCAACACCTTGTTGAAACCATGGATCCTGAATTGAGAGAAGCATACAATAAAAATCATGTTATTGACATGTTTCAGGACCCAGGAGACAGACACTGACACGAGCAGATAGTGACAATAATCTTTATTTAATTGTGAGTGAGTGTAATGCGAGTGTGAGTGCGAGGATATCGTTCTGGTCACTGGAGCTGAGCGACCTGGACGTAGACCCGGCAACCCTGGAACAGACAAGCAGAGACAAATTACTAATGCTCCACACTAGCAAAAAGCTGCAGATAACAAGGCTTACTTGAGAGCAGCACTGGCTTTGCTCTGCTGAGTTCCAGCGGCCGGGCAACGTGGAGGTGAAGGCGTCCGTGACCGTGCTGGGGTTACTACCCGTGGCTGTGACAACGACAGTCCTGACGATGACACCGGCTGTGACAATGACAGCCCTGACGATGACACCGGCTGTGACAATGACAGCCCTGACGATGACACCGGCTGTGACTCCACAGACCGGGATGACGATGACACAGATGATGATGCAGACAAAGACGAGGTTAGTGACTCCACACACAGTGGCAATGACGACACAGCTGATGCTGATGACAGTGATTCCACCGATAACGTTGGCCAATACTCCTGTAATTGATACAATAATAGTTCTGGCAATTGAGGAGCAAGACGTACCGGTAGGCGTGGTGGTAGCGAGCCGCTACGAAGACGTGATGGCGTTACCCCGTCAGCTGGGGACGCAGGTCCGCCGCCAAGGTGGTCCACCTGTGCACAGGGGTAAAGGTTTGGCGTTGAATAGCAAATGGTGCGCTTACTTGCTTGACGCTGGGAAGAGTTCCTGGATGCAGCAAGTGAAGCTCTTGACGAGACAACCGAGGTTCCAGACGAGACAAACGAGGTTCCAAACGAGACAGACAAAGTTCCTGACGAGACAGACAAAGTTCTTGACGAGACAGACAAAGTTCCAGACGAGACAAGAGATATTCTTGACGAGACCAGAGAGCAGAGTGCAGGTTCATTCTCCGTTGAGGAAGACAGACGACTCCGTGCCGGGCTGTCAGCGACACTGGCTTTTAACAGCCGTTGATTCACACCTGTTGGTCTGTGCGTCCTTTGAAGGAGATCCACGGTCCGACCTACTCCAGGATGACAGGCCCATTTGGAAGCGTGACCCCACTCAATCACCTTGCCCCGGATAGCGCGTGGAACAAACAAGCGGCCCGCCCCCCCCCCCCCCCCGGGGTCCGGCTCTGTCTTCTGAGCCTGGCGAACCGTCTTGCAGATTCCCCAGGACAGGGCGCCCACGACGCAGGAAGGCGGCAGGATAGGGGTCTCCTGGTCCTCAGAGGATGGAGTGTCAAACTGCCGAGAGAGAGCATCCGGCTTACCGTTCTTACTTCCCGGCCGATACATGATGGAGAAGTTAAAACGGCCGAAGAAGAGGGACCAGCGAGCCTGGCGTGCATTCAGGTGCTTCGCCGTCCTGAGGTACTCCAGGTTACGATGATCCGTCCAAACCACGAACGGCTGAGCAGCCCCCTCCAGCCAATGTCTCCATTCCTCCAAGGCGAGTTTTACTGCCAGTAACTCCCTGTCTCCGATGCAGTAATTCCTCTCTGCAGAAGTGAGACGGTGAGAGAAATAAGCACAAGGGCGAATCTTACCATCCTCGGGAGACCGTTGGGAGAGTACCGCTCCAACTCCTGAATCAGAAGCGTCCACCTCCACCAAGCACTGCAGCTTCGGATCCACTTGAGTAAGGACTCGGGCCAAGGCGAACTCCCTCTTAAGTCTTTCGAATGCTTCAGCTGCCTCCTTACTCCAACAAAACGGGATCTTAGGAGAAGTAAGAGCAGACAGGGGACGAGCAATATTGCCAAAATTAGGCACGAACCTCCTATAAAAATTAGCAAACCCCAAGAACCCCTGAAGCTGCTTTCTGGAGGTCGGTGCAGGCCAATCCACAACTGCCTTGACCTTGGCCGGGTCAGGGATCACCTGGTTCCGAGCTATAACAAACCCAAGGAAGGAGGTTTGGTCAGTGTGGAACTCACATCTTTCAGCCTTCACAAACAGTTGATTCTCCAGGAGGCGCTGCAGTACCCTGCGCACATGCACTCGATGCTCCTCTAGTGTGCGGGAGAAAATGAGAATATCGTCGAGAAAAACAACAACAAACGAGTTCAGGAAATCCCGTAGTACATCATTTATCAGACGTTGGAACACGGCTGGAGCATTAGTTACCCCAAACGGTATTACCAGGTACTCAAAATGTCCGCTGGGGGTCCGAAAAGCCGTCTTCCACTCATCTCCTTCCCTTATGCGCACTAGATGGTAGGCATTCCTAAGGTCCAATTTAGTAAACCAGGACGCCCCCTGGAGGGAGTTAAAAGCAGTGTTCATCAAAGGCAGGGTATATTTGTCTTTCACAGTTATTTCATTCAATCCCCGGAAATCGATACAGGGGCGTAGAGAACCGTCTTTCCTTTCAACAAAAAAAAATCCAGCACCTACTGCCGAAGACGACAGGCGGATGATACCAGAAGCCAAGGACTCCTTAATATATGTGTCCATAGCCTCGCGCTCCGGGACTGACAGGCTGTACAGGCGGCTAGCAGGTAGAGGGGCCCCAGCCTTCAGGTTGATCGCGCAGTCATAAGGGCGATGAGGGGGTAAGGACAATGCCCGAGACTTGCTAAATACTAGCCCCAAATCGTGATAGACCTCTGGCACCTTGGACAAGTCCGGTGGCGATGAATCAGGCAGAGGCACCTTGACGGATGGGGCGCATGCCGCCGATTGAAGGCAGGCACTGAGGCAGAACGTACTCCATGCCGTTATTCTCCCAGCTTGCCAATCAATAGTGGGGTTATGTAGGCGCAGCCAGGGGTACCCCAGAATAACGGGCGAAGAAGAAACAGGCAGAACAAAAAACTGAATTTCCTCCCTGTGATTTCCTGATACAATAACTGACACAGGAACCGTCTGATGAACAATAGTAGTCAACGACGCTTTAGACAAGGTGATCAGTTTGACAGGGGGCTCTAGAGTCTGACAGCTAAGACCCATCCGGGTTGCCAGGTCTCTAGAAATAAAATTTTGCTCAGCTCCAGAATCTACTAACGCCAATGTGGAGTGTTCTGTATGTAAATGGATGAGCCTAAGAGGTAATCGACAACAAGTAAGGGGCTCTTTAGAATTATTGCCCATGAATCCCCTACTCTGATCCACGGGCCCTCCCTTTTTAACTTATTGGGACATTCAAAAACCCCATGTGACTCTTTCCCACAGTAGAAACAAAGGCCCTGATCCCTGCGGCGTTGTTTCTCTGCTGCTGACACTTTAGACCTGCCACTGATTATAGCTTGCTGAACCGGAAGTTCCTCTGACGCAGATAGAGTGAGAGGAGGAGAGTTGGGGAGGCGAGGGTGGGGTTTAACCGAACGGGAAGTAGAACGCCGTTCAGCCGCCCGCTCCCTTAATCTGCTATCAAGACTAACCGCTAGGGCAATCAAATCCCGTAAATTATCCGGTTTGTCCCGTGTCGCTAACTCATCCTTCAACTCATCATTAAGACTACGTAGAAAGATACCACATAATGATGGCTCCCCCCACCCAATCTCTGCAGCCAGGACCCGGAAGTCAATGGCGTAATCAGCAGCTGATCTCTTTCCCTGTTGTAAGCTCAGCAATCGTTCTGTCAACACCTCACCTCTATCCGTATGATCAAAAACAGACAAAAATTCATTCACAAACTCCTGGTAAGTGAGCAGGGAATAGCTTGGTTTCGCCCTAATGGAATACGCCCAGTCCAAAGCTCTTCCTGCTAACAAATTTATAATGTAGCCAATCCAGCTTGAATCAAGAGTAAAGTCCCCCGGAACACGAAGAAAAACTGACTCACACTGTAATATGAATCCACGAGCTTCCCCGAGTTTTCCGCTGAACCGGGCAGGGGTGGGAATAGGGGTGAGGCGAGAAGACGAGGAGATGTTAGTTTGTCCAGATGCTAAGCCCACAGGGGCAGAACTGTCTGCGGTGGGGGGAAACGTCTGGTGTCCCTCCAGACGATCCAGCCGACCAGTTATTACAGATAGCTGATTAAAGATTACTGTCTGTTGGTGTGCAAATAAATCTACCCGGGCGCTAAGAGTGTTGATTTGGCACGACAGTGAACTGTCCGCTGGGTCTTCATGACGGAGTCGTACTGACATGTTTCAGGACCCAGGAGACAGACACTGACACGAGCAGATAGTGACAATAATCTTTATTTAATTGTGAGTGAGTGTAATGCGAGTGTGAGTGCGAGGATATCGTTCTGGTCACTGGAGCTGAGCGACCTGGACGGAGACCCGGCAATCCTGGAACAGACAAGCAGAGACAAATTACTAATGCTCCACACTAGCAAAAAGCTGCAGATAACAAGGCTTACTTGAGAGCAGCACTGGCTTTGCTCTGCTGAGTTCCAGCGGCCGGGCAACGTGGAGGTGAAGGCGTCCGTGACCGTGCTGGGGTTACCACCCGTGGCTGTGACAACGACAGTCCTGACGATGACACCGGCTGTGACAATGACAGCCCTGACGATGACACCAGCTGTGACTCCACAGACCGGGATGACGATGATCCTGACGATGACGCCGGCTGTGACTCCACAGACCGGGATGACGATGACACAGATGATGATGCAGACAAAGACGAGGTTAGTGACTCCACACACAGTGGCAATGACGACACAGCTGATGCTGATGACAGTGATTCCACCGATAACGTTGGCCAATACTCCTGTAATTGATACAATAATAGTTCTGGCAATTGAGGAGCAAGACGTACCGGTAGGCGTGGTGGTAGCGAGCCGCTACGAAGACGTGATGGCGTTACCCCGTCAGCTGGGGACGCAGGTCCGCCGCCAAGGTGGTCCACCTGTGCACAGAGGTAAAGGTTTGGCGTTGAATAGCAAATGGTGCGCTTACTTGCTTGACGCTGGGAAGAGTTCCTGGATGCAGCAAGTGAAGCTCTTGACGAGACAACCGAGGTTCCAGACGAGACAAACGAGGTTCCAAACGAGACAGACAAAGTTCCTGACGAGACAGACAAAGTTCTTGACGAGACAGACAAAGTTCCAGACGAGACAAGAGATATTCTTGACAAGACCAGAGAGCGGAGTGCAGGTTCATTCTCCGTTGAGGAAGACAGACGACTCCGTGCCGGGCTGTCAGCGACACTGGCTTTTAACAGCCGTTGATTCACACCTGTTGGTCTGTGCGCAGCTGGGGCTAATGACACTAATGACGGCCCAGAGGCCGCCATGACAGTTATCACAAATTAAAAGTAAGTTAAAGGTAAAATTCATCACTCCTCAAAACAAAGTTACCTAAAATACAGTTTGAAAGCACAGGGAATAAAAAGAGAGTTCATGTCTTTTGGTTTTACCCCTGGGTACAACAAGTTCTTTGGGCCACCAAAGAGAGGGGGCATCTGGAGGAGCAGCAGACTATTTAGGAAAATCCGGGACAAATATCATTTGCATAATAATTTGGAACACGGTGTAGTCACATGCATTGCTCAGGTGCGATTTTGGCCCATTCTTCCACACAGTCTTCAAATCTGGGCCTCCTCTCTTATCTTTAGTTCTTTTCCATGGGTTTTCAATTGGATTACAGTCAGTTGATTTGCTGGTTTAATCTAGCAGCTTTGTTTTTGTTCTCTGAAACAAAATGAGACTTTCCTGATACATCAAGGGCGGGCAACCCGCGGCCCCTCAGCCCACATGCTGCGGCTCCCTGCATTTATCTATTTTTATCAATTAACAAGCTAGAATGATAAGATTAGCTCTCAAAAATGCAAGCAGGCACTCTGTGTACTGCTATGACTGAATACTGTGTGTATTTGTGTTTTACTGCATACACCCTAATGCTGCCACTCATTTTTGCCACTCAGTGTTTTGTAACTGACATGAGTTCCGTTTGGTGACATCATACGCATACCCTCTATAGGAGGAATGCCCATGATGTCACCAAACAGACCTTAATTGTCCTTAATCGCGACAAAGGAAAAATAATCTGTCTATTTCCACAAAAACAAAGTAGCTTCATCTTTTCCTCCGCTCAGTAGTGAAGACTTGGCTCTTTGCAACAGGTCACGTCGACTGATGGCTGCGTCAGCTTCGGTAGGGTCAGTTTGTATATTCATTTATTTGCACAAAAAATATCTGTTCATATTAATAAAATGAGTAACGAGTAACACATCTGATCAAATTTCAGTAACTGTAATGCATTACTGAATTTTTAAGCAGAAATTTTATTACACAGCATATTACTGCAGAAGTAGTGGCATTATAGTAACACATTACTCCCAACACTGCTTATACCTTGGGAAAAATAAACATGAGAGATAATGATCAAGTGAGCTTGGGGGCCCACCAAGATGGTTTATACACAGGGCCCAGAATTTCGTGCTATGCCACTGATTGTATTGATAACTATTTAACATAATTAAAATAATTATAATAAAATACCCCTCATGGATCGTCACCTTATCGTGGTGGGGGGGGGGGGGGTGTGTGCCCTCGTGATCCCAGGAGCTATGTTGTCCAGAGCAATTTGCCTCTGGTAGGGTCACCCAAGACAAACTGGTCCTGGGTGAAGGGCCAGACTAAGAACGATCCAACAGATTCTCATGATAAAAATTAGAACAAGGATTCAGTGTACCCCACCTGGTATGGGGTTACCAGGGCCCCACCCTGGAGCCAGGCCTGGGGGAGGAGCTCGATGGCTTGCGCCTGGTGTCCGGGTTTCCGCCCATGGGTCCCAGCCGGGCTCAGCCTGAAGGAGTTACATGGGTTCGCCCTCCAGTGGGCTCACCACCTGCAGGAGGGATCATGGGGGTCCGGTGCTATGTGGATTAGGTGGCAATCAAAGGCGGAGACCTTGGCGGTCTGATCCCAAGCTTCCTAAACTGGCTTTTGGGACGTGGAATGTCACCTCTCTGGTGGGGAAGGAGCACAAATGATGGTTCAGAGTACCCACCCTTTTTGAAGTCTCTGACTGGGTTGCTGGAGAGTGCTCCTCTTGGAGACTCCATTGTCCTACTGGGGGACTTCAATGCGCACATAGGCAATGACAGTGAAACCTGGAAGGGGGTGACTGGGAGGAACGGCCTGCCTGATCTGAACCCGAGTGGTGTTCAGTTATTGGACTTCTGTGCCAACCACAGTTTGCCCATAACAAACACCATGTTCAAGCATAAGGGTGTCCATATGTGCACCTGGCACCAGGACACCCTAGGTTGCAGATCGATGATCGATTTTGTTATTGTGTCATCAGACCTGTGACCGTATGTCTTAAACACTTGGGTAAAGAGAGGTGCAGAGCTGTCAAATGATCACCACCTGGTGGTGAGTTGGATCTGATGGCAGGGGAGGATGCCATTCAGACCTGGTAGACCCAAACGTATAGTGAGGGTGTGCTGGGAACGTCTGGCTGAGGCCCCTGTCCGGGAGGTCTTCAACTCCCACCTCCGGAAGAACTTCAACCACATTCTGAGGGAGTCTTGAGACATAGAGTCTGAATGGGCCATGTTCTCCACCTCCATTGTTGAAGCAGTGGCCTAGAGCTGCGGCCGCAAGGTCGTCGAGGCATATCGTGGTAGCAACCTCCGAACCAAGTGGTGGACACCAGTGGTGGGGGGGGGCATTAAGCTGAAGAAGGAGTCCTATCAAGCTTGGTTGGCCTGTGGGACTCCCGAAGCAGCTGAGATGTACCGGCAGGCCAAGCGGAGCGCAGCTGAGGTGGTTGCCGAAGCAAAAACTCGGGTATGGGAGGAGTTAAATGAGGCCATGGAACAAGACTCCCAGTTGGTCTCGAAGAGATTCTGGCAAACTATCCAGCGGCTCGGGGGTGGGGGGGGAAGCAGCTCTCTGTCCACACTGTGTATGGTGCGGATGGGGCACTGTTGACTTCGACTGGGGATATCATCGGGCAGTGGAAGAAATACTTCGAAAATCTCCTCAATCCCACTGATACGCCTTCCACAGAGGAAGCAGGGCTTGTGGACAAGGGGGACAACTCGTCTATCGCAGGGGCTGAGGTAGCCAAGGTGGTTAAAAATATCTTTGGTGGCTGGGCCCTGGGGGTGGACGAGATTCGCCCCGAGTACCTCAAGGCCCTGGATGCTCTAGGGCTGTCATGGTTGACACACCTCTGCAACATTGCGTGGAGGTCGGGGCAGTGCCTTTGGCATGGCAAACCGGGGTGGTGGTTCCTCTCTTCAAAAAAGGGGACCGGAGGGTGTGCTCCAGCTTTTGAGGGATCACACTCCTCAGCCTCCCTGGGAAGGTACAGTGGGGCAAAAAAGTATTTAGTCAGCCACCAATTGTGCAAGTTCTCCCACTTAAAAGATGAGAGAGGTCTCCAATTTTCATCATAGGTATACCTCAACTATGAGAGACAAAATGAGAAAAAAAAATCCAGAAAATCACACTGAAGGATTTTTAATGAATTAATTGGTAAATTCCTCAGTAAAATAAGTATTTGGTCACCTACAAACAAGCAAGATTTCTGGCTCTCACAGACCTGTAACTTCTTCTTTAAGAGGCTCCTCTGTCCTCCACTCGTTACCTGTATTAATGGCACCTGTTTGAACTCGTTATCAGTATAAAAGACACCTGTCCGCAACCTCAAACAGTCAGACTCCAAACTCCACTATGGCCAAGACCAAAGAGCTGTCAAAGGACACCAGAAACAAAATTGTAGACCTGCACCAGGCTGGGAAGACTGAATCTGCAATAGGTAAGCAGCTTGGTGTGAAGAAATCAACTGTGGGAGCAATTATTAGAAAATGGAAGACATACAAGACCACTGATAATCTCCCTCGATCTGGGGATCCACGCAAGATCTCACCCCGTGGGGTCAAAATGATCACAAGAACGGTGAGCAAAAATCCCAGAACCACATGGGGGGACCTAGTGAATGACCTGCAGAGAGCTGGGACCAAAGTAACAAAGGCTACATCAGAAACACACTACGCCGCCAGGGACTCAAATCCTGCAGTGCCAGACGTGTCCCCCTGCTTAAGCCAGTACATGTCCAGGCCTGTCTGAAGTTTGCTAGAGAGCATTTGGATGATCCAGAAGAGGAATGGGAGAAAATCATATGGTCAGATGAAACCAAAATAGAACTTTTTGGTAAAAACTCAACTTGTCGTGTTTGGAGGAGAAAGAACACCATACCTACTGTGAAGCAAGGGGGTGGAAACATCATACTTTGGGGCTGTTTTTCTGCAAAGGGACCAGGACGACTGATCCATGTAAAGGAAAGAATGAATGGGCCATGTATCGTGAGATTTTGAGTGAAAACCTCCTTCCACCAGCAAGGGCATTGAAGATGAAACATGGCTGGGTCTTTCAGCATGACAATGATCCCAAACGCACCGCCTGGGCAACGAAGGGGTGGCTTCATAAGAAGCATTTCAAGGTCCTGGAGTGGCCTAGCCAGTCCCCAGATCTCAACCCCATAGAAAATCTTTGGAGGGAGTTGAAAGTCTGTGTTGCCCGGCGACAGCCCCAAAACATCATTGCTCTAGAGGAGATCTGCATGGAGGAATGGGCCAAAATACCAGCAACAGTGTGTGAAAACCTTGTGAAAACTTACAGAAAACGTTTGACCTCTGTCATTGCCAACAAAGGGTATATAACAAAGTATTGAGATGAACTTTTGTTATTGACCAAATACTTATTTTACCGAGGAATTTACCAATTAATTCATTAAAAATCCTTCAATGTGATTTTCTGGATTTTTTTTTCTTATTTTGTCTCTCATAGTTGAGGTATACCTATGATGAAAATTGGAGACCTCTCTCATCTTTTAAGTGGGAGAACTTGCACAATTGGTGGCTGACTAAATACTTTTTTACCCCACTGTATATGCCAAGGTACTGGAGAGGAGAGTCCGGCTGTTGGTCGAACCTTGGATTCAGGAGGAGCAATGTGGTTTTCGTCCTGGCCGTGGCACATCGGACCAGCTCTTTACCCTCTCGAGAATCCTCGAGGGTTCGTGGGAGTTTGCCCAACCAGTTTACATGTGTTTTGTGGACTTGGAGAAGGCATTCGACTGCGTCCCTCGTGGTTTTTGTGGGGGGTGCTTCGCGAGTATGGGGTATCGGGCTTGTTGTTATGAGCTATTCGGTCTCTGTGCAACCGTTGTGAGAGTTTGGTTCGTATTACCAACACTCGATCAGACTCCTTCCCAGTGAGAGCTGGACTCCGCCAGGGCTGCCCTTTGTCACTAATCCTGTTCATAATTTTTATAGACAGGATTTCTATGCGCAGCCAGGGAATGGAGGGTGTCATGCCTGGTGACCACAGGATCTCATCTCTGTTGTTTGCAGATGATGTCATGGTGGCTTCATCCAGCAATGACCTACAGTACTTACTGGGACAGTTTGCCGCTGAGTGTGAAATGGCTGAGACGAGAATCAGTACCTCCAAGTCCGAGTCCATGGTGCTCAGCCGGAAAAAGGTGGATTGTTCTCTCCGGGTTGGGGACAGGCTCCTGCCCCAAGTGGAGGAGTTTAAGTATCTTGGGGTCTTATTCACGAGTGAGGGGAGAATGGAGCGAGAGATTGACAGACGGATCAGAGCAGCATCTGCAGTGATGCAGACATTGTACCAGTCTGTTGTGGTGAAGAGGGAGCTGAGCTCTAAGGCAAAGCTGTTGATTTACCAGTCAGTCTACATTCCTACCCTCACTTATGGTCACGAGCTTTGGGTAATGACCGAAAGAATTAGATCACAGATACAAGCGGCTGAAATGAGCTTTTTTCATAGGATTGCTGGACTCACCCTCAGAGATAGGGTGAGGAGCTCAGTCATCCGGGAGAGGCTCAGAGTAGAACCGCTGCTCCTCCACATTGAAAGGAGCCAGTTGAGGTGGTATGGGCATCTGATCAGGATGCCTCCTGGACACCTCCCATTTGAGGTGTTTCAGGCACGTCCCTCTGGGAGGAGACCCCGGGGCAGACCCAGGACTCGCTGGAGAGACTATGTCTCCCAGCTGGTCTGGGAATGCCTTGGCATCCTCTCTGAAGAGCTGGAGCAGGTGGCTGGGGAGAGGGAAGTCTGGGCTTCTCTGCTTGAACTGCTGCCTCCGCGATCCGGACCTCCAGAAAAGTGGTAGAAAATGGATGGATGGATGGATGGATGGATGGATTATTTAAAATATATTTTATTGAATATTTGATATCTTGTACTTGTATAGAGTTCCCCCTGTCTTGCTAAGTAGGTCAGTCTTGTTGGGGAAAGGCTATAAAAGGTGGCCCACCCCACCTCTTGTTAAAGGGAGAATGACATAATGTTACACATTCTTGTACAGTAGGTGGTGGTATGCACCTTTCAGTTGTTTGCTATCCACCAGTAACCGAGAGAAGAAGATTATAGGGAGAATGCTGTTGAAGCTGCATGTCCGTTTGTAAGCAGTTTGTGTGCCATATTGAAGAATTTGTAAAATAAAATAATCTGCTGTGAGAACTGATAATCTGCCTCTCTGGTCATCAATGTGAACCTTCCTTTTGAGAGGTCGGGAGTTCACAATTGGTGGCAGCGGTATCCACACTATATTTAAGCAAAAATAAAAATGATGACCAGAGGTGGAAAGAGGCCAGGACACGATGGTAAACCTCATGATGAAGGTGGTGTGTCTGCAGACCAAGGAGTCGTGACCCCAGTCAGTCCTGATGAGAAGTTGGAGCAGCTGGCGAGCCTGGTTAAATCTCTGGTGCAGTCCCAGACAGTCAGAGATCAGAAAATGGAAAAGGACCTTGTACACCAAGAGCAGAGGTGGAAAGGCATTCAACATCAATTTAGACAGATACAACAACTAGAAAAGCACTCGGAGAGCGCAGACATCCGCCAAGTACCTCAGTTCCCCCTAATATTGGGATTTTCCCAAAATATAATAGTGCTACATTTATTTTATCTATATTTTCAGATTCCTTGACCATCAAAACATACCTTTAGCAATTGGATTGACATTGATATCTGTATTAGTTCAGTAGTTATTGACAAAAAGCACTTTTTTGGTAATGGCGGTTTTCTTGTGGATATAGCTCCATAGCTTTTGAAGATACAACAAATCCATTGGCACACTACTGATTCCTCAGTGTCTTGGCTATATTTTGGTGTTTGTTGTATGTTTATATCTTAATTTGTTACCTTACAGTGATGAAAATTCCAAAGATCCCCTATTATTTCCTGTTCTGGATCACAGTATCCAGATTTTTTTGCAGGATCCGGATCAGTCTTTGATATTTCCTAGAACCTACTGGTATCTTATCCTGTATTTTTTTGGCAAGCGTCCTGACCATTTACAGTGATCCCTCGCTACTTCGCGCTTCACCTTTCGCGCCCTCAGTGCATCGTGGATTTTTCAAAAATATTCATCAAAAATTCAAAATTGAGAAATAATGGGCGGGCGCTAGCAGAAGGCAGGGAGACTACATTAGACCATCAGGTATCAACACGGAGAGCCGCACAACTCAAAAAATCCACCTCTCTGTTCACTGTTCTCGTGTTGGCTCGGCTCGGAAATCTCGCAAGCTGATTGGCCGAGACGTTTCACCCTGCAAGCTGATTGGCCGAGACGTTTCACCCACCTCCTCTCCCTGCCAAGCGCCCATGAAGGGAAGGAAGACCGCATTCATTGCTCTTTATCGCTCGTGTTACGTAGTCTCGCAGCGTGGAACTTTTTGCTGTTCTCTTGTGCCATTTTGTGCGAAATAGTCTTCCCGTCGAGCCACTACGCCGCCTCCTGCAGCTTCTCTAGCTCTATCGGAAGCTGCCCTCGATGATCCTGCGCTTCTAGCACCTGACGATGAGGCGTCACCTGAGGAGCAGTAAAGCTCTCATTAACCTGTGAAGTAAATCATCTTCATCTTGAGTTACGTATCTTGTTATAAGAATAAAAGAGTTCTAAAAACATATTTATGTACACTTTATTTACATCTACGTATGTATGTACACGTACACACACACACACACACACACACGTATCATATGAGAGAGAGAGAGTGAGAGAATGAACGTACGTATTATTTATGGATGACGTCATTAGGGGTGACGCTACTTCGCGGTTTTTCACTTTTCGCGGTCGGTTCTGGAACCCATTAACCGCGATAAGTGAGGGATCACTGTATTGTGGAGTTATATACACATATGCTAAAAATGGCCCTATCTCGCGACAATAAAGAATCCTTTAAAAAAAATTCCTGGATCCAGACGGTGATCCGGATCACTCCCAAAGTCTAATCATTTCTTCCTCGTCCCATCTGGGACTTGTCCTGAAAATTTCGTCAAAATGCATTCATAACTTTTTGAGTTATGTTGGTAATAGACAGACAGACAAACAAACCCCGGTAAAAACATAACCTACTTGGTGGAGGTAACAAGTAAATGCCATTCAAGAGGAAAGACCTGGTCCACCGGAAGCACCCCCCCCCCCCCCCAAGGTGCAGAAGCAATCTGGATCTGCTGCAGCTCTTCATCAGGTGCAGCCTGGACCACATGATGATGAGGAGGACCCAATGAAGGACCCAGTGGATTGACCTACAGCTCCAGGCCAAGGCGGGAACCCAAACTTCTCCCTCTGACCCCTGAGGATGCCATTGAACATTTCCTCACTACTTTTGAGAGGATGGCACAAGTTTGCCGGTGGTCCAGAGATGAGTGGGCACTTCGGCTGGTTCCCTTGCTAAATGGCAAAGCATGTAGTGCTTATGGCTTAATGGACATTGCTGGCAGTGAAAACTATGATAAAGTGAAGGAGGCAATTTTGGCAAAATATGAAATCACAGCTGATACTTACAGACATCATTTCCAATCCTTAAAGACTGAACAATTAGAGACACCACGAGAGCTTTTTGTTCTGTTGAAGGACTTGTTTAATCATTGGATTAAGCCTGAAAAATTAACTGTTAAGAAAATATCCGAGCAGATCATCTTGGAACAATTCCTGAGGATGGTCCATCCAGAATTGGAGATTTGGATCTGTGAACATGACCCCAAGACAGCAGAGGAAGCAGCTCAATTTGCTGAGGTCTTCACTTCTGCCAGGAAGGGGAGCAGAACTGTACTCTTCGGCCGGGAGACCCATTATGCCTAACCAAGTCCTCTGGGGTGAACAGGATGATGGTCAATTCCCAAGTAGAAAGTTTACAAATGATAAGAAGACTGTTGCAGGTAAGTCTTACCATGTTAAAAAACCTTCTAAGAGATCTTTGGGGCAAGAGGTTAGATGCTATAATTATAACAGTTTGGGTCATATCCAACATTTCTGTCCAGCACTTAAGACAACTTCATCCCTCTTGTGTACAATCCCAAGGTCATCCAATGTGTCCATCTTAGAGAGTTAAGGACATGTTGGGCTGCACGGTGGCGCAGTGGTTTAGCACTGTGGCAGCACAGTTTTACCCTCGGCCGGGGGACCACGGGGATCATGAGATCGTGGGTTCGATCCCAGCCCCCGACCAACAGTGAGCTGTGTGGAGTTTGCATGTTCTCCCCGTGTTGCGCGGGTTTACTCCGGGATTTCTCCGGTTTCCTCCCGCATACCAAAACATGTAGGTTTAGGGCGCTCGCGCACGCAGCGACCAGCAGCCGGTGGCTTGTCACCAGACTGCAAACCATGTCTACCTACGGGTACAAATAAGTAACAAAAAAAAAAAAAAAAAAATGTTGTACCTGTTCTTGTTAATAGTCAGTGTGAAGATGCCCTTCTTGACACTGGTTGTGTTCAGTCTCTTGTACTTGCTAGTTTGGTTTCTGGGGAAAAATGGACTGGTCATAAAACTGTAATAAGCTGTATTCATGGGGATAAGCGCAGATACCCCACTACTGAGGTCTATTTGACTGTAGGAGGTCAGACAGGGACAGGGACAACAGATTTTGAAATTGGACCTGAATTGCTTTCTATATGTGCTGTTTTTCTTTTAAAATCTTCTTGCTTGCCTCAGGGACTACAGATGGAAATTAGTGAGAACACTATAATCTGGTACAGAGCAACTTTACCCTGTGTTTAATGTTTTTTTCTGTACAAGGTCCCTGACAAATAAACCAATAAACTAACTTACCTGTTACCTGAAGCGTTAGCACCTACTTTGCCCTATCCTGTAATCCTTGGTAACGACATTCCTACTCTCCTTGACCTTGTGCAGCATGCAGACAGCAGTCAACCTCATACTGCAGGCTATTCTAATATACCTAAGGCTTCAGATGAGGAAGCTAAGGAGACGCAAGTACAAGCTGAAGGTTTAGGTACACCTTGGTGTGTAGTTACCAGATCCCAGAGTGTGCAGGGTACCCTTAGTGAGATGCTTTTCTTTGGGGAAGAGTTGGAGCTGTCATTGGGAAAGCCATCCATCTGTCCATCCATCCATCCATCCATCTTCTTCTGCTTAATCCTTTTCGGGTCGTCGGGGGCGGGGGGTGCTGGAGCTTATCCCAGCATCTTTGGGTGAGAGGCAGGGTACACCCTGAACAGATTGCCAGTCCATTGCAGGGCCAACACAGACAGACAGACAACCATTCACTATCACAGTCATATCTAAGGACAGTTTAGAATCCCCAGTTTGATGCCAATTAACCTAACTTGCATGTTTTTGGCATGTGGGGGGAAACCGGAGAAATCCTGGAGTAAACCCACGCAGACACTGGGAGAACATGCAAACTCCACACAGATCACTGTTGGTCGGGGGCTGGGATTGAACCAAAGATCCCCCGGCCAAGGGTGAGTTGCTGTGCTGCCGCCCTAGCAAATCTAAAGTACAGAAAAGGAGGGAAAAGTTCAGAGGATAAAGTGAAAATAAACCACCAGAGCTGCCAAAACCAATAACCCTATTAGATTTTGACATCCCATCAGATGTAGCAACACTGCAGAGACAAGATCTATGTTTACAGCCATGGTTTGAAAAAGTTATAGAGATTGATGGTATGAAAGAGGGCCAGACTAGTTGTCTTGATGAGTGTACTTTTGTCATTAAAGGGGGTTTTCTCTACCAGCAGAGGGGCAAGAGTGACGCCTTGATATTACCACTGCAGTTGCGAGAAAAGGTCATGGAGCTTGGTCATTCAATTCCATGGGCAGGCCACTTGGCTTTTCAAAAGCCATCAAGCCATATAAGTAGTCGTTTTGTTTGGCCAGGCATGTATACTCAAGTCTCCAAGTTTTGTAGTACATGTGAAAAATGCCAACTTACCTCTGGAAAAGGTGTAGCACGTGCCCATCTTCAGTCACTGCCAATCACTGAAACACCTTTTAAGAGAATAGGCATGGATATTGTGGCCCCCCTAGAGAAAAGCTCTTCTGGCTATCATTACATATTCATTATATGTGATTATGCCACGCGTACCCCAAAGCCTTCCCTTTTGGGTCAATTAAAGCAAAACCAAATGCCAACTGTGTTCTCCAACTTTTTTCTGGAGTGGGCATTGCAAAAGAAATTTTAACAGACTGGTACAAACTTTATGTCTAAGTTGTTAAAACAGGTTTACAAACTGCTTGGGGTGAAGGGAATTAGGATCATCCCCTATCATCCTCAGACAGACGGGCTGTTGTTAAGATACAGTATAATCAGACTTTAAAAAAGCTGCACAAGTTTGTCTCCAGCAGGGGTGCCGATCGGGACCAGTGGTTGCCATATCTTCTTTTTGCCTACAGAGAGGTTCCACAAGTGTCCACAGGCTTCTCTCTTTTTGAGCTGCTATTGGGACGCAAAGTGAGAGGACCTCTGGATCTGCTAAAGGACCGGAGAGCCCAAAGGCAGGAGAAAACATCATCACTATGTAATCAAGATGAGGGAGCGAATGGAAGAAATGCCAGCATTTGCGCAGGATAACATGAGGTCAGTCCAACAACATCAAAAGACCTGGTACGACCAGAAGGCTCAAGAGAGAGTCTTCAAACCAGACCAGAAAGTGCTGTTATTACTCCCCACCAGTGATAACAAGCTGCTGACCAAATGGCAGGGATCATATGAAGTCACTAAACAAGTGAGTAAAGTTACATATGAACTTTACATGCCAGAAAGACTGAAAAAACACCAAATTTTTCATGTTAACCTTTTAGAAGAATTTAAAGCCTGTCAGGAACCTGTGCATCAACAATTGTTGGTTAGTGCTGTGAAGGATGAGGAAGTGTCAGAGAAATTTTTTCCAACTGCCAAAACAATCTGCTTCAGTTGATCTATCTCACCTTTCTCCTCCACAGCAATAAGACAATAAACATCTCCTAGACCCAAATCTTTTTCAGCAGACTCCAGGGTTTACAGCTCTTGTGCAGGATAGGATACAGATAAAAGAAGATGCCCCTGTGAGTCAGCAGAGCTATAGGATCCCTGAGTGGTTGGTACCAGTGCTACAAAATGAAATCAAGGTAATGCTAGAGCTTGGAATTATTGAAGGTTCTAGGAGTGAGTGGTGCAGCCCCATGATTCTTGTGCCAAAGAAAGATGGTTCACTGAGATTCTGTATTGATTTCAGATATCTGAATAGCATTTATAACTTTGATCCACATCAAATGCCCAGAATTGATGACTTGTTGGACAGAGTTGGAAGGGCTGAATACATCACAACTTTGGACTTGAGCAAAGGCTATTGGCAGGTGGCATTGGCACCAGAGGCAAAGGAGTACACAGCTTTCAGGACACCCTTTGGAATGTACCACTTCAATGGCATGCCATATGGCCTCCTGGGGACTCCAGCCACTTTTCAAAGATTGATGGATCATGTGTTGAGAGATGAGTCAGACTTTTCAGCTACATACTGGATGATATGGTGGTGTACAGTCACTCCTGGGAAGAGCACATGACACATCTTCAGGAAGTATTACACCGCATTAAAGTTGCTGGACCCTCGCAAGTGTGCTGTGGCCCATAGAGAAGTGGAGTACCTAGGATATGTCATTAGCGGCTATCTCCCGCTACAAGAGTGTCTTCAGAGAGAGTAGTTTGATGTTGTATACCAAGACGTGGCTAACAGAACTAGCAATGGATGCTAACATCGAACTGGAGGGTTTCCACGTAATACGGGCAGACCGAACACCAGACAGTGGGAAGACAAGGGGCGGAGGAGTGATAATGTATGTCAGTAACAACTGGTGCAGACCGGGACATATCACGGTGAAGGAACAGCACTGTAGCAAAGACATCGAGTTGCTAGCTGTTAGAATGCGGCCTACATATCTCCCGAGGGAATACTCACAGGTGATCTGCATTGTTATTTATGCAAATCCGACGGCGAACGCTGGGACAGTGCGTGACGTCATCCACTCAGTAACTGGCAGGCTGCAGACAG
Organism: Pholidichthys leucotaenia; assembly: GCA_020510985.1. NCBI lineage: Eukaryota > Metazoa > Chordata > Actinopteri > Cichliformes > Pholidichthyidae > Pholidichthys > Pholidichthys leucotaenia. The sequence continues at coordinate 104,542,393 of CM035846.1, forward strand.
AACAACCAGATGCTCTTCTCCTCATCTCAGGTGATTTCAACCATATTTCACTGCCCCCCATTCTACCCACATTCACCCAGTATGTCACATGCCACACTAGAGACAATAAAACACTGGACTTATTTTATGCAAATACTAAGGAGGCGTACACCTCATCACCACTCCCCCCACTCGGGAGATCGGATCACAACTTGGTTCATCTCCTGCCGGTGTACAAACCCTTAGTACACAGATAACCTCCGGTCATGCGCACAGTGAAGTTCTGGTCTGAGGAGGCAATGGATGTGCTAAAGGACTGTTTTGAAATCACTGCCTGGGAGCAGCTCTGCGATCCACATGGTGAGGACATCGATGGCCTCACTCACAAAATCACGGACTACATCGGCTTCTGTGTGGACAACACCGTACCCACCAAGACCATACGGTGTTGCTCGAACAACAAACCCTGGCTCAACCCTGAGATAAAAACACTTCTGAGAGAGAAGAAGAGGATCTTCAGGTCGGGGAACAGGGAGATGCTGAAGTCCGTACAGAGGGAGCTGAGGAGGAAGATCAGAGAAAGCAAGGACAGCTTCAGGAAGAAGATGGAGGACAAGCTGCAACAGAGCGACATCGGCGGGGTCTGGAGAAACCTTAAAACCATCTCCGGGCTCCAGAATACCTCCCCCCAGGCCACGGGGGGCAGGGAGTGGACGAATAATCTGAACCTGTTTTTTAATAGGTTTGACCAGTCGCCCTCCCCCCCCGACTGCACAACAACCACTGCTGCCTCTGAAGTCATCGAGACCTGCTGTCCACACCCCACTCCACCAACACCCCCCCCCACTCTCAGCACACAGCCCCCCAACCTGACCCTCACTAAGACCCAGGTGAGGACGGAGCTGAGGAAGATCAAGGCGAGGAAGGCCTCGGGACCGGATGGCATCAGCGCAAAGCTTCTCAAGTCCTGTGCAGACCAGCTGTGTGGGATTGTGGAGCACATCTTCAACCTGAGCCTGAAGGTGGGGAGGGTACCACAGTTGTGGAAAACATCTTGTGTGGTACCTGTACCAAAGACTTCCCACCCCAAAGATCTGAATAGCTACAGACCAGTGGCCCTGACGTCTCACATGATGAAGACCCTGGAGAGACTGCTCCTTGCTCACCTCTGCCCCCTGGTGGGACCAGCGATGGATCCACTCCAGTTCACCTACCAGCATGGCATTGGGGTGGAGGATGCAGTGATCTTCCTCCTTCACCGTTCTCTTCTCTGTCCCACCTGGAGAAGCCCGGGAATGCAGTGAGGATCATGTTCTTTGACTTCTCCAGTGCAACACCATTCAACCGATGATCCTGAAGGACAAGCTGCTGTGCGCAGGGGTGGACCAGCACCTGTCTTCATGGATCCTGGACTACCTCACTAACCGGCCTCAGTTTGTGAGAACCCGAGATTGTGTGTCCGACACTGTGATGTATGGGAGTTGTATGTGTTGCATTTGCATATGCCACCCCATTGGTGGGCGCTGTACCCTGTGGCATCGCCAATAGTATAAGAGTGTGCTCATTGAACTGAACTGTGTATGTGTATGTGCATGTGTGTACGTGTGCGTACGCCTGAGTAAACGAGCAAGCTAATGACCTGCAGCCGTGTGTGTCTTTGTGTTTGTTCCTCCAAGTGGTAATCTAAAGTAGAAACCCACGGACATAACATCATTGGCGACGAGGATAACTTTAGGTTTTTCCAAGTCTCGCCGCGGTATTGACTGCGAGTGACGGAGGAAGAGGAACGTTGGTCCTGGTGGGAGTTTGGCTGGGCGCAGCACGCCAGGTGACAGGACGCCAGGTGACAGCGCGCCAGGTGACAGGACGCCAGGTGACAGGACGCCGGGTGACAGGACGCCGGGTGACAGGACGCCAGGTGATAGGACGCCAGGTGACAGGACGCCGGGTGACAGGACGCCGGGTGATAGGACGCCAGGTGACAGGACGCCAGGTGACAAGATTGCTAAACGCTAGCTAACTGCACACCATGGCAGGAGTTATTGGACACATTAACCCATTCGACGAGTCGGTGGAGCAGTGGACAACCTACGTTGAGAGGTTTGAGCATTTTGTAACGGCAAAAGGTATTGCAGAGGAGAAAAAGCTTGCTGTTTTCTTAAGTGTAATTGGTGCGTCAACATATGGACTTTTACGTAGCCTCGTAGCTCCAGATAAGCCAGGGGCTAAGACATATGCTCAACTCACGGAAGTTTTGAAAGACCACTTTTCTCCAAAGCCAATTGTGATTGCTGAAAGATTTCGCTTTCATAAACGGAACCAACAAGAGGGAGAAACTTTGACGCAATACATAGCAGTCATTAAAAAGCTTTCTGAACACTGCGAGTTTGGTATGCACCTGCAGGATGCATTGAGGGATAGGCTCGTTTGTGGACTGAATATAGAAGCTATCCAGAAAAAATTGTTGACGGAGGAGAAGCTTACTTTTTCCAAAGCAATGGAACTAGCCGTGTCAATGGAGACAGTAGCTCGCGAGACACATCAGCTGAGCAACGCGCTGAAAGTGCATGCACTGTCACCACACGACAAACAACACACGAAATGTTCGCGCTGTGGAAAAATGAACCACAAAGAGAGCGATTGTTTTTATAAGGAGCAAAAATGCCATAAATGTGGTAAGAGAGGACATATCTCGAAAATGTGCAGGAACAAGGAGACTGTAAATAAGGAGAAACCAGTGGAGTATAAAGCTAAAAAGAAAAAAAGGGTGCACCAGTTGGATGTAAAAGAAATATCTAGTGATGGTAGCACTACAGACACTGAAGTGAGCCTGCATATGGTGTCTCAGCAGAGTAATTTGTCATACATGTGTGTTAAACCAAAAATTGAAGGTAAAAGGATTATCATGGAATTAGATACCGGTGCTGCCGTTTCTCTGATTTCAAGAAAACTGTATGATGCACACTTTAAGGACTTGCCCTTACGCCAAACCCATATAATGTTGAAAACATATACGGGCGAGGTGATTCCAGCAGAGGGTGTCATCACCGTTTCAGTGAGGATGAACAAGCAGTGGGCTAGACTACTACTGTATGTGGTTCGGGGAAGTTCACCCCCACTTTTTGGTCGGGAGTGGCTGCGGAGGATTCGAATTGACTGGCGAGAAATAAAGACGGTTCGGGAGGAGACGCTAGAGGGCGTGCTACAAAGACATGCAGAGGTCTTTAAAAAAGAATTAGGCACTCTGAAAGGCATGGAAGTAGCCATAGCGCTGAAGCCGGATCATGTGCCACGGTTTTGTCAAGCGAGAGTCGTTCCCTATGCCCTTAGGCCAAAAGTGGAGGCTGAAATTGACCGATTGTGTGAGCAGGGCATTATATCCCCTGTTAAATTCAGTGAATGGGCAACACCCATTGTGCCCATTGTGAAAAAGAACGGAGATGTTAGGATATGTGGGGATTTTAAAGTCACAGTTAATCCTGCCCTGTGTGTGGAGAAATACCCAATTCCACGCATTGAAGATCTATTCGCATCACTGTCGGGGGGGCAGCATTTCAGTAAACTAGACTTATCTCATGCCTATTTGCAAATGGTGATAGAGGGAAATTCCAGGAAATATCTCACAATAACCACATCCAAGGGTCTGTTTTGTTATAACAGGCTGGCATTTGGAATTACCTCATCACCAGCGATATTCCAGCGTGCCATGGACCAAGTCCTCCAGGGTCTGCCGAACGTTCACTGTTACCTGGACGATATATTGGTCAGTGGACAGGATCGTGTGCAGCATCTGAAAAATCTGGATGCAGTCCTAGGGCGCTTGGAAGAATTCGGTTTGCGAGTACGGAAGGAAAAATGTGAATTTTTCAAGGATTCACTGGAATATCTGGGTCACGTCATCGATGCCCAGGGTCTACACAAGGCACCAGAGAAAGTCAGGGCAATTGTGGAGGCTCCTGCACCTACAGACGTGAGTCAGTTACGTTATTTCTTGGGGCTAATTAATTATTACAGCAGATTTATCCCCAACTTGTCATCTATCCTAAGCCCACTGAATACTCTGTTGTGTAAAGGAAAACAATGGCAATGGACATCTGAATGTGCTGCATCTTTCAAAGAGGCAAAAGAGCAGTTACTCTCTCAAAGCGTGTTAACCCATTATGATCCACAACTTCCCATTCGGTTGGCGTGTGACGCATCACCTTATGGTGTAGGTAGTGTCATCTCACACATTCTCCCGAATGGACAAGAGAGGCCCATAGCTTTTGTATCAAGGACTCTGAATAAGGCAGAACGCAATTATGCCCATATTGAGCGTGAAGCTCTTGGCATTATATTTGGAGTTCGTAAATTCCATCATTATCTGTATGGCAGGCAGTTTACACTCCTTACAGATCATCGCCCACTGACCACTATTCTGAGTCCGTGCAAAGCCACACCATCTATGGCTGCTGCTAGAATGCAGCGGTGGGCTCTCCTGTTAGCTGCCCATAATTACACCATACAGTACCGAGAGGCAGCTCATCATGGAAATGCGGATGAGCTTTCACGCCTTCCATTATCAACATCATCAAGAGAGAGAACCAGTACTGTGGACAGTTTTCATATTAAACACCTAGAAGCCTTACCTGTGAACTGTCGAGAAATCTGCCGAGAGAGCAGGGGTGATCCTGTCCTTGCTCAAGTCCTGGAGATGGTCTCTACAGGTCGCTTTCCGAGGGTCCAGGATGTGGCCAGCACATTGGCGCTATTCATCAGCCAGAGGGATGAGTTGACACTCCAGCAAGGTTGCCTTATGTGGGGTGTGCGCATCGTTATTCCCTCAGAATTGAGATCACGACTGCTGTCGGAACTGCATACTGGACACCCAGGTGTTGTCAAAATGAAAGCTGTCGCCCGCAGTTACATGTGGAATTGACGCTCAAATTGAACAGGTCTCAAAAACATGCCAGTCCTGTCAATTTACACAGAAAGCACCGGGACCAGCACCACTCCACCCATGGACCTGGCCTGGATCCCCATGGCAGAGAATTCATGTTGACTTTGCTGGCCGTTCCAGGGCCAAATGTTTATGGTGGTTGTAGACGCCCATTCAAAATGGCCTGAGGTACACCTTATGAGTTCCACTACAACGGCTAATACCATCCAGGTGCTCCGAGGGTTATTTAGTCGCTATGGGCTCCCTGAGGTGTTAGTGAGCGATAATGGTCCTCAGTTTACCTCACACGAGTTTGACACTTTTATGAAAGGCAATGGAGTAAAGCACATTCGCTCTGCACCATTCCATCCATCGACAAATGGTCTTGCAGAACGTTTTGTACAGACATTTAAGCAGTCACTGAAGCGTTCCACTGGAACCACTTCCATACAACACCGACTGGACGCCTTTCTACTCACGTACCGTAACACTCCACACTCTACAACAAAGGAGTCCCCGTCTATGCTTTTCATGCATCGCAAGCTGCGATCTCGATTGGACCTGTTGAAGCCTAGCGTGACATCAGAGGTAGAGAAAGCACAAGAGGCACAGTGTGCGTATCGAGGAATGCATGCAAAAGCCAGAACGTTTAAGGTGGGAGACCCAGTTCTTGTTCGGGATTACGGGAGAGGAGAGAAGAAGTGGATACCAGGGGTTGTTTCAGCTGAGACTGGCCCTGTATCCTACACCGTCGACATCGGCGCGTCGCAGCACTGGAGGTGACACGCGGACCAGATGCTGGCCAGGGTTGTTGAATGGGATACCTCTACAGACGACGGCGGAGCTGCATCATCGTGCATTTCAGCAGACCTGCCTGTGCTGGAAAAGACTGTTCCAGAACCAGCTACTCCAGTTCCTGTGAGCGACCCCTCACCACTACCCCAGGTAACCTCAGAGGGAAACACCACATCACCTCCAGAGACTGGTAAGAGATATCCTTCTCGTATTACTAAACCACCAGAGCGTTATGTTCCATAAACTTTGTTTAAGATACTTTTAAGACATATATTGGACACTTTTGAATAAGAGACCTTGTTTATGTGTTAGATGAGAGAGTCACGTCTCACCAAAAGGGCAGAATAAACCCTTGACTGACTCAGGGGTTTGGGATCGTCTACTCCCAGCCTCAAGGCTAGTGTGTGTTTTTTTTAAATAATAAAAGTTGTTTGCTTTGTGTATCTTGGGGGTGGGTACAATATTTAGTGGGGAGGAGATGTGATGTATGGGAGTTGTATGTGTTGCATTTGCATATGCCACCCCATTGGTGGGCGCTGTACCCTGTGGCATCGCCAATAGTATAAGAGTGTGCTCATTGAACTGAACTGTGTATGTGTATGTGCATGTGTGTACGTGTGCATATGCCTGAGTAAACGAGCAAGCTAATGACCTGCAGCCGTGTGTGTCTTTGTGTTTGTTCCTCTGAGTGGTAATCTAAAGTAGAAACCCACGGACATAACAGACACGATCATCGGTAGCACGGGGGCCCCCCAGGGAACGGTTTTGGCTCCCTTCCTGTTCACCCTTTATACTATGGACTTCTCACATAACACAACACACTGCCATCTACAGAAGTTCTCTGACGACTCTGCGATCGTCGGCCTCATCTCCAACGGAGATGAAGCTGAGTACAGAGGATTATCCAGGACTTTGTGGACTGGTGCCATCGGAACCGCTTCCAGATCAATGCGAGGAAAACTAAGGAGCTGGTGGTGGACTGCCGCAGGCAAGGACAACCCCTCACAGCACCAGTAAACATACAGGGAACAGACATTGAGATGGTGACATCATACAAGTACCTTGGTGTTCATCTGAACAATAAACTAGACTGGTCACACAATACCGACGCACTCTACAAGAAGGGACAGCACAGGCTGTTCCTACTGAGGAGACTCAGGTCTTTTGTTGTACAAGGGGCGCTGCTGAAGACATTCTACGACACGGTGGTGGCATCAGCCATCACTTCTGGAGTGGTCTGCTGGGGCAATGGCATTACAGCAGCCGATAGGAAGAGACTGAACAAACTGATCAAGAAAGCTAGCTCTGTCCTGGGGCAACGCCTTGACCCAGTGGAGGAGATAGGAGAGAGAAGGATGGTGGCTAAACTGTCATCTCTGCTGGAGTCCGAGTCCCACCCTATGCAGGACATATTGAACGCACTGAGGAGCTCATTTAGCAGCAGGCTATATCATCCTAGGTGCACAACCGAGAGGTTTCGCAGGTCCTTCCTACCTACGGCTGTCAGACTGTATAACCTAAGCAGGGCTGCTCGCAGAGATAGCAAAAAAACGTGACGACCTAACAGTATTGAATGCAAAAGACGTAACAGACTTACACAAATGGTCCCCTCCAGTATACAACTAGGACAATATCAGTCGCTACGGAGGGTGACAATATGTATGGGTACATATTCATACTATGTAGGATAACTAAGTAGACGGTTATGCTGTTTATTCCATCTTGCTACAATGCTCCGCACTTTGTATATATATTTATATATTTATGTGTATGTATTTATATCCACTGCTCTTATTTATATTTTCCGTATCTTCTTAATTATTGCTCTGAGTGTTGCTATCCCTGTACTGTTGCAATCCTGGAATTTCCCCATTGTGGGACTAATAAAGGCTTATCTTATCTTATCTTATCTTATCTTAGATTTGGTAAAATTAAGCCATAAGTGGGAAAAATTGAAGCCATTCAATTATTCCCTATTCCTCATACTAAAAGGAAGGTCAGAAGCTTTGTGGGTTTGGTTGGATGGTACCCCAGGTTTGTGCCCCATTTTGCAGAGAGAACAGCTGTATTGAATGACCCCACAAAGAGCTTGGCTCCTAACAAAGTGTGCTGGACAGAGAAGTGTGACAGGGCATTCACTGATCTCAAAGAAGCAATCTGCATTCAGTCTGTGCTCCACAGCCCAGACTTTGATAAACAATTCATTTTTTCAGACAGGAGATCAGGAGTAGACCTTGGAGCAGTTCTGCTACAGGAGACCAATGGAGAGAGGAGACCTGTGGTGTTTCTGAGCCGAAAGTTGTTGGACAGAGAAACAAGATACTCAACTGTTGAAAAAGAATGCCTTGCAATGAAGTGGGCCATTGAGTCTCTAAGGCAGGGGTGCTCAATACGTCGATAGCAATCGACTGGTAGATCGCAAAGGCACTGCGGGTAGATCGCATGACATTAAAAAAAAAAGTTTTTAATTCTATTGCCTATCCTCCCATCTGTCCTCTTATTGGCATTTTCCACTTGACTGATGTACAGGGCAGTCAATCAGCAGATCTCCTGTCCTCTATGTGTCATAGGTCACCCTGCATGCGTGGTCAAACACGCTAGCTAGCTACTGCTAAACTCCAGCGAGCTGGTAGCGCTTCCAATTTCTATCTACTAAAGAAGGGATATTAAAAATGAGTGGGGGAGCTGAACCCAGTAAAAAAAACAAAAATTTACCACTTCCATGCTTAATGAGAGGAGTATTTTTTTTTTCACAATGTCATTTTCGAAGTGTATTTGTCTGACCTGTCAATCTATCATTGCATTTCCAAAGAAGGGAAATGTGGAGAGGCACTTTCGAACTGTTTATAAAAACTACAACACTGGCTGCCCTCCAAAAAGTGAGTTGAGAAAAAGAAAGGTGAGGGAAGTAAAATCTCAGTTTATTGGACAGCAGCCATTTTTCACACAGCTGAATTCAAAAGCAAAGGCAGCCACTAAAGCATCGTTCTGGATGAGTCATTGTTATTGTCATTATTAAGCATAAGAAGTCCTTCCAAGATGGAGAGATGATAAAAGAAGCCTTTGCTGGGGCAGCAGACTCGTTTCTGGATTTTAAGAACAAACCAGAAATATTATCTACAATCAAAGCCCTTCAGCTATCAAGAAGTACAGTTACACACCGCTGTGAAGTAATGGCCAATGATTTGACACAGCAGCTTTGGAAGGACATCACAGAATGTGAGCGTTTTTCACTGCAATTAGATGAGTCCACAGACATAAGTGACAGCTCAATTGTGCACTTTTATTCGGATGGTGTTTTCCGATATGACTGCAAAAGAGGAGCTTTTAACAATACTGCCCATGAAAGAACACACACTGGGAGAGGACATTTTTCACTCTTTCAAAAACTTTGAGAAAACCCAGCTCCCAGTGTGTAAATTGGTGTCAATCAGCACGGATGGTGCACCCGCAATGGTGGGCCGCTCAAATGGATTTATTGCAAAGCGCAGAGAGAGCAATGGTTTCCCCAACTTCCTTAATTACCACTGCATAGTCCACCAACAAGCATTACGAGCTAAAATGCTAAATATGAAAGAGCTCATGGATGCGGATATGAAAATTGCTTGTTTTTTTGAGCGAGATCTCTTCAAACATGATGGTTCCAAGCACATCTGGAGGCGGCTGATTGCAGCTCTTACTACACACTGACGTGAAATGGCTTAGTAGGGAGAAATTCCTGCAGCGATTTAGAGAGCTCTGTCCGGACATAAAGGAGTCAGTAAACATGCAGAATACAAGCAACTTGATGACGATCAGTGGCTGCTTGACTTGGCATTTTTAAACAATTTGACCAACATGTTAAATGGGCTTAATTTAGAGCTGCAAGGAAAGGACAAAACTGTGGTAAACATGATCAGCTCAGTTAATGCTTTCAAATGAAAAGTGCATCATATGTCTTCAAAGCTGCAGCACCAACCACGAAGAGGCAGCGAAGCTGGGAACTTCAGGTGAGCTGGACAAAGACTAAGCTAATCCATGTCGGCAACGGACCAGACCCACCCCTGTTACAGCTTAGGAATGATGTTGTTGAGTTTGCCAATTCCTTTGTGTATCTGGGCTCCACAGTGACCAACAACGGGGACATGAAACCAGAGATCAACCGCAGATGTGACCTCGCTACATCAGCCCTGCAAGTACTATGGAAACCTCCATGGTGCCATCGTTCAAGCTCCCGAAAGACGAAGCTCCACATATACAATGCATCAATCCTCTCCATTCTACTCTGTGGGTCAGAGACATGGCCATTGAGTACGACTCTGGCCTCGAGAGTGGATGGGTTTGATAGTCAGGCCCTCAGAACTCAGAATAAAGCTGATATATATTGATTTAGTGTGATTTATATAATATTTATTGCATTGATAATTTTTTTTTTTTTTAATTTAATATTTGATATTTTGTGCTTGAATAGAGTTCCCCTGTCTTGCTAAGTAGGTCAGGCTCATTGGGGAAAGGCTATAAAAGGTGGCCTACATCTTATTTTAGGGAGAATGCTATTGAGGCTACATGTCAGTTGTTATGCAGTTTGTGTGCCATTACTGAAGAATTTGTAAAATGAAATAATCTGCTGTGAGAACTGACAATCTGCCTCTCTGGTCATCAATGTGAACCTTCCATTTGAGAGGTTGGGAATTCACTCTTGTAAAAATAGTATGGTCCATTCTGACCAATAGGTGGCAATAAAGCTCCACTGTTCAGTCAGCATAACATGCAGATATGATTAATTTCCCTCATTGTGTTTGGAGACATTTCAGTAAGAATGTATTGTGTTGTAGATGCTTAATAACATTTGTGGAGTTACACAGATGGAGTGGTTTCTGGTGAACTTTACTAGAACTGTACAGTATTGTAGTGTATGACTGTGCAGAATTTAAAAAAAAGCATATGAACTGAAAATATTCTTTTTAACCTTCCCATAAAGTTCTCAGATATGTCAGTGTAATGTAATTGTTTAAATTGGTAGGTACTTTCAGTAAGCAAGACAATGACTGAGTATAGAGATTTTCAAAATGTGTTACTGTTTAAAACACTTTAAGTGTCAGTTCAGTTTTCTTTGTCTTTTTCTGTTAGCAAACAAGAAGAATGAGAAGAGAACAGAAAAACAAAAAAATCACTTATATGTACAGGAGACAGTCTTGAAAAATTGCTACATTATTTTTAAATATTATCATCATACTGTGGGGGCATGGTGTGGGACTTCTCCACCCAGAGAAGAAGGCAATTGGGGAAGGGGGGAACAATGGACCATAAGAGGAGGTGTCACCGGGGGTTATCAGACAGAACAGTAAAGACTATGTGCCCCCCAGGGAGAGGAGTAAATGCCAGAGCCCCTGGAAGAAGAAGGGTGTGAGAGCGGCGCTGGATTTATGTCTTGTTAATGTGCCGCACAGGCTTTGTTCTAAACACAATGTATGATGGTCAGAAGTTCCGGGTCTCAGTGCATGGTATTAAAGATATAAAAGAGGAATACACAGAGACCTGAGAGCTCTTTTACTGTACTGTATGTTGGAGATGGAATAAAGTTTCTGTGTCGTCTAGCTCGTTGCCTCGCCTGCCTCCTTTCTCCACAATACCATTATTTTTGTTATTGTTATTATTAATAATTATGGATTAGATTTATATGGCGTTTTATATGTCAAGTGACATCTCAAAGCACTTACAGTGAGTCCATCATTCATTCACTCCAGACAGACAGAAAGTGGTAAGCTACTGCTGTAGCCACAGCTGCCCTGGGGCAGACTGATGGAAACGTGGCTGCCAATCCCCACCAACGGCCTCTCCAACCGCTACCAAACATTTTTATACACATTGATACCCAGTGTCATGGACACTGGAGACAAGGTGGGTAAAGTGTCTTGCTCAGGGACACAATGGTAGGATGACTGGGTAGAATGGGATTCAACCCGCTCTACCTCCTGAGCCACTGCCGCCCAGTCAGAAATTATTATTATTATTAGTGTAGTATTTCTTTTTATTATTATTACGGAAATGAAAGACAGATAATGGAAAATGAAGTTTGAGAGGCCGGTAGGGAATGGGCTTTAACTGGGATTCTGGGAACAGATGGAGATGGCGAGGCAATAAGAATCACGAGAAGGGCTCTTTTCTCTTTTTTAAATAACACAGGATGAAGTCATAGAATTTAGGGGTCGGACTCAGATGACATAATGTTACACACTCTTGTACAGTAGGTGGCAGTATGCACCTTTCAGTTGTTTGCTATCCACCAGTAACCAAGAGAAGAAGAAGAAGTCCCATTGAGATCAGAGCTCTCTTTTGCAAGGGAGACCTAGCCAAGGTAGCAGCCTTACAAAATCAACAGCTATTCAAGCACAGTAGCCTCTCAAGAAAAACAATGACATTCCTCCTGTACTGCATTCTTTATGATACTCTTGAAGTCATAATAGATATGATTTTTTTTTAATTTAAGAACATTCGAGATTATTCCATGACCATGGTGCACGATAGGGAAATGCTGTTTTGCCAAAGTCTGTTAAAGCCCAGGGAACATTCAAGAGCAACCACTTGGAGGTGCGGAGACGGTAACTGGTAGAGCTGACAGAGATAGAAGTATTGCGGTATTCTGGGAGTTTACCCAGCAGAGCTTTATAGATGAACATATACCCGTGTTGTCTGCGAATAGTTAATGATGTCCATCCAACTAAACCATAGAGAATGCAGTGGTGAGTGAGAGATTTTGCATTTGAAGTGAAATGTAGAGAAGCATGATATACTGAATTGAAGCTCCTTGAGGCTGCATGTATGTACAGTATATCACCATATTCAATCACAGACGGCTTCCACAAGTTTTTTCTTTGCAGAGGATGTAAAACATGATTTATTTCTTGGGGGGGAAGCCAATCTTCATTTTGAGTTTCTTCATTAGATTAGAAATATGTACATTAAATGAAAGCTTGTCATCAATCCATATTCCCAAACACTTATAAAAAGACACACTTTCAATTAATGCACCATAAGATGCAAAAAATTCTAAATTGTCAAAGCTTTGCAGGCAAGCTTTTGATAAAATCATAACCTTTGTTTTCTGGGCATTTAAAACCAACTTTAGACCTTTCAAAGCTCTTTGTAATAACTGGAAGCAAGTCTGAAGTTCTTCAATTGCCTGTACTGCTGAGGGAGCGAATATATAGATGATTGTGTCATCTTCTTCTTTTAGATTTGATTGGCAGTTGGCAACCAGTTTATAGGTACATTACCGCCACGTACTTCACTCTGTATCATCAATCTGGTCAGGAGCTGTAGTCCTTACCACCACGTACTTCACTCACCAGACATCATTCTATGTATCAAAAGTCAGAATTCTCAGTTGGCAACCTCTTCTTCATCTTCTTCACTCTATATCTTTGTATAAGGAGTTCTTATAAGGAGTTCTGAACAATCTTCTTCTTCTCGGTTACTGGCAGATAGCAAACCAATCTTCTTCCTCTCCTGTCATCCACATACAAATGCAATTTAGCTTGAATGTCTTCTTCTTCTTCTCTTAGATTTGATTGGCGGATGGCAACCAGTCCACAGGTGCATTACCGCCACGTACTTCACTCTGTCCTTGATAATCATCACTCTATATCACTCTCGGGCTTGAATGTCTTCTTCTTCTTCTTCTTCTTCTTCTTCTTTTAGATTTGATTGGCAGTTGGCAACCAGCTTACAGGTGCATTACCGCCACTGACTTGATTATCATCACTCTATATCTTTGTATAAGGAGTTCTGAACAACTCCTTATGTGTGAAAAAATTATCTGTCCTTGGACTGTGTCCTCTTCTTCTTCTTTTAGATTGGATTGGCAGTTGGCAACCAGCTTACAGGTGCACCACCGCCACTGACTTGACCATCCTCTTCTTCTTCTTTGAGATTTGATTGGCGGTTGGCAACCAGCTTACAGGTGCATTACCGCCACATACTTCACTCTATATCATCACTGTATATCTATGTATCAGGAGTTCTTATAAGGAGTTCTGAACAACTCCTTATGCGTGAAAAAATTATCTGTCCTTGGTCTGTGTCCTTGGCGGCATCAATAGCTGTGCCAGCCAGCCAGCCAGCCAGCCACCTCTTTACCAATATCACTCTATAAATTCAAGAAATCTGTCTGTGCCATCATCAAAGTTCATAGGACTCGTATGATGTTCCTATGATGTCTGCATGATGTCCTATGATGTTCCTATGTATAATGACTCCTTATGTGCGAAAAAATTATCCGTCCTTGGACTACATCACTCACGATCATAGGACTCGCTATGACATCAAAGATCAAAGGCAGGCATCAAGAGTTGAACAAGCTGTAAAAATATATTGCACATAATTTAGGTACCTATTTATTAACTCCATTTTATATTTACTTATTTTTGTAGGATGTCACTTGGGTTCTAAATATTTTATTGGGTTTTAGACCTTTGAGTTTTTAACCTCTTTGACTAGTTTTTAACTTTTAATATGACCCTTCTCTCTTACCTCTGGTTTTTCTCCCATCTCTTTGTCTTTTTATACCCTGATTGATGGAGCGTTGAGTATTCTTATCATGTTTATAGTCAGCTTCATATGTGCCTGTGTTTGTGTCTATGTTGAATGTAATTTGTGGCTTGTAAATATGGATGTCACCAGACTGCAAAACAAATCTACCTACGGGTACAAATAAAGTAACCTGAACCTGAACCTGAACCTGAACTCACGATCATAGGACTCACCATGACATCATCAAAGTTCATAGGACTCGCTATGACACCATCAAACATCAAAGGCAGGCATCACTGAATGAGTGCTGATGTGCTTGCTTTCACCCTTGCTTACACCTGCTATCTACTGGTATGCACAGGTAGGCACTAGTCATTTATAAAAACTAGTGCATACCTGTGCATGCCCGTAGAAACCAAGTATAAGCAAGTATTTCTGAATGCCCACAGAAAGCAAGTGTAAATAAGCATTTCTGCATTCCTGCATTTGATCTTTGACATGGTTACCGTGGCAACAGTAACCATGGTGATGCCTGTCTTTGATCCTTGACATGGTTACCATGGCAACAGTAACCCTGGTGAAACCTGCCTTTGATCTTTGACATCACCTCCAAAACCTGCCTTTGATCTTTGATGATGTCATAGCGAGTCCTATGATCTTTTAGCGAGTCCTATGATCGTGAGTGATGCCTGCCTTTGATCTCATAGTGAGTCCTATGATCTTTTTGCAAGCCCTATGATTGTGACACACAGACAGACACAGACACAAGGAGATTTCTTGAGTTATACTAGTGCATACCTGGGCATGCCTGTGCATACTCGTGCATGCCCATAGAAACCAAGTATAAGCAAATATTTCTGCATGCCCGTAGAAAGCAGGTGTAAGCAAGCACGTCACCACTTGTTCAGTAATGCAGGTGTAAGCAAGCACGTCACCACTCATTCAGTAATGCCTGCCTTTGATCTTTGATGATGTCATAACGAGTCCTATGATCGTGAGTGACGCCTGCATTTGAGCTTTGATGCCCTATGATCGTGAGTGATGCCTGCCTTTGACACACAGACACACACACAGATTTTCTTGAATCATTCTATAAGTGTCTATATGACGTCATATAGACATCATGTAGACATCATAGGAACATCATAAGCGATCCTATGATCTTTTAGTGAGTCCTATGGTCTATATGACATCATATAGACATCATGTAGAGATCATAAGAACATCATAGGCGACCCTATGATCTTTAAGCGTGTCCTATGGTCATGACACACAGACAGACACACAGATTTCTAGAATTATATATAGAGTGATAGAAATAACTGCTTATCAAATCTAAAAGAAGAACTCCTTATACAAAGATATAGAGTGATGATAATCGAAGACGTCGAGAGGACACAGTCCAAGAGCGGATAATTTTTTCACCCATAGGGAGTTGTTCAGAACTCCTTATACGGAGATACAGAGTGATGATAATCAAGTCAGTGGTGGTAATGCACCTGTAAACTGGTTGCCAACCACCAATCAAATCTAAAAGAAGAAGTCAGTGGTGGTAATGCACCTGTAAGCTGGTTGCCAACCACCAATCAAATCTAAAAGAAGAAGAAGAAGTCCGGTTGGTAGCGGTAATGCACCTGTAAGCTGGTTGCCAACTGTCAATCAAATCTAAAAGAAGAAGAAGGTTGCCAACCGCCAATCAAATCTAAAAGAAGAAGAAGAAGTACGTGGTGGTAATGCACCTGTAAGCTGGTTGCCAGCCACCAATCAAATCTAAAAAAAGAAGAAGAAAAAATAGGAACCAAAATGGAACCTTGGGGAACACCTTTAGTTATCTCAAGAAAATCTGAATTGTGGCCCTCTGTTTGGACACACTGAGTCCTACATGTTAAATAATTTTTAAACCAATTAAGATCCTTAGAACCAAAGCCAGCTTTCCTGAGTTTGTCTAGAAGTAGTTCATGATCCTCTAGATCAAACGCTTTTGAAAGATCTACAAATAAGGTGGCGCAATGTTGTTTTCTGTCAAAGACACCAATGAGATCATTAGTAACAACCATAGCAGCAGTGATAGCACTGTGACCACTTCTAAAACCAGACTGAAACTCACATACAATATTATTATCAGATAATAACTGTTTCAACTGTAAACTGACCTGAAATTCAAGAATCTTAGCCAGAACTGAGAGTTTGGAAATGGGACGATACTTGTTTAACTCAGAAGGGTCTCCACTAAGCCAGTTTAGAAAGCTTGGGATCAGTCCGCCAAGGTCTCCGCCTTTGACTGCCACCTAATCCACATAGCACCGGACTTCCATGATCCCTCCTGCAGGTGGTGAACCTGCTGGAGGGCGGACCCATGTAACTCCTTCGGGCTGAGCCCGGCCGGGTCCCATGGGTGGAAACCTGGCCACCAGACGCTAGCCTTCGAGCCCCTCCCCCAGGCCTGGCTCCAGGGTGGGGCCCCGGTAACCCCATACCGGGCGGGGTACACTGAATCCTTGATATACAATTTATCATGAGAGTCTGTTGGATCGTTCTTAGTCTGGCCCTTCACCCAGGACCAGTTTGTCTTGGGAGACCCTATCAGAGGCAAATTGCCCCGGACAACATAGCTCCTGGGATCACTGGGGCACGCAAACCCCCCCACCACGATAAGGTGACGATCCATGAGGGGGCCATCCATGAGCTTTCTCCGTGGGATTGCTGGACTCACCCTCAGAGATAGGGTGAGGAGCTCAGTCATCCGGGAGAGGCTCAGAGTAGAACCGCTGCTCCTCCACATTGAAAGGAGTCAGTTGAGGTGGTATGGGCATCTGATTAGGATGCCTCCTGGACGTCTCCCACTTGAGGTGTTTCAGGCACGTCCCACTGGGAGGAGACCCCGGGGCAGACCCAGGACTCGGTGGAGAGACTATGTCTCCCAGCTAGTCTGGGAACGCCTTGGTATCCCCTCTGAAGAGCTGGAGCAGGTGGCTGGGGAGAGGGAAGTCTGGGCTTCTCTGCTTGAACTGCTGCCTCCGCGACCCGGACCTCCGGAAAAGCGGTAGAAGATGGATGGATGGATGGATGGGTCTCCACTATGGGTGGGAATCGTGACGATTTGATATGGATCGCGATTCTTGGTTCACGATTCGATCCTATCACAATTCAACGATAATCATGATATTGCGATAATCGAGTATCATGATCTCATATATTTCAATTTTATTCACCTTATTCAACCTCAAATCATGTCCCAAAGTAAAACTGCTGACATTGCTTTCATATAGGTTTTCTTTGCTCACCTCCGCCCCCTGGTGGAACCAGCGATGGATCCACTCCAGTTCGCCTACCAGCATGGCATTGGGGTGGAGGATGCGGTGATCTTCCTCCTTCACCGTTCTCTGTCCCACCTGGAGAAGCCCGGGAATGTGGTGAGGATCATGTTCTTTGACTTCTCCAGTGCTTTCAACACCATCCAACCGATGATCCTGAAGGACAAGCTGCTGCGCGCAGGGGTGGACCAGCACCTGTCATCATGGATCCTGGACTACCTCACGAACCGGCCTCAGTTTGTGAGAACCCGGGACTGTGTGTCCGACACGATCATCAGTAGCACGGGGGCCCCCCAGGGAATGGTGTTGGCTCCCTTCCTGTTCACTCTTTATACTGCGGACTTCTCACACAACACAACACACTGCCATCTACAGAAGTTCTCTGATGACTCTGCGATCGTTGGCCTCATCTCCAATGGAGATGAAGCTGAGTACAGAGGGCTTATCTAGGACTTCGTGGACTGGTGCCATCGGAACTGCCTCCAGATCAACGCGAGGAAAACTAAGGAGCTGGTGGTGGACTGCCGCAGGAAAGGACAACCCCTCACAGCACCAGTAAATATACAGGAAACAGACATTGAGATGGTGACATCCTACAAGTACCTGGGTGTTCATCTGAACAATAAACTAGACTGGTCACACAATACTGACGCACTCTACAAGAAGGGACAGCGCAGGCTGTTCCTACTGAGGAGACTCAGGTCTTTTGGTGTACAAGGGGCACTGCTGAAGACATTCTATGACACGGTGGTGGCATCAGCCATCACTTTTGGAGTGGTCTGCTGGGGCAGTGGCATTACTGCAGCCGATAGGAAGAGACTGAACAAACTGATCAAGAAAGCTAGCTCCGTCCTGGGGCAGCGCCTTGATCCGGTGGAGGAGATAGGAGAGAGAAGGACGGTGGCTAAACTGTCATCTCTGCTGGAGTCCGAGTTCCACCCTATGCAGGACATACTGAATTCACTGAGGAGCTCATTTAGCAGCAGACTACATCATCCCAGGTGCACAACCGAGAGGTTTCGCAGGTCCTTCCTACCAACGGTTGTCAGACTGTACAACCTAAGCAGGGCTGCTCGCAGAGATAGCAAAAAGACGTAACAACCTAATAGTTTTTTGAATGCAAAAGACGCAATAGACTTACACAATGGTCCCCTCCGGCATACAACTAGGAAAATACCGGTCGCTATGGAGGTGAGAATATGTATGGGCACATAATCATACCATGTAGGATAACTAAGTAGACGGTTGTGCTGTTTCATCCCATCTAGCAACAATGCTCTGCACTGTGTGTGTTTATACATTTACATATTTATTCCATCTAGCTACAATGCTCCGCACTGGGTGTGTTTATGTTTATGTTTATATTTATATATCTATATATTCATTCCATCTAGCTACAATGCTCCGCACTGTGTGTTTATATATCTACATATTATTCCATCTAGCTACATTGCTCCGCACTGTTTATATATTTACATATTTTTTCCACCTAGCTGCAATGCTCCGTACTATGTGTTTATATATCTACATATTATTCCATCTAGCTACATTGCTCCGCACTGTGTTTATATATTTACATATTTATTCCATCTAGCTGCAATGCTCCGTACTGTGTGTTTATATACTCATATATTTATCCCATCCAGCTACAATGCTCTACACTGTGTGTCTGTGTGTATATACATTGCTCCGCACTGTGTGTGTTTATATACTTGCATATTTATTCCACCTAGCTGCAATGCTCCGTACTGTGGGTGTTTATATATTTACATATTTATTCCATCTAGCTACAATGCTCTGCACTGTGTGTTCATATATTCATATATTTATTCCATCCAGCTACAATGCTCTGCACTGTGTGTCTGTGTGTGTGTGTATATATATATATTTTATAGTAATACGTACATATGTTTATTAGCTGCTCTTGCTTGCTTGTTTTTTTTCTTGCCTTCTGATTGTTGCTCTGAGTGTTGCTATCCCTGTGCTGTTGCAATCCTGGAATTTCCCCGTTGTGGGACTAATAAAGGCTTATCTTATCTTATATACAGTATATATATATTTATAGTAATATGTACATATGTATATTAGCTGCTCGTGCTTGCTTGCTTTTTTTTTTTTCTTGCCTTCTGATTGTTGCTCTGAGTGTTGCTATCCCTGTGCTGTTGCAATACTGGAATTTCCCCATTGTGGGACTAATAAAGGCTTATCTTATCTTATCTTATCTTATCTTATCTTATATAATAAAGTATTCTCGGGGATTCATTTTCTACGGAGACATGTCTTTGCATATGGGGAGGGTGGTGGATGGTGTTTGGAACTGACCCCCACTCCAGATATGTTTAGCTGACTCTGGACTCTTTTAAAAAGCAGCTGAAAACTTTTTTGTTTAATGAGGTTTTCCGTTGAGTTTCAACTGCTTTTTAAGAGTAAGTCTGATATTTTTAAATTATTTTAATCTTGTGTTTTAACTTATTTTTGTATTTTTAAAATTATTTTTATCTATTAACTTCCTTTTATTCTTTTTATTCCAATTTATTGTGCTCTGTGACTATGTGTCTCTGAAAAGCATTTCATAAATAAACTTGACTTACTCGGTGATCGGAGAAAAAGCTCCATGCCGGTGCTCTTTAGCTTAGCCGTTGCTAACGTTGCTCCAAGACGTGTGTGGCCCACCACATTCCGAATATTTTTCCTTTTTTTTATGTAGCGCTTCTTGCGGGTTGTGCGTTATGTCAAGGTCTTTCCTTCTTCTTCTTCTTCTTCTTCTTCTTTTAGATTTGATTGGCAGTTGGCAACCAACTTACAGGTGCATTATTGCCACCTACCGGGTTTGAGTGTGGACAAGAGAATGGCAGGGGGAGAAAAAAACTAAATTCTTTTAATTAATCCAATTGCACTTAAATAGCTAAATAGACCTACATATATTTCTTTGACTGTAGTTCCTAACATGTTTTCCAAAACAAAACTTAAATTAGCCCTTTCCATTACTACAATCAGATGTTTCCTTTGTTCCTGGTATCCCTGACATTCCAGCAAAATGTGCTGAACTGTTTCCGGGGAACCACAATGTGCACAGCCGCCAGTTGGGTGTTTATCTATTCTATGTAACGTCTGGTTTAAAGTAGTGTCTCCTATTCTTAATCGGATGATGAGTATCTCTTCTTTCCTGTTTCTGCCAACTCCCATTCCAGAGTTTAACTGCTTTTGAATGCCATAAAGATGTCTTCCTGTATCTATTGAGTCCCAATATTCTTGCCACTTTTCCACTATATAATTTTTAATTATTTATTTGCTTTCTGCCTTACTGAGTGAGATTTCCAGATTTATTGCTTCGAATTTTAATGATTGTTTTGCTAATAAATCCACATCCTCATTACCCTCTATTCCAGTGTGGGCTGGAACCCAAAGAAAGTTTATTGACTGACCTTTACTGTAGAGGTTGTAAATTAAGGAGTGGATTTCTACAATTAGGTCCCGCCTACAAGACTGCAGTGACTGAATACTCTTGAGAGCTGCCCAACTATCTGAAGCAATGACTGCATTATTTATTTATTTCTGCATAATTTATTTATTTATATTTATCTCCAACCACTGTATACTGTAGCTAATATAATGGCAACTAGCTCAATTGTGTATACTGATAAGTGATTACTGGTTCTTTTATTGATAGATATTTTATACTGAGGAATGTATACTGCAGCTCCATTACGACCAGTTGTAGGATCCTTGGAACCATCGGTAAATGCAATCAGCCTGTTTCTGAACTTCTGTTCAATATATTTATGCACTATATAATCTGTTAATGATTGCTTATGTTGCCTCCTCAGATGTTGTATTTCAAAATCTACCAGTGGCATCTCAAACAGCCATGGAGGAATAACAGACCACAGGACCACTGGGCTAAAATCTATGTATTTTAATCCTGCCTGCTCAGCAATGGCATCACTTATCCAAACAAAGCTACCAATGTTGGACTCATTGTGTTCCCAGCAATCATTAGGAATAGCTTTTGCAGGATTTGACCTCTTATGCCCCTTCAAATTGATCCAGTATGCCAGCATTAATTTGGTTCTTCTTAATCTTAAGGGCATTTTGCCCATCTCTACTTGGATCGCTGATACTGGAGAAGTTTTAAATCCATCCATCCATCCATCCATCCATCGTCTTCCACTTAATCCTTTTTGGGTCGCGGGGGGGGCTGGAGCCTATCCCAGCATCTTTGGGCGAGGGGCAGGGTACACCCTGGACAGATCGCCAGTCCATCGCAGGGCCAACACAGAGAGACAGACATCCACCACAACATATCCTAAGAGCCTTTGCATGCTCTATGTCCAGTTGGTTCAGGTGACAATCAACAGCTGACATGAATGCAACAAATCTATAGTCTAGTGTAGCTCTCATTAGACCTCGATACACCCTCAACAGAGAGGCCCAAGAGGCCCCCCAGTCCCGTCCTGCCAGACATCTCAAAATATTATTTATTTTCTTACATTTTCCTTTAGTTTTTTTCAATGTACTGCTTCCAAGTTAGTTTTTCATCAAACAACACACCTAAATACCAAACTAGCTTTACTTGCTCTAACTTTTGGCCATAAAGTTTTAAAAGAAATTTCTTTGTAACTTCTAGAGAAGCAAATTTGCTTCTCTAAAACTCACAAAGAAATGGTGGTCACTGGTCAACACCAAATTTATTGTCTAAGTTTTTTTAGCTGATTGACAATTTTGATGTGCTGAATCCAAAAATCACATTGGTTTTGTTCAATCAGATCAACTTTGTGAACTATGGCCACATGTTTTTTACATTTTTGTTTACATGTACGGGTATGTTTACATGTACGTTAAATGTATGTTTTTGTTTACATGTACAGCTTTATATGATGCAAAATTCTTTTTTATTTCTTGAAATTTCTTGAAATTTTTTGAACTCTGAAGAGTTTGCATACGCCAGTTTATAACATCCATCCATCCATCCATCCATCCATCCATCCATCTTCTACTGCTTTTCCGGAGGTCCAGGTCGTGGAGGCAGCAGTTCAAGCAGAGAAGCCCAGACTTCCCTCTCCCCAGCCACCTGCTCCAGCTTTTCAGAGAGGATACCAAGGCGTTCCCAGACCAGCTGGGAGACGTAGTTTCTCCACCGAGTCCTGGGTCTGCCCCGGGGTCTCCTCCCAGTGGGACGTGCCTGAAACACCTCAAGTGGGAGGCGTCCAGGAGGCATCGTAATCAGATGCCCATACCACCTCAACTGACTCCTTTTAATGTGGAGGAGCAGCGGTTCTACTCTGAGCCTCTCCCGGATGACTGAGCTCCTCACCCTATCTCTGAGGGTGAGTCCAGCAATCCTACGGAGAAAGCTCATTTCAGCCACTTGTATCCGCAATCTTGTTCTTTCGGTCATTACCCAAAGCTCGTGACCATAGGCGAGAGTAGGAACGTAGATTGACTGGTAAATTGACAGCTTTGCCTTAGAACTAAGCTCCCTCTTCACCACAACAGACCGGTACAATGTCCGCATCACTGCAGATGCTGCTCCAATCCGTCTGTCAATCTCTCGCTCCATTTTCCCCTCACTCGTGAATAAGACCCCAAGATACTTAAACTCTTCCACTTGGGGCAGGAGCCTGTCCCCAACCCAGAGAGGACAATCCACCTTTTTCCAGCTGAGGACCATGGACTCGGACTTGGAGGTGCTGATTCTCATCCCAGCCGCTTCACACTCAGCAGCAAACCATCCCAATAAGAACTGTAGGTCATTGCTGGATGAAGCCAACAGGACAACATCATCTGCAAACAACAGAGATGAGATCCTGTGGTCACCAAGCATGACACCCTCCATTCCCTGGCTGCACCTAGAAATCCTGTCCATAAAAATTATGAACAGGATTGGTGACAAAGGGCAGCCCTGGCGGAGTCCAACTCTCACTGGGAATGACTCCAACCGAGTGTTGGCAATACGAACCAAACTCTCACAACGGTCGTACAGAGACCGAATAGCTCATAACAACAAGCCCGATACCCCATACTCCCGAAACACCCCCCACAAAAAACCATGAGGGACGCGGCTGAATGCCTTCTCCAAGTCCACAAAACACATGTAAACTGGTTGGGCAAACTCCCACGAACCCTCGAGAATTCTCGAGAAGGTAAAGAGCTGGTCCGATGTGCCACGGCCAGGACGAAAACCACATTGCTCCTCCTGAATCCGAGGTTCGACCAATGGCCGGACTCTCCTCTCCAGTACCTTGGCATAGACCTTCCCAGGGAGGCTGAGGAGTGTGATCCCTCTAAAGTTGGAGCACACCCTCCGGTCCCCTTTTTTGAAGAGAGGAACCACCACCCCGGTTTGCCATGCCAAAGGCACTGCCCCCGACCACCACGCAATGTTGCAGAGGCGTGTCAACCATGACAGCCCAACAATATCCAGGGCCTTGAGGTACTCAGGGCGAATCTCGTCCACCCCCGGGGCCCGGCCACCAAGTAGATTTTTAACCACCTTGGAGACCTCAGCCCCTGTGATAGGCGAGTCATCCCCCTCGTCCCCAAACCCTCTGTGGAAGGCGTATCAGTGGGATTGAGAAGATCCTCGAAGTATTCCTTCCACCGCCCGACGATATCCCCAGTCGAACTCAACAGTACCCCATCCGCACCATACACAGTGTGGACAGGGAGCTGCTTTCCCCTCCTGAGCCCCCAGACAGTTTGCCAGAATCTCGTCGAGGCCGACCGAAAGTCTTGTTCCATGGCCTCACCGAACTCCTTCCATACCCAGGTTTTTGCTTCAGCAACCACCCGAGCTGCACTCCACTTGGCCTGCCAGTACATCTCAGCTGCTTCGGGAGTCCCACAAGCCAACCAAGCTTGATAGGACTCCTTCTTCAGCTTAATGGCCCCCCTCACCACTGGTGTCCACCACTTGGTTCAGGGGTTGCCACCACGAGATGCACCAACCACCTTGCGGCCGCAGCTCTGGGCTGCTGCTTCAACAACAGAGGTGGAGAACATGGCCCATTCAGACTCCATGTCTCCTGTCAGAAAATTGTACATACATGTTATCATTTTATATGTCTTTAAGTTTAAGTAAGTGCATAAATGTTTTCTGCTGGAAATATATTGAGACAGCTTACGTGCAGAAAGTCTTGTACAAAGTAACTTGTTTCTTCTCTTTAATGATGTTGACATATTTTAGCTCTCTGATGGTTGATATATAAGCACATGGTGACCCAGACCTTAGAAACTGATACTCCTTTGGGCACAAAGTGCCCTCTGATAAAACAAGACTGTTCCCTTTTCCTTCATGTCAGCATATTTTTATAATGACTGTGTAGAGTGTAAATTGGATGTTTTTGTTTGATTGTGTAACCTCTGTGTGTATAAAAGTTGTCTCGCTGAGGAGAAGACTCAGTGCAGATATGCTGTTAATACAGGTCTGTTCTGTGCTCCTTGCAAGTAAAAACTCATGAGAAATAGTATTTTGTGTCTTGAATCTTTATTGAGGGAACAAACTAATATACGATCACTTTGAGTTTCAGATTCATGACATACGTGGTGCCGTGACCCGGATGGACAACAGCTAGGGGACGCTAGAGACTAGGCACCCTCCGGGTTGAAATCCGTGCACACGGTCTGACTACAGTCAGCATTGGAAACCCGCCTTCAGGGAACTCCGGAGGACTGCTGCGGGACTCTGGTGTCAACTAGTGAAGTCCATCCTCGCTCAAAGTAAGAAGTAAGTGACGTCTTTTTTATTAAAGGAAAAGGATATACAGTGGGGCAAAAAAGTATTTAGTCAGCCACCAATTGCGCAAGTTCTCCCACTTAAAAGATGAGAGAGGTCTCCAATTTTCATCATAGGTATACCTCAGCTATGAGAGACAAAGTGAGAAAAAAAAATCCAGAAAATCACATTGTCTGATTTTTAAAGAATTTATTTGCAAATTATGGTGGAAAATAAATATTTGGTCACCTACAAACAAGCAAGATTTCTGGCTCTCACAGACCTGTAACTACTTATTTAAGAGGCTCCTCTGTCCTCCACTCGTTACCTGTATTAATGGCACCTGTTTGAACTTGTTATCAGAATAAAAGATACCTGTCCACAACCTCAAATAGTCAGACTCCAAACTCCACTATGGCCAAGACCAAAGAGCTGTCAAAGGACACCAGAAACAAAATTGTAGACCTGCACCAGGCTGGGAAGACTGAATCTGCAATAGGTAAGCAGCTTGGTGTGATGAAATCAACTGTGGGAGCAATTATTAGAAAATGGAAGATATACAAGACCACTGATAATTTCCCTCCATCTGGGCCTCCACGCAAGATCTCACCCCGTGGGGTCAAAATGATCATGAGAACGGTGAGCAAAAATCCCAGAACCACACGGGGGGATCTAGTGAATGACCTGCAGAGAGCTGGGACCAAAGTAACAAAGGTTACCATCAGTAACACACTACGCCGCCAGGGACTCAAATCCTGCAGTGCCAGACGTGTCTCCCTGCTTAAGCCAATACATGTCCAGGCTCGTCTGAAGTTTGCTAGAGGGCATTTGGATGATCCAGAAGAGGATTGGGAGAATGTCATATGGTCAGATGAAACCAAAATAGAACTTTTTGGTAAAAACTCAACTTGTCGTGTTTGGAGGAGAAAGAATGCTGAGTTGCATCCAAAGAACACCATACCTACTGTGAAGCGTGGGGGTGGAAACTTCATGCTTTGGGGCTGTTTTTCTGCAAAGGGACCAGGGCAACTGATCCGTGTAAAGGAAAGAATGAATGGGGCCATGTATCGTGAGATTTTGAGTGAAAACCTCCTTCCATCAGCAAGGGCATTGAAGATGAAACGTGGCTGGGTCTTTCAGCATGACAATGATCCCAAACACACCGCCCGGGCAACAAAGGAGTGGCTTTGTAAGAAGCATTTCAAGGTCCTGGAGTGGCCTAGCCAGTCTCCAGAGCTCAACCCCATAGAAAATCTTTCGAGGGAGTTGAAAGTCCGTGTTGCCCAGCAACAGCCCCAAAACATCACTGCTCTAGAGGAGATCTGCATGGAGGAATGGGCCAAAATACCAGCAACAGTGTGTGAAAACCTTGTGAAGACTTACAGAAAACGTTTGACCTCTGTCATTGCCAACAAAGGGTATATAACAAAGTACTGAGATGAACTTTTGTTATTGACCAAATACTTTTTTTCCACCATAATTTGCAAATAAATTCTTTAAAAATCAGACAATGTGATTTTCTGGATTTTTTTTTTCTCATTTTGTCTCTCATAGTTGAGGTATACCTATGATGAAAATTGGAGACCTCTCTCATCTTTTAAGTGGGAGAACTCTCACAGCTGGTGGCTGACTAAATACTTTTTTACCCCACTGTAGTGAGTTTCCTATATCCCGGTCTGGGACCGTAAAAGTATCAGGTTGTTTAAAAAGACGTAATAGAGGTGCAGTGAGTTTCCTGCACCCCTCCTGATAAAATGGGTAATTGTACAGGAAAGGAACAAAACAGAAGAAAAAAGAAGAAATAGCTCGCAGAATGGTAAAAAAAAATTACAACAATCATCAAAAGGAAGAAAAACAAGTAAAGAATCCTGAAAATTTTTTGACTAAATGGGAAAAAGATTATTCTTTTAAACCCACACTTGATGTGGATGAATGTGCGGTCTTGGTTTCAACCATAGGCCTCACTAGCCGCAGTAGTAAAAATAAAAATAAGAAATCAAATATGGAGCTCCAATGTGCAAACCTTTGGGCGGCAGCAGCTGCAGATGCCAAAACAAAAGCCGACCAAAGACAAATAAATAATAAAAGCAAAACAAACCAGAAAAAGCCACCCTATGAAAACCAGAGTAGTAAAGAGCCATTGTTGATATCAGAAGAGCTAGGAGCAAGCATTCCCCCTCCTCCCCCACAATATCCAAGCTCTGATCCTAAGGAGGGTCTCTATAGTAAATTGGCGAAAGAAGTCCAAGAAATAGAACAAAAATATCATCCCAAAAATGCGAGTGAAAATGGGAAAAATGTGGCAGCTTATCCGGTAATTATGAAGCCAATAAAGCAGACAGACGGGACCTATAAAAATGTGTTAATTAGCAATCCTTGGACTCCCCAGGAATTGTTACAAGCTGCTAAAAGCGTTCCAAAACCCGAGGAAGATTTGCATGCATGTATCAGAGAACTAAAAGATTTGTTGACTGTACACCATTTGGGTCCCACTGAAATGTATAAAGTACGGAGAACTGTCTGTGGAGAAAAGGTTGATGAATACATAGAGGATGTATTTGAGAAAGACTACATGGAAAAGGTTAGCGGAGTGACACTTATGAAGGATACTTGGGATCAATATAAGACAAACATGCTAAAGGTAATAGATGCATTGAAGGTATATTATGCTCCACCCTCCACCCTGGGTGATGTGGCTGTAATGCGCATGAAGAAAGATGAGGACTTAGGAGAGTTTTGGGCCAGGCTTGTGACCACCTTTAGAAAGGCAATGGGAGTGCCTAACACTGCTGTCCTGGAGAAAGATGAGTTTAAAAATCTGGTCAAATATACTGTACCTTTTTGGAATCAGTACCACCGGAAACAGCAACACTGATAAGATCAACTTGTATAAACCTTAAGACGTGTTCATTGTCCGACTTTAGAGATCATGTGTACCATGCAAGAGACACCTTAGTGCAAAGAAAAAAGGCTAAGAGTAGAGCAGTTCCATTGTTTATAAGTAACCAGGAGGTTGAGGAGGAGGTTTTTGTTGCAAGGATGGGTCAAGGAGGAGCTAGACCTAAGGTGACTAGACCCCAGCAAGTAGACAGACAGAATGAGGATGTGTGTTTTAAGTGTGGTCAGCCTGGTCACTGGGCCCGTGAGTGCAGATTTGACAAAAGAGATGGATTTGGAGGCCGAGGACGAGGTAGAGGCAGAAGAAGGTTTCAGAATGTTCAGAGAGGGAGGTTTCACCAAGACAGAGGAGAAGGATATCAAGGTAGTTATGAAAATGACCAGAGACAAAGACCCTCTGGGGGTCAAGGACCTACGGACAGGAAAGCATGACTAACCAACATAGACAGACTCTCTCCTGAGGATAAACAGACAGTACTTGACCAATAAAAAAGACTATCTGAAGTGTTAACAAAGCCTAATGAGACTTTGGACCTGACTATGTACAGCAGTGCGTTGTCTGACCCTACAATATGGTTACTGGTGAATGGGAAAGAGGTTGAATTTCTTTGTGACACAGGAGCCACACGCACTACAGTTCGCAAAATCCCTAACAGTGCTAAATTCACTGGAAGAACAATTAAAGTTCAAAATGCAGGGGGAGGAACTACCACTGAAAGCCTATATGGCCCCATTACTCTAACAGATAAGATAACGAGAAATTCCTGTGTGACAGAAGTTGTTGTAGCCCCCTCCTGCCCAATGAATTTGCTCGGGCGAGATGTATTGTTCAGACTGGACATTACATTGGGTCCGGATTTGAAAAAAGATGACTACACAGTTTTGAGAAACGCTCAGACATTTTTTTGTAAACAATGATGAACCTGATGATCAAGGGTGTGGCACCCTATTCAGCTTTGATCTATCTGATAACAGCACAGCCGTAACTACCCTCTGCACACAGAGCACAGCTGTTATGTCTGCTCTTTTGCCAGAGGACATGCTTGTAAACATGGTGAGACCACAACCATTGCATGTCACCATGAAGTACATCCGATGTAATGAACCTTTTGATTCAGCTTTGGCTGACAAATTGCAAGAATTTTGTTGTATAAATGTATGCACTGATTTTTGACAGTCAAGGGGTGGCAGCAATGTCTTTAAATCTACCCACAGAAGTTTCTTCTTTGCATTGCATGCCCACTCCACCTCATGTGTCTCTTTGGGGACCAGAGGGTTATTTCTGGGCTGACTGTGGTAAAATGATTCAAACAGCAAATTGTGCCACTGATTGGGAAAACATCTCGGAGCAGAGGGTGCTACACTCACCTTCCACAGGTCTTTTTTAAAATTCCTCTCAGGGTCATGATGACCCTTTACTTTGATATCCATTACATCTGTGGAACTGAGTGTCCGCCTGACGCTCTGGGAATAACATGCATACCAGCATACACTGTTTCAACCTGAGAATTAGACTCTCTGCCCTTTGAACTGTGGTCTTCTAGTCAGGCAGACGTAGGTTTTTTTTTTTTAAATGCTACTCCTGTAATCATAAAGTCTAATGGGAGAGGTTTTCCCTACAAAAAACAATACCCACTGAAACCTGAGGCACTCGAAGGTATCAAACCAATCATTACAGATCTTTTACAGAGTGGAGTGATAATTCCTTGTCAGAACTCACCAGTAAACGCTCCACTATTCCCTGTTAAAAAGGCTACACCTAGTGTTGGTTGGAGGTTACTGCATGACTTACAAGCTGTAAATGCAGCTGTAATCCCTCGCGCTCCCTCCGTCCCAGATCCACACACATTGTTGAACTCTGTGGGACATGATTCATCAATTTTTTCAGTTGTAGATCTCAGTATTGCATTTTTTACCATTCCTATTCACAAAGGTAGTCAGTTTTGGTTTGCATTCACCTCCTCATGGATCATCACCTTATCGTGGTGGGGGGGTTTGCGTGCCCCAGTGATCCCAGGAGCTATGTTGTCCGGGGGCAATTTGCCTCTGATAGGGTCTCCCAAGACAAACTGGTCCTGGGTGAAGGGCCAGACTAAGAACGATCCAACAGACTCTCATGATAAATTGTATATCAAGGATTCAGTGTACCCCGCCCGGTATGGGGTTACCGGGGCCCCACCCTGGAGCCAGGCCTGGGGGAGGGGCTCGAAGGCTAGCGTCTGGTGGCCGGGTTTCCACCCATGGGACCCGGCCGGGCTCAGCCCGAAGGAGTTACATGGGTCCGCCGTCCAGTGGGTTCACCACCTGCAGGAGGGATCATGGGGGTCCGGTGCTATGTGGATTAGGTGGCGGTCAAAGGCGGAGACCTTGGCGGACTGATCCCAAGCTTTCCCACTTGAGGTGTTTCAGGCATGTCCCACTGGGAGGAGACCCCGGGGCAGACCCAGGACTCGGTGGAGAGACTATGTCTCCCAGCTGGTCTGGGAACGCCTTGGTATCCCCTCTGAAGAGCTGGAGCAGGTGGCTGGGGAGAGGGAAGTCTGGGCTTCTCTGCTTGAACTGCTGCCTCCGCGACCCGGACCTCCGGAAAAGCGGTAGAAGATGGATGGATGGATGGATGGATGGTTTGCATTCACTTTTAATGGTAAAAGATACACTTACACCAGACTACCTCAAGGCTATTGTGAGAGCCCAACCATTTTTTCTCTCAAGAAATGTCATCCCTAATGGCTAGATTTGGCCCACCTGCAGGTTCTAAAATATTGCTTTATGTGGATGATATCCTGGTAGCATCTTCCAATGAGAACCAATGCAAACAGGATACCATTGCACTTCTGCAATTTCTGTATCAAACCTGACGTTAAATTTCTTGGCCACACACTCACAGCTGATGGGAAAAAACTGGAAAAAGACAGAATAAAAACTATTCAGAACTTACCCTTACCACAAACAAAAAAGGAGTTAATGTCTTTACTGGGCACCCTGAACTACTGCCGACAGTGGATACCAAATTATTCTCAGCATACTGCACCACTGTATGCACTGCTTCAGGGCCCCCATGGAAATTTGCATGAAAAAGTGGAATCACTCCAGACCACATACAATCAATCTCTACTCTCAAGAACATGCTGTCATCTATATGTGCTTTGCAAATTCCAAATTATGAAGAACCGTTTCACTTGTTTTGTGATGTTGTCAATGGTCACATGTCAGCAGTTTTGACACAAATTCATGCAGGACAATACAAACCCTTGTCCTATTATTCACGGAAACTGGATTCAGTGGCTGCTGGATTACCTCCCTGTATGCAGGCAGTGGCAGCAACAGCAGATGTGGTGACCGCAGTTCTTGACATAGTTTTATACCATTCTTTAACTGTGCATGTGCCTCATACAGTTGAAGTTTTGCTTTCAGAAAATGGTCATACTATGCTCTCTAATGCTAGATGTTTAAGGTACACAATGACCTTATTGTCTCAACCACACTTTATCTTCATCAGATCTACCTCATTAAATCCTGCAACGCTGCTTCCCTCTGGTGGTGACACCTCAGACTCTTTGGACCATGACTGTGTTCAACAATCACTGCGAGAATTTCTCCCAAGACCTGATCTTTCACAAACAGTAAAACGAGACTCCCTTTGGCTGTTTACTGATGGATCATCAGTCAAATTACCAGACGGTAGCACATCCACAGCCTATTCAGTCTCCACATTGACAGAAATTTTGATTGTTGAAAATGTACCCCAGCCGGCATCTGCCCAAAAAGCAAAACTGTTGGCTCTTATTGCTGCTTTAAAGTCGTCCAGGGATTTGAATGTCACCATCTGTACTGACAGTAAGTTTGCTTTTAATGCAGCACACACACACAAAGCTTTATGGAACATCAGAGGTTTTGTAACCTCTACAGGAAAACCTGTTCAACATCATGACCTTTTGAAAGAATTAGCTCATGTTTTAACACTGCCAAAATCACTGTCTATTGTTCATTGTCCTGCACACACACGAGGAACAGACCTGTTAACTAAGGGCAATGCATTGGCTGATCATGTTGCCCGGTGTGCTGCTGAAGGCCACATGGCCACAACATTTTTGCAAACACATTCTTCACTTGATTTGGAGATTTTGCATGATGCACAAAAAAAAAATGACACTTCCATCTGATGCTGTCTTAAATGATAAAAACATTTATTGCACTGCTGATGGCAAGGTCATTCTTCCACCCTCATTGTACCACTGGGTGGCACTATTGATTCATGGCAGTTGCCATGTCTCAACAGGAGGGATGATTAGATAAGCTGAAAGATATTTTTTTCTGTCCTGGAATTCAAAAAGAAATGAAAAAAGTTTGCAGTCAATGCATAGTGTGCATAGAAAACAATGCTCAAGGTGCAATGAGAACAAGGCAAGGAAGCTTCCCACAACCAAAGACACCTTTTTCTCAATGGTGCATGGATTTTATAGAGCTATCAAAAGTGGGTCAGCTTCAATATTGTCTTGTCCTGATTGACACTTTTACAAAGTGGACAGAAATTCATCCCACTGCCAAGGCAGATGCAAAGTTTGTCTGTAAGGTATTGCAAAATAACATTTTTCCAACTTTTGGAATAACAGAAATTATTTATGCTGACAATGGCACACACTTTACAGCTCAAGTAGTTAAAGATTTGGCTAAAAGTGCTGGCATACAGTTGAAATTTCATACAGCTTACCACCCACAGAGTGTTGGGTTGGTAGAAAGGAAAAATGGCGCAATCAAACAAATGTTGGCAAAAACCACACATGGAAGGGGTATCACTTGGCCCGAAGCCCTGAAGCTGGTCAAACTAACGATTAACTCTATACCAGACACAAAGACAGGATTGTCACCTTTTGAATGTGCTTTTCACCGTCCTTATGTATTGCCCGACCTCTCACCACTAATCACGCCTAACAAATATACAACCCTTGGTGAACATCTCAGAGAATGCTTAAACACCAAAGAATACATTGATTCTGTCAGAGCTCTCTCTGCTCCACAGGAAGAAGCGGACAACCCGTTGCAACCTGGAGACTATGTCTTCATAAAGAACCACCACCATCAGCACTGGGACTCAGTAAGGTGGCTTGGACCATACCAGGTACTATTAACCACCCCCACTGCAATACATATTGCTGAACGACCATCCTGGATTCACCTTACACATGTAAAAAGACTACGGGTGCCTGTAAGTGAACTAACTTGCTTCCCTGAGTAAGTCCAGCTACAAAGGGGATACCGCCTCAGGGCGTGTGGGGTCATAGAGTGCCCTCTCCATTTAGGGAAATCGTCTCAAACTGGTGAAGAAAGAGGCCCGGAGGGGTTTTCTCTCAGGTGGAAGCATGGCACCAAAAGTATTGATAACTTTGTGTTTCGTACTGTTCATGACTGTGGGATGGTGGTTATTCCTGGCATCCAAAAACTCCCAGGACACAAACGGAAATAACTCACGGGAGCGACCAAAGAGAGGACTTGTTGACCAAAGCACCCATCTAGACAACGACTGGTATAAATTAGCTAAGCTGACTGCAACAGCATACAATGTTTCAAATTGTTTTGTATGTTCTATTGTTCCTCATCATGCATATCATAGTCCTGTTCTGACAGCCAAACCAGCTAATTTAACAGATTCCATTTGTATTCTTGCTGCTTATTCATTTTACCCATATAGTAAGGAGACATTCTTTAGAGGATTCATGCCAAACTGCACTTATTACAATCCTGACCCAACCTCCGTTGATTGGAGATTACCAACTAACTTTACCAGTTTTGTAAACAAGACTAATATGAAGTCATTTTCTCTGGCAAGAGATCCATTACAGATTCCTTTTCGTTTTAAGAGAAATTGCACTAGTAAGAGCGGTACATATTGGCAGGATGCAGCTAATCTTTTAGGCAATAGCTGTCACGCCGCGCCATTCATCAGCGGCGCCACCTGCTCATGCACCTGCTACTCGTCAGCGGCGAAGGATAAAAGCCGCCTCGCCCTGAGCGTCGGCCTGAAGCCGTAGACTTCATTCCTCTTTCATGGGCTTCTACCACATTCTCTTCAGCATCCTCATCTCCGGTAAGAAAATCGCTTACCTCATCTCTCCAGTCTGCTCCCCTGTGCACAGGTGGATTCCTCGGCAGCGGACTATCCCGTCCCTCGTCTCTCCTCGCTGCTGCACCGAGCCCTGCAGGTGGCTGTCTCCCGGGCTTCCATCCTTGAAGCGCCAGTCATCTGCCCCAACAAGTAAGCTTCTCTCCCTCGCCTATTCTCCTCCTGTGTTGGTGTGTGCTCATCACCCTGTGTCTGATTTCTCCCATAGGGTTGCCGGCTGAACGGTCTCCTGCCTCTGGGTCCGAAGCAGACGCCACCACCAACACATTAACATTCCGCAGACACGCACCCAAACATCCCTGTTGTTAATAAACGGTTTGAACTACTCTGAGCCTGTGTGTGTGCGTCTCCTGAGCCGAACGTTATGTCAGTACGGCTTCAGCAGAGCGGCTCGGCAGACGGCGGGCTCGCACACCGGTTTACCATCCTCGAGGCTCGGGTGGATCAGATTGTTTATCAGCAACAGGTGGTTCTTAATCAATTATTAGAACTAACTAACCGATTGAACCGCTTGGACCCCCAACAGCCGTTCCTCCCGACTCGCCAGGGTGGCGCGGCTCCTGCTGTTCCAGCGGCCGTCCAGCCGGCTCCAGTGGCACCGGTTCGGCTCACGCCGATTCCGACCCCCGCCTGCTTTAGCGGTAAGCTCGGCGGAGCGCGGGGGTTCATTATGCAGTGTGAGTCCGTGTTCCACCGTGTGCCCGGAGATTTTCCCTCGGATCACAGCCGAATTGGTTACATAGGGAATCTTCTGGAGGGGCGTGCGTTAACTTGGACCTACGCCGTAATGGCGAGGCCCAGTTATGCCACCCTCACCTATGACCAATTCGTGAGGCGCTTTCTGGAGGTCTTTGACCATTCTCAAACCGAAACGGTCCAGGTCGATCGGCTTCTCGCTCTCCAGCAGGGAAGCCGGTCGGCAGCGGACCACTTGGTCGACTTCCGGGTGGCGGCGGAGGAATTGGGCTGGGAGGAACGCTCCCTCTGTGGCCTGTTCCTCCGCAGCCTCAATAGTGATCTGAGGGATGAACTGGCTGGTCGGGATATCCCTGGGACGCTAGCGGAGCTGACGTCCTTAGCGATAAGTTTGGATAACAGGCTGCGCGAGCGCTCCTCGGGGCGGAGGTCTTCTTCTTCTCGCCTTCGTGGAGCCTCGCCGCACCTGTTCCAAGCTCGCCCCCTGGCGGCGCCGCCAGCATCGCGCCCCGAGGAGTCGGAGCCGATGGTGACGGGCTGGACTAAACTTTCCCCTGTGGAGAAACAACGCCGCCGTGAGTTGGGCCTCTGCATGTATTGCGGAGGCGACCAACACACCGTGGAGCGTTGTCCACGGAAAGCCAGTCGGTGGGGTCCGCGAGTCACTGTTGAAAGCCTCGCGGATGTCAATCGGTTAGGATCACTCACTCAATTGAAGCTGCCCATCCGTTTCTGCCATAACCCCACTGGGCACCTCACCCACGCACTGGTGGATTCGGGCGCAGAAGGCAGCTTCATTTCACAAAGCCTGGCAACCCGATTGGGCATCCGCTGCCAGGCACTCAACACTCCCATCTCCCTAATCCACCTCTCCCGTGCCACCCTCGGGAGAGTGACACATCAAACTGTCCCCCTACCGGTCATCATCTCGGGAAACCACCGGGAGGAGATGACCTTTTACGTCCTTCCCAACTCTGTGTCGCCCGTCATCCTGGGGTATCCCTGGCTCCGCCTTCACAATCCGGTCCTGGATTGGAAATCAGCTGGGATATCGGCATGGAGTACGTTCTGTATGGGCACCTGCCTTCAGTCCGCTGCCTGCTCTCCGTCCGCTCCTCCCCCTGCGACGGACGCTGCACCCCCGGACCTGTCTCTGGTGCCCCCAGAATTTCACGACCTGGGTATGGTGTTCAGCAAAGCGAAAGCTATGTCTCTCCCCCCTCATCGGCCCTATGACTGCGCCGTCAACCTCCGCCAGGGGGCTCCCTTACCTTCTGGTCGCCTTTACAGCCTGTCTGCGCCGGAGAAGGAGACGATGAACGTCTACCTGAAGGAGTCATTAAGTGCTGGGATTATCCGCCCATCATCGTCACCCGTGGGGGCAGGGTTCTTCTTCGTGGGAAAGAAGGATGGGTCCCTCCGCCCTTGTATCGACTACCGGGCCCTCAATAATATCACGGAGAAGGACCGTTACACCCTGCCTCTCATGGACACTGCTTTCCACTCCCTCCAGGGGGCGACCTGGTTCACCAAGCTGGACCTACGCAGCGCTTACCACCTCGTCCGGATCCGGGAGGGAGATGAGTGGAAAACGGCCTTCCGTACCCCGAACGGCCACTTTGAATACCTGGTGATGCCGTTCGGGTTGACCAACGCTCCTGCAGTCTTCCAGCGCCTCATTAATGACGTCCTCCGGGACTTCATTGGCCTTTTCGTGTTCGTCTACCTGGACGATATTCTCATCTTCTCCAAGTCCAGGGATGAGCACCAGGTCCACGTGAGGCGGGTCCTCCAAAGGCTGCTGGAGAATCGTCTGTACGTTAAGGCAGAAAAGTGTGAATTTTACGCCAGGAGTACGTCCTTCCTGGGGTTCATCACCGCCCACGATAAGGTGCTCCCCGACCCAGAGAAGGTAAAGGCGGTGGTGGAATGGCCCACACCTGCATCCCGGAAACAGGTGCAGCAATTTGTTGGCTTCGCCAATTTCTACCGCCGCTTTGTCCCCAACTTCAGTGCCATCGTTGGACCACTGACCCGCCTCACGTCCCCGAAGGTCCCGTTCCGGTGGACCGAAGAGGTCGCTGCCGCCTTTGAGGCGCTGAAGGCGGAATTCTCCTCCTCCCGGGTCCTTCGCCAGGTCGACCCCGCGTTGCAGTGCATTGTAGAGGTAGACGCTTCGGACACGGGAGTGGGAGCAGTGCTGTCCCAGCGGTCGCCGGACGATGGCGCCAAGCGACCGTGCGCCTTCTTCTCCCGGCGCTTGTCCCCGGCGGAGAGAAACTACGATGTGGGGGACAGAGAGCTCTTGGCCATCAAGCTCGCCCTGCAGGAGTGGCGCCACTGGTTAGAGGGGGCGAACCTGCCGTTTGTGGTCCTCACGGACCACAAGAACTTGGAATACTTACGATCTGCCAAGCGCCTGAACGCCCGCCAGGCGCGCTGGTCCCTGTTCTTCGCCAGGTTCCAATTTTCCATCACCTTCAGGCCTGGCTCTAAGAACGTCCTGCCTGACGCCCTCTCCAGGCAGTTCGCCCCCGTGGAGTCGGAGGAGGCGCCCCACTCCATCCTGCCCAGGTCGTGCGTCGTGGGAGCCATCTCGTGGGACATCGAGAGCAAGATCCGGAAGGCACAGGAGGTGGAACCTGACCCTGGCGGCGGACCGGAGGGGAGGCTGTTCGTGCCATCCGCGGTCCGAGGAGAGGTCATCCACTGGCTCCACACCTCCAAGCTCACCTGTCACCCTGGCACCTCCCGGATGATAGATCTCCTCCAACGGTCCTTTTGGTGGCCAGGCCTGCGGAGGGATGCAGCCCGCTACGCCCGGGCTTGCCCAATCTGTGCCACCTGCAAGTCGGGAAATGCCCCTCCAGCGGGTCTGCTCCAGCCCCTGCCCGTCCCTGGCAGGCCCTGGTCGCACATCGCACTGGATTTCGTCACCGGACTCCCCGTCTCCAACTCCTATGACACCATCCTGACCATCGTGGACCGCTTCTCCAAGGCCGTGCACTTCGTCCCCCTGCGAGGCCTCCCTACTGCCCTGGAGACGGCGGACCTCCTCGTCCAACACGTGGTCAGGCTGCATGGGATTCCGGTGGACGTGGTCTCGGACCGGGGCCCCCAGTTTTCATCTGAGGTTTGGAGGTCTTTTTGCAACGCCATCGGAGCCAAGGTGAGCCTCTCCTCCGGCCATCACCCCCAATCCAACGGGCAGTGTGAGAGGACCAACCAGGAGCTGGAGGCTGCGCTCCGCTGTGTGTCCAGATCCAAACCCACGTCCTGGAGCAACCATCTTGCCTGGGTTGAATATGCCCACAACACCGCTCGCTCTTCTGCTACAGGGATGTCCCCCTTCAAAGCGTCCCTGGGTTACGACCCCCCGCTGTTTCCGGAGCAGGAGAGTGAAGTAACTGTCCCGTCAGTTAGGGCCCATCTCAGGCAGTTCCGCTCCACCTGGGCTGCCGCGCGCCATGCGCTATTACGCACAGCGGAGCGCAACAGGACTGTGGCGGACCGGCGTAGGAGACCTGCCCCGGCGTACAGAGTTGGGCAGCTTGTTTACATTTCCACCCAGGACGTCACTCTAAAAGGCGAGAGGAGAAAGCTGGCACAGCGCTTCATGGGTCCCTACCCCATCACCCGGATCATCAACCCGGTGGCTGTGCGTGTGGCTATTCCCCCCTCCCTCCGCATTCATCCTACTTTCCACGTGTCGAAGGTGAAACTGGCGGTTACTGACCCCCTTTGCCCTCCTCCTGCAGCGCAACCCGCGCCCCGGATGATTGGTGGCCATCCGGCCTGGTCCGCCTCCTCCATCCTGGACTCCCGGCGCCGGGGTCGTGGGTTGCAATACTTGGTGGACTGGGAGGGCTATGGGCCCGAGCATCGACAGTGGGTGCCCCCGTCGTTTGTGTTGGACCCATCGCTCATCGCGGACTTCCACCGAGCGCACCCGGATAAGCCATCGCCAGGAGGCGCTGCTAGAGGGGGGAGTACTGTCACGCCGCGCCATTCATCAGCGGCGCCACCTGCTCATGCACCTGCTACTCGTCAGCGGCGAAGGATAAAAGCCGCCTCGCCCTGAGCGTCGGCCTGAAGCCGTAGACTTCATTCCTCTTTCATGGGCTTCTACCACATTCTCTTCAGCATCCTCATCTCCGGTAAGAAAATCGCTTACCTCATCTCTCCAGTCTGCTCCCCTGTGCACAGGTGGATTCCTCGGCGGCGGACTATCCCGTCCCTCGTCTCTCCTCGCTGCTGCACCGAGCCCTGCAGGTGGCTGTCTCCCGGGCTTCCATCCTTGAAGCGCCAGTCATCTGTCCCAACAAGTAAGCTTCTCTCCCTCGCCTATTCTCCTCCTGTGTTGGTGTGTGCTCATCAGCTCATCACCCTGTGTCTGATTTCTCCCATAGGGTTGCCGGCTGAACGGTCTCCTGCCTCTGGGTCCGAAGCAGACGCCACCACCAACACATTAACATTCCGCAGACACGCACCCAAACATCCCTGTTGTTAATAAACGGTTTGAACTACTCTGAGCCTGTGTGTGTGCGTCTCTTGAGCCGAACGTTATGTCAATAGCCAGTGTATTGAAAATTTTCCTATTGCCACTTACAGTGAGGATGTGGCCAAACATAAATATTGTAATGGTACT
The DNA here is from genome assembly GCA_020510985.1 of Pholidichthys leucotaenia. NCBI lineage: Eukaryota > Metazoa > Chordata > Actinopteri > Cichliformes > Pholidichthyidae > Pholidichthys > Pholidichthys leucotaenia. The sequence goes on from CM035846.1 coordinate 104,581,987, forward strand.
AATCAATCATGTGATGGTAAAAATGTTGTCGCCTGGAACATGACAGCTATTGCAAAAGAAGCCCCAGGTTGGTGGTTTGGCTCACCAGGTCTTAATATTATGGTTCCAGGCGGAACCGGGTATCCCTGCCTGAGAGATTACGTTTGGGTATGTGGCCATAACGTTTATTTGTGGCTCCCCAAACGATGGTGTGGTAATTGTTACCTGGCAAAAATGACTCCTGCTTCATATATATTTACCACAAACATTACTGCTATGAGTGTTGTGCCCCATTCCTGAACCAAAAGATCTGCAGAGTCTATCAAATCACCTCCTTTGATAAGTGATCTTCGAGGTATTTTCATGACTGCATTTCCGATGTATGGAGTTAAGCCACAGAATGAATGATGTGTTTTGGGCATTGGAAAATCTTACTGCGGTAGTTACTGATATTGCTCTTTTCATCAAAAATGATCCAGAGAAAGCAGCCATGAAGGCTATGATAACTCAGCACCGCCTTGCACTTGATTTGTTGCTTGCTGAGAAAGGAGGTGTATGTGCTATTATTGGAGAACACTGTTGCACTTTTATCCCTGATTCTTCTGATAATATCACTGCAATAATTGGCAGATTGCAGGGACTGCGCCAACATCTAGATGGCCTAAAGGATGTACTCCAAAACTGGGACCTGTCTTCTTGGTTCCTTTCTGGTCAATGGTGGCAGGTTCTTCTGAAATGGTTAACTCCAATAGTAGTTGTGCTGATCCTATTCTGTATACTATTCATGTGTGTCATTCCCTGTATTAGGTCCATGATAAGTAGGGCCCTTACTCAACACACTTTCATGTTGCAATCTGTTATGCTTCAAAAGGAAATTCCTGTACAATATACTGCCCTGACACAACAAGGAAATAGCAATTATGAAAAGAAACTGGATAATCATGATGACTATACTTCTGTTTAAATTTGGAAATGATGCTCAATGATGACAATGTAGAAAATCGTAAGAAGATACATTGTACTGATGATTGCATGTGATTAAAAATTGATAAAATGATAAACAGGAGGGAATTGTCAGAAAATTGTACATACATGTTATCATTTTATATGTCTTTAAGTTTAAGTAAGTGCATAAATGTTTTCTGCTGGAAATATATTGAGACAGCTTATGTGCAGAAAGTCTTGTACAAAGTAACTTGTTTCTTCTCCTTAATGATGTTGACATATTTTAGCTCTCTGATGGTTGATATATAAGCACATGGTGACCCAGACCTTAGAAACTGATACTTCTTTGAGCACAAAGTGCCCTCTGATGAAACAAGACTGTTCCCTTTTCCTTCATGTCAGCATATTTTTATAATGACTGTGTAGAGTGTAAATTGGATGTTTTTGTTTGATTGTGTAACCTCTGTGTGTATAAAAGTTGTCTCGCTGAGGAGAAGCCTCAGTGTAGATACGCTGTTAATACAGGTCTGTTCTGTGCTCCTTGCAAGTAAAAACTCATGAGAAATAGTATTTTGTGTCTTGAATCTTTATTGAGGTAACAAACTAATATACGATCACTTTGAGTTTCAGATTCATGACGTCTCCAGACTCCCTCGGAATGTGGTTGAAGTTCTTACGGAGGTGGGAGTTGAAGACCTCCCGGACAGGGGCCTAATCCAGACGTTCCCAGCACACCCTCACTATACATTTGGGTCTACCAGGTCTGAAGGACTTCCTCCCCTGCCATTGGATCCAACTCACCACCAGGTCGTGATCAGTTGACAGCTCTGCACCTCTCTTTACCCGGGTGTCCAAGACATACGGTCGCAGGTCTGATGACACAATAACAAAATCGATCATCGACCTGCGACCTAGGGTGTCCTGGTGCCAGGTGCACATATGGACACCCTTATGCTTGAACATGGTGTTCGTTATGGACAAACTGTGGTTAGCACAGAAGTCCAATAACTGAACACCACTCGGGTTCAGATCAGGCAGGCCGTTCCTCCCAATCACCCCCCTCCAGGTTTCACTGTCGTTGCCCACGTGCGCATTGAAGTCCCCCAGTAGGACAACGGAGTCTCCAAGACGAGCACCCTCCAGCACCCCAGTCACAGACTCCAAAAAGGGTGGGTACTCTGAAACATCATTTGGTGCATAGGCACAAATGATGGTCAGGACCCGTCTCCCAACCCGAAGGTGCAGGGAAGCAACCCTTTCGTCCACCGAGGAAAACTCCAATATAGAGGCAGCAAGGTGGGGGGATACAAGAATACCCACCCCTGCTCGTCACCTCTCACCCGGGGCAACTCCAGAAAAGGCCAAACTCCAGCCCCTCTCCAGGAGACTGGTTCTGGAACCAGAGCTGTGTGATGAGGTGAGGCCGACTATATCTAGCCGGTATCTCTCAACCTCGTACACCAGCTCAGGCTCCCTCCCCACCAGAGAGGTGACATTCCACGTACCAAAAGCCAGTTTAGAAAGCTTGGGATCAGTCCGCCAAGGTCTCCGCCTTTGACCGCCACCTAAACTACATAGCACCGGACCCCCATGATCCCTCCTGCAGGTGGTGAGCCCACTGGAGGGCGGACCCAAGTAACTCCTTCGGGCTGAGCCCGGCAGGGTCCCATGGGTGGAAGTTTATAACATGATGTCATAAATTGTCATGATGGCTGATTACTGTTGGACTCTGAAGAGAGACATCCCTGCCACTGAGCATTGTAGAGGTTCGAATAAACGGAAGTTGAAGCTCTGAATTTTGAACAATGATGACATAACATTCAATTTACATGTACTTACCTTTATCAATGTCTACTATTCAATTTACAGTAATCGAAGTTTGTAACATTTAATCAATAAATTGTGTGAGAAAATGATTTTTTTCTCTTAAAAATCTATTTCGGATGAGAAATATTAACAAAAATCAACCAATAATGTCACAAAAATGTAATCAAATTAGTCAGAAGATCAGATTTTTTAAAAATCAACTTACCATAAAAACCTGACCTGCGAGAAACGGATGTCATTTTCGGATTCAGCAGTGCAAAATTGTCTTAAATTAGTTGAAAAAACACAGACAACTTATAAAAAATTGTTTTTCTAACCCTGTGTAATTTAAAAGCCCACCGGTTTGCCAATTGTTCAACCTGGTCTTTCGTCTTCTTCTTCTTCTTAGATTTGACTGGTAGTTTGCAACCATCTTACAGGTGCATTACTGCTGCATACTTCTCTCAGTATCACCTGGTCTTTCCTTCCTCTTCTTCTTCTTTTAGATTTGATTGGCAGTTGGCAACCAGCTCAGAGTTGCATTACCGCCACGTACTTCACTCTATAAATCTTGGCCGTGGCAGCTCCACCTGGTCTTTCCTTCTTCTTGTTCTTTTAGATTTGATTGGCAGTTGGCAACCAGCTTATAGGTGCATTACCGCCCCGATTTGATTATCATCACTCATACACATGTGGACAAAATTGTTGGTACCCCTCTGTTAATGAAAGAAAAACCCACAATGGTCACAGAAATAACTTGAATCTGACAAAAGTGCTAATAAATAAAAATTATATGAAAATTAGCCAATGAAAATCAGACAATGCTTTTGAATTGTGGTTCAACAGAATTATTTTAAAAAAACAAACTCATGAAACAGGCCTGGACAAAAATGATGGTACCCTTAACTTAATATTTTGTTGCACAACCTTTTGAGGCCAATTAACCTTGGCATCAAACTGGGGATTCTAAATTGTCCTTAGATATGACTGTGAGAGTGAGTGGTTTTCTGTCTCTCTGTGTTGGCCCTGTGATGGACTGGCGATCTGTCCAGGGTGTACCCTGCCTCTCGCTCAAAGACGCTGGGATAGGCTCCAGCCCCCCCGCAACCCAAAAAGGATTAAGCGGAAGAAGATGAATGAATGAATGAACCTTTTGAGGCAATCACTGCAATCAAACGATTTCTGTAACTGTCAATGAGACTTCTGCACCTTTCAGCAGGTATTTTGGCCCACTCCTCATGAGCAAACTGCTCCAGTTGTCTCAGGTTTGAAGGGTGCCTTCTCCAGATGGCATGTTTCAGCTCCTTCCATAGATGTTCAATAGGATTTAGATCAGGGCTCATAGAAGGCCACTTTAGAATAGTCCAATGTTTCGCTCTTAGCCATTCTTGGGTGTCTTTAGCTGTGTGTTTTGGGTCATTATCCTGTTCCAAGACCCATGACCTGTGACTGAGACCAAGCTGTCTGACAATGGGCAGCACATTTCTCTCTAGAATACCTTGATAGTCTTGAGATTTGATTGTACCCTGCACAGATTCAAGAGACCCTGTGCCAGATGCAGCAAAGCAGCCCCAGAACATAACAGAACCTCCTCCATGTTTCACAGTAGGGACAGTGTTCATTTCTTGGTATGCTTCATTTTTGCGTCTGTGAACATAGAGCTGATATGCCTTGCCAAAAAGTTCCAGTTTTGTCTCATCTGTCCATAGGACATTCTCCCAGAAGCTTTGTGGCTTGTCAACATGCAGTTTGGCGAATTCCAGTCTGGCTTTTTTATGATTTGTTTTCAACAGTGGTGTCCTCCTTGGTTGTCTCCCATGAAGTCCACTTTGGCTCAAACAACGACGGATGGTGTGATCTGACACTGATGTACCTTGACCTTGGAGTTCACCTTGAATGTGTTTAGAGGTTGTTCTGGGCTCTTTTGTTAGCATTCGTATTATCCGTCTCTTCACATTTTTCATCAAGTTTCCTCCTGCGGCCACGTCCAGGGAGATTGGCTACAGTCCCGTGGATCTTGTCGGCCTCCGTCGGTCTATGATGACCATGGAAGAGAATCCTAAACGTCTACTCTGCTGGAACAGCACCGCCTGTGGCTGAACAGGCTGATGCGCACCGGTGTTCTACCTTCCAGCGTTGGGCATTGGTAGGATTCAAGCCTGGGCAGGAAGATATGGAGGACAAGATGTTACCCATGCAGCATGTCCCCCCTCTCCACGTCACTGATGAAACCAAAGGAACAGCAGGGCTGCTATAGTTTGGCACCAGCGCTGTCGCAGGAGCTGCCAGAACGATGTTGAGCACAACAGAGAACTGCCTTAGGGGCTCCGACTCCGGATTTTTCCTCAGGGTTGACTCCCGAAGCCTTTCCCATGACCAGGTGTGCCGCAAGGCAGCGGAGGTTTGAAATCAGGGTTTATCTTCCCCTAGATGGGCTACCTTCCCAGGTTGACGAGCCACCATCTACCCGTGGATCTTAAATTTCTGAATAATAACTGTAGTCACAGGAACATCAGACTGCTTGGAGATTGTCTTATAGCCTTTACCTTTAACATGTGTGTCTATAATTTTCTTTCTAATCTCCTGAGACAACTCTCTCCTTTGCTTCATCTGGTCCATGTGTAATGTGGTAAACACCATGTCGCCAAACGGCACAGTGACTACTTGTTACCCTTTAAATAGGCCGACTGACTGATTACAAGTTTGTAGACACCTGTGATGTTAATTAGAGGACACATCTTGGTTGAACATGTCCCTATGGTCACATTATTTTCAATCTTTTCTAGGGGTACCATCATTTTTGTCCAGGCCTGTTTCATGAGTTTGTTTTTTAAAGTAATTCTGTTGAACCACAGTTCAAAAGCATTGTCTGATTTTCATTGGTTAATTTTCATAGAATTTTTATTTATTAGCACTTTTGTCAGATTCAAGTTATTTCTGTGACCATTGTGGGTTTTTCTTTCATTAACAGAGGGGTACCAACAATTTTATCCAGGGCTGTATCTTTATAAAAGGAGTTCTTAAAAGGGAGTTCTGAACAGCTCCTTATGTGTGAAAAAAATTATCCGTAAATCTCTGTCTCTGTGTCCGTGTCTTCTTCTTCTTGTTCTTTTAGATTTGATTGGTGGTTGGCAACAAGCCTACAGGTGTATCACCGCCACTGACTTGATTATCATCACTCTATATCTTAGTATAAGGACTTCCTATAAGGAGTTCTGGACAATCGTCTTCTTCTTCTTCTTCTTCTTCTTCTTCTTCTTCTTCTTCTTTTAGACTTGATCGGCAGCCAGCAACCAGCCCACAGGTGCATCACCGCCATGCACCCCACTCCACATCATCCCTCCATCTGGTCAGGAGCTGTAGCCCGTGTCTGTGTCTCATCTCATTATTATTATTATTATTATTATTATTATTATTATTATTATTATTATTTTAGATTTGATTGGTGGTTGATCCACCAGCCCATGATGTCTGTGAACTTAAAGATCCCCCACTGAAGAAGTCCTCAACTGCTTCCCAATGTAGCCCCTTAATGCCAAGATATTTTTCTGCTGCTTTCACAATGATTTTGATTTTTTCTGTTTTCTTGGAAGTCTGCTCAGTGCAGTTTATCACATCTACCACAAATAAGACAAAATTATTTTCCTTCATAACCAGAGAATCTTCCTTAATTCTGCTGCATGCACTGCAAGCCTGAGCACTTTCCCTGTTAGAGTCCACTCCCACTTTTTTAGCTGGCACCTTTTTTGCAGCTTCTGCATATGTTAATCCCTGGAAGACTTTTACCTGCTGAATTTCTGCTGCTCTTTTGCTGGCTTCAGAACCTCAATATGCAGAGCTATGTTCACCACCGCAGTTACAGCACTTTAATTTGGGTCCTCTTTCACACTTGCCATATTCATGTTCACTGGAGCATCTGGCACATTGTTGCCTACCTTGCATATCACTGCTACATGACCAAACATTTGAAACATCTGAGTGGAGGAGGAACGTAAAGTCAGACTTCATTTTGATTTTTTTTTTATTTTTTTTGATTTTGTATACTTTATTGATCCCCAGAGGGGAAATTGAGGGCATCCACCTGGATGGATGAAGCAGCCACGGTACGGCGCTATCCCTTAACCCCTTGCACTCCGGTCAATTTCCCTAAAAACGCCAAAAAATAACGTGCCCAAAGTAAATCAAAAGCTGTTCTTCAACCCTTTGCAGTATCTTCATGGGGTTGGTCTCATTTAAAAGAAAACACTTTGAATTTTTTGGCAAAACAGTCATAATCTCTCTAAGTGCTCCGGCCACTGAGTAACAGTCATCTAAACATACTGAACTTGAAGAAAATAAATTTCGCCTGGGTATTTTTTTGGATACAAATGCTTGCAAATAATACACAGCTTCAGATCCGGGCTGGAAAATGCAACAGAAATGTAGAACCAAGTGTTATTCAGCTGAGGTCCAAATTTTGTAACAATACCACAAAAAATGAATATATTACACAGCTTTGTTCTCAGGTAGTTCCCAGGCATTTTTGAACTGTGCCAAATTGTGCCAAATGGCACAGTTTGGAAAAACGTCTGTAACTTTTGAATGATTCAATATAGAAGCTTCATCTTGGGCTCTAATGAAAGGTGACACTCAGGGCTGTGTGTGTGTGGGGGGGGGGGGTTGTCCACCCCCCCCCCCCCGCTACAGAGGACGGACATCGCCCGTTGCGCCGCGGTCTGTCATGTGGCGATGATGCACAGCTGTAATTTACCGATCAGTCAAAAGTCATTTTTGATTACAATTTTCAGGGATAAATAATAATTTAGCTTATAACACTTACCTCTTCACAGCAGCAGCGTAGCTGGCGAACTTCTCTTCCTCATTGTCAGACGAACGCGACGCTGGTCCGCTTGTTACGGATTCATGGTTCTGGTCTCACGACCCGGTCAAAACATAATTCCATTATTGCGGTTTTGCGCTTCCATGATTGCGGTTTTGGCGAATGATTTTTCAAAACAAATAACAGGAGTAATTAAAAAAAGACTGGCGAACGTGTGTGTGTCACCCAGCCTTCGTCGTCGGCCTCCATCGGTCTATGATGACCGTGGAAGAGAATCCTAAACGTCTATTCTGCTGGAATAAAAAAAAAAAAAGCACCGCCTGTGGCTGAACAGGCCGATGCGCGAATGGCAGTCCCTGTCACACAGGTCGCACTTGTGGGTGGTCTCCGTGCTGCTGGGTCTATGGCGATTTTTCCTGCGGGTACTTTTTTCATCATCTGCAGCAGTCTCTCTTCACCCAGCCTTACACAAAACAGCTTTTGAACTTCTGTGCTTCAATTGGCTCGCTGCATTCGCAGCGTTGGTAGGCGGGTCCTTCTTGCTAGGTTTTCAGTCATTGGTTCTTCAAGGTTTCAGAAACCCAATTCAAGGCTCTTATTAGTCGAATGAGAGGTCAATCATATCTAATCTGCTCGCGGCTGTGTCTGTGGTGGAAGAACGGAAATGCAGCTTTTTTTTTCAGTGCGCTCTTGGACGCAGCGCTCTCGTCCGCCCTTGTGCACTCTAGGACGCAGAGACGTGCCCGCCCATGATGCACAGAAGTGCAACAAGTTAACCATTCACATACACATTCACACCTAGGGCCGCTTTAAAGTCTCCAATTAACCTAACCTGCATGTTTTTGGCCTGTGGGAGGAAACTGGAGAAATCCCGGAGTAAACCCACGCAGATACGGGGAGAACATGCAAACTCCACACAGATCACTATTGGTCAGGGGCTGGGATCGAACCAGGGATCAGGGATCCCATGGCCAAGGGTGAGTTGCTGTGCTGGCACAGTGCTAACCACTGCTCCACCGCACCGCATCGCTCATAGCTCATGTAGCCAATATACACCTTACTCGGCAGTCTTGTTTCATCAAATTTTAACATTACCGACAAATTATCACATTTTTCACCATTTCTATTAGTTTTCAATCTTTGTACCTCTGTCACTTTTTCTCCAGTTGTTTTTCATTATTTCATCAGTTGAGACAGCCGCTGAGATGCCAAATATCACTCCTCTCATTGCCTTGTTTCCTTACAATACTGAACACTGCACATTTTTCCCCTCCATCTTATCGACTCTGATTGCTTTTCCTTTGTTGAACACTATCTTTACATGTAACTAGTAACAAACCACTACGAAGAATTCTTGCATTTAAAACTTCTCCAAGAAACCCATCCATCCATTTTCTTCTGCTTAATCCTTTTCGGGGCGGGGGGGGGGGGGGCTATCCCAGCATCTTTGGGTGACAGACAGTTTGCATTTGTGAGCTTAATTGGGTTCCACTCATGAAATGATGCTCCTTCCTGAGTAAGTTTAATGATTACTTTACACTCCTGTATATTCCGAGATTGTTCATCTTCTGATTCATCAGCAATTGATTATACTCTTGACTGATTTTCTTTACATTTATGTTTGCTTCTTTTAGGCTCCACCGAACTCCAAACATCCTCTTTCCCGCTTCCTACCTCCATTCCTCCTACTCTATATCTCATCCACTCTCACCTGGTCTTTCCTTCCATCTTCACTCTATAATTACAGAAATCTGTGTGTGTGTGTGTGTCTGTCACGACCATAGAACTCGCTAACAGATCATAGGATCGCCTATGATGTGCCTATGATGTCTACATGATGTCTATATGACGTCATATAGATACCTCAAAGATCAAAGGTAGGCATCACAGATCAAAGGCAGGCATCACTCGTGATCATAGGACTTGCTATGGCATCATCAAAGATCAAAGGCAGGCATCACTCACACTCACTCACGATCATAGGACATCAAAGATCAAAGGCAGGCATCACTCACGATCATAGGACTCGCTATGACATCATCAAAGGTCAAACGCAGGCATCACTCACGATCATAGGACTCGCTATGGCTTCATCAAAGGTCAAATGCAGGCATCATAGGACTCACTATGCCGTCATAAAAGATCATAGGACTCACTATGACATCATCAAAGATCAAAGGCAGGCATCACTCACGATCATAGGACTCGCTATGAAGATCATAGGACTCACTATAACATCATCAAAGATCGAAGGCAGTCATTACTCATGATCATAGGACTCGCTATGACACCAATGATCAAAGGCAGGCATCACTGAATGAGTGCTGACGTGCTTGCTTACACCCTTGCTTACACCTGCTTTCTATGGGCATGCAGAAATACTTGCTTATACTTGATTTCTACAGGCATACACAGGTATGCACAGACATGCACAGGTATGCACTAGTTGTTATAAAATCCAAAAAAGGTCCAACATTTGAGCTAACTGCTTCCTAACTTTCAAAGCTGGCTGCAAATCTCAGAGACAAGCCATGACTTCACTTGACTCTGTGTTTGCTTTACGCCATCTAGTGGACTGAAAACGCCATTGATTAACTGATAACCCAAATGTACTGTATATATGTGTGCGCATGTGGGGAACGTGAAATGAAGAAGCTGAATGGTTTTGTAATTCAGATTTAATGTCGGCTTCACATCCCCAACATGTCTCACCCCGAAGCAGAAAAAGACTGATCGCAGTCAGACCCCCATATTTATACATCACACAACAAAAGCCAACATCACACATCCTTGTCATATCCTTTCCTCGGCCGAGGGCATGAAGCTCTGGATGAGAGTAGCCTTCAGCTCCTCGTATTTGTCGCTGGCGGGCGGCTGCTGTATCACGCTCCGCACGCATTGTGCTGTGCCGGCGTCGAGCCTAGCGATGACGTGGTAGAACTTGGTTTCGTCTGCCGTCACCCCTGCGAGCGCGAACTGTGCCTCAGCCTGCTTGAACCATGAGTTCGGGTCGTTCTGCCAGAATTCTGGGAGCTTGATGGCGACGGCACTCGCTCGGGCCGCCTCCGACGAGTCTGCAACGGGGGAACGCCTTTCATCCATTCTCACGTCTGGTCACCAATGTGGGGAACGTGAAATGAAGAAGCTGAACGGTTTTGTAATTCAGATTTAATGTCGGCTTCACATCCCCAACATGTCTCACCCCGAAGCAGAAAAACACTGATCGCAGTCAGACCCCCATATTTATACATCACACAACAAAAGCCAACATCACACATCCTTGTCATATCCTTCCAATCATCCAATGTCTCCTTCCAATGTCCTCCCGTTCCTTCGCCTGACCCTGGGGGGTCAGGAAGTCTTTTCAGGTCTTCACTGCCACGCCTCCATCTCCTCGTTGTTCTCTGCAGGCGGTCCAGACCTATTGTCCTCTTCTGAGACGTGAGGTCATTCCACACATGCAATCACAAAACATCCCCGTGTCTATACATATGCAGATATGAATATATGAACTACACGCATTTCTTTTAAATAAAAGATCAAGCTATGCGTTTATGGATCGATGCATTGTCGCCAGTGCCAAGTATTGCGATCCATCACTGAATCAATCTTTTTATCCACCCCTAGTCTCCACCTTTATGTAAGGGGAGAATGTATGCAGCCTTTCAAATTGTAGGTATTGTGTTTAACTGGAGACTTAAATTATAAATATATGCAATAGGTTTGTCAATAATATCTGCAGCCATCTTTAAGAGGTAAGGATCACAGTTGTCTGGACCTGCAGATTTTTTGTGGTCAATGACTTTTAGGGCTTTGTGAATTTGGGTGACTGAAATGGATTTAAAATCAAGCAAATCCAGACTTACATCAGTTACTGTGATGGAAGAGCATGGGTCAGAGGTATTTACATAAATGCTGTCACATGTAGACCCTGCACTAATAGTGTTTGTCAGTCCCTCCAGGATTTCGAGATGTTGCAATTCTACAGTACTAATTCCCACGACTTCAGCAGGTCCTGCATAATTTGAATTTTGCTCAGTCACCGCAACTTTACAGCAATTTTGGCCAATTGTTGTCAACTTCCGCCAGTTTCGCCAATCAAATTTGTCTCTCAGTAGCGTGCAGATGTGTACGTCATCAGTCTGGCCAATCAAATACGGCGCTGCACCGTGCTCACTTCTGTGTTTACAGTGAGTATATACTGAACGCGTTAGCGAAAACCAGTGTGTGGTTAAAAAAACACACTCACCTGCGAGTTTTCTCACATCGTTCCTTCCTCTGTCTCCCCCGCCTCGCCGGTGAACGTCTCCTCGAGTTTCCGTAATGACTGCGTGTATGAAGTGCCGGGTTTGTGTTGAAAAACGTCCGCCTGCCTGAAAGCACCTCCGTCTCGGGAGCGTGTGCGACCAGACACGCCATAAAATCACACAAAAAACAAGTGAATCTAATATTACAGCAAGTGTTGTAACAGTTTATACATCTTTAGAGGTAAAAGTCATCTACATCTTGTCTTCACTACATCTTGTCAATGAGTTTTAAAGTTGTGACTCTCCGGTCTGGACATGAGCCAATGCACAATTCAGGCAATCCCGAAGGAGAGCCCCGCAATTTACCGCAACAATAGAAAAAAATCCCGCAAAATCCCTGAGGGACTGGTTTGTTAAACTGATTCACAATAGCACATTTGTCCGAGATTTCTTGAATTATATAGAGTGATGTCCTATTTAAATATAGAGTGAAGTAATGCACCTGTAAGCTGGTTGCCAACTGCCAATCAAATCTAAAAGAAGAAGAAGAAGAAGCATATTTGTCCTTTAATTCAACTGAGCTAACCAGAATGTTGTCAGGAAGTCTTGAACCAACATTAGTATTTGATAGGGATTTGATTATTTTCCAAAATTTCGATGGATTATTCAAGTTTTCTGTGACTGACTTTAAATAAAACTCAGATCTAGACTTTCTAATCATTAAGGTACATTTGTTCCTTAAGGTTTTAAATTTAGTCCAATGAGCAGAGGAGTTTGAGAATCTATCTTGAGCCCAATATTTGTTTCTTAGATGAATTAGCTCTGATAGACTTTCTGAAAACCAGGGATTATTCCTACAACTAACCCTGAACTTCTTCACAGGAGCGTGCTTATTAAAAATAGACAGTAAAATTGAGTGAAAATAATCCCATGCCAGTTCAACCTCAGGAATTTGAGTGACTCTGCTAAGGTCACTACTGTACAAATCATGTAAAAAGGCCTGTGCATCAAAATGTTTAAACTGCCTTTTAAAAGTGAAGTGTAGTTTTGCCTTGGGGATTTTTGTATATCTGACGTAGGCAATAGTACAGTGATCACTGACATCATTGTAGAATATGCCAGTTGAGGAGTATTTGTGAGATGCATTAGTTATAATTAGATCAAGCAAGGTAGATTTACTTTCTGACTTAAGATTTGGCCTTGTTGGAGCATTAATGATTTGCACAAGGTTTAGAGAGTCACAATTCTTTGAAACAATTATTTATTCATTAGTAGTAGTATTATTGATGTTAGTGGCACTTGTAGTAGTAATATTATTTGTTATTATAATTATTAATATAGTATTATTTTTATAATATTAGTATTTATTATTATTGTTATAAGCTGCCCTTTTTAAGGGCTAAGGAACGACACCAAACGCTCACTGTGGTTTCTGCACATTTTTTAACATAACGACAAACGTAACACAAAACACTAAACTCACACACAACTGGAAGAAGGCGCTGGAGGAAAACTAAGCTCACAACCAGGAGGGAACAGGACAGCTGGGGAAAATAACGGCTGAGGTGCTCGGAGACGCTGGGGAAAAGAGACAATTACAGCCGGATCACACCCAGAGGCCCGTGGGGCTCACGGCTGAGAGAATAAAGGGCAAAGGACAAATACCTGATCGGAGCGCAACGTTCACCTCAACAGCAACCCAGAAATACGACTCAGTGTCTTGGCAGGGAACAACTGTGGAGAGAAACAGTAGGACACGACAACGGGGAAAGGTTGTTGTGCCCTTAAATACCGTTCCTTGATGCATGACAGGTGTGGATACATGAGTAGAGAAAGTAACAGAATCAGTGACAGCTGTGCAGCCCGCAAACCAGTTTAACAGCTGAAAGCTGCACAGTGCTGTCAAAATAAAACACAAACAGGAAACCATAATGATATAACAATAAGACAACACAAGCCCAAGAAGTAAATAATACTATAGATACAAAATGATACAATAAATAAACAGGACAATAAAGACACAACTATGAATATAGACAACTATGAATAAAGACCAAATACAACAGATAAAAATGAACAAGGAAATAAATAAAAAACAGGAAAAGGCTAAACTCAAAGCTGGAGACTGAGCCCGTCCCCCACCGTGCTCAGGGTCATGACAATTATTAAAAAGAAGTTCTTCTAAAATTACCATATGTGTTTGGACTTGCCATCCTCACAATTACAATTCTATGAATGAGCATCACTATAAAAAGCATGATTACAAGAAGAAAGAAAAACAAAAAAAAAATCACTTGCATACACAGGAGACAATCTTGAATGTTAATACTTGGGTGCTGAAAACAGTCACATCAGTGTTTAAATCAAATAATTACATTGTTAAAACTGAAAATTGTTTATTTTCCTTAATTTTCTACCATGATCAGGCATTGTACGTGACGAGTGCTGTTTATTTCATATAATATTCAACTTCTTCAGCCAAAATGAAGAAAATGCAACACGTGGCTCAATGGCTTGTTGGCGTTTCTTATCAGCACCAATGTGATGTCTGCGCTTGGCCGCCTAAAACTAGCCTGGTGGCTAGTGATTACCACTCTAGCCAATTATATCTCTGTGAGTTTTTCATGAGGGAGGCGAGTTGACGAGCATTCCCAGCGTCCCAATGGGTGATGGGAACTGTAGTCAATGGCTACAAGCTCAAGTTCAAAAGATGCCCACCTACGTTCAGAGGCATCACAGTGTCAACTGTACCGCCAGCCTCTGCTTTAGTAATGAGAGAGGAGATTCACTCTCTCTCAGACAATAAAGTGATCAGGGTTGTATCATTACGCAATGCCCACAGTGGGTACTCCAGTCACTACTTTGTCATGCCAAAGAGAGACAGAGGTCTCCATCCCATTTTGGATTTGAGAATGTTAAACAAAAGCCTGAGGTCATTCAAATTCAGGATTCTTACGCTCCATCAGGTCATTCAGGCTTTGCAGCCAGAAGCATGGCTCACTACAGTGGACCTAAAGGACTATTACTTCCATATTCCAATCCTGAGAAAAGCACAGGCAATTTCTTCATTTTGCGTATGACAGAATAACATTCAAGGATTAGGTCCTTCCCTTCGGCCTGTCACTTACCCCTTGAGTATTCACCAAATGTCTGGAGGCAGCTTTAAGCTCCCTCAGAAGGCAAGGCAAGTTTATTTGTATAGCATATTTCATGTACAAGACAATTCAAAGTGCTTTACGTAAAACATTAAAGCATTTCAGTAAATTGCAAAAGAAATACATAAGAAACGAAATGATGGTACCACCACCATGCTTCACTGTAGGTATGGTATTCTTTTGGTGATGAACAGTGTTGTGTTTGCGCCAAATATACCTTTTGGAATTATGGCCAAAAAGTTCAACCTTGATTTCATCGGACCATAACACATTTTCCCACATGCGTTTGGGAGATTTCAAATGCGTTTCTGCAAAATGTAGTCGAGCTTGGATGTTTTTCTTTGTAAGATAAGGCTTCGTCTTGCCACCCTAGACAGGAGATTGTTGTGACATTACCAAGAACTGGATGTCCCTCCAAAACTGATGAAAAGATGAGAAGAAAACTGGTGAGCAAGGCTGCCAAGAGGTCGACAGCAACATTGAAGGAGCTGCAGAAATTTCTGGCAAGTACTGGCTTTTAGTGTCATATCCCGAGCGCTTTGTCCGCGCTCGGGTTATTCCTCATCCCTGTCAGCTTTTGACAGCTGGTGTCGTCACACGGGTTTCCCGGGCTCTGATTGGCCAGACGCTCGGGAGCTCTCAGCTGTCAGAACCTGGGCAGCTGTGCCGAGTTTCCAATCATGAGCAGCTGGCTTTAAATGTCAGTGCGAGTGAACTGGACGGCGCGGCTGTCTCGTCAGAAGTCCTATGACTTTCCCCTGTCTCCTTACCACATGCTCCCTGGGTTCCTCGACGTATCCCGCGGCATGTAAGTGATTTATTTGGAACTGTCTTCTCCCTCGCTGACGTTCCTTCCTATGTACGGCAGACGAGAGCTCCTCGTCACTGCCATAACTCTCTATTGTGAATTTATGTTGTGTTGTGTAACGAAGCCTGCGTGGCAAAGTTATGTTGTACACCTAAGTCCTGTGCTTTATAAATAAAAGAACTGAACTGCAATCTACTGAACTGAGGCGTCTTATGCTGGCTCGTGAGGGCCAGCCGTGACAGTAGACAGCCGCCAGAAGGAGACGCCGTTCTCAGTAAGTTGCGTTCTGGGAACTTTGTCCTTCCTGTCCAGGTACGCGGCGTTGGAAATATGCCATCCCAGCGGAGTCATTCTCGGGGTTCCCACGTCCTGCTGACCAAGGCGTTGGAGGAGGTAGATGAAATCCTCATTATCGCCTCCGACCTCGATGGGTATCCAGACACCTCCCTCGCCCCTCCTCTCCTCGGTTATCAGCCCAATGAACAGTGGTATTTAGACCGGGCTGAGGAGGTGCTTGACCGTCTGCCTTCCCGCTACAACGGTCACCCCGAGGTCGACGCGAGGAGACTCGACATCGCTGCCCAACGCCAGACAATTCTGATGTACGAAGAGGAGGAGGCTGCAAGGTGGAGTGATCTCTGGCTCCAGCTGCCTGAGGCGCTGGAGGAGGTGGATGACTTCATCAGCGCTTCCGCCAGCCTTGACGACTCATCCGAAGCGCACTACTACCTGGACTGCGCTGAGAGAACGCTCGACCGGTTGTCTTCCCGCTACACCGACCACTTGGACGTCCAAGCGAGGAGACAAGAGATCGCCGTCCACCGCGAGGCGCTCCAGGAGATCGAGGAGGAACGAGGCCAAAGGCGGAGTAACCGGAGCTCCCGCTGCCCGCTCTGGAATCCGGATCCTTCCCTCGATCCAGTCCTGGAGTTCGCACCATCCGGGGCCCGTCGTAGACGTCGACACCGTGGCCAGAGACGTTCTCAGCGTGACTCCCCTCCGGAATCCGCTCCGGTTCACTGGGCTGACCCCATTCATCCCACTGCTGTCTCTTCAGCGTCTCACCTGGAGGAGACCCCAGCAGCCTTTCCCCCCGGGCCTGCTTTCCCCGCTGAGCTGTCAGCGCGTCACGCCCGGCCTGACTTGGCTGTTGCCCCCTCCGCTTCGACGCCTTCTCCAGCGGCTGGGAGTTTGAGAAGTTGTGCTCCAGTGGACAGCGCGGCTGCACCATCCCGAGTGGCCCCCTCCCCTCCAAGAGAGTCTCCGGCCACCACCCGGTGGGAGGAGGATGGAATGACGTTCCCAACGGCAGGTTCCACCGCTCCTCCGGGAGCCAGGCAAGTTCAAGTTCACTTTTTTCCATCTAATAGTGATTTGTTCTGTCTGACTCCTGGGGGTGAGGCTCGGGGTTTGCAGCCCCCCGAGCCTCAACTCCCTGCTGATATGTTAATTAAACCCGCTGCCTCTGTGTCTCCCCCTGCTGAGCACGCTTCGACCTCTGAGGAGCGTCACCAGACGAGGAGTGAGCCTGCGGCTCTCGGGCAGAAGACCCCAGCCCCGCAGCCATTTTCTGGGCAGAGGAGGTCGGACGATTGGTTGGAGCCTGTGCCGACGACGGAGCGTCCCCGGGACTCCGCAGATGAACAGTCCGATCCAGCGGGCCGAGAGCCCCTCACCTCCACGCCGCATGAACTGCCAGCGTGGACGATGACGTCGGGGGGTCCTCGAGCTGCAAGAGCCCCTCTTCCAGGGGCGGATGACGTCGCGACGGAGTGGGAACCGGACGACGACCTCCTCCCGTTTGAACCCGGAGCATCGAAGTCCTGGATGGCGGCAGAACCCGAGATCAGGCAAGTGCTCTATTTTTTATCCCTCCTCTTCTTTCTGGAGCATTATTGCCTGTCTCTCGGGGGGGGCGAGCCGGGTGCAGCCATCTGCTGCGCTCGAGCCTGTCTCGCCGGGCCCTGCCGCTGCCGGTGATCCTGATCCCGGTTCCTTTTGTCCCTCTGAGCCTCTCCCCAGGGTCACTGGAGGCGAACCTGCTCTTGGTGCCACCTTGGAGGGTCCGGCTCTCAGCATGGGGTCCACCGGGAGTGCTCCGCCGGTTCAAGCGGAGCTTGACGTCATGGAGGTTCCGGCCCAATCGGGGTCCGACGCGGGTGCTGCTCTCTCCCGATCGGAGCTTGACGTCATGGGGGTTCCGGCCCAATCGGGGTCCGACGCGGGTGCTGCTCTCGCCCGATCGGAGCTTGACGTCATGGGGGTTCCGGCCCAATCGGGGTCCGACGCGGGTGCCGCTCTCGCTCGATCGGAGCTTGACGTCATGGGGGTTCCGACCCAATCGGGGTCCGACGCGGGTGCCGCTCTCGCTCAATCGGAGCTCGGCACCATGGTCGTTTTGACCCAGGTGGGTTCTGGAGACTGTGTAGCTGACACGCCGCTGAGCGTTTTCCAGGCCATGCCCCGTCCTCGCCGTGGCCCCTTTTTCCCCACCTTTGAGACTGCGGGGGTAAATTCCGGCTGGCCCGGTTCGCCGACCTTCCCCCAGCCATTCTGTTGGCAGGCCGATACTGCTCGACCACCCGGTGACCGGCTCTTTCCTTTTGGCGTCCGGGTCCGGCCTCCTGACAAGCTGGATGGTTCTTTTGGCGCCCTGGTCCGCCCGCCGGAGACATGGTTTCCCTCAGCCCGGTGTTTGGCTGGGCCGTTAGGGCACGTTCCGCTGCTTTTGCTGGCGGCCTGGATGCTGGGTGCTGGAAGGCCTCCTGAGCGGAGTTGTTTTACTCTATTCCCCAATGTTTTTTTTTTTTTTCTCTCCTTCTCTTGCCCCACCACTGACTTGTGACTGAAATACCCCACTGGGGATTGGACTTCATGTTTTAGGTGACTGTTTTCCGTGGATGGACATATGTTCTCTTGCCGTGGCTATCATGGGTATTGCATGTTTCCTTAGGGTGTGGTTGTTTATTTCCTATGTTACTCCCTTACTCGGGTCTAGTTCTCTTTTTTTGGCACCTGTGTTGTCTTTTGGTTTTGACGGTTTTCTGTTCACATTAACTTGGAGAAGAGGGTATTATTTGTCCTTTTATTTCCTTGATCCTGCCTTGTGGTATTGACTGGTGTTCCTTGTACCCTCGTCTTGGCTTTCTTTTTTGTGGTTATGTGAGTGATGTCAATCTAGCGTTGACTTTAATTTTTATTCATCTCTGTCCCCGTTTATGTACGGTTTCTGCCTTTTTTTTTCTCTCCCCCTCCCTTCCCCGATGTTTTTGTTCCCTTGTTGTGAGTTGGCCCTGCTCTCCCTCCACCTGCTTCCCCCTCCACCCTCCCTGGGGTGGGGTGGGGGGGTCTGGATGTTGCGCGCGACCAGGAGTTCGCGTAGAGGGAGGGGCCCTGTCATATCCCGAGCGCTTTGTCCGCGCTCGGGTTATTCCTCATCCCTGTCAGCTTTTGACAGCTGGTGTCATCACACGGGTTTCCCGGGCTCTGATTGGCCAGACGCTCGGGAGCTCTCAGCTGTCAGAACCTGGGCAGCTGTGCCGAGTTTCCAATCATGAGCAGCTGGCTTTAAATGTCAGTGCGAGTGAACTGGACGGCGCGGCTGTCTCGTCAGAAGTCCTATGACTTTCCCCTGTCTCCTTACCACATGCTCCCTGGGTTCCTCGACGTATCCCGCGGCATGTAAGTGATTTATTTGGAACTGTCTTCTCCCTCGCTGACGTTCCTTCCTATGTACGGCAGACGAGAGCTCCTCGTCACTGCCATAACTCTCTATTGTGAATTTATGTTGTGTTGTGTAACGAAGCCTGCGTGGCAAAGTTATGTTGTACACCTAAGTCCTGTGCTTTATAAATAAAAGAACTGAACTGCAATCTACTGAACTGAGGCGTCTTATGCTGGCTCGTGAGGGCCAGCCGTGACATTTAGTACATGTGACAACAATCTCCCATCTAGGGTGGCAAGACATCTCAGCCTTGCCTTTCTTACTTTGTCTCCAAACTGCTCAACATGAGCTGTCCCTCTGATATACTCATTTCTAATCGTGTCACTCCTAGTCACTCTCAATGAAAATCTTAGCATCTTCAACTCTGTCACCTCTAGCTCCACCTCCTGTCTTTTTGTCAGCACCATTGTCTCCAAACCATACATCATAGCAGGTCTCACTACCGTCTTGTAAATCCTTCCTTTCACTCTTGCTGCTCCCCTTCTGTCACAAATCACCCCTGACATTCGTCTTCATCCACTCCACCCTGCCTGCGCTCTTTACCTCTCTTGTGCATTTTCCATTGCTTTGGACGCACATGAATAGGAAGGCAATGACATCTCCAGTCACCATTCCCACACAAATACTGCATCCCGCAGTTATCATCTGGTCAGTCATTGCAACAGATAATGGAGTCAGTTTGTCCTGGCCTGTCCTTGCCACTGATAATACCACAATCTGCCAAGAATGTGCCACTAGTCCAGCAAAAGCTAGCGGTACTCAGTTACTTTGCAAGCAGTTTCATGAAATGGTCAGTCAGAAAGCAACTCATACCGGCTCGGACGTCACCTGGGTTAACAAGGCCAGGAGTTCCTGGCAGCGGAGAGCGAAGGACAGAGCTGCGTGGAGGAATCCCATCAGACCCAAATTATAGGAGGATCGTCACTTCCTTGTGGTAATGTATCGTCACTTCCTGTTTTGCTGTCTGCCTGTGTGGTTTGCTCTCCAGCCGCTAGCTATGGCTACTAGCTCTCCTTCCTCTCCTCCTCTGGTGTGCTCTCTCTGTCAGATGTTTAGCTACACCTCTGCCTCTTTTAGTGATAATGGTAAATGTAATAAATGTTGTCTTTTTGAGGCGCTCAAGGCGAGGTTGTCTGATTTGGAATCCCGGCTCCGCTGCATTGAAACACCGTCTGCACCAGTTACTCTTGACGAACACCCCTTAGCTGCAGCGGAGCTAGCTAGCTTAGGGCCCCCTGTCAGCGGTCCCCCGGCTCTCCTCAGCAGCGAGGAGACTGGGTGGGTGACGGTGAGAAGGAAGCCTAGTCGCAAAGCCCCAGTACTCCACCAACCTGTTCACGTTTCTAATCGTTTTTCCCCGCTCAGCGACACTCCCACTGAGGAAAAAACTCTGATCATTGGCGACTCTGTAGTCAGAAACGTGAACCTAGAGACTCCAGCGGCCATAGTCAAATGCATTCCTGGGGCCAGAGCAGGCGACATCGAGTCAAAGTTGAAAATGCTGGCTAAAAGTAACTGTAAATATTCCACAATTGTTATTCACACCGGCATTAATGACATTCGTCTCCGGCAGTCGGAAGTCACGAAACTTAATGTAGAATCGGTGTGTGACTTTGCAAAAACGATGTCTGCCACTGTAGTATTCTCTGGGCCCCTCCCCAATCTAATCAGTGATGACATGTTTAGCCGCTCGTCATCCTTGAACCGCTGGCTGTCTGTGTGGTGTCCTGCAAATAACGTGGGCTACACTGACAATTGGAGCTCATTTTGGGGAAAACCTGGTCTTATGAGACGAGACAGCATTCATCCCACTTTGGATGGTGCTTCTCATTTATCTAACAATCTGGCATCTTTTTTATCCAAATTTCCAAAACCCTGACTACTCAGAGTTGGGACCAGGAAGCAGAGTCGCAGTCTTACACGCCTCTCTGCAGCTCCTCTTCATCCGCCACCCCTCAACTTAGCCCCTGTCTTCCCCATCAGAGAATCGTTGTCTGCTCCCTCCAAAGTAAATAAAAATATAATATATAAGCATCCCAAAGTGATAAAGCAAAATATTGGTAAAACTCAAATTAAACATAAAGCCTCTAAATTGAATGATTTGGCCTCTGTTCCTCCTCATAATTTAAAAATTAAATGTGGTTTATTAAATATTAGGTCTCTAACTCCCAAGTCTCTGTTAGTCCATGATCTGTTAATTGATCATCAGATTGATTTAATATCCCTTACAGAGACTTGGTTAGGGCAAGAGGATTATGTTGGTTTAAATGAATCAACTCCCTCTAGTTATTTAAACTGTCAAAATCCCAGAAGTTCTGGTCGTGGAGGAGGAGTAGCAACAATTTACCATTCCAAATTACTAGTTAATGTAAAGCAAAAAACATGTTATAATTCCTTTGAGGGCCTGGTCCTCAGTATTGGGCACTTTAGCAATTTTAGGTTAAACCCAATTTTATTTGCCATAGTTTATTGTCCCCCATCAACCTACTCAGAATTTTTATCCGAATTTGCTGATTTCTTAGCTGATTTAGTGCTGAAATCTGATAGAACAATTATAGTAGGGGACTTTAATATACATGTGGATGTAGATAGTGACTGCCTTAATGTGGCATTTAATTCAATATTAGACTCGATTGGGTTTTCTCAGAAAGTAGGAAATTCTACTCATTACCTCCACCATACATTGGACCTTGTTCTGACATATGGCATAGAAACAGAAAATCTTGTAGTGTCTCCTCATAACCCTGTACTGTC
This sequence comes from Pholidichthys leucotaenia, assembly GCA_020510985.1. Taxonomy (NCBI): domain Eukaryota; kingdom Metazoa; phylum Chordata; class Actinopteri; order Cichliformes; family Pholidichthyidae; genus Pholidichthys; species Pholidichthys leucotaenia. Next base: position 104,604,224 of record CM035846.1, read on the forward strand.
AGACCATTGTCTGTTAACCTTTGATTTTACTATTTCTGGCTATTTGGCTCCTAAAGAAAATTATTATTACAGTAGATGCCTCTCAGATGATGCTGTTTCCAAATTTATGCAGATTGTTTCCTCTATGCCATGTGTCAACACAACGGAAATAAGCTATAGACAGCTTGCTCCTTCTGTAATTGATAACATGGTGGATAGTGTTTCAGCTTCTCTGCATCAGACTCTAGACTTGGTGGCCCCCTTAAAAAAGAAAAAGTCTAATCAGAGATTTCTAACTCCTTGGTTCAACACAGAAACTTGTAGCTTAAAACAGAAGACTCGTCAATTAGAAAGAAAATGGCACTCCACTAATTTAGATGAAATCTATTTAGCTTGGAGAAATCATCTTTTAATTTATAAAAAATCTCTTAGAAAAGCTAGAACGAGTTATTACTCTGCATTAATAGAAGAGAACAAGAATAATCCCAGGTTTCTTTTCAGTACTATAGCCAGGTTGACAAAGAGTCAGGACTGACATGTTTCGGGACCCAGGAGACAGACACTGACACGGGCAGATAGTGAACAATAATCTTTATTAGAGTGACAGGGTGTGTAGTGCAAGTGTGAGTGCGTGGATAGAGTTCTGGTCACTGGAGCTGAGCACCCTGGACGGAGACCCGGCAACCCTGGAACATACAAGCACAAACAATTACTTTTGTCCCACGCAAGTGACAAGCTACAGGTAGTGAGGCTTACTTGGCGGGAGCACAGGTTACGTCCTGCTGAGAACCAGCGGCCGTGCAACGTGGAGGTGAAGGTGTCCGTGAACGTGCTAGGGCCTCCACCCGTGGCTGTGATAAGGACAGATCTTCCAGTGACTCCGGCTGTGACACCACAAGCCGGGACGATGACAATCCAGATGATGACGAGGTGAGTGAATCCACAGAGTGTGGTGACGATGAGACAACAGATGCTGATGACAGTAACTCCACTGATAACGGTGGCCAATACTCCTGCAACTGATACAGCAGTAGTTCAGGAATTTGTGGAGCAAGACGTACCGGTAGTCGTGGTGGTAGCGAACTGCTACGTGTGCGTGTTGGCGTAACCCCGTCAGCTGGGGCCGCAGGTCTGCCGCCAGGGGGGTCCACCTGTGCACAGGGGTAGAGGTTAGGAGTAGAGTAACAGACAGTTCTCTTACGTGCTTGACTCTGAACAGAAGTCCTTGATGAGGTAAGAGAAGTCCTTGATGAGGTAAGAGAAGTTCTTGACGAAGCCAGAGAAGTTCCAGACGAGACGAGAGAGTAACCTGACAAGGCCAGAGAGCGGAGTTCAGGTTCTTTCTCCGACGAGGAGGACAGATGACTCCGTGCCGGGCTGTCAGCAACGCTGGCTTTTAACAACTGCTGATTAACACCTGTGGGTCTGTGCGCAGCTGGAGTTAATGATGTTAATGACGGCCCAGAGGCTGCCATGACAGTACTCCCCCCTCTAGCAGTGCCTCCAGGCACCTGTCCAATCCTACCTGGATTCGCCCGATGGAAATCGCGAATCAGCTGTTTATCCAGGATCAATGCTGGGCGAATCCAAGAACAATCCTCCGGTCCAAAGCCCTCCCAGTCCACCAAATACTGAAGGCCACGACCCCGCCTGCGGACATCCAAGATGGCAGTCACCCCCCAGGCCGGATGGCCATCGATCATCCTTGGGGGTGGGGGAGCCGCAGGAGCAGGGCACAGGGGGTCAGAGACGTATGGCTTGACCTGGGAGACATGAAAGGTGGGGCAGATACGCATCGAAGAGGGGAGAGACAAGCGCACAGACACAGGGTTAACAATACGATTAATGGTGTAGGGGCCAATGAAGCGCTTAGTAAGCTTACGTTTTTCAGCCGGCACACCAATATTCCGGGTTGACAACCAAACCTTCTGACCCACCTTATAGTCCGGGGCGGGTCTCCTATGCCAGTTGGCCACCTGGATATTACGTTTAGCGGTCTTCAGCAAGGCTTGACGAGCGAGGAGCCAAACTCGCCGGCAGCGCTTAATGTGTGCCTGGACTGAAGGAACCGCTACCTCCTTTTCCTCCTCAGGAAACAACGGAGGATCAAACCCACAAGTAGCTTTAAACGGGGAGACGCCCGTGGCCGTGGAGATCGTGGCGTTGTGAGCGTACTCAATCCAGGGCAGGAACTTGCTCCAGGAGGATGAGCAGGAGGAGATGACACAACGAAGGGCGGCTTCCAGCTCCTGATTAGCCCGTTCGCACTGACCATTACTTTGGGGGTGATAACCAGAAGAGAGGCTGGCTGTGGCTCCTAGTGCCGCACAGAAAGCCTTCCAAACTTGAGATACAAACTGGGGTCCTCGGTCAGACACAATATCCGCAGGGATGCCATGAAGACGGACCACATGTTGCACCAGGAGGTCCGCAGTCTCCTGGGCCGAAGGCAGACCCCGAAGTGGCACAAAATAGGCCGCCTTCGAGAACCGGTCCACGATGGTCAACACCGTGGTGTAGTCATCTGAAGTGGGTAACCCAGTCACAAAATCCATCGCTACATGAGACCAGGGGCGTGAAGGAACCGGCAATGGATGTAGTAATGTAGTAAGCCCGCCGGGGGGGATGATGTCGTCTTCCCGGTGGCGCACTGAGCGCAGGCCCGGATGTAGCCTACAACGTCCCTCCGTAACCCTGGCCACCAGAAGGTCCTTTGGAGAAGATCCACGGTCCGACCCACTCCAGGATGACAAGCCAACTTGGAAGCGTGACCCCACTCAATCACCTTGCCTCGGACAGTGCGTGGAACAAACAAGCGACCCGGCCCCCCCCCCCCCTTCCCCGGGGTCCGGCTCGGTCTTCTGAGCCTGGCGAACCGTCTTGCAGATTCCCCAGGACAGGGCGCCCACGACACAGGAAGGCGGCAGGATAGGGGTCTCCTGGTCCTCGGAGGATGGGGGGTCAAACTGCCGGGAGAGGGCATCCGGCTTACCGTTCTTGCTTCCCGGCCGGTACGTGATGGTAAAGTTAAACCGGCCGAAAAAAAGGGACCAGCGAGCCTGGCGTGCATTCAGGCGCTTCGCCGTCCTGAGGTACTCCAGGTTACGGTGATCAGTCCAAACCACGAACGGCTGAGCAGCCCCCTCCAGCCAATGTCTCCTTTCTTCCAGGGCCAGTTTCACAGCCAGTAATTCCCTGTCCCCGATGCTGTAGTTCCTCTCTGCAGGGGTGAGACGATGAGAGAAAAAAGCACAAGGGCGAATCTTACCATCCTCAGGGGACCGTTGGGAGAGTACAGCTCCAACTCCCACATCAGACGCGTCCACCTCCACCAAGCACTGCAGCTTCGAGTCCACCTGGGTAAGGACTCGGGCCGAGGCGAACTCCCTCTTGAGCTTCTCAAACGCACCGGCTGCTTCCTTACTCCAGCAAAATGGGATCTTAGGGGAGGTGAGAGCAGTCAAAGGACGGGCAATATTACCAAAGTTGGGCACGAACCTCCTATAAAAATTAGCAAACCCCAGGAAACCCTGAAGCTGCTTTCTGGAGGTGGGTGCAGGCCATTCCACCACTGCTTTGACCTTGGCAGGGTCAGGAAGCACCTGGTTCCGAGCAATAATATATCCAAGGAAGGAGGTCTGATCAGTGTGGAACTCACATTTCTCGGCCTTGACAAACAACTGGTTCTCCAGGAGGCGCTGTAATACCCTGCGGACATGCACCCGATGTTCCTCTAGTGTGCGGGAGAAGATGAGGATGTCATCAAGATAAACGAAAACAAACGAGTTCAAAAAATCCCGAAGTACATCATTAATCAAACGCTGGAAGACGGCCGGAGCGTTAGTTAACCCAAACGGCATTACCAGGTACTCAAAATGACCGCTGGGGGTCCGAAAAGCCATCTTCCACTCATCTCCTTCTCTAATGCGCACTAGATGGTAGGCATTCCTAAGGTCCAGTTTAGTAAACCAGGATGCCCCCTGGAGGGAGTCAAACGCAGTGTTCATCAAGGGCAGAGTATATTTATCCTTGACTGTTATTTCATTCAGGCCCCGGAAGTCGATACAGGGGCGTAGTGAACCGTCCTTTTTTCCAACAAAAAAAAACCCGGCCCCCACTGCCGAAGACAACGGGCCGATGATACCAGAAGCCAAGGACTCCTTAATGTACGTATCCATGGCCTCGCGCTCCGGGGCTGATAGGCTGTAAAGGCGGCTAGCAGGTAGAGGGGCCCCAGCCTTCAGATTGATGGCGCAGTCATACGGACGATGGGAGGGTAAAGACAACGCCCGAGACTTGCTGAACACTTGCCCCAAATCGTGATAAACCTCTGGCACTTTAGACAAATCCGGTGGGGATGAATTTGGCAGAGGCACCTTAACGGATGGGGCGCACGCCGCTGATTGGAGACAGGCACTAAGGCAGAACGTACTCCATGCCGTTATTCTCCCAGCTTGCCAATCAATAGTGGGGTTATGTAGGCGCAGCCAGGGGTACCCCAGAATAACGGGCGAAGAAGAAACGGGCAGCACTAAGAACTGAATCTCCTCCCTGTGATTCCCTGAGACAATTATTGACACAGGGGCTGTCTGAAGGTCAATGGTGGTCAAGGAAGCCTTAGACAGGGTGATCAATCTGACAGGGGGTTCTAAAGTCTGACAGCTAAGGCCCATTCGGGTTGCCAGGTCTCTAGAAATGAAATTCTGCTCAGCTCCAGAATCAACTAACGCTAGTGTGGAGTGTTCAGTGTGTGTATGAATGAGTCTGAGGGGTAGATGACAACAAGTAAGGGGTTCCTCTGAGTTCTTGCCCGTGAATCCCCCTACTGCGATCCACGGGCCTTCCCTTTTAACTTACTCGGACAATCGGAAACCCCATGTGACTCCTTCCCACAATAGAAACATAGGCCTTGATCTCTACGGCGTTGTTTCTCAGCTGCTGATACCTTGGAATGACCCATAATCATGGCTTCCTGATCCGGGGCCTCCTCTGACGCGGGTAGAGCGAGAAGAGGAGAGTTAGGAACGCAAGGGCGGGGTTTAACCGAACGGGAGACAACTCGTCGTCCAGCCGCCCGCTCCCTAAATCTGCTATCGATACTAACTGCTAGGGCAATCAAATCTTGCAAATTATCTGGTTTTTCCCGTGCCGCTAACTCATCCTTTAGCTCGTCGTTGAGACTACGTAGGAAAATGCCACAAAGTGATGGCTCCCCCCACCCAATCTCTGTGGCCAGGACCCGGAAGTCAATGGCGTAATCTGCAGCTGCTCTCTTTCCCTGCTGTAAGCTTAGAAATCGTTCAGTCAACACCTCACCCCTATCCGTATGATCAAATACAGACAAAAATTCTGACACAAATTCCTGGTAAGAAAGCAGGGGATAGCTAGGTTTAGCCATGATCGAATACGCCCAGTCTAACGCTCTTCCTGCCAGCAAATTAATGACATAGCCTATCCGGCTAGAATCGAGAGAAAAATCCCCCGGCACACGCAGAAAAACTGACTGACTCACATTGTAATATGAATCCTCGGGCTTCCCCGAGTTTGCCGCTGAACCGGGCAGGTGTAGGAATTGGGGTGAGACGAGAGGACGAGGAGGTGTTAGCTTGTCCTGACGCTAAGCCTGCAGGGGCTGAGATGTTAGCGGTTGGGGGAAATGTCTGGTGTCCTTCCAAACAATCCAGCCGACTATTAATTGAAGTTAATTGGTTTAAGATTACTGTCTGCTGGTGGGCTAGTAAATCTACCCGGCCGCTAAGAGTGTTAATTAAGCGCGACAGTGAGCTGTCCGCTGGGTCAACGTGACGGAGTCGTACTGACATGTTTCGGGACCCAGGAGACAGACACTGACACGGGCAGATAGTGAACAATAATCTTTATTAGAGTGAAAGGGTGTGTAGTGCAAGTGTGAGTGCGTGGATAGAGTTCTGGTCACTGGAGCTGAGCACCCTGGATGGAGACCCGGCAACCCTGGAACATACAAGCACAAACAATTACTTTTGTCCCACGCAAGTGACAAGCTACAGGTAGTGAGGCTTACTTGGCGGGAGCACAGGTTACGTCCTGCTGAGAACCAGCGGCCGTGCAACGTGGAGGTGAAGGTGTCCGTGAACGTGCTAGGGCCTCCACCCGTGGCTGTGATAAGGACAGATCTTCCAGTGACTCCGGCTGTGACACCACAAGCCGGGACGATGACAATCCAGATGATGACGAGGTGAGTGAATCCACAGAGCGTGGTGACGATGAGACAACAGATGCTGATGACAGTAACTCCACTGATAATGGTGGCCAATACTCCTGCAACTGATACAGCAGTAGTTCAGGAATTTGAGGAGCAAGACGTACCGGTAGTCGTGGTGGTAGTAAACCGCTACGTGTGCGTGTTGGCGTAACCCCGTCAGCTGGGGCCGCAGGTCCGCCGCCAGGGGGGTCCACCTGTGCACAGGGGTAGAGGTTAGGAGTAGAGTAACAGACAGTTCTCTAACGTGCTTGACTCTGAACAGAAGTCCTTGATGAGGTAAGAGAAGTTCTTGACGAAGCCAGAGAAGTTCCAGACGAGACGAGAGAGTAACCTGACGAGGCCAGAGAGCGGAGTTCAGGTTCTTTCTCCGACGAGGAGGACAGACGACTCCGTGCCGGGCTGTCAGCAACGCTGGCTTTTAACAACTGCTGATTAACACCTGTGGGTCTGTGCACAGCTGGAGTTAATGATGTTAATGACGGCCCAGAGGCCGCCATGACAAGGACTCTGTCAATCCTAGCATTCCCTTAGAGCTTACTAGTCAGGACTTTATGAACTTTTTCAATAATAAAATTTCATCCATCAGAGATAAAATCAATCAGATTCTTCCCACAGTTAACTTAAATACTGTAACTACTACAACTTCTTCTATTGATCTCTGTCTTGATGAGTTTACTCCAATCAACCTTTGTGAGTTAGACAAAATAGTTTCCTCATCCAAACCTTCAACTTGTCTTTTAGACCCTATTCCTACCAGGTTATTTAAAGAAGTCTTCCCACTTATTGGTAGCTTTATTCTTCATATAATCAATTCTTCATTAACTTTAGGCCATGTACCGCAGGCTTTTAAAATGGCTGTAATTAAACCCTTACTCAAAAAGCTTTAGCTAACTATAGACCAATCTCTAATCTCCCTTTCATTTCAAAAATCTTAGAAAGAGTTGTTGCTACGCAATTATTTGACCACCTGCAGGAAAATGGTTTACTTGAAGAGTTTCAATCTGGGTTTAGAATCCATCATAGTACTGAAACAGCCTTAGCAAAGGTCACTAACGACCTCCTCATTGCATCTGATAATGGACTAGTTTCTGTACTTGTCCTTTTAGACCTTAGTGCAGCTTTTGATACTATCGATCATAATATTCTACTTGATAGATTAGAACACTATGTTGGACTTAATGGAACTTCGTTGCAGTGGTTTAGATCTTATTTATCTGATAGGTTCCAGTTTGTTCATGTAAATAATGAGTTTTCTTTCAACTCAAAGCTTAGTCATGGAGTTCCACAGGGATCTGTGCTAGGCCCTACTCTTTTTAGTTTATATATGCTTCCGTTAGGCAACATTATTAGAAAGCACTGTATACATTTTCATTGTTATGCAGATGACACACAATTATACCTGTCAATGAAGCCAGATGATAGTAATCAATTAGCCAAGTTAGAAGCCTGTCTTAAGGAAATCAAAGCTTGGATGACTTGTAATTTCCTGCTATTAAATTCAGATAAGACTGAAGTCATTCTTGTTGGTCCAAAAAACCTTAGAAATTCCTTTCCAAATCAAACTTTCAGTTTGGATGCAGTTACTCTTTCTCTTAATAGCTCTGTGAGGAACCTTGGAATTATTTTTGATCAGGATCTGTCCTTCAATTCACATATTAAATTTGTTTCTAAGACTGCCTTCTATCATTTGCGTAATATTGCCAAGATTAGGAGCATCTTGTCTCAGAGTGATGCTGAGAAACTGATCCACACTTTTGTTAGCTCGAGATTAGATTATTGTAATTCTTTATTATCAGGCTGTCCTAAAACATCTTTAAAAAGTCTTCAGCTGCTGATCCAAAATGCTGCAGCAAGAGTTTTAACAGGTACTAGAAAGAGAGATCATATCTCTCCGGTTCTGGCCTCCCTTCATTGGCTTCCCATAGAGTTTAGAATTAAGTTTAAAATCCTTCTTCTTACTTACAAAGCTCTAAACAATCAGGCTCCTTTTTATTTAAAAGATCTGATACTACCGTATTATCCTAACAGAGCACTACGCTCCCAAAATGCAGGATTACTTGTAATACCTAGAATCTCCAAAAGTACAATGGGAGGCAGAGCCTTCAGTTATCAAGCTCCTCTCCTGTGGAACCAGCTGCCAATCTGGATTCGGGAGTCAGACTCGATCTCTGTTTTTAAGAGTAGGGCTAAAACCTACCTTTTTGATATAGCCTACAATTAGGGAGGGATCATGTGTTTCTGAACCCTCCCTTAGTTATGCTGCTAATAGGTTTAGTCAGCCAGGGGACCTCCAGTAATGCACTGGGCCTCACTCCTTTCCTCAGTCTCAATGAAATATTTTTTTTGCTGGTCATTAACATTTGTTTGTTCTCTCCCATAGATTGAGTCCCCATCGTGCTGTTTGCTCTCTACATGTCTGTTCTTTTCTTCTTCTCTATCCCCTCACCCCCCAGCCAGTCGCAGCAGATGACTGCCCCTCCCTGAGCCTGGTTCTGCTGGAGGTTTCTTCCTGTTAAAAGGGAGTTTTTCCTCTCCACCGTCGCCAAGTGCTTGCTCACAGGGGATCGCCTGATTGCTGGGGTCTTTCTGCAACTGTGGGGGTTCCCCCTAAAGTTGATAGTGCTGTGAGATGACTGTTGTTGTGAAATGGCACTAAATAAAGCTGAATTGAATAGACCTAAATGAAACAGTCACTGTTGCCCCCGACAGACTGCTATGATGATGATGATGATGATGGACGCTTTTTAACAAGTTAATTAGTAAAAATGTTAATTGTGATTAATCACAGTTAGTTTTTTTTAAATGGGTGCACTTAATTAGTTAAAAATCTTTAATCGATTCCCAGCACTAAACTCATTACTACCTACTACTGAAGAGGATACACTGCAGAATTAATGTGAGACATTTCTTCATGCATATCCCTATAGCTGTGCACGATTCTTTTATTTCATCCTGCTGCTGCTGTGCTTTCATTGGCTGATGTAAATGGGAGCAGGGTGAAAAGCTTCCACTGACCATTATGTAGCCCTAAACAAGCTTGGACAACCTCAGAGCAGAACCTTGTCTTCACTTTTTCTACCTCCTTTTTCTTAGGACTGAGAGAACAAAATTTTACTCCTAAAGAGAGTACATGGCTTTCCTCTCTCACAGAGACAGAAAGGCTCTCCTTTTGCTAACAAGCATCTTTAGAAACCTGGCCCAGATTTGAGCATGATTAAATATCTGCTTTCAGCCAGTGTTGAGCTCCCGCAGCTTCCATGGGAGATGAGGATAAAACTGTTTGGTCTGGGGAAGCATTGATATCTGAAGGCTGTGTGTGTCCCTCTGCTTTGCAAATGCCATCTCTCAGTTGGATTTAGAAACCTAGAACAGGGTCATATTTTTCTATGAAGAAATTATGATTTTAAAAAAGAAGAAAATATGAGTCTTTTGGGGCCTGGCTTGATTAAGTACCTGTAGCAGGGGTCCTTCAGTTTTTCACCTAAGGAATCTTAACTATTTTTATTTAAAGCTGCTTTGTTCTTGTGCTGCATAATATTTACTTTATACTCATTTCTCTTTTTTGTCCTGCTATATGCAGCTTTGCATGCACATCACTGATGAATTTATAAATGTCAAGGGTAGTTCTTAACACTTTTTTGTATTTAACTAACTGCACAACACTATGTTGTTAAATACCTCACTATCTTTCACATTTTATCAAAGGTATTCCTCTAAGACTGAACCGGATACCTGCCATCTACGTATACAGGTTAACATACAAGCATATCAGTGACGTGCAGTGAGGTTTGTGGGTGATGAGGCACTGACTCTTTCAAAGTCAGATTTACAAATATATAAACACAATAGCTAAGCTTGAATTTAATTTCAATTGAAAGTTTGCATGTTTTATGATCTGCTAATATGCATATCTGCTCTGTAATTTCCCAGTTTGGGATCAGTAAAGTACATCTATCTAATTGTACATTATAAAATCCAATTATATAAATAATTGATGAACAAAACAACTGATGCATTTTACTGAATTGCCTCTAATGTGCAGTGAATTTAAGTTCAGTTCTGCAATGCGTGTCTAGAGCTTTTAATGTGAAGGGAAGAAGCAGAAATAGTAGTACACTCCAGTTGCTTTTGTTTTGCAGAAAGGCAGTTAAAGTTCTGCTGACTAACTTCATACTACTTCATATTTTCATTTCATTCAACTCTCCTGAATGTAAACAAAGTGCAAAGACCCTTGGCTACACAAATAAAATATATTAAGTTATTTTACAGACAAATTTGGGGGGCCCAAAACTGATTATAGACTACTTGCTTCAGGCTAAGGAAGAATTAAAATTATAGTGGCTCAGACAGCATTTGCTGTGCACCCTGTAGCTCCACAACTCAATACAAATTCAAGTACAAGGGGGGACTGAAAAGTTTACGGGGGGCTGAAAAATTCATAGGCTGACTAAGAAGGAGTTATGTATTTGAGAATCAAGAAGAGAGCTTCTATTCCGCAGGGACCCAAGCACTGCAACACCAATGGAAGAAGTGTTTGGACTGGAGGGGACACCGTGTTGAAAAATAAACCACATTTGGTCAAATTTGACCACTGCATTATAGCATAGAATAGAATACAATAGTTTCATTGTCACTCATATTAAGGTGTATCTCCAGTCTCTAGTTAATGGCACTCACACTCAGATACATCACACACATCCATGCTAAAGAGATAATAAAGGTAGTAAAAATACTGAATATACAATAAAATAAGGCAGCAGTAGAATAATGACCCTGGTTACATACTGTATGTTTACACTGTATATAAAATATACAGTAAAAGGGGCAGCAGTGAAATAAGGCCCAGGTTATTTACATAAGTGTTATATATATATTTTTTTTATTTATTTATTTTTTTTTTTTTACTTATTTTGTACCTGTAGGTAGATTTGTTTTGCAGTCTGGTGACAAGCCACCAGCTGCCAGTCGCTGCGTGTGCAAGCGCCCCTTATCCCTAACCTGCATGTTATATAATATATATATACACTACCATTCAAAAGTTTGGGGTCACCCAGACAATTATGTTGTGTTTTCCATGAAAAGTCACACTGTATTTACCACCATGAGTTGTAAAATGGATAGAAAATATAGTCAAGACATTGACAAGGTTAGAAATAATGATTTGTATTTGAAATAATAATTTTTTCCAGATACTCAACCTGCTCAAAGGAAGGTCAGTTTTATTGCTTCTCTAACCAGCTAAACTGTTTTCAGCTGTGCCAACATGATTGCACAAGGGTTTTCTAATCATCCATTAGCCTTCTGACGCAATGAGCAAACACATTGTACCATTAGAACTCTGGAGTGATAGTTGCTGGAAATGGACCTCTATACGCCTATGTAGATATTACACCAAAAACCAGACATTTGCAGCTAGAATAGTCATTTACCACATTAGCAATGTATATTAGATATTAGAGTGTATTTCTGATTAGTTTAAAGTTATCTTCATTGAAAAAAACAGTGCTTTTCTTTCAAAAATAAGGAAATTTCTAAGTGACCCCAAACTTTTGAACGGTAGTGTATATACAGTGGGGAAAAAAGTATTTAGTCAGCCACCAATTGTGCAAGTTCTCCCACTTAAAAGATGAGAGAGGTCTCCAATTTTCATTATAGGTATATCTCAACTATGAGAGACAAAATGAGGAAAAAAAAAATCAGAAAATCACATTGAAGGATTTTTAATGAATTAATTGGTAAATTCCTCGGTAAAATAAGTATTTGGTCCCCAACAAACAAGCAAGATTTCTGGCTCTCACAGACCTGTAACTTCTTCTTTAAGAGGCTCCTCTGTCCTCCACTCATTACCTGTATTAATGGCACCTGTTTGAACTCGTTATCAGTATAAAAGACACCTGTCCACAACCTCAAACAGTCAGACTCCAAACTCCACTATGGCCAAGACCAAAGAGCTGTCAAAGGACACCAGAAACAAAATTGTAGACCTGCACCAGGCTGGGAAGACTGACTCTGCAATAGGTAAGCAGCTTGGTGTGAAGAAATCAACTGTGGGAGCAATTATTAGAAAATGGAAGACATACAAGACCACTGATAATCTCCCTCGATCTGGGGCTCCACGCAAGATCTCACCCCGTGGGGTAAAAATGATCACGAGAACGGTGAGCAAAAATCCCAGAACCACACGGGGGGACCTAGTGAATGACCTGCAGAGAGCTGGGACCAAAGTAACAAAGGCTACCATCAGTAACACACTACGCCACCAGGGACTCAAATCCTGCAGTGCCAGACGTGTCCCCCTGCTTAAGCCAGTACATGTCCAGGTCCGTCTGAAGTTTGCTAGAGAGCATTTGGATGATCCAGAAGAGGACTGGGAGAATGTGATATGGTCAGATGAAACCAAAATTGAACTTTATTGTAAAAACTCAACTTGTCGTGTTTGGAGGAGAAAGAACACCATACCTACTGTGAAGCATGGGGGTGGAAAGATCATGCTTTGGGGCTGTTTTTCTGCAAAGGGACCAGGACGACTGATCCGTGTAAAGGAAAGAATGAATGGGGCCATGTATCATGAGATTTTGAGTGAAAACCTCCTTCCATCAGCAAGGGCATTGAAGATGAAATGTGGCTGGGTCTTTCAGCATGACAATGATCCCAAACACACCGTCCGGGCAACGAAGGAGTGGCTTTGTAAGAAGCATTTCAAGGTCCTGGAGTGGCCTAGCCAGTCTCCAGATCTCAACTCCATAAAAAATCTTTGGAGGGAGTTGAAAGTCCGTGTTGCCCAGCGACAGCCCCAAAATATCATTGCTCTAGAGGAGATCTGCATGGAGGAATGGGCCAAAATACCAGCAACAGTGTGTGAAAACCTTGTGAAGACTTACAGAAAACATTTGACCTCTGTCATTGCCAACAAAGGGTATATAACAAAGTATTGAGATGAACTTTTGTAATTGACCAAACACTTATTTTACCGAGGAATTTACCAATTAATTCATTAAAAATCCTTCAATGTGATTTTCTGGATTTTTTTTTTCTCATTTTGTGTCTCTTAGTTGAGGTATACCTATGATGAAAATTGGAGACCTCTCTCATCTTTTAAGTGGGAGAACTTGCACAATTGGTGGCTGACTAAATACTTTTTTGCCCCACTGTATATATACATATATATATATATATATATATATATATTTATTTATTTTTTGTACTTATTTTGTACCTGTAGGTAGATTTGTTTGGCAGTCTGGTGACAAGCCACCAGCTGCCGGTCGCTGCATGCGCAAGCGCCCCGTATCCCTAACCTGCATGTTTTTAGCGTGTGGGAGGAAACTGGAGAAATCCCGGAGAAAACCCACGCAACACGGGGAGAACATGCAAACTCCACACAGATCACTGTTGGCCGGGGGCAGGGATCGAACCCATGATCTCATGATCCCCGCGATCCCCCGGCCGAGGGTAAAACTGTGCTGCCGCAGTGCTAACCACTGCGGCAGCTAGTGGTTATATATATATATATATATGTGCTAACCACATATATATATATTGTGGAGATAATGAAATGATGAGACTGGATTATTTCTCAGTATGGTTTATTCATCTCACATCCCCAGCTCTCTCTCTCTCAGTCAGGAAAAAGGAGAGGGAGCTGCGGTAAACCCACAAACATTTATACCCACACATCAAATACAGAATCACACAATCAAGTCAACTCCTTCTATTTACACTTAATCACTTCAAAGTCCTCTTTGCTCTTCTGTCTGACCCCAGGAGGTCAGACATCCCTTTCAGGCTCTCGCCCCAGATCCTCTGACTTCCTTCCAAGTCCGCAGGTGGTCCAGACTCATTGTCCATCTGAGGCGTGATGTCAATACACACCGCAAGCTTAAAGTCCTTCTATGCTCGAGTCTATGCAGTGAAATATGTGAGCTACATAATGTTACCATTATGGGCGCTACATCACTCCCCCCCAAACGCCAAAGAATGGACACCCCCAATAACCGTATCCTAATGGCAATACAGCATATGTCACCCCCCACCTGCGGAATCTACAGCACAGCCTACACAGTTTGATCGAAACACACATCACTCTGCACGTAGTCTGGGCTTCAACCTCCTCCCAAACCTGCTGTACGCAGGTTTCACAGTCTGTGTTGTGCCGTCCTGCGGCGAATCTGTGGAATGAGGGGGAGAAGGGTTATTTGTCCCCTGCGAGGACTCCAGGGGCCGTTCCCTGGGTGGTCTGCCGCGTTGAGGCGTCCTCACCGGTTGTACAGATTCGTCATGCAACACAAAGGCAGGCTTTAATCTATCAATACTGATTGTTTCTTTCCTGCCCCCCAAATCTAGCACAAAATATTTCTCCCCGGTTTCCAGCACTCGAAATGGGCCATCATATGGTGGGCCGAGACTGTGCCGCTGAGCGTCGTGCCTGACAAAAACAAATTCCGCGTTTTGTAAAGCCTTGGGAACAAAAACACACGGAAAAGTGTGATGAGCAGGGCCCGGGAGCATTTCTGCTCCCGTGCCAATCAGAGGTCCCCGCACCGGGGGGCGCCCTGGTGCCGCATGGGCTGGTAGGAACTCGCCGGGCAGCCTGAGAGATTGCGCAAAAACTAATTCCGCGGGTGAGGCATCTAAGTCCTCTTTGGGTGCCGAACGCAACCCCAATAAAACCCATGGTAGTTTGTTTACCCAATCTGCATCCGTGAGCGACGCTCTGAGGGCTGCCTTCAAAGACCTGTGAAAACGCTCGCATAAACTGTTGGCCTGGGGGTGATAAGCGGTAGTGCGGTGGACTGCCGCTCCTAAGCCGCTGGCCATTGCTGACCACAGTTCCGACACAAATTGAGGTCCCCTATCGGACGTAATATCTGACAGAACCCCGAACCGTGCTACCCAGGCTGTTAAAAAAGCGCGAGCCACCTCTGCTGCTGTGGTCAATGTTAACGGGACCACTTCTGGCCAACGTGTGGTTCGGTCCACCATTGTCAAGAGATGTGTGAACCCTTGTGACGGCGGTAGGGGGCCCACTAGGTCTACGTGCACATGATCGAATCTCTTAGCCGGAATGTGGAACGGTTCTAAAGGGGCCTTCGTGTGCCTGTGGACTTTGGCCCGCTGGCAAGCCATGCAGGCTTTTGCCCACTCTTTCACGTGCTTGCGCAGACTCGGCCAAACAAACTTCTCCGCTACCATTTTCACCGAAGCGCGTACCCCCGGGTGCGCCAGGGAGTGCACCGCGTCAAAAACGCGACGGCGCCACGGGCGCAGTCGCCCGGTGGATACGTCGCAGATTGGGGGGGGGGGGGCGAACCGGTTTGTAAACTTTTGCTCTCCAGCCTTAACCCTGTTGGTCCAGACAGGAGCGCGCGCTATGTCTGCGTCTCCGCTCTGCTCCGCCACCATGGCTGCATAATCTATCCATCTATCCCCACGTGAACAGGGGCCGCGTGCGCATCCGCGCTGTTACCCCGCCCCACGTCTGCGGTAGTACAATCCGCTTCCACGCGGACAGGCGCTGTTACCGCGCGTGAGAGACAGTCCGCTACTACGTTGAGTTTACCGGCTACGTACTGAATATCAGTGGTAAATTCCTAAATTGCGGCCAGCTGTCTCTGCTGCCGTCCTGACCACGGTTCTGAAATTTTGGACATTGCAAAAGTGAGCGGTTTGTGGTCAACAAACACGGTGAAACGCCGCCCTTCCAGCCAGAACTGGAAATGGCGAATGGCCAGGTGGAGCGCTAGCAGCTCCCTGTCAAACGCGCTGTATTTCCGCTCAGCATCGCGCAAGGACCTGCTGAAAAAAGCGAGCGGCTGCCAAACCCCGGCGACCTGCTGCTCTACCACGGCCCCTATGGCCACATCTGACACGTCGGTGGTTAGCACTATGCGGGCTGATGGGTCTGGGTGAGCCAGCAGTGCTGCGTCTGCCAGTGCTTTTTTAACCTCCGTGAATGCGCGCTCCCACTCCGGGGACCACTCGATCACATTGGAGGGCTTTTGCTTTTTAAGTGCGGCGTATAACAGTTGCATAAGCTGCGCTGCGTGGGGTATGAAATGGTTATAAAAATTTACCATTCCTAAAAACTCTTGCAATGCTTTGACCATTTGTTGCTGGGGAAACTCCGCCACTGCGCGTACTTTGGCCGGCAGAGGGACTGCTCCCTCTGGGGAGACGCGGTGTCCTAAAAAATCGATTTGCACTATGCCAAAATGGCACTTGGCCGGGTTGATTATCAACCCGTGCGTTCCCAACCTCTGAAAAACCGTGGTGAGGTGTTTTTCGTGTTCCTCCTCGGAGGCACTGGTGACTAAAATATCGTCCAAGTAGACAAAAATGAAAGGGAGGTCGCGCAACACGGCATCCATCATTCGTTGGAAGGTTTGCGCGGTGCCTTTAAGGCCAAAAGGCATGCGTAAAAATTCAAAAAGTCCGAACGGGGTTATTACCGCTGTTTTGGGAATGTCCTCTGGTCGGACCGGGACCTGATGATAACCACGGACCAGGTCTATTTTAGAAAAAATGCGCGCCTTCACTAAGTGCACTGAAAAATCCTGGATATGTGGAATTGGGTAGCGGTCCTGCGCTGTGGCATTGTTTAACCTGCGGTAATCACCACAAGGTCTCCACGAGCCGTCAGCCTTAGGCACCATATGCAGCGGGGAGGCCCAAGCGCTCTTCGAGCGGGGACACTCGAGCTGCACAAGGGATAGAACAAAAGGAAAGTGCATTTACTAGGTGTCTATTAACCAGATCCACTAACAAGCCATGTGAGCACAAAAAGTCAGCGCCTAACATGTTGAAACTCACCGCCGCTACTATGAAGGTCCATTCATAGGTGCGGCCGTGCAAGGACAGGCGCAGAGTCCTTTCCCCGAAAGTTTTGATCGACGAGCCGTTCGCTGCCGTTGTCCCGTCTCCGCGGCGCCCAGCCACACGATCTGCATAGGTTGCGGTGATGAAACTCCTCTGGGCTCCGGTGTCCACGAGGAATTGCCGCCCGGAGCCCACGTCTGTTAGATAAAGCAGCTTGTTCTGTTCACCGAGAGTCGAAGCTGCTAACGACCCCTGGCCCGGGCGTTTCCCTGTTTCTTGAAACTGCACGGCGGGATGCATCTGTATGCCTTCTCAGCGAAGCGTCGATGGTAAAAACAGAGGCCGTCCCCTCCTCTGCCTCGGGACCGCGCCGCCGCCGTCGTCGCTGGGGTTGCTCCTGCTGCCTCCGGCTCCTCACTGCCTCCGGCCGCTGCGCCGAGGTTTGCTGTTGCCACGGAAGTCTCCTGCTCGTCGCAGGCGTCGAGGAGCCGCTGCACTTTCCTGGCCAGCGCGTGGAAGTCTTGCTGGTTCACACACCTCATGCCAGACAGGGTACCTCTCATGTGTGCTGGGAGGGTCCTCAAGAAGATGTGTTTGAACAGAAACGCATCGTTGTCTGTCCCGATCAGCTGCAGCATGTCCTCCATGAGGTCGGTCGCTCTGCGTCCTCCTCTGTCGCGCAGGTCCAGAAGCTGCCTAGCCCTCACCTCGGCTGATGGCACAAAACTCTCGATGAGGGCGGCTTTCAGCGCGTCGTACTTGCCAGCAGCAGGCGGCTGCTGCACCAAGCTCCGCACACATCGAGCTGTGCGGCTGTCGAGTCTTGCGATGACATTATGAAACTTGGTGTCATCTGCTGATATTCCCCCAAGCACGAACCACGATTCCGCGTGTTGGAACCATGAGTGCGGGTCGTCTTGCCAGAACTCGGGGAGCTTAATCGAGCTTGTGCTCGTGCGGTCGGTCTCCGGTGAATCCGGGTCAGGGTAACGATCTCCCGGCATCGTACGTCTTGGTCACCAATGTGGAGATCATGAAATGATGAGACTGGATTATTTCTCAGTATGGTTTATTCATCTCACGTCCCCAGCTGTCTCTCTCTCAGTCAGGAAAAAGGAGAGGGAGCTGCGGTAAACCCACAAACATTTATACCCACACATCAAATACAGAATCACACAATCAAGTCAAATCCTTCTATTTACACTTAATCACTTCAAAGTCCTCTTTGCTCTTCTGTCTGACCCCAGGAGGTCAGACATCCCTTTCAGGCTCTCGCCCCAGATCCTCTGACTTCCTTCCAAGTCTGCAGGTGGTCCAGACTCATTGTCCATCTGAGGCGTGATGTCAATACACACCGCAAGCTTAAAGTCCTTCTATGCTCGAGTCTATGCAGTGAAATATGGGTGATTCCATTTATTTGGGGTCCAGTGCACTATATCAGGGGTATCAGACTTTCAAGCGCTCTCTCTTTTTCTGTAATTTGCAGATGTCGGTTTCGTTTTTATAACATGCAAGGGAACATAAAAGAGTTTCAGACTTGCATTGCAATTTTTAAAAAAAATCATTGATTTTGCCGTTACCATCGAAACTATTGGTCGTGTCCCCTCATTTTTCCCAGTTTTTGTGTGACATGACAATCGCATCAATTTCAAAGTACCTGAAAGGGATCTCTGAGTAACTCTTTCTACTCATTTGTGCAAGAGATAACAGACTTGTAATGCAAATTAAAAATAAAACATTCCCCAATGTGATCGTAGCTATGGTTTTTGTACGGCGACCCCTGCAAATTTACTCGTACGACGTAAATTTTCGTGTCCCAGAATTTACGCATCAACATGCAAGTTATTCGGTAAAGTAACAAGAAAAAAAGAAGTGCTGATGCTTTTCACTTTGCACCTTTCAAATCCCAAACCATACACATAAAAAGGAGATCAGTCTTTGTGAAGCTCAGATGTAGAATATTTCAATAAAATCTCAAACATTTATGACACCAACCTGTTCACGTTTCTAATCGTTTTTCCCTGCTCAGCGACACACCCGCTGAGGAAAAAACTCTGATCATTGGCGACTCTGTAGTCAGAAACGTGAACCTAGAGACTCCAGCGGCCATAGTCAAATGCATTCCTGGGGCCAGAGCAGGCAACATCGAGTCAAATTTGAAAATGCTGGCTAAAAGTAACTGTAAATATTCCACAATTGTTATTCACGCCGGCATTAATGACATCCGTCTCCGGCAGTCGGAAGTCACGAAACTTAATGTAGAATCGGTGTGTGACTTTGCAAAAACGATGTCTGCCACTGTAGTATTCTCTGGGCCCCTCCCCAATCTGACCAGTGATGACATGTTTAACCGCTCGTCATCCTTGAACCGCTGGCTGTCTGTGTGGTGTCCTAAAAATGACGTGGGCTACATTGACAATTGGAGCTCTTTTTGGGGGAAACCTGGTCTTATGAGACGAGACAGCATTCATCCCACTTTGGATGGTGCTTCTCATTTATCTAACAATCTGGCATCTTTTTTTATCCAAATTTCCAAAACCCTGACTACTCAGAGTTGGGACCAGGAAGCAGAGTCGCAGTCTTACACGCCTCTCTGCAGCTCCTCTTCATCCGCCACCCCTCAACTTAGCCCCTGTCTTCCCCATCGGAGAATCGTTGTCTGCTCCCTCCAAAGTAAATAAAAATATAATGTATAAGCATCCCAAAGTGATAAAGCAAAATATTGGTAAAACTCAAATTAAACATAAAGCCTCTAAAATGAATGATTTGGCCTCTGTTCCTCCTCATAATTTAAAAATTAAATGTGGTTTATTAAATATTAGGTCTCTAACTCCCAAGTCTCTGTTAGTCCATGATCTGTTAATTGATCATCAGATTGATTTAATATCCCTTACAGAGACTTGGTTAGGGCAAGAGGATTATGTTGGTTTAAATGAATCAACTCCCTCTGGTTATTTAAACTGTCAAAATCCCAGAAGTTCTGGTCGTGGAGGAGGAGTAACAACAATTTACCATTCCAAATTACTAGTTAATGTAAAGCAAAAAACATGTTATAATTCCTTTGAGGGCCTGGTCCTCAGTATTGGGCACTTTAGCAATTTTAGGTTAAACCCAATTTTATTTGCCATAGTTTATCGTCCCCCATCAACCTACTCAGAATTTTTATCCGAATTTGCTGATTTCTTAGCTGATTTAGTGCTGAAATCTGATAGAATAATTATAGTAGGGGACTTTAATATACATGTGGATGTAGATAGTGACTGCCTTAATGTGGCTTTTAATTCAATATTAGACTCGATTGGGTTTTCTCAGAAAGTAGGAAATTCTACTCATTACCTCCACCATATATTGGACCTTGTTCTGACATATGGCATAGAAATAGAAAATCTTGTAGTGTCTCCTCATAACCCTGTACTGTCAGACCATTGTCTGTTAACCTTTGATTTTACTATTTCTGACTATTTGGCTCCTAAAGAAAAATATTATTACAGTAGATGCCTCTCAGATGATGCTGTTTCCAAATTTATGCAGATTGTTTCCTCTATGTCATGTGTCAACACAACGGAAATAAGCTATAGACAGCTTGCTCCTTCTGTAATTGATAACATGGTGGATAGTGTTTCAGCTTCTCTGCATCAGGCTCTAGACTTGGTGGCCCCCTTAAAAAAGAAAAAGTCTAATCAGAGATTTCTAACTCCTTGGTTCAACACAGAAACTCGTAGCTTAAAACAGAAGACTCGTCAATTAGAAAGAAAATGGCGCTCCACTAATTTAGATGAAATCTATTTAGCTTGGAGAAATCATCTTTTAATTTATAAAAAATCTCTTAGAAAAGCTAGAACAAGTTATTACTCTGCATTAATAGAAGAGAACAAGAATAATCCCAGGTTTCTTTTCAGTACTGTAGCCAGGTTGACAAAGAGTCAGGACTCTGTCAATCCTAGCATTCCCTTAGAGCTTACTAGTCAGGACTTTATGAACTTTTTCAATAATAAAATTTCATCCATCAGAGATAAAATCAATCAGATTCTTCCCACAGTTAACTTAAATACTGTAACTACTACAACTCCTTCTATTGATCTCTGTCTTGATGAGTTTACTCCAATCGCCTTTGTGAGTTAGACAAAATAGTTTCCTCATCCAAACCTTCAACTTGTCTTTTAGACCCTATTCCTACCAGGTTATTTAAAGAAGTTTTCCCGCTTATTGGTAGCTTTATTCTTCATATAATCAATTCTTCATTAACTTTAGGCCATGTACCGCAGGCTTTTAAAATGGCTGTAATTAAACCCTTACTCAAAAAGCCAACGCTAGATCCAGGAGCTTTAGCTAACTATAGACCAATCTCTAATCTCCCTTTCATTTCAAAAATCTTAGAAAGAGTTGTTGCTGTGCAATTATTTGACCACCTGCAGGGAAATGGTTTACTTGAAGAGTTTCAATCTGGGTTTAGAATCCATCATAGTACTGAAACAGCCTTAGCAAAGGTCACTAACGACCTCCTCATTGCATCTGATAATGGACTAGTTTCTGTACTTGTCCTTTTAGACCTTAGTGCAGCTTTTGATACTATCGATCATAATATTCTACTTGATAGATTAGAACACTATGTTGGACTTAATGGAACTTCGTTGCAATGGTTTAGATCTTATTTATCTGATAGGTTCCAGTTTGTTCATGTAAATAATGAGTTTTCTTTCAACTCAAAGCTTAGTCATGGAGTTCCACAGGGATCTGTGCTAGGCCCTACTCTTTTTAGTTTATATATGCTTCCGTTAGGCAACATTATTAGAAAGCACTGTATACATTTTCATTGTTATGCAGATGACACACAATTATACCTGTCAATGAAGCCAGATGACAGTAATCAATTAGCCAAGTTAGAAGCCTGTCTTAAGGAAATCAAAGCTTGGATGACTTGTAATTTCCTGCTATTAAATTCAGATAAGACTGAAGTCATTCTTGTTGGTCCAAAAAACCTTAGAAATTCCTTTCCAAATCAAACTTTCAGTTTGGATGCAGTTACTCTTTCTCTTAATAGCTCTGTGAGGAACCTTGGAGTTATTTTTGATCAGGATTTGTCCTTCAATTCACATATTAAATTTGTTTCTAAGACTGCCTTCTATCATTTGCGTAATATTGCCAAGATTAGGAGCATCTTGTCTCAGAGTGATGCTGAGAAGCTGATCCACGCTTTTGTTAGCTCGAGATTACATTATTGTAATTCTTTATTATCAGGCTGTCCTAAAACATCTTTAAAAAGTCTTCAGCTGATCCAAAATGCTGCAGCAAGAGTTTTAACAGGTACTAGAAAGAGAGATCATATCTCTCCAGTTCTGGCCTCCCTTCATTGGCTTCCCATAGAGTTTAGAATTAAGTTTAAAATCCTTCTTCTTACTTACAAAGCTCTAAACAATCAGGCTCCTTTTTATTTGAAAGATCTGATACTACCGTATTATCCTAACAGAGCACTACGCTCCCAAAATGCAGGATTACTTGTAATACCTAGAATCTCCAAAAGTACAATGGGAGGCAGAGCCTTCAGTTATCAAGCTCCTCTCCTGTGGAATCCGCTGCCAATCTGGATTCGGGAGTCAGATTCGATCTCTGTTTTTAAGAATAGGGCTAAAACCTACCTTTTTGATATAGCCTACAATTAGGGAGGGATCATGTGTTTCTGAACCCTCCCTTAGTTATGCTGCTAATAGGTTTAGTCAGCCAGGGGACCTCCAGTAATGCACTGGGCCTCACTCCTTTCCTCACTCTCTATGAAATATTTTTTTTGCTGGTCATTAACATTTGTTTGTTCTCTCCCATAGATTGAGTCCCCATCGTGCTGTTTGCTCTCTACATGTCTGTTCTTTTCTTCTTCTCTATCCCCTCACCCCCCAGCCAGTCGCAGCAGATGACTGCCCCTCCCTGAGCCTGGTTCTGCTGGAGGTTTCTTCCTGTTAAAAGGGAGTTTTTCCTCTCCACCGTCGCCAAGTGCTTGCTCACAGGGGATCGCCTGATTGCTGGGGTCTTTCTGCAACTGTGGGGGTTCCCCCCTACAGTTGATAGTGCTATGAGATGACCGTTGTTGTGAAATGGCGCTATATAAATAAAGTTGAATTGAATTGAATTGAATATATATATATACAGTGGGGTAAAAAAGTATTTAGTCAGCCACCAATTGTGCAGGTTCTCCCACTTAAAAGATGAGAGAGGTCTCCAATTTTCATCATAGGTATACCTCAACTATGAGAGACAAAATAAGAAAAAAAAAACAGAAAATCACATTGAAGGATTTTTAATGAATTAATTGGTAAATTCCTCGGTAAAATAAGTATTTGGTCAATAACAAAAGTTCATCTCAGTACTTTGTTATATACCTTTTGTTGGCAATGACAGAGGTCAAACGTTTTCTGTCAGTTTTCACAAGGTTTTCACACACTGTTGCTGGTATTTTGGCCCATTCATGAGACCATGCAGATCTCCTCTAGAGCAGTGATGTTTTGGGGCTGTCGCTGGGCAACACAGACTTTCAACTCCCTCCAAAGATTTTCTGTGGGGTTGAGATCTGGAGACTGGCTAGGCCACTCCAGGACCTTGAAATGCTTCTTACGAAGCCACTCCTTCGTTGCCCGGGCGGTGTGTTTGGGATCATTGTCATGCTGAAAGACCCAGCCACGTTTCATCTTCAATGCCCTTGCTGGTGGAAGGAGGTTTTCACTCAAAATCTCACGATACATGGCCCCATTCATTCTTTCCTTTACACGGATCAGTCGTCCTGGTCCCTTTGCAGAAAAACAGCCCCAAAGTATGATGTTTCCACCCCCATGCTTCACAGTAGGTATGGTGTTCTTTCTCCTCCAAACACGACAAGTTGAGTTTTTACAATAAAGTTCTATTTTGGTTTCATCTGACCATATGACATTCTCCCAATCCTCTTCTGGATCATCCAAATGCTCTCTTGCAAACTTCAGACAGGCCTGGACATGTACTGGCTTAAGCAGGGGGACATGTCTGGCACTGCAGGATTTGAGTCCCTGGCGGCGTAGTGTGTTTATGATGTAGCCTTTGTTACTTTGGTCCCAGCTCTCTGCAAGTCATTCACTAGGTCCCCCCATGTGGTTCTGGGATTTTTGCTCACCGTTCTCGTGATCATTTTGACCCCACGGGGTGAGATCTTGCGTGTAGCCCCAGATCGAGGGAGATTATCAGTGGTCTTGTATATCTTCCATTTTCTAATAATTGCTCCCACAGTTGATTTCTTCACACCAAGCTGCTTACCTATTGCAGATTCAGTCTTCCCAACCTGGTGCAGGTCTACAATTTTGTTTCTGGTGTCCTTTGACAGCTCTTTGGTCTTGGCCATAGTGGAGTTTGGAGTCTGACTGTTTGAGGTTGTGGACAGGTGTCTTTTATACTGATAACGAGTTCAAACAGGTGCCATTAATACAGGTAACGAGTGGAGGACAGAGGAGCCTCTTAAAGAAGAAGTTACAGGTCTGTGAGAGCCAGAAATCTTGCTTGTTTGTAGGTGACCAAATACTTATTTTACTGAGGAATTTACCAATTAAGTCATTAAAAATCCTTCAATGTGATTTTCTGGATTTTTTTTTTCTCATTTTGTCTCTCATAGTTGAGGTATACCTATGATGAAAATTGGAGACCTCTCTCATCTTTTAAGTGGGAGAACTTGCACAATTGGTGGCTGACTAAATACTTTTTTGGCGGCAACTCAGTGCATTTAGGCATGTAGACATGGTCAAGACAATCTCCTGCAGTTCAAACCGAGCATCAGTATGGGGAAGAAAGGTGATTTGAGTGACTTTGAACGTGGCATGGTTGTTGGTGCCAGAAGGGCTGGTCTGAGTATTTCAGAAACTGCTGATCTACTGGGATTTTCACGCACAACCATCTCTAGGGTTTACAGAGAATGGTCCGAAAAAGAAAAATATCCAGTGAGCGGCAGTTCTGTGGGCGGAAATGCCTTGTTGATGCCAGAGGTCAGAGGAGAATGGCCAGACTGGTTCGAGCTGATAGAAAGGCAACAGTGACTCAAATAACCACCCGTTACAACCAAGGTAGGCAGAAGAGCATCTCTGAACGCACAGTACGTCGAACTTTGAGGCAGATGGGCTACAGCAGCAGAAGACCACGTCGGGTGCCACTCCTTTCAGCTAAGAACAGGAAACTGAGGCTACAATTTGCACAAGCTCATCGAAATTGGACAATAGAAGATTGGAAAAACGTTGCCTGGTCTGATGAGTCTCGATTTCTGCTGCGGCATTCGGATGGTAGGGTCAGAATTTGGCGTCAACAACATGAAAGCATGGATCCATCCTGCCTTGTATCAATGGTTCAGGCTGGTGGTGGTGGTGTAATGGTGTGGGGAATATTTTCTTGGCACTCTTTGGGTCCCTTGGTACCAATTGAGCATCGTTGCAACGCTACAGCCTACCTGAGTATTGTTGCTGACCATGTCCATCCCTTTATGACCACAATGTACCCAACTTCTGATGGCTACTTTCAGCAGGATAATGCACCATGTCATAAAGCTGGAATCATCTCAGACTGGTTTCTTGAACATGACAATGAGTTCACTGTACTCAAATGGCCTCCACAGTCACCAGATCTCAATCCAATAGAGCATCTTTGGGATGTGGTGGAACGGGAGATTCGCATCATGGATGTGCAGCCGACAAATCTGCGGCAACTGTGTGATGCCATCATGTCAATATGGACCAAACTCTCTGAGGAATGCTTCCAGCACCTTGTTGAATCTATGCCACGAAGAATTGAGGCAGTTCTGAAGGCAAAAGGGGGTCCAAACCGTTACTAGCATGGTGTACCTAATAAAGTGGCCGGTGAGTGTATATGTATATACTGTATATACTGTATATATATACTATACTGTATATATACTGTATATAATCACTCTATAAAAGCAAGAAATCTGTGTCTGCCGTTGTCTGTGTGTGTGTGTATCACGCTTCATAGGACATAAGATGGCCTATGATCTCTGCCTGAACAGCATAGGAAGTCCTATGAACTCAAGGCATCATAGGATGACAAATTTGTCTTTATGATGTCACATAGACCACAGAGATCATAGGACGATTTGTCTTTATGATGTCACACATAGATTTGTCTATGTGTCTATGTGCATAGGATGCCTGAGTTCATAGGATGATTTGTCTTGACGACAACTGCTGCACGTCAGAAAAGATGCCATGATCGGGACCGCATTTACGTCTGTGTTTGGCTGGCGGTAGGATTGATTTGTTTGCGGCGGATAGCAAAAACTGTATACAGTCTGTTAGCATTATGGCATCTAGCTCTGATGGGTATGACCAAGATGAGGTAGGCTGGGCACTATCCAGGCCTGTGGGCCGGAAAAGAGCAGCTAGGGGGGCAACAAGACTTAGAAGCGGCTCAGATGACAGTGATGCGGGAGGAAGTAACAATGCGAAGAAAACACGAACTGGCGAAAATGGATGGCAGTTTGAGGATGTAGGGAATGATTGCAAGGTTGTCACTGAGTTCAATCAGGGTGGGGGGCACTATCACCTGGTTAAGCTAACAAAAGCAATTGAGAAAGAAATTGGGAGAGTTAAGTTTGCTAAGTTCTTGAAGAATAACCGGCTGTTAATTCATGCCACAAGTAAACAACAGCAACAGAAAATACAATGACATGTCTAAACGGAGAAAAAATGAAGGCGCATGTTCCTGGCATGACAGCTAACTTGAGGGGAGTTATATCAGGTGTCCCTTTGTGCATGTCTATGGAAGAAGTGAAAAACGAGATCCAAGGAGGAAAGGTTCAAGATGTGAAAAGGTGACAGAGTAAAAAAGAAGGCTTGCTGAAGGACACACAGTCTGTTTTGATTCAGTTTGAGGAAACACTCCCTAAATCAGTCCTAAGAGGATACATGTATTTCAGTGTCAGAGAATACATCCTAAAGCCACTCAGGTCCTACAAGTGTCAAAGGATGGGGTCACACTGTTCAGCAATGTAGGGGAAAGCTAAGATGTGCTAGATGTGGAGGGGAGCATGGATATGGTAAATGTGACAAGGATGCAAAAGTAAAGTGTTGCAACTGCGGGGGGTGAGCACAGTGCTGCATATGGAGGATGTGTTGTGCAGAGGGAAGCTAAACAAGCACAGGAAATTAGAATAACTAAGAAAATCTCGTCTGTGGAAGCTCTAAAGACAGAGAGGCAGGAATAGTTCAGAAACACAGCAGGCCTTCCTCAAAGAAGTTCACTTCAAATGGAAGCCCAGCAATCAGCGGGTCCCACGCAAACACAGAATCGTGCAGATACAAGGAATGTTTGTGTTCACAAATGCAAAATGGATGATGACACATTGATAGTTAGAGGACAAACTTTATAGCTTTTATCTGCCACACCATGAATGTTGCTGCACAGCTACAGAAGAAAAGTGACAGAATCAAAACCACTGTGGAAGCAGCAGAAAGCTTCCTAGATGTGAAAGATATCACAGCTGACCAGATTCATGCTTTATTGAAAGCTGAAACTGGGAAGACTGCACATGTTGAAACAAGACGTTAATTATGGTGCTACACATACTACAGTGGATGCGAGGAGTCTTTTAGCAAATGGACAAGAACTCAAGAAGAATCTTTACGAACTAGAAGTTGTTCCACAGGTAGTGTGTGTACAGGAGACATGGCTTCAACCTCAATTAGATTTTGTTATTCCAGGATACAGTTCAATCAGACAGGATAGAATTAACACTAAATGGAGGAGGATGTGCCACTTTCATTAAAGTTGGCTTGGTGTATAGGGTGATTCCCTCCCCTGAGGATATAGAGTGTAATATTATTGAAATATGTAGGCCAAATGGACAAGGAAATATTAAGCTGATTATTACAACCCATGTAGGAAGTTAACAGCAGATATTTTGAGTGCTACGGCAGGGGAAGGGCATATGAAAGAGGTATGGTGTGGAGACTTTAATGCCCACAATAGCTTGTGGGGAAGCACACATACAGATAACAATGGAAATGCTGTGGAAGAGATGTTAGATGAAAGATGGTTAATTTGTCTAAACAGTGGTGAAGGTACCAGGGTGGATGTGCATAAGGGCACATTCTCATGTATTGACCTGACTCTGGTATCTGATTCTTTAGTGAGCACCTGGGAATGGACGGTTATGAACAGGGCAACTATGGGAAGTGATCACTTCCCAATACTTACTGTCATTAAAACTGAAGTATGTATACAAGAGGGAAGATGTTTTACAAGATGGTGTTTTGGCAAGGCAGATTGGGAAAAATTTAGGCAATACTGTGTCCAATTATGTCATTTGGTAACATTAGAAGGTGGCATAGAAGAGTGTTCAAGTCAGGTAACCAACAATATTCTGAATGCTGCAATAGCAAGTATACCTAAGAAAACAACACAGGGTAGGAAGAAGGTTGTACCCTGGTGGAATGGCGAATGTGGTATTGCAATAAAAGAGCGAAACAAGGCATTCAGAGAGCTGAGGAAGAATTTGACTAATGAAAACTTAATAGAGTATAAAAAGAAAAGGGCAGTAGCTCGAAGGATTATTAAAAACAGGCAAAGGTCAACATGGAGAGAATTTTGTTCCACCTTTGGTAGGAAAACAGAACTGGGTGATGTCTGGGGTATGTTTAAAAAAATGAGTGGGAAAAGGATATCAGTTAAAATTCCAGCTTTAGTAGATGGGGACAAGATGGCTGTATCAGACAAAGAAAAGGCAGAAGTCCTAGGTAGAGCATTTGCAGCAGTGCATAGAGGAGAACATCTTTGTGAGAGTCATAGACAGCAAAGGCAGCATAAACTCAGAGAAAATGCAAACTTAAAAAATGAAGTGAAAGAGAGCATGACTGTGTTTGACCTCGAGCTCACAATGTCAGAGCTTAAGAGAGCTTTGCAAGATAGTGGATACACAGCTCCAGGATATGATCAGTTAAGCTATGCTATGTTCCGGCAGTTGCCTATGCAATCAATGCAACTGGTGCTGAAATTGTTTAACAGGATATGGAAGAAGGGGGTTATCCCAAGTGGGTGGAAAAAGGCTGAAATTTTACCATTTAATAAGCCAGGGAAAGATTCAGCTCATCCAGGCAACTACAGACCAATGACATTAACGTCACATTTAGGGAAATGGCTGGAGAAGGTGTTAGTTTACAGACTCTCATATGTATTAGAGCAAAAACGACTAATAAACGACTATCAGAATGGTTTTAGAAGAGGAAGATCCACAGTGGATGCTCTAATTAGGGTAAGTAATGATATTGAAAAGACTCTCATAATGATAGAAGTAATGGTTATAGTTTATCTGGATATTGAAAAGGCTTATGACTGACTGTGGAGGGACGGTCTTCTTATGAAATTGAATAAAATGGGCACTGGTGGTAGGATGTATAATTGGATAATGGATTTTTTTTAACACACAGGACAATTAGGGTTAAAGTAGGATCAGAAGTTTCTAATGACTTTGAAATAGAAAATGGTGTTCCTCAGAGGAGTGTGAGGTTTTTTTTATGTGAGCTGTTTTATTCAATATAATGATTAATGATATGTTTGAGGATCAAGAGGGATCCATCAAAACTGCACTATATGCAGATGATGGAGCCATATGGACGAGGGGAAGAAATGAGAAGTATGTGTTCAAAAACAGAAAAGCAATGGAGAAAGTGGAAAAGTGGTCATATGACTGGGGATTTAAATTTTCAAACAGCAAAACCTGCTGTATGACTTTCACAAAAACATGCAGAACTGGTACAGAACCATTAACATTATATAATCAACCAATAGAGAAAGTTAGTTCAAATATCTAGGATTGTGGTTTGATAGTGCGTACACATGGAGAGTTCATGTTGAAAATCTGGAGACAAAATGCAAAAAAGTCATTAATCTCATAAAAGCTGTAGCTGGACACAAATGGGGTGCAGATAAACAGGCATTAATTGGCATTTACAGAGCAGTAATGCGATCGGCAATAGACTACGGATGCATGATTTATGGAGCAGCGGCAAAGACGACTGGAAAAAATAGACAGAATGCAGCATAGAGCACTTCGCCTGTGCATTGGAGCCATCAAAACAACACCAAACAATGCAGTTTTAATAGAAGCATGAGAAATGCCAATGGATTTGAAAAGAGATAAACTCGCATTATCATATTGGGTCAAGCTGAAAGGAAGTGACAAAGCAAATATTTCAAAAACAACACTACAAGACTGCTGGGAATACTCAAATTTCCAGGGACATGGGTTTGGGTGGACAACTGAAAGAAGGACCAGGATGTATGACCTGCACACAATGATATAGCTAACACCAGTCCAGTGAGTAATGTTCCCCCTTGGCTGTTTCTGGGAATAGAAGTAGTCACTAGTCTGCTAATGAGGAAAAAGGATTGGCAGATGAGTGAAGTTAGTGTTAAAACAAGCATTTACCTCAGGAACAACTACTATAACTTCTTACAGCTCTATACTGACGGTTCAAAGAATAAAGAGGGCTCTGTTGGAGTTGGAGTATACATTCCAGAGTTTAAAGTGACCCTCACAAAAAGACTCTCCAACAATACATCAAACAAACTCCAACAATACATTAAACAAATCAATCAATGGTTCACTGCCAATAAATTATCTATTCACCTTGAAAAAACAAAATGTATAATATTTGGAAACCACAAATTATATAATCACAGAAAAGTTAAAATAAACAATGTTGAAATTGACACAGTTTTCGAAACCAAGTTCCTAGGGGTCATTGTTGATAACAAACTAAACTGGAAATCACACATAAATTACGTCAAAACTAAAATGTCTAAATTTATTGCCATACTGTATAAAGTTAAGGATCTCCTGTGTCAGAAATCTCTTTGCATTTCCATAATTCACTGATAGTTCCTTTTATGACATACTGTGTGGAGATCTGGGGAAACACATAGTATAAAACAAACACAAACTTAATCTTTTTACTACAGAAAAAAGTCGTACGCATTGTATCAAAGAAACCTTACCGTGAACCAACAAATCCAATATTCATTCAATTACATACTCTTAAATTTAGAGATCTGGTAGATTATAATGTCATTCAAATCATGTACAAAGCAAATAATAACCAATTACCTGTAAATATTCAGAGACTGTTTAAAAAAAGGGAAAGCAAATATGAGCTAAGAGGTAACTCTGTTTTTAATAAGCCAAAGGTTAGAACAAATACAAAGTATCATTGCATGTCTGTCACTGGAGTTAAACTGTGGAACTGTTGCTCTGAAAATATTAAAACATGTTCAACTCTGAAGCGATTCAAAAAATTGTACAAAGATGAGAAAATCTCCCAGTATCTCACTGTAAATGCTGGGAGATAAATTTGTAATAACTTAAAGTTGGGGGGGGGGGGGTTGTCTGCTTGTTCTATTTGATTTTCTTTGGTGATTTTGGGTAAGACTTAAATTTTTATGTTACTGATTTTAAAACTGTAACGGGGTAGGCACTATATCAGCACTAGCTTCAGCCTGCACCCTTTCAGTTGTTCTTTTGTGTGTTCTCATTGTATCGTATGTGTTTATTATTATTATTACCGAATAAATTCATTCATTCATTCATTCATTCATACATCCGTGTTTACAGCAGAGATGGTGGCAATAATTATTGCTTTGCAGTGGGTGGAGGAGGTCAGACCGGACCGGGTGGTGGTGTGCATGGACTCACTTGCAGCACTAAAAACCATGCAGACACTAAAATCTACAAGGGAAGACCTGGTGACTGAGCTATATCACAGTTTATTTAGGGTACACAGGGGTGGTGGAGAAGTTCAGTTTTGTTGGGTTCCTGCACATGAAGGGTTGAAAGGGAATGACTGTGCAGACAAATGAGCAAAAAGTGCTCTTGGAAAAGAAATAACTATACCATTGTCTCTTGGAAAAGGTGAAGGGAAAGCAGTAATCAAGAAAAAAGGAACTGAGCTATGGCAAAAAAGATGGGATGAAGATCATAAAGGTAGATCGTATTACAAAAATCTATTGCAATAAAGAATTTCATAACAACCAATAGGAGGGAAGACATCATTATGGCAAGACAAAGACTGGATCACACAGGTTTAAACGGCACATTATTCACCTTGGGGAAAAGCGAAAGCGACAAATGTAGAGAATGTGGAGTAAAAGAAAATGTCAAGCACATCTTATTACACTGTCACAAACAGGGAAATGAAAGATAATGGAAAATGAAGTTCGAGAGGCCGGTAGGGAATGCGATTTAACTGGGATTCAGGGAACAGATGGAGATGGCAAGGCAATAAGAATCACGAGAAGGGCTCTTTTCTCTTTTTTAAATAACACAGGATTAAGTGACAGAATTTAGGGGTTGGGCTCAGATGACATAATGTTACACACTCTTGTACAGTAGGTGGCAGTATGCAACACCTTTCAGTTGTTTGCTATCCACCAGTAACCGAGAGAAGAAGAACACCTGAGGTTCCAGCAGTACATTGCACCCGTCTGAGACAGGACAACACCCTGCTTCATAGTGGCAGGGCATATTTTGTGTGATTTTTATGTTTTGCTGCATACAAAAGCCATCACATGTGATTGCCACTTAGTGCTGTGTTGCTATACCAACTGTCCTGTAACTGGTAAGAATTCTGTTCCAATGCATCCCCTCTACGGGCATGCACAGGTTTCTACAGGCACGCACGGGTATGCACTAGTTATATATAATATAACATATTATATAAAATTATTGCATAGGGAATGGTTGTAAGATTTTACAGAATTTTACCAGAATGTCATTGCAGTTTCTGCATATTCAGTGTTCTAATGGCCCAGGGAAAAAAGCTATTTGACATCCTGGCTGTGTGGGCTTTGATTGACCTACAGTATATCGTCTACCACAGGAGAGCAGGTCAAAAAAGTGGTAGGCTGGATGGAAGGGGTCGGACAGGATGGCTTTGCTTGGTCATGGTCAGCCTTGAACTTTTCAGCCCCCCCCCCATATAAAACAACTATGCATGGCCTTACCTTTACATGTAAATGAAATCCATCCATCTATCCCTCTGGACAGAAATCTCAATGATTTTGTTGTAAAAGTCCTCTTTGTCTTCTTTTAAATCTCTGTCTTAATTGAGATCACTGCCAGTTTTGACTGAAAGTCCAATTTTGAGAATTTTTTAAGTTTAGCTATAAAATCTTCCAGTTTCAGTCTGGATAAAATAGAAGCACAAAAAGATTTCTCGGAACACTTGACTTTCTTCTTCTTCTTTTAGATTTGATTGGCGGTTGGCAACCAGCTTACAGGTGCATTACCGCCACGTACTTCACTCCACATTATCACTGCATCTGGTCAGGAGCCATCCATGCCTGTAGAAACCAAGTATTTCTGCATGCCCGTTGCTGAAGGGTCTCCTCCTGTCGCAGACGGCTGTGTTGTTCACAGTCATGCCTGCGACGTACTGCTGGAACCTCAGGTGTTTCATCTTCACAGCACCTTTTCTGATGTGCAGCAGTTCTCCTGACTCTATTGCTCTTTATGTCGTGGGTCTTCTTCTTCTTCTTCTTCTTCTGCTCCTCCTCCTCCTCCTCCTCTTCCTCCTCCTCCTTCTTCCTCTTCCTCCTCCCACCCCACTGGTTGAGGGCTAGGTGTATTGTAATTCCAGTTCATGGACAGGATCATGAAAATAGATCTGAGCAAAAAGTGGCTTTTGACCCTTGTATACGTATGCCTGGGTTGAAGCAGGGATCTCCTTAATGCCAGTACTTGCCATTGCCAATGCATTGTTCGATCTTTGGACTGTGTCCTACTGCCACCTAAACTTTACCTTGTATCCATATGCCTGGGTTGAAGCAGGGATCTCCTGAATGCCAATACTTGCCATTGCAAATGCCCACTTGACTTTCTGATTTTATTTTGAGCTAAATCTTTAGGCATAGAAGAAGAACAAGAAGTAAACTCCTGTGCCTACGGTCCTCGAGCATGCCCCCCTCCCCCCGTTGAGGTAATGGTACTGCGCAGCCTCTGACTGATTTTTAACTAAAGTTTTATGTCAAATGTTATACACACACGTTAAGTACATTACATAGACTATGGAAAAGGAAAAGCTCCTTTACTCCTTTACGCTGCCCTTTAATTTGTTTAATTTGTCTGTTTTTGTTCGTCGATTGTGTATCTGCCAGCTCTTATACTCGTGAAGAGCTATTAAATATCAGGACTCTCACTCCTACGGACCTTCTCCCAGTTTTTTTAGCTCCTGCCGCCGATCTGATTCATTGTTTGGCTCAAAGAGTAAGACGGCGAAAAAGAGGAAAGCGAGGGGGGATTCTCGCTCGGCTGCAAAGGAGAGGCACGTGAACAGCCTTGCCTGGCATATTTCTATCCAATGCCAATTCTCTCTTGAACAAGGTAGAAGAATTAAGACTGCTGATGCGATTTAAGGACCTCGCTTCCTCGTCTGTCATCTGTTTCTCTGAGACCTGGCTTAAAAGGAGCACACCGGACAGCGCGATCAGCCTCGAGGGATTTCAGCTGTTTCGTGCTGATCGCGTCACAGAGCTCTCCGGTAAGTCTATTGGAGGAGGAGTGTGCTTCTACATTAACAGCAGCTGGTGCTCTGATGTAATGGTGGTTTCACAACACTGTTCTACCGATCTAAAATTTCTCTCTGTTAACTGCAAGCCATTTTATTCCCCGCAGGAGTTCGCATCATTTGTTTTGATCGCTGTGTACGCCCCTCCTGACGCGGACGCGCGCGAGGCCCAGCGCGCGCTCGCAGATCACGTCCTACATGCGGAGCGGAATTTTCCAGACTCCCTGGTTATTGTGGTAGGCGACTTTAACCAGAGCAATCTGAGTCACGAGCTCCCCCGATACAGACAGTTTATTAAATGTCCAACCAGAGGAAATAACACGCTGGATCACTGTTACGCTACAGTGAAGGACGCATATCGCGCTGTTCCCCGCACTGCGCTTGGACTATCTGATCACGTGATGGTCCACCTCATTCCCACATACAGACAGAGACTGAAACTCACTAAACCTGTTGTGACCACCACGAAGAAATTGACCAGTGAAGCTGGAGAGAAACTGAACACATGCATGGAAATAACTGACTGGGACATGTTTAAAGGAGCCACACATGATCTTAATGAGTACACAGACACTGTGAACTCCTATATCAACTTTTGTGAGGAGAGCATTCTCCCATCGCGCACCAGGGTGAGGTACTCTAATGATAAGCCCTGGTTCACTGCTAAGCTCAGACAGATCAGAAAGGAGAAGGAAGCTGCATTGAAAAGTGGAGACAGAGACTGCTACAGGGAGGTTAAATATCGGTTTAACAGAGAGCTGAGGAGAGCTAAATCTGTGTATTCTGAGAGACTCCAGCAGCAGTTCACTGCTAATGACTCGGCTTCTGTGTGGAGAGGACTGAGGCAAATCACCAACTATCAGCCTCAGGCTTCTAAAGGTCAGGATGACAAAACCCTTTGTCAAAAACTGTCCCAACATTACGCCCGTTTTGACACCTCGTCAGCTGTGTCCTACTCCCCCACTCCACCCAGCTCCACTGCCTCCTCGGCCCCTAATTCATCAAAAGCGGTCCCCCCCTCCTCCTCCTCCCCCCCTGCCCTTGTCATCAGTGAGCAGGACGTGCACAGACAATTCTCCAGACTGAACCCACGCAAGGCCCCCGGGCCGGACGGTGTGTCTCCCTCCACCCTGAGACACTGTGCGAAAGAGCTGGCTCCTGTCTTCACAGACATTTTTAACACCTCCCTTAAGCTATGCCACGTGCCGACCTGCCTCAAATCCTCCACCATCATCCCTGTCCCCAAGAAGCCACGGATTACTGGACTTAACGACTACAGACCTGTAGCGCTCACCTCTGTAGTCATGAAGTCCTTTGAGCGCCTGGTCCTGTCTCACCTCAAGTCCATCACCACTCCCCTCCTGGACCCGCTGCAGTTTGCCTACCGTGCCAACAGGTCTGTGGACGACGCAGTCAACCTGGCCCTCCACTCCATCCTGCAGCACCTGGACTCCCCAGGAACCTACGCCAGGATCCTGTTTGTGGACTTCAGCTCTGCATTCAACACCATCCGCCCCGCTCTGCTCCAGGACAAGCTGTCCCTGCTCGGCGTGCCTGACTCCCTCTGCAGGTGGATCACCGACTTCCTGACGGACCGGAGGCAGCATGTGCGGCTGGGGAAGTCTGTCTCGGACTCTGTTAGCATCAGCATCGGATCACCCCAGGGCTGTGTACTTTCCCCCCTACTCTTCTCCCTTTATACCAACTCCTGCACCTCCTCCCACCAGTCTGTTAAGCTGATCAAGTTTGCGGACGACACCACCCTCATCAGGCTCATCTCCAACGGCGACGAGTCCGTCTACAGGAAAGAGGTGGCCCAGCTGGTGTCCTGGTGCAGCCACAACAACCTGCAGCTGAACGCTCTGAAGACAGCGGAGATGATTGTGGACTTCAGGAAAGTCACAACCCCCCTGCCCCCCCTCACCATCACAGGCTCTCCCATCACCATTGCAGATTCCTTCCGCTTCTTGGGCACCACCATCACCCGGGACCTCAAATGGGAGCCAACCATCAGCTCCCTCATCAAAAAGGCCCAGCAGAGGATGTTCTTTCTGCGGCAGCTGAGGAAGCTCAAGCTACCCACCAAGATGTTAGTGCAGTTCTACACGGCCATCATCGAGTCCATCCTCACCTCCTCCATAACCGTGTGGTACGCAGGAGCCACTGCCAGGGACAGACTAAGGCTGCAGCGCGTCGTGCGCACTGCTGAGAAGGTGATCGGCTGCAAGCTCCCATCTCTCCAGGACCTGTACATCTCCAGGACCCAGAGGTGTGCAGGCCGGATCATAGCCGATCCTTCACACCCTGGTCACGTACTGTTTGCCCCCCTCCCCTCAGGTAGAAGACTTCGGTCCATTCAGACTAAAACCTCCCGGCACATGAACAGCTTTTTCCCCTCTGCCATCAGACTGCTGAACATTAAGTGACTTATTGACTCTCGTGCACTATATACAGCAGCTCATGTCGTTCATCACTGTTTTTCTGTTGCATTATCGACTGCACTGTGGTACCCCATATTATCTGCTACTTGCTAATTTATTTAAATCTGCCTTGACTAATGTTATTCATTATTATTATTATTATTATTATTATTATTATTACTTATTATTCTACACTTATTGCATGTTTTTAGTCTTTTAGTTTTTTAGTTTATCTCTTTATCTCATCATGTTTTTAATGTTGCAGCATGGCACCGAGACAAATTCCTAGTTTGTGTACTACATGAACAATGGCAATAAATCTGATTCTGATTCTGATTCTGATTCCTACAAACATTGCATTTTTGACATACACAGAGCTGTCTGTCACCAGGAATGTGCATCTTGCACGAGCTCTAACTGGGCTGTGAAGGATTGCGCAGTCCTTTTGAGGCTGCATTTGTTGTTGCTTCATCTGGCCTCTCTCCCTTGTATTTGCACAGGAAATGCACAGATTTGGCAATTTTAAATGTATAAATATTGTTTAAATGATTGGAATCATTCAGAAATTGCATTTAGACCTACAAGACAAATTAGTGGGCAAATAATAATATATTAATAATTATTTATTTTTAATTTTTTCATGAGCCTCACCAGCCTCACCTGCCTCCCCTGACAGGACGTCACTGAGCATATCTGGTTCAAGTTGTATGTCCAGCTAAGTCTCACAAGCGCACGTAGAAAAAGCATGTTAACCCACCCTTTGAAAACATGGAATAAGTAATATATATGGGGGAAAAAAAGCCTTTTTAGGTTCTCGTTAAAATTTGTGTTCATAACGTTCTATACACAGTGGTGTGAAAAAGTGTTTGCCCCCTTCCTGATTTCTTTTTCTTTTGTGTGTTTGTCACACTTAAATGCATCGGATCATCAAACAAATTTAAATATTAGACAAAGATAACACAAGTATGTATAACTACAGGTATGTAGTTTTTAAATGAAGGTATTTGTTATTAAGGGTAAAAAAAAAAAATCCAAACCTACATGGCCCTGTGTGGAAAAAGTGGCTGTGCCCCTGTTAAAACAAATTAACTGTGGTTTATCACATCTTTGGAAAGATGAGTTCAATTTCTCTAGCCACACCCAGGCCTGATTACTGCCACACCTGTTCTCAATCAAGAAATCACTTAAATAGGACCTGCCTGACAATGTGAAGTAGACCAAAAGATCCTCAAAAGCTAGACATCATGCTGCAATCCAAAGAAATTCAGGAACAAATGAGAAACAAAGTAATTGAGATCTATCAGTCTGGAAAAGGTTATAAAGCCATTTCTAAAGCTTTGGGACTCTAGAAAACCACAGTGATAGTCATTATCCATAATGGCGAAAACATGGAACAGTGGTGAACCTTCTCAGGAGTGGGCCTGCCGACCAAAATTACCCCAAGAGCGGAGCAACGACTCATCCGAGAGGTTGCAAAAGACCCCACAGCAACATCCAAAGAACTGCAGGCCTCACTTGCCTCAGTTAAGGTCAGTGTTCATGACTCCACCATAAGAAAGAGACTGGGCAAAAATGGCCTGTATGGCAGAGTTCCAAGACGAAAACCACTGCTGAGCAAAAAGAACATAAAGGCTTGTCTCAGTTTTGCCAGAAAACATCTTCCTGATCCCCAAGACTTTTGGGAAAATACTCTGTGGACTGACGAGACAAAGGTTGAACTTTTTGGAAGGTGTGTGTCCCATTACATCCACCGTAAAAATAACACAGCATTTTAGAAAAGGAACATCACACCAACAGTAAAATATGGTGGTGGTGGTGGTGGTAGTGTGATAGTATGGGGCCTTTTTGCTGCTTCAGGACCTGGAAGACTTGCTGTGGTAAATGGAACCATGAATTCTGCTGTCTGTCAAAAAATCGTGAAGGAGAATGTCTGGCCATCTGTTCGTGACTTCAAGCTAAAGTGCACTTGGGTTCTGCAGCAGGACAGTGATCTAAAACACACCAGTAGGTCCACCTCTGAATGGTTTAAAAAACAAAACAAAATGAAGACTTTGGAGTGGCCTAGTCCTGTCCTGAATCCAATTGAGATGCTGTGGCATGACCTTAAAAAGGCGGTTCATGCTGGAAAACCCTCCAGTGTGGCTGAATTACAACAATTCTGCAAAGATGAGTGGGCCAAAATTCCTCCACAGCACTGTAAAAGACTCATTGCCAGTTATTGCAAACACTTGATTGCAGTTGTTGCTTCTAAGGGTGGCCCAACCAGTCATTAGGTTTAGGGGGCAATCACTTTTCACACAGGGCCATGTAGGTTTGGATTTTTTTTTTTTTTTTTACTCTTAATAATAAACACCTTCATTTAAAAACTGCATTTTGTGCTTACTTGTGTTATCTTTGTCTAATATTTACATTTGTTTGATGATCTGAAACATTTAAGTGTGACAAACATCCCAAAAAAAGAGAAATCAGGAAGGGGGCAAACACTTTCACATCACTGTATAGTGCTAAAAAAAAATATTAAAGGAACACTTTTTAATCTGGGTATAGCATCAAGTCAGTTAAACTTCTGAGATATTGATCTGGTCAAGTAACTAACAGGTGGTTTTTAATCAGTTTCAGCTGCTTTGGTATTAATGAAATTAACAACAGGTGTACTAGAGGAGTACCAGTGAGACCTCCTCATTTGTTCTGACTGTTTTTCACTAGTCTTGCATTTGGCAAGGGCCACTGTCACTACTGGTAGCCTGAGGCAATAGCTGGACCCTACAGAGGTTGCACAGACAGTTCAACTCCTCCAGGACGGCACATCAATACATGCCATTGCCAGAAGGTTTGCTTTGTCTCCCAGCACAGTCTCAAAAGGCATGGTGGAGATTCCATGAGACAAGCAGTTACTCCAGGAGAGCTGAACGGGGCTGTAGAAGGTCCTCAACCCATCAGCAGGACAGGTATCTGCTCCTTTGTGCATGAAGGAACAGGATTAGCATTGCCAGAACCCTACAAAATTACCTCCAGTAGGCCATTGGTGTGAATGTCTCTGACCAATCAGATTTCATGAGGGTGGTCTGAGGGCCCAACATCCTTTAGTGGGCCCTGTGCTCACTGCCCGGTACCATGAAGCTCGGTTGGCATTTGCCATAGCACATTGGAATTGGCAGGTCCACCACTGGTGACCTGTGCTTTTCACAGATGAGAGCAGGTTCACCCTGAGCACATGTGACAGACGTGAAAGGGTCTGGAAAAACCGTGGAGAACTTTATGCTGCCTGTAACATTGTTCTGCATGACCAGTTTGGTGGTGGGTCAGTGATGGTCTGGGGAGGCATATCCATGGAGGGACACATAGACCTCTACAGGCTAGACAATGGCACCCTGATTGACATTAGGTATCAGGATGAAATCCTTGGATCAACTGTCAGACCCTATGCTGGTGCAGTGGGTCCTGGGTTCCTCCTGGTCCATGACAGTGACCAGCCTCATGTGGCAAGAGTATGCAGGCAGTTACTGGAGGATGAAGGAAATGATATCATTAACTGGCCCCCACGCTCAGCTGACCTAAATCCAATAGAACACCTCTGGGGCATTATGCTTCAGTCCTTCTGACACTGCCAGGTTGCACCTCAGACTGTCCAGAAGCTCAGTGATGCCCTGGTCCAGATCTGGGAGGAGATACCCCAGAACACCATCTGTCGTCTCATTAGGAGCATGCCCTGACATTGTCGGGCATGCATTCAAGCACGTGGGGGACATACAAACTACTGAGTACCATTTTTGAGTTGCTGCCATGGAATTTCAGCAAGCTGGACTAGCCTGCCACATAATTTTTTCACTTTATGAGTTTTGGGGTGTCTTGAATTCAGCCCTCTGTAGGTTGA
Source organism: Pholidichthys leucotaenia (assembly GCA_020510985.1). Classification (NCBI taxonomy): domain Eukaryota; kingdom Metazoa; phylum Chordata; class Actinopteri; order Cichliformes; family Pholidichthyidae; genus Pholidichthys; species Pholidichthys leucotaenia. The sequence goes on from CM035846.1 coordinate 104,645,123, forward strand.
TCGTTTTCATTTCCATCAAAAGATATGGCATCTTTTCATTCTTAACACATTATCCAGTCCATATCAGTGTAGATATCCACCTTGTTTTTTTCCCATTAAAATCTGATGCGTTTTCAAAGTGTTCCTTTAATTCTTTTGAGCAGTGTATATATAGCTTACTTAAATGATAACAATAAATACAATGAACCATTGTTTGGATATCCTATTGTCTCAATGCTGCAGGACCCGTCAACAGGACTAGTACAAGATCAATATGGCACATCAGTTTTCCATCAAAATGTTAGCCATAGTAGGTTCTCTAACCTTTCAATCAATCAATCAAGCTTTATTCCAGACTCATAGTCCAACATAATAAAAACAAAAACAATTAAAAACAAAAAACAGAAATACAAATACAGTACAAACTTTAAAAAGACTTAAAAAGACAACTGTACCACTGCCTTCTAAACTGTGACTGACAGCGGATGGAACTGAGCCCGATGTTAGACATAACTTGGATGATTTCATTTCCAGATGCATCAAGATGACAGATGAATTTATACATAAGATTCCTGATTTCAGCTTGTAGTGTATTAACACGTGATGACGCAAATAACTCAGAAGCACCGCACCATCGAGGCTTTCAAAGTAAAATCCTTAAGGCATCATTGTATGCAACCTGTAATCTCTGCATGCTTTGTATCCTGTAATTTGTCCATAAATGAGCAGTGTATAGAGGTGTACAGTAGGTTTTAAAAAGAACTAACTTCACCTCATCTGAGCAAAAACTAAACCTATGTGCAAGGACATTTGCTTGGATGTAAATCTTGCAACGCTGTCTGAGGATATCATCTTCATCAGTCATTTTATCATTAATAAAATGTCCCAGATATTTGACTTTATCCCTAACATTTAATTCCCTGCCTGTCAAATCAAAAACAGGAAATTTCATTATCATATCTTCTCTAGTGTGACAAATCAGCACAAAACTCTTATTTGTGTTATATTTTATGTCATTTTCATCCCCATAAGCAGTACACACTTTTAATAGCTCCTGAAGACAAACATCGCTTGGACTGAGGACAACAAGATCGTCAGCATACATAAAATGATTCACTAACTTATTCCTAATCAAATACCCAGTATTACAGACATTCAGTTACTTTGACAAATCCTCCATATAAAGATTGAACAGGATAGGGCACAATATACTACCCTGCCTAACACCATTGTTCACACCAAAGAGGGATGAATGACTTACCTCATTTCACCTCCATCTTCTGATGTTCATACCAGTAAATCAAGATACGCACTAAATGTTTAGGAACCCCTACCTGCAGCTGAATACGACAGAAACTAAAGATATGATTATTGACTTTAGGAGGAAAACTCCCAGTGTAGAGGATGCCTTCACAAACGAGACTGAGTTTATTTCTCAGGAAAGGTTTATTTGCAGTCTCATCCTCTGTAACAGTAAGTATCTCAACAAAAGAGACAGGACAATCTTTCCTCACAGCTCTTATACCCCCAGAGACACAAAACCCCCCACATCAAATATCACACCTTCAACCCACAGTCCTTCAGTAAACATATGAACCCACAGTCCTTCAGTAAACATATAGCCTCCGAGGCTCGTTGGCATCTCTATTGTCTCTTCCGCCTCAGGGGCTCCTGCTGGGACATTCTCTCTGACTTCCCGTCTCTCCAGAAACCACTTCACACCTGCCGAGGTCTCTGCCGGGTCAGGTCCTTTTGGACGTTTGAAGTCTGTAGAGTATGCACCGTCATGCCTACTAAATACATGTGAGAGAAAATGCGTACCATACAAGCATGCCATATATGCGCCCTAAATGTGCGCCATATAACCCCCCCCCAAACGTCCAAATAAGGACAAGTTACACCTCAAATGCATAGAATCATGACATATCACACAGAACGAGAAAAAAATTGGCACAACAGATCATACATCCAACTGCCTGGGCTTCAACTTCCTGCCATATCTGCTGTGAGCAGGTCTCGCTCTGCCTGTGGCTGTCTCTTGCATCTGTGGATCAGAGTCATTAGCACATCGTTGTGAAAGCTTAGCAGAGTGTCTCCCTGGTGGCCTGCCGCGGCGGGGAGCCCTGGCCAACTGTACCTGTTCATCAGCTAACACAAAAGCAGGTTTGAGTTTGTTAATGCAGACTAATTCCCTCCTGTCTCCCAAATCGAGCAAAAAAATGCTTTTCCCCGGTTTCTAACACTCTGAACGGTCCATCGTAAGGAGGTCTTAAACCTAACCTCTGTGCGTCGTGTCTAACAAAGACGAATTCTGCATTCTTTAAGGCTTTAGGCACAAAAACGTGTGGAAAACTGTGATGAACTGGACCGGGGAGGGTGTTCGCTCTGCAGCTGCTGAGCGGGGGGGGCGATCTGGTGCAGGGTTCTCAGGAAGGAATTCTCCCGGTAACCGGAGAGGTTGGGCAAAGACAAGTTCGGCCGGAGGGGCTTGCAAATCTTCTTTAGGTGCTGAACGCAACCCTAATAAAACCCATGGAAGCTTATCAACCCAATTTGTGTCCGTGAGAGCCGCTCTGAGGGCTGCTTTCAATGACCGGTGAAAGCGTTCGCACAAACCGTTGGCCTGGGGGTTATATGCAGTTGTGCGATGAATTTTCACCCCCAGGCTGAGTGCCATGGATGACCAGAGCTCGGAAACAAACTGGGGTCCTCTGTCAGACGTTATGTCTGACGGGACTCCAAAGCGCGCGACCCAAGCCGTTAAAAAAGCGCACGCAACGTCTGCTGCTGTGGTTGATGCCAGGGGAATCGCCTCTGGCCAGCGCGTAGTGCGGTCCACCATAGTTAGAAGGTGTGTGAACCCCTGTGACAGCGGGAGGGGTCCCACCAAGTCGACATGCACGTGGTCGAAGCGTTTGGCTGGGATGTGAAAAGGTTCTAGAGGGGCCCGCGTGTGCTTGTGTACCTTTGCTCTTTGACACGCTGCGCAGGCTGCAGCCCATTCTTTGACCTGTTTACGCAGCCCCGGCCAAACAAACTTCTCTCCCACCATTTTGATCGATGCGCAAATGCCCGGGTGTGCCAGCGAATGTATTAAGTCAAAAACACGGTGACGCCACGCAGCCGGGACCATGGGGCGCCCCCGTGGTATGCCCCCCCTATCGCAGATTAGGGGGGGCATACCTCTTTGATGCACCCTGTGCTCCAGCCTTAGCCCTGTTGGCCCAGACTGGAGCGCGCGCACGTCCGCATCGTTAACCTGCTCAGCGGCCATGGCTGCATAATCTAACCCAACGCAGACCGGGGCTGTGAGCGCTTCCGCGCCGCAAGCCTGGCCCGAGTCTACAGCCGCCGAGTCTGCCCCCTGGGGGCCTGGCATTGCAACTGCACGCGAGAGACAATCTGCCACTACATTGTGTTTACCCGCCACGTGTTGAATGTCGGTGGTAAACTCCGAAATTGCGGCCAGCTGTCTCTGTTGTCGGCCCGACCAAGGCTCTGAAATTTTAGCCATTGCAAAAGTTAATGGTTTATGGTCTACAAACGCAGTGAAACGGCACCCTTCCAACCAGAACTGGAAGTGGCGGATGGCCAAATGCAGGGCTAAAAGCTCCCTATCAAACGCGTTGTATTTACGCTCGTTATCGCGCAATGTTTTGCTGAAAAACGCAAGTGGTTGCCAGCTCCCTGCTACCAGTTGCTCGACAACCGCTCCCACTGCCACGTCGGAAGCGTCCGTGGTTAGCGCCATGCGAGCTGCTGGCACCGGGTGTGCCAATAACGCAGCGTTCGCAAGGGCCAATTTGACCTGTGCGAAAGCGCGCTCCTGGTCCGGGGACCACTCGACCTTAGATGCAGGTTTTTGTTTCTTTAATGCCGCGTACAATGGGTGCATGAGCCGTGCCACGTTGGGGAGGAAACGGTTACAAAAATTGACCATCCCCAAAAATTCTTGCAGTGCCTTAACTGTCTGCGGTTGGGGGAAATCCGTTATCGTGCGCACTTTATCCGGCAGCGGGACCGCACCCTCTGGAGACACGCGGTGTCCCAAAAAATCGATTTGCGCTACCCCGAATTGGCACTTTGCTGGGTTAATGATCAGCCCGTGCTCTGTCAGCCTCTGAAAAACGGCTGTGAGGTGGCATTCGTGCTCGGCTTCGGATGCACTGGCTACCAAAATTATCATCCAAATAAGCGAACACGAAAGGGAGGCCGCGCAGCACTGCATCCATCATGCGTTGGAACGTCTGCGCGGCGCCTTTGAGGCCGAAAGGCATGCGCAAAAACTCGAAAAGCCCGAAAGGGGTTATAACTGCCGTTTTGAGTATGTCTTGCGTGCGGACTGGAACTTGGTGATAACCGTGCACCAAATCTATTTTGGAAAAGATGCGCGCCCCCGCCAAATGTGCCGAAAAATCCTGGATGTGCGGAATCGGGTAGCGGTTGTGTGCTGAAGCATTATTTAATCTGCGGAAATCGCCGCAAGGGCACCACGAGCCGTCAGCCTTGGGCACCATGTGCAGGGGTGACGACCAAGAGCTGTTCGAGCGCCTAACAATGCCCAGTTTTTCCAAGTTGGCGAATTCCTCGCGCGCGATGGCCAGTTTAGCTGGGTCCAAGCGCCGAGCTTTTGCAAAAACAGGGGGGCCAGAGGTAGTTATGAAATGCTCGACCCCGTGTTTGGCAACTGACGCTGAAAATGTTGGGACCGTGAGTGTTGGGAACTGGTTGAGTAATGCATGAAACTTACCACCCGCAGCTGTGACATTGGGATGTGCAGAAGGCAGGGCCACCCGAGCTGTGCAGGAGATAGAGTAGAAAGACAGTGCATTTACAATACGTCTATTAGCAAGATCAACTAACAAACTGTTTGAGCATAAAAAGTCAACACCTAGCATGTTGTTGTTAACTGCAGCTACAACGAAGGTCCACTCGAAGGTGCGGCCGTGGAGGGACAGGAGGAGCGTCTTCTCCCCATAGGTTTTGATCGTGGAGCCGTTCGCCGCTAACACCAGGGGTCCGCTGGCAGGCGTCAGCATGTCCGCGTAGGCAGGCTTGACAAAACTTAGCTGGGAGCCTGTGTCCACCAGGAATTCTTTCCCTGAATTCGCGTCTGTCACGAAAAGCAGCTTGTTCTTCATGCCGAGAGTCGCAGCTGCTACCGGCTCCCGGTCTTGGCGTTTCCCTGGCGCTGGTACCGGCACGGTGGAACATATCTGCACGCTCTCTCGGCGAAGCGCCGATGGTAGAAACAGAGGGTGTTGTCAGCTCCGCTTCTCCTGGCCTCTGCCGCTGCTGCCGTCAGTGGATCCGGTGCCGCAGCCTCTGGTCTCTCCTCGTCTCGCGGGTGGGCGTTCAGCTCTGCTGCTGCCGTCGTGGCTGCGTGCCATCTATGGGCGTCGACGAGCCGCTGCGCCTCCTGGCCCAGCTCGTGGTAGTCACGGTTGTTGAGTGGCTGCGAGCTGGCCAGGGTGACTCTCACTGCTGGCGGGAGCGTTCTGAGGAAGAGGTGGGCGAAGATAAAGCTGTCGTCATCCTCGCCTCTCAGGCTCATCATCTTCGCCATCAGATCTGCCGGCCTGTCTGCTTCCCCTTCTGTCAGCGCCAGGAGCTTCTCTGCTCGCTCTCCCAGCGAGGGAGTGAAGGCTCGAATGAGGGCGGCTTTCAGTGCGCCATACTTGTCGTCTCGGGGCGGGTGGTTGGTCAGGCTCTCCACCCGCTGCACTGTGAGGCTGTCCAGCTTCGCGACGACATGGTAGAACCTCGTTGCGTCCGCTGAGATTCCCCGAAGGTGGAACTGTGCCTCCACAGTGGTAAACCAGGAGCGTGGGTTATGTTGCCAGAAATCGGGCAGCTGTAGTGTGGTAGCTGCGTTAACCCGGTCGGCTCCTGAAGAGTCCGGTGCGGAAAGCTCGCCGTCACCGGCCATGGTTTGTCGTAGGTCACCAGTGTAGAGGATGCCTTCACAAACGAGACTGAGTTTATTTCTCAGGAAAGGTTTATTTGCAGTCTCATCCTCTAACAGCAAGTATCTCAACAAAAGAGACAGGACAATCTTTCCTCACAGCTCTTATACCCCCAGAGACACAAAAAACCCCACATCAAATATCACACCTTCAACCCACAGTCCTTCAGTAAACATATGAACCCACAGTCCTTCAGTAAACATATAGCCTCTGAGGCTCGTTGGCGTCTCTATTGTCTCTTCCGCCTCGGGGGCTCCTGCTGGGACATTCTCTCTGACTTCCCATCTCTCCAGAAACCACTTCACACCTGCCGAGGTCTCTGCCGGGTCAGGTCCTTTTGGACGTTTGAAGTCTGTAGAGTATGCACCATCATGCCTACTAAATAAATGTGAGAGAAAATGTGTACCATACAAGCATGCCATATATGCGCCCTAAATGTGCGCCATACCAGGCACAAAGTCACCGTACTAAAAGGTCAGACCACTGAATGTGTACAATCCTACAAATATCTTGGGACAATTATTGATAGTAATTTAAACTTTGAAGAGAACTGTGAAAGGGTGTGCAAAAAGGGTCAGCAACATTTGCATTGCTTGAGGAAACTTGCACGCTTCCAAATTGACTGAACCATAATGACAATGTTTTATTGGGCTTTTATTGAATCTGTTTTATCCTTTTTTTTAGTGTCATGGTTTGGTCAGATAAAACTGAAACAGAGGAAATCCTTGGATCAGGTAGTTAGATGCTCCAGTCGTTTGCTTGGTGAGTCACAGCTGAGCCTGACATCCCTGTACACCAGACAAGTACAGAGGATGGCTACCTCCATTTTAAATGATGACTCCCACCCTTTGCACTGCAACTTTCAGCTTCTTCCCTCAAGACGGAGGTTTGCTGTCCCACAAAGCAAAACCCAGCGCTACAAAAACAGCTTTGTTCCTGCTGCTGTCAAAGAGTTGAACAAGTTGTAACAATATATTGCACATAATTTAGGTACCTATTTATTAACTCCATTTTATATTTACTTATTTTTGTAGGATTTTATTTGGGTTCTAAATCTTTTATTGGGTTTTAGACCTTTGAGTTTTTAACCTCTTTGACTAGTCTTTAACTTTTTAATATGACCCTTCTCTCTTATCTCTGGTTTTTCTCTCATCTCTTTGTCTTTATACCCTGATTGATGGAGCTTTGAGTATTTTTATCATGTTTATAGTCAGCTTCATGTGTGCCTGTGTTTGTGTTTATGTTGAATGTAATTGTGGCTTGTAAATATGGATGTCACCAGACTACAAAACAAATCTGCCTACGGGTACAAATAAAGTAACCTGAACCTGAACCTGAACCTGAACCTGAACCCCCATATCAGTCATTTTATTAAACAATTTTCTGTGGTTAACACGATCAAACGCCTTGGAGGCGTCAATAAAACACAAAAATGCTGATGAATTTTAACTTCTGTATTTACTTACAGTTTCTTTTAAAGCATATATGCACAAATCTGTTCCATGATGGGGTTTAAATCCAAACTGATGATCAATAGATTTGATGAATACATTTAATTTTTCAAACAGTATTCTTTCCAAAACTTTAGATATTATATTGGCTATAGCTATGGGCCTATAATTGTCTAGGTTACACAGTTTGCCAGCTTTATCTTTAACAACTGGTACTAACACAACAGACAACAGTGATTCTGGTAACATCCCATGAATCATGAAGCTAGTGAAACAGATAGCAAGAAGTGGAGCGATTCTTGAGCTAGCATTTTTAAGATGCTCAGCAGAAATACAGTCTAAACCACTCACTTTGTTATGTGACAGCTCTCTAATGGCTTTGGTCACCACATAAGTGTCAGTCTGACATAATGTCTGGCTCAGGAAACACGCACGCAGGCTCAGGATAGATTTAACAGCTTTATTCAACAAGCAGGTGTGTGTGGATGGATGTATGCGATATGTATATGTGATGAGGGTGAACGCCGATGCACAGGAAGCAGAGCGGTGCGCTGTACAGCCGGGCAACCCTATGGAGAGAGCAGAGGACAGGGGTAAAGGGCACCACACCTCAACAGGAATAATGAGCTGTGTGCTGCTTACTTGTGGCTGACAGGTGGCTGGCGTTGGCCGAGGAAGAGGCCCGGAAGACAGCGTCCAGCTGAGCCTGTGACGACAGTGAGGGTAGGATGGCGATGACGGGGGATCCGCCGCCAGGGAATCCACCTGTGCACAGGGAAGAAGACTTGCAAGAGGTAAGGTATGCTTACGTAGGAGAGTTGTCTCGCTGATGATCAGTAGATGATCCAACCGAGAAGATGTGCCGATGCGAACAGACGGCTCCAGACCGCTGCACAGGGCTGAGTGGGCTAAATAGCCTGCAGCTGACAAGGCGCAGGTGTGCGCACAGCTGAGGCAGATGATGAGCGGCGAGTCGTGACAGTACTCCCCCTCCTTAGCAGCACCTCCAGGCGATGGTTTGTCCGGGTGCGCCCGGTGAAACTCCGTGATGAGACTCCTGTCCAACACCAAGGAAGAGCGCACCCAGGACCTCCACTCAGGACCGAATCCCTCCCAGTCCACCAAGTACTGCAGCCCACGACCTCGGCACCGGGAGTCCAAGATGGAAGTGACTCTCCAGGCCGGGTGGCCATCAATCATCAGAGGCGCGGGCGGCGCCGCGGGCGGGGGACAGAGGGGATCGGAGACCACGGGCTTGATCTTAGATACGTGGAAGGTGGGGCATATGCGGAGGGATGGGGGGAGGGCCAGACGCACAGCCACCGGGTTAATGATTTTTGAGATGGTGAAGGGACCGATGAAGCGTGGGGCCAGCTTCCTCTTCTCAGCCTTGAGGTGGATGTCCTGCGAGGCTAACCAGACTCGTTGGCCCACCTGGTAGGCAGGAGCCGGTCTCCTGTGGCGATTCGCTGTGGTGCTGTTGCGCGCCGCCATGCGTAAAAGCGCATCACGATGCGTCTTGGTCCACAGACTCCGACAACGTCTCAGGTGCGCCTGGATGGATGGAACGGCCAGCTCACCCTCCTGCTCCGGGAACAACGGAGGGTTGTATCCCAGGGACGCCTTAAAGGTAGACATCCCTGTGGCCGCAGAGCGTGTCGAGTTGTGGGCATACTCTACCCAGGCCAGGTGTGCGCTCCAGGATGACGGGTTGGAGGAGGTGACGCAGCGTAAGGCGGCTTCCAGCTCCTGGTTGGCCCGTTCACACTGCCCGTTGGACTGCGGATGGTGGCCGGAGGAGAGGCTTACCGTGGCCCCCAGGGCGTTGCAGAAACAATTCCATACCTCAGAGACAAACTGGGGCCCCTGATCAGAGACGACGTCCACCGGTATCCCGTGCAGCCTGACCACGTGTTGAACCAGAAGGTCCGCTGTCTCCCGTGCCGTTGGGAGGCCCCGGAGTGGCACGAAGTGGGCAGCCTTGGAGAAACGATCCACGATGGTCAGCACAGTGTCATAGGTGTTGGAGACCGGGAGACCGGTGACGAAGCCAAGGGCTATGTGGGACCAGGGCCTGCCGGGGATCGGCAGGGGCTGGAGCAGGCCCGCGGGGGGAGAGTTTCCTGACTTGCTGGTGGCACACACAGGGCATGCCCGGACGTAGTTGGTGGCATCCTTCTGAAGACCTGGCCACCAGAAGGAACACTGGAGGAGATCCACTAGCCAGGAAACACCAGGGTGACAGGCGAGTTTGGAGGTGTGAACCCAATGGATGACCTCCTCCCGGACAGTAGATGGAATAAACAGCTTCCCCTCCGGTCCGCCGCCAGGGTCCGGTTCGGTCTCCTGCGCCCTCCGGATCTTGTCCCTGATGGACCAGGAAATCGCCCCATAACACACGAGCTGGGCAGGATGGTATGGCCCGGCTCCTCCGACGTCTCGAGGGCAAACTGCCTGGACAGGGCATTGGGCAGACCGTTCTTTGAACCAGGGTGGTAGGTGATGGTAAAACGGAACCGGGCGAAGAACAAGGGCCAGCGTGCCTGGCGGGCATTCAGATGTCTAGCAGATCTCAGATATTCCAGGTTCTTGTGGTCCGTCAGCACCACGAACGGCAACGCAGCCCCCTCCAGCCAGTGGCGCCACTCCTGCAGGGCGAGCTTGATGGCGAGCAGCTCCCTGTCCCCGACGTCATAATTACGCTCAGCCGGAGACAGACGCCGTGAGAAGAAGGCGCAGGGTCACTTGACCCTGTCGGTGGGTGATCGCTGGGACAGCACCGCCCCCACTCCCGTATCAGACGCGTCGACTTCCACCAAGCACTGCAGCGCAGGGTCAACCTGGGTCAGGACTCGGGAGGAAGAGAACTCCGTCTTCAACGCCTGAAACGCTGCTGCGACCTCTTCGGTCCACCGGAAGGGGTTCTTGGGGGAAGTGAGACGGGTCAACGGGGCAACGATGGCACCGAAATTGGGCACAAAACGGCGGTAGAAGTTGGCAAACCCAATAAACTGCTGTACCTGCTTCCTAGAGGTCGGTGTGGGCCACTCAACCACCGCTTTGACCTTCGCGGGGTCGGGAAGGACTTGGTTGTGTGAGATTACGAATCCTAGGAAGGAGGTGGTCTTGGCGTAAAACTCACATTTCTCGGCCTTGACGTACAGCCTGTTCTCCAGCAACCGTTGTAAGACCCGCCTCACGTGTACCTGGTGTTCCTCACGTGACCTGGAGAAGATAAGAATGTCATCCAGGTACACGAACACGAAGAGGCTGAGGAAATCACGTAGGACATCGTTAATGAGGCGTTGAAAAACAGCGGGGGCGTTGGTCAACCCAAACGGCATCACCAGATACTCGAAGTGACCACTAGGCGTTCGAAAGGCCGTCTTCCACTCATCCCCCTCCTGGATCCGGACGAGGTGATAAGCACTGCGGAGATCCAACTTGGTGAACCAGGTCGCCTCCTGGAGGGAGTGGAAGGCAGTGTCCATTAAGGGCAGGGTGTAACGGTCCTTCTCCGTGATGTCATTCAGGGCCCGAAAATCAATACAGGGGCGGAGAGACCCATCCTTCTTGGAGACAAAGAAGAACCCCGCGCCGAGCGAAGACGAGGAGGGACGGATGATTCCCGCGTTGAAAGACTCTTTGATGTAACTATCCATGGCCTCTTGCTCCGGCACTGACAGGCTATAGAGGCGTCCGGATGGCAGGGGCGCCCCCGGGCGGATGTTGATGGCGCAGTGGTAGGGCCGGTGAGGAGGGAGAGAAATCGCTCTGGATTTACTAAAAACGAGACCCAGATCATGGAACTCCGAGGACACCAGAGTGAGATCCGGAGGCGCGGCGTCCTTGGCCGGAGGGGGAGAGGATGGGGCGCAGGCTGCGGACTGTAGGCAGGTACCCATGCAGAAGGAGCTCCAGGCAGCGATTCTTCCTGTCTGCCAATCCAGCACAGGGTTGTGCAGGCGCAACCAGGGGTAACCTAGGATGACAGGTGACACAGAGGAGGACAGGACGAACAGGGTGAGATCCTCCCGGTGGTTACCTGAGATGATAACAGGGACCGGCTGGGTGCGATGAGTCACTTGTCCAATGGGAGCACGGGAGAGGGTGACCAGGTTGAGAGGAGCAGCCAGAGGGTGGCAGGGGATGCCCAATTGGGTTGCCAGGCTCTTTGAAATAAAGCTCTGCTCTGCTCCTGAGTCCACCAGTGCGTGTGAGGTGCCCCGTGGCATTGTGACAAAATCGAATGGGCAGTGAGAGACTAGTGAGGGGATTTGACCGGTTAGAGTCCGCGAGGCCCCCTACAGGGACTCGCGGACCTCCCCGTTTGGCTTCTCCGAGCAATGCTCCACGGTATGTTGACTGCCTCCGCAATACATGCAGAGGCCCAACTCCCGGTGGCGCTGTTTCTCCGCTAGAGGGAGCTTTGACCGACCAACCACCATTGCCTCCGATTCCTCGGAAGATGCCGGAGGAGGTAACGCCAGGGGGCGAGCTTGAGGCGTGCGGACGGAGCCTCCGCACGAGCGGCCGATTAACTTCCGCTCGGCGGACCGTTCACGCAGCCTACTATCCAAGCTAACAGTTAAGGAGATTAGCTCCGAGAGCGTCTCCGGAAGGTCTCGACTGGCCAGCTCATCTCTCAGATCTGAGCTGAGGCTGCGGAGGAAGATACCACAGAGTGATGCCTCACCCCAGCCTACCTCCTCCGCTGCGACCCGGAAGTCGATAGCGTAATCCGCCGCTGACCGGCCTCCCTGTTGGAGACCAAGGAGGGGGTCAGTGAGGACGCTATCTCGCCGGGAATGATCAAATACCTCGAGAAAGCTCCGCACGAACTGGCTGTAGGAGAGGTTCGCGTAACTGGGCTTCGCCATAACGGCGTAAGCCCAAGTTAACGCTCTCCCCTCCAGGAGGTTACCAATATAGCTAATTCGGCTGTGATCCGAGGGAAAGTCCCTGGGGACGCGCAGAAACACCGACTCACACTGCATGATAAACCCCCGCGCTCCGCCAAGCTTCCCGCTAAAGCGGGCGGGGGTTGGGATAGGTGTGAGTCGGGTTGGCGTTCCCGTGGCAGACTGGCCGGCCACCGGAGCGGCAGGAGCTGCCCCCCCCGGTGAGCCGAGGGGAACGCCTGCTGGGGGTCCAAGCGGTCTAACCGGTGAGTGATGTTAACTAATTTATTCAATATCACCTGCTGTTGATGGGCTATTAAATCCACCCGAGCCTCGAGGGTGGAAAGACGGGGTGCAAGCCCGCTGTCTGCTGAGCCACTTGGCTGGAGCCGTACTGACATAATGTCTGGCTCAGGAAACACGCACGCAGGCTCAGGATAGATTTAACAGCTTTATTCAACAAGCAGGTGTGTGTGGATGGATGTATGTGATATGTATATGTGATGAGGGTGAACGCCAATGCACAGGAAGCAGAGCGGTGCGCTGTACAGCCGGGCAACCCTATGGAGAGAGCAGAGGACAGGGGTAAAGGGCACCACACCCCAACAGGAATAATGAGCTGTGTGCTGCTTACTTGTGGCTGACAGGTGGCTGGCGTTGGCCGAGGAAGAGGCCCGGAAGACAGCGTCCAGCTGAGCCTGTGACGACGGTGAGGGTAGGATGGCGATGACGGGGGATCCGCCGCCAGGGAATCCACCTGTGCGCAGGGGAGAAGACTTGCAAGAGGTAAGGTATGCTTACGTAGGAGAGTTGTCTCGCTGATGATCAGTAGATGATCCAACCGCGAAGAAGTGCCGATGCGAACAGACGGCTCCAGACCGCTGCACAGGGCTGAGTGGGCTAAATAGCTCGCGGCTGACGAGGTGCAGGTTTGCGCGCAGCTGAGGCAGATGATGAGCGGCGAGTCGTGACACAGTCAGGAACAAATCGTCCCTCTCTACTTTCCCTACTTTACAAATTTCATTATTAATTGAGTTAAACAATGAGTAAAAATGCTGCGGCTATATGTCAATATTTTCTATCCCTGAAACACTTTCCACAGTACAGGGTAAAGATGTTTTACAATTACTAATACATCTAAGCTCCTTCTAGAAATCTGTGACATTCTTATCTAACAGTTTCTTGGCCAAAGAATTACTTCTCATTAGCTGCTCATTTTTAGAAATATAGCGAATGGCATACTTGTATTTTGCATTCGTACGTTTTGTCATCTCAAACTCTGGCCCTTGTCTGGGTCTCCCAGCCACTACCCATGTTTTATATGCTTCACAGGCTTCAGAATAAGGCACAGCGACAGCCTCAGTCCAGCCAGGTCTTACATTATGTGTCTTATGTATATTCCTATAATAAGGCTTACTGTCCTTATACAGGGAGTTGACTATAGCATCGTACATACTACAGAGATCTTTCTTATGCTCAACATTACAGCAATTCACATCGATGCATATCACAGCGTCTCTAGGACAACATACTTTACTAAAAGATTTATCTGTACGGACACAATACTCCACAATTTCTTCCTTAGAGAGAGTGGCCCAGTCTAATTTTTCCACCACATCCTGACTGACATTCTGACACAGTGCAGGTAGACATTCAACATTAATTATCATCTCAAAAGATATATGATCAGACATTGATATCCCATAATAAATACTCATGCCGCCCAAAGAGGCATGTGTATCACCAGTATTGATGCAATGATCCAGCCAGGATGTAATGTGCCAGGTCTCACTTATATAGGTACGTACTGTATAACTATCAGGATGCATTAACACTTTACTTGACAAAGTTAAATTATTTTCTTGACAAAAACGATACATGTTTTGCAAATAAGAAGTTAATATCAGATATGTCCACATTCATGTCCCCTACAATAAAATTACAAGTATTATTATAATCTTGTGTAAAATCAAAGCAAGCTTGTTTAAATATTCATCCTTATTCTGTTGACACGCAAAGAGTGTATATACATTAATCATAAGAAATTCCTTATCATTATCATTAAACTGCACACCTCTATTAAGATCTCTATGGTTTGTAGCATTAGTAACATAGTGCGAAAGTGTCACCAGTGTTAATGTGTTAAAGTACTGTATTTGAAGCAAATGTACTGTAAATCTAAGAGGATGTATGCTTAGTACCTGGACCGAGGAGCAAGCATAAGTAACAAAACAGAATTTGTAACTTAAAAACAGTGTTGGGTACGTTACTAAAAAATAGTAAATAATTAGTTACTAGTTACTTCTTTTCAAAACAGAGTTACTTTACAAATTACTACATGATTAAAGTAACTAGTTACTTGGAAAAGTAACTTTCACGTTACTTTTAAATGAATACTTAAACCATCTTGAACACATAGCAAGATAATTTAATTAATGGATTACATTACGAGCTTATTAATGTCAGGCTGAAAACAGACTGTTTCAGACAGAGCTTTTAGAACATGTTACAGTCTGCTTTTTTTTTTTTTATCCTGCTTTGAGAACTCTTAATGCGGGAAAAATCTGAAGAAAATCAACATGATATTGCCAGTAATTTCCTCATTTTGGATTGAGAGTTGGCAACACTGCATAAAGCTGTCCATGTTAACTTACCTTTATGATATGGGTTTAATCCAATGTGCAGTGATCCAAAGAAAATGCCCATTATCCACAGTCCAAATGTTTGCTGTGACAGAGACATGATCCAGTCCGTCGAATTCTTTTTGGAGATCAAAATCCATTTTTGAATAATCTTTATCCAGGTAGCAAGTAAATGTATTTTAACTTCAATGGATCACAGTCTCAGCTGTGTGATGGAAAGTGACTATTATCACATCTTCAGTCTGTAATGACATATCTGGCAATCAGGTTTAATTCTTGCTGGGTCACAAACTGTCCAGATGCATGCCTGTGCTTGAAATTCAGCCATGGCTGTTGAGACAAGACTATTTCCACTTTGCATCCAGCCGTGGTTGTTCAGATAGCATAAATCCAGAAACATGGTGTTGTTAGCATAGCTAGCCGATACTTAACACTAGCTTTATCAAAGCTTTGTTGCTGTTTTTAAGTGCTTCTGAAGATTACAGTAGGTCTCAACCGGCACTTAGCTTCCAACCCACCAACATGCTTTTGTCTTTAATGATAGCAAAGGAAAAATAATCTATTTCCACAAAAACAAAGTAGCATCATCTTTTCCTCCACTCAGTAGTGAAGACTCGGCTCTCTGCAACAGGTCACATCAACTGACAGCTCATCTCAGCTACGGTAGGGTCAGTTTGTGTTGTGGTGGACACAATACACAGGTCGATCATTCTCTCACACCCAGAAAGGCAGGAGGAAACAGAGAACAATGGACCACGTGAGGAAGCTCACCGGGAGGTTCAGACTGGGCAGAGTTTAGACACCTTCCAGGGAGGGGAAAATTTACATGGAGCCAATGGACAAAGATGCGCCTTTCGCCCCCACTGCACCAAGCTGCAGCGTGAAGTGCAGGGGATGGATGTATTGTAATGTATGTAACAAAGCGTTATGATAATTGCGCCACACATTCTCTTTGTCCAAACAATATGCATAATGTCGGCAGCTCCAGTCTCAGGGCATGAGCAATAAAGATATAAAAGCAGAGTGCAGAGAAACTGGATATGTAATGATTCCTCGTGTGCCATTACGCAGCTCACCGAGGGAGGAATTAAAACCCACGAGCAGGAGTAGAAGCATGCACTTTATTGAACAGAAACAGAGAACAGTCCAGCAAACAGTTTTGGGATCAACAGGGGGATGAGATACAGACAATGAGGAAACCGAAAGAGCAGGGACACCTCTAAGACGCTCAACAGCCCGCAGAAGGAAATGCCTTGTGCCGCAGAATAGCTGAACGGCACAAGGGGAAAGACAAATGGTAACTTACGGGCTGGAGCGGTCCGAGGTGGTCCGTGCTGTCCGGTGTGAACAGGAACAACCGCTAACATCAGGCACCGAGCGGCATCGGGAGACAACAGAGAAGCCAAAGAGTCAGGCTGAACGTAAACCGTAGTGAGTGGAGGCTTACTTACGCAAAGAGAATAGACACTCTGTATGAAGCGCAATGATCCAGAGATCTCTTCCATAACCATACTAATGAGGAAAGAGACCGCCGGTGTGAATGGACAGAATAGAAAAGCTGGACAGAATAGAAAACAGGTGTGTGTGAGTGAGTGTCTGCACATGTGAAGGATGATGAATAGAGGTGTGTATGTGTGTGTGTAATGAGGAACAGCTGGTGCACTGACAGGAGGAGGGGGCATGGCCGAGCTGTCAGGGAGCGGAGGACCCAAAGGGCTCCCTGAAGCACCTGATGGAAAATAAACAATGGAAAAAGACCAAATAGCCCTAGTGTCAGAACTGGGTTTGGGACACCAAACCCAAGTTCATGACAGAGCCCCCCCCTCCCCCAAGAGGTAGATCCCAGACACCCTAGTGACACTGGAGGAAAAACACAATAACACAATAAGGACCCCCTCCACCCTTCCAGGGGAAAACAGCCACCCCGGATGGGAGGTAGAGGAAAACAGGTTAGGAGGGAAGCAACAGGTAAATAATACAAAAATAATATACAAATAAAGTGAGGTGAACCTCCTAACATCCCCCCAACCTAGGGCACTAACCCCCCTCTACAGGAGTCCAAAGTTCAGGGGGCCGACCGGAGTCCCAGGCCTCAGGCACGGCGAGAGGTGACTGACCAGGTGGCTTGCCAGAGTCCCAAGCCCAGCAGGCAGCCCACTGAACAGCGTCAGGTGGCCTGCCAGGACCGATGGACCACCCAACCAGAAGACCCAAGTTTTTCGGGTGGCCAGCCAGCGTCGTCGAGCCACCAGGACCTGAGGGGAAAGCAAGGGGGTGGCCTACCCCCCGGGGAACTTAGAGGTGGGTGACCGGACTGAGGGATAGGAACCCCCATAGCTGCAGGTGGTGAAGGTGCCGGAACCACAACGGCATCCAGCGACGAGGAAGGAACCCCCCCCACCCTCCGAGGCTTGAAGCAGGAGGATCGTGACACCCGCGATGGATCCCGGTCTGGGACAACGTTGCACCGGCAGTGGGCCCTTCCCGGAACCTCATTGCTCCCACGGTGAGCCGTGACTGGGCCTGCGTTGCACCCACGGTGGACCCGGACCAGGCCAATGCTGCACCCGCGGTGGGCTCCGGCTGGGGTTCTACAGCACCCGCGGTGGCTCCTGGCTGGAGATCTGCAGTACCTGCGGTAGCTCCCAGCTGAAGCTCTGCAGCATCCACGGTGGACTCCAGCTGGAGCTCTGCAGCACCTGCGATGGCTCCCAATTGAAGCCCTGCAGCACCCACGGTGGACTCCAGCTGGAGCTCCGCTGCACCCGCAGTGGACTCCGGCTGGAGCTCTGCAACCTCCATGGCAGCCTCCGGCAGCATAGGCTGCTCTCCAGTGACCCTGGCAAGGAGCTCCAAAGCCGGAGAGAGAGAAAAAGAGACCAAGTCAGGGTCACCGGCAGTGGCAGAGCCCGGTAAGGTAAGCCTGGGTGCTACATCGAGCTGCCCCGGGCCCTCCTCACCATGAGTCGGGCAGTGTGATCACAACATAGGCACAGGAGGCATTATGGAGCACACTTGCCTGAACTCTTTTTCTCAGGTCAGGCATTCGTTTGCTTGCTACCAGATAACCATGAAAACCGGTACTACCTGTCTCATGGGTTGGGCCACCGGCGACTCAGCCAGCATCCCTGCCCTTCCGAGGGTGTGGAGGGTGAAAATGGGCATCCTGGTAGAACTAAAAGCAATATCTGCCACAGGTCTGTGGTGGACCACTCCCAGTTACACGGGGTGAGACTGGACATCCTGGTAGATAGCCAGGATGTCCAGACCTTGGGATGTCCAGACCAGGATGTCCAGACCAGGATGTCCAGACCTTGCGACCATCTGTCGCAAGGTCTGTGGTGGACTGTGCCAGTCGGTGCATTGTGACATGCACTACACAAAGAGCAGAGATAAACAAACCTATCACCTGGTCAGTCACTGCAACAGATACTGGAGTCAGTTTGTCATGGCTGGTCCTTGCCACTGATAATACCTTTATCTGCCAAGAATGTAAGATAAGATAAGATAAGATAAGATAAGATAAGCCTGTATTAGTCCCACAATGGGGAAATTCCAGGGCTGCAACAGCACAGGGACAGCAACACTAAGAGCAATAATTTAGAAGATAAGAAAATAAGAGCAGTGAATATACAGTACATACAGTATGTACACATAAATATATAAATATATACCCTACCGTTCAAAAGTTTGGGGTCACTTAGAAATTTCCTTATTTTTGAAAGAAAAGCACTTTTTTTCAATGAAGATAACTTTAAACTAACCAGAAATACACTCTATACATTGCTAATGTGGTAAATGACTATTCTAGCTGCAAATGTCTGGTTTTTGGTGCAATATCTACATAGGTGTATAGAGGCCCATCTCCAGCAACTATTACTCCAGTGTTCTAATGGTACAATGTGTTTGCTCATTGCGTCAGAAGGCCAGTGGATGATTAGAAAACCCTTGTGCAATCATGTTAGGTCTGCAATGCTGTAATTGCTGCAAATGGAGGATTCTTTGATGAAAGCAAAGTTTGAAGGAAAAAATTATTATTTCAAATACAAATCATTATTTCTAACCTTGTCATTGTCTTGACTATATTTTCTATTCATTTTACAACTCATGGTGGTAAATAAGTGTGACTTTTCATGGAAAACACAAAATAATTGTCTGGGCGACCCCAAACTTTTGAACGGTAGTGTACAGTGTGGAAAAAATGTATTTAGTCAGCCACCGATTGTGCAAGTTCTCCCACTTAAAAGATGAGAGAGGTCTCCAATTTTCATCATAGGTATACCTCAACTATGAGAGACAAAATGAGGAAAAAAAAATCCAGAAAATCACATTGAAGGATTTTTAATGAATTAATTGGTAAATTCCTCGGTAAAATAAGTATTTGGTCAATAACAAAAGTTCATCTCAATACTTTGTTTTATACCCTTTGTTGGCAATCACAGAGGTCAAACGTTTTCTGTAAGTCTTCACAAGGTTTTGACACACTGTTGCTGGTATTTTGGCCCATTCCTCCATCCAGATCTCCTCTAGAGCAGTGATGTTTTGGGGCTGTCGCTGGGCAACACAGACTTTCAAATCCCTCCAAAGATTTTCTATGGGGTTGAGATCTGGAGACTGGCTAGGCCACTCCAGGACCATGAAATGCTTCTTACGAAGCCACTCCTTCGTTGCCCGGGCAGTGTATTTGGGATCATTGTCATGCTGAAAGACCCAGCCACGTTTCATCTTCAATGCCCTTGCTGATGAAAGGAGGTTTTCACTCAAAATCTCACGATACATGGCCCCATTCATTCTTTCCTTTACACGGATCAGTCGTCCTGGTCCCTTTGCAGAAAAACAGCCCCAAAGTATGATGTTTTCACCCCCATGCTTCACAGTAGGTATGGTGTTCTTTCTCCTCCAAACATGACAAGTTGAGTTTTTACCAAAAAGTTCTATTTTGGTTTCATCTGACTGTATGACATTCTCCAAATCCTCCTCTGGATCATCCAAATGCTCTCTAGCAAACTTCAGACGGGCCTGGACATGTACTGGCTTAAGCAGGGGGACACGTCTGGCACTGCAGGATTTGAGTCCCTGGCGGCGTAGTGTGTTACTGATGTAGTCTTTGTTACTTTGGTCCCAGCTCTCTGCAGGTCATTCACTAGGTCCCCCCGTGTGTTTCTGGGATTTTTGCTCACCATTCTCGTGATCATTATGACCTCACGGGGTGAGATCTTGCGTGGAGCCCCAGATCGAGGGAGATTATCAGTGGTCTTGTATGTCTTCAGTTTTCTAATAATTGCTCCCACAGTTGATTTCTTCACACCAAGCTGCTTACCTATTGCAGATTCAGTCTTCCCAGCCTGGTGCAGGTCTACAATTTTGTTTCTGGTGTCCTTTGACAGCTCTTTGGTCTTGGCCATAGTGGAGTTTGGAGTCTGACTGTTTGAGGTTGTGGACAGGTGTCTTTTATACTGATAATAAGTTCAAACAGGTGCCATTAATACAGGTAACGAGTGGAGGACAGAGGGGCCTCTTAAAGAAGAAGTTACAGGTCTGTGAGAGCCAGAAATCTTGCTTGTTTGTAGGTGACCAAATACTTATTTTACCCAGGAATTTACCAATTAATTAATTAAAAATCCTTCAATGTGATTTTCTGGATTTTTTTTTTCTCATTTTGTCTCTCATAGTTGAGGTATACCTATGATTAAAATTGGAGACCTCTCTCATCTTTTAAGTGGGAGAACTTGCACAGTTGGTGGCTGACTAAATACTTTTTTGCCCCACTGTATATGCAGTGCGGAGCATTGTAGCTAGATGCAATAAACAGCATAACCATCTACTTAGTTATCCTACATAGTATGAATATGTACCCATACATATTGTCACCCTCCGTAGCGACTGATATTGTCCTAGTTGTATACTGGGGGGGACCATTTGTGTAAGTCTGGTGCGTCTTTTGCATTCAATACTAACAGGTCGTCACGTTTTTTTTTTTAATTATTATTTGCTATCTCTGCGAGCAGCCCTGCTTAGGTTATATAGTCTGACAGCCGTAGGTAGGGAGGACCTGCGAAACCTCTCGGTCGCTCACCTAGGATGATGTAGTCTACTGCTAAATGAGCTCCTCAGTGCGTTCAGTATGTCCTGCATAGGGTGGGACTCGGACTCCAGCAGAGATGACAGTTTAGCCACCATCCTTCTCTCTCCTATCTCCTCCACTGGGTCAAGGTGTTGCACCAGGACAGAGCTAGCTTTCTTGATCAGTTTGTTCAGTCTCTTTCTATCGGCTGCTGTGATGCCACTGCCCCAGCAAACCATTCCAAAAGTGATGGCTGATGCCACCACCGTGCCATAGAATGTCTTCAGGAGCATCCCTTGTACACCAAAAGACCTGAGCCTCCTCAGTAGGAACAGCCTGCACTGTCCCTTCTTGTAGAGTGCATCGGTATTATGTGACCAGTCTAGTTTATTGTTCAGATGAACACCCAGGTACTTGTAGGATGTCACAATCTCAATGTCTGTTCCCTGGATGTTTACTGGTGCTGTGAGGGGTTGTCCTTGCCTGCAGCAGTCCACCACTAGCTCCTTAGTTTTCCTCGTGTTGATCTGGATGCAGTTCCGATGGCATCAGTCCACGAAGTCCTGGATAAGTCCTCTGTACTCAGCTTCATCTCCGTTGGAGATGACGCCAACGATCGCAGAGTCGTCAGAGAACTTCTGTAGATGGCAGTGTGTTGTGTTGTGTGAGAAGTCCGCAGTATAAAGGGTGAACAGGAAGGGAGCCAAAACCGTTCCCTGGGGGGCCCCTGTGCTGCCGATGATCGTGTCAGACATACACACAATCTCGGGTTCTCACAAACTGTGGCCGGTTTGTGAGGTAGTCCAGAATCCATGATGACAGGTGCTGGTCCACCCCTGCGCACAGCAGCTTGTCCTTCAGGATCATCGGTTGGATGGTGTTGAAAGCACTGAAGAAGTCAAAGAACATGATCCTCACCGCGTTCCCGGGCTTCTCCAGGTGGTACAGGGAATGGTGAAGGAGGAAGATCACTGCATCCTCCACCCCAATGCCATGCTGGTAGGCGAACTGGAGTGGATCCATCGCTGGTCCCACCAGGGGGCGGAGGTGAGCAAGGAGCAGTCTCTCCAGGGTCTTCATCATGTGAGAAGTCAGGGCCACTGGTCTGTAGCTGTTTAGGTCTCTGGGGTGGGAAGTCTTTGGTATGGGTACCACACAAGATGTTTTCCACAACTGTGGTACCCTTCCCAGTTTCAGGCTCAGCTTTAAGATGTGCTCCACAATCCCACACAGCTGGTCTGCACAGGACTTGAGGAGCTTCGCGCTGATGCCATCCGGTCCCGAGGTCTTCCTCGCCTTGATCTTCCTCAGCTCCGTCCTCACCTGGGTCTTAGTGAGGGTCAGGTTGGGGGGCTGTGTGCTGAGAGTGGGGGGGTGTTGGTGGAGTGGGGTGTGGACAGCAGGTCTCGATGACTTTAGAGGCAGTAGTGCTCTAAAGTCAGGCGGGGGGGGGGGGGGTAGTTGGTCAAACCTATTAAAAAACAGGTTCAGATTGTTTGCCCCCCGTGGCCTGGAAGGAGGTATTCTGGAGCCCAGAGATGGTTTTGAGGTTTCTCCAGACCCCGCCAATGTCACTCCATTGCAGCTTGTCCTCCATCTTCTTCCTGAAGCTGTCCTTGCCTTCTCTGATCTTCCTCCTCAGCTCCCTCTGTACGGACTTCAGCATCTCCCTGTTCCCCGACCTGAAGATCCTCTTCTTCTCTCTCAGAAGTGTTTTTATCTCAGGGTTGATCCAGGGTTTGTTTTTCGAGCAACACCGTATGGTCTTGGTGGGTACGGTGTTGTCCACACAGAAGCTGATGTAGTCCGTGATGGTGTGAGTGAGGCCATCGATGTCCTCACCATGTGGATCACAGAGCTGCTCCCAGGCAGTGATTTCAAAACAGTCCTTTAGAGCATCCATTGCCTCCTCAGACCAAATCTTCACCGTGCATGAATGTGCCACTAGTCCAGCAAAAGCTAGCGGTACTCAAATATATTATATTAAGCGGTACTCATATATTAAGCTATGATATATATACAGTAGGTTTTATAGTCATGTTAGTTTTACTTTCCATGGGTAATCTCCTTGTCTACTGTCATGCTGCTGTTACACTGTAATTTCCCAGTTTGGGATCAATAAAGTGCATCTATCTGTCTGTCTGTCTGTCTGTCTGTCTATCTATTTATCTATCTATCTATCTATCACTCAATCAATCATACTGGCTTGGACGTCGCCCAGGCTAACAAGGTCTGCGCTGATCTGTTCACACTCCGACAGACAGAGAAAAGTAAGCTAGGAGCAGGAAGACAAAAGAAGAGGAAAACAGCAGCCTTGTGTGTAACAGAAGGGAATGTACGCACTCTGTTGGACAGAACAACATCACAGCACCCAGAAAGACAGGCCGTGCTTGTGGTCCTGGAAATGAACAAGTACAATGTAGACATAGCTGCACTTAGTGAAACAAGATTGCCTGGATATGACAGCTTGGAAGACTATGGGTACATCTTCTTTTGGAGTGGGAAATCAACTCAAGAAAGGAGAGAAGCAGGAGTGGGCTTTGCAGTTAGAAAGGAGATAGCAGCAATGTTTGATGAGGAACCAGTGCCAATCAACGACAGGATAATGACTATGAGATTCCCACTACAGCGGAAGATGTATGCCACACTCATCAGTGTATATGCCCCAACAATGACCAACACAGAGGAGGCGAAGGAAGAGTTCTACAGTGATTTACGTGAGATTATCAGGCGTGTACTGACTGATGATAGGCTTATACTCAGAGATTTTAATGCCAGAGTTGGTTCGGACACTGAGAAATGGAAAGGAGTGCTGGACAATCATGGGGTAGGCAAGTGCAATGCTAATGGAGAACTTCTACTTGCACTATGCTCAGAGTACAACCTTGTGATAACCAACACTCTATTTAAGCACAAGGACACACACAAGAAGACATGGATGCACCCAAGATTCAAGCACTGGCACTTGTTAGACTACATCATAGTAAGGCAGAGAGACATAAGGGATGTATTGGACACCAGAGCAATGAGAGGTGCAGACTGTGGTACTGATCATGTTATGCTGAGATCTAGATTAAGGATTTGCAGATGAAAACAGCACTGCAGGACGGGTGCAAAGCCACCACGGAAGCTAAACACTAGTGCACTGAAAGGCCAAAAGAAGCAGGAAGAACTTACACAGGAAATGGATGAAAACTTGAAAGACTGGGACAGCAACAACTCAGAGAATGACATAGAAGAGAAATGGGCAACACTGAAGGATATGGTGTATCAGACTGCAAGTGATGTATTAGGCCACCCTGAGAGGAAACATCAAGATTGGTTTAGATAGATAGATTAGTTTATTTGACAGGGACAGTGCAATAAACATAGACAATTAATCAATGACAATCAATCTGATGTGTTGCACATGGAGTGTATAGCTATTAGCTAATTTGCAACTCCTGTCCCTGGATGGGCTTTAGAAAAGAGAATCAAGTAAAGAAAAGAAAAGAAATAAAGAAATACACAATAACCACATACATCAATGCAAAAAGATTATAAATATACAATTATAAATATTATAAATACACAATTATAAGTATTATAAATATTATAAATATTATAAATACACAAATATAACAACCTGACTCACATTTGCCTATTTCAGGCCTCCCTCCCTTCGTCACTCACTATAAACAAACACATTCATTCCTTCCCTTCATTCACTCTCACCTTGTAGACAATCAATTCATACATGAGTACATTCTTGTTTATTTTTCAGCCAGTTTTTAACCTTTTTAGTGAATGTTTTAAAGTCCGTTATTATTTTAATTTCATTTGGCATTGTGTTCCAGATGTGACTGCCCTTTATAGAGAATGCTGTTTGTCCAAATGTGGTTCTGCGGTGGAATATTTTACAGTTATTGTTAACAGAACTCCTGGTGGCTCTGCTGCTGTCCTGTCTTTGGATGAAACCAGCAAGTGGCTCGGGTGCTGATTTATGGAGACATTTGAACGTTAATTTCAGAAAACAGAGGTCAATGAAACTCTCAAAACTCAATAGGTTGTATTTTTTTAAAACATTACAGTGATGCCACCTAATGGGCTTTTTGTCCAAGATTTTTAGGGTTTGATTATATAATGAACCTATATGTCTTATTGTGGAAGGGGCTGCTTGAGCCCAGACTGTCAAACAGTATGATATATGAGAAAAAAACATAGAATGCATATACAGTACAACTGCTTCGTAAGGTATGTAATATCTAATTAATTTAAAGCAGTTCAGATTTTTTTTTACTGTTTTTGAAGTTTTCTTTGTATGAAGATTAAATTTGAGTTGAGGATCTAGTACAATGCCAAGGTATTTGAATTCTGTAGCTAAACTGATGTCATGATCATGTATATTAACTTTAAAACGTTGCAGGTTACATTTTTTGATTGAAAAGCACATTGAGACTGTTTTCTGAAGGTTTAGCAATAGATGGTTCTGGAGGAGCCACTCTTGGACATCAACCATACTTGTAGACAGTACATCTGCAGCCTGTGCTGGAGTCTTGGCAGCTGTGTAAATAACTGCATCATCTGCATAAAGTTGGCATGTTGCAGCTGAGCAGTGTAATGGCAAGTCATTAATAAAAATGCTGAAAAGTAATGGACCCTTGTGGGATACCCATGCGGTTGTTTAAGAATGAGGATTTATCCTGGTGAACTTTTACGCACTGTTCTCTATTCTGGAGATAAGATGCAAACCATTCTAATGTATCTGGGGAGAAGTTAAAAGTTACCATTTTGGATAAAAGCAAACTGTGGTTTACAGTATCGAAAGCCTTTTTGAGATCTAGAAAAACAGCTCCTACCACATTACCCCTGTCCAAGGACTGTTTGACGTTTTCAATAAGGCAACAATTTGCTGTTTCTGTTGAGTATCCTGGTCTAAAACCAAATTGATGTGGATGAAGGAGTTGATTGTCTTGTAAGTAGTCTATCAGCTGTGTAGCTACAACTTTTTCAAGAACCTTAGACAGGACTGGTAAGATAGAGATTGGGCGGAAATTGCATATATCGTCTTTACTGCCTGATTTATGAACTGGTATGACGACAGCTTTTTTCCAGCCAGATGGAAATGTACTAGACCTAATGGAGAGATTAATGAGATGAGTCAGTGGTTTGATTAATATTTTGCTGTGCGTTTTGAGAAAGGAGGTGCTCATGTTGTAGATATCATTAGTTTTTGAGTTTGACAGTGTTTTAACAATACCAGCAATTAACTCCTCATTTACCTCATAGATGTGAAAAGATTCTGTTGGAAGTATTGAATTCGTGTTGTTGAGCACATTTGGCGGCACAAAGTTTTTTGTCAAGTCTTCCACAGAGCCCACAAAATATGAATTAAATTCATTTGCCAATGTAGCCTCGTCACTGATGGTCTTGCCATTGATTCTAAGTTCCTTTACCCCCTTCTGAACATTTTTTTTATTAGTTAAGTTATTTAAATAATAATAGTTATTATTAACTTATTAGTTAATAATAATAATTATTAACTAATAAGTTAATATTATATAAGTTAATAATATTAACTTAATAAGTTAATATTATTATAGTTATTATTATAGTTAATAATAACTATTATTAACTAATAAGTTAATAATAGCTATTATTAACTTATTTATTTCTGCTGCACATTCACCAACCATAATGCTCCGCACTGTGTGTCTATATATATATTTATAGTAATATGTACATATGTTTACTAGATGTTCTTGTTTTTTTTCTTGCCTTCTGATTATTGCTCTGAGTGTTGCTATCCCTGTGCTGTTGCAATCCTGGAATTTCCCCATTGTGGGACTAATAAAGGCTTATCTTATCTTATCTTATCTTAAATGCCTCCATAGGGAACTGTTGTTACCCTTTGCATGATCTATCAGTTTATTGTAATAAGATACTTTTGATTTTCGCAGCTCTTGTACCACTTTATTTCTTAAACTTTTGTACACAAGGTGATCATTTTGCAGTTTAGAGGTTAATGATGTTTTCAATGCAGAGTCTCGCCTGATGAGCTGATGAACTTGATGAACCTGATGAGCTTGATGAACATCTGAAGAAACTACTAGAAGCGAGGAATACAGCTAGGCAGGAAAACCTACAGTGTAACACAAGGTCGAAGAAGAAGAAATGCTCAAAGGCTCAGAGTGAGCTACAGAAGTACACCAGAGAGATGAAGTCCAAATGGTGGGATGAAAAAGGGAAGGAACGTCAAACTGCAGCAGACAGGAAGGACATGAAAACATTCTTCACAGGTTTGAGAGAAATCTACGGCCCTAAACCAAGAGGACTGATCCAACTAAAGGCTATGGATGGTGAAACGGTTTTGCAGGAGAAAGACAAGATCCCGGACAGATTTGCAGACCAATTTGACCAACTACTAAACAACCCTGGAGATCTCAGTGAAGAGGCTAAAGAAGCTCTAGTGCCTCGACCAGCTGTATCAAGTCTGGATGAACCACCAAATCTTGATGAACTAATGGCAGCTATCAGGACAACACAGGATGGTAAAGCTCCAGGAAGGGATGCAATTCCAGCAGAAGTGTGGAAATTTGGTGGTGTTCAGCTGACCAACTGCCTGCACAAGCTCATCCAAGAGATATGGGATACCCAGAAAGTACCTCAAGACTGGAAGGATGCAAGTATTATGCCTTTGTTCAAGAAAGGTGACGGGAAAGATTGTGGAAATTACCAAGGTACAGTATATCACTGCTAGCCACTGTTGGTAAGATTCTCTCACGTGTACTACTGAACGGACTCAATGAACACATCTCGCAGAATGTACTACCGGAAACCCAGTGCAGCTTTGGAAGTGGAAGAATTTTGATTTTCTGCTTGAAACAGGTTCAAGAAAAGTGTATCGAACAGAACATGCTGCTTTATGTAGTCTTCATAGACTTCAGTAAAGCCTTCGATACTGTTTCGTGACAAGGACTTTGGCAGGTACTCAAGAAATATGGCTGTACAGAGAAGTTTGTCAGTCTGATTGAGGCACTCCATACAGGTACAGTGGAGTAAAAAAGTATTTAGTCAGCCACCAATTGTGCACATTCTCCCACTTAAAAGATGAGAGAGGTCTTCAATTTTCATCATAGGTATATCTCAACTGTGAGAGACAAAATGAGAAAAAAAAATCCAGAAAATCACATTGTCTGATTTTTAAAGAATTTATTTGCAAATTATGGTGAAAAATAAGTATTTGGTCAATAACAAAAGTTCATCTCAGTACTTTGTTATATACCCTTATATACCCTTATATACCCATTCATTCTTTCCTTTACACGGATCAGTCGTCCTGGTCCCTTTGCAGAAAAACAGCCCCAAAGTATGATGTTTGCACCCCCATGCTTCACAGTAGGTGGTGTTCTTTCTCCTCCAAACACGACAAGTTGAGTTTTTACCAAAAAGTTGTATTTTGGTTTCATCTGACCATATGACATTCTCCCAATCCTCTTCTGGATCATCCAAATGCTCTCTAGCAAACTTCAGATGGGCCTGGACATGTACTGGCTTAAGCAGGGGGACACGTCTGGCACTGCAGGATTTGAGTCCCTAGCGGCGTAGTATGTTTCTGATGTAGCCTTTGTTACTTTGGTCCCAGCTCTCTGCAGGTCATTCACTAGGTCCCCCCATGTGGTTCTGGGATTTTTGCTCACCGTTCTTGTGATCATTTTGACCCCACGGGGTGAGATCTTGCGTGGAGCCCCAGATCGAGGGAGATTATCAGTGGTCTTGTATGTCTTCCATTTTCTAATAATTGCTCCCACAGTTGATTTCTTCACACCAAGCTGCTTACCTATTGCAGATTCAGTCTTTCCAGCCTGGTGCAGGTCTACAATTTTGTTTCTGGTGTCCTTTGACAGCTCTTTGGTCTTGGCCATAGTGGAGTTTGGAGTCTGACTGTTTGAGGTTGTGGACAGGTGTCTTTTATACTGATAACGAGTTCAAACAGGTGCCATTAATACAGGTAACGAGTGGAGGACTGAGGAGCCTCTTAAAGAAGAAGTTACAGGTCTGTGAGAGCCAGAAATCTTGCTTGTTTGTAGGTGACCAAATACTTATTTTACCCAGGAATTTACCAATTAATTTATTAAAAATCCTTCAATGTGATTTTCTGGATTTTTTTTCTCATTTTGTCTCTCATAGTTGAGGTATACCTATGATGAAAATTGGAGACTTCTCTCATCTTTTAAGTGGGAGAACTTGCACAATTGGTGACTGACTAAATACTTTTTTGCCCCATTGTCACCCATGACAGACTGCTATGATGATGATGATGATGATGATGATGCCTGAACTTGGGCTCCACCGCCGTCCAGGACTCTGGTGATCTAGAGTGTGCAGGCTCTGAAGGTCCGTGAGGAGCTGTATCCATGCTGGCCTCCCATGGGGTGGCTGGACCCACATTGTCATCGTCCGCGGGCACCCCAGGTTGCGGCAGATCCTCTCCGGTGACCCTAGGAAGGAGCTCGGGGATGATGGAAAGAGAGGGGTTAGGGTCACCGGCAGCGGCGGAGCCCGGCAAGGCGAGACCGGATGCAGCCGAGGGCTGCACCTGACTCTCCTCACCGAGAGCCAGACAAGATTGCTCCAATTTACAAGGAAGAGAAAGAAATGAGAGCACTTGCCGGGAAAATGGTTTGAAAATGTTTTTTTCCAGCACTGCCACACAAAATATTGACACTTTGGGCACAATTTGGACATTTTCACTTAGGGGCGTACTCACTTTTGTTGCCAGCGGTTTAGACATTTATGGCTGTGTGTTATTTTGAGTTGACGGCAAATTTACACTATTATACAAGCTGTACACTGACTACTTTACATTGTATCAAAGTGTAATATCTTCATTGTTGTCCCATGAAAAGATAATAAAATATTTACAAAAATGTGAGGGGTGTACTCACTTTTGAGATACTGTATGTATTGCCAAAAATAGTATATTGTGCTAGAATTGCTTGGAAAGAGCTTTTAAATCTTTCACCTATTTAAGTATGCTTGGAATCTATGAATATTCTAATTAGTGGCCTGCAGGGCTTGCACGTGATTGGTCATCGCGACTCCTGGTGGGTGGGCTGGTAGTCTGTTCACGACGCTTCCGGATGTTAAATTTTTGTCTATATCTTGAAAAGTAAAAAGCGAAACATTTCTCTGAAAGCAGTCTCGCTGAGCACGGCAAGCCACCACCAGTTCTTTTTACCAAAAGTGGCCTACTGGGCAGGTCACATTCCACAGCTCTGTGCCCCGTATGCCGGCGAGGTAAGCTGAGAGCAGCAGCAGTGCTGCCAAATGGGAAATGAAGAAATACCGTGCTGTTGCTTTAAAATTATCATATTTTGACCCAAACTATCTTTTGAACTAAAATAGCTTGAAAAATCACAGGCTAGGACAGTGCATTTAAAAACAAAGCTATTCTATTTGTATGGAAGTGCAGTAACCTTGTGGAGGAACAAATAAGTTCAGGCGAGATGCGATGAGCTGGAAGGTTTCAGAGTTTTATTTCCTCCATCATCATGAGACATACTGTAGCGCTGTGCGCTGTGTTGTGCTGTGTGTGCTGTGTGTGTTGTGTGTCCTGTGCTGCATGAGCTGTGCTGTGCTGTGTGTCACACTTGAGGCATGTAAAGTAAGCTCTTTTATACAGACAAGAGAGAATGCATGGCACATTTGCATGTTGATATACATATCAGTCAATACATATCAATCGCGTGACCAACTGGCGCTCGGATTTCCTCTCCTTAATCCGGGGATGTATAACAATAGTCCATTGTTCTGATTGTCTCCTAGGGGCTCTCTGTCCATATGCAAATTGTCTTCTGCTTCCTGCCGGCTAACTGAGTGTGAAGTTTGAATGTCCATGTAGATTGTGGTGAGTCACCACAACCTAGGGAATAAATGCAGAGGCTTGGACATTTGAATTAAACAACTGCAGTAAGCATTGTCGCATACACACACACACACACACACACACACGCACACAGTGAATTGCGCCTTTTGAATGAATGAATGAATGAATTTATTTATTTCGGATAATACAGTACAGGTTAAAGAAACTGTATAATATAACAACAAGGTCAAATTAGACAAAGACTCCTTCTACTAAACAATTCCACGTGAGTTATCCGAAATGGGTGATGGCTGAAGCCGCAGCTTATATTGCCCACCCATATTCCATCCAAGAATTCAAAGAAAAAAGAGTAAACAAGACAAGAGTGATTACAATTTAGAACAAAGCTAAGACAAAGTGTGACTGAGAGAAAAAAAAAAAAAAAAAAAAAACTAAGCTAAGCTAAGTTAAGCAGTTACTATTCAAGACAAATCTAAGACAGAATGTCACAGAGAGAAAAAAAAAAAAAAAAAAAACTAAGCTACAACACAACACAGGCTGGAAATGTCAATCCTTATGTGAGTTTACATGTCGTCTTGTAAATATGTTTGGAGTATTTCTTCCTTTAGTTTTTGTTTAAATTGTCCAAGCGTTGTACATGATTTTAATTCAGGTCCATAATCGTTCCATAATCTGACTCCTTGCACTGAAATACAGTGTTGCTTGGTGGTTGTTCTCACTGTAGGCTTTTGAAATATACATGTTCCTCTGAAGTGATATCGTTTCTCCCTTGTTTGGAACAACTTTTGGATATTTGCAGGCAGTGATAAATTCTTCACTTTGAACATTATTATTGCGGTTTTAAAGTCAACCAGATCTTTCAACTTGAGAGTTTTTTGTTTAAGAAAAAGTGGGTTTGTTGGTTCCCTGTAAGCTGCTTTGTTTATTATTCTAATAGCTCTCTTTTGAAGCATAAAGAGTGGATATATGTTTGTTTTATATGTATTTCCCCATACTTCATTGCAATATGTCATGTATGGGAGTATTAATGAATGATACAAGGTGTATAGTGTGGGTTGATTCAGCAAATATTTCACTCTGTGTAATATTGCAATTGATTTGGAGACTTTACCTTTAATATAATTAATATGTGACTTCCAACACAGTTTGTTATCAATTATTACTCCAAGGAATTTGGTTTCAGATACCCTTTCAATCTCTACACCATTTACACTGAGTTTGGGTACTGGATTGTTGTGATGGTTGTTAAAGACTATAAATTTTGTCTTGCTTAAATTGAGTGTTAATTTGTTTGAATCAAACCACAGTTTAAGCTTTCCTAATTCCTTCCCGAGTGTATCCAGAAGTTGTTCCAAATTGTTTCCACTGCATAGCAGATTAGTGTCATCGGCAAACAATATTAAGTCCATTTTTTCTGAGACTTTACATATATCGTTTATATACATATTGAATAATAATGGTCCCAAAACTGAACCCTGTGGGACTCCACAGGTGACCTTCAGCAACTCTGAGTTTTTGTTGCTAACACATACATACTGATATCTATTCTTTAAGTAACTACTTAACCAGGACAGTGCTACACCTCTAATACCAGAATTTTGTAGTTTCTTTAATAATAAATTATGATCTACTGTATCAAATGCTTTTTTAAGATCTAGGAATACTCCAACTGAATACTCTTTATTTTCAATGGCTGTTGATATTTTTTCTGTAAATTCCATTAGGGCATATGCAGTTGTCCTCTTGTGTCTGAACCCATATTGCTGCTCACATAATAAATCATTCTTCAGTATGAAGTTGTCAATTCTCTCATAGAATATTTTTTCAAGTATCTTGGAAAATTGTGGTAATAGTGAAATTGGTCTATAGTTTGAGAGTTCCCCTCTGTCGCCCATCTTGTATATCGGAATTACTTTAGCTATTTTCATTGCATTGGGAAATATACCTGATTGGAGAGACAGGTTGCAGATATACGTCAGTGGTTTTACTATGCATTCGATAACAGTTTTGACTAGTAGCATGTCGATACCATCACAGTCAGTAGATGTTTTACTTTTGAACGATTTAACAATTTCAATGACCTCTCTTTCGTCTGTGTTCTTTATGAAGATGGAGTCTTTTACAGCAGTGTTACTGCATATTGTATCACCTGTTGGCACCGTAGTGGGTATTTCTCGGGCCAGTTTAGGTCCAATGTTAACAAAAAAATTATTAAATTCATCTGCAGGTGAAGCGATATTCACACTCTGAGTCGTTTTATTATTTTTTGGAATATTAGTTGGGTAGCTTGTATTTCTGCTTTTATTTCCAAGGATACTGTTGAGTATTGTCCATGTATTTTTAATATTGTCTCTGTTTTTCTCCAGTTCTTTACTGTAATAGTCTCTTTTACTACATCTTATTATATATGTTAACTTATTTTTGTATGTTTTATACTGCTGCTCTGCTTCTTTTGTTCTTTTCTTTAGGAAAGCTTTATATAATGAATTTTTCTTTTTACACGCCTTTTGTAGTCCTTTGGTTAACCATGGCTTATTAGCAAATTTGTGTTTAAGCTTTTTTATTACTAATGGGCAGTTTTTTTCATAAAGAGTGGTTACAATGTTTATAAATGTGTCATAGGCTTCATTTACATCTGATACATAGACTTCTGTCCAGTCTTGCTTCAGCAAGTCCTCTTTAAGAGAACTGATTGCATTTGGTGATTTGTGTCTGAACGATTTTGAAGTTTTTTCTGCGTTGGGCCCCGTGTGGCCATGGATAAGTGCAAAGGTTGGCAAGTGGTCACTTATATCATTTATCAATAATCCACTTTCTATTTTCTTATCGAAAACATTGACAAACAGGTTGTCAAAAAGTGTAGCAGAGTGAACTGTGATTCTACTGGGATGTGTTATTGTGGGATATAGACTCATGCTGTACATAGAGTTCATGAACTCTGTAACTACATTTTGTTGATGAGGATTCAGTAAGTCAATATTGAAATCTCCACAAATTGCTACCATTTTCTTACTAGTAATATTATTGTACAGCTCGACTAATTTATCTCTGAATGTCTCAATGCAAGTTCCCGGTGTTCTATATATGCAGCTTATGATTAGATTTTTTGTTTTGTCTAGGTCAATCTCAACAGTAACACATTCCAAAATCCCTGGTAGTGCTAAGGACATTTCATTTACAAGCTTACACCTGTACAGGTCATCAATATACAGTGCAACACCACCACCCTTTTTTTGAGTTCTGTTAATATAAAACATCTGGTATCCCTCTATTGCCATCAGGGGAGCCTGCTCTTTGTTAAGCCAAGTTTCAGAGACTGCAATAGCTGTGAATTTTCTGTCTAGCTGTTTTAAATAGTCCTGAATCTGTGGAAAGTTTTTGTTAAGACTTCTGCTATTGAAGTGTATTATTGATAGTTTACCATCTAATTGCATTTGACTTTTGAATTGTTTTTCAGTGTAATATTCACAGTGGTTATGAATATTGTTGAAAAAGTGGTTATCAGGATCAATATCATTCTCCATCTCTTGTGGTTTATGTTCAGCATAATGGTATGTTTTCAGAGTTTGAGTTTCCTCATTCTGTGTCAAATGACTTCCTCCAACTGGGGATAATTGATGTCTACTTGAGTCGGTCATAAGTTTTTGTTTGTTTTGGTTATTTTTATTAAAGTACTTTGGCATGGTGTATCAAAGAACTATTCTTATTGTGTGTATGAGTATGGATTATCATTGGCTCGTAATTTTCTAATCAGTTTTTTGCGCAACCACTGCTTCCATCCTTAAATACAGGATGTGTGGCTTATATATTCGTACCTGCATATTGTGTAAGCCCAAGATGAAGTTGAGATTACATATGTGCTGACCTCACGCCTGAGGAGAGGACTTCCTGACCCCCTGAGGCCAGTTGGGAGACTGAGAGACCAGGAGGATTTCCGGGAGCTGGCCCAGGAGGCAGAGAGGATCCTGGACGCCTGCGGCGAGCAGACAACGGCAGCGGCGACCCAAGGCAGCGGTGAGCCAGGGGCAGCAGTCCCAACCCTGCCAACAACGGCAGCAGCGCGGCCTCGACGCGGTGGAGGTGATGGTTCAGTGGCAGAGGCGCGGCCCCGACGCAGCGGAGGAGAGGATCTCTGCTTTTATCATCGGAGGTTCGCCGAGAGGGCACGCAGGTGTGTGCCGCCCTGCAGCTTCAGGAGTTCGGGAAACGGCAGGACCGAGGGTCGTTAGCAGTTTCGACTCTCAGTGAAAACAGCAAGCTGCTCTACATCACAGATGCGAGCTCCGGACAAGATTTCCTCATAGACACCGGAGCCCAAGTGAGTTTCATCACCCCAACTTATGCTGACCAGTTGGCTGGACCGCGTGGTAGCGGAGCCACTGCAGCAAACAGCTCGAGCATCAACACTTACGGGAAAAGAACTTTGTCTTTACGCTTACATGGCCGCACATATGAATGGACTTTTGTCATAGCGGCGGTGAGTTTCAACATGTTAGGCGCTGATTTTCTGTGCTCACATGGTCTGTTAGTTGATCTTGCCAATAGGCGGCTGGTAAATGCACTCTCTTTTTACTCTCTTCCCTGTTCAGCTCGAGTGTCCCCGCCACCAGTACAGACCAACGTCGCCGCAGCAGGTGGTAAGTTTAACACACTCCTCACCCAGTTTCCAGCGCTCACCGTCCCTACTTTTTCGGCAACAGTTGTGAAACACGGGGTGGAGCATTTTATCACTACAGTCTTCGCAAAGGCCCGGCGTTTGGATGCGGCTAAGCTCTCCATTGCGCGCGAAGAGTTCGCCAGCCTGGAAAAACTGGGCATCATTCGCCGTTCGAAGAGCCCATGGGCTTCGCCGCTACACATGGTCCCTAAAGCTGACGGCTCCTGGAGACCTTGCGGCGACTACCGCAGACTAAATAACGCCACGGCGCATGACCACTACCCAATTCCGCACATTCAAGATTTCTCGGTGCATCTGGTGGGAGCGCGCATTTTTTCTAAGATAGACCTGGTCCGCGGCTACCACCAGGTTCCGGTCCGGCCCAAAGATGTCCCTAAAACAGCGGTAATAACTCCTTTCGGACTTTTTGAATTTTTGCGAATGCCTTTTGGCCTTAAAGGCGTCGCACAAACATTCCAGCGCATGATGGATGCTGTGCTGCGCGACCTAAATTTCGTGTTTGTCTACCTCAACGACATTTTGGTCGCTAGTTCTTCAGAGGAGGAACACGACAAACACCTCACTACCGTTTTTCGGAGGTTGGGAGAGCATGGGTTAATTATTAACCCGGCTAAGTGCCAGTTTGGCGTGGCGCAGATCGATTTTTTGGGGCACCGCGTCTCCCCAGATGGGGCGATTCCGTTACCGGGCAAGGTGCGCGCAGTGGCAGATTTTCCCCGCCCACAAACGGTCAAATCATTACAGGAGTTTTTGGGCATGGTAAATTTTTATAACCGCTTCCTACCCCGCGCAGCGCAGCTCATGCAGCCTTTATATGCCGCGCTCAAAAAACAAAAAAAACCCTCCAACCCGATCGAGTGGTCCCCTGAGCGGAAGCGCGCATTCGCAGAGGTAAAAAAAAGCCCTGGCTGACGCCACGATGCTCGCTCATCCAGACCCTTCGGCCCGCATAGCTCTTACTACAGACGCATCGGACGTCGCCATAGGGGCGGTCGTGGAACAGCACGTCACCGGGGTCTGGCAACCACTGGCGTTTTTTAGCAAATCCTTAAATGATGCTTAAGAGCGCAAATACAGCACGTTTGACAGAGAGCTGTTAGCGCTTCATTTGGCCACCCGTCACTTCCAGTTCTGGCTGGAAGGTCGGAGTTTCACTGCGTTTGTCGATCATAAATCGCTCACTTTTGCGATGTCTAAAGTGTCTGAGCCTTGGTCGGGTCGGCAGCAGAGGCAACTGGCCGCGATTTCGGAGTTTACCACTGATATTCAGCATGTAGCGGGTAAACTCAACGTGGTGGCAGACTGCCTCTCTCGCGCGTTCACGGCACCGGTGTGCGCGGATGTAGAGCTGACTCCCGCGGCCGCGGGGCAAAATGACAACGCAGGAGTGCGTGCGGCCCCAGTTCACGTGGGGATCGATTACGCAGCGATGGCGGCAGAGCAGAGTACAGATGCTGACGTGCGCGCGCTCCAGTCTGGACCAACAGGGTTAAGGCTGGAGAGCAGGAGTTTGCAAACCGGTATGCCCCCCTTAATCTGCGACGTATCGACGGGGCGACCACGCCCGGTAGTCCCGGCTGCGTGCGCCGCCGTGTTTTTGACTTGGTTCACTCTCTCGCGCACCCGGGAGCGCGCGTCTGTGAAAATGGTGGCAGAGAAGTTTGTTTGGCCGAGCCTGCGCAAGCACGTGAAAGAGTGGGCAAAGACCTGCATGGCCTGCCAGCGGGCCAAAATCCATAAACACACAAAAGCTCCGTTAGAACCGTTCCAAATCCTGGCCAGGAGGTTCGACCACGTGCATGTCGACCTCGTGGGCCCCCTACCGTCGTCGCACGGGTTCACACATCTTTTGACAATGGTGGACCGAACCACGCGTTGGCCGGAAGCGGTCCCTTTAACTTCAACCACGGCTGCAGAAGTGGCTCGAGTTTTTTTAACGGCCTGGGTAGCGCGCTTTGGGGTTCCGTCGGACATTACGTCAGACAGAGGCCCCCAGTTTGTCTCCGAGCTTTGGTCGGCGATGGCCAGCAGCTTGGGGACAACAATCCATCGCACTACCGCCTATCACCCCCAAGCTAATGGTTTATGCGAGCATTTTCATAGGTCGTTGAAGGCAGCCCTCAGAGCATCGCTTACGGATGGAGATTGGGTAAACAAACTACCATGGGTCTTATT
This sequence comes from Pholidichthys leucotaenia, assembly GCA_020510985.1. NCBI lineage: Eukaryota > Metazoa > Chordata > Actinopteri > Cichliformes > Pholidichthyidae > Pholidichthys > Pholidichthys leucotaenia. The sequence continues at coordinate 104,682,847 of CM035846.1, forward strand.
GGGGTTGCGGTCTGTGCCCAAGGAGGATCTGAATGCCTCCCCAGCAGAGTTAGTGTTTGCACAACCTCTCAGGCTGCCCGGTGAGTTCTTACCAGAGCATCCAGGGCCGGAGCGCCTCCCAGCTCTGAGGCCACTAAGCGGCGCGGAAGCAGACATGCTCCCGGGCCCCGTTCATCACACTTTTCCACGGGTTTTTGTTCCCCAGGCTTTAAAAAATGCTGAGTTCGTTTTTGTTAGGCACGATGCTGTTAAACAGACTCTCCGTCCACCATATGATGGACCATTTAGAGTGCTGGAATCTGGTGATAAGCAGTTTGTGCTAGATTTGGGTGACAGGAAAGAGACAGTCAGTATTGACAGACTTAAGCCTGCTTTTGTGATGAACGATGAGTCTGTATGGGTGGCGAGGGCGCCGCGGCGGGATAGACCCCCCAAGGACCGTATCTCGGCCCCCCCACAGGGGTCAAATAACCATTCTCTTCCTCAGACTGCAGATTGCTTGCAGGACATTGCCGCTAAGCTGGCGAAACCTACGTACAGCAGATTCGGAAGACGGTTAAAACCCAGACGACGTGCATATAATGTGGTATAAGCTATGCTGTTGGTGTTGGCACTGAGTTTTTAATCAAGTTGTATAGACTATGCTGTGAGAGTTATCACTGAAATGTTAGTGTGATCATGCTGTGTAGGCTGTACTGTTGATGTGGTTCCTGAATTTTCTTTTTAATGTGAGCATGTAGTAGAGTTATGCCATTGATGTCATCCTGTATTAATTTTTTTATTGGAAACCCGAATGTATGGTCCATTCTTTGGCGTTTGTGGGGGCTGTGGCTTATATATTCGTACCTGCATATTGTGTAAGCCCAAAATGAAGTTGAGATTACATATGTGCTGACCCGCCTGAGGAGAGGACTTCCTGACCCCCTGAGGCCAGTTGGGAGACTGAGAGACCAGGAGGGGGGTTTAGAGACAAGAGGGGGATGTAACAGGGATGTGTGATGAAGCCTTTGTTGTCACTTGTATAAATAGAGAGGACTGACTGTGTTCAGCCTCTGATTTCTACTGAGAGATTCGATAGGGATGTGACTTCAAGAATAAAACCTGAATTATGAAACCATTCAGTGTCTTCATTTCACGCTCCCCACAGATCAAACTCCAGGCAAGATGATAAAGCTGCTGTGACCGGTGGAGTTGCTTTGTTTTCTTATCAGTGTCTGTGTCTGTGAGGCTGGACTCTTTTCTTTTAGTGACTTTTAGTACTTTTTTCCTCGAAGTCCGAACTCATGTTCACTGATTTTTTAAAATTTGTTACTGTGTCAGTGTAGCTGCCCAAACAAATTTGACGTAAGTGCTGCTGATGTGATTGGCACATTTGATGATCTGATCAGCTACTGTATGAGCAGGCATCAGTTTCTGGTGATGTGAGGGTACTCACATAAATCAAAATGACATTTTTTGGGAGGGATGCACAGAAATGCCAAAATTATCGTATATTTGGCCTTTTTTAAAACTATTGATCGAAATAAAGGCTTATCTTATTGTATAGGCCCCAAAGCTGTTGTATAAATACAATAATTATTGTATATCTGGCAACACTGAGCAGTGGTCTTGCTGAGCAACATTCAATCATTCGCCTCCACTGTTTCATGAATCGTTATGCAAAATGTACACTTTCAGCCCCCTCAATCCTGCTGCTCCGCAGCTCCTCCCTCTTCCTCTGAAGTAGCCAAGAGTATCTGTCTGATTGGTTAATGTTATAACTAACCAGGTTAAGCAGGAATACTTACATAGTTAGAAGCAGTCTGTCCAAACTCGCCATGTGAAACTCACAGCAGAAAAACAAAGACTTGGAACTGTGATTAAATTTTGCTCTTGATTTGTCTTGTAAGTCACAAAAAATATGTTACAGACATGTTAACAACAGAAAAAACTTGATTTTTGCTGGAGTGTCACTTTAACAACACTGCAGGTTTGTTGTCTATTACAAACACAGATCTCACAGGTCCTTTGGTCAATGGGCACCTTCCATATATGTTGTGATGCCAATGGCTCTAACCAAAAGGTATTACTGTATATTATGTCCCAGAGCACACTGATAATTTTACTGGAATTTGAGGAGCAGGGCTGCACCTGAAACACACCTCTTCCTGCCACATGCCTATAAAGGCCATCCTGTTATTCCCATCTATTTGTTGTCATTCCCATGCCCCACATCTCACCCTATTTTGCTAAATGTATTCCTTCCTAGGGTTCTGTAGAGCCAGCAAGCCATGGCAGATCTTCAAAGTAGAGGTTTTATTGTTTATTATTCTCATTTGGGTTTCTATTGCGTTTACATGAATGTAAAAAAAAAAAAAAAAAAAGCTTTTCTTGGGTATGGTTTAAAAAGTATCAAAATGGGACTTTTTGCAAATTCAAGATTAAGTGACGCAATTTGGTCACTATGTAAACTGTAGCCCCATGTACTCAATTCATACATAGCCAACTGGAAACCAATTTGACCATAGTGAGTGAGTCTGTAGTTCACTTACAAAGCAGAATTTGCCCCTAAAATCTGAGTCTCCAAAAATTCCTGACAGTGTCTTTAGTATTCTGTGTATGTAATGTGTACTGAGTAGTTAAATACAGTAGATGGTTGTAGGAGAAATTAGTGTTCTAAAGTGTGATAAGGTACAAGGATTATTTAATTTATACACAGAGGTGTGTGTGTGAAAATGGAGGTTTACTTCGTGACCACAAACACTCACAAAGGAAAACAACTCATAGGGGCACCAGTCCAAAACTTGGACAATTTATTAATAACTAATCCTTGTACCTTTCATTAACCAGTCTCAATATTTGTGAATTCTTCTGCCATGACCGAGGAAAGCAGACACAAAAAAAAAAAAATCAAGCAGAAACTGTTACAGTATGTCCATAATTGTAGAAATGAAAAGCGAGTCTCAACTCAGTTAATAGGGTTTATTAAATAAAACACTTAACTATAGACAGACGCTTACGGCACTCTCCTGCTGGCCAGGTGGCTTCACGACGAAAGAGGCAGAGCCTCTTCCACCCACTCTTTTATACCTAGGGCGGCGTCACCGCCGGAAACCGGTAGTACCCACCCCAGTCTGTCCCATGACCAACCCGTCCGCCATCTTGCTAATACCAGCCTGTTTCCATACATAACATCCCTCCCCCCTCAAAAAAATGCCAAGAACACAAATAACCCACCCAAATTTAACACCCGACACACGCACTACTCCAAAATATGTACAAGAAACAAATAAAACACCTATCCATTCACACAAATAAGGCTGAGGGGCTGGGCAGACCACCAGCACCCCCTACACAGCTGAGCCGATCATTCTACCGCTTGGAACAGGAAACCACCGGAGTGGTGGCTCAGTTGGTAGAGCATCCGCCCCACACTTGGGAGGCAGGGGTTCAAATCCCGGTCGGGTCATGCCGAAGACCATATAAAAGTGGAACTTCCTGCCATCCAGCTTGGTGCTCAGCAATAATGGAATGGAGGAGGGAAACCTGTGGCAGCGCCTTGCATGGCAGCAGCCCTCTGATTCTGCACTTGGGGTGTGTGTGATTGACACTGTAGATAGATAAAGCACAATCTCGTTCTACTGTACATGATTGGTTGTACGGTTGAATGACAGAAAGGGCGATTTAATAAAAAATGTAAACAGAAATAAAATTAGGCCGTATTTCTAACTAAAAGTAATCCTGTGCAACACATCAGATTGATTGTCTTTGATTAATTGTCTATGTTTATTGCACTGTCCCTGTCAAATAAACTAATCTACTACTACTACTGTAACATAACAAACAATACATACAATAAAACACAAGACATATCCTACAGGCAGCCCCCCCCCCCCATCCCAACTCCCACCCCACCCTGGGCACACAGAGTAAAATGAACAAAGGGGCAAACTGTAGTGCCCATAATGGTAACATTATGTAGCTCACATATTTCACTGCAGAGACCCGAGCATAGAAGAACTTTAAGCTTGCGGTGTGTTTTGACATCACGCCTCAGATGGACAATGAGTCTGGACCACCTGCAGACTTGGTAGGAAGTCAGAAGATCTGAAGCGAGAGCCTGAAAGGACTGTCTGACCTCCTGGGGTCAGACAGAAGAGCAAAGAGGACTTTGGAGTGATTAAGTGTAAATAGAAGGATGTGACTTGGTTGTGTGATTCTGTGTTTGATGTGTGGGTATAAATGTATGTGGGTTTATCGCAGCTCTCCCTCCTTTTTCCTGACTGAGAGAGAGAGAGAGCTGGGGAGTTGAGATGAATAAACCATACTGAGAAATAATCCAGTCTCATCATTTCATGATCTCCACATTGGTGACCAAGACGTGCCATGCCGGGAGAACGGTACCCTGACCCGGATTCAACGGGGACCGACCGCACGAGCACAGGCTCGATTAAGCTCCCCGAGTTCTGGCAAGACGACCCGCACTCATGGTTCCAACACGCGGAATTGCGGTTCATGCTTGGGGGAATATCAGCAGATGACACCAAGTTTCATAATGTCATCGCAAGACTCGACAGCCGCACAGCTCGATGTGTGCAGAGCCTGGTGCAGCAGCCGCCCGCTGATGGCAAGTACGACGCGCTGAAAGCCGCCCTCATCGAGAGTTTTGTGCCATCAGCCGAGGTGAGGGCCAGGCAGCTTCTGGACCTGCGCGACAGAGGAGGACGCAGAGCGACCGACCTCATGGAGGACATGCTGCAGCTGATCGGGACAGACAACGATGTGTTTCTGTTCAAACACATCTTCTAGAGGACCCTCTCAGCACACATGAGAGGTACCCTGTCTGGCATGAGGTGTGTGAACCAGCAAGACTTCCGTGCGCTGGCCAAGGAAGCGCAGCAGCTCCTCGACGCCTGCGACGAGCAGGAGACCTCCGTGGCAGCAGCAGAACTCGGCGCGGCAGCCGGGGGCAGTGAGGAGCCGGAGGCAGCAGGAGCAACTCCAGCGACGACGGCAGCGGCGCGGTCCCGAAACAGAGGAGGAGACAGCCTCTGTTCCTACCATCGACGCTTCGCTGAGGAGGCGCACAGATGCATCCCGCCGTGCAGTTTCAAGAAAACAGGGAAACGCCCGGGCCGGGGGTCATTAGCAGCTTCGACTCTCGGCGAACAGAACAAGCTGCTTTATCTAACAGACGCGGGCTCCGGGCGGCAATTCCTCGTGGACACCGGAGCCCAGAGGAGTTTCATCACCGCGACCTAAGCGGATCAGGTGGCGGGACCCCGCGGAGACGGGGCAACGGCGGCGAATGGCTCGTCGATCAAAACTTTCGGGGAAAGGACTCTGCGCCTGTCCTTGCATGGCCGCACCTATGAATGGACCTTCATAGTAGCGGCGGTGAGTTTCAACATGTTAGGCGCCGACTTTTTGTGCTCACATGGCTTGTTAGTGGATCTGGTTAATAGACGCCTAGTAAATGCACTCTCCTTTTGTTCTATCCCTTGTGCAGCTCGAGTGTCCCCGCCGCCAGTACAGACCAACGTCGCCACAGCAGGCGGTAAGTTTCACACTCTTCTAACCCAGTTCCCAGCACTCACAGTTCCCACGTTTTCAGCTAAGGTTGCGAAGCACGGGGTGGAGCACTTTGTCACCACAGTTGGCCCACCAGTTTTTGCGAAAGCTCGGCGCTTGGATGCAGCTAAGCTCTTCATTACGCGCGAGGAGTTCGCCAACCTGGAAAGGTTTGTTTTTGTTTTTTTTTTGTTACTTATTTGTACCCGTAGGTAGACTTGGTTTGCAGTCTGGTGACAAGCCACCGGCTGCTGGTCGCTGCGTGCGCGAGCGCCCTAAACCTACATGTTTTTGGTATGCGGGAGGAAACCGGAGAAATCCCGGAGTAAACCCGCGCAACACGGGGAGAACATGCAAACTCCACACAGCTCACTGTTGGTCGGGGGCTGGGATCGAACCCACGATCTCATGATCCCCGCGATCCCCCAGCCAAGGGTAAAACTGTGCTGCCACAGTGCTAAACCACTGCGCCACCGTGCAGCCCACGGTTGGGCATAATTCGCCGCTCGAAGAGCGCCTGGTCCTCCCCCCTGCATATGGTGCCTAAGGCTGACGGCTCGTGGAGACCTTGTGGTGATTACCGCAGGTTAAACAATGCCACAGCGCAGGACCGCTACCCAATTCCACATATCCAGGATTTCTCAGTGCACTTAGCAAAGGCGCGCATTTTTTCTAAAATAGACCTGGTCCGCGGTTATCATCACGTCCTGGTCCGACCAGAGGACATTCCCAAAACAGCGGTAATAACCCCGTTTGGACTTTTTGAATTTTTACGCATGCCTTTTGGCCTTAAAGGCGCCGCACAAACCTTCCAACGAATGATGGATGCCGTGTTGCGCAACCTCCCTTTCATTTTTTTCTACTTGGACGATATTTTAGTCGCCAGTGCCTCCGAGGAGGAATACGAAAAACACCTCACCATGGTTTTTCAGAGGTTGGAAACGCACGGGTTGATAATCAGCCCAGCCAAGTGCCATTTTGGCGTAGCGCAAATCAATTTTTTAGGACACTGCGTCTCCCCAGAGGGAGCAATCCCTCTGCCGGCCAAAGTACATGCAGTGGCGGAGTTTCCCCAGCCACAAACGGTCAAAGCGTTGCAAGAGTTTTTGGGAATGGTAAATTTTTATAACCGTTTCATACCCCACGCAGCGCAGCTTATGCAACCGTTATACGCCGCGCTTAAAAAGCAGAAGCCCTCCAATGCGATTGAGTTGTCCCCGGAGCGGGAGCGCGCATTCACAGAGGTTAAAAAAGCACTGGCAGACGCAGCACTGCAGGCTCACCCAGACCCATCAGCCCGCATATCGCTAACCACCGAAGCGTCAGATGTGGTCATAGGGGCCGTTGTAGAGCAGCAAGTCGCTGGGGTTTGGCAACCGCTCGCTTTTTTCAGTGGGTCCTTGCGCGATGCTGAGCGGAAATACAGCGCGTTTGACAGGGAGCTGCTGGCACTCCACCTGGCCATTCGCCATTTCCAGTTCTGGCTGGAGGGGCGACGTTTCACCGCGTTTGTCGACCACAAACCGCTCACTTTTGCAATGTCCAAAATTTCAGAACCGTGGTCAGGACGGCAGCAGAGACGGCTGGCCGCAATTTCGGAATTTACCACCGATATTCAGCACGTAGCCGGTAAACTCAACGTAGTAGCGGACTGTCTCTCACACGCGGTAACAGCGCCTGTCCTCGCGGAAGCGGGTTGTACTACCGCAGACGCGGGGCGGGGTAACAGCGTGGACGAGCACGCGGCCCCTGTTCACATGGGAATAGATTATGCAGCCATGGCAGCGGAGCAGAGAGGAGACGCAGACGTGCGCGCGCTCCTGTCTGGACCAACAGGGTTAAGGCTGGAGAGCAAAAGTTTGCAAACCGGTTCACCCCCTCTAATCTGCGACGTATCCACCGGGCGACCACGCCCGGTGGTACCGGCCGCGTGGTGCCGTCGCGTTTTTGACGCGGTGCACTCCCTGGCGCACCCAGGAGTACGCGCTTCGGTGAAAATGGTAGCGGAGAAGTTTGTTTGGCCGAGCCTGCGCAAGCATGTGAAGGAGTGGGCGAAAGCTTGCATGGCTTGCCAGCGGGCCAAAGTCCACAGGCACACGAAAGCCCCTTTAGAACCGTTCCACATTCCGGCTAAGAGATTCGATCATGTGCACGTAGACCTAGTGGGCCCCCTGCCGCCGTCACAAGGGTTCACACATCTCTTGACAATGGTGGACCGAACCACACGTTGGCCAGAAGTGGTCCCGTTAACGTCGACCACAGCAGCAGAGGTGGCTCGCGCTTTTTTAACAGCCTGGGTAGCGCGGTTCGGGGTTCCGTCGGACATTACGTCCGATAGGGGACCTCAATTTGTGTCGGAGCTGTGGTCAACGATGGCCAGCGGCTTAGGAGCGGCAGTTCACCGCACTACCGCTTATCACCCACAGGCCAACGGTTTATGTGAGCGTTTTCACAGGTCTTTGAAGGCAGCCCTCAGAGCGTCGCTCACGGATGCAGATTGGGTAAACAAACTACCATGGGTTTTATTGGGGTTGCGTTCGGCACCCAAAGAGGACTTAGATGCCTCACCCGCAGAATTGGTTTTTGCGCAACCTCTCAGGCTGCCCGGCGAGTTCCTACCAGCCCATGCGGCACCAGGGCGCCCCCCCGTGCAGGGACCTCTGATTGGCACGGGAGCAGAAATGCTCCCGGGCCCCGCTCATCACACTTTTCCTCGTGTTTTTGTTCCCAAGGCTTTACAAAACGTTGAATTTGTTTTTGTCAGGCACGACACGCAGCGACACAGTCTCCGCCCACCATATGACAGTCCATTTCGAGTGCTGGAAACCGGGGAGAAATATTTTGTGCTAGATTTGGGGGGCAGGAAAGAAACAATCAGCACTGATAGATTAAAGCCTGCCTTTGTGTTGCATGACGAATCTGTACGACCGGCGAGGACGCCTCGACGCGGCAGACCACCCAGGGAACGGCCCCTGGACCCCCGCAGGGGACAAATAACCCTTCTCCCCCTCATTCCACAGATTCGCCGCAGGACAGCACAACACAGACTGTGAAGCCTGCGTACAGCAAGTTTGGGAGGAGGTTGGAGCCCAGACTACGGGCAGAGTGATGTGTGTTGCGATCAAACTGTGTAGGCCGTGCTGTAAATTCCGCAGGTGGGGGGTGACATATGCTGTATTGCCATTAGGATACGGTTATCGAGTGTGTCCATTCTTTGGCGTTTGGGGGGGAGTGATGTAGCGCCCTTAAGCCACATTTCCACTATATAGTTCTGCGCTACTCTTTTCTTTTCTTTTTTACTTGTTTCTCCCGCGGCTGCGCCTCCATCACAACCGCGGAAAGCCGAGAATTGCTGGGGTGGGCGAGATCGAGGTGGTGCTACACTGCTGACGTTTAAAGGACGAGACTGACTCCTCAACAACACAGAAAAAAATAGCAGATTACGAGCGGTGGATTTCCACGGTTTTTAACACAATGAATGTCTTTAATGAGACAAGAGAATTTTACAGGAGAAGACGACGTGGATTGAGACAACACACGTTGGAGCAGGAGAGGAGAATAGCGGTTGCCCAGGAGGAATCTGAAGCAGCTGCATATGAAGCAGAGATCATTCAGAGATCATTTCATTTGTTCAGTGTTCATGTGCATACATATGTCAAACATCTTTTTTAAATAAAATGTTGTGCACTTTTAAACTACGTCGCCTCTGTTGTTCAAAACGGTTAAATGTTAACAGACGGTTAATTAAATGCTGAAACACCGGGGTAATTTAAAATTATGCAGAAGCTTAATCCTAAACCCCTTTAACTTACCAAATAATTTATAGTATTATAAAAAAAGCCAATCCAAATCTAGACCCATTTTGTATATTGTGTAATAATGATACACTGATGATAAACTGACTTCCCAAAAAAAGCAGCAGCTATACAACGCACTTTTGGTTTGATGGAATTGCCAATTGACCTTGGAATTATATGTGGAAACTTGTTATACTTCCAGTTAACTTTAACTTACAAAATAATTAAAAATATTATAAAAAAGCCAATCCAAATCTAGGCCCATTTTTTGTATTGTGTATCATTTGAGTATCATTGTACAATCTATTGTTATTTATAAGGGTTATCTGTTCAGTGGTGGCTAATTACACACTAAAACAACGTAGAAAATGACTGCAAAGAAAATGCTGCAGCTAGACAACTCACTTTTGGTTTGATGGAATTGCCAATTGACCTTGGAATTATATGTGGAAACTTGTTATACTTCCAGTTAACTTTTACTTACAAAATAATTAAAAATATTATAAAAAAGCCAATCCAAATCTAGGCCCATTTTTTGTATTGTGTATCATTTGAGTATCATTGTACAATCTATTGTTATTTATAAGGGTTATCTGTTCAGTGGTGGCTAATTACACACTAAAACAACGTAGAAAATGACTGCAAAGAAAATGCTGCAGCTAGACAACTCACTTTTGATTTGATGGAATTGCCAATTGACCTTGGAATTATATGTGGAAACTTGTTATACTTCCAGTTAACTTTAACTTACCAAATAATTGATATTATAAAAAAAGCCAATCCAAATCTAGGCCCATTGTGTATCATTTTTCCAATCTATTGTTATTTATAAGGGTTATCTGTTCAGTGGTGGCTAATTACACACTAAAACAACGTAGAAATGACTCAAAAAAAAATATGCTGCAGCTAGATAACTCACTTTTTGGTTTGATGGAAATGCCAATGAACCTAGAAATTTTATGATGACACTTTTTTTAATCCTACTAAATACTATGACATTGTCACACTGCCAACACCAAATTATAATTTTCTTTTTCAAAACAAAGATCACTATGGATCTATTGAATCACAATAGCATAGGTTTATCATATACATGTCAACGTTTACAACATCGAAAATGTTATATTTGGGTTTACATGTATGGGTATTTTCGCTTTATATTATACTAGACCGCTTATAATTTATTGGAATTCTCAGAATTTGGAATGCCGATATAACATTCAATTCACATGTCCTTACCTTTTACCCAATTCGACTTTCACCTTTATCAGTGTCTACTGCTGAATGTAAATTACACCTGTGCAACTGCTTACAATTTTACTTAAAATTGTTTCTGAACCCTCCCTTAGTTATGCTGCTAATAGGTTTAGTCAGCCGGGGGACCTCCAGTAATGCACTGGGCCTCACTCCTTTCCTCACTCTCTATGAAATATTTTTTTTTTTGCTGGTCATTAACATTTGTTTGTTCTCTCCCATAGATTGAGTCCCCATCGTGCTGTTTGCTCTCTACATGTCTGTTCTTTTCTTCTTCTCTGTCCCCTCACCCCCCAGCCAGTCGCAGCAGATGACTGCCCCTCCCTGAGCCTGGTTCTGCTGGAGGTTTCTTCCTGTTAAAAGGGAGTTTTTCCTCTCCACCGTCGCCAAGTGCTTGCTCACAGGGGATCGCCTGATTGCTGGGGTCTTTCTGCAACTGTGGGGGTCCTCCCTACAGTTGATAGTGCTATGAGATGACTGTTGTTGTGAAATGGCGCTATATAAATAAAGTTGAATTGAATTGAATTGAATTAAAAACTGTACCCAATGTAGAGCAATGGATACAGCAGTAGTAATATTTATTAAATTTAACAATAACAATTACATTACCATTAAAAATCTTGACACCTTTATGGCTGAACAGCAGGATTAGGGTCATATGAGGCAATGGAATGTGTATGTAATTATTCGCCTTTATCATCCAGTGTTATAATATACAAACCACACTTTTATCCAAAAGACTAACATTTTATTACATTACAAATATTCCCAAAACATGTTAACAAATGGGGAGCTTTCAGTACTTCGACCAGACTGCCAAAATGGTTTCGGAAGGCTCCGTGGAAGGAAGCCGTCTCTGTCAGCTCATCCCTTCTTAATGTGGCTAACTGCAGGTGTCTTTCGCGCTGTTCGAGCATCCTTTCATGGATCCACATCTCCTCAGCATGATTCTGGGCCATCAGTGATGCAAGGTCTGCAATGTTGCTGGACCTCTTCAGCTTGCCTATATGAAAGACAGAAGTCATTGTATTTAGATAACACCGGATCAAAACATGTCAGAAAAAATATTATGGAATTAAACTGTTGAAAGCCTGTGGTGGGATGCTTCGTTGCTGTATTTAAGCTCAACTGTCATGTCGTTGCCCCTCAGTAGAGTGGACTTTAGAAACTTCTGTGGAGATGTGGTTAGGCCCCCCTTCATTTCAAAAAGGATTAATTGTAAAAAGTATTTTGATTTAATGGGTTATTTTTAAAAGAATTTCTTTGTACTGTGGCCTCATAAATCAGAATGGGTTAATAGTGTTAGCTGACTTGAAGAATTTCAATCAAGCATTTTGATTTGAAGTCGGTACATGTGCTCCTTTTTTTTTTGTGAAAATACAACAGTATTTCACCACCAACACACCTATAACACTGGGCCACTGTGGCTATGAACACCCCTGAATCTAGTATTTTTATAAACGTAGAAAGACATTTTAAATTCCTTGTTATGCGTCTATAGCAAACAATCACATATAAAAACAACCGGGTGGTAATTTTCAGTTTGTTGTGCCTTATCAGCACTTGACTGGGAGATGCCGGGGCAGTCCAGTGAGGCGGACCCAAGGGATTTGAAAACTGTGTATAGAAGGAAAAAAACACACAATAACGCTCACAAACAAAGTGCAACATGTACCGCAAACACAAAACTTTTTAACCAGAATAAAATTAGCTTACGTCAGCGTTTTGTTCACGTGAATACTGAAATAAAAGCGCGATTCTGCAGCTTGATGCCAGGTAGCAGCAAGGTACAGAGGTAGCTAGCTATTAGCGGGCTAGCCATCACCACAATTGCCCACAATCAAACAACTTTCTTTATTGCTAAAATAAAGTGCGCTTTTGACCGAAAGGCAAGAAGACGGACAATAACAAAACAAAACTCACCGTCACCGTTTTCCAACTGCGTGGCCGTGTCGAGTCCAAATTCTCTGCCAAAATAGCAGGCCGGACACTTCCTGGTATATTTTTTCATTGCAAGTTGCCCCACCAACTCGCTCTGGATGTAGTCATCGGCTACGAGGGACAGAAAAGTCCGCACCTCCTCGTTTGTTCATGGAATAAACTTGCGCGTGGACATCGTTATATGAGAACACAATTTTGAATCCAGTCACCGCGGTTACTCGCTGAAATTACAAATGGCGGACGTGTAGCTTCAACAGAAAACAAACGGACGCGTTTGGTGACGTTACGCCCTGACCAATCAGCGTTTAGCAGTCGATTGACGTCATTTCACACCTCGCTTTTCGCTCGCCTGTACCCTGCCTCTGAACAGGCACGAAAATCGTAACGGTTAAACCGTGAGGACTTGGGTGGAAATGGCGAAAAACCGAAACAAGTAAAAAAAAAGTAAAGCCCAGGTGATACTGGTGGAAATGGGGCTATAATGGTAACATTATGTAGCTCACATATTTCACTGCAGAGACCCGAGCATAGAAGGACTTTAAGCTTGTGGTGTGTATTGACATCACACCTCAGATGGACAATGAGTCTGGACCACCTGCAGACTTGGTAGTAAGTCAGAAGATCTGAAGCGAGAGCCTGAAAGGACTGTCTGACCTCCTGGGGTCAGACAGAAGAGCAAAGAGGACTTTGGAGTGATTAAGTGTAAATAGAAGGATGTGACTTGGTTGTGTGATTCTGTGTTTGATGTGTGGGTATAAATGTATGTGGGTTTACCGCAGCTCTCCCTCCTTTTTCCTGACTGAGAGAGAGAGAGAGCTGGGGAGTTGAGATGAATAAACCATACTGAGAAATAATCCAGTCTCATCATTTCATGATCCCCACATTTGGTGACCAAGACGTTCGATGCCGGGAGAACGTTACCCTGACCTGGATTCACCGGGGACCGACCGCACGAGCACAGGCTCGATTAAGCTCCCCGAATTCTGGCAAGACGACCCGCACTCATGGTTCCAACACGCGGAATTGTGGTTCGTGCTTGGGGGAATATCAGCAGATGACACCAACTTTCATAATGTCATCGCAAGACTCGACAGCCACACAGCTCGATGTGTGCGGAGCCTGGTGCAGCAGCCGCCCGCTGCTGGCAAGTACGACGCGCTGAAAGCCGCCCTCATCGAGAGTTTTGTGCTATCAGCCGAGGTGAGGGCCAGGCAGCTTCTGGACCTGCGCGACAGAGGAGGACGCAGAGCGACCGACCTCATGGAGGACATGCTGCAGCTGATCGGGACAGACAACGATGCGTTTCTGTTCAAACACATCTTCTTGAGGACCCTCCCAGCACACATGAGAGGTACCCTGTCTGGCATGAGGTGTGTGAACCAGCAAGACTTCCGCGCGCTGGCCAAGGAAGCGCAGCGGCTCCTCGATGCCTGCGACGAGCAGGAGACCTCCGTGGCAGCAGCAGACCTCGGCGCGGCGGCCGGGGGCAGCGAGGAAAATACAAAAGTAAATTCACAGAGAGGCCATCGGCCAGACCAAATCTACCCCAAATTAACTCAGTTTACTAGGGCTGAAAGCATCCAGTTAAACGTTCTCAAAATAGTACACAAATTTGCATAAATAAAATCACTTAGATGAGCCCCAATGGATAAAATACCCAAATAAATGCCAATGATATAATAGAAAAACACCACACAAAGGCTCAAATATAATATTTCCCGTTCTATTCGGGCTTCCTTTCCCTATTTTTTTTCAGTTAAATTTACCGGGGCACCAAATAGGAAAACCTAACATAAAACAGGGCTGAAGAAACAAGACAAACATGCAAAATAAAAACCTCAGTCCCCGGATGGATCCCTCTCAAGGCGTCTCCGTTGTTTCACATCAGGGCTCCTGCTGCGTTGCCTCCTCTCCATCTCTGGCAGCCTCAGATCCCTCAGATGTCTCCAGACGTGAACAGACCTGCACCCAAACTCCTCCATCCGACCCGGCTCCACCTGGAACCGCCTCTGGTAGTCCCGCTGCTGGCATGGACTGTGATCTATATGTCGGGATATTTAATAAAATATTGTAAGAAGGGACAGGAATTATTTATTTTATTTAATAGTGGGTGTGCAAGGGGACAGCGTTAAACCGTCACTCCTGCACTCGCCAAATAAAATAAATAAGCACTCATAAAAAGGGGCACCAGTCCTAAAGGACACTTATATTAAACTTAGTTTTAATTAATTTTGTACCTTCAGTTACTTAATGGATCAGTCTCAACATTTAAGGGAGTTCTTTTCCTGCTGTGATCTAGGAAACATATATGCGAAAGGAAAACACTTCAACTTCTCTCATTCACCCTTTTATTAAACTCATTCAGGTTACATGATATGGCATTCAAATGAAGGATAAACAGATTCAAATGGTAACAGGCACTTCCGGTTATGGCTGCCACGTAGGACGGACGTGTCTCGCTCTGCTCTGCTCCTGGAGAAAAAAATCGGCAAATAACTCTCTCATTTGGGACAGAACGTATCCCAGCATTTGGGCGAGGATATGTCGGCGAAGCCTAAGGCTGGAAAACCAGGAAAAGGAAAAAGCGAGCCGCCGAAACAGTCCAAATTAACGGACTTTCAGGTCTGTGACGCAGCAAACAAGGCTCCATATATGGCGGAGGAGGCTGGCGGCGGTGCGATTTCTGCGGGGAATGGCGCAGATGCGCTGATGGCTGCCATGAGTTTAATGAGAGCGGACTTTTCCTCTAGATTTGATGGGATTATGACAGCGCTGGAAGGAATAAGAAAGGAATTGGGTGACTGTGTAGAACGAACGGCGCAGATGGAGCTCCGTCTCGCTAGTGCTGAAGATGACGTCACCCGTCTTCAATTAAAGGTGCGCACTTTGGAAAAAAAAAATAAATCTCTGGAAGATAATATTTTGGATTTGGAATCTCGGTCGAGACAGAATAATTTGAGGCTGGTGGGTCTTCCAGAGGAATCAGAAGGTCGGGACGTATGTTCCTTTCTGGAAAAGTGGATTCCGGAGGTGCTGGGCAGCGAGGAGTTGCAATCAGCAGTGGTTCTGGAAAAAGCACATCGTATTGGCCCACGGAGAGATAAGGGACCGCCGAGGACCTTAATTATGAAGTTTCTAAGCAACAGAGACAGGATGAAGATCTTCAACGCTGCACGTGCTAAAGGAGAGATTAAACACCAGGACCAGCAGGTGCGGTTCTACCCAGATTTGGCCACAGGAATCCAGCAATTGAGGAAGCAGTTTGATCCCGTACGTAAGGAGCTGCGCAACCTTGGGATTCGTCATGGTGTAATCTATCCTGCGAGACTGCTGACCACGTATGAGGGCAGAACCCACATCTTCAAGACCCCAGAGGAGGCGCAGGAGTTCATCAAGAAGATCAAAGAAGAAGAAGAGACTGGTGGGAGCTAAGCATGAACAAAATATAAGGTAGAATAATTAAGCATTTGCACAGGCATCTGACTGACTTGAAGTAAATAGTAAGTTTACAAAATATAGATTGTATTATATATTAAAAAAAACAAAACAAAAACAAAACAAACAAAAAAAAAAAAAAACTATGATGTACAAAGTTGTTAAAAATTTTGGAGTTAAGTTGGAAAACTACAGAGGAGAGTTAATGTTACGTCATTAAAAGCAGTAGAGTTAGGGTGATTGGGAGGATGAAGAAGGAGTGGCTTAGGCTGATCCTCGTGGGTGTGGAACGGTCGATGGCTATATCGGGAGACAGAATTTTTCTTTTGATTTTGGGGGGTTTGCCACAAGTGTGGGAAGGGGAAATTTGTTTGTGTGTAGTTTGTAGGATGAATGTTCAACCACTCATGTTTTTGCTTCTCTGTATGAGCATGTTTACACTGCAAGGTAATCCCAAACCCTCTATTGATCATGGACCAAAGTGTTAATCTTAATTTAACTTCATGGAATTGCAGAGGTCTACAAAATTTAAAAAAACTTAAACAAGTTATGAATAAAATAAAGGACATGGGTTCAAGAATTGTGTTTTTACAAGAAACTCATCTGATAGAGGAGGATGTTAAAAGAATTAGGAGTAGATGGCAGGGAAGTGTATTCACCTCTTCATTTTCATCCCGAGCCAGGGGAGTTATGACTCTCATACATAAATCAGTTCCTTTTCAAGTGAAAAATGTAATTGGAGACAAATTTGGAAGATATGTAATCATTCAAGGTTCTTTGCTATTAGAAAATATAAATCTTGTGAACTTATATGGTCCCAATATAGATGACCAGAAGTTCTTTGCTAATTTATTTCTCATCTTATCATCACTTACAGGGCAACATATAATAGCAGGGGATTTTAATTGTACATTGAATCCAGGTGTGGATAGATCAACAGGACTGGATTGTACGCACATTGGATGTAGGATGACTATTAATCATTTTATGAAAGAATTGAGATTGTTAGATATATGGAGAGAAATGAAACCACAAGTTAAAGCCTATTCTTGTTATTCCAGTACCTACAAGACATTCTCACGTATTGATTATTTTTTGATTTCCACAGAATTAAGGTCCAAGATTCAAAACTGCTTTTATGATAACATCGTGATCTCTGATCATGCACCCTGTTGTCTAATATATGTAGATAAAAAATTGATAAAGGAATCAGGTAGATGGCAATTTCAGCATAAATGGCTTCAGGATGAGGAATTTGTCAAGTATATAGAAAAACAGATAGACGAGTTCTTTGACATCAATACTACACAAACATCAGCATGTGTAAAGTGGGAGGCTTTCAAAGCTTTTATTAGGGGACATATTATTAGTTATACAGGATCAAAATCTAAGAAGACTCGAGAGGAGAGAGCTAAATTGGAACATAAAATAAAAAATCTTCAGGAAAAAGTGTATGCAGGAAGTGACCCAAGGTTGGAGAATGAATTACTGATTTTGAGAGCTGAATACGACAAAAAATCAGCGAATAGAGCTGCCTCGAGTCTTCTAAGATTGAAACAATCTTTTTATGAACAAGGTGAAAAATCAGGAAAATTATTAGCATGGCAGATTAAACAATTGGAAATTAAAACACCAATTACCAGTATTATAAGTAATGGACAGGTAGTTATAGATCCTTTAGAAATTAATAGAGCCTTTAGAGATTACTATGAAAAATTATATGATACCAAAAATGAACCTGATTTAACAAAACTAAATGGGTTTTTGAACGAACTATCTATACCGTGTATTCCAAATGAAAACAGGGAGATATTGGAGTCTAAAATTAGTCAAGAAGAAGTTGGGCTAGCCATTGATAATATGAAATCAGGAAAAAGTGCAGGACCAGATGGTCTTCCAGTTGACCTTTATAAAAAATTTAAGAATAAATTAATAAAACCTTTTTTGGAAATGGTTTTAGAAGCATTTCAAAATAATAATTTACCATCATACATAAATAATGCCTTAATTATACTGCTGCCAAAACCAGGTAAGCCCTCTAATAAATGTGAAAATATGAGACCAATAAGCCTATTAAACGCCGACCTTAAGATAATCTGTAAAATTTTAGCAAGACGAATACAAGAAATTTTACCAAATATTATTAATCGAGATCAGAATGGCTTTATAAAGGGTAGACAAGGCTTCCATAATGTAAGAAGACTATTTAATATTATTTATTTTAATAAAGAAGCACCGGATACAGCTCTCCTATCATTGGACGCCGAAAAGGCCTTTGATAGAGTTGAATGGCCCTTTCTTTTTGAAGTCCTACAAAGGTTTGGACTTGGAAATAATTTCATAAAATGGGTTCAAATAATATACAATAATGCTACAGCAGAAATCCTAACAAATAACAATATTTCAAAACCAATAAAAATCAATAGAGGATGTCGACAAGGCTGTCCACTTTCACCTTTACTGTTTACTATGGCAATTGAACCTTTAGCGATAGCGATACGTTTACATTCACAAATATATGGAATTAAAGTTGGACCAACAGAACATAAAATCTCCCTGTACGCCGATGACATAATTTTGTTTATGTCGAATCTAAAAAAATCAATTCCAACCTTGTTGAATTTAATAAAGAATTTTGGGGAAATATCAGGATATAAAATAAATAAAACTAAATCTTCAATATTAATGCTAAATGAGACCCAGAGAAATTACCCAGCCCCTGAGGTAAATCAATTCAATGTTGTAAATCAGTTTAAATATTTAGGAATCCAAATTATGCCTAAGCTAGAATCAGTCGCCAGTGTCAACTATGAAGCCTTAATGTCAGATATCAATGAGTTAACTCAGAGATGGATGTCACTACCAATGTCGATGATCGGGAGAATCAATATACTTAAAAGTAATATTTTACCTAAAATACTTTATTTATTTCAATACATTCCCTTATCACCACCTTTAGATATATTCTCAAGAATAAAAAAAAAGTTAGTGGAATTTATATGGAACAACAGGAGGGCTAGATTACGTTTGTCTTTATTATATTTACCATTTGATCGTGGAGGTCTGAAATGTCCAAATTTTATGTTGTATTATTGGTCGGCACAACTGAGGTCTATGACATATTATTTTTCATCAAATGATCTCCCTCACTGGACTGAAATGGAATCATACAATTTACCTTTACCTCTTCCCATATTCATATACTCAGATTCGGCAAAAAAATTACAAAAACAAGTTAAAAATCCATTTGTAAAGCATATGATCAAAATATGGTGTGAAGCTAAAAACTATTTAAAAGAACCACAGTTATTGTCACAATTTAGTCCAATATGGGGTAATCAATATTTTAAACCAGGGAGAGCGGACGCTGTATTTAAAGTATGGAATTTAAAAGGGATACAAAAGATTCAGGATTTATATTTGCCATGTGCAGACAACATAATGTCTTTTGAAGAGCTGAGGATCAAATTTAATCTCAATAGAACACATTTTTTTAAATATCTTCAACTTAGAAACTTTATTCGATCAAATCAAAATAAAGCTCTCACTCGACCTATTTATTCATCCTTGGAAAAAATGATGATGAAAGATAGTAAAAGAAAGGGTATTATTTCAGAGTTTTATAACTCACTGACACTATCTTCAAGTGAAAATTCACTGAAAAGATTAAACTACTGGAAAGAAGATCTGCAAATTGAAATTTCAGAGGAACAATGGGAATTGGCTTGTACAGAAGCTCAAACCAAATCAATAAATGCACGCCTTAAATTGATACATTTCAAATGGTTAATGCGGATGTATGTTACACCGGAGGAGTTAAATAGATATAACAAAAATATACCAGATACATGCACAAAATGCATGGAAAGTAAAGGAACCCTATTTCATTGTTTATGGGAATGTAGATTAATAAGAATGTTTTGGGAAGAGGTGAGGGTAACAATTGAAAAAATAATCTCAAAACAAATCATATTGAATCCTAAACTGTTTTTGTTGGGTCTGTATCCAGAAAAGCATAATTTTAATAAAAGTGAAAGAACATTCATAGACCTCAGTTTGCTTAATGCCAAAAAATGTATTGCACTATTATGGAAAAAGACTCATAGACCAGATGTGACTCAGTGGTTAAGACAGATGTTAACAAACCTTCCATTAGAAAGAATAACATATATACTGAAATCAAAGGAAATTGTGTTTGAGAATATATGGAGACCTTTTATTGATTATGTAAAAAATTTAAACATAACTCTTGAAGAAGAAGGTGAATGATGTGTGTGGACCTTGTAAATTCCAAACTGGTGAACATAATATGTATACTTATGTATTGGATTGTCTAGACTAAACAGAGGAGCATTGTTGAAGACTTGATTTTGTTGGTGGTTGTTGGTGTTTTTAGTGCATTTTTTTTTTTTTTGTAGTACTTTAGTGTTAGTGTTTGATTGTTTGTATCATGTTTGTTAAAAAAAAAAAAAAAAAAAGGTTCAATAAAGATATTGTGGAAAAAAAATGGTAACAGGTGTCTAATCTCACATCAACTGTTAGTGGATTCCTGAACATAAAATCTAGCATTAAACCTTTGTAGAAACAAGGAGAAACCGGACGTATGTTTCAACAGTAAACGAAGGCTGAAATGTCTAACAAAAACAGAACGCAATTTTATGGGGAAAATTCCATCCATCCATCCATCCATCTTCTACCGCTTTTCCAGAGGTCCGGGTCGCGGAGGCAGCAGTTCAAGCAGAGAAGCCCAGACTTCCCTCTCTCCAGCCACCTGCTCCAGCTCTTCAGAGAGGATACCAAGGCGTCCCCAGACCAGCTGGGAGACATAGTCTTTCCACCGAGTCCTGGGTCTGCCCCAGGGTCTCCTCCCAGTGGGACGTGTCCGAAACACCTCAAGTGGGAGGCATCCAGGAGGCATCCTAATCAGATGCCCATACCACCTCAACTGACTCCTTTCAGTGTGGAGGAGCAGCGGTTCTACTCTGAGCCTCTCCCGGATGACTGAGCTCCTCACCCTATCTCTGAGGGTGAGTCCAGCAATCCTACGGAGAAAGCTCATTTCAGCCGCTTGTATCCGCGATCTTGTTCTTTCGGTCATTACCCAAAGCTCGTGACCATAGGTGAGAGTAGGAACATAGATTGAGTGGTAAATCGACGGCTTTGCCTTAGAACTAAGCTCCCTCTTCACCACAACAGACCGGTACAACGTCCGCATCACTGCAGATGCTGCTCCAATCCGTCTGTCAATCTCTCGCTCCATTTTCCCCTCACTCGTGAACAAGACCCCAAGATACTTAAACTCCTCCACTTGGGGCAGGAGCCTATCCCTAACCCAGAGAGGACAATCCACCTTTTTCCGGCTGAGGACCATGGACTCGGACTTGGAGGTGCTGATTCTCATCCCAGCCGCTTCACACTCAGTGGCAAACCGTCCCAGCAAGAGCTGTAGGTCATTGCTGGATGAAGTCAACAGGACAACATCATCTGCAAACAACAGAGATGAGATCCTGTGGTCACCAAGCATGACACCCTCCATTCCCTGGCTGCGCCTAGAAATCCTGTCCATAAACATTATGAACAGGATCGGTGACAAAGGGCAGCCCTGGCGGAGTCCAACTCTCACTGGGAATGTCTCCGACCGAGTGTTGGCAATACGAACCAAACTCTCACAACGGTCGTACAGAGACCGAATAGCTCGTAGCAACAAGCCCGATACCCCATACTCCCGAAGCACCCCCCACAAAAAACCATGAGGGATGCGGTTAAATGACTTCTCCAAGTCCACAAAACACATGTAAACTGGTTGGGCAAACTCCCACGAACCCTCGAGAATTCTCGAGAGGGTAAAGAGCTGGTCCGATGTGCCACAGCCAGGACGAAAACCACATTGCTCCTCCTGAATCCGAGGTTCGACCAACGGCCGGACTCTCCTCTCCAGTACCTTGGCATAGACCTTCCCAGGGAGGCTGAGGAGTGTGATCCCTCTAAAGTTGGAGCACACCCTCCGGTCCCCTTTTTTGAAGAGAGGAACCACCACCCTGGTTTGCCATGCCAAAGGCACTGCCCCTGACATCCATGCAATGTTGCAGAGGCGTGTCAACCATGACAGCCCAACAACATCCAGGGCCTTGAGGTACTCAGGGCGAATCTCATCCACCCCCGGGGCCCGGCCTCCAAGGAGATTTTTAACCACCTTGGCAACCTCAGCCCCTGAGATAGGCGAGTCACCCCCCTCGTCCCCAAACCCTGCTTCCTCTGTGGAAGGCGTATCAGTGGGATTGAGGAGATCCTCGAAGTATTCCTTCCACCGCCCAACGATATCCCCAGTCGAAGTCAACAGTGTCCCATCCCCACCATACACAGTGTGGACAGGGAGCTGCTTTCCCCTCCTGAGCCGCCGGACAGTTTGCCAGAATCTCTTCGAGGCCGACCGAAAGTCTTGTTCCATGGCCTCACCGAACTCCTCCCATACCCGGGTTTTTGCTTCAGCAACCACCCGAGCTGCACTCCGCTTGCCCTGCCGGTACACCTCAGCTGCTTCGGGAGTCCCACAAGCCAACCAAGCTTGATAGGACTCCTTCTTCAGCTTAATGGACCCCCTCACCACTGGTGTCCACCACTTGGTTCGGGGGTTGCCACCACGAGATGCACCGACCACCTTGCGGCCGCAGCTCTGGGCCGCCGCTTCAACAACAGAGGTGGAGAACATGGCCCATTCAGACTCCGTGTCTCCAGACTCCCTCGGAATGTGGTTGAAGTTCTTCCGGAGGTGGGAGTTGAAAACCTTAAGGACAGGGGCCTCAGCCAGACGTTCCCAGCACACCCTCACTATACGTTTGGGTCTACCAGGTCTGAATGGCTTCCTCCCCTGCCATCGGATCCAACTCACCACCAGGTGGTGATCAGTTGACAGCTCTGCACCTCTCTTTACCCGAGTGTCCATAACATACGGTCCCAGGTCTGATGACACGATAACAAAATCGATCATCGACCTGCAACCTAGGGTGTCCTGGTGCCAGGTGCACATATGCACACCCTTATGCTTGAACATGGTGTTCATTATGGACAAACTGTGGTTTGCACAGAAGTCCAATAACTGAACACCACTCGGGTTCAGATCGGGCAGGCTGTTCCTCCCAATCACCCCCCTCCAGGTTTCACTGTCGTTGCCCACGTGCACATTGAAGTCCCCCAGTAGGACAATGGAGTCTCCAAGACGAGCACCCTCCAGCACCCCAGTCACAGACTCCAAAAAGGGTGGGTACTCTGAAACATCATTTGGTGCATAGGCACAAATGATGGTCAGGACCCGTTTCCCAACCCGAAGGCACAGGGAAGCAACCCTTTCGTCCACCAGGGAAAACTCCAATATAGAGGCAGCAAGGTGGGGGGATACAAGAATACCCACCCCTGCTCGTCGCTTCTCACCTGGGGCAACTCCAGAAAAGGCCAAGCTCCAACCCCTCTCCAGGAGACTGGTTCCGGAACTGGAGCTGTGTGTTAAGGTGAGGCCGACTATATCTAGCCGGTATCTCTCAACCTCGTACACCAGCTCAGGTTCCTTCCCCACCAGAGAGGTGACATTCCACGTACCAAAAGCCAGTTTAGAAAGCTTGGGATCAGTCCGCCAAGGTCTCCACCTTTGACCGCCACCTAATTCACATAGCACCGGACCCCCATGATCCTTCCTACAGGTGGTGAGCCCACTGGAGGGCGGACCCATGTAACTCCTTCGGGCTGAGCCCGGCCGGGTCCCATGGGTGGAAACCCGGCCACCAGACGCTAGCCTTCAAGCCCCTCCCCCAGGGGAAGGGGAAAATTCATAAGCTGATTATCTAAAAATGAACTTCTGAATTAATCTACAAAAATGAAGAAGTTACTTAAAAATGACTATGAGTCTTCCTTCAGTTTATAGCTTTATCCTATGGCTGAGAGACTAATTGTACCATGAAATACTGGTTATGTTCAATTATAATTTGAATGTTAGGACATCACGTTTAACCCAGCAGATAGGAAAATGGGAGTCTCACTTACGAACAGCTGTAGGTCCACGTGTTCAGCGGGTCAGTGCCGGCTGGGGTTTTGAGATCGGGACACTGGGAGAAAGCGACTGTTGCTATGCTTCTTCAACAGCCATAAGAAATGCAGGCTCGGCCGGGGGCTCGTAAAGGACAGCGGCAGCAGTGGAGAGCTGTCTCAGAGCGGTGTGAAAGGTCCTTGGCAACAAGTCCAAATTTGTGAGGTCTCTGGCAGCGGAATAGACCAAAAAAACTGAAGGAGAAACTTCTCAGTCAGGCGGGTATGAGGCCAGAAGGAAAGTCCAAAAACACAATTTCTGTTCACTTTAAATTAGGAAAATTAAGGTCCACTTTAACGGCGTGAAAAGTCAGAAAATCTGAGAAAAACATTTACTAGGATAAGAATGGCTTCTGAGGTGAAGGAAAAAATTATTTTGAGAGTTTGACTCTCTTTTTAAGACGAGCTCGTAAGAAAAAGATGGTTTCTCCTCAGTAACCAGAAAAATGAGAAAACTAACGCAGGATTTGACAAACTTCACACAGAACAATTTAGAAAAAAGAAAACTGCAAGGAACTTTGAAGAAGTGAAACAAAAACTTTTCTCTGAGAACTAGATCGCTATTGTGCTTCTTTAATCTTAATCTTAAACTTCTTCTCTTTCATAAATTCTTCATCATCTCTCTTCTCTACTTGTTTTTTTTTTCTTTCTTCTAACTTAATCCTCTGATCTATTCCTTCTTCCTTCTTCTTTTCTTCTTCCTATTCTCTTTTCTTCTCTCTTCCTCATCTTCTCTCTTTTCTAACATGCAGGGCGGCTCCTCACCTTTTTAACTGAACATGCCGTTGGGTCATAAAACAGGGGCCGGTCGCAAGACAGACCAATCAGCTTTTATAAAGAGGAGTTTGAACTGGCCTTTGTCCAATGTGAAAACATTTCTTTGTTTGGGAGCAGCCAATCAAATGAAAAGGGCATTATCCCGTGAAAGGGAGAGAAAGCCGGGGATCAGGAATATAGCGGACAAGAATTAATACCCATTCAGTTCTTATAAAATTAGGTGCTCAATATAAGATTTAACTAAATTAAGTGACTTGGCGAATATTCAGTGATCATGCATTTATACCATTACTACTAATATTAACATTCGTTTGACTCATGAACATAAACATTTCTTATACATGTCTATAATACATGCACTCATATTTGAATCAAGGATTAATGAATTACTGTAAACCCTGGTAGGTTAATGAAAAGGATGATTTTCAGTGTCCTTAGGATCCGGGGGAGATGATAAGCCGAAAGAAACTTAATGTTTAATAAGAATTGACAGTCAGATTATGCATAATGAAACACATTCCGCAGATGTCCACTAGGAGGTACTGTTGAGCTGTAGGTGACTTCTTTAAGTCTCTGTTATCTGTCAAAGGAAGGGAAGCCATATACATGTCTGGTTAAGAAGTTTATGACCTTTTAAGAGCATTAGTTTCCTGTAGGGCAGATGCTATCTGCCCTACTGGCGCCTATGACTGGTGCCTAGCGGCTGCCCCGGCCTTGACTGCGCTCTGCAGAGCGTGCCCAAATGCCAAGTCACGTTTCGTTACCTTGTATTCATACATGTGTAATGACAATAAAGTTGAATCTCAATCTCAATCCACATGAACTGTTCACGTTGGGGATCTGCACTCCGAGTTTTTATGGTCCCTTTAAGCCTTTAAAAGCAAATTCTGATCCTTACCATCTCTGCAAGAGGCAACTGTTTACATCGGGGTCTTGGGAAAAGCACAGCATTCTTGGTCAGGCCTTGGGTGAGGGTTGCTTTAATATGAAGAAAATTGAGATTCCTGTAGAATGAAGAAAAGTGAAATTCCTGTAGAATGGAGGAAAATGATCTTCTGGATTGGTTTGAGGAGACGTTGATGCTATATATACATACTTGAGCCTCAACCTTGGTCTTCGAAGGAGCCCACTTCCTTTTCATCAGATCACCAGTCCTGCGACTGGCCCCCGACTCCAGCAGCTCTGACTTGCGGGCTCTCCTGGGTCTTCTTTTGGCCGGCCGTCGCTAGGAGCGCTTTACGACAACCACGCTCCATGGTCTAGCCCCGTTTTCTCCCGGCGTTGGCACCTTGTCCTGATGAGCCTCATTGGGGGTCCCGCCATGCCATCCAGCACCCTCATCCAGGGCAGCCTGCGTGACAGCATCAGTTCCATCCCGAGAGGACTCCACGTGACACGGCGTGTGCTCTCCCAAATAAATGTTGACCGTCCACTCCTGGTCCCACACCTCAGCACCCTCCAAAGCAGGAACAGGTTGGCTCCACAGTCCGCCCCCAGATCACTCCTCGCCGGAAATGTTCGCGATGGAGAACCCCAAGCTGTAAAAGAGGTTGTAACCCATGACATTTACGCCGGATGCAGAGATGTTGATGCGAGCGCTGGGCGCCACACTGTCCTTATATTGGGCCTCCATCTCCACATAGCCCAGTATAGCCAACCTGTTCCGCCCATAACCATAATACTGTACTTGTTGCCTTCTTATTTGTCGTGAGGAAACAGTCTGTCCATAGTTTCAAGATTCAGAACTGAGAGTACCGCTCCCATATCAACCAAGAGCAGGACCTCGACTCCATCCAGCGTAAACTTGTAGCCAATCCTTCCTGTCGTTTCTGGAGAGACAGTGTGCACAATGGTCGGAGTCTTCTGCGCAGCACCTGGATCTCTCCCACGGGTCCTGCGTACAAAGTTTTCGCACACCCTGGCAAAATGGTTTAACAACCCGCATTTGCCACAACGCTTTCCTTTCACCGGGCACACTCTGGACTTATAGCGGTGCTCAGGGGACCCACATCCATAACATTTTGGCATACCAGGAGCAGACCTTATCCTGACCACAGAGGCAAAATCATCCTCTCCGCACTCACCATCACCAGGGTCCAGATGCAGTGCCTCAGCACAAGATGCATTCTTCTCCAGAGGGGCCCCTTCAGTTAGACCCTTCGCGATGGTCTTGCTGCCTCGTACTGTTGAGCGAGCTCGACGGCCTCTGCTAACGTCATCTCTCCTGGGTGAGTTAACAACCTGGACTGGGCTGCCCTGCAACAAACGTGCTCCGCCAACTGGTCCCGAATCATCTCGTCCTCCAGGATCCCGAATCTGCATTCCCTCGCCAGCTCTCGGAGATCCGCCAGGAATCTTCATATGGATTCACCCGACCGATGGCGGCGCTGTCAAAAGTGAATGCGTTTCACAATGACGTTCTCGGGTGCCTTAAAGTAGCGTGCCATTAGCTGTACCACATCGTCAAAACTGTCCGCTCCGCCCAAGTTTTCAAGGATTCTCTGCCCTTCCATTCCTAAATTAAAGCTCCATGCACAAGCTGTGGACTAACACAGCTTGTGCATGGAGCTTCTCCATTTCTCCCAAACCCAGTACCACAAGGTAGTTGGTAAAGGCGGCTAACCACCTAGGCCACGGCACGAGTGGCTCGCCCGGAGCCTCAGGAACGGCCGAAAGCTGGCAATGGAGCATTTCATTACCGCTTTTACCTCGTCGCCAAATGTTATGTCCATAATTGTAGAAATGAAAAGCGAGTCTCAACTCAGTTAACAGGGTTTATTAAATATAACACTTACAGCCGTGGACAAAATTGTTGGTAGCCCTCTGTTAATAAAAGAAAAACCCACAATGGTCACAGAAATAACCTGAATCTGACAAAATTGCTAATAAATAAAAATTCTATGAAAATTAACCAATGAAAATCAGACAATGCTTTTGAATTGTGGCTCAACAGAATTATTTAAAAAAAAACAAAACTCATGAAACAGGCCTGGACAAAAATGATGGTACCCTTAACGTAATATTTTGTTGCACAACCTTTTGAGGCAATCACTGCAATCAAACGATTTCTGTAACTGTCAGTGAGACTTCTGCACCTCTCAGCAGGTATTTTGGCCCACTCCTCATGAGCAAACTGCTCCAGTTGTCTCAGGTTTGAAGGGTGCCTTCTCCAGACGGCATGTTTCAGCTCCTTCCACAGATGTTCAATAGGATTTAGATCAGGGCTCATAGAAGACTACTTTAGAATAGTCCAATGTTTGGCTCTTAGCCATTCTTGGGTGTTTTTAGCTGTGTGTTTTGGGTCATTATCCTGTTGCAAGACCCATGACCTGTGACTGAGACCAAGCTGTCTGACACTGGGCAGCACATTTCTCTCTAGAAAACCTTGATAGTCTTGAGATTTGATTGTACCCTGCACAGATTCAAGACACCCTGTGCCAGATGCAGCAAAGCAGCTCCAGAACATAACAAAACCTCCTCCATGTTTCACAGTAGGGACAGTGTTCTTTTCTTGGTATGCTTCATTTTTGCGTTTGTGAACATAGCGCTGATGTGCCTTGCCAAAAAGTTCCAGTTTTGTCTCGTCTGTCCATAGGACATTCTCCCAGATGCTCTGTGGCTTGTCAACATGCAGTTTGGCGAATTCCAGTCTGGCTTTTTTATGATTTGTTTTCAACAGTGGTGTCCTCCTTGGTCGTCTCCCATGAAGTCCACTTTGGCTCAAACTACAATGGATGGTGCGATCTGACACTGATGTACCTTGACCTTGGAGTTCACCATGAATGTGTTTAGAGGTTGTTCTGGGCTCTTTTGTTAGCATTCGCATTATCCGTCTCTTCACATTTTTCATCAAGTTTCCTCCTGCAGCCGCGTCCAGAGAGGTTGGCTACAGTCCCGTGGATCTTAAATTTCTGAATAATATGTGCAGCTCTAGTCACAGGAACATCAAGCTGCTTGGAGATGGTCTTACAGCCTTTACCTTTAACATGCTTGTCTATAATTTTCTTTCTAATCTCCTGAGACACCTCTCTCCTTTGCTTCCTCTGGTCCATGTTTAGTGTGGTAAACACCATGTCACCAAACAGCACAGTGACTACTTGTCACCCTTTAAATAGGCCGACTGACTGATTACAAGTTTGTAGACACCTGTGATGTCAATTAGAGGACACATCTTGGTTGAACATGTCCCTATGGTCACATTATTTTCAATCTTTTCTAGGGGTACCATCATTTTTGTCCAGGCCTGTTTCATGAGTTTGTTTTTTTAAAATAATTCTGTTGAACCACAATTCAAAAGCATTGTCTGAATTTCATTGGTTAATTTTCATAGAATTTTTATTTATTAGCACTTTTGTCAGATTCAAGTTATTTCTGTGACCATTGTGAGTTTTTCTTTCATTAACAGAGGGCTACCAACAATTTTGTCCACGGCTGTAACAATAGACAGAGGCTTACGGCACTCTCCGGCTGGCCAGGTGGCTTCACGACGAAAGAGGCAGAGCCTCTTCTGCCCACTCTTTTATACCTAGGGCGGTGTCACCGCCGGAAACCGGTAGTGCCCACCCCAGTCTGTCCCATGACCAACCCAGTCGCCATCTTGCTAATACCAGCCTATTTCCATACATAACAGAAACTTCTATATACCGTTAACAGTTTTAATGATCAAAACTCAAGTTAAATGACATTACATTCAATTGACCTGTAAGCAGGTGAAATGATCAACAAGCATCAAACATCATTTCAACTTGTAACGGATTAATGAGCCTAAAGTATATAGTTAAACTTTTGTAGAAATGAGAGAAACCAGATTTCGAATTTGTAACTAATGCAATGGCAGACTGTGAAGTAACTGTAACAAAAATACGCATAAAATTGAACGCAATTTTATGGAGAAAATGATAAAAGCTGATTATGTGAAAAAGGAAATTCTGAGTTACTCTACAAAAAAAAAAAAAAAAGAGGTTATTGAAAAAGAGAATAGTATTTTTCCTTCAGCTTTATAGCTCCTATCGTAGCTTATGGACTAACTTTTAACATGAAAAACTGGTCATATTCAATTAGAAACAGGCATCACATTTAGCCCAGCAAATAGAAAGTTGGAGTCTGGCTTACAAACAGCTGTGTCTTCAAAGAGTTCAGCAATGATCCTTCATGAAGGCCATCAGATAGCAAAAGGGGGGAAGACTGCTCGCAGTACTCCCAATCGTTGCAGCGGTTCTAGCTTACAGACTCAGCAGCTGGAGTGAGCAGCTGGCCCCTGGGCAGGTGACATCTTCTCCTTGGCAACAGCCAACTATTGGGGTGTCCACCAGCCGACAAGAACCACAGAACTGAAGGAAAAATAGATGTAAAACAGTTCCGCCCACAAAATCCTAGTTCTTCTGACATCGTGGTATGTGGGTGAGACGGTCTCGAAAAAAAAAGTTCATAAATCACTGTCAGTCCACTTTAACGGTGAGTTAAGGAAAATCAATAAATAAAGTTTAGCAGAATAAACACAGCATCTGAGGAGAGGGAAAAATGGACTTTTGGAGTTTTACTCCAAATAAGAGGGGTTGAGCTCAACACGAAAGGATAATCTCTCCTCAGATACCAGAGGAAAAAAAACCGCACACAAAAGAGACAGAATTCAGACCAACAGAAAATATTTCAGAAAGACCATAGAAAGAACTGAACTGAAAGACAACCGAAAGACAACTGAAAGAACGCTCTAAACTACTAGGGCGTTTCCCTCTTTTAAATGAGAGCAATTCTTTGGTTATAACACATATGACTGGCAGCAGGAAGAACCAATTATCGGCTATCGTGGGAGATTTGAATGGACTATGTGTCATGAACATCCCTTCGGGGCAGAAAGACAGACCCACACGCTGAACTGTAGTTGTGATATTTAATAACGAAAAATCCAGAATGGTCCAAAACACAGAAATACAAACAAGGATAATTTACAGAGGAGACACTCCAGAGCTGGAGATGCTCTGGAGGAGATAATGGAGAAAAACTTACTGAGTAATGCAGTCCAGAAATATCAGACAATGCTTCAATACAGCCGCAGTGAAACAATGAACTGGCAGTCCTTAAATACCTGGACAAACAAATGAGCAGCAGGTGTGAACTGAGCAGGCAGAACCTAATTACCTAACTGCTCACAGCTGAGGGCAGGAGAGCAGACTGTGAGCAGCTAGAGGAGGTGTCTGGAGAAGAGAGGGCACATGTGTCAACAAACCATAATATATACAAAAGACAAGATAATAACAGACATACAAGGCACAAAATAAATTGAGAGTCTGGCCTCTGTGGCAACACTCCACCCAGACTCATGACAGAGCCCCCCCTTCAAGGGGTGGATTCCAGATACCCCCAGGTAACACAAAAAAAAGACCCCCCCCCCCAAAGAAAGATAGACCCACTGTCGAAGTGAGGTGTTCCTGTGGTAATGTATCATCACTTCCTGTGTTGCTGGCTGTCTGTGGTTTGCTCTCCTCATTCTCCCGAGGATTTTGCCTATAATTGTATTTTAATCACTTTTATCATCTACCGTTAGCTCTCACTTCTGTTTATCAAGCCTCTTGCACCTGTGTGCGTGCTCAGTGTCATCTAATCACCCTCTTTAGCCTTCTGTTCACCTTTCATTGGTGTTTTTGTTCGCTTCGGGTTAGCCACTAGCTACGAATGGCTACTAGCTCTCCTTCCTCTCCTCCTCTGGTGTGCTCTCTCTGTCAGATGTTTAGCAACACCTCTGCCTCTTTTAGTGATAACAGTAAATGTAATAAATGTTGTCTTTTTGAGGCGCTCGAGGCGAGGTTGTCTCATTTGGAATCCCGGCTCCGCTGTACTGAAACACCGTCTGCGCCAGTTAATAACGATGGACGTCCCCTAGCTGCAGCGGAGCTCCCTAGCATAGGGCGGCCTGTTAGCGGTCCTCCAGTCCTCCTCAGCAGCAAGGAGACTGGGTGGGTGACGGTGAGAAGGAAGCCTAGCCGCAAAGCCCCAGTTAACCACCAACCTGTTCATGTTTCTAATCACTTTTCCCCGCTCAGCGACACACCCGCTAAGGAAAAAACTCTGATCATTGGCAACTCTATAGTCAGAAACGTGAATCTAGAGACTCCAGCGGCCATAGTCAAATGCATTCCTGGGGCCAGAGCAGGCGACATCGAGTCAAATTTGAAAATGCTGGCTAAAAGTAATTGTAAATACTCCACAATTGTTATCCACGCCGGCATTAATGACGTCCAACTTCGGCAGTCGGAAGTCACAAAACTTAACGTGGAATCGGTGTGTGACTTTGCCAAAACAATGTCTGCCTCTGTAGTATTCTCTGGGCCCCTTCCCAATCTGACCAGTGATGACATGTTTAGCCGCTTGTCATCCTTCAACCAGTGGCTGTCTGTGTGGTGTCCTGCAAACAATGTGGGCTACATTGACAATTGGAACTTATTTTGGGGAAAACCTGGTCTTATTAGACGAGACGGCGTCCGTCCCACTTTGGATGGTGCGTCTCATTTATCTAACAATCTGGCATCATTTTTATCCAAATTTCCAAAACCTTGACAACTCAGAGTTGGGACCAGGAAGCACAGTCGCAGTCTTCTACGCCTCTCTGCAGCTCCTCTTCATCCGCCACCCCTCAACTTAGCCCCTGTCTTCCCCATCAGAGAATCACTGTCTGCTCCCTCCAAAGTAAATAAAAATATAATGTATAAGCATCCTAAAGTGATTAAACAAAAAATTGGTAAAACTCAAATTAAACATGAAGCCTCTAAATTTAATGATTTGGCCTCTGTTCCTCCTCATAATTTAAAAATTAAATGTGGTTTGTTAAATATTAGGTCTCTAACTCCCAACTCTCTGCTAGTCCATGATCTGTTAATTGATCATCAGATTGATTTAATATCCCTTACAGAGACTTGGTTAGGGCAAGAGGATTATGTTGGTTTAAATGAATCAACTCCCTCTGGTTATTTAAACTGTCAAAATCCCAGAAGTTCTGGTCGTGGAGGAGGAGTAGCGGCAATTTACCATTCCAAATTACTAGTTCATGTAAAGCAAAAAACACATTATAATTCCTTCAAGGGCCTGGTCCTCAGTATTGGGCATTTTAGCAATTTTAGGCTAAACCCAATTTTATTTGCCATAGTTTATCGTCCCCCATCAACCTACTCAGAGTTTTTATCTGAATTTGCTGATTTCAGCACTAAATTGCTGATTTAGTGCTGAAATCAGATAGAATAATTATAGTAGGGGACTTTAATATACATGTAGATGTAGATAGTGACTGCCTTAATTTGGCATTTAATTCAATATTAGACTCGATGGGGTTTTCTCATACCGGGCGGGGTATGCCCCAAGAGGAGGAGTTTAAGTATCTTGGGGTCTTATTCACGAGTGAGGGGAAAATGGAGCGAGAGATTGACAGACGGATTGGGGCAGCATCTGCAGTGATGCGGACGTTGTACCGGTCTGTTGTGGTGAAGAGGGAGCTTAGTTCTAAGGCAAAGCTGTCGATTTACCAGTCAATCTACGTTCCTACTCTCACCTATGGTCACGAGCTTTGGGTAATGACCGAAAGAACAAGATCGCGGATACAAGTGGCTGAAATGAGTTTTCTCCGTAGGATTGCTGGACTCACCCTCAGAGATAGGGTGAGGAGCTCAGTCATCAGGGAGAGGCTCAGAGTAGAACCGCTGCTCCTCCACATTGAAAGGAGTCAGTTGTGGTGGTATGGGCATCTGATTAGGATGCCTCACGGACGCCTCCCACTTGAGGTGTTTCAGGTACATCCCACTGGGAGGAGACCCCGGGGTAGACCCAGGACTCGGTGGAGAGACTATGTCTCCCAGCTGGTCTGGGAACGCCTTGGTATCCTCTCTGAAGAGCTGGAGCAGGTGGCTGGGGAGAGGGAAGTCTGGGCTTCTCTGCTTGAACTGCTGCCTCCGCGACCCGGACCTCCGGAAAAGTGGTAGAAGATGGATGGATGGCTGGATGGATGGATGGGGTTTTCTCAGAAAGTAGGAAATTCTACCCATTTTCTCCACCATACGTTGGACCTTGTTCTGACATATGGCATAGAAATAGAAAATCTGGTAGTGTCTCCTCATAACCCTGTACTGTCAGACCATTGTCTGTTAACCTTTGATTTTACTATTTCTGACTATTTGGCTCCTAAGGAAAAATATTACTACAGTAGATGCCTCTCAGATGATGCTATTACCAAATTTATGCAGATTGTTTCTTCTATGCCATGTGTCAACACAACGGAAATAAGCTACAGTATAGACAGCTTGCTCCTTCTGTAATTGATAGTATTGTGAGTGACCCCCACAACAGACTGGGACAAGCAGAGCGCTCAGCTGGAGCAATTAGCAGAACAATGAGATGTGTGTATTGATATCAATAGGCAGCCGCTCTTTGTCTAGCTCCTTCCTGCCAGTCCTGCTGTTGATATGTATGACTCAAATGCAAATGTTCATGCTTCCTGCTCTGACTGTGATGCAAATGTCCCATTGCCTTCCTGCCAGTTACTGTGATGCAAATGTGCCTTTCATGTATTGTCTGTAACTGGGTATATAAGTGACTGAATATCACATGTTCACTCCCTCTCTGACCACTGCTTCTGACGACACGCATTCCCTGTCTCCTGACGAGAGCCTGAGAGCTCGCTCCGGCGCGCCTGCACGGCGCTGGAGTGAGTTCTGTGATGGGGGGATGAATGATCAATAAACACCCTTAAAAACTCTCAGTTCGCTGCTTATTATTTTATGCCGCCACAGTATGGTAGATCGTGTTACAGCTTCTCTGCATCAGAAAAAGTCTAATCAGAGATTTCTAACTCCTCGGTTCAACACAGAAACTCATAGCTTAAAACAGAAGTCTTGTCAATTACAAAGAAAATGGCACTCCACTAATTTAGATGAAATCTATTTACTTGGAGAAATCATCTTTTAATTTGTAAAAAATCTCTGAGAAAAGCTAGAACAAGTTATTATTCTGCATTAACAGAAGAGAACAAGAATAATCCCAGGTTTCTTTTCAGCACTGTTGCCAGGCTGACAAAGAGTCAGGACTCTGTCAATCCTAGCATTCCCTTAGAGCTTACTCGTCAGGACTTTATGAACTTTTTCAATAATAAAATTTCATCTATCAGAGATAAAATCAGTCAGATTCTTCCCACCGTTAACTTAAATACAGTAACTACTACAACTCCTTCAATTGACATCTGTTTGGATCAGTTTACTCCAATTGACCTTTTAGAGTTAGACAAAATAGTTTCCTCATCCAAGCCTTCAACTTGTCTTTTACGTAGACCCTATTCCTACCAGGTTATTTAAAGAAGTCTTCCCATTTATTGGTAGCTTTATTCTTCAAATAATCAATTCTTCATTAACTTTGGGCCATGTACCGCAGGCTTTTAAAACTGTTGTAATTAAACCCTTACTCAAAAAGCCAACGCTGGATCCCGGAGTTTTAGCTAACTATAGGCCAATCTCTAATCTCCCTTTCATTTCAAAAATCTTGGATTTACGCAATTATTTGACCACTTGCAGGGAAATGGTCTATTTGAAGAGTTTCAGTCTGGGTTTAGAATCCATCATAGTACTGAAACAGCCTTAGTGAAGGTCACTAATGACCTCCTGATCGCATCTGATAATGGACTTGTTTCTGTGCTTGTCCTTTTAGACCTTAGCGCAGCTTTTGATACTATCGATCATAATATTCTACTTGATAGATTAGAACACTATGTTGGACTTAATGGAACTTCATTGCAGTGGTTTAGATCTTATTTATTGACATGGTTCTTTGACCCAGAGACAAGACACAGACCTCGAATTGATACAATTAGGTTTATTACAGCAAGAATGTGTATGTTGGTGCGTGTGAGTGTAGGCAGGAGCAGCAGGGACAGAGCGGCACACCGTATGACCCGGCAACCCTAGACACACAGAGAGGGAAGGTTAGTGAGCGTCGTAGCTGGAGTTAAACAGCTACACTGTTGCTTACTGTGGGAGCAGATGGAGATTGGCTCAGATTCAGCATGACGGCTACGGCCAGGAAGACAGTGTCCTTTGGTCGGGAGTGCAGCTCCTGCAGGTGAGTGTCTGAGGAGTTTGATGATGAAGGAGGGAAGGAAGAATACGCCGCCACAGGCTCCGCCTGTGCACAGGGGACTGGAAGACAGGGTGAAATGAGAATTGCACTTACGTGGACGGCTGGAGGGATTCTCCGGTGAGGAACGAAGCAGGCTTTGGATGAGATCATGACAAGTAGAAAGAGTTGGCAATGAAGCTCCTCTGGAGCGCAGTGAGACATCTCCGCACCGCTAGTCAGGGCAGCGCAGAATAACTAGGCCAGCCGTAATGGGAACCAGGTGAATGCGCAGCTGGGGATGATTAGCAGAGCAGGCCATGACATTTATCTGATAGGTTCCAGTGTGTTCATGTCAATAATGAGTTTTCTTTCAACTCAAAGCTCAGTCATGGAGTTCCACAGGGATCTGTGCTAGGCCCTACTCTTTTTAGTTTATATATGCTTCCGTTAGGCAACATTATTAGAAAGCACTGTATACATTTTCATTGTTTTGCAGATGACACACAGTTATACCTGTCAATGAAGCCAGATGATAGTGATCAACTAGCCAAGTTAGGAGCCTGTCTTAAGGAAATCAAAGCTTGGATGACTTGTAATTTCCTAAGACTGAAGTCATTCTTGTTGGTCCAAAAAACCTTAGAAATACCTTTCCAAATCAAACTTTTAGTTTGGATGCAGTTACTCTTTCTCTTAATAGCTCTGTGAGGAACCTTGGAGTTATTTTTGATCAAGATCTGTTTTTTAATTCACATATTAAATTTGTTTCTAAGACTGGCTTTTATCATTTGCATAATATTGCCAAGATTAGGACCATCTTGTCTCAGAGTGATGGTAAGAAACTGATCGACGCTTTTGTTAGCTCTAGATTAGATTATTGTAATTCTTTATTATCAGGTTGTTCTAAAACATCTCTAAAAAGTCTTCAGTTGATCCAAAATGCTGCAGCAAGAGTTTTAACAGGTACTAGAAAGAGAGATCATATCTCTCCGGTTCTGGCCTCCCTTCATTGGCTTCCCATAGAGTTTAGAATTAAGTTTAAAATCCTCCTTCTCACTTTCAAAGCTCTAAACAATCAGGCCCCTTTTTATTTAAAAGAGCTGATATTACCCTATTATCCTAACAGAGCACTACGCTCCCAAAATGTTGGATTACTTGTAACACCTAGAATCTCCAAAAGTACAATGGGGGACAGAGCCTTCAGTTATCAAGCTCCTCTCCTGTGGAACCAGCTGCCAATCGGGATTCGGGAGTCAGACTTGATCTC
This sequence comes from Pholidichthys leucotaenia, assembly GCA_020510985.1. Taxonomy (NCBI): domain Eukaryota; kingdom Metazoa; phylum Chordata; class Actinopteri; order Cichliformes; family Pholidichthyidae; genus Pholidichthys; species Pholidichthys leucotaenia. Next base: position 104,720,029 of record CM035846.1, read on the forward strand.
TGTTTTTAAGAATAGGGTTAAAACCTTCCTTTTTGCTATAGCCTACAATTAGGGAGGGATCCTGTGTTTCTGAACCCTCCCTTAGTTATGCTGCTATTAGGTTTAGACAGCCAGGGGACCTCCACTAATTGCACTGGGCTTCACTCCTTTCTTCAGTCTCAATGAAATATTTTTTTTGCTGGTCATTAACATCTGTTTGTTCTCTCCCATAGATTGAGTCCCCATCGTGCTGTTTGCTCTCTACATGTCTGTTCTTTTCATCTTCTCTATCCCCTCACCCCCCAGCCAGTCGCAGCAGATGACTGCCCCTCCCTGAACCTGGTTCTGCTAGAGGTTTCTTCCTGTTAAAAGGGAGTTTTTCCTCTCCACCATCACCAAGAGCTTGCTCACAGGGGATTGCCTGATTGCTGGGGTCTTTCTGCAATTGTGGGGATTTCCCCTACAGTTGAAAGTGCTATGAGATGACTGTTGTTGTGAAGTGGCGCTATATAAATGAAGTTGAATTGAACTGAACTGAATTGAATTGAATTGAATTGAATTGAAGAAAAGGGTACAGCAAAAACTCACCCCGGGTGGGAGGTGGGGGAAACAGGTACGGAGGGAAAAAACAAGGATCCCGCTCAGGACCCACACCCACGCTATGCCAGTCCCCTGGGCCCCCCCTAGGCCAAAGAACTCAGCTATTCGGGAGGTTGGCCGAAGTCCCAGGCCAGCCGGACGGCCAAGTGGTATGAGTTGGGTGGCCTGCCAGAAAGTATGAACCACCCGACCCAGCGACTCAGACTTTCGGGCGGCTGGCCAGAGTTCTTAATCTCTTGCACTCCGTTGTACCGCGGACGGGCAAGTCTCTGCGTCCTAGAGCGCACGAGGGCGCTCTCGTGCGCCCTCGTGCGCTCTAGGACGCATGATGGAGATTGTGATGTAGGTGGTGTATGGCGTCCAAGCGAGCACTGAAAATAAAAGCTGCAGACACAGCCGCGAACAGATTAGTTCATCTGATTGACCCCTCATTCGACTAATAAGAGCCTTGAATTGGGTTTCTGAAACCTTGAAGAACCAATGACTGAAAACCTAGCAAGAAGGACCCGCCTACCAAACCTGTGAATGCAGTGAGCCAATTGAAGCAGAGAAGTTCGTGAGCTGTTTTTTTTAAGGCTGGGTGAAGACAGACTGCAGCTGCAGAGAAAAAAAGGACCTGCAGGAAGAACCCCACAGACCCAGCAGCACGGAGACCATCCACAAGTGCAACCTCTGTGACAGCGGCTGACATTCGCGCAACGGCATGTTCGGCCAGGTGGTGCTTGTTTTGTTTTGTTTTTGTCCCAGCAGAATAGACATTAGGATTGCCTTCCATGGTCATCATAGACCGACGGAGGCCGAAGACGAAGGCTGAGTGACACACACGTTTGCCAGTCTATTTTTAATTACTACTGTTATTTGTTTTGAAAAATCGTTCGCCAAAAACCGCAATCATTTTCCCTGAAAATTGTAATCAAAATAACTTTTGACCGATCGGTAAATTACAGCTGTGCGTCATCGCTGCATGACAGACCGTGGCGCAACGGGCGATGTCTTTCCTCTGTAGCGAGGGGGGGGGGGGGACAACCCCACACACACACACACACAGACACAGCCCTGAATATCACCTTTCATTAGAGCCCAAAATGAAGCTTCTACATTGAAGCATTCAAAAGTTACAGACGTTTTTCCAAACTGTGCCATTTGGCACAATTTGGCACAGTTCCAAAACGCCTGGGAACTACCTGAGAAAAAAGCTGTGTAATATATTCATTTTTTGTGGTATTGTTACAAAATTTGGACCTCAGCTGGATAACACTTGGTTCTACATTTCTGTTGCATTTTCCAGCCCGGATCTGAAGCTGTGTGTTATTTGCAAGCATTTGTATCCAAAAAAAAACAAACACCCAGGCCAAATTTATTTTCTTCAAGTTCACTATGTTTAGATGACTGTAACTCAGTGGCTGGAGCACTTAGAGAGATTATGACTGTTTTGCCAAAAAATTCAAAGGGTTTTCTTTTAAATGAGACCAACCCCATGAAGATGCTGCAAAGGGTTGAAAAACAGCTTTGGATTTAATTTGGGCACGTTATTTTTTGGCGTTTTTAGGGAAATTGACCGGAGTGCAAGGGGTTAAGCCACCAGGACTGGAGGGGTGACCCAGTAGGCGGCTTCCCAACAGGAAGGCCCACTGACGGGAAGCAGGCCCAGAGGAAGGGGACCACGACGGTATCTAGTCCCGAGGAGAATCGGGGGCCATGACGGGGTCTGGCAGAGGAGGAAAGGGGACCATGACGGCATCAGGCAGAGGAGGAAGGGGGACCATGACAGCATCTGGCAGAGGAGGAAGGGGGACCACGACGGCATCTGACAGAGAAGGAAGGCGAACTATGACGTCTTCGGGCTGGCTGGTTGCACACTCGCTGGTCCCAGGTTGAGACACTGTTGCACCCGCGGTGGCTCTGGGTTGGAGCATTGTAACACCCACGGTGGCTCCAGGCTGGAGCTCTGCCGCACCCACGGTGGCTCCAGGCTGGAGCTCTGCAGCACCCGTGGTGGCTCCGGGTTGGAGCTCTGCAGCACCTGCGGTGGCTCTGGGCTGGAGCTCTGCAGCACTCACGGTGGCTCCGAGCTGGAGCATAGCCGTACCCTCAGTGGACCCGGACTGGGCCAACGCTGCACCTTCGGTGGACCAGGACTGGGCCAATACTGCACCCTCGGTGGGCCCCAGTAGCGCCCATGGTGGGCCCAAGCTGGAGCGCAGTACCTAGGTTGGATTCATGATGCGGCACAGCACCCACGAGGGTCCCCGGCCAGGACACAGCACCCACGGAGATTCGGACCGAGGAGGAGGGACTCAAGTGACGGCCACGGGCAGAGGGGAAGCTGCACCTACGGAGGTCCTGGGCTGGGACTGAGTACCCGCGACGACCTCTGCAGCGGGGGAAGCTGGACCCCTGGCGACCTCAGGTGGCAAGCCTGAATCTACAGAGACATCTGGCTGTGCTGGAATTTTCCCAATGACCCTGGGAGAAGGCTCAGAAAAACACATAGAAGGGGGATCAGGGTCACTGGCTGTGGCGGAGCCCAGCGAGGCGAGCTCAGGCGCAGCGGGCAGCTGCACCCAGCTCTCCTCACCAAGAGCCAGGCAAGATTGCTCCGGGACAGATAAGAGAAAGACAAAGGAGAGCACTTGCCTGAGCTCGAGATCCACCGCCGTCCAGGACTCCATCGAACCAGGCGATGATGTAACTTTGGGCCCAGCCCTCTGGAGGTCCAGCTCAGGCTCTGTTGCGGTGGCCTCCACAGCAGGCGTGATGGTGGTTGCAGTCTTGGCTTCCCCCGATGACGTGGCCCACGCTGATGGCTCTTCTGGCGTGGCAGCTGGGGGTTGGCTTTCCGCTGGAACTGGAGTTGGGTTCTCCAGGACCTCAGGCTCCTCCCGTGTCAGGCGGCTCAGTCCCGGGGCCGACGGGCTCTCAGGGGGGAAAGGAGGAGACACAGTGAGGGCTGGTGAGCAATGGGTGATTGCAGCAGGTGGTGAGAGCTCCCATCATAGCAGTTTGTCGCAGGCGACAATGACTGTCTTACTTAGGTCCGATCAGATTCCTCCATGCAGCTCCATCCCCCGCCCTCCGCCGCCAGGAACTCCCAACCCTGCAAACCCGGGTGAAATCCGAGCCGGTATGAGTTGCTTTCTGACTGATCATTTCATGAAACTGCTTGCAAAGTATTTGAGTAACACTAGCTTTTGCTGGACTAGCGGCACTTTCTTGGCAAATAGAGGTATTATCAGTAGAAGGACAGGCCAAGACAAACTGACTCCAGTATCTGTTGCAGTGACTGACCAGATCATAGGTTTGTTTATCTCTGCTCTTTGTGTAGTGCATGTCACAATGCACCAACTGCCAAAAGTCCACCACAGACCTTGCGACAGATATGCTTATCTGCCAGGATGTCCAGTCTCACCCCGTGTAACTGGGAGTGGTCCACCACAGACCTGTGACAGATGATGTTTTTTTAGTTCTGCCAGGATGCCCAGTTTCACCCTCCACGCCCTCGGAAGGGTGGGGTTGCCGGTTGAGTCGCCGACGGCCCGACCCATGAGACAGGTAGTACCGGTTTTCATGGTTATCCGGTAGCAAGCAAGCCAACGCTTGGCCTGACAGAAGGTCAGGCATCTGTCAGGTCAGGTGAGAGCTCAGGGGACTGCATTCCCTGAGCCTCATCACCGGGAATCAGGCAAGGCATATCATCATTAATAGAAAAAGAAGTAAATGACACTTGCCTGTTCATCCAATGTCTGATATTGCCTGTTGTAGTAGGTAGAAGGTCGTCCCTCTCCGTGGCTATAGTGATCATGGGCCCCTCTGAGGATTGAGGAGGAGCCGCCCCTGCAGCCGCGGAGGCGGATGTAGCCGGGGAAACCATGGAGGACCTCTTGGCAGCAGGAGGACACGCCGAGGGGATGGAAATTGCAGCAGCAACGGAGGGAGATGGGGCTGACTGGACATCCGGAGAAGAAGAATAAGGAAGATCTGCTGCAGGAATTGTCGGGCTCGGTGTCAGGGGAATGGCTGCCGAAGAGGCTGGATTATTCCAATGGCGGTCCAGAGCAGGACGACGCTGTTGCCACGGAGCTGATGGAGCAGGAACGGGTGCCGGAGACTGGTGAGGAGTGGAAGCTACAGAAATCCGGGAGTGCCACCCCCTCGGCGCGAGCCGAAGCTTCTCTGGGGAACTCTTCATCCTTCCACCATACTCACGTTGTAGCACCATCATCCGAGAGATCCTCTCCATTCCCTTAGCATGTTCCAACAACTGAGAGCACCGGCGAACAGCTGTCTCCGCGAGTCCCAAATACCAAAGTGCATCTTTCAGAGTGGAATACATGTATGCCGTGGAGATTAGCCCATCTATTTCCATAAGAGCTTGGCAGCTCTCCCACCCCAGATGCATTGGGTAGCCCCATCTACCTGCTGTGTCCATAATTAGCTCCAAACAACAGGTGAGTGGAAAAAACACAAAAAAGGGAAAAATGCACAACTATAGCAGCTAGGTCTGATTATGGCAGCTGTATTCTGTCATGAACGCCCCTTCGGGGCAGAAAGACAGACCCACACATTGAACTGTAGTTGTGGCATTTAATAACGAAAAATCCAGAATGGTCCAAAACACAGAAATACAAACAAGGATAATTTACAAAGGAGACACTCCAGAGCTGGAGATGTTCTGGAGGAGATAATGGAGGAAAACTTACTGAGTAATGCAGTCCAGAAATGTCAGACAATGCTTCAATACAGCCGCAGTGAAACAATGAACTGGCAGTCCATAAATACCTGGACAAACAAATGAGCAGCAGGTGTGGACTGAGCAGGCAGAACCTAGTTACCTAACTCCTCAAAGTTGAGGGCAGGAGAGCAGACTGTGAGCAGCTAGAGGAGGTGTCTGGAGAAGAGAGGGCACATGTGTCAACAAACCATAATATATACAAAAGACTGATAAGATAATCATAACAGACATCCATCCATCCATCTTCTTCCGCTTAATCCTTTTCAGGTCGCGGGGGGGCTGGAGCCTATCCCAGCATTTTTGGGCGAAAGGCAGGGTACACTCTGGACAGATCGCCAGTCCATCGCAGGGCCAACACAGAGAGACAGACAACCATTCACTCTCACAGTCATACCTAAGGACAATTTAGAATCCCCAGTTTGATGCCAATTAACCTAACATGCATGTTTTTGGCATGTGGGAGGAAACTGGAGAAATCCCAGAGTAAACCCATGCAGACACGGGGAGAACATGCAAACTCCACACAGATCACTGTTGGTTGGAGGCTGGGATTGAACCCAGGATCCCCCAGCTAAGGGTGAGTTGCTGTGCTGCCGCAGTGTTCACCACTCAGCCACTGCGCTGCCCGATATCACAATAACAGACATGCTGTTATGACCCGAGCGCTAATGTTATTTGCGCTCGGGCTATTCCTGTCAGGTCTTGACAGCGGCGTTATTATTCCAGGTCTCCGAGCTCTTAATGTGACAGCGCTCGGGGAGGCTTCCGCTCAGCTGTCAAGACCTGAACAGCTGTTCTGCATTTGCAGTCGTTAGCGGCCGGCTTCTTAAGCCGACGCTAGCGGCTGCATCCTTGCAGCAGTGTCTGTCACTGATCGTCGGAGCGATCATACTATATTGATTATTCTACATTGCCCGTCTGTGGTGTGACCGTCTTATCCTGTGGACACGTGAGTGAGCTTGTTAGCCTTACGCCTCCCTGTGTGTAGACTTGCTTGTGTCATAGCCTCAGCGGCTTGTATTATTGTGACTTCACCGTTAATAAAGACACTAACACAACTCTCTGGTGACGGTGTGGCGTCTTATGGTGGCTCGCGAGGGCCACCGCATGACAGTACACTGCTGCCAAAAATGGCGTTTTTACGGTGACGCCAACCCGAGATGCCTTTCGCCAGTGAGGTTGTGTTAATTGGCCATTGCCCTTTTTTCTTATCTGGGTACGGTGTGCTGGATGAATGCCATCGCGGAGGGGCCGTACTCGGAGTCCAAGCCACGAGCTGGCGGACGTCCTGGAATATGTGGATGAGACGCTCATCTCTGCTTCCCTCCTCGACTACGACCGCAGCGTACTCTGGTACATGGACTGTGCTAAGGACTCGCTCAGTCATCTTTCTCCCCGCTACGCCGACCACCCAGAAGTCGCCGCGAGGAGGGATGACATCGCCGCGCAACGCGAGATACTCCGTATGGTGGAGGAGGAATACGGCAAGTAGCAGAGGAGGAGGTGTTCATGCTCCTCGCTTTGGGATCCCATTCCTGACCTCAATCCACTCCAGGAGTTTGCACCACCCGGGGGTCATCGTAGACGTCGGCGCCGCGGCCAAGGGCAGCCCCAGCAAGCTCCTGTTCCGGATCCAGTTCTGGGCCGCCGGGGTGACCCAATCAACCAGCCAGCTGCTGTGTGTGACAAGAGTCCTGCTTCGGCAAGCCCCGTCCATGGGTCCTTGAGAGCGGCTCCCCTTTGTCCTCCCAGGGGGCCCTCTGTTACCATCTAGCGGGAGAAGGAAGGAGCAATGCCCCCTACAGCTGGCACCACCCTCCCTCCGGGAGACAGGCAAGTTCATGTTCACTCCTCTACTTATAATAGTGATCTGTCTTGTCTGACTCCTGGGGGTGGAGTTCAGGGTTTGCAGCCCCCCGAGCTCCCACCACCAGCTGTAGTCATCTGTTCTGAATCTGTTGCCTCTGTGTTTTCCTCCGCTGAGCGGTCCTCGGAGTTAGGTCTACGTCGTCAAACGAGGAGGAGGCCTGCGGCTCTGGGAATAATCCCGGCCCCGCAGCCACGTTTTGGACAGAGGAGAAGGGCGGACTGCGGTGTGGAACCTGAGCTGACGAGGAAGCGTCCCCGGGTCTCCACGGAGGAGCAGCCCGAGCCAGCGGGTCGAGGGTCCCCTGCCGCCACGCCGTGCGGGTTATCGGTGTGGACATCAGCGCGAGAGGATCCAGCTGCAGAGACCATCATGCCGGCTGCGGAGCCCGACGCAGCTGAGTGGGAGCCCGACGACGAGCTTCTACCCGAACCTGGATCGACAGAGTCCTGGACGGATCCGGAGCCCAAGTGCAGGCAAGTGCTCTTCTTTGTTTTCCTTTGTGGTGTGTTAGAGCATTTTTGCCTGCCTCGCGGGGAGGCGAGCGAGGGGCAGCCGTCTGCTGTGCCCGAACTCGTCTCGCTGGGCTCTGGCACTGCCGGAGATACTGATCCCGGTCCTCTCTGTTCCTCTGAGCCTCTTCACAGTGTCGCCGGCTTGGAATCTGTCGAGGTCACGGTGCAGGAGGTCCCAAGTTCGGGGGTGGAGGTCGTCGCCGATGCGGTGCCGACCCAGTCGGGGTCCAATGAGGCCCAGTGAGGTCTGACGCGGGGGCAGCTGTGACCCAGTCGGGGTCCAACGTGGGTGCTGCGGTGACCCAATCAGGGTCTGACGCGGGTGCTGCGGTGACCCAATTGGGGTCTGACGAGACCCAGTGGGGGTCCGACGCAGGTGCAGCTGTGACCCAATCGGGGTCCGACGAGGTCCAGTGAGGGTCCGACGTAGGTGCTGCTGTGACCCAATCGGGGTCCGACGCGGGTGCAGCTGTGATCCAATCGGGACCTGATGCAGGTGGAGCTCCAACGGTCGCATCGGTGTGGATCGAGATCAGTGGAGGAGCCGCAGACCCTTTGCCGCCTGATGTGATGTGGGCTCATCATCATGATTATTCCCCTCTCAGGAGCCACCAGCTGGGGTTGTCAGCGCTGGGGGCCGTTGGAGGTTTTCTTCCTGCAGGCTGGCGCTCCCATGTAGTTTCTTCATCGGGGGGGGGGGGGGGGGCGCTGCATGCTGTTTCTCCATGGTTCTGGTGGCTGAGGGATGCGGGTCGGCCACCCGAGGAGCTGTTTTGCCTGTTCGGCGCTTTGGGCCAGCCACCCAATGAACTGTGTTTGCTACTGGGTGGCCTGGTACGGCCACCAGAGGACTTGACTCTCGGGGCCTGGGACTGGGTCAGGCCGCCCGACCATGTACTGTTTCCCGTGACCACCCGTCGGCCATTGGACGCAGGGAGACTGCCGGAACTATGCCTGGGGCATTTGGTCTCTGCCTGCCATCGTCTGTTTGGACTGTATGGTGTGAGGGTCATTTGGAACAATAAGATTGCCGCATGTGTATGTTGATGAAACAAGAGGACTACCTGATCCATTAAGTGTAATGCTGTGTTTGTGCAGGACAGCCACTGTTCACAGCAGGCACATGTGCATATAGAATGGTCTTGTAAATAATGATGCTGTGTTGATGGTCTTTATTCAACACGTTCCATTGGTAACGTGCGTGTGCGTGCTGTACAGTACATATTAAGTTTGTCTGACTAAACTCAGCCATTTAAGACGTTGTATTTGTTATCACAACAACCTTTTCCACCTCTTTCTTCGTTACTGCGGCTGTCACGTTGTTTTTGGCTTTGTGTTATGTAAAATTTAACACTACATTGAAATCAAATACCAGTGGTTTGATATATAGTATGTTACTTTATGGGTTTTCATAGGCACTCTGGTGTTCGAGGATGATATTTTTTTGGGGGGGGGGGTTTAAATGGTACTTTTGTGAAAAATGCGGCAGAGGTTTCATGCATGTGGGTACTTAGAAGCATAAACTGATCCATTGTGACATTTAGGGGTTTGTGTGGGGACTGCGTGGAAGGACCTTCACTCAGATGAGTTCCTTATGACCACATGAAGTCATGTATACTGGAGTTAAACAGTTTGTCTGTGGTCACTGTGGGAAAACCTTCTGTGTCTGGTAAATTGTGCTCTGTATGGTTTGTGCCCGTGTATTGTAACTCTTGCCCTATTTGTTTCGTTGTTTTCTGTGGGAATGTGATGAGTATGTCAAGGGATGTGGGTTTTTTTCTGGGGCCTTGTTGGTATTTGTTTCGCTCCCTCCTTGCCTGTTCCTCCATTCACTCGCCCTGTGGGTGGGAGTGTGGGGGGGCTAGGTGTTACAGGGCGTTCGGAGCCCGCCTTTGAGGGAGGGGTACTGTTATGGCCAGAGCACTAATGTTATTTGCGCTCGGGCTATTCCTGTCAGGTCTTGACAGCGGCGTTATTATTCCGGCTCTCCGAGCTCTTATTGTGACAGCGCTCGGGGAGGCTTCCGCTCAGCTGTCAAGACCTGAACAGCTGTTCTGCATTTGCAGTCGTTAGCGGCCGGCTTCTTAAGCCGACGCTAGCGGCTGCATCCTTGCAGCAGTGTCCGTCACTGATCGTCGGAGTGATTGTACTATATGGATTATTCTACATTGCCCGTCTGTGGTGTGACCGTCTTATCCTGTGGACCCGTGAGTGAGCTTGTTAGCCTTATGCCTCCCTGTGTGTAGACTTGCTTGTGTCATAGCCTCAGCGGCTTGTATTATTGTGACTTCACCGTTAATAAAGACACTAACACAACTCTCTGGTGACGGTGTGGCGTCTTATGGTGGCTCGCGAGGGCCACCGCATGACACATGCAATACACAGAATAAATTGAGAGTCTGGGCTCTGTGGCAACACTGTACCCAGACTCATGACACTATGGTCCAATAAAAAAGCGGTCCTTTGTCTGTAACCGACAGATAGAAAGAAAGGGGGCGTCATCCAACAGAGAGGGGCTGGTAATTGCCTGGTACCAGTCAGATGACTGGCATAAGTTTTTGAAGAAAGACACATATTAACTGTGAAATTCACATTATAGACATATATATAATCTAAGCTAATGTCAGTGATTTATGACTAACTTTCTTGACTACTTCCAGTGAGCATGCACTTTTATAACTTGTTTAAACATTTTCAGGCATGCAATACATTTAAAATCAATGATTAATGAAACATTTCAAATCATCAGTGTTCATCACAGGGGTGGTCATCTTCAACAGTGTTCTGAGCAGTATTTCCTGGAAAAATATCAAAGTCTTGAGGAGAGAGGATCATTTTAGGCAGATAACACAGTCCAATGGTGACCAAAATATGAGCACACATGTCCCTGAGTTGTTCAAAAGGGGGCACTGTGGGGCTTTGGATAATTGTGGGAGGTCTCAGGAATGTAGTGGATGTTTTCTGGCTTGTATCAAAAGGCTCTTTAGCACATAAAACTGTCTGAGGGTGCTTTCACACCTAAATTTGTTTAATTTGGTCCGAATCAGTTGACAAGTTTGTTACTTTGTATCATTTTCTCCTCGGTTCGGTCCCCTTTCCCACAGGCAAAAATTGAGGCAGACCATAAGCAGACTAAACTGCGTCACGTTAAACCCCGAGAGACTTACGTCAGAGCGTTCTCTGTTCTTATTGGTCAGATTTTTTTGCCACAAGAACAAAAAAGGTAAATAAGGAAGTAGGATGACTACCATGTATTTATGCATTTCGGGGAGAAAATAATACAAATCTTAGCATAATCTACGGGGAGTTTTCATTGCCCTGGTTATCGTTTATTACATACGTGCATATACCACTTTTGGCAAATCGTACAGTTTGAAAATGAAGCGCTGCTACGGATGGGAAATAACATGTTAACGTTCATTTATCCTCCAGAACCATGACGTGTTCAGCCACAGATATTTTTAAAGATTTATCAGGTATGTACAGTGACATAAAATGCTTTTTACCATTTGCAGCTGGTCCCATTTTAGCACGGTCGCACCAGAGTTCACCATTTAATTCGAACCGCGACCACCCCTTTCAGGTGGTCTCAGTACTGTTGTTTTGGTACGCACTTCAGTTCGATTATCATGTTCTCACCAGACAAAACAAACCGCACTAACGGAGAAAACGAACTAGAGTTCGACTGAAATGGACTAAAGCCTGCAGGTGTGAAAGCACCCTCAGGCTATGTGTTCCTACGGGATTTATGATAAAAGTCCAGGCATCTTCCTGGCACCAAAAGGATCCTGGGGGTCTTAAGTCAAGCAAGGAATGTGGCATTATGATGCTTTATTTAGGAAACAGGGTAACTCTGGAGGTCTCCTGTTCACAGAGACTGTTCATGTAGACTGGAACTCAGATATAACGTTACATGGTGCACAACTGTTTAAAAGTTCTCATCATGCTCACATTCATAACATTTATGTATGGCCCATTGCAATCATATTATGAAAGGCTGCTTTGATGTTATCATCATCACACTACACCTGTGCCACAGGTGTAGTGTGGCCGACTACTGATCGGAGGGTCAGGGGTTCAATTCCCGCTCTGTCTGCAGTCAAAGTGTCTTTGAGCAAGACACTGAACCCCCATTTGCTCCTGGTGGGTCAGGCCAGCGCCTGTGTATGGCAGCTCTGCTGCCATCAGTGTGTGAGTGGGTGGATAGCGGGATTTGTAAGGTGCTTTGGTCATCTAGAGATGAGAAAAAGCACTATATAAGTGAACGCCATCTTAATTATGATTTTTTTTTCACTCTGCCTTTTTCAGCTTAAATAAATATGCTGGGGAAAAATAATGCAATCTTACTAAATATCACTGATTAGTTTGAGGGGCACTGTGTAGACGGCTGCCTTTCCAGTAGCTCGGTATTTAGCTCCTTTTTAACCTTTTTTAACCTGGTTTTCCCACTTTTTTTTTGAAATGCAACCAAGAGCCAGTTTCTTCATTTATTCACGGGAGGAACTGCTGGCTCTGCGAATAAAGGGACGAGCCGGGATACGACATCCTATCCCGGCGGAGCTGAGGAGGAGACCACGGGGCTGCAAGGCCGGGGCTAAGCTAAAGGCTGAGCTAGCGAAAAAACGGAGGTGCTTCAAACTGTCGATTCCCTCCGTCATCATGGGCAATGTGAACTCATTGCCGAACAAGATCGATGAGTTGTCCGCATTGAACAACCAGTGGATTTACCGGGAGAGCAGCTTGTTCATTTTTACGGAGACATGGCTGAACCACCTAGTACCGGATACTAACGTGGACCTGCTAGGATTCACTGCTGTGAGAGCCGACAGAGACACTAAGGCTAGCGGGAAAAGAAAGGGTGGGGGACTCATCATGTATGTTAACAATCGCTGGTGTAACCCAGGTCATATCTCTGTAAAGACAGTCTCATGTTGCCGGGATCTCGAGCTGCTAGCTGTTAGCCTGCGGCCATATTACTTGCTGAGAGAGTTCAGTCACGTGATCACCGTCTGTGTTTACATCCCTCCAAAAGCGGACGCAGCCACTGCCTGTGAAAAAATCCATTCAGTCACAGCAAGGCTGCAGACACAGCACCCTGAGGCACTCATGATCATCTCTGGGGACTTTAACCATGTAACTTTGGATGCTACTTTGGCTGTTTTTAATTAAGTTGTAGACTGCCCGACTAGAAACAACAGGACAATTGATCTGCTGTATGTTAATGTACGGGATGCATACAGAGTGACCCCTCTTCCCCCACTAGGGAAGTCTGATCACAACCTGGTTTATCTACAGCCACTGTATATTCCCCTGGTTCAAAAGCAACCTGTGACAACTCGATCAGTCAGGAGATGGTCCTCTGAGAAGGAAAGTGCCTTGAGAGACTGTTTTAACACCACAGCCTGGGATGTGCTGATGGACCCGCATGGTGAGGACATAGAGGGGCTGACACACTGTTTGACGGATTACCTGAACTTCTGTACAGACATGGTCTTCTCTGTCAAGACTGTCCGTTGCTACCCTAATAACAAGCCATGGGTAACACGGGAAGTCAAAATGGTCCTCAACAAGAAGAAGGCTGCTTTTAGGAGCAGAGACAGGGAGGCCATGAAGGCAGCACAGCAGGAGGTGAAATACTGTGTGAAGGAAGCCAAGGACAGCTATAGGAGAAAGGTGGAGCAGAAGCTGAGGGAAAACAACATGAGGGAGGTCTGGGAAGGTGTGAGGACCATCACAGGTCTCAACACAAAGACCAGAGTTGTTGAGGGGACAATAGAGAGGGCAAATGAACTGAATGATTTTTTCAACAGGTTCAACCAGCCTTTGCCCTTGCCCCTCCCACCCCCGCCCTCATTACAGCCACGCCCCCCCTCCCCGCCACACACCTCCCCCCAAATATTGCAACCCCCCCACACACACACACATCAGTACGACCCTTGCCATTTATTACCACAGAACAGGTCAGAGGGCAGCTGAGGAAGCTCCGACTCAGGAAAGCTGCAGGCCTGGACAAAGTGTGTCCAAGAGTATTGAAGACCTGCGCTGCAGAACTGGGGAAGCCACTACAACGGATCTTCAACCTCACCCTGCAGATTGGGAGAGTGCCCACTCTTTGGAAGACGTCCCGCATCGTTCCAGTTCAGAAAAAGGACCGGCCCAGCGAGCTGAATGACTACCGACCAGTGGCACTCACCTCACATCTGATGAAGACATTGGAGCGGCTCTTCCTCAGCCTCCTCAGACCCCAGGTGCAACACGCCCAGGACCGCCTGCAGTTTGCGTACCAACCAGGTGTCGGTGTGGAGGATGCCATCCTCTACCTGCTTCATCGAGCCCACTCCCATCTGGATAAGGGAAGTGGCACAGTGAGGATGGTCTTTTTGGATTTCTCCAGTGCCTTCAATACCATTCGGCCCCCCTTGCTTTGGGAAAAATTAAGCAAGATGGGAGTGGACTCTCACCTGGTGGACTGGATCTCCAACTACCTCACTGGCAGACCACAATATGTCAGGCTGAAGGATATTACGTCTGACACCGTTGTCTGCAGCACTGGAGCCCCCCAGGGCACAGCGTTGGCCCCTCTTCTCTTCACCCTGTACACCTCGGACTTCTGCTACAACTTGGAGCTGTGTCATATTCAGAAGTATGCCGATGACACAGCCATTGTTGGGTGTATCAGGGATGACAGAGAGGAGGAGTATCGGAGACTGGTAGGGGACTTTGCTGCATGGTGCCACACTAACTACCTACAGCTCAACACCTCTAAGACAAAGGAGTTGGTTATTGATTTTGGGAGGTCTAGACCAAGACCTCAACCAGTCCTGTTAGAGGGAGCTGAGGTGGAGGTTGTGGATTCATACAAATATCTCGGGTTGTCGTTGGATAATAAATTGGATTGGACAACATACATTAGCCACTTGTATGGGAAGACACAAAGTAGGATGTACTTCCTAAGGAGATTACGGTCCTTCAACATCTGCAGCAAACTTCTGCGGATGTTTTACCAGTCTGTGGTTGCCAGCATCCTCTTTTACTCCGTGGTGTGCTGGGGGGGCAGTATATCCAAGAGGGATGAGTCCAGACTGGATAAACTGATCAGGCGGACCGGCTCTGTGGTCGGCGCGAAGCTGGACACCCTGGTGATGGTGGCAGAGATGAGGACTCTGGATAAACTGTTGGATATAATGGACAACGTCAGCCACCCTCTGCACACCGTCATCAGTGACCAGAGGAGCCTGTTCAGTGAAAGACTGCTCCTTCCCAAGTGTCGGACCAACAGGCTCAAGAACTCTTTTGTCCACCATGCCATCACACTCTATAACTCTTCACTTGGGGGGGGGGGGGGGGACATAAAGTACAGAGGACAGTAGGGCATTCATAGTGCAATAACCTTAACTTAACCACACTTGTACAAGCCATATTTAGCCTTGCATTTATATTGTGTATATTAAGTGTTTATTTTTTTCTTTTTTGCTTTTCTGATCTGTACGCTCCTTTTATGTGCTGCTGAAAATTTTAAATTTCCCAGAGGGAGTCATCCCAAAGGGATTAATAAAGTTAAGTCTAAGTCTAAGTCTAAGTCTGATTATGTTAGAGCTGGTTTATCCAAGATATATTGAGCCAGCTTTCATTCATCTTCCCTTTGCAGCGACTTGGTTGAACCTGCAAATAATGATCTTCCACAGTTGTATTTCATAACAGAGTGGGGTTCCATCTTTTATCTCTGTGTGTTTTGATATGTGTGAGAGAAAGAGACAGAGACACTTTCACTCACATAATCATACAGTGATTTGTGTGCTGTTTTTTCTGGGTATGTGAAAATCTGGGACAGAGTGAGCCTTGGGGTGCATCACCAGCCATCACTGACGATGAGATTCAATCCTCTGATAAGAGCTATAAGGCTCTATGAAACCTGGCAGCGTGCGGCCTTCTGGGAATCCCAAAGGACTGATGATCAAAATAGAGGGAAATAGTATCAGACATACTTATGGAAGGAAACACAACCGCTGAGTTTTGGTTCCAAAATTTGTTATTCATTGTCGGAAAATGAGACAGCTGCTTCTACAAAATGACTGGCCAGGAAACCAGTACCAAACACATAATGGTTTTCATGTCAATGATGGGTGCAGAATGCAGAATAAAATAAGCATAAATACAGTAAGTCCAGTTGTAGTTTGTGAAAAATGACACAGTGAAATAGTGGTGACTTCTTGGAGGCCTCACAATTTTTAAGTTTTATTAAATACACTGTGATGTTTTGTGTGTGCATCAAAGTTCAAGATGGTAAGAGTAATAGATGGTATGTACACACAGGGCCGGTCCTGGAAATTTTTGCACCCTAGGTGAGATTAGGGTACACCCACCCCCACCACCGTACACACACACACACACACACACACACACACACACACACACACACTATCTTCTTGTAAATATGAAAGCTATTCAGTGACGACAGGAAAACAATGACGGTAATTCTTTAAATGTCGGGTACATTTTGCAACCGTGTCATCATGTTACACATTCACAGAACAGGAAGAGCCCCAACAATAAAGCAGCCAAAGAAGAGCAAAAACAAACTTCACTGTATACAGCTACCACAATAAATTTTGTCCTACCTTTGCTGTTCTGTTGCTTTAAATCATATTTGAGAGGCAACACACAGGACTGGCGGCTGGAGCTGTTAGTAGTTGAAGATTGAATCCACAACATCAGCCAGCCAGAGGTGGACTCACTGCTGGTACTCCTGTTAAAGTAGAGTTTGTCACAGCAGTCATTTGGCATGTAGCGGAATAAGCAAAACTGGACTCTCTTTAGTCAACCAACATATTTACGTACATGGACAAAATTGTTGGTATCCCTCTGTTAATGAAAGAAAAACCCACAATGGTCACAGAAATAACTTGAATCTGACAAAAGTGCTAATAAATAAAAATTCTATGAAAATTAACCAATGAAAATCAAGACAATGCTTTTGAATTGTGGTTCAACAGAATTACTTTACAAAACAAACTCATGAAACAGGCCTGGAAAAATGATGGTACCCCTAGAAAAGATTGAAAATAATGTGACCATAGAGACATGTTCAACCAAGATATGTCCTCTAATTAATATCACAGGTGTCTACAAACTTGTAATCAGTCAGTCGGCCTATTTAAAGGGTGACAAGTAGTCACTGTGCTGTTTGGTGACATGGTGTGTACCACACTAAACATGGACCAGAGGAAGCAAAGGAGATTACAAAGAAGATTATAGACAAGCATGTTAAAGGTAAAAGCTATAAGACCATCTACAAGCATCTTGATGTTCCTCTGACTACAGTTGCACATATTATTCAGAAATTTAAGATCCACAGGACTCCCTCACTGGACTGAAATGGAATCATACAATTTACCTTTACCTCTTCCCATATTCATATACTCAGATTCGGCAAAAAAATTACAAAAACAAGTTAAAAATCCATTTGTAAAGCATATGATCAAAATATGGTGTGAAGCTAAAAACTATTTAAAAGAACCACAGTTATTGTCACAATTTAGTCCAATATGGGGTAATCAATATTTTAAACCAGGGAGAGCGGACGCTGTATTTAAAGTATGGAATTTAAAAGGGATACAAAAGATTCAGGATTTATATTTGCCATGTGCAGACAACATAATGTCTTTTGAAGAGCTGAGGATCAAATTTAATCTCAATAGAACACATTTTTTTAAATATCTTCAACTTAGAAACTTTATTCGATCAAATCAAAATAAAGCTCTCACTCGACCTATTTATTCATCCTTGGAAAAAATGATGATGAAAGATAGTAAAAGAAAGGGTATTATTTCAGAGTTTTATAACTCATTGACACTATCTTCAAGTGAAAATTCACTGAAAAGATTAAACTACTGGAAAGAAGATCTGCAAATTGAAATTTCAGAGGAACAATGGGAATTGGCTTGTACAGAAGCTCAAACCAAATCAATAAATGCACGCCTTAAATTGATACATTTCAAATGGTTAATGCGGATGTATGTTACACCGGAGGAGTTAAATAGATATAACAAAAATATACCAGATACATGCACAAAATGCATGGAAAGTAAAGGAACCCTATTTCATTGTTTATGGGAATGTAGATTAATAAGAATGTTTTGGGAAGAGGTGAGGGTAACAATTGAAAAAATAATCTCAAAACAAATCATATTGAATCCTAAACTGTTTTTGTTGGGTCTGTACCCAGAAAAGCATAATTTTAATAAAAGTGAAAGAACATTCATAGACCTCAGTTTGCTTAATGCCAAAAAATGTATTGCACTATTATGGAAAAAGACTCATAGACCAGATGTGACTCAGTGGTTAAGACAGATGTTAACAAACCTTCCATTAGAAAGAATAACATATATACTAAAATCAAAGGAAATTGTGTTTGAGAATATATGGAGACCTTTTATTGATTATGTAAAAAATTTAAACATAACTCTTGAAGAAGAAGGTGAATGATGTGTGTGGACCTAGTAAATTCCAAACTGGTGAACATAATATGTATACTTATGTATTGGATTGTCTAGACTAAACAGAGGAGCACTGTTGAAGATTTGATTTTGTTGGTGGTTGTTGGTGTTTTTAGTGCATTTTTTTTTTTTTTGTAGTACTTTAGTGTTAGTGTTTGATTGTTTGTATCATGTTTGTTAAAAAAAAAAAAAGGTTCAATAAAGATATTGTGGAAAAAAAAAAAGATCCACAGGACTGTAGCCAACCTCCCTGGATGTGGCCACGGAAGGAGACGGATAATACGAATGGTAACAAAAGAGCCCAGAACAACCTCTAAACACATTCATGGTGAACTCCAAGGTCAAGGTAAATCAGTGTCAGATCACACCATCCGTCGTTGTTTGAGCCAAAGTGGACTTCATGACAGACGACCAAGGAGGACACCACTGTTGAAAACAAATCATAAAAAAGCCAGACTGGAATTTGCCAAACTGCATGTTGACGAGTCACAAAGCTTCTGGGAGAATGTCCTATGGACAGACGAGACAAAACTGCAACTTTTTGGCAAGGCATTTCAGCTCTATGTTCACAGACGCAAAAATGAAGCATACCAAGAAAAGAACACTGTCCCTACTGTGAAACATGGAGGAGGTTCTGTTATGTTCTGGGGCTGTTTTGCTGCATCTGGCACAGGGTGTCTTGAATCTGTGCAGGGTACAATGAAATCTCAAGACTATCAAGGTATTCTAGAGAGAAATGTGCTGCACAGTGTCAGACAGCTTGGTCTCAGTCGCAGGTCATGGGTCTTGCAACAGGATAATGATCCAAAACACACAGCTAAAAACACCCAAGAATGGCTAAGAGCCAAACATTGGACTATTCTAAAGTGGCCTTCTATGAGCCCTGATCTAAACCCTATTGAACATCTGTGGAAGGAGCTGAAACATCCCGTCTGGAGAAGGCACCCTTCAAACCTGAGACAAATGGAGCAGTTTGCTCATGAGGAGTGGGCCAAAATACCTGCTGAGAGGTGCAGAAGTCTCATTGACAGTTACAGAAATCGTTTGATTGCAGTGATTGCCTCAAAAGGTTGTGCAACAAAATATTAAGTTAAGGGTACCATCATTTTTGTCCAGGCCTGTTTCATGAGTTTGTTTTTTTTTAAATAATTCTGCTGAACCACAATTCAAAAGCATTGTCTGATTTTCATTGGTTAATTTTCATAGAATTTTTATTTATTAGAACTTTTGTCAGATTCAAGTTATTTCTGTGACCATTGTGGGTTTTTCTTTCATTAACAGAGGGGTACCAACAATTTTGTCCACGGCTGTATTTATTTTTACAGATCTCAACAAGTTCCGCTCCGCAATTTGTTTACATAAAATGCACACAGGTACATGAGTGAGAGGTGGGGGTGAGGCCCCTTTAGGGACTTCTACGAAGGCCTACCACGGTCATTGCAAACTGTGATTCAAAATTGTCAGCCCCTGGGGTCCCCCTTCTGGCCTGGGGCTTCAAGCATATGCCTGCTTTTTCTGCCAGCACAGCACCTCTATGAATTTTATTTTAGTTCTTTATTTTGTTTTGTTTTTTTTGTTTTTTTTGCGGGCTTGCAGCAGCACCCCTTCCAGCAGGTGGTGCCCTAGGCAACCACCTATATTGCCTATGCCAAGGACCGGCATTGTTCACATGGAACAGAACTCATGGTGGTCACACAGGAAAGAGTGGCAGCTTTAGTTTGTATGCAGCAAACCACAAAAACTCATACAATATTCAGTCACAGGAGTATGGTTTTTTTTTTTTAATACTTAATTAATCCCAGAGGGATTAATTAAGTATTAAAGAGCATCCCCAATGTGGCACCAATCACACACTGGGTCACTTTAGAGTCTCCAATTAACCTAACTTGCATGCTTTTGAAATATGAAAGTCAGAGCACCCAGAGTAAACCCAGGCAAGCATGGGGAGAACTTGCAAATGCCACACAGCCCTGCTGGCTGGTGGATTTAAACCAACAACCTTCTTAATGTAAAGCAGTAGTACTTACCATACTACCATGCTGCCAGTACATGGAGTCCCTGCCGTGTTGAGGAGATCCTCCGATCAATCAGCTTTGTCTTTATTTACAAAAAAAAAAATCAAAATAAGTCCTTCAGTTGTGCGTGCTCCTTGATCTTTTCCCACACGTCACTACAGTCAAGTAAACACTTTTCTTAAATCTAATTATACAACAATTAATTCCAACCAAGCAGTCTGATTGGACAATAGAGATTCCAGAAGTTACTATAGTCCCCAATAATAGCACTCTGACATTTCACCAGATATGTATCCCTCCACTTCAGCTGACTTACAACAATCTTTAAGTGACACTCCACCAAAAATCAAAGTTTTTTTTCTTGTTAACATGTCTGTAACATCTTCTTCTTCTTTTAGATTTGATTGGCGGTTGGCAACCAGCTTACAGGTGCATTACCGCCACTGACTTGATTATCATCACTCTATATCTTTGTATAAAGAGTTCTTATAAAGAGGTCTGAACAACTACTTATGTGTGAAAAAATTATCCGTCCATGGACTGTGTCCTGGACGTCAACTGTGGGACCCCACATAGACTATGCCACCACCAACATCTTCTTCTTCTTCTTTTAGATTTGATTGGCAGTTGGCAACCAGCTTGCAGGTGCATTACCGCCACTGACTTGATTATCATCACTCTATATCTTTGTATAAGGAGTTCTTATAAGGAGTTCTGAACAACTCCTTATGTGTGAAAAAATTACCTGTCCATGGACTGTGTCCTGGACGTCAACTGTGGGACCCCACATAGACTATGCCACCACTAACATCTTCTTCTTCTTCTTTTAGATTTGATTGGTGGTTGGCAATCAGCTTACAGGTGCATCACCACCACGTACTTCACTCTACAGTGGGGCAAAAAAGTATTTAGTCAGCCACCAATTGTGCAAGTTCTCCCACTTAAAAGATGAGAGAGGTCTCCAATTTTCATCATAGGTATACCTCAACTATGAGAGACAAAATGAGAAAAAAAAAATCCAGAAAATCATATTGAAGGATTTTTAATGAATTAACTGGTAAATTCCTCGGTAAAATAAGTATTTGGTCAATAACAAAAGTTCATCTCAATATTTTGTTATATACCCTTTGTTGGCAATGACAGACAAACGTTTTCTGTAAGTCTTCACAAGGTTTTCACACACTGTTGCTGGTATTTTGGCCCATTCCTCCATGCAGATCTACTTTAGAGCAGTGATGTTTTGAGGCTGTCGCTGGACAACATGGACTTTCAACTCCCTCCAAAGACTTTTTATGGGGTTGAGATCTGGAGACTGGCTAGGCCACTCCAGGACCTTGAAATGCTTCTTACGAAGCCACTCCTTTGTTGCCCAGGCGGTGTGTCTGGGATCATTGTCATGTTGAAAGATCCAGCCACGTTTCATCTTCAATGCCCTTGCTGATGGAAGGAGGTTTTCACTCAAAATCTCACGATACATGGCCCCATTCATTCTTTCCTTTACACGGATCAGTCGTCCTGGTCCCTTTGCAGAAAAACAGCCCCAAAGCATGATGTTTCCACCCCCATGCTTCACAGTAGGTATGGTGTTCTTTCTCCTCCAAACACGACAAGTTGAGTTTTTACAATAATGTTCTATTTTGGTTTCATCCGACCATATGACATTCTCCCAGTCCTCTTCTGGATCATCCAAATGCTCTCTAGCAAACTTCAGACGGGCCTGGACATGTACTGGCTTAAGCAGGGGGACATGTCTGGCACTGCAGGATTTGAGTCCCTGGTGGTGTACTGTGTTAATGATGGTAGCCTTTGTTACTTTGGTCCCAGCTCTCTGCAGGTCATTCACTAGGTCCCCCCGTGTGGTTCTGGGATTTTTGCTCACCGTTCTCGTGATCATTTTGACCCCACGGGGTGAGATCTTGCATGGAGCCCCAGATCGAGGGAAATTATCAGTGGTCTTGTATGTCTTCCTTTTTCTAATAATTGCTCCCACAGTTGATTTCTTCACACCAAGCTG
Organism: Pholidichthys leucotaenia; assembly: GCA_020510985.1. Classification (NCBI taxonomy): domain Eukaryota; kingdom Metazoa; phylum Chordata; class Actinopteri; order Cichliformes; family Pholidichthyidae; genus Pholidichthys; species Pholidichthys leucotaenia. The sequence continues at coordinate 104,742,247 of CM035846.1, forward strand.
CTTACCTATTGCAGATTCAGTCTTCCCAGCCTGGTGCAGGTCTACAATTTTGTTTCTGGTGTCCTTTGACAGCTCTTTGGTCTTGGCCATAGTGGAGTTTGGAGTCTGACTGTTTGAGGTTGTGGACAGGTGTCTTTTATACTGATAACGAGTTCAAACAGGTGCCATTAATACAGGTAATGAGTGGAGGACAGAGGAGCCTCTTAAAGAAGAAGTTACAGGTCTGTGAGAGCCAGAAATCTTGCTTGTTTGTAGGTGACCAAATACTTATTTTAGCGAGGAATTTACCAATTAATTCATTAAAAATCCTTCAATGTAACATAAAATGAAAAGTCTTCAGGAAAAAGTGTATGCAGGAAGTGATCCAAGGTTGGAGAATGAATTACTGATTTTGAGAGCTGAGTACGACAAAAAATCAGCGAATAGAGCTGCCTCGAGTCTTCTAAGATTGAAACAATCTTTTTATGAACAAGGTGAAAAATCAGGAAAATTATTGGCATGGCAGATTAAACAATTAGAAATTAAAACACCAATTACTAGTATTATAAGTAACGGACAGGTAGTTATAGATCCTTTAGAAATTAACAGAGCCTTTAGAGATTACTATGAAAAATTATATGATACTAAAAATGAATTTGATTTAACAAAACTAAATGGGTTTTTGAACGAACTATCTATACCGTGTATTCCAAATGAAAACAGGGAGATATTGGAGTCTAAAATTAGTCAAGAAGAAGTTGGGCTAGCCATTGATAATATGAAATCAGGAAAAAGTGCAGGGACCAGATGGTCTTCCAGTTGACCTTTATAAGAAATTTAAGAATAAATTAATAAAACCTTTTTTGGAAATGGTTTTAGAAGCATTTCAAAATAATAATTTACCATCATACATAAATAATGCCTTAATTATACTGCTGCCAAAACCAGGTAAGCCCTCTAATAAATGTGAAAATATGAGACCAATAAGCCTATTAAACGCCGACCTTAAGATAATCTGTAAAATTTTAGCAAGACGAATACAAGAAATTTTACCAAATATTATTAATCGAGATCAGAATGGCTTTATAAAGGGAAGACAAGGCTTCCATAATGTAAGAAGACTATTTAATATTATTTATTTTAATAAAGAAGCACCGGATACAGCTCTCCTATCACTGGACGCCGAAAAGGCCTTTGATAGAGTTGAATGGCCCTTTCTTTTTGAAGTCCTACAAAGGTTTGGACTTGGAAATAATTTCATAAAATGGGTTCAAATAATATACAATAATGCTACAGCAGAAATCCTAACAAATAACAATATTTCAAAACCAATAAAAATCAATAGAGGATGTCGACAAGGCTGTCCACTTTCACCTTTACTGTTTACTATGGCAATTGAACCTTTAGCGATAGCGATACGTTTACATTCACAAATATATGGAATTAAAGTTGGACCAACAGAACATCAAATCTCCCTGTACGCCGATGACATAATTTTGTTTATGTCGAATCTAAAAAAATCAATTCCAACCTTGTTGAATTTAATAAAGAATTTTGGGGAAATATCAGGATATAAAATAAATAAAACTAAATCTTCAATATTAATGCTAAATGGGGGCAATGGGGGGCAATGGATCAGCGTTCTCGTCGCGCCCTCCGCAAGTACCCGGGCTTGCCTGGGGAAGCTAATGATCCTACCAGCAGACTAAATTCAAAGAGACGACGCCTCTGTGCCAAGTCAAAGAAGAATCCTAGTCACAGTCCTAAAGCCGAAAGCAAACAGCCCCAAGAGCACTTTGTGGTAGGATCTGCCCTTCGCATATTACAACTAAACGTTGAAGGCCTATCTGCAGCCAAGCGAAGCCTTATCGAAGTCCTCGCCTTCCAACATTCGATTGATGTAATCTGCCTCCAAGAGACTCATATTGGCACAGAGGAAGCTGGCCGCTTCACCATCAAAGGCTTTGACCTCCTGTGCTATGTTCTACATGCTAAACATGGATGTGCCACCTATGTGCGTTCTGACATAGTTGAAGCAAATCACCTGATAACAACACATTTCTCAGACACCATAATCATTGGTGGCTTCCATATTGTCAATGTGTACAAGCCCCCTAATGCCAACTGGGATCTGCAGGTCTTACCCACCCTACCCCACCCTGCCATCTATGTGGGGGACTTTAACAGCCATCACCCTGACTGGGGGTACCCAGCAGTGGACAGTGATGGGGAGGCACTTTCAGACTGGGCATCCAGAAATGACCTCGCTTTGATATACGACCCCAAACAAAGAGGAACCTTCCACTCTGCTAGGTGGAAGAAGGACTATTCTCCTGACCTGTGTTGGGTCAGCTCTTTGAATGGGGAGCCATATCCTACACAGATCCTCATTCTTGATGATTTTCCACACAGCCAACACCGGCCCCTGCTTGTACACATTGGCCTACAACTTCCAGTCATATACAGCCCAAGGAAGATGCGCTGGAACTTCCGCAAAGCCAACTGGAAGAAATTCAGTGAAACTCTGGACCGGAGCATTGTTACCATCCCACTCCACACCATCACTGTAGATGAAGCATACAACCGCTTCTGCAGCGCAATCTTCAAGGCTGCCCATACTGCAATCCCACGAGGCTACCGACCCCTCTATGTCCCATGTTTGGACGGAGAAAGTGCTGCCCTCCTACAATCCTATCAAACATCAGGGGACCCAGAGATAGCAGACCATCTCATTGAATCGCTAAATACAGCCCGGCGAAAGAAATGGGAGGAGACAGTTGCTGACCGGAGCTTTACCCACTCTAGCAGGAAATGTTGGAGCCTCATCCGTCGCCTAGGAGCTGCACAGAAGCCCCCTAGCCAAAGCCGAGCATCCGTCACACCCAACCAAGTTGCATCCCACCTACTGACTATCGCCAAAGCACCCCAAGACAAAGACACCAGAAGAGCAGTTACAACTGAGCTAAAAAAACACCAAAAAATGCCTGTAGAGGAAACGAACCCTGAACCCTTCGAGGCTGCTGAACTGGAGAAAGTCCTACAGGGCCTGAAATGTGGAAAGGCAGCAGGATACGATAACATCTTCCCAGAATTCATGAAGAATCTTGGCCCCCGAGCCCTAACCTGGTTGACACAATTCTACACAAGGATCACACAAACGAACTCGATCCCAAAGAAATGGCGGACAGCAAAGGTCATTGCCATCCCAAAACCTGGCAAAGACCACAAACTACCAGCAAGCTACCGCCCAATCTCCCTACTCAGCGTTCCTTACAAAATCATGGAGCGCCTAATACTGCAACGCATTTCCCCAGAAATAGAGGATATTCTAAGTGTGGATCAAGCAGGTTTCCGCAAGGACCGCAGTACAGGAGAACAAGTACTGGCCCTAACCACCTTCATTGAAAATGGCTTTGAGAGCAGACTGAAGACAGGGGCTGTGTTTCTCGATCTTACAGCCGCCTATGATACGGTCTGGCACAAAGGCCTCCTCCTGAAACTTATAAAGGCGATCCCTGCTTGGGCAACAGCAATTATAAAAACCCTGCTGACCAACCGAAGGTTCAGAGTCCACCTCAGTCAGAACACAAGTGCATGGAGAATGCAGAAAAACGGACTCCCACAAGGCTCAGTTCTAGCTCCAACTCTGTTCAACCTCTACATAAACGACCTGCCTACTACAAAATCCCGCAAATTTATCTATGCAGACGACATCTGTTTGGCATTCCAAGCACCAGACTTTGAACCACTGGAACGGGTGCTCACGGAAGATCTTGCTAAACTGGACCAGTTCTGCAAAATCTGGCGCCTAAAACCAAGCCCAGCAAAAACCGTCTCCAGTGTATTTCATCTCCACAATGCAAAAGCTGCCAGAGAACTAAACATCCACCTGAGCGGACTCAAGCTTAAGCATGCCCCAAATCCAACTTATCTTGGAGTGACCCTTGATAGGACCTTATCCTTCAAGGAACATCTAAAGGGGACGGCTGCTAAGGTGAAAGTACGAAACAACCTGCTCTGCAAGCTCGCTGGTGCAAAATGGGGGGCGGCAGTCTCCACCCTGCGCACCTCAGCACTGGCCCTTTCATACTCTGTAGCAGAATATTGTGCCCCTGTCTGGTCCAGGTCATTTTACACACACCATGTAGACACCCAGCTCAACTCAACCATGAGAACTATAACTGGAACAATCCGCTCAACACCACTCCCCTGGCTCTCTGTACTGTCAAACATAGCCCCTCCACACATCCGGCGAGCAGCATTAACTCAAAGGATGCTCCAAAAAGTTAAAGATTTTCCTCACTTACCAATCCATGCAGATATCTACACCCCACCCACTGCCCGACTTTCATCCAGACGGCCGATTTGGAAAAACCCTCCCCCAGCTGACTTTACCATCCAGACAGCTTGGCAAGAGGAATGGGAAACCAAGGAGGTCCCAAACAAACAGCTGGTGATAAACCCCAACCAACAGGTCCCGGGCACCAACCTCCCAAGGAGACAGTGGTCTACACTCAATCGCTTCAGGACTGGACATGGCCTCTGCTTGGCCAGCCTTCACAGATGGGGCAGTAGCCCTAGCCCACTGTGCGCATGTGGAGAGGAGCAAACTATGGAACACATCATAGAGGCTTGCCCGCTCCAAAGACTGGAAGGAGGATTACACACCCTCCATACAGCAAACCAGGAGGCAACTGCTTGGCTTAAGGACTTTGCATTCGCTAAATAAATAAATAATGCTAAATGAGACCCAGAGAAATTACCCAGCCCCTGAGGTAAATCAATTCAATGTTGTAAATCAGTTTAAATATTTAGGAATCCAAATTGTGCCTAAGCTAGAATCAGTCGCCAGTGTCAACTATGAAGCCTTAATGACAGATATCAATGAGTTAACTCAGAGATGGATGTCACTACCAATGTCGATGATCGGGAGAATCAATATACTTAAAAGTAATATTTTACCTAAAATACTTTATTTATTTCAATACATTCCCTTATCACCACCTTTAGATTTATTCTCAAGAATAAAAAAAAAAGTTAGTGGAATTTATATGGAACAACAGGAGGGCTAGATTACGTCTGTCTTTATTATATTTACCATTTGATCGTGGAGGTCTGAAATGTCCAAATTTTATGTTGTATTATTGGTCGGCACAACTGAGGTCTATGACATATTATTTTTCATCAAATGATCTCCCTCACTGGACTGAAATGGAATCATACAATTTACCTTTACCTCTTCCCATATTCATATACTCAGATTCGGCAAAAAAATTACAAAAACAAGTTAAAAATCCATTTGTAAAGCATATGATCAAAATATGGTGTGAAGCTAAAAACTATTTAAAAGAACCACAGTTACTGTCACAATTTAGTCCAATATGGGGTAATCAATATTTTAAACCAGGGAGAGCGGACGCTGTATTTAAAGTATGGAATTTAAAAGGGATACAAAAGATTCAGGATTTATATTTGTCATGTGCAGATAACATAATGTCTTTTGAAGAGCTGAGGATCAAATTTAATCTCAATAGAACACATTTTTTTAAATATCTTCAACTTAGAAACTTTATTCCATCAAATCAAAATAAAGCTCTCACTCGACCTATTTATTCATCCTTGGAAAAAATGATGATGAAAGATAGTAAAAGAAAGGGTATTATTTCAGAGTTTTATAACTCATTGACACTATCTTCAAGTGAAAATTCACTGAAAAGATTAAACTACTGGAAAGAAGATCTGCAAACTGAAATTTCAGAGGAACAATGGGAATTGGCTTGTACAGAAGCTCAAACCAAATCAATAAATGTACGCCTTAAATTGATACATTTCAAATGGTTAATGCGGATGTATGTTACACCGGAGGAGTTAAATAAATATAACAAAAATATACCAGATACATGCACAAAATGCATGGAAAGTAAAGGAACTCTATTTCATTGTGTATGGGAATGTAGATTAATAAGAATGTTTTGGGAAGAGGTGAGGGTAACAATTGAAAAAATAATCTCAAAACAAATCATATTGAATCCTAAATTGTTTTTGTTGGGTCTGTACCCAGAAAAGCATAATTTTAATAAAAGTGAAAGAACATTCATAGACCTCAGTTTGCTTAATGCCAAAAAATGTATTGCACTATTATGGAAAAAGACTCATAGACCAGATGTGACTCAGTGGTTAAGACAGATGTTAACAAACCTTCCATTAGAAAGAATAACATATATACTGAAATCAAAGGAAATTGTGTTTGAGAATATATGGAGACCTTTTATTGATTATGTAAAAAATTTAAACATAACTTTTGAAGAAGAAGGTGAATGATGTGTGTGGACCTTGTAAATTCCAAACTGGTGAACATAATATGTATACTTATGTATTGGATTGTCTAGACTAAACAGAGGAGCATTGTTGAAGATTTGATTTTGCTGGTGGTTGTTGGTGTTTTTAGTGCATCCTTTTTTTTTTTTTTTTTTTTTTTTTTTTTGTAGTACTTTAGTGTTAGTGTTTGATTGTTTGTATCATGTTTGTTAAAAAAAAAAAGTTTCAATAAAGATATTGTGGAAAAAAAAATCCTTCAATGTGATTTTCTGGATTTTTTTTTTCTCATTTTGTCTCTCATAGTTGAGGTATACCTATAATGAAAATTGGAGACCTCTCTCATCTTTTAAGTGGGAGAACTTGCACAATTGGTGGCTGACTAAATACTTTTTTTCCCCACTGTATATAATCACTCTATCTGGTCAGGAGCTGTAGTCCTTCTATCATCATTGCTGTGTTCAATCGAACCTCAACTCTATCTTCAGACATCACTCTTCATCTCCTCGTACTTCACTCTATATCATCACTCTATCTGGTCAGGAGCTGTAGTCCTTCTATCATCATTCTTCTTCTTCCTCTTCTTCTAGATTTGATTGGCGGCCGGCAACCAGCCCAGAGGTGCACCTCACTCTATATCATCACTCTATCTGGTCAGGAGCTGTAGTCCTTCTATCATCATTGCTGTGTCAAATCGAACCTCAACTCTATCTTCAGACATCACTCTTCTTTGTCTCCTCATATTTTATACTTCACATTATATCATCACTCTATCTGGTCAGGAGCTGTAGTCCTTCTATCCTCATTGCTGTGTCCAATCAAACCTCAATTCTATCTTCAGACATCACTCTTCTTCGTCTCCACGTACTTCACTCTATATCATCGCTTCACTCTATATCATCACTCTACATATCTTGCCACAGCCAAGATGTGTAGAGTCTTCTTCTTCTTCTTTCCTAGACTTGACCGGCAGGTGGCAACCAGCCCACAGGTGCACCACCACCACGCACTCCACTCCACATCATCACTCCATCTGGTCAGGAGCTGCAGTCCTTCCACCATCACTGCCGCGTCCAATCGAACCTCAACTCTATCCTGAGACACCACTCCTCTTCGTCTCCTCGCACTCCACTCCACATCATCACCCTATCCGGTCAGGACCTGCAGTCCTTCGATCATCACTGCTGTGTCCAATCAAACCCCAACTCCATCTTCAGATATCACTCCTCCCCGTCTCCTCACACTCCACTCTACATCATCACCCCACTCCATATCATCACCCCACACATCTTGGCCATGGCATCTTCTTCTTCTTCTTTTAGATTTGATTGGCAGTTGGCAACCAGCTTACAGGTGCTTTACCATCACGTACTTTACTCTATATCATCACTCTATCTGGTCAGGAGCTGTAGTCCTTCTATCATCATTGCTGTGTCCAATCGAACCTCAACTCCACCTTCAGAAATCACTCTTCTTCGTCTCCTCATACTTCCCTCTGTATCATCACTCTATCTGGTCAGGAGCTGTCGTCCTTCTATCATCATTGTTGTGTCCAATCAAACCTCAACTCTATCTTCAGACATCACTCTTCTTTGTCTCCTCATATTTTATACTTCACATTATATCATCACTCAATCTGGTCAGGAGCTGTAGTCCTTCTATCCTCATTGCTGTGTCCAATCAAACCTCAATTCTATCTTCAGACATCACTCTTCTTCGTCTCCACGTACTTCACTCTATATCATCGCTTCACTCTATATCATCACTCTACATATCTTGCCACAGCCAAGATGTGTAGAGTCTTCTTCTTCTTCTTTCCTAGACTTGACCGGCGGCTGGCAACCAGCCCACAGGTGCACCACCGCCACGCACTCCACTCCACATCATCACTCCATCTGGTCAGGAGCTGCAGTCCTTCCACCATCACTGCCGCGTCCAATCGAACGTCAACTCTATCCTGAGACACCACTCCTCTTCGTCTCCTCGCACTCCACTCCACATCATCACCCCATCCGGTCAGGACCTGCAGTCCTTCGATCATCACTGCTGTGTCCAATCAAACCCCAACTCCATCTTCAGATATCACTCCTCCCCGTCTCCTCACACTCCACTCTACATCATCACCCCACTCCATATCATCACCCCACACATCTTGGCCATGGCATCTTCTTCTTCTTCTTTTAGATTTGATTGGCAGTTGGCAACCAGCTTACAGGTGCTTTACCATCACGTACTTTACTCTATCATCACTCTATCTGGTCAGGAGCTGTAGTCCTTCTATCATCATTGCTGTGTCCAATCGAACCTCAACTCCACCTTCAGAAATCACTCTTCTTCGTCTCCTCATACTTCCCTCTGTATCATCACTCTATCTGGTCAGGAGCTGTCGTCCTTCTATCATCATTGCTGTGTCCAATCAAACCTCAACTCTATCTTCAGACATCACTCTTCGTCTCCTTGTACTTCCCACCGCCAACATCTTCTTTCTTCTTCTTCTTTTAGATTTGATTGGCATTTGGCAACCAGCTTACAGGTGCATTACTGCCACATACTTCTTTATATCACTCTTCTTCTTCTCAGGTGCATTACCACCACATACTTCACTCTATATCTTACTCATAGCTTTGTGACGTTTTCCTCATAGCTTTGTGAGGTTTTCCTCTTATAGCTTTGTGAGGTTTTCCTATTATAGTTTTGTGAGGTTTTCCTCATAGCTTTGTGATGTTTTCCTCATAGCATTGTGACGTTTTCCTCGTAGCTTTGTGACGTTTTCCTCATAGCACTGTGACGTTTTCCTCATAGCTTCTTCTTCTTCTTCTTCTTCTTCTTCTTCTTCTTCTTTTGTTGGTTACTGGCAGATAGCAAACAACTGAAAGGTGCATACCGCCACCTACTGTACAAGAGTGTGCAACATTATGTCGTTTGAGCCCGACCCCTAAATTCTATGACGTAATACTTTGCAAGCAGTTTCATGAAATAGTCAGTCAGATAACAACTCATACCGGCTCGGATGTCGCCCGGGTGAACAAGGTCAGGAGTTCCTGGCAGCAGAAGGCGAAGGACAGAGCTGCATGGAGGAATCTGATCAGACCTAAATGAAACAGTCATTGTCGCCCCCGACAGACTGCTATGATGATGATGATGATGATGAATGCTGTGTTATTTAAAAAAGAGAAAAGAGCCCTTCTTGTGATTCTTAGTGCCTCTCCATCTCCATCTGTTCCCAGAATCCCAGTTAAATCCCATTCCCTACCGGCCTTTCAAACATTCATTTTTCATTCTCTCTCTTTCATTTCCATACTTGTGACAGTAAGTATGATGTGCTTGACATTTTCTTTTACTCCACATTCTTCACATTCTCTACATTTGTCACTTTTGCTTTTCCCCATGGTGAATAAAGTGCTCTTTAAACCTGCATGATCCAGTCTGAGTCTTGCATTAATGATGTCTTCCCTCCAGTTTGTTGTTTTATTAATTCTTTATTGCAATAGATTTTTGTGTTTTGTAATATGATCTACCTTTATGATCTTTAGCCCATCTTTTTTGCCATAGCTCAGTTCCTTTTTTCTTGATTACTGCTTTCTCTTCACCTTTTCCAAGAGACAATGGTATAGTTATCTCTTTCCCAAGAGCACTTTTTGCTAATTTGTCTGCACAGTCATTCCCTTTCAACCCTTCATGTGCAGGAACCCAACAAAACTGAATTTCTCCACCACCCCTGTGTACCCTAAATAAACTGTGATATAGCTCAATCACCAAGTCTTCCCTTGTAGATTTTAGTGTCTGTATGGTTTTTAAAGCTGCAAGTGAATCTGTGCACGCCACCACCCGGTTTGGTCTGACCTCCTCTACCCACTGCAAACCAACAATTATTGCCACCATCTCTGCTGTAAACACGGATGTATTGTTGGAGAGTCTTTTTGAGATGATCACTTTAAACTCTGGAAAGTACACTCCAACTCCAACAGAGCCCTCTTTGTTCTTTGAACCGTCAGTATAGAGCTGTAAGTAGTTATAGTAATTGTTCCTGAGGTAAATGCCTGTTTTAACACCAACTTCACTCATATGCCAATCCTTTTTCCTCATTAGCAGACTAATGTCTACTTCTTTTCCCAGAAACAGCCAAGGGGGAACATTATTCGCAGGACTGGTGTTAGCTATATCAATAGTGTCTACTCCATACATTCTGGCTTTTCTTTCAGCTGTCCACCCAAACCTGTGTCTCTGAAAGTTAGAATATTCCCAGCAGTCTTGTAGTGTTATTTTTGAAATATTCACTTCCTCACTTCCTTTCAGCTTGACCCAGTATGATAATGCGAGTTTATCTCTTCTCAAATCCATTGGCATTTCTCATGCTTCCATTAAAACTGCATTGTTTGGTGTTGTTTTGATGGCTCCAATGCACAGGCGAAGTGGTCTATGCTGCATTCTATTTTTTCCAGAGTCGTCTTTGGTGCTGCTCCATAAATCATGCATCCATAATCTATTGTTGATCTCACTAGTGCCCTGTAAATGTCAATTAAAGCCTGTTTATCTGCACCCCATTCCTGTCCAGCCACAGCTTTTATGAGATTAATGACTTTTTTGCACTTTGTCTCCAGATTTTCAACATGAACCCTCCATGTGTATGCACTATCAAAGCACAATCCTAGATATTTGAACTCACTCACTTTCTCTATTGGTTGATTATATAAAGTTAATGGTTCTGTACCAGTTTTGCGTTTTTCTTTTTTGTGAAAATCATATAGCAGGTTTTACTGTTTGAAAATTTAAATCCCCACTCATATGACCACTTTTCCACTTTCTCCATCGCTTTCCTGATGTTTTTGAACACAAATTTCTCATTTCTTCCCCTCGTCAATATGGCTCCATCATCTGCATATACTAGTGCTGTTTTGATAGATCCCTCTTGATCCTCAAACATGCCATTAATCATTATGTTGAATAAAGCTGGGCTTATCACACTCCCCTGAGGAACACCATTTTCTATGTCAAAGTCACTGGAAACTTCAAAATTAAAAAATCCATTATCCAATTATGCATCCTACCACCAATGCCCATTTTATTCAATTTGATAAGAAGTCCATCCCTGCACAGTGAGTCATAAGCCTTTTCAATATCCAGATAAACTATAGCCATTATTTCTTTCATTATGACAGTCTTTTCAATATCATTACTTACCCTAACTAGTGCATCCACTGTGGATCTTCCTCTTCTAAAACCATTCTGATAGTTGTTTATTAATCGTCTTTGCTCTAGTGCATATGAGAGTCTGTAAACTAACACCTTCTCCATCCATTTCGCTAAATGTGACGTTAATGCCATTGGCCTGTAGTTGCCTGAATGAGCTGGATCTTTCCCTGGCTTATTAAATGATAAAATTACAGCGTTTTTCCATCCACTTGGGAAAACCCCCTCCTTCCATATTCTGTTAAACAATTTCAGCACCAGTTGCATTGATTGCATAGGCAACTGCCGGAACATAGCATAGCTTAAAGGCCAAATGTCACGTAACAGGGTACTTTAAATATCTTGAAACTAGATATAAAAGGGAACCGATCCGTTCGGGTCTTGGTGCATATGCTTCAGTAACAACGGAATATTCGTTAATTTAAAACTGCCGCGCTTGGCCTGACACGGCCCCTGGAATCGCCTGGGGAAGAAGGCGGAAGTGACGAAATCGATTGCACCCTAGTTTGATGCTTGGGGTATTTCAATTGATTGTTTATATGGAGACTGGAAGGTTGAAGTGAGCAACAAGAAAGAAAAAATTGGATATTTCACCCATACCTTAAAACGGGACTATCAGGGACAGCTGGGTAATAAGGGACACTTCTCTGGGAAATGTTTTCATACCCGTCAAGTGAGACATTTTCGCCGTACTTCAACACCGTAAAAAGCGGCTATAAGGAACGGCGGAGCAACAAGGCACACCTCTCTGGGATCTCTGTCTGTTCCGCAACCGCTGCACAGCTCAACGTGTTAAACCATTGTCCTAATGACTTCTCATGGTAGTGAGAATAGCTGACGCTGAGCGATCAGCCCGCCCCGACAATTAAACTAATGAGTGACTCCACACTTCGAACAGTAGTGAGAAGCGCTCCCGCTGAGCGATCAGCCCACCCCAGCTGTGAGTGATCACACACAGGAGTGCTCCTCAAGACACTCAGTTTTTTTTCCAGTATATTTTTTCTTTTGGGCGTACAGAAATGGCAATACGCCCGTTTTTGCTAAAATTGCATTTTCCCCGTATTTTCCTTAAAATATTTGACAATAACAACATGAACTACATTTAAAACATTTCCCAGAAAAGTGTCCCAAACCACTCTGCCGTCTCCCACAGCCGCGCTTGGCACCAAAATACGGCGAAAACGTCTCCCTTGACAGGTATGCGCCTCCATTTTCATATTGATCTGGTCAATTTCTTGACAGCAGCGGCTCTCCTCCACTGTAATAATAATGGCTTCCGAAAAATCAATATTTATGGGGCGCCCTCGACAGACCCCCTCCGGCTTCGCAATTCTGGAGGCGATTAATGTCCAGTTCAATGACATTTTCCACTGGTTCTGCTCTCTGGTCATCGTTGGAACTGTTGTCATCAGACAAAGCATCTGATTCCGTCTCGGACGGCTCGAACCGGTAAGGTTCTATGCCTCTGTCACTGTCTGAACCACTGACAAAAAAAAAAGACAAAAAAAAAAAGACAAAACTAAACTAATTTGTTCACAATCACTGTCACTTTCCGTCATGATTGTCCAATGTTGATAAGTGTGAATGTGGATAGGCAGGGCAGCCAGGGTACAACTGGTGATGTCAAAAACATGGGCGTGGTCTGGACTGGCTGTCACAAGCCAGCAAGCAAGGTGGGGCCTTCACCTGGTGTATTTTGTGCAATTATGTAAATACAGGTGGGTGATATGGTCTCCGGTATGAATATTTGGTTTAAGCTATGTGTATTTTATCTAAATTTGTTGTCATTTAGAAAAAAAAATTACGTGACATTTGGCCTTTAACTGATCATATCCTGGAGCTGTGTATCTGCTATCTTGCAAAGCTCTCTTAAGCTCTGACATTGTGAGCTCGAGGTCTAACGCAGTCGTATCTTCTTTCACTTCCTTTTTTAAGTTTGCATTTTCTCTGAGTTTATACTCCCTTTGCTGTCTATGACTATCACCAAGATGTTCTCCTCTATGCACTGCTGCAAATGCTCTACCAAGGACTTCTGCCTTTTCTTTGTCTGATACAGCCATCTTGTTCCCATCCACTAGAGCTGGGACTTTAACTGATACCCTTTTCCCACTCATTTTTTTAAACATACCCCAGACATCACCTAGTTCTGCTTTCCTACCAAGGGTGGAACAAAATTCTCTCCATGTTGACCTTTTCGTGTTTTTAATAATCCTTTGAGCTACTGCCCTTTTCTTTTTATAATCTATTAAGTTTTCACTATTCATATTCTTCCTCAGCTCTCTGAATGCCTTGTTTCGCTCCTTTACTGCAATACTACATTCCTCATTCCACCAGGGTACAACCTTCTTCCTACCCTGTGTTGTTTTCTTAGGTATACTTGCTATTGCAGCATTCCGAATGTGATTGGTTACCTATATTCTTGTACGTCCCACCGCAGCGTGGGCCACCAGAGCACTCACTGGACGAAGTCCACAGTATGAGTGATGCCCGGATGGCACGCGAACAATTGGTGTGACCAAACTGGATGACTTTGCTGTGGAGGGTGGTCAGGATGTACAGGCGGTTCCGGGGGCACCCTACTGGCACAGGCTCCTTGGACTGGGCCTGATGGACCCTCCGCTCAATATCCCAAGGAAGGGCTCCAAGGACGCACGAAGGCGGTATGATGGTTCGGGGGGGGGGGGGGGGCGACCTCCCCAGAATCAAACTGGCACGATAGCGTGTCTGGTTTGGTGTTCCGGGCACCAGGCTGGTAAGTGATGGTAAAATTAAATTGCTGGAAAAATAGCGCCCAGCGAGCCTGCCTGGCGTTCAGTCAGGGGGCCAACCGCAAGTACTCAAGGTTCTTGTGGTCAATAACACACGACGATGGGGTGAATGGCCCCCTCTAACCAGTGCCTCCACTCCTCTAATGCCAACTTAATGGCCAGCAGCTCTCTGTCCCCTACGTCATAGTTCCTCTCAGCCGGCGTAAGCCGACCAGAGAAATATGCGCACAGGCGAAGCCTCTGATCGGAGGGCGTGCGCTGAGACAGCACAGCGCCATCCCCCAAATCAGACGCATCCATCTCGAGGATGAACTGGAGCTGCATGTCCACCTGGGCCAAGATAGGTGTTTCTGTACGTCTTAAATTGATACATTTTAAATGGTTAATGCAGATGTATGTTACACCAGTGGAGTTAAATAGATATAACAAAAACATACCAGATACATGCACAAAATGTATGGAAAGTAAAGGAACCCTATTTCACTGTTTATGAGAATGTAGAAAAATCAGAATGTTTTGGGAAGAGGTGAGGGTAACAATTGAAAAAATAATTTCAAAACATTCACATTGAACCCTAAACTGTTTTTGCTGGGTCTGTATCCAGAAAAGCATAATTTTAATAAGAGTGAAAGAGCATTCATAGACCTCAGTTTGCTTAATGCCAAAAAATGTATTGCACTACTGTGGAAAAAGACTCATAGACCAGATGTGACTCAGTGGTTAAGACAGATGTTAACAAACCTTCCACTAGAAAGAATAACATATATACTGAAATCAAAGGAAAATGTGTTTGAGAATATATGGAGACCTTTCATTGATTATGTAAAGAAATTAAACTTAACTTCTGAAGAAGAAGGTGAATGATGTGTGTGGACCTTGCAAATTCCAAATTGGTGAATGTATAATATGTATACTTATGTAATAGATTACCTAGACTAAACAGAGGAGCATTGTTGATGACTTGCCTTTGTTAGTGGTCGTTGGTGTTTTTAGTATTTTTTTTTTGTAGTTAGTGTTTTGTTTTTTATTTTTGTTTTTTTTTTAATTACTTTAGTGTTAGTGTTTGATTGTTTGTGCCATGTTTGTAAAAAAAAAAAGGTTCAATAAAAAATATTGTGGAAAAAAAAAAGATAGGTGTTTCAGTGAACAGGCGCTTTAATTCAGCAAACGCCTGTTCAGCTGCCTCAGTCCACTGAAAGGGGACTTTAATGGAGGTCAGCTGCGTCAAGGGCAGTGCCACCGTACTATAGTTCCTAATGAACCTGCAGTAAAAGTTTGCGAACCCGAGGAAGCGTTGAAGCTCCTTACGGGAGTGGTGAGTTGGCCAATCTAGCACTGCCCTCACCTTGGCCAGGTTGGCAATCAGCTCCCCCTCAGCCACGATGAAGCCCAAGAAGGCGGTACATGTTGTGGAGAACTCACACTTCTCAGCCTTAACGTAAAACTGGTTCTCCAGGAGCCATTGTATAACGGCTCTGACGTGGACCTCATATTCCTCTGGCGAGCGGGAGAAAGTAAGGATGTCATCAAGGTAGACAAAGACGAATTGGTAAAGCATATCGCAGAGGACATCATTTATTAACTGCTGGAAGACGGCGGGGGTGTTAGTGAGCCTGAATGGCATCACCAAGTACTCAAATTGCCCCTGGTGTGCTTTAAAAGCCGTCTTCCTTTCATCGCCCTCGTGAATGCGGACCAGATGATATGCGTTCCTAAGGTCTAACTTGGTGAAAACCCATGAGTGCTGAAGAAGCTTGAACTCTGAATTGATCAGAGGCAAAGGGTACTTGTCTTTAATGGTAATAGCGTTGAGCTCCTGGTAGTCAATGCACGGGCGCAGTGAGCCATCCTTCTTCCCGACAAAGAAGAATCCAGCTCCGAGAGGAGCCGAAGATGGCCGAATAAGGCCGGCGTTCAGCGATTCCTTAACATACTGCTTCATCGTCTCCCTCTCCGGGCCGGAAATGCTATATAGCCGGCTGGACGGCAGCCTCGCCCCCAGGATGAGGTTGATAGTACAATCATAAGAGCGGTGAGGCGGCAGCGGCAATGCTCTTGATTTGCTAAAGACCTCAGCAAGATCGTGATATGCCCGGGAAACGAGGCTGAGGTCCGGCAGCTCGGTCAGGGCGAGGGAAACAGACAGAGATGGGAACACTCCGCGAACACATACAGTGGGCCAAACAAAACAGGCTCCAGGCAGAGATGGTATTTTTATCCCAATTGATCATGGGGTTATGCTTGTGGAGCCACGGGTAACCAAGAACCACCGGGGAAGATGATATAGGGAGAACCAGGAATGACAGTTCCTCCCGGTGGTTCCCGGAAAGAAGAATGGATATAGGCACCGTGCTGTGATCGACCATCGCAACCTCACGGTCAGATATAGTTGTGATCCTCTGACCACAGGGCAATTTAAGTGTGGGAATGCCCACCTTCTTCACAAACTCAGCAGACATGAAATTACCCTCTGACCCCGAGTCAACCAGCACCTCAGTCCCCCTCTCGACCCCCGGCAATTGCACGAGGGTCGAAATTGAAAAATTACTGGAGGGAGAAGATTTGGTCCCGCCCACCAGGCCCCCGATGGCTACTGACAGGCCACGTTTTCTTAGCCACTGGCTACATTCGTCCAGACTGTGGTTCATTAAACCACAGTACATGCACACGCCAGCCCTTCGCCTTTGCCGGCGCTCATCATCGGTCAAGTGCCGAGAGAGCTCCATCGGTCCGGGCGAAGACCTGGTGCCGCCAGTGGCAGTAACCACGGCGGACACACGCTTGGCGCGCGGGCGAGGGGAGGACTCATGCTCATGGTATCGGTTATCCAATCCCACTGTCTGATCTATGAGACCGTCAAGAGTCTCCGGGACAGGGTGAACCACCAGATCGTCCCGGAGTTGATCGTTCAACCCGTGGAGGAACGCACTGCATAACGCAATATCGTTCCACCCCGAATCAGACGCAACAACCTGGAACTCCACTGAGTATTCGGCCACAGACCAGGTGCCCTGGGGGAGCGTCATCAGGCGGCTCATTACATTGCCCTGACTCTTGGTCCGGCCAAACGCACTGAAGAATGCGGCCACAAATTGCTCAAACGTATACTGACGCCCCTCGGGGTTGTCTAATGTGGACCGTGCCCAATCAAGGGCTCGATCCCTGAGCAACAAGGTAAAGAACTGGGTCTTGGCCACGTTGTCCGGGTACGCCTCCCCGACCTGCTCCAGGTACATTTGAACTTGGATTAAAAAACCTTTACTTTTCCCCACCTCCCCCGCATACAGGGAAGGTGTGGGAATGGAGGTAGTGCGGCACACCGTAGTGCGTGGAGCAGGCTGGGGGGAAACAGCCAGAGGAGGTGCTGCAGCCCAAAATGTCATCATGTTCAATACCTGTTGCGTCAACACAGATAGCTGGCACTTAGTCGCTGCTAGACGGCTCAGAGCTTTCAGCTCCTGTGGTGTGGCACTGACTGCACTATCTTCCTGGCTGGCTCGTTCTGTCATGATTATCAAAGCTTGACAGCACACGTGCACAATGCCAAAGCACAGGAGGAACCACACAGAGGGGCATGTTTAAAAGTTTTATTAAATCTCAAAAATCAAAGCACGCAGCTGCAGAAACAGTCACTCACCAGAGGAAAGGCCCTGTGAAGAGAAGACACGAGCTGTGGGCAGAGGAATAGAGTAAGGGGAAATGGGCGAGCCAAACTGCCACTTACTTGGGAAATCCAGGGATGACCGGCAGGACCCAGCAAGGAATAGACGAACCAGTAGGGTAAGGGGGAAAGATGAGCTGATGGTGCCTGACCAGGTGGAGCAAGAGCTGAGGACGGTGAGATGGGGCAGGAGAGCGCGCGCAGTCCAAGACACACACCTGCACGGTGGCAGCAACCTGAGGAAAAGGAGAAATAAGGTGAGATAACATTTTCACACGTATTACTTTAGACTTGCTTGCCTATTGTGGACAGTATACCCAGACAAGCCAGTGTTGACGGCACGGAGAGAGCCTCCTTAAGTATCCTGGCTGATGAGCAGGTGCAAGTGTGTCTTCTGCCTCAGGTGTCGTGATGAGTTAGTGAATGTGAGGCAGGATGGGAGGGGTGCGCTCCTGCTGCCCATGACAGTTTTCCTCATAGCTTTATGACATATTCCTCATAGCTTTGTGATGTTTTCATCATAGCTTTGTGATGTTTACCTCATAGCTTTTAGACGTTTTCCTCATAGCTTTGTGAATTTCTTCTTCTTCTTTAATCTCGTATCTGCATCTCATCTCATTATTATTATTCTAGCTGTAGTCCGTATCTGCGTCTCATCTCATTATTATTCTTCCTCTTTTAGACTTGATTGGCGGTTGATCCACCAGCCCATGATGTCTTTGAACCCAAAGGTCCCCCACTTAGCAAGTCCTCAACTGCTTCCCAATGTAGTCCCTTGATGCCAAGATATTTTTCTGCTACTTTCACAATGATCTTGATTTTTTCTGTTTTCTTGGAAGTCTGCGCAGTGTAGTTTATCACATCCGCCACAAATAAGACAAAATTATTTTCCTTCAAAACCAGAATATTTTCCTTAATTCTACTGCATGCACTGCAAGTCTGCACACTTTCCCTGTTCGAGTCCATTCCCATGTTTTTAGCTGGCACCTTTTACGCAGCTTCTGCATACTTTAGTCCCTGGGAGACTTTTATCTGCTGAATTTCTTCTGCTCTTCTGCTGGCTTCACAACCTCGATATGCAGAGCTATGCTCACCACCGCTGTTACAGCACTTTAATTTGGCTCCTCTTTCACACTTTCCATATTCATGCTCACCAGAGCATCTGGCACATCGTTGTCTACCTTTGCATATCGCTGCTACATGACCAAACTTTTGACATTTGAAACATCTGAGTGGAGGAGGGATGTAAAGTCTGACTTCATAGCTCATGTAGCCAATATACACCTTACTTGGCAGTCTTGTTTCATCAAATTTTAACATTACTGACAGTCACATTTTTCACCATTTCTATTAGCTTTCAAAATCTCTGTACCTCTGTCACTTTTGCTCCAGTTAAGTTCCTCATTATTTCATCAATTGAGACAGCCATTGAAATGCCCGATATCACTCCTCTCGTTGCCTTATTTCCTTCCAATACTGAACACTGCACATTTTTCCCTCCATCTGAGTGACTCTGATTGCTTTTCCTTGTTGAACACTATCTTTACATGTAACCAGCAACAAACCACTACGAAGAACCCTTGCATTTAAAACTTCTCCAAGTAACCCATTAATTGCATTTGTGAGCTTAATTGGGATCCACTCACGAAACGATGCCCCTTCCCGAGTAAGTTTAATGATTACTTTACACTCCTTCTGTTCATTCCAGGATCGTTCATCCTCTGATTCCTCAGCACTTGATAACAGTCTTGATTGAGTTTCTAGATGTCTACGTTTGTTTCTTTTAGACTCCACCGTGCTCCAAACTTCCTCTTCCTCGCTTCCCACCTCCATTCCTCCTAGTTGAATTCATGTCCTGGTCGAATCACCTTCTTCTTGTTCAGCAGAGACTTGCTGTCTCTTCATGCTGTGGCATCTGTCTCCCATCCTTCTTCTTCTTCTTCCTCTTCTTCTTCCTTCTTCCTCTTCTTCTTCTTCTTCCTTTAGATTTGATTGGTGGTTGCCAACCAGCTTACAGGTGCATTACCGCCACGTACTTCACTCCATATCATCACTCTATCTGGTCAGGAGCTGTAGTCCTATCATCATTGCTGTGTCCAATCGAACCTCAACTCTATCTTCAGACATCACTCTTCTTTGTCTCCTCATACTTTACTCTATACTTCACATTATATCATCACTCTACATGTCTTGGCTGTGGCAACTGCCACGGCCCACCACTCCCCCCCCCCCCCGTTCAAGAAATCTCTGCGACGATGTGACAATGTAACTCTGTCACGACCATAGGACTCGCTGAAAGATCATAGGATTGCCTATGATGGGCCTATGATGTCTACATAATGTCTATGTGATGCCATATAGACACCATAGTATAGAGTGATTCAAGAAAATCTGTGTGTGTGTCTGTGTGTGATCAAAGGCAGGCATCACTCACGATCATAGGACATCAAAGATCAAAGGCAGGCATCACTCACGATTATAGGACTCTGACATCAATCAATCAATCAACTTTATTTATAAAGCACTTTTAAAAGCAACACTCGCTACACAAAGTACTGTACAGCAAGAAAACATAAAAGCAGGAAGCAGAGCACTAACACAAAAACAATATAGAACCACAGTCAAAATAAAATAAAATAAAAAGTAAAATAAATAAATAAAAATCCATTTCATTCAATAAAATCAATGTATCACACTGGGTCGAAAGCCAGGGAGTAAAAGTATGTTTTAAGACGGGTTTTAAAAAATGGACAGTGAAGGTGCCTGTCTGATGTCCGGGGTAAATCATTCCATAACCTGGGTGCCATGATTGAAAAGGCTCTGTCCCCTCTGAGCTTCTGCCTCGCCTTTGGCACCCCCAGAAGCAGTTGTTCAGCTGACCTGAGGGACCGCATGGGAGCGTAGGGATGCAGAAGCTCAGAGAGGTAAGGCGGAGCAAGACCGTTCAAGGATTTAAAGACAAATAAAAGAATTTTAAAATGAACTCTAAAATGCACAGGCAGCCAGTGGAGTGAAGCTAAGATGGGTCTGATATGATCTCTTCCACGTGTACCTGTTAAAAGACGAGCAGCAGCATATTGAACCAGCTGCAGATGCGAAAGAGATGACTGGCTGACACCAGCGTAAAGTGCGTTACAGTAATCCAGCCGAGATGAAATAAAAGTATG
The DNA here is from genome assembly GCA_020510985.1 of Pholidichthys leucotaenia. Taxonomy (NCBI): domain Eukaryota; kingdom Metazoa; phylum Chordata; class Actinopteri; order Cichliformes; family Pholidichthyidae; genus Pholidichthys; species Pholidichthys leucotaenia. Next base: position 104,763,327 of record CM035846.1, read on the forward strand.
GATTACTGTTTCCAGGTGCGGTCTAGAGAGAATGGGTTTTACTTTTGCGAAACACCTTAGATGAAAGAAGCTGGATTTTACCACGGAACAAATCTGAGTGTCTAATTTAAAATCACTGTCCATGATGAAACCAAGGTTCCTAACTGTGGATTTCACGTAAGAAGTGAGGGGGCCCAAGTTTACAGGAGGGGACTCACAGGGGTCATTAGGTCCAAACACCATCACTTCTGTCTTCTTATTAAAATTTAGAAAGATTAGGGCCATCCAAGACTTGATGTCTTCAATACATGCCAGGAGTGGGTTTACTGATGAGGCAGCTTTTTTGTTTTAAAGGGATATATATCTGACAGTCATCAGCATACAAGTAGAAGGAGATACCATGCTTTTTAAAAATGGAACTCAGCGGAAGTATGTACAAAGAAAAAAGCATGGGCCCTAGAACTGATCCCTGTGGGACCCCATATGGCAGAGGAGCAGAAGAGGATTCAAACCCAGAGAAGATAACTTTAAAACTCCTGTCTGCCAGATCGGACCTAAATCAATTGAGAGCAGTGCCACAAAAGCCCACTAGGTGCTGCAAATGGGAAATTAAAACATGATGGTCCACTATGTCAAAGGCAGCAGTTAAATCAAGCAACACAAGAACAGCATATTCACCTGACATCATCAAAGATCAAACGCAGGCATCATATGACATCATCAAAGATCAAATGCAGGCATCATAGGACTCGCTATGCCATCATCAAAGATCATAGGACTCACTATGACATCATCAAAGATCAAAGGCAGTCATCACTCACGATCATAGGACTTGCCATGACATCATCAAAGATCATAGGACTCACTATGACACCACCAAAGATCAAAGGCAGGCATCACTGAACGAGTGCTGACGTGCTTGCTTACACCCTTGCTTACACCTGCTTTCTATGGGCATGCAGAAATACTGTGGTGACACCAGCACACTGCAGATGGACATTATCTCACACCCAGAAGCAGACAGAGGGGCTGAACAATGGACTGACAGGGGTAGCCACGCACAGGGGTAATTAAACCAGACTTTAAGGTGCCTTCGCCTCCTGCTGCTCTAAGCTACAGCGCAGGGAGGCGAATGTATTGTAGGAAGGTAAAGTGTTATGTTAATCGTGCCACACAGTGCTTTTGTATGTAACATGTATGTAACATGTGTTATTATAATCTTGCCACTCATGGCCTTTGTCAGACCTCATGTAATATGCGCCAGCCTCAGTTTCTAAACGCAGGCCAATAAAGCTATATAAGAGAGCACAGAGAAACTGAGGCAGGCCTTTCCAGACTAGGCTCTTCATGGCCCCAGCATCCACGCTGGGGTCACAGGCTGTACATATGATAGAGGGTTCAATAAAGAATCTGTGCCGACCTACGCTTGTGCCTTGCCTCCACATCCTTTTCCTTTAACCCTCTACATTGATGACCTGATGTGAGATGAACTGTCTCTCCCTTACGCCGCACATCACATTGGTGACCTGATGTGAGATGACCGTCTGCTCCCTTACACCGCGCTATGGACTCCAGAGACCGGCAATCGCCTACTCCTTGTCATCCACACTGGAGCACGCACATCTGTTCCTCTTTCCATGATGGTGACCTCAAGGGCCAGGGAGAGAGCACTGCACGGGGACCAAGACGCACCAGGATCAGCGAGACAAGCACCACGCAGAAACAGCCTGAGAGGGGAAGATCGGCGCCGTCTGCATTGATTCCCGTCAAGCCCCGACCCTGACTTCACCTCCAGACAGCGGAGTTTCAGCACACAGAAGCCCCGTGCGCACACCGCAGGATTACAAGGACAGCGCAACTTACAGCTATGTGGTCACTGGCACTGCGCCAGAGCACGCGCCACACACCAAGGACAAACCGGCTCCAACAGCTTATGCATTGTCCTCAGCCGCTGCCCACTCCCAGAACATGGTTGATCGCCATCCTCGGAACCTTTAGGGCTACCCTCGCACCTAAAGCAGCCGGGCAGCACAGCCCACAGGACTTTGTATGGGTTTCTCAGCCGCTGCACACAACGGGAATTTAGCCAATTGCTTTCCCCGATGCCTTTAGGGCATCGGGGCAAGTTCCCTGACACAGCTTCAGTTTTTTTCACAGCCACTATGCATCCTCAGGGAATTGGACCGATCGCCTTCCCCAGATCCTCGCTGGACCGGACCCGCACAAGGAGGAGTCAGAGACTTCAATTTTTTTCACAGCCACTGCAGATCACCATAAGGTTTACCGGGAAAGTCCTTCACCCATGGCTGATCTGCACGCAATATTTGCGTAGCCCAGACACTTTTGACGTCCTGGGCTGGCACTCCATTGATTACCACCCACCTCCCCCTCGTCCTCCACATCTCTTTGCCTGCACCTCTGTCCCAAAAGCCTGCCAATTGCTGGTTTTGTTCCATTACGCACGACGCACACTGGACCCTGTGCACCCACGAACCATGGCTGTTCAATGTGTTGGAACTTGGAGAGGAGCAGACGGTGTTTTTCACCCCTCCCCCTTTTCCCCCCACAAACTGACATGCCCTCCTACACTCCTCACCAGCAGGACAGTTCGACTGGAGCGGCAAACCTCCGCTGCAGACACCAGAGGCGCCATCTTGAGCCCAAATGACCGGGCGGTTACAGCCCCTTCTGGGTGTTTGGGGAGGGGGCTGTGTGGTGACACCAGCACACTGCAGATGGACATTATCTCACACCCAGAAGCAGACAGAGGGGCTGAACAATGGACTGACAGGGGTGGTCCCCCTCAGGGGTAATTAAACCAGACTTTAAGGCACCTTTGCCTCCTGCTGCTCTAAGCTACAGCACAGGGAGGTGAATGTATTGTAGGAAGGTAACATGTGTTATGTTAATCGTGCCACACAGTGCTTTTGTATGCAACGTGTTCTTATAATCTTGCAACTCATAGCCTTTGTCAGACCTCATGTAATATGCACCAGCCTCAGTTTCTAAGCACAGGTCAATAAAGCTATATAAGAGAGTGCAGAGAAATTAAGGCAGGCCTTTCCTGACTTGGCTCTTCATGGCCCCAGCGTCCACACTGGGGTCATAGGCTGTACATATGATAGAGGGTTCAATAAAGAATCTTTGTCGACCTACGCTCATGCCTCACCTCCACATCCTTTCCTTTTTACCCTCTACAATACTTGCTTATACTTGGTTTCTATGGGCATGCACAGGTTTGCACTTGTCATATTATAATGCAAGGATTCTCTGTCTCTGTGTGTGTCATTCTGTCTGTTCCTTGCATATCTCTCAAACTGTTTGTCAGACTCACCCCAGATTTGGTATGTGTTTTGCTGAGGTTATGAGGATGTGCATCCCCAAATTTAAGCCTCCCCAAATATGTGGAAGTTTAGGAGGGGAAATCTTTAATGAACCTCCATTGGGGCACTATTAAATGAACACAGAGATGGAAAAGGTATAACCACTGGGATTTGGGGGCTTAAAATTTTGATTTATGACTGCATTAAGCCCAATAACCCCTGTAAATTACAGCCTTCCCGGATATGTGGACATTTAGGTGGGGAAATCTTCATTAAACGTCCATCGGGGAGCTATTAATAACACAGAAGTGGAAAAGGCATAACCACAGGGAGTTAGGGGCTGTAATTCATAGGGCAGACTCTGGTGGTTGGTGGGAAGACCCAGTTCCTCCTTATATGGTTGTGACCATATAAAGAGTTAAGAACCCTTTAGGGGTCGCCACAGCGGATCATCTGCCCCCATCTCCCCTTATCCCTTGCATCTTCCTCTGTAACACCAACCCTCTCCATATCTTCCTTCACTACATCCATGAATCTTCTCTGGTCTTTCTCTTTTCCTCCTGCCTAGCACCTCCATCTTCAACATCCTTTGTCTAATATATCCACTATCCCTCCACTGCACATGTCCAAACATCTCAGCCTTGCCTCTCTTACTTTGTCTCCAAACCGCTCAACCTGAGCTGTCCTTCTAATATACTCATTTCTAATCTTGTGAAAATAAGTCATATAAGATCACACAAATAAGTGACCTGACAAACAAATAAACAAGTGTTCTTAAACAGTCGCTAATATTGGATGTCCCATTCATTTTCAATAATTCTGTAATTAATATTCAAGACAATCAAATAAATCTTAGTGGTGTTCAGTCCCTTTTATATTTATTAAAGTCTAACATGTATGATTGCCTACATATAGGCTACACCTCTTTGTATTTCACTTTCAAACACACCCTACATTTGGGCCTGTAAAGCCTAATTCGCCTACCTGTTTTCAGACAAGTATACTTGCTTTCCACGGACATGCACTAGTGCTTTTTATGACTTACAAGAACTATCAAGAGCGAACTCACTCCAATGTCTCATGTCTCTATTTTTTGCTTTAAAGTTTCACTTAAGCCTTGCCCCCTAAAAAAAGGTGAGTTTAGATAGAGCATTTCTGGTGATGTAACTATGCATGGTGCTGGCACATCCGTAGTGCTGAGCCAGTCAGGACTCTCTGGCCAAACTGAAGTTATTCTCCTGGCTAGTTAGCATTGTTTAACCAGCTGCTTTGAAAACTTGACCCAATTTAAGATGGGTTTTGCCATTAAAACTGCTTTAAAGGACCGATGCAGTTTCAGTCATAATCCTGGGTCACCGCGCATACAACTGGGCATGTCCTTCAACTGGTAAGTCTTTTTATCACAAGATTTATTCTGATAATGTAGTTAAGATAAGATAAGATAAGATAAGCCTTTATTAGTCCCACAACGGGGAAATTCCAGGATTGCAACAGCACAGGGATAGCAACACTCAGAGCAACAATCAGAAGGCAAGAAAAAAAACAAGCAAGCAAGAGCAGCTAATATACATATGTACATATTACTATAAGATATATATATACACACACACACACACAGACACACAGTGCAGAGCATTGTAGCTGGATGGAATAAATATATGAATATATGAACACACAGTGCAGAGCATTGTAGCTAGATGGAATAAATATGTAAATATATAAACACCCACAGTACGGAGCATTGCAGCTAGGTGGAATAAATATGCAAGTATATAAACACACACAGTGCGGAGCAATGTAGCTAGATGGAATAATATGTAGATCGTTCTAGTCACTATTAGCCGTGTAGGATGTGGGTGGGCCTAGCAATCACAGATCCTGGCATTTGAAGGAGCAGGGAAAGTGAAAAGATTTTGACACAAAACTGTAAGACAATAAAAAGGTTTGGTTTGTAGAAAAATGGGCATAAGATACCATTTTAGACAATGTATATTTATTTTTATACGGGATTTACTGTATAGCCATCAGAGTGCATCTTTAAAGTTAAATATTAGTGGCTTCTTATACAGGTCGTCGTCGTCGGCCTCCGTCGGTCTATGATGACCATGGAAGAGAATCCTAAACGTCTACTCTGCTGAAACAGCACCGCCTGTGGCTGAACAGGCCAATGCGCACCGGTGTTCTACCTTCCAGCGTTGGGCGTTGGTAGGATTCAAGCCTGGACAGGAAGATATGGAGGACAAGATGTTACCCATGCAGCATGTCCCCCCTCTCCACGTCACTGATGAATCCAAAGGAACAGCAGGGCTGCTATAGTTTGGCACCAGCGCCGTCGCAGGAGCTGCCAGAATGATGTTGAGCACAACAGAGAACTGCCTTAGGGGCTCCGACTCCGGATTTTTCCTCAGGATTGACTCCCGAAGCCTTTCCCGTGACCGGGTGTGCCGCAAGGCAGCGGAGGTTTGAAATCAGGGTTTACCTTCCCCTAGATGGGCTACCTTCTCAGGTTGACAAGCCACCATCTACCCGAAGCATCTGGTTTTAAGGCGCCAGAGATCCTCCCTCGCCCCTTCTCCTATTAGTAAAAGCAGTTCCGCCGGGCTTAGAGACTAAACCACACGGGCAGGCTAGGAGTTGGACTTAGTTGTCAGAGGCTTTTCGAGACGCACGCCGTAAGGAGCATTTTATGAGCAATGGGAGCTTAACCCCAGTGCCGCTCCTGGCTATGACAACCTTGGAACCACCTTATACAGGTGCATCTCAATAAATTAGAATATCATTAAAAAGTTGATTTATTTCAGTAATTCAATTCAAAACGTGAAACTCATATATAGATTTATTGCACATAGAGTGCCATATTTCAAGCATTTATTTCTTTTAATTTTGATGGTGATGGCTTACAGCTAATGAAAACCCAAAATTCAGTTCCTCAAAAAATTAGAATATTACATAAGATCAATTTTTAAAAACTGATTTTTAATAGAAATGTTGGCAGACTGAAAAGTATGTCCATGTACACACTCAATACTTGGCCGGGGTTCCTTTTGCATGAATTACTGCATCAATGCAATCTTGCATGGAGGCGATCAGCCAGTGGTACTACTGAGGTGTTATGGAAGCCCAGGTTGCTTTGATAGTGGCCTTCAGCTCATCTGCATTGTTGGGTCTGGTGTTGCTCATCTTCCTCTTGACAATACCCCATAGATTATCTATGGGGTTTAGGTCAGGAGAGTTTGCTGGCTCATCAAGCACAGTGATACCATGGTCATTAAACCAGGTTTTGGTACTTTTGGCAGTGTGGGCAGGTGCCAAGTCCTGCTGGAAAATGAAATCAGCATTTCCATAAAGCTTGTCAGCAGAGGGAGGCATGAAGTGTTCTAAAATTTCCTGGTAGGCGGCTGCACTGACTTTGGACTTAATAAAACACAGTGGACTAACACTAGCAGATGACATGGCTCCCCAAATCAAGTGCCAAGTCCTGTCATATGGAAATCAAGGTCCTAGAGTCTGGAGGAATAGTATAGAGGCACAGAATCCACGTTGCTTGAGGTTCAGTGTGAATTTTCCACAGCCAGTGATGATTTGGGGAGCCATGTCATCTGCTGGTGTTTGTCCACTGTGTTTTATCAAGTCCAAAGTCAGCGTACTCATCTACCAAGAAATTTTAAAGAACTTCAGGATTCCCTCTACTGATAAGCTTTATAGAGATGCTGATTTCATTTTCCAGCAGGACTTGGCACCTGGCCACACTGCCAAAAGTACCAAAACTTGGTTTAATGACCATGGTATCACTTTGCTTGACTGGCCAGCAAACTCTCCTGACCTAAACCCCATAGAGAATCTATGGGGTATTGTCAAGAGGAAGATGAGCAACACCACACCCAACAATGCAGACAAGCTGAAGGCTGCTATCAAAGAAACTTGGGCTTCCATAACACCTCAGTAGTACCCAGTGTTGGGAGTAATGCGTAACAAAGTAATGCGTTACTGTATCGCCACTACTTTTGCAGTAATGTGCTGTGTAACGAAATTACTTTTTAAAAATTCAGTAATGCGTTACAGTTACTGAAATTTGATCAGATACGTTACTCGTTACTCATTTTATTAATACTAGTACATACCCGTGCATACCCGTCCATGCCTGTAGAAACCAAGTATTAGCAAGTATTTCTGCATGCCCGTTGCTGAAGGGTCTCTTTCTATCTCAGACAGCTGTGTTGCTCACAGTCATGCCTGAGGCGTACTGCTGGAACCTGAGGTGTTTCATGTTCATGACATCTTTTCTGACGTGCAGCAGTTCTCCTCATTCTATTGTTCTCCATCTGGTGGGTTTTCGTCTTCTTTGTTCAGACCACTGGTTGAGGGAGAGGTGCGTCGTAATTCTAGTTCATGGGCAGGATCATGAAAATAGATCTGAGCAAAAAGTGGCTTTTGACCCTGTTCAGGAAAGCTCATGCATGCCCGTAGAAACCAAGAAACCGGAGAATCCGGAGGAAATCAGCGCTTTGCTTGGCATTTTACACATTTGTAGTGTAGACTGGCATTCTTCAAGGTTACACATTTTTACTGTGTCAGCACCTCTTTAAAAACGACATTGCTGAGAAAGCGACGCTTTTGCTTAGTTTCTTCATCTTGAGAAAGAATACGAAGACTGCTTGATCTGGCAACTCTGCTCACGGCAACATAGAATTGGCCATGGCTGCAGAAATCTGTTGTGCAGAAAACACAAACGCACTGTAGAGACTGGCCCTGTGACTTATTCACCTTGCCAATTTTGAGCCATATGACATCGTAAAGACACATTAGTCTAGGCACTGTGCGTGATGGTCTATATGACATCATAAAGACACATTTGTCTATATGACGGTATTGCGAGTCCTATGTTGCCTGATATCATCGGATCATCATAGGACATCATGCAGACATCGTAGGGCGTTGTATGATGTGCTTTGTCTATAATATAGAGAAAGTCTATGTGCCGTCATATAATATGTCTATGTGCCGTCATCATATCTTTATGATGGCATCGCGAGTCCTCATAGGGCGTTGTATGATGTGCTATGTCTATATCATGTGCTCTGTCTATGTGTCGTTATATAGACATATCTATGTGCCGTCATATAGACATCATATCTTTATGACAGCATCACGAGTCCTATGATGCCTGAGATCATAGGATCATCATAGGACATCAGGCAGACATCATAGGCCGTCCTATGATGTCCTACATGACAGACAGACAGACAGACAGACACACACACACACAAACACACAGAGATTTCTTGAATTTATAGAGTGATACCCTGCCTCTCGCCCAAAGATGCTGGGATAGGCTCCAGCCCCCCCGAAACCCGAAAAGGATTAAGCGGAAGAAGATGGATGGATGGATGGATGGATATGTCATGATCCTGAGCACGGTGAGGACCGGTGCAAGTTAAAACTCATTAACTAGCACAGGCGCCAAGTTGCTCCTTATCCCCCTAGTGGTCAAGATTTTTTTCAAGAAAATATTCAGTTCAGATGTCATAGATTCCCAAAGCTATAACTTGAAAGTGGTAAGAGATAATGGCTTACTGTCAATTAGAAAGATGTAGAATTTGATCCAAAGTTTGAGATAGGAGTAAATTTATGCATCTAATTTGCATAATGCCACGGTAGCCATATCGAATTACATAACTTTCAGTCAAAAGTGGACTTTGGACATATTTACACAAAGAATGGTTCTGCTTTTTGTCACCGTTTCTTGTTTTGGGCATTTTGTTATCTTATCTTCAAAGTATATGAACCAGAAAATCAGTACAATGCAGTACAATGTAAACAAACAGACATTTGTCACTTGCCGCTGGTGAAGGTGGCTTGCTTTGCCCCTTTTGCGGCATCTTATTTTCTCTTCTGTCGGTCATTTTATTCTTCCCCCTCACATCCAGAAACTGTTAAGATTATTCCACCTCAATTTCGCTTTTATTCTGCCGCTATTTATCATATATGACGACATGGGACCGGCGTGATTGTTGTCCCCAGTCTTGTTTACAATCTCTTCTTTTCTGGTGAGGTTTCAGGATGGTTTTATGTGCGCCATAATTCCTCCAAGGCAAGAGCAGTAAGATACATGTCTGCCACCTTGTGAGGTGGAATCCTTTGTACAACTTAAATCAACTGGGGAGTTTTTGACCACGTCATATAGCATCATATGATAGGTGCAGCGCTGTGCTGTGCCAGTAGGGATGCGATCTGTCCATGAAATCTTGCCGCTTTAAGGGTTTTAAGTCTTTTTCTGTTTATTTGTTTCTTTATTTATTATGGTCTACTGTATCTGGTCTCTGTTCATTTATGAGTTGTTGTATTCTTAGTTGTGCCCTTATAGTCTTGCCTAGTTATTGTGTGTCATTTTGTATTTATGGTATTATTTACATCTTTTGGGTTGTGTTATTTTGTTCCTGTATTATTTAGTTTCCGGTCTGGACTTTTACTTTAACAGTGCTGTGCAGCTTCCAGCTGTCAAACTCTGTTTCACGGGCTGCACAACTGTTACTTGTTATTTTGATTACTTTCTCACTCATGTACCCACACCTGATTATCATCTGGTCCATTTCTATTTAAGCAGGCCACTGTAGTTGATTCTTTGCAGTGGTCTTGCGTTACTGGATATTATTATTACATTCCTTTCATTCCTAGATGGAGCTCCCATCTGTTTGTATCCTCCAGGTGTTCCCCGGTAATCCCCGTCACTTGTAAGTGTGCGTATATTTTTGTACTTGTAAGTCTTTCAGTTATTAAATGTGCAAACTCACAGTCAGCATGTGGTGTCTTCAGTCAGCCCTGTAAAGGGGCAGTTTATGACAGAAGACCGCTGCCATGTGTGAGACGCCAGCGGCTGTGAGTTTTGCCGTTTTTTCTTTCCCTCCCGGTTACTTTATTACCTCCGCCAGGCCGAAAAAGCCAGGAGGAGGTTATGTTTTTGCCAGGGTTTGTGTGTTTGTCTGTTTGTCTGTCTGTCTGTCTGTCTGTTGGTTAGCAAGATAACTCAAAAAGTCTTGGACGGATTTGCATGAAACTTTCAGGCGTTGGAGGAAATGGTACAAGGAAGAACTGATTAAATTTTGGGGGTGATCCGGTTCACCGTCTGGATACAGGAATTTTTTTAAAGCATTTTTCAACACTGTGACATAGGGCCATTTTCAACATGTGCGCAGGCGCAATGGAGGCCGCTGGGCGTCGTGTCTGACCAACACAAACTCCGCCTTCTTCAACATTTTAGCCACAAAAGCATGCGGAAAACACTGCTGGCCTCGGACCCCCAGCGTGCCTGTGCCAGCCATAGGCGCTGCGCACATTGCGCTGGTCGTCGTGTCTGACCAACACAAACTCCGCGTTCTTCAACGTTTTAGGCACAAAAGCACGCGGAAAACACTGCTGCCCTGGGCCCGCCAGCGTGACTGCTTTTGCGCCACGCTGCAAAACCTGACACGGACACCTGTCCGCCGCCCCATTATTTGCCACAAATTCCCCGCCCAGCTATAGGCGCTGCGTAAAAACGACCTCTCTGCCGGGGAAGACTCTAAATTCTGTTTTGCCGCGGACCGCAACCCCAATATAATATAAAATATAATATACCTGAACCCGCCAAGTCTGCGGGTATGGGTGGGCAATATAAGCTGCGGCTTCAGCCATCACCCATTTCGGATAACTCACGTGGAATTGTATAGAAGAAAGAGTCTTTGTCTAATTTGACCTTGTTGTTATATTATACAGTTTCTTTTAACCTGTACTGTATTATCCGAAATAAATTCATTCATTCATTCAAAACCCACGCCAACCTGTCTAACCAATCTGCATCCGTCAGTGGAGGAGATGGACACACCAACACTTCAGTTTATTACCTCCGCCAAGGAGGCAATGCTTTTACAACCGTAAAACGGGGCTATAAGGGACGGCGGGGTAATTTGGGACACTTTTCTAAATGTAATTCTGCTTTTTTAATTTTGCTTCCGCCTAGATTTGATGAAGGATTCACGGATATTTGACAATAACAACACAACTCAGCGTCCTGCTCAAAATAAAAAAAGCAGAATTACATTTAAAACATTTCCCACAAAACTGTCCCTTATTAACCCGCCGTCCCTTATAGCCCCATTTTACACTACTGAACCACTAATCCTATCACTATCACATTGATTGTCATTCATTAATTGTCTGTTTATTGCACTGTCCATGTCAAATAAACAAATAATCATTGTGAATCCAATTGCTACTCATATCTTTTCATGCTCAGGGAATCTGAAAACGTACACACGAACACTCTATGGGGGGAACTGTGCCGCTTGGCGGAGGTCTGCGCTCTCCGAGTGCTTTTCTAGTTTAAGTCAGTTTTCTCCCTGCTGTTATGGCAGCATACGTGGACTTTAGTTTGCTCGGGCTGAATGAGGATGAGTGAAGGGCGGCACAGTTAATCCTAAATTTCACCTCTGATGCCTGCACCTCCTGTACTCCTGAGGGAGCTCAGAGATGGCTGGACTGTGTGGTGGTTATTGAGGCAACCCCCAGCCTGTGGTGTTACCCGGAGTTCACAAACTTACTCCTCTCCATAATCAGCCACAATCCCTGCGCCACGAGCGAGAGGAAACTTCTTCCGCATCCGTGCCGGTGCCAAAGAAGAAACAGCGCCTGGCATGGAGGCTCCGAGCCTCTCACCGTTCTCCCGCAGCAGCCCTGCCTTCCCCTCCTGAACAGTGGTCTGCACCATCAGCTGAGGAGCTGGAGGAGCACAGGCAAGTTTTAGTGGCTGAAACTGAACTGTTGCTGGATTACAAACCATGGTTCCTTCCTGATTATGTGGCCCAGTTGGAGGGAATCTCACCAGGTGGAACGAAGTCTGAGCCGAAGATCTAGCGTCCCCTGTCTTTGGCATTTCACCCGCCTCGCCAGACGGACTCCGCAGCTCCCGGAAGTGCCCCATCTGGTCCCGCAGCGGCAGCCACCATCAAGCCCTGGGAGTTAAGGCAAGCATCTATTCATTTTCTAACACCAAAAAATGAATTGTCTTACCTAATTCCCGGTGGGAGGGCTCAGGGGCAGCCACATGCTGTGACCGAGCGGTCATCACTTTCTGCTGTAGTTAACGGTCTGATGACACGATTTTGACATTTTTTAGCATGTTGTGTAAACCCAAAAGTCATTGTCGATGATCAATATAACATTTACAACCACGCCTGCATAAACTAGTTATCATCAAAAAACTGTAGCCACTGACTGGACTGTGGTGCCACCCACCGAATAAAGGGCGGCGCCACCATGACGTAAGCGACAGAACAGACTCCGGTGTTGTTAACTGGAATGCCAGCAGCTTTGTAGCTCACAGTTTCTCTGGTTTCTTGTTTTAATTTTATGGCTATGGCTTCGCGTTGTGTCGCAGGCTTAGATAAACAGGAGGCCGTGAAAGACCACATCACATGCTTCAGCTACAACTGTCATAAGCCTCCTTGTGTGCTTTTACGCAGGAGTGCACGAGTAGGGGAAGGATGAATGGATTTATGTGCAGCTTTGACCTACTTTCTGTGATTGCATGCTGACCGCTCGCTGGTCCGGCCCCGTCCCCTCTCTCATTATCACCAGCTGATTCCCCTCCCACTGATCATCTTTCCTGGTCCTCGCCCAGGTGCTTCTCATCACACCATCACCAGCAGTGCGTGTACTTAGCAGCCGTTTGCCAGTCACGCACTGCTGGTCCATAGTATTGTCATCCGTGCTGTTAGTCTGCCAGTATTTTCAGCACTCTCACGACGTGTTAGTCACTCCATGTTCGCCGTGGTTCTTGTGCGTCCTTGAAGCGATGTCTGCTCTGGGGAGCACCTGTGGCAAACACATCTCTTTCATTCGTTCGCTGGGCAATGCCGGCCCCCGAATGCCATCAGGAAGTGTGTTTGTGTTTTTTGTACGTCTTCACCTTTTTGGGAATTGTCTGTCTTTCTGTATTAAATGTGCTGTGGTGAACCCTGCATGTAAATCCTCGTTATTTCATCCTCCCTCTCTGTGCGCTGTATAAGAGTGCACGGAGGGTCATGACAAGGAGCACACGAGGAGGGGAAGGATGAATGGATTTACGGGCAGGATTCACCACAGCACATGTATTGAACATAAGACTGATGACAACAGTTCCCAAAAAGGTAAAGACTTACAAAAATAAACAAACACTTACAGTTGGCGTTCAGGGCTGACATCGCCCAGCGAACGCATGGAGAGGAGACGTGTTAACCACGGATGCGCCCCAGGGCCGACATCGCTTCAAGGGGCGCAACAGAACCACAGTTGTGTGGAGTGGCTAACACGTCGTGATAGTGTTGGCAATATTGGCTGGCTGACAACACGGCAGATGATGCACACAAAACATGAACAGCTGACTGTCAAAGAGAGAGGGAGCATAGTTGGAGCGGCGGATCTTGGACAGCGCCCACCTGAAAGTGGGTCAAAACAGCACATAAACCACATGTACAAAACATAAAAACAACAAGAACTCAAAAGATAACACATAATAAACCTGATGCCTGAGCCACAGAGAATACACTGCTATGATATTATTGAAAAATTGGGTTTAAATAAATTATATTTATGAACAAATAATTTGTTGCAATATCTGTAACAAAAGAATACCACTCGGTGTTCCCCTGCTGTGTGTTTGTCGCTGCTGCTGCAGCGGGCATGTGTGCCTCACCACCGTCACTCTCTGTGTCTGACTCACTAGGCACGATGCCTATTTGGCACGGCTCAAACCTGTAAGGTCTGATGCCCCCAAATTCTTCATTGTCATCCCATTCTTCTGAACTATAATCATCTGAAGAATGGACAACACAAACCAATTCCAGACTACATGTACTGGAACCATCGTCGATGTTTTCTACCACTTCCCTCCTGCGTGTACAATGGGCAGCCACGCGCTGTGTTCTGTCGTTGATGTCACAACATGGCCGTGGGGTTTTCCAGCCACTGACTCAATTTGTGACGTGGCACTCATGAAAACGTCGGATATTTGCATGAAAAAAAGCCTGTTTGACTTAAAACTGCACAGACCAACCTGTTTTGTCATATTGAAATTATGTGTTGCAAAATTAGATGAAGTCAAAATCATGTCATCAGACCTTTAATTCTGTGTCCTCACCTGCTTCTCCTGTGTCCCCCTCTGCCTTCCTTAAGTGTTTGTCAGTCCTGGGAGGGAGCCACCGGACAATGGAGGGTTCTGTGGCGCCAAAGGGTCCCGTTTCAGACCCACAGCCATGCTCTCTACGGGGGGAGGAGCACCCCCTGTGTCCCAAAACCTGAGCCGACAAAGGAGTGTCCCCTGCTTTCAGCATTGCGGGATCTGGTACCATTGGTGAGGTGTTTTCTGGTTCCACTACGTGGAGCTGGAGTCCATCCTGCTGCAACCTCATCTCCTCCACCTGAACAATGGTTCGCACTAGCAGCCGTTCCTCCGATGCTGGGAGACGTCTTCCTCGCGCTCCTTGATGGTCCAACTGCAGAGGAGCTGGAGGAGCACAAGCAGGTTTTGGTGGCAAAGAGGGAGCTGCTACTGGAGTACAAGCCGTGGCATCTTCCAGAGGTTATGGAGCAGCTGGAGGGTATTTCATCAAGGGGAGCGAAGTAGGTGCCGATGAGCTGACGTTCCCAGACTTCAGAGCATCATCTGTCTCTGCCTCCTTGCCAGATGACCCCCACCATTCCTGGAAGAACATCACCTGGTTCAGCAGCAGCAGTCGCCATCGTACCCCGGGAAATAAGGCAAGTGTGTGTTCATTCTCCTACATATGAAAATGAAATTTCTTGCCTTATCCCCGGTGGTGAGGGTCAGCGTCAGCAGCCCACTGTGGCTGAGCCCTCACCGTCTGCTGCTGTCTGCTCCTCACCCGTCTTTCCTGTGTTTCCTCCCGTCTTCCCTGAGCGTCTGCCAGACCTTGGACGAGCCACCAGACAACAGAGGAGTCTGCGGCCCTGGAGAACCCCACGCCAGCCCCACAGCCATGTCCTGGACAAGAGAGGAGTGGTCCCGGATCCCTGAAGCCTGAGCCGACAAGGGAGTGCCCCCTGGTTTCAGCTGCCCAGGACTCAGCACCGGTGTTGAGGTGACCTCCAGTCTCAGCCACCACGCCGGGAGGTCCACCTGCGTCGGTTACCACGCCTGGAGGTCTTTGGGCTGCATCCACCCCCATGCCTGCTGCAGGAGTCGCTGCAGCGGAGTCGTCGGAGTCCTGGATGGCTGTAGTGCTCGAGTCCAGGCAAGTATTCGGTTCTGTTTTACCATCTACAGATCTAGAGAATTCTTGTCTTGCTTATGGCAGGAGGGGGGGGGGGGGATCAGTTGCAGATGTCCTCTGCTCCTGCATTCTCCTCACCGGACTCCACTGCTGCCAATGATTCTTCGGTGCTTTTCTCGTCCTCACTGTCCGAGGTGGCCATGTCGGAGGTGGAACATCGGGCAGGCAGAGCCATGACGCCCCAGCTGGAAACGTTGGAGTCCTGGACGGTGGTGGAGCCTGAGTCGAGGTGAGTATTCTTTCCTGTTTCTAAATTATCAGTGTTAGAGAAGTCTTGTCTTGCTCGTGGCGAAGAGAATCAGCTGCAGATGCACTCTGCTCCTGAGTTCTCCTCGCTGGGCTCCACTGCTGCCGGTGGTAGTAACCCGGCATATGTTTCTTCTCCTCTGCACAAGTCCTCATCTGAGTCTGCTGATGGTCCTCCTCAATCTCCACCTGAGGTCATCACAGGTTCTCCATCTCCACCTGAGGGTACCGTGGGTCCTCTGTCTTCACCTGAGGTCACTATGGGCCCTCTACCGCCGCTGAAGGTCCCCGCCAGTCCTGCCTCATCGCCAGAGGTCCCTGTGTGTCCTGCCTTGTCGCCGGAGGTCTCCGTGGGTTCTGCCTAATCGCCCGAGGTCTCCATGAGCCATGCTCTGCCTCAACCCAAGGCCACCATGGGTGCTCCGCCTCCGTCCGAGGCTGCCATGGGGGCTCCACCTCCGTCTGAGGCCGCCGTAGGTCCTCCACATCTGTCCGAGGTCGTGGAGGGTCCTCCGGCTCCATCCGAGGTCGTTGAGTGTCCCCCATCATCGCCAGAGGTTGTTGAGGGTCCTCTGCTGTTGCCAGAGGTCGTTGAGGGTCCCCCTCCATTGCCCGAGGTCGTCATGGATTCCCTGTCTTCGCCCGAGGTCATCATGGATCCTTCGCCTTCGTCGGAGGTTGCCGAGGGTCATCAGGTGCCACTGAGGGTCCCCGCTGAGGGTCCCCGCTGATCAGTCATCTCCACCCTTTGGTTACTTCACTGGTCGGCTGCTTCTTTCCTCTGGTGTCCTCACTGGTCAGCCATCATTGCCATCTGGCTCCGCTGTTGGACAGCAATCAGCGTCGGGAACCGACCGCCCACAGCCATTGTTCAGCTTCATCCATGCTGCAGTCCATGCGGTCTGTTGGGGGCATGGGTTCCAGCTACTGCCTCCTGGAGGGGGCACGTTGTGCCCCGCGGCCCATTGGCTCAGGGATGTAGGGAGACCACCCGACGGCCTGAGTCATTTGGTTGGGTGGCTCAAGACCTCTGGGAGACCACCCGACGGGCTATGCCAGCTGCTCAGGTGGCTCAAGAACTCTGGAAGGCCACTGAACGTGCTCCACCACATAATCTGGTGGTCTTGGTATTTTGGTAGGCCACCCAAACTGCCTCATCTACTTTTCCAAGGGCCCTAGAGTTGTGTGCTGCCATATCTGTTTGGGTTGTGGGTCATGATTTTTTTTTTGACTTGTTTCTGTTTTGGGTTTGGTCCCTCCATGCCTAGGTTCCCCCTCCTCACACCCAGGGTGGGTTGTTTTTCTTGTTGGGTGGGGGTCTCCTTTGTGGGTGGGTACTCTTTTCTTTTTTGATGTTGCCCTGGGGTGTCTGGAATCCACCACTTGAGGGGGCACTATCATGATCCTGAGCACGGGTGAGGGCCATGCTCAGCTTCAGTGTAAGTTAAGTCTTTTTCTGTTTCTTTGTTTATTATGGTCTACTGTAGCTGGTCTCTGTTCATTTATGAGTTGTTGAATTCTTAGTTGTGTCCTTATAGTCTTGCCTAGTTATTATGTGTCTGTCACGATCTGAGCGCGGGGGGATTCCACCAGGCTCAGTCTTTTTGCCTTTTTTCATATTTGTACAGTGTTGTTGTTCTGAGTTGCAATTCCTGTTATTTTATCCTTGGTTGATTTGTCACATATTCTGTATTGTTTTTTAGTATGATTTTATTTTCCTGTTTATGTTCATTATAGTTTGTTCACATTTTTGAGGTTACTTGTCTTTATTTTGCCATCTCTTTATATTTTTACTCTATTGTGTTCCC
This sequence comes from Pholidichthys leucotaenia, assembly GCA_020510985.1. Classification (NCBI taxonomy): domain Eukaryota; kingdom Metazoa; phylum Chordata; class Actinopteri; order Cichliformes; family Pholidichthyidae; genus Pholidichthys; species Pholidichthys leucotaenia. The sequence goes on from CM035846.1 coordinate 104,780,988, forward strand.
CCTCTGGGTTGACAGCTGTCAGTGACATTTCCGGGTTGTTGCTCCACATAGGCGGGGTCCCTATCAGCTGTCAGCCTGCTCTGTCCACTCTCATTACTCCCAGCTGGTCTAAATTGTATCTTTGTTTTCTCCTGCCCGCTCAGGTGACCCACACCTGCTATCACTTGTTTCATTTGTTTCTAGCCTTCTTTAAGGGCTGTTATTTTCATTTCTTGTTGCCGGAGTGTTGAAGTTTCTTCCCCCTCGTCCTCACCTTAACCCTGCCCTTGTTCTGGTGAGCTTATTCGTAAATTTGTTTGTTTGTTTGAGTTTGGATTTTTGTGTTGGTGCACTTTGTGTTTTTTGTTTCTTAATAAATTTAGCAAACTAGCAGTTCAGCATCTGGGTCTTTCCTCTCTGCCCTGAAGGGGTGATTCATGACAGAACACTCTGGCCAGTAAGAGACCCAGCTGTTGCTAGTTTGTGGGCCATTTTGTTTTCTTGGTTTTTTTTTTCCTCTTTCCTCCTTCCACCCGGGGCTAACCATGTCTGTCTCCCCAGATTTGTCAACCCTGGGACTGAACGAAGCAGAACGGTGGCCTGTGTGCATGTTGGAGGACATTGCCACGCAGGCTTGTGCCTCCCGTACCCCTGAGGCAGCCTGAGAGTGTCTGGAGGGCGTGGCGCAGGTACTCAAGACATGCCCCAGCCCGTGGGACCACCCAGAGCTCACAGACCTACTCTTCTCTATAATCTTCTCACCATCTATGACTCACGGGCTGGGGGAATCTACTCAGGTGCCTGTGCAGACGAAGAGCAAGCGGCCGCGCACATGGAAGCCTCCAGCCTCTTGCCATTCTCCGGTGGCAGCTCTGCCTCCTCCTCCCAAACACTGTGCCGCTCCATCAGCCGAGGAGCAGGAGGAGCGCAGGCAGGTCATATTAGCAGAGACTGAGCTCCTTCTAGAGTATAAGCCATGGGTCTTCCTGGATCTCGCCCAGGAACTGAAGGAGGTTCCAACAGGCCCTCTTCCTCCTCTCCTTCTTCTTCTTCGTCGATCGCTAGATGGTCACACCATTCCTCCTCTCCAGGAGCTGACATCTCCGCCTCCCCCTCCCCGCCGTCGCCCAGGGAAATCTCGCTGGAGGAACACCTCCACCTTTCAAGCAGCATTTTCTCCCTCGCCAAGGCAGAAGACTCCCACAGCAGCGCCCTTTTTGTGCTTTTCCTCTCTGGCCGTGCCGCCAGCTTCCTCTCTCTCCGCAGCTGCTGTATCCCACTTCTCCTTGACGCTCCCTCCCGCTGCTGAGGGGTCAGCCGTTTCCTTCCCGGCTCCGCCTGTCACCATGTCTGCAGGGGCGGCTCCTCCACATTCCACTGAGGGGCCCACAACCACTGGAGTCACGGAAAGGACTGATTTCCATCCTGCTGCAGCAGAAGACATCACTTCCCAGGAACCCAGGCAAGTGTTTTTTTCAATCTGACTTACCTAAACATGAATTATCTTGCCTGATTCCTGGTGGTGAGGCTCAGACTAGGCAGTTCTCTGAGTCCTCACTGCCTGCTGCAGCTTTAGACTGTTTACTTGCTCTCACCGTGTCTCCTCCTTTCCCACTTAAGTGTCCACTGGCCCCAGGACTATACCGCCGGGCTATGGAGGAGCCTGCAGCCCTGGAAGACCTGGTCCCAGCCCTGCAGCCACGGATTGGATCGAGGGAGAGTGCTGCAACTGAGCTGAAGCCTGTGCCAACGATGGAGCGTCCCCTGGCCTTGGCTGAACAGGATCCAGTGCCAGCAGGAAGCCAATCTCCTGTGTCCACGTCAGGCAAGCCACCGGTGTGGGTCACATCACTGGGGGGTCCTGGGACTGCATCCACCACCATGCCTTCTGCCGGGGCTGCCACAGCAGAGTCCGAGCTGGACCTCCAGAAGGCCAGGCCTGAGACGTCATCGTCTGGATTGGCGGAGTCCTGGACGGTGGCAGAGCTCAAGCTCAGGCAAGCGCTCTCCTTGGTTTCTGTTGTTTCTATATTGGAGAGATCTTTTCTGGCTCTTGGTGGGGAGAACCAGGTGCAGTTGTCAGGTGCAGTTGTCAGCTGCACCTGAGCTCACCTCGCCGGGCTCCACTGCCGCCGGTGACCCTGACCCTGTTTCTCTGCATCTCCCCTCTGAGCTTTTCCCCAGGGTCACAGAGGATCACCCATCTTTTCCAGAAGTCTCCGTGGGTCCAGCCTTGACGCCCGACATCATGGTGGGTCCAGCTCCTCCTGTTGAGGTCATCGTGGGTGTTCCGTCCCAGCCCGGGACCTCTGTGGGTGCTGCTCCACCTCTGCCTGAGGTCTTTGCGGGTGCTCCGTCCCAGCCTGGGACCTCCGTGGGTGCTGCTCCCCCTCCACCTGAGGTGTTTGCGGGTGCTCCGTCCCAGCCCAGGACCTCCGTAGGTGCTGCTTCCTCTCCGGATGAGGTCTTCACAGGTGCTCCATCCCAGCCCGGGACCTCAGTGGGTGCTGCTTCCCCATTAGTTGAGGTAGTCACGGGCGCTCTGTCCCAGCCCGGGACCTCCGTGGGTGCAGCTTTGGCCCAGTCCAGGTCCTCCGTGGGTGCTGCTTCCCTTCCTGCTGAGGTCTTCGCGGGTGCTTTGTCCCAGCCTGGGGCCTCCGAGGGTGCAGCTCTGGTCCACTCCGGGTCCACCGAGGGTGCAGCTCTGGCCCAATCCGGATCCACCAAGGGTGAAGCTCTGGCCCAGTCTGGGTCCACAGAGGGTGCAGTTCTGGCCCAGTCTGGGCCCACCAAGGGTGCTGCTTTTCCATCAGTTGAGGTCGTTGTAGGTGCTCCATCCCAGCCTGGGGTCTCCGTGGGTGCAGCTTTTCCTCAGTCTGGGTCCACCGAGGGTGCAGTTTTGCTCAAGCCCGGAGCCACCACAGGTGCAGATTTGCTCCAGCCCGGAGCCACCATGGGTGCAGCTTTGCTCCAGCCTGGGGCCACCACGGGTGCGGCTTTGCTCCAGCCTGGAGCCACCGCGGGTGTAGCTTTGCTTCATCCCGGAACCACTGCAGGTGCAGCTTTGCTTCAGCCCGGAGCCACCACGGGTACTGCTTTGCTCCAGCCTGGAGCCACCACGGGTGCTGCTTTGCTCCAGGCCGGCGCCACCACGGGTGCAACCTCGCTCCAGGTTGGAGTCACAGTGGGTGCTGCTAAGTTCCAGTCTGGGACCACCAAGGGTGCTGCAAGCCAGTCCGAGGGAGTCATGGTCCCCCCCCCCCTTTGCCAGATGCCATCATGGTTCCCCCTCCTCTGCCAGACACCGTCGTGGTTCCTCCTCCTCCGCCTGACGTCATCAAGGTTCCCCCTATTCCTCCATCCTCTTCATTTCTGGTTGTCCTGGTTGGGCAGCCACCCCCTTGACCACCTTCTCTGTGTTGGTGGTTAAAGAACTCTGGCCGACCACTTGACAGATTGTGCCATTGGGTTGGGTGGCTCATATTCTCCCACAGGCCACCCGACTCTTACCACTTCGCCATATGCCAGGCCTGGGACTTCAGCCAGCCACCGGAACAGTCTAGTTCAATGTTTCTCAAAGTGCGGCCCCCGTGCCAATGGCGGCCCGCGAAAACATTTCTGGCGGCCCGCGGCCAATCTGTTAACGTCTTAAAAAGGCCTCGGCCGGACGAAATTACAATATCGCTAAATCATATCTTAAATTTGTGTGTGAGACGAGCTAATTTGAACCGCACATGTTTTGGTGTCAACAAATGTCGCATAAGGTGACAATGCGCTATTGAAGTATGATTTCCTTGAGAGCTGTCTGTCTGCCAAGCGATCAGCGGCTAAAATGGCCACTGACTGTGTGACGTCAGGTCAGGAGCGACCTGAGTAGGAGGAGGAGCACGCTGAGGAGCACGCGGTGAGTGTTTAGTAACTTCCCCTGCCTGGGAAAATCAGAACCCCATGGGTGAATTTCGTTCAGAAAACGCTAAAAAATTGGAATTATGTCGCAAAATCACCCAACATGTGCATTAGACATTTTGTTGACAGCGATTTTGAGAATAAGATGCAATTTGAAATGAAATTAGCAAAAAGATTGCTGATAAAAAAAATCGGCTGTTCCAACTATATATCCGTTCACTTCAAAGTCCCACTCTCAGACAGTGTCAGTGAAGTGGCGTGAATAGCAAGGGTGATCTACCGATGCGATCTTTCTGACACTTTCTGACACCTCCTGCTTAAAACCCAAAAAATCAGAAGGATCGTGAGGCCCCGCTTTCACGGTCTGTATTCATACTGAAAATCAAGATCAAGCGAGCTTTTGCCCTTCTGCTCCACGGGAGGTTTCTGTCCTCCCTGAGCTCGCCTTAGGACACCTGCGTTACAGTTTGACAGGTGTACCGCCCCAGTCAAACTCCCCACCTGCCACTGTCCCCGGAGCGGGTCACGCCCGGCATCAGGTTGTTTACGAGTTATTTAGCACTGGGTTCTCCACGAACACGCGTCCGTGAGCGGGGAGGGGCGGCCGCCTTCCGGCCGTCCCCCGGGCCGGTCGCGAGAGCCCTTCCAGCAGCGGCCGGGGCCGGCTATCCTAGGCCAACCTGGGATATCCTTATCTTTCTGATCAACCTTATCTTTCTGACAGCAATCTGCTGTCAGAAAGATAAGTAAACAGGGTAATTTTTCTTTTTTAAATATTCACTGCCAATATTTACTAAAATTATTTACAAGCAATGAATTTCATTGCCTTAACAACTTATCAAATATTAGAATTTTAGGGTATTCATACTAATCAAATATGAAATATTCAGTGCTGTATAGGGAGGTGGTTGTGCCTGTTTGCTCAAGTTATATTTCTATATATGTAATCCAATTTGACACCTCTGGAATGAAATTATGTTGATCTACTGTTTTTGCAGATGTTATCCACTGTCACTCAACCTTCAAATACTGTGGATTTTTTTTTTGAATTTGATTATTCAGCAATTGTCCTCATTGCAGTCATCCATGTGAGGTAACAAGTCACACTAAAGGCTCTCTGTTGGTGATCAAACAACATTGTCCACATTGCGTTGAGGATCGATCCTGGCACAGCCAGCAGATGATCAGGGACATCCCAGCTGGTAACATACAGCTTTCATCTGCCATTCTCTTCACTGGTGCGTCATATGTCAAGGTCCTCAGAGTTCTAAATGCAGCCGGTATCGTTGGAATTTCCACGACCACTTACAAGGAGCTTTCGATTTCTAATTTTTATTAAATTAATTTTATTTCAGAATATGTGGATGATCTGATGAATACTCTTTTCGACAAAACCTTGGTTGATCCAACCCACTTATTGGAGCAGTGGCACTCTGTACAAGCCAGAGTTCCAGCAACATTGAGTGCCAAATTTCAGCGTCCCATCAAAGCTGATGCTGTTGAGCAACATGTATCTAGATTTTCAAAATCAAACATGTAAAAGTAGAATAAATTTCCAATTAGCAATGAAAGTTCAGCTTTCAATTGTTAGGGAAGCAACATATTTTGCTAAGACAAAAAAATATAAGCCTAAGGTTTTTAGAGAAATGTGCTTTTAAAAATTGCACACGAATTTTACACCATAAAATGGTAGAAAAATTACTCTAATGTATATGAGATCCGACTTTGATGAATGCTGAAATATTAGAATTATAAAATTGACATGCACATTAATAAACTCAATATATGATTTTAAAAAACTTTATTTAAATAACATTGATCACAAATCTAATCTTGGTAGGCAAAATCCCTTGTTGTGATCAGATGGGAATGTTTCTCTGATGAGGCTCACAGCACAGGCAGGTATCACCCTCACTTCTTCACCTTCAATACCTCCTGGCAGCACCGAGATTCAGTTGATGTTGGCATAATGTTGCATTTCTCACAAGTGCACCTGTTAAAAAAAATGGTATAATCAGATGCTTATAATAAACTAATGGCTCGTGGGAGTGCTATATAAATTGGTCTATGAAGTTTGATTAGAAAATATTTAAAACATGTAAAAAATTTTGAGCAGAAAGAGAATGTTTATAAGTCGCCAAGTAAGGCAGCGAGGGAAAAATTGGCAGTTTTATTTTGATAATTAAGTGTGTGACCATGCATATCGCCTAAAAAAAAAAATTTCAAAGCATATTTTACCAATATAAATCGGCGAGCCTCTCGTTCTTGCCTCTCGTTCTGCTCCGGTCGCTGTTTCGTCCGCGTCTTCCTCCGCACCCTCGGGCTCGAACAAATACGGCTGAATAACCCCATCAGCACCACCCAAAACTACTTCATCATCAGATTCGTCAGTTTCAATATCATCACTTATATTGCGGTCGTCATACTCGATAAAATAATCGCTGTCCGAATCACTCTGCTGTCGTTCAGCCATTTCTGCAGGCCAGTGATCATCCATTTCCTGCAGCCATTTCCTGTTTCTCCCTGACCTGACGTCACTGCTGCACGCCCCTATCGAGAGATGGCGGTACTGCAGCATCACTAAGTGAAATATGGGCTATTAACAAATAAAGTCATTTATGGAGGCTGGTGACACATTTTAAATCACGGGAATGGCCAGAATGGAATATTTTCATACAATCAGTTTATTGGTTCAATAAAAAAATGTCACCGTCCGAGGCCTTTAACCAATATATGATCTGAACTAATTGCTTTGGAAAAATTCCGATACACATCTACGTTTAGTGGTCTTTGGCGCCATCTGTAGGCACAAGCCGTAATTACATGTGTTGTCGACCTTGCGATCACTTCATTGCAGCAGCTAGTCCAATTGTATTATGGGAGATGGAACATTCAGCGCACAGTGCAGAAGTGTTGGTTGGCAACGGTTTCGGAGCACCATTTTGAGTCAGAAGAAGAATAAGAAATAAATATTAGTGCTTGTGGAAGTCGAAGTGTTGAAATAAAGATGGATCAGTGAGAGAAAGAGGCAGAGATGGAGACCGCTCACTCGAGGAAACCGAGAACTGTCAGCGAGGAAAAAAGGCAGTTTCAGGGAAAATGGACTTTGGACTACTTCGTTGAACCTCACGGGTCAGATAAAGTTGTATGCCTCATCTGCAGACAGGTAATCGCAGTGCGAAAAGACTTTAACATCAGGCGCCATTACGAAACAAAACACAAAAATTATGAAAAATTCAGTGGCAAGGATCGCACCACAAAGATGGAACAACTTAAAAGGGGCTACACAGCACAACAGTCAGTCTTCACGCAATTTTCAAAAACCAGCGAAGCAGTAACAGAGGCTAGCTATGTGGTAGCTCATGAAATAGCTAAACGGGGCAAGCCGTTTAGTGACGGAGAATTTGTTCGAGACTGTATGCTAAAAGTGGCAGAGCGTGTATGCCCAGACCAAAAAACAAAGTTCCGTGACGTAAGTTTGTCGAATGACACAGTCACAAGACGAATCGAAGATCTGGCAAATGATTTGAAGGACCAACTGGCGATACGTGTGGAGGGGCTAGAAAAGGGAGCGTTTTCCATCGCACTGGATGAAAGCACGGATATTTCCGACACTGCCCAACTGTTGATTTTCATCCGAACTGTCACTGAGAATTTTGACGTCAGCGAGGAGCTACTGAGTATGGAGAGTATGAAAGACACAACGAAGGGAGTGGATATTTGCGAAGCAGTGTATCGCAGTCTGGACACACACAATGTTAACCTGGCATCCTTGGTCGGTGTCACGACAGACGGAGCACCAGCAATGATTGGGAGTAGGACAGGTGCAGTGTCACTGCTGGCTGAGAAAGTGGTGAACAGCGGTGGTAAGAAACCAGTCAGCTACCACTGCATAATTCACCAAGAAGCCCTCGCTGCTCAGACGCTAGAAATGAAACACGTCATGGCCGTAGTTGTGAAGACAGTTAATTACCTGAAGTCCAGAGGTCTGAACCATCGCCAATTTAAAACCTTTTTGGCGCAGTCAGAGGCAGATTTTGGAGACGTCATTTACTTCACTGCCGTCCGGTGGCTGAGCAGAGGTGCCACACTGAAACGTTTTTTTAACCTGAGAAAAGAAATTTGCGAGTTCATGCAGGCAAAAGGACAAGACGTGACTGAGTTAACGGACAGCAAATGGCTCTGTGACCTAGCCTTCCTCGCCGACCTGAATAATTGTCTGAGCGATCTCAATCTGAAGCTGCAAGGCCATGGAAAACTCATTTCCACACTTTTTGACAACGTGAAAGCTTTCCAGCGAAAACTCCCAACTGCTCCAGGGACAGCTCAGAGAAGGAGATCTCGCTCATTTCCCTGCCTGCAGGGCGCTGGTAGATGACCCAGACACGGACGGGAGTGAAGTTTTGCGTCACCTGCGTTCAGAGAAGAACCATGGCCTCATCGAAAAGCTTCGAGACGAGTTCGACCACCGATTCTCTGACTTCAGGGACCACGAGGGTGATTTCAACCTTTTCCAAAATCCCTTCTCATGTGTGCCCGAGGCAGTGCCTGCAGACATGCAGTTTGAGCTCATCGACCTACAGGAAAGCTCCGAGGCCAGAGCTGCATATCGTGACAAGAGTCTGATCGAGTTCTACAAAGGACTTTCCCCATCCACATTCCCTGCTCTTCGTCAACATGCTGTCAGAATGGCGTCTTTATTCGGAAGCACCTACATCTGTGAAAAGACCTTCTCCACCATGGCCATCAACAAATCTAAGCTGAGATCCAGGATGACAGATGCCCACCTACATGCAGTCCTTTGCATCGCGACGACGGAGATGGAGCCAGACTTCAGAGGACTCGTGGCCAACCGAAAACAGCACCACAAATCACACTGCAGTTAAAAGGTATGTTGACACTAAAATTGTATTTTCATCAGTCCCAATTTCTTACTGTTAATATGACTTTACCCAAACTAATTAAATCTGATAATTAAAAGGATTACAAATGGAATTGAATTTTCAGTCTTTTTTTTTTTTTTGCCTCCATCCCTTTGGTGGCCCTCGGTTCAACTTTGGATTCCCAAATTGGCCCTCACCCATCAAAACTTTGAGAACCCCTGGTCTAGTTCTTTGGTCCAGGGGGCCTAGGTGCTCAGTTCTGTGTGGGTCCTGAGCGGGGCTTTTGTTTTTTGTTGTTTCCTCTTAGTCTGGGCTTTGCTAGGATGTTAATTCTGAGAGTTTTTCTTATTTTCTCTGGCTTGGTTCGGTCCCTCCGTGCCTGGGTCCCCCTCCTCTCACACAGAGTGGGGTTGTTTTCTTGTTGGGGTGGGGTTTTTTGTGTGTGTGTGTTTTTTTTTTTTCTTTCGATGTTGCTGGGGTGTCTAGTTCCACCCCTTGGGGAGGGGCTCTGTCATGATCTGAGCGCGGGGGAATTCCACCGGGCTCAATCTTTTTGCCTTTTTTTCATATTTGTACAGTGTTGTCGTTTTGAGTTGCAATTCCTGTTATTTTATCCTTGGTTGATCTGTTACATATTCTGTATTGTTTCATAGTATGATGTATTTTCCTGTTTACATTCATTATAGTCTGTTATTCACATTTTTGAGGTTATTTGTCTTCATTTTGCCATCTCTTTATATTTTTATTCTGTTGTGTTCCTCCTCTGGGTTGACAGCTGTCAGTGACATTTCCAGGTTGTTGCTCCATGTAGGCGGGGTCTCTGTCAGCTGTCACCCCGCTCTGTCCACTCTCATTACTCCCAGCTGGTCTAAATTTGTAACGGCAGCAGCTGTGTTTGTTTGATCCATGTGAGAAACATGGCAATTCTTGTGACTGTTGTAATTTCCCCGCTATATATGTCAACAGTGACATCCTTTCTAGTATTTGACCTTTGGTTGTACAGCAATGCCTCCCAAAGATTTGTTTTGGCAGGTATATATACTCACAGCCTGGCTCTGTGTGCCAGTCAAAAGTTGTTTACTTTGTGTCTGGGGGAACCCCCAACATGGAAATGACCTTTGACCTCTGGGGAATCCCTTGGGAATTCCCTACCTTTTTTTTATTTATTCCCTCCATATTTTCTTTTAAAAACCTAGGTTTGGAAATTTGTCCTTTGAGATTTAAAAATTATTGAAATAATTTGTCATCAAAAATACATGAGGTATAAGCATTATTCACAACAGGAAGTAGACGATTTGAGACTTCCTGCCCAGCAAAATATGACAACGGACGGATTGAGCATGGCTGGTTAAGACAAAGATCCAAAGCCATCCAGCTGCTTACCTCAGCCCAGGTAGGGTGAAACTGTCATAATGATGAAATAATCCCTCATATCCAATTATCTACCCGATATTTTGTAGGTTGTTTGAGAGATGATGATATTTTTGAAGTTTGTTGAAGTGTGACTAGACCATGTGACTGTCAGTGGTAATCCATGCCTATGTAACATTTCACCTAGTCTCCATGCATGTGCGAAAAACTGTAATAGTTGTGAAAAAGTAATTTTTGAAGCTTCATTCTGTGAATAGGGATGTATTTTTGACTTGAAGTAAATGCAGTATTATTCTGGTCAGTCACTGCTACAACTTCCGGCCTGCATGGCCTTGGTAGCTTTTAGAAGTGCAAATCTGGCAATCCTTCATTATTTACTGGATGCCTAGTTCTAGTCAATTTTATTGTTATGTTTTTGAATTGACATCTTGACTTTAAATTAGCTGAAATACCAATTTACAAGGTATTTATTCCGGGCTATTAATTGCAGACAAAATGTGAGAGCCTGCAAGGAATTTCTGCCCTCGGAAGGCTGCGACCCGGCAAAGTGGTTAGTGAAATGTTTAACTCTGTTGAAGTTTAATGATGGTTGTTTGAATATGCACATGTCCAAAGAATAGAAACTTTTGCGTGTGTTTCTAATATGAAAATCTGATGTGCACAAACCATACAATTTTAAATGTGGATTTGATAATCTGTTGTATTTGTTTACAGTAAATGCTGCATAATTTTTGCTGGTAGCTTTCTTGCAACAACTCAGTAAACCTAAAAAATCTATCAATTTGAGATCATAAATGTTTACATTTGTGTGTATGCAGTATGATTTAATTTCTGCAATACTAGAATTTTGTGTCCACAGCTAAAATAATGTTTCTTGTGTTTGATATGTTTCAGTCTTTACGGTGTTTGATGCATTAAAGTCAAAAGCAAGGACATTAAAGATGTGTCAAACATCAGTTATTGCACACCAAAATGCAGCTCATAATCCGGGGCCGGAACAGTAAAGACACTACCTCATACTCGCCTGTACCAAGTCATCGTGGACGAGCGTGGGTGTGCAAGCAAAGAACGCTGCAGATTCAAGAGGTTGGGTCGTGCCGTGTCATCGAGATCGTGATGGTGACATCCTGTCAGTACCACTCACCAGTGTGCTAGTGCTAGTATATGACAATTAAGTAAGAGACATTCACTTTTCTGCTACAGCCTGTAAGTGAAGGACATGTATCCAGTGATTGAACCTTGAGGACACATTTTAAGTCAAGTCAAGTCAAGTTTGTGTTTCTCAAGTGCAAAGTCAAGTTTATTAGTCACTGAATACTGTGTTTATTTTGTGCTGATGTTGAGAGAAGTGTTTGCATTATTCTGTTTTCATTGTACATGTACTGCTTGTGCACATCCTGTTGCTAGCGTATTTCAGTCAGTATTTTTGAACATCAATTTAAATCAGGCTAGTAAGATCAAGTAAGATCAAGGGCTGAGGTAAGGGCTGGTTGAACTTCAATCCATTGATATAAGTATATTTCAAGATTCCTCAAATTTAATTCAATTTTGAATTAATCAAATCAAGTACAAGCTTAAAGTATTTAGGGAATCATATACCCCAAAGATAAGAATTCCCTAATTCAAGTATAGTTTCCATTCAGTTATTTTGAGTGGAAATTTCGAGGTAAACATAAAAAACACATTGTGTTTCAGGTTTGCATAATATTTTTTATCTCCAGGTTTTCACTCAAGAAATCTGGTTGGTGAAAATCCCAATTACCAAGTCTGGCTAGCATTGTCTGTCAGACCATCCAGATTTACTAAACATTTCTTTTTACGGTCATTAGATTGCCAAACGACTGTCGGGTGGCATATGCTGTCACAAAGAGTTCACCAACTCACTGAAACAGTTGACAGTGTATGTAATACTGCCGGCAATCGAAACTCACTTTATTCAAAGAGGTAATATAAATTACCATTTCATTTTTTGTCCCATTTCCTCACTATTTTCCATAAACACTGTACTGCAACAAAATGGCTGCAGCTGCCAAAAATGCAACTGAGCAAGAATTGCGAGAGCAGATCACAGCTGCCAAAGAGCAATTACAAGCCATAAATGCTGACTTGGCAGTTGAAACCTTGTCTGAGGAAGAGCGAGCTCAACTCAACACTGATGCAGAAACAGTACACGGTGCAATAGAAACTCTTGAAATGGAGTTGGCTACAATCAGTGAACAAGAAAAGAATAATGGTGACAAGAAGCAACCAGAAGGAGAGAATGCGGTGGCTGGAGTCCAAGAAAAAGAAGATGCAAGTGATCCAGAAGATGGCGCTACTGGCAAGACTAACCAGAACACTGCACAAACAAAACTCAGGCATGTCCCACTTCATGAGCTGAAGCAAAGACGAGAGACATGCATGAAGAGACTGAAAGAAGTCAGGCGGTTAGTGAAAGCAAAGGGAGAGAATAAGTCTGTCTCACCAGAGATTTCTGCTGAATACGACAGCCTCAATGACAAAGTTGCGACTTTAGATGCTGTCATCAGTAAAAAGGAAGAACAAGAAGCACAGGTAGACAGAGCAAACAAAAGGTTTATGCGAACATACAGTAAAGTAAAGAAGGCTGTGTTCGCTCTTTTTTATGCATACAAAGATGAGGTCTTGGACACAACTGAAGATGACTTGGAAGACCTGATTCGCCTGGACAAAGAAATGACAGCTACATATGAAGCCTGTCGAGATTTGTGCCCGCCAGACAACGAGATGCGGCGCAGAGTCGACAGCGCTAAGCAAATGTGCTCAGACATGGCGAAAACCTTGAAACAAATTGGAGAGAATCCAATGATGGCAGACAAGGAGAGAAAAAGCCTTCTCAAGACTACTTGGGGAATGAATTATTCCAGGTCTCTCTTTGGAAGCAAGTTAGACTATGAGTCTGATATTTCTGCCAAGTCTAAAGTCTCCATTCAGTCAAAGGTATCTGTAAGTGCACAGATTTCAGAATCTTCAACAGGCTCTTCAACAGGATCAAGTAATGCCTCAGAAAAGGCCAGGAAGCTGGCTGAATTGAGCGCTAAGCGAAAGTGTGCAGAACTTCACGCAAAGATAAGGAAATACAAGGTGGCCTTGGAAAGTTGTCATGAACAATTAGAAATAGCAGAAGAAGAGGAAAGAGTCCAAAAGTCAGATGACATCTCTTGTTGCAGTGACAAGCCTAGTAAAGGTTATCTGAATCCAGAGGCACCTGCTTTTTCTCCTGAGGCCAAATCACCAAAAGCTGAAGATTGCGCGAGCCAAGTAGAGTCACAGTTGGCCTTCATCGCCCAAACCTTCTCAGATAGCGTCAGCAAATCAAGGCTGCCTGTTCCCACACCTCCTGTGTTTGATGGTGACCCACTCAAGATCATCAACTTTCGCAAAAGTTTTGTGACACTTGTTGAGAACAAGGGAATTCCACCATCAGACAAGCTGTATTATCTGCAGCAGTACCTTGCAGGAGAAGCCAGAGTGGCAGTAGAAGGTTGTTTTTTCGGAAGTGATGAAGCTGCCTACAACCGTGCATGGACCACGTTGGAAGAGCGGTTCGGACACCCCTTCACCATTCAACTCTCCTTGAGAAACAAGTTGAGAGACTGGCCCAAAGTAACAGGCAAAGATAAGAAAGGTCTTCAAGATTTCAGCGATTTCCTGAGCACCCTCAAAGAAGCTATCCCCTACGTGAAAGGTCTTGAAGTTTTGAACGATTGCGTCCAAATCCAGGAAACAGCAACCAAGTTACCCGAGTATTGCAACACTAAGTGGACACGGCGTGTTACAGAAGACATAGATGTTGGAAAGGGCTACCCTTCGTTTCAAGAATTTGTCGACTTCGTAGCCAGAGAAGCCAGAGTGGCTACCAACCCTATATGCGTGGTCGCTCAAAACCAAGACAAGTTGCCAACCGCGAATAGAGGAAACGAGTCTAGGGCAAAGACAAAACGAGCACCTGGCATTACTCATGCCACCAACACCAACACCAGTGCTGAAAAAGAAACCCCTAAAAGTGGAGCCAAAAATTCTCCAGTTTGCACCTACTGCGACAAAGATCACCTCATCTACAAGTGCAATGCTTTCAAAGAGTTGCCTTATGATGACAAAATACAAAGCATTCAAAGCAAGGCCCTTTGCTTCAAATGTCTCAGACGTGGCCACACATCAAAGAAGTGTCTAGTTAAAGTGTCCTGCAACACGTGCAAAGGCAAACACCAAACTCTGCAGCACTTAGACAAGAAGAAAGCAGACACAAAGCTTACAGAGTCAGAAGCCGACAAAGATGAAAACACATTTGAATCTATTTCAAACAAAACCAACCAAGATTACATGAAGAGTTATACTTCAATGATCGTACCTGTTTGGGTCAAGACAGGCCAAGCTGGCTCGCAAGAAGTATTGGTTTATGCACTGATTGATTCCCAAAGCGACAGCTCCTATATCACAGAGGATCTGGCAGCCAAACTGTGCATGCCACATGAAACAACAAGAATGAAGATAACAACTATGACATCTTCACCGGTGGTCTATTGTAAGAAGTTCTCAGACATCAAACTGAGAGGATACGACTCGACTGTCGAAGTCCGAGTCAAGTCGTGCTACACAAGAGACCACATCCCTCACAACAGGGAGCACATTCCTTCAAAGGTAGCGGCAAGTATGATGCCTCATTTGGCTCGAATAGCCCCCTTCATTCCTCCTATTCAAGACTGTGAAGTGGGACTGCTCATTGGATACTCCTGCCCACAAGCACTCAGACCGGTGGAGATAGTCTCCGGAAATCCCGAAGAAGCCTTTGCTGTGAAAACAGACTTGGGATGGAGCATCATTGGAGGCCCTTGTTATGAACAAGGCAACAATGGTGTATGCCATAGGATTGTCGCCAAAGAATTGATAGTGCCACCACCCTGTGAGATCCTGAAGGTTCTCGACCAAGATTTCAGCGACACCAAAGGTGAAGCGAAGGAGCTAATCTGCCAGGCCACTGAAATATGCAAAAAGGGCAAAGTTAGACTCCATAAGTTCCTGTCGAACAGCATAGATGTCCTGGAATCTATACCACCTTCAGAAAGAGCCACTACCGTCTCCGAAATAAACTTGGAACTGGAACCTCTCCCGGTTGAGCGCACACTTGGAACAAGATGGGATGTTCAAAATGACTGCTTCAGGTTCAAGATAACACTACAGGATAAACCCAACACAAGAAGAGGCATCCTCTCTACTGTCATGTCAGTCTATGACCCAAATGGATTTGTTAGCCCTGTGGTGTTGCAAAGGAAAAAGATCCTGCAAGAACTGTGCAAGCAAAAGAAATCCTGGGACGAACCTGTCGAGCCTGTCATAATTGAACGGTGGGAGAGCTGGAAAGCAGATATTCAGGAACTGGAGGATCTGAAAATACCCAGATGTTTCAAGCCTGACAAGGAAGTGAAATCTTTCGAGTTGCATCATTTCAGTGATGCCAGCACTCAAGGTTATGGGCAGTGCTCGTATGTCAGAATGTGTGACCAAGATGGAAACATAGACTGTGCCTTGCTCATGAGCAAAGCGAGAGTGGCACCATCAAAAGTTGTCTCCATTCCTCGGCTTGAATTGACAGCAGCAACAACGTCAGTGAAAATCAGCAAGTTCCTCAGAAGAGAGCTCGAGATCCAGGTCACCAAGGAATATTTTTGGACAGACAGCAAGGTCGTGCTGGGATACATCGCCAACAGTGCAAAGCGGTTTCACGTGTTTGTCAGCAACCGTGTACAGTACATTCGGGAGAACACTGAAGTGCAACAATGGCACCACGTACCGACCAAGTTGAATCCAGCCGATCTAGCTTCGAGAGGCGTGTCGGCCAAAGAACTGGGCACCTCTATGTGGCTGAAAGGCCCAGAATTTCTCTACAAAGCAGAGCTACCACTGACTTCGCCAGACGATACTCTCAACCTTGGCGACCCTGAAGTAAAAGCACAGTGTCTCGGGGCATCTAGCGTTGTTCTACCAACAGGACTGTTGGATGTACTACAAAGGATTTCGAAGTGGCAGACCATGATCAACATCTTGGGAACTATGATAAGAAGAGTGTCTTCGAAGACAAGCCGTCTACTCCAAGACAGAAAAGCACGTAATCTAGCCATCAAGTGGTTACAAGCCAAAGAGTTTCCTGAAGAGATCACAACCCTGGGGAAAGGTGGAAACGTAGCAACGTCAAGCTGCTTGAAGACTCTAGATCCCATGTTGGATGAAGAAGGCCTGCTAAGGGTTGGGGGAAGAGTTCGTGAAGCAGAAGACATCACCAAGGAAGAATGTCACCCCATTATCCTTCCAAGAAAATCACATGTCACCGAGGCCATCATCAGGCATGTACATCAAAAGACCAATCATGGAGGTCGCAGCTCAACTTTGAATGAACTACGATCTCAAGGATATTACGTACAAAGGGGCTCCAAGACAGTGGCTCAAGTGATACGCAACTGTATCATGTGTCGCAAGCAAAGAAGACCAGCGGAGAGTCAGAAGATGGCTGGCTTGCCACAAGAACGTACAGAAGCGCATCCTCCATTCTACAAGTCTGGAATGGATGTCTTTGGCCCGTATCTCATCAAACGCGGAAGATCAGAAATCAAGCACTACGGACTGCTGTGCACGTGTCTGTACAGTCGTGCAATTCACCTGGAGCTTCTAGACGACCTCTCAACTGACTGTTTCATCAATGCCCTAAGATGCTTCTTGGCATTGCGAGGTGTGGTTAGAAGCATACTCTGCGATCAAGGTTCCAACTTCATCGGTGCTGACAATGAACTGAAACAAGCTCTCGCTGAATTGGATCATGACAAGCTGGAGACAGTTCTAGCAAACAAGCAAGTGGAGTTCAAGTTCAATGCTCCTCATGCTAGTGAGCAAGGTGGCGTATGGGAAAGACAGATCCGCACAGTGAGGAAGACGCTGAAGTCGGTGATAGACTTTGCGAACACACGACTAGACGACGCCTCCTTAAGAACACTGTTCTATGAGGCAGCATACATCGTGAACAGTCGTCCATTGTCTCCAACGTCTTTGAATGACCCACTCGCCGAACCTCCCATAACGCCAAACGCTCTACTTCATGGCAAGCTTGAGGGAGTCTTACCTCCACCAGGAGCCTTCTGCGCCCAGGATGTTTATGCACGGAAACACTGGAGGCGTGTTCAACACCTGAGTCAGCTCTTTCGAAGTAGATGGAAACAAGAATACTTACTGAATCTCCAACATCGCCAAAAGTGGTGCAAACCACAAAGAAACCTCCAAACAGGAGACATTGTTCTCATGATGGATGAAGGGTTGGCGAGAAACCAGTGGCCACTTGGACTTGTGACGAGTGCAATGGCCGACAAGGACGGACTTGTCCGAAAAGTGAGGCTGAGAATTTCGAACGCCAGAAGTGTGGCTCGTGGGGAGAAGATTAAGCCAGTCTCCGAACTGGAAAGACCAGTGCAAAAGGTTGTGCTCTTGCTGCCGGTTAAAGATTAGGTGACATTGTGAAAATTTTATGTTGGCATGACTTTATAGTCTTCCATCATAAAGATTTTGGTGGGAGTGTAACGGCAGCAGCTGTGTTTGTTTGATCCATGTGAGAAACATGGCAATTCTTGTGACTGTTGTAATTTCCCTGCTATATATGTCAACAGTGACATCCTTTCTAGTATTTGACCTTTGGTTGTACAGCAATGCCTCCCAAAGATTTGTTTTGGCAGGTATATATATACTCACAGCCTGGCTCTGTGTGCCAGTCAAAAGTTGTTTACTTTGTGTCTGGGGGAACCCCCAACATGGAAATGACCTTTGACCTCTGGGGAATCCCTTGGGAATTCCCTACCTTTTTTTTATTTATTCCCTCCATATTTTCTTTTAAAAACCTAGGTTTGGGACTTCCGGTTATGGCTGCCACGTAGGACGGACGTGTCTCGCTCTGCTCTGCTCCTGGAAAAAAAAAAAATCGGCAAATAACTCTCTCATTTGGGACAGAACGTATCCCAGCATTTGGGCGAAGATATGTCGGCGAAGCCTAAGGCTGGAAAACCAGGAAAAGGAAAAAGCGAGCCGCCGAAACAGTCCAAATTAACGGACTTTCAGGTCTGTGACGCAGTAAACAAAACTCCATATATGGCGGAGGAGGCTGGCAACGCTGCGATATCTGCGGGGAATGGCGCAGATGCGCTGATGGCTGCCATGAGTTCAATGAGAGCGGACTTTTCCTCTAGATTTGATGGGATTATGACAGCGTTGGAAGGAATAAGAAAGGAATTGGGTGACTGTGTAGAACGAACGGCGCAGATGGAGCTCCGTCTCGCTAGTGCTGAAGATGACGTCACCCGTCTTCAATTAAAGGTGCGCACTTTGGAAAAAAAAAAAATCTCTGGAAGATAATATTTTGGATTTGGAATCTCGGTCGAGACAGAATAATTTGAGGTTGGTGGGTCTTCCAGAGGAATCAGAAGGTCGGGACGTATGTTCCTTTCTGGAAAAGTGGATTCCGGAGGTGCTGGGCAGCGAGGAGTTGCAATCAGCAGTGGTTCTGGAAAAAGCACATCGTATTGGCCCACGGAGAGATAAGGGACCGCCGAGGACCTTAATTATGAAGTTTCTTAGCAACAGAGACAGGATGAAGATCTTCAACGCTGCACGAGCTAAAAAAGGAGAGATTAAACACCAGGACCAGCAGGTGCGGTTCTACCCAGATTTGGCCACAGGAATCCAGCAATTGAGGAAGCAGTTTGATCCCGTACGTAAGGAGCTGCGCAACCTTGGGATTCGTCATGGTGTAATCTATCCTGCGAGACTGCTGACCACGTATGAGGGCAGAACCCACATTTTCAAGACCCCAGAGGAGGCGCAGGAGTTCATCAAGAAGATCAAAGAAGAAGAAGAGACTGGTGGGAGCTAAGCATGAACAAAATATAAGGTAGAATAATTAAGCATTTGCACAGGCATCTGACTGACTTGAAGTAAATAGTAAGTTTACAAAATATAGATTGTATTATATATTAAAAAAACAAAACAAAAACAAAACAAACAAAAAAAAACTGTGATGTACAAAGTTGTTAAAAATTTTGGAGTTAAGTTGGAAAACTACAGAGGAGAGTTAATGTTATGTCATTAAAAGCAGTAGAGTTAGGGTGATTGGGAGGATGAAGAAGGAGTGGCTTAGGCTGTTCCCCATGGGTGTGGAACGGTCGATGGCTATATCGGGAGACAGAATTTTTCTTTTGATTTTGGGGGGTTTGCCACAAGTGTGGGAAGGGGAAATTTGTTTGTGTGTAGTTTGTAGGATGAATGTTCATCCACTCATGTTTTTGCTTCTCTGTATGAGCATGTTTACACTGCAAGGTAATCCCAAACTCTCTATTGATCATAAACCAAAGTGTTAATCTTAATTTAACTTCATGGAATTGCAGAGGTCTACAAAATTTAAAAAAACTTAAACAAGTTATGAATAAAATAAAGGACATGGGTTCAAGAATTGTGTTTTTACAAGAAACTCATCTGATAGAGGAGGATGTTAAAAGAATTAGGAGTAGATGGCAGGGAAGTGTATTCACCTCTTCATTTTCATCCCGAGCCAGGGGAGTTATGACTCTCATACATAAATCAGTTCCTTTTCAAGTGAAAAATGTAATTGGAGACAAATTTGGAAGATATGTAATCATTCAAGGTTCTTTGCTATTAGAAAATATAAATCTTGTGAACTTATATGGTCCCAATATAGATGATCAGAAGTTCTTTGCTAATTTATTTCTCATCATCACTTACAGGGCAACATATAATAGCAGGGGATTTTAATTGTACATTGAATCCAGGTGTGGATAGATCAACAGGACTGGATTGTACGCACATTGGATGTAGGATGACTATTAATCATTTTATGAAAGAATTGAGATTGTTAGATATATGGAGAGAAATGAAACCACAAGTTAAAGCCTATTCTTGTTATTCCAGTACCTACAAGACATTCTCACGTATTGATTATTTTTTGATTTCCACAGAATTAAGGTCCAAGATTCAAAACTGCTTTTATGATAACATCGTGATCTCTGATCATGCACCCTGTTGTCTAATATATGTAGATAAAAAATTGACAAAGGAATCAGGTAGATGGCAATTTCAGCATAAATGGCTTCAGGATGAGGAATTTGTCAAGTATATAGAAAAACAGATAGACGAGTTCTTTGACATCAATACTACACAAACATCAGCATGTGTAAAGTGGGAGGCTTTCAAAGCTTTTATTAGGGGACATATTATTAGTTATACAGGATCAAAATCTAAGAAGACTCGAGAGGAGAGAGCTAAATTGGAACATAAAATAAAAAGTCTTCAGGAAAAAGTGTATGCAGGAAGTGACCCAAGGTTGGAGAATGAATTACTGATTTTGAGAGCTGAATACGACAAAAAATCAGCGAATAGAGCTGCCTCGAGTCTTCTAAGATTGAAACAATCTTTTTATGAACAAGGTGAAAAATCAGGAAAATTATTAGCATGGCAGATTAAACAATTGGAAATTAAAACACCAATTACCAGTATTATAAGTAATGGACAGGTAGTTATAGATCCTTTAGAAATTAATAGAGCCTTTAGAGATTACTATGAAAAATTATATGATACCAAAAATGAACCTGATTTAACAAAACTAAATGGGTTTTTGAACGAACTATCTATACCGTGTATACCAAATGAAAACAGGGAGATATTGGAGTCTAAAATTAGTCAAGAAGAAGTTGGGCTAGCCATTGATAATATGAAATCAGGAAAAAGTGCAGGACCAGATGGTCTTCCAGTTGACCTTTATAAAAAATTTAAGAATAAATTAATAAAACCTTTTTTGGAAATGGTTTTAGAAGCATTTCAAAATAATAATTTACCATCATACATAAATAATGCCTTAATTATACTGCTGCCAAAACCAGGTAAGCCCTCTAATAAATGTGAAAATATGAGACCAATAAGCCTATTAAACGCCGACCTTAAGATAATCTGTAAAATTTTAGCAAGACGAATACAAGAAATTTTACCAAATATTATTAATCGAGATCAGAATGGCTTTATAAAGGGTAGACAAGGCTTCCATAATGTAAGAAGACTATTTAATATTATTTATTTTAATAAAGAAGCACCGGATACAGCTCTCCTATCACTGGACGCCGAAAAGGCCTTTGATAGAGTTGAATGGCCCTTTCTTTTTGAAGTCCTACAAAGGTTTGGACTTGGAAATAATTTCATAAAATGGGTTCAAATAATATACAATAATGCTACAGCAGAAATCCTAACAAATAACAATATTTCAAAACCAATAAAAATCAATAGAGGATGTCGACAAGGCTGTCCACTTTCACCTTTACTGTTTACTATGGCAATTGAACCTTTAGCGATAGCGATACGTTTACATTCACAAATATATGGAATTAAAGTTGGACCAACAGAACATAAAATCTCCCTGTACGCCGATGATATGATTTTGTTTATGTCGAATCTAAAAAAATCAATTCCAACCTTGTTGAATTTAATAAAGAATTTTGGGGAAATATCAGGATATAAAATAAATAAAACTAAATCTTCAATATTAATGCTAAATGAGACCCAGAGAAATTACCCAGCCCCTGAGGCAAATCAATTCAATGTTGTAAATCAGTTTAAATATTTAGGAATCCAAATTATGCCTAAGCTAGAATCAGTCGCCAGCGTCAACTATGAAGCCTTAATGTCAGATATCAATGAGTTAACTCAGAGATGGATGTCACTACCAATGTCGATGATCGGGAGAATCAATATACTTAAAAGTAATATTTTACCTAAAATACTTTATTTATTTCAATACATTCCCTTATCACCACCTTTAGATCTATTCTCAAGAATAAAAAAAAAGTTAGTGGAATTTATATGGAACAACAGGAGGGCTAGATTACGTCTGTCTTTATTATATTTACCATTTGATCGTGGAGGTCTGAAATGTCCAAATTTTATGTTGTATTATTGGTCGGCACAACTGAGGTCTATGACATATTATTTTTCATCAAATGATCTCCCTCACTGGACTGAAATGGAATCATACAATTTACCTTTACCTCTTCCCATATTCATATACTCAGATTCGGCAAAAAAATTACAAAAACAAGTTAAAAATCCATTTGTAAAGCATATGATCAAAATATGGTGTGAAGCTAAAAACTATTTAAAAGAACCACAGTTATTGTCACAATTTAGTCCAATATGGGGTAATCAATATTTTAAACCAGGGAGAGCGGACGCTGTATTTAAAGTATGGAATTTAAAAGGGATACAAAAGATTCAGGATTTATATTTGCCATGTGCAGACAACATAATGTTTTTTGAAGAGCTGAGGATCAAATTTAATCTCAATAGAACACATTTTTTTAAATATCTTCAACTTAGAAACTTTATTCGATCAAATCAAAATAAAGCTCTCACTCGACCTATTTATTCATCCTTGGAAAAAATGATGATGAAAGATAGTAAAAGAAAGGGTATTATTTCAGAGTTTTATAACTCATTGACACTATCTTCAAGTGAAAATTCACTGAAAAGATTAAACTACTGGAAAGAAGATCTGCAAATTGAAATTTCGGAGGAACAATGGGAATTGGCTTGTACAGAAGCTCAAACCAAATCAATAAATGCACGCCTTAAATTGATACATTTCAAATGGTTAATGCGGATGTATGTTACACCGGAGGAGTTAAATAGATATAACAAAAATATACCAGATACATGCACAAAATGCATGGAAAGTAAAGGAACCCTATTTCATTGTTTATGGGAATGTAGATTAATAAGAATGTTTTGGGAAGAGGTGAGGGTAACAATTGAAAAAATAATCTCAAAACAAATCATACTGAATCCTAAACTGTTTTTGTTGGGTCTGTACCCAGAAAAGCATAATTTTAATAAAAGTGAAAGAACATTCATAGACCTCAGTTTGCTTAATGCCAAAAAATGTATTGCACTATTATGGAAAAAGACTCATAGACCAGATGTGACTCAGTGGTTAAGACAGATGTTAACAAACCTTCCATTAGAAAGAATAACATATATACTGAAATCAAAGGAAATTGTGTTTGAGAATATATGGAGACCTTTTATTGATTATGTAAAAAATTTAAACATAACTCTTGAAGAAGAAGGTGAATGATGTGTGTGGACCTTGTAAATTCCAAACTGGTGAACATAATATGTATACTTATGTATTGGATTGTCTAGACTAAACAGAGGAGCATTGTTGAAGACTTGATTTTGTTGGTGGTTGTTGGTGTTTTTAGTGCATTTTTTTTTTTTGTAGTACTTTAGCGTTAGTGTTTGATTGTTTGTATCATGTTTGTTAAAAAAAAAAAAGGTTCAATAAAGATATTGTGGAAAAAAAAAACCTAGGTTTGGAAATTTGTCCTTTGAGATTTAAAAATTATTGAAATAATTTGTCATCAAAAATACATGAGGTATAAGCATTATTCACAACAGGAAGTAGACGATTTGAGACTTCCTGCCCAGCAAAATATGACAACGGACGGATTGAGCATGGCTGGTTAAGACAAAGATCCAAAGCCATCCAGCTGCTTACCTCAGCCCAGGTAGGGTGAAACTGTCATAATGATGAAATAATCCCTCATATCCAATTATCTACCCGATATTTTGTAGGCTGTTTGAGAGATGATGATATTTTTGAAGTTTGTTGAAGTGTGACTAGACCATGTGACTGTCAGTGGTAATCCATGCCTATGTAACATTTCACCTAGTCTCCATGCATGTGCGAAAAACTGTAATAGTTGTGAAAAAGTAATTTTTGAAGCTTCATTCTGTGAATAGGGATGTATTTTTGACTTGAAGTAAATGCAGTATTATTCTGGTCAGTCACTGCTACAACTTCCGGCCTGCATGGCCTTGGTAGCTTTTAGAAGTGCAAATCTGGCAATCCTTCATTATTTACTGGATGCCTAGTTCTAGTCAATTTTATTGTTATGTTTTTGAATTGACATCTTGACTTTAAATTAGCTGAAATACCAATTTACAAGGTATTTATTCCGGGCTATTAATTGCAGACAAAATGTGAGAGGCTGCAAGGAATTTCTGCCCTCAGAAGGCTGCGACCCGGCAAAGTGGTTAGTGAAATGTTTAACTCTGTTGAAGTTTAATGATGGTTGTTTGAATATGCACATGTCCAAAGAATAGAAACTTTTGTGTGTGTTTCTAATATGAAAATCTGATGTGCACAAACCATACAATTTTAAATGTGGATTTGATAATCTGTTGTATTTGTTTACAGTAAATGCTGCATAATTTTTGCTGGTAGCTTTCTTGCAACAACTCAGTAAACCTAAAAAATCTATCAATTTGAGATCATAAATGTTTACATTTGTGTGTATGCAGTATGATTTAATTTCTGTAATACTAGAATTTTGTGTCCACAGCTAAAATAATGTTTCTTGTGTTTGATATGTTTCAGTCTTTACGGTGTTTGATGCATTAAAGTCAAAAGCAAGGACATTAAAGATGTGTCAAACATCAGTTATTGCACACCAAAATGCAGCTCATAATCCGGGGCCGGAACAAAATTGTATCTTTGTTTTCTTCTGCTCCCTCAGGTGACCCACACCTGCTATCACTTGTTTCATTTGTTTCTAGCTTTCTTTAAGGGCTGTTATTTTCATTTCTTGTTGCCAGAGTGTTGAAGTTTCTTCCCCCTCGTCCTCACCTGAACCCTACCCTTGTTCTGGTGAACTTATTTGTAAGTTTGTTTGTTTGTTTGACAGTTTGGATTTTTGTGTTGGTGCACTTTGTGTTTTTGTTTCTTAATAAATTTAGCAAACTAGCAGTTCAGCATCTGGGTCTTTCCTCTCTGCCCTGAAGGAGCGATCCATGACAGTGTCATTTTGTATTTATGGTATTACAGTGATCCCTCGCTACTTCGCGCCTCACCTTTCGCGCCCTCAGTGCATCGTGGATTTTTCAAAAATATTCATCAAAAATTCAAAATTGAGAAAAAAGTTGCCCGGGCGCTAGCAGAAGGCAGGGAGACTACACGGAGAGCCGGCACAACTCAAAATCCACCTCTCTGATTCGCTGGCCAGCATCCCCCCCCCTAAGAGATTTTGTTCTCGTGTTGGCTCGGCTCGGGAATCTCGCAAGCTGATTGGCCGAGACGTCGCTGCTGCCTTTACGCCTCCTCCTGCTGCCTCTACGCCTTCCCGTCAAGAGAGAGAGAGTGAGAGAATGAACGTACGTATTATTTATATTATTTATACATTATTTTATGTATATTATTTATATTATTAATATTTTATTTACATGTTTCAAACTATTCTTTAATGTTCTAATGATAACATATGCATTTATAGGGTTAATATACACTTATTGATATTTTATATACACAAAAAAAATGTATGTAAAAAATGGGGGGGGGGGTGACGCTACTTCGCGGTTTTTCACTTTTCGCGGTCGGTTCTGGACCCCATTAACCGCGATAAGTGAGGGATCACTGTATTTACATCTTTTGGGTTGTGTTATTTTATTCCTGTATTACTTAGTTTCCAGTCTGTACTTTTATTTTGACAGTGCTGTGCAGCTTCTGGCTGTCAAACTCTGTTTCGCGGGCTGCACAGCTGTCACTTGTTATTTTGATTACTTTCTCACTCGTGTACCCACATCTGATTATCATCTTGTCCATTTCTATTTAAGCAGGCCAGTGTAGTTGATTCTTTGCAGCAGTCTTGCATTACTGGACATTATTATTACATTCCTTTCATTCCTAGACGGAGCTCCCATCTGTTTGTATTCTCCAGGCATTCCCTGGTAATCCCTGTCACCTGTAAGTGTGCGTATGTGTGTGTTTTTGTACTTGTAAGTCTTTCAGTTATTAAATGTGCAAACTCAGTCAGTGTGTGGCGTCTTCAGTCAGCCCTTTAAAAGGGAAGTTTATGACAGGATAGATATTTTTAGCACAAATAAATGAATATCAGAATCAGAATCAGATTTATTGCCATTGTTCATGTAGTACACAAACTAGGAATTTGTCTCGGTGCAATGCTGCAACATTAAAACATGATAAGATAAAGAGATAAACTAAAAAACAAAGACTAAAACCATGCAATAAGTGTAGAATAATAAGTAATAATAATAATAATAATAATAATGACTTCCGGTTATGGCTGCCACGTAGGACGGACGTGTCTCGCTCTGCTCTGCTCCTGGAAAAAAAAAAATCGGCAAATAACTCTCTCATTTGGGACAGAACGTATCCCAGCATTTGGGCGAAGATATGTCGGCGAAGCCTAAGGCTGGAAAACCAGGAAAAGGAAAAAGCGAGCCGCCGAAACAGTCCAAATTAACGGACTTTCAGGTCTGTGACGCAGTAAACAAAACTCCATATATGGCGGAGGAGGCTGGCAACGCTGCGATATCTGCGGGGAATGGCGCAGATGCGCTGATGGCTGCCATGAGTTCAATGAGAGCGGACTTTTCCTCTAGATTTGATGGGATTATGACAGCGTTGGAAGGAATAAGAAAGGAATTGGGTGACTGTGTAGAACGAACGGCGCAGATGGAGCTCCGTCTCGCTAGTGCTGAAGATGACGTCACCCGTCTTCAATTAAAGGTGCGCACTTTGAAAAAAAAAAAAAAATCTCTGGAAGATAATATTTTGGATTTGGAATCTCGGTCGAGACAGAATAATTTGAGGCTGGTGGGTCTTCCAGAGGAATCAGAAGGTCGGGACGTATGTTCCTTTCTGGAAAAGTGGATTCCGGAGGTGCTGGGCAGCGAGGAGTTGCAATCAGCAGTGGTTCTGGAAAAAGCACATCGTATTGGCCCACGGAGAGATAAGGGACCGCCGAGGACCTTAATTATGAAGTTTCTTAGCAACAGAGACAGGATGAAGATCTTCAACGCTGCACGAGCTAAAAAAGGAGAGATTAAACACCAGGACCAGCAGGTGCGGTTCTACCCAGATTTGGCCACAGGAATCCAGCAATTGAGGAAGCAGTTTGATCCCGTACGTAAGGAGCTGCGCAACCTTGGGATTCGTCATGGTGTAATCTATCCTGCGAGACTGCTGACCACGTATGAGGGCAGAACCCACATTTTCAAGACCCCAGAGGAGGCGCAGGAGTTCATCAAGAAGATCAAAGAAGAAGAAGAGACTGGTGGGAGCTAAGCATGAACAAAATATAAGGTAGAATAATTAAGCATTTGCACAGGCATCTGACTGACTTGAAGTAAATAGTAAGTTTACAAAATATAGATTGTATTATATATTAAAAAAACAAAACAAAAACAAAACAAACAAAAAAAAAAAAAACTATGATGTACAAAGTTGTTAAAAATTTTGGAGTTAAGTTGGAAAACTACAGAGGAGAGTTAATGTTACGTCATTAAAAGCAGTAGAGTTAGGGTGATTGGGAGGATGAAGAAGGAGTGGCTTAGGCTGTTCCCCGTGGGTGTGGAACGGTCGATGGCTATATCGGGAGACAGAATTTTTCTTTTGATTTTGGGGGGTTTGCCACAAGTGTGGGAAGGGGAAATTTGTTTGTGTGTAGTTTGTAGGATGAATGTTCAACCACTCATGTTTTTGCTTCTCTGTATGAGCATGTTTACACTGCAAGGTAATCCCAAACTCTCTATTGATCATGGACCAAAGTGTTAATCTTAATTTAACTTCATGGAATTGCAGAGGTCTACAAAATTTAAAAAAACTTAAACAAGTTATGAATAAAATAAAGGACATGGGTTCAAGAATTGTGTTTTTACAAGAAACTCATCTGATAGAGGAGGATGTTAAAAGAATTAGGAGTAGATGGCAGGGAAGTGTATTCACCTCTTCATTTTCATCCCGAGCCAGGGGAGTTATGACTCTCATACATAAATCAGTTCCTTTTCAAGTGAAAAATGTAATTGGAGACAAATTTGGAAGATATGTAATCATTCAAGGTTCTTTGCTATTAGAAAATATAAATCTTGTGAACTTATATGGTCCCAATATAGATGATCAGAAGTTCTTTGCTAATTTATTTCTCATCTTATCATCACTTACAGGGCAACATATAATAGCAGGGGATTTTAATTGTACATTGAATCCAGGTGTGGATAGATCAACAGGACTGGATTGTACGCACATTGGATGTAGGATGACTATTAATCATTTTATGAAAGAATTGAGATTGTTAGATATATGGAGAGAAATGAAACCACAAGTTAAAGCCTATTCTTGTTATTCCAGTACCTACAAGACATTCTCACGTATTGATTATTTTTTGATTTCCACAGAATTAAGGTCCAAGATTCAAAACTGCTTTTATGATAACATCGTGATCTCTGATCATGCACCCTGTTGTCTAATATATGTAGATAAAAAATTGACAAAGGAATCAGGTAGATGGCAATTTCAGCATAAATGGCTTCAGGATGAGGAATTTGTCAAGTATATAGAAAAACAGATAGACGAGTTCTTTGACATCAATACTACACAAACATCAGCATGTGTAAAGTGGGAGGCTTTCAAAGCTTTTATTAGGGGACATATTATTAGTTATACAGGATCAAAATCTAAGAAGACTCGAGAGGAGAGAGCTAAATTGGAACATAAAATAAAAAGTCTTCAGGAAAAAGTGTATGCAGGAAGTGACCCAAGGTTGGAGAATGAATTACTGATTTTGAGAGCTGAATACGACAAAAAATCAGCGAATAGAGCTGCCTCGAGTCTTCTAAGATTGAAACAATCTTTTTATGAACAAGGTGAAAAATCAGGAAAATTATTAGCATGGCAGATTAAACAATTGGAAATTAAAACACCAATTACCAGTATTATAAGTAAAGGACAGGTAGTTATAGATCCTTTAGAAATTAATAGAGCCTTTAGAGATTACTATGAAAAATTATATGATACCAAAAATGAACCTGATTTAACAAAACTAAATGGGTTTTTGAACGAACTATCTATACCGTGTATACCAAATGAAAACAGGGAGATATTGGAGTCTAAAATTAGTCAAGAAGAAGTTGGGCTAGCCATTGATAATATGAAATCAGGAAAAAGTGCAGGACCAGATGGTCTTCCAGTTGACCTTTATAAAAAATTTAAGAATAAATTAATAAAACCTTTTTTGGAAATGGTTTTAGAAGCATTTCAAAATAATAATTTACCATCATACATAAATAATGCCTTAATTATACTGCTGCCAAAACCAGGTAAGCCCTCTAATAAATGTGAAAATATGAGACCAATAAGCCTATTAAACGCCGACCTTAAGATAATCTGTAAAATTTTAGCAAGACGAATACAAGAAATTTTACCAAATATTATTAATCGAGATCAGAATGGCTTTATAAAGGGTAGACAAGGCTTCCATAATGTAAGAAGACTATTTAATATTATTTATTTTAATAAAGAAGCACCGGATACAGCTCTCCTATCAATGGACGCCGAAAAGGCCTTTGATAGAGTTGAATGGCCCTTTCTTTTTGAAGTCCTACAAAGGTTTGGACTTGGAAATAATTTCATAAAATGGGTTCAAATAATATACAATAATGCTACAGCAGAAATCCTAACAAATAACAATATTTCAAAACCAATAAAAATCAATAGAGGATGTCGACAAGGCTGTCCACTTTCACCTTTACTGTTTACTATGGCAATTGAACCTTTAGCGATAGCGATACGTTTACATTCACAAATATATGGAATTAAAGTTGGACCAACAGAACATAAAATCTCCCTGTACGCCGATGATATAATTTTGTTTATGTCGAATCTAAAAAAATCAATTCCAACCTTGTTGAATTTAATAAAGAATTTTGGGGAAATATCAGAATATAAAATAAATAAAACTAAATCTTCAATATTAATGCTAAATGAGACCCAGAGAAATTACCCAGCCCCTGAGGTAAATCAATTCAATGTTGTAAATCAGTTTAAATATTTAGGAATCCAAATTATGCCTAAGCTAGAATCAGTCGCCAGTGTCAACTATGAAGCCTTAATGTCAGATATCAATGAGTTAACTCAGAGATGGATGTCACTACCAATGTCGATGATCGGGAGAATCAATATACTTAAAAGTAATATTTTACCTAAAATACTTTATTTATTTCAATACATTCCCTTATCACCACCTTTAGATCTATTCTCAAGAATAAAAAAAAAGTTAGTGGAATTTATATGGAACAACAGGAGGGCTAGATTACGTCTGTCTTTATTATATTTACCATTTGATCGTGGAGGTCTGAAATGTCCAAATTTTATGTTGTATTATTGGTCGGCACAACTGAGGTCTATGACATATTATTTTTCATCAAATGATCTCCCTCACTGGACTGAAATGGAATCACACAATTTACCTTTACCTCTTCCCATATTCATATACTCAGATTCGGCAAAAAAATTACAAAAACAAGTTAAAAATCCATTTGTAAAGCATATGATCAAAATATGGTGTGAAGCTAAAAACTATTTAAAAGAACCACAGTTATTGTCACAATTTAGTCCAATATGGGGTAATCAATATTTTAAACCAGGGAGAGCGGACGCTGTATTTAAAGTATGGAATTTAAAAGGGATACAAAAGATTCAGGATTTATATTTGCCATGTGCAGACAACATAATGTCTTTTGAAGAGCTGAGGATCAAATTTAATCTCAATAGAACACATTTTTTTAAATATCTTCAACTTAGAAACTTTATTCTATCAAATCAAAATAAAGCTCTCACTCGACCTATTTATTCATCCTTGGAAAAAATGATGATGAAAGATAGTAAAAGAAAGGGTATTATTTCAGAGTTTTATAACTCATTGACACTATCTTCAAGTGAAAATTCACTGAAAAGATTAAACTACTGGAAAGAAGATCTGCAAATTGAAATTTCGGAGGAACAATGGGAATTGGCTTGTACAGAAGCTCAAACCAAATCAATAAATGCACGCCTTAAATTGATACATTTCAAATGGTTAATGCGGATGTATGTTACACCGGAGGAGTTAAATAGATATAACAAAAATATACCAGATACATGCACAAAATGCATGGAAAGTAAAGGAACCCTATTTCATTGTTTATGGGAATGTAGATTAATAAGAATGTTTTGGGAAGAGGTGAGGGTAACAATTGAAAAAATAATCTCAAAACAAATCATACTGAATCCTAAACTGTTTTTGTTGAGTCTGTACCCAGAAAAGCATAATTTTAATAAAAGTGAAAGAACATTCATAGACCTCAGTTTGCTTAATGCCAAAAAATGTATTGCACTATTATGGAAAAAGACTCATAGACCAGATGTGACTCAGTGGTTAAGACAGATGTTAACAAACCTTCCATTAGAAAGAATAACATATATACTGAAATCAAAGGAAATTGTGTTTGAGAATATATGGAGACCTTTTATTGATTATGTAAAAAATTTAAACATAACTCTTGAAGAAGAAGGTGAATGATGTGTGTGGACCTTGTAAATTCCAAACTGGTGAACATAATATGTATACTTATGTATTGGATTGTCTAGACTAAACAGAGGAGCATTGTTGAAGACTTGATTTTGTTGGTGGTTGTTGGTGTTTTTAGTGCATTTTTTTTTTTTTTTGTAGTACTTTAGCGGTAGTGTTTGATTGTTTGTATCATGTTTGTTAAAAAAAAAAAAAAAAAGGTTCAATAAAGATATTGTGGAAAAAAAAAATAATAATAATGAGTAATACTAGTCACAGCAGTTTTAAATAAATTAGCAAGTAACAGATGATGTGGAGTACCACATAGTGCAGTCGATAATGCAACAGAAAAACAGTGATGAATGACATGAGTCTGGTTGAGCTGCTGTACGTAGTGCACGAGAGTCAATAAGTCACTTAATGTTCAGCAGTCTGATGGCAGAGGGGAAAAAGCTGTTCATGTGCCGGGAGGTTTTAGTCTGAATGGACTGAAGTCTTCTACCTGAGGGGAGGGTGGCAAACAGTACGTGACCAGGGTGTGAAGGATCGGCTATGATCTGGCCTGCACGCCTCCGGGTCCTGGAGATGTACAGATCCTGGAGAGATGGGAGCTTGCAGCCGATCACCTTCTCAGCAGTGTGCACGACGCGCTGCAGCCTTAGTCTGTCCCTGGCAGTGGCTCCTGCGTACCACACGGTTATGGAGGAGGTGAGGATGGACTCGATGATGGCCGTGTAGAACTGCACTAACATCTTGGTGGGTAGCTTGAGCTTCCTCAGCTGCCGCAGAAAGAACATCCTCTGCTGGGCCTTTTTGATGAGGGAGCTGATGGTTGGCTCCAATTTGAGGTCCCGGGTGATGGTGGTGCCCAAGAAGCGGAAGGAATCTGCAATGGTGATGGGAGAGCCTGTGATGGTGAGGGGGGGCAGGGGGGTTGTGACTTTCCTGAAGTCCACAATCATCTCCGCTGTCTTCAGAGCGTTCAGCTGCAGGTTGTTGTGGCTGCACCAGGACACCAGCTGGGCCACCTCTCTCCTGTAGACGGACTCATCGCCGTTGGAGATGAGCCCGATGAGGGTGGTGTCGTCCGCAAACTTGATCAGCTTAACAGACTGGTGGGTGGAGGTGCAGGAGTTGGTATAAAGGGAGAAGAGTAGGGGGGAAAGTACACAGCCCTGGGGTGATCCGATGCTGATGCTAACAGAGTCTGAGACAGACTTCCCCAGCCGCACATGCTGCCTCCGGTCCGTCAGGAAGCGGGGCGGATGGTGTTGAATGCAGAGCTGAAGTCCACAAACAGGATCCTGGCGTAGGTTCCCGGGGAGTCCAGGTGCTGCAGGATGGAGTGGAGGGCCAGGTTGACTGCGTCGTCCACAGACCTGTTGGCACGGTAGGCAAACTGCAGCGGGTCCAGGAGGGGAGTGGTGATGGACTTGAGGTGGGACAGGACCAGGCGCTCAAAGGACTTCATGACTACAGAGGTGAGCGCTACAGGTCTGTAGTCGTTAAGTCCAGTAATCCGTGGCTTCTTGGGGACAGGGATGATGGTGGAGGATTTGAGGCAGGTCGGCACGTGGCATTGCTTAAGGGAAGTGTTAAAAATGTCTGTGAAGACAGGAGCCAGCTCTTTCGCACAGTGTCTCAGGGTGGAGGGAGACACGCCGTCCGGACCGGGGGCCTTGCGTGGGTTCAGTCTGGAGAACTGTCTGTGCACGTCCTGCTCACTGATGACAAGGGCAGGGGGGGAGGAGGAGGAGGGGGGGACCGTTTTTGATGAATTAGCAGCCGAGGAGGCAGTGGAGCTGGGTGGAGGGGGGGAGTTGGCCACAGCTGACGAGGTGTCAAAACGGGCGTAATGTTGGGACAGTTTTTGACAAAGGGCTCTGTCATCCTGACCTTTAGAAGCCTGAGGCCGATAGTTGGTGATTTGTCTCAGTCCTCTCCACACAGAAGCCGAGTCATTAGCAGTGAACTGCTGCTGGAGTCTCTCAGAATACACAGATTTAGCTTTCTTCAGCTCTCTGTTAAACCGATATTTAACCTCCCTGTAGCAGTCCCTGTCTCCACTTTTCAACGCTGCTTCCTTCTCCTTCCTGATCTGTCTGAGCTTGGCAGTGAACCAGGGCTTATCATTAGAGTACCTCACCCTGGTGCGCGATGGGAGAATGCTCTCCTCACAAAAGTTGATGTATGAGTTCACAGTGTCTGTGTACTCATTAAGATCATGTGTGGCTCCTTTAAACATGTCCCAGTCAGTTATTTCCATGCATGTGTTCAGTTTCTCTCCAGCTTCACTGGTCAATTTCTTCCTGGTGGTCACAACAGGTTTAGTGAGCTTCAGTCTCTGTCTGTATGTGGGAATGAGGTGGACCATCACGTGATCAGATAGTCCGAGCGCAGCGAGGGGAACAGCGCGATACGCGTCCTTCACTGTAGTGTAACAGTGATCCAGTGTGTTCTCACCTCTGGTTGGACATTTAATAAACTGTTTGTATCGGGGGAGCTCGTGACTCAGATTGCTCTGGTTAAAGTCGCCAACCACAATAACCAGGGAGTCCGGGAAAGTCCGCTCTGCATGTTGGATGTGATCTGCGAGCGCGCGCTGAGCCTCGCGCGCGTCCGCATCGGGAGGGGCGTACACAGCGATCAATACGAATGAAGCAAACTCCCGCGGGGAATAAAATGGCTTGCAGTTAATGGAGAGAAATTCTAGGTCGGGAGAACAGTGCCGAGAAATCACGGTTACATCAGAGCACCAGCTGCTGTTAATGTAAAAGCATACTCCTCCTCCTTTAGACTTACCGGAGAGCTCTGTGACGCGATCAGCACGAAACAGCTGAAATCCCTCAAGGCTGATCGTGCTGTCCGGAGTAGAATCATTAAGCCAAGTCTCAGTAAAACAGAGGGCGGACGAATTAGCGAGGTCCTTAAATCACATCAGCAGTCTCAGTTCGTCTACCTTGTTAGAGAGAGAGTTGGTATTGGTCAGAAATATTCCAGGCAAGTCTGTGCGCGTGAATATACAATCTGACCCTCATTATGTCTGGAAATAGGACAGCGGAGACAGACATTTTACCAAACAAGAACTTTATTACAATATACAACAGATGGTACACATGTTGTATCAATATAGCGACAAGCTAACACTAACTGACACGGGCTCTTACTGTTACGGAGGCGGAGCAGCAAAGAGGCTGTCTCCCACCAACAGTCCCCTTATGTAGGCACGGCGTGATGATGTCACCCATGTGCCCCCATGTCACGTCCGCACAGTCTGTTGTGGTAGTTCCAATATGCCACAACCCTACCGTAGCTGAGACGAGCTGTCAGTCGACATGACCTGTTGCAGAGCCGAGTCTTCACTACTGAGTGGAGGAAAAGATGATGCTACTTTGTTTTTGTGGAAATAGATTATTTTTCCTTTGTCAGGGTAAAGGACAAAAGTATATTGGTGGGCTGCAAGCTAAGGGTCAGTTGAGACCTACTGCAATCTTCAGAAGCACTTGAAAACCGCAACAAAGTTCTGACAAAGCTAGTGCTAAGTAAAGGCTAGCTATGCTAACAACACAATGTTACCGTACTGGATTTACGCTATCTGAACAGCCAGTGCTGGATGTAAAATGGAAATATTCTTGTCTCAACAGCCACGGCTGGATTTAAAGCACAGGTATGCATCTGGACAGTTTGTGACCCAGAAAGAATTGAACCTGATTGCCAGATACATCGTTACAGACTGAAGACATGATAATAGTCAGTTTCCATCAGACAGCTGAGACTGTGACCCATTGAAATTAAAACACATTTACTTGCTACCTGGATAAAGATTATTAAAAAATGGATTTTGATCTCCAAAAGGAATTTGACGGACTGGATCATGTCTCTGTCACAGCAGACATTTGGACTGTGGATAATAGACATTTTCTTTGGATCACTGCACATTGGATTAAATTCATATCATAAAGGTAAGATAAACACGGACAGCTTTATGCAGTGTTGTCAACTCTCACTGCAGAATGAGGAAATTACTGGCAATATCATGTTGATTTTCTACAGATTTTTCCCACAATAAGAGCTCTCAAGGCAGAATAAAGCAGACTGAACATGTTCTAAAAGCTCTGTCTGAAACAGTCTGTTCTCAGCCTGACATTAATAAGCCCGTAATGTAATCCACTAAATTATCTTGCTATGTGTGCAAGATGATTTAAGTATGCATTTAAAAGTAATGTGAAAGTTACCTTTCCAAGTAACTAGTTACTTTAATCATGCAGTAACTGGTGAAGTGACTCCAACATTTCTATTAAAAATCAGTTTTTAATTAATGATTAATAAACACAAACCATTTTTCATCACAATACATGTATAGTTTTGCATTTTTACTACAAGCTTTTTTTTTTTTTTTTTTTTTTTTTAAAAAGCATATCCATTCACTGTTGTATCAAAATTTGCTGAATTCTGATGCACAAGCATCTCCCTCCAACAAATTTCACTCAATCCAGGCATGCACACATCCCATTTATCAAATATCATATCACATCATATGGAACGCATACACATTATACCTGTTTTTCAGAAAATAACTTTTATTGCACACCAAATCAAACATGAATCTGTGAGCCCACTTCTTCAACTCTCAGGTGTAATAATTTGGCACAGCCAGCAGATGTCACTCTTCACAACTAGGGCTGGGAATGATCCCTAATTTCCAGAATCGATTCGATTCCGATTCTTGAGATTCTGAATCGATTCGATTCCGATTCGATCCGATCCCGATTCGATCTGGGGAATTACCATTTTAATAGCCATTTTACTTCCCATGAAACAAAAATCTTTGAGACCTAATGCTGCAAATTGTACCAAGAATCTTCTAACTTTGTTAATACATAAATTATCACATATAGAACTAACCCAAAATCAGTTACAATAATGCACTTTTTATTATTTAACCTCTTGCGCTCCGTTGTACCGCGGACGGGCAAGTCTCTGCGTCCTAGAGCGCACGAGGGCGCTCTCGTGCGCTCTAGGACGCATGATGGAGATTGTAATGTAGATGGTGTAGGCGTCCAAGCGCGCACTGAAAATAAAAGCTGCAGACACAGCCACGAACAGATTAGATCATCTGATTGACCTCTCATTCGACTAATAAGAGTCTTGAATTGGGTTTCTGAAACCTTGAAGAACCAATGACTGAAAACCCAGCCAGAAGGACCCGCCTACCAAAGCTGTGAATGCAGTGAGCCAATTGAAGCAGAGAAGTTCGCGAGCTGTTTTTTTTAAGGCTGGGTGAAGACTGACTGCTGCTGTGGATCAAAAAAGGACCCGCAGGAAGAACCCCACAGACCCAGCAGCACGGAGACCATCCACAAATGCAACCTGTGTGACAGGGAGTGCCATTTACGCATCGGCATGTTCGGCCACAGGCGGTGCTTATTTTGTTTTGGTTCCAGCAGAGTAGATGCTATGATTTCTTCCATGGTCATAGACCGACGGAGGCTGACGACGAAGGCTGAGTGACACACACGCCTTCCCCAGTCTTTTTTTAATTACTACTGTTATTTGTTTTGAAAAATCGTTTGCCAAAAACCGCAATCATGGAAGCGCAAAACCGCAATAATGGAATTATGTTTTGATCGGGTCGCGAGACCAGCGTCACGTTCGTCTGACAATGAGGAAGAAGTTCGCCAGCTCCACTTCTGCTGTGAAGAGGTAAGGTGTTCTAAGCTAAATTATCCTTTATCCCCGAAAATTGTAATCAAAATGACTTTTGACCGATCGGTAAATTACAGCTGTGCGTCATTGCTGCATGACGGACCGTGGCGCAACGGGCAATGTCTTTCCTCTGTAGCGAGGGGGGGGGGCAACCCCCCCCACACACACACACACAGACACAGCCCTGAGTGTCACCTTTCATTAGAGCCCAAAATGAAGCTTCTACATTGAATCATTCAAAAGTTACAGATGTTTTTCCAAACTGTGCCATTTGGCACAATTTGGCACAGTTCCAAAATGCCTGGGAACTACCTGAGAACAAAGCTGTGTAATATATTCATTTTTTGTGGTATTGTTACAAAATTTGGACCTCAGCTGGATAACACTTGGTTCTACATTTCTGTGGCATTTTCCAGCCCAGATCTGAAGCTGTATGTTATTTGCAAGCATTTGTATCCAAAAAAACACCCAGGCCAAATTTATTTTCTTCAAGTTCACTATGTTTAGATGACTGTAACTTAGTGGCCGGAGCACTTAGAGAGATTATGACTGTTTTGCCAAAAAATTCAAAGTGTTTTCTTTTAAATGAGACCAACCCCATGAAGATGCTGCAAAGGGTTGAAAAACAGCTTTGGATTTAATTTGGGCATGTTATTTTTTGGCGTTTTTAGGGAAATTGACCGGAGTGCAAGGGGTTAACTTATCATTTCATAAAGTGCTCACAGGTGCTTTCTTTAGTGCAAAGGGTGTGTCGTGTCAAGTTCACCACCCAGAGTAAGTAAACAAATTCAATGCATGAACCATGCATACATAATCTCACTGTATTTCAGTCCCTCCAGGATTTTGTCAGCTGTTTTTGTGATTGTTGTGGCCCAAAAAGCCTAAATTTGTGGGAGCTTTTCCAAAAAGTTAGGGCACTTTTAGAGTTTTTTTGCACTCAAAGTTGTGTGAGGAAGTACAAATTTTAAAGCAGCTGCTTTTTCCATAGTTTACAGTGATGCTATTCTATGTAACACCACAAGAAAAGCACAGGATTGCCAAAAATTTCCTGTTAAACAGTGATTTATTTAGAATTAAATGCTCAGTAAAATTGTAAAAAAAAAAATAAGACCAATATTGTGTTCTTGCTGAGAACTTAAAAAAAGAAATAAAAGAATTTGTCATTACAACAACTAAATTGCATTGAATGCATGTTAGTCTGGAGAAAATGATGGCAGCACCTCCTTGAATCTTGAATTTGAAGGTCTTCTTCTGTGCTGAAATCCACATGAAGCAGGGATGCTCCTCCACTGACGACCTCTGACCTTCAGAAGGTCTCAGTGAGAATGGAGCTTCCAGTCTTCACACATCTGAAGGCAGATAAAAAGAATAGATTTCACAGTAAAATTAACATTCACATTTTTAGATCCCACACCACAGTAGGGTTTAATAATTTATGTTTTTTTTTTATATTTTAACCACAAATTAACTTTCAATGTTTGAAAAGGGTTTCAATTCATTTCCTGAGAAGGTTTGTTCATTTCAATTTAGTTCTACTGAGTAAAAATAGCTTGTTGTACTGCAGCCTTTATTTTTTTTTCCACAATATCTTTATTGAACCTTTTTTTTTTTAACAAACATGATACAAACAATCAAACACTAACACTAAAGTACTACAAAAAAAAAAAAAAAAGATGCACTAAAAACACCAACAACCACCAGCAAAATCAAATCTTCAACAATGCTCCTCTGTTTAGTCTAGACAATCCAATACATAAGTATACATATTATGTTCACCAGTTTGGAATTTACAAGGTCCACACACATCATTCACCTTCTTCTTCAAAAGTTATGTTTAAATTTTTTACATAATCAATAAAAGGTCTCCATATATTCTCAAACACAATTTCCTTTGATTTCAGTATATATGTTATTCTTTCTAATGGAAGGTTTGTTAACATCTGTCTTAACCACTGAGTCACATCTGGTCTATGAGTCTTTTTCCATAATAGTGCAATACATTTTTTGGCATTAAGCAAACTGAGGTCTATGAATGTTCTTTCACTTTTATTAAAATTATGCTTTTCTGGGTACAGACCCAACAAAAACAATTTAGGATTCAATATGATTTGTTTTGAGATTATTTTTTCAATTGTTACCCTCACCTCTTCCCAAAACATTCTTATTAATTTACATTCCCATACACAATGAAATAGAGTTCCTTTACTTTCCATGCATTTTGTGCATGTATCTGGTATATTTTTGTTATATCTATTTAACTCCTCCGGTGTAACATACATCCGCATTAACCATTTGAAATGTATCAATTTAAGGCGTACATTTATTGATTTGGTTTGAGCTTCTGTACAAGCCAGTTCCCATTGTTCCTCTGAAATTTCAGTTTGCAGATCTTCTTTCCAGTAGTTTAATCTTTTCAGTGAATTTTCACTTGAAGATAGTGTCAATGAGTTATAAAACTCTGAAATAATACCCTTTCTTTTACTATCTTTCATCAACATTTTTTCCAAGGATGAATAAATAGGTCGAGTGAGAGCTTTATTTTGATTTGATCGAATAAAGTTTCTAAGTTGAAGATATTTAAAAAAATGTGTTCTATTGAGATTAAATTTGATCCTCAGCTCTTCAAAAGACATTATGTTGTCTGCACATGGCAAATATAAATCCTGAATCTTTTGTATCCCTTTTAAATTCCATACTTTAAATACAGCGTCCGCTCTCCCTGGTTTAAAATATTGATTACCCCATATTGGACTAAATTGTGACAATAACTGTGGTTCTTTTAAATAGTTTTTAGCTTCACACCATATTTTGATCATATGCTTTACAAATGGATTTTTAACTTGTTTTTGTAATTTTTTTGCCGAATCTGAGTATATGAATATGGGAAGAGGTAAAGGTAAATTGTATGATTCCATTTCAGTCCAGTGAGGGAGATCATTTGATGAAAAATAATATGTCATAGACCTCAGTTGTGCCGACCAATAATACAACATAAAATTTGGACATTTCAGACCTCCACGATCAAATGGTAAATATAATAAAGACAGACGTAATCTAGCCCTCCTGTTGTTCCATATAAATTCCACTAACTTTTTTTTTATTCTTGAGAATAAATCTAAAGGTGGTGATAAGGGAATGTATTGAAATAAATAAAGTATTTTAGGTAAAATATTACTTTTAAGTATATTGATTCTCCCGATCATCGACATTGGTAGTGACATCCATCTCTGAGTTAACTCATTGATATCTGACATTAAGGCTTCATAGTTGACACTGGCGACTGATTCTAGCTTAGGCACAATTTGGATTCCTAAATATTTAAACTGATTTACAACATTGAATTGATTTACCTCAGGGTCTGGGTAATTTCTCTGGGTCTCATTTAGCATTAATATTGAAGATTTAGTTTTATTTATTTTATATCCTGATATTTCCCCAAAATTCTTTATTAAATTCAACAAGGTTGGAATTGATTTTTTTAGATTCGACATAAACAAAATTATGTCATCGGCGTACAGGGAGATTTTATGTTCTGTTGGTCCAACTTTAATTCCATATATTTGTGAATGTAAACGTATCGCTATCGCTAAAGGTTCAATTGCCATAGTAAACAGTAAAGGTGAAAGTGGACAGCCTTGTCGACATCCTCTATTGATTTTTATTGGTTTTGAAATATTGTTATTTGTTAGGATTTCTGCTGTAGCATTATTGTATATTATTTGAACCCATTTTATGAAATTATTTCCAAGTCCAAACCTTTGTAGGACTTCAAAAAGAAAGGGCCATTCAACTCTATCAAAGGCCTTTTCGGCGTCCAGTGATAGGAGAGCTGTATCCGGTGCTTCTTTATTAAAATAAATAATATTAAATAGTCTTCTTACATTATGGAAGCCTTGTCTTCCCTTTATAAAGCCATACTGCAGCCTTTATTAATTTTATTGTGATTTATTCTCTTCACATCTCTTACTTAAGTGGCAGAAGTCCATAATCTCATAAAATATACCTTAATTCTGCATTTATTCACAGTGCTTAACCAACAGTTCTCTCTGTGTCCATAGTTTGTAAAAGAAACTACCATCATGACGGATAAATTATTAATTGACGACACAAATGTTAAAACAAACAAATGATGTTATACTTACAATCTCAGCAGCTCCAAGTCTCCCTCTGCTTCACGGGTTTCAGTCTCCGCGCATTTTCCGTTTATCAGTCGTCAACTTTACGTTCCAACACAGCGCTGCACGAAGTAAAAGTCTGTTTATCCCCGCTTTGTGAAAAATATTAAGAAGCTGTTGAGGACAGTCTTTACGGTGACTTTTGCTGCTAAATTAAGAGACACACACGTTAATAACTCTGCTCATGTAAACACGAAAGACATGTGCACGCGCCGCAGGGAACACAGAAGTTTTATTTATGAAAAATATTAAGAAGCTGTTGAAGACAGTCTTTACGGTGACTTTTGTTGCTAAATTAAGAGACAGGCACATTATTAACTCCGCTCATGTAAACACGAAAGTAAAGACGTGTGCACGCGCGGCAGGGAACTCTTGCCGGATGAGAACCGTTTTAACACCACAGAAGAAGAACTAGCATATCCGTTAGCTTGCTAGCTCCGTTAGTGCGTCGGTTGTTTATGGTTCTCGGCCATTGTTCCTGGCTCACTGACCCGGTTTCGACCCGATTATACTTAGCAGACGTTCACAAACGTAAAAATATTATATTAAAATATATTAATATTATATTAAAAGATCGATCCGCGGATTTTGTGGATCGATATCGGCTCAGTCAAACGTGGATCGATCCATATCGATATATTGATCTTTTGAACCCACCCCTATTCACAACTGTGTTGAATGGTTCGAAGCAGCGACACATTTTCCGGTGAAGTGGTTCTTCAAATTTGTTCAGTGCTTCAGAAAGCTTTGGTTTACCCATCACTACTTGGAGATGGTCTTATAGCCTTTACCTTTATGCTTGTCTATCATTTTCTTTCTAATCTACTGAGACAACCCTCTTCTTAGCTTTCTTTGGTCCATGCTCAGTGTGGTACACACCATAATACAAAATGGCACAATGGCTACTTTTCACTCTTTAAATAGGCTGAATGGCTGATTACAAGTTTGAAGACACCTGTGACACTAATTACAGGACGCACCTTAATTTAATGTGTCCTTTTGATCAAATTGTTGCATCATCATTGCATTGTTGCATCATTTTTTCCAGGCCAGTTTCATTGGTTTATTTTTAAAAATCATTCTGTTGAACCAAAATTCAAAAGTAATGTCTGATTTTTATTAGATCATTTTCAGAAAAAAATTATATTTATTATTTCTTTTGTCAGTTTCATGTTATTTCAGATGCCATTGTAGAATTTTCCTTCTTTAAAGGAAGGTTACCAACAAACTTGTCCACATATATATATAAATTTAAATGTAGGGCTTAAATGCCTTCATGGTGCATAAAACACAGCCAGAATCACGGAAAGTGACACTGAAAATGCTCTGTTTTGGAGCATTTAACATAGTTTTTCATGACAGATAATTAATCAGCAAATTATTTCACCCCTTATGTTGGAACATTTGCTGAAAAATAATAACTGAGTTTCCATAAAAGCTGGATTTTTTTTTTTTTTTTTTTTTTAAGGTTTAAGGAGCAAGCACCAAAAATTTTGGTGAGGGATCTGAGTCATTATCATTATTCAGGATTAAAAATAATAATAATAATAATTTAAGAGAACAATGAATACTGTGTACTGTCTGATGTTTTGGTGATCCTCAGCAGAACGGGCAGTCTGCTTACAGTTAAGAGGCTATTAGGAGAAAAAATATGGGAAAATTAGCTGTCTTGGCGGAGGTTTGTGCTCTCCCAGCGCTTTCAATCTTATTATCCCACACGGGCAGTAAAGGGTTAATAATCAGCCAAAGACGTAGTGCAGGAGGAAAAATCCTCAGCTGTGTCGCGTCACTATCTCACTTACCGGCAGGTGCTGCTTATAGTCAGTGTTTGGGGAAATGGATTTCAGGTCGAGAGGACGGAACGGGAGCCCGCACGGTCCGCTCGGCGCGTGGTTTTAGGACGGGATTTAAAGGCGCGTGGCGTGCGCGGGGGGTCGCCTGTCATTTCATCCACGCCGCTCCTCTCTGGACGCCGTTCTCCTTCTTTGTGGCGCTACGAGGAGGCGAAAATCGGCCCTTCCATTAGCTCCGGTGTGTGTGTGTGGACGCGCCGTGCGTTTGTGGGACTCGTGTGTATGTGTGGCGTGAAACCGGCAGAACCGGAGAGCGAGCAGGCCGGCGCGAGGCACCGAGGCAGGAGAGAAGTTAAAGGCAGCCCGCGAGCGTTCAGCTAGCAGCCGCACGTTCACACCGCCAGAGATGGTCACGTCCACAGCGGGGCTCCTTCTGCTGCCGATGCTAATATGTCTCCAGCGCTTCGTTAACGTCCACGGTAAGTCTGTTTTCTGTACGTTTTCTTCTCGAAGTGACTCCACTGGGGAAAGCGTAAAGTGGAGGACGGGGTTAGCTAATGTTAACGCAGCTGTACACCTGTCTTGGCTGCACCTTGGTCCAATTAGCCTTGTCTGTGAACCCTCTGACATATAACATTTTGCTTAATCACAGCGAAGCCACACAAATGCTTTCGATTGTGCCTTTTTTTTTTTTTGGTCAACTGGTTTTTCTCAGTTCCTGCATTAAATGAACACCGGGGTGATGCAGAGGCCCGTGTGGGTTTCGTAGCTGCTCATCAATTAAGCCCGCAGTCAACTCATTTTCACCCCGAAAAGCTTTCCCAGCTTTCTGGGTTGTGTCGGCGTCTGTGCGTCGTCCCGATTTCTCATTTTACTCCCACCGTGGGATTCTCCTCCGCCGCTTCCACCCCCACCGAGGGTGGTAATTTATTTATTTATTCCTGAAGTGGAAGCCGACCGAGGGAGAGGGGGAATGGAGGAGTGAAAAGGGAGATTATAGTGCATTAACGTGGAGGAAAAAGGGTGGTGGCGGTGAAGTCGTGTTGTTGGGGAGCTTCAGCGCAGCAGAAAGGGAAGAAGGCGGAGACCAATTACCGACTGCAGGGCATCCCAATGAAGCCCCAATTAAGAGCAATGGCCAAACTAATGGTATGTGGACACCAGTTTTTGCAAGTGTAATAATTGCTAATTACCATTTTAGGATGGCTATTGCAACTCGACCCCAGTGCTTTGGATTATTTGTTCTGATACACTGATTGCAACCTTAAAGGACCCATATTTTGCATTTTTCACAGAGTAATTGTGAGTTGTGACATCAAGGACACGGGTAACTTATTTTAAAGGGGGAGGGCTTCTGTGGTGTTTCACAGCTCCTCAAAAAATCTGGTTTTCAGCTGCCCAGTAATATTAATGAGCCCCTAATCTGATTGCATACCCCCCCCCCCCACCAAGTGGATCAGTAACAGAGTAAGG
The DNA here is from genome assembly GCA_020510985.1 of Pholidichthys leucotaenia. NCBI lineage: Eukaryota > Metazoa > Chordata > Actinopteri > Cichliformes > Pholidichthyidae > Pholidichthys > Pholidichthys leucotaenia. Next base: position 104,825,726 of record CM035846.1, read on the forward strand.
AGGGGGACCGGATGTGAATGTGGCTGTGCAAGACATTCACATAGAGCTGCTCTCAGCTAGGGCTGCACGATTATGGCCAAAATGATTATTTTGATCAATATTAAAATCATGATTATTCATTAACTTTAGGAAGAACAGATTACCTAAAATTCTTTTTTTTTTTTTTTTTTTTTTAATTCATCCTACTTGCCAATTGCTAGAGGAAGCCTGTGGCCAAAGCACTGGAGCCTTGTCCATTTATTTTAGAGAAGCTGTCTTGACGACATTCTGCTTGACCGTAGGGCAGTCGTAATTGCAAAGTACTTGACAGTTGCAATATCGTCTGTATTCTTCATACAGTGCAGATAATGCAACTTTGGAGAATCACCTGGGATCACACATTTCTTGTCTAGTGTTTTGACCACGTTTCTGAAGCCTTCATTGCTCATACAGGATTTAGTGGACACATGTCTTTGGCTAAACAAAACACTATTGCATCAGTTACTCCTTCAGATGACGTTACCAAATTTATGCAGATTGTTTCCTCTATGCCATGTGTCAACACAATGGAAATAAGCTATAGACGGCTTGCTCCTTCAGTAATAGCATGGTAAATAGTGTTACAGTTTCAATGCATGAGACTCTAGACGTGGTGGCCCCTTAAAAAAAAAAAAAAGTCTAATCAGAGATTTCTAACTCCTTGGTTCAACACAGAAACTCGTAGCTTAAAACAGACTGGTCAACTAGAAGGAAAATGGCACTCCACTAATTTAGATGAAATCTATTTAGCTTGGCGAAATCATCTTTTAATTTATAAAAAGTCTCTTAGAAAAGCTAGAACGAGTTATTTTGCATTAATAGAAGAGAACAAGAATAATCCCAGGTTTCTTTTCAGCACTGTAGCCAGGCTGACAGTCAGGACTCTGTCAATCCTAGCATTCCCTTAGAGCTTACTAGTCAGGACTTTATGAACTTTTTCAATAATAAAATTTCATCAGAGGAAAATCAGATTCTTCCCACCGTTAACTTAAATACAGTAACTACTACAACTCCTTCAATTGATATGTTTGGATGGGTTTACTTGAATTGACCTTTTAGAGCTAGACAAAATAATTTCCTCATCCAAGCCTTCAACTTGTCTTTTAGACCCTATTCCTACCAGGTTATTTAAAAGTCTTCCCACTTATTGGTAGCTTTATTCTTCAAATAATCAATTCTTCATTAACTTTAGGCCATGTACTGCAGGCTTTTAAAACTGCTGTAATTAAACCCTTACTCAAAAAGCCAACACTGGATCCAGGAGTTTTAGCTAACTATAGACCAATCTCTAATCTGCCTTTCATTTCAAAAATCATGGTGTTGTTGCTACGCAATTATTTGACCACCTGCAGGGAAATGGTTTACTTGAAGAGTTTCAATCTGGGTTTAGAATCCATCATAGTACTGAAACAGCCTTAGTGAAGGTCACCAATGACCTCCTTATCACATCTGATAATGGACTGGTTTCTGTACTTGTCCTTTTAGACCTTAGTGCAGCTTTTGATACTATTGATCATAATATTCTATTTGATAGATTAGAACACTATGTTGGACTTAACTGAACTTTGTTGCAGTGGTTTAGATCTTAGTTACCTGATAGGTTCCAGTTTGCTCATGTCAATGAGTTTTCTTTAAACTCAAAGCTCAGTCATGGAGTTCCACAGGGATCTGTGCTAGGCCCTACTCTTTTTAATTTATATATGCTTCCGTTAGGCAACATTATTAGAAAGCACTGTATATATTTTTCATTGTTGTGCAGATGACACACAATTATACCCGTCAATGAAGCCAGATGATGGTAATCAATTAGCCAAGTTAGAAGCCTGTCTTAAGGAAATTAAAGCTTGGATGACTTGTAATTTCCTGCTATTAAATTCAGATAAGACTGAAGTAATTCTTGTTGGTCCAAAAAAACCTTAGAAATACCTTTCCAAATCAAACTTTTAGTTTGGATGCAGTTACTTTCTCTTAATAGCTTTGTGAGGAACCTTCGAGTTATTTTTGATCAAGATCTCTTTCAATTCACATTAAATTCGTTTCTAAGACTGCCTTCTATCATTTATGTAATATTGCCAAGATTAGGAGCGTCTTGTCTCAAAGTGCTGAGAAACTTATCCACGCTTTTGTTAGCTCTAGATTAGATTATTGTAACTCTATTATCAGGTTGTCTTAAAACATGTTAGTCTTCAGTTGATCCAAAATGCTGCAGCACGAGTTTTAACAGGTACTAGAAAGAGATCATATCTCTCCGGTTCTGGCCTCCCTTCATTGGCTTGGGGGGGGGGGGGGGGGAGGCCCTACAACCTTTGCTCCACAAATGTGGGATGTATCAACCATACGCTGGATAATTTTCAGCATGGGACACATATTTTTGTCAGTTTATAGCATTTTTCACCAGGTCTGGGAGGGGGGGGGGTGCATTTAGGTTAATGTTTCATCATAGCAGTCTGTTGGGGGTGACAATGACTGTTTCATTTAGGTCTGATCAGATTCCTCCACGCAGCTCTGTCCTTCGCCTTCCACTGCCAGGAAGTCCTGACCTTGTTAACCCGGGCGACGTCCAAGCCGGTTTGAGTTGCTTTCTGACTGACCATTTCATGAAACCACTTGCCAAAGTATTTGAGTACTGCTAGCTTTTGCTGGACTAGCAGCACATTCTTGGCAGATGATGGTATTATCAGTGGCAAGGACAGGCCAAGACAAACTGACTAGATTCTGTTGCAGTGACTGATCAGATGAGAGGTCTTGTTTATCTCTGCTCTTTGTGTAGTGCATGTCATGATGCACCGACTGGCAAAAGTCCACCACAGACCTGTGACAGATGTTTTTAGTTCTGCCAGGATGCCCAGCTTCACCCTCCATGCCCTCGGAAGAGCGGGGTTGCCGGTTGAGTCGCCGACGGCCCGACCAGTAAGATGGGTAGTACCGGTTTTCATGGTTATCCGGTAGCAAGCAAACCAGTGCCTGACCTGACATTTAGAGGGTCAAAAATGCTATCATTTAGGCATAACAATAAAATCTAATCACATCAATAAAAAAACAAATGCTTACAATAGAGCTGCGGCGCTCGCATTTGTCTTTGCCAGTCACGCCGTCAAGGTTCAGATCATTATTTGGCCTCAGTATTGCCCCAGTGCGATGATATAAGCACCACCTCAGTCTTGGCATTAAAGTTTTAAAACGTTTTAATAACAAAATATTGCTAAAATATAAAATGATGCACTACAATGGGTCCCAGATAGTTGTAAACGTGTGCTGTTATAGTACTGCATGAATTTGACAATACACAAAATAAATTCAATATTACACTGAACTCATCACTGAACAGGGATATAAACTAAAATAATTGACTAAACAACTCCCATTCCCTAAAGTGCAAGATGCACTATTATCTTGAAAACTAGTGCATGCCCATAGGAAGCAAGTATTCCTGTCTGAAACTGATCGCCCAATCAGGCTTTCCAGGCCCAAATGTAGGCTGTGGTTGAAAGTGGAATACAGAGGTTTAGCCTACAGGTACATCTCAAATTAAAATATCATGAAAAAGTTCCCGGAGTAAACCCACGCACACACGGGGAGAACCTGCAAACTCCTCACAGATCGCATGTTCTCCCCGTGTCTGCATGGGTTTACTCCGGGATTTCTCCAGTTTCCTCCCACATGCCAAAAACATGCAAGTTAGCCATTCACCCTCACATTCACACCTAAGGACAATTTAGAACCCCCGCTGTGATGCCAATTTAGCTGTCTGTCTCTCTGTGTTGGCCCTGCAATGGACTGGCGATCTGTCCAGGGTGTACCCTGCCTCCCGCCCAAAGATGCTGGGATAGGCTCCAGCTCCCCCGCGACCCGAAAAGGATTAAGTGGAAGATGAATGGAAGTTCAATATTTTTTTGTCATTCATTTCAGAAAGTGAAACCCATATATAGATTGATTCCAAATGGTGACATATTTCAAGCCTTTATTTCTTGAAATTTTGATTATGGCTTACAGATAATGAAAACCCAAAATTCAGTGTCTCAGAAAATTAGAAGATTACATAGATCAATTAAAAAAAAAAGGATATTTTAAACAAATGTCAGGCTTCTGAAAACTATGATCATTTCTATGCACTCAAGACTTGGTTGGGCCTCCTTTTGCATGAATTAATCCATCAGTGGCATGGAGGGGATAAGCCTGTGGCACTGCTTGGTTGTAATGGAAGCCTAGGTTGCTTTGATAGCAGCCTTCAGGTCGTCTGCATTGTTGGGTCTGGTGTCTCTCATCTTCCTTTTGACAATACCCCATAGATTCTCTATGGGGTTCAGGTCAGGCGAGTTTGTTGGTCAATCAAGCACAGTAACACCATGGTCATTGAACCAGCTCTTGGTACCTTTGGCAGTGTGGGCCGGTGCCAAGTCGTACTGGAAAATGAAATCAATATCTCCATAAAGCTTGTCAGCAGAAGGAAGCATGAAGTGCTCTAAAATTTCCTGGTAGATGACTGCGTTGACTGGACTTCAGAAAACACAGTGGACCAACACCAGCAGATGACATGGCAGCCCAAATCATCACTGACTGTGGAAACTTCACACTGGACTTGAAGCAACGTGGATTCAGTGCCTTTCCACACTTCCTCCAGACTCTGGGACCTTGATTTCCAAATGACATGCAAAATTTACTTTCATCTGAAAAGAGGACTTTGGACCACTGAGCAACAGTCCAGCTGTTTTTCTCCACAGCCCAGGTAAGACTCTTCTGACATCTCTGGTTCAGGAGTGGCTTGACATGAAGAATGTGACATCTGTAGCCCATGTCTAGGATTAGTCTGTGCATAGTGGCTCTTGATACACTGACTCCAGCCTCAGTCCACTCCTTGTGAAGCTTCCCCAAATTCTTGAATGGATTTTGCTTGACAATCCTCTCAAGGCTGCAGTTATCCCTTTTGTCGGTGCACCTTTTCCTTCCACTAAACTTTCTACGAATATGCTTGGATTCAGCACTCTGTGAGCAACCAGCTTCTTTAGCAATGACCTTTTGTGGCTTACCCTCCTTGTGGAGTGTGTCAATGACTGTCTTCTGGGCATCTGTCAAGTCAGCAGTCTTTCCCATGGTTGTGTAGCCTGCTGACCCAGACTGAGAGACCATTTAAAGGCTCAGGAAACATTTGCAGGTGTTTAGAGTTAATTAGCGGTTTCCAATATTGAACTTTTTCACAATATTCTAATTTTGAGACACTGAATTTTGGGTGTTCATTATCTGTAAGCCATAATCCTCAAAATTTCAAGAAATAAAAAAGGCTTGAAATATTTCACTCTGTAACAAATCTCTAGAATATATGGGTTTCACTTTCTGAAATGAGTGACAAAACTGAACTTTTCCATGATATTCTAACTTTTTGAGATGTACCAGTATATGTAGGCAGTCACATGTTAGACTTTGACAAATATGAAAGGACTGAACTGAGATTAATTGTGAATATTATGGGCGGCGCAGTGGAGGAGTGGTTAGCACTGCGGCAGCACAGCAACTCACCCTTGGCCGGGGGATCCTGGGTTTGATCCCAGCCCCCGACCCACAGTGATCTGTGTGGAGTTTGTATGTTCTCCCTGTGTCTGTGTGGGTTTACTCTGGGATTTCTCAGGTTTCCTCCCACATGCCAATAACATGCAAGTTAGGTTAATTGGCGTCAAACTGGGGATTCTAAATTGTCCTTGGGTATAACTGAAAGTGAATGGTTGTCTGTCTCTCTGTGTTGGCCCTGCAATGGACTGGCGATCTGTCCAGGGTGTACCCTGCCTCTTGCCCAAAGATGCTGGGATAGGCTCCAGCCCCCCCACGACCCGAAAAGGATTCAGCAGAAGATGAATTGCAGAAGAATTGAAAATGAATGGAACATCCAATATTGGCCACGGTTTAAGAACTTTTTTTTTTTTTTTGACAGATCGCTTATTTGTTTGATCTTTTGAGTTATATTCATAATATGTATCTTGCACTATTATGCTTGGGAATGGGAGTTGTTCAGTCACCATAATATAGTTTATACTTGTGCATGCCCATAGAAAGCAAGTATTCTGGTCTGAAAACAGGTAGGCCAATTAGGCTTGACAGGCCCAAATGTAGGCTGTTTGAAAGTGGAATACAAAGAGTAGCCTGTATGTAGGCATTCACACATGTTGGACTCTGACAAACACTAAGATTTGATTGTGTGAATATTAATTACAGAATTATTGAAAATGAATGGGGCATCCAGTATTAGCAACTGTTTAAGAACCCTTTGTCAGACTTGTGTGATCTTTTATGACTTGTATTCATAAGTGGTGTATCTTGCACTTCGGGGAATGGGAGTTGTTCAGTCATCATTATAATTTAGTTTATATGTGTAGTTTATAGTCTGTTGTCAGACATGCAGTGCTATATCAGGACACACTTACAAATATTTGAGACCCATTGTAGTGCACCCTTTTATATTTAAGCAATATAAGTACAAAACACCCAGCATTATTATAATCAGAAGAATGACTGCAGTGTGCTGCAACTGTTGCATCATTGTTGCCCATTTGTCAGTAAATAAAAAATGATTTATTTCATTATGTGGGAGGTTTTTGTCAAGGTCGTCTTTAGTCAAAGCGTACATGTGTCCACATATATGTAATTGATCTGCCCATTCCGCTCTACAATCATGGTGGTATTAACTTTTAATTTTTAGATAGCCGTGCACTGGGGAGTGCCATGTTGAACCCACGGTGCCGCAAAGGACAGTGGTGGCACAGGTGAAGCAGCAGTCGAGTCCACCCCGTTAATCGGGCAGGCTGGGCTTAGCTCCCTGGAAAGGACTGTGATAAGCTGGTGCAGCTGCGCCCCCCCGTGCATCCAGTGTTCCCCACATATTGATGGCCGAAATGCAAAACCTATCTGAAAAATGCACTTTTTTGAGAAAACTAAACTTTCTTGCAGAATGCTATACTATTTTTTTTTTTCTCCATCAGAATAATTTTCTGTCACAAAGGGCGGGACTGTCTTGCATACAGATATGAGCAGCCTTCCTTGTTCTCATCCAAAGTGAAATCTGCAAATCAGAAAATCCTGCAGATAGGTTTTTGCATTTCAGCCATTGATATGTCAAATTATGCTTTAGAGCTACACAGCGGCCAGAACTCGCGGTGTGCTGTTTAAAGGGAAAAGAATTTGCAGCATCCAGTAAATGTGCTGCTACTGTGCCTGCTTGTCTGATGGTTTCACCCCCCCCCCCCCCAAATTTTGAAGTTGTTGTGCAGTCGGAGCTGACAAAATTATGATCCAGTGGTAAAGGGAATAAGTGAATGGGTTTCTAACTTGGAGCTACCCTATAACTGCATATTTGCAGTGTTTGTTCACAGGAAAAGCCCGTACAGAGCTCTGCTGCCGGCAACACACAGAGCTAAACCCTGCCCACACTTCCTGAAGCCAGAGCATGAAGAGAGTGACTAAACTTTTGATAAAAATTGCATATTTTCACTGAGCAACTCCATACTCGGGGATGCACACCCTTGTAACCTCAGCAAAGCACTTGCAGGTGCATCTCAATAAATTAAAATGTCATCGAAAAGTTGATTTAATTCAAAGTGAAACTCGTATACGTCATTACATACAGTGTGATGTATTTCAAGTGTTTTTCTTTTAATTTTGATAGTTATGGCTTATTGCTCATGAAAACCCCAAATTCAGTTTCTCAAAAAATTAGAATATTACGTAAAATTTAAAAAAAAAAAAAAAAAAAAAAAAAAAAAAATTGTTTAATAGAAATGTTGGCTGACTGAAATGTGTCCATTTACAAACTCAATATTTGGTAGGGGATCCTTTTTGCATAATTGCTGCATCAATGCAGCATGGCATGGAAGCGATCAGCCTGTGTTACTGCTGAGGTGTTATGGAAGCCCGGGTTGCTTTGATAGTGGCCTTCAACTTGTCTGCATTATTGGATCTGGTGTATTTCATCTTCCTCTTGACAGTACGCCATAGATTGTCTATGGGATTTGGGTCAGGAGAGTTTGCTGGCTAACAAAGCACAGTTATACCATGGTGATTAAACCAGGTATTTGTACTTTTGGCAGTGTGGGCAGGTGCCATGTCCTGCTGGAAAATGGAATCGGCATCTCCATAAAGCTTGTCAGCAGAGGGAAGCATGAAGCACTCTAAAACTTCCTGTTAGATGGCTGCACAGACATTGGACTTGATTAAACACAGTGGAAAAACACCAGCAGATGGAATGGCTCACATATCATCAGTGACTGTGGAAACTTCACACTGGATCTCAAGCAACTTGGATTCCGTGCCTGTTCACTCTTCCTCCAGATTCTGGGACCTTGGTTTCCAAGTGACAGGACTTGGCACCTGACTTGGGGAGCCATGTCATCTGCTAGTGTTGGTTAAATCTGACTTTTTTTTTTTTTTTTAAGCCTGCTACTGTTTTAGCTTATTAGTGTGCCTGAGATTATAAGGAACCCACCAACATCATTAGACCCTGGCTTCATACTCCAAAAACAGACAGATCACTCAAAGTGAAGCCTGAGCTTGAAAGGATCATATTTACTTGTAAGCTGACCTTGTATAAGATGTGCAGCCACTCTTGGAACAATATCTGTATTTCTTCCAGAATAATGTGTGAAAGTGGTTGACCTATACTTTGTACCTCTCAGGCTCATCTGAGAGCATTATCATCACCTTGCCAGGCACCATCACCCATCTTGTAAACATGACTAGAGAAAGAAATGACGTAGGCTTTTCAAATCCAAATGAAGCCGTAGTTGTTCCCGTTCCAAAATCCAGCTGTCCTAAAACGGTAAATGACTAGACCAGTTGCTTTGACTTCAATTTTAATGAAAATTTTTGAAAAACTGGTCAGATGTGAGGTCCTAAAGCAGACTGAGCATGCATTGGATCCTCTGCAGTTTGCCTGTAGGCCTCACAAAGGAGTGGAGGATGCCACTGTCACTCTGTTTAACATGCTTTTTAAACATCTGGATTTTAATGGGACACACGCCAGACTTTTATTTGTGGACTTTTCCTCTGCCTTTAATACAATCCAACCTCATATCTTAGTTGAAAGGCTCCTGCAACAATTTGATTTGAGCAATAATCTGGTGGGTTGGATTCTGGATTTCTTAACCAACAGGACGCAGAGAGTAAGGGTCAATGGTACATTGTCTGACCTAAAGTGCTCTTCTACTGGCTCTCCTCAGGGGTGTGTGTTGTCACCACTACTCTTCATCCTGGACACAAAGTACACAAACGTGTCGGAGCAGACATGACAACAGACACATTATAAAGTATGCTGATGACTCAGTTATTGTCAGTCTCCTCCAGGATGGTGAGAGTGGCCACGGCCCAGTAGTTGATTTTGTTCACTGGTGTGAGGATTCCTACCTGCAGCTGAATACGACAAAGTAGACATGATTATTGACTTTAGGAGGAAAAAGTCTCAGGCACAAAGTCACCGTATTAAAAGGCCAGACCACCGAATGTGTACAATCCTACAAATATCTTGGGACGATTATTGATAGTAATTTAAACTTTGAAGAGAACTGTGAAAGGGTGTGCAAAAAGAGTCGGCAACATCTGCATTGCTTGAGAAAACTTGCACGCTTCCAAATTGACCGAACCATAATGACAATGTTTTATCGGGCTTTTATTGAATCTGTTTTATCCTTTTCTTTGGTGTCATGGTTTGGTCAGATAAAATTGAAACGGAGGAAATCCTTGGATCAGGTAGTTAGATGGTCCAGTCGTTTGCTTGGTGAGCCACAGCTGAGCCTGACATCCCTGTACACCAGACAAGTACAGAGGATGGCTACCTCCATTTTAAATGACTCCCACCCTTTGCACTGCAACTTTCAGCTTCTTCCCTCAAGACGGAGGTTTGCTGTCCCAAAAAGTAGAACCCAGCGCTACCAAAAACGGCTTTGTCCCTGCTGCTGTCAAAGAGTTGAACAAGCTGTACCCATTTATTAACTCAATTTTATATTTACTTATTTTTGTAGGATGTTACTTGGGTTCTAAATATATTATTGGGTTTTAGACCTTTGAGTTTTTAACCTCTTTGACTAGTTTTTAACTTTTAATATGACCCTTCTCTCTTATCTCTGGTTTTTCTCCCATCTGTCTTTTTATACCCTGATTGATGGAGCCTTGAGTACTCTTATCATGTTTATAGTCAGCTTCATATGTGCCTGTGTTTGTGTCTATGTTGAATGTAATTTGTAGCTTGTAAATATGGATGTCACCAGACTGCAAAACAAATCTACCTATGGGTACAAATAAAGTAACCTGAAATTGATAACATATCTAAAGCAAATCTTGGCTGGCTTGGACTCTGACCTCTGACTATGGGTTTGGGGTCAAAAACATCAAAGGTCAATTCTGACATTCCCTTTGCACTATTCTATGAGCAAAGCCAAGGCCACCAAACTTGGTACACAGTAGGGCTGCAAGAGTTAAGTCAATGTTGTCGATAATGTCGATCATAAAATTTTGTCGACACGCATTTTCATTGTTGAAGACTTGTTTAATTTCGAAGTTTGTGCTTGCCATGGGAATGTTCAGTTTTAACTGTTCCAGCGACTTGGAGAGAAAATCATAGGCCAAAAGTTTCCAAAGTATTGGAGAATTTTACCAAAAATAAATGAAACAAATTAAATGTAGACTTTAAAGCAGTGTTATCATATCACAGCTGCATTACGGCTATGCATCCATTCCCTCCTCCTCTCCATTCCTCTGTCTCTAGCCACCTGTCGGCAGACTGCACTGGTTAAGTTAACCCTACTTATTTTCAACGAGCGACTCTCTCAGCTTTAGAAAACTGACCACACTATTGGTACAGTAGTGGTTGTTGCCACTGATGGTTTAAATAATTTACCTGCTGTCGGACAGTAATCGCTCTTTGATAGTTGCTGACAGCTGAGCTGCTTCTGTTATGCTGGCCAATATGTTAACTACAGTAAATGGGTGAATTGCATGAGCAGCTTACTATTTTTCATGTTCTCCATTGTTGTTGTGGTAATATAAGCCCTCATTCTGAATATTGGTGCATCTCGGTAAATTAGAATACCATGATTTTGTAATTTAAGGATAGCCATAACCACAAATGAATTAAAACGGCTTGATAAATATTTCACTGTGTAGTGAGGCTCACATTCCTGCACTGATACTTAATGTTTGTAAATTTATTTTGGACTGGAAGTTATTTTGTCATCTGAAGTTTAATTTAACTTTTAGACCCAGCAAGTGTTTCAAACGGGATGAACTAGCTTTTCTTATTTTACTTTAATGGAGTTGAATATTACTCTAGTTTGTTTTGAACATCCAGCATTACAACAGCCCTTTATACAGGAGCAGAGGCTGTTATTTGAGCTTTTGCACTTTATTTTGGGGGTTAAGACTACCTTTCAGTATCTATTTGTGTTGCTACAAACACTTCTAATTAAACTGTCAAGTTCAAGTTTCGAACTCATGTTTAATGGGTTATTTTATTTAGCTATGGGAACTGGTTATAATAGGCTACATTATATTAAGGCAGAGACTGACTACAAAGTGATATTCACAGGTCTGCAGGCTTAAACAGGTGAGGTAAAACATGACCTGGAGCCCCGAACATGAGCTGTGCCAACAGGAAGCTGAGCTGGTGGACATAAGAGAAATAATCGAGTAGTTGACTAATGGAGAAAAATAGTTGTTCGATTTGTCTGTTATATACGAAATGAGCGAGCCGTGGGCCATTCTGTGCCAAGCAACAAACTGAACTTTATTACTAGAAAAGGGTAAACATGCACAGCGGCCACAGCCCGCCTGACGTCATCCGTCTGATGGCTACAGCAAGCCCCAGGGTCCAAACCCACATGCAGCACCCCCCCCCCCCCCAGAAAATGGAGAACAACTAACATTATCTACCCCCCCCCCCCAACACACACACACACACACACACACACACACAGCGAATTAAGCACCCATATAAAACAAAATTATTACATGAACGTTTTGCATAGAAAGCACCAACAACTAACTGGGCACTTGGGTGGACTACCAAGGTGCCCACGTGTTGAGGTGGCTTATTCTGCCACAACAAACATGCCCTTGCTAACCCAGTCCCACAACAGTCTTTCAGATACCCTAGCCTCTGGTTTCTCGCCGAGTGCCTCACAGGTGGAGGTCCTGCTACTGGCTTAGTCTACCGTTCCTGTGCGCCCCAGCACCTCGTCAGTCAAGTTCCAGCCAGTGTCCGTCTTGTCCATTGGAGCCCTTGGATCCTGGGTTGGTGAAGATTTCCTGAGGCAGCTCAAATGCCACCGTGACCCGTCCGAGAGGCGAAATGTGTCCGGGCCCAGCTGCTCTACGATTTGCAGTGGTCCCGTCTAGAATGGCTGCAGCTTATGCATGTGGTTGGGGTGCGTGACCCTAACCCAGTCCGCTACACGGAGTCCTTGAGTTCTCGCCCTCTGCTTCTTATCGAAGCGTTGTTTCATTCGTCACTGTTGTTCAAGAACCCACCCCCTTGGTGGTTTTGCGTCGTCTGGAGGGGTGGCCGGGGGGGGCACAACTGGTCCAGGGAAGATGTAATTCATTTCCCAGCATGAGCTTCACTGGGGAACACCCCTTTGTGGCATGGGCTGTCGCTCTGTAATGGAAGAGTGTGTTCTGAAGCGCGTCAATGAACTTGAAGCCATCTGCCAGGTGTGCTCTTAGTCCATTCTTTAATGTCTTGTTGAAACGTTCCCACCTCATTAGCCTGAGGATGATAGAATGCAGTTCTAATGTGCTCCACGCCCCTTTCTCCCAAAAATTCTTCAAACGCCCCCCCCCCCCCGAGATGAATTGCAACCCATTGTCTGTCGTAATGGTGCTTGGAACACCCCACCGAGCGAAGTGAGGAAACTGATGACCACGTTGGTTGTGACTGAACTGGTGGGTAACTCCTCCGGCCATTTTGAAAATGGATCATAGGCCACCAACAGGAAACGGCTGTTCGTGGGGGCTATGGTTAACTCGCTGCAGATGTCCAGTTCAGTGTGCTTCCAGGGGCCCTCTGGGTACTGTAATGGCTGCAGGGGTGGGGGTTGTGGTACCCTGGTTTTCCCGCTGTCCAAGCACAGCACACCGTTCTTTAACATAACCTCAATGTTCTTGTCAATACCTGGCCACCAAACCAAACCCCATGCAGGGATGTTTCACCCTAACCACCCCCAGATGGCCCTCGTTGAGCATGGCCAAAGCATGAGCCCTTAGTGACACGAGAACCACCGTGCAGTGGCCTCTCGCCATGCACACGTCGTGCCAGCAGCTCAACTCATCCTTGACTCTGTGAAAAGGTGCCAGATCACTCAGCATCTTTGTGGGCCACCCCTCTCTGAATGAGCTCAGTTAAAACAAAGTTGGATCCTGCGCCGACTCTGCCTGGAATTCCTGGAGGGACACCGCATTTCGGAGGGGGTTATGTAATGTGTTGATCAGGTCCGCCTCAAGGGGATCAGTCGTTAAGTTGCACGGTGTTAAGTATGGCACAGGACGGGAGGTCTGCCACCATGTTTTCCCTGCCTGGGGTGAACGGAGTAGTGAAGTTGTAGGCCTGCAGTCTTTCCGCCCACTTGTGGAGCCGCAGGGGCCTGCGTCCCAAACTGGTCATTTCCAGCAGGGTCATCGGTGCCCTATGGTCCGCACACAGGGTGAAGTGGCGTCCATAGAGGTAAATGTGCCACCATTCGCATGCCCAAACACGCAAGCGCTTCTCTCTCGCCCACTGCGTACCTCTGTTCCACCGATGTGAGGGACCTCAATGCAAATGTCACCGGGCCCTCCGTTCCATTCTGGAGTTGAGACATAACTGCCCCACCACCAAACCAGACATGTCACAAGTCACACAAGTGGGGCATTGTAGGTCAAAATGAGCCAACATCGGTGGGGAGTTGAGCTGAGATTTCAGTTTAGCGATGGCTGCTGAGCAGACCGGGGTCCATTGCCACAGAGCATTCTGCTTCAGGAGAGCACGGAGTGGTTTTATGGTCTCTGAATAATGAGGGATGAAGCATCCATAGAAATTTGCCATGCCCAGAAACGATGAAATTTGCTTGGGCATCGTGGGATCCGGAAGTCACAGGACTGTCTCTACGTTCAAGTGTAGAGGGCTCAGGCCCTCAGCAGACAAACGAAGTTCCACAAACTCGATGGACTCAGCTGTGGAGATGTACTTTTCCTCGTTCAGCGTGACTTTGTGATCCAGCAGCACTTCAATCTTTCGTTCCAAATGTTTGTGTGCCACCCTTGACACGCCGTGCGCCACGATGTCATCCAGATACACCACCACACCCTTGAGGCCGGCAAGAATCGGGGACATGATTGTTGTTTTTTTTGTTTGTTTTTTTTTGGGGGGGAGGCAACTCGGGGCTGAGCTAAGGCCAAAAGGCATGCAGGTATATCTGGAAACGCCCATGTGGGTCATGAACGCCATCAGGTTGCAGCTGGCCGGGTGGAGAGGCACCTGCAGATAACCATGATGGAGGTCCAATTTTGAAAACATCCTGGAGCTGCTGAACATCGCGGTGAGCTCTTCAATCATGGGTAGTGGGTATTTATCCGGGATGATCGCTTTAACCATTGAGGTCAATGCACAGTCGGGTGCCACCTGACTTTTTAGCCACCATGATATTTGAGATCCACGACAAGGCGTCTACTCTCAATAATGGCAGCGCTCAGAAGTTTATTCAGCTGCACTGTGATGTCATCCCGCAGGGTAAGGGGCAACCGGCGAAGAGGTTGAATCTTGGGTGTCATCCCCAGGTCAATGAGTGGACAGTGGTTGAAAGCCGCAATGCAACCCAGGCCTGCAAACAGTGCCGGTCAGCAAACACGCCAGGTTGGTGAAACTGTTAGCACCATGGAGCCCATTGGTCCGTAATGGAGAACCCCCAACTCGCCTAACAAGTCAGCCCCATGACCTGCAAGGTGAATGCAGGAATGGTCTTTGGCCCACACACCACAGAAAAACTGACCGTGCCCACCATGCCAATCTTTACATGTCCATAGCCAAGCATGTTATCAGCACCTGCTATAATTGTCTTTTTGGGGAAAAGTTTTTACTGTGGACATGCTCAGTATGGACTTTGTAGCACTCGAATCCACCATGCACGTCGACTCCGTCAAGCTGCACAACATAACATTTTAGTGGAGAATTCTTGGCACCTGCTACACCCATGGGTCCTGCATCCACTGTCTTGTTGGTGGTGGCGCAAACCCCAGCCAGGTGGTTGGCTTGACCACTCTTGTAGCACTTCTTCCCCCTAGCGGGGCAGGCGGACAAGCTCGTTCAGTGATGAGGAGCCACAGCTGCCGGATTCCCGCTCCTGCCCATACCGCAGTCTGCCTCCACGTGGAAGTCGGCCCCAAGTAGCTAGCTGGGTTGCTATCGGCCTGGAGTGGAGCGGGAACTTGGTCGGCTAGTTGTTAACTAGTATCTGCTTCCCTAGCTGGGTGGTGGATTCAATTTGGCTAGCCATCTCCATCACTGGCTTAGCACGAAATTGTCCTTATGTTAGCTTTAGCTTCTTTAACCACTCGTTGCTCGTGCTATGTGCTAGCTTGTCACGAATTGGATCCTCTTCCAAAGGCGCACGTGCTCACTAGGTTATGGAGCTCCATAACATAATGTTGCGTGGACTCACCCACTTGCTGGCAGTGGTCGAATCTGTATCTCCGTGCCGTGATGTTACACTTGTCAACAAAAAACTCGTCCATTAGGCATAAACACTTGTCCAAGGAGCCCATACTGCTCAGTGCACGAAGCACTTGCTGTCCTCCTTTGCCTAGACAATGAATCGGGGACGCTCTTCTTTCCTTGTTGACGCTGTCTGGGCCGGCCGCAATGATATAGGCATTGAAAGACTCGCCAGTGGCACCACAGTGTGGCTGGCACACCCGGTGACTCCAGGAACGGAGGTGGTGGTCTCGGTCATGCCTCCATGGTTTAATCCTCAGTCGCCAAATGTTATGCATGAAATGAGCGAGCTGTGAGCCATTCTATGCTGAGCAATGAACTGAACTTCATTACCAGAAAAGGGGTAAAACGTATACAGCAGCTGCAGCCCGCCTGATGTCATCCGTCTGACAGCTATGGCAAGCCCCAGGGGCCAAACCCACATGCATCATAGTAGACTAACAAAATAATTAGTTGCAGCCCTAGTACACAGGTTTGCCCCGAGACCCTGATCACTGATTATGGTTTTGGGATTGCAAGGTCAAATTGCCATTTAAACAGTATCTCAACAACAAGGAAAGCTAAGGTCACCAAACTTGATGCACAAGTTCACCTTGGGACCCCAAACTACAGCTGTGGGTTTGGGGTCAAAAAGTTGAGGTTTAAATATTTCAACAGCAAAGAGGCTGAGGGGTACGTCTTGCAACTGCCAGTATTTTCTAAATTAAGTTCTGTACAATGCAAAAAATGAAAGGACAAGACAAACCAGTTGCTTCTCTTGAAATTTCACCATTGCCAACTGCAGTTTTTTGTACATAATACATAATTGTTTGATCAAATATATTTGGTCATTTGAGAGGTGGTAGTGAGCTTCAATTTTTTTTAAAACGATGTCTGCCAACTTCAGATGTTCTAGAAGCAGGTCATCTTCACTTCCACTCGACACTCCCGCTGATGTGAAGAAAACTGACTTAAGTAATTTTAACAGTGAAGGACATTTCTGTGTAGACCAATCCACTGAAATGCCAGAAGTAAACAAGGCACTATTAAGTTGGGGCAATCAAACAAGCGCAAAGTAAACGTCAAACCACAACCAGAGTAACGGAGCAGCCTTACATTTCATTGCACTGAAG
Organism: Pholidichthys leucotaenia; assembly: GCA_020510985.1. Taxonomy (NCBI): domain Eukaryota; kingdom Metazoa; phylum Chordata; class Actinopteri; order Cichliformes; family Pholidichthyidae; genus Pholidichthys; species Pholidichthys leucotaenia. The sequence goes on from CM035846.1 coordinate 104,842,574, forward strand.
TAACGGTCAACACAATCTGTAATGTCCACATTTAATTTTTAAATGGGGGGGGGGGGGGGGAGATCGACCACCTTTTCAGAAGATGACTGACTCACCAGTGTGGATGGAATTAAGAGTAGGCAATATAGCCTAAAAATATCACAATATTTGTAAATTTTCATAACCATTCATGATATCATGAAATACAGGTGTCTTAATTTTTAATTTATAAAGGACAGTTTGAAGCGAGCAGTTATTTACCTTAAACGTATTCAGTAAACACAAACTCATTTTTTCTTCAGATTTTAAACAGCAACTCCAATTGTTTGAATTTTTTTTTAAAATTCTATATCAAATATTACAAGAAAACAATATAAACCACCACATTAAGTGCATACAGATGTCGGGGTTTTATGCCAAATCAGTTTACCTGCTTTAGAAGTCTCAGTTGCATGGACATGTCCTGGGGCTTTTTGGCTTGTTGCACTGAACTGACCCCCCCCCCCCCCCCCCCCCCCCGTGATCGAATAAAACCAAGCTGAAGCGGCTAAAATGGATGAAATGGAATGAAAACGGGACTGTAGACAGTTGGAATGGCAACACATCGAATGGTATTGCTCTGGAGTGGCGGTGACGTGCAGAAAAAAAATGTGGGCAGATGATCCACATTGTTGCACGGAGCAGTCTGAAACGGCCTTAAAACTTAATTTCCGACCAACTGGACTAGGGATGTTAATGATTAATTGACTTTCAATTGTCAATAAGAATTTAGTCGACCAAATTAAATTGTCAATTGATAACTCAGCAGTCCTTGTCAATGGGAGCTTATTCTATGAAATGTAGCTGCATCGCCATCCAAGTGGGGGTGCACGCAGTCACCCACTGCCGCATTTTAACCAAAAAAGCAGAAGACGACACTGAGCCCCTAGAGCGCATGCGCTGTGCAGGGTGGAAAGGGGGGGGGGGGGAAATTCACCCTTCCAGGTTAGGAGAATCACAAGTTCCAATGTCCACCCACGTCCTTACACTTCTGTATTCCACTTTCAAACACAGCCTACATTTGGGCCTGAAAAGCCTGATTGGGCTACCCATTTCAGACAAGAATACTTGCTTTCTATGGGCATGCACTAGTTTATCTTGACTTAATGTTCCATCGAACAGGAATTTCCCCTGTTTGAAACACGCTTTCTTAAAATTGAGTGTTAATGTATAAAAAGCATCTTTGCCAAAATCGGTAAACATCATGTAACACTTGTATAAGAATGAATCTGTGCACATAAATTATTACATATTAGAAAAACAATCTTTTCCTACCTAGTTATTAAAACTGAGAGGTGAATGACCAGTGGAAATGACACAAATGCACAGCGCAACAACAATCATGACATTTTTTTTGCATGTGCTGTTAAGTATAAACAAGGCATGATTAGGCTCTTTACTTGTCAGATGTTAATGTGCTTTCCTTTAGCTTTTTGGATGTTCCTAAGACTCTCGTTAAGTCACTCATTCTTTGTTACTTGATATGGTTATTAGTGAATCGTATAATTGAATTCATTCCCATAAGATGGGTGTAATTCTGTGACTCTAAATTTAATTTTTATTCAGTTAGCACTAGTTCTTGTACAGAATTGATAAAACTGAGTGGTAGGTCTCTAAAATTGCCACATAACCTAAAAAAATATATTCAGACTAGACGTGATAAATTTTCATACACTCCACATACAGTCCACCCACATCACTTATTTACTAAAACAAACCCAATCACGTAATGGGCTCAAACACGCATCAGAATTGTGTGATCCTGTATTAACCAAATGGCAATATCAGCAGGAGCAACATTGGCCTGATTTAAAATTGAGGCCTTTTTCTTCTCCCTCGATGGCTATTGTGATACGCTAGACCCAGATCCTCAACTAAAGGAGGGGGGACTGTGTGTGTGGGGGTGCTAGTTTCTCCAAGTGGGCGGGGTGGTGGACAGGCGGAGGAGGTGAACACAGCAAACGTTTGTTACTGGGGAAAATTGCATTACCGTAACCTCCAGTGTGACGGTGCTTCTGTAGCACACAATGAACTATTTTCAGAGGGAGATGGTTTATTGCAGAGATCAGTGTCTGAATTTGGTTTTAAATGGAGGGCAAGCAATTGGCTGATTATCATGCAAAATGATCAGTCATATGGGGCTTGTTAATGCAATTAATGACTTTATCAAAGCAGGTTTCTTAGAGCTATTGATAAAATAACATCAACGTTGTTGATAAAATAAGAAACCATGTCATTTGAAATGGTGGTTCACCCAAAATCACTGCATCTCGGTACAGGGTATGGCTGTGTGAGATACAGTGGATGTAAAACGTCTACACACCCCTGTTCAAATGCCAGGTTTTTGACGCAAAAAATTGGATGAAGATAAATGATATCAAAACTTTCTCCACCGTTACTGTGACCTATAACCTGTACAATCCAGTTGAAAAACAAACTAAAATCTTTGAAGGGGAAAAATATAAAGCTTAAAATAACCTGGTCGCTTGAACGAATTCTTTGTTGCAGCACCTTTGGCTAGAATTACAGCATTCAGTCTTTTTGGGTAGGAGGCTGCCAGCGTGGCACATCTTGATGTGGCAGTATTTGCCCACTTCTTTACAAAAATGCTCCAAATCTGTCAGATTGTGAGGGCATCTTCTATGCACAGCCCTCTTCAGATCACCCCACAGATGTTTGATTGGATTCAGGTCTGGACTCTGGCTGGGCCATTCCAAAACTTTAATCTTCTGGTGAAGCCATTTTGTTGATTTGGATGTGCTTTGGGTCATTGTCATGCTGAAAGATGAAGTTCATCTTTAGCTTTCTAGCAGAAGCCTGAAGGTTTTGTGCCAACACTGACGGGTGTTTGGAACTGATTATAATTCCCTCCACCTTGACTAAGGCCCCCTGTTTCAGCTGAAGAAAAATGGCCCCAAAGCATGATGGTGCCACCACCATGCTTCACTGTAGGTATGGTCTTGTGGTGTTGAGCAGTGTTTGTGCCAAATATACCTTTTGGAATTATGACCAAAAGGTTCAACCTTGGTTTCATCGGACCACAACACATTTTCCCACATGCGTTTGGTAGATTTCAAATGCGTTTTTGCAAAATGTAGCCGGGCTTGGATCTTTTTCTTGGTAAGATAAGGCTTCTGTCTTGCCACCCTAGACGGGAGACTACTGTCACATGTACTAAACAGCTAGTACTTGCCAGAAATTCCTGCAGCTCCATCAGTGTTGCTGTTGGCCTCTTGACAGCCTCCCTGACCAGTTCTTCTTGTCTTTTCATCAATTTTGGAGGGACGTCCAGTTCTTGGTAAGGTCACTGTTGTGCCATATTTTCTCCACTTGAGGATGACTGTCTTCACTGTGCTCCATGGTATATTTAATGCCTTGGAAATTCTTTTGTACCCTTCTCCTTATTAGTACCGTTGAACAAGGAGATGCCTCTGATATCTGAACCTGGCATTTGAACAGGGGTGTGTAGACTTTTTAAATCCACCCTGTGTGTATATATAAAATATTTTAAAAATCGGTGACACGATAAACATCTACGGTTTCTTATAAAACTATCATTTATATCGGAATTTAACCTCTGAGCATTCCAGTATACCACCCATGAGATGTGTTAGGGTTACTGGCTGAAATGGTAAGGGATTTAAATCTCAAGCTGTAAATCAGGTATGTGTCTGTTAGTATATTACAGATTTTCTCCAAAGTTTTAGGAAAAAAAATGTTGCTACACAATTGTTGGAGTATATGGAGTTTAATGATTACTTACATCCTCTCTCTGGCTTCTGGCTAAATTATTCAGCTGAGAGTGCCAATTCCTACTTGATGGAACAAATTAAAAACAAAAGTCAATAGATCAAGGTCAGGTTGTGGGAGCTGTTTTACTGAACCTAAAAAACTTTTGATGCAGTGAATCAGTACATTGTAGTTACAAAAAAAATTTAGATAAATTTTTCTAATCTGGCCATGCAATGTTTTCGTCTTATCTGTGTGACAGACATGTGGTGACGGAGTGTCGCCATTGTATGGTCGGTGTATTGAGTGTTGTGTGTAAAGGATTTATATTTGCAAATGTCAACATGTATTTGATGGTGAAAATGCACACAATTGTACAAGGTGTTCTGACTAAATTGAATCCTTTTTGTGAGATAATTATTGATATATTAATTGGGTGAGGCAATTAATTGATCTTAAAAAAACCACGTACCTTTGCCAGCATGCTTCCTGGCGGTATCCGGGCAAAAGACTCCTCAGGGGTTTGAGGGCCTTTTTAAAGGATACCAGCAGGAAGAAATCATGATGGTTGAGTAGAGGGGAATTTAATATGTAAATAGGGGTTTAAGGTATTTATGGTATTATTTATGGTGTATTCTGTAAATATTGTGGGGAATTTTTTATATATTTATGATCTTTTAGATATTATTGGGTATGTGGAAAAACATGAAAATATTGTCTTACTTGGGGTTTTGGTATGTGCCAATTAGGCGAACTATCTCACTGAGTATTGTTTTATGAAAATGTTTAGACAGGTTCGTGAGGAGTCGGCGCATATGAAAGAAAGTGATTCACACTGAGACATGGCTGCTAGAATAAGCTGTATCTCTTTATTCCCCACAGACCATATCTTCATACACACAGAGAAATCATTGCATGTCACACATCTCCTTCACACAAGGATTAATGCATTTCATGTCATTCCATTAGCTCTTACCTATGATACAGATGACTGGAGAGCCGGCAGTCTAAAGAAAGAGCGTTGATTTCTCAGCTGGACGTTTTGCGCAAAAAACTCACAGCAGACTCTGGTTTTTAGGAAAACACCTCTGCTTTTTAAAGGGTGAAGTTACGTGTACAACAAAGGAGCCACTCTTCGTTGCCAGGCAACTCCCCCCCCCCCCCATGGAATCGCGTAGGGAGCGGGGAGGGCTAATCCCCGCTCTCAGGCGATTACAGCCAGACTCTCAAAACATATATGAACATCTGCTTTATCTCATTGCACACACACACACACACATATATGAGGAATAAAGGCCAAGCCTTTGTTTCATAAACATGCAGCAGTGATTTAAGGAGTGAAAGACTTGCTGTGCCAGGGAAAACTTGCTGTGCTAGGGAGTAACGGTTTCTAAGGTCATACTGTCCAGGTCATTGTGTACCTTAAGATAAATCCATCATGGGAAGAGAACTGGATTGTCAAAACATATTAAAAGCAACTGAGAAACAAATCAGGGCACACATTTAAAATACATTTATATTACATTCCACCCTTTGACCTTATTTGTTTTATCAGTTGGCAAGTTGGTAAAGATAATTGCTTTCTTTCCCAACCAACCAAGTGCTGTCTTCCCCAACTGAAAAAACAAACCAGGGCATTTTCCACCCTTATTTGTTTTATCAGTTGGTGAAGAACATTTGGTAATTACTTTCTTCTTGGGGAATACTTAGATAATTCCACCCAAGTGTTGTCCCAAATGCATGTTACAACATACCACAATAGTTCATTTCTTGTAGTAAATTGTCTATTGTAGTAACTCCATCTATCAGTCGTACCTACAGCATAATCATAACATATCCAGTGACCAGGAGGGTCAGCACTCACCTCTACTTTACAAGATGTGGTACCATATCCTCCATCTCGAAAAATGACTGATTTTCATATTGCTAGAGAGTTATATATTCTTTTACTTAGAATTTGTTTTACTCTTCTAATATAGCAGAAAGCACTGAAATTGCATAGTGTTAAGACACATAGAACAGCAACTAATATAGCTAGGGGAGGCACCAGTGTTTTGCGAGCAGTGACTGACATGCCTGAGAATATATCCCACCAGTGATGAGCAGAAACTTGCTCTATCTGATGAGCTGCATGCAATACCTTTCCTTGGGCCACCACAGTGGATATCACTGCAGCACGCACATTAGACGTATGATCACCAATGAGCTGTTGTATCTCCGTGGATCCACTCAGTGCGCCTCTGAATCGATCCAGGGACACCTGCCATGGAACTTCCAGCACCCGCCATTGCAGGGCGGTCAGGTGAGCCTCACTAGAGAAGTTGGTAAGATGATATGTCCGATTATGCCATTGCCACATGTGAACACCATGCAGACACCCAGTGAAAGGTATCCTAGGCAACATTGGATGGAAATTTAAAGTGGCTACACATAGAGTATGGGGCCCTATCTGCCACATCATGTCACGAGGTTTTTCTATTCTCCATTCACATAGTGCCTCTGTCATGGTTAAGCATGGTTCAGTATATATTGCTCGACTTAGGCATGCATATCCTTTGTCAGTCAAATCACATTCTGATAGATCATATGTATTATTTTGCCCTGGAGCAAACCATCCCCCTTTTAATTGAATAAACCAAAATGCCGTGGCAGTAATTACTGGTAACGCATGATATTTGCACACATCAACAGCTCCTGTAACATTTGAGTCCATTGCCCGCTACACATCGTGCTATTGCAGATGGTTTTTTCAGGATGCGGAATTAACCACCATTCTTCAGTGATGTTCCACACTTCTCGCCATTGTCGAGCGTGATTGGTAGTGACAATGCGAGTGAAACGTTCCAACTGCGTGCGGATATCCAAAACTTGCATGTTGCACACAGTCCAATTGAAAGCGCGAGTGATGTTCGTCATCAATTCACTCGTAGCATTCCACATAGTCAAATCCCAATTCAGATGTTTTTGAAACAGATTGGCGGCCTCCATTTGAGGCCCCACCACCATAGGCATCCAAAATCCAACTTGTTGAATGCCTAAAGACGTTTGATGTCCAGTATCTGCCAACATTGATCTGGTTACCTCGTTGTTAATGGTGTTGGAGATTCCCAAAACTGTGCCAAATCCTCCCAGCAATGTGTCGTACCATGCTCTCTTCTTCCTTTTTGAACATTTGGGAATGGGTGGTACCCTTACCATCCAATTGACGGTGATATGGCTGATTTGTGTGGCCACCGTTGTACAGGTCGATAGTATGGGTGCCAGGTTCGTCGGGGATATGTACTTTGGTTTTTTGTCGACCGCCATAATAAGATACACAAAGGGGATTTGTCGACCCTTTATGATTGTCCCATTCATCAAATACACTTCCTTATCTTCTGTTATATTGATGGATAGTTTTGTACCATTTAAGGTAGTATCACATTTCAGTGAATCATTAGTCATTTTGGCCACACATATGGTTACATTGGCAGTTAAGTTAACCATGCACCCCTTCTCCACCGCAGGCACATCATATCGGTATTCGATACATTTGGGGCATACATAAATAGGACAGTGGCTGGTTAAGTTCAGTATCTTGCACTTTTGGTTTGATAAACAAAAGAAGCCGTCTTGACTCCGATTGGCACCGATCTGACTTTCCCTCCATTTCAGTGAGACAGGTTGGTCCACCTCAAACATTTCTTGGCCTGGTGTGGCGTGGATCTGGATCCAGCAACCGGCGATACTCATCCACAGGATCACAACGAGGGCAGGGCGGCATATGTCCCAGCAGACGACATAGCCATGTCCTCGGTGCTTGTGGGGGTGTTGAAGAAGACCCATGACGTGGCGGGTGTCCAATCACCAGTCTCCACCCGAACATTCCTGCAAAGCAAGCACATACTTAGGAGAAGAGAAAACACAGAATTAGTTCTCCCTTAGATAACATTTTGATATTGGTACATTTATCCAGGTTTCCTCTCCTGGATACAAAATGGTCACCACCTGATCCGTCCCTTGAGCTATGATCTCAGCCGGGCGGGGAGGGCCATTTTCTTGCCTCACCCATACTTTGGCCCCAGATTTATCTGTGGAACCAAAGCCTTTTTCGCCCCTCTGCGTCATCACAGCCGGCTTAGCAATCTCTTCAGGGTCAGTCATTAGGCATGGGATAAGATAAGCCTTTAGTCCCACAACGGGGAAATTCCAGGATTGCAACAGCACAGGGATAGCAACACTCAGAGCAACAATCAGAAGGCAAGAAAAAAAACAAGCAAGCAAGAGCAGCTAATATACATATGTACATATTACTATAAAATATATATACACACACACAGACACACAGTGCAGAGCATTGTAGCTGGATGGAATAAATATATGAATATATGAACACACAGTGCAGAGCATTGTAGCTTGATGGAATAAATATGTAACTATATAAACACCCACAGTACGGAGCATTGCAGCTAGGTGGAATAAATATGCAAGTATATAAACACACACAGTGCGGAGCAATGTAGCTAGATGGAATAATATGTAGATATATAAAAACACAGTGCGGAGCATTGTAGCTAGATGGAATAAATATATAGATATATAAACACACACAGTGCAGAGCATTGTTGCTAGGTGGGATGAAACAGCATAACTGTCTATTTAGTTATCCTACATGGTATGATTATGTGCCCATACATATTCTCACCCTCCATAGCGACCGGTATGTTCCTAGTTGTATGCCGGAGAGGACCATTGTGTAAGTCTATTGCATCTTTTGCATTCAAAAAAAACTATTAGTTTGTTACGTCTTTTTGCTATCTCTGCGAGCAGCCCTGCTTAGGTTGTACAGTCTGACAGCCGTTGGTAGGAAGGACCTACGAAACCTCTCGGTTGTGCACCTGGGATGATGTAGTCTGCTGCTAAATGAGCTCCTCAGTGCATTCAGTATGTCCTGCATAGGGTGGGACTCGGACTCCAGCAGAGATGACAGTTTAGCCACCGTCCTTCTCTCTCCTATCTCCTCCATCGGATCAAGACGCTGCCCCAGGACGGAGCTAGCTTTCTTGATCAGTTTGTTCAGTCTCTTCCTATCGGCTGCAGTAATGCCACTGCCCCAGCAGACCACTCCAAAAGTGATGGCTGATGCCACCACCGTGTCATAGAATGACTTCAGCAGCGCCCCTTGTACACCAAAAGACCTGAGTCTCCTCAGCAGGAACAGCCTGCGCTGTCCCTTCTTGTAGAGTGCGTCAGTATTGTGTGACCAGTCTAGTTTATTGTTCAGATGAATACCCAGGTACTTGTAGGATGTCACCATCTCGATGTCTATTCCCTGTATATTTACTGGTGCTGTGAGGGGCTGCCCATGCCTGCGGCAGTCCACCACCAGCTCCTTAGTTTTCCTCGCGTTGATCTGGAGGCAGTTCCGATGGCACCAGTCCACAAAGTCCTGGATAAGCCCTCTGTACTCAGCTTCATCTCCGCTGGAGATGAGACCAACGATCGCAGAGTCATCAGAACGTCTGTAGATGGCAATGTGTTGTGTGAGAAGTCCGCAGTATAAAGAGTGAACAGGAAGGGAGCCAGCACCGTTCCCTGGGGGGCCCCCGTGCTACTGATGATCGTGTCGGAAACACAGTCCCGGGTTCTCACAAACTGAGGCCGGTTCGTGAGGTAGTCCAGGATCCATGATGACAGGTGCTGGTCCACCCCTGCGCGCAGCAGCTTGTCCTTCAGGATCATCGGTTGGATGGTGTTGAAAGCACTGGAGAAGTCAAAGAACATGATCCTCACCATATTCCCGGGCTTCTCCAGGTGGGACAGAGAACGGTGAAGGAGGAAGATCACTGCATCCTCCACCCCAATGCCATGCTGGTAGGCGAACTGGAGTGGATCATCGCTGGTTCCACCAGGGGGCGGAGATGAGCAAGGAGCAGTCTCTCCAGGGTCTTCATCAAGTGGGACGTCAAGGCCACCGGTCTGAAGCTGTTCAGGTCTTTGGGGTGGGAAGTTTTTGGTACAGGTACCACACAAGATGTTTTCCACAGCTGTGGTACCCTCCCCAGTTTCAGGCTCATGTTGAAGATATACGTCACAATCCCACACAGCTGGTCTGCACAGGACTTGAGGAGCTTTGCGCTGATGCCGTCCGGTCCCGACGCCTTCCTCGCCTTGATCTTCCTCAGCTCCGTCCTCACCTGGGTCTTGGTCAGGGTCAGGATGGGGGGCTGTGTGTTGGGAGTGGGGGGGGGGGGTGTCGGTGGAGTGGGGAGTGGGTAGCAGGACTTGATTTCTTAGCGGCAGCAGTGGTTGTTGTGCAGACGGGGGAGGGCGGTTGGTCAAATCTATTGAAAAACAGATTCAGGTTGTTCGCCCACTCCCTGCCCCCCGTGGCCTGGGGGGAGGTATATAATGACCAATTGGGCCACCTTATCCCCCTTATTCAGGGTTATGGGCTCTGATCCCAGTACAAAGCACACCACTCCCAGTTCTCCTTGATGATCACTGTCAATCACACCGGCCAGAGTCGTGAAACCTTTCAGGGATAATCCAGACTTTGGCAATATGTGACCATACCTTCCATTCGGACATTTCAACCCTAGTCCGGTTTTTACCACAGTGGGTGTTCCTGGTACTAAGGTGAGAGTTTCCATAGCTCTTAAATCTAATCCGGCCGAGCCTTTCGTCGCTCGCACTGGTAGTGTTGCCTCTGGGTTAATTTTCCACATCTCAATAATTTGTCCTTCAGAGTGTTCAAGATTGACAGTGATCATTCGATTCAGTGGTGTTGTACCAGGTGCAATGGGTCTATTGTTTAGCTGTTTCAGCGCTTGTGGTAAGCGTTTTTTCCACCCTTCCAAACTATTGTCCCTCCTTTTTTCAAGGTGGTTTTCAACAACCCATTCATTCTCTCAATTAAACCCGCAGCTTGGGGATGATATGGAACGTGATAAATCCATTCCACATGATTGTTTGGCCCAATCTTTCACCAGGTTTCCGGTGAAATGGGTCCCGTTGTCAGTTTGAATCTGTACAGGTAGCCCATAGAACCTTTCAATTAGTTCCACACAGGCCAGCGTGGCCTTCTAATTAGCCACTTTGGCTGGGTGTGCCACTACTACACCCGAAAATGTATCCACAGCCGTGCATACATATTTACATCGTTGTGACTCTGGGAGGGGACCAATAAAATCCATTTGCCAGATTTGTCCTGGGCTCTTTCCCCTTTGTATATGTCCAGTGAGGTGTTGTGGGACACCTCTCCTATGATGCTGACAGACCTCACACTGGTCAATGGCTGTCTTTACATCATCAGTTTTCAAATCAATGCCTCTATCCCTGGCCCATTGGGTGGTAGCTTGAATTCCCCAATGTCCACTCTTTTCATGGGCCCACCGGGCCAAATCCGCAGTGGATTGCCTTTCCACTGACATTGCTCTGACCACTCCATCAATATAACGGTTGTGGAGGGCTTCTGAGTCCATATTTTGAGTATGGGCATCAACATGGGTGACATGGATAGTGACCCCTTGGACCTTTTGCCAGATTTCCTCCCACAACTCTTTACCCCACACCTCTTTCTTTTGAATCCGCCATTGATTGGACTGCCATGTAGGCATCCATGTGGTTAACCCATTAACCACTGACCAGGAGTCAGAGTAGATATATGCTCCTGACACACCCACATGTTGTATCACCATGTGCACGGCCTTCAACTCGGCCCATTGGCTGCTTTTTCCCTCACCCATTTCTTCCAAAATTTGCCCCAGATGAGGGTTGAAAGCCCCGGCTTTCCACCTTCGTTTTCCTGCTACCCACTGACAAGAGCCATCCACAAACCACGCCCTGCTCTTTTGCTCGTCTGTGTTCATCATAGCGGGGCCCTGTTAACACAGGAGATTCTTGCAGCTGTTCAACTTCAAAACAAGACTCATCTGCCTCTGGGACATCAGCAACTTGTTCATGCAAGACTGAAACTCCTTTTTGTCCAGATTTCACTCTTTCAGACACGTACCATTTCCACTTAATGATGCTACTCTCCTGGGCGGTACCTATCCGATGTGTGGTGGGGTCACTCATTACCCACGTCAGAATAGGTATCAATGGCCTCATGAGCACCTCATGCCCTGCAGTTAATGCCTCTGTTTCCACCAAACTCCAATAACACGCCAATAATTGTTTTTCAAAGGGCGTGTAACGAATTCCTGCACTCGGCAGCTTCCTTGACCAGAAACCTAAAGGTTTCCGTTGTTTGCCTTGTTTTTGCCATAAGCTCCAATTTGCATAATCATTCCGGGCCGACACCTGTAACTCAACCGGACCAGATTGCATTTTTCCTAATGATAGAGCTTGCTGTATGGCCTCTTTGGCCATGTCAAAAGCCACTTGCTGTTTTTCTGTCCATTCAAACTGCTCTTTTTTTCCTTGTCACTTGATATAAAGGCTGCAAAATTTGCCCCAAATGAGGAATGTGACTCCTCCAATATCCAAACAACCCAATAAACCGCTGCACATCCTTTTTGGTGTGCGGGGTGGCAAAAGCCATTATCTTTTCTCGGGCTTTGTCTGTGATTTCCCTTTCTCCCTTATTCCAGCAGATTCCCAGAAATTTCACCCTCTGGGAGGGGCCCTGCACCTTTGCTGGATTAATCTCCCAACCGTGACTTTTCATGTGCTGGATCAGCCGATCCAGTACCTGCTGGACTTCTTTTTCAGAGGTCCCTTGTACCATGATGTCATCAATATAATGGGATATCAATACCCCAGGGGGTGTTGTTAGCCCGTCCAGATTCTCTGCCACCGTCCGGTGACAGATGGTAGGACTATGGAGATAGCCCTTTGGGAGTCTAGTAAACGTATACTGTCGTCCCTCCCAAGTAAACGCAAACTGCTCCTGCCTATCTTCTGGGATTGGAATCGTAAAGAAGGCGTTAGCCAGATCAATCACCCCATACCATATTCCCGGATGCTGCTGCACCCGGTCAATTATGGTAGGAGAATCAGGCACTGCCGCTGTCAATGGAGGAGTATGTTTGTTTAGCTCACGGTAATCAACCGTCATCCGCCAGGAGCCATCAGATTTTCGGACTGGCCAAATGGGGTTATTCCACGCGGTAGTACATGTTCTCAACACCCCAGCCTCCACATAGTCTTTAATGGTAGCAGTAATCTCATCATGTCCGCCAGGGATTCGATACTGCTTCATGCTCACTACCTTATTTGCCAATGGAATAGGAAAAGGCTCCATATGTACCTTCCCCACAGTGACTGCTTTGCAGTCCACTATCGGTGGAGAAGTTGCTCCAAATTCAAACCGTCCTTGTTTCAAATGCAGGGTTAAACCTGCCAAAATATCCATGCGAATTATCCACTCTTTAACGGGTGTGATAATTACAGGGTAGCATTTTACAGGCATACTCCCAACTTTTAATGGGAGCTGCACGCTCTTTCCAATCACAACATTTCCTCCCAAGCCTGTGAGAGAAACTGTAGGACCAACAAATTTAGCTGGATTTCCATGAATCAAAGTGGCCTCCGCCCCTGTGTCTACTAAAGCCACCACATTTTGGACAGACTTTTTCCAATAAATTTCTACCTTTACATGGGGCCGTATGTCTGGTAATTTGAATTGGTCAATGACAATCTGTGGGGCTCGGCCTCCATCCTAGAAATCCAGGAGGAGATCACGATGTTTATGCTTGTTTTTCCCCTTCTTTTTCCTTCCTTGCCCCTTTTGCACCGCCCTCACATGCACTTCCTCCCCCTCTTCTTGGGATTCTGAATCAGCCGAATCCTCTGCTGGAGGAGCGCTAGGCAAAACCGTCGCTCCTAATACATGATCCTTGAGAGCTGACAACAGCGATGACAATTCATCAATCCGTCCAGCCCTCACCTTTAACCCTTTTTTAGCACACATGTCCCTTAGGACACCGGTGGGTTGACCATCAATGGTATTAGCAGGCACCCCAGCTGCAATCAGCGCGTTCCATAAGTCTTTCCTAGAGGGCCCACTGGATCCCTTGGAATCCAGGGGCGGATCTCTTCTGGGGGCCCGTGGGGGCACCTGGGGCTTAGCCGCCTGGGTTCCCCAGTCACCCAAGCTCCCTAGCTCCGCCATTAGTGATTTAGTTTCTGACATAGACCGCTGAGTGTCACCCAAAAACAGGGATAGCACCAATGCTTTATATTGGGGTGGAGCTGTTCTTATTACCGTATCCCTAACGGTCTTAGGAATAGGCAGATCAGTATAATCATTAGCAGCACCAAGATGGTGCATCTCTCATACACAACTGAGTCAGCCGCTGTATTCCATTGTTTATCCAACACAGGCCAATCAGTGGGTTGACAGTAAACATGGTTTACCGCCTCAGCATATAAATCAAATATGCTCTTCCCCTCTGGATTAACCCCAGCCTGTGCCCGATACGCTGAATTTACCCTAGACATTTTGGATAATCCTGAGAACCGCATTGCATCCTGTGCATCCACTACAGTCTGTGCTGCCCCCTCCTCCAGCAACCTAGCGACCCACAGGTCCAACGGTTCATTATCCCGTTGACGATGCCGGGCTGTCAAATTAGCTACCTCCTCAGCAGTGTAATCTTCAACAATGGTCACCGCCACAGGGTCCAGCTGGTTCTGAGGCACAAGGTTATATAACCTCTGTCCCTGATCATCATATAATTGCTGCCCAGCAGCATCCACCACTGCCTCTCGGACAGGCGGGATAATCCGCTGCTCTTCCCGCCGTCTCCGGACAGGGGCAGCCTGATAACTCCCCGGTAACTTGGGGTACAGCGGAGAAACCGGTGGAGGAGTCTCCTCTTCCCCACACCACTCATCCCACTCATCGGGATCCCAATCCTCATCTCCGTCCACCATCCCAGCTACATACGACCGCACTTTAACAGCGGAGGTAGCATGGGGTCTCTTTTTCTTTCTCTCCCTGTTTAACTGTGCAACCCGCGCTACACCCTGCTCTGCCATCACTGTCAACCGAGATGAACGGAGTTAAGATAAGATAAGCCTTTATTAGTCCCACAACGGGGAAATTCCAGGATTGCAACAGCACAGGGATAGCAACACTCAGAGCATCAAAAGAGAGAGGAAGGGGAAAAAAAACTCGGAATCGAGCCGCTGTTGCAAAAGGCAGCCGACTGGTGTGGCGCCGAGAGACTATTAACAGTGGTATACAAACGTTATAAAAATTACCTCGATAAATCAGTGTGTTAAGTATAATTTTAAAAAATGAACTTATGATATAATGCTGTTTACACTGAAATGAGCTGCCTTCATATTCTTCCTCCTCATTTTGTACAAGTGTAAAAAAGAGTTTCTCCTTTTCCAATTTTTGTTGCAATTTTAGGATTTGCTCTGTCAAATCCTCCTTTTTTTCTGCCATCCTTCTAACTGTTGAACCAAATCAGCTATTTGTTTTTCCTGCTTCTGTATGTCATCATAACATCGGCGCCATGCCGCCGCACAACACCACATCCGCCGCTGAATTCCGCTCAGCGGAGCTTTTGGGGCAACTTCAATACCCCGTAGACACTCGGACATCACCGAAGGGGATCCGTCCCCTACCAAATCCCCCCATGGCGCCGAGCGTCCACCCCCATCTGTTAAACATACACCAATTGGCCCCCATAAACCATTCCAGCCTGGGACAACAACACAATCGTCAGCACAACAGCTGGGAGCCCCAGCTACACTCTGTTTAATTTTTTTCTTAAACATGACTTTCCTATGCACAGCTCCTCTTTAACCTCTGTTAATTTCTTCTTATCCTGTTCGTGACGCCAAAATGTTTTATGAAAATGTTTACAGGTTCGTGAGGAGTCGGCGCATATGAAAGAAAGTGATTCACACTGAGATATGGCTGCTAGAATAAGCTGTATCTCTTTATTCCCCACAGACCATATCTTCATACACACAGAGAAATCATTGCATGTCACACATCTCCTTCACACAAGGATTAATGCATTTCATGTCATTCCATTAGCTCTTACCTATGATACAGATGACTGGAGAGCCGGCAGTCTAAAGAGAGCGTTGATTTCTCAGCAGAGGTGTTTTCCTAAAAACCAGAGTCTGCTGTAAGTTTTTTGCGCAAAACGTCCAGCTGAGAAATCAACGCTCTTTCTTTAGACTGCCGTCTCTCCAGTCATCTGTATCATAGGTAAGAGCTAATGGAATGACATGAAATGCATTAATCCTTGTGTGAAGGAGATGTGTGACATGCAATGATTTCTCTGTGTGTATGAAGATATGGTCTGTGTGGAATAAAGAGATACAGCTTATTCCAGCAGCCATGTCTCAGTGTGAATCACTTTCTTTCATATGCGCCGACTCCTCACGAACCTGTCTAAACATTTTCATAAAACAAGTATATTAACAGGTGTTTTCATTTGGCTTTGTGGGGTGTCAGATGTGCATGGGGAATTTTTTTTTTTTATTTGTACCCATAGGTAGATTTGGTTTGCAGTCTGGTGACAAGCCACCGGCTGCTGGTCGCTGCGTGCGCGAGCGCCCTAAACCTACATGTTTTTGGTATGCGAGAGGAAACCGGAGAAATCCCGGAGTAAACCCGCGCAACACGGGGAGAACATGCAAACTCCACACAGCTCACTGTTGGTCGGGGGCTGGGATCGAACCCACGATCTCATGATCCCCGCGATCCCCCGGCCGAGGGTAAAACTGTGCTGCCACAGTGCTAAACCACTGCGCCACCATGCAGCCACGTGCCTGTGGAAATTATTGTAGTAAAGGAAAAACTAATTGAAACTGTTGGGAAGCCTCTGCTCTTTCTCTGGTGCCTCCGTTCATTCGGGTAATTCGTGACAAGACAGCAATGTGTAATGGTAAATAATGAAAGATCTTCCTTCTTAGCCTCTTAACCCCTTGCACTCCGGTCAATTTCCCTAAAAACGCCTAAAAATAACATACCCAAAGTAAATCAAAAGCTGTTCTTCAACCCTTTGCAGCATCTTCATGGGGTTGGTCTCACTTAAGAGAACATTTTGATTTTTTTGGCAAAATGGTCATAATCTCTCCAAGTGCTCCTGCCACTGAGTAACAGTCATCTAAACATACTGAATCTGAAGAAAATAAAGTTCGCCTGGGTGTTCTGGATACAAATGCTTGCAAATAACACACAGCTGTCAGATACTGGCTGGAAAATGCAACAGAAATGTAGAACCAAGTGTTATCAAGCTGAGGTCAAAATTTTGTAACCATACCACAAAAAATGTATATATTACACAGCTTTTTTGTCAGGTTGTTCCCAGGCGTTTTTGAACTGTGCCAAATGGCACAGTTTGGAAAAACGTCTAACTTTTGAATGCTGAAACATAGAAGCTCCATCTTGGGCTCTAATGAAAGGTGACACTCAGGGCTGTGTGTGTGTGTGTGTGGGGGGTGTTTATTCATTCATGAATGAATGAATGAACAAACAAGCCCCCCCACACACAAAGAAGCATGCCACGTAAAAAATGTGTGGCTTTTTTTTTTTTTTACAAGAAAAAATAACCTACACTGCAATAAAAATTATACTGAAATATCTGCAATGTAGAGGATAACACTCCGCCACCCCCCCCCCCCGCTACAGAGGAGCTCGGCGCACAAAAAACGCCATGTGGCCATGACGCACCGTTGTAATAACCAATCGGTCAAAAGTCATTTTTATTACAATTTTCAGTGATGAAGAATAATTTAGCTTAGAACGCTTTCCTGTCTACAACAGCAGTGTCGTTGGCGAACAGCTGTTCCTCATTGTCAGACGAATATGAAGCTGGTCCGCTTGTTATGGACTCGTGGTTCTGGTCACCCGACCCGGTCAAACAATGATTACATTATTGCGGGTTTGCGCTTCCATGATTGCGGGTTTGGCGAACGATTTTTCAAAACGAATAAGAACAGCAGTAATAAAAACACTGGCGAACGCTACAGTTGCACATAGCGGCTTACACAAAACAAATTTTACGCACGCGTTTCAATCGTCAAACTTCTCTGCTTCAATTGGCTCGTATTCGCAGTCGTTGGTAGGCAGGTCCTTCTTGCTAGGTTTTCAGTCATTGGTTCTTCAAGGTTTCAGAAACCCAATTCAAGGCTCTTATTAGTCGAATGAGAGGTCAATCAAATCTAAACCAATCAAAACACTCCTTTGGCTTTCTGTTCGCGGCTGTGTCTGTACTGGAAGAATGGAAATGCAGCTTTTTTTTTTTTTTTCTTTCATTGCGCACTGAGACGCACTAGGACGCAGAGACGTGACCGCCCGCGGTATCCCGGAGTGCAAGAGGTTAAAATTCTAGTTTTCCACCCACAGAACATTTCACATTGGCTGGAAATTGGCAGGAATGCTAAGGGGTTAAAAAACACATACCCCATTTCTACTTGTCACTCCCCCGTCTCTCCCCCACAGTGTGCTAGGTGTGTGCAATACAGTGATCCCTCGCTACTTCGCGCTTCACCTTTCGCGCCCTCAGTGCATCGCGGATTTTTCAAAAATATTCATCAAAAATTCAAAATTGAGAAATAATGGGCGGGCGCTAGCAGAAGGCAGGGAGACTACATTAGAACATCAGGTATCAACACGGAGAGCCCGCACAACTCAAAAATCCACCTCTGTTCTCGTGTTGGCTCGGCTCGGAAATCTCGCAAGCTGATTGGCCGAGACGTTTCACTCACCTTCTCTCCCTGCTGAACGCCCATGCAGTGAAGGAAGACCGCATTCATTGCTTTTTATCGCTCGTGTTGCTTAGTCTCGCCGCGTGGAACTTTTTGCTGTTCTCGTGCCATTTTGTGCGAAATAGTCTTCCCGTCGAGCCACTACGCCGCCTCCTGCAGCTTCTCCAGCTCTATCGGAAGCTGCCCTCGACGATCCTGCGCTTCTAGCACCTGACAATGAGGCGTCACCTGAGGAGCAGTAAAGCTCTCATTAACCTGTGCAGTAAATCAACTTCATCTTGAGTTATGTATCTTGTTATAAGAATAAGAGTTCTAAAAACATATTTATATACACTTTATTTACATCTACGTATGTATGCACACACACACACACACATATCTCACACACACACACACACACACACATATCACACGAGAGAGAGTGAGAGAATGAACGTACGTATTATTTAGGGGTGACGCTACTTCGCGGTTTTTCACTTTTCGCGGTCGGTTCTGGAACCCATTAACCGTGATAAGTGAGGGATCACTGTAGTGGGTTCCAGTGGTTAGCACAGTGGCTAACTGCAAGCTAAAGTTTTGGTCATATAGCCGCTACTTCTGTTTGCCAGGGATGTGGGACTTTTTCCCCACTGTACTGCGTCAGAGGGCATAGTCCTTTAGTCTCGTTTTAATTGGAGATAAGTCGGGTAAGTCACGTTCACACCATTCCTATCCAACTGTAAAACAGCAAATGCTAAATGATAACTTGTTAATAATAGGAAACACAGTGTATCAGACCATTGTTTCTTTGGTATAAATTACTGCAGAGTTTCTTAATTTTGTCTGAAAAAATATTGCTAAAGCTGCAAAAGTGCGTGACAGTGGCCACATACACACCAAGTTAAAATGTGTTGGAGGAACAAACTGGCTCTTAATTAGCCCTGCAATGAGTAGTTGATGATCTGGATAATGTGGATCATAAAAATTTGTCGATGTAATTTTTTTTTTTCCCCCCCTCCTTGTCTTGTCAGGCAGCTAGGCAAACATATGGGGATCTGTCACCCTTGTTGTGCCAAAACAGATTTACTTTGTCAAGAGGAGCTTATACAGTACCTAACTGTGTATTGTACGTATATTGTTGTAAACTCCTCCTGTAATAACTTTTAATACTTTATTTTAATTGTTTTACCCATGGAAGACCCAACAGGATGGGGAAGAGGGAAAGGAAGTGTGTGAAGGGGGCAAAGAAAAGGGAGGGGAACAGACAAAAAAACCCAAAAGAAACTGCTTCTTCCACCGAAGAGGTCTCAACACGAGTCTGGTTTCCACAGCTGTTAAAGGAGAGATACTTGTGCATGTATGTCTGTGCATATATTTGAGAACGCGTGCAAAATAGGTGTGTGCATGTGAGTGGTTTGTCAGGAAACATACGAAGCGGAGGGCCGGTCGCAGTATCTCTCCACCCGGGAACCCCAAGCAGGCAAGGAAGCGCCACCAACCTCCAGCCCCGAGGTCAGCAAGCCCCAGGAAAGCAGGCATCCACCACCGGAGGGACAATCAAGGGAGGCCAGGCTGCCTGACCCCCCCCCCCCCCCCCGGGCAGAGGCAGGCCCGCCCCAGTGGCTCTGTCGCACACCCCGGGGACCCCCCCCATCCAAAGAAGTCCCCCCCCCCCCGGCCAGGGAAGCCCATGTTGCCAAGAGGCACTACCCCCCCCCCCTTAATCCAGCACCTCCCGACTCAGACACACCCCTCCCCACACCTTCACACTCACATGCTCCCATGCACACCCCTCACCCACCCACCCACCCACCCACCCAGACCCATTCTCTCACTCCTGTACCCATTCAGACTCACCCCTCATTCACCTTTGTTTCCGACTGAAGCAGATGCAGCGAGCCTGAACACGCACCAGTGCCCGGCAGTGACCAGGGAGACCACCGGCGTAGACCACAGAAGCAGACCCCCTCCCCCCGGCGCCCACCTGAGCGAACAATGAGTAGACCACCGCAGGTGCCCCAAGATGCCACCCGGCATGCAAAGCGCCACACAAAACCGACCCACCATTACCACCTCCATTCGTCACCCCCTCACTCACTTAAGATAAGCCTTTATTAGTCCCACAATGGGGAAAATCCAGGATTGCAACAGCACAGGGATAGCAACACTCAGAGCAATAATTAAGAAGATACGGAAAATATAAGAGCAGTGGATATACATACGTACACATATATACAAAGTGCGGAGCATTGTAGCAAGATGGAATAAACAGCATAACAGTCTACTTAATTATCTTGCATAGTATGAATATGTACCCATACATATTGTCACCCTCCATAGCGACTGATATTGTCCTAGTTGTATACTGGAGACCATTTGTGTAAGTCTGTTGCGTCTTTTGCATTCAGTACTACTAGGTCGTCATGTTTTTTTTGCTATCTCTGCGAGCAGCCCTGCTTAGGTTATATAGTCTGACAGCCGTAGGTAGGAAGGACCTGCAAAACCTCTCGATTGCGCACCTAGGATGATTTAGTCTACTGCTAAATGAGCTCCTCAGTGCGTTCAATATGTCCTGCATAGGGTGGGACTTGGACTCCAGCAGAGATGACAGTTTAGCCACCATCCTTCTCTCTCCTGTCTCCTCCACTGGGTCAAGGTGTTTCCCCAGGACGGATCTAGCTTTCTTGATCGGTTTGTTCAGTCTCTTCCTATCGGCTGCTGTAATGCTGTTGCTCCAGCAGACCACTCCAAAAGTGATGGCTGATGCCACCACCGTGACTTACTCATATTCAGCCCCCTTCTCACTTCCTTGGTTGCATCTATATATTCGGTAGTACCCAGGGATTTTGACATGATAGGTCCCACGCCCCCAGCAAGAGCAGGGCAACAGGGGTGGGGGAAGACGTGGGGGGAAGACGTGGGGGGGAGGGTCCCCCCCCCAAGGGGCAAGGCCAGCTGGCCGGGGGCCACAGGCCCCCTGGACACCCATAGTCCACCCATGATTTTTCTATACAGATACTGCCGTATGCTGGAGGAGGGCTCCTTCAAAGGACTCACAGCTGACTTTGTGTTTATGTTCCTGTTTGGTGGGCTCCTCAAGACTATATTCGCAATTTCACCCACAGTCAGGGCGCAGCCAGCCGCCAGAGGTGCCAAGGAAAGCGAGTCACCACCTGCCACCCCTCAGATTATAGAATTAATAAGCGGGTACCAGAGAATTGAATTCTGCCAATTGATTATTTGAGGAGGCTGACATTCTCTCCAGGCTAATATAATCAGTAAGTTTTTATAATAAGTCATGCATAAGTTATTTCTTGATTTCCAATTCGTTAGGATAGTTTTCTTTGCGTTGCATAAGGCAGTGAGAACAATGTGACATCCTTGCATCTATATTTATTTCACTTAAATCACCTAATATGCAAAGTGTGGGTGAGGGTGGGGCACTATACCCAAGCCATACCGACAGGTCTTCCCTTGTCTTCTGCCAAAACTTTTGAACCGGTGCACAGGACCACATAGCATGCATATAGGTATCCGGGACATTGCTGGTGCAGTGAGAGCAGATATTTGTGACTCTGGCCCATTTTGAACATCCTTTGTCCTGTGTAATGAATTCTATGTAGAACTTTATACTGTATAAGTTGTAAGTTAGTTTTTAGTCATCTTGAAAGTGTTTAAACATATTTGTGTCCAGAAACTTTCCTCCTTATTAATCGATAAGTCCGTCTCCCATTTTGATATTGGAAGAGATGGACTCATCCAACTTTGATAATAATCCATGTATTTTCAAAATCATTTTTGGGGAACTGAGATTTAGAAACTCTGCCACCTTAACTGGTACTTCTAAATCTGTCTGATTAAGATTAAATCTTGCTTTTATTATGGATTTAAGCTGTTGAAATTGAAAATACTTTTTATCACTGATTTCGTATTGTGACACTAGATCCTGAAACTGGATAAAATTTCCACCTTGAATAAGATGTTCTAAGTTATTTATTCCCTTCTCTTGCCATAGTGGAAATTTTAATGTCTTTTGTTGCAGGGTATCAGGATTATTCCAAATGGGCGTGAGTTTACAGGGGACAAGCGAAGACCCTGTTATTTTTAAAAATTTCCACCAAGCCATCAGAGAGGAGCTGATATTTATACTTTTAAAAGAGTCATGGCGTTTAATAGAGGGACTTATAAAAGGTAAGTCAGATATTTAGTGACCCACAGAGAGCCTGTTCAGCATCTAACCATGGGTTTCCTAGTGGGGTTGAGATTGTCAATTTTGAAACAAACTGCAGTCTATTGGCTAAAAAGTAATAAAAATTTGGTAAATCTAAGCCTCTGCACTCTTTAACTTTTTGGATAGTTTTTAAACTAATCCATGATGGTTTATCCTTCCATAAAAATATTTGAGTGTAGAGTTAAACCAGGTCATTAATAGTTGGGTAGGGATCATTGAGAAAAAATAATTGATTTTAGGAAGGACCATCGTTTTAACGGTTGCGACTCTTCCCATTAATGATAAAGGTAGTGTTTTCCAGCGCGTAAGGTCATCTTGTTAAATATTTAGGAATAGATATTTCCCCCAGGCTCTGAGTTATTGTGACTAAATCATATTCCCCTTTTAAAAATACATTTCCTGATTGTATTGGAATAGTAGATGTATTTGAGAAATTCCAATTTATAGGCAAAACTATTGATTTTACCCAGTTAATAGAGTAGTCTGATAATGATGAAAATTTGTCAATGAGCGCCACTGTCTGAAGAAGAGATCTTTGTGCGTTTAAGGAAAATCAATACATCAGCATAAAGATTTGCCTTGTGTTCCTTTTCTCCAGTTTGAATACCTCTGATATCAACATTTTGTCGTATGACTGCTGCTAATGGTTCAATAAAGATGGTAAAAAGTGAGGGAGAGAATGGACACCCCTGCCTAGTACCTCTCTGGAGATTTCTGATCATTTGTTCGGACAGACGCAGCTGGACACCTATAGTGTTGTAATCCAGTTTATGAAAAATGAACCAAACCAACACCATGGAAAGAAATTTCCAGTTAACACGGTCAAAGGCTTTCTCTGCATCCAGGGACAAGATTGTAGTTTCTGTGTTATTGATCTTGCAGTAGTCTATTAAATTAAATAGCCTATGTGTATTATCAGCCGAGTGCCTACCCTTGATGAAACCTGTTTGATCTGGGTATATAATAAACAGAATTATCCTTTCCAGTCTTTTGGCGAGAGCTTTGCAAATTATTTTAAGATCGACATAAGTGAGATGGGACGGTAGCTGGATGGAAGTGTAGCTTCTTTTCCAGGTTTAAGGAGCAAGATAATACTAGCCAAATTCATATTTAGAGGAATTACATTATCTTTAATTTGGTTCACCATCTTAAAAAAAAAAAAAAGTAGGTGCCATCACGGGCCAAAATTCTTTATAAAATTCTACTGGAAAACCATCTGGTCCCAGGGCTTTGTTGTTTGGGATGTGCTTAAGTGCCTCCTGGAGTTCAGACACCTGAAGAGGTGCATCCAGAGCTGCAATCTGTTCGTTATTTAATTGTGGTAAATTAATATCGTCCAAAAATTTATTTATCTGAGTCAGATGGGTTAACCTGAGATGAGTAGAGGTTTTCATAAAACTTTCTGAAGGAGTTATTTATTTCTTCAGGCTCATGGGTAACATTTCCAGTCATATCCTCGATGGAGTGGATAGTTGTTTGTTCTTTATTCAATCTAAGCTGGTTCGCAAGATATCGCCCCGATTTATTACTGTTCAAACTTCTCAAGACGCAGTCTTTGTATTAAAAACTGTGCTGTTTTGTTGGTAATTTCTTTTAATTCCAGCTTTAATTTTCTCAGATTAAGTGTCTGTTCCTATGGGGAAACGGCTCAGGTTGTCTCCAGTGATTTATTTTTCTAAGTACAGTACCAGTGCTCTTTTTTTTTATTCTTATATGAACAATAGATTATTTTACCTTGCATGACCACTTTTGCTGCTTCCCAAAGAACACCTGGGGATATTCCTGGCACATCATTATATTCCAGATATGATTCCCACTCTTTATTAAAGTAGTTAGTGTTTCTTTCAGTAGTGATATAAATTTCCAGCTCCTAGTTTCCCTTGTAGCTTTCCTATTTACTAGTGTAAGAGATACTGGGTGGTGATCACTAATAGCTTGAGTTGAACATATTTCAGTGTCTGTGATGCCCCTCACAATAGTTACTGGCTAAAAAAAATCTAGACACTAATGTGAACTATGAACTGATGAAAAAAGTGTATTCCCGAAGAGTTGGGTGAAGAGAACGCCATTCATCGCAAAGACCAAAATCATTCATGTACTGTTTGAGAGTGTCAGTAGCCTGCCATTTTCAGTAATTCCCTGACGTACTGAGCCTGTCAATTACATGGTTTAATACCAGGTTGAAGTCCCCTTCTATTATAAATGTAGTGTCCAAGTGCTCAGAAAGGAGTGAAAAGTGTGAAAATAGGATGGGTCGTCAACATTTGGGCCATAAACGCTTGCAATATATAGATCCAGATTTTGGACTGAGATTTTTAATATTATAAATCAACCTTCCGGATCGGTTATGGTGTTATTCACAACAAAGTGTATTCTTCTGTTTACCAGTATAGCTACCCCCCTTTGTTTAGAATTAAAGCCGGCTGAGTACATGTGGGGGAATTCCGGGGAGGTGAGCGCATCTACAGACGACTTGGAGACGTGTCTGCTGCAGTAAGACAGTCTGCCTGTAATCGTTCAGTCGATTAAAAACTTTTAGCCTCTTCTCCCTGGTTCCAATTCCACATGACAAACTTAAATGTGGACATGTTTTCACTAACTGGTTGTGTACTAAAGACTAACTGTGCCTGTGTGATTATGTCTGTAGTGTGTGTGTGTGTGTGTGTGTATATATATATATAGTGTGTAAAGTATACACCTACGCATATATAATTGGGTGTGCGCGCATGATGTCTGTGCCATTTGCCTGCAAATGGGGTGCATATATTTCAAGTTATTTCCTATAAACCAGAAGTATGAGGGGGGGAAAAAACAAAGGTTAGTAAGTGGTGAAAAAATGCAGATAACATACAACAATGACCTAAGAACTTCAAAAAAATTAACAGACAACCTCAACAACAAAACATTTTGACAAATGTTAAATTAAACTGAGATTGAGTAAGACCTGCGCACAATCGCGCTCTTTCCACCTGTAGCTAAAAAAAATGAATAAAAATAACTCAACAAAAAAACAAAATAGGCTCTAGAATAACCAGGGCGTTATAGTTTCATCCATAAACGGCTTGCCATCTATATACAGTCTATCCACAAACAATAGCTCGTTTACCTTCTTGGATGTTTTGTTTCCTAATGGGGGGGGAAGTTTCCTTCTCCTTGATGCAAATTTTTATCTACGAATTGTTTAATTTTGAAGTTTATCAGTGGTGGGCCCCCTCATGGATCATCACCTTATCGTGGTGGGGGGGTTTGCATGCCCCAGTGATCCCAGGAGCTATGTTGTCCGGGGCAATTTGCCTCTGATAGGGTCTCCCAAGACAAACTGGTCCTGGGTGAGGGGCCAGACTAAGAACGATCTAACAGACTCTCATGAATTGTATATCAAGGATTCAGTGTACCCAGCCTGGTATGGGGTTACCGGGGCCCCACCCTGGAGCCAGGCCTGGGGGAGGGGCTCAAAGGCTAGCATCTGGTGGCCGGGCTTCCACCCATGGGACCCGGCCGGGCTCAGCCCGAAGGAGTTACATGGGTCCGCCCTCCAGTGGGCTCACCACCTGCAGGAGGGATCATGGGGGTCCGGTGCTATGTGGATCAGGTGGCGGTCAAAGGCGGAGACCTTGGCGGACTGATCAGTGGTGGGCAAACTTTTTGGCTTAGGGGCCCCATTGACTTTTAAAATTTGACAGACAGGCTGGGCCAGCACCAGATGTATATCAAAGATGAACATAAAAATGGCATTAGTGTTAATACTTGCATTCGCTTTTAGTGGGAGCAGTGTTGTTGATCACCTTTTTTATTTTTTTTAATTTTTTGCCAGTGCGTCAAAGTCTTAGTTTTGTTGTGGCAATTCTCAAAACAGATCTGAGGTGTTCATCACTCAACTGGAATCTGAGGTGCCTTGTTGGTGTTCATCACACTAAGTCTGTTCAGACATATGTAGATCCAAACAACACTAGCATCCTCTGTGCCATTTTCTGGAGATTTGGAGATTTTGCTGGGCTTAATGAAGCATAAGACTCTAAAAATTCTACACACAATACCCCATAATGATGGTGTGAAGTGTTTGAGTTTTGCAAATTTATTAAAAATAAAACTAAAAAATCACTTGTATGTAAATATTCAGTCTTTGCCATGAAGCTCAAAATTGAGCTCAGGTGCATCCTGTTTCCACTGATCTTTGAGATGTTTCTACAGCTTAAGTGGAGTCCACTTGTGGTAAAATCAGTTGATTGGACATGATTTGGAAAGGCGCACACACCTGTGTATGAAGTTCCACAGTTGACAGTGCATGTCAGAGCACAAACCAAGCATGAAGTCAAAGGAATTGTCTGTAGACCTCCAAGACAGGATTGTCTCAAACCACAAATCTTGGGGAAAGGTACAGGAAAAATTTCTGCTGCTTTGAATGTCCCAATGAGCACAGTGGCCGCCATCATCCGTAAATGAAAGGTCAGAACTACCAGAACTCTTCCTGGAACTGGCTGGCTGTTTAAACAGTGATCATGGGAGAAGGGTCTTAGTCAGGGAGGTGACCAAGAACCCAGTGGTCACAGTCAGCGCTCCAGTGTTCCTCTGGAGAGACAAGAACCTTCCAGAAAGACAACAATCTCTGCAGCAATCCACCAGTCTGGTCTGTATGGTAGCGTGGCCAGACAGAAGCCACTCCTTAGTTAAAGGTACATGGCAGCCTGCCTGGAGTTTGCCAAAAGGCACCCAAAGGACTCTGACCATGAGAAACAAAATGATCTGAGACAAGGATTGAACTCTTTGGTGTGAATGCCAGGCATCATGTTTGGAGGAAACCAGGCACTGCTCATCACCAGACCAATACCATCCCTACAGTGAAGTATGGTGGTGGAAGCATCATGCTGTGGGGATGTTTTTCAGCGGCAGGAACTGGGAGACTAGTTCAGATGGGGGGGGGGGGGGGATGAATGCAGCAATGTACAGAGACATCCTGGATGCAAACCTGTTCCAGAGCGCTCTTGACCTCAGACTGGGGTGATGGTTCATCTTTCAACAGGACAACGACCCTAAGCACACAGCCAAGATATCAAAGGAGTGGCTTCAGGACAACTCTGAATGTCCTTGAGTGGCCCAGCCAGAGCCCTGACTTGAATCCAACTGAACATCTCTGGAGAGATCTGAAAATGGTTGTGCAGATGCTTCCCATTCAGCCTGATGGAACTTGAGTGGTGCTGCAAAGAGGAATGGGTGAAACTGCCCAAAGATACAGTGGTGTGAAAGTGTTTGCCCCCTTCCTATCAAAGAAATTTATATATTAGACGGAGATAACACAAAATGCAGTTTTTAAATGAAGATGTTTATTAAGGAGGGGAAAAAAAATGAAAACCTATATGGCCCAGTGTGGAAAGTGATTGCCTCCCAAACCAAAGAACTAGTTGGGCCACCCTTAGCAGCAACAACTGCAATCAAGCATTTGCGATAACTGGCAGTGAGTCTTTTCCAGCACTGTGGAGGAATTTTGGCCCACTCATCTTTGCAGAATTGTTGTAATTCAGTCACATAGGATGATTTTAGAGCATGAACTGCCTTTTTAAGGTCATGCCACAGCATCTCAATCAGATTCAGGTCAGGACTTTGACTGTTAAAACATATTAACTGGTTTATCACATCTTTGGAAAGCTGGGTTCAGTTTCTCGAGCCACACCCAGGCCTGATTACTACCACACATGTTCTCAATCAAATCACTTGTTGCTGCTAAGGGTGGCCCATCTAGTTCTTTGGTTTGGGAGGCAATTACTTTTTTCACACAGGGCCATGTAGGTATGGATTTTATTTTTTTTTTACCCTTTAATAAACACCTTCCTTTAAAAACTGAATTTTGTATACTTTGTCTAATTTAAATTTGTTTGTTTGTCACACTTAAATGTTTGAGAACATACAAAAAAGAGAAATCGGGAAGGGGGCAAACACTTTTTCACACCACTGTAGGTGTACTTGTGGCATCATATTCAAAAAGACGAGGCTGTAATTGCTGCCAAAGGTGTATCAAAGTATTGAGCAAAGGCTGTGAATACTTCTGTACATGTGATTTTAGCTTATTTTTAAGTTGCAGAAACCAACTTTTTTCATGTTGTCATTATAGGGTGTTTGTAGAATTGAGGAAAAATGAATTTCATCCATTTTGGAATGAGGCTGTAAATAAAATGTGGAAAAAGTAAAGTGATGTGAATTCTTTCCGGATGCACTGTAAATTGTCAAGTTAAAGTCTCCAACTCATTTTTGATGGGTCATTTTATTTAGCTATGGGAACTTGTTATAATAGGCTACATTATATTAAGATGGAGACTGACAACAGTGATATTCGCAGGTCTGCAGGCTTAAACGGGTGAGGTAAAACGGACGTGCCAACAGGAAGCAGAGATGGTCATGAGAGAAATGATCATGATTAGTCAACTAATCGAAATAGTCGTTTAGTCAACTACCACAATCTTTAGTTGCAGCCCTACTGTCCATGAGGAGGCTGAAGCTTGGTCATCATTGGGCCTTCCAACAGGACAATGATTCCAAGCATACCTCCAAGTTCACCTAGACTTGGTTTCAGAACGAGTCCTGGAAGATGCTCGAGTGGCCATCAGTCACCTGACTTGGACCTCATTGAAAATCTCTTGTGGGATTTGAAAAAGGCAGTTCCAGCATGCAAATCCAAGAATATTGGTGAAATGGAGGCCTTTGCCCATGAGGAATGGGCTAAGATTCCTCAGGAATGCTGCCAGAAGCTTGTCTGGCTATGCATTACATTTGCAGCAGCACATAAAAACAGAAGGGTGCTCCAAGTACCAAAGATGCTTGTCATGAAGGAGTTGAATAATTTTGAGACTGCAGTAGTCATTAAGTGGCATTTTGTGTAGAATTTGGAGAATCCATTGGTGTTGAGGTATTGAAATTGCTGTCTGATTTGTTTATTGCAAACACCTGCTAGTTTGTACATTTTGCCAATAAACCTCATTTGCAGTGGGGCTTGAATGATTTTGATTGCAGCTGTACAAATGCCATTAATGGTACAAAGTATGGTCACTAAAAATAATCCTACCTACAATCTTTTGAATAAAAAATGAATAGATAAAATAACTCTTAAAATGAATTTTTGCTTGGCTTTTCCAAAGACTAACGTAGTGCCAATACACCAGTATTTACCAGCAGAAATAGAATGTTGGCTCTGTCAGAGGCGTTGTGCTGGTAAAGCATGCTACAGAAAAAATGTCAAGGTAAAGGCTACATGGCATTTCTCTAGCTTTGAAAAAACGGAGTAAAGATTCCTTAGTTTTCACTTTGTGGCAGCAGTGTACAGTATGGAGAGTTCAGATTTGAACAATCTGCTAAAAATTTAGTCTGGCACTGCAGGGGAAAATGCATTCATAGGTTTGTATGGGTTAGGTTAGTATTTGAAGTGTGTTGTGCTGATTGGATCAAAATGTAGGGTGTGCAGTTTTTCAAACGCAAGTCAGTGCGTTTGTACTAGAGTAGTAACCCAGGGGAATGCACTTCTAAATAAATCAAAACAAATGGTGTGTTTCCCTTTTTGAGGTGGTGCACAACTGCTTTTTTGCACTGCATCAAATGATTTGTGCCTTTTCTTTGTAGGTGTGCTCAGTCCCAGTTTCAATAATGTCGCTCCTTTCCCCATCTCCTCCTTTGATGCTTCACTGGTTCACAAGGTGATTTGTTTTCAAATGATCAGTGAGGGTTGCTTGAGGCTTTTTGTATGATCTTATCTTGCTCTGTCAGCATTCATTGTATGTCAGTGATTAGTAGGTGTGGTTTGTGATGAGTCAGGATGACTTCTGTTGACTGTGCTTGCTTTCCCCACATTTACAGTTTTTCATTCCAGCTGCAAACAAATGGCCTTCAGAGCTTGTACATTTTTAAACATATTTGTACACTAGTGTAATGTCTCTTCCTTATAGAAGTGTACAATACCTGATGGAATAATTTATGCTCAAAATTATTCTAAGTCAAAGATCAGGCGGAATATTGGATTTAAGCATATTTATTTTATAAAAATCAACACAAAAGGATAAAGCAAAATAAACCTCAATGGCCATTCTGAGGGAGAGATTACAGAGCGTGACACATACAGAATCTCTGAACATACATTCTCTAAGCTTGGTATTTATAGATGCTCCTCAGGATAGATGAACAAAGGAGAGCCACAGACATCTGGAGACAGAACGTCTATAAATCTAATCTACACGAACTGGAAGTTTCAGCACATTCCTCGGACACAGAAGAGCAGGGCATGTCAAAGATTATCAGTGTAGCTTAGGTCATCTTTTACGCTTGTACTGACCAGAACTAAAAACAATATCTGTCACAGGTCTGTGGTGGACCACTCCCAGTTACACGGGGTGAGACTGGACATCCTGGCAGATGAGCACATCTGTCACAAGGTCTGTGGTGGACTTCTGCCAGTCGGTGCATTGTGACATGCACTACACAAAGAGCAGAGAAACAAACCTGTCATCTGGTCAGTCACTGCAACAGATACTGGAGTCAGTTTGTCTTGGCCTGTCCTTGCCACTGAGAATACCGCTATCTGCCAAAAATGTGCCGCTAGTCCAGCAAAAGCTAGCGGTACTCAAATACTTTGCAAGCAGTTTGATGAAATGGTCAGTCAGAAAGCAACTCATACCGGCTCGGACATCACTCGGGTTAACAAGGTCAGGAGTTCCTGGCAGCGGAGGGTGAAGGACAGAGCTGCATGGAGGAATCTGATCAGACCTAAATGTCGCCCTCGACAGACCGCGATGATGATGACCCTCAGTCTCAGCACTCGCACACATTCTCTGAAGGCCACAGTCAGACAATAATTGCTCACAGATATGAAGGAATATATGAACTTATTCTACATGGAATTCACATATAAACATCAGACATGAAATGGGAAAGGCATGATACAAATAAGAATGTGGATAATATGGAATTTTTCTATCAATACCAAACACAATGATATACATTACCAATGTGCTGTAAATGTGCTTGCTTTTCCCCACATTTACAGTTTTTCATTCCAGCTGCAAGCAAATGGCCTTCAGAGCTTGTACATTTTTAAACATTTGTATACTGGTGTAATGTAACCCTTATAGAAGTGTATAATACCAAACAAGTGGTATACATTATACAAGTATTAAAAACTGAGTTGACAGTTAAAAATGTAAAATGCTGCTCATGTTGAGTTTAGCACTTGACATGTTATCAGCTCAGTAAATCATGACTGTCCTTTGTGGTGTTACTGGAGGTATGTTTTGCAAGTAATTATAGCTTGAATTACTTTGATAATCTTTCAACAAAACAAGTCCTTTCAAGCAATTGTGCATGCTTTTCAATCTGAACATAGCAGAATACATCCAACAAAGTGAACTTAAGTGCTGTGGAAATGAAGGCACAAGTGTTTGTTGAAGGGTTTTAAATTTTATTGCGGTGTTTTAATAGGGGTGGGCATTATGGCCTAAAAATGAAATCACGATATTTCTGTGAATCTTCAAAATATTTTTCCACAATATTGCAGAGTACAGTTTTTTTCTTAAATTTATGCAGACAGTTTCATAGGCCAGCATTATTTTCCACCTGCACCCCCACACCAGGGCGGTGGTGGCGCAGGTGTAGTGTGACCGACTACTGATCGGAGGGTCATGGCTCTCTGCTGTCCGCTTGTCGAAGTGTCCTTGAGCAAGACACTGAACCACCAGTTGCTCCTGGTGGCCTGGTTAGCACCTGTATGTATGGCAGCTCTGCTGCCATCAGTGTGTGAATGGGTGGATTGCAGGATCTGTAAAGTGCTTTGGTCATCCTAGATGAGAAGAAAAGCGCTATATAAGTGAATGCCATTTATTTATCTTCAACATATGCTGCATGGTGGCGCAGTGGTTAGCACTGCGGCAGCACAGTTTACCCTTGGCCCAGGGATCGTGGGATCGATCCCAGCCCCCGACAAACGGTGATCTGTGTGGAGTTTGCATGTTCTCCCCGTGTTTGCGTGGGTTTCCTCCAGGATTTCTCCAGTTTCCTCCCACATGCCAAAAACATGCAGATTAGGTTAATTGGACACTCTAAAGTGGCCCTAGGTGTGAATATGTGTGTGAATGGTTAAGGGATAGCGCCGTAGCGTGGCTGCTCATCCATCCAGGTGGTGGATACCCTCAATTTCCCCTCTGGGGATCAATAAAATATACTAAATCTAAAATATGCAGGGGAAAAAACCTTGCTTCTCAAGGTTATAAACAGCAGCTCAGATTTAGTTTAAAATATTTTTTTTAACTCTATCAAATATTACAAGAAAATAATACTGTTGCATAGGGCTGTCACGATAACTGCAGTAGGCTTGTCCATAGTGCAGTACTACATAATTGCAGAGGATAACGAGGAACTGCAAGCTCTGCTACTGCATAGTGCATTGCTTGTTTACTGTGTGAACGTTTCCCCCCCCCCTTCTCCTGCGGACAGCAGCGTTGTCCAAAAATCACTATGGAGACAAAGAGCCACGCGGGGTCCTGCATGGAGTCTGTCCTGTTTAAATAAACTGAATGTCGCAGCTGTCTCCAACCAGTTCACACACCCTGTAGTTGAAATGCTGGAATTACTGCCACTACTTTATGAAAATGATCACGTTTTTACAGAATCAGCAGTTCATGACTGTAGGAAGACCTGACCTCTGCAGAATTGTTACACACGCGCATAATTGAGAGCGGAGCTGCAGCGATTGTCAACATGACAATCACAACAAGACTCAAGTCTAAAATGCACATTACAAAACCATTTTATAATGCTGCAAAATTGAGGGGAAAAGGGTACATGTAAAGTAAAAAAAAAAAAAAACGATGGCTTTTTGTGATTATCTAAACTGGAATTTACAGAAAATGTGTATCATGATATATATTATCATGATATAAGATGACTTGTATCATTTTTTTTTTTTCCCTATATCGCACAGCCCTAATTGCATCGGATACTTTAGCGTGTCTTTGGGAGGCAGATGGATACAGTGAAGCTCTGTGCGGGGCTGATACTATGGTTGCCTGGGTTGGTGTTGGACACAGACTGTGATTTGGGGAAGTGACATTTGCTTTAGCCTTCATGCATTTATTGTTCTTGTTTGTGGTGTTTTTTTTCAGGTGGTTGAATAAGGTAGTTGTGTTGCCTTGCGGCACAGACGCAGCTCTATGGCACTCTTTGCATAGAATTTCTTTTTAGTCAGCATCACTTGCCCTGAGTCCAGACAACGGATGATGATCCTTTTGAGGCACTAGCTCCTCGCCTCCACGTGTTGCCGTACTGTTACCTTCTGCTCCCGACATCTGGTTTATGTTTCACCATCACACCAGTCTGCTATTGAAAACTTAAGGCTGCCGCTACAAGGTGCGCTTGCTTGTCAGTTCTACAGCTTAATGTTGCCCTAACATGTGTTTGCCCCCTGGTGGTCGGCTGGCTGTTGGTTGATAAAATACACAATTTGATGCCACAGAACCTGCATTTTAACTGTCAATCAGACGATCGTGTTAATTTAATTGTGGCAGCCAAAGTCGTTAACTGCGATTAAAATTCAATTATTGTGCCACCCTACTCATGATGCAGTACTGTCACGATGGTAGTATTCCTTAGGTATTATGATACCATCTCACTAATTTTTAGGCTCTTAGTCCTCTGTGGGATGGTTTGCTGCCGTTTTCCTTTCTGCTGCCAGAGCACTTCATTTTCTATGGCAACGCATCTCTGCACTTGGGGAGGGCGGTGGACTGTTTACTCAACTGGCTCGGAGTTTGGAAGTGGCTTTGTTGGCGCAGGAGGTGTCCGGAGTTGATTGCTGACTGGGGTTGATGCCACTGGTGTTGGATTGTTTTTAGGTTGGCTGTTGGTAACGCTGCCAATGCTGACTGGCTCCAGGAGGAATGTGCTGGACCATGTATTCAGTGTTTATTTCATGTTGCACTCCTTGTGGGTTGTCATGTCAAGATCTTCCATTCAGTCTTTAGTATAAAATCCAACAAAGGCCTGACGGTTAACATTTCGCTGCATTAAACTGCTTAAGTTGTACACCTGTCTGCAAATCTTGCAAGACGAGCTATGACTTCCCTGAACGATGTTCGCCTACTCTGGGCATCTAGTGGACTGAAAACACAATTGGTTGATTATTTCCCAAGAGTTTGCAACATTTACATAAATATACATTATAAATATGCGTGTTTAGGGATCGGTACATTATCGCAATACATCACAAAATCGTTTTTTTGCCCCATCCCTAGTAAAGCAACCATAGTACATCTGTGTCATCCTTATGACTTGGGCACAGTTCAGTCCAAACAGACCTTGAGCTGAAGGTTGCAGTTTCAATTAAAGGCCCAAAGCTTTTCATATCATTGTGGGGTGTTTGACATTCTCTTTAGAGAAGCTGCTGACCCATTTAAAGTTGCCATGAGACAGTATATCTGACTGCAATTTTAGTCACTCTATCCCGGTTGGAGTATACAGTAATTCTGGTGTAAGTTTCTGCAGGCTTCTTCTGATAACATTTCTTGGTGGCGGCCCACTGCACCAGAAATTTTACCGCCACCCCAAGGCGATATGAATTTATTAAAAATGTATGAAGCAATGACTTTCTGCAAACATGAACACGTGTGGCAGTCATTTGCGCAGAGTTTAGAAGCACCCCACTCACACGAGTTTTCCAGTCAGTCACCAAACGGTGTCTCGCTAAGCGTGGCTGTCCGACAAACATGAGTTTATTAAAGTACTTTAAACGCGGGGGGGGGGGGGGGAAATCATAAGAGGTATGTAAGCACTGGTGTTTATCATGGGTTTAACCCGCTGGAAACGGGGGCAATAATGGAAGAGTCGCTTAGCTAAGATGTGGTTACAATTCATATGCAGCCGGCTTCATATGAAGGCAAGGGGGACTGAATTGCTGAGGATATATTTCACCAGCCACTACAATATTAAGTTATGTTCTGTAGGAATTGCAGGAATGAAGACTGGCAATTTCTCTTCTCCGGCACGAGCAGGCGTGCAGTTTTTATTCTCCAGTGGCAGTGACAAAAAACAACAGCTGAAAACGCTAGCTCTAAACTGAGGTCCTTCAGCGGCTGCCTAGAGGTGCCTGAGAAAACCTGAGCGCACAACTATAACTGCCTAAACTGATCATTCTGTACATGAACACATTGTGGTGAATTACTGTATGTCTTTAGAGTCCACTACAGTTCCCCATTATGTACCGGGCTGGTTAAGATGACCGAAATTCACAGTGTCAATGACTAATCAGTTGGCAGCCTTCAGACAAACTAAACGTGTCAGCATTTGATTTCGAAATAAGGGAGTTTTTTTCCTGCTGTCTGGGTGGTGAGATTTAAAAAAAAAAAAAAGAAGAGAAAAAAAAATATAAAGAAATAACAAATAACTGCATCCTTGGTCATTTATTTCATTAAGTACAACTTTATTTTTTTCTTTGTAATCAGTTAAATTATTGTTCTGTTCTGACTGCAAAGTTATGGTAAAAAATGTAAATGCAGTGATCCCTCGCTACTTCGTGCTTCACCTTTCGCGCCCTCAGTGCATCGCGGATTTTTCAAAAATATTCATCAAATTCAAAATTGAGAAATAATGGGCAGGCGCTAGCAGAAGGCAGGGAACTACATTAGACCATCAGGTATCAACACGGAGAGCCACACAACTCAAAAAATCCACCTCTGTTCGCTGTTCTCGTGTTGGCTCGGCTCGGAAATCTCGCAAGCTGATTGGCCGAGACGTTTCACCCCGCAAGCTGATTGGCCGAGACGTTTCACCCACCTCCTCTCCCTACCGCATTCATTGCTCTTTATCGCTCGTGTTACGTAGTCTCACAGCGTGGAACTTTTTGCTGTTCTCTTGTGCCATTTTGTGCGAAATGGTCTTCCCGTCGAGCCACTACGCCGCCTCCTGCAGCTTCTCCAGCTCTATCGGAAGCTGCCCTCGACGATCCTGCGCTTCTAGCACCTGACGATGAGGCGTCACCTGAGCAGTAAAGCTCTCATTAACCTGTGAAGTAAATCATCTTCATCTTGAGTTACGTATCTTGTTATAAGAATGAGTTCTAAAAACGTATTTATGTACACTTTATTTACATCTACGTATGTATGCACACACACACACACACACACACACACACACGTATCATATGAGAGTGAGAATGAACGTACGTATTATTTATGGATGACGTCATTAGGGGTGACGCTACTTCGCGGTTTTTCACTTTTCGCGGTCGGTTCTGGAACCCATTAACCGCGATAAGTGAGGGATCACTGTAGTTGTAAGGAAAATGTGGGGGGGGGGGGAAATTACCAGTCTTTCAAATTTATCTAAAAAAACAAAACAGTAATTTTATTTTAAAAAAAAAAGACAAATTAGTCATAAAATAATCCAAATTTATAATGGCTTCAAATGTACAAGAAAAGTCAATTTTACAAGAGGAAATTACAGATTTGAGGAACATGGTCTCAACTTTAGATTTACAGAGATAAGTAGAAAACTATAAGAAAATGGGCATAAATTTTTGAGGAAAAACCTCAAACCTTCAAGACTGAAGTAATTAAGTTTTTAAGTGGGTGCTCTTTGTACCCTTAACTCAATTAAAAATTTTTGGTTGTCAACTTAATTTCAAAGCACTGTTTTTACATGAGTAGAATTTCTGGTTACTATACCCACCTGATCATATAACTTATGTATGCATGAGTATATTACTATTATGAATGTTTCTTTCCCTTCCCTACTCTCAATGGGGGGGGGGGGACCCCACTAGAATAAAAATACAAAAAATACACATTTGTTATTTATGTAAACCATGACAAAAAAATCCTGCAGGACAAAACAACACTTGATATTTTCTAACCTGTTTGTATACCACCGTAGACGGAGGGGGAACCTGAGTTAGACAGAGCTCAGAGAGGGCAAGATGAGACAGAAGAGAGGAGCCAAGGAGAGGAAAGTATTCAGGCAGAGGAAGGAGAAAAGGATAATGCCACTAAAAAGTCTAAACGCAGGATGTCTGGGTGGGATCCCAACTGGCCCAATATTCAAGTATCGGTTGTATAGTACTTCAAATGGTAAGTTCCATATGCAATGTTACTGTGTAAAATTTTAAAAAGAAATGAATGGTATAAAATTAACACATTCCAGTATGTTTACCCTTCCCCCAGGGGAAAAATATGTTGCCACCGCGCCGAGGTCTTTAAGCCAGAGGAGACGGACACTGTTGTGCATTCCTTTTGATTTCCCCCCACCCCCAAGCATCTTCAAAGTTTGTCAGAGGCAGTTGACCTCAGTGCTGTAACAGTTAAACCTCCTGATGACCTCTCTCGGGCTTATTTAATGGAAGTGTGCTCCACTTGTGCACCTGGACAGACACATACAGTCCAGACTGTTACAAGAGTCAAGGGCAGTTATTTTAAGAACTACAGTTGTCACTGCCTCCATTGCAACAGAGTGAACTGAGCTTCTATGGAAAAGCTACTCCTATTTGACCAGTGACTTTCATAATTTTATGTATACAAATTAAGTAACATATCTGTTATTTATATACATACAGTATAATATAAAAATATAAAGTTTGCAGGATGCCCAGACCTTTTCTTTTTCACAATTGTATTTTTTTTTTGTGTGTATCAAATGAAAATAACTGCCTTAATATTGTAATCTTGCCATATCCTATAGACTGTCTACATCTTTTCAATTTTAAAAAATGTAGATGGGGGTGGCCAAATGTTGGCATACCACTTAAGACTGGGCAATTAATCCTTGAAGAAATATCAGTTAATTAACTCTTTCACGTTGGTGTTTTTTTCCTCTCCTTTATTTTCCCTTATAGTTAACTAATGAGGCTTGTAGTTAAGAAACCTTACACAAGTAAGGTGTCATATCACTGCAGTGTGGTAGTAAATGAGCATAATATAAGTATTACGTAATAATAATAATAATAATAGTAATAAGTATAACGCACCGTGGGCTGCACGGTGGCACAGTGGTTTAGCACTGTGGCAGCACAGTTTTACCCTCAGCCGGGGGATCGTGGGGCTCATGAGATCGTGGGTTCGATCCCAGCCCCCGACCAACAGTGAGCTGTGTGGAGTTTGCATGTTCTCCCCGTATTGCGTGGGTTTACTCCGGGATTTCTCCGGTTTCCTCCCGCATACCAAAAACATGTAGGTTTAGGGCGCTAGCGCACGCAGCGACCAGCAGCCGGTGGCTTGTCACCAGACTGCAAACCAAATCTACCTACGGGTACAAATAAGTAACAAAAAAAAAAAGTATTGGGGGGGGGGGGACTGAAAAGTTCATTGTGGTCAAATTTGACCAAATGTTTGTTTCAGCATAGTCTCCCCTTTGGTCTACACACGACTTCCATTAGTGTTGCAGCGCTTGGATCCCTGCAGCTTAAAAATAAACTACATCTTGGTCAAATTTGACCACTATGAACTTTTCAGCCCTCCCTCGTACAGTATATTTAATTTAACACACAAATTAAACATTGTCCAGTGCAGAAGTCAGTGTCTACATACATCTTGAGGGTTTGTGGGTCACTGACTCGGAGCAGTGGCTAATTACAGTAGCTTGTTGGTTCTTTGGGAGTCCTTTACACAGCCATGATTGTTTCCGTGCACTGAGCTTGCATTTTCTTGGCAACTTCAGATTAGTCAATTATTCCATACTGTGTGAATGGAGACATGTCTTTTGTTACAAGCTGCTTTATTTTTTCTGCAGTGTTTTGCTGCTTCCAAATGGTGTTAATTGTGCTACTTCTGTGCTGTGGGCACATCTTAAAGGGGCACACAATAGGGAGAGGGGAAAAACTGACATGAGCAAGATAAAGTTGGTTTTACACCCTGAATCCGTGTTTCGGTTTTATTTTGGTTACTTGCCCAGCACTGCCACTAATGTACAAACGCATATCCTCAGAATATTTTGGTTGAAACCTAGCATCCTCCACACCAAAGTACATATTAAAAAAGGTACTTTCTGCCTTCTAGCTTGGTGCTCAGCATAATAGAATGGGGAAAGGAGGTTAATGCACCGAACTATGAGGACTGACCCAAATGGAGATGGGTGCTGCCCCATATACCACATGGTGTCCCACATGCTGTAGAAAGGATTAACTTGGCATCCTCCACACTGTAATCACTTAGATTTTTAGGATGCATCCCAATTCACTCCTTCGTCCTACTCTTTAGCCCTACCCCTCTGTTTTGCACATTCATGGTCGGTGAATGTACAAAACAGAGTGTTAGGGCTGAGGGGTGAATTGGGACGCTCCCCAAGTGTACAGTATTATTCAGCTCAATGTTGGTGTCACTATGAATGAATAAACAAGAAAAATGGAAAGGGATTTTAGTAGCCATGTTCACGACCGCTTCACAGCAGAAATATGAACATGGATAACTGAATGTAGTGAGACACAAAGCGGGTTTCTTTTAAACAATCACCTATATGGAAAAAGTGTCCTCCACTGTAGATTCAACGGATTTCAGTTGTAAGGGAAGAGTCTACAGTAGTTCTAGATCAGGGGTGTCCAACCTTTTTACACTTGATCTACTTTTTCAATATAAGATCTACTGATGTAGTGGATTTGGATTAATGGGTTTATAGGTGTTTTATTGTTGGTACAAGTATTAATGTAAACATGAATGTGAGTAGGGATGAAAATTTCCTATTACACAACCATATCCTCATTAGGGCACCAGTCCAGATAATGGACAATTTCATTAACAATTCTTGATTTGTTCCAATTATGAATCCATCATCCATCTTTTTCTGCTTAATCCTTTTTGGGTTGTGGGGGGCTGGAGCCCATCTCAGCATCTTTTGGGTGAAAGGCAGGGTACACCCTGGGCAGATTGCCAGTCCATCACAGGGCCAACACAGACAGGCAGGCAACCATTCACTCCGTCATACCTAAGGACAATTTAGAATCCCCAGTTTGATGCCAATTAACCTAACTTGCATGTTTTTAGCATGTGGGAAGAAACCGGAGAAATCCTCGAGTAAACCCACACACACGGAGAGAACATGCAAACTCCACACAGATCACTGTTGGTCGGGGGCTGGGATCGAACCCAGGATCCCCCGGACAAGGGTGAGTTGCTGTGCTGCCGCAGTGCTAACCACTCCACCGCTGCGCCACAATTGCATTAATAACACTGAGTTAGAAAAATGTTTTTAAGTTGTCTGTTTTTTTTTTTTTAATTGATTGACAGTTTTGCACCACTGAATCCGAAAATGGCATCAGTTTCTCTCGATCAGGTGCTAAGTAAAAACCTGTACGTACTTGGTACTAAGTACTTACCTTTATATAAAGGTAAGTACATGTAAATTGAATGTTATGTCGTCATTGTTCAAAATTCAGAATTTCAAGACATAAAGAATTTTGCATCATATAAAGCAAATACCTGTACATGTAAACAAAAACTTAAAACATGTGGCCGTAATTCAAAAAGTTGACCTGATTGAGCAAAACCAGTATGATTTTTGGATTCAGCACATCAAAATTGTCCTAAATCGGCTAAAAAAAAAAAAAACTTGGACAATAAATTTGGAGTTGACCAGTGTAATTAATATAATTACTTGAATGATTACAATTATGAATCTGTCTAAAAAAACAACAAAAAAAAACCCCTTTGAGTTCTTGTCTGCTTATAATCAAGAAGATGGACATGAAATCAAACAATAACTCATGTCTTTCAATAGTTTAATAAATGTCAGAACTGACACATTCGGATGATTTTAAAATGAAGAATTCAACATGTATCATGGGCATCATAGACTGAGTTACTGAGCATAACCTGTGACTCAAGCATTTGTGGAACCAAATAAACCATAGTTTAACTTGTCAGTATACTAGAAAATGGAAAACCATAAGATGGTATTGTTTTAAGAGGATGCAATTTTATGAAGAAAATGATTAAACTATAAAAATGGAAAATTGGTGTTACTCTGAAAAACGTAAATTAATGAAAGGACAAAATGCATTTTGAAATTCTGATGGGGGTTTGCATGAAATTAAGTTTAAAGAACTTGTACCAGGAATATTCAGAAGAATTAAATTTAAATTAAACAGACCATCAGCCAAGCAGAATCACTGTGTCCCAGTGGGTAGCAGGCAGTCCATTGGATTCTGTTTGAACTGGACCAGCGTGAGTTCTGTTGGAAGACAGGCTCTTGACCACAGTTCTGGTCTACTCCTGAGATCACAAAGGGGCTGGTTCTTAAGCAGGCTGGCTGTGGTCTTCTCTTATACACTGAAGGAGTTTGTTTATTGTGCGAAGTCCCATCAGAAAATCAAATTGAGACCAAAACAAGCCACCAATCCATTTCTTCCGATGTATTGTGGCCGGAATGAATTGGTTTAAGCTTTAAAAAAAAACAAAAAAAAACAAAAAAAAAACAACTTACACGGTAATTTAAAAAGATTAAAATAAGGAAAAAGTGAACTTTAAAGAGAAGTTTCAGAGCATGGGACACTCTGGACCTACTTGAAGATGGGGACGGGGGGAGAGAGCAGAAAATGGTCCTTACAGCTCGACGACAAGATTATTTAATTTATACCTAGCGGTGTATGTGGAAACGGAGGTTTATTTTGAATCCACACACACACTGGGGAAAAACTTGTTTTTGGGGTACCAGTCCACAAGCTTGAACAATTCATTAACTAATCTTTATACTTTCAGTCTCAAATATTCATGAATTCACTGGGTGACTTTAGAAACTAACAGGAAAAGAAATCAACAGAAACTTCCATATACCATTTACAGTTAATGATCAGGCTCAGATTAAAAGGACATTACATTCAATTGATGTGTAAGCAGGTGAAATGATCAAGTGACAAATATATTAACCGCTAACGGATTGAGCAAAAGGGTGTAATCACATTTGTGGAACCAAGGAAACCTTAGTATGAATTTGTAACTGATGAAAATGGAGACTGAAATGACTATAACCAAAAGATGAAGAGAATTGGATGCAAATTTTATGAAGAAAATTATAAAAGCTAATTATATGGAAGAGATTCTGAGTTACTCTAAAAAGGTAAAAATGGAATTTAATGAAAAGAGGAATATTATTTCTCTTTAATTCTATAGCTCCAATCAAAGTTGTGAACTAGTTTTAAACCTGAGACAAATTATGGCATACTTAAGGTGATGGACATCGCATTATTCAGCAGAAGAAACAAAGGAATCTTGCTCACGTGATCTTGATGCGTTGGCTTCTTGCTGGGTCCAGGAGCTGAAGCTTTATTTGAAGATTATACCAGAGAATATCTGCCAGCAGATACTTGTTCCCAGGGACAAGCAGTCAGAAGCTGAGATCCGGTGGTGATGAGGCTGCTGGCCACTTAATACCATGCGGACAACACAATTTTTCAGCGGCTTCCTTGGGTCCAATAAATTGGATTTAGTTCAGTCTGATCAAGGTCACAGAATTGGAGAGACAAGATTAATAAAATTCAAACCACGAAATCCAAGTTCTGCAGGTGTCGTGACAGTTGGTGAGAACAGCTTCCAGTGTGAGGAAAAAACAATCAGGCCACTTTAAAACACGGTGAGTGACGAAAAATCAATAAGGAAAAGTTTAACAGAATAAAATGGGAAAACGTCTGAATGTGGAGTTTCACTGAAAAACTTTTAGCTCAAAAAAGTAGTTTTTCCAGACATTTAAAGGAAAGGGCATTAAAAACAGGACACGCAAAACTTTCATACAGAACAACTCTCTCTCAACTAGGGCATTTCTCCCTTAAAACTGAACAAGTTGCTGGGGGAGAAACTTGACTGACATGAAAGGGAACCAATTGTCTCCCATCACGGGAGGTCTGAATGAACTCTGGTCCAGTAAGAAAACGGTCCTTTGTCTCTAACAGACCAATAGAATTAAAGGGGGTATTGTCCAACAGACTGGCTGGTGATTGGCTGAGCCAGTCAGATGACTTGAGTATGCATTTCCAACAGGATGAAACATTTTGATTAATATAAAACTTGACTTTATGCTTATATATAATATCTAAGTTAACTTCAGTGATTCATGACTAACTTTCAGGGAGCATGCACTTTAATGAACTTGTCCTTCAATATGTATTAGAATAAGGTTCATTTAAGCATTTTTCAAGCATACAACACAATTAAAATCAATGATTAATGAAACATTTCAAACCAGAATGGTATGTCGGTCCCTCTTGATTTTCCAGGGTGTCCTGAAAAAGAAAATGATCTGAGAATTGAGAGGTTTTTGTTAAAAGGAAGTATTTCATTCCTTAACCTCATTTCAGCTTGTAGAGGCAAAAGCGAACATATTCCAGAGTCGTCCACCAGGGGGTAATGTTGAGCTGTGGATAATTCCTAGTGACCGTAGAATGCACTCAAGGGGTCTGAGATATGTCAAACTGTACTTGAGGCATAAAACTGCCTTGTTGGGAGGAAGTTTCACTTATGTGAAACTAAAGCCGTTCCTGGCATGAAATGGGAGGGGAGCCTTATTGTCCTTTTTACCATGGAATGTGTTTTCAAACGGTGGTCCTTAGGTGAAGGAAACAATTCTTGACCAGACTTTTGGGTGAAACGGTTTCTTTAAAGTAAGTGATTTTATAGATTGGAGCCAAAGGGATTGATGCTACAATGATTATGGCTTACAGCCCTTGAAAACCCCAAATTCAGTTTCTCAAAAAATAGAATATTACATAAAATTTTTAAGTTTTTTTTTAATGGAAATGTTGGCTGACTGAAAAGTGTGTCAATGTACACACTCAATACTTTGTCAGGGCTCCTTTTGGATTAAGTACTCTATCAGTGTGGTGTGGCATGGAGGTGATCAGCCTGTGGCACTGCTGAGGTGTTATGAAGGTCCAGGTTGCTTTGATGGTGACCTTCAGCTCGTCTGCATTGTTGGGTCTGGTGTCTCATCTTCCTCTTGACAATACTTCATAAATTCTCTATGGGGTTTAGGTCAGAGTTTGCTGGCCAATCAAACAGTGATGCCATGGTCATTAAACCAGGTTTTGATACTTTTGGCAGTGGGGGTGGCGGGTGCTAAGTCCTGCTGGGAAATGAAATCAGCTTCTACATAAAGCTTGTCAGCAGAGGGAAGCATGAAGTGTTCTAAAATTTCCTGGTAGATGA
The DNA here is from genome assembly GCA_020510985.1 of Pholidichthys leucotaenia. Classification (NCBI taxonomy): domain Eukaryota; kingdom Metazoa; phylum Chordata; class Actinopteri; order Cichliformes; family Pholidichthyidae; genus Pholidichthys; species Pholidichthys leucotaenia. Next base: position 104,887,337 of record CM035846.1, read on the forward strand.
CTGTGCTGACTTTGGTCGTGATAAAACACAAACACCAGCAGATGACATCGTTCCTCAAATCATCACTGACTGTGGAAACTTGACACTAAACCTCAAGCAACTCGGATTCTATGCGTCTCCACTCTTTCTCCAGACTCTGGGACTTTGATTTCCAAATGAAATGCAAAATGTAGTTTTATCTGAACAGAGGTCATCTGCTGGTGTTTGCCCACCGTGTTTTATCAAGACCAAAGTCAGCGCAGTCATCTACCAGGAAATTGTAGAGCACTTCATGCTTCCCTCTGCTGACGAGCTTTATGGAGATGTGGATTTCTTTTTCCAGCAGGTCTTGGCACCCCCCCCCCCCCACACACACACAGACACACCGCCAGTGGTATCAAAACCTGGTTTAATGACCATGGCATCACTGTTTGATTGGCCAGCAAACTTTCCTGACCTAAACTCCATAGGAAATCTATGGAATATTGTCGAGAGGAAGACGAGACACCAGACCCAACAATGCAGATGAGCTGAAGGTCACTATCAAAGCAACCTGGACCTTCATAACACCTCAGCAGTGCCAGTCTGATCACCTCCATGCCACATCACGTTGATGCAGTAATTAATCCAAAAGGAGCCCCGACCAAGTATTGAGTGTGTACATGGACATACTTTTCAGTTGGCCAACATTTCTATTAAAAACTATTTTAAGTTTAATGTAATCTAATTTTTTGAGAAACTGAATTTGGGACAATTAACTGGGGATTCTAAATTGTCCTTGGGTATGATTGTGAGAGTGAATGGTTGTCTGTCTCTCTGTATTGGCCCTGCGATGGACTGGCGATCTGTCCAGGGTGTACTCTGCCTCCCCCCCCCAAAGATGCTGGGATAGGCTCCAGCCCCCCCATGACCCGAAAAGGATTAAGCAGAAGAAGAATGAATGAATGAATGAATTTGGGGGTTTTGATGGGCTGTAAGCCATAATCATCAAAATTAAAATAAACACTTGAAATATCACTGTGTAATGAATCTATATAATATGGGTTTCACTTTCTGAAATGAGTGACTAACATATTGAACTTTTTCATGATATTCTAATTTTTGGAGATGTACCTGTAGTTAATTTACAGAACAAAGTGTAACTTTACAAAAACATAGATGAGAGGCTTATAAAGTTATGAGAAAAGCTTCAAATTTTAAAGAGTGCATTTCTGCATAGTGGTGCTTCAGGTGCATTTTGTTCAGTTGTGTAGCATGATATGGAGGAGACTGATCATTTGGGGGGACGATCCTGGTTTTTATTTTTTTTTTGGTGGGGGGTGAAGGTCTCCAATGCTTCTGTGTCGGTCTTGGGAAGCTTGCAGTTTGTTTTGTGGTCAAATTGGTCAAGAAAGAAGTCAACTCAACATTAAACACGTGAAGCTGCCAAGGACCAGCTATTCTTGTTGAAACTGTTCTCTGTGGAGCCCTGCTAGGACTAAACAAAGTGCAAGTTACAGTAATTTTACTAGATGATTACCTGTTGGGACTGTAATGAGCATCAGCAGTTGGGACTGTCGTATCACAGCTAGAGGGCTCCTGGTTTTTAATCCTGGGTTGGAGCCTTTGTGTGTATTTTGTATGTACTGACTCCTACACATTGTAACAGGGCTGTGACTGTTTCCACACTCTGTGGTCAAGATCAGCATCAGGTGCTGTAGAAATACAGGCTTTCATTTGATAATGGTGTCACTCATAAATGTACCCCCATCTTCCTTTATAGGCACAAAAACGGAATGTGAAGCCAACCAGTTTCAGTGTGGAAATGGTCGCTGCATCCCATCCGTCTGGAAGTGCGATGGAGATGAGGACTGTACAGATGGCAGTGATGAGAACTCATGTGGTAAGAAGAAAACTCTCATCTTGTACTACTAGGATGAATGACCTTATAGATGTCCCAGGGCATTCACATCACCAAATGTACTGTAAGACACTAAGGTGAGACAAACTCATATAGTTAAGATTTCCTTACAAAGTTATGATGTGATTTGAGCCATTTCCAATGACATGAGTAACACTTGCACTTAAGCATGAGTCTAACCCTTTGATAGCTTAAACTTTGATACTAAATGGTTTTCTTCCCTCTAGGAAGCCACACGTCATTGTTTTGAGGATAAAGCTAGCTCTAAATTTGTCAACTGTGTGTGTGTGTGTGTATGTATATATACTGTATATATGTGTGTGTGTGTGTGTGTGTGTGTTTTAAAAGGTCACAAATCATACTGTATTTGATGCCCCCCCCCCCCCCCAATAGTGTAGTCATCCATATAGGGCTGTTTGATAGGTTGATATACAGTATATCTTTCATTCATTCATCTTCTTCCACTTGATCCTTTTTGGGTCGTGGGGGGGCTGGAGCCTATCCCAGCATCTTTGGGTGAGAGGCAGGGTACACCCTGGACAGATCGTCAGTCCATCACAGGGCCAACACAGAAAGACAGACAACCATTCACTCTGTCATACCTAAGGACAATTTAGAATCCCCAGTTTGATGCCAATTAACCCAACTTGCATGTTTTTGGCATGTGTGAGGAAACCGGAGAAATCCCGGAGTAAACCCACTCAGACACGGAGAGAACATATAAACTCCACACAGATCACTGTTAGTTGGGGGCTGGGATCGAACCCAGGATCCCCTGGTCAAGGGTGAATTGCTGTACTGCTGCAGTGCTAACCACTCTGCCGCCAGGCCGATATATATTGAAGAACGAAATAAAGGTTATCCTTTCATTTAAAACTCTTATCATTTCAGAATTTTGCAACCCCCCCCCCCCCATTTCTAAAGCAAAGCTCCTCACACACACTACTTGTCAGCACCCCACCTCTCCATCACATGGAAATGGAGCACAATATGCAGCATAGCGAGTGTAGATGGGTCACTCGGCTTCAGTCCAGTGGTTAGCACAGCACCTAACTCCAAACTAATGGTTTGCTCAAATAGCTGCTACTTGTTTGCCAGGGATGTGGGACGGTTCTCCACCGTGCGGCATCGGAGAGGATATGGTAAATGACGTTCACTTGTATAGCGCTTTTTTTCCCCCTCATCTCTAGATGACCAAAGTGCTTTACAAATCCTGCTATCCACCCATTCACACACATTCTCACACTGATGGTGGCAGGATAGTCGTCTAACCTCGTTTTAATTGGATGTAAGTAACATCAACACCATCTCACACTTAGCATTGTATAACTGCAAATGCTAAATGACAATGCTACGTTGTCGCTAATGGGAAACATAAGTGTATCAGACAATCGTTTCTTTACTTTAAATTACTGCTGACTTTTAGTTTTGTCTGAAAAAATTATATTAAAGCTGAAAGTGTGTGATGGCAGCACGTACACACAAAATGAATAATAAATGAAAATGTGTTGGAGGAGCAAACTGGCCCTTGTAGCTATCAATTTTAGTAATTGGGTGATTTGTCACTGTAATCGATAACTTGAGTAATCGGATACTTAAAAAAAAAAAAAAAAAAAAAAAAAAAAAAAAAAATTGAAGAAACTTGCATTGACCAAAATGTGCAAAACTTTTAAAGAGCAGTAGTAATTTTACCAAACACTTAACACAAGTACACATTTATTGCATATAATGGAACTTTAAATGTTATGTTACACCATAAAGTTCCATTTTGTAGCGTTAACTTCAACCTGCAACATGGCTAATGTATAGCAGCTACCGCTATTATTGGTAGCTACCGTTCTTTGGTCATAATCATAATTAGCATAGTTGACTACATTCCATTCCTCTTAATTTAAAATCTCAATCACGTACCTTTCGTCAGACCGCTGCTCGTGTGTGACGTAGCTGGATGCGGTCTGCCAAAACACTAACATCGACGTTGTGGTATGCTAGCTCGCCATTCGGCTTTATAGTGTACACATTGCACAACGTTTTCCTTCAATTTGAGCTTGAAATGATCCCAGACTTGAGATACTTCTTGCTGTCTTCTCTGACTTTCTTCCTTGTTTCTGTCACTTTTCTTCCTGCTCCACTGAATCATGATATTGCACCATTAAACAAACCCGCCTCTTGTTTACATACTGTAGCATGACCATAAGAAGGTCTGATAGACCGGAAGTGCTACGTTAAATGAAGCTTCGAGTCAGATTTTTGAATCAAGGAATTTTTGTAATTGAATTACTCAAATTAATCGAATGATTGTTACAGCCCTAATTTTAATTGGTAAAGTAGCAATAATGAATAAAGTTGAAGTCAATACTTGTATTTTATTACATTACCTTTTGTGCCTTTTTCAGATCATGGCCAATAAGAAATATTTACGTATCAAATCCACACTAAAATTAAAATTTTATAAAAACACAGCAAAATTATGGGGGGGGGCGGATGGAGTTGGATAAAATTGGATGAATTTGTACCTTTTTTCAGTAATTAAAGTTAAAGAGGGCCCTTTTTATGCAATTATTATATAAACTACAGAATGTATAGAATATATGTAAAATTTCCTGGTAGTCTGCTGCACGGACTTTGGATTTGATAAAACAGAGTGGACAAATGGCAGCAGATGATAAATCGTGTGCAAAGTCCTGCCATTTGAAAATCAAGGTCTGAGTCTGGAGGAAGACTTAAACTTTACTCATTATCATTACTTGACTAATTAAAATTATGAAATCAGATGCTTTAAGAGCCAACTTGCTCCTCCGACCCATCCATCTAATACCGCTTAATCCTTTTCAGGTCACGGGGGTGGGGGGGTGCTGGAGCCTATCCCAGCATCTTTGGGCGAGAGGCAGGGTACACCCTGGACAGATCGCCAGTCCATTCCAGGGCCAACACAGACAACCATTCACTCTCTCATTCATACCCAAGGACGATTTAGAATCCCCAGTTGATGCCAATTAACTTAACTTGGATGTGTTTGGCCTGTGGGAGGAAACTAGAGGAAACGCATGCAGACACAGGGAGAACATGCAAACTCCACACTGAAGGGTCACTGATGGTCTAGGGGTGGGAATGAACCCACGATGGTCAGGAGGTGGAATCGATCCTGTGACGTTCTTGCTGTGCTGCCACAGTGCTAACACTGCTCCACCATGCTGCCCCTCCTCCTCTTCTGACAGTTTTAATTTATTTTGCGTGTATGTGCCACCATCGTGCACTTTGGCAGTGTTTTTTTTTTTTGGGTTTTTTTTTGGGTTTTTTTTTTTTTTTTTTTTCAGACAAAACTAAAACTCGGCAGTAATTTAAACTAAAGCAATGGTCTGACACGGTTTCCTATTGGCACAACTTGGCATCATCATTTAGCATTTGTTTTATAATTGGACATGGTGTTAATGTTACTTGCCTACTATTAAAATGAGGTCATCCTTTCTGACGCAGCACGATGGAAGACGGTCACACATCCCTGAAACAGGAGTAGCAGCTATTTGACAAACTGGTAGTTTGGAGTTGGCAACCACAGACTGAAGCCTAGCCACCCACCACACACATTCCGCTGCATGCACTGGGGGGAGAGGCGGGGTGCTGACAAGTAACGGGAGTGTGTGCATTTTAAAACACAATATAAACGATGGAGGATTCTATGAAGCAATGTTTTTATATAGTCATCTCGCACAGCCCTGCTCTGGTGACTGACATCTTAAAGAAAATCAAACTACACATTTCTGTCTATAATCAGCATCAGTGAGTGTCTAGTCTTATGAAGGTGTTGTGATCCTGTGTTCATTTCAGGCCTCAGCAGAAGCCCACAAATTTGCAAACACACACCATGAAAATGATAAACATGTTAACCCAATGACTGCCTATGGCACTCCATTGCGCAGTTTCCTCCTCTCCCCCTGGTGGTCAAGATTTTTTCAAGAAAATACTCAGTTCAGATGTCAGATTTCCAAAGCTATAACTTGAAAATGGTAAGAGATAATGGCTTACTGTCTATTAGAAAGATGTAAAATATGATCCAAAGTTTGAGAGGGGAGTAAATTTATGCATCTAATTTGCATAATGCAGCGGCAGCCATATTGAATTACATAACTTTCAGTCAAAAGTGGACTTTGGACATATTTACACAAAGGATTTTTTTTTTTTGTCACGGTTTGTTTTTGGCATTTTGTTATCTTATCTTTAAAGTACATGAACCAGAAAATCAGTTGCAATGTAACCATAGAAATTGGTCACTTACTGCTGGCCAGGTGGCAGACTTTGTCCATTTTCGTCCATCCTGGTTATTTTGTCTTGTCGGTCATTTTTGCTTTTTCTCCCACATTCAGAAACTGTTATGATTATTCCACCGCAGTTTTGCTTTTATTCCACTGCTGTTTCTCATGACGACCGGGAACCGGCGCGATTGTTCTGTCCAGTCACATGGTGCTGGGGGTCGATGGCAGGTGCACGTCAATCAGCTTCGCCCACCCTCTTATTTAAAAAGTAGATATTTACCTTCATCAGCTAAATCTTTTAGAATCATAGTTGGCAAATTTGGGAGCAGATGCCTTCTCCGTCTTGTGATCAATCAACATTTGCTTAAACTCTTCTCTGGTGTCCAGAAGTGGGGCGGTGGGGGGGGGTATATGGGGGCCATTGGTCCTCCAAGGCAAGAGCAGTAAGTTATGTGTCTGCCACCTTGAGGTGCAACACTTGGTACAGCTGGGGGGGGGGGGGGAGATTTATGACATCAGATGACACGTGACATGGCAGACGCAGCACTGCGACATACAGTGAGGGTGCTTTTTATGTCTATAAATAGGATGTCAAAGGGTTAAATTTGACAGGAGGGCCTGGGGGTGGTGACCTGATAACATTTGTCCAGTATTGATTTTATATCAGTTTTGGAAGTAATGAGCCCTTTGTACTATACAGTGGTGTGAAAGTGTTTGCCCCCTTCCTGATTTCTCATTTTTTGTACCGTATTTTTGGGACTATAAGGTGCACCGGATTATAAGGCGCACTTTCAATGAACGGTCTATTTGGTCTATTTTCATACATAAGGCGCATTAAAGCGAGGTAGTCGGAGCCGGGGAAACTTTTTTTTGCGTGCATGGAAAGAAAATCCTATCTATAGTCATTATAGACACATATAGCGCGATTGTCTGCGAGTGTGAATGACCTGTTCCATGAGCAGGCGGAACGTTTTTAGTCCATGGATGTTTACATCGCCATATTGACCAGAATACTGGCTCGGTAGTTGCTCGGTACTCGCCATATTTACAGCCGTAAATACGTATTTACAGCCGTATTTACTGCTCCCATTTACAGCTAAACGGGAGCAGTTTCGATGCCGAAATTTCACATACAAATCCTAATATACGTGTTCTATACACCATCGGCTTTTGGGTATCGACTACCTCGCGAGGTAGTTGGATCTGGGATTTTTTTTTAAAAAATTTTAATTTTTTTTTTTTGCGTGCATGGAAAGAAAATCCTATCTATAGTCATTATAGACACATATAGCGCGATTGTCTGCGAGTGTGAATGACCTGTTCCATGAGCAGGCAGAACGTTTTTAGTCCATGGCTGTTTACATCGCCTATTGGCCAGAATACTGGCTCGGTAGTCGCTCGGTACTCGATACGGCTCGCTCTCCAGCAGAGAGCGAGCCGTATTTACAGCCATAAGCTGTCAGAGCAGAGAAGTAAACAATGCAAACAAATGCCGGGATGCTTGAATTCTTTCGTCCCGAAAATATCATTTTTGAATATTAATTACAGCTAAACAGGAGCAGTTTCGATCCACAATCCATTGGCAGATAGTGGCGTAACTCGCTAGCAATTTAACTTTGAACGACCTGTTGACACCAATATAGCGGTTGGAGTTCTTTGGTTAATCCACCCGGATTGATGGCAAGCTCCGAATTAGTTTGCTTCACTTGGGTTTTGACAGTATCAGTGAGATGGGCGCGCATGGAGTGGCAGATCAATAGGGATGGAGATTTGTGGAAAAAGCCATTATGTTGAAGCACATATTACTCCGCGAGGCTCCTGACTACCGTAATGCTCCGACAATCCATCAAGCGGTTCGGCTTTGTAGCGTACCGAAGTCGTACTAAAACATTTTTGACAGATTTTTGAGCGCCGTGTACCGCATAAAATCGGTTCGAGGTCAGTAAGCACAACCAGAATTAATACATAAGGCGCACCGGATTATAAAGCGCACTGTCGATTTTTGAGAAAATTAAAGGATTTTAAGTGCGCCTTATAGTCCAAAAAATACGGTATGTTTGTCATACTTAAATGTTTCACATCAAGCAAATTTAAATATCAGACAAATAACACAAGTAAACACAAAATGCAGTTTTTAATAAACACCTTCATGTAAAAACTGCAATTTGTTTACTTTGTCTAATATTTAAATTTGCTTGATGTGAAACATTTAAGTGCGACAAACATACAAAAAAATGAGAAATCAGGAAGGGGGCAAACACTTTTTCACACCACTGTATATTTTGCGGGTCTCAAACATTTGTTGTAAATCTACTCACTTGGTTGGAGTGAGAGCCAGAGAAGGAATGAGTCGACACAGACCGCTGGATTTCTGGCTTTTTTTTTTTTTTTTTTTTTATAAATAAATGGCATCAAAAATCTAACAGTAGCTTTGTATTTATCATTTTTCCATTATCTGTCTTGAAGTGCTGCTTTTCCTTTGTATAGAAGTTGCCATTAGGTTTTCTCATGTTTAAGCCAAGCTCGAAATTGTTTGCTGATGGTGTAGGCAAATGACAATATGCCTTGGTTGCAATTAAATGTTTTCTGCAAATGTAAACAATATGCAAATGAGATTGTTTAGCTATAAAAGTTGCGTCACAAGTCCCCCCCCCCCCACTCCCACTGCACTGTATAGATGGGTAGGTTTTTTTTGTTTTTTTTAAACTCCTTTAGTTTGGTTTATAATTGGGTTGCAGCTATGTTTCTGGGAGTGTCCCATTTAGTAATAAGGCAAATCAATCATTTCAATGGTAGGAGCACAAAATCAGGATGAATACAAATGTGGTTTAACTGGATACCCCCACCCCCGGCCTGGATCATCAAACTCTGCTGTGAAGCTGTGCATGACAAATGTTTTATGTGGTCTCAACTTATTGATTTTTCTTGATTCATAAAGTCTAAAGTGGTTTAAGTCATCAGATGCCATGTGCAAGTTATTGCTGCTCAAGATTTGGCAAAGTGACATTAGATTTATTAAAGGGGTCATTGACTGAAAATTTGTTTTTGTAGGTTTTAACCTTCTGAAATGCATCTAGTGGTCATATGATTAGTGGAAAAAAAAATCAATCTGTGAGGCTGTGTTCCCTGAAACACACAGCCTTTTGGTAGTTTGTTTTTTTTTCTCTCATAGAAGCAGTTTTGAGTCTTGGGCTATTTTCCTGTATTGTCAAGAAATGAGAAATGTGACTAAACGGTAATTGTCCTTAGTCTTGACACCTGCCCTCAGCTCTTATTGGCTAGACTAACTATTGTGTAGATGGGCGGGGAGCCAAAGGTATTCACTTGTGAGCTTAGTGTTACTGGGAAACACGGTTTATATTTTTTGTAGATTTCAGTCACCCTAATGGACATTGCTGTTTCTACCTGGTTCACAAATCCAGTCGATAAGGTCTCACTTTATTCTGGCTTATTTTAGTTTCACCGTGATTTTACATTTAATGGTTAGGACTAGCATTCTTGGCAGTCTGAGACATCACTGTACCTCACTCGCCTCAGTGGGGAGGAGGTGGCAGACAGGTTGCCTGGATCCGGCCAGTTTTGATCTCCATTTCCTATGAATTCAATTCACCCTCACTTGCTCCTTGCTCATCTAACACTTGATCATATATTTCATTCTAGATGTCATTTTGGCTTAGTTAGCTTAGTTAAAATTTAAGCTAGTCAGCTACGGCACCTAATTTTGGCAATGGTGACAGAGGGAGTTTGGAGTTGAATGTGGTCTCAGATTTTAAAGGGGAAACGGCTGGTAAAATGAACCAATTGGCTGCCATTTTAAAAAATTAATGTTACATTGAGACGTGAGCTTTTAAAATGTAGGGGGGGGGAGCATTCGGTGACCCCTTTAATGTTCCTGTTGACATGGGAAACGCCACAAGATTGTAATTCCCCCCCCCCCCCCCAAATATCAGTTTTTCACCACCAAAACCAAGCTCTACATGGCTTACTACTTCCTTTAGGGCCACAACCATGAACATACTGTATAGTAACATGCTCTTCTACATTGTAGGTGTCAATCAAACTTAAAAGTACAGTATCTCACAAAAGTGAGTACACATATTTTTGTAAATATTTTCTTTTCATGGGACAACATTGAAAATGACACTTTGATACAATGTAAAGTAGCCAGTGTACAGCTTGTATAACGGTGTAAATTTGCTGTCCCCTCAGTAACTCAACAGTCAATGTCTAAACCGCTGGCAACAAGAGTCCCCCCCCCCCCCCCGAAGTAAAAATGTCCAAATTGTGCCCTATTAGCCATTTTTCCTCCTTAGTGTCATGTGACTCAGTGTTAGAAAGTCTCAGGTGTGTGATCAGGTGTGTTAAATCTGGTGTCATCGCTCTCATACTGGTCACTGGAAGTTCAACATGGCACTTCATGGCAAAGAACTGAGGATCTGAAAAAAAAGAATTGTTGTGCTACATAAAGATGGCCTAGGCTATAAGATTGCCAACACCCTGAAACTGAGCTGTAGCATGGTGGCAAAGACCATACAGCGATTTAACAGGACAGGTTGCACTCAGAACAGGCCTCGCCATAGTTGACCAAGAAGTTGAATGCACATGCTCAGCGTCATATCCAGAGGTTGTCTTTTGGAAAAAAGATGTACGAGTGCTGCCGGCATTGCTGCAGATGTTGAAAGGGTGGTGGTGGGGGGGGGGGGGTCAGCCTGTCAGTGCTCAGACCATATGCCACACACTGCATCAAATTGGTCTGCATGGTTGTCGTCCCAGAAAGAAGGCCCCTTTTAAAGATGATGCACAAGAAAGCCCGCAAACAGTTTGCTGAAGACGAGCAGACTAAGGACATGGATTACTGGAACCATATCCTGTGGTTTGAGACCAAGATAATAGATGTACTTGATTGATCCCAAACTGGGAAATTGCAGTGTAACAGCAGCATGACAACCAAACGACAAACACGCGCATGACGGACAAAGATTACCCATGGAAAGTAAAACTAACACTACTATAAAAACCTACTGTATATACATCATAGCTGAATATATGGTGACCCGTATAAACAAACGAATCATACCCGCTGCACAATGCAGGGCGATTGGGAGCAGAGTGAAATATGAGACACCAGTTCGACTGTAAGGTGCAGTATGGCAGCATAGTTATGACCAGAATACGTCATAGCAAGTTATTGTACAGTGAAATGGCATGCGGCAGAAAAGATTTCCTGTACCTGGCCGTTCGCCAGCGAAGCTGTAGTAGTCTACTGGAGAAAGTTCAGTGTCCTCCTCTCCGCCACTGTCTCAAAGGTCTCCAGCCTGAGACCAATTACAGAGCCAGCCCTCTTGATGATCTTGTCCAGTCTGTTGGTGTCGCTGGCCCTGATACTGCTACCCCAACAGACAGCAGCAAAGAAGATGGTGCTGACTTCCGGTTATGGCTGCCACGTAAGACGGACGTGTCTCACTCTGCTCTGCTCCTGGAGAAAAAAATCGGCAAATAACTCATTTGGGACAGAACGTATCCCAGCGTTTGGGCGAGGATATGTCGGCGAAGCCTAAGGCTGGAAAACCAGGTAAAGGAAAAAGCGAGCCGCCGAAACAGTCCAAATTAACGGACTTTCAGGTCTGTGACGCAGCAAACAAAACTCCATATATGGCGGAGGAGGCTGGCAACGGTGCGATATCTGCGGGGAGCGGCGCTGATGGCTGCCATGAGTTCAATGAGAGCGGACTTTTCCTCTAGATTTGATGGGATTATGACAGCGTTGGAAGGAATAAGAAAGGAATTGGGTGACTGTGTAGAACGAACGGCGCAGATGGAGCTCCGTCTCGCTAGTGCTGAAGATGGCGTCACCCGTCTTCAATTAAAGGTGCGCACTTTGGAAAAAAAAAATAAATGTCTAGAAGATAATATTTTGGATTTGGAATCTCGGTCGAGACAGAATAACTTGAGGCTGGTGGGTCTTCCAGAGGAATCAGAAGGTCGGGACGTATATTCCTTTCTGGAAAAGTGGATTCCGGAGGTGCTGGGCAGCGAGGAGTTGCAATCAGCAGTGGTTCTGGAAAAAGCACATCGTATTGGCCCACGGAGAGATAAGGGACCGCCGAGGACCTTAATTATGAAGTTTCTTAGCAACAGAGACAGGATGAAGATCTTCAACGCTGCACGAGCTAAAGGAGAGATTAAACACCAGGATCAGCAGGTGCGGTTCTACCCAGATTTGGCCACAGGAATCCAACAATTGAGGAAGCAGTTTGATCCCATACGTAAGGAGCTGCGCAACCTTGGGATTCGTCATGGTGTAATCTATCCTGCGAGACTGCTGACCACGTATGAGGGCAGAACCCACATCTTCAAGACCCCAGAGGAGGTGCAGGAGTTCATCAAGAAGATCAAAGAAGAGGAGACTGGTGGGAGCTAAGCATGAACAAAATATAAGGTAGAATAATTAAGCATTTGCACAGGCATCTGACTGACTTGAAGTAAATGGCAAGTTTACAAAATATAGATTGTATTATATATTTTAAAAAAAAACAAACAAAACAAACAAAAAAAAAAACTAAGATGTACAAAGTTGTTAAAAATTTTGGAGTTAAGTTGGAAAACTACAGAGGAGAGTTAATGTTACATCATTAAAAGCAGTAGAGTTAGGGTGATTGGGAGGATGAAGGAGTGGCTTAGGCTGTTCCCCGTGGGTGTGGAGCGGCCGATGGCTATATCGGGAGACGGAATTTTTCTTTTGATTTTGGGGGGTTCGCCACAAGTGTGGGAAGGGGGAATTTGTGTGTAGTTTGTAGGATGAATGTTCAACCACATGTTTTTGCTTCTCTGTATGAGCATGTTTACACTGCAAGGTAATCCCAAACTCTCTATTGATCATAAACCAAAGTGTTAATCTTAATTTAACTTCATGGAATTGCAGAGGTCTACAAAATTTAAAAAAACTTAAACAAGTTATGAATAAAATAAAAGACATGGGTTCAAAAATTGTGTTTTTACAAGAAACTCATCTAATAGAGGAGGATATAAAAAGAATTAGGAGTAGATGGCAAGGAAGTGTCTTCACCTAATCATTCTCATCCCGGGCCAGGGGAGTTATGACTCATACATAAATCAGTCCCTTTTCAAGTGAAAAATGTAATTGGAGACAAACTTGGAAGATATATAATCATTCAAGGTTCTTTGCTATTAGAAAATATAAATCTTGTGAACTTATATGGTCCCAATATAGATGACCAAAAGTTCTTTGCTAATTTATTTCTTATTTTATCATCACTTACAGGGCAACATATAATAGCAGGGGATTTTAACTGTACATTGAATCCCAGTATAGATAGATCAACAGGACTGGACTGTACGCACAATGGATGCAGGATGATCATTAATCATTTTATGAAAGAACTGAGATTGCTAGATATATGGAGAGAAATGAAACCACAAGTTAAAGCCTATTCTTGTGATTCCAGTACCTACAAGACATTCTCACGTATTTATTTTTTGATTTCCACAGAATTAAGATCCAAGATTCAAAACTGCTTTTATGATAACATCGTGATCTCTGATCATGCACCCTGTTGTCTAATATATGTAGATAAAAAATTGACAAAGGAATCAGGTAGATGGCAATTTCAGCATAAATGGCTTCAGGATGAGGAATTTGTCAAGTATATAGAAAAACAGATAGACGAGTTCTTTGACATCAATACTACACAAACATCAGCATGTGTAAAGTGGGAGGCTTTCAAAGCTTTTATTAGGGGACATATTATTAGTTATACAGGATCAAAATCTAAGAAGACTCGAGAGGAGAGAGCTAAATTGGAACATAAAATAAAAAGTCTTCAGGAAAAAGTGTATGCAGGAAGTGACCCAAGGTTGGAGAATGAATTACTGATTTTGAGAGCTGAATACGACAAAAAATCAGCGAATAGAGCTGCCTCGAGTCTTCTAAGATTGAAACAATCTTTTTATGAACAAGGTGAAAAATCAGGAAAATTATTGGCATGGCAGATTAAACAATTAGAAATTAAAACACCAATTACCAGTATTATAAGTAACGGACAGGTAGTTATAGATCCTTTAGAAATTAACAGAGCCTTTAGAGATTACTATGAAAAATTATGATACTAAAAATGAATTTGATTTAACAAAACTAAATGGGTTTTTGAACGAACTATCTATACCGTGTATTCCAAATGAAAACGGGGAGATATTGGAGTCTAAAATTAGTCAAGAAGTTGGGCTAGCCATTGATAATATGAAATCAGGAAAAAGTGCAGGACCAGATGGTCTTCCAGTTGACCTCTATAAAAAATTTAAGAATAAATTAATAAAACCTTTTTTGGAAATGGTTTTAGAAGCATTTCAAAATAATAATTTACCATCATACATAAATAATGCCGTAATTATACTGCTGCCAAAACCAGGTAAGCCCTCTAATAAATGTGAAAATATGAGACCAATAAGCCTATTAAACGCCAACCTTAAGATAATCTGTAAAATTTTAGCAAGATGAATACAAGAAATTTTACCAAATATTATTAATCGAGATCAGAATGGCTTTATAAAGGGAAGACGAGGCTTCCATAATGTAAGAAGACTATTTAATATTTATTTTAATAAAGAAGCACCGGATACAGCTCTCCTATCACTGGACGCCGAAAAGGCCTTTGATAGAGTTGAATGGCCCTTTCTTTTTGAAGTCCTACAAAGGTTTGGACTTGGAAATAATTTCATAAAATGGGTTCAAATAATATACAATAATGCTACAGCAGAAATCCTAACAAATAACAATATTTCAAAACCAATAAAAATCAATAGAGGGTGTCGACAAGGCTGTCCACTTTCACCTTTACTGTTTACTATGGCAATTGAACCTTTATCACTTTATTGAACCATATCACTTCCGCCCTCCCAAGAGAGTAGACGCTTTTTCCTCCTCTCCTGCTCTGACTTTTTTTTCCTTCCCCCCCCCCCCCCCCCCCCCCGCAACTACTGGATCCCAGCTTGCTGTTGTCTGTCTGCGTCTAACTGCGACCGTCGAAAGAAATTATGGAGTTAATAAGCTGGGCTTTGAACACAATTGACACTATTTTTTCAACAAGGAAAAGTGCTCCGGGGGAAGCTGTTTGCCCCGCAGGTACAGCTCCAGCGGGCTATTTACGTGACACAAGTAATTGGAAAATCTTGTGTCTCACTAATCTCTCTATCGAAGATATTGAAGATTTGTATGTCTTCGTGGTAATGGTGATCGGGATCTTTCTGATTGGAACTGGGATTGTCCTGGTGTACCGCAAATTGCTGAAGATGGATACAACCTATCAAAATGCTGGCCAGGCAAGGTGCATCTGTCAAATTGAAAAATTGGAGAAGACCCTGATGGCGACAAATGGAGAACTGTCTCAGAAGGTGGATTACATCATGGTCTCGCTTAGGTCTTTCCATGATGGATTTAAAGCCCCGCAATGAAGGATTAAGTTCTGAATCTACAGAAGAAATAAAAAGCCTTCTCTGTGATCAGTCCGATTTGGCTCAATTTCCCCATGAAAATTCCTCCTGGCTGTCTGCAGTCTGTGTTTTCAAAATCATTGAGCATAAGGCCTTGGACAGCCATCTGCACAGCCTGCCAAGATAAGGACTCGGCGGCAGCCAGACAAAACATCTCCTGCCAAGTGTCCTTGTTGTCTCTCTTATCATCAACACTGCTCAACACTGCACACACATTGATCCATGAACTGAATAAAGATGCACACACTGCTCTCTTGTGAATCCTGTGTAGCGAATGTGCATCGAGAGCTTTTTTTTTTCCTTGAAATCTTAATATTGATTAATTATGTAACCAGTATTTTGAATCAATGATTTTTTTTGCTCCTTCCTATTGTTCCTCGTCTTATTCTTATGCTTGTACCCACTATCCTGTTGGCAGGCGCGTCTCTGATGCTGCCGCGTCACTGGAAATGCAGGTTCATTTTCTGTCTCAAGTCAAATTCTCTCGTATGTTATCAGTGATCTGTTAATGTACTTGGCAATAAATCTCTTCTGATTTGGCGATAGCGATACGTTTACATTCACAAATATATGGAATTAAAGTTGGACCAACAGAACATAAAATCTCCCTGTACGCCGATGACACAATTTTGTTTGTCGAATCTAAAAAAATCAATTCCAACCTTGTTGAATTTAATAAAGAATTTTGGGGAAATATCAGGATATAAAATAAATAAAACTAAATCTTCAATATTAATGCTAAATGAGACCCAGAGAAATTACCCAGCCCCTGAGGTAAATCAATTCAATGTTGTATATCAGTTTAAATATTTAGGAATCCAAATTGTGCCTAAGCTAGAATCGGTCGCCAGTGTCAACTATGAAGCCTTAATGTCAGATATCAATGAGTTAACTCAGAGATGGATGTCACTACCAATGTCGATGATCGGGAGAATCAATATACTTAAAAGTAATATTTTACCTAAAATACTTTATTTCAATACATTCCCTTATCACCACCTTTAGATTTATTCTCAAGAATAAAAAAAAAAGTTAGTGGAATTTATATGGAACAACAGGAGGGCTAGATTACGTCTGTCTTTATTATATTTACCATTTGATCGTGGAGGTCTGAAATGTCCAAATTTTATGTTGTATTATTGGTCGGCACAACTGAGGTCAATGACATTATTTTTCATCAAATGATCTCCCTCACTGGACTGAAATGGAATCATACAATTTACCTTTACCTCTTCCCATATTCATATACTCAGATTCGGCAAAAAAATTACAAAAACAAGTTAAAAATCCATTTGTAAAGCATATGATCAAAATATGGTGTGAAGCTAAAAACTATTTAAAAGAACCACAGTTATTGTCACAATTTAGTCCAATATGGGGTAATCAATATTTTAAACCAGGGAGAGCGGACGCTGTATTTAAAGTATGGAATTTAAAAGGGATACAAAAGATTCAGGATTTATATTTGCCATGTGCAGACAACATAATGTCTTTTGAAGAGCTGAGGATCAAATTTAATCTCAATAGAACACATTTTTTTAAATATCTTCAACTTAGAAACTTTATTCGATCAAATCAAAATAAAGCTCACTCGACCTATTTATTCATCCTTGGAAAAAATGATGAAAGATAGTAAAAGAGGGTATTATTTCAGAGTTTTGTAACTCATTGACACTATCTTCAAGTGAAAATTCACTGAAAAGATTAAACTACTGGAGGGAAGATCTGCAGACTGAAATTTC
Organism: Pholidichthys leucotaenia; assembly: GCA_020510985.1. Classification (NCBI taxonomy): domain Eukaryota; kingdom Metazoa; phylum Chordata; class Actinopteri; order Cichliformes; family Pholidichthyidae; genus Pholidichthys; species Pholidichthys leucotaenia. Next base: position 104,904,718 of record CM035846.1, read on the forward strand.
GGAGGAGCAATGGGAATTGGCTTGTGCAGAGGCTCAAACCAAATCAATAAATATACGCCTTAAATTGATACATTTCAAATGGTTAATGCGGATGTATGTTACACCGGAGGAGTTAAATAAATATAACAGGAATATACCAGATGTGTGCACAAAGTGCGTGGAAAGTAAAGGAACTCTATTTCATTGTGTATGGGAATGTAGATTAATAAGAATGTTTTGGGAAGAGGTGAGGGTAACAATTGAAAAAATAATCTCAAAACAAATCATATTGAATCCTAAATTGTTTTTGTTGGGTCTGTACCCAGAAAAGCATAACTTTAATAAAAGTGAAAGAACATTCATAGACCTCAGTTTGCTTAATGCCAAAAATGTATTGCACTATTATGGAAAGACTCATAGACCAGATGTGACTCAGTGGTTAAGACAGATGTTAACAAACCTTCCATTAGAAAGAATAACATATATACTGAAATCAAAGGAAATTGTGTTTGAGAATATATGGAGACCTTTTATTGATTATGTAAAAAATTTAAACATAACTCTTGAAGAAGAAGGTGAATGATGTGTGTGGACCTTGTAAATTCCAAACTGGTGAACATAATATGTATACTTATGTATTGGATTGTCTAGACTAAACAAAGGAGCATTGTTGAAGATTTGATTTTGCTGGTGGTTGTTGGTGTTTTTAGTGCATCTTTTTTTTTTTTTTTTTTTGTAGTACTTTAGTGTTAGTGTTTGTTTGTATCATGTTTGTTAAAAAAAAAAAAAGGTTCAATAAAGATATTGTGGGGAAAAAAAAAAAAGATGGTGCTGGCGACATTGGTCTAGTAGAAAAGCTCCAGCATCCTGCTGCACACACTGAAGGATCTCAGCTTCCTCAGGAAGTAGTCTGCTCATCCCCTTGTGCTCAGCATCAGTGTTGGATCTCCAGTCCAACACACTGCTCATCCTGACATCCAGATATTTGTAGTCCTCAACCACCCCCACATCCCCCCCCCCCGGTCTGCAATGGCTGAGAAGGTGTCCTCTTCTTCCTGAAGTCGATCACAATCTCTCTGGTCTTGCTGACATTCAGCCTCAGGTGATTCTGCTCAGTCCACTCCACAAATCTGTCTACCAGTGCCCTGTACTACCCCTCCTTTCCCCCTCTTATACACCCCACAACAGCTGAGTCGTCAGAATTTCTGCAGGTGGCATGACTGTGTTGTACTGAAAGTCAGTGGTGTATAAGGTGAAGAGAAAAGGAGAGAAGGCACAGTCCCCTGTGGAGCTCCTGTATCACTAATTGTGTCAGACAAGACACTGCCCAGCCGGACAAACTGTGGCCTGCCTGTCAGGTAGTTAGTAATCTAGGAGATCAGTGCTGTCAACCCCCATCACTTGCAACTTCTCACCCAGCAGCAGTGGCTGGATGGCGTTAAAGGCACTGGAGAAATCAAAAAATGATTCTGTGTCTCCTCCGCCATCCAGGTGCAGATGGGCTTGTTGCAGCAGATAGATGACAGCGTCTTCAACTCCTAAATGGGGCTAATATGCAAACTGCAGAGGGTCTAGCCACGTTTTCACCCGCGGCCTCAGGTGGGCTAAGACCAGTCTCTCCAGGACCTTCATCACATGAGATGTGAGGGCAGCTGGTCGATAGTCATTTAGGTCTGATGGAGATGACTTCTTGGGGACAAGAACCAGGCAGGATGTCTTCCACAGCACCGGTACTCTCTCCAGACTCAGGCTCAGGTTGTACAGGTGTTTCAGTACCAGAGCTAGCTGGTTGGCACAGGTCCTCAGGATCCTGGCGGAGATGCCATCAGGGCCTGCCACCTTCCGCAGATAGTTTCTCCAGCTGGCTGTTAACCTGGTCTGCCGTCACAGTGATGTGAGGGAGGGGCCTGGTGTCCCGTGAGGGGGTAGAGGTGTGTGGTGGTCTGGCTGTGTTGTTGGGGTGACAGACTGTGAGTTGAACTTATTAAAAAACAGATTCAGTTCATCAGTTCTCTCCTGGCTCCCAGATGTCTGCTTGACTCTCCCTTGCACCGTTATTTTTCATTCCCATCCATACATCTTTAGTGTTGTTTTTGCCTGAGTTTATTCTCCAACTTCTTCCTATAATTGTCCTTGCACCTCCTCAGCATCTCTCTCAGCTCATGCTACACTCCCCTCAGCTTGTTCTGGTCTCCAGACCTAAAAGCTCTTCTTTTTGTTCGGAAGTGCTGTCAGGTCACTGGTGACCCATGGTCTGTTTTAGAAGCAGTGTACAGTCTGAGCTGACATGGTCATGTCTTCACAGAATCTGATGTATTCTGTGATGCAGTTGGTCATATCGTCTGTCCACCTCATGTGGTTTAGAGTACGCCCCAGTCTGTCATCTTGAAGCAGTCCTGCAGTGAATCAGCAGCCTCCTTTGTCCACCTCCTCACAGTCCGTGTATAAGGAGGCTGCCTTTGCACAAGGGGAACGTACTTGGGTGTTAACATGACCGTGCAGTGATCAGATTTGCCAATGGGGAATAGAGCTGTGGCACTATATGTATCTCTGACATTGGCATACAGTCAATCCAGTGTCTTGTTTTTTTCTGGTGAGACGGTCAACAAACTGGTGAAAGTTTGGTAGTGTTTTTCCCACTGAGACATGATTAAAATCACCTGTGATGGTCATAAATGCATCTGGGTGCCTAATGTGGCCGTAGTGGAGCTGATGACATCACAGGCCACGACTGCGTCAGCTGATGGAGAGATATACACGATAGTTACTAAGGCACACTTAATTTCTCATGGCATATAATAAGGTCGCATACTCAGACAGCAGTTCAGTGTCTGGGCTGCAGCACTTTGCCTTCACATAAATGTGTCCAGGATTACACCACCATTCATTAACAAGAAGTGCCACTCCTCCTCCCTTCTTTTTCCTGCTACGTATCACATCTCTGTCCCCCCGTATAGTCTTGAAGCCAGGTATCGCTACGTTAACATCTGGGATCAGTGAATGTAACCACGTCTCTGTGAAACGTATGATACTACACTCATGATATTCCCTTTGCATCCTGACCAGCGCTGTAAGCTCATTTGTTTGTTTCCGAGTGATCGCACGTTCCCGGTGATGACCATCGGTACAGCTGGCTTATGCTTCCTCCTCCTCACCTTAGTTCCAGCCCTTAGCCTGCAGCATCTCCTCTTTAGCTCATCCGGGATGAGGTGCTTTGTTCCGGGCAGCAGCGCTGGCCTCCTCAGTGCAGTCAGCTGGTTGCATGTGTAAACGATGCATTCCCCCCCCCCCCCATTGATCTTCATTGTCCAAGGAAGAGGGGAAAAAAAAGAGACCGGGCTAAAATACAAAAAAATTGGTCCAGTAATCTGAATCTTCCTGCTGAGCCTTTGTTAATAAAAGACACACTATATACAGGAATAAGCAGATAGAAACACAAAGACACGAGAGTTGCTGCTGGTACAGCCGCCCTGCCTCCGGCGCCATTGGGGTGGAAAAAAACAAACACAACCCCCAAAAGAAACCACTTATTTGATTCAGATGGTGTCAAGTCCGTGTAGCGGTAACCAAGTGAGGAGTACAAAGACAAGTGTCTTGCCTACATTCAAGCAGTGTTTCCTCTGGCTTAAAGACTTTGGTGTGGTGGCAACATATTTTTCCCCAGAGGGGGGAGTAAATATACCGGAATATGTTAATTTTATACTATTTATTTCTTTTTATAATTTTACACAGTAACGTTGCATATGGAACTTGCCATTTGAAGTATTGTACAACTGAGGCTTGAATATTGGGCCAGTTGGGGTCCCACACAGACATCCTGTGTTTCGACTTTTTAGTGGTTTTATCCTTCTGTCCTTCCTCTGCCTGAACACTTCCCTCTCCTTGGGTCCTCTCTTCTCTCATCTTGCCCTCTGTGAGCTCTAATTCAGGTTCTCTGTCTATGGTGGTATACAAACAGGTTAGAAAATATCAGGTTACTTTATTTGTACCCATAGGTAGATTTATTTTGCAGTCAGGTGACATCCATATCTACAAACCACAATTACATTCAACATGAACACAAACACTGGCACACATGAAGCTGACTATAAACATAAAAGTACTCAAGGCTCCACCAATCAGGACATAGGACAGAGATAAGAGAACGGTCATATTAAAAAGTTAGACTAGTCAAAGGTTAAACTCAAAAGTGTAAAACCCAATAAATGATTTAGAACCCAAATAAAAAAACCTACAAAAATAAGTAAATATAAAACGGGGCATCGGATGGACAGACGGACGGACGGACGTCCCTTATAGCCCCATTTTACACTACTGAACCACTAAACCTATCATTATCACATTGATTGTCATTCATTAATTGTCTGTTTATTGCACTGTCCATGTCAAACAAATAATCATTGTGAATCCAATTGCTAGTCATATCTTTTCATGCTCAGGGAATCTGAAAACGTACACACAAACACTGTATGGGGGGAACTGTGCCGCTTGGCGGAGGTCTGCGCTCTCCGAGTGCTTTTCTAGTTAATTTTATATTTACTTATTTTTGTAGGTTTTTTATTTGGGTTCTAAATCATTTATTGGGTTTTACACTTTTGAGTTTAACCTTTGACTAGTCTAACTTTTTAATATGACCGTTCTCTCTTATCTCTCTGTCCTATGTCCTGATTGGTGGAGCCTTGAGTACTTTTGTTTATAGTCAGCTTCATGTGTGCTTCTGAAGGCTGCTTCTGAAGGCTGCTAACAGATTAAAGTCACTGATTTGAATTTGTCATCTTAACCTGCCCGTTACATAATGGGGAACTGTAGCGGAGTCTAAAGACATAATTCACAACAATGTGTTCATGTACAGAATGATCTGTTTAGGCAGAGTTGTGCTCTGATTTCTCATCAGGCACCTCTCGAGGCAGCCGCTGAAGGACCTCAGTTTAGAGTGAAGAGAGCTAGTGTTTTTAGCTGTTTCTTTTTGTCACTGCTGCTGGAGAATAAAAACGGCACACCTGCTCGTGTGAGAGAAACTGCCAGTTTCTTCATTCCTGTAATTCCTACAGAACATAATACTGTAGTGGCTGGTGAAATGGATCCTCAGCAATTCATCAGTCCCCCCTTGCCTTTCCCTTCATATGAAACCGGCTGCATTTGAATTCTAACCACATCTCTTAGCTAAGCGATTCTTCTATTATTGCTCCCGTTTCCAGCGGGTTAAAACCATGATAAACTCCAGTGCTTGCATACCTCTGATTCTTTCCACGTTTAAAGTTCTCTAACAAACTCATGTCTCTGTCGGACAGTCACGCTTGGCGAGACAGTTTGACTGAAACTCGCATGGGTGGGGCACTTGTAAACTTGCCTCGGATGATGGCCATTCGCGTTGTTCATGTGCGTGCTTGCAGAAAGTCATTGCTTCATATATTTTTCTTAATAAATTCATATCTCCTTGGCGAGGCGGTAAAATTTCTGGCGTGATGGCCCGCTACTGAGAAATGTTACGAGGAAACCCTGGTCAAGCATGGTGGTGGGAATGTCATGGTTTGGGGCTGCACAAGTGCTGCCAGCACTGGGGAGCTACAGTTCATTGAGGGAACCATGAATGCTAGCATGCACTTGTGTGTAGTTTGGACTCTTATTTGTGTGATGTGGGTGGTGGCTCCATCTTCCGGTTCCGCCACCACCCAGGGCTATATGATGGCAGTGGGTAAGAGGGGCGGTCTCTTGGTCACCTCTTCTGCCTTACGGTCGTGCTGTAAAGAGCCTCTTTAATAAATCTGAGTTCAACACCTGGCCTCGTCCTTCTTATTCATACATATTTGGCAACGAGGATAAAAGTGGATTAAAACGAGATGGACGCATGCGGGTTTGAAATTTGGCCTTTTTTTTTTTTTTTTTTGAGCTCCTCGGTGGGTCACCAGTCCTATGGCTGGGGTGGTGCGCCGTTTTCTGGATGTGCAGGGTGGCACTAGACCTTTAGAAGCTGGGAAAGTGGAAGGCACGCGAGTCGTTGTGCAGTTTTGCAGTGAAGGAACAGTGTGTTCTAAGCACACTGGGGGACTGATAGTTTTGATGAAGGGATTGAGCTAATGGCGCACTATTTTCACGCCCTGGAAAACATGGTTGGCACGATTTGGTTTTGACAGTGCCCCCAAGGGTTAGGCGGGTCTATTCAGTGGTTTGACAGACTTGGAGCTGTTGGTCAGCAGGTGCCAGCTTGGACTATTGGAGAAAGGGATGATTTGTGACCAGTTGGCAGACTAACAATGGTGCTACAATCAGGTCGAAGCTACTTAAGTTTTCCAGCGAATTGGTGCTGCCCACTACCATTAAGTTAGCTCAATGGCTGGAAGCTGCAGACGAACTGTCACAGGAGCTGAGTTGGAGCTTGTCACACAAACATCTGGGATCACAGTTGATCGCATATGCAGTGGACCCGGTCAGTGTGGGAAGCATGGAGGATGACGCCAACGCTGTGAATGTGAGGTCCGCCCCGGAAAAGCCCAAAGGTGAGGGCTGTGGGTCCACAAAACACCATTTCAAGGCTAAGCTGTTCGGCAAGAGCGTAGCGCTGTGGCACGTGTGGCTTTGCTTCGTCACCAGGGCATACCACAGATCCAAGCAAGGAGGTCCATGGCACAAAGTGATTCTTGCATCCTCACGGTTGTTCATTCGGTGTCTCCAAGCACCAGTGGTCAGGCAGGCTGTATGGTGGAGTTAGACGGGATAGAAGTGGTGTTGTGGATTGACGCAGGAGCGGTGGGCCAAGTGCCAGGTTGGACAACCGTAAGATGTTTTTTCCCCGCACGTCAGAATTGAGAAGGACCTGGTGCCACTTTGTGGTTGTGGAGGAGGACGGCTGGCCACGGTGGAAACATTGGAACTGACGGCTCGGCGCAAATCGGTCGAGACGTGGGACCGTGCAATCCTGAGCATGGCAGATGGCGCAGTGCAGGATAAGGAACTGCCTGGCACCCTGGAGAGCGAGCAAGACCAATGCCATCCAGGGCCATCACAGGAGGGTTCCTTTGCCAGAGCCCAAGTAGCCCTAGATGAGGGAACTAGGCGGCACGGTGGGACGCCTGTGACGGCGGGTGGCACAGTGGCTGGCTCGATCTGTTCCCAGATTTCAGCTGGAAGGTACCGATGAACAGGGTCACAACGGCGGTGGCGATGTTAAGAGGTCAGGGCAGGACTGATTGGCACTGAGGAAGCGAGTGCCAAGCAGGGACACTGCCAGCTGAATAGAACCCCTCTGGGAGCTGTGGATTGGATTCGGGCTCAGGGGGGATGGTGAAACCATGACAGGTGGAGGAGACTGAGTGGTGAGGGTGAAGAAGAGGAGGCAGCACACCGGTGCTGAGGCGACCTGCTGTGGCCCAGGAGGCGGTCCGCTTCCAGGGGCGGATTAATGAAAGGATGGTCCAGGGGCCCACAAGGGCATCTTCCCATGCTGTGTGTGTGCATAGGTTGTTTTTTTTTTTCCACAATATTTTGAACCTTTTTTAACAAACATGACACGAACAATCAAACACTAACACTAAAGTAATTAAAAAAAAATATATATACTAAAAACACCAACCATTAACAAAAGCAAGTCAAACAATGCTCCTCTGTTTAGTCTAGGTAATCCATTACATAGGTATACATATTATACATTCACCAATTTGGAATTTACAAGGTCCACACTAGGGATGGGCATTCGGTGAAATTTTCTTCACCGATCGCCGGGAGAATTAATGATTAATAATCAGTTAATCATTAACATTTTTAGGTAGGTAACAAGGCAGGTAGACTACATTAGAACATCAGGTATCAACACGGAGAGCTGCACAACTCAAATCCACCTCTCTCTCAAATCCCTCTCTCTCTCTGTTCGCTGTTCTCGTGTTGGCTCAGCTCGGGAATCTCGCAAGCTGATTGGCCGAGACGTTTCACCCCGCAAGCTGATTGGCAGAGACGTTTTACCCAGCTTCTCTCCCTGCCGAGCGGCCACCCAACAAACAAAGACCACATTCATTGCTCTATCGCTCGTGTTGCTTAGTCTAGCCGCGTGGAACTTTTTGCTGTTCTCTTGTGCCATTTTGTGTGAAATTGTCTTCCCATCGAGCCACTACGCTGCCTCCTGCAGCTTCCCTCGACGATCCTGCGCCTCTAGCACCTGAGGAGCAGTAAAGCTCATTAACCTGTGCAGTAAATCATTTTCATCTTGAGTTGCGTATCTTGTTATAAGAATAAAAGTTCTAAAAACATATTTATGTACACTTTATTTACATCTACGTATGTATGTACACTTACACACACACGTATCATATGAGAGAGAGAGAGTGAGAGAATGAACGTACGTATTATTTATGGGTGACGCGATAAGTGAGGGATCACTGTACTCTTATGTATTGAGAATAAGAATAATAAAAAATAGTGTTTTTCTTCGAGGATGAATTTATTAAGACAAGTTTGCAGTAAAACGTGAACACACGCATTGCGTCTCGTCACGGTGCGTCTTGACGCCATGGTGTATTCCGGTTCCAAAAATTTGATTAATTCCTGAAAACCTTTGCCCTCCACGGCACTGACAGGGAGCATGTCTATTTCGACCATCTTCACTATCAGTTCGGTGACCTTCTCTGCTCGTTGAGCACTGCAGCTCCTCCGTGCTAGCATCGAGTCCAGGCTAGCCTGGGTTAGAGATGAACCGCCGCCACCGTCTTTTATCAGGCTTGGATGAGTGGTGTTCAAATGATACATCATTTGTGTTGTCGATGAGGTATATTTGTATGCTGCATTGCAGTGATTGCAGTACACCTGGTCATTTTTTTAAATTGAAATGGTCCCACGCAACACTTCGCCGTAACCGCTTCATGATTTGGCGATTGCCCTACGGAAGCTCGCATGTATCAACTGAGGCACGCCAGGGTACGGCGATGGTGTAATGTTGCCCCCTAGTGCCCAAATTTTGCCAATGGCACAGTTAAATGCATTGCATTGTTTGAGGATGGCCGTGCACTAGTCCTAATAACCTACATTCGGATTGTTAAAAAAACGGTTTGTCGACGAAAATGAACTTCCTCGGTGAAATTCTTAATGATCAATTATAGATTAATCTGTAAATTATGCCCATCCCTAGTCCACACACATCATTCACCTTCTTCTTCAGAAGTTGTTTAATTTCTTTACATAATCAATGAAAGGTCTCCATATATTCTCAAACACATTTTCCTTTGATTTCAGTATGTATGTTATTCTTTCTAGTGGAAGGTTTGTTAACATCTGTCTTAGCCACCGAGTCACATCTGGTCTGAGTCTTTTTCCACAATAGTGCAATACATTTTTTGGCATTAAGCAAACTGAGGTCTATGAATGTTCTTTCACTCTTATTAAAATTATGCTTTTCTGGATACAGACCCAACAAAAACAGTTTAGAGTTCAATATGAATTGTTTTGAAATTATTTTTTCAATTGTTACCCTCACCTCTTCCCAAAACATTCTAATTTTTCTACATTCCCATAAACAATGAAATGGGGTTCCTTTACTTTCCATACATTTTGTGCACGTATCTGGTATGTTTTTATCTATTTAACTCCACCGGTGTAAGATTCATCCGCATTAACCATTTAAAATGTATCAATTTAAGACGTACATTTATTGATTTGGTTTGAGCTTCTGTGCAAGCCACTTCCCATTGTTCCTCTGAAATTTCAATTTGCAGGTCTTCTTTCCAATAATTCAGTCTTTTCTGTGAGTTTTTACTTGAGGATAGTGTCAATGAGTTATAAAACTCTGAAATAATACCCTTTCTCTTACTATCATTCGTCAAAATTTTTTCCTAGGATGAATAAGTAGGTCGGGTGAGAACATTATTTTGATTTGATCGAATAAAATTCCTAAGCTGAAGATATTTTAAAAAATGTGTTCTATTAAGATTAAATTTGACCCTCAGTTCTTCAAAAGACATTATCTGAACATGACAAATATAAGTCTTGAATCTTTTGAATCCCTTTTAAATTCCATAATTTAAATGCAGCATCCGCTCTCCCTGGTGTAAAATATTGATTACCCCATATTGGGCTAAATTGTGACAATAAGTGTGGTTCTTTTAAATATTTTTTGATTTCACACCATATTTTGATCATATGCTTTACAATAGGATTTTTAACTTGTTTCTGTAATTTTTTTTTTAGCAGAGTCTGAGTATATGAATAAGGGAAGAGGTAAAGGTAAATTGTATGATTCCATTTCAATCCAGTGAGGGAGATCATTTGATGAAAAATGTCATAGACCTCAGTTGTGCTGACCAGTAATACAACATAAAGTTTGGACATTTCAGACCTCCACGATCAAATGGTAAATATAGTAAGGACAGATGTAATCTAGCCTTCCTATTGTTCCATATAAATTCCACTAACTTTTTTTTAATTCTTGAGAATAGATCTGAAGGTGGTGGTAAAGGAATGTATTGAAATAAATATAGTATTTTGGGAAAAATATTACTTTTAAGTATATTAATTCTCCCGATCAACGACATTGGTAGTGACATCCATCTCTGAAGCAACTCATTAATATCTGTCATTAAGGCTTCATAGTTGGCACTGGCGCCTGATTCTAGCTTAGGCACAATTTGAATTCCTAAATATTTAAACTGATTTACAACATTGAATTGATTTACCTCAGGAGCTGGGTGATTTCTCTGGGTCTCATTTAGCATTAATATTGAAGATTTAGTTTTATTTATTTTATATCCTGATATTTCCCCAAAGTTCTTTATTAAATTTAACAAGGTTGGAATTGATTTTTTTTTTTTTTTTAAGATTCGACATAAACAAAATTGTCATCAGCATACAGGGAGATTTTATGTTCTATTGGTCCTACTTTAATTCCATATATTTGTGGATGTAAACGTACTGCCATCGCTAAAGGTTCAATTACCATAGTGAACAGTAAAAGTGAAAGTGGACAACCTTGTCGACATCCCCTATTGATTTTTATTGATTTTGAGATATTGCTATTTGTTAGGATTTCTGCTGTAGCATTATTGTATATTATCTGAACCCATTTTATGAAATTATTTCCAAGTCCAAACCTTTGTAGGACTTCAAAAAGAAAGGGCCATTCAACTCTATCAAAGGCCTTTTCGGCGTCCAATGATAGGAGAGCTGTATCCGGTGCTTCTTTATTAGAATAAATAATAAATGGTCGTCTTACATTATGGAAGCCTTGTCTTCCCATTATAAAGCCATTCTGATCTCGGTTAATAATATTTGGTAATATTTCTTGTAGTCGTCTTGCTAAAATTTTACAGATTATCTTAAGGTCAGCATTTAATAGGCTTATTGGTCTCATGTTTTCACATTTATTAGAGGGTTTACCTGGTTTTGGCAACAGTGTAATTAAGGCATTATTCATGTATGGTGGTAAATTACTATTTTGAAATGCTTCTAACACCATTTCCAAAAAATGGTTTTATTAATTTATTAAACTTTTTATAGAGGTCAACTGGAAGACCATCCGGTCCCGCACTTTTTCCTGATTTCATATTATCAATGGCTATCCCAACTTCTTCACTAATTTTTGACTCCAGTATCTCCCTATTTTCATTTGGAATACATGGTATAGATAATCCGTCCAAAAACCCATTTAGTTTTAAGTCGGTTTCATTTTTTGTATCATATGATTTTTCATAATGATCTCTAAAGGCACTATTAATTTCTAAAGGATCTACAACTGGCTGTCCGTTACTTATAATACTGGTAATTGGTGTTTTAAATTCTAATTGTTTAATCTGCCATGCCAATAATTTTCCTGATTTTTCACCTTGTTCATAAAAGGTTTGCTTCAATCTTAGAAGACTCGAGGCAGCTCTATTTGCTGATTTTTTTATTTTTATTTTTTTGTCATATTCACCTCTCAGAATCAGTAATTCGTTCTCTAATTTTGGATTACTTACTGCATACACTTTTTCTTGAAGAATTTTTATTTTACGTTCCAATCGGACTCTCATCTCTCGAGTCTTCCTAGATTTTGAACCTATATAACTAATATGCCCCCTAATAAAAGCTTTGAAAGCCTCCCACTTTTTACATGCTGATGTTTGTGTGGTATTGATATCAAAGAACTCATCTGTTTTCCTATGTACTTAACAAATTCCTCATCCTGAAGCCATTTATGCTGAAATTGCCACCTACCTGGAACCTTTGTAAATTTCTTATCTACATATATTAGACAGCAGGGTGCATGATCAGAGATCACAATGTTATCATAGAAACAATTTTGAATCTTGGACCTTAATTCTGTGGAGATCAAAAAATGGTCAATACGTGAAAATGTCTTGTAGGTATTAGAATAGCAAAAATAGGCTTTGACTTGTGGTTTCATTTCTCTCCATATATCTAGCAATCTCAATTCTTTCATAAAATGATTAATGGTCATCCTACATCCATTGTGCGTACAGTCCTGTTGATCTTTCTATACTGGGATTCAATGTACAATTAAAATCCCCTGCTATTATATGTTGCCCTGTGAGTGATGCTAAAGTAAGAAATAAATTAAAGAAGTTTTGATCATCTATATTAGGACCATATAAGTTCACCAGATTTATATTTTCTAATAAAGATCCTTGGATGATTAGATATCTTCCTAATTTATCTCCAATTACATTTTTCACTTGAAATGGAATGGTTTTATGTATGAGTCATAACTCCCCTGGCTCGGGATGAAAATGATTAGGTGAACACACTTCCCTGCCACCTTCTCCTTATTCTTTTTACATCCTCCTATTAGATGAGTTTCTTGTAAAAACACAATATTTGAACCTATATCTTTTATTTTATTCAAAACTTTAAGTTTTTTTAGATTTTGTAGACCTCTGCAATTCCATGATGTTAAATTAAGATTAACGCTTTGGTCTATGATCAATAAAGAGTTTGAGATTACCTTGCAAAATAAGCATGCTCATACAGAGAAGCAAAAACATGGATGGTTGAACATTCATCCCACAAACTACACAAAAACAAATTCCCCCTCCCCACATTCGTGGTAATCCCCCCCCCCCCCAAAAAAAAATCCAAAAAAAAAATTCTCTCCCGTTATAGCCAGTGGCTGCTCCTCACCCGCGAGGTTCAATCTAAACCACTCTCTCCTCTCAATCACCCTGACTCTGCTACTTTTAATGACATGACAATAACTCTCTTCTGTAGTTTTTCCAACTTGACTCCAAAATTTTATAGCAACTTTATATTTATTAAAAAAAAAAGCTATGATGTACAATCTATATTTTGTAGACATGCTATATGTTTCAGATCAGTCAGATACTTGTATACATGCTTAAATATTCTACCTTTATATCTTGTTCTTGCTTCATGCTTAGCTCCCGCCAGTCTCTCCTTGGATCTGTTTAATGAGCTCCTGCGCCTCCTCAGGGGTCTTGAAGACATGGGTTCTCCCTTTATATGTGACCAGCAGTCTTGCTGGATGAATCACTCCGTGACGAATCCCGAGGCTGCGCAGCTCTTTACGGGCGGGGTCAAATTGTTTCCTTAATTGTTGGATTCCTGTGGCCAAATCTGGGTAGAACTGCACCTGATGATCCTGGTATTTGATTTCTCCTTTAGTACGCGCTGCGTTGGAGACAGTCATCTTGTCTCTGTAGCTGAGGAACTTCATAATCAGCGTCTTTGGTGGGGTCTTCTTTCTCGGTGGGCCGATTCGGTGTGCGCTCTCCAAGACGACCGATGACTGCAGATCTGCGTTGTTCAGCGCTTCTGGAATCCACTTTTCCAAAAAGGAACATGCATCCTGTCCCTCCGTACTCTCCGGAAGGCCCACCAGCCTTAAATTATTCCATCTCGACCGGGATTCTAAGTCCAGGACATTATCTTCCAGACGTTTATTTTTTTTAATTCCAATGTTTGGACCTTTAGTTGTAGGCTGACGTCATCTTCAGCGTTGGAGATTCGGAGCTCCGCCTGCGAAACTCGTTCCATACAGTCGCTTATTTCTTTTCTCATGGCTTCTATCGCTGCTATAATCCCATCAAACTTAGACGAAAAGTCTGCTCTCATAGCGCTGATAGCAGCAAGGACTGCATTCGTTCCTTCGGCAGTCACCGCTCCGCCGGTAGCTCCGTCCTCAACCATGGTCTCTGGAGATTTTCCTGCTTCGTCACGAGCGTGGAAGTCTGTTAATTTGGATTGTCTCGACGAATCAGTTTTTCCTCCGCCTGATTTCACAGCCTTGGTTTTTACCATATCCGCACCTAAACGCTAGGATAGGTTTTTGCTCCAATTGAGTGTTTTAGCCTATTTTTTATTAGGAGCAGAGCAGAGTGAAACACGTCTTCCTACGTGGCCGCCATAACCGGAAGTCCATGTGTGCATAGTTTTTGATATTGTATACATTTCTGGGGATTATTTTGTGCATTTTCTTTTAATTTAGAACTTGGCAGTTATTTTCTTTAGTTGGACTGTTTCTTTTAGTATAGATGGCAGAATAATCCGTCTTGCGATGTGGGGGTGGGACGGCAGTCCATCTGTCCTCCCCTAGTTTTTAGTTGTTTTGTGACTATGATGAGCCCCTTTTTACAAACCTCAGTTTAGTTTTCTGAATGTGTGATTCGGGTTCCAAATTGGGGGGGGGGGGGTCTCAATTGGGTGTATTTTTTGGACTTTTCTGAAGGGGGGAGAATGTTGTGTATAATTTGGACTCTTATTTGTGTGGTATGGATGGTAGCTCGATCTTCCGGTTCCGCAACCACCCGGGGCTATAAGAGGGCAGTGGGTCAGAGGGGCGGTCTCTTGGCCACCTCTTCTGCCTAATGGTCATGCCGTGCTGTAAAGAGCCTCTTTAATAAACCTGTGTTGAGTTTGACACCTGGCCTCGTCCTTGGCTCTATATTCATACAAAACAGTACTGTGACATACTGAAGCAAAGCATGGTCCCCTCCCTTCGGAAACTGGACCGCAGGGCAGTATTCCAACCTAGTGACCCCAAACACACCTCCAAAACGGCCACTGCCTTGCTAAAGAAACGGAGGGTAAAGGTGATGGACAGACCAAGCAGGTCCCCAGACCTAAACCCTATTGAGCATCTGTGGGGCAGCCTCAAACGGAAGGTGGAGGAGCACAAGGTCTCAACATCCACCAGCTCCGTGATGTCAGAGTATTCCAGTGGCAACCTCTGAAGCTCTAGTGAACTCCATGCCCAAGAGAGTTAAGACGGTGCTGGAATATTGCTAAAATGTAAAAGGATGGGCTGACAGGTGTGCTGGCAATGGAGTAGGCGTGCGTTGCTGGCTCCTGCTATATTTTTTTTCTTACTTTTTAAACCCTACTTTGCTGTAAGCTATCAATGTTTTGGACGTTTAACACGTGCGGAATCTGTTTTGAGTTGAGAAATATGTCCAAGACAAGAAAGCAGACTGAAAAGGAGGCAGCAGTGAGCAATGCTAACACCAGCTTAGCCGAGGATGCTAACATAGACTGGATAGAGCCCACCGCAGCCTCATGCCCAAGCCGGGTCCGAACGGGAAGCCGCGCGCTGTCTGTTTCCACCGGTTTCGGACCAAAGACTTGGTGATGAGAGAAGCGCAGAGACGCCATGGGACTTTGGAATATTGTGGACATAAACTTCAGTTCTACGAGGATTATAACGCCGACGTTCAGAAGCAACGAGCCGAATACAAGGGGGTTATGTCCGAGTTGTACAAGAGGTTTTCGTCCTTCTCTTCTCTTCCCCGCCAGGCTCCGGATAACTCTTCCAGACGGCAAAAACCAGTGGCTGGCATCCGTCTCGGAGGCCACCCGCTTCATGCAAACCATGGAGAGAAATCGGCGATCTCTGCCCTGAACTGGACATTCCTGGGTTGACCAACTATCACACTGGACTACTTGATTATTACTTCATTAAAGCTGCACTGACTGGACATTGATGCATTTTTAGATGTTCAAAACGAGGTAAAATTTGCTCCCTATACATTGTTGTTTACTTAATTTTTTTTTTTTTTTTAAGTTTAGGGTAAAATGTTCACACTATGCAGGATTGAAGCCAGTTGTATGGGAGTACTTTGTTAGGATGAGAATAGAGCAGGAGATGGAGCGGTTGCTGTTCTATGCAACCGGCTGGAGTGTTATAGGTTTGGTTGTTGACTTTTTTTTTCTCTTTTCATGGTGTTTTATTTTTTTTTATCTATTTATTAACACCCCCCCCTTTTTTTTTTCTCTATTCCTACCCGTACTTCACCCCATCCCTTCTTGGACTACCCAACACAATATATAAATTTTGCTTTTTGAATGAAAAGTAATCTTACTTTGGTAAGCTGGAATGTGAAGGGGTTGAACCATCCAATTAAACGAAAGTCATGTCGCGTCTAAAGCAATTTAAGCCTGGGATACGGTTTTTGCAGGAAACCCATTTGCAGGATTCCGACCACTTGCGTTTGTCAAAATGTTGGTCAGGACAATTTTTTCATTCAAATTTTAAAGCTAAGGCCAGGGGCGCCGCTATTCTTATTGATGGAAATATCCCATTTACTCCCTCTAATGTTGTATTAGATAAAAATGGACGATTTGTAATAGTATCAGGTAAACTTGGCAATAAACATGTCACCTTGGCTAATTTGTATGCACCAAACTTTGATGATGTACACTTTTTTCGCAATCTTTTTTTTTTGCAGCTCCTAGACTTAAATACTCATTCTCTAATTCTTGGGGGTGACTTTAATTTGTATATGGATTAGGGATGGGCATTCGGTGAAATTTTCTTCACCGATCGTCGGGAGAATTAATGATTAATAATCGGTTAATCATTAACATTTTTAGGTAGGTAGACTACATTAGAACATCAGGTATCAGCACGGAGGGCACGGAGAGCCGCACAACTCAAATCTACCTCTCTCTCTCAAATCTCTCTCTCTCTGTTCTCGTGTTTGCTTGGCTCGGGAATCTCGCAAGCTGATTGGCCGAGACGTTTCACCCCGCAAGCTGATTGGCCGAGACGTTTTACCCAGCTCTCTCCCTGCCGAGCGGCCACCCAACAAACGAATGTCATTCATTGCTCTATCGCTCGTATTGCTTAGTCTAGCCGCGTGGAACTTTTTGCTGTTCTCTTGTGCCATTTTGTGCGAAATAGTCTTCCCGTCGAGGCACTATGCCGCCTCCTGCAGCTTCCCTCGACGTGTGTACACCGAATCTTCATGACCTTCTCAATAAAGTTTCTGGAAAAAAAAAAAAAAAATCTTCACGACCGCCATTATTCAGCGCGCAACCACTGTTGGCGGTTTCTTCGCGTAATAAGGGTGTTCCATGGACCCTGTGGATGAGGTATATTTGTATGCTGCATTGCAGTGATTGCAGTACACCTGGTCATTTTTTAAATTGAAATGGTCCCACGCAACACTTCGCCGTAACCGCTTCATGATTTGGCGATCGCCCTACGGAAGCCCGCATGTATCAACGGAGGCACGCCAGGGTACGGCGATGGTGTAATGTTGCCCCCTGGTGCCCAAATTTTGTCATTGCATTGTTTGAGGACGGCCGGATTGTTTAAAA
Source organism: Pholidichthys leucotaenia (assembly GCA_020510985.1). Classification (NCBI taxonomy): domain Eukaryota; kingdom Metazoa; phylum Chordata; class Actinopteri; order Cichliformes; family Pholidichthyidae; genus Pholidichthys; species Pholidichthys leucotaenia. The sequence goes on from CM035846.1 coordinate 104,922,226, forward strand.
AAAAAAAAAAAAAAAAAAAACGGTTTGTCGACGAAAATGAACTTCCTCGGTGAAATTCTTAATGATCAATTATCGGTTAATCGGTAAATTATGCCCATCCCTAATATGGATCTGATCTTAGACTGCTCATCCTCAAAACCTGCTAGTCTTAACAAATCTGCAACTTATGTCAAGTCTTTTCTTGAGGAATATAGCCTTACAGACCCTTGGCGTTTTTTTACATCCTGACGGCAGGGACTATTTCTTCTCTCACGTACACCACACTTATACCGGAATAGATTATTTTTTTGTTGACAATTTATTAATTGATAACCTCAGCTCTTGCAGTTGTGATAGCATCTCTGTTTCTGATCATGCCCCTCTTGTACTTAAAATGATCCTCCATGGATGTGACTCCATGAGAAAGCACTGGAGACTGGATCCATTATTACTTACAGATGAAAAACTGGTCGAATATTTCTTCAAAAATTGTTTTTTTTTTTTTTTTAAAAAATAAAACTCCTGGTATGCCGAACAAAACGATATGGGAGGCCATGAAGGCATTTCTTAGGGGAGAAATTATTTCATTGGCAGCATTTAAAAGACGATCCGCAATACAGGAACAGAAGGCTATTTTAGACCAAATCTTGGACATTGACAGGCAGTATGCTCAATCTCCATCACCCGCTCTGTACAAGGAACGTTTGACATTACAAACTAAATTTAATTTACTCTCCACTCGACAAATTGAAGGTTGTTTAATAAGGAACAAGAGTGAATTTTATGAACATGGCGAAAAGACCGGTAAACTTTTAGCTAATCAACTGCGCAGTATTGGAGCTAAGCAAATTATTACTGGAGTTAGGACAGATAAAGATGTGACGTCTGATCAACAAGTGATTGATATATTCAGGTCATTTTATTCCAAATTACACTACCATTCAAAAGTTTGGTCACCCAGACAATTATTTTGTTTTCCATGAAAAGTCACACTTATTTACCACCATGAGTTGTAAAATGAATAGAAAATATAGTCAAGACATTGACAAGGTTAGAAATAATGATTTGTATTTGAAATAATTTTTTCCAGATACTCAACCTGCTCAAAGGAAGGTCAGTTTTATAGCTTCTCTAACCAGCTAAACTGTTTTCAGCTGTGCTAACATGATTGCACAAGGGTTTTCTAATCATCCGTTAGCCTTCTGACGCAATGAGCAAACACATTGTACCATTAGAACACTGGAGTGATAGTTGCTGGAAATGGGCCTTTATACACCTATGTAGATATTGCACCAAAAACCAGACATTTGCAGCTAGAATAGTCATTTACCACATTAGCAATGTATATTAGATATTAGTGTATTTGATTAAAGTTATCTTCATTGAAAAAAAAACAGTGCTTTTCTTTCAAAAATAAGGAAATTTCTAAGTGACCCCAAACTTTTGAACAGTAGTGTATATACCTCAGAATGCATAACAAATTTAAAGGATCTGCAAGACTTTTGACTCTATTGATATCCCTTCGATTTCCTTAGAATCTCGGCAAATTCTAGAAGCTCCCATCACAAAAGAAGAAATTCAGCTGGCAATATCATCCATGCAATCAGGAAAATCTCCAGGACCTGATGGGTTTTCTGCTGATTTTTTTTTTTTTTTTCCAAAAAATTCTGACGACCTTGCCCCTTTCCTTTGCCAAGTTTTTAGAGTCGCTTGACTCTGGTACACTTCCTCCTTCATGTTACCAGGCCTGTATCACTGTGTTGCTTAAAAAAGACAAGGACCTTGTTGATTGTGCTTCTTACAGGCCTATTTCCTTGTTAAATACCGATGTTAAAATTCTGCCAAAGTTGTTAGCTTCAAGGTTGGAAAAGATTCTTCCTTTTATAATTTCACAGGACCAAACCGGTTTCATTAAAAATCGCCATTCTTTCTTTAACTTGCGGCGGCTGTTTAATATTACACTCCTCACCGTAACTTACCTGAATGTCTTATTAGTTTGGATGCTGAAAAGGCATTCGATAGGGTTGAGTGGGGGTATTTGTTTTTTACTTTGGAGAGGTTCGGTTTTGGTCCTTCCTTCTGTTCCTGGATTAAACTTCTCTATGCTAGTCCTTTAGCTTCAGTGTTAACTAATTGTCACTATTCTGACTATTTTAGGCTCTACCGTGGTACGAGGCAAGGCTGTCCTTTGAGCCCGTTGCTCTTTGCCTTGGCAATTGAGCCATTAGCTATTGCAATCCGTGGGAGCCGGGACTTTCTAGGCATTTGTAGGGGCGGCATCGAGCATAGGGTTTCACTCTATGCCGACGATCTTTTATTTCTCTCCAACCCACTTACTTCCTTACCTGCTATACTCAACATTTTGGATAGTTTTAGTAGGTTTTCTGGTTATAAAATTAATTTCAAAAAGAGTGAATTGTTTCCGATTAATGAAAAGATTCGAGTTCAGGATCTCAAATTTTCCTTTCAAGGTTGTTACTGATCATTTTAATTATCTTGGGATATGTCACTAAACAATTTAATCATTTGTTTAAAAATAATTTTCTCCCCTTATTTGACCAGTGCAAGCAAATACTTTCCAAATGGTCCCCATTATCCTTGTCCTTAATTGGCAGAATCAACTCTGTAAAAATGATGCTACTTCCAAAGTTTTTATATTTGTCTCCCCATTTTTATTCCTAAATCCTTTTTTAAGTCTTTGGACTCTCTGATTACCTCATTTATTTGGAATGGTAAACATCCGAGACTGAGGAAAGCTTTTCTTCAAAGACCCAAATCAGTGGGTGGCATGGCTCTGCCTAACTTTCAATATTACTACTGGGCAGCAAATATCAGGTGCATGTTATATTGGAAACCTTTCTACCTGGAACCCAAATCACCCATTTGGATCCTTATGGAATCACATGTGGACAATCAAACCTCCCTACCGGCAATTTTAGGTTCACCACTTCCCTTGCCTTGTCTACACCGGGTAATTACAAAGTAGTTCGTCAGTCTCTTAGAATTTGGTCTCAATTCAAGAAAAATTTCGGTCTTCAGTCTTTCTCCATTAGAAGTCCAATTGCTGCAAATCATTTATTTACCCCATCAACTACTGATGGTGCATTTCATATATGGCACAGAAAAGGTTTAATCATTTGCGGATTTATATTTTGATGGACAATTTGCAAGTTTTTCTCAACTTTCCACTAAATTCGACATCACTTCTATACATTTTTTCCACTTTCTCCAGGTCAGACACTGTGTAAACCATGACAAAACAGTTCCCTCAAAAACCTTCTGATAATTCTCTAGATGATTTTTTTTTTATTATTAGTTAAACCAACTTCTAAGGGGGTAATATCAGTTTTATATAATTTAATTTCAAATTTACAATGTTCTCCTCTGGCCGTTAAATCGATTTGGGAACAAGATCTTAATTCTACTTTTACTGATGAACTGTGGGACTCTATGCTCCATACTGTTTATATATTTACATATTTGTTCCATCTAGCTACAATGCTCCGCACTCTGTGTGTGTGTATATGTATGTATGTGTGTGTGTGTATATATATATATATATATATATATATTTGTTTATATGTATACTTGCTGCTCTTGTTTCATTTTTTTTTTCTCTTTCCTTCTGATTGTTGCTCTGAGTGTTGCTATCCCTGTGCTGTTGCAATCCTGGAATTTCCCCATTGTGGGACTAATAAAGGCTCATCTTATTCTTGGCCAGGTTCACACTGCAGCAATGTGTGCTCGTCACGCTCTTATTCAATTTAAGATCGTGCACCTGTCCAAGGTTAAGTTAACACGTATTTACTCGGATATAGACTAGGGATGGGCATAATTTACCGATTAACCGATAATTGATCATTAAGAATTTCACCGAGGAAGTTCATTTTCGTCGACAAACCGGTTTTTTTTTTTGTTTTTTTTTTTTTAAAAAAAAAAAACAATCCGGCCGTCCTCAAACAATGCAATGACAAAATTTGGGCACCAGGGGGCAACATTACACCATCGCCGTACCCTGGCGTGCCTCCGTTGATGCATGCGGGCCTCCGTAGGGCGATCGCCAAATCATGAAGCGGTTATGGCGAAGTGTTGCGTGGGACCATTTCAATTTAAAAAATGACCAGGTGTACTGCAATCACTGCAATGCAGCATACAAATATACCTCATCGACAGGGTCCATGGAACACCCTTATTACGCGAAGAAACCGCCAACAGTGGTTGCGCGCTGAATAATGGCGGTCGTGAAGATTCTTTTTTTTGTTTTTTTTCAGAAACTTTATTGAGAAGGTCATGAAGATTCGGTGTACACACGTCGAGGGAAGCTGCAGGAGGCGGCGTAGTGCCTCGACGGGAAGACTATTTCGCACAAAATGGCACGAGAACAGCAAAACGTTCCACGCGGCTAGACTAAGCAATACGAGCGATAGAGCAATGAATGACATTCGTTTGTTGGGTGGCCGCTCGGCAGGGAGAGAGCTGGGTAAAACGTCTTGGCCAATCAGCTTGCGGGGTGAAACGTCTCGGCCAATCAGCTTGCGAGATAGCCGAGCAAACACGAGAACAGAGAGAGAGATTTGAGAGAGAGAGGTAGATTTGAGTTGTGCGGCTCTCCGTGCCCTCCGTGCTGATACCTGATGTTCTAATGTAGTCTACCTACCTAAAAATGTTAATGATTAACCGATTATTAATCATTAATTCTCCCGGCGATCGGTGAAGAAAATTTCACCGAATGCCCATCCCTAATATAGACCCAACTTGTGAAGTGTGGTAACGCTCCTGGCACTTTGCTTCACATGTACTGGTCCTGCCCTTCATTGATAAATTTTTGGCATTCTGTTTTTATCACAATGTCTGAAGTCCTGCAATATCAAATCAAACCTGATCCATTATACGCCATTTTTGGTGTGGCTCCAGAACTTGACTTGCCAAATTCCAAATTAAAAGTATTCAAATTTTCATTATTATTGCCCAGACGTGCTGTATTACTGAAGTGGAAAGACTCTTCACCCCCTTCACATGTACAGTGGATAAGATATAATGTCCTGTTTGGATTTAGAAAAAATCAGATATACAGTTCGCGGCTCTGAAAATAAATTCTATAAATTGTGGTGCCCGTTTCTCGATTTCTTTGAGAGACCCACGACTATAGCTTCTGAGTAGCTCATATCCCCCTCACCCCACCCCCACCTCACACACAATTTTTCTTTTTGTATTTTTATTATTGTTTACTTAAATTTTTTGTTTTTTGAAGCATGCACATTTGTTAGTTTTAAATTCTATTTTTGCGCTGTTTGGTAATAACAAAAATGAAAATTTCCAATACTTTGTATGTTGTATTGGCACTTCACTTAGTAATAATAAAAAGACCTTTGAAAGAGAAGAGACGGTGCTGGAAAATAATGGCCACACAAAATATTGACACTTTGGGCACAATTTGGACATTTTCCATTTAGGGGTGTACTCAATTGTTGCCAGTGGTTTAGACATTAATGGCTGTATGAGTTATTTTGAGGGGACAGCAAATTTACACTGTTATACAAGCTGTACACCAAATACTTTACTTTGTATCAAAGTGTCATATCTTCAGTGTTGTCCCATGAAAAGATAAAATATTTACAAAAAATGAGGGGTGAACTTACCTTTGAGATGCTGTATATAGGCCTATAGTTGTCTTTAGTGTTGGAATTTAAATGAATAAGGAAAACCAATAGCTTGTCTTGTAGATGGCATTAAATAAATGGCTATGGAAGGAAAATGGATTATATGATTTCATGTATCCATATGGATTCATTCATATATTTTCTACAGTTTATTTTGTCAGTTTCCAAATGATATAAAAGATGCCTTGTGCTCACTTTTTCACATTTATCAAGATTTAGTCTTTTGAAATTCAGAATCCACCAGTTTGTCTCCACTCAAGTACTGACAGGTCCCCTGCGACAGGGTGACCTGGTGATTTTGAAGGTGGCATGAGAGCAAAGCTAAATATGGATGTGGGTGTATCCAATACTTTATCTGGGTCATTATATGGCATAGGGAGGGAGAAAAGAACGAGAGGGAAGTTGGTGATTGCACTGCAATGGAATATGAAGCAAGAACGAAAATCTTCACTTGCTGATGCTAGTATTTTGGCAAATGCTTGACGAAGTAAATGAAGTGAGGTCAAACTATAGGTAGTTGTCTTTAAGTATAGACAAACTTGCCTCACGTACCTCAGACTACACTCATTTCAGTCACTGCTAAATGAAGCAAAGATGCAACTACAGTTGGGCCCAGAAATATTTGGACAGTGACAAGTTTTATTTTAGCTGTTTACAAAAACATATTCAGGATACAATTATATAATCAATATGGGCTTAAAGTGCAGACTCTCAGCTGTAATTTGAGAGTATTCACATCCAAATTGGAGCAAGGGTTTAGGAATTACAGCTCTTTAATACGTAGCCGCCTCTTTTTCAAGGGACCAAAAGTAATTGGACAGTTGACTCAGAAGGCTGCAAAAAAATGACAAGGCTGCATGGGCTCTTCCCTCATTAACCTGTCATCAATTAAGCAGTTAAAAGGTCTGGAGTTAATTCCAGGTGTGGCGTTTGCATTTGGAAGCTGTTGCTGTGAACACACAACATGCGGTCAAAGGAGCTCTCAATGGAGGTGAAACAGACCATCCTGAGGCTGGGAAAAAAAAAAGAAATCCATCAGAGAGAGAGCAGAAATGTTAGGAGGGGCCAAATCAACAGTTTGGTACATTGAGAGAGTGCACTGGTGAGCTTGGGAACTCAAAGAAGCCTGGACGTCCACAGAAGACAAGTGGTGGATGATCGCAGAATCCTTTCCATGGTGAAGAACAACCCCTTCACAACATCCACTCAAGTGAAGAACACTCTCCAGGAAGTAGGTGTATCAGTATCTAAGTCTACCATAAAGAGAAGACTTCATGAGAGTAAATACAAAGGATTCACCACAAGGTGCAAACCATTAATCAGCCTCAAAAATAGAAAGGCCAGAATTGACTTTGCCAAAAAACACCTGAAGAAGCCAGCCCAGTTCTGGAACAGCATTCTTTGGACAGATGAGACCAAGATCAACCTGTACCAGAATGATGGGAAGAAGAAAGTTTGGAGAAGAATTGGAACAGCTCATGATCCAAAGCACACTACATCTTCTGTAAAACATGGTGGAGGCAGTGTGATGGCATGGGCATGCATGGCTTCCAATGGCACTGGGTCACTTGTGTTTATTGATGATGTGACAAAAGACAGAAGCAGCTGGATGAATTCTGAAGTGTATAGGGATATACTTTCTGCTCAGATTCAGCCAAATGCAGCAAAGTTGATTGGACGGTGCTTCACAGTACAGATGGACAATGATCCAAAACATACTGCAAAAGCAACCCAGGAGTTTTTTTAAAGCAAAGAAGTGGAATATTCTGCAATGGCTGAGTCGATCACGAGATCTCAACCCAATCAAACATGCACTTCACTTGCTCAAGACAAAACTTAAGGCAGAAAGACCCACAAACAAGCAACAACTGAAGACAGCTGCAGTAAAGGCCTGGCAAAGCATCACAAAGGAGGAAACCCAGCATTTGGTGATGTCCATGGGTTCCAGACTTCAGGCAGTCATTGCCTGCAAAGGATTCTCAACAAAATATTGAAAAGTAACATTTTACTTAGGGTTATGTTTATTTGTCCAATTACTTTTGAGCCCCTGAAATGAGGAGCGTTTGTATAAAAATGGCTACAATTCCTACATGTTTAATCATACATTTTTGTTCAACCCCTTGAATTAAACCTTAAAGTCTGCACTTTAATTCCATTGTAGTTGTTTCATTTCAAATCCAATGTGGTGGCATGCAGAGCCCAAATCATGAAGATTGTGTCACTGTCCAAATATTTCTGGGCCTAACTGTAAATATCCACCATGCCAAACCAAGAGATGGGACAGTGAGCAGCCATAGCTAAAAGCTAGGCTAAATGCTAACGTAAACGTTCAAGGAGGGGTGGGTCAATGGAGGTAATAAGTACAGCTAGATGTCAAGTAATGTGTTCTTCGACAACGCCTTGACACCTGTGTGTGACAGTACAGAAATTAATCCAAATTAATTTGTATTAGACGGTAGAAGCTAGTGGAGCTAATGAAGCTTAGCATCACAGTGACAGCAATACAAATGGAAAATGGCGCAGTCAAATGGGACTTGACCACATTGAGATTGTTCAGAATTCTGCTGCAAGACTTTTTTTTTCACAATATTTTTTATTGAACCTTTTTTTTTATACACACATGGCACAGACAGTCAAACACTAAAGTAATTTAAAAATTAAAAAAAAAATTACTAAACAACCATTAACAAAAGCAAATCAACAACAATGCTCCTCTGTTTAGTCTAGGCAATCCATTACATAAGTATACATAATATACATTCACCAGTTTGGAATTTGCAAGGTCCACACACATCATTCACCTTCTTCAGAAGTTGTTTAATTTCTTTACATAATCAATGAAAGGTCTCCATATATTCTCAAACAAATTTTCCTTTGATTTCAGTATGTATGTTATTTTTTCTAGTGGAAGGTTTATCATCTGTCTTGACCACTGAGTCACATCTGGTCTGAGTCTTTTTCCACAGTAGTGCAATACATTTTTTGGCATTAAGCAAACCGAGGTCTATGAATGCTTTCACTCTTATTAAAGTTGTTTTTCTGGATACATACCCAACAAAAACAGTTTAGGGTTCAATGTGAATCGTTTTGAAATTATTTTTTCAATTGTTACCCTCACCTCTTCCCAAAACATTCTGATTTTTCTGCATTCCCATAAACGGTGAAATAGGGTTCCTTTACTTTCCATACATTTTGTGCATGTATCTGGTATGTTATATCTATTTAACTCCACTGGTGTAACATACATCCGCATTAACCATTTAAAATGTATCAGTTTGACGTACATTTATTGATTTGGTTTGAGCTTCTGCACAAGCCATTTCCCATTGTTCCTCTGAAATTTCAATTTGCAGGTCTTCTTTCCAATAATTCAGTCTTTTCTGTGAGTTTTCACTTGAGAATAGGGTCAATGAGTTATAAAACTCTGAAATAATACCCTTTCTCTTACTATCTTTAGTCAAAATTTTTTCCAAGGATGAATAAGTAGGTCGAGTGAGCATTATTTTGATTTGATCGAATAAAATTTCTAAGCTGAAGATATTTAAAAAATGTGTTCTATTAAGATTGAATTTAATCCTCAGTTCTTCAAAGGACATTGTTATCTGAACGTGACAAATGTAAATCTTGAATCTTTTGAATCCCTTTTAAATTCCATACTTTAAATACAGCATCTGCTCTCCCTGGTGTAAAATATTGATTACCCCATATTGGACTAAATTGTGACAATAACTGTGGTTCTTTTAAATAGTTTTTAGCTTCACACCATATTTTGATCATGTGCTTTACAGTTGGATTTTTAACTTGTTTCTGTAATTTTTTAGCAGAGTCTGAATATATGAATAAGGGAAGAGGTAAAGGTAAATTGTATGATTCCATTTCAGTCCAGTGAGGAGCATCATTTGATGAAAAATAATGTCATAGACCTCAGTTGTGCTGACCAGTAATACAACATAGTTTGGACATTTCAGACCTCCACAATCAAATGGTAAATATAGTAAGGACAAACGTAATCTAGCCTTCCTATTGTTCCATATAAATTCCACTAACTTTTTTTTAATTCTTGAGAATAGATCTGAAGGTGGTGGTGGTAAAGGAATGTTTTGAAATAAAGTATTTTTGGTAAGATATTACTTTTAAGTATATTAATTCTCCCGATCATCGACATTGGTAGTGACATCCATCTCTGAAGTAACTCAGTGTCTGTCATTAAGGCTTCATAGTTGGCACTGGCGACTGATTCTAGCTTAGGCAAAATTTGAATTCCTAAATATTTAAACTGATTTACAACATTGAATTGATTTACCTCAGGAGCTGGATGATTTCTCTGGGTCTCATTTAGCATTAATATTGAAGATTTAGTTTTTATATCCCGATATTTCCCCAAAGTTCTTCATTAAATTTAACAAGGTCAGAATTGTTTGTTTTTTTGTTTTTTTAAATTCGACATAAACAAAATTGTCATCGGCATACAGGGAGATTTTATGTTCTGTTGATCCTACTTTAATTCCATATATTTGTGGATGTAAACGTACTGCCATCACTAAAGGTTCAATTGCCATAGTAAACAAAGGTGAAAGTGGACAGCCTTGTCTAAATCAATTAAAATTAAATCACCCTTATTGTCATTCAACCGTACAACCAATCATGTACAGTAGAAGGAGATTGTGCTTTACCTACTGTGTTAATCACACACACCCCAGTGCAGAATCAGAGGGCCGCTGCCATGCAAGGTGCCGCCACAGATTTCCCTTCTCCATTCCATTATTGCTGAGCACCAAGCTGGACGGCAGGAAGTTCCACTTTTATATGGTCTTCGGCATGACCCGGCCGGGATTTGAACCCCTGCCTCCTGGGTGTGGGGCGGGTGCTCTACCAACTGAGCCACCACTCCGGTAAAAAAAACATCCTCTGTTGATTTTTACTGATTTTGAGATATTGCTGTTTGTTAGGATTTCTGCTGTAGCATTATTGTATATTATCTGGACCCATTTTATGAAATTATTTCCAAGTCCAAACCTTTGTAGGACTTCAAAAAGAGAGGGCCATTCAACCCTATCAAAGGCTTTTTCAGCGTCCAATGATAGGAGAGCTGTCTCCGGTGCTTCTTTATTGGAATAAATAATATTAGTCTTCTTACATTATGGAAGCCTTCTCTTCCCATTATAAAGCCATTCTGATCTCGGTTAATAATATTTGGTAATATTTCTTGTAGTCGTTTTCCTAAAACTTTACAGATTATCTTAAGATCAGCTTTTAATAGGCTTATTGGTCTCATGTTTTCACATTTATCAGGGGGTTTACCTGGTTTTGGCAACAGTATAATTAAGGCATTATTTATGTATGGTGGTAAATTACCATTTTGAAATGCTTCTAAAACCATTTCCAAAAGTGGTTTTATTAATTTATTCTTAAATTTTTTTTATAGCGGTCGACTGGAAGACTATCTGGTCCTGCTCTTTTTCCTGATTTCATATTATCAATTGCTTGCCCAACTTCTTCTTGACTAATTTTAGACTCCAGTATCTCCCTGTTTTCATTTGGAATACACAGTATAGATAATCCTCCCAAAAACCCATTTAGTTTTAAGTCTGCTGCAAGACTTTTAACTGGAACATGCAAATGGGCTCATCATGCCTGTTTTAGCCTCTCTGCATTTGGTTACCAATGAATTTTAGAATAAATTTTAAAATTTCGACTTTAACTTTCAGAGCCTTGCATGGACAAGCTCTTCACATCTCAAACCTGCTACAGTCCTATACCCCTACTTGCAGTCTGAGGTCAGCAGGCCAAATGTTACTTATGGTCCCAAAAACTCACTTCAATACACAAGGTGATTGCTCCTTTAAAGTAGTTGCACCTAGGCTGTGGAATGCTCTTCCTTTTTCTCTTCGTTGCCTAGATAGTGTGGATGTATTTAAAAATCAGCTGAAGACTTTTCTTTTTAAACAGCCTTTTTAGCTAGATGGGTTGTATTTGATTGTATTTTACTGTTTAATTTTCCCTCTGTATTTTATGCATTTTTGTTTTCTGAAGCACTTTGATTTTATTTGTGAAAGGTGCTATATGAATAAAATTTACTAACAGAGCATCCGGAAAGTATTCAGTGCTTCACTTTTTCCACCTTTTTATGTTGCAGCCTTATTCTAAAATGGATCAAATTCATTTTTCCCTCAAAATTCTACACACAATAACCCATAATGACAATGTGAAAAGTTGAGATTTTTGCTAATTTATTAAAAATAAAAAAACTAAATCACATGTACACAGGTATTCACAGCCTTTGCCATGAAGCTCAAAATTGAGCTCAGGTGCATCGTGTTTACCCTGATCATCCTTGATGTTTCTACAGCTTAATTGGAGTCCACCTGTGGTAAATTCAGCTGATTGGACATGATTTGGAAAGGCACACCTGTCTATATAAGGTCCCACAGTTGTCAGTGTATGTCGGAGCACAAACCAAGCATGAAGTCAAAGGAATTGTCTGTAGACCTCCAAGACGGGATTGTCTGGAGGCACAAATCTGGGGAAGGGTACAGAAAAATGTCTGCTGCTTTGAAGGTCCCAGTGAGCACAGTGGCCTCCATCATCCGTAAATGGAAGAAGTTCGGAACCACCAGAACTCTTCTTAGAGCTGGCTGGCTGTCTAAACTGAGCGACTGGGGGAGAAGGGCCTTAGTCGGGGAGGTGACCAAGAACCCGATGGTCACTCTGACAGAGCTCCAGCAGTCCTCTGTGGAGAAACGAGAACCTTCCAGAAGGACAACCATCTCTGCAGCAATCCACCAATCAGGCCTGTATGGTAGAGTGGCCAGATGGAAGCCACTCCTTAGTAAAATGCACATGGCAATGCGCCTGGAGTTTGCCAAAAGGCACCTGAAGGACTCTCGGACCATGAAAAACAAAATTCTCTGGTCTGAGACAAAGATTGAACTCTTTGGCGTGAATGCACTAAATGGAATGAAGTATAAATGGAATACTGAAGGGATTAGAAACAACTGCAGTTATTTTAGCTTTCAGAAAAATCTTGTAATTTTATCCCGTGCTAGGCTGAGATGCTTCAACTTGTTGCTCGTATTTAAACTTGCATAAAATGACACATTGGCAGCTTCCATCTTCTCCTCTCCACCATTATCCTATGGTAACCATAGCTATGGCACTGCATGGTAGGTAATGTGCCCTTTTTAACTGCATTTTAGACATTTAAGTCCTGGATGGCAGAAAATTTCCTACAGCTCAACCAGGACAAAACTGAAGTTTGTTATCGGCCCTGAAGCTCAAACTTTTACCAAGATTACATTCTTATTCCATCAAGAAGAGTTAAAAACCTGGGTGTTATTTTTGACTGAGCTTAGTTTTATTCCGCATGTTAATATTTTAAAAATTAGATTTTATCATCTAAAGAATATAGCCAGAGTCCGCCCGTTTCTCTCACGAGAAAACGGACGCTAATGCATGCTTTTATTTCCAGTCGTATTGATTATTGCAGCGCTCTCCTTTCTGGTTTTCCTAAAGACGATCAGCATCTTACAGCTATTACAGAATTCAGCAGCCCGTGAGCTGATGAAGACCAGAGAGCACATTACGCCAGTTTTAGAATAGCTGTATTGGCTCCCTGAGTTATAGAATCGATTTTAAAGTTCTTAGTTTATAAAACTCCTAATGGTCTTGGTCAGTCTTATTTATTTGATCTGCTTTTACCATATTGTTCCTCGTGGACGCTGAGGTCCTCTGGTACTGGCCTTTTAATGATACCTAAAGTTAGGGCAAAAACCCACGGTGAGGCATCGTTCCAGTTTTTCGGCCCACGTCTGGAACGGTCTGCCAGAGGTCCTCAGGGCTACAGAGAGCATTGAGGTTTTTAAAAGGAGGCTCAAGACCCACCTTGTTAGTTTAGCTTTTAACTAATTTTATCATTTGTTTTATATACTTGTTTGGCAATTTTAGTTTTTTCTTTATTTTAGATTATTTCCATCCAGTTTTGCATTACAGTATACAGTATATGAATGTATTATTCCTTTAATCATTTTATTTTTATTTATGATCTTATTCTGCTTCTTATTGTATTTTATTTTCTTATGGTATTTGTAGCTCTAGTGTTTCCTCATTGGAGCAGGGCTGTCAGCACCTGGAGCTGTAATTGGCTCTGGTGGTGGGGATGCTGCTGTGGTGGTGGCCCTAGCTTGGTGGGATGGGGAGTGTAGTCATGGCCTGTTGGTTGTGGTGTGTTCCCTGTGGCAGTATCTCTGCAGCTGTGTGCTGAGACTGGCTCCTGGTGCTGCCCCCCCCCCCCCCCATGATGGTGTCCTTAGTCCTCAGCCATGACGATGCCAATTATTACTTGTGGGTTGGGTGGAACAGGGTGGGAGGAGATGGGCTCTGGGGTGGGTTGGGGGTCAGGTGGATGTATGCCTTGGATGAGAGTGGGGGCGGGGGGCTCTTTGTTTTATCTGGAATTATTTTTAACTGTAAAGCACTTCGAGCTGCACTTTGTTGTAGGAAAGGTGCTATATAAATAGAATAGGTTTGTTTTTTTAACAGTGTTCAAACCTGTAGCCTCGATAAGCTGAATTAGGTGTCAGAAGTACAAATCTGTGGGATCTAAAAATTTAGAACCAGTTTGCAATTCCCTCCTGTAATACTGACTTACTTCGGAACACTGGTGTTATGAGGTTAAAATCATTCACAGCACAGGTCAGTGTTCGCACATGCCAGCCAGTATGTCGGACTGCATAGCCAGGCATTTAATCTTCTGTCAGTTATGAATATGGTTGGTGGTGTTAGATGAGTGCTGCTCAGGTTTGGGCCCAGACAGAACTGAGGCACAGATCCATGAAAAATAAAAATCCAAATTTATTTGAAGAGTGGTTGGTAATGGTCTGACTTTCTGCTGTCATGGCTGATTGCTTCTTACTTACTAGTCCTGTGGGGGGAGGGCTGGTGGCCATCACCATGCGTAGAGCCAATCAGGTTAACCAGTGCATGCCAACATTGCCGGTTTTGGGCCAGCTCCTCTGCGTCATAAACAGCGGCTCTGAGGTCTCTCTCCACCACATGGAGCCATCTGGTGTGTGGCTTGCCCCGGGGTCTTTTCCACCCTGAGGCCCTGGGGTCAGACACGGGGATGACTTTTGTCGGGTGTTCTTGGTTACTTCTGGAGTACGCAGTTGTATTCTAGTTAGAACAGCTGCAGAAGCTCGTTTTCTCAGCCCTTAGGAACCAGACAGTTTGCAGAATTTAAAAATGTCCTTGAAGCTTTAAACATCCTGGACACCCTCCATTGTCTTAACCTGACTGTTCATCAAGAATGAACCTTTGCATCTACAGCTCTGGGGAAAAAAAATTAAGAGTTCAAACAGACCACTGTAAAATTATTACTGTATCTGGTTTTACTATTTATGTATGTTTGAGTAAAATGAACACTTTTTTCATTCTGACAAACTGAAAACAACTCATACAAATTCCAAATCATATATCATTTCGAGCAGGGGTGTCCAATCATGTGCCATGGAGGGCCAAGACCCTGCAGGTTTTCTCTTCTACCCAGTCTCTTCAGCAGGTGTTTTCACTTATCAGGAATCAGTGGGAAGAAATTCAGTAGAATCTGCTGTTGAAGACACTGGTTGGAGGTAAAGCCTGCAGGGTCTTGGCCCTCTATGGTACTTGATTGGACACCACTGAGAGCCATTTATCTACAGAAAATGACAACTGGCCAAAACGACAATGATTTTGCTTTTAGATGTAATCTTTGGTATTTTCACATCAAAAAATGCAAAGAAAACATGCACTGAAGTCATGTTCTTCTTGAGCAGTACAATATTTAACTTTTAACTTGGGAAGAACTCAAATCTGTATTTGTGGAATAACTGTCTTAACATACTTGGATGATCACCTCATCAGTACCTCCTTAAGTAGATTGAAGTGTCCTTGTGTTGGAATTCAACAGATGTTCAAATTGAATGACTGCCATACATGTTAATTTAAGAAAGATTTTGCAGTGGTTTATCTTTTTTCCCAAGAGCTGCATTTCCAGAATTACATTTTAATTTATGACTAGTATGAACAGATTCTTTGCTAAAAAGCTCTTATATGAAACTGATAAATTGCAAAAATCATTAACTATTAGCTGTTTGGGGTGGTGGGGGAAATCGGTGCATTGTAGTATTGCAATACTTTTATAGTACTAATTAAGAGACACCAGTATTGTGATACTTTATAAAGAATTATTTATAAATATTGCAGATGCAAACTTTCCTATTTAGGTACAAAAGTAATAAAAACCAATTGACACTAGATGATGCAAAATACGTCACTCACTAGATGATGCCAAATACTCGTCTGGTTAGGTCAGAATAGCCAAGGATTGACTGAGATCTAGCAGAGTTGGAACAAAACAAAGATTAGGATGGGAAACCCTCATATCAGATTGGGATGGTATTGCATCAAGGCCCCAAGTATTGTGGCCTCTGGTGATACCCACCCCTAATAGCTGCATATTTCTGTTCCCAAAACACATAGGATACAGATGATTTTAAGGAAAGTTCAACACACACCTAGTAAAATTGTTGATTCACAGTATCCAATCATTTAATCTGGTATCTGATAATGAGCTGTCACTACAGCAGCATGACCAGACTGTGAAACATGAAACCGGAAGGTACTGATTCTAGCTAGTTTCCAGCAACTGAACATTCAAAAGTATGTGGATGAAGTGGTTAATTGACTAGTGTTGGTCAGTATTGATTTTAACTTTGGTGTGAAAAAAGCTTAATGTTCTGCATAATGATGCCATCTTTCTCTTGTCTTCATGTTCCAGTTAAAAAGACTTGTGCAGAGGTGGATTTTGTGTGCCACAATGGCATGTGCGTCCCAAAGAGGTGGCAGTGTGATGGGGAACCAGACTGTGAGGATGGCTCTGATGAGAGCTTAGAAATCTGCCGTAAGTAAAAGCCTTTAAAAAAAAAAAAAAAAAAAAAAAAAAAAAACAGTTTCATTTTAACTGAAATGTAGCCATGCTGATCTTGTCATGCAGATAGTGAAAATCAGAAGTTGAACATTAAGAGTTCTGCATATGAAGACTTGGAACTCTAAGCCAGGGGTCTCCAACACGTACCATGGAGGGCCAAGACCCTGCAGGTTTTCTCTTCCACATAGTCCCTTCAGCAGGTGTTTTCACTGATCAGCAATCAGTGGGAAGAAATTAAATCACCTGTTGAAGACACTGGTTGGAAGTAAAACCTGCATGGCACATGGTTGGAGACCCCTGCTCTCAGCTGTGTCACTGTAATTATTTTTGTTTATACAAGTTTTTGGTCACAGTTGAGCTAAGGCCTGCCACAATAATTACTATAACTTTTTTTCATTCATCTTCTTCCGCTTAATCCTTTTCGAGTTGTGGGGGTGCTGGAGCCTATCCCAGCATCTTTGGGCGAGAGGCAAGGTACACCCTGGACAGATCGCCCATCCTTTAAATACATTTAAAACTATTGCCTGGTTTCTTACCCCCTGCTGGTCGAAGAACAAAGTCTTTACCCAAAGGGGGATTATGTCATGGGGCAGTTGGTCTGTCCGTCCATCAGTCTGTCCCACTTTTGTGAAATTAACTCCTAGTTTTGTCCTGATTGTTTTGAAAGTTGGTACCAGGGTTTGATATACACTGATGCACATTGAAATTTGACTCTGATCACATGATTTATGTGGGGAGTTTTGGGGTAAAAGGTCAAATGTCAAGGTTGGTATGCCCTGTTAGGGACGTTAGCAGTTAATTGACTTTAGATTAATTGTCAATAAGAATTAGTCAATTAACTGATAACTCGGCTGTCCTTTTGAATTGGCATTTATTTTATGTGAAATGTAGTACCGTTGCCAGTCCAGGTAGGGGCATACGCAGTCGCCCCTTGCCTCCTTCCATCGATACAGGAAGTCTCTGCTCCTTAACAATGTTGCCGCTTCCATAGTGAGTCAAACTACAGTCAAAATTCAAAAGAATATTGAAGTCGACAGACGCAGAACATTTCTGACTTGTCCTAACCCCATTAACTATATTGATTTATGAAATGACGGCAGCACCGGTGGTCATGCGTACCACTTTTCTCTTGTCTTCTCCTTTTTCCTCTGTTGCAGCATCATAGGAAAAGGTTGTTTTTTTTTAAAGTATTTATTAGCTCCAACTTGGTCTGCTTTTGGCTGTTGCTATTTAATAAAGAAAAACACACGACAAATACAAATCACTCTGCCTATTGGCAGAAACCAATTTGGCAATGCACAAATGTATTCAAACAGTGGATGGGGGCGGGGGAGTTAACGGCATCAGTATGTGTTAGCAATGGCTTATTCAGAATTTGTCTTTTACGCTGCTGACGTTTAATATCAATAGTATACAGTATATTTAAAATTGGGCTATACAATATGAAAATTATTTTTCTGAATTTTATGTTAACATGCAACAGATGAAAATAAAATCAATAAATCAGAGGAATGTCAATGTTTTTTGTTCAGTATATAGGAAACGGTAATTAGCTTTTTATATTATAGATGGCCCATTATTAAGGGAAATTCAGATTCTCAGCAAAATGCTGCTTAGCAGTTAATTGATCAATCAACTAATTGATGAATTAATCAATAACTTGCATCACTATTCCCTATGCCCTATTACTATAGAATGAGTAAAATTAAGGTCACTAAACTTGATGCACAGGTTCACCCTAAGCCAGGGGGCAGTAACCTGCAGCCCTTCAGCCCCCATGCTGCGGCTCCCTGCAGTTATGTCTCAATGCCTGGAAATTAATGAAGCGCATTTCAGTTTTTTTTCTTTCAATTATTTATTGCAATTGGATACTTTTCTCAATGGAAACGCATACTTTTATGAACGTAAAATATATATTTTTAAAATTATGTTGTCAACCATGCGTGATGAATAGATACATCCATGGATGCGTCAGGACACATCAGTGATGTTTCCTGAGGTCATCGGGTGTTTCGGGTCTCACATCAGACACCCTCAATCAGGCGACCCAGCCAGGGTTGATCAGACCCTGACTTGTGTCCCGGCAGCATTGGCCCACGATTCAGACCTCTTAATCTATAGCCACCGAGAAGCTCTTTCTGCAGCCTCAGTGGCAGATTTGATGGCCTTCCTTTTAGCAACTCCTTTAATACCAAGGAGAGTGTAAATTTTGCACAGGGAGCGGGCAGCAAAGCCTCAACATCCCACCTCTATGGGCTCACAGTGTGCTCTCAAACCATTCCTCTGGCACTGTTCTACCAGTTCTTGGTATTTGAGCTGTTTGGGTTCATTGGCCTCTTCTATGCACTCCTCCCAGGGAACTGTGAGCTCCACTAACAGAACCTGCCTGGAAGAGGAAGATGTAAGTACCATATCTGGCCTAAGAGATGTTGATGTTACATAATCAGGGAACTTAAGCCGCTTTCCCAAGTCAATTCGCAGGTCCCTGTCTGATGCTGAAGAGAGCAGACTGGCTGATGGTCTAAGCTGTGGTCGGGGCCTCTCTCCAGCTTTAACAAATGTAATTTTCCTTTGACTACCGACCTGCTTACTGTTTGCCATGGCACTGGAGATGGTCTCCGCTACACACTTTAGCACTCGGTCATGGCGCCAGCGATATTGGCCCTCTCCAAGAGCTGTTGGGCAACTGCTAAGGATGTGTTCAAGCGTGCCCTTTCCTGAGCAGAGAGGACATGTTGGCAGCTCGTTCTTACCCCAGGTATGCAGGTTTGCCGGACTGGGTAGCATATCATATACTGCTCGGAGCATAAATCAGATGCGCTGAGGCTCTGCATGCCAGATGTCATTCCAGGTCAGCTTCTTGTCCACTACTCCCTCCCATTTTGTCCATGCCCCCTGCTGCCACATACCTACCAGTCTTCACTTCAACACCTGCTCTCCTCCTGCAGGATTAACTTGCGTTTGTCCTTTCCCTGGACTTTATCGTACCGCGGCTGTGGGATGGAGCCCAGCCCTGCATGTCCTATTGCCACCGTGCCCACCAGAGCTTTGTCTCAACCGAGATTCTGCAAGCTCCAACCCCTCTTGAGCTCTCCACATCCGACCTGTCCTCACCACAATGCCTGCTGCTGCCACTCTCTAGTCTCTAGAGTCACGATGGGCTAGTGCCTCTCTTGTGCGGGAAACCTTGAACTCTTCCAAACTACTAATGGGAAGCTGGAGTTTGTTGCTCCTGCCATAAAGCGCAGCACAACTGAAGCTATGTGGTAAACCCAACCATCTTCGAAGGTAGGAGCTGATCTTCCTTTCCAGGGTCTCCACTGTAGACAGAGGCACCTCATACACCAGCAGAGGCCAGAGGATACGGGGCAAAATGCCATGTTGGTACACCCAAGTCTTGAACCTGCCGGGAAGGCCAGACTTATCCACAGTCAACAGCCATGTTTCCAGTTTCCTGATGGTAGTTCAAATGGATGCTGTGTCCCTGAGACTACAGTCAAAGACCTTCCCTAGGCTTTTGACTGGTTTCTCTGTGATAGATGGTATCACAATGCCATCCAGAAGGAAACGGAACTTATCCACCACTTTCCCTCTTTTCAGGACCATAGATCTAGACTTTGATGGCTTAAAGTTCATTCTTGCCCAGGAAATAAGTTTTTCCAGGCCTTGAAGAATCCACCTACTGCCAGGCACTGATGTAGTAGTAGTAACTGTCAGATCATCCATGAAAGCTCTAATGGGGGGCTGCCAGATTCCTGACCTTGAAAGGGGTCCTCTACATTCGACCTCTGCTGCTTTAACCAGCATGTTCGTGGACGGGGTAAAAAGGATAACAGAAATGGTACAACCTGTTATAATCCCTTTCTCCAACTGGTGCCAATCTGAGGTCAAGCTGCCAGAGGTGACTCTGAATCTAAATTGACCATAATAGTTCAGAATGAGCGCCTTGATCTGAGTATGTGGTGTTGGTCCAGCGTGATATCGACCAGCTTATGGGGGATTGACTCATAAGCATTGGCAAGGTCCAGCCAAAGCACCACTAGATCTCAATTTCCCTCCCGTGCCTCTCTGATCAGCTGAGTGACCACCCCAGTGTGTTCCAAACATCCTGGCACACCTGGGATTCCACCCTTCTGTACTGATGTATCGATATAATTGTTCTTCAGAAGGAAGTGGGTCATTCTCCTAGACAGGACACTAAAGAAGATCTTGCCTTCTACGCTGAGGAGTGAGACCTGAACTGCTCCAGTTTAGATGACCTCTCTTCCTTGGGAATCCACACTCCCTCTGCCCATCTCCACTGCTCTGCTACAGTTCCTCTTCGCCAGATCACTCTCGGTATCTTCCATAGGATTCTTAGGAGCTCTGGGCAACGCTTGTACACTTTATAAGGTACTCCACTGGGGCCTGGAGCAGAGCTGGCTCTCGCCGCTGCCACCACTTCGTGAACTTCCTTCCAGGTGGATTCTGAGGTGTTGAACTCCACCAGAGGGGCTGGAATGTTCAAAAGAGCTCTCTGAGGTCCCAGATCCTGCTCTCTAAAGGGGTCACTTAGGGTGACTGTCACATCTGATGGCGGCCGCTCAGCCTCTCCTCAGTGCATGTGGAGAGAAAGCATGGACAGCAGCAGCTTCCTGCCGCTCTCGGTAAGACATGAACAAATCCAGAGAAAGTAAAATCGGAGGAAAATTGAGTATTACTGTGTGGACAGATTAATTTGCGTTCATGCATGGTTGCTGTGGAGAGAATTTTGCCACGAGAACACAAACAAAAAACAGCCACCTCATTGGTGTCTGCAGGTCCATAAGTCTTAAATGTGATTATCTAAAATCAACACCTTAATTACCCTTAAAAATGAGAAACAATCTTTGAATTCTTGCTCAATAACCTTGTCGCCTGAGCTATAAATGATGGGATCACCAGACATGACCGAAGTCTGAATTAGTGTAAATATGTTTTCACCATCACAGCTCAATACATTGTGAACTAGAAAAGCACTCGGAGAGCGCAGACCTCCGCCAAGTGCCACAGTCCCCCCCCCTCCCATACAGTGTTTAACATCATAAATATTAATCCTACATTACACGGCGAACTGAAGTTTAAAAGGGTGCTTTATTCATCCTCCACAAGGCTCGCTCAGCGCTGTAGCAGCGTGCTGGAGCGAGCAATGTGTCTCAAAGTCAGCAACAAACAATGCGAGTGATCAAAAAGAGAGCAAGAGATGCAGTCAACTTATATACCCAGCTCAGACAATGCATGCATGGCACATCAGCGTCACAGTATACAGCAAGAAAGCATGGACATTTGCATTAGTCACACATATCAGGATTACTGGCCGAAAGAGGGAGGGAGGCGCATCTGCATAATGATCAGTCCACACCTCTCACTGTTCTGATAATTGCTCACGCTGAGCACTCTGTCAGGCCCGTACGCTGTGGGGGTCACACACGAGGTGTTCCTCCACATTGTCAATTTTTTTTCCCGTAGATTTTTTTGTTTTTGGCGTACAGAAATGGCAATACGCCCGTGTTTGCTAAAATTGGCTGGGTGT
This sequence comes from Pholidichthys leucotaenia, assembly GCA_020510985.1. Classification (NCBI taxonomy): domain Eukaryota; kingdom Metazoa; phylum Chordata; class Actinopteri; order Cichliformes; family Pholidichthyidae; genus Pholidichthys; species Pholidichthys leucotaenia. The sequence goes on from CM035846.1 coordinate 104,944,379, forward strand.
TGCAATTCACCGCACAACCGCGTACAACCCACAGGCCAATGGGTTATGCGAGTGTTTTCATAGATCACTGAAAGCAGCACTCAGGGCTTCATTGACGGATGCAAATTGGGTAGACAGGCTGTCGTGGGTTTTATATTGGCGTTGCGCTCCGCGCCGAAAGAGGATCTGGAAGCTTCCCCGGCAGAGCTGGTTTTTGTGCAGCCACTATGGCTGCGCAATAGAACCTGAAGAAGGGAAAAAAAAAAAAAAGAATCCTTTAAAAAATTCCTGGATCCAGACGGTGATCCGGATCACCACCAAAATCTAATCATCTGTAGGATACCACATTTCTGACAATCTGTGAAAATTTCATGAAAATCCATCCATAACTTTGAGTTATCTTGCAAACAAACAAACCAACGCTGATGATCACATAACCTCCTCCTCTTGGCGGAGGTAATTATGTAAAAATAGAAACTCGGCAGCAATTCAGTTTTCACAGTGGTTGTGCTTTTATTATGAAACGCCATCAACTGGATATACTTGTCGTAAATCAGCAACATACAGCCAACAGTTTTTCCTCACAATCTGTAAATAAAGAAAAAAATGGTAAAAGGAGTTCAAATTAGGGATGTTGACGATTAAATGACTTTCTATTAATTGTCTAAGAATTTAGTTGACTAAATTAGTTGTCAATTAATTGATAACTCAGCAGTCCTTTTCAGTGGGAGCTTATTCTATGAAATGTAGTGGCTTCGCCGTCCAGGCGGGGGCACACGTGGTCACCCACTGCTACATTTCAACCGAAAAAGCAGAAGATGACGCTAAGCCCTTCCGGGTTACGTCAGAGCGCCACAAGTTCCAATGTCCACCTGTCAAATCAAGAGGGTGGAGAAACGGACTGCAGCCGGCTACACAAGTGCAAAACCATTCCCGCTGCCTCTCTTCAACCTACCGCTAGACAGAAAAGCAGACCAGACTCAATTTGCCACTGAGGTATCGGACAATGAATAGAGAATAGACTGTCATTGTACAGTATGAGTACAACAGAGGGAGTCCAGATTGTACTGGGTTTGCCTGGATTGCTGGGGTACTGTGATAATGTTTAACATGCAACAGATGAAGGAGCTCACAATTTATTTTCCTGTTAAAACAGTTTACCAGTGCATCTCAGTAAAATGGAACGTGAGGTTTTTTTTTTAATATAACTAAAAAAAGATATTTTATATTGGTGGTAGTTCTTAAAATGATCATGACACTTGTAATTTACTGAGATGTACTAGCACATAGTACACACTATACAGTGCAAAACTTGCTAAAGTACAAAAAATGCCATTGTCTGTAGTAAAAACAATGCAAATGGTACAATAAATCATTGAAGAATGTTTTATTCAGTATATGGAAAAAACAGCAACTTTTTATGTTGGACCATATTGTACTAAAGGAAATTCAGATTCTCATGAAAAATGCTGCTTATCAGTTAATTGTTAATCGATCAATAAAGTTAATCAGTTATCAATTAATGAATTGATAACACATCCTTAGTTCAAATGAGTGGGAGGGAAGAGGAGAGAAGATTCTGTGACAGTAATGTAGAGGTGAGCCTTCTATTTTAAGGACATTTTCAGCTTTTTCTCTGCAGGATAAACTGCTAGTTTATCTGTGGGGTTTTGAACAGTGAATTATACAGGGGGCTGAAAAGTTCACAGGCTGACCATGATGCAGTGGTCACATTTGACCAAATGTGGTTGATTTTTCAACAAGGTCTCCAATGTCGGTTTATCTAAAAAGAAACGATGCAGTTGGTATCAGAAAAGGTTGACTTGAAAGTATGACTAGTTTTGTTGCTGTAGCACAACTCCTTAGTCAACCCATGAACTTTTCAGTCCCCCCCCCCCCCGTTCATATGTGCAGATTGTCCATTAGTGCCTTGCATTTTTTTAAAAAAAATAACCAATATTTAGCTCAGCGGAAGAAGAGATTTTAACGTTTTCCGCTCTGCTATAATTATTTCTAATTGGCTTAATTTGCACCAAATGACTTTTATTTAGAAAGTTGTTTAGAATTCTTTTTTATTCCAGAATAAAGAATATCTGACAACCAATCCACTAGTCGTCAAACTTAGTCTGGAGAACAGATGGATACAGATAATGTGTGTGTGTGTGTATGTGTGTGTGTATATATATATATATATACCTCCTTATTCAACTGTGTACACACACAGTTGAATAAGGAGCATTATGAGGAAACAAAGGATGAAAAGTAGCTAATTCTAAATAAAACTTTCATCTCTAATTATGAGGAACTAAAGCTGTGTGATCACTGAAAGTAGGAGATGGATGATATTTTTCAGATTTAAACAATTTGAATGTGCTGATAAAACTATACAAAAAATTATCGTCAAATATTCAGAAATTTATTTTTCAGCACAAAACAATTTGTAATATTTCTAAATTTTATTTCATAAATGAAGCTAGATATATCTAGGTTTTTTCCCCACTGTAGTATGAATTCAAGAATGCCACATAATATTCAGAGGTATGTGTGCGTGTATATTAAAAAAAAATATAAATAAAAAATAAATTAACCCCTTGCACTCTGGTCAATTTCCCTAAAAACGCCAAAAAATAACGTGCCCGAAGTAAATCGAAATCTGTTCTTCAACCCTTTGCAGCATCTTCATGGGGTTGGTCTCATTTAAAAGAAAACACTTTGAATTTTTTGGCAAAACAGTCATAATCTCTCTAAGTGCTCCGACCACTGAGTTACAGTCATCTAAACATACTGAACTTGAAGAAAATAAATTTGGCTTGGGTGTTTTGTTTTTGTTTTTTTTTTAGATACAAATGCTTGCAAATAACACACAGCTTCAGATCCGGGCTGGAAAATGCAACAGAAATGTAGAACCAAGTGTTATCCAGCTGAGGTCAAAATTTTGTAACAATACCACAAAAATGAATATATTACACAGCTTTTTCCTCAGGTAGTTCCCAGGCGTTTTTGAACTGTGCCAAATGGCACAGTTTGGGGAAAAAAACATCTAACTTTTGAATGATTCAATATAGAAGCTTCATCTTGGGCTCTAATGAAAGGTGACACCAGGGCTGTGTGTGTGAGGGGGGGTGTCCCCCCCCCCTCGCTACAGAGGACAGACATCGGCCATTGCTACATGACGGAATAGACTCATGTGGCTATGTGGCGACCGCAGCGCAGTCACTGCAGCTTCCACCCCCCACCCCCACCCCGCTACAGAAGAGTAGCGGGGGCGTTCACGGTCCGGTGCACTTCGGACTTCGTGCACTGCACAGTTGTAATTTACCGATCGGTCAAAAGTCATTTTTTGATTACAATTTTCAGGGATAAAGAATAATTTAGCTTATAACACTTACCTCTTCACAGCAGCATTGTCCTGGCGAACTTCTCTTCCTCATTGTCAGACGAACACGACGCTGGTCCGCTCGTGGTTCCCAGTCAAAACATAATTCCATGATTGCGGTTTTGGCGAATGATTTACGACCTTTGTAGTCGGCCTCCGTCGGTCTATGATGACATGGAAGAGAATCCTAAACGTCTATTCTACTGGAATAAGTGCAGGTCGCACTTGTGGGTGGTCTCCGTGCTGCTGGGTCTGTAGCAGGTTCTTCCTGCGGGTCCTTTTTTTTTTTTTTTTTTTATCTGCTGCAGCAGTCAGTCTCTCTTCACCCAGCCCGAACTTCTGTGCTTCAATTGGCTCGCTGCATTCACAGCGTTGGTAGGTGGGTCCTTCTTACTAGGTTTTCAGTCATTGGTTCTTCAAGGTTTCAGAAACCCAATTCAAGGCTCTTATTAGTCGAATGAGAGGTCAATCATATCTGATCTGTTTGAGACTGTCTGTAGTGGAAGAACTTTTTTTTTTTTTTTTTTTTTTTCTCAGTGCGCGCTGGGACGCACGAGAGCGCCCTCGTGCGCTCTGGGACGCAGAGACGTGCCCGTCCACAGTACACCGAAGTGCAAGAGGTTAAAAAAAACTTTAAGCAGCATAATCTTTTAAAGGTTAAATTGTCATTGCAGCCCTCAGCCGCTTCTATTTTAGTCAGATGGGCAAAATGGCTCTTTAGCAAAGATTGCAGACTCCTGCCCTAAACTGATGACCTCGGACTATGGGTTTGGGGTCAGAGGCCAAGGTTAGCATTTCCTATGCCCCATTACTGTACAAAATTAGGGTTACCAAATTTGATACACAGGTTCACCCTGAGACCCTGAACTGTCACTATGGGTTTGGGATTGCAAGGTCAAAGGTCACGGTCAAAATGCCAACAAAGCTAGGGTCATCAAACTTGCTACACAGGTTCACCTTGGGATCTTGTAGTGTATCAGATATGGTACTAGGTGTACCCTGGGTGTAGTGGGGGTGACGGCCCTGCCTTTCCAGATCCTCCATTACTCTAGGTATAAAAGGCATAGACGGAAGGGACACTGTCTCTTTCGCCGTTGACAATCTGTCCTATACGGAGCACCTGTATCGTTGTGGTTCTTGTTAATAAAATTACGTTCAACTGCACCTCCTGCCTGCTTCTTGTGAGAGTAAGTTATGGACATAGTATTAGGCGACGAGGATAAAGGTATGGAGAGAGCCGTTTCTGCTTTTATGGCCGTTTTGGAGGTTCTGGGCGAGCCGCCTGTCCCCTGGGTGAGGTGGTACGCAGCTTTTCAAAATTACTTGGTGGCCCTAAACCTCAGAAGTAGAGAAACTGTGTGCGAAGGTTATTTTGGTCCATAATCTTGGCATGGAGGGCCAACAGATTCTTGGCACACTGGGAGTGTGTGATTGCTTTGATGTGGTTGGGCTAATGGTGCGCTATTTTTGCGTTCCAGAAAACATAGTCCGGAGGATCAGGTTTTGGCAGCGCCACCAGCGGACTGGAGAGACAGTGCAGAATTGTGTTGCAGACCTACGTCAGCTGGTGGGGGAGTGCCAGTTTAGAGCCTCTGAAGAAAAGATGGTACGTGATCAACTGGCAGAGCACACACTTTATTCTACGGCACGGTCGAGGCTCCTGACTTACCCGGGCGAACTGATATTAGCCACGGCAGTTGAGAGTGCAACAATTCGAAGCAGCTGAAAAACTGTCAGAGGACCCTGATGAGAGAACCACGTTAAGGCACACTGAACCATGACTGAAGGTGCTGGCTGTGGACCCGGATAGTGAAGATGGTGTGGACAAAGAGGAATACACTGCCGCTATAAAAATTACGTCCGCCCAAGATGTTAGGGCTGTGGGTCCACGAAGCACTGGTATAACGCAAGTGTCCAGCGAAGGGCAAACACTGCGGCAAATGTGGTCTTGTGCATCATTTCACCAGGGTCTGCAAAAATTTTGAGTGAGGGGACAGACGATGTGGAGTGAATTCCCCCGCCACGACTCCTACTGTTGTTCATACCGTCTCCCTGAGCACAGATGAGCAAATTTATTGCGACGTTTTGCTGGACGGCGTGGAAGTGCCGTTGTTGGTGGACACGGGAGCAGCGGCTTTGGTGTTGAACTTGCCCACTGTGAGGAGTTTGTTCCCGCATTACTGCATGGTTAGACTGTCGATGGCATACTTTGGCTGTGGTGGAAATAAGTTAATAGTCGTGGGTTCACTGGAATTGACGGTGAGGTACAAGTCGGCAATAATGTCTGTCCAATTCGTGGTGACTGCCAATGGTCGAACATTTTGGGATGTGATGTTATATGGCCAGGGATTCATGATCACCAGCGGCATCAGAAGAATGGTCGGGCTGTGGTTTATGGGACCAACCTGTTCCGTATATGGGAAAATGATGCTGTTTGGTACAGTGACTGGCCTAGTATTCTGGGAAATGACCAGTGCCGTAAAGGGCCATTGTGGGAGGGTTCTGGTGCCAGTGTCCAAGTTGCCCTAGATGTGGGAACTGGATGGCACGGTGGAATGCCCGGGACGGCTGGAGTCAAAACACTGGCCCCTTCTACTTTCGGATGTCAGCCTGAAGTGAGGAGCTGCAGTGGCTTTGCTGGCATTTGGAATGAGAGAGCGGGGCGGGACTGACTAGTGTGGCCAAACGACACGCCAACAAGGAATACTGCAGGCCGAGGCACGCTTCGGATGGGATTGGTAGAGCAGCTCGAGCCGGAAAGGAGCCCCGGTTGAGAGCAGTGGAAATTTGAAGCAGAGTCGAGCTCCTCTACGGGTTGATGATGAGCTTCAGCCCGGGGGGGGTCGGCTGAGGGGGGACCATGCTAAGAGAAAACGACGAGATGACCAGGGGCTGCTACAGGTGGTGGCTGCCCGGGAGGAAGGCTCTCGGGCTGTCCCAATGACTTGTGGAGACGCCCCAACGAGCTGCGGTGCGTTTGAGAGGAAACGGCGATGTGGCTCATCCCCAGAGGCGAAGGTGCTCTTGGAGGGTTCTGCCAGATGGAAATCCAGGGGGTGGTCCTTCCATCGGGACTGTAAGGTGACTGTGGGGTGGCTACTGACATGGTGTGATGGAAATGCCAATGTTTTATTGCCCAAAGTCATATTGTTAGTGTTGCATGCACTCATCGTATGATTGCCCTGGGTTTTTTTTTGGGGGGGGGGGGGGTTTGGGGGGGAGGGGCGAGAATCTTCAACACTGCTTGTTTAAGTGAATGTATTTGTGTGAAGTGCCGAAGTTATGGGTGGGTGTGTTGGGGTGGGGGCTAACGGTGGGTTGTAGTCATACATATTAACTGTTTTGTTGTAGTGTTATGAAAGTTTGGAGATACTGTGTGTATATACACACACAGTGGGGCAAAAAAGTATTGTCACCCACCAATTGTGCAAGTTCTCCCACTTAAAAGATGAGAGGGGTCTCCAATTTTCATCGTAGGTATACCTCAACTATGAGAGACAAAATGAGGGGGAAAAAAAATCCAGAAAATCATTGTTTTGTTTTTAAGAATTTATTTGCAAATTATGGTGGAAAATAAGTATTTGGTCAATAACAAAAGTTCATCTCAATACTTTGTTATATACCCTTTGTTGGCAATGACAGAGGTCAAACGTTTTCTGTAAGTCTTCACAAGGTTTTCACACACTGTTGCTGGTATTTTGGCCCATTCCTCCATGCAGATCTCCTCTAGAGCAGTGATGTTTTGGGGCTGTCGCTGGGCAACACAGACTTTCAACTCCAAAGATTTTCTATAGGGTTGAGATCTGGAGACTGGCTAGGCCACTCCAGGACCTTGAAATGCTTCTTACGAAACCACTCCTTTGTTGCCTGGGCAGTGTGTTTGGGATCATTGTCATGCTGAAAGACCCAGCCACGTTTCATCTTCAATGCCCTTGCTGATGGAAGGAGATTTTCACTCAAAATCTCACGATACATGGCCCCATTCATTCTTTCCTTTACACAGATCAGTCATCCTGGTCCAAAAAACAGCCCCAAAGCATGATGTTTTCACCCCCATGCTTCACAGTAGGTATGGTGTTCTTTGGATGCAACTCAGCATTCTTTCTCCTCCAAACACAAGTTGAGTTTTTACCAAAAAGTTGTTTGGGTTTCATCTGACCATATGACATTCTCCCAATCCTCTTCTGGATCATCCAAATGCTCTCTAGCAAACTTCAGACGGACCTGGACATGTACTGGCTTAAGCAGGGGGACACGTCTGGCACTGCAGGATTTGAGTCCCTGGCGGCGGCGTGTGTTACTGATGGTAGCCTTTGTTACTTTGGTCCCAGCTCTCTGCAGGTCATTCACTAGGTCCCCCCGTGTGGTTCTGGGATTTTTGCTCATCGTTCTCGTGATCATTTTGACCCCACGGGGTGACATCTTGCATGGAGCCGCAGATCGAGGGAGATTATCAGTGGTCTTGTATGTCTTCCATTTTCTAATAATTGCTCCCACAGTTGATTTCTTCACACCAAGCTGCTTACCTATTGCAGATTCAGTCTTCCCAGCCTGGTGCAGGTGTACAATTTTGTTTCTGGTGTCCTTTGACAGCTCTTTGGTCTTGGCCATAGTGGAGTTTGGAGTCTGACTGTTTAAGGTTGTGGACAGGTGTCTTTTATACTGATAACGAGTTCAAACAGGTGCCATTAATACAGGTAACAAATGGAGGACAGAGGAGCCTCTTAAAGAAGTTGTTACAAGTCTGAGAGCCAGAAATCTTGCTTGTTTGTAGGTGACCAAATACTTATTTTCCACCATAATTTGCAAATTAATTCTTTAAAAATCATTCAATGTGACTTTTCTGGATTTTTTTTTTCTCATTTTGTCTCTCATAGTTGAGGTATACCTATGATGAAAATTGGGGACCTCATCTTAAGTGGGAGAACTTGCACAATTGGTGGCTGACTAAATACTTTTTGCCCCGCTGTGTGTGTGTGTGTGTGTGTGTGTGTGTGTATATATATATATATATATATATATATATATATATATATAGTGTGTGTAAATAAAATTGTCCTGGGATTATTTTGCTTGTTAGGAACATGGCTGAATTTATTTTGGACTTCAAGGGGTCAGGGACGGTAGAATAACCTGTCTAGCCGTGTTGAGGTGGGTTGGCAGTCTACCTGGCCCCCTCTAGTTTGGTTTTGTTGAATGAATAGGTTCATATACTATACACGTGTTATTTTTTAGCATGTGAGTCGAGTTTAAATTTGGGAGGGCCTAATTTGTGTGCGTTGCATTTTTCTACAGGGGAGGGAAAATGTAGTGTATCAAATATAGTACTGGGTGTACCTTGGGTGTAGTGGGGGTGACGGTTCCACCGTCACTCCAGGTATAAAAGGCATAGGCAGAAGGGACACTGTCTCTTTCGTCGTCGACCATCTGCCCTATATGGAGCACCTGTATCGTTGTGGTTCTTGTTAATAAAGTTGCGTTCAACTGCACCTCCTGCCTGCTTCTTGTAAGAGCAAGTTATGGACATAACAGATCCACCTTGGGATATTAAACTATGGGTTGTTCTTGTTGTATATTCATGGATGCTTGGCTTATAATTTGGTTCTCCCCCAATAATTGTATGGAAACGTTGAAAACTGCTCTTCTTCAGTAGCATATAGTAGCATATTGAAATCATATCCATAGAAAATTTGGTGAAAATCGACAGTTTGTCAAAGTTAAGTGTCCATTCTAACCACTAGGTGGTGCTATAACTTCGGAAAAATTTTTTTTTTTTTTTTTTTTTATAGGAGCGTTCAGGGTGGGACTAATCATCATAGAAAATTTGGTGAAAATCGTATAAAGTTTGTCCAAGTTACAGCTGTCCAGTGTTCCATGGCGAGGAGTCAACCTTCGCCATGGCAACACTTGCCTATCAGTTGTGTGGTCCAGACTATAAATGCTTTAAATTTAGCATCAAATAATGTTTGATGGTAAATGAAGCAATGATCAGCTGGTAATCTCCCAATCTCTCATGGAAATTGAGTGCCAAATTGCACAAACTTGAGTGCAACTGTGCTCTGCTCATGCAGCCAGTACTGTTAAAGCCACCTTTGTAGTTGTCCCTGAACTGCCACAATCTTTTTTTTGTGAACACTCAACTCATTGCAGTTTTCACAATGGGTATCACTTCGAAGGAAAATGAAACTAAACTTTCAAAGATCTTTTAAAACGGTACAATTTTATCAATGTTGAGTGTCCACATTTAAAAAGTTACTTCTGTCTACATGTAAGAGCTTTCATCCTACAGACATTCATTTCCTAAAATAACTGATTAATTTGGGGAGGGAGTTATTGGTTTTTGATATGTTTAAAAAAAAAAAACAAAAAAAAAAACCTGCAAATGTAAATCTGTCAACATCAGATGATGGCTGTATAAAAATATTGGCGTTAGATACTGTTGGATAAACAAGTTTTTGAAATGCAGTGACTGAGCTGTGCACACCAGTAGGGGTGGGCAATATGGCCTAAAAATATCACGATATTTCTATGAATTTTCATAACTATGTTCTTCACAATATCTCAGAATGCAGGTGTGTTTTAATTTATAAAGGACATGTTCAGAGATCAGCAGTTATTTACCTTAAACATATTCAGTAAACTTGAGATTATAAACAGCATCTCGGATTGAGTTTCAAATATTACAAGAAAATTATATAAACCACCACATTAAGTGCACACAGATGCCAGGATTTTATGCTGAATCAGTTTCTGTATTAGTCTCCGTTGCACGAACATGTCCTGGGCCATTTTGGCTCATCGCCCTGAACTGATTTGTCCCCCTCCCCCATCTATTGGGTGATTGAATAAAATCAAGCTGAAGCAGCCAAAACGGAACAAAAGTAAAACTCCGGACACATGGGATGTCAACACCATCGAATGTTAACACATGTTAATGATACTGCTCTTGGGAGGTCTTGTTGATGTGCGAGGGGGGGAAAAGTGCAGGCAGATCATCCATCCATATTGTTGCAGTTTTTTAAATGTGGCAGCAGTCTGAAACAGCCTTAAAACTTAAATTCCACACAACTCGACAGACGTTCCAACCATGGAGCAGCAGCTTCCCACATGTTTTCTTTGTTTCTATGGTAACACGTCAGCAGTGTAACAGTGTGACGTCATCATGCAGCACACCCTAAATATTGCAACCTTAATTTTTTACACTGTATCAAAATATATACCGTATCATCGTGATCAATACGATATGGCACACCCCTACATGACGGGTTATAAAAATGGAGAAGTGCATGACCAGCCAAAATTACAAAAGCCCATCCTGCTTTTGGCCACAGCTGAACAGTCAGAGCTGCAGAAGAGTGTAATGCAGGGGTGTCCAATCATGTGCCATGGAGGGCCAAGACTCTGCAGGCTTTACCTCCAACCAGTGTCTTCAACAGCAGATTCTTCTGAATTTCTTCCCACTGATGGCTGATAAGTGAAAACACCTGCTGAAGAGACTGGGTAGAAGAGAAAACCTGCAGGGTCTTGGCCCTCCATGGCACATGATTGGACACCCCTGGTGTAATGGATGCATGCTTGGAGCCAATTTTCACTGTCTAGAAATACTGAAACTTGGCTCTAAATATGGAGGTTACGCTGCTGACTCTGGTCAGCTCTCTAAAAGGAGAAGACGGACCACTAACTACTGAAGAACAATTCCATGACTACTAAAGGTGGAGAAATTACTCAGTTCTTAGATGCATGACCATGTGAGCTTCTGCATTGATGCAGAACATTAATCAAGCTCTTGACCAGACTAATAATATTAATTGATGAAAAAGTAGTCATGTAATAAGGCAAGGGAAATGCAGTGTTTCCTCTAGCTTAAAGACCTTGGTGCAGTAGAAACATAATTTTTCTGGGGGGGGGCAGAAAACACATGTATGAATGTTAATTTTATACGATTTATTTCTTTTTTTAAATTTTGCATATAATTTATCAGATTTATATAGCACTTTATCTTAGACACTCAAACACTTTTTACAGATGCATTATTCATTCACTTCAGACAGACAATGGTAGTGGCAAGCTGCTACTGTAGCTGCAGCTGCCCTGGGGGTGGCTGCCAATCCGGGCCAATGGCCTCTCCGGCCACCACTGAACATTTATATACGTTCATACCCAGTGTTATGGCAAGGTGGGTAAAGTGTCTTGCCCAGGGACACAACGGCAGGATGTCTGGGGACAGCAGGATTCGAACTGCCAACCGTCCGGTTATTGGACGACCCGCTCTACCTCCTGAGCCACTGCCGTGCATATGGAACTTACAATTAAAAGTATTGACCAAACTAAGGCTTGAATGTTGGAATATTGGGCCATTTGGGGTCCCACCCAGACGTCCTGTATTTGGACTTTTTTTTTTTGGGGGGGGGGGGGTGACTGGAGCCTATCCCAGCATCTTTGGGCGAGAGGCAGGGTACACCCTGGACAGATTGCCAGTCCATCGGAGGGCCAACACAGAGACAGGCAACCATTCACTCATACCTAAGGACAATTTAGAATACCCGGTTTGATGCCAAGTAACCTAACTTGCATGTTTTTTGGCATGTGGGAAGAAACCAGAGAAATCCCGGAGTAAACCCACGCAGACATGGGGAGAACATGCAAGCTCCACACATTATCTGGTGAAATATATCCTCAGCAATTCAGTAGTCCCCCTTGCCTTTCCCTTCATATGAAGCCGGCTGCATTTGAATTCTAACCATATTTCTTAGTTAAGCGACTCTTCCGTTATTGCTCCTGTTTCCAGCGGGTTAAAACCATGACAAATGCCTCCAGTACTTGCATACCTCTTCTGACCCCCCACCCCCGCGTTTAAAGTACTTTAATAAACTCATGTTTCTGTCGGACAGTCAAGCCTTGTTCATGCTGCATTTCCCTTCTAGTCCGCCTTGGTCCGCGTACACTTGGACAAGCCCGGCACGCACATGGCGCTGTTCCATGTTCACCTTTATTTTTTTCCATCTACCCAGGCCAAGCGGTTGACGCATGCATACAACAATCATTTGAAGTTTCATTCCCACCCGATGGGTAGCGCCAAGACGCTGACGCACCAGGATTTTCACCAACGAAGAAATGGGGCACTTGAAAGTTTCTCTTCAAATAGTCCATTTCTGCTGTTTGACTTCCTGGTTTTCACTTCTTTTCCACAAAGATGCTGCTGCCGCTCGCAAGACACTGCCTGCTGACTGACTGGAAACCTCATGTGGGCGGGGCGCTTCTAAACTCTGCGCGGATGATGGCCACGAGCGTTTTTTGTGTGCGCTTGCGGAAACTCATTGCTTCATACATTTTTCTTAAATTCATATCTCCTTATTGGCGTTGCGGTAAATTTTCTGGTGAGGCGGGCCGCCACCCAGAAATGTTACCAGAGGAAACCCTGGAAATGTATTTAACATGATCCACACAGCAATTCACTGCTTTTCCATTGAATTACAGAAATAAATACTGAAGTCTAAAAAATTTAAATTGCCTAGAAAAATTAAAAATTGAAGCTGCATCAAAATGCATCATGAATCATTTTATATTTGAATTGTCAAGGCCTGAATCATAATCAGATCGGGAGGCCACTGAAGATTCACACCTAATGACTAAGAGGTTACACAACTCTGCTTCAAAAAAACTTGATAGGATATTTTTGTTCTTCTGTATTCTATATAATTTCATCTCTGTATTCTTTTATATATTATGTCTGTATTTTGGTGCGTTGAATAGGCCATTACTGCAGCTCTTGTCCTCTTCATGTCTTGGGGTCTAGAATGTTTTTGTAAGTGGGTGCCAGTTTGAGATTAGGTTAGCAAGGTTGTAAAGAATGACGTAGATGATGGCCCAGGTTTTATTGCTCTTGTCATACCAACCTGCCCTGGTCAGGATGCCAGAAATCAGTTATAGATTAGGATGCTTAAACTGTCTCCGGGGAGGTGTCTCCTACAGCCGTCTTAAACATATTGATAAAGTCGAGGTCCGTTTTTCTCCCCCTATAAGAACACCAGACTTGGAATGTGTGGCGGTGAATGAGTGTGCCAGACTCTGAGACAGTCAAGCTGTAACTCTTTCCTCCTCTGATCAGAGTTAAATAAATGGCTCATGACTTGGAAACTACCTATTGATTCAGTCTCAATCAATTCAGTTTTATTCTATCAGAACTGAACTGCCCCTTAAAGGGGTTGTGACCCTGTTTATTTGCTCCAGACACCTGTGGTTGCAGAAAAATGTATTTGAGTATTTTCCGTCTAAACTGGACTGTTCAGTAGTACTTCATTAGAACTACATAATGAATTTCAACATTGTTGCTTGTGTTATGCAATAGCCTTTGCCAGTACACAGTATCATACTGCTGTAGAAACCTGGAGAGGCTATTAAAAGCATCAAGGGGGGATCTTCTGTGAGCTTCCCCATCAAAATGGTTTATGAAAACAAACTAGGAACACTGTTTTAAATGGTAAGAAACTTTTATTAGTCCTACAATGGGAAAATTACAGTATTGCAGCAGCAAAGGGATAGTGACACTCGGAGCAATCACTCTAAAAGCAAGAAATCTGACACTTCATAGGATGTCCTATGAACTCGGGCATCATAGGACACATAGACAAATGTGTGTCATGTAGACCATGTATCTTTGAACTCTGGTATATTATGTCATAGACCATGAACTCGGGCATCATAGGACGACTCGCGATGCAGATATGATGGCACATAGACAGATGTCTGTCATATACATCAAGCCCACGGCACATAGACAAATGTCTTTATCATGTCATATATCAAGCCTGCCTTCATGTCTTTGTGATGTCGTATACAGTGACAGACATCAGGCAACATGTCTTTGTCATATACATCAAGGCTGCCTTCCTGTCTTTGTCATATACAGTGAGTCCATGCCGGAAAGCCTCTTTTTGCTCAGATCTATTTTCATGATCCTGTCCATGAACTGAAATTACGATGCACTTATCCCTCAACCAGCGGTCTCAAAGAAGACCCACCAGATGGAGAGCAATAGAATGACGACAATTGCTACATGTCAGAAAAGATGCCATGAAGATGAAACACCTGAGGTTCCAGCAGTACATTGCACCCGTCTGAGACAGGACACCCTTCATCAGCATAGGGTACAACAGACTTTAAAGCATGTTTCTAGGACCTCATTGGACGGCCAATGATCTCTGCCTCATCATAGTGCATCCTATGAACTCAGGCATCATAGGGTGACTCGCCATGCCTACATGACGGCAAATGTGTATCCTTGACGAATGCCAGTCTACACTACAAATGTGTAAAATGGCAAGCAAAGTGCTGATTCTCTGGATGCTCCAGTTTCCTGGTTTCTATGGGCATGCACGGGCCTTCCTGAACAGGGTCGAAAACCACTTTTTCAGGATCGTGCCAAATGAACTGGAATTACGATAAACCTATCCCTCAACCAGTGGTCTGAACGAAGACTACCCATCAGATGGAGAGCAATAGAATGAGAACTGCTGCATGTCAGAAAGGATGCCATGAACATGAAACACTTCAGGTTCCAGCAGTACGCCGCAGGCATGACTGTGAACAACACAGCCGTCTGAGACAGGAGGAGACCCTTCAGTGGTCTGAACGAAGACCCACCAGATGTCTATATGACGGCACATAGACGGAGCACATGACTCCCTGCAAGACGTGTGTATGTATGTGTATATATACGAAACAACCCTGGATATCTCACTGAAGAGGCTAAAGAAGCTCTCATGCAGCAACCAGCTGTATCATGTCTGGATGAACTACCAAATTTTGAACTAATGGCAGCTATCAGGACAACACAGGATGGTAAAGCTCCAGGAAGGGATGGAATTCCAGCAGAAGTGTGAAAATTTGGTGTCCAGCTGACCAACTGCCTGCACAAGCTCATCCAAGAGATATGGGGTGCCCAGAAAGTACCTCAAGACTGGAAGGATGCAAGTATTGTGCCTTTGTTCAAGAAAGGTGAAAGGAAGGATTGTGGAAATTACCGAGGTCTATCTCTGCTAGCCATTGTTGGTAAGATTCACCTGTACTACTGAACAGACTCGAACACATCTTGCACAATGTACTAATGGAAACCCAGTGCAGCTTTAGAAGTGGAAGAAGCACAATGGACATGATTTTCTGCTTGAAACAGGTTCAAGAAAAGTGTATCAAACAGAACATGCCGCTTTATGTGGTCTTCATAGACTTCAGTAAAGCCTTCGATACGGTTTTGCGACAAGGACTTTAGCAGGATCTCAAGAAATATGGCTGTACAGGGAAGTTTGTCAGCCTGATCGAGGCACTGCATAGAGGTATGCAAGCAAACATGGCAAAGAGTGGTTCAGTGTCTACAGACTTTTCAGTAAGCAACAGCGTAAAACAAAGGTGTGTGCTGGCGCCTACACTCTACTCGCTATATCTGGCAGCCATGCTTAAGGTGGCCTTCAAAGACACTTCAGGAGTATACATTCAAACAAGGAAAGAAGCAGACTTATTCAGTGTGGCACAGCTTAAAGCCAAGAGTAAGACATCGATAAAGGTAGTAAGAGAAATGCTCTTTGCCGACGACAGTGCTCTAGTTGCAGACAGTGTGGAAGATATGCAATCTTTAGTGGAGAAGTCTGCAAGAGCAGCTAGCCAATTCAGCCTCCAAATCAACATCAAGACGACAAAGTGCCTTTATCAGCCACCAAAGTTCCAATTATCAACATCACTACCAGAAGAGATCAGCGTTGGTACAGAGCCACTAGTCAAGTGCAAGACTTTCAAGTATCTAGGGAGTACGGTTTCAGAGAATGCTAGGCTGGAGGATGAACTACAGCCGTGGACAAAATTGTTGGTACCCGTGTTAATGAAAGAAAAACCCACAGTGGTCACAGAAATGACTTGAATCTGATAAGTGGTAATAAGTAAAAATTCTATGAAAATTAACCAATGAAAATCAGACAATGCTTTTGAATTGTGGTTCAACAGAATTATTTTAAAAAACAAACTCATGAAACGGGCCTGGACAAAAATGATGGTACCCTTAATATTTTGTGGCACAACCTTTTGAGGCAATCACTGCAATCAAACGATTTCTGTAACGGTCAATGAGACTTCTGCACCCCTCAGCAGGTATTTTGGCCCACTCCTCATGAGCAAACTGCTCCAGTTGTCTCAGGTTTGAAGGGTGCCTTCTCCAGACGGCATGCTTCAGCTCCTTCCACAGATATTCAATGGGATTTACAGTGGGGCAAAAAAGTATTTAGTCAGCCACCAATTGTGCAAGTTCTCCCACTTAAGATGAGAGGTCTCCAATTTTCATCATAGGTATACCTCAACTATGAGAGACAAAATGAGGGGAAAAAAATCCAGAAAATCACATTGAAGGATTTTTAATGAATTAATTGGTAAATTCCTCAGTAAAATAAGTATTTGGTCACCTACAAACAAGCAAGATTTCTGGCTCTCAGACCTGTAACTTCTTCTTGAAGAGCCTCCTCTGTCCTCTACTCATTACCTGTATTAATGGCACCTGTTTGAACTTTTTATCAGTAAAAAAGACACCTGTCCACAACCTCAAACAGTCAGACTCCACTATGGCAAAGACCAAAGAGCTGTCAAAGGACACCAGAAACAAAATTGTACACTTGCACCAGGCTCGGAAGACTGAATCTGCAATAGGTAAGCAGCTTGGTGTGAAGAAATCAACTGTGGGAGCAATTATTAGAAAATGGAAGACATAAAAGACCACTGATAATCTCCCTCGATCTGGTGCTCCACGCAAGATGTCACCCCATGGGGTCAAAATGATCACGAGAACGGTGAGCAAAAATCCCAGAACCACACGGGGGGACCTAGTGAATGACCTGCAGAGAGCTGGGACCAAAGTAACAAAGGCTACCATCAGTAACACACGCCGCCGCCAGGGACTCAAATCCTGCAGTGCCAGACGTGTCCCCTTGCTTAAGCCAGTACATGTCCAGGCCCGTCTGAAGTTTGGTAGAGAGCATTTGGATGATCCAGAAGAGGATTGGGAGAATGTCAGATGAAACCAAAATAGAACTTTATTGTAAAAACTCAACTTGTCGTGTTTGGAGGAGAAAGAACACCATACCTACTGTGAAGCATGGGGGTAGAAACATCATGCTTTGGGGCTGTTTTTCTGCAAAGGGACTAGGATGGCTGCTCCGTGTAAAGGAAAGAATGAATGGGGCCATGTATCGTGAGATTTTGAGTGAAAACCTTCCATCAGCAAGGGCATTGAAGATGAAATGTGGCTGGGTCTTTGAGCATGACAATGATCCCAAACACACCGCCCGGGCAATGGAGTGGCTTCGTAAGAAGCATTTCAAGGTCCTGGAGTGGCCTAGCCAGTCCCCAGATCTCAACCCCATAGAAAATCTTCAGAGGGAGTTGAAAGTCTGTGCTGCCCAGCAACAGCCCCAAAACATCACTGCTCTAGAGGAGATCTGCATGGAGGAATGGGCCAAAATACCAGCAACAGTGTGTGAAAACCTTGTGAAGACTTACAGAAAACGTTTGACCTTTGTCCTTGCCAACAAAGGGTATACAACAAAGTATTGAGATGAACTTTTGTTATTGACCAAATACTTATTTTACTGAGGAATTTACCAATTAATTCATTAAAAATCCTTCAGTGTGATTTTCTGGATTTTTTTTTTCCTCATTTTCTCATATTTGAGGTATACCTATGATGAAAATTGGAGACCCCTCATCTTTTAAGTGGGAGAACTTGCACAATTGGTGACTGACTACTCCCCCCCCCCCCCCCCCCCTCCCGGTAGATCAGGGCTCATAGAAGGCCACTTTGGAATAATCCAGTGTTTCGCTCTTTGCCATTCTTGGGTGTTTTTAGCTGTGTGTTTTGGGTCATTATCCTGTTGCAAGACCCATGACCTGCGACTGAGACCAAGCTGTCTAACACTGGGCAGCACATTTCTCTCTAGAATACCTTGATAGTCTTGAGATTTCATTGTACTCAACACAGATTCGAGACACCCTGTGCCAGATGCAGCAAAGCAGCCCCAGAACATAACAGAACCTCCTCCATGTTTCACAGTAGGGACAGTGTTTTTTTCTTGGTATGCTTCATTTTTGCATCTGTGAACATAGCGCTGATGTGCCTTGCCAAAAAGTTCCAGTTTTGTCTCGTCTGTCCATACGACATTCTCCCAGAAGCTTTGTGACTTGTCAACATGCAGTTTGGCAAATTCCAGTCTGGCTTTTTTATGATTTGTTTTCAACAGTGGTGTCCTCCTTGGTCGTCTCCCATGAGGTCCACTTTGGCTCAAATGACGACGGATGGTGCAATCGGACACTGATGTACCTTGATCTTGGAGTTCACCATGAATGTGTTGAGGTTGTTCTGGGCTCTTTTGTTACCATTTGTATTATCCATCTCTTCCATTTTTCCTCCTGCGGCCACGTCCAGGGAGATTGGCTACAGTCCCGTGGATCTTAAATTTCTGAATATGTGCAACTGTAGTCACAAGAACATCAAGCTGCTTGGAGATGGTCTTATAGCCTTTACCTTTAACATGGTTGTCTATAATTTTCTTTCTAATCTCCTGAGACGACTCTCTCCTTTGCTTCCTCTGGTCCATGTGTAGTGTGGTAAACACCATGTCGCCAAATGGCACAGTGACTACTTGTCACCCTTTAAATAGGCTGACTGATTACGAGTTTGTAGACACCTTTGCTGTTAGAGGACACATCCTGGTTGAACATGTCCCTATGGTCACATTATTTTCAATCTTTTCTAGAGATACCATCATTTTTGTCCAGGCCTGTTTAAGGGTTTTTTTTAATAATTGTTGAACCACAATTCAAAAGCATTGTCTGATTTTCATTGGTTAATTTTCATAGAATTTTTATTTATTACCACTTTTGTCAGATTCAAGTTATTTCTGTGACCATTGTGGGTTTTTCTTTCATTAACAGAGGGGTACCAACAATTTTGTCCACGTGGTTATCTGTCAGAATGGGAAGAGCGAGCGCTGTTTAGAAACATGAGGGAGAGACTGGAACAATCAACATGCGTCTCAGTGTGAAATACAAAGTGTACAGAGCGACAGTACTGGCTACTCTATTGTACGGTGCTGAAACTTGGACTGTCTAGAGTGCAGGTGAAGAAACTCCACGCGTACATGAGACACCTTCGAGCCATAATGAACATCTTATGGAAAGACAAGATAACAAACAGAAGTGTTGAAACGAGCTGGTTTACCATCAATGGAGGACATGCTAATACAGATGAACCTGAGATGACTCGCATGCTGAGAGGATGGACCACCAGAGTCTCCCTCGGCAGTTACTCTACTCAGATATGCGAGGGCAAATGCAATCCGGGTAGACCAAGGCTCAGATTTAACAACACTGTAAAAAGAAGCCTGAAGAAGTTGGATGTAGACAGGAGTTCCTGGCAGCAGAAGGCTAGGAACAGAGCTGTGTGGAGGAATCTGATCAGACCTAAATGAAACAGTCATTGTTGCCCACAACGGACTGCTGTGATGAGATATATTTTAGTGGGGCAAAAAAGTATTTAGTCAGCCACCAATTGTGCAAGTTCTCCCACTTAAAAGATGAGGTGTCTCCAATTTTCATCATAGGTATACCTCAACTATGAGACAAAATGAGAGAAATTTCAGAAAATCACACTAAAGGATTTTTAATGAATTAATTGGCAAATTTCTTAGTAAAATGAGTATTTGGTCACCAACAAACAAGCAAGATTTCTGGCTCTCACAGACCTGTAACTTTAAGAGGCTCCTCTGTCCTCCACTCGTTACCTGTATTAATGGCACCTGTTTGAACTCTCTATCAGTATAAAAGACACCTGTCCACAACCTCAAACAGTCAGACTCCAAACTCCACTATGGCCAAGACCAAAGAGCTGTCAAAGGACACCAGAAACAAAATTGTAGACCTGCACCAGGCTGGGAAGACTGAATCTGTAATAGATAAGCAGCTTGGTGCGAAGAAATCAACTGTGGGAGCAATTATTAGAAAATGGAAGACATTCAAGACCACTGATAATCTCCTTCGATCTGGGGCTGCACGCAAGATCTCACCCTGTAGGGTCAAAATGATCACGAACGGTGAGCAAAAATCCCAGAACCACATGGGGGACCTAGTGAATGACCTGCAGAGAGCTGGGACCAAAGTAACAAAGGCTACTATCAGTAACACACGCCGCCGCCAGGGACTCAAATCCTGCAGTGCCAGACGTGTCCCCCTGCTTAAGGCAGTACATGTCCAGGCCCGTCTGAAGTTTGCTAGAGAGCGTTTGGATGATCCAGAAGAGGATTGGGAGAATGTCAGATGAAACCAAAATAGAACTTTTTGGTAAAAACTCAACTTGTCGTGTTTGGAGGAGGAAGAACACCATACCTACTGTGAAGCATGGGGGTGAAAACATTATACTTTGGGGCTGTTTTTCTGCAAAGGGACCAGGACGACTGATCCGTGTAAAGGAAAGAATGAATGGGGCCATGTATCGTGAGATTTTGAGTGAAAACCTCCTTCCATCAGCAAGGGCATTGAAGATGAAACGTGGCTGGGTCTTTCAGCATGACAATGATCCCAAACACACTGCCCGGGCAACGAAGAAATGGCTTCATAAGCATTTCAAGGTCCTGGAGTGGCCTAGCCAGTCTCCAGATCTCAACCCCATAGAAAATCTTTGGAGGGAGTTGAAAGTCCGTGTTGCCCAGCGACAGCCCCAAAACATCACTGCTCTAGAGGAGATCTGCGTGGAGGAATGGGCCAAAATACCAGCAACAGTGTGTGAAAACCTTGTGAAGACTTACAGAAAACGTTTGACCTCTGTCATTGCCAACAAAGGGTATATAACAAAGTATTGAGATGAACTTTTGTTATTGACCAAATACTTATTTTAGCGAGGAATTTACCAATTAATTCATTAAAAATCCTTCAATGTGATTTTCTGGATTTTTTTTTTCTCATTTTGTCTCATAGTTGAGGTATACCTATGATGAAAATTGGAGACCTCATCTTTTAAGTGGGAGAACTTGCACAATTGGTGGCTGACTAAATACTTTTTTACCCCACTGTATTTACACAGTGCAAGAGCATTGCGGTTAAATATATACAGCATTAGTTAAGTTACCCCACAATATAAAAATACAAAAATGGGAATCTTTTACAGTTGTTTGAACGGTGTCATTGCCACCTTCAGTAATAATTGTAATTATATCAGTGGTGTATTGGAAGGGAATGATTACTACTGTGCAAAGCAGTGGCGTTATGAGCAGTGGAGATTAGTGACAGCAGGAAGGGAGGACCTGTGGAACCTCTCCTTCAAGCACTTAGGATGGCACAACCTGCTGCTAAATGAGCTCCAGTGCATTTAGCGTGTTCCGCATGGGGTGGAACTTGGACTCCAGCAGAGATGATAGCTTAGCTACCATCCTCCTGTCTCCTATCTCCACCACTGGGTCGAGGCGGCACCCCAGAACAGAGCTGGATTATTTGCTCAGTCTCTTCCTGTTGGCTGCCGTGATGCTGCTGCCCCAGCAGACTGTGACAAACTGGAATTCCTTCATTTTGCAACAAACGCCTTTCCATAATCCCTACCTTCATCTCCACCTCAAACTGAATGCTGCCCTGCAATTGGCTCCCATGTCACCTGATAATCACCACTCACCTATATAAGCAATGGAGTGTGAGCATTATGTGGGAGAGCAAGGAGATGGAACAGAGGAATGGAGCAGAGAGGAAAAAAGACAAACGGAATTGTGTTCACTCGGGTTACAAAGCTCAGAAAAATTCAGTTAGGTTGGGTTTTAAAATCACCAGCATAGTTCTGGCCATCTGCAGTATAACTTCCATTTGGCACCAAAGAAAGATGTCACAATCTTGGTCTCTGTTCCCTGGATGTTTACCGTGATTGCATTTTGGCTGCTTCAGCTTGATTTTATTCAATGAAAATGGAACTCCGGATACATGGGATGTCAACACCATCTAACGTTAACACATGTTAATGGTATCACTCCGGAGTAGTGTTGTTGACGTATGGGGGGGTGGGGGATGCCAGCAGAATCCACATTGTTTCACCGTTTTTTTTTGTTTTTTTTTTTAATTAAATGTGGCAGCAGTTTGAAACGGCCTTAAAACTTAAAAATTCCATGCTTGTTTCTTTGTTTCTATAGTAACATTTCGGTACGCACCATCTGCAGCATAACCTCCATTTAGCACCAAAGAAAGATGTTACCATCTGTCTGTTCCCTGGATGTTAACCGGTGTTGTCGAGGGGTGTCCACACCTGCAGCAGTCCACCATCAGTTCCTTGGTCTTCCTGCGTTGATATGGAGGCAGTTCGGCAGGAACCAGTCTGCGAAGTCCTGGATCAGTCCTCAACTCAGTCATCACTATCTGAGATGAGGCCGACTATGGCAGAGTCATCAGGAAACTTCTATAGGTGGCAGTGTGGTGTTATATGAAGTCAGAAGGGAGCCAGAACTGTTCCCTGCCACCCCCTCCCCCAAATACTGCAGATGATGGTGTCAAACACACAGTCCTGGGTCCTTACAAACTGTGGCCAGTCTTTGAGGTAGTCCAGGGTCCACGATGGCAGGAGTTGGTTCACTCCTGCACACAGCAGCTTGTCCCTCAGGAGCACTGGTGAAATGGTGTTGAAAGCACTGGAGAAATTGAAGAATGCAAACAAAGGTGTGAAAATTCTCGGCATTGCCCTCCCAGTCGAGCCAAGACCCCCAGACTATCCTGGTCTGAAGCAGCCTGAAGCCTTATTCATGCTGCATTTCCCCTCTGGTCCGCTGTGATCCGCGCGTGCTTCGGATGAGCCTGACATGCATGTGGCATTGTACAGGCTTACTTTTTTTCGTCTACCAGGCCAAGCAGTTGACGCATGTACACAACTGTTATTTATAGTTTCGCCCCAGCCCTATGGGTAGTGCAAATGTGCCAACACGCCAGTTTGTTCACAGGCTATCAAACACGAGAGTGACTCACATTTTTTTTGTAGCAACAATGGCATCGATTCAAGGAAAAGGAGGAATTGACATTTTACAGTGCTCTGCTCAAGCTGCTGCTGCTGCTGCAAAAGGATTCATGTACGTTTATTCTCGTCTTCCTCCTCATCGTCTTCCTCGTCTACTTTGTCTTTGTATGCTGTGTTGATAGTGCCATCTCGTGACTGGGACGTTCAGTCTCGCGCATGCTCTGTTAACGCATTCAGATCGTGGGCAGGCTGTGTGGTCACAAAATTTGAGCTGCATGTGGTTGTCTGTGGTAGAACCCTGCATACACTAGCAGAGTGGAGATGACGTAAATTTCATCACACGAGGTTTCCGGTTCCACGTACGTGGACAGCGGAGGTGCAGCATGAATCCAGCTTTAGTGAGGGACAGATGGGGACGGGGCTGTTTGCTGGGAGGAGGGGGTTGTCCGTGTAAGGGGGAAAACAGCAGGGGATGTGCACTAAGAGCTGGGAGATGTAAGAGGGGGTGGAGGGAGGAAGGGGACAAGGGGAGGTAGATGAAGATGGAGATTGCGGGGCAGGGGGAGGAGAAAATGGTTTAACTGTGCTGTGAGAACTTGCCACAGTGCTGGTTGAAATCATAAGTAATTAATGATGGGAAGTGCTTCTACTACAGTTGCTATCCAATGAGAATCTCCTGTCTAGGTGGGCTTCACTGCGAAGACGAAAGGACAACAGCATTTCCTGAAGTAAAAAAATCAGTCAAATTGGAAGATGAAGGCACTTCATCTGACTGGATTTTGATTTTAATTGTGTAGTCTCCAAGAATACCCAATATGCATTCAGTGAACTATTTGGATGGAAAAAATTATGTAATGAGCTTTAAAAGTAAAGTGCCACCAGAAATTAATAATTAAAGTAGAAGAAAATGACTCTTACAACATTAAAGCTTGGAGATGTCTTTGCAAAGTTCAGTTATCCTTGAAAGATTTGGTTGGACTCCTTCCTAAAACCAGAGCCAGTCTCTGCTTGACCCTCTGTGATGCCAGATAAGAGACAAACCTCTGTGGGAGTTATGGAAGTAAGCATGAAAACAGAACCAGAGATTATTTATGCCCGATTGGAAAACGACTGGAGAGGAGCTTTCTAGTGTGCTATAACTTTGATTTGTTCACTCAGTATTGTCATCAATATGGTGGCATATACTGTAAAATGACAAAAACCTATTCTGATTGACTCTAGTCAGGAGAGCAGGAATCAAGCCTCAGCAGTTTACAATTGACCTGCAGTTTAAAATGCTAGTTGTCAGGATTATATAATCATTTAAGTTGGCTGAAAACATGTAAATAGGATAGTTGATTTGTTAGACAATGCTGAATATCCACTTTTCAAAGAGTACCATTATGTATACACAGATCCTTTATCATTTTTATTTTATTTTTTTTTTGGGAGGGGGGGTAAGATGGGAAAGCTTTTTTGCCAAATCTTATTGTAGTTATAAAACAAATTTCCTCAGTTAAAGCTTGACCTTATCAGCGTGGCTTACTAAAGAAAGCTTGATCTTTTGACTGAACAAGTATTAAAGGACTTTTTGCAAACCTGTTTTATCATGAGAATGAGAACACATGAATCACTTTGATATTCACTTTTTGTATTTGTTTTAGTGCACTGCCACCTGTTTCCCATCCAGAACTATGGTAAAAGATGAACATTTTGTTATTGCACCCTTGAAGCTATTCAGATGCCTCTCTAAACGGGTCAGGCTGTTGCATCTTGGACTGCAGCTGTACCAGGAGTTGTTCTTTGAAGAACTGACTCACAGCTGTGATACTAGACAAACCAGAGCCTATGAAATGTGCAGAGCTGATATGACTCTACAAAGTTGTGCACTCTAACAATGGGGAAAAAAATGGAATCCATTTCTGTTGAATGATTGCCTTACATCACATAAAGGAAAACTGATATGCAGAGGTAAAGCAACAGATTCCTGAGTCAGGCCCCATTTAATTTGTGCTTAATTTTTCTGTTTTTATTCCCCGCCAGTCAAAGACCAAAGGGGATTACGTTATGGCAATGCCTGTCCATCTCTGCCACACTCATTTTGTGAAATCAACTCCTACAGTTTTGATCTAAATGTTTTGAAACTTGGTACCAGGGTTTGATATATGCTCGTGATGTGCATATTGCAGGTGGGTCTACATCCAAGGTCAAAGGTCAGGAGAGCTGGGCACTTGTGATTTCAGAAAAATCACTATTCCTCCTTGGCAATTTGCCCTAATGATTACCAAATTCACTCTCAAATAACCTCAGGAGGATCTGCATCTAGATTGTGCTCAAGGTCGAGATCTGGGCATTTGGAGTCGATATAAAGTCTAAACACCCCTTTTCAAATGCCAGGTTTTTGTGATGTAAAAAAACTAGACCAAGATAAATCATTTAAAACTTTTTCCACCATTGATGTGACCTATAACCTGTACAACCAGTTGAAAAGCAAACTAAAATCTTTCAAGGGAAAAAATAAAAAACTTAGAATAACCCAGTTGAATAAATAAACACACCCTTTTATAACTGAGGATATGGCTGTGTTCAGAATTAACCAGTCCCATTCACTCATGGTAAATGGGAGTTGGCACACACCTGCCACAATTTAAAGTTCTTCTGATTAACCCCAAATAAAGTTCAGCTGTTCCAGTAGGATTTTTCTGACATTTTTGTAGTCGCATCTTGCAGCCAAGCAATAGTCCGCAGAGAGCTTCAGAGGGATCTCACTGTTCAAAGGTATCAGTCAGAAAGGTACAAAAGAATTTCCAAGGCATTTAATATACCATGAAACACAGTGAAGACGGTAATCATCCATCCATCTACCACTTTTCCGGGGGTCGGGCTCGCAAAGGCAGCAGCTCAAGCAGAGAAGCCCAGACTCCCCCCCCCCCCCCCCCCCACACACACACACACACCTCCTTGGCCACCTGCTCCAGCTCTCCAGAGAGGATACCAAGATGTGCCCTGGATCTGCCTGAGGGTCTCCACCCAGTGGGACCTGCCCGAAATGCCTCAAGTGGGAGGCATCCTGATCAGATACCCAAACCACCTCAACTGGCTTCTTTCAATGTGGAAGAGCAGTGGTTTGACTCTGAGCCTCTCCAGGGTGACTGAGCTCCTCACCCTGTCTTTAAGGGTGAGTCCAGTAGTCCTCCTGTTACCCAAAGCTTATGACCATAGGTGAGGGTAGCAATGTAGATTGACTGGTAAATCAACAGCTTTGCTTTAGAGCTCAGCTCCCTCTAAACCACAGCAGACTGGTACAAAGTCCGCATTGCTGCAAATGCTGCTCCAAACTGTCTAGCTCTCACTCCATTCTCCCCTCACTCGTGAGACCCAAAGATACTCAAATTCCTCGACTTGGGGCAGGAGCTTGTCCTGAACCTGGAGAGGACAATCCACCCTTTTCCGGCTGAGGACCATGGACTTGGACTTGAAGGTGCTGATTGTTATCTCAGCTGCTTGACGCTCAGTAGTAAACAATGTCAGTAAGACCTGCAGGTCACTGCTCGATGAAGCCAACAGGACATAATCTGCAAGCAGCAGAGATGAGATCCTGTGGCCACCAAACATGACACCCTCCATTCCTTGGCTGCGCCTAGATATCCTGTCCATAAAAATTATGAACAAGATCAGTGACAAAGGGCAGTGCTGGCAAAGTCCAACTCTCACTGGAAACAAATTTGACTGGGTGTTGGCAATACAAACCAAACTCTTGGAATGGTCGTATAGGGACTGTATAGCTTGTAGCAACAAGCCCGATAGACATACTCCCGCAGCACCCCTCCACAAGAGACCACAAGGGACGTGGTTGAATGCTTTCTCAAAGTCCGCAAAACACATGTGAATTGGTTGGGCAAACTCCTATGAACCCTCAAGTATTCTCTAGGGTAGAGTTGGTCCAGTGTGCCACAGTCAGGACGAAAACCACATTGCTCCTCCTGAATCAGTTGTTTGACCAACAGTCATCAAGTAGAGAAAATATGGCACAACAGTGACATTACCAAGAACTGGACGTCCCTCCAAAATTGAAAAGACTAGAAGAAAACTGGTCAGGAAAACTGCCAAGAGGCCAACAGCAATATTGAAAGACCTGCACGAATTTCTGGCAAGTACTGGCTGTTTAGTACATGTGACAACAATCTTCATACGTCTGGGTTATGGGGTAGGGTGGCAAGATGGAAGCCTCATCTTGCAAAGGAAAAACGTCAAAGTCTGGCTACATTTTGCAAAAACACATTTGAAATCTCCCAAGCGCATGTGGGGAAAATGTTATGGTCCGATGAAACGAAGGTTGAACTTTTTGGCCGTAATTTCAAAAGGTATATTCGGCGCAAATGCAACACTACTCATCACCAAAACATCATACCTACAGTGAAGCATGGTGGTAGCACCATCATGCTTTGGGGCTGTTTTTCTTTAGCTGGAACTGGGGCCTTAGTCAAGGTGGAGGGAATTATGAACAGTTCCAAATACCAGTCAGTGTTGGCAAAAACCTTCTGCACGTGTGTGCAGACCAAGACTTTCTGCACATACAACAACAGAAACAAACCCTGGTTCACTTCTAAACTCAAGCAGTTACAGCAGACCAAGGAGGAGGCCTACAGGACTGGTGATTGGACTCTGTACAAGCTGGCCAGAAACATGCTGACGAAGGAGACCATGCTTGCTAAGAGGAGCTATAGTGAGAAGCTACAACAAAACTTCAGCCAACAACTCTGTTTCCGTTTGGAGAAGCCTGCAGAATATCACCAACTACAGGAGACCATTCCCACACCCTTTGGAAAACCTCCAGCTGGCTAACGACCTCAACAGCTTTTACTGTAGGTTTGAAAAGAACCTACAGTTTTCACCTCCCTATACAATAGGACTATCTGCAGTCCCAGAAACTCCATTTCCCCTCCACTCTGACTTTCCACCAGCACTAACGATCTGCGAAGAGGATGTGCGCCGAGTCTTTCGGAGACAAAAGATCAAGAAGGCTGCAGGTCCTGATGGTGTCACCGTCCTGCCTGAGAGTCTGCTCCGATGAGTTGGCCCCCATCTTCACCTGGATCTTTAAAAGATCACTGGAGCTGTGTGAAGTGCCTTCCTGCTTCAAACACTCCACCATCATTCCAGTTCCCAAGAAACCCTCTGTTACAGGATTAAATGACTACTACCTTCAGGCTTCTGCTAGAAAGCTGAAGATGAAGAGTAGATCTTTCAGCACGATGATGACCCAAAGCATACATCCAAATCAACAAAATGGTTTCACCAGAAGACCATTAAGGTTTAGGAATGGGCCAGCCAGAGTCCAGACCTGAATCCAATCGAACATCTGTGGGGTGATCTGAAGAAGGCTGTGCACAGGAGATGCCCTCAGTCTGACAGATTTGGAGCATTTTTGCAAAGAAGAGTGGGCAAAGATGGGCTCATCAAGATGTGCCACGCTGATGGACTCCTTCCCATAAAGGCTAAGTGTTGTAAAAAGTCAAAGGTGCTGCAACAAAGTATTAGTTTTAAGGGTGTGCATATTTATGCAACCAGGTTATTGCAAGTTTATTTTTCCCCTTAACATTTCATTTTTTTTTTTTTCAGTTGGGTTGTACAGGTTATACAGTGCATCCAGAAAGTATTCACAGCGCTTCACTTTTTCCACATTTTGTTGCGTTACAGCTTTATTCCAAAATGGATTAAATTTTTTCCCTCAACATTCCACATAATGTGAAGTTTTGAAACTTCTGCAAATGTATTAAAAATAAAAAAAAAACAACCTAAAATCACATGCACATGAGTATTGACAACCTTTGCCATGAAGCTCAAAATTGAGCTCAAGTTCACCATTTCCACTGATCATCCTTGATGTTTCTACAGCTCAATTGGAGTCCACCTGTGGTGAATTCACTTGACTGGACATAATCAACTGACATAGTGACCATCGGGTTCTTGGTCACCTCACTAAGGCCCTTCTCCCCCGATTGCTGTTTAGATGGCCGGCCAGCTCTAGGAACAGTCCTGGTGGTTCTGAGCTCCTTCCATTTATGGATGATGGAGGCCACTGTGCTCATTGGGACCTTGAAAGCAGCAGAAATTTTTCTGTACCCTTACCGAGATTTGTGCCTTGAGACAATACTGTCTCGGTGGTCTACAGACAATTCCTTTGACTTCATGCTTGGTTTGTGCTGACATGCACTGTCAACTGTGGAACTTTATATAGACAGGTATGCCTTTCCAAATCATGTCCAATCAACTGAATTTACTGCAGGTGGACTCCAGTTAGCTGTAGAAACATCAGATGATCAGTGGAAACGGGATGCACCTGAGTTCAATTTTGAGCTTCATGGCAGTCTGTGAATACTTATGTACATGTGACTTCATTTTTTTTTAATAAATTAGCAAAAATTGCAAACTTTTTTAAATGTTATGGGGTATTGTGTGTAGAATTTTGAGGAGAATGAATTATCACTTTTAGAATAAGGCTGTAACACAATGTGGAAAAAATGAAGCACTGAATACTTTCTAAATGCACTGTATGTACAAGCTATTGCTTAGTTTTTTTAATTTTAAATTTGCAAAAAGCTCAACTTTTTTCATGTTATCATTATGGGGTATTGTGTGTAGAATTGAGGGGGGAAAAATGAATCAAATTTGGAATAACTAGCATCACAAAATGTGGAAAAAGTAAAGTGCTGTACATGCTTTACGAATGCACTGTAGGTCACATTAATGGTGGAAAAAGTTTTGAAATGATTTATCTTGATCTCATTTTTTTTTTTTACATCACAAAAACCTGGCATTTGAACAGGGGTGTGTAGACTTTTTAAATCCACTGTAAGTGATTTTAGAAAAATTGCTCCTTCTTGACAATTGCCTCGATTCTCACAAAGATCACTTGCAATGATCCTCAGGTCTGCATCCAGGTTGGGATCAAGGTCATTGTCAGAAGTCAGCCATTGACCTTCATCCTAGATGAATCTGCATCTATTCTGTGCTTAAGGACAAGATCAGGAGATGTGAGTGCACTTGGGTGATTTTTATCAGTCTGGAATGAACTACTCAGTCATTCATGGTCTGGTTCCAAATGTTTTGAAACTTGGTACCAGGATTTTATATACGCTGTTGAAAACTGCTCTCAAGATATTGGGATCTTCAAAAAAGACTGAAAGGGGGTGGGGATATTTTACTCGCCTCAGAGTGCTGCTGTAGAGAAAGCTTTGCAGAGCAGCAGATCACTGTGTAATACCGCTGAGATTTCTCTTTGCAATCAGTAGTTATTGCTGCAGTGTGTCAACACATCAGTTTGAGTGCACAAACCTGACAAGACCAAAAGAAAACCTACACTTCAAGTACAAGGAAAACACTGCATTTTAGACTAGAGTAAATCCCTTCTGCACTCTATTTTCTGCCAGAACAAGAGTGGATCACACAGGAGTCTTTTAACCACTGGAGTTTTTCAGAAGCTATTGGCTGTTTGGTGCTGTCAAGCTCATCTTTGTTTTTTTTTTGTTAAACTTTCAAAGGCTGCAAGAAAGTAAACTCCTTTGGGCATGACCAGTGGAGTGGAAAATTCAGTTGCAGAATTATTCCTTGGTTACATTAAATATTCTGCTCATAGTTTGATCAATTTATTCTAATGCATGTAAGCTCAAACATGGAGTGTGCCAGTTAATCAACTAAATCTTCAGTGAAAGAGTAACTGCAATGTTCTGAAGGGTGCAGTTGCAAATCCCAGATCTTAAGTACTTAAAATCAAGGCTTCATTGTTGAAGAAATACATAATGATCTGAATTAAAGCTGGGTGACGTGGTGAAAAATCATGTCACAATGTAGTTCTTTTTTTATATTGGTAACTTTTTGTCGTGATGAATAACGCAACATAACAAATAATTTTTGTAAGTTGTCTGTTTTTTTTCAACTGAATTAAGACAATTTTTGCACCGTTGAATCTGAAAATGACATCAGTTTCTCTCGATCAGGTCAGGTTTTTATGCTAAGTTGTAAGCAGTTGTACTGTAAATTGAATAGTAGACATTGATAAAGGTAAGTACATGTAAATTGAAGGTTACGTTATCATTGTTCAAAATTCAGAGAATTTCAAGAAATAAAAGAATTTTGCATCATATAAAGCGAAAATACCCGTACATGTAAACAAACTTAAAATGTGGCCATAGTTCAAAAAGGTGACCTGATTGAGCAAAATCAATGTGATTTTTGGATTCAGCACATCAAAACGATCCTAAATCAGCTAAAAAAAACTTGGACAATAAATTTAGTGTTGGCCAGTGTAATCAGTTCTGTCAAGTGTATAAAGGCTGTTTTATTCCTACGATATACAGGAATGAGGTTAGCTTGAGTTTAATGTTTTTGGTCAAAAGTTGAACATGACAAATTATAGGACATTATGCATCTGTATTTTAAATAAATGGGTGTATATTAAAATCTGAAAAAAAAAAAAAAATCTGAATTCTGAAGAGTCGAGCTTCAGTTGATATAGAACGGGCACAAAATCGGATTCCTTGCTCATTTCGAATACAGAACACCACTAAAGCCTGTTTTCCACTAGCCCAGCACACCTCGGTACGGCTCGATTCACTTCAGTACGGCTTGGAATGCTTCTGTCTCCATTAGCACGGTGTTGTGCTTGTGCTGTGATGGTTTGTGTTAGGTTTTAGAAGCGGGGCGGCAGCAGATTCTCAGCGAGGCGGGGCCACACTCCCGTGACGTTACGCACCCGACTGAATCCTTATTTACACGAGACAAAAAAGGATCCAAGGATTATTGCCTTGCTCGCTCTGTGGTTTTATCTCACAATTAATTTTATCTCATAATTAAGCTGCAACAACACAGGTCACTTTTGTTTTGAATTAACTGCCAAATGACCTAGAAATAATGAGCTGAAACTTGTTTATTTGTATTAAATGAGACGGTGGCACACTGGACTACACCAAATTGTATTATTTTTTTACATCCTAGGGCATTTTGGATGTACTGAATTAAAAAACATGTTTTTCACCTTCAGGTCAACGTTTGGAACAACAGTATTTTCCGTTTAGATGATGCTACACTCCTAAAGTATTGTAAACCTCTGAATTTGGAATGCCGATAGAACATTCAATTTACATATACTTGTACCTACTTTGACTTGGTGCTAATTTTTTATATTTCAATAAAAAGAACAGAAAGCTTACAAAAACATTTGTTTTTTGGTCTAGTTAAAAATTACATTACCTTTACAATGGTTGACCCCTGACAGGAAGATCAGCATCATTCATCAGACTAGGCAATGGAATTTCTATGTAATTATACTGTTTTATAATTCAATGTTATAACAGACAAACCACACTTTACAAAACAATTCCATTTTATTATATACAAAATATTAAAAGAAAAAAAAAAACTTTGCAACACAACATGAAGGTTAATCGACATTTTACACACGCCGACCACTGAGTGTCTCTACACCAGCTTCCCAAACTGGGTCACGAAGACTCTGATGAATTAATCAGTCTCTGCCAGCTGTGGGTCAGGAAGGCTCGGTTGAATAATCCGTGCGGGCTGTCGCGGCGGACGCGTGGGATGATTCTACAAGGAAAATGCACACAATAAAATACAGCACGAAAGTGCAATATATACAGAAAAGACAATAGTTTTTAACAAGAATACATAAGCTTATTTCAGCGTATTGTTCACATGAATAATTAAAATAAAAGCTTTAGTCCGCAGTGTGCTGCAATAAAGCAGCGATCCATCCACAAATGAACAGCTTTTTTATTGCATAAATAAACTGAGGGTCTTACCGAATATATTTGCGAAAAAACGCACACAAAAAAAAATTAAAACTCACCGTTAAAGGACTCCGATGTCGACCTCCCGGTATATTTTTTCATTCCGGGCGGCTCCGTCTAACTCGCACTGCATACGTTCGTCTGACAATGCAGTGAGCAGACACTGCAGCTCCTTATTGGTCCATGGAACACCCTTATTACGCGAAGCCATTTTTGATAGAGAATAAATGAAAATAGCACAGCAATACACTGAAAAGAAACCGCCAACAGTGGTTGCGTGCTGAGTAAAGGCGGTCGTGAAGATTCTTTTTTTTTTCAAAAACTTTATTGAGAAGGTCGTGAAGATTTGGTAGATGAGGAGGAGAGGGGCGGTTACAACCTGACCAATCAGCGCCGGTTACGACCTGACCAATCAGCGACGACCAGTCTGTTAACGTCACAACACGGCACAGCTCAGCACTGCTGTACCCTGCCCTGGAGCGGGGCTGAGAATCGCGGCTGTTAAACCGTGTTGGGGCTTGTGGAAAAGCGTACAAAGCGTGCTGAGCCGTCCCGTGTCGCGTTAAAGCGTGCTAGTGGAAAAGGCCCTTAAATTTGTTGGTCAGCTTCAAGTAAATGTATCTAAAATGTACAACTAAATCTCAACAACTTAGATTTGCAAGAGAACTCAAGTTTAAAAAAAAAAATAAAAAAATCTTGGACTGTCTGGGTGACACTGCCCCAGGGATCAGTGATATGGGTGCTTCCATTTATTAGGGGTCCAATGTGTGACATTGGTGGCAAAATTTAAAATTGATCAAATCTGCACATGAAATTGACTAATCACTATCCAATTGTGTCAGGTTTATGAAACTATTAACTATTTTCGTAACGGCATTCGCGTTCAGGAACTCTTGAGGATGAGAGCTCAATTTAACTACTTGTAAATGGGGACGTAAATGGGACACTCGGGCTTTTGTTTCCCCGTGTGCCAATGCACTTTGCAATGGCACACGTTTTACACTAAACAACTTCAACACTTCCGGTATTTTTCACCCATCAAAACTCATCAACAGCTACATTTTCATGACATATTAAGGTGTGATAACATGTATACATACCTTCAAATTCTCCGTTTGTTGGATAAGACTTAAAATCACAAAAGGCGTAAATGCGGGACACGGAAGTTTGGACCTTCAATAACTTCAATATAAAGTGGCCACGGTTAATCCTCTCCACATGGGTTGAGCACATCCGGGGTAGAGAAAATAAAAGGGCTTTCCCAGGGCGGTCACCTCGCCAGACGGGGCTGCGCGCGGCCGACCAAGACCGAAGACGTAAATTTTTTAAAGGACACCATATTCGATATGTCGTAAATGTTTGAGATTTTATTGAAATATTCTACATCTGAGCTTCACAAAGACTGATCCTTTTTACGTGTATGGTTTGGGATTTGAAAGGTGCAAAGTGAAAAGCATCAGCACTTCCTTTTTTCTTGTTACTTTACCAAATAACTTGCATGTTGCTGCGTAAATTCGGGGACACGGAAATTTACGTCCGAGTAAATTTGCAGGGGTCGCCGTACAAAAACCATAGATCCGATCACATTGGGGAATGTTTTATTTTGAATTTGCATTACAGCTCTGTTATCTCTTGCATAAATGAGTAGAAAGAGTTACTCAGAGATCCCTTTCAGGTACTTTGAAATTGATGCGATTGTCACGTCACACAAAAACTGGGAAAAATGAGGGGACATGACCAATAGTTTCGATTCTAACGGCAAAATCAATGATTTTTTTTTTTTTTAATTGCAATGCAAGTCTGAAACTCTTATGTTCCCTTGCATATTATAAAAACGAAACAGACAGCTGCAAATTACAGAAAAAGAGCGCTTGAAAGTCGGATACCCCTGATATAGTGCACTGGACCCCAAATAAATGGAATCACCCATATACAGAACATGTTGGGGGGGGGGGGGGGGTATGGCATTGTAATATATAGGGTTATATCTTCATCCTCATTCGGGATCAAATGTCAGATTGTGTCCTCTTTTCAACTCACCTGGATAGCTTGCGGCTCTGTCTTTCATGGGATGGTGTGCTGTTTTGTGCTCCTTCCTGTTGTGCTCATGGTTTTCTTGACTTTGGGCTTAACTTCTTGGTGCAGTTTCGGGACCACTGTGGCAACAGGATGGTACCACATGCCTGGGCTCCAGTGTCTCATGTTCCCAGTGCCCTCATGTTAAACTGTTACATAGGTCTTTGCACACAGGGAGGTGGGGGACTGCGTTGTCGTCTTAGCCAGCTCTGAGCTTGGAGGTGGCTTTTACGTGAGGGGTGTCTGGTTGGGGTGCCGGGCTCAGTGCAGCTCGTGTTGGAATGTTTTACCTTGGCTATCATCTGTTAACACTGCTGCTGCTACACAGTGCCGAGAAGGGCGTGCTGGGCTGCATGTTCAGTGTTCCCCAGGTGCTTTTGTGCAGTGTTATGTCAGTCTTTCACTCTGTTATAAAATCCAAAAACAGGCCTGACTTCTGAGTCAGTTTTTCAGTGCATTTATTCTTCCAGTGTCCTCGACCTCTTCCTAATTTTTACACCTGGTCACACATCTTGAGACAAGCTTTGACTTCATCCGCCAATGCACGTTTACTTTGCACTATGTAGTGGACTCAAAACTCAATGGATTAATTAATACCAAAGATTTTGCAACATTTAGAGGTGTATCAAATTAAGATTGGTATGTGCATTTTGGAATTTGTGCATCACCGTAAGTGCCAACTATTGTAATACTACACTGAACTGATCTCTTGCCCTACCTCTAGAGTAAGGCTGCAACTATTAGTCGACATCGACAACATCAATCAAAAATTTGTCGATGCAGGTTATGTGCATGCTGTGGAAATGTTCATTTGAAGTGTTCCAGTGAAGAGTGCATCATGGCAACACGAGAAAATTAAAGCTGCAAGCAGCTATAAGCGGGCCCTCGCCCCCTGCGCAACCGTGGACCCCGGCGCCCGTCATACTTAGCTGGCTCAGAAAACTTCCTGTCGTCGCGGCAAGCGCTGCGTAAATATAAACCATTTGGTGCAGTACTTCCTGTGGGCAGTAGGTGGTGCTATAACTTTTGTGAATCATTTTTATGTAGGAGCTTGTGGGGGGGGGACTAATATCCATCGTAGAAAATTTGGTGAAAATCAGTTTGTCCAAGTTACAACTTTCCGAT
Source organism: Pholidichthys leucotaenia (assembly GCA_020510985.1). Lineage (NCBI taxonomy): Eukaryota > Metazoa > Chordata > Actinopteri > Cichliformes > Pholidichthyidae > Pholidichthys > Pholidichthys leucotaenia. The sequence continues at coordinate 104,980,731 of CM035846.1, forward strand.
GTTCCATGGCGAGGAGTCAACCTTCGCCATGTCACCATGGCAACACTTCTGTCAGTTATGTGTTGCCCACCCATATAGGACTACATATGATAGTCACCTTAACCTATGTTCCAGATTTCATCACTCCAGGTCGTTCCAACCCTCCCAACAAGATCACGGATTGAATGACGAGGAGGGCGTGTTCATGGGAACAGCAGTGATGCCATGCTAAAGATGATGTGCAGTTACGATCAACCAGGAGGTCTGATAAACCTCAGAAAATTGCACGTCATTCTGGCAAGCAGAGCGTGAGTGTGGTATGTGAGTTATGGCAACTTCCTGTCCATTGGCAGTAGGGGGCGCTGTCACTGTCATTCTTTATTATAGAAATTACCAGTATTAGCTACCTATTCACCACACAAAATTTGGTTGAAATCAGTCAATGTATGCCAGAGTAAAAACCATTGGAAGGGTGATGGCGATACTGCAAACTTGGCCACGCCCCTTCTGCCAAACTGTCGGGCATTTGGAAAAGTTTTCAACAGCTTTTGATGGTACATGGGTATAGATGTGGTGACAGACTATTAATTTCAGAGATATTGAAGAAAACCTTCATGTCACCGAGAGGGCGCTATTGCTACTAATGAATATTCATAGCTGTAATTGTTCAGAGGCATACCCATATACATCATACCTATCTTGGTGCCAATCAGACGTTCCATTCCCAAGGTATTAAAAAAATGATGCAAACTTTCTGATGCAAAACTTTCTGCCTGCTATAGGTGGCACTGTAGATTTCTATGAATGTTATTCTATAGAACTGTTTGGAATTGGACTGATATCCATAATATTGAATTTGGTTGAAATCCAGCAATGCATACCAGAGTTATTGCCGTCAGAATGGTCATAGAATGATCATGGTGAGGCATCAAACTTTGCCACGCCCCTACGACCAAACCGTCAAGCTTTTGGAAAAGTTTTTAATAACTTTTAATGGCACATGGGTATAGATTGTCACCACAAATGAGCTGAAGCGGACAAAAACCCTAGGACGAGTTTGATCAAATGCGCGAGGGAAATTGGGTCACTGCCACTTCGTGCCAAAATGGCCGACTTCCTGTTGGGTGTGGATCACCACTTCTATGGAGTTTTTTGCATGTCTTGACATGATAAACATCTCACCCGATTTTTATCTTTCTACGCAAAAGTAAGCGTGTGTCACTTCCCATTAACTTGACATGTTAGGTGGCGCTGTAAAGCCATTTTTGTGGGGTCATTCATATTTCCACCAGAATATTAAGTATTTTGCCAATCTTGAGGTCCCTGCAAAAAATGGTGTTTTCATGCACGCTGACAACCCCAAAAATGAGATCTTAAAAAAAAAAAAATTTCCCCCCTCTTCTCCATCTAACAATTACAGTAGGAGCTCTCTCCCACTGACGTCAGTGGCTCGGGCCTTAAAAATCATGGAGAGTCCAAAACCTCCCAAAGTATGGGAGTATTTTTACCAAAAAAACAAATGAAACAAGTTGAATGCATACTCTAAAAAGTAGTGTTGTCCTATCACACCAGCATGACGGCAACACATCCAGCCTCCTCCTCCTTCTGCTCTGTCTGCCGGCTCGGCCACCTGTCAGTGGGCTTCTGCTGCACTCCGCCCCGGTGATGAATAATGGAACTTAACTGTACAACCTAAGCAGGGCTGCTCGCAGAGATAGCAAAAAGACGTAACAACCTAATAGTTTTTTTGAATGCAAAAGATGCAATAGATTTACACAATGGTCCCCTCCGGCATACAACTAGGAAAATACCAGTCGCTATGGAGGGTGAGAATATGTATGGGCACATAATCATACCATGTAGGATAACTAAGTAGACGGTTGTGCTGTTTCATCCCATCTAGCAACAATGCTCTGCACTGTGTCTTTATATATTTACATATTTATTCCATCTAGCTACATTGCTCCGCACTGTTTATATATCTACATATTATTCCATCTAGCTACATTGCTCCGCACTGTTTATATATTTACATATTTATTCCACCTAGCTGCAATGCTCCATACTGTGGGTGTTTATATATCTACATATTTATTCCATCTAGCTACAATGCTCCGCACTGTTTATATACTCATATTTATTCCATCCAGCTACAATGCTCTGCACCGTGTGTGTGTGTGTGTGTATATATGTTTATAGTAATATGTACATATGTATATTAGCTGCTTTTGCTTGCTTGCTTTTTTTCTTGCCTTCTGATTGTTGCTCTGAGTGTTGCTATCCCTGTACTGTTGCAATCCTGGAATTTCCCTGTTGTGGGACTAATAAAGGCTTATCTTTGGCTACTTACAAATACAGTGATCCCTCACTTATCGCGGTTAATGGGTTCCAGAACCGACCGCAAAAAGTGAAAAACCGCAAAGTAGCGTCACCCCTAATGACTCCATCCATAAATAATACGTACGTTCATTCTCCCACTCTCTCTCTCTCATATGATACGTGTGTGTGTACGTGTACATACATATGTAGATGTAAACAAAGTGTACATAAATATGTTTTTAGAACTCTTTTATTCTTATAACAAGATACGTAACTCAAGATGAAAATGATTTACTGCACAGGTTAATGAGAGCTTTACTGCTCCTCAGGTGACGCCTCATCGTGAGGTGCTGGAGGCTCAGGATCATCGAGGGCAGCTTCCGATAGAGCTGAAGCTGCAGGAGGCGGCGTAGTGGCTCGACGGGAAGACTATTTCGCACAAAATGGCACAAGAGAACAGCAAAAAGTTCCACGCAGCGAGACTAAGTAACACGAGCGATAAAAAGCAATGAATGCGGTCTTCCTTCCCTTCATGGGTGCTTGGCAGGGAGAGGAGGTGGGTGAAACGTCTCGGCCAATCAGCTTGCGAGATTGCCAAGCAAACACGAGAACAACGAACAGAGTTGTGCTGCTCTCCGTGTTGACACCTGATGGTCTAATGTAGTCTCCCTGCCTTCTGCTAGCGCCCGCCCATTAGTTCTCAATTTTGAATTTTTGATGAATATTTTTGAAAAATCCGCGATGCACTGAGGGCACGAAAGGTGAAGCGCGAAGTAGCGAGGGATCACTGTACTGCACTGGTGAGGTTAGCAAATAGTTAGCACTTAGTTTCATTGAGCGACTGTCTCAGCTTTAGAAAACTGATTAAACTGTTAGTATGTGCTGTTTGTTTACCTGTTGAACAATAAACTCTCTAGGATGATGGCTGCAACGGCTGAGCTGTTTCAGTTTTGCTGGCTAACGTGCAAAGTGCATTAAATTAGTGAATTACAGGAGTGGCTTGCTTATCTTCCCTCTTTTTGTCTTTGTAAAATCAGCCCTCATTCTGAATATTGGTGCATCTCAGTAAATTGCAATACCATGATTTGTAATTTAATTTGTAAATTGTAACCATAATCATCAAAAATAAATTAAAACATATTTTCACTACACATGGTAGATGACATAACTGTGGAGGTATAGAAATGTTTAGGATAGATGGCAGTGGACTTTTTAACCAGATTGTTTAACACAATCTTGGAGAGTGAGAAGTGTTTTTGCACCACTTCTCAAGAACAAGGGTAATTATCAGAGCTGTAATAACTACAGAGGCATAAAGTTGATCAGCCACACTATGAAGATATGGGAAAGAGTTGTTGAAGCCAGGTTAAGAGGAGAGGTGGCAGTCAGTGAGCAGCAGTATGGATTCATGCTAAGACTACTACAGTTGCAATGTTTGCTCTAAGAGTGCTGAAGTAGTATAGAGAAGGCCATAAGGAGTTGCACTGTCTTTGTGGATCTAGAGAAAGCATATAAGGTGCCAAGAGAGGAACTGTGGTACTGTATGGGAAAGTCGGGAGTGGCAAAGTATGTGAGGGTGGTGCGGGACATGTGAGGACGGTGAGACAGTGGTGAGGTGTGCTGTAGGAGTGACAGATGGGTTCAAGGTGAGGATGGGATTACGTTGGGGCTCAGCTCTGAGCCCCTTTTTGTTTGCCATGGTGATGGACAGGCTGACAGATGAGGTCAGGCAGGAGTCTCCGTGGACCATGATTGCAGATGACGTGATCTGTAGTGAGAGTAGGGAGCAGGTGGAAGAACCTGGAGGTGGAGGTATGTGCTAGAGCAGGGGTGTCAAACTCATTCCATGGAGGGCCAAGACCCTGCAGGTTTTACTTCCCCCCAGTCTCTTCAGCAGGTGTTTTCACTGATCAGCAATCAGTAGGAACAAATTCAGAGAAATCACCTGTTGAAGACACTGGGTGGAAGTAAAACCTGCAGGGTCTTGGCCCTCCATGGAGTGAGTTTGACACCTGTGTGCTAGAGGGAAGAGGAATGAAAGTTGGTACAAGCAAGACGGAATACGTGTGAGAGGGAAGCAGGTGTAACAGTAAAGATGGAAAGGGTAGAGGTAGTGAAAGTAGAGTATAAATACCTGGGGTCAACCATCCAAAGCAATGGAAAATGCACAAGAGAGGTGAAGAGAGTGCAGGCAGGGTTGAGAGGGTGGAGACGAGTGTTGGGGATGATTTGTGACACAAGGATAAGCAGCAAGAGTGGAGGGAGATTTACAAGAGGATAGTGAGACTTCCTGTGATGTATGGTTTGGAGATGGTGGTGCTGACAAAGACGGGAGCTGGAGGTGGCAGAGTTGAAGATGCTAAGATTTTTATTGGGAGTGACTAGGAGGGACAAAATGAGAAATGAATATATCAGAGGGACAGCTCAGGTCGAGCGGGTTGAAAACAAAGAGGCAAGGCTGAGATGGTTTGGACATGTGCAGAGGAGGGATAGTGGATATATTGGGCAAAGGATGATGAAGATGGAGCTACCAGGCAGGAGGAAAAGAGGAAGACCACAGAAGATTCATGGATGTAGTGAAGGAGGAGGTGAGATGGAGGCAGATGATCTACTGTGGCAACCCCTAAAGGAGCAGCCGAATGAAGTTCACCACACATACACTGTGTGGTGAAGGCTGATATTCCTGCACTGTAACTTAGTGCTAATGACACGTTTTTGACTTCCTCTAATTTTTCAACACATAATACAATATGACAAAATAGGTTGGTCTGTGTCAAACCGGCTTTTTTCACGTGAATTTCCGACATTTTCATGAGTGTCACGTCACCAATTACGTCAGTGGTTGGAAAACCCCGCTGCCATGTAGTCACGTCATCGGGAGAACACATTGCTTGGCTGCCTATTGTACACACAGGATGGAAGCGGTTGAAAACATTGATGGTTCCAACGCATGTAGTCTGGAATTGGTTTGTGTTGTCCAATCTTCAGACGATTAGTTCTGAAGAATGGGATGATAATGAAGAATCTGGGGGCATCAGACCGTATAGGTTTGAGCCGTGCCAAGTGGGCCTTGTGCCAAGCCAGTCACACTCAGGGACTGACGGTGGAGAGGCACACATTCCCGCCGCAGCAGCAGCGACAAGCACATGGCAGGGGAACACCAGTGTTATGCTCTTGTTTTTTTCCACAATATCTTTATTGAACCTTTTTTTTTTTAACAAACATGATACAAACAATCAAACACCAACACTAAAGTACTACAAAAAAAAATGCACTAAAAACACCAACAACCACCAACAAAATCAAGTCTTCAACAATGCTCCTCTGTTTAGTCTAGACAATCCATTACATAAGTATACATATTACGTTCACCAGTTTGGAATTTACAAGGTCCACACACATCATTCACCTTCTTCTTCAAGAGTTATGTTTAAATTTTTTACATAATCAATAAAAGGTCTCCATATATTCTCAAACACAATTTCCTTTGATTTCAGTATATATGTTATTCTTTCTAATGGAAGGTTTGTTAACATCTGTCTTAACCACTGAGTCACATCTGGTCTATGAGTCTTTTTCCATAATAGTGCAATACATTTTTTGGCATTAAGCAAACTGAGGTCTATGAATGTTCTTTCACTTTTATTAAAATTATGCTTTTGTGTTATGCTCTTGTTACAGATATTGCAATAAATTATTTGTTCATAAATATAATTTAAACCCGATTTTTAAAAAAATTTTTTAAAATAAAATCAGTGTATTCTCTGTGGCTCAGGCATCGGGTTTATTATGGATATTTTGAGTTCTTGTTGTTTTTGTTTTGTACATGTTTTATGTGCGTTTTGAGCCACTTTCAGGTGGGCACTGTCCAAGATTTGCCAGTCCGAACACACGCGCCCTCTGTTTGACAGTCAGCTGTTCATGGTTTGTGTGCATCATCTGCCGTGTTGTCAGCCAGCCAATGTTTTTTTTTTTTTTTTTTTTTTTTTTTTTTTATACTTATTTGTACCCGTAGGTAGATTTGGTTTGCAGTCTGGTGACAAGCCACCGGCTGCCGGTCGCTGCGTGCGCGAGCGCCCTAAACCTACATGTTTTTGGTATGCGGGAGGAAACCGGAGAAATCCCGGAGTAAACCCACGCAACACGGGGAGAACATGCAAACTCCACACAGCTCACTGTTGGTCGGGGGCTGGGATCGAACCCACGATCTCATGATCCCCGCGATCCCCCGGCCGAGGGTAAAACTGTGCTGCCACAGTGCTAAACCACTGCGCCACCGTGCAGCCAATGTTGCCAGTGCTATCACGACGTATTGGCCGCTCCACACAGCTGTGGTTTTGTTGCGCCCCTTGAAGCGATGTCTGCCCTGGGGCGCAACCGTGGTTAACACGTCTCCTCCATGTTTGCTGGGCGATGTCTGACCCGAACGCCAGCTGTGGGTGTTTGTTTATTTTTGTGGGTATTCACCTTTTTGGGAACTGTCGTCATTCTTATGTTCAATACATGTGCTGTGTTGAATTCTGCGCGTAAATCCATTCATCATGACCCTCCGTGCACTCTTACGCAGGGCAGGGAGAGGGAGGATGAAATGGAGGGTTTGCATGCAGGGTTTACCACAGCACATTTAATACAGAAAGACGGACAGTTCCCTGAAGGTGAAGACGTACAAGAAACGGACACACTTGCTGATGGCGTTCGGGGGCCGGCATCGCCCAGTGAACGAATGAGAGGAGACATGTTTGCCACAGGTGCGCCCAAGAGCTGACATCGCTTCAAGGACACACGAGAACCACTGCGAACATGGAGTGACTAGCGCATTGAATGCTGAAAATACTGGCAGACAAACAGCACAGATGACCATATAATGGACCATCAGTGCATGACTGGCAAACGGCCACGAAGTACACGCACTGGTGATGGTGTGATTAGAAGCACCTTGGCGAGGACCGGGAAACATGATCAGCGGGAGTTTGAATCAGCTGGTGATAATGACAGAGGGGACGTAACCGGATCGGTGAGATGTCAGCATGGGATCACAGAAAATGGGTCAAAGCTGCGCATAAATCCATTAATCCTTCCCCTCTGCTCCTCCTGCATAAAAGCACACGAGGAGACTTATAACAGTTGGAGCTGAAGCGTGTGATGTGGTCTTTCATGGTTTGCTGTTTAAGCCTGTGACACGTGAAGGCACAGCCATAAAATTAAAACAAGAAACCAGAGAAACTGAGCTACAAAGCTGCAGTCATTCCTGTCAACAACACTGGCATCCGTTCTGTCGCTTGCATCATAGGGTGCCGCCCTTAATTCGGTGGACGGCACCACAGTCCAGTCAGCGGCTGCTGTTTTTTGATAACTAGTTTATGCAGGCGCGGTTGTAAATGTTGATCGACAATGACTTTTGGGTTTACACAACATCCTAAAAAATGTCAAAATCGTGTCATCAGCCCTTTAAGGCATTTGCAAACTTATTTTGGACTGGAAGTTTTTAATTTTCATCTGAAGCCTAATTGAACTTTTAAACTTCCAGACCCAGAAAAGTTTTAATAAGATGGACTTTTACTCTTATGGATTTTACTGTTACTCTAGTTCAGTTTGAGTTACAACAGCTTTCCATGCTGCAGCAGAAGCTATTTGAGTTTTACACTTTATTTGGGGGTTAAAAGACTGGATTTTAATTTATTTGTGTTGCTCCAAACACTTTCGATTAAGCTGTCAAGTTCAAGTTTCCAACTTGTTTCATGGGTCATTTTATTTAGCTATAGGAACTTTTTATAATGGGCTACATTATATTAAATCAGAGACTGACGGCGATTTTCACAGGTGTGCAGGCTTAAACGGGTGAGGTTAAACGTGCACTAAAGTGCCGAACAGGAGCCGTGCCAACAGGGAGCAGAGATGGTGGACATGACAGAAATAATAATTAGTTGACCAGTCGGGGGGGGGGGGGGGGAGAGTCATTAGATTAGTCAACTACCACAATAATAATTAGTTGCAGCCCTACTCTAGAGCACATGAAAAGGACCTCCACAACTGGCATCATGCGGAGATGTGGTCCCAGAGAAAAAGCGACTTCACCCCGAGAGTCCCAGCACAGTCTACTCTTGATGGAGCTGAACACTAGTCAATTTATTCTTACAGCAGTGCTTCATTCTGCTTTTCTGTGAGGGAGGAGATGCTACTCACTGGAACAGGAGCATGTCTGTGTGTGTGTGAGCCGCGACCCATGAATTTGTGACCATAACATCTCTACTGGAGTGGTCCCGTCAACCACCTAAACTGGGCTCTTTGGCTAACTGTTAGAGCAGAGATGTGGGAATCCCTTTACTCACCAGGACATACTGGTTGCCCACTTTCTTTTTCCTTTCACATGATCGCATTGCTAATCTTTACGTGTAGTCTTCCTGGGAGTGGCTAATATGTCGGTTGTGATTGGCTGTTATGCCAGTGTTGCACCACGTGCTGCGTTATAGGCCACATTATTAAATTTTAAAGCCTACGTTTATCGTCACCAAGCTCTAGTATGAATGTTTTGCAGGGGTACAAACTCTGAAGGGGACTAGAATTAAAAAGGGCTTAGAATGAAGGCTGAAGATAAGACCTTTTAGACATATTAGCATTATTTTTATGGATGCATGGATTGACGCACTTTGGGCCGACACTGATGTTAAAAACAGGTTGCCTATATAGATCCCCCCTCCCTCCAATTCCATCTTTACTGCCAGAGAGACGGGGAAATTACTTTAAATGGGTAAATCCCAGATGTCTTATGAATTTGCAGCTGTAGTCTACTGTTCATTTCAGGGCAAAATCATGCCATGCAACTGGGACACACAGAAAAACATCATCCCCTACTGATGGCTTATTTCCCCATGGCCAAAATCAGTCAATAAGGTGAATATTTCCTGATATGATATCAAGCTAATTTTCAGTGCATCCGGAAAGTATTCACAGCGCTTCACTTATTCCACATTTTGTTACAGCCTTATTCCAAAAAGGATTAAATTCATTTTTTCCCTCTAGATTCTATACACAATGTCATAATGGCTATGTGAAAAGCTTTTTTTTTTTTTTTTAAGCTTTTTGCAAATTAAAAATAAACTAAAATCTCATGTACATAAGTATTTACAGCCTTTGATCAATGCTTTGTTGATGCATCTTTGGCAGCAATTACAGCCTCAAGGTTTTTTGTATATGATGCCATGAGGTTGGCACACCTATCTTTGGGAAGTTTGGCCCATTCCTCTTTGCAACACCTCTCAAGCTCAATCAGGTTGGATGGGAGCCGTTGGTGCACAGCCATTTTCAGATCTCTCCAGAGATGTTCAATTGGATTCAAGTCTGGACTCTGGCTGGGCCACTCAAGATTCAACATTCACAGTTGTCCTGAAGCCATTCCTTGGATATCTTGGCTGTGTGCTTAGGGTCGTTGTCCTGCTGAAAGATGAACCATTGCCCCAGTCAGAGGTCAAGAGCGCTCTGGAGCAGGTTTTCATCCAGAATGTCTCTGTACATTGCTGCATTCATCTTTCCCTCTATCCTGACTAGTCTCCCAGTTCCTGCCACTAAAAAACATCCCCACAGCATGATGCTGCCACCACCATTGGCATGGTTATGAGCGGTGCCCGTTTCCTCCAAACTTGATGCCTGACATTCATGCCAAAGAGTTCAATTTCTCTCATCAGACCAGAGAATTTTGTCATGCTCTGAGGGTCCTTCAGGTGCCTTTTGGCAAACTCCAGGTGGGCTGCTGTCTGCCTTTTACTAAGGAGTGGCTTCCATCTGGCCACTGTACCATACAGGCCTGATTGGTGGATTACTGCAGAGATGGTTGTCCTTCTGGAAGGTTCTCCTCTCTCCACAGAGGAACACTGGAGCTCTGACAGAGTGACCATGGGGTTCTTGGTCAACTCCCTGACTTAAGGTGCATTCACATCAAAAGCAAACAGGCAAATTCTTACATTATAACTCCATGTAAACACCTCAACAGACATGTATAGTGAGATGCAGACTAGGCGAACTTGTCTTTAAAACTTCTGCAGCTGTGCTCAACCTGCTGTGGAAATTCCCAAAATAACATGCTTATGTTAACATTATTCGACCTGGGGCTCACCTGAAAATGATGTCTCAAGCCTCCAACACTTTACAGATGATCCCGTGTTTACGTTTCTAGCTAGCTTGCTAGAACGTCCATGGCCGGAAACCGTGGGTAAATAACTCCAAAAACCCAATTCAGCTGAAGAGTTCCCGGTCCTCCTGTCTCCCGGTGAGTGAGCTTGGTGTGAACGCGACCGGGTGGCGTGAATCCATAGAAAATCAATGAGAAGATGAGTATGCATGAATTTTCATCGTTGCACGTTTGCATCCCCAGACGTAGTCAAATTATCAGTTTCTGAGTAAACTAGTTAGAAAATGAAACTCACTCGCCGGGAGACGGGAGGACCAGGAACTCTTCAGCTGAATCGGGTTTTTGGAGTTATTTACCCTCGGTTTCTGGCCACAGACATCCTAGCAAGCTGTCTAGCAATGTAAACACGGGATAATCTGTAAAGTGTTGGCGGCTTGAGACATAATTTTCAGGTGAGCCCCGGGTCGGATAATGTAAACATAAGCATGACGTTATTTTGGGAATTTCCACAGCAGGTTGAACACAGCTGCAGGAGTTTTAAAGACAACTTCGCATCTTACTATTCATGTTTGTTGGGGTGTTTACATTGAGTTATAATGTAATCATGCTGCGCGAAAAATTCGTCTGTTCGCTTTTGGTGTGAGCACACCTTAAGGCCCTTCTCCCCTGATCGCTCAGTTTAGACAGCCGTCCAGCTCTAGGAAGAGTCCTGGTGGTTCCAAACTTCTTCCACTTATGGATGATGGAGGCCACTGTGCTTATTGGGACCTTCAAAGCAGCAGAAATTTTTCTGTACCCTTCCCCAGATTTGTGCTTCCAGACAATCCTGTCATGGAGGTCTCCAGACAATTCTTTTGACTTCATGCTTGGTTTGTGCTCTGACATGCACTGTCAACTGTAGGACCTTATGACTTCCGGTTATGGCTGCCACGTAGGACGGATGTGTCTCACTCTGCTCTGCTCCTGGAGAAAAAAAATAGGCAAATAACTCATTTGGGACAGAACGTATCCCAGCGTCTGGGCGAGGATATGTCGGCGAAGCCTAAGGCTGGAAAACCAGGTAAAGGAAAAAGCGAGCCGCCGAAACAGTCCAAATTAACGGACTTTCAGGTCTGTGACGCAGCAAATAAAACTCCATATATGGCGGAGGAGGCTGGCAACGGTGCGACGTCTGCGGGGAGAGGCGCAGATGTGCTGATGGCTGCCATGAGTTCAATGAGAGCGGACTTTTCCTCTAGATTTGATGGGATTATGACAGCGTTGGAAGGAATAAGAAAGGAATTGGGTGACTGTGTAGAACGAACGGCGCAGATGGAGCTCCGTCTCGCTAGTGCTGAAGATGACGTCACCCGTCTTCAATTAAAGGTGCGCACTTTGGGGAAAAAAAAAAAATCTCTGGAAAATAATATTTTGGATTTGGAATCTCGGTCGAGACAGAATAACTTGAGGCTGGTGGGTCTTCCAGAGGAATCAGAAGGTCGGGACGTATGTTCCTTTCTGGAAAAGTGGATTCCGGAGGTGCTGGGCAGCGAGGAGTTGCAATCAGCAGTGGTTCTGGAAAATGCACATCGTATTGGCCCACGGAGAGATAAGGGACCGCCGAGGACCTTAATTATGAAGTTTCTTAGCAACAGAGACAGGATGAAGATCTTCAACGCTGCACGAGCTAAAGGAGAGATTAAACACCAGGACCAGCAGGTGCGGTTCTACCCAGATTTGGCCACAGGAATCCAACAATTGAGGAAGCAGTTTGATCCCATACGTAAGGAGCTGCGCAACCTTGGGATTCGTCATGGTGTAATCTATCCTGCGAGACTGCTGACCACGTATGAGGGCAGAACCCACATCTTCAAGACCCCAGAGGAGGCGCAGGAGTTCATCAAGAAGATCAAAGGAGAAGAAGAGACTGGTGGGAGCTAAGCATGAACAAAATATAAGGTAGAATAATTAAGCATTTGCACAGGCATCTGACTGACTTGAAGTAAATAGTAAGTTTACAAAATATAGATTGTATTATATATTAAAAAAACAAAACAAACAAAAAAAAAACTATGATGTACAAAGTTGTTAAAAATTTTGGAGTTAAGTTGGAAAACTACAGAGGAGAGTTAATGTTACGTCATTAAAAGCAGTAGAGTTGGGGTGATTGGGAGGATGAAGGAGTGGCTTAGGCTGTTCCCCGTGGGTGTGGAGCGGTCGATGGCTATATCGGGAGACGGAATTTTTCTTTTGATTTTGGGGGGTTTGCCACAAGTGTGGGAAGGGGAAATTTGTTTGTGTGTAGTTTGTAGGATGAATGTTCAACCACTCATGTTTTTGCTTCTCTGTATGAGCATGTTTACACTGCAAGGTAATCCCAAACACTCTATTGATCATAAACCAAAGTGTTAATCTTAATTTAACTTCATGGAATTGCAGAGGTCTACAAAATTTAAAAAAACTTAAACAAGTTATGAATAAAATAAAAGACATGGGTTCAAAAATTGTGTTTTTACAAGAAACTCATTTAATAGAGGAGGATATAAAAAGAATTAGGAGTAGATGGCAAGGAAGTGTCTTCACCTCATCATTCTCATCCCGGGCCAGGGGAGTTATGACTCTCATACATAAATCAGTTCCTTTTCAAGTGAAAAATGTAATTGGAGACAAATTTGGAAGATATGTAATCATTCAAGGTTCTTTGCTATTAGAAAATATAAATCTTGTGAACTTATATGGTCCCAATATAGATGATCAGAAGTTCTTTGATAATTTATTTCTTATCTTATCACTTACAGGGCAACATATAATAGCAGGGGATTTTAATTGTACATTGAATCCAGGTATAGATAAACAGGACTGGATTGCACGCACATTGGATGTAGGATGACTATTAATCATTTTATGAAAGAATTGAGATTGTTAGATATATGGAGAGAAATGAAACCACAAGTTATAGCTTATTCTTGTTATTCCAGTACCTACAAGACATTCTCACGTATTGATTATTTTTTGATTTCCACAGAATTAAGGTCCAAGATTCAAAACTGCTTTTATGATAACATCGTGATCTCTGATCATGCACCCTGTTGTCTAATATATGTAGATAAAAAATTGACAAAGGAATCAGGTAGATGGCAATTTCAGCATAAATGGCTTCAGGATGAGGAATTTGTCAAGTATATAGAAAAACAGACGAGTTCTTTGACATCAATACTACACAAACATCAGCATGTGTAAAGTGGGAGGCTTTCAAAGCTTTTATTAGGGGACATATTAGTTATACAGGATCAAAATCTAAGAAGACTCGAGAGGAGAGAGCTAAATTGGAACATAAAATAAAGTCTTCAGGAAAAAGTGTATGCAGGATGTGACCCAAGGTTGGAGAATGAATTACTGATTTTGAGAGCTGAATACGACAAAAAATCAGCGAATAGAGCTGCCTCGAGTCTTCTAAGATTGAAACAATCTTTTTATGAACAAGGTGAAAACTCAGGAAAATTATTAGCATGGCAGATTAAACAATTAGAAATTAAAACACCAATTACCAGTATTATAAGTAACGGACAGGTAGTTATAGATCCTTTAGAAATTAACAGCCTTTAGAGATTACTATGAAAAATTATATGATACCAAAAATGAATCTGATTTAACAAAACTAAATGGGTTTTTGAACGAACTATCTATACCGTGTATTCCAAATGAAAACAGGGAGATATTGGAGTCTAAAATTAGTCAAGAAGTTGGGCTAGCCATTGATAATATGAAATCAGGAAAAAGTGCAGGACCAGATGGTCTTCCAGTTGACCTTTATAAAAAATTTAAGAATAAATTAATAAAACCTTTTTTGGAAATGGTTTTAGAAGCATTTCAAAATAATTTACCATCATACATAAATAATGCCTTAATTATACTGCTGCCAAAACCAGGTAAGCCCTCTAATAAATGTGAAAATATGAGACCAATAAGCCTATTAAACGCCGACCTTAAGATAATCTGTAAAATTTTAGCAAGACGAATACAAGAAATTTTACCAAATATTATTAATCGAGATCAGAATGGCTTTATAAAGGGTAGACAAGGCTTCCATAATGTAAGAAGACTATTTAATATTATTTATTTTAATAAAGAAGCACCGGATACAGCTCTCCTATCACTGGACGCCGAAAAGGCCTTTGATAGTTGAATGGCCCTTTCTTTTTGAAGTCCTACAAAGGTTTGGACTTGGAAATAATTTCATAAAATGGGTTCAAATAATATACAATAATGCTACAGCAGAAATCCTAACAAATAACAATATTTCAAAACCAATAAAAATCAATAGAGGATGTCGACAAGGCTGTCCACTTTCACCTTTACTGTTTACTATGGCAATTGAACCTTTAGCGATAGCGATACGTTTACATTCACAAATATATGGAATTAAAGTTGGACCAACAGAACATAAAATCTCCCTGTACGCCGGTGACATAATTTTGTTTATGTCGAATCTAAAAAAATCAATTCCAACCTTGTTGAATTTAATAAAGAATTTTGGGGAAATATCAGGATATAAAATAAATAAAACTAAATCTTCAATATTAATGCTAAATGAGACCCAGAGAAATTACCCAGCCCCTGAGGTAAATCAATTCAATGTTGTAAATCAGTTTAAATATTTAGGAATCCAAATTGTGCCTAAGCTAGAATCAGTCGCCAGTGTCAACTATGAAGCCTTAATGTCAGATATCAATGAGTTAACTCAGAGATGGATGTCACTACCAATGTCGATGATCGGGAGAATCAATATACTTAAAAGTAATATTTTACCTAAAATACTTTATTTCAATACATTCCCTTATCACCACCTTTAGATCTATTCTCAAGAATAAAAAAAAAGTTAGTGGAATTTATATGGAACAACAGGAGGGCTAGATTACGTCTCTTTATTATATTTACCATTTGATCGTGGAGGTCTGAAATGTCCAAATTTTATGTTGTATTATTGGTCGGCACAACTGAGGTCTATGACATATTATTTTTCATCAAATGATCTCCCTCACTGGACTGAAATGGAATCATATAATTTACCTTTACCTCTTCCCATATTCATATACTCAGATTCGGCAAAAAAATTACAAAAACAAGTTAAAAATCCATTTGTAAAGCATATGATCAAAATATGGTGTGAAGCTAAAAACTATTTAAAAGAACCACAGTTATTGTCACAATTTAGTCCAATATGGGGTAATCAATATTTTAAACCAGGGAGAGCGGACGCTGTATTTAAAGTATGGAATTTAAAAGGGATACAAAAGATTCAGGATTTATATTTGCCATGTGCAGATAACATAATGTCTTTTGAAGAGCTGAGGATCAAATTTAATCTCAATAGAACACATTTTTTTAAATATCTTCAACTTAGAAACTTTATTCGATCAAATCAAAATAAAGCTCTCACTCGACCTATTTACTCATCCTTGGAAAAAATGATGATGAAAGATAGTAAAAAGGGTATTATTTCAGTTTTATAACTCATTGACACTATCTTCAAGTGAAAATTCACTGAAAAGATTAAACTACTGGAAAGAAGATCTGCAAACTGAAATTTCAGAGGAACAATGGGAATTGGCTTGTACAGAAGCTCAAACCAAATCAATAAATGTACGCCTTAAATTGATACATTTCAAATGGTTAATGCGGATGTATGTTACACCGGAGGAGTTAAATAGATACAACAAAAATATACCAGATACATGCACAAAATGCATGGAAAGTAAAGGAACCCTATTTCATTGTTTATGGGAATGTAGATTAATAAGAATGTTTTGGGAAGAGGTGAGGGTAACAATTGAAAAAATAATCTCAAAACAAATCATATTGAATCCTAAACTGTTTTTGTTGGGTCTGTACCCAGAAAAGCATAATTTTAATAAAAGTGAAAGAACATTCATAGACCTCAGTTTGCTTAATGCCAAAAAATGTATTGCACTATTATGGAAAAAGACTCAGACCAGATGTGACTCAGTGGTTAAGACAGATGTTAACAAACCTTCCATTAGAAAGAATAACATATATACTGAAATCAAAGGAAATTGTGTTTGAGAATATATGGAGACCTTTTATTGATTATGTAAAAAATTTAAACATAACTCTTGAAGAAGAAGGTGAATGATGTGTGTGGACCTTGTAAATTCCAAACTGGTGAACATAATATGTATACTTATGTATTGGATTGTCTAGACCACAGGTGTCAAACTCATTCCATGGAGGGCCAAGACCCTGCAGGTTTTACCTCCACCCAGTGTCTTCAACAGGTGATTTCTCTGAATTTCTTCCTACTGATTGCTGATCAGTGAAAACACCTGCTGAAGAGACTGGGTGGAAGTAAAACCTGCAGGGTCTTGGCCCTCCATGGAATGAGTTTGACACCCCTGGTCTAGACTAAACAGAGGAGCATTGTTGAAGACTTGATTTTGTTGGTGGTTGTTGGTGTTTTTAGTGCATTTTTTTTTTGTAGTACTTTAGTGTTAGTGTTTGTTTGTATCATGTTTGTTAAAAAAAAAAAAGGTTCAATAAAGATATTGTGGAAAAAAAAAAACTGTAGGACCTTATATTGACAAGTGTGTACCTTTCCAAATCGTGTCCAATCAACTGAATTTACCACAGGTGGACTCCAATGGAGCTGTAGAAACATCTCAAGGATGATCGGTGGAAATTTTGAGCTTCATGGCAAAGGCTGCAAATACTTATGTACATGTGATTTCTTAGTTTATTTTTAATAAATTTGCAAAAATCTAAAAAAAAAATCATTGTCATTATGGGGTATTGTGTGTAGAATTTTGAGGGGAAAAATGAATTTAGTCCCTTTTGCAATAAGGCTGTGTAACATGTGGAAAAAGTGAAGCACGGTGAATATTTTACAGATGCACTGTATTTGTACATCCCTAGTTTTGGTTGTTGTGCCATCAGTAGTTTGAAAAAATCTTTTGCAATGAAAACTCGGATTTAAAAAAAAAAAAAATGAAACGTCTGTGGCAAGTTTGTCATTAGCTTAATCATGTAATGCAGCATATTTAACTTGTGAATTGATTTCATTTAGAATTAAATTCAGTTTTGAGTACTTTGAACAGTGACACCTAAGCTTTCATTTGCTTGTCTCTTAATTCTGTGAAGTTTGTAAAGAGGTTGTTGAATTTGCTGGTTATTTTTGATATTTGCATCTCCACGCTGTTTACTCCACATTCATCCAAGTTCTTAAGCACTTGCAGCTGTTTAAGGCTGTAAGCGTTCATGGGGTTAATGGAAACTGCAGCTGGTTTCAGTCGGGAGGCAGAGTATACCTTTGTTGTGGTATAACTAATCCTCGCTTAGCCTTGTCAGCTTTCAATTTCTTATGGTCATGTAGTTTTCCTGTTATAATCTCTATATTTTTCTTTGCAAGTGTGGCCAGCTGAAGATTGTTGATGACATTCAGTTTAGAGCCCCACCCCCCAGTCGTGACAAAGAGTGTACGTGCTGGTTTGCTCAGCTACTGTAGCCATTGCATCATTATTTGACCAGCTGTTGCACATGACCTTACTGCTGGAAATAGATTTTTGTGGAAGCTTTAGCAGCATGTACTCACTGAGGAGTGTTTTTAAGATAGTTACGTTTGTCATGAATTCGGTTCAGTTGTAATTAAATTTTACACTCTCATAGAAATATTAGTGACCTAATTCTATTACACAATTTCAGATGAACATGTCTTTAGTGCCAGTTCCCCCCCCCCCCCGTCCTGTCGGGCAGCTAGGTGAGCAGAACAGAAATCTGTTTCCCTTATTGTGCCAAACAGATTTACTTTGCCAAAAGGAGCTTTATACAGTACATATGTGTACTGTATATTGTTTATAAACTCCTCTTGTAATAACTTTTAATACTTAATTTAAATTGTTTTACCCATGAAGGATCCGACGGGGGGGGGGAGGGGGGGGAGAAAAGGGAGAGGAACAAAGAAAAACTAAAACAAACAGAAGACAACGTTTCTTCCACTAAAGAGGTCTCAACACGAATCTGGTATCTGCATCTGTGAAAGGAGAGACACACGTGTGTGTGTGTGTGTGTGTGTGTGTGAGTGTGATGTGAGTAGTCTGTCAGGGAACATAAAAAGAAGAGTGGCTGGTCACAGCAACCCCGCCCCCTTTTTCCCCCCGGCAACCCCGATCAAGCAGGACAACACCATCAACCCCCACAGGGCACTGGCATCCTGAGGCCAACAAGCCCCAGGACAGCCAAACATCTGCCCCAGAAGGGACGGCCAAGAGGGGCTGGGCTGCCAAGCAGCCGGCATGGTGGTCCCACGCCCCCCAGACCAGCCAGTACCAGCCCTCGGGCCCTGGGAAGCCAGCTTCCCATCCCCTGGCACACACCCCGGGGACCCCCCACGCCAAAAGGTGTCAGCAAGGCACAAGGGCCCCATGGGGGACAGGCCCCCCTGTTCAGGGAGCCCACGCAGCCAAGAGGTGCTACCCCCTCAATTCAGCACCTCCCATTCCCACACTCTGATGTGCTCATACGCACCCACATGCACTCACCCTCGCTCGCCCTTTCCCCCACACAATCCCATGCTCGCACACCGGGACCCGCCCCCTCTCTCCCATTCCTGTACCCACTCAATCTCACCCGTACACGCACTCACTCATACTGTGACCATTCACTCTTATTACTTAGGGTGGCTGTGGTGCAGATGCAGCAAGCATGAACGCACACCAGCGCCCGGCAGCTTCTTCTTCCTCTTGTAGGAAATGGTTGTGATGGACCAGCGTACAAGTTGTACAAATACTAAATCAAGCTGCTGTTTATGACTGAAACTACTTTAAATGCTTGTCTGCTGGAAAATCATACAAGGGATACAGTTTTGTGTTGAAGATGGTTAAATATTTGTATTATTGCGTGAGTGATTGGTTCTTAAATAAGGCAGATTTAAAGTGTTGCTCTATTGAATCGATGTAATTTGATCTGATATGGGTTCACATGGTCATGTGAAAAAGTTGAGACACCCAATTAAATATTGTTTAATAAATGTTCACATTTCTGTCTAACCTTGTTTTTGTTTTTATTTACATTTTTTAACATTCATTTTAGTCATTTTAAGTGGGAATGAATGTGGGGGTGTCCTTAAAAAAAGACGGGATGTCCTTATTCCTCACCATTTTAGAATTACATTTTACAGAAAATTTGAAAATGAGCCTGTAATTCATTTTTAATTGTATTACATGAATCTCCCAGTATTAACATTGATATTAAATATCCATATGCCCAAATATAAAAAAACAAAAACAAAAAACGCACAGGCTTATACAGGGTGTCTGTGGCTCATGTATTCATGCCTACATATGTATAAGCTCAAAGGGATGTTTAAGATTGCATAAGTGGACTGACCTCACGTCTTAGAGGAGGACAATAGGTCTGGACCGCCTGTGGAGAACAGCAGGGAGACGGAGACACGGCGGTAAGGACCTGAAAGGACTTCCTGACCCCCTGGGGCCAGGTGGAGGACTGAAGGACATTGAGGGGGAGTTATGATCAATAAGGAGATTTGACAAGGATGTGTGATTTGGCTTTTGATGTATGTATAAATAAGAGGGTTCTGACTGAGTTCAGCCTCTTCTGTTTCTGA
The DNA here is from genome assembly GCA_020510985.1 of Pholidichthys leucotaenia. Lineage (NCBI taxonomy): Eukaryota > Metazoa > Chordata > Actinopteri > Cichliformes > Pholidichthyidae > Pholidichthys > Pholidichthys leucotaenia. The sequence goes on from CM035846.1 coordinate 105,000,770, forward strand.
GAGATGTTGGGGATGTGACTACAACATTAAAACCTGAATTATGAAACAATTCAGCTTCTTCATTTCACGCTCCCCACATTGGTGACCAGTTACGTGAGAATGGAGGAAAGGAGGTCCCCCGATGCAGACTCGTCGGAGGCGGCCCAAGCGAGCGCCGTTGCCCTCGAACTACCAGAATTCTGGCAGAACGACCCGGACTCGTGGTTCCTCCAGGCCGAGGCGCAGTTCGCGCTCGCAGGAATAACGGCAGATGACACCAAGTTCTACCACGTCATCGCCAAGCTCGACACCCGCACAGCGCGATGCGTGCGGAGCATGGTACAGCAGCCACCCGCTGACGACAAATGCGGTGAGTTTAAAGGCTACCCTCATCGAGTGTTTCGCGCCCTCAGCCGAAGAGAGGGCTAAGAGGCTTCTGGCTATGTACGGCCAAGGAGGGCGCAGACCGATCACCCTGATGGAAGACATGCTTCAGTTGAGGGAATCAGACAACGACATCTTCCTCTTCAAGCACATCTTCCTCAGCAACCTCCCGACGCACATGAGGGGCCCTATCCAGCATGTGTTGAGACCCAGCGGGATTTCCGTGCGCTGGCCCGGGAAGCGCAGTGGCTCCTCAACTCCTGCGGCGAGCAGGTGGCCACAGCAGCAGCGGCAGACCTCGGTGCGGTGGCCCGGGGCAACGAAGAGCCGGAGACAGCGGAGCCAATCCCACCCACCATGGCAGCGGCGCGGCCACGACGCAGCGGAGGAGATGGCCTCTGTTATCACTGGCGTTTCGCAGAGAAGGCACACAGGTGTGTGCCGCCGTGCAGTTACAAGAGCTCGGGAAACTCCAAAGCCGGGATCCGTTAGCAGCTTCGGCTCTCGGCGAGACCAATAAGTTGCTCTGCATCACTGAGAGCTCCGCACGACATTTCCTCAGACACCGGAGCTCAGGTGAGCTTCATCACCCCGACCTACGCTGACCGGGTGGCTGGCCCCCGCGGCGACGGGGCAACGGCGGCGAACGGCTCAAGCATCAACACCTATGGAGAACGGACTTTCTCTGTCCTTACACGGCCGCACTTATGAGTGGACTTTTATCATAGCGGCGGTGAGTTTCAACATGTTAGGTGCTGATTTCTTGTGCTCACATGGGTTGTTAGTGCATTTACCAAGCGTCTGTTGGCAAGATCAACTATCTTTCTATTCGATTCCTTGTGCAGCTCGAGTGTCCCCACCACCCGTGCAGGCCAACATTGCCACAGCAGGCGGTAAGTTTGACACACTCCTCACCCAATTTCCAGCACTCAGTTCCCAAATTTTCGGCAACAGTGGCGAAACATGGGGTGGAGCATTTTATCACCACTACTAGCCCCCCGTTTTCACGAAGGCTCGGCGCTTAGACGCTGCCAAGCTCGGCATAGCACACGATGAGTTCACCAGCCTGGAAAAGCTGGGCGGCATTAGTCGTTCAAAAAGCCCATGGGCTTCGCCACTACATATGGTCCCTAAAGCTGACGGCTCCTGGAGACCTTGCGGCGATTACCACAGGCTAAACAACACTACAGCGCATGACCGCTACCCAATCCCACACATTCAGGACTTTTCGGTGCATCTGGCAGGGGCGCGCATTTTTTCTAAAATAGACCTGGTGCGCGGCTACCATCAAGTTCCAGTCCGACCGGAGGACGTCCCTAAAACAGCCGTAATAACCCCTTTTGGACTTTTTGAGTTTTTGCGCATGCCGTTTGGCCTTAAAGGCACAGCACAAACATTCCAGCGTATGATGGACGCTGTGTTACGTGATCTCCCTTTCGTGTTTGTCTACCTCGACAATATTCGCCAGTACGTCCGAGGAGGAACACGAAAAACACCTCACTATGGTTTTTCGGAGGTTGGGAGAACACGGGTTAATAATTAATCCAGCCAAGTGCCAGTTCGGCGTGGCGCAGATCGACTTTTTGGGACACCGCGTTTCCCCAGAAGGGGCAGTCCCATTGTCTGATGAGGTGCGCGCAGTGGCAGATTTTCCCCGACCACAAACGATCAAATCATTGCAGGAGTTTTTGGGAATGGTAAATTTTTATAACAGTTTCCTGCCCCACGCAGCTCAGCTCATGCAACCATTATATGCCGCGCTCAGAAAACAAAAACCCTCCAACGCGGTCGTGTGGTCCCCGGAGCCGGAGCACGCATTCGCGGAAGTAAAGAGCTCTGGCTGACGCCACACTTTTAGCCCACCCCGAACCTTCGGCCCGCATAGCGCTCACCACGGACGCATCAGATTTGGCCATAGGGGCGGTCGTGGAGCAGCACGTTGACGGAGTTTGGCAGCCGCTAGCATTTTTTAGCAAATCCCAAAACAAAACTGAGCGCAAATACAGCACGTTTGACAGGGAGCTGTTAGCACTTCATTTGGCCATTCGCCATTTCCAGTTCTGGCTGGAAGGTCGGCGTTTCACGGCTTTTGTCGACCATAAACCGCTCACTTTCGCGATGTCTAAAATTTCAGAACCTTGGTTGGCCCGGCAACAGAGGCACCTGGCCGCAATTTCGGAGTTTACTACGGACATTCAGCACGTAGCGGGTAAACTTAACGTAGTGGCAGACTGCCTCTCTCGTGCCGTGACACCATCGGGGCACGCAGAGGCAGATTATACTACCGCAGCCGCAAGGCACAGGAGCAGCGCGGAAGCATACGCGGCCCCAGTTCACATAGGGATAGATTACGCGGCCATGGCAGCGGAACAGGGTAGTGATGCGGACGTGCGCGCACTCCAGTCTGGACCAACAGGGTTAAGGCTGGAGAGCAGGTGTTTGCAAACCGGTTTGCCCCCCTTAATCTGCGACGTGTCAACTGGGCGACCTCACCCGGTAGTCCCGGCCGCGTGGCGCCGCCGCGTTTTTGACTCGGTTCATTCCCTGGCACACCCGGGAGTACGCGCTTCGGTGAAAATGGTTGTGGAAGTTTGTTTGGCCGAGCCTGCGCAAGCACGTGAGAGTGGGCAAGAACCTGCATGTCTTGCCAACGGGCCAAAATTCACAAGCACACGAAAGCCCCTTTAGAACCGTTCCGAATCCCGGCCAAGAGATTTGATCATGTGCATGTCGACCTCGTGGGCCCCCTACCGTCGTCGCAGGGGTTCACACATCTGACAATGGTGGACCGAACCACACGTTGGCCGGAAGTGGTCCCACTAACGTCAACCACGGCTGCAGAGGTGGCTCGCGTTTTTTTTAATGGCCTGGGTAGCGCGCTTCGGGGTTCCGTCGGACATTACGTCCTACAGAGGACCTCAGTTTCTCAGAGCTCTGGTCAGCGATGGCCAGCAGCTTAGGGGCAACAATCCATCGCACTACCGCGTATCACCCCCAGGCTAACGGTTTATGCGAGCGTTTTCACAGGTCTTTGAAGGCAGCCCTCAGAGCGTCTCTTACGGATGCAGATTGGGTAAACAAACTACCGTGGGTTTTACTGGGGTTGCGTTCTGCGCCCAAGGAGGATCTGAATGCCTCCCCAGCAGAGTTAGTTTTTGCACAACCTCGCAGGCTGCCCGGTGAGTTCTTACCAGAGCATCCAGAGCCAGGGCGCTTCCCAGCTCTGACACCACTAAGTGGCACGGAAGCGGACATGCTCCCAGGCCCCGTTCATCACACTTTTCCGCGGGTTTTTGTTCCTCAGGCTTTAAAAAATGCCGAGTTCGTTTTTGTTAGGCACGAGGCTTTAAGACCGACCCTCCGGCCGCCATATGATGGTCCATTTAGGGTGCTGGAAACTGGTGATAAGCATTTTGTGCTAGATTTAGGAGACAGGAAAGAGACGGTCAGTATTGACAGACTAAAGCCTGCTTTTGTGATGAACGACGAGTCTGTACGGGTGGCGAGGGCGCCTCGACGTTGCAGACCCCCCAGGGAACACGTCCCGGAGCCCCCGCAGGGATCAAATAACCACTCTCTTCCTCAGGCTGCAGATTGTTTGCAGGACAGCGCCGCTGGGATGGCGAGGCCTGCGTACAGCAGATTCGGAAGACGGTTGAAACCCAGACGACGTACAGACTGATGTTTGATGTGATCATGTGGCATAGGCTATGCTGTTGGTGTTATCACTGAATTTTTTTTTTTTTAATGCGAGCACGTTGTGTACACTATGCTGTTGGCGTCATCACTGAATTAATGTGATCAGGCTGTATAGACTATGCTTTTGATGTGGTCGCTGAATTTTTTTTAATGTGATCAAGTTGTATAGTTATGCCATTGAGGTCATATTTTGTGAACCCTAATATATTGTCCATTCTTCGACGTTTTTTTGGGGGGGGGGGGGCTGTGGCTCATGTTTTCATGCCTACTTATGTATAAGCTCAAAGGGGTGTTTAAGATTGCATATGTGGACTGACCTCACGTCTTAGAGGAGGACCATAGGTCTGGACCGCCTGTGGAGAACAGCAGGGAGACGGAGACACGGCGGTAAGGACCTGAAAGGACTTCCTGACCCCCCCCCCCCGGGGCCAGGTGGAGGACTGAAGGACTGAAGGACATTGAGGGGGAGTTATGATCAATAAGGAGATTTGACAAGGATGTGTGATTTGGCTTTTGATGCATGTATAAAAGGGTTCTGACTGAGTTCAGCCTCTTCTGTTTCTGAGAGATATGTTGGGGATGTGACTACAACATTAAAACCTGAATTATGAAACAGTTCAGCTTCTTCATTTCACGCTCCCCACAGTGTCCTATTTTTTTTCACATGATTGTATGTACAGTTGTGCTCACAAGTTTACATACCCTGGCAGAATTTTTTTTAATTTTTTTTTTTTTTTTTTTTTGGGGGGGGGGCATTTTTCAGAGGATATGATACAAAAACTTTTTTTTTTTCCCCACTCAGAGTTCATAGTTGATAATTCTTTTGCTTTCCCCATGGCTCGGAATCCAGCAATGTCAGTGCATCACTGGATGAAACATTCAGGGGTCTGTCAGGAGCCCAGAAACTCAGACTTTTTTCCTCACACTCACACACACAAAATTACAAGTAAACTGATCACAGGTGAGGATGGTTACCTTTAGTAGCCATTTAAACGTGTGCCAACCTGTTATCAGGCCAAACTTCCCGGGTATGTAAACTTTTGATCAGGGTCATTTGGGTAGTTTCTGTTGTCATTATGATGGAGCAAACGCAATTGTTTCATAATAAATGCAATTGTTGGATAATAAATGGCTTCACACAACCACTAACAGTGAAAAGTTTTTGTATTATCATTCACTAATGCATGCCCATAGAGTATTCCTGTCTGAAACAGTTAGCCCAATCAGGCTTTACAGGCCCAAATGAAGGCTGTGTTTGAAAGTGGAATACAGAGGTGTAGCCTATCAATCTTCTGCCGCTCTTCCGGAGGTCCGGGTCAAGGAGGCAGCAGTTAAAGCAGAGAAGCCCAGACTTTTCTCTCCCCAGCCACCTGTTCCAGCTCTTCAGAGAGGATACCAAGACGTTCCCAGACCAGCTGGGAGACAGTCTCTCCATTGAGTCCTGGGTCTACCCCAGGTCTCCTCCCAGCGGGATGTGCCCAAAACAACTCAAGTGGGAGGCGTCCAGGAGGCATCCTAATCAGATGCCCATACCTCAACTGGCTCCTTTCAATGTGGAGGAGCAGTGGTTCTACTCTGAGCCTCTCCCAGATGACTGAGCTCCTCACCCTATCTGTGAGGGTGAGTCCAGCAATCCTACGAAGGAAGCCCATTTCAGCCACTTGTATCTGTGATCTCATTCTTTCGGTCATTACCCAAAGCTTGTGACCAAGGTGAGAGTAGGAACATAGACTGACCGGTAAATCGACAGCTTTGCCTTAGAGCTTAACTCCCTCTTCACCACAACAGACCAGTACGTCGTCTGCATCACTACAGATGCTGCTCCAATCCGTCTGTCAATCTTTCATTCCATTCTCCCCTGACTCGTGAATAAGCTACTTAAACTCCTCCACTTGGGACAAGAGCTTGTCCCCAACCCAGAGAGGACAATCTACTTTTTTCCAGCTGAGGACCATGGACTCGGACTTGGAAGTGCTGATTCTCATCCCAGCCGCTTCACACTCGGCGGTAAACCATCCCAGTAAGACCTGTAGGTCATTGCTGGATGAAGATAACAGAGATGAGATCCTGTGGTCACAAAGCATGACACCCTCCATTCCCTGGCTGCACCTAGAAATCCTGTCCATAAAAATTAATAGGATTGGTGACAAAGGGCAGTCCTGGCGGAGTTCAACTCTCACTAGGAATGAGTCCGACCAAGTGTTGGCAATACGAACCAAACTCTGACAACGGTCATATAGAGACCAGATGGCTCATAAGCCCGATACCCATACTCCCAACACACACCCTGCAAAAAACCACGAGGGACGTGGTTGAATGCCTTGTCCAAGTCCACAAAACACATGTAAACTGGTTGGGCAAACCACCCCGGGTGGGGTACACTTAATCTTTGTTTTAGCCTTCATCATGAGTCTGTTGGATCGTTCTTAGTCAGGCCCTTCACTCAGGACCAGTGTATCGTGGGTGATCCTACCAGAGGCAAATTGCCCCGGACTACATAGCTCCTGGGATCACTAGGGCACGCAAACCCCCATCACGATAAAGTGACGATCCATGAGGGGAATAAGGCTGTAACATAACAAAATGTGGAGAAAGTGAAGTGCTGTGAATACTTTCCGGATGCACTGTAAGCCCATATTGATTATTCTCGTGCATGCCCTTAGAAAGCAAGTATTCCTGTCTGAAATGAGTAGCGCTATCAGGCTTTACAGGCCCAAATGTAGGCTGTGTTTGAAAGTGGAATACTGAGGTGTAGCCGATATGTAGGCAATTGCACGTTAGACTTCGACAGATATGAAAGGGACTGAACTGAGATTTGTGTGAATATTAATTGCAGAATAATTGAAAATGAATGTGACCTCCAATATTGGCCACGGTTTAAGAATGGCTTTATTTTTTTGGGGGGGTCAGACTTTTTTCTGATCTTTTGACTTAGGTTCAGGTTACTTTATTTGTACCCGTAGGTAGATTTGTTTTGCAGTCTGACATCCATATTTACAAGCCACAAATTACATTCAACATAGACACAAACACAGGCACACATGAAGCTGACTATAAACATGATAAAAATACTCAAAGCTCCATCAATCAGGGTATAAAAAGGCAGAGATGGGAGAAAAACCAGAGGTAAGAGAGAAGGGTCATTAAGTTAAAAACTAGTCAGAGGTTAAAAACTCAAAGGTCTAAAACCCAATAAAATATTTAGAACCCAAGTAACATCCTACAAAAATAAGTAAATATAAAATGGAGTTAATAAATGGGTACCTAAATTATGTGCAATATATTGTTAGTTTGTTCAACTCTTTGACAGCAGCAAAGCTGTTTTTGTAGCGTTGGGTTTTACTTTTTGGGACAGCAAACCTCTGTCTTGAGGGAAGAAGCTGAAAGTTGCAGTGCAAAGGGTGGGAGTCATTTAAAATGGAGGTAGCCATCCTCTGTACTTGTCTGGTGTACAGGGATGTCAGGCTCAGCTGTGGCTCACCAAGCAAACGACTGGACCATCTAACTACCTGATCCAAGGATTTCCTCTGTTTCAGTTTTATCTGACCAAACCAAACTTGGATTCATAAATGTTGTCTTGCACTTTGGGGAATGGGAGTTTTTCCAGTCATAATTTTTATTTAGTTTGTGTAGTTTAGTCTATCATCAAACTAATGCAGTACTATAACAGGACAGGTTTATAAATATTTGAGACCCACTGTAGTGCATCCTTTTATATTTTAGCGATATAAGTACAAAACATTGAATGTATCTTGTATACTTTGATTCCCCCAGAGGGAAATTCAGGGAATCAATGCACGTGCTCTCGCTCTGTAAATATTTAAATAAATGATTTATTTGGGCATTTTTGCATCTTGTCATTTAGTCAAAGCCTGCATATATGTCTGCATGTAATATGCAGTTGATCTGGCCATTCCGCTCCACAATCGGAACTGTCGTCTACCACTGACTGGGCAGGCTGAGTGTGCCTCCTCCAAACGATTGTGGAGCGCCTGGTCAGACACCGGTGTTGCCCGGTTAACGGGAGTCTCGGCTGCTGCCTTACCCGTGTGCCAGTGATGTCCTTTGCGGCACCACGGGTCCCTGCCAGTACCCACCCACCCACCCGCGTTCTCCATGCCGAATGATCCATTAGACAGAATCACAGCAACTTTATGGTATATATTTTGATTGAGCGACTCTGTACTTGAGGATGCACGCCCTTGTAACCTCAGCGAAGCACTTATTGTGAAGCACTGTGGTGGCTGACAGGTCGTGATGCTGTTATCCAGTCAGCATGGCTGTGATGCGGCATATTATTCAATGAGCAGAGTCGATCTGAAACCCTGCCCACACTTCTTGAAGCCAGGGCATGAAGACGCAGAGCAGTCAGTGGTGGCTAAACTTTTGATTTAAAAATTACATATTTTAACTGAGCAACTCCACACTTGGGGTGCACACGTTCGTAACCTCAGCAAAGCACTTATAAAATCTGAGGTCAATCTGAACGGTTTGAGAGAGATGAGGAACACACAGAGATTCCTTGAGTTTAAGATATTTTCTGAAAACTGGTCAAATGACAAATTCTGCCAGGGTATGTAAACTTATGAGCACAACTGTAAATGATCTTGGAGTTTTGTGTGTATGCACGCCTTTCAATTTGTGAAAGAGGCTACAAGTAGTCTTGTAGGGCTGTGCGATATGACCAAAATTTCATATCATGATACAAGTAATCTCATATCACGATATAGATTTTCCGTAAATTCTACAGTTTGGATAATCATATTAAAAGGACAAGCTTTTTTTTTTTCCTTTTTGTACATATTTTTTTTCCCTCATTTTGCAGTGTTATGGTTTTTAATGTGCATTTGAGACTTGATTCTTGTAAATGAGGTTTTTCTTCTGAATCATAAATATGAATAAAAAATAAACATCAGTAAGTTAAATATTTCCTGAGCCAGAGGAGAATGGCCAAAAAAAAAAACCACCTAACATAAATGTCTGAAAATGAGAAAATTACCCATCCCTGTCATTTACAGATAAAATTAGCTGTTAGTTTAAATCAGTGAAAATTTAAATGTAGACCTGCAGCCTGAAGATGCCATTCTGGCCTGATTTAACTTGTTAGCTTCTTAGAAAAATATTTCGGATTGGTCATGATCTGAAAATCAAACTATGTAATAAAATACATGTGATGACTTTAAATTTATTCGTTATCACTACTTGACTATGTAATTTATTTGATGTCTAATAATTTTAAAGAGCCAACTTGCGCCTCTAACTTGTTTTAATGTATTTATTTTGCATGTATGTGCTACCATCATGCACTTTTGCAGCTTTAATAATTTTTTTTTCCAGACAAAACTAAAACTCGGCAGTAATGTAAACCAAAGAAATGGTCTGCTATGGTTTCCAGTTAGCACAACTTGGCATTGTCATTTAGCGTTTTATAATTAGACATGGAGTTAACGTTACTTACCTCCTATTAAAACAAGATTAGCAAACTATGCTGTCTGATGCAGCATGATGGAAAATGTTCCGACATCCCTGGCAAACAGGAGTAGCAGCTATCTGAACCGTTAGTTTGGAGTTAGCATTGGCAACCGCCGGACTGAAGCCTAGTTACCTACCACACACCTGTTGTGCGCACTGCAGGGACGAGGTGGGACGCTTATAAGTAGTGCGTGAGGAGCTTTGCTCAAGAAATGGGGAATCATCATAGCAGTCTGTCGGGGGCAACAGTGACTGTTTTATTTAGGTCTGATCAGATTCCTCCACACAGCTTTCACCTTCCACTGCCAGGAACTCCTGACCTTGCTACCTTAACTGGCCCAGGTGCCATTTGGCGACACAACCCCTAGTGGTCAAGAATGGTAAAGATTTTTTTGTCAATAAAATAGTTCAGATTTCCAAGGCTATAACTTGAAAGTTGCAAGAGATAATGGCTTACTGTCAATTAGATGTAGAATATGATCCAAAATTTGAGATGGGAATAAATTTTTGCATCTAATTTGCATAATGATGCGGCTGGTATATTGAATTACTGAACTCAGTCGAAAGTGGACTTTGGACATATTTACACAAAGAATGGTTGGGGGTTTTTTGACGGTTTTCTCTACAGGAATGTTATCTTCAAAGTATATAAACCAGAAAATCAGTACAATGTAAAACCAAGAAATTAATTACTCGCTGCTGGAGAAGGGGGGGGCTCGCCTGCTGGTGTAGTGGCAACGTTTTCGTCCATCCTGGTCATATTGCGTTCTGTCAGTCATTTGCGCTGTCTCCCACATCTACAAAGTCTTATGATTATCCCACGTCAATTTTGCTTGTATCCCGTGGCAATTTTTCGTGTACGAAGCAGTTTGTGATGATGCATGGCGGCCATATTGGTCTTGTGAGCTCAGAAGAAAAAAGGAAGAATAAGGATTTCTTCTTCTTTAATGTATTCCGTGTCAGCCATGATTCCTCCAACGCGTGCCTGCCACCTTCTGAACTGGCAGATCAGTACAAAAAGTCAGAACAGCTGGGGAGTTAAAGGGATGTCAGTGAGTTGACAGGCGCAGTTGCTGCGCTGTGCCACTGGGGGGCGTGACCTGTCCATGAAATGTGGCCAGTTTAAAGGTTAACCTGGGCAACGTCTGAGCCGGTATGAGTTGCTTTCTGACTGACAAGTTCATGAAACTGCAGAGTATTTGAGTACCGCTAGCTTTTGCTGAACTAGCGGCACATTCTTGGCAGATTATCAGTGGCAAGGACAGGCCAAGACAAACTGACTCAATTATCTGTTGCAGTGACTGACCAGATGATAGGTTTGTTTCTCTGCTCTTTGTGTAGTGCATGTCACGATGCACCACCTGGCAAAAGTCTACCACAGACCTTGTGACAAATGTGCTTGTCTGTTCAGATATCCAGTCTCACCCCATGTAACTGGGAGTGGTCCACCAGACCTGTGATTGTTTTTAGTTTTACCAGTATCCCCAATTTCACCCTCAGAAGGGCGGGGTTGCCTGTTGAGTTGCCGACGGCCCGACCCATGAGACAGTACCGGTTTTCATGGTTATCCGGTAGCAAGCAAACCCAATGCCTGACCTGACATAAAAGAAACAGAAGGATGTGCATTTTAAATCACAATATAAATGATAGAATATTCTGTGAAATGAGACGTTTTTATTTCATCATTTTGTACAGCCCTGGTCTCTTGTATGGCTGAACTCGTCTGTTCATTTAATTCACCAAGTTAGAAGGCTCCTGCCTGAATTCACACCATTGGGTCTCTGGGAAGTTCTTTAATATGCAAGGAAAATGATTGATGTCCCTGACTGAACTGTTATTAATTGAAAAGTGAGTCAGGACCGTGAATTGGAATTAAATTGATTCTCGAAGTCACTGATGCGTGCCCTTAAAATGCAAGTCAACCTTGTCATTTTGCCTTTGTATATATCCATCTGGCAACCTCCCCCAACAGTTTTCAAGCTCGGACTTTTTCAGTGTTTGCATGCAGTGGTGTGAAAGTGTTTGCTCCCTTCCCGATTTCTTTTTTTTGTGTGTGTGTGTGTTTTCGCACTTGAATGCTTCAGATCATTAGACAAATTTAAATAGACAAAGATAACAAACACAAAATGCAGTTTTTAAATGAAGGTGTTCATTATTAAGGGAAAAAAAATCCATATCTACTTGGTCCTGTGTGGGAAAAAGTGATTGCCCCCTAAACCTAATAAGTGGTTGGGCCACCCTTAGCAGCAACAACTGCAATCAAGCGTTTGCGATAACTGGCAATGAGTCTTTTACAGTGCTGTGGAGGAATTTTGGCCCACTCATCTTTGCAGAATTGTTGTAATTTTTGCCCAGTCTTTCTTATGGTGGAGTTATGAACACTGACCTTAACTGAGGCAAGTGAGGCCTGTAGTTCTTTGGATGTTGTTGTAGGGTCTTTTGTGACCTCTTGGGGTAATTTTGGTCAGCCGGCCGCTCCTGGGAAGGTTCACCACTGTTTCAGGTTTTCGCCATTTGTGGATGATGGCTCACTGTGGTTCGCTGGAGTCCCAAAGCTTTAGAAATGGCTTTATATTTTCCAGACTGATGGATCTCAATTACTTTTTCTCATTTGTTCCTGAATTTGTCTGGATCACAGCATGATGTCTAGCTTTTGAGGATCTTTTGGTCTACTTCACTTTATCAGGCATGTCTTTAAGTGATTTCTTGATTGAGAACAGGTGTTGCAGTAATCAGGCCTGGGTGTGGCTCGAGAAATTGAACTCAGCTTTCCGAAGATGTGATAAACCACAGTTAATTTGTTTTTACAGGGGGGACAATCACTTCTTCACACAGGGCCATGTAGGTTTGGATTTTTTTTACCCTTACTAATACACCTTCATTTAAAAACTGCATTTTTGTTTACTTGTTATCTTTGTCTAATATTTAAATTTGTTTGATCTGACACATTTAAGTGTGGCAAACATACGAAAAATGAGAAATCAGGAAGGGGGGGCCAATACTTTTTCACACCACTGTATGTGTTGAAGATGTGCAATTTACTAGGCTTTTGGCCTTTTTTTGATTATTTTTGTCAAAAATGATCCAAAAATCCTTATAGGATAGGTTAGTTGGATTTTGTCCGCATAACTCCTACGGTTTTGAAGCTCGGACACTTTCATTTCATACAGTGTTTGTACACGTATTGAAGATGTATATATTGTGGGGAGTTGAATGATTTTCCTTTTTTTTTTTTTTTGGTCTAAACTTGTTCCACTTTGAATTATAGATTGTTTGCTTAAACTCCTTGCAATTACATGGTTATTGGTCTTATTTCAGATCTGGAGTATGTTGAATCTTTAATTTGTAATTGATAATTTTTTTTTTTTTGGTGGTTGTTGGGCTAGCTATGCACTATTGGTAATGGCTATGGACGGGCCTATAATGTACTGTGCCGTACTCGTATTTTGAATTAATGCTAAAGTGTCACAAATTTTGGTGTTTCACTTTGTGTTTTTATGCTTTTGAGTCTTTAAAGTGTGAAATTGAGACTAGTCTTTTCATAAATGGTTGCATTGTCGTCTTTTTTTGTGGGGTGGGGATTTTATTGCCCTACGCTTGACTAGGTTGTGAATTTTATGGGATTTTCCAAGTAAAATCCGATTTGAAAATTTATCCTTCCATCCCCCTCCTCACTCATGAGACCAAATTAGTTTTATGCCCAGAAATTGGTGCAATGTGTCATCCTGTCATAGCGTTGTAACTCCCAACTCACAAAGTTGCATGAAGAAAGAAGCAGCATATCATCCTCTAGCTTATCACGAATACTACAGTTCTCATGCTTAATAATTGATGCATCTGTCGAAGTCTTTGATTCACATTCATCTACTGCTCAGTTGAGCAGCTCTTATCACAGCCGGTCTTTCTGTGCTTTGTTTTTTTATCTCCCACCACAGTATCAGATTGCAGCGATAAAAGACAAACGGCATCTTGAAGCTGAAATTATGAAAGAAAGTACTCTTGTGTATCTGTATGCTCAGCGGAGATGAAAAGTGCTTCCAGCAGCAGCCTTGGTCACATTTTGTAGATGTTCTGTCCATATACCATCGCACCAGTTATTTTTGTAAATGAGTTTTATTGAATCATGGTACTATAATCAATATTTCCTCCTGCAATAAACCTTGCCAAAAGAAAATTTAAATGCCAATGTTACATTGGTCAGATAAGTTACAAATTGCTTTAAGAAATGGAAAATCTATAAAGGTGCCCAAATGTATGTGTACATTTGCTTGATCTCTGCTGTGGTTGTGGCAAGCTGGATTAAGTAACAGCTTTCAGTTAAATGGCACTTGTGGCATCTCGGTGAGACATTCCTAGAAAGACAACATTGCCTAAAGCACTGAACCAAGTGGCTTATGTTACAAGGTCAACTGGGAGCAAGTAGTCACTGTAGCTCTGCTGTGGTACAGCAGCATTTTTTTCAGGTAATATTTTTAAAATCTGGCTGCATACTGTATATGAAGTTTGTTTTACAGATTGGTGGCAGAGGGTCAGTCAAAGCTGGATCTGGTCATAGAATCATTAGAGCCTTTTTTTAAGACATGCAAGGTTTACACTTTGGCATGAAACTAAAGGCACTGTATACACCAGAATTAACCACATACAGTAAAGATGTTTGTTTCTGTTCATTGTAGACATGAGGACGTGCCGCTTGAATGAATTTAGCTGCGGAGCGGGCTCCACTCAGTGTATCCCAGTCTCTTGGAAATGTGACGGCGAGAAGGACTGCGACAGTGGAGAGGATGAGGTCAACTGTGGTAGGTGCACGGTTTTTTCATGTTGAGATCAACATTTTTCCAGTTGGACAGCATGTTAATCCTTGTTTTGTGAATTTGAACTTTAATATAGAGGCAGGACAGTAAGATGGGCTGGCATGGATTCTTTGATTTTCATTTGGCTTCCCAAATCTTATCTGTTTAAAATCAACCACCCATTTTTAACCCTTTAACTGCCCAAATTAAATGGCTGTGTCACACGCCCTCAGTGGCACAGTGCAGCAACTGCGCGTGTCAATTTATTGGTATCCCCTGGTTATACTGAGAATTTGAACTAATTTCTATTGATTTGACAGTTTAGAAGGTGGCAGACACATGCCAAAGGAATCATGGCTGACATGGCATATGGCAAAGAAGGAGAGATCCTCATTCTTCTTCCTTTTTTCCGCTTTGAGCTCACACACCAATGTGTATGCCTTCAATCAGTCATTGTGGCAGCGATGACGGAAACTGCATGAAACGGGAAAAATAACCGCATAGTACAAACAAAATTCACGTGGGATAATCATAGGAGTTTGTAGATGTGGTACACGGGTGTAAATTACTAAGTAAATGTGTTACATCAAGGCCGATGCAACAAAAAACTGAGCTCCCCGTACCAAGATGGCAGTGCCCACAGGCAGCATGGATTCCCACAGGAAAAATGTACCAAAGAGGAAAAAATAGGCACGTAATGCAAACGAAATTCACATGGGGTAATCATAAGAGTTTGTAGATGTGGTACACGGGGTAAATGGCTGAGCAAACACAGAAGCATCAGCTACAATGGGCGGGCGAGCCCCCCTCCTGGTAACGGGTAAAATGTTTTTTTGACATTTTATTGATTTTCTGGTTCATATACTCTTGAAGATTAGATAAAAACATACCCCTGTAGACAAGTCGGTGTCAAAAAACACGGACCATTCTTTATGTAAATGTGTCCAAAGTCCACTTTTGACTGAGTTATGCAATTTATATAGCTGCCATGACATGAGATGCATAAATTTATTCCTATCTGAAACTTTGGATCATATTCTACATCTTTCTAATTGACAGTAAGCCATTATCTCTTGTAACTTTCAAGTCATAGCCTTGGAAATCTGAATTATTTTATTGACAAAATTGTTTACCACTCTTGACCACTGTGGGGGGGGGGGGGGCTGGAGTTGCCTTGCGTTGCCCCAGGCACCATATGGAGAATTTGCCAGTTAGTTAAACCAACACAATGTAAGATTTGCACCTTAAAATGTTTCCGTTATTTTGATGGTATGACAGCCTTTGACCAGGTGAATATCTCTTCCACCATAGCCTGAGTGGGCCTGCATCAACTGCAACAGCTCTGTGTAATTGTAGTTTTTGTGATGGGAACACTGAAGACTAAAACTGGTATGCTTTCCAATCTGACTTCTGTTAACCAATCAAAGAGTGCAACTTTAGCCACAAAGTACCCTGTGATTGGGACTGAGGCAATAATGCCCCCCCCCCCCAGTGTTCTTATAGGAAAGTTATAGTGCTGCTTTAAGAAAAAATTTCTGATTGTTTGCCAGAAAATCTGAATTGGTTTGAACCTGGCTTAATCTGCTGCAATATAAGATAAGATAAGCCTTTATTAGTCCCACAATGGGGAAATTCCAGGATTGCAACAGCATAGGGATAGCAACACTCAGAGCAACAATCAGAAGGCAAGAAAAAACAACATCTAGTAAACATATGTCCATATTACTATAAATGTATATATATAGACACACAGTGCAGAGCATTATGGCTGGTGGATGTGCAGCAGAAAGTCTAAGCTCTCTCTCCGCGGATGCAGCGGGCCAGCTGGAAGTCTTTGGGCATGATGGTGACCCCCTTAGCGAAGAAGAGACATGGGTTGATATGATATGGGTTAACTTCATGTATAGTCAGTGGCCCTGGACACTTAAACAAGAGGGTTTTTGGCCTCGCCTCAAACAAGTTCTGAAACATTTTCTCACCTTTATTTTCTTAATTGAACAGGCTCGTCATTTATAGATTTTAAAGAGTAAAATGCAAGGCCTTGATTGGACAGTAGTATTAATCTTTTCAGACCATGTTTATTTTCCTAAAAAAAGATCCAACCTTATTGTGCTCACGAGATTCTTTCTGGCCTCAGATTTGCATGCCTCACCTAAAGCACTGTCAAATAATTGACTTGCCTTTACGCACTATGGATTATGGGATGTGGAGCTGAAAAAATTGTCTAGTTAAAATCATTCTGGAGTCTCCCCTCAGCTGCAGCTGAGCGGTTTTCTTTGCTGCCTGATTAATATTGTGAAAGTGCAGACTACTTTAAATTAAAACTGTTGGAGCTCTTGGTGCAGTGCAAAGCTGCTTATTAAATACAACAGTTGATGTCCCACTTTTAGTGTAGAACTGAAACACTTTGATGTCTGCATCAATTACTTCTCATCCTCCAGCTGTTTACCCAAAACACTGCGATATAAACACTCCTAACAGATTTTTTTTTTCCCTGCAGAGGGGATAGTTTAAAGATGATTCAGTGTGACAGTGAGCAGTGAAGCAGATTGTGACGGATGATTTATGTAATGTCTGTACATGATGGGCTGTGCAATGTTTTGCAATGGATTTTTGCCGATGTTTGTGCTTGAGACGTGGTAATGGACGTCATGTTTTTTTTATTGACATTGCTGCTGCCTTTCCTGACTTTGATGGATCAGGTTTAATGTGAATAAACCATTAGCCATTGAAAAGGTTTTTGTCCTTGAACTGCATGCTGAGATTTACTACAGTTTATTGTGATGCACATGTTCAAGCAGGGACTTTTTCAAAGTGAACTGCCACAGAAACATGTAAATCAAAACGTTACAATGTCAGTGTATGACACATTCTCATCCTCCACTTGCTTACTGTACATCGCCTCCCGTTGAACAAACTTTAGAGGAAGAGCACTGTTCTGACTGGGTCCTTGGAATTTGGCACAAGGAGTAGAAGAATAGCAGAATACTGTAAAGGCAATATCTAACAGTCTGAAAGAAGTTTTCAGAAAGCTGGATTTAACCCTCGAGGCACCTTTAAAATGACTAGACACTTTTTACTCTTGGGACTCAAAATGGCCCCTCTCATTAAAGTGTAATAAAAAATGTATTTTTTTTCCTTTCACTGCATCAGATCTTTATCAACTTCAGACCAAACCATAGATATTTTTTTTTATATATTTGTCATAACCTCCCCCCATTTTTTTCAGTGAGAAACACAAAATGTAGTTTCTCCAAAAATAAGGTGCAAAGTGGAATACTCGGAATGAGGTTATTTCAGTCTTGACTAGAACAATAATTGATAACGGCACTGAATTTGATTTTTGTAGCACTGAGTGTTTATTAAAAAACCTACTTTATAACCTCAGGACCCAAAATGGGCCTGCTCATAAAAGTGTAGTAAAAATGACATTTTTTTTTTAAACTTTCACTGTTAAAACTTTATCAACTTCAGACCCAACCATAGATTTATTTTTAAAAATTTTGTTTCCATACCATTTTTTGTCATTGAAACCCCCTGACTTTTATTCACTGAGAAATACAAAATACGCAGTTTTTCTAGAAATGTTTAGTCCCTTTCTGTCATAAGATGCCACATGTTTTAGCATGTGCTTGTGCCCACAGATTGGTGTGATGTACATTTTACATGCATGTGCACATTTGGTGCACCGGTTCGACACCTTTGTGCAATGTGGGCTCAAGGCATACTGCCTCTGCTTTCTGGGAAAACCCTGCCTGTGACTTCCCCTCCTCCTCCTGACCGTGGACCTTGCCTCGGGCTTGTAGGACCAGGCTGGCTGCAGAAGATCTTCTGGGCAGATGGCTCCCCTTTGCCATGGCCAAGGCGATGAGAGCTCTGCCAATCTGCTTCAACAAGAGATGCTGCCTGAAGCACTTGGTGCTGTTCAGCTGGGGTCCACAGAGGTCACCAGGACATAAGCAGATCTTGCTATAATGCCTATCATGTGGGAGAGCAGGCACATGGGCCACGTGTGTGTGTGCCTCACCTCACCCTTATCCCTTCTTCTTCCTCTGTAACACCAACCCTCTCCATGTCCTTCACTGCATCCATGAATCATCTCTGTGGTCTTCCTCTTTTCCTCCTGCCTAGCAGCTCCATCTTCAACATCCTTTGTCCAATACCTCCACTATCCCTCCTCTGCACATGTCCAAACCATCTCAGCCTTGCCTCTCTTACTTTGTCTCCAAACTGCTCAACCTGAGCTGTCCTTCTGAAATACTCATTTCTAATCCTGTCACTCCCAGTGAGAATCTTGGCATCTTCAACTCTGCCTCCTGGTTTTTTTTGTCAGTGCTACTGTCTTCAAGTCATACATCATAACGGATCTCACTACTGTCTTGTAAATAAGCTGGGGGGGGGGAGGTCAAATGCAGTCTCAGGGCTGCTGATCCTGGCAAGTGTGACATAAATCAGCCCTGGGGTCAACATAGGAGGGGGAAAGAACAGCAGGGCCTCTTCATATGTGGGAGACCACAGGATTTCCCCATTTTTGGATCTCCATGGATAGGCGTTATCCTCCACCTCCTCATTCTCGGCCACATTCACACTTTTATATCAATCCCAACACACCAAGACCATTTTTATGGTGTTCAGCTTCTTTATTGCCATGCATTTTGCAAGGAAAAAGAACCAGGTCTCCATTGAAACTTTATGTAATGAAGTTCTACTTCTTCTGGTGGGTTGTTTTTGTTTGTTTTTGCTGGAGGGGGAGTCATCACACCTAAAATCTGTTTTCCCTGATTCATTTGGCAATTATGGGAAAAGCATTGTAATATATCAGGATTAGTGTCAAAAATATGTGGTTATAATGGGAGTTAATGGGACTAAATTGGGCCTGAGGGTAAAGCATGTAGGCATATATGAAAATCTCCTACTCTATACACTTTGCAATAGAGGGGGTCATTAAAATTTTTAAGTCGTCAAAAGAAAAATACTGGCAAAGTTTCATACAATTAGCCTTTAAACTGACTGATATATTGAGAATCAAGGAGAAAAAAATGCGAAATGTACACGTTTGGGCCCCAGTGTGCCTCAAGGGTTAAATGAAACCCTAATTAATCTGAGTTTCATAAACTGAATTGCAAAACTGGTGATTTTCTTTGGCACTTGGTTAATGTTCCACTACATCAGGTCTTATTTTTCATGAATCATAGTAGTGAGTCTGTATTTTTGTTGACCAATAATGTGGACAGCAAAACTGTATAGTTTCTTGTAATCACACACATGCAGAGATGCATGTTGGTGACAGAGCCATAATCTGGTCACATTACTTGGTATATTGACAGCAAAACATCATTTTGCATTTTGATTTACTGTACTAGTGGAAAATCGCTTCCTTCAAAATCAGCCTTTAACTCTGTGAAAGTCACGCCACCTCATTTGAACTGACAAACCTGGTCACGACCCCAAAGGCCATCTGAACCAGGACAATCCCTGGTGTGAGGTAATGTGATTATGAATTGGATATGCCAGTGTGTGCCGTGTGCAGTTTGCTTATAGCTGACATTGGCTTTAACACATTGATGGTGTCAATGGCCAACATTTTTTTTTCACATCAGTTGTGTGATGACAAATAATGGGAAAATGTAAAGGGCTGCAAGGTATTTGTAATCAATCGGTTATCTTATAACTGAAGAAATTGGAATGGACTCTAAATTGATATCCAGCTCAGATTCATGTTTGGGAAAGTTGGCTCAGGTAGTGATCTCTCGGTATGCACCAGTCTTTTATTCCTGCTTCCTATGCACCATTTTCAGAAATGAGAATTACTCTTGACGGGTTGCGTGTCTTTTGATCACCCCCCTTCAGGAAACATCACTTGTGCCCCAAATGAGTTCACTTGTGCCAGTGGTCGCTGCATCTCCAGAAACTTTGCATGCAATGGTGAGGACGACTGTGGTGATGGATCAGATGAGGTGGACTGTGCTCCGTCCTCCTGCAGCCCCTCTGAGTTCCAGTGTGGGAACTCATCTTGTATCCCAGCCAGCTGGTTGTGTGACAATGATGTTGATTGCCAGGTAAGATAGAAATGAAATGCATTGAATGCCTAAGCTGTGAACATGGTGGCTGGACTACCAGGATGTTTTTTTCTTTGCCCTAGATGAGATCTTCATTTATTTATTTATTTTTTTCAGTCAGCAAAAAATCTTGACTGACTGAAATTACTACAAATACTACAAATTTAGAGAATGCAATCAGAAAGTGGGAAGGTGGGTCAAAAATGAATCTCGGGTGTGACCCATATCTGACTTCTTTTGAGCACCCACAGAGTTTTTTTTTTTGTTTTTTTTTTTTAAACTGGTAGATGATTACACCCAGATGTCTGTAAGACATAATGACTGCTTGTACAAAAAAATTTTTTAATGTCTCCGAATGATTTGCAATATAGAAGTTTTTCTGTTGCATTGCTATAGTTTTTAATGTAAGATTTCATGTACAAACCCATTTCCAATGAAGTTGGGATGTTGTATGAAATGTAAATAAAAATGGAATACAGTCACTTAAAAATCCTTTTCAACCTAATATGCAGTTGAATGCACTACAAAGACAAGATATTTCATGTTTAAAGTGCAACTTTTTTTGCCAGTATACACATTTTGAATTTGATGCCTGTAACACGTTACAAAAAGCTGGGACAGGAGCAAGAAAAGGTTTAGTTAGAAACGGATGAGTGTCATGATTGGGTATAAAAGAAACATCCCCGAAAAGCTCTCACTCATAATCAAGAATGGGGTGAGCTGTGAGGTTCATTACTTTGAACAACTGCATGGGTAAATGGTCCAACAGATTAAGAGCAACATCTCTCAATGTACAGTTGCAAGGAATTTAAGGATTTCATCTACAGTCATATCAAAAGAAATTTCAGCATGTAAATGCCAAGGATGAAAACCAACATTGATAGCCCGTGATCTTTGATTGCTCACTATGAAAAATTGACTTTCTGTAAAGGGATATCATCACGTGGGCTTAGGAACACTTTGGAAAACCATTGTCAGTTAACAGTTTGTTGCTACATCTACAAGAGCAAGTTAAAAACGCCACCATGGAAAGTGAAGGCGTATATCAACACTTATAAGTGCCGCTGGTTGCTCTGGGCCCGAGTTCCTCTGAGATGGACTGATGCGAAGTGGAAAAGTGTGCTGTGGTCTGAGTCCACATTTCAAGTTGCTTTTTGAAATCATGGACATTGTGTCTTCCGGGCTAAAGAAGAAATGTCCATCCAGATTGTTTTCAGCACGAAGTTCAAAAGCCAGCATCTATGACTGTATGGGGGTGTGTTGGTGCCCATGACATGGGTAACTTCCACATCTGTGAAGGCACTGTCGATGCTGAATGGTACATACAGGGTTTGGAGCAATGCAACTTCCTGTAAAGGATCTATATATGCTGCTGTCCAAGCAGTGTCTTTTTCAGAGATGTCACTGCTTATTTCAGCAAGGCAATGTCAAGCCACATTCTGCACGTGTTTCAACAGTGTGGCTTCTAGTAAGAATAGTGGGTACAAGACTGGCCTGCCTGCAGTCCAGACCCAGCTCCCATTGAAAAGGTGTGGTGCATTATGAACTGTAAAATGACAATGGAGAGCATGGATTGAAGTCATGCATCAAGCAAGAATGGGGAAAGAATTCCACCTACAAAGTTTGAACAATTGGTGTCCTCAGTACCTAAATGCTTGAGCATTGCTAAAAGGAAAGGTGACGTAACACAGGAGTAAACATGCCCCTGTCCCAGCTTTTTTGGAAAGTGTTGCATGTGTTAAATTCAGAATGAGTGAATATTTACAAAAAGCAATAAAGTTGATCAGTTTGAACATTAAATACATTCTTTGTAGTGTATTCAGTTGAATATAGGTTAAATGATTTCTAAATCATTGGGTTCTGTTATGTTTCGCACAAATCCCAACTTCATTGGAATGGGGGTTTGGTGAAAAGGTTGGAATGTTTGTGGTTAACACAAAGTACTATTTACATGGGCAGATA
Organism: Pholidichthys leucotaenia; assembly: GCA_020510985.1. Classification (NCBI taxonomy): domain Eukaryota; kingdom Metazoa; phylum Chordata; class Actinopteri; order Cichliformes; family Pholidichthyidae; genus Pholidichthys; species Pholidichthys leucotaenia. The sequence goes on from CM035846.1 coordinate 105,023,115, forward strand.
CAGTAAGTCGTCTCTGGACATAGATCTGTGCACGAACGTTGGCTCTGGAAGTTCAGTTGTAACACAGAGCTCACCCACGCACACTGACTTAAACACTTTCAGCCAGTTTTTTTTTTTTTTTTTTACACACAGCAGAACAAGTTCCACCTAGTCAATGATTTGCTGTGCATCTGTTAATTGGATTTGTTTCCTGTGATAAACAAATGCTCACACTCGGATATATAAAATGCTCCACTTAATGGGAAGACTGCTATCCCCACCCAGACGCCACTACATCAGTGTTGCTAAGCAGCATTCATACACATTCTCACACTCCATTAATCTGCTCCCAAAAGAGTTGGTGACTTGGTGAGATGATGAAAGTGTGAGAAACTCCTCCTTGCCACTTCTTTGGATCCTTTTTTTTTTTTTTTTTTCAATCTTATTGGTAGTTCAATTCTAGTTAATGAGCTAGTCATCAGATCTTAGTGCAAAGTGCTTGGAGAAGTGTCATCTCTGACCTGCATGTCCCACCTAATCACCCACAAACCGATGAGTTTGGGTTGGACCATCATGTGTCTGGGCTCTGTCCTTCAGGTGTTCAGTGTAAGAGCTAGAACAGTCTTCAACTGGATCATTTTGGGTCAAAAAAACATGCAAATAACACTTAATTGTACCTTTATTATAGTAAAGGTGTTAAAAAAATCCTAGTAAAATGTTCATCTTTCCAATGGATAGGACCAATCTGATGAGTCTCCATCTCGGTGCGGGCGTCATCCAACTCCACCGGCCAAGTGCTCACCGACTGAGATGCAGTGCCGCTCAGGAGAATGCATCCACAAGAAGTGGAGGTGTGATGGCGACTCTGACTGCAAGGACGGCAGTGACGAGGCCAACTGTCGTAAGTACACGCCAGTTGCTAGTGCTGGTTTTTTGAGAAGGAAATAATTCCTTGTTTAAACAAATGCCACAAAACACAAAAACTGTTGCTTTTAATGCTTTTAACATTGGACTCGATCAAATGGACTCACCCTCAGAGAGAGGGTGAGTCGCTCAGTCATCCAGGAGAGGCTCAGAGTAGAACTGATGTTCCTCCAAAGGAGCCACTTGAGGTGGTTTGGGGATCTGATCAGGATGCCTTCCACTTGTGGTGTTTCCGGCACGTCCCATTGGGAGGAGACTCCGGGGCAGACCCAGGACACGCTGGAGAGACTCCATCTCCCAGCTGTCCTGGAAACATCTTGGTATCCTCTCTGAAGAGCTGGAGCAGGTGGCCAGGGAGAGGGAAGTCTGGGCTTCTCTACTTGAGCTGCTGCCGCTGTGGCCCGGACCTCCGGAAAAGTGGTAAAAGATGGATGGATGGATAAAATTAACAAAGGCATATTGATAACTTTTAGGATTCTTAAATGGAATATAATTTTGGGGATAAAGTGCAAACAACTATAGGCCTAGAAGTGGGCTTGTAAACAAAACAGCAATGTAGAGTAAATGACAGTAAAAATTAGTGGTGGGCAGTAATTAAAAATTTTAATCTAAAACGTGTTTATTTGCAATTGTTATTAAATACAAATGATGTACTTTAAAGTGACACTCCAGTGAGTTGTTTTTAAACAGGTCTGTAATGTTTGTTTTTTTGTTTTGGTTTTTTTTTAACTTGGAGTGAAATCAGTCCAAAATGCCATGCCTGTTTTTCTGCTGTGAAAGTTCAGTTCCCCTCCCCCTCCAAACAGGCAAGTTTGAACAGACCATGTAATGACATCACTAGAACAGGGAACCAGTTGAGACTAAAGCTGGGTTCACACTACAGTATTTGGACCGACTTACAGACTTCGAAAAATCAGAAATTAGTCCAAATGTTGGTGAAATTGTTTTTTTTTTTTTTAAATCCAGCATGCAACAACTTCTACGAATTTTTATGAACTGTAACAGAGCTTTTTAACTCCACAGCCTTGTTTGGCCATGGATGAGAGCTGTTCACTACAATTCAGAGATGATTCCGGTCTTTGTCCATGAGTTTGAGAGTTGTAAAATTTCCTTCAGTTATATTATCGTTCATCTGAGCTTCTCTTTTAAACCAAGAAAGAGCAAGCCCTTCATCTTAGCCTGAGTTCTATTAATCTGCTCTGGTGAATGCAAAATTGTAGATTTAATTCAAAACAGCTGTTGGGATATTTTGGGATATTTTCATTTTGAATCATTCTTTTAAAAGAATGATGGTGAATGATGATGACAATGGAAGCTGAGCCAATAAATCTTGGAGAATGATTACGCATGGAGCAGAAAATTAAGAACATCTCTTTTTGGGGGGTGGGGGGTTTGTCATATTTTGGGGTGATTGTTTTTTATTCTTGCTTTTGGCATTCCAGCACCATGGACAGTGGCACTTCTTCAGCATTTCTCTTGTGTCCGTGCATATTTGAAGTGAGTTTGGGTCTAAACATCGGTTTCTGCCAGCATTTCAGTCGACATTTGCCAATGGAGCTTAACTTAGGCCGACTTAGGCTAGCTCTGCACAACTTAGCCCAGCACTCAGGAACTTTTACAAACCTGAGCATTGCTTTCACCGTTGATTTCCAAACATCTAAGTGTCTTGACCAGGGACACAATGGCAGGATGGCTGGGGAGAGCGGGATTCAAACCGCCGCCGACCCACTCTACCTCCTGAGCCACTGCCACCCAGCAGCCTGTTAATGTGCCTGATTTGTGTTAGCAGGATACTTGGCTGACTAACGGTATGATTTTTATGTACAGGAAATGTCAAAGCCTTGTGTCGCAAAACTGTGCTACAGAGAAAAAGTGAGGAAAAAGTTTCTAGAGATGCAGTGACCACAGGCACAAGTGAGCGGTTTTCTGGGAGCGGACTTTCGCGAATTGAACCATAATCAAACGTGATCCTACTGCAACAGTTTGATGTTTCAAGAGTTCTGCTTTTTTTCATTCTGCCATGAGTAATTGCAGTTAAAAAAAAATTGTCATCTGTGGGGCATTGTTACTGCACGATTAACATAACGTGCTCACTGCAAGTGAAAATATAACTTTGCAGTTAGGATGCACCGATATTAACATCTGTATCGTCTGATATTCACACCATTGACTTATCCTATTTGGTGATAGCCAATATATCAACAGTGGCTAATATTCTTCTGGTGCGTCAGTTGTGTGGTTTTAGTCCTGAAGACGACAACAGACTGCAGCTGCAAATTCAAAAACATCTGGGACTGAACTTCATGATAAATACTAATGGTTTGCACAGTTTCTGCTTGTTGTAAGCTGTAACAATTGGTAAGACATGGTGCAATTGCAAGCCATCAACCAACTAAAACTGTAAAATCCTATGGTCTCATCTTTTATATTGGACTCATCCCCATCCTGGAATGCAGTGAAGTTGAACAGGATGATACAGGTGTAACAGCTGGAATGATTAAAGATATATTGACATTTCTTTTCGACAATTTAACCATGATAATGGGAATCGTATTTTTGCTCTTTAACTGAGCAAATTGGTTAATGTAGAGAAAGCTAAAAGCACTAAACCACTGGAGGATATAAGGACACATCTTTTTTTTGTGTTATAAATCACAGCATAAGATGGTACAGTTATTAAATGTAAAACCTCTAACTATTCTCGGCTCAGAGTGCAACAGGATCACTGGTTCCTCCCCCCCCCAGTCGAACCTTATGTATAAATTTTCTGTCGGTAAATAAAGCCAGTCAGTGTTCTTAAATAATTACATAGCATATCCACTTAATGTGGCTGCAGTTAAACTGCCGAAGTTTACCTGAATTATAGTAGTCAGAGATTAAATCTGCCTCTATAATGGCGTTCTCCCCAGTGGACAAAAGGGCCGTTTCCTTGCACCTTCGGGTTGGGAAACTGATCTTGACAGTCATTTGTCTGTTCACAAAATGATGGTACATAATACCCACCCTTTTAAGGCTGACGGGTGTACTGGAAAGTGCTCCTCTTGGAGACTTCATTGTCTTACTAGGGACTTCAGTGCACACGTGGACAGTGACAGTGAAACCTGGAGGTTTCCTCCCTGGATTGGGAGGAAAGGCCTGCTCTATCTGAACCTGAGTGGTGTTAAATTGTTGGACTTCTGTGCTAATCAGTTGTCTTCAGCTGTTCAGGAGGAGCTACATGAACCCTCACTTACCCCAGCAATAAGGAGATGTGCCACCAATGGGGAAAACTGCACCAGCAAAAGAGACCCACCTGGTGGGTCTCTTCTTCGCTAAGGGGGTCACCATCATGCCCAAAGACTTCCAGCTGGCCCGCTGCATCCGCGGAGAGAGAGCTTAGACTTTCTGCTGCACATCCACCAGCCATAATGCTCTGCACTGTCTATATATATACATTTATAGTAATATGGACATATGTTTACTAGATGTTTTTTCTTGCCTTCTGATTGTTGCTCTGAGTGTTGCTATCCCTATGCTGTTGCAATCCTGGAATTTCCCCATTGTGGGACTAATAAAGGCTTATCTTATCTTATCTTAAATAATAAAAACACTGCAATACTGTGTAATTTACAAGTGCATCTCAAAAATGTAGAATATCATGTTTAATATCCTTATTGAAAGACCTTAGTTACTGTATATTTAAGTCTTAAAACTGGTCACTGTATGTGTTGAACATTGAAAATATGAAACTAAACTTCTGAATTAAACGATTTAAAATTCCACAGCATTCTACTTTTTAGATGCACTAGTGTATAATTCTGTGGTGTGACTTGTATTGATGTCAGTTTTTTAATTTCCTGCTTTTGCATTTCCCAGTGAGCCAAATGTTAATTTTATTTATAAAGTGGAAGGTAGTGATATAGTCTCCATTAACACTATCTGTAGAAGCACAAAATTTGAAGTGTATTTAACAAAACATTTAAATAAGATGTTTGTGCAAGAAGATTGTAATGTCATCACCTGAAGTACTTGGTTTTCAATAAGTGACAGTCCATAACTAAAGCTGTAGCAAAGACCTCTTGATAATCTGATTAGATAGCAATTGCAAATTGTGCAGTGATTGGGTGGCTTTTATTAGTCACTAGCTTACAAATTTTGCTCATGTTGTTTTAGACATGTGCTAACAGTAAAGACAAAAGATCCTGTAAATCTAGTCAACTTGCATATTGTTGCACATTGTTATTCAAAAAGGACAAATTGATGTAAAAATGGTCACACTTCGTTGGAATGGTCTGTCTGCAGACACTTTACAAATGTCAACAGTTTTTAGTTTTCAGTCAGATAATTTACATTTGAACTAGTGCATATCCGTCCATGCCCGTAGAAACCAAGTATAAGCAAGTATTTCTGCATGCCCATTGCTGAAGGGTCTCCTCCTGTCTCAGACGGCTGTGTTGTTCAGTCATGCCTGTGGCGTACTGCTGGAACCTGAGGTGTTTCATGTTCACAGCATCCTTTGACGTGCAGCAGTTCTTCTCATTCTGCCGCTCTCCATGTGGTGGGTCTTCTTCGTTCAGACCACTGGTTGAGGGATTGGTGCATCATAATTCCAGTTCATGGGCATGAGCCTGAAAAAGTGGCTTTCAACCTTGTTCAGGAAGGCCTGTGCATGCCCGTAGAAACAAAGAAACCAGAGCACCCGGAGAAAGTCAGCGCTTTGCTTGGCATTTTACACATTTGTAGTGTAGACTGGCATTCGTCAAGGTTACACATTTGTAGGCATGGCGAGTCGTCCTATGATGGCTGAGGTCATAGGACATGCTATGATGAGGCAAAGATCATAGGCCGTCCTATGATATCCTAGAAATGTGCTTTAAAGTCTGTCGTACCTTATGCTGGTGAAGGGTGTTCTGTCTCAGACGGGTGCAATGTACTGCTGGAACCTCAGGTGTTTCATCTTCATGGCATCTTTTCTGACATGCAGCAGTTGTCATTCTATTGCTCCATCTGGTGGGTCTTCTTCGTTGAGACCACTGGTTGAGGGATGGGTGCGTCGTAATTCCAGTACCATCATGGTGATCCATAAATTGTGGGTGGCAGGATGGTTAGGCGTCCTGGGATGATCTCAGTGTTGGTACTCATGGCATCAACAATGACTTTTCTGCCTTGATAGATTTCTGGTTGTGGCGAATCCAGTTAAGATGTTGCGACTCAATTTTTGCTATCATGTCACATACATACTGTTGTGTGGGTCTTCCCCCACAAACCAGTAAATTGAAGTGATGAGTAGTGTTGCACACTTGTAGGTGGAAACGGTAAAAGCATGTAGGTGTGCTGCCTGCAAGTCCAGTGTGATATCCTTGGGAACCCTGTGGCAGAAGAAGCACATAAGATAATGGGTCATATGCTGGATGCATGGCATTGATAGTTTGAACTGTTCCTCCTCTGAGGTGAAGGGCGACGGACAGCTTCCCAAACTGCTCAGTAAGACTTGCCCTGGAGCAATGACAGCAACATCACTATGTAGTGATGGAAGATTCACAGTGCCATGATGGTGACTATGTTGAGTGCGAGCTGTGAGGACAATTCTCAGCTCATTGGCATTGTCGTTTTGAGTGACATACTCAATTGCTGACTGAAATTGTTGCACGTATGAGTTGGACTCACGAATAGCCTGTTGTGCCTTCAGCAAAAAGTGTTCGTTGAGACCACTGGTTGAGGGATGGGTGCGTCGTAATTCCAGTTCATGGGCAGGATCATGAAAATGGATCTGAGCAAAGAGTGGCTTTTGACCCTGTTCAGGAAGAGGAGCAGCAATGTAATGATAAACTTTGCCTTGTATACTGTACGTATGCCTGGGTTGAAGCCAGGCATAGGGATCTCCTCAATGCCAATACTTGCCATTGCCAATGAATGCATTGTTGTATTGTTTTGCTTGTTTAACAAAGTTTTGATAATGAAAATGTCCTTGATGGCATCTGGTGGTTGTGGTGGGACTGAGCAAGGCTTGGATTTTGGCATTGTTGGTGAGGTCTATCTTTCCGGACACGCAGCAAAATCCTTTCCTCTCCTCTTTCCATGTATAGGCACCGCAATGTGAGCATGTAGGACACTCAAACAGTGATGTCTTACTCATTGTGTCTGTAATTGCCATAAAGGTCCTCTTGGAAGAAGTCTGTATCATCACACCGAGCGAGATTATGGTTATTTTTGTATGCCTGTTCCAGACATGCACAATGCATTTGCTGGTGGCGCAAGGCATCCCTGGCTAGCCAACTATTCTGCATCTCCTCGCTCTCAGGTTCTCTGTGGCTCGCCTGGCGTGCAGCATTGATGGCCAGCCGACTATTCCGCATCTCCTCGGTCTCAGCTTCTCTGTGCCTTGCATGGAATTCACTGTCCCTGGCCAGCCGACTATTCTGTATCTCCTCGGTCTCGGCTTGTCTGTGCGTCACCTGGCATGCAGCGTTGGCGGCCAGCCGACTATTCTGCATCTCTTCGGTCTCAGCTTCTCTGTGCCTTACATGGAATTCACTGTCCCTGGCCAGCCTACTATTCCGCATCTCCTTGGTCTCAGTTTCTGTGTCTTGCCTGGCGTGCAGCGTTGCTCGCTTTGTGGGCATTTCGGGCTTCTTCTGTCTCAGATGGGTGTGTTGTTCAGTGTCATGCGTGTGATGTACTGCTGGAACCTCAGGTGTTTCATCTTCATGGCATCATTTCTGATGTGCAGCAGTTCTCCTCATTCTGTTGCTGTCCACCTGGTGGGTCTTCTTTGTTGAAACCACTGGTTGAGGGATAGGTGCGTCGTAATTCTAGTTCATGGACAGGATCATGAGCATTGTGAGTAATAGTCTATATGACATAGACACATTTGTCTATGAGCCATATGACATCATAAAGACACATTATTCTAGGCATCGTGGGTGATGGTCTATATGACATCAAGACACATTTGTCTGTGCCATCATATAGACATCTGTGTCTGACAGACATTTGTCTATATGATGGCATCGCGAGTCCTGATGCCTGAGTTCATAGGACGTCCTTTGATGTTCAGAGATCATAGGCCGTCCTATGATGTCCTATGAACATGACAGACACAGATTTCTTGCTTTTATAGTGATATGTAAAAAATATAAAAAATAAACGACTAATATGCAAAAGATGCGTCAAAATGATAGTAAAAATCGGCAAATGAAGTTCTTCCCCACCTTAGTTTCTCCTCAGAATGTCTCCCAACATCTCCATCAGCAGCAGCTGCTTATCTGTGTCCAGGTTTTGTCCTGCTGACTCGGATCTGAAAATCTCATTTTACAGTAGGTGAGAATATCATTGCTGTGTCACTGGTGTGCAGTTTAGAGTAATCCAGATGCTGGTTAGAAGTGTAGAAGCCCAGTCAGCTCAGTTTGACCCATCCAGCAGGTGTAGCTGGCCTGCTTACATACAAGAAGACAAAATTAATCTTGCCATATGCATGCATATCGGGCCTAACTACATCTGTTTGCTAAGCGACTTATTGTTCCCATTGCCAGTGGGTTAAAGCCATGATAAATGCCTCCATTGCTTACATACCTCTTCTGCTTTTTTTTCTTTCTTCATTTAGGCTGCGTGTCCACCAAATGCGTTCTTTGTCGCCCGACCGCCCTGAGCATTTTGGGTTTTTTTTTTCCTCTCAGCGTTTGTGTGCTGTGGGGGGGAAAAGTCTGTGCCCCGCTTCCCAGCAACAGCTTGTCACTCTCAGCTCACCACTTCTGCTTTGCCCATCAAGACTTTTTTAATAGCAGTATCAATGGTCTCTAAATAACGATGTACAGGAAACACATTTTGGCATTTGCGGCAGCTGTGGATGACAAATTTGAAACGGAAAAGAAAATCAGGCTGGATACATGACATCAACAGGTCGAAATCGGCTGGGAGAGTACCACCGTCTTGTGCATGAGTTGCGACTTGGTGGTGCCCATTTCAAAGAGTATTTTAGATTGACTAGGAGTCGGTTTTAAATTTTGATCATGATAGCCTTTTAGCGTCAGATCAAACAATACTGGATTGTCTGATACAGCGAGTTATCGGCCTCTCCTCCGCAATCATATCAGTTGTCTTCTTCCAGTATGTCCTGCCCTTCCTCAATTCTGATTGGCTGCTTAGAAAGGTCTGACTTTGACGAGCTCAGCTGCACTCTGAAAAGTTGAACATTTTTCAACGCTGAACGCCCTGAGCGCCGTGACAAAAAACGGCCACCGCCGAGAGCGTTTCAGCGCTGAGGGCACTCAGCGCTGTAAGTGCTGGAGTACATAGAGCATGAATAGGAAAATAGCTGCCCAGAGCTGAAAAAGCGCGTTTGGTGGACACGCAACCTTAAAGTACTTAAATGAGTTCATGCTTCACTCTGATGCGGAATCAAGTTTGTCTCTGGCAGCGACGCTAGATAGGTCTTCCTGCCAACTGGAACTGTCATGTGGGTGGCACGCTCCCAAACTCTGACGCGCGGGTCACTGTTACGTGTGTTTGTTTGTGTGCTTGCGGAGCATCATTACTTCTGTTATTTTATTTGCATAGTGGCTGAGTTTTTGGCATGGCAGGCTGCCACGCAGAAGTGTTACCAGTGGAAACCCTGAAGTATCAGGATACTGAATAATATTGATATGATTTTTGACAAACGTCACCCAGCCTTAATCCTACACGATGTTTTATAAATGCAACCACTGACCTACAATGTACAGTGCTACTACATCTGTAATGGCTTTCCATCAGGCCAGTGTTGTCATACTCTAATACAACAATTATTCTAATGCTGGCTGTTTTTTGTTAGTGTAGCTGTACCTTGTCTAGGAATAAACTCCTGTCTTTTTTCAGCCATGTTGTTTGTGCAAAGTAAGTAGGAGGTTGGAGCCCATGGAACCAGTTAGAGGCTATAGGAGCTTAAAAGGAGTAATGGCAGTGGGAGGGAGATGGATAAAGATGGATATACACACTTACACACTTTGAAGAATTATAGAAGCCCCACCATTAATTCTAAAGGATTACTGGAGCATTTTAACAAATTCAGAGTACAGCAGCTGGATGGACAGTGATGCTAATGTGAAGCTTTTCTATCAACTGACAATATTGGCATGTTTTCATTTTCATTCCAGCAAAGCCAAAAGGAGCCAATATGATGGTGCATCGTCCGTCCACATTTCACAGCATTCGCTACTGTTAAGCATTTTCCCCGATGGTCACTAAACTCACAATCTTCAGGTGTTCTGCATTAAGAGTCTTCAACCATATGCCAGACCAAGACCCTGCAGGTTTCCCTTCCACCCAGTTTCTTTAGTTTTCTACTGATCAGCAATCGGTAGAAAGAAATTCAGTGAAATCACCTGTTGAAGACACCGGTGCAGAAAATGTAACTGATCAACTGCCCTTTTTTAGTTTGGTATATTTTACTTCTGCGGTAAAAATAGACGTGCAATAACGCAATATAAAACCAGTCAGATTCAATCATCACATCCCTCCCAGTTAAGTTTCTGCTACAAGTAAACTACATATTGAAATAAGCAGGCTTCTAGAAGAGCTACAGAATGTTGGTGTTTATTTGAAAACCCTATTCACTGATTCACATGTAGAAGTCTGTTAATGAATGACATCACTTGGTGCTAACTGTAACTCTTCCCTACTGTTTTTGCAGCTGTGCGAACCTGTGGGATGGATCAGTTCAGATGTGACGATGGCAGCTGTGTTCAGGGCAACAGACAGTGTAATGGCCTCAGAGACTGTGCCGATGGATCAGATGAGGTCAACTGCAAAAACAGTACGTACGTCCTATGTGCAGCTTTACACAGCATAGTGGAACTGTTTTTATACTGAGTGAATTTCTATTTTCACATTTCACCTAAGGCTGTCCTGAGGTGTAGAAGGGGTGGGGGCTGAGCATTTAAAGCTTAATTGTCTGGTTGTATTTTGACTCAGGAAAAACTCTTATGATCTACCTTTGGGTGTGCTCAAGTATCACAGCATCTGTTTACAGATGTTATGACAGAATCTCAAACTGTCACACTAGAGCATTGTTTCCCCCCCCCCCTCAGAAACTTAAAATGTTGCTCCAGGAAACGAGCAGTGACAAAAAACTGTTGAAAAGCTGTCTACCGACTAAGTTTTTAACCCAGTTTGAGCATTCTTAGTTCCTGTAAAGACTAGAAAAGGCTTTAGCTGTTGGATTGTTTCAGTGGAAACTTGATTCTTGTATACCCAACATAATGTATTGATGTTTTGCCCAATCATAGCAGTTTGCATCTTTTGAAATTTCTTCAGACCCAGATTCTTTTCCTGAAGAAAGGGATTATTTGGGGAGAAGGGAACAGCAAACACACTCTGAGAAACATCTTGAATAAGAGGGTTGAGATCAGGATCACTACAGATTTGATTTAAATCTAACATTTCAGTTTACTTGAATATGAGTACATATTGTACTATGTAGTAATCATGTATATATTAGACATGCAGCTACTCTAGTTGAGGAAAAATCTGATTTACATCTGATCCTGCTTGTCATGTGATTGACATCACCTATGACATATGTAGATTATTACTATCATTTTTTTTCCCACAATATTTTTATTGAACCTTTTTTTTACAAACATAACACAATCAAACACTTAACACTAAAGTAATTAAAAAAAGTACTAAACACCAACCACTAACAAAGGCAAGTCTTCAACAATGCTCCTCTGTTTAGTCTAGGCAATCCATTACATAAGTATACATATTATACATTCACCAGTTTGGAATTTACAAGGTCCACACACATCATTCACCTTCTTCAAAAGTTGTGTTTAAATTCTTTACATAATCAATGAAAGGTCTCCATATATTCTCACACATTTTCCTTTGATTTCAGTATGTATGTTATTCTTTCTAGTGGAAGGTTTGTTAACATCTGTCTTAACCACTGAGTCACATCTGGTCCGAGTCTTTTTCCACAGTAGTGCAATACATGTTTTGGCATTAAGCAAACTGAGGTCTTTGAATGCTCTTTCACTCTTATTAAAGTTATGCTTTTCTGGATACAGACCCAACAAAAACAATTTAGGATTCAATATGAATTGTTTTGAAATTATTTTTTCAATTGTTACCCTCACCTCTTCCCAAAACATTCTAATTTTTCTACATTCCCATAAACAATGAAATAGGGTTCCTTTACTTTCCATACATTTTGTGCACGTATCTGGTATGTTTTTGTTATATCTATTTAACTCCACTGGTGTAACATACATCCGCATTAACCATTTAAAATGTATCAATTTAAGACGTACAATTATTGATTTGGTTTGAGCTTCTGTACAAGCCAATTCCCATTGTTCCTCTGAAATTTCAGTTTGCAGGTCTTCTTTCCAATAATTCAGTCTTTTCTGTGAGTTTTCACTTGAGGATAGTGTCAATGATTTATAAAACTCTGAAATAATACCCTTTCTCTTACTATCTTTCGTCAAAATTTTTTCCAAGGATGAATAAGTAGGTCGGGTGAGAGCATTATTTTGATTTGATCGAATAAAGTTCCTAAGCTGAAGATATTTTAAAAAATGTGTTCTATTAAGATTAAATTTGATCCTCAGTTCTTCAAAAGACATCATGTTATATGAACATGACAAATATAAGTCTTGAATCTTTTGAATCCCTTTTAAATTCCATACTTTAAATACAGCATCCGCTCTCCCTGGTTTAAAATATTGATTACCCCATATTGGGCTAAATTGTGACGATAAGTGTGGTTCTTTTAAATATTTTTGGGTTTCACACCATATTTTGATCATATGCTTTATAATTGGATTTTTAACTTGTTTCTGTAATTTTTTAGCAGAGTCTGAGTATATGAATATGGGAAGAGGTAAAGGTAAATTGTAGGATTCCATTTCAGTTGTGCTGACCAGTAATGCAACATAAAGTTTGGACATTTCAGACCTTCACGATCAAATGGTAAATATAGTAAGGACAGACGTAATCTAGCCGTCCTATTGTTCCATATAAATTCCACTAACTTTTTTTTAATTCTTGAGAATAGATCTGAAGGTGGTGGTAAAGGAATGTATTGAAATAAAGTATTTTTGGTAAGATATTAAGTATATTAATTCTCCCGATCATCGACATTGGTAGTGACATCCATCTCTGAAGTAACTCAATGTCTGTCATTAAGGCTTCATAGTTGGCACTGGCGACTGATTCTAGCTTGGGCACAATTTGAATTCCTAAATATTTAAACTGATTTACAACATTGAATTGATTTACCTCAGGAGCTGGGTGATTTCTCTGGGTCTCATTTAGCATTAATATTGAAGATTTAGTTTTTATTTTATATCCTGATATTTCCCCAAAATTCTTTATTAAATTTAACAAGGTCGGAATTGATTTTTTTTTTTTTTTAAGATTCGACATAAACAAAATTGTCATCAGCATACAGGGAGATTTTATGTTCTGTTGGTCCTACTTTAATTCCATATACTTGTGGATGTAAACGTACTGCCATCGCTAAAGGTTCAATTGCCATAGTAAACAGTAAAGGTGAAAGTGGACAGCCTTGTCGACATCCTTTATTGATTTTGAGATATTGCTGTTTGTTAGGATTTCTGCTGTAGCATTATTGTATATTATCTGGACCCATTTTATGAAATTATTTCCAAGTCCAAACCTTTGTAGGACTTCAAAAAAGGGCCATTCGACCCTATCAAAGGCCTTTTCGGCGTCCAATGATAGAGCTGTATCCAGTGCTTCTTTATTAGAATAAATATTAAATAGTCTTCTTACATTATGGAAGCCTTGTCTTCCCATTATAAAGCCATTCTGATCTGTTAATAATATTTGGTAATATTTCTTGTAGTCGTCTTGCTAAAATTTTACAGATTATCTTAAGGTCAGCATTTAATAGGCTTATTGGTCTCATGTTTTCACATTTATTAGGGGGTTTACCTGGTTTTGGCAACGGTATAATTAAGGCATTATTCATGTATAGTGGTAAATTACTATTTTGAAATGCTTCTAAAACCATTTCCAAAAATGGTTTTATTTTATTTTTAAATTTTTTATAGAGGTCAACTGGAAGACCATCTGGTCCTGCACTTTTTCCTGATTTCATATTATCAATGGCTAGCCCAACATCTTGACTAATTTTAGACTCCAGTATCTCCCTGTTTTCATTTGGAATACATGGTATAGATAATCCGTCCAAAAACCCATTTAGTTTCAAGTCGGTTTCATTTTTTGTATCAGTTTTTCATAATCTCTAAAGGTACTGTTAATTTCTAAAGGATCTACAACTGCCTGTCTGTTACTTATAATACTGGTAATTGGTGTTTTAAATTGTAATTGTTTAATCTGCCATGCCAGTAATTTCCCTGATTTTTCACCTTGTTCATAAAAAGATTGCTTCAATCTTAGAAGACTCGAGGCAGCTCTATTTGCTGATTTATTTATTTTTTTATTTATTTTTTTTGTCATATTCAGCTCTCAGAATCAGTAATTCGTTCTCTAACTTTGGGTTACTTCCTGCATACACTTTTTCTTGAAGAATTTTTATTTTATGTTCCAATTGGACACTCTCCTCTCGAGTCTTCTTAGATTTTGAACCTGTATAACTAATATGTCCCCTAATAAAAGCTTTGAAAGCCTCCCACTTTATACATGCTGATGTTTGTGTAGTATTTATCAAAGAACTCATCTGTTTTTCTATGTACTTAACAAATTCCTCATCCTGAAGCAATTTATGCTGAAATTGCCACCTACCTGGATCCTTTGTTAATTTCTTATCTACATATATTAGACAGCAGGGTGCATGATCAGAGATCACGATATTATCATAGAAACAGTTTTGAATCTTGGACCTTAATTCTGTGGAGATCAAAAAATAGTCAATACGTGAGAATGTCTTGTAGGTATTAGAATAACAAGAGTAGGCTTTGACTTGTGGTTTCATTTCTCTCCATATATCTAGCAATCTCAATTCTTTCATAAAATGATTAATGGTCATCCTGCATCCATTGTGCGTACAGTCCAGTCCTGTTGATCTATCTATACTGGGATTCAATGTACAATTAAAATCCCCTGCTATTAAGTTGCCCTGTAAGTGATTATAAAATAAGAAATAAAGTAGCAAAGAAGTTTTGTTCATCTATATTGGGACCGTATAAGTTCACCAGATTTATATTTTCTAATAACAAAGATCCTTGGATGATTAGATATCTTCCTAATTTGTCTGTTACATTTTTCACTTGAAATGGGACTGATTTATGTATGAGAGTCATAACTCCCCTAGCTCGGGATGAAAATGATGAGGTGAACACATTTCCCTGCCATCTTCTCCTAATTCTTTTTACATCCTCCTATTAGATGAGTTTCTTGTAAAAACACAATTTTTGAACCTATGTCTTTTATTTTATTCATAACTTTAAGTTTTTTTTAGATTTTGTAGACCCCTGCAATTCCATTAAGTTGAATTAAGATTAACGCTTTGGTCTATGATCAATAAGGAGTTTGAGATTACCTTGCAATATAAACATGCTCATACAGAGAAGCAAAAACATGAGTGGTTGAACATTCATCCTACAAACTACACACAAACAAATTCCCCCTCCCCACATTCGTGGTAATCCCCCCCGCAAATCAAAAAAAAATTCAGTCTCCCGCTATAGCTAGTGACTGCTCCACACCCGCGAGGATCAGTCAAACCACTCTTTCTCCTCTCAATCACCCTGACCCTACTGCTTTTAATGACGTAACATTAACTCTCTTCTGTAGTATTTCCAACTTGACTCCAGAATTTTATAGCAACTTTGTACATCATAGTTTTTTATATATATATATATATATATATATATATATATATATATATAAAATACAATCTATATTTTGTAAACTTGCTTGCTTGAGGTTGCACAGCTCTTTACGGGCGGGGTCAAACTGTTTCCTTGTTGAATTCCTGTGGCCAAATCTGGGTAGAACCGCACCTGTTGATCCTGGTATTAAATTTCTCCTTTAGCTCGCGCCGCGTTGGTGATCGTCATCTTGTCTCTGTAGCTGAGGAACTTCATAATCTGCGTCCTCGGTGTCTTATCTCTCGGTGGGCGCTCTCTAAGACGGCAGATGACTGCAGATCCGCGTTGTTCAGCGCTTCTGGAATCCACTTTTCCAAAAAGGAACATGTGTCCCGTCCCTCCGTTCCCTCCGGGAGGCCCACCAGCCTCAGATTGTTCCGTCGCGACCGGGATTCTAAGTCCAGGACACTATCTTCCAGATGTTTATTTTTTAATTCCAATGTGCGCACCTTTAATTGTAGGCTGGTGACGTCATCCTCGGCGCTGGAAATTCGGAGCTCCACCTGCGATACACGTTCCATACGGTCGCTTATTTCCTTTCTCATTCCTTCTATCGCTGCTATAATCCCATCAAATTTAGAGGAAAAGTCTGCTCTCATGGAGCTGATGGCAGCGAGCACCGCACTCGTGCCCTCCCCAGCAGTCACCGCTCCGCCGCTAGCTTCCTCCGCCATAGTCTCTGGAGATTTTTCTGCTTCATCATGAGCGTGGAAGTCTGTTAGCTTGGACTGTTTCAACGATTCACTTTTTCCTTCGCCTAATTTCCCAGCCTTAGGCTTTACCATATCCGCGCCCAAACGCTGGGATAGGTTTTTGTTCCAACTGAGAGTTTTGGCCAACTTTTTATTTTTAGGAGCAGAGCAGAGTGAAACACGTCTTCCTATGTGGCCACCATAACTGGAAGTCAGATTATTACTATCATTAGTTTGAAATCTTGGGTAAAGCATCACTGTTTCATCATTTCATCTCAGAGCTGTAGTAACTGCAAAGATATAAAGTTGATCAGCCACACTGTATGGGAAGTTGTTGTTGAAGTCAAGTTAATAAGAGAGGCGACAGTGAGCAGCAGTATGGCCTCATGTCAAGGAGTACTACAGATGCAGTGTTTGCTTTAAGAATGTTGAGAATGTTGAATACAGAGGGTCAGAAGGAGTTGGACTGTCTTTGTGGCTCTACAGAAAGCATATGATAGGGTGCCAAGAGAGGAAGTGTGGGACTGTATGAGGAAGTCATGTGAGGGTGGTGCAGGACATGTATGAGGACAGCAGACAGTGGTGGGGTGTGCTGTAGGAGTGATGGACGGATTCAAGGTGAGGGTGGGATTACATCAGGGATCGGCTCTGAGCCCCTTCTTGTTTGCTATAGTGATGGATAGGCGGAGGGACAAGGTCAGGCAGGACTCCGTGGACCATGATGTTCACATGACATTGTGATCTGTAGTGGGAGTAGGGATCAGGTGGAAGATGGAGGTGGAGTTATGCACTGGGAGAAGAGGAATAAAGCATGACAAAATACGTGTGTGTGTGAGAATGAGAGGGAGAAAGGTGTAACGGTAAAGATGCAAGGAGTAAAGGTAGTGAAGGTAGATGAGTTTAAATACCGGTCGTCAACCATGGCAATGGACCGTGCACAAGAGAGGTGATGAAGAGAGTGCAGGCAGGGTGGTGATGAGTGTCGGGGTGATTTGTGACAGGATAGCAGCTAGTGTGAAAAAAGATTTACAAGACTGTAGTGAGACCTGCTATGATGTATGGTTTGTGGCACTGATGAGAAGACAGGAGGCAGAGCTGGAGGTGGCAGTTTAAGATGCTAGGATTCTCACTGGGAGTGACTAGGAGGGACAAGATTAGAAATGAGTATATAGGAGGGACAGCTCAGGTTGGATACAAAGTAAGAAGCAAGGCTGAGATGGTTTGAACATGTACAGAGGCGGGATAGTGAATATATTGGACAAAGGATGTTGAAGATGGAGATGCCAGGCAGGAGGAAAAGGAAGACCACAGATTAATGGATGTAGTGAAGGAGGACATGGAGGGTTGGTGTAAGATGAAGATTCATGGATGTACTTTGAAGATTCTGTCATCCAGGCGGGTAAGTATACTGTGACAGCTCAGTCAAATGGATTCAAGTGGTTTTTACTTCTGAAACATTTCACTATTTGTACTTTTCACTGTAATTTCCCAGTTTGGGATGAATAAAGTACATCTGTTTATCCAAATGGCTTTGCCAGTCAGGAGTGAAGATGAAAAAAATAATTTCATTCTTGACTGAAGCAATTTAAATGAATGATGAAACGTTTCAGAAGTAAAAAAAAAAAAAAAATACTCTAATCCAGTTGGCTAAACTGAGCTTTCATCACATACACTACTCACAAAAAGTTAGGGATATTTGGCTTTCAGGTGAAATTTCAGGATGCACCTAAAATGCACTATAACCTTTACAGGTGATCTTAATTTGACCTTCTCTAACCTTTTGAATGCACATGTCCAACTGTTCAATATTTCAGTACTTTTTGCATAACTTGCGGTTCTCTAACAAGGGGCTTAACGGCAAAATTCACAACAGGTGTTTGATCCATGAGTTGACAATATTTTCTGGTTCAATTAGAATTGGTATTTAAACAGTTCTCTTCATCATGCTGTTCACATTTTGACATCATGAGACCAAGACGACACCTAACAGTTGATCGAGTGTACCTCGCTACTGTGAGGCTTCAAACAGGGTGTTCTTAGGGGGAAGTGGGCACTGAGCTTAGTGTCAGCATCATCAGCAGGTTGCAACAGAGATGCAGAGACTGGAAGAGTCAGGCATAGAAGTGGACGTCCTTTGGCCACACCTCACGCTGATGGCCGCTTCATTGTGAACAGTGCCCTGTGGAACCGGATGATGAATGCCAATCAACCCCAGGCACATTTAAGGGAGGTGAGAGGTACCCAGGTGTCACATCAGACCATTCAAAACAGTTTACGTCAGCGGGGTCTGCATGCTAGATGACCTGCAAGTGTACCTGATCACCCCACCAAGCACAGGTGTCATTGTCTTGCATGGGCCGGGGAGCATTTATGCTGGACAGGGGACTAGTGGGCCTCAGTGCTGTTCTGATGAAAGTCGATTCACATTGAGCAGAAATGATGGCCGCCAACGATGCTGGAGACGTCAAGGAGAGCGGTATGCATCAGCCACTGTTGTCACCAGACGAGCCTTTGGTGGTGGTGGTACAGTCTGGGCAGGTGTCTAGTCCATACAGAGCTGCCCTACACCTTGTGAATGGTACAGTGACAAGCCGATACTACCTGAATAACATCATTAATTCAGTCATTGTGCCCCTGCATGAACAACACAGACCTACAGTGGGGTAAAAAAGTATTTAGTCAGCCACCAATTGTGCAAGTTCTCCCACTTAAAAGATGAGGTCTCCAATTTTCATCATAGATATACCTCAACTATGAGACAAAATGAGAAAAAATCCAGAAAATCATTGTCTGATTTTTAAAGAATTTATTTGCAAATTATGGTGGAAAATAAGTATTTGGTCAATAACAAAAGTTCATCTCAATACTTTGTTATATACCCTTTGTTGGCAATGACTGAGGTCAAACATTTTCTGCAAGTCTTCACAAGTCTACACACTGTTGCTGGTATTTTGGTCCATTCCTCCATGCAGATCTCTAGAGCAGTGATGTTTTGGGGCTGTCGCTGGGCAACACGGACTTTCAACTCCCTCCAAAGATTTTCTATGGGGTTGAGATCTGGAGACTGGCTAGGCCACTCCAGGACCTTGAAATGCTTCTTACGAAACCACTCCTTCGTTGCCTGGGCAGTGTGTTTGGGATCATTGTCATGCTGAAAGACCCAGCCACGTTTCATCTTCAGTGCCCTTGCTGATGGAAGGTGGTTTTCACTCAATCTCACGATACATGGCCCCATTCATTCTTTCCTTTACACGGATCAATCATCCTGGTCCCTTTGCAGAAAAACGGCCCCAAAGCATGATGTCTCCACCCCCATGCTTCACAGTAGGTATGGTGTTCTTTGGATGCAACTCAGCATTTTTTCTCCAAACACGACAAGTTGAGTTTTTACCAAAAAGTTCTATTTTGCTTTCATCTGACCATATGACATTCTCCCAATCCTCTTCTGGATCATCCTAATGCTCTCTAGCAAACTTCAGATGGGCCTGGACATGTACTGGCTTAAAACACTAGAAGTCCCAGAAGTTGGCCCTCTTGTGGCCTCTTGTTGGTCCCCTTATGGGTTTTCTAGGTAAAAAGGCCAAATGGCCCCTCTCTGGGACTTCTGGTGTTAACAGGGGGACACGTCTGGCACTGCAGGATTTGAGTCCCTGGTGGCATAGTGTGTTACTGATGGTAGCCTTTACTTTGGTCCCAGCTCTCTGCAGGTCATTCACTAGGCCCCCCTGTGTGGTTCTGGGGTTTTTGCTCACCGTTCTCGTGATCATTTTGACCCCACGGGGTGAGATCTTGCATGGAGCCCCAGATCGAGGGAGATTATCAGTGGTCTTGTATGTCTTCCATTTTCTAATAATTGCTCCCACAGTTGATTTCTTCACACCAAGCTGCTTACCTATGGCAGATTCAGTCTTCCCAGCTTGGTACAGGTGTACAATTTTGTTTCTGTTGTCCTTTGACAGCTCTTTGGTCTTGGCCATAGTGGAGTTTGGAGTCTGACTGTTTGAGGTTGTGGACAGGTGTCTTTTATACTGATGAGTTCAAACAGGTGCCATTAATACAGGTAACAAGTGGAGGACAGAGGAGCCTCTTAAAGAAGTTACAGGTCTGAGAGCCAGAAATCTTGCTTGTTTGTAGGTGACCAAATACTTATTTTCCACCATAATTTGCAAATGAATTCTTTAAAAATCAGACAATGTGATTTTCTGGATGATTTTTTTTCTCATTTTGTCTCTCATAGTTGAGGTATACCTATGATGAAAATTGGAGACCTCATCTTTTAAATGGGAGAACTTACACAATTGGTGGCTGACTAAATACTTTTTTACCCCACTGCAATTTCAACTTCATGGACAACAGTCCTCCAGCTCAGGGGTCAGCCGTATGCAGCCCTCCAGCCCCCATGCTGCAGCTCCCTGTAGTTATATCTCAAAACAGTGGGAATTAATGAAGTTCATTGTAATCTTTTTATTTTTTAAATTGTTTATTGCAATTGGATATTTGTCAATGGAAATGCATACTTTTATGAATGTAGAATATACTGTATATTTCTTATAACTTGTACAGCTTATACATATTAAGTTATTTAGTATGTTGTCAACCATGCGTGACTGTCACATCTGACTGTGGCTGCACAGAGCCACTCAGCCTCTCTGTCCTCAGTGCATGTGGAGAAGCATAGCCAGCAACCACTTCCTACCACTCTCGGTAAGACATGAACAGATCCAGAGAAGGTAAAATCCAAGGAAAATGGAAAGTCTAATTCTGTGTGGACAGATTAATTTGCATTCATGTATGGTTGTTGTGGAGAGAATTTCTCCACAAGAAAAACAGCCACCTCATCAGTCTACAGGTCCATTAAAGTCTTAAATGTGATTATCTAAAATCAACACCTTAATTATCCTTAAAAATGAGACAGTCCTTGAATTCTTGCTCAATAACCTTATAGTCACCTGCGCTATAAATGCTAGATTCACAAGACATGATCGAAGACTGAATTAGTGTACATTTTTTTACTGTTACAGCTCAATACTTTGAGTGATATAAAAATAAGACTTCTGCAGCGATTCAGTTTTCAGAATGGTTGTGCTTTTATTATGAAACGCCATCAACTGGATATACTTGTCTGAAGTCACAGCAGACAGTTTTTCCTCACAATTTGTTAATAAAAAGGAAAAAGACTATGTAGAGGTGATCCTTTTCTTTTAAGGATGTTTTCAGCTTTTTGTCTGTAGGATAACTACTAGTTTGTCTGTGGGGTTTTGGACAGTGAATTTTAAGTGCAGACTGTCTATTAGAGCCACGCATTTTTTTTAAAAAAAATTAACCAATATTTAGCTCAGATTTTTTAAAATGTTTTTCTACTGTTGTAATTATTTCTAATTGGCTTAATTTGCACAAAATTATTTTTCAAGTTATGTTATTTAGAAAGTTGTTTAGGATTCTTTGTTTTATTCCAAAATAAAGAAGCGTATCAGACAACCAATCCACTAGTCGTCAAATTGAGTCTGGAAAACAGGTGGAGACAGATTTATATTGATAAATTTAAATGGGCATTATGAAGGAACATAGGATGAAAAGTAGCTTGTTCTAAATAAAACCTTCATCTCTAATTTTTAAAAATATCAGGAACTAAAACTGTGATCACTGAAAGTAGGAGATGGATTATATTTTTCAGATTTAAACAATTTATGAATGTGCTGTTAATTAAAACTATACAAAAAGTGTGGTCAGATATTCAGAAATTTATTTTTCTGCACAAAACAATTTGTATATTTCTAATACTTTCATTTCACAAATGAAGCTATATATAAAGCTTGACAGTTTTTTCCACTGTTGTAGTATGAATTCATTAATGCCCCATAATATTTAGAGCTGTGTGTATATATATATATATACAGTATGTGTGTGTATATATATACTGTATATATAAACTTGATAAGCTGCATAATCTTTATTTTAAAGGTGAAATTGCTGTTGCGGCCCTCAGCCACTTCTATTTTAGTTGGAGATGGGCAAAATGGCTCTTTGGCAATGCTTGCAGGCCCCTGGTCCAGCTCATTAAGGCTGCATCATTGGGGAACGGCTGCTGAAGACTGGAGTACCTCAGATGGAGTGGCCTGCACTTACTCCAGACCTGAATCCCATAGAAAACCTATGGGATCAGCTGAGTTGCCGTGTAGAGGCTCGTAACCTTGCACCCCACAACCTCAATGATCCGAGGGCTGCCCTTCAAGAAGAGTGGGAATGCCATGCCTCAGCGGACAATAAGTCGACTTGTGAACAGCATGAAGAGATGTCAGGCTGTAATTGATGCTCAAGGACACATGACAAGTTGAGACATTGGCATTTTTTGTTGTAGTATACCCACACTGTTGTTGGCTTTTGTTTCAATAAATTGTTTGAGATGAGGAAATCACCTTAAATGCCCTACTTTCATGATATATCACTGTAATGTGAACATTCTACATTCTCCAAGTTTCATCCAAAAGCCAAATATCCTTAATGTTTTGTGAGTAGTGTTTATTCATGGATGTAGGGAATGAGGCCATGGAGAGGGTTGACACGAGAAGAGGATGCAAGGGATGGGGTGAGATGGAGACAGATGATCCACTCTGGAACCCCCTAAAGAGAACAGCCGAAAAGAAGTGGATGAGAAACTGAGATTTTAGGTTATTGCAGCCCTGTAATTGGTGCAGAAGTGTGCGGTGCCCCCCAAAAAGATTCATTTCTACATTTGTTTAAAAAAAAAAAAAAAAAAAAAAATCAAACCCAGTTCTGGATGATAGTTGCATTTGTTTGTTGTATTGTCGTTATTCTGTTGCTTTTTTTGTAAAGGTCATTGTATTGATATGTAAATCATGACATCTGTCTTCAGTGACTCAGTGTAACGGGCCAGAGAAATTCAAATGTCGCAGTGGGGAGTGCATTGAGATGAGTAAAGTGTGCAACAAGGCCCGAGACTGTTCCGACTGGAGCGACGAACCCATAAAGGAATGCAGTGAGTAAAAAGATTTAATTATAAAATAACTATTGCCAGACACACTACATTTGTCTGGTTTAGAGTTTTGAAGGTATAACTGCCAGACCAAATGTTTCTCAGTCTTTCAAATAAGCTTGTTTAACTAGAATGTGTGCAAATACACAGGCTTGTAGTGTGAGCTGTGATTAAATCACTGTTTATGTAAGTTCCAAATGTCACTTCTTATGAAGTCTGGTGATGGTTCTACAGATGGCAGCTCTAAATGTCTGCAAAGTAAAACAATTTGAACCTAAAATATTTGCTTTCATGTCAAAATCAGAGCTCTGAAGAAAATCGTGCATTTAGACTTGAGAGGACAGCTTGATCCATCACAGTTCATGGTGTAAATCTGCTGTTTTAATTGGTTCAAATGTCATTTCCTGTTGGCAGGAAACTCCAAGAGTTTATTTCAGCAAAATACATGACATCCCATTCTGTTGCACATGGATTTATGATGTGTGGATTTTTACAGAAATTGTTCCTTGAATGTTTAATGCAGTGAGTTCTAAATAATTCTTTCATGGATCAAAGGACTCGACTCAGTGTTTCTTTCTGCAGTCAGAATGGAAAATGTTAGTGTTGATTATATTTTATTTGAGACAGATCTAAATATTTGAAAAAAATAGAGGTGTGGACAATACAGTCAGTTCACTGTGAGATGAGATATTTTAGCAGTTTTAAGAAAGCATGAAGTATTTTACTGGGAAAATGGTCTTTTACTTGATTGAAAATCACAAAATGCAAAACGGTTCAGGTCCATTGTGAAATGTCTTTATGCACTTCTAAATGAAGCTTTGTGGGACTTTCTAATTGAACTCTTTCTCCACCAATGGAATATAAGAAACATACTATTGGAGAGGACAGCTTTTCACCCTGATGAGAAATATCACATTTAAATATTGTGTGATTGCAGTGCCACTAGATATCATCACACTCCTAGAGTAAAAATTTAAGAAAAATTAGGTTGATTTCCTACATCTTGGATTTTAAATTATGAAACATTAATACTGCCATTTGTTGTATCAATTATTTTTTTGCTGATTTTGGTCTGAAGTTTTGTCAAGATTCAATTTAACATGCATTTCTAACCTTCCCGTTCAGACTCTAAAATGCAAAGCCCCGTTTTCTTTTTTCCTTCCAGATGTGAATGAGTGCCTCATGAACAACGGTGGCTGCTCCCATATCTGCAAAGACATGGTGATTGGCTTTGAGTGTGACTGCACACCTGGACTCCAGCTCATAGACCACAAGACCTGTGGAGGTATGTAGTCTTGACACGAGACTGCCGAGTCCTGTAATAGCATGTTTTTACAGGAGGACGGGGTTTGGAATATTTTGTGAAATGTATGGTTCGCTCCATTATCACCATAAACTAATGCATTCCTTTAAGTCGAGATTTAATTTTGGATTACTAGCTTTCAATTTTTAATTTTTGTGTCCATCAGATGGTGTTTTTTTTTTTCCCATTCACAAGCATGCAACAAAATTTCACTTACCATTTTCTGCAAAAAATAAACGCATGAAAATCAGTGTTGCTGCCAGTCGCTGACTATCTCTCAGGGCCTAATATTCATTGAAATGTATTTTATGGAAATTTTTAGTCTTTTTCTATAAAAAGCTGAAATTTTGTAAACATACTGTCCTGTAAAGGGTTAATATTTCAAAAATATAATTATTTGATACTTATATTTCAGGCTGAAATGGTTTTAAAAAACTGACTCATTTTAAATTGGGGGGGGGGGGAGTATTTTTATGGCAGTTTTTGTCCTTGGTCAAATGAGTCATTTTTTTTTAACAATCTCTTTAGGGTTAAACCTCTTCAAACACTAACATATGATACAGATTAAGGCATGTGTTGAGTAATGCCTTCAGCTGCTGTTCGCATAAGCCCATGAACCCAGTCCACACATACACGTTTTTTTGTGTTTTTGTTTGTTTTAAACAAATGTAGGCTTTTGTACATGGTTGTCTCCTTTTATCCATACGCAAACAGCATTTTGGGCAAGAAAAACAAGCGTGTTTTAAAAATTCTGGCTCGGGTGAAAACTTTCACTGACTTCACCAAGTGGCCTGGATAACTGGAGGTTTTTTACCTTGACCATGACCGACACAGCCAAGATGGTGCTGTTTTAACTGTAATGGGACTTTTTAACTTGTGTGCACCTGCTACTGTATCTCAATAAGTTGCATTGTTTAAAAAAAGTTACTAATTTTATCATTCAAAAAGATGAGCTTTCTTGTATTCAATATTGATTACACACAGATACTTTATAAAGTCTTAAATTTTGGGTATGGTTTTAGTTTCTGAAATTAAATTGCAAATCATAATTTTCTAATTGCAGTAGTAAATGCAGTTACTAAGGAACATTGTAACCCATCTTGCCATTTCCCATTTCATCCCAAATGTTCAAGCAGCAAAAGTGATTTGACTTTTTAGTAAGACTAGTGCTATCATCTGTTGATGCGCTAACTCAACAGGGAATGAGGCTATGGCTACCAAACTTGGTACATAGGTTGACCATGGGACTAGCACCTTTTGCTATATTTTTGGGGTCAAAAGGTCGAAGGTCAGAATGCCATATAAACTGTATCTCAATAATAATGAAAGCTAGGGTCACCAAACTTGATACAGGTCCACATTGACCTCTGACTGTAGGTTTAGGATCCAGAGGTCAAGGTTTAAGTTGTCTGCATCTCAATTGAGTGCATTCTAGTTATACCTGCAGGTTGTTTTGTTTTTGGTGTCAAACTTAAGTTTGGTGCATGCTGGCTTCTCACTTTTGGATTGAATGATTTTGACTGACCCTTATAAATTTAGACACAAATTATTAAATTTGATATGAAATGAGTGTTTTGTGATGGTGAACAGTAATCAGTTGGTGTTTGAGTATCTCCACTGAAAGCCTACTTCCACAAACTTATTGTCGACAGTCACAGCTGTGCTGCACTCGCATCCCCCCTCTTGTTTATAGCAGCATGCTGACAATCTGAAAAAGGTCAGTTGGATAGAGCTGCTTTAGTATCGGTGATGGTTGCTTCAGCTTAACAAAATAAAGTTAAATCATGAGCTGGGCTGAGAATGGAACCAGCTGCAGGAAACGCACTTTTAAAATTAGTTTTTTCCCCCAACAAATTTAGGTCTCTGGATAGATATAGAAATTGTATAAAGCATTTCATAAAATATTTGAATAATGAAAATTCATAACTATTAAACCCCATGCAGCAAAGTTGCAGTGTTCAGTTGAACGCGAGAAATATACCCAGAAATAAATTCCCGTTCCAGTGAAATCGGTCTAAATGATCTTCACACAGTAATGTTGTAAAAAATATATTGAACAATTCACATAGTTCAACTCGAAAAATATGCACAAAAACAAAATCTAACTCGAGAAAAAAATTTAACATTTACAATTTTTTCAACGCGAAGATGATCGCCACGTGATCCATCTGGACCAATCACTGATCAGCTTTCCTCTCCAAGCAACGAGTAAACATGGCGTCCCCTGCTGCGGAAACCAGCAAGGCAGATAGTGACGGGCAAATAAAATGCTTTTTCCACCTCGATCCGTGAAAAATGAGAGAGCTGCTCCCATGACAGCAGTGAGGTGGATTAAGGTTGTTGAATGTTGTAAATCGTGGCGAAATTTGGATGGACGGATTGTAGTGCCTGGAAGGTCCTAAATTCGGACCAAATTATATTTTACATATTGTGTATTTTCCTTGTACACGTACATACATTTGCATTTTTATTCCACGGGCCAAAATGACATGGCTAGAATTTTTTTTTTTTTTTTTTTCAACTAGCTTATCATGAATTGTTCAGTGGAGGTAGTTTTTTAGTTGATCTCTAATGAACTACATGAATCATTGCAAGCACATGTACATGTAATTTGAAATCATTTTGGGAGATCACTTTGCTGTAGGGAGACATGGAGACAGTTATTGATTTAATAGTGTCTGCCCCTTAAATACAAAAAGCATGGAAAGCTCGATGGTGATGATGAAGATAAACAGTGAGGAAATATTTAAAAATGAACATTCATATTATTTATTCGGTTGCTTTGGTGTCTGGGTAAAAAATAAAAAATCAAGACATTTTAATGCAATTACATGTAACATGTTGATATTGAAGGGGAAAGGAATGTTTTCATAAACAAAGTAAACTGGAAAGCACGAATTCAGCGATAGCTACCGGTCCCTATATTCCTTTAGGGAGCGGCAACCAGTCTATGTTGAGTCCTTAGGACACGGAGCCAGTCTATCTATGCTAATGCCACACACAGAGTTGACTCGGGACGGCGATTCGTATGCGGCAGACCGACCCAATTAGGTGGAAAAAGCATTTTATTTGCCCGTCACTATCTGCCTTGCTGGTTTCCGCAGCAGGGGACGCCATTTTTACTCGTTGCTTGGAGAGGAAAGCTGATTGGTCCAGACGGATCACGTGGCGATCATCTTCGCGTTGAAAAAATTGTAAATGTTAAATTTTTTTCTCAAGTTAGATTTCGTTTTTGTGCATATTTTTCGAGTTGAACTATGTGAATTGTTCAATATATTTTTTACAACATTACTGTGTGAAGATCATTTAGACCGGTTTTACTGGAACGGAACTGAAAGATAGATTTTTCATCCGAGTGACTAGTGGGCTTTTGACTCATTTACAGTATCCATCCGTTTGACATTTTCTGTTGCTAGTATAGCTTCTGAATTTCTGATCAGATTGAATTTTATACAGAAACTTGAACTAATCAATACCTTGAATGAGTTTGTGAGAAATCTACTGAGGGGATTCTGCTTTTTTGGGGAGGAAGACTTGTACTTTTTTCTGTCCCTTCTGTGTTGTCACCAGTATAGCGTCTGCATTTCTGATCATATAGGCTTCAGTTTTATACAGAAGCTTGAACTCATTAATACCTTCGACAAGTTGGATTCTGACATTTGAGGGGTTAACCTGCAAGGTTAACAACTGAAAGGACTTTAATGTTAACTTTTTTCTATTGAAATACACCAGTTCCTTTGACTGCATGCCAGGTTTATCCAAGAGGATCTGCATTACATTGTTCAGCAAGAACTCAGATATTGGAATGTGTGGAGTATGTGAGCTTGCTCACTTTAAGTAGTAGGTATCTGTTGATCCTGTAGAATCATGGAGTAGTGCCCTCTATATCTGGGTGAGTACAGCATCTGCTGTGACTGTAGAGTCTGATGCAGAAACGGTCCCAGCCACAGCACTCGCAAATGAACACTGAGGCGGGTCTCTCCGCTGGTGGCGGAGTCTTTCTCTGGAGTCTTCTTTTCTGCCTGCCACATCAGTTTGCTCTCAAACTGCTGGAGTCCTATCTGCACTTGGTGCCTCCAGGTGGATTTGTCTGCAGCTACTGCCTGCCAGGTGTTGGTGTCAGTGGCAAGTGCCTTGAGGTCCTGTTTGCAGGTATCTTTGAAGTGCAGCTCTTCCAGTTGGCCTCTTTCCAGATGCCAGTTCTCTGTAAAGGAGATCCTTAAGGATGTGCCTGTCCTTCATGCAGGTGACATGGCCCAGTCAGCGCAAGCGTCTGTTTCAGCAGGACAAACATGGAGGAAACTCCTGCCCGCTCAAGCACTGTGCTGTTTGTAATGTGGTCTGTCCACGAAATACCCAGGATGTGCATGTAGAAGGTGCCAATTCATCTCTCCTGGTGAAAATGCAGCATCCACGTTTCACTACCGTAAAGGAGCATGCTCACAACGTGTGATGTAGACCTGCATCTTGGTGTGCTCTGTCAGCTTTGTTTTTCCCAGATGCGCTTTGTCAACCTTGCCAGTGTTGTTGCTGCCTTGCCGATGCGTCTGAGTTCAGTGTCAATGGAGAGGTTGTTGGAGATTTTAGAGCCCAGAGAGACAAACTCATGGACTGCTTCTAGCTCGTAGTCTGTGATGCTTACAGAGGGTGGCGCATTGACATCCTTGCTTACTAAGGTTCTTTCATTTCAATATTAATGGTCGTACTTCCATGTGGACAAAAATGAATAAGCAATAACCACTAGGCCACTATTGCCTAATGGTTAGGGATGTGACCGGCAGCATCAGATCTAGGTGGGACAGTTAACATAGCAGTGTTTGGCCGACCCTCCTTAACCCCTCTGTGGTGCCTTTGAGCAAGACCCTTAACCCCAACTACTCCAATGGAGCTGCTCAGTGGCCACAGGTTGGTCTGTGGTTGTACTGGGCAGCTTTCAAGTGAGAATGTGTATCTATGTGAATGTGAACAGAGTGCCCTTGAAAAAGAGAGGTTTCCTCTCAATGGACCATCCCTGTATAAATAAAGGTTAAAAAAAAAACGCAACTGTTGATTTGAGATCACACTGCTTAATCATATTTTGTAGATGTGATGTTACTGTGATATTTTCCTGCCATTTTAACTATGCAGTAAAAATCTATACTCATGGCACTAGTTTGAACCACTGAACCCACTGGAGTTGGTTAAATTTAAATGTCAGCAATCGCATCTGGTTTTTTTGTCAGGAGGAAGCTCAGATGCCGGGTATTATGGCTGCGGATAATTAGTCTTTGATGACTGGCAGGCTTTTGCTGAAAACATCACAGCACTGAATAGGCATCCATGTCCATGGTGGATTATTTTCCTGGATAGCTTAAAAAGAGAACCTTACACTGGAGACGTTTGTTGGTCTGTATTTACATTTGGGTTTGCTTTTGTGAATGAACTGTTTTATAGTCATAGTCTCTACATAAATTCAACAGGATGAATCGGTCACATTAGACTGGCCACTTCTGGCCTCTGAAGGATTCACTGTGTGTAATGTGATTGGCCGTGTTGGTGTAATCTGATTCCCTAAAAGCAAAACTCCCTGTGGTTACATTTAGGAGGCACTGATCCGATGCCTCAAAAGCTGCTTTGGATATTAGTAAATATTTGTAATCCCATCTGGAAGGAACCCCACAGGTTGCATAGATGCGTTTAATCTACTCCCAGATGTCTGTAAGCTTAAAATGTTTTGAAAATGTACATTTAATTCTGAGGAGAGCAGTTTAATGCGGTGATGTGATTTGGAAAAGCGTCAAGGCAATTAGGACTACATTTAATTAGTATTTTATGTGTCCAAGCTCTTAGTTTAGTCTCATTCAGTAAAATGCTTAAAATCCCCCCCCCCCCCCAAAAAAAGAAATCTTGTTCAAAAACTTTTGTTCAGCTGTGTGTGTTGGTAACAGAACTTTATAGTGATGTTGATCTAAATTGACGTTTAGCCGAGTTGATTGACTAAACATGCTAGATAACAGCTGTCCTTTTATTTTCTTCACTGATCTCTCACTCTCTCTCTCACTCTCTCTCTGTGTAGACATCAATGAGTGCCTAAACCCTGGCATCTGCAGTCAAATCTGCATCAACCTGAAGGGAGGATACAAGTGTGAATGCCACAACGGCTACCAGATGGATCCAACCACTGGCGTCTGCAAGGCCGTGGGTGAGTTGAGTGTTGAACACACAAGCTGTCCAATGTATAACAGCATGATGACCTGTTCAGTTTTAGTTCCTTCCTGCAAAGATGAAATGGGATACAGTCATGTTGCGGCGTCAATCATCTGTCAGGCTGTCTGTCCACAATTTGTAAGAATCACTACTCTCCTCCTAGGCAGTTGCCCAGATCCTCGCCAAACTCATTAAGACTAGATGTTGGAAGGTTTAAACACAAGTCCCATCATGATTTTTGCAAAGGTAGCAGTTACTGTAAGGCTGCTGAAACAGGCTGCAGTTGAAGCTCTTTTAGAGAGAAAAAGTATGTGAACCCTTTGGTGTTACCTGTTTTTTTTTTTTTTTTTTTAAATTGGTCAAAATGTGATCTGATCTACATGTAAGTCCTAAGTATAGACAAATGCAATGTGCTTAACCGAATACTACACAAGCAATTATAATTCATTTCTTTATTGGACACATCCATTAAACATTCACAGTGCTGGTGGGGATAAAAGTAAGTAAACTCTTGGATTTAATAACTAGTCAATCCTTCTTTGGCAGCAAGCCAGTAGCTGGCAAACCCTGGAGTCCAGGCAATAAAACAAGAGTGGACTGGGGTTTAAAGCTAATCTGACTTATTAAAAAAAAAAAAAAAAAAAAACAGTCAAACTTTTCGAGTTTGCTATTCACAAGAAGCATCTGCAGATGTGAACCGTGCCTGACAAAAAAGGCCCCTGAAGACCTATCAAGAATTGTTAATTTGAAGAAAACTGGAAAGGGTTGCAAAGTAATCTCCAAGACCATACACAAATCATTGAACAGATATGGTGTCAATGGTAGGACACCATGGAGGAAGTTGCTGCTTCCCAGTAAAACATCACTGTAGGCCTGAAGTTTGCCAAAGAGCATCTTGACATTCAGAAATGTTTTGTGGACCGATGAAAGTAAGGTTGAATTGTTCAGGAAGAACACGCAGCACTATGTATGGTGTAAAAAGGGTACTCCATACAAAGAGAGACATCATCCCAATGGTGAAATACGGAGGAGGGAGCATCATGTTTTGGGGCTGCTTTGCTGCTGTCATTGAAGGGAAAATTAATTCTCAAGTTTATGAAGGTATTCTATAGAATGTCAGGGTGGCTGTCCACCAGCTGAAGCTCAGAAGTTAGGTGATGCAGTGGGACAATGACCCTAAACATTAAAGTTAATCTACTACAGAATGGCTTCAAAAAAGAAAATCCACCTTTGAGTGGTCCAGTAAGAGTTCAGACCTGAATGTAATGGAGATGATGTGGAATGATCTCAAGAGCCATTCACACTAGACATCCTGAGAATACGGCTTGGCTGAAGCAGTTCTGCAAGGAAGAATGGTCCAAACTCCCTCCTGAAAGTTGTGCAGGTCTTATCAGCAGCTACTGGAAGTGCTTGTTGGAGGTTATTGCTACCAAAGGAGGTTCTACCAGTTAATAAATCCAGGGGTTCACATACTTTTTCTTGTCACTGTATTTATGATCAAGTCCTTGCAAAATTTGTTTCATTTTCATTTCTGAAGCATGGGCTATAAAGTACTGCATATGAATTTTGAATTTTACTTAGTGTAAAAGTGTAGGATGGTTAACTTGTCTATGGCCTGTTTCAGAATTGACATTTGGCCACTGATAAAAGGGAAAGTTGTTGAGCTTTTGGGGGTCATAAAAGAAAATAACATTTTCTTTAAGAAAATGTTAATTGAATTGTATCAACATTTTCTTCTAAGTGAAAGCAAAATAAGTAAGCACCAGTTTCTCAAAATGAAACGTGAGCACTTTTGAAATTGTTCCAGCCTGAGGTGGATAAATCACCCTTTTGCTTGACTGTGTGCGTTTGCCATAAAAAAAACTTAGTTGTTGCCGACCATCTGCATTCTTCAGCCTGGCAGCAAAATTCAGTATAAAGTAGCCCACAAAAATGAACGAACAATTCACTATTGTAACTGATAAAGCATATTTCAAGGAGATGAGTCCCCTGTAATGTTTTTGGTTCTCAGGTAAGGAGCCTTCCCTGATCTTCACTAACCGCCGCGATCTCCGCCGGTTGAGTCTGGAGAGGAAGGAGTACACTCAGATTGTGGAACAGCAGAGGAACACTGTGGCTCTGGATGCAGATCATGAGCAGCAGACTCTTTTCTGGGCTGACCTCAGCCAAAAGGCCATTTTCAGGTGGACTAACTGAAACAGACCATGTGTACTTTGATTAGGAATGCAGGACTTTTGTATTACAATACCTTTATTTCACTAATCTAGTGATGTCACTTTGACCCATGGTATTTGTGGAAAAAACTTAAATTGAATCGTCTTTCTCTCCTTAGCACTGTTTTGGACAAACTTACAGATGTTGGCAATCACAAGAAGGTGATAGACAACGTTCAGACTCCGGTGGGAATTGCAGTAGACTGGATCTACAAAAACTTGTACTGGTCTGATCTAAGCACCAAAACAATTTCTGTGGCCAATTTCAATGGAACCAAGCAGAAAACTCTGTTCAACAGAGGCCTCAAAGAACCAGCCTCCATTGCTGTGGATCCACTGTCTGGGTGGGTGAACAGCCTGTTTTTTGAGGTGAATCCCTGAGACTTTGATTATACATCTTCTGATTTGTGTCTGTTGGTCCTGTAGGTTTCTTTATTGGTCTGACTGGGGCGAGCCAGCTAAAATTGAGAAATCTGGGATGAATGGGGTGGACAGACAAGTTCTAGTGGCAACAGACATCCAGTGGCCGAATGGAATCGCTCTGGGTAAGACCTCAGCGACACGTTAGGAGTAGCTCTCGTATGCTCACTTTATTCCTGCACATTTTTCTGTTGCAAACTGAAAGTTTTAATTTGTTCTCTTCCTTGATGTTTAACTACTTCTTCAACTTTGTTTGGCATTTATATTCACATTGGTGATAACTCTACTTGTTTTTTTTCCCAGACCTTTTATAATTGCTCAGTGTGAATTGGAGGACTTCAACAACTTTATTTAAAAATTTAATGTTTTTTTCCTCTCTGCCCCTGAAGACCAAAAACATACCAGCCAAAAGTATTCCAAAGAGCTACAGTACAAATATGTAGAGCACCAGAACTATTTAAATGAAGTTGGTTTGCATTAATATTCATACACTGCATTGGGATTTTGTTACCTCCGCCAAGGAGGTTATGTTTTCATCGGCGTTGGTTTGTCTGTTTGTTAGCAAGATAACTCAGTTATGGATGGATTTTCATGAAATTTTCAGATTGTCAGAAATGGGGTATCCTACAGATGACTAGATTTTGGTGGTGATCCGGATCACCGTTCACAAGAAAACCGCCATTACGCAAAATGCCATTTTCGTGAATAACTACTAAACCACTAATCCTATCATTGTCAATCCAATTGCTTGTCATATGTTTTCATGGTCAAGGAATCTGAAAACGTACACACAAACACTGTATGGGGGGAACTGTGGCGCTTGGCGGAGGTCTGCGCTCTCCGAGTGCTTTTCTAGTTTTTATTTTGGCCTTTATTTATACAGGGGAGTGCCAATGAGAGGCAATGAGGGTGAGGCAAACACTGCTGTTGTCTATCCCACCCAGATCAATTCCTGCCAGTCCAGGGATTGAACTGACAACACTCCAGTCACCAGTCCACATCACTAACCATTAGGCCACCAATG
This sequence comes from Pholidichthys leucotaenia, assembly GCA_020510985.1. NCBI lineage: Eukaryota > Metazoa > Chordata > Actinopteri > Cichliformes > Pholidichthyidae > Pholidichthys > Pholidichthys leucotaenia. The sequence continues at coordinate 105,057,669 of CM035846.1, forward strand.
TCCCACATTTATAGTTGACTAAACTCCTTGCATATCATCCAATTTGATGGAATATTTTTGTTCTCCCATCAGGGTGAACAGTTGATGCTTTTTATGTGAGTAGATTGTTTAAAATCAACAAATTATTGGAGAATACTCAAAGGTTAACAGCTAGCAATTTCAGATTGCCCCAAGAGTCAAATGTTTTAGGGTTTCTTTGGTCTGCAATGTAGGCAGAGATGTTGAAGCAGCATTAACGCATCTAAATTAATTCTGATCATTTAAATGAACTACAAAAACTGGCATAAGACCCTGACTTTTTTTTTCATATAAAGCAGTTTCATATCTTCCAACTGCTTTTAATGCCTTTCTTAAAATACCTTTGGTTTATCCTGTTAGAAAAAATGTCTGTCATATTTTTCCCCTCCAGTTCATTCTTTTCAGCTACCCCTCTTTTGCTTCTTTGATGCCCCTCCTTATTTGTCAACCTCTCTCCCAGATCTGATAAAAGGCAGACTCTACTGGGTCGACTCCAAGCTACACATGCTCTCTAGTGTTGACCTTAATGGGGACAACAGGAAGAAAGTGCTACAATCTTCAGACTACCTGGCTCACCCCTTTGCTGTCACAGTTTTTGAGGTACTTTATTTTATCTTTTTTTTTTTTTTTAAATGGTCTGTTAAGTTATATTTTAGGCAGCTTGGTGTCAGTGGTTAGCACTTTCGCAGCACAGCAAGATGGTTGTGGGTTTGAGCCCACCCTGGCCAGTGATGACCTTTCTGTATGCCTCCCCATGTCTGAGTGGGGCTTTGTTGGGTGTTCCAGTTTCTTCTCACAGTCATAAGACATGCACATGAGGTTAATTGGCATCAACTGGGGATAAATTGTCCTTGGGTAAGAATGTGAGTGACTGGTTGTATGTCTGTTAACCCTGGAATGGACTAGAGATGTGAAGGGAAAATGTAAATGGTATTCACTTATATAGTGCTTTTTACTCATCTCAGGATGACCAAAGTGCTTTACAGATCCTGCCATCTACCCATTCACACACTGATGGTTTGTGGTCTACTCTGTGAGACTGTATAAGTAGAGCTGTTAAGTTTCATTTCAGGTACTGTAAAGTTGATTAGCAAATGGAGGAAAAAAACACTTGCCAGCAGCCATTTTCCAGACCTGCAGTGAATATGACCTTGATTGTGTCAAAAACTTCATTAATGAAAGCACAAAGGTGCTGATGCCTTGGTGGCTGTGGCAGGGAGGCAGTTTTAGGGAGGGAGCTGTTAAAAAATGGTGCATTGCCACCTCTACTTGCCCGGCATAGTTATTACAATACCATTTTTCCTAGCTCCATTGGCAGTAAAGGTGAGTTAAATTTATTTTGAGAACAAAGCCATATCTGGAAATTTTGCCAAATAAAAATTAGAGAAAATATGCCCATACAATGATACAAGCCTTTAGTTCCACTTGATTTTTGACAGGGCAAGCTGAAAAGCTGGTGTCTTTCACTCACTCACTCACTGTGTGATTATCGTATGCCTATGTTGCTTTGCACCGGGGCATAATTAATGTAACCAAGCAGCCCCCAGTACGGAAGAAAAATTGGACACTGGAAGAAAAATGTGATGTAACATAAGCTTTAAGAATCAAATCTTGTAGTTTTAAGAGATATTAGGCTGTGTGTCCAGCAAACGTGTTTTGTTTTTTTGTTTTTTTCTCTCGAGTGTTTGTGCGCTGCGCTCTGGGGGAAAAAGTATCTGCCCGGTATGGCAACAGCTTGTCACTCATAGCTCAGCACTTCCGCTTTACCTATGGTCAGACTTTCTACTTAATTTTAATAGCAGTCTCTAAATAACAATGGACAGGAAATGTATTCTAGCATTGGTAGCAGCTATGGATGCAAAATATGATGACACAGAAAATAGATGACATATAAAATCTGACAGTGATGCGCTCAGCTGCAGTTTGAAAAGTTGAAATTTTTTCAATTCTGAGCGCCACGACAAAAAGCGGCTACCGCTGAGAGCGTTTCAGTGCCAAGGGTGCTCTGCGCTGTAGACGCTGGACTACATAGAGAATGAGTAGAAAATGGTTGCCCACAGCTGAAAAAATGCATCTGGTGGACACGCAGTCTAGTGTGTTAATATTGAAATTGCTGCATTTTTTTTGCTGCTTACTTTGAAACCGTTTTTGTTTCGCTCAGCTGTCTGCTGTGGTCTACCATGTTTGAGGTGCGGAATATGGGACTTGTCGTTTTTACCAATGAACTGAAAACTACAGGAAAATACCTTGTCCTTCCTCTGCAAATCTGAATGGCGAAAGGAGCCTGAAAACAATCGATGTGATGAATAAATGGTGTAGTTGCTAAACACGCATTTGGTTTTCAGTAACCGCTATTTTAAAAGTTCAGCAAGAGATCAGCTGACAGGAAGCAATCCGTAGGCTGTTCAAAAAAAGTCACACTGCCGCCGCTAGTGGCCCAGCATAGTTATACCTTTTTTTTTTTTTTTGTGGCTCCATTGTTTGATGGCAGTGGTGAGTTAAATTTGTTTATTTTGAAAACCAAGCCTTACCTCGAAATTCTAGCAAAGTAAAAAGCAAGAAAATATGGCAATACAATGATGCAAGCCTTGAGTTGCACTTGATTTTGACTGGGTGAGCTGAAAAGCTGGTAACAGATATACGCAACCACACACAGACATAGGATTACCGTATGCCTCCATTGCATCGAGCCATAATAAAGAACATGTCTGACATTAGATTTTTTTTTAGATTGGCCTAAAAAATTATTTGGGCAACTAAATATGAACTCCTTCACTGCCTCCTACCATCCATGGAGCCTCTACGCTTGCTACTTACTCCAATGGGATGTTTGCTGTTAAAGTTGTAACCATGAGGTAGGCAGGGTCTTTATTGTGGGCGGAGATTATTACGGTAAAATGACAGTCAAATTTCTTGTGGCTAATATGTTGGTTTATAGTTTTGTATCCCTAACAGTTATCCAACAGTAAAAGGGTCAATAAATCAGCTTTTATCCAAACTCCTGTGGCTCATCTCTACAGTTTGGTTCGTATTGTGGAGTGTGTAAATGAAGAGGCAGATTCATTTCAGACTATTTATTACACACTCACATCTCACAAGCAAAGAACAGACTGAACATTTAAGCAGGCACTCTCCTCTTAAGTTTCATGGCATCTCTCCACACACATGACATTTGCATCACACTGCATTCAACCCCCTTCGTCCTTGACTCCTTCCTGCTATCTCATCAGGAACCTCCTGCCCATTGTTCTCCCATGTTTATCCCGTCTCTTGTCTGAGATGCTAAATAATCTAGCTCTCTCAAGGTGCTAAACTCCCCCCCCCCCCCAGCATCTTGGATAGAACAATAGAATATCAGTCCACATGCTGTTTGGGCTTCCGTCTCCTCCCCTATCTGCTGTAACTGGGGTTTACCACCTCCGTGGCGCTGCTGTGCCGGTGGGGGGCTGCTGGGAGTGTGTCTGACTGCGGGTGGGCTGTGGCTGGGGGGCACTTTGGTCTGTCCGTGTGGCTGCTGTAATGAATCGTTTCCCTGGGGCTCTCTCTGTGGGGGTCTTCCACGCTGAGGGGCCCTAGCCAGCAGCACTTGCTCATCCGCCACAACGAAAGTGGGTTTTAGTCTGTCTGTGCCAATCTTTTCCTGCCTACCCAAGTCTAGCAAAAAAATGCTTATCCCCTGTTTCCAACACTCTGAACGGTCCATCATAGGGTGGGCGCAGTGGAGGGCGGTGGGCGTCGTGTCTGACAAACACGAACTCTGCGCTCTTCAAAGTTTTAGGCACAAAAACACGCGGAAAACTGTGGTGGGCAGGGCCCGGCAGTGTGCCTGTGTTTGTGCTACGCTGCAAAAGCTGAGACGGGGAGCTGTCCGGCACGGGATTATCTGGCAGAAATTCCCCAGACAGCCGTAGGGGCTGCGAAAAAACGAGCTCTGCCGGGGAAGCTTCCAGATCCTCTTTTGGTGTGGAGCGCAACCCCAATAAAACCCACGGCAGCCTGTCTACCCAATTTGCATCCGTCAATGAAGCCCTGAGTGCTGCTTTCAGTGATCTATGAAAACGCTCGCATAACCCATTGGCCTGTGGGTTGTACGCGGTTGTGCGGTGAATTGTAACACCCAGGCTGAGTTCGGAAACAAATTGTGGGCCCCTGTCGGACGTAATGTCCGACGGGACTCCAAAACACGCCACCCATGCTGTTAAAAAAGCGCGCGCTACATCTGCGGATGTGGTTGCCACCAGCGGGACTGTTTCTGGCCAGCGCGTGGTGCGATCCACCACTGTCAGGAGGTGCGTGCACCCCTGAGATGGCGGGAGGGGGCCCACGAGGTCCACGTGAACATGGTCGAACCTCTTAGCCGGGATACGAAACGGCTCCAAGCGAGCCTTCGTGTGTCTGTGTACCTTGGCTATCGCGAATGTTAGCGGCTTGTGGTCCACAAACGCGGTGAAGCTGCACCCTTCCAGCCAGAACTGGAAGTGGCATATGGCCAGGTGGAGAGCCAACAACTCTGTCAAACACGCTGTATTTACGTTCGCTGTCGCGCAAAGTTCTGCTTAAAAAGGAGCGGCTGCCAAGCCCCGGCGACGCGCTGCTCCACGACAGCCCCTATGGCCACATCTGAAGCGTCGTGAGCGCTATGCGGGCCGCCGGGTCCGGATGTGCCAGCAGTGCGGCGTTTGCCAGGGCTGCCTTAACTTACGAGAACGCCCGCTCTCGCTCCGGGGTCCATTCGACCCTATCCGCGGGTTTCTGTTGAGCGCCGCGTACGATGGTTGCATGAGCTGCGCCGCGCGGGGAAGGAAATGGTTATAAAAGTTCACCATCCCCAAAAATTCCTGCAGCGCCCTGACCGTCTGAGGCCGGGGAAAATCCGCCACGGCGCGCACTGTCGGGCAGTGGGATCGCTCCTTCCGGAGAGACGCGGTGCCCCAAAAAATCAATCTGCGTCACGCCGAACTGGCATTTCACCGGGTTGATTAACCCATGCTCCTCCAACCTCCAGAAAACCGTCGTGAGGTGGGTTTCGTGTTAGTCTTTGGACGCACTGGCTACCAGGATATCGTCCAGGTAGAAGAACACGAACGGGAGATCGCGCAGCACTGCATCCATCATGCGCTGGAACGCCTGTGCTGCTCCTTTTAACCCGAATGGCATGCGCAGGAACTCGAATAGACCGAACGGAGTTATTACCGCTGTTTTGGGTATGTCCTCCACGCGCACTGGGACTTGGTGGTAACCGCGGACCAGGTCTATTTTGGAAAAAATGCGTGCTCCGGCAAGGTGAACGGAAAAATCCTGTATGTGGGGAATTGGGTAGCGGTCGTGCGCTGTGGCGTTGTTCAACCTGCAGAAATCCCCGCACGGTCGCCACAATCCCTCAGCCTTAGGGACCATGTGTAGCGGGGATGCCCATGGGCTGTTCGAGCGCCTGATGATCCTCAACCTTTCCAGGTTGGCAAACTCCTCGCGCGCTATGGCCAGTTTAGCTGCGTCCAAGCTCCAAGGTCTTGCAAAAACGGGCGGCCCAGTGGTGGTGATAGTGCTCCACCCCATGTTTAGCGATGGCCGCGGAAAACGTCGGGACCATGAGTGCTGGGAACTGAGTGAGCAGTGTGTGGAACTTTCTGCCTGTAGCTGTGACGTTGGCTTGTGCTGTCGGCTGGGTCACTCGAGCTATACAGGGGAGAGAGTCAAAGGACAGTGCATTAACCAGGCGCCTGTTAGCAACATCAACCAGTAAACCATGTGCACACAGAAAGTCAGCCCCCAGGATATGGTAATTCAGTGCTGCTACGACAAAAGTCCACTCATATGTACGGCCGTGTAGAGATAAGAGCAAAGTTCTCTCACCAAAGGTCTTAATATCCAAGCCGTTTGCTGCCAACATCTCGGGGCCACTAGGTCCTGCCAGCCGGTCAGCGTAGGTCGGCAGGATGAAGCTCTTCTGGGCTCCGGTGTCCACGAGGAAACGCCTCCCCGAGCGTGCATCCGTCAAGTAGAGCAGCTTGTTCTCTTCACCGAGGGTCGCAGCTGCTACCGACCCCTGGCCTTGGCGTTTCCCGAGCGCTTGAATTGGCACGGTGGCACACATCTGCATGCCTTCTCTCCGAAGCGGCGGTGGTAGAAACAGAGTGTGTCTCTCTGGCGCTCCTTGGCCCCCGCTGTTGCTACCGTCGGTGGCTCCTCGCCTCCTCTGGTCGTCTCGCTGGGCTCCGCCGCTGCCGCGTTGACTGTGATCGCCCTGGTGGTGTGGATGACCCGGTCTGCCTCCTGGGCTAGCGCACAGTAGTCGCACGCGGCCAGCCACGGCGAATTGGCCAGAGCCGCTCTCGCCACTGTCGGAAGGTTCCGGAGGAAGAGGTGGGCAAACAGAAAGTGCCCATCGTCCGTGCCCATTAACGCCAGCATTTTCTCCATCAGGTCTATGGCTGAACAATCTCCTAACTTGGTCCGCGTCAGGAGCCTCTCTGCTCTCTCACACTCCGAGAGCGTGTAGCGCTGGATGAGCGCAGCCTTGAGCGCCTCGTATTTGCTGCTGGCTGGTGGCTGATCGAGCAGGCTCGCTACCTGCTGAGCTGTGCGGGCGTCGAGCACTGCGACCACATGGTAGAATCTCTTATCTGCCATTACTCCCCGGAGGGCGAACTGGGCCCCGGTGAGGTGGAACAAAGAGTGCTGGTTGTGCTGCCAGAAATCCGGTAGCTTGACTGACACCGCACACGTGTGGCTGGAGGTTCCAGTCCGGGCTGTCTGTGGGATGGCTGCCGCCTCGCTGTAGCTTTCTGACGGGGCCGGCTCCGGGGATCTTGCCTCGTGTTCCATAATACGTCTTGGGTCACCAGTGTGGCGTGTGTAAATGAAGAGGCAGATTCATTTCAGACTATTTATTACTCACTCACAACTCACAAGCAAAGAACAGACTGAACATTTAAGCAGGCACTCTCTTAAGTTTCATGGCATTTCTCCACACACATGACATTTGCATCACACTGCATTCAACCCCCTTCGTCCTTGACTCCTTCCTGCTATCTCACCAGGAACCTCCTGCCCATTGTTCTCCCATGTTTATCCCCGTCTCTTGTCTGAGATGCTAAATCATCTGGCTCTCTCAAGGTGCTAAAGTATTTTTAAATTACTGCTGACTGACTGTTGGTTTGTTTCATACAGTGAAGCTTGGTTACAGTGTACTCTACTTACTCAGGAAAACATTCCTTTTGAGCTTTATGTAAATAACACAATGCAACACAGACTTTATTTGTGGATTGTATGCATCATTTCTAAATTGCTGTGGTGTAAAAGTGTAGAAAATTGCCATTTTTCCCTTCAAACTTTTTTGTGACCTGGATAGTGACATTCAAACTATTTGTATAGCACTTCTAAAACATGAGATGCTGCGCATAGTGCTTTACATGGATAAAAACAAGGCACATTTAGTTACATATTTTACATGATACATCCCACCCCTTCCAACCCTCCCATAAACATACCCACAAACACAGAGGCACATACATCACCCCCTACTTCTCTTACACACAGAGATATTGCTCAGCACTGAAGCACCACATGAAGGAACAACCATCCTGTGGAGCCCCCCACGCCGGGACACTACACAGCCAGTCACCACAGAAGGCACCACAAGGGCCGCCCCAACCAGGACAGGCCGGGGCCTACACCACAGCTGTAGGCAGTGGTATAAAGCCCCCACCCACCCAAGCTAGAGCGACCCACGAGACCAACACCCCTGCAGATGGGCCAGGCAGCATCCGGCATGAGAGGCCCCACTGAGGAAACACTGGAGCTAAAACGCATAAATGCAAAGTAAAACTAAGTACACAAAGAGCAAAGGGAACTTAAGACCCATACTTAGAAACTGAGCCAAGAACACATCAAAATAAAAGGCCAGTACCAGAGGACCTCAGGGTTTGCGAGGGCTCATAAGATAAGAGCAGCTCAGATTAGAGAAGGCCCAAGACCACTGAGGCATTTAAAAACTAAAAACCTTAAAATCGATCCTAAAATGGACGGGGAGCCAATGCAGCGATTCTAAAACTGGTGTAATATATGCCCACCCCCTGGTCCTCGTCAACACTTGTGCTGCTGAATTTTGGAGCAGTTGGAGATGTGATATTCTTTTTTGAGGAAGACCAGAGAGCAGGGCATTGCAATAGTCTATCATCATAGCAGTCTATCTTGGACGACAATGAGTGTTTCGTTTAGGTCTGATCAGATTCCTCCACACAGCTCTGTCCTTAGCCTTCCGCTGCCAGGAACTCCTGTCTATGTCCAACTTCAAGTTTCTTTTCACAGTGTCTTTAAATCTGAGCCTTGGGTCTACCCTGATTGTGTTTGCACTCGCATAACTGTGAGTAGAGTAACTGCTAAGAGAGACACTGGTGGTCCATCCTGTCAACATGTCCGAGCCATCTCTGGTTCATCTGTATTAGCATGTCCTCCATTGATGGTAGACCAGCTCGTTTCAACACTGGTTATCTTGTCTTTCCATGAGATGTTCATTATGGCTCGAAGGTGTCTCATGTACACATGGAGTTTCTTCACCTGCACTCTGTAGACAGTCCAAGTTTCAGCATCGTACAATAGAGTAGCCAGTACTGTCGTTCTGTACACTTTGCATTTCACACGGATAGACACATGTTGATTGTTCCACAGTCTCAAGTTTCCAAACGCAGCGCTCGCTCTTCCCATTCTGAGAGTGTTCATCCTCCAGCCTAGCATTTTCTGAAACGGCACTCCCTAGATACTTGAAAGTCTTGTACTTGACTAGTGGCTCTGTACCAATGCTGATCTCTTCTGGTAGTGATGTTAATTGGAACTCTGGTAGTTGATAAAGGCACTCTATCTTCTTGATGTTGATTCTGAGGCTGAATTGGCTAGCTGCTCTTGCAAATTTCTCCACTAAAGATTGCATATCTTCCACACTGTGTGCAACTAGAGCACTGTCGTTGGCAAAGAACATTTCTCTTACTACCTTTATTGATGTCTTACTCTTGGCTTTAAACTGTGCCACATTGAACAAGTCTGCTTCTTTCCTTGATTGAATGTATACTCCTTCTGAAGTGTCTTTGAAGGCCACCTCAAGCATGGCTGCCAGATATAGCGAGAAGAGTGTAGGTGCCAGCACACACCCTTGTTTCACCCAGTTGCTTACTGAAAAGTCTTTAGATACTGAACCACTCATTGCCACGTTTGCTTGCATACCTGTATGGAGTGCCACGATCAGGCTGACAAACTTCTCTGTACAGCCATATTGAGTACCTGCCAAAGTCCTTGTCGCGAAACCGTATCGAAGGCTGTACTGAAGTCTATGAAAACTACATAAAGCGGCTTGTTCTGTTCGATACACTTTTCTTGAACCTGTTTCAAGCAGAAAATCATGTCCATTGTGCTTCTTCCACTTCTAAAGCCACACTGGGTTTCCAGTAGTGCATTGTGCGAGATGTTCATTGAGTCTGTTCAGTAGTGAGAGAATCTTACCAACAGCGGCTAGCAGAGATATACAGTGATCCCTCGCTACTTCGCGCCTCACCTTTCGCGCCCTCAGTGCATCGCAGATTTTTCAAAAATATTCATCAAAAATTCAAAATTGAGAAAAAATGGGCGGGCGCTAACAGAAGGCAGGGAGACTACTTTAGAACATCAGGTATCAACACGGAGAGCCCGCACAACTCAAAATCCACTTCTGTGTTCGCTGTTCTCGTGTTGGCTCGGGAATCTCGCAAGCTGATTGGCCGAGACGTTTTACCCAGCTTCTCTCCCTGCCGAGCGCCCATGCTCAGCGAAGGAAGACCGCATTCATTGTTCTTTATCGCTTGTGTTGCTTAGTCTCGCCGCGTGGAACTTTTCGCTGTTCTCTTGTGCCTTTTTGTGTGAAATAGTCTTCCCGTCGAGCCACTACGCCGCCTCCTGCAGCTTCTCTAGCTCTATCGGAAGCTGCCCTCGACGATGCTGCGCCTCTAGCACCTGACGATGAGGCGTCACCTGAGGAGCAGTAAAGCTCTCATTAACCTGTGCAGTAAATCATCATCTTGAGTTACGTATCTTATAAGAATAAAAGTTCTAAAAACATATTTATGTACACTTTATTTACATCTACGTATGTATGTACACTTACACACACACACACACACACACGTATCATATGAGAGAGTGAGAATGAGCGTACGTATTATTTATGGGTGACGTCATTAGGGGTGACGCTACTTCGCGGTTTTTCACTTTTCGCGGTCGGTTCTGGAACCCATTAACTGCGATAAGTGAGGGATCACTGTACCTCGGTAATTTCCACAATCTTTCCTGTCACCTTTCTTGAATAAAGGCACAATACTTGCATCCTTCCAGTCTTGAGGTACTTTCTGGGCATCCAATATCTCTTGGATGAGCTTGTGCAGGCAGTTGGTCAGCTGAACACCACCAAATTTCCACACTTCTGCTGGAATTCCATCCTTTCCTGAAGCTTTACCATCCTGTGTTGTCCTGATAGCTGCCATTAGTTCAAGATCTGGTGGTTCATCCAGACTTGATACAGCTGGTCGTGGCACTAGAGCTTCTTTAGTCTCTTCAGTGAGATCTCCAGGGTTGTTTAGTAGTTGGTCAAAGTGGTCTGCAAATCTGTCCAGGATCTTCTACTTCCGCTTCTGAGAGAGAGCAGACGCTTTTCTTCCCTCTCCCTCCTAATCCTCTCCCTTCTGATCCCAGCTTGCAATGTCACTCTTCTCCTGGCTGAATCTTAATCCAAATGGAAATTATGGATCTGGAAAGCGGCTTATATGCGATTGTCACCTTTAAAAGAAGCGGGTCAGGGGGAACCCAAGGGAGACTCATGGCATTGGAATTCATGTGTCTGTGTGATTCGACTGAGATTGAACTGATCACAGGATCTTCTGTTTTGGCCCCTGGAGTTTTCCTAGTGTATCGAAATTATCTGGGTGAGCTAATCAAATGCGGACCCCGGCGTAGCTCCCTTAACAAATTCAACAATTCGTCCAGCTGGGGGGAGCACTGTCTGTCAGCGGCAGGATTAACATGGAATTTACTACCTGGCATGCATTGAAGAGAGAACGAACTCTCTGGACATGTTTTACCTATGTTTCGGTAGGTGGATAACATCTGTGGATCGCTGAGTGCTCTCCAGAGAATGATCTAAAGTATGATTCAAGCCTGTATGAAATTGAAGCACAGAATCGAAGAGAGAAATTTTTTTATTCTCTGAGTGCACTGTGCAGATTTGACCTTGTGTTTTGGTACCCTTGTTTACATTCCTCCTCGATAAGATAACGCCAGAGAAGTGGCTTATGTCTACCCATACATCAACAATCAGTTGTTGTCGTCAGCGGATTGGTCTCTCGAGGACAATGCCCATGTGCCTTCTGCAAGGAAGAGGAAAAGAGAGACAGACTCTGATCTCTGGTCTTGTTTATAAGTCACATGATTATAACATCTATCCACTGCCTGGAGGCGCCCTCTGCTGCCCACTAACAACTGTTACACTCACACTACACAATGACATGCAAATATACACACACTGCTCTCCTTCCCTCTGCTGTGTGATTGTATCTATTGTCTGCTAATGCCTGAGGGTTTTTTTCTGTGTAGTCAAAATTTGGCTCATATACGAGCGTTTATTCTGATTACTATGTTTTTTCTCTCTCCTATTGTGTTTTCCTCCCCCTCCCCTCTTTACCTCCACTGTTGACAGGCGCCTTGTATGGCGACGCGTCATTGGATGCGCCTAACGTGCGCGTCCAATGTCAAGTCAAATTCCTTGTGTGTTTACTTGTAAATATACTTGGCAATAAAGCTGATTCTGATCTTGTCTTTCTCCTGCAAAACCGTTTCACCATCCATAGCCTTTAGTTGGATCAATCCTCTTGGTTTAGGGCCGTAGATTTCTCTCAAACCTGTGAAGATTGTTTTCATGTCCTTTCTGTCTGCTGCAGTTTGAAGTTCCTCCCCTTTTTCATCCCACCAGTTGGACTTCATCTCTCTGGTGTACTTCTGTAGCTGACTCTGAGCCTTTGAGTATTTCTTCTTCTTCGACCTTGTTACACTGTAGGTTTTCCTACCTAGCTGTATTTCCTTGCTTCTAGTAGTTTCTTCAGGTGTTCATCATGCTTGCCAAACCAATCTTGATGTTTCCTCTGGTGGCCTGATGCATCACTCGCAGTCTGATACACCGCATCCTTCAGTGTTGCCCATTTCTGTCATTCTGAGTTGTTGCTGTCCCAGTCTTTCAAGTTTTCATCCGTTTCCTGTGTAAGTTCTTCCTGCTTCTTTACCTCCGTGCTGGCAAGAGAGAAAAGGGTGGACTCTGGCTGTATTCCTAAGATGGTAAAATCCAATTTTTGTTACATTTTTAATGTGTGAAATAAAATTAAAGTCGGAGTCTAAAAGAACGCCAAGTTTCTTGACACAGTGTGTAGGGTTTAGACCTAGCAATTTGGTAGAAGTTTCTTTCTTGTCTTCAGCACTGATTGATGAATGTTTTGCCCTGGTTGAGCTGTAGGAAGTTCTCTGCCATCCATGACTTTATATCTAAAATACAGTTCAAAAGGGCATTAATTGGTTTTTAATTTAGTGTAATAATGGTATATTTGCACATTTCGGTATTTTGTATTTATTGATCTCGGAGGGAAATTCAAGGACATCCCATGAGCTAGATGAGGCAGGAACAGTGTGGCACCAGTCCCTTCACCATTCACAGACTTACTACTAGGGCCATTTTGGAGTCTCCAGTTAACCAAATGTATGGGTTTTTAGCTCATTCTGGCTAAGTCAAAAGGAGCTAATGCGGTGACTTATTGTCCATTCAGCTGTTCACATTTCACGGGAAATGCTACTCCTAGACATCTGCCCCAATGCTTGCCAGACTCACTCACAATAATCCTCAGGTTGGTCTGCATCCAGGTTGTGCTCAAGGTCAAAGGTTAGGATATTTGGGCACTTAAGTGATTTTTAGAAACATTGTTACTCCTTCTAGGCAATTTCCCCAGTAGTCACCAAAGTCACTCACAAGGATCCTCAGGTGAGTTTCCATCCAGGTTGTGGTCAAGGTCAAAGGTCAGGACTTGCATGAGTTTAGAAAAATCACTACTCGTCCTAGGCAGTTACCTCGATTCTAACTAAACTTAATGAGGTCAAGCTCATTGTCAAAGGTCAGGAGATCTGGACATTTATGATTTTGCAAAAAACATTGCTCCTCCTAGGATATTGACCTTGACAATCCTAGATGGGTCTGCATCTAGGCTGTGCTTCAGACCAATGGTTGGGAGATCTGAACATTCCCGGGGTGATTTCGTCAACCTGGAATGAGCTACTCAGTCATTGACGGTCTGGTTTTGGGAACGTCTGAGGAGAGCGCCTGGAGTAAACCCACACAAGCATGGGGAGAACATGCAAACTCGAGCTAGGCCATGCTGGTTGGTGGATTTGAACCAATTGAATTAGTGAATTCAAAAAGGGCCCAAGTCCACACTTTTTCAATGGGGACTTGGGCCCTTTTTGAATTCACTGATTCAATTTGTGTAAGGTCTGCATGAAATAAGAATGAAACTTGAATGGAAATTAGCTATACAAAATAAATTAGTAGTGGGTAGTTTTCAGTACTTAAAACTGCACCGTAAGGGTATTATCTCAAGGAATGCTGAATGCTTACAAATGTAGCGATTTTTGGGTTTGCCAAGTTTTCTGATGAAACGGAGATAGGCGCCGCCCCATACACCAATTGGTGTTCCACATGCTGTGGAAGGGAATTAACTAACAAGTTTTCTGATGTAGACGAATCCGCACCTCGGACGCAGTCCGGGGACGGATGATTTTTTTTTTTTTTTCCCCCACACGCATGGGGAGTTGTTTAGAACTCCTTATACAGAGATATAGTGATGATAATCAAGTCAGTGGCAGTAATGCACCTGTAAGCTGGTTGCCAACCGTCAATCAAATCTAAAAGAATGTTGGTGAAAGTCAATCTAGTATGTCATGGAGCAGCGAATGCTGGTAAATGCTGTGCTTTTTAGGTTTCATCAGGGGTCGTAAAAGATTGCAAAACAGTTGGGACCCAATTTTTAAGCTCTCAAACGGTTTTGTCATAAAGGTTATTAAACATTTGTTAGTGTTCACTATTTGGTGAAGAAAAAGAACTTTAGCGACAGTTTGCAAACAGTTGTATTGCAAATGTTTGCAACAGTTTGTGGAAAAATACATTTGCAGACAAACTGTTGAACTGTTTGGCAAACTTTTACAAACCCTGACGAAACTCAAAGTGCAGCGTTGGTCAGCATTCACTGTTCGTGAGATACAGGGGTAAGACAAGTTGGAAGAGACAAAATAAGTCTTTTCCATTTAAAAGTAGAAGCCAACTTTGTTGTCATTCAGTCCACACAGCCAGTCATGTACAGTAGAATGAAATTGTTTTATCTACAATGTTAATCACATCTAGAATCAGAGGGGCCACTGCCATGCAAAGCACCACGACAAACAACTTTTCCTTCCCCCATTCTATTATGCTGAGTACCAAGCTAGAAGGCAGGAAGTACCATTTTTATATGGTCTTTGGTATGACCCGGCCAGGGCTTGAACACACGATCTCCCAGTTGTGGGGTGGATGCTCTGTCAACTAGACCACCACTCAAGTGGGTGGGTGGGTTATTGTTTTTGTAATCTTAGTGCCTTGGTAGGAGCTTGGCTTCTGTTGGCTTCTACATGCATGAAACTTGGCTACTGTAGTATCAGATTGTTAAAAAACAAAAAACACTCAAGTCTTAATGATTCCCAAATCCTCAGACAATGGGTAAGTCAGCACAAGCATTCTTACAAAAATGTGGGAAACATTAGTTTAACTATAGTTGGAACACTTGTCATATTTTTGAAGGTTGTCCAGATGTGTGAAGTCAGTATAGACTCAAATGTGTTAATGCAGGTGCTGTTACTGTGGACTCACAGTGCAGTCTTACCTTTTATAAGCAGGCCTTCCCTTGCTCTATAAGCACTGGTGTTTACACAGCAGACATTTCAGAAACGAGCATCTGCATGTATGGCTCTGGTAGTCTGTGCTAGTAGCTCTGAGTGGGTGTAGGACAATCATACTAAAATGGATGACAGACACACAGGTCTGAATAATTTTAATACGGAGTCATTGTTACTGCAGCACACCACATTAGATGCCATGCTGTTGATATAATTGTCATGATATAAATGCTCCTCTTTATATTGTACCTGAAAATCTGCTTTAAAATGAGCAGTACACGTCAGTAAG
The DNA here is from genome assembly GCA_020510985.1 of Pholidichthys leucotaenia. Taxonomy (NCBI): domain Eukaryota; kingdom Metazoa; phylum Chordata; class Actinopteri; order Cichliformes; family Pholidichthyidae; genus Pholidichthys; species Pholidichthys leucotaenia. Next base: position 105,072,958 of record CM035846.1, read on the forward strand.
GCAAACTGTGGCTTTTCTGTCCTACAGTGGTTGTTTAGGTTTGGCTGATGATGATTAAAGATGAGCTTGTACAAGACGGCCTGAAAACAGTTGTCTGTTTTGTTTTTTTTATTTTGTAATTTATCCAGGATCGAGTCTTCTGGACAGATGGAGAAAATGAAGCAATCTTTGGTGCAAACAAATTCACCGGCTCTGATGTGGTGCTTCTGGCTAGCAACCTGAATGACCCCCAGGACATCATAGTGTACCATGAACTGATTCAGCTATCTGGTAGGAAATGGTGAAAATTAGTCATTCCTTCGGGCTCAGTGTCATCACAGTGACCCCAATATCAGAAATGATGTTGAAGACTCCAGCACTAATGAAGTCTAAACAGAAATTACTGTAATTACTCATTAATGGTCAAGGAGTGCCAATTTTAATTTTTCCTGCAATCATAGATCTAATGATGTAATATAGTTGTAGTTTAAGATTCAACTGGTGGCACCAACTTAAGTGTAACTTTTAAAAATCATCATCCACTAACTTATACCTCTACCTGCTTCTTCATCAAAGGCTCATGAGTTGGGTGTGAATCTTGTGCTTTCAAGCTAATTGGAAAAAAATGGACAAATGTCACATTTGATTAATGTCACATTGGTGCAAAGTACTTGGGTTGTCTAGGTCAGAGCTTTCACTCTAGAGGCTTGCGTTGCACATATTTGACTTCAGAGTGGTCCGTTTTGCCTGTAGCACAGTGGAAGAGATTATCTACTTCAGTCGCATGACTAATTAGTGGTATACTTGGATGGGTTGCCGTAAGATGAGAAAATGTAAGCCAGTAATAAATTTTACAGAAAATTAATGTGATCAGGTCTTGCTGAAATGGTAAGTTGTTTTGGTCAGAGTACCTCAGGGTTTAACTATTGCAGTATCATTTTTCAATACACATCTCTTTAAAAGCTCACAAGCCTCAGTTCCCTTCCTCTTTTGTTATCCCCTGCCAGTCAAAGATCAAAGGATTGTTATGGCGATGCCCGTCTGTCTGTCCTGCTTGTTTTGTGAAATTGTCTCCTCCAGTTTTGTTCCAAATGTTTTAGTACCAGGGTTTGAAATACACTGATGCACGTATTGCAGAATGGTCTGCATCCAAGTTGTGATCAAGGTCAAAGTTCAGATTTGGACAATTATGTGATCTCAGAAAAATTGCTACTCCTTGTAGGAAATTACCTTGATCACCAAACTCAGAACGATCCTCAGGTGGGTCTGCATCCAGGTTGTGCACAGTCAAAGGTCAGCGATCAGCACTCTTGGCTGTGATTTTGTCGAGCCAGAATGAGCTACTCTGCCACTGACTGTCTGGTTCCAAATGTTTAGAAACTTCATACCAGGTTTTGATGTACACTGATGATGCTAATGGAAAAGTTTAAAACTGCTCTTCCTCCAATAAAATATTGTGATCGTCAAAGGAAACTGAGGCAGGGGATATTGCTCTCGTCACTTATGAGGTCAGCTGTGGATGCCATATTGCTAATGTTAGCTGGCTAACTCATAGCTCTGGTGATGAACACTGTCTGAACCAATTGATGTAAAATTGTCTGAATGAAATGACTCACCACTGGTGGACAGGAGTGTTTGACTTCAGTGATGGGTTACGACTGATCCCAACAGCCTAGTTAAACTAATGGTCTGATCTACTGACTATCATAACTCACTTCTGTACATTTGTCCTTTTTTTTTTTTTTTTTTTTAAAACCTCGGTCTGATTGTTCTAGCAATAGTTTTAATGAGAGGGGAGGCTTAATTGATTTAAATCTGCATTATGTGTGTACATCTGCAAAACTAATTAAACCCGATTGTTTTCAGGTACCAACTGGTGCACGGAAAAGGGTGAAAATGGAGGCTGCAGCTACATGTGTCTGCCTGCACCACAGATCAACAAACACTCACCAAAATACACCTGTGTCTGCCCAGAAGGGCAGGAGCTGGCTGCTGATGGCTTACGCTGCAGACCTGGTGAGTCAATACTTTTTTTTTTTTTTTTTTTTTAAACATAAGTTATGTCTAACAAAGGTTATAATTTTGTACCTGGGATGTTGTTACTATAGACTGTAGGAGCAGCGTTAATTGTTGCTTTCAGTTAAGGTAGTCATCACAGACTAGAGGGCCACTACTATGCAGGCATGTTGCTGCTGAAGGAAGAATGCTGGATCAGTTTCAGCATAGAAATGCGAGCAAAATCCTGATCTACCTCTTTCACAAAGTAGCTCATAGTTTAGCTTCCTGTAATTGTTTAAAAATAAGTGGATGCTAGCTTTTCACTAGCTTTAGTCCACGAGCCCAATGTTCTCGATGCTTTTTCAGTGTTCAGTTGATATCGATGTGTTGGTATAAACCTTGCAACTGATGGAGTATCCAAATACTTTTTAGAAGGTCTAAGACTAATATTACTTACTGCTTAAGACTGCAGTAAAAATAGACCCATAAAAGCTCCTTAAAAAGATTTAAAAGTATCCAAAATCAACACCTTAATTATCCTTAAAACTGAGAAACGATCCTTGAATTCCTGCTCAGTAACTGTAAAATTAGTACACTACATGCTGGATTGACTAGATTTGATCAAACTGAAATCTGAATTGGTGTTTTTTTTTTTTTCTCCCCCATAGACTGTAGATAACTCAACACTTCCTGAATCATTTCAAAATAAGTCTTCTACAGCGATTCAGTTACAATGGTTTGTGCTTTTATTCTGAGAAGCTGTCAACCAGATATACACTACCGTTCAAAAGTTTGGGGTCACCCAGACAATTATTGTGTTTTCCATGAAAAGTCACACTTATTTACCACCATGAGTTGTAAAATGAATAGAAAATATAGTCAAGACATTGACAAGGTTAGAAATAATTTGTATATGAAATAATTTTTTCCTTCAAACTTTGCTTTCGTCAAAGAATCCTCCATTTGCAGCAATTACAGCATTGCAGACCTAACATGATTGCACAAGGGTTTTCTAATCATCCATTAGCCTTCTGACACAATGAGCAAACACATTGTACCATTAGAACACTGGAGTGATAGTTGCTGGAAATGGGCCTCTATACACCTATGTAGATATTGCACCAAAAACCAGACATTTGCAGCTAGAATAGTCATTTACCACATTAGCAATGTATAGAGTGCATTTCTGATTAGTTTAAAGTTATCTTCATTGAAAAGTGCTTTTCTTTCAAAAATGAGGAAATTTCTAAGTGACCCCAAACTTTTGAACGGTAGTATACTTTTCTGAAAATGGCAGACAGCTGATCGTTTTTCTGACAATTTGCAAATAAAGGAAAAAAAATGTTAAAGCTGTTCAAATGAGGGGAAAGAGGGAAGAAGATTCCAGCTTTCTGACAGGGATGTAGAGGAGAAACTTTTTCTCTGCAGGGTAACCACTTGGTTGAAGGCATAACATTTAGCTCAACAGAAGTGTTACTTTTTTCTCTCTGCTGTAATTACACTACTCACAAGAAGTTGGGGCTATTTGGCTTTCGGGTGAAATTTCAGGATCCATCTCAAATGCACTATAACCTTTACAGGTGAACTTAAGTTGACCTTCGCGAACCTTTTGAATGCACATGTCCAGCTATTCAGTGTTTCAGTACTTTCTGCATAACTTGCTGTTCTCTAACAAGGTGTTCAACAAAATTCACAACAGGTGTTTGATCCTTGAATCAGCCAATAAATTCTGTTCAATTAGAATTGGTATTTAAAGTCCTCTTCATCATGCTGTTCACATTTTGACATGACACCTAACAAGTGATCAGCAGTACCTTGTCATTGCGACGCTTCAAACAGGATGTTCTCAGAGGGAAGTGGCCACTGAGCTTAGAGTGTCAGTGTCATCAGCAGGTTGCAACAGAAATACAAAGACTGGAAGAGTCGCAGAAGAACATAGAAGTGGACGTCCTTTGGCCACATCCCACGCTGATGACCGCTTCATTCTGAACAGTGCCCCGTGGAGCTGAATGATTGCCACTCCACTCCAGACACATTTAAGGGAAGTGAGGGGCACCCAGGTGTCAGGTCAGACCATTTGAAAAGTTTACATCAGTGTGGTCTGCGTGCTAGACGACCTGCAAGGGTACCTGACCACACCTCCAAGCACAGGCATTATCATCTTGCATGGACCAGGGAGCATTTACGCTAGACAAGGGACCAGTGTGCCTTAGTGCCGTTTTCTGAAAGTCGATTCACATTGAGCAGAAATGATGGCCACCAATGATGTTGGGGACGTCAAGGAGTGCGCTATGAATCAGCCACTGTCACCATGTTAGTCTGGGCAGGTGTCTAGTCAATTTTTGAGAGTAATGTTTCCAAGTACCTTCATTTGCACTTAAAATCATTGTTTGAAATTATATTAATCAGCTGTTTAGTACTTCATTTTATTCCAAAATAAATAAAACTGAATACTATTAAGTTGTTAGACAATCAATCCACTAGTTATAAAACTAAATATTGAAAATCCCAGAGAACATTAATGTTCATCATAGATATGAATGAGGAGTTTTCTGAGGATACACAAAATAAATATGAAAAGTGGCTTCTTCCAAATTAATGTAAACTGTAGTCTCCAATTTTATGAATATTCTGATATTTTAATATTAAAATATCAGAAACTAAAGCTGTGTGATTACTGTTGAAAGCAAGAGATGGATATTTTTCAGATTAAAAAAAAGTAGAAATGTGCTGTTAATTAACTATTCAAAAGACTTGGTCAGATATTCAGATATAGCTTCTTTTCAGCACAAAACAATTTGTAATTTGATCATATACTTTTTATGTCATGAATGAAAGATGTTAAATTTTATATATATAACCCTCCACACACACAGTGGTCAAACCACTTTGGTTCCACACCAAAGTCTGTGAGCCAGAGGAAACACGGCAGTATATTTCACAGGTGAATGATTGCAGTTTTGTTGCAAACTTAAATAGTATTAACAGTGTATAGGACAGGAATATTCCTTATTTGTGCACAGTAGTAATGTTAAGTGTGGTCTCTATGAGCAGCACAGATTGTAACGTCCGACAGCAGCCAGTAGGAAGGACCTGCCAAATGTCTTCCTCGTGCACACTGGATGGAAAAGCCTGCTGCTAAACCAGCTGCATGAGCGTGTCCTGCAGGGTGGACTCGGACTTCCCATTCACAAGTGTAAATATGGTAGCCTCTAGATCTAATGGGCTTAATCTCATGCTAGTAGGAATTGAATTTGAATTCTTTATATCTGATTGTGAATTACTTAATTTGATCCTGAATTGATAGTTCGACTGATTGCTTTTAAAATTTGAATCTGACTGGCCTGATTGGAAAATGAATCTACTGGTTTGAGTGTTGCAAGAAAATTGAAACTGTTTCATTCAGTTGAAAATTTCAGCTCCCCATTTCATTCTCACAGTTCAGTTTCACTTCTCTCCATTCAAATTCAGTTCTTCCAATTAAATTTTTTGTGCCACACATTTTGGACCTGGCATTAGGTAAAACTAGTTGGACACAAATGGACCGAACTGTTTTGTCAGTGACGTGCTTTACATACCCTTTACCTGGTGTAAACACCAGCATAGACCGTCTGTGGTAAACTTGGAGAGATGTCCAGTGACCAGTGGACAAACGTCCAGGTTTGTAAACGAAAAAACATAACATTTGAGAAGAAGTGTCATGTATGCAAACAAAATGTTATTTGCCAGGGCAGCTCCTTAAGTGTGTGATGCATGAATGGGAAAAATTCAATTTTTGGTATGTATGAATTTCATAGAAATGAGATCATAGGAGTTGTACAGTACATACTCGTATCCCATTTGTGGTAGGGTATAAATTGCATTCAATCATACCAAAAATGGAAAGTTTTCCATTCAATGTATGAATTGTACTAAAACAATCCGACTACCAGAGGAGGGCATCGTCCCGTTCTAGATGCACTATTCCAGCCTGCAGCCGACAACTGACGGCTGTTATAAAGGCAGCCAGGACTGACATACCGTGTTTTAGTAGTCTTCCATTTTGTATACGTACATAAGCTTCTTCTGATGCATGTTATGACCCCCCCCCCTTTTTTTTCTTTTTTTTTTATAAACAAATAAGGGTGTTATCCCTTGTCCACTGGGCATTGCTCTGAGTTTACCAGACAGTCCATGCAGGTGATGCACATCAGTGTATGTAAAGCATGTCACTGATGTAAAATGGTTCCATCTGCATCGGACTAGTTTTGCCTGACACCAGGTCCCCGATGTGTGGCACAAAATTTTGGATTGGAACAACTGAATTTGAATCAAGAGAAAGGAAACCAAACTGAGAATTAATTGGGGAGCTGAAATTTTCAACTGAATGAAATAGTTTCAATTTAATTTTACACGTTTAAACCAATAGATTCAATTTCAAATTAAGCCTTTCAGATTCAAATTTTAAAAAGAATTATTCAAACTGATCAGTTCAGTTCCACATTAAGTGATTAACATTCAGATATAAAGAATTCAAATTCAATTCCTATTGGCACAAGATTTGTCCCATACACTGTGGCATCGCAATACTTTGTGGTGGTGGTGATACTGTATTGATTCAGAGACATTTGTATTGTGATACTTTAAGAATTAAGTTTGTGTTTGCAACATTAACGTAATTTAAAAGTTGAATTTTCAGTCCACTAGATGGTGCTAAATGTTCACCGTCTGGTTAGGTCAGCACAGCAAAGGAGTGACTAGTGAGATCTAGCCAGGAGTTGAAGATGAGAAAGATCGAGATGGGAAATCTCAATATATATCATAACACTTGACGTATTGCAAGATCATGATAGTGTAGCATCCTGTGGCCTGTATGATTTCCACCCCAGTATCAAAACATTTGTTGAAAGCAGGTAGAGGGTGCTGCCAGCAGCTTTTCTTAGTGACATTTTCAAATTATGTCAAATTGGTGTATAAATGGAACCACGTTGGTGTAGAAAGTAGGTCTTGCATATAATTGGTGATGTGCACCCTTCATTTTCTCAAAGTTGTCTTGTGACTGTTGCTCATTTACTGAGCACATGCACAGCTCTCTGTTCCCATCTTGCCAACCAGAATTGTCCCATTTATTACTATTTAGTTTTGGTTTCCAACATCTGTGTGTGGGAATGTCGCTTATGCTGCCAGTATAACTTTCAGTATGAAAGAAGCCAACTTGATTGTCACGATGGCTTACAATTAAGTTTTCACAGGAGAGAATTCTGTGAGCTACTAAACCGTAAAGTTAGTAAGTCCACCTTTAATCTCTGGCAAACAAAATACAATTTTTTTTTCCCTTTATTGCATACTGTTCCCCCTCCTGTCTTCTGCATTCTTTAATATTCTAATTAATATTCTGATTACTACTCGGCAAGTCTGGCCCTTATTGGATTGCTTAAAAAAAAGGCAACTGTCAAAACTTCGTCCTCAGCTGCAAAAACATTTCTATTATGTTCTTAGTGAGTCTTCACTGTCTGTATCCATGTCAGCCCCCCCCCCCCCCAAAAAAACCCAACTGTCTGTTTCCATTAGTAGTTTGACAGCTGAACAGTAGCTGAGTCACTTGGTGTTGTGGTCCCAATTTTTCAGTGCCACCTTGGCAAGGCCCAACACGGTCTTCCCTCACACCTCAGGTGTGGCTTCCTCTTGTGTGTTTTGAAGCGTTTCATCCTGGCTGCTAAATTGTCAGCTCCTTAGTTTGATCTTTCAAGACATTATTACTGCTGAAGGCAAACATTGATTTTATTTTGCATGGTGTTCATCAGTTCTGTGGATGAGGAGTGGAATGTGATTTTTTTTTTTTTTGGGGGGGGGGGCGCACGCTGTAACGACTGAATTGGCACACCATCAGTAAACAAATGTGTAAGTTGACACCTTAACAGCTAGTCTGTGCTTCCCTCTGCTTCCATTAGAGGGATTGCCATGATTATATATTTTTGTCTATTGGAAGCTGATTTTTAGGAGGTAGCACTGATTCACACACCGCTTTCCAATTTATGCCAAAGGTATTGGATATTGATAGTATGTTACTGATGGCAGTTCTATTTTTGAGCCTGCATGTGTTAAATTGTTGATCTTAAATGATTATAATGGTGTTTTTGGACCTCTTTTTGTTCAGAGCAGACAGCAGTCATGCACTCAAAGCCAAGTATCGGCTAAAAATGGAAATGAAAGGATAAATTAAAATTGGATTAGGAAATGTTATACGTACATGATTAACACATTTCTGTTTCAATTAGAAAATTTTGTATTAATGTGGGAAGTCAAAGACGCTGTTAAAAATCAAAATGGGACTGCTTCATACTCTTTTGCATTACAGCAGCATGAACATTTGAGGTAATGGCTTTTAGAAGGGCAATCATCCTAGTAGATGAAAATTGGCCTTTGTAGCTCATTTCTGATACATCCGTTGCTGCTTTTAAGTAGTTCTTAAAAAAGCAGTGAGACAAAACTGTACTAATATGAAAAACTTTCATGACAGTTGTAAGCACAGTCTAATAAAGTAACCTATGTTTGCTTGTTTCCCATTTCTGATGAACCTACACTACCCTCAAAAGGCTGATTTCTTTTTTTGTTATAGACTGAAGGCATTTAGGTTTGACATCAAAAGGTGAATGAGACAAGAGATCAATATTTGAGCTTTTATTTCCAGGTATTTACAGCTGGATCTGATACATGGGTGTGTGGTGGTGGGGTTATTTCCTGCAAAGTTAAGTTTCACAATTCCATCCATCTTCTTCCGCTTAATCCTTTTCAGTCACGGGGGGCTGGAGCCTATCCCAGCATCTTTGGGTGAGAGGCAGGGTACACCCTGGACAGATCGCCAGTCCATCACAGGGCCAACACAGAGAGACAGACAACCATTCACTCTGTCATACCGAAGGACAATTTAGAATCCCCAGTTTGATGCCAGTTAACCTAACTTGCATGTTTTTGGCATGTGGGAGGAAACCGGAGAAATCCCAGAGTAAACCCATGCAGACATGGGGAGAACATGCAAACTCCACACAGGTCACTGTTGGTCAGGGGCTGGGATCGAACCCAGGATCCCCCCGGCCAAGGGTGAGTTGCTGTGCTGCCGCAGTGCTAACCACTCTGCCACCGCACTGCCCAGTTTCACAATTAAAACCGAAAATTAAAGATGCAAGCAGGTGTAAGCGGGCCCTCGCCCGCCCGCAGACCCCACCGCTCGTCAGACCCAGCCGGCACGGGAAAAACTTCCCGTTGTCACGGCAAGCGTTATGTGAATAATAAAGAAAACAGTTTGGCGCAGTACTTCCCGTGAGCAGTATGTGGTGCTGTAAGTTTTGGCAACCATTTTTACATAGGAGCGTGCGGGGTCAGACTAATATCCATCGTAGAAAATTTGGTGAAATTTGGATGAAGTTTGTCCAAGTTACAACTTTCTGATGTTCTATGACGAGGAGTCAACCGTTGCCATGGTAACAGTTACCTATCAGTTATGTGTTGCCCACCCATATAGGGCTACAGATGACGGTCACCTTGACCTGTGTTCCAGATTTCGTGACTCCAAGACCTGCCCAAGCCTCCCAACAAGATCACGGAGTGAATGGCGAGGAGGGCGTGTCCATGGTAATAGTGACGCCATACTGAAGGTGATGTGCAGTTATAATCAGCCAGGTGGTCTGATAAGCCTCAGAAAATTGCATGTCATTCTGGCAAGCGGTGCGTGAGTATGGCATGAGAGTTATGGCAACTTCCTGTCCATTGGCGGTAGAGGGCGCTGTTGCTGTCATTCTTTATTGTAGAAATTACCAGTATTGGCTACCTATTCACCACAAAGTTTGGTTGAAATCAGTCAATGTATGCCAGAGTAAAAGCCATTGGAAGGGGGATGGCGATACTGCAAAGCTGGCCACGCCCCTTCCACCAAACCGTCGGGCATTTGGAAAAGCTTTGAACAGTTTTTGATGGCACATGGGTATAGATGATTGGTGTCATTTATGGTGACAGACTATTTCAGATATTGAAGAAAACCCGTGGTGTAACCTTCATGTCTCCAAGAGAGGTCGCTATTGCTACTCATGAATATTCATAGCTGTAATTGAATCGGTGAATTCAAAAAGGGCCCAAGTCCCCATTGAAAAAGTGTGGACTTGGGCCCTTTTTGAATTCACCGATTCAATTGTTTGGTGGCATACCCATATAGATCATACCTATCTTGGTGCCAATCCAACATTCCATTCCCAAGGTATTTAAAAACATGATGCAAACTTTCTGATGCAATACTTTCTGCCTCCTATACATAGTGCTGTAGATGTCTATGAATATTGTTCGAGAGAACGGTTTGGAATTGGACTGATATCCATAATATTGAATTTGGTTGAAATCCGACAATGCATATCAGTTATTGCCGTCAGAATGGTCATAGAATGATTATGGCGAGGCATCAAACTTTGCCACGTCCCTACGGCCAAACTGTCAAGCTTTTGGAAAAGTTTTCAACTTTTAATGGCACATGGGTATAGATAATTGTCACCACAAATGAGCTCACCCATCCATCTTCTTCCGCTTAATCCTTTTCGGGTCACGGGGGGGCTGGAGCCAATCCCAGCATCTTTGGGCGAGAGGCAGGGTACACCCTGGACAGATTGCCAGTCCATCGCAGGGCCAACACAGAGAGAGACAACCATTCACTCTCACATTCATACCTAAGGACAATTTAGAATCCCCAGTTTGATGCCAATTAACCTAACTTGCATGTTCTCCGGTTTCCTCCCAAATGAGTTCAATTGGACTAAAACCCTAGGACAAGTTTGATCAAATATGCGAGGTGGAAATCAGGTCACTGCCACTTTGTTCCAAAATGGCAGACTTCCTGTTGGGTGTAGACCATGTAGGAGCGTGTGGGGTGGGACTCATATCCATCGTAGAAAATTTGGTGAAAATCGGTTTGTCCAAGTTACAACTTTCCGATATTCCATGGCGAGGAGTCGACCTTTGCCATGTCAACACGTCACTGTCAGTTGTGTTGCCCACCCATATAGGACTACATATGACAGTCACCTCAACCTATGTTCTAGATTTCATGACTCCAGGTCATTCCAAACCATCCCAACAAGATCACGGATTGAATGGTGAGGAGGGCATGTCCATTGTAACAGCAGTGATGCCATGCTAAAGGTGATGTGCAGTTATGATCAACCACGTTGTCTGATAAACCTCAGAAAATTTCACGTCACTCTGGCAAGTGGCACGTGACTAAAACGGCTTCCAGGAATTCTTCCTTCAACCACTAGGTGGCGCTATATCTTGTCAGGTATTTTTATGCAGACGTGTTTGGGGCAGGACTATTTTCCATCATGAAAACTTTGGTGGACATTGGACAAGTTTTGCTTGAGTTACAGCTGTTTGATGTTGTAAGGGGAGGAGTCAAACTTCACCATGGTGTCGTGGCCACGCCTTTTGAGATTGCAACTCACATTTGATAACTTTTAATGGCCAATGCCTATAGATGCCGCCATGTGAAAATGAGTTCAATGGGAGCAGGCCCCCAGGAGGAGTTCGTTCAAATGCAAGTGGCCCAGTACTTCCCATGAGCCACAGGTGGTGCTTTGTTTTTTGTTTTTTTTTTCAATCATTTTTACGTAGGCGCGTGCGGGGTCGGACTAATATCGCCATAGAAAATTTGGTGAATATTGGATGAAGTTTGTCCAAGTTGCAACTTTTTGATGTTCCATGGCAAGGAGTCGACCTTTGCCATGTCACCATGGTAACACTTGCCTATCAGTTTCGTGTTGCTGACCCATATAGGACTCCACAGGGATGGCAATTTTCTGCCGATCCGTGGATTTTTGCCGATTTATTTTCGAATTGATCATTTCTGTGAATCGTCTAAATCCATTGAGAACTTTGGGGGGGGGGGGGGGGTAAGGTACCTTATTGTCACCGATGTTACAGATTTTCGCGAAAATCAACACGATAACATAAGCGCTCGGCGCTTCCCCGGGTCAAGTCTCCCGCGATAACCCGGATGTTTTGTACTCAAGCTACTGCTGTATTGTAAACGGCCCTGCGATTGGTCCAATTGTTTGCAACTATCCAATCAAATGGCTCGTTGTATGCTTTGTCAAAAATTAATGGCGTGTTCGTGTTGGAATTCTGAGCTTTCGGTATCGTTTTCAGCGGAATTGAGATTTTTATTGAAGGATCAGGAGTCATCAGTGCTAGAAATAGACAAGTGTCAATAAGTTCCGATGGAATTGGCTTGAGAGAAAAGTGATGGTAAAGGTGAAAATTGGCTCAAAGTTCAACGAGGTAACAAACACTCAGACAATTTCTGAAGAAACCAGACATGGCCGGAAAAGCTTTTTGTGTGTATTGTAAAGACTTGATTAACTATGGATCGTGTGGATGTGTGGTGCTGTCAGACCACACATCAAAAGTGAAGAAACATGCCGACTACCTTAAAAGTGACTTGGTGACCAGTGTAAATAGTGTAATAAACTCTTATAGAACTGTTAAATATGTTGGACTAAAGACAGTGAGACAATATTGAAGAAAATAAGTTTTCATTAAATTTAATGATTTATCTAAGTCTAGTATATTATTTAATCATTTTTTTTCAGTCTAAATTAATTCTGTTTTGCTGAAAACCTCTCAGCTTCAGGGGGGCACAGCCCCTGGCCCCCGATAAGTCAGTCGACCAAATTAGATTTCAGCTGAAATCAGAATTTCCTGTTGCCATCCCTGACTCCAGGACATTCCCAACCCTCCCCACAAGATCACGGATTGAATGGCGAGGAGGGCTTGTCCGTGGTAGCAAGTGTGACGTCATGATAAAGTTGATGTGCGTTATGATCATCCCTTTGGTCTGATGAATCTCAGAAAATTTCACGTCATTCTGGCAAGTGGTGCGTGAGTAATAAAGTTCTCAGCAATTCTTCCTTTAACCACTAGGTGGCACTGTAGATTTCTATGAATATTGTTCTATTGAACAGTTTGGAATTGGACTGATACCCATAATATTGAATTTGGTTGAAATCCGACAATACATACCAGAGTTATTGCCGTCAGAATGGTCATAGAATCATCATGGTGAGGCATCAAACTTTGCCACACCCTTACTGCCAAACCGTTGAGCTTTTAGAAAAGTTTTCAATAACTTTTAATGGCACATGGGTATAGATGATTGTCACCGCAAATGAATTCAATCAGACAAAAACCCTAGGACGAAGTGGAAATCAGGTCACTGGCACTTCGTGCCAAAATGGCCGACTTCCTGTTGGGTGTAGACCATCACTTCTATTCTAGTTTTTTGCATGTCTTGACATAAACATCTCACCAGATTTTCATATTTCTACGTGAAAGTAAGCGTGTGCCACTCCCCATTGACTTCACATGTTAGGTGGTGCTGTAGAGCCATTTTTGTGGGGTCATTCATATTTTGTCCAAAATATTCAAATTTTCACCAGTTTTGAGGTCCCTGCAAAAAATGGTGAGTTTTCATACACGTCAACTACCCCAAAAATGAGATCGATGAAGAAAAAAAAAAAAAAAATTCTAACAATTAAAGCTGCGAGCAGCTGTAAGCAGGCCCTCACCTCCCAATCGCGGACCCCAGCGCACGTCGCACCGAGCTGGCTCAGAAAATTTCCCATCATCGCAGCAAGCGCTGCATGAATAAAGTAATCATTTGGCGCAGTACTTCCTGTGAGCAGTAGGTGGCGCTATAACTTTTGTCAATCATTTTTATGTAGGAGCGTGTTGGGTGGGACTGGTATCAGTTGTCGAAAATTTGATGAAAATCAAAGTTTGCCCAACTTGCAACTTTCCGATGTTCAATGGCGAGGAGTCAACCTTGGTCTTGTCGCCATGGGAACACTTCCCTGTCAGTAATGTGTTGCCCACCCACATAGGACAACATATGAGTCACCTGAACCTATGTTTCAGATTTCATGACTCCAGGGTGTTCCCAACCACCCCAACAAGATCACGGATTGAATGGCGAGGAGGGCGTGTTCATGGTAACACGTGTGATGTCATGGTAAAGTTGATGTGCAGTTATGATCATCTCCGTGGTCTGACGAATCTCAAAATTTCACGTCATTCTGGCAAGGGGCTCATGACTAAAAAATGTTTTCAGCAATTTATCCACTAGGTGGTGCTGTAGATTTATGAAGATTTTTCTATAAAACTTTGGAATTGGACTGATATCCATAATATTGAATTTGGTTGAAATCCAACAATGCGTACCAGAGTTGTTGCCGTCAGAATGGTCATAGAATCATCATGGCGAGGCATCAAACTTTGCGACACCCCTATGGCCAAACAGTCCAACTTTAAGAAAAGTTTTCAATAACTTTTAATGGCACGGGTATAGATGATTGTCACCACAAATGAGCTCAATCGGACAATAACCCTAGGACGAGTTTGATTAAAAGCATGTCAATTGCGCGAGGTAGAAATCGGGTCACTCCCACTTCGTGCCAAAATGGCCGAATTCCTCTTGGGTGTGGAGGTCCTAAAGCAGACTGAGCATGCATTGGATCCTTTGCAGTTTGCCTATAGGCCTCAGAGGAGTGAAGGATACCACTGTCACTCTGTTTAACATGCTTTTTAAACATCTGGATTTTAATGCGACACACGCCAGGCTTTTATTTGTGGACTTTTCCTCCACCTTTAATACAATCCAACCTCATATCTTAGTTGAAAGGCTCCTGCAACAATTTGATTTGAGCAGTCTGGTGGGTTGGATTCTGGATTTCTTAACCAACAGGACGCAGAGAGTAAGGGTCAATGGTACATTGACCTAAAGTGCTCTTCTACTGGCTCTCCTCAGGGGTGTGTGTTGTCACCACTACTCTTCATCCTGTACACAAACATGTGTCGGAGCAGACATGACAACAGACGCATCATAAAGTATGCTGATGATTCAGTTATTGTCAGTCTTCTCCAGGATGGTGAGAGTGGCCACGGCCCAGTAGTTGATTTTGTTCACTGGTGTGAGGATTCCTACCTGCAGCTGAATACAACAAAAAGTAAAGACATGATTATTGACTTTAGGAGGAAAACTCCCAGGCACAAAGTCACCGTACTAAAAGGCCAGACCACTGAATGTGTACAATCCTACAAATATCTTGGGACGATTATTGATAGTAATTTAAACTTTGAAGAGAACTGTGAAAGGGTGTGCAAAAAGGGTCCGCAACATTTGCATTGCTTGAGAAAACTTGCACGCTTCCAAATTGACCGAACCATAATGACAATGTTTTATCGGGCTTTTATTGAATCTGTTTTATCCTTTTCTTTAGTGTCATGGTTTGGTCAGATAAAACTGAAACGGAGGAAATCCTTCGATCAGGTAGTTAAATGGTCCAGTCGTTTGCTTGGTGAGTCACAGCTGAGCCTGACATCCCTGTACACCAGACAAGTACAGAGGATGGCTACCTCCATTTTAAATGATGACTCCCACCCTTTGCACTGCAACTTTCAGCTTCTTCCCTCCAGACGGAGGTTTGCTGTCCCAAAAAGTAAAACCCAGCACTACAAAAACAGCTTTGTTGCTGCTGCTGTCAAAGAGTTGAACAAGCTGTAACAATATCCATCCATCCATCCATCTTCTACCGCTTTTCCGGAGGTCCGGGTCGCGGAGGCAGCAGTTCAAGCAGAGAAGCCTAGACTTCCCTCTCCCCAGCCACCTGCTCCAGCTCTTCAGAGGGGATACCAAGGCGTTCCCAGACCAGCTGGGAGACAGTCCCCCACCGAGTCCTGGGTCTGCCCCGGGGTCTCCTCCCAGTGGGACGTGCCTGAAACACCTCAAGTGGGAGGCGTCCAGGAGGCATCCTAATCAGATGCCCATACCACCTCAACTGACTCCTTTCAATGTGGAGGAGCAGCGGTTCTACTCTGAGCCTCTCTCGGATGACTGAGCTCCTCACCCTATCTCTGAGGGTGAGTCCAGCAATCCTACGGAGAAAGCTCATTTCAGCCGCTTGTATCCGCGATCTCGTTCTTTCGGTCATTACCCAAAGCTCGTGACCATAGGTGAGAGTAGGAACGTAGATTGACTGGTAAATCGACAGCTTTGCCTTAGAACTCAGCTCCCTTTTCACCACAACAGACCGGTACAACGTCCGCATCACTGCAGATGCTGCTCCAATCCGTCTGTCGATCTCTCGCTCCATTTTCCCCTCACTCGTGAACAAGACTCCAAGATACTTAAACTCCTCCACTTTGGACAGGAGCCTGTCCCCAACCCGGAGAGGACAATCCACCTTTTTCCCGGCTGAGGACCATGGACTCGGACTTGGAGGTGCTGATTCTCATCTCAGCCGCTTCACACTCAGCGGCAAACCGTCCCAGCAAGAGCTGTAGGTCATTGCTGGATGAAGCCAACAGGACAACATCATCTGCAAACAACAGAGATGAGATCCTGTGGTCACCAAGCATGACACCCTCCATTCCCTGGCTGCGCCTAGAAATCCTGACCATAAAAATTATGAACAGAATCGGTGACAAAGGGCAGCCCTGGCGGAGTCCAACTCACTGGGAATGACTCCGACCGAGTGTTGGCAATACGAACCAAACTCTCACAACGGTCGTACAGAGACCGAATAGCTCGTAACAAGCCCGATACCCCATACTCCCGAAGCACCCCCCACAAAAATCCACGAGGGACACAGTCAAATGCCTTCTCCAAGTCCACAAAACACATGTAAACTGGTTGGGCAAACTCCCACGAACCCTCAAGAATTCTCGAGAGGGTAAGAGCTGGTCCGATGTGCCACGGCCAGGACGAAAACCACATTGCTCCTCCTGAATCCGAGGTTCGACCAACGGCCGGACTCTCCTCTCCAGTACCTTGGCATAGACCTTCCCAGGGAGGCTGAGGAGTGTGATCCCTCTAAAGTTGGAGCACACCCTCCGGTCCCCTTTTTTGAAGAGAGGAACCACCACCCCGGTTTGCCATGCCAAAGGCACTGCCCCCAACCTCCACGCAATGTTGCAGAGGCGTGTCAACCATGACAACCCAACAACATCCAGGGCCTTGAGGTACTCGGGGCGAATCTCGTCCACCCCCGGGGCCCGGCCACCAAGGAGATTTTTAACCACCTTGGCGACCTCAGCTCCTGTGATAGGCGAGTCATCCCCCTCGTCCCCAAACCCTGCTTCCTCTGTGGAAGGCATATCGGTGGGATTGAGGAGATTCTTGAAGTATTCCTTCCACCGCCCGACGATATCCCCAGTCGAAGTCAACAGTGTCCCATACACAGTGTGGACGGGGAGCTGTTTTCCCCTCCTGAGCCGCCGGACAGTTTGCCAGAATCTCTTTGAGGCCGACCGAAAGTCTTGTTCCATGGCCTCACCGAACTCCTCCCATACCCGGGTTTTTGCTTCAGCAACCACCCGAGCTGCACTCCGCTTGCCCTGCCAGTACACCTCAGCTGCTTCAGGAGTCCCACAAGCCAACCAAGCTTGATAGGACTCCTTCTTCAGCTTAATGGCCCCCCTCACCACTGGTGTCCACCACTTGGGTCGGGGGTTGCCACCACGAGATGCACCAACCACGTTGCAGCCGCAGCTCTGGGCCGCCGCTTCAACAGAGGTGGAGAACATGGCCCATTCAGACTCCATGTCTCCAGACTCCCTCAGAATGTGGTTGAAGTTCTTCCGGAGGTGGGAGTTGAAGACCTCCCGGACAGGGGCCTCAGCCAGACGTTCCCAGCACACCCTCACTATACGTTTGGGTCTACCAGGTCTGAATGGCTTCCTCCCCTGCCATCGGATCCAACTCACCACCAGGTGGTGATCAGTTGACAGCTCTGCACCTCTCTTTACTCAAGTGTCCAAGACATACGGTCGCAGGTCTGATGACACGATAACAAAATCGATCATCGACCTGCGACCTAGGGTGTCCTGGTGCCAGGTGCACATATGGACACCCTTATGCTTGAACATGGTGTTCGTTATGGACAGACTGTTGGCACAGAAGTCCAATAACTGAACACCACTCGGGTTCAGATCGGGCAGGCCGTTCCTCCCAATCACCCCCCTCCAGGTTTCACTGTTGTTGCCCACGTGCGCATTGAAGTCCCCCAGTAGGACAATGGAGTCTCCAAGAGGAGCACCCTCCAGCACCATAGTCACAGACTCCAAAAAGGGTGGGTACTCTGAAACATCATTTGGTGCATAGGCACAAATGATGGTCAGGTCCCGTTTCCCAACGCGAAGGCGCAGGGAAGCAACCCTTTCGTCCACCGGGGAAAACTCCAATATAGAGGCAGCAAGGTGGGGCGATACAAGAATACCCACCCCTGCTCGTCGCCTCTCGCCCGGGGCAACTCCAGAAAAGGCCAAGCTCCAGCCCCTCTCCAGGAGACTGGTTCCGTAACCGGAGCTGTGTGTTGAGGTGAGGCAGACTATATCTAGCCGGTATCTCTCAACCTCGTACACCAGCTCAGGCTCCTTCCCCACCAGAGAGGTGACATTCCACGTACCAAAAGCCAGTTTAGAAAGCTTGGGATCAGTCCGCCAAGGTCTCTGCCTTTGACCACCACCTAATCCACATAGCACCGGACCCCCATGATCCCTCCTGCAAGTGGTGAGCCCACTGGAGGGCGGACCCGTGTAACTCCTTCGGGCTGAGCCCGGCCGGGTCCCATGGGTGGAAACCTGGCCACCAGACACTAGCCTTCGAGCCCCTCCCCCAGGCCTGGCTCCAGGGTGGGGCCCCGGTAACCCCATACCGGGCGGGGTACACTGAATCCTTGATATACAATTTATCATGAGTCTGTTGGCTCGTTCTTAGTCTGGCCCTTCACCCAGGACCAGTTTGTCTTGGGAGACCCTATCAGAGGCAGATTGCCCCGGACAACATAGCTCCTGGGATCACTGGGGCACGCAAACCCCCCCACCACGATAAAGTGACGATCCATGAGGGGGCTGTAACAATATATTGCACATAATTTAGGTACCTATTTACTAACTCCATTTTATATTTACTTATTTTTGTAGGATGTTACTTGGGTTCTAAATGTTTTGAGTTTTAGACCTGAGTTTTTAACCTCTTTGACTAGTTTTTAACTTTTAATGACTCTTCTCTCTTACCTCTGGTTTTTCTCTCATCTTTGTCTTTTTATACCCTGATTGATGGTGCCTTGAGTATTTTTATCATGTTTATAGTCAATTTCATGTGTGCCTGTGTTTGTGTCTATGTTGAATGTAATTTGTGGCTTGTAAATATGGATGTCACCAGACTGCAAAACAAATCTACCTACGGGTACAAATAAAGGAACCTGAACCTGATCTTTCTACGCGAAAGTGTGTGCCACTCCCCATTGACTTCACATGTTAGGTGGTGCTGTAGAGCCATTTTTGTGGGGTCATTCATATTTCGTCCAAAATATTCAATTTTTCACCAGTCTTGAGGCCCCTGCAAAAAAATGGTGAGTTTTCATGCACGTTCACTACCCCAAAAATGAGATCTTGGATGGAGAAGAAGAAAAAGAAGGGAAAAAAAATCCAACAATTACAATAGAACTCTCCCCCACTGACTTTGTCAGTGGTTCGGGCCCTAATTACAATAGGGCTGTCGCCCACTGACTTTGTCAGTGGCTTGGGCCCTGAAAATTCTAACAATTACAATAGGGCTCTCACCCACTGACTTTCAGTGGCTCGGGCCCTAATAAAAAATTCTAACAATTACAGTAGGGCTCTCGCCCACTGACATCAGTTGCTCCATCTCTAATAAAAGCTACTCGGTGTTTTATCATATTGGAATTAAAATTACTGAAAAAATTATCTGCCCTGCAATTGACTGGCAATTTGATGGCGTACCCTGCCTCTTGCATAAAGATGCTGGGATAGGTTCCACCACCCCCCCTTCCCAGCCATCCGAAAATGATTAAGCAATAGAAGATGGATGGCTAAAATCATGACCTAATTTTTAAAACTCTATCATCAAATGAGCAAAGAGAAATTGCGGATGAGAATTGACAAAAGAAGCCAAGAAGAAAGGGAAATATGACGAGGCTTAGCTTGCTCTTGGCTTGGCCAGTGTCTGGCTCCCCAAAATGGGGAATTAAAATTTAAGAGCCACTGGTATAAATGAACAAAAAAAAAATCAGCAGATTACGAGTAGTCTTTGAACTTTTATTGCTGATATGGGATTGAAATGGTGTGCTTCAGTTGCACTCCTTGGAAAGAAACCTCAAAGCTTTGAATCTTTTTCTGCACAATTAAGGAAAGCCTCCAAGCTCCATGAGGCTTCACCTGCCAAACAAGAATAAATGCTACAGCTCCTTAGCTGTTTGTTTAAAACCAGCCTACTTATATATTTATTGCCGTTTACAGCCTATTAATGCGGTCTTGGCATGCAAAACATACCTGACAACACTCTGGTGCACACTGCTGCTCCCGATATTTCTGTGGCTCCCCCTCTCACTCTACCACTTGCAGAGAGTGGCACTTGGGTTTCAATTAGTTCCTTCTGCTGGTGGACTCCAGAATTACATTTAAGATTGTGGTTCGTAACGTGATATAAATAATTGATTTTTGGAAATGGACTGGTGGGCCGCAGTGGATGAAAGTGTGGCCCATGGGCCGCCAGTTGCCCATCCCTGGCATAAACAAACACAAACATCAGATTAAAATGACCACATTTCAGCTTTTATTGCTGACATGGAATTGAAACAGTGTCAGCCTTTCAGTCCTACTCTTGAGGCTGTTATGGCTTCAGTTGGCCACCAGATGTCACTGTCCTTAGTATGACTGAAGCCTCAAATCTTTGAATCTTTTTTTAGCACAATTGGAAGGAAAGCCTCAGCTTCATTGAGGCTTCACCTGCCCATTGCTATTGAGGAACATTTGTGTAAAAGCAGCCTACCTTGTACATTTACTGCTGTTTACAGCCAGTTAATGCTAACTTTACTCCTGCTTTGGTCGCCAGCTCTATTATTTATGGTCTCAGCACGCAACACATACCTTACAAAACGCTCTCTCGCTTGATCACTCGCACAGAGCGGCACCTAGGTTTTGATTAGCGCTCCCTCTGCTGGCAGACACTATAATTGTATTTAAGAATGCAGTTCCAAATACAGTCAAATGTGATATATAATTGATTTTTGGAAATGGAACTGGTGAGCCGCACTGAATGAGGGTGGCCTATGTCCACTCGAGGTAGGAAGGGCTACTATTTTGTGACTACAGATTCATTTAGTATATGTAAACAAATGAAATTACCCCCCTGAATAAAGAATAAAGTCTCAGCCATTCCTATAAATCTCAACAGCACAACCATTGGATGCTTCATTGCCAGCTGCTCTGTTTCAGAATCACACCAGTCTCTGTGAAACTGTTCAGGCCTATCTGTTCTGTCATGCCAAATAAAGTAATGCGCAGACAGAAGATTCCTTCTCTCTGTGCCCTCCTGGCACAAACGGTCACACTCATATCAGATGCAAATGAGTTAAGACTATGTTTTTTGGGGCGTTAAATGCTGACTCAATTTGCAGTAAATCGGCAACTGCAAACCGTGGTAAATCACCTTGTGCCAGTCATTTAAATACTCCTCCAAATTTGTGCTTTGACGACAACTCCTACAAATACATATGCAGTGAGGCCAGGCGCAAAATTAACTTTGTCCACACCTTTCCAGTGCAAACTTTACGCTGTGCACTTTAGTCAAGTGAACTTTATTTATATAGCACATTTAAAAACAACCTCCATTGACCAAAGTGCTGTACAAATAACACAAACATTCTATAATTAAGGGTAAGCTAAATAAAAACACATTAAAATAGATAAATAAAAATAAACTTAAACTAAGAAGGCCAAGATAACATGCCTAAACTGAGACTAAAATGCCAAGGAGAAAAGATGAGTCTTCAACAGTGTTTTAAAGTGCTCAAGTGTCTGTGCAGCTCTAACTTGGTAAGATAGGCTGTTCCACAGTTTAGGGGCCACTACTGAAGACTGTCACCACAGGTTTTTAACAGAGCCCTGGGAACAGTCAGCAGCAGCTGGTTTGTTGACCTCAGTGCTCTGGCTGTGGAATAAGGGTGAAGAGGTTGGGATAAATAAAAAGGTGCTAATCCATTTACGCATTTAAAAACAATAAAATTTTAATCTGGATCTGAAAATTAACAGGAAGCCAGTGCAGAGAGGCAAGAATCGGGGTGATGTGGTCGCGAAGCTTCTTTCCTGCCACGAAGCGGGCAGCAGCATTTTGGACACTTTGCAGTTGTTTCAGTGACTGGTCAAGACCAACATAGTTACAGTACTCAATGCGTGAAGTAATAAAATTATGGCTAACTCTGAAAATGAGGTTTGGGAAGGTGTGCCATAGTTGATAATTTTGTCAAGTCATAATTGATAAAAACTAGTCTTGACCACTGAACTGATTTGTTAAATTTTAAATCACTATTAAAAATCACTATCAAAAATTACACCCCGGCTTCTTGCACACGCTAAAATAAGAACTAAGGGTGCCAGTGATGCTGTCGTACAGTGGTGTGAAAAACTGTTTGCCCCTTCCTGATTTTTTTTTTTGTAGGTTTGTCACACTTAATGTTTCAGATAAAACAAATTTAAATATTAGATAAAGATAACACAAGTAAACACAATGTAGTTTTTAAATGAAGGTGTTTATTATTAAGGGTAAAATAAATCAAACCTACATGGCCCTGTGTGGAAAAAATGATTGCCCCCTAAACCTACTGACTGGTTGGGCCACCCTTAGCAGCAACAACTGCAATCAAGCATTTGGGATAACTGGCAATGAGTCTTTCACAGCACTATGGAGGGATTTTAGCCCGCTTATCTTTGCAGAATTGTTGTAATTCAGACACACTGGAGGGTTTTCGAGCATGAACTGCCTTTTTACATCATAACATCTCAATCAGATTCAGGTCAGGACTTTGACTAGGCCACTCCAAAATCTTCATTTTGTTTTTCTTAAGCCATTCAGAGGTGGACTTGCTGGTGTGTTTTGGATCATTGTCCTGCTGCAAAACCCAAGTGCACTTCAGCTTGAGGTCCTGAACAGATGGCCGGACATTCTCCTTCGATAGTTTTTGGTAGACAGCAGAATTTATGGTTCCATTTACCACAGCAAGTCTTCCAGGTCCTGCAGCAGTAAAACAGCCCCAGACAATCACACTACTACCACCATATTTTACTGTTGGTATGATGTTCCTTTTCTGAAATGCTGTTACTTTTACGCCGGATGTAATGGGACACACACCTTCCAGAAAGTTCAACTTTTGTCTCATCAGTCCAGAGTATTTTCCCAAAAGTCTTGGGATCATCGAGATGTTTTCCGGCAAACCTGAGACGAGCCTTTGTTCTCCTTGCTCAGCAGTGGTTTTCATCTTGGAACTCTGCCATGCAGACCATATTTTGCCTAGTGTCTTTCTTATGGTGGAGTCATGAACACTGGCCCTAACTGAGGCAAGTGAGGCTTGCAGTTCTGTGGATGTTGTGGGGTCTTTTGTTACCTCTTGGATGAGTCGTTGCTGCGGTCTTGGTAATTTTTGTCGGCCAGCCTCTCCCGGGAAGGTTCACCACTGTTCCATGTTTTTGCCATTTGTGGATCATGGCTCACTGTGATTCACTGGAGTCCCAAAGCTTTTGAAATGGCTTTATAACCTTTTCCAGACTGATAGATCTCAAGTACTTTTTCTCATTTGTTCCTGAATTTCTTTGGGTCACAGCATGATGTCTTGCTTTTGAGGATCTTTTGGTCTACTTCACTTTATCAGGTAGGTCCCATTTAAGTCATTTCTTGATTGATTACTGCCACACCTGTTATCATTCCTGGGTGTGGCTAGAGAAATTGAACTCAGCTTTCCAAAGATGTGATAAACCACAGTTTGTTTTAACAGGGGGGATAATCACTTTTTCCACACAGGGCCATGTAGGTTTTTTTATCCTTGATGATAAACACCTTCATTTAAAAACTGCATTTTGTTTACTTATCTTTGTCCAATATTTAAATTTGTTTGATCTGAAACAATTAAGTGTGACAAACGTACAAAAACATTGAGAAATCAGGAAGGGGCCAACACTTTTTCACACCACTGTAGCCTTCTAAGATGTCTTGTTGTCCAAATACAGTGATTTTAGTCTTATTTTTGTTTAAACTCAGGAAGTTGATTTTCCATCTTTGAGGCAGTCTAAAGTCTGGACTAAACGATTTTCAGTTTTTAGAGGCAGATTTGTACATCATTTGCAAAACAATGAAAACTGATGTTTCCTAAAAATAGAACCCTCAGGTAACATGTATAAAGTAAAAAGAGGACCCAAGATTGAGCCCTGAGGGACCCCACAATTTAGCTGGGATGTAGCTGAGGAAAACTTACCAAGCTGAACAGAAAAACTCTGGAGAGGTACGACTTAAACCACTTGGTAAATCTCAACAGTAGCTTTTTAACACCAAAAAGATTTGCGCTGGTACGGTGTATTAGAAGATGGCACATTTTGTGCCAGATTTACTAAGTTGTGTCAGATCCAGATGTAAATACCTGGAAATAAAAGCTAAGATGTTGATTTCTTGTCTCATAATATTCATCTTTTGATGTCAAACCCAAATGTTTTCAGTCTACAGCAAAAATAGGCACCGGGGGGCACGGGCCAGTCTCCGCTTGCTGCCTGGGGGCGGGTGTTGGTCCCGCTGGGGAGGGTGGGGGTCGGGCAGGTCCGGGGGTGTGGGCTTGCTGCGCTGGCCGCCGAACAGCCTGGCCTCCCTTGATCGTCCCTCCGGGGGCGGATGCCTGGCTTTCCTGGGGCTTGCTGACCTCGGACGTTTGTGCCCTGTGGGGGTTGGTAGCTGCTTTGCCTGCTCGGGGTTCCCGGGGGGACAGCTGCTGCGACCGGCCCTCCGCTTCTAGGTTTCCTGACAAATCACTCACATGCACACACTTGGATTGCGCGCGCTCTCATATATATATATGCACGCAGACGTACACACACAAGTGTCTCTCCTTTAACAGGTGCGGAAACCAGACTCGTGTTGAGACATCTTTGGTGGAAGAAGCAGTTTCTTTTGTTTTAGTTGCTGGTTTGTTTCTTTTCTGTTCCCCTCCCTTTTCTTTCTCCCTCCACACACTTCCTTTCCCTCTTCCCCATCCTGTTGGGTCTTCCATGGGTAAAATAATTAAAATAAAGTATTAAGTTATTACAGGAGGAGTTTACGATATACAATACACAGTTAGGTACTGTATAAGCTCCTCTTGGCAAAGTAAATCTGTTTTGGCACAACAAGGGTGACAGATCCCTGTTCTGCTTGCCTAGCTGCCTGACAGGACGGGGGGAAGTGGGGGATAAATTGGCCTTGCTGTTCCAGTACTTTTGGAGGAGAGTGTAAGTGTGCCACATCATGTAAACAACTCGGGCATGACCACATCATTTTTAATTTGAAGTTTGAATTGAAAATTAAATATTCTTCACTAACTAAAAAAAAATTGAAGACTCTAAGGCCCAGTCATTTACTGGCTGGTATTTGCTTTTATTGTATTGGTGGACATTCTGTATATGTTTGTAGCAAGCATTTGAAACGACTCTTAACAGCAGTAGAGTTGCTTAACTTGGTGTTTTGTTGAAGTGTTCTACAAGAGGGTTTATTTTTAGTCTGGTTGCTGTGTGCTTCACTGTTGGTCTGTTTCTCTGTACAGTAGGCCACTACATTTTTCTGTAATTGAACCCAAGGGATGAAAAGGGTGTGACAGCCAAGAAGCATAAGTAAAGGCCCCGACAAACATGCAAATATGAGCACTGGCCTTTAATCATGGCTCTGTGGAACCAAAAGTCTTGTACTCTGTCAAATTCAAAGACATTTGGTTTTTGGATATCCATTTGCTGAGTAAAGGGTTTTGATCATTTGGATGCTGGTGGAGGTAGCTTGGCGGTGCAGTTATTACCACTAGCAGCAACGCAAGAAGGTTGTGGGCTTGATCCATCCCTAGCCACCGGTGACCTTTCTGTGTGGAGTTTGCATGCTGTCCCTGTCTGTGGGTTTTTGCCAGGTACTCCAGTTTCCTCCCACAGGCCAAAAACGTGCCTGTTGAGTTAACTGGCACTAGCAGGAGATTCTAAATTGTCCTTGGGTATGAATGTGAGTGACTGGTTGTCTGTCTCTGTGTTGGCCCTGATGGACTAGCCATCTGTCCAGGGTGTAGCCTGCCTCTTGCCCAAAAATGCTGGGATAGGCTCCAGCTCCCCGTGACATGAAAAGGACCAAGCGGTTGAAGATGAATGAATGTATTTTAAAATTTTTAAGGAAAGTTACTTTCAGATTATCACAAAAAGTGAACTATTTCAAGCCTTTTTTGCTTTAAATTGTGATCATGACTTGGCTCTTTCAATTAAATTACTGAATTATGATATTCTACTTTGAGATGCAATAGATGTGGTCTACTGTTACCTAATGTGACCTACCAATGTTACCCAAAGGAAAACCACTTGAAGACATTCTAACTGCTGTAAAGCCAAAATGTTGCTTGCTTTTTTTTTTTTTTTTCCCCCCCTTGACCCTAGCTACTGGGCAGAATGGAAGTGTTGGGTGCTGGATTTTCACATCTCACTTGTTCTTAAACACAAAGGAACTTTAATTCTCCATTTTATTTAAACCCTTTTTCTCAATGGTTGATTTTAAAAGATAAAAATCTCTGTATCCCTCACTGAGTAAGGGGTGCCTAGAAACATTCTGCCTTTACAGTTTTTGTCTTGAGCAACCCAGCTCCCACAGATTTTCCTTTTCATACTGAGGTGCTGTCAGATGGTAACCTGACAGGCGAGTTTAGTGAACATCCGCTCTTCCCTAATTGGACTGGAGCTGTAGACCGAGACACTAGTGTACACAGAATACTGGGACATCACCCTGACAACTCTTTGCACCACCATCCTCCTGAGTGAAAGTCTTAACAATCTGAGTTTTCTTTTAAGAGACTTCTACTTCCCCATACATTTTGCCTAGTGAGTCCTGAGAGCCTTGACAGTTTGTCCAGTTCTCCCCTTTTGGTGTGATCTCTGAACTACTTGTTTGTAGCTCCTTCTGCTGAAGGCAAAAGGAGCTAATGCGATGACGTAGCGCCAGTCTTTGCCTCCACATTTCCTAGGCATTTGCTCTAATGCTTACCAAACTCACTCAGGATGGTCTGCATCAAAATTGTGCTCAAGGTTGAGAGAACTAGGCACTTACGTGACTTCAGAAAAAAAACACTACTCCTGCTAGGAGATTGACAAACTCACTCAGTGATCCTTAGGTGGGGTCTGTATCCAAGTTGTGCTCAAGGTCAAAGGTCAGGAGATTTTGGCACTTGGCTGATTTTAGAAAAATCACTACTCCTAGGCATTTACCTTGATTTCTCACGAAACTCACAGTAACCCTCAGGGTGGTCTCCATCCAAGTTGAGGTCATTGTCAAAGATCAGGAGAGCTTGGCGTTCATGATTTCCCAAAAAACAATATTTCTCCTAGGCCACTAACGTCATCTCTAAGCACGTCCTAGATGGATCTGTATCTAGGTCGTGCTTAAGGTCAATATTCAGGAGATCAGAGCACTCCTGGGGTGATTTCGTCATGCCGGAATGAGCTACTCCATCACTGATGGTCTAGTTTTTCCTTTTATTCATTGATTTCTGTTCAGTATTTTAATATTGATTGAAATGTGACTGCTGTTTTTCTGTGCCTCTTTGTTTGGCAACGACATTGGCCTTAAATGCTTATGGAGGCATAGGTGGAATCAACTGTAGGAGGGAATGTTAGAACCATCAGTTCATTCGCCACAAGGCCAAAATGAAGTGCTGCTTTATGCAGTTTTCTTAAAGAAAATCCTTGTTTCTTTAACTTCGCTTTTCTTACTGGCTAAAGTTTGGGGTTGTTAAAGAAATGGCATGCTGGCTTGTTTGGTCTCTGCAAGTACAATCACAGACCTGTTGTCCAGTCATGTCAGGCTTTGATTCGTCAGTTTTGTTTCAAGCACATAACCTGAAATTATACTCATTAATAAAGGTAAACTTTTGACGCCATATAAAACTGAAGTCATTGTCCAACATAATCTACCAACACAGTCTAATCAACAGCAGTCTGAGTCAAACATGAATGGAAGTGTGGCCTTCTGTCATTAATTCCACTTATGCCTACATTTTGAGACATGTACATTAGGGGTGAGGAATCGTTAGGCACCTCACGATTTGAGCAGATTATGATTCTTGATGCAAATATTTTTTCTCCACTATTCTGGATTTTTTTTTTTTCCTGCCTCTGGCTATTGAGGGTCAGCAATGACTAAATGAAATGCACAGTTCATCACACATTTGTGTAATTAATAACACAACATAAATTTTTTTTTGTAAGTTTTCTTTTTTTCTCCAACTGATTTAAGAGAATTTTTCACCGCTGAATCTGAAAATGACATCTGTTTCTCTCGGTCAGGTTTTTATGCTAAGTTGTAAGCAGTTGTACTGTAAATTGAATAGTAGACATTGATAAAGGTAAGTACACGTAAATTGAATGTTATGTCATTAATCAAAATTCAGAATTTCAAGAAATAAAAGAATTTTGCATCATAAAGCAAAAATACCCATACATGTAAAAAACCATGTGGCTGTAGTTCAAAAAGTTGACCTGATTGAGCAAAACCAATGTGATTTTTGGATTCAGCACATCAAAATTGTCCTAAATCAGCTAAAAAAAAAAACCCCAAAAAAACTTGGACAATAAATTTGGTGTTGACCAGTGTAATTTATTATTGGAAATGAAAAGGTCTTTCATTAAACAAGTATTTTTTAAACTGTTTAAATTTAAACACAATTATTTCACTATATATTATTTCAAGGTTCCTTTGCTTCACTGTGTTCATGGATTTATTTTGTCAACCTCGTAGTGCTTGTATTTATTTCATTTTGTCACTTCTGGCCCTCTGTGACAACCTGGTACTTTTAAAGCAATATATTTGCAATGGCCCATGAATTTACTTCCAGTAATTTAACAAATGGAACAGAAATGTTGCAAATCACATGGAATGTTACATTTTCCAGCTTATTCCACTTGAAATAAAGAATGGCATGTGGAGCGTGTAAATTCAATTCAACTTTATTTATATAGCGCCATTTCACAACAACAGTCATCTCATAGCACTAAATAATGAGGCTGATTTGGTTCAGGCGGTTTATTACACGACTCACACAAGGAGCATAGACAGAATGGCATACAAGTAGGAACTCTTCCCTTAAATAACATGACATCCTTCTAGACTCTTCTCACACACAAAAGATAATCCCCCATCTGACTGCAGTCAGTCCATTCATCCTTGACACCTCCCTGTTACCTTACTAGGGCATCTAGAAACTTCTCACACACAAAAGGTTAACTTTGCATCCTTTGTTCCTGTCTAAGGTGGTAAACCATTATGCACTCCCCAGGTTGCCACTCCCCCCCCCCCCCCCAGCAACGTAGATAGGACAAGAGAGTAACAGTCCACATGCTGTGATAAAACCATTAACATCAGTCCACATGCTGTAGAACAATCAGTCTCCATGCTGCTTGGGCTTCAGTCTTCGGCCGTATCTGCTGTAGCCAGGATTCGCTGCCTCCGTGGCGCTGCCATGCTGAGGGGCTGATGTCTGGGGGGTGAAAACTTGACTGTCCGTGTGGGTGCTCTGGAGAATCTTTTCTCTGGGAAGCACCCCGTGGGGTCTTCCACGCCAAGGGTCCCTCGCCAACAGCACTTGCTCGTCAGCCACAACGAAAGCCGGTTTGAGTCTGTCTATGCCAATTTTCTCCCTCCTACCCCCCAAATCTAGCAAAAAATGCTTATCCCCTGTTTCCAGCACTCTAAACGGTCCATCATAAGGTGGGCGCAGTGGGGGGGCGGTGGGCGTCGTGTCTGACAAACACGAACTCTGCGTTTTTCAAAGCTTGAGGCACAAAAACACGCGGAAAACTGTGGTGGGCAGGACCCGGTAGCGTGCTTGAGTCTATGCAACGCTGCAGCAGCTGAGACGGGGAGCTGCCCGGCGCAGGATTATCTGGCAGAAACTCCCCAGGCAGCCGGAGTGGTTGTGCAAAAATGAGTTCTGCCGGGGAAGCTTCCGGATCCTCTTTAGGCGCAGAACGTAACCCCAATAAAACCCATGGTAGCCTGTCTACCCAATTTGCATCAGTCAGTGAAGCCCTCAAAGCCGCTTTTAACGACCTATGAAAATGTTCGCATAACCCATTAGCCTGCAGGTTGTACGCGGTTGTGCTGTGAATTGAGACACCTAGGCTGCGAGCCATGGTTGACCAGAGTTCAGAAACAAATTGAGAGCCTCTGTTCGACGTAATGTCCGACGGAACTCAAACGCGCCACCCATGCTGTTAAAAACGCGCGCGCCACCTCCTCGGCCGTGGTTGCCGCCAGCGGAACCGCTTCTGGCAAGCGCGTGGTGCGGTCCGCCATTGTCAGGAGATGCGTGTATCCCTGTGATGGCGGAAGGGGGCCTACGAGGTCCACGTGGACATGGTCGAACCTCTTAGCTGGGATGCAAAACGGCTCCAAAGGAGCCTTCGTGTGTCTGTGAACCTTGGCTCGTTGGCATGCCACGCAGGCTGCCGCCCACTCTTTCACTTGTTTGCGAAGGCCCGGCCACACATTTCTCTCCTACCATTTTGACCGACGCGCACACCCCTGGGTGTGCCAAAGAGTGAACCGACTCAAACACACGGCGGCGCCACGCGGCCGGAACCACAGGCCGTGGGCGACCCGTGGAGACGTCGCAGATTAAGGGGGGGAATGCCGTTAAGCAGCGTCCTATTCTCCAGCCTTAACCCTGTTGGTCCAGACTGGAGCGCGCGCACCTCCGCGTCACTAGCCTGCTCCACGGCCATGGCTGCGTAATCCAACCCTACACAGACCAGGGCCACAACGGCGCGCGAGAGGAAGTCTGCCACTACATTCGGTTTGCCCGACACATGCTGAATATCGGTAGTAAACTGAGATCGCGGCCAGCTGCCTCTGCTGCCGGCCCGACCAAGGTTCTGAAACTTTGGCCATCGCGAATGTTAGTGGCTTATGGTCAACGAACGCAGTAAAATTGCGCCCTTCCAGCCAGAACTGGAAATGGCGAATGGCCAGGTGGAGAGCCAGCAACTCTCTGTCGAACGCGCTGTATTTACGCTCATTGTCGCGCAAGGTTCTGCTGAAAAAGGCAAGTGGCTGCCAAGCCCCAGCGACGCGCTGCTCCACGACAGCCCCTATGGCCACATCTGAGGCATCGGTGGTGAGGGCTATGCGGGCCGTTGGGTCTGGATGTGCCAACAATGCGGCGTTTGCCAGGGCTGCTTTAACTTCCAAGAACGCCTGCTGTCGTTCCGGGGTCCATTCGACCCTATTCGCGGGTTTGTTTTTTGAGCGCAGCGTACAATGGCTGCATGAGCTGCGCTGCGCAGGGAAGGAAATGGTTATAAAAGTTCATCATTCCCAAAAATTGTTGTAGCGCCCTGACCGTTTGTGGTCGGGGAAAATCTGTCACTGTGCGCACTTTGTCAGGCAGCGGAACCGCTCCTTCGGGAGAGACGCGGTGCCCTAAAAAATCAATCCCCGTCACCTCGAACTGACATTTCGCTGGGTTGATTAAACCGTGCTCTTCCAACCTACGGAAAACAGTCGTGAGGTAGGTTTCGTGTTCGTCTTCGGACGCGCTGGCTACCAAGATATCGTCCAGGTAGAATAACACGAAAGGGAGATCGCGCAGCACTGCATCCATCATGCGTTGGAACGTCTGTGCTGCCCCTTTAAGCCCAAACGGCATGCGCAAGAACTCAAATAAACCAAACGGTGTTATTACCGCTGTTTTGGGTATGTCCTCAGCGCGCACTGGGACTTGGTGGTAACCACGGACCAAATCTATCTTAGAAAAAATGCGCGCTCCTGCGAGGTGAGCGGAGAAATCCTGAATGTGGGGAATTGGGTAGCGGTCATGTGTTGTTTAACCTGCGGAAATCGCCGCAAGGTCGCCACGAACCTTCAGCTTTAGGGACCATGTGTAGCGGGGAAGCCCATGGGCTGTTCGAGCGCCTGATGATGCCTAACCTCCTAGGTTAGCAAACTCCTTGCGCGCTATGGCCAGTTTAGCTGTGTCCAAACGCCGAGGTCTTGCAAAAACGGGCGCCCCGGTGGTGGTGATAAAATGCTCCACCCCATGTTTAGCAATAGCTGCTGAAAACGTCGGGACTGAGTGCTGGGAACTGAGCGAGCAGTGTGTGAAACTTACCGCATGCTGCTGTGACGTTGGCTTGTGCTGTTGGCCGGGTCACTCGAGCTATACAGGGGAGAGAGTCAAGACAGTGCATTAACCAGGCGCCTGTTAGCGATATCTGCCAACAACCCATGTGCACATAGAAAATCAGCCCCCAGTATATGGTAATCCAATGCTGCTACAACAAAAGTCCATTCATATGTACGACCGTGTAGAGACGAGAGCAGAGTCCTCTCACCAAAGGTCTTAATGTCTGAGCCGTTTGCTGCTGCCATCTCGGGGCCGCTGGTTCCTGCCAGCTGGTCAGCGTAGGTCGGCCGGATGAAACTCCTCTGTGCGCCGGTGTCCACGAGGAAATGCCTCCCCGAGCGTGCGTCCATCAAATAGAGCAGCTTGTTCTCCTCCCCGAGGGTCGCGGCTGCTACCGACCCCCGGTCTTGGCGTTTCCCGAGCGCTTGAACTGGCACGGTGGTATACATTTGCGTGCCCTCTCTGCAAAGCGGCGATGGTAGAAGCAAAACGTCACCTCCACGTTCCTTGGCCCCCGCTGTTGCTGCCGTCGGTGGTTCTGCTGCTGCCGTCGGCGGCTCCTCGTGTCGACATGCCGGGCTCCGTCGCTGCTGCAATGGTCACGAAAGCCTTGGTGGCGACAATGATCCGGTCTGCCTCTCGGGCTAGCACACGATAGTCCCGTTGGGCCAGCAACGACGAATTGGCCAGGGCCGCTCTCGCTGCTGTCGGAAGGTTCCTGAGGAAAATGTGGGTGAAGATGAAGTGGTTGTCGTCCGTGCCCTTTAACCTCAGCATCTTCTCCATCATGTCCACGGTCGAACAGTCTCCCAACTCGGTCCACGTCAAGCCTCTCTGCTCTCTCACCATCCGAGAGCGTGTAGTGCTGGATGAGGGCAGCCTTCAGCGCGTCATATTTGCCGTCGGCTGGTGGCTGATTGAGCAGGCTCTCGATGTGCTGAGCCGTGCTGGCATCGAGCGCTGCGACCACATAGTAGAATTTCGTATCATCCGCCGATATCCCTCAGAGGGCGAACTGCGCTTTGGTTAGGTGGAACCAGGAGCGTGGGTTGTGCTGCCAAAAATCAGGTAGTTTGATCGCTACAGCGCACGCGAAGCTGGGGGTTCCAGTCGAGGTTGGCTCCGGGGATCTTCCGTCATATTCCATGATTCGTCTTGGGTCACCAGTGTGGAGCGTGTAAATAATGAGGCTGATTTGGTTCAGGCGGTTTATTACACGACTCGCACAAGGAGCATAGACAGAATGGCATACAAGTAGGAACTCTTCCCTTAAATAGCATGACATCCTTCTAGACTCTTCTCACACACAAAAGATAATCCCCGTGTAGACTCTTCTCACACACAAAAGATAATCCCCCGTCCGACTGCAGTCAGTCCATTCATCCTTGACACCTCCCTGTTATCTTACTAGGGCATCTAGAAACTTCACACACAAAAGGTTAACTTTGCATCCTTTGTTCCTGTCTAAGGTGGTAAACCATTATGCACTCCCCAGGTTGCCACAGGCATGAAAAAAGCACCTGGCACAGCATATTTGTTCAATTTTTTGTACAACCAGGAGAAAATTAGCCAGTCAGTGTTTACATAGTCAGTCACACCCATCTTTAGCACATATGCTCATCTCACGCGTGATTGCTATGTCATTGGGAGCAGTCATCCCAGGCTGGCTTCACTTCCACCGGCTTCTACCACGAAGGAGGGAAAAAAAACTCGGGCAGGGAGCAGTTATTCCAGGCTGAAGTGTTCCATCAGCCGGTTTCCACTGTGATCTCCTCCGAGGAAGGTAAGGCAAAGCTCGGCAGGGTGCTGAAAAGCCACTCCGTCACCGGTTTAACAGTTTCTCCTTTGGCCTCCTCATGGCCAGACAAACCACTGGATCGCCCGCCTAAGCCAGGACACTGCAAGCAGCAACCGGTGGAATCAATCTAGGAGATACCAAAGGCCACGGGGCGTCTGGTGTGGTTTTGTTTTTGGAGTTTTGGATCAGCTTGCTTGCAGTCATGCTTGGAGATCAAGTCACACTCGGCACTGGGCTGGAAATGTCACGTGTTAAACCATAAACTGTCCGACGCTACAGTTTTGAGGTTCCGCTTTTTTCGTTTGGCAAAAATTAGCCATCAGCAAAATGTGACGAACAAGGATGTATTAATAAAACTTTTTAAAGACTAGTTGCTTCAGTCTGAGCACTTCAGATGATGAACCACCATCAGTACATGGTAAAATGTTTTTTTTTTTTTCACCCAGTGTATACATGTATCCTGTTTTTGTTTTTTTTGTTGTTTTTTTTTGCCAGTCCTTTTACTATAAAGTACTTTGACACATCTGACATTTCTCGATCACTTGTCTGATCACCAGTCAAGGGGCAGTGAAAGAGTTCACATGGGCTAATTGAAACCGCTTGTACTTGGCTGCAGTGATTTTAGCACAAATTGCCTCAGTTGTCAACGGGTCTGCAAAGTGAGGTATGGAATGACACTGTAGGGTCAGGTGACATCTGCACCAACAAAATTCTCGCACCTCTGCAGTAGATTTTAAAGCCTGCCTGGTCTATAAAAAGTGTCCTGACAGCCTGAGTCACCTCTTCACAGGCTGTTGGGAATCTGGAGCTGGCCCCAAGCCCTTTAAAGCCATTCCGATTTCTGAATGTACAGTGCAGACTGCCAAGTTTGTGTGTCAATGTGTTTTCTTGTTCTGTGCACATTTGTATTCATCCCAGTGGCATGTGTGTCGGCGTGCACCCTGAGCATGTGATTCTATACAAACTTTAATGTATTCAAGCATGGGTGCTTTGAGTTTGTGCAGGCTCGCTATTCTTTTATGCACTACTGTTTGTGCACCTGTCATGTTGAAAAGCAGAAAATAGAGTGGGGAGGCTTAAAAATGGTGGCTGTTGGGTGAATGCTCCTCCACTTAAGTGTTTGTCAAAGGCCTGGTTGCTCTCAGCTAAACCACCAGCTAACATTTATCCCATTTTAGCATCCATTGCAGCTGGACCTAATGGGAATTGTAGAGCATTGTGTGGTTGCAGCTTTGTCCAGTCCTAATCTTGTTAGTGAGAAAAAGTAATAAGCGGCTCTTCTCACTTCAGGGATGAACTTTAAACAACCACAGAGGGATCCATATAATGGTCTTTAGAAGCAACTGGGGAGTCTTTTCCTTCAGACTGAACAAGCTCACCCTGATGTACAGCACATTAGAGGGAATTTCAGACTCTGTTGGGACATTGTTGTGTTGCACATTTGGTTTTCTTCAGTATCATTCATCAGGGATCCCACCTTTATATAAAACCACTCTGAGTTTGAGGGTGGTGTTTGCCCATATTTTATCTTGGAATTCAAGGGGGAAAAGTGAGCTGCTTGAGTTATTTTTGAATCCCATGCTAAATATTCGTCTCTCTCTCTCCACTCTTGGAATTTTTTCAGTAGTAAACGGCTCTCCTTCTGGCCATATTAATTTTCCAAGGTCTAAGAAGAATACAAATGAAACTATTAAGACCTCTTTGTAATCCACCCCGCCAACCAATGTGTGTAGTAGATGGTACTGATGGATAGTGTCGGGTTCAAATATTTTTTATGTTAACAAGTACATTGTGGAGAAAAAGGGAATGGGCGAAGGCAATGAGCTGGATGACATAAGGCTTTATTTTTCTCCAACATACAGAAAACGCGCTTCATAGCTCGGTAGAGCTATTGCTCGATCAAGGTCCCTGTACATAACTCTTTTATACTTGTGCCACACATTCTTTGTCCATGCAACATTAGCATTCCAATTGTCAGACAATGCACATAATAAATATAACAGGCGTTGCTTCAGCACCTTCCTTCTCTCTGCGGCTCAGGTGATCTTATTCTCCCAGGTGGGGGGGGGGGGGTCAGGTGTCTCAACCTGACTGTCCTGTCTGATACCCCCCAGTGGCACCTCTTCCTTCAGTCCATTGTCCTCTCCTCCCTTTGTCTCTCTGGGTGTGAGGAAACCCTACAACTGTGCCCCCCCAAACACCCAGAAGGGGCTCTAACTCCTCGGTCCTTTGGACTCAAGTTGGCGCCCATAGCGGCTGCAGCAG
Organism: Pholidichthys leucotaenia; assembly: GCA_020510985.1. NCBI lineage: Eukaryota > Metazoa > Chordata > Actinopteri > Cichliformes > Pholidichthyidae > Pholidichthys > Pholidichthys leucotaenia. The sequence goes on from CM035846.1 coordinate 105,109,246, forward strand.
GGGGGTTGTTGATCCAGTAGATCTGTCCTGCTGGTGAAGTATATTGGAGGGCATATCAGTCTGTGCAGGGGAAGAGGGAGGGTGGGAAAACCCCTTATGCTTCACCCCAGGCTCCGGCACGTTGAACAGTCTGTACGGTAGGTGCAGTGTGGTCCTGTGCGCCTGGTGCCTGATGGAAACAAAACTGGCATTCTGCAGGCTTTTTGGGACGAAGATGTGGGGAAAGCAATAGTGGGCCGGCCCGGTGCGTTAAAAGCCTCCGGGCCGCTCAAAAATTGTAGGTGGATCCACCTCGGGTGCGGGATCTTCCGGTAGATCTCTCCAGGGATCAGCAGTGGCTGATTGGGGGGAGCTCTGCCAGGGAAACTGCCAAATCTTTAGGTGTGGGTGCAGTCCTAAAGCATCCGGGGAAAGCGATCGGCCCAATTCCCCGGGGATGCACAGCGGCTGAGAACAAATTTAAGTCCTTTCGGTGAGGCTGCCTGACTCCTTTAGGTGCATAGCGCAGACCTAAAGGATCCGGGGAAGGTGATTGGCACTATTCCCTGGGGATTTTCAGTGGCTGAGGATAGTATACAAGTTCTTGGAGCCAGCTTGTCCCTGGTATGTGGCGCGTGTGTCCGGCGCAGCAACCACGTTGCAGCAGTATGCGCCATCCAGTTATCCCCGTAATCCCGCGGAGTGAGCACAGGGCTTCTGTGCGCTGAAACCCCGCTGTCGGGAGGTGAAGCCAGGGTCTGGGAGCTTGACTGACACAGCGTAAGTGGCACTGATTTTTCTCCCTCCAGGCTCCAGGGCGATGCTCGGCTCGCTATCATGGTGCGTCTTGGGTCCCGGTGTGGCTTGCTCTCCCTGGCTAGTGTGCAGAAAGGAACCGGCGAGTGCTCTCCATAGTACATTGGGTTCACCAGTGTGGAGGAAGGGATAGGCGCTCCATGGCACGTCGAGGGTCACCACTGTGGAGAAAAAGGGAGTGGGCGAAGGCAACGAGCTGGATGACACAAGGCTTTATTATTCTCCAACATACAGCAAACACTCTTCATAGCTCGGCAGAGCTATTGCGCTGTCAAGGTCCCTGTACATAGCTCTTTTATACTTGTTGCATGGACCAGGAGAATGTGTGGCACATTGGCATTCCGATTTTCAGACAATGCACATAATTAACATAAACAGGCGCCGCTTCAACACCTTCCTTCTCTCTGTGGCTCCAGGGATCTTATTCTCCCCTGGGGAGCGGGGAGTGCCTCAACCTGACTGTCCCGTCGAATACCCCCCAGTGGCACCTCTTCCTTTAATCCATTGTCCTCTCCTCCCTTCGTCTCTCTGGGTGTGAGGAAACCCTACAACTGTGCCCTCCCACATGTACTTTATGTTGAATATTCAGTGTCAAAATTGGCGACTTCTCCAGTGAGTTCTTAAATCCTTTGGACAAACTCGGACATGAATCTTGGGCTGCATGTCTCATTGAGCTCTGTAGTTTTTTGTTTTTTTTTCTTAGTTACACTCAAACTCACAGCTGTTTTTCCAAAGGACAGCAAGGATGGCAAACTGCCATTCACAATATTTGAGTCCCTTCAACTACAAGAAATTAAACTATGGAGAGATGGATGAATGTATGAACTTTCTGAATAAAAATAAGAATTTTGCACTTTCCCACAGATGGAAAAAATGGATACTTGAATGGCTAGCAAAATGTACTCATTCTGCCCATCAGTAAAAGTTTGTGTAGGAAAGTGAATACAGTGGTAATCCAGGTTAAAATTCAGGATAAACAATCTTTAAGTCATTGTCAGTTAAAACTTCATTGACTAAGGTGGTCCTTTTGTGTAGTCTAGAAAATGGCTGTATCATCATGGCCTGCTTCCCAGACTGTTGTGGCTGATGGTGTGCGAAGCCCCACTCACAGCAGCAGTGTTTCCTCTGGCTTAAAGACCATGGCATGGTGGCAACATATTTTTCCGGGGGTGTGTACAGAAAATGCATGACACTGTTGTAACTGAAATGTTAATTTTATACTATTCTTTTTTTAAATTTTGCACAGTAACTTTGCATATGAACTTAATATTTGAAGTATTGTACAACCAAGGGTTGAATGTTGGAATACTGGGCCAGTTGGGGTCCCACTCCAACGTCCTGTGTTTGGACTTTTTACTGGTATCATCCTTCTCTGTCTTCTGCTCTGAACTCTCCTGGACCCTCTGCATGAACATTTTCCTTTCTTTGGCTCATCTCATCTGTCTCATCATTCCCTCTCTGAACTTTGTCTAATTCAGGTTCTCTCTATGGTGGTATACAAACAGGTTAGAAAATACCAAGTGTCACATTTTGTCCTGCAGGGTTTTTTTTTTGTCGTGGTTTACATAAATTAGTGTATTTTTTTTATATTTTTATTCTAGTGGGGGGTTTTTTTCCCCATTGAGAGTAAGAAAGGGAAGGGAGGGGCGAAACTTCAATAGTAATTTACTCATGCATACTTAAATTATATGATCAGAGGTGGGTATAGTAGCCCGAAATTCTACTCTGTAAAAGCAGTGTTGTCTTAATAAATTAATTAAAAGTAGACTACCAACAATTTCTAGTTAAGGGTACAAAGGGTGTCCACTTAAAAACTTGAGTAATGACTTCAGACTTGAAGGTTTGAGGTTTTTCTCCAAAATTTATAACAATTTTCTTGGTTTTCTACTTCACTGTAAATTTATCTAAATTTGCAATTTCCTCTTGTAAAAATTATGACTTTGTGGAGAAATAAGATCAGGCGAGATGCGACGAGCTGGAAGGTTGCAAAGTTTTATTTCCTCCATCATGAGACACACATTGTATCTCCGAGAACTACTGTGCTATTGAGACATGTCACACAAGCTCTTTGATGCAGTGATACAGGAAGAGAGAATGCATGGTACATTAGCATAACAGTCAATACACATGATTAGCATGACATTGGTTTGCTCGAGGACACATGCATACAGTCCCGTCTGACTGCCTCCTGTGGCTCGTTGTCCGTCTGTGCATTGTCCTCTGTATGCTAATTGTCTTCAGTTTCCTCCAGCCCTGCTGAGTGTGAAGAGTCCATCTGCAATGTGCTGGGTCACCACTTGTACATTTCAGACTATTATAAATTTGTAGATTATTTTATGGCTAATTTTTGTCTATTTTGTTTTAATAAAATTGCGGTTTTTTAATTTGAAACGATGTGGAAATTTTTTTTACTTTTTTCCTCATACAAGTAAAACTTTTGACCATAATTTTGCAGAGCCAGAACAGAATAATTTTAACTCAGTTTTCAAAGAAAAATAATTAATAAAATTATATTTAAATAAATTGGCTAAAATGACCAAAGATGCAGTTATTTGTAATATTTCTATAGATTTACAGTTTAAGAACTCTCACCAACCAGACAGCAGGAAAAACCTCCCTTATTTTGAAATCCAAATGTGGGCATGTTCAGTTTGTCTGAAGGAAGTGGACGGATTAAAGTCTTCTTCTTTTAGATTGGTGGTTGGCAACCAGCTTACAGGTGCATTACTGCCACTGACTTGATTATCATCACTCTTTGTATAAGGAGTTCTGAACAACTACCCATGCATGGAAAGAAAGAGGGGAGGAAAAAAAAAAAAAAATTGTCCGTCCTTGGACTGCATCCGAGGTGCGGGCCATGTCGGCACTGACTTCGTGAATTTCGGTCATCTTAACTTGCCAGGTACATAATAATGTACATAAATTAGTTAATATTGTAGTGGCTGGTGAAGTCAATCCTTGGCAATTCATCAGTCATTCTTGCCGTTCCCTGCATATGAAGCCCACATATGAAGCCTAGCCACACCTGTTTGCCAAGCGACTCTTCATTAATGTTCCCATGGCCAGCGGGTTAAAACCACGATAAATGTGTCCACTGCTTACATACCTCTTATGCTTTTTTTTTTTTCCCCCCGTGTTTAAAGTTCTTTAATAAGCTCATGCTTCTCTTGGGCAGTGACATTTGAGAAACAGTCTCTGCCGACTGGAACAGTCATGCGGGCAGGCAGAGCGCTGCTGCGCAGATGAGTCGCATGCGTTCATATGTGCGCTTGCGGAGCGTCATTCTTTCATATTTTCTTAAATTAATATATCCTTTTGTCTCCCTCCCCCCCTTGTCCTGTCAAGCAGCTATGTAAGCAGAACAGATCTGTTACCCTTATTGTGCCAAAACAGATTTACTTTGCCAAAAGGAGCTTTATACGGTACCTATGTACTGTATATTGCTGTAAACACCTCCTGTAATAACTTTTAATACTTATTTTACCCATGGAGGACCTGACAGGATGGGGAATGGGGAAAGGAATTGTGTGTGTGGGGGGGGGGGGGTGGGGGGAGACGAACAGACAGGAAAAACAAACCAACAACCAAAACAGACAAATTGGTTCTTCCACGAAAGAGGTCTCAACATAAGGCTGGTATCTGCACCTGTTAAAGGGGAGACATTTGTGTGTGTGCGTGTAAGTGGTTTGTCAAGAAACATGGGGGGGGGGGGCAGTCGCAGCAACTGCCCCTGGAAACCCCAAGCAGGCAAGGCAGCACTGCCAATGCCCACACGGCACAAATGCCTGAGATCAGCAAGCCCCAGGAAATTCAGGCAGCCACCCCTGAAGGGACGACCGAGGGCCAGCCCACCAACCACCCCAGCGGGGCCAGCCAAGAGGCCAGCGCCCCACCCCCTGGGCTGGAGACTGCCCCCCCCCCCCGGCACGAGCCCCCCCAGGCACCCCCCACCATCACCACCACACACCCCAGGGACCCCCATGCCCAAAGAAGGTCCCTTTCTGCCCAGGGGAGCCCACATAGCAGAGAGGCACTACCCCCCGGAATCCAGCACCTCCTGACTAGCAGACACACCCATCCCCACACCCTCATGCGCTCATATGCACTCACTCCCCCACGCAGTTCCACTCTCTCACTCCCGGACCCACCCATTCTCTCACTTCTGTACCTGCTCAATCTCACTCCCACTCGCCCTCAGGGTCACCCACACTCAGTTGCGTTCATCTATGCACGCACTCTCACTCACACTACTACCTACTCACATCCATTTGTGCTACCCCCCTCAGACTCACCCACCCTCATTCACACTTATTTCTTAGGGTGACTGCAATGTAGATGCAGCAAGCCTGAATGCACACCAGCGCCCGGCAGTGGCCGGGGAGACCCCAGGCCAGCGGCCACCCCCCCACCCCCCACCCCCCGCCAACCCACCCCAGGGCAGCCGCGGCCACAGAACCAGACCCCATCCCCAGCACCCACCCGAGTGACTGATCAGCAGATCACTGCAGGTGCTCCGAGATGCCACCCAACACGCAAAGCGCCACACAAAACCAACCCACCAGCTCCATTCATTACTCCCTCACACTCGCTTACTCTTATTCAGTCCCTCTCTCACTCCTTTGCTTGTATCTATTCATTCAGCAGCACCCAGGGATTTTGTCATGACTGGTCCCAGGTCCCCCACTGGTCCCCAAGGCACCCGGCAGAAGTCAGGCAACACCCCACCCCCTTGCATAAAACATGATAGGTGTATGTCGGTTGTATGATGTGATTGTGTGTAGATGTGTGGACTACCATAGTGCAGTTAAAATTGAGGGGATGGTGGTTGGAGCACCACAAGCCACTGTGATAGGCAGCGGGGCCCCCATCCCCCCCAAGCCCTCAGTGTCTGAAATGCAATTAAAATTGAGGTGAGGGCAGCCCCACTGCGCAGCAGAGGTATCCCCTTCACCAACACAATGCGGCACACCCCCGCCCCAATTCCTTAAGTGTATCCAAGATGATGTATATTCCACCCAGAATCGGGGGGGGGGGGGGCAAGACTGGGAGGGAGGTGGTCCAAAAGCAAGCCCCCCTCCCCCCCAGAAGCCAGCTCGCAAACTGGTTCAGGAGGCCACCTGCTGCTCCCAAATCCCAACCCAGGGCGAGGGCCACTAGACCGATTAGCCCAGGACCCACCAGCATCATGCCCTGGCACTCCCAGCACCACAAACATGATGGAGCAGCCACACCCATTCTCACTTATCTTGCACACACAAACATGCACAACAATAGTGAACAAGGGGCTGGACCCATACAGCGCCCCACACACCAAGCGACACCCCTGAGCTCCCACTGCAAGCCCACCGACCACGCACCAGATGCACATCGACAGCAGCAGGCCGCCAACTCAAGCCAACAGCCCTCCTGACCACCCCTGAGCACCCCCACACACCCAGCACCAAAGACACCAGGGACAATGTGACAATGGCAGGGCGGCTGGGACAAGCAGGCCCCAAGTCACCAACCCCCATGCCACTAGATGGACCGCCTCACCCCCGCCACCAAACAAGGTTCTCCCACCCATACACACATCTTCCACCCACAGGTATCCACACCCATACACACATACCCAGCCACCCTTGTGCACACAGATCATCACACATGCCCACCCACACACAGCCCCACATGCCCGCGCACGCACCTACTTCCGCACCTGCTCACACACACGCTCCTGCTCACACACTCGCTCCCACTCACACCCACTCTTACAAGAATCAGATTTATTGCCATTGTTCATGTAGTACACAAACTAGGAATTTGTCTCTGTGCAATGCTGCAACATTAAACATGGAGTAGCACTAAAGATAAAAATTTAAAAAAAAAAAAAAAACTATGCATGCAATAAAATGTAGAATATGTGAGTAATACTAATCTATGCAATTTAAAATATATTAACAAGCAGCAGATATTGTTGAGTTCCACATAGTGCAGTCGGTAGTGCAAATGAGAACAGTGATAATTATGAGTCCGGTTGAGCTGCTGTACGTAGTGCACGAGAGTCTAATAAGTCACTTAGTGTTCAGCAGTCTGATGGCAGAGGGGAAGAAGCTGTTCATGTAGCGGGAGGTTTTAGTCTGAATGGACCGAAGTCTTCTACCTGAGGGGAGGGGGGCAAACAGTGTGAGTGCAGGGTGTGAAGGGTCAGCTATGATCCGACCTGCACGCCTCCGGGTCCTGGAGATGTACAGGTCCTGGAGGGATGGAAGCTCGCAGCCGATCACCTTCTCAGCAGTGCACACAACGCGCTGCAGTCTTGGTCTGTCCCTGGCGGTGGCTCCTGCGTACCACACGGTGATGGAGGTGGTGAGGATGGACTCGATGATGGCCGTGTAGAACTGCACCAACATCTTGGTGGGTAGCTTGAGCTTCCTCAGCTGCCGCAGGAAGAACATCCTCTGCTGGGCCTTTTTGATGAGGGAGCTGATGGTCGGCTCCCACTTGAGGTCCCGGGTGATGGTGGTGCCCAGGAAGTGGAAGGAATCCGCAGTGGTGATGGGAAAGTCTGTGAGGGTAAGGGGGGGCAGAGTGGCTGTGACTTTTCTGAAGTCCACGATCATCTCCACTGTCTTCAGAGCGTTCAGCTGCAGGTTGTTGTGGCTGCACCAGGACGCCAGCTGGGTCACCTCTCTCCTGTAGACGGACTCGTCACCGTTGGAGATGAGCCCGATGAGGGTGGTGTCGTCCGCAAACTTGATCAGCTTGACAGACTGGTGGCTGGAGGTGCAGGAGTTGGTGTACAGGGAGAAGAGCAGGGGGGAAAGTACACAGCCCTGGGGTGATCCGGTGCTGATGCTAACAGTCTGAGGCAGACTTTCCCAGCCGCACATGCTGCCTCTGGTCCGTCAGGAAGTCGGTGATTCACCTGCAGAGGGAGTCAGGCACGTTGACCAGGGACAGCTTGTCCTGGAGCAGAGCGGGGCGGATGGTATTGAATGCAGAGCTGAAGTCCACAAACAGGATCCTGGCGTAGGTTCCCGGGGAGTCCAGGTGCTGCAGGATGGAGTGGAGGGCCAGGTTGACTCCGTCGTCCACAGACCTGTTGGCTCTGTAGGCAAACTGCAGCGGGTCCAGGAGGGGAGTGGTGATGGTTTTGAGGTGGGGCAGGACCAGGCGCTCAAAGGACTTCATGACTACAGAGGTGAGCGCTACAGGTCTGTAGTCGTTAAGTCCAGTGATCCGTGGCTTCTTGGGGACAGGGACGATGGTAGAGGTTTTGAGGCAGGTCGGCACGTGGCATGACTTCAGGGAGGTGTTAAAAATGTCTGAAGACAGGAGTCAGCTCCTCCGCACAGTGTCTCAGGGTGGAGGGAGACACGCCGTCCGGACCGGGGGCCTTGCGCAGGTTCAGTCTGGAGAACTGTCTGTGCACGTCCTGCTCACTGATGGCAAGGGCAGGGGGGAGGAGGGGGGGCGCCTTTGAAGTGGGGACCATGGAGGCAGTGGCGCTGGGGGGAGGGGAGGAGTTGGACACAGCTGACGAGGTGTCAAAACGGGCATAGTGTTGGGACAGTCTTTGACAAAGGGTTGTCATCCTGACCCTTAGAAGCCTGAGGCCGATAGTTGGTGATTTGCCTCAGTCCTCTCCACACAGAAGCAGAGTCGTTAGCAGTGAACTGTTGCTGGAGTCTCTCAGAATACACAGATTTAGCTCTCCTCAGCTCTCTGCTAAACCGGTATTTGACCTCCCTATAGCAGTCCCTGTCCACTTTTCAACGCTGCTTCCTTCTCCTTCCTGATCTGTCTGAGCTTAGCTGTGAACCAGGGCTTGTCGTTGGAGTAACTCACCCTCGTGCGCGATGGAAGAATGCTCTCCTCACAAAAGTGGATGTGAGGTCAGTGTCCGTGTATTCATCCAGATCATGCGTGGCTCCTTTAAACATGCCCCAGTCAGTTATTTCCAAGCACGTGCTCAGCTCCTCCCCAGCTTCACTGGTCCATTTCTTCGTAGTGCTCACAACAGGTTTTGTGAGCTTCAGTCTTTGTATGTGGGAATCAGGTGGACCATCACGTGATCAGATAGTCCGAGCGCAGCGTGGGGAACAGCGCGATACGCGTCGTTAACTGTAGTGTAACAGTGATCCAGCGTGTTCTCTCCTCTGGTGGGGCATTTAATAAACTGTATCGGGGGAGTTCGTGGCTCAGGTTGCTCTGGTTAAAGTCGCCAACCACAATAACCAGAGAGTCCGGAAAAGTCCGCTCCGCTTGTTGAATGTGATCCTCGAGCGCGCGCTGAGCTTCGCGCATGTCCGTGTTGGGCGGGACGTAAACAGCGGCCAGGATAAATGAAGCGAACTCACGCGGGGAATAAAATGGCTTGCAGTTGATGAATAAATATTCCAGAGCGGGAGAACAGTGTTGGGAGATCAGTTACATCGGAGCACCAGCTGCTGTTGATGTAGAAGCAGACTCCTCCGCCTGTGGTCTTGCTGGAGAGCCCCGAGTCTCGATCAGCACGAAACAGCTGACATTCCTCGAGGAGGAGCGCGTTGTCCGGTATCTTTTCCTTGAGCCAGGTCTCAGTAAAGCAGAGGGCACACGAGGTGGAGAGGTCCTTAAATCACATCAGCAGTCTCAGTTCATCTACCTTGTTATGGAGAGAATTGACATTGGACAGAAATATCCCAGGCAAAGCCGTGCGCGTGCCTCTCCTGCGAAGCCGCACGAGAGCGCCCGCTTGTCTTCTTCTCTTTCGCCGTCTCACGTTTTGGGCTAAAAGGTGAACCAGATCGGCGGCAGGAGCCAAAAAAACAGAGTAGGTCCGTGGGAGTGAAAGTCCTGATATTTAGTAGCTCTTCATGGGTGTAAGAGCAGGCAGACACACAATTGACGAACAAAAACAAACAAAACAAAGCGCAGCAAAGCACCATGGCAACCACTGTGGGCGCCATCTTGGGTCACATACACACATATGCACACCCGCAGGCCCTGGAGGACGGGGAGGGCGACACCCCCCGCCTCCCCAGGATGCAGGCACTTGCCCCAGAGTGCCACCAGGGCCCGGGGAGGACATGACCCCGCCACGCACCATAGGCGCAGACCTGACCCAGGGGGGAATGCGCCCCCCCCAGCACCAGGGGGCCAGGGCCAGCCCCACCTGGGAGGCAAGGCCAGCTGGCCGTAGGCCACGACCCCTCATGGTCTGGGCGCAGCAAGCCACCAGAGGCACCAAGGAAAGCAAGCCGCCACCCCTCAGGTTATAGAATTAAGTGGGGACCAGAGAGAATTGAATTCAGCCAATTGATTATTTGAGGAGGCAGACATTCTCTCCAGGCTAATATAATCTAATAGTAAGTTATTATAGTGAGTCATGCATAAATTATTTCTTGATTTGTAGTTCATGAGGATAGTTTTCTTTGCGATGCATAAGGTGGTGAGAACCATGTGTGACATCCTTGCCTCTAGATTTATTTCACTTAAATCACCTAATATGCAAAGTGTGGGTGAGGATGGGACACGACACCCAAGGCATGCCGACAGGTCCTCACATGTCTTCTGCCACAACTTTTGGACCAGTGCACAAGACCACATAGCATGCATATAGCTATCCAGGATGTTGCTGGTGCAGTAGAAGCAGAGATTTGTGACTCAGGCCCATTTCGGAGGCCCATTCATTGGAGTGAATGAATAATGCATCCATCTGTAAAGCGTCTTTGAGTGTCTTGAGTCATCTTAAGTGTTTAAACATATTTGTGTCCAGAAGCTTTCATCCTTATTGATCAATAAGTCTCTGCCATTTTGATATTGGAACAGATACTGACTCATCCAGTTTTGATAATAATCCGTATATTTTCGATATTAATTTAGGGGAACAAAGATTTAGAAACTGCCACCTTAACTGGTACCTTTAAATCTCAGATTGAATCTTGCTTTTATTATGGATTTAAGCTGTTGGTACTCAGGAAACTTTTTATTGCTGATATCTCTTATTTATCTTTTATCACTGATATCGCTTATCTAGTACTGTGACACTAATTCCTGAAACTGGATAAAATTTCCACCTTGAATAAGGTGCTCCTTCTTTTTTTTTTTTAATTCCCTTCTCTTGCCATAGTGGAAACTTAAACATCCTCTTTTGTTGCAAGATATCACGATTATTTCAAATGGGCGTGAGTTTACAAGGGGCAAGCGAAGACCCCGTTATTTTTAAAAATTTCCACTAGGCTGTCAGAGAGAAGCTGATATTAATGCTTTTAAAATAGTCATGGCGTTTAATACAGGGACTCATAAAAGATAAGTCAGAGATATTCAGCGACCCACAGAGAGCCTGTTTAGCATCTAATCATGGGTTTCCTAGTGGGGTTGATTTTGTCCATTTAGAAACAAACTGCAGTCTATTGGCTAAGAAGTAACTAACAAAAAATTTGGTAGATCTAAACCTCTGCACTCTGTTGCTTTTTGAAGAGTTTTTAGACTGATCCATGATGGTTTATCTTTCAATAAAAAATTATTTATATTTGAGTCTAAAGACTTAAACCAGGCCCTAGATGGTTGAGTAGAAATCAGAACAAATAATTGATTTTAGGAAGGACCATCCTTTTGACGGTTGCGACTCTTCCCGTTAGTGATATAGGTAGTGTCCTCCAGCTCATAAGGTCGTCTTGTATTGTTTTAGATAGATACATACTTTATTTCAAACAAAAAAGTAAAAAAAAAAACAAATGACAAGTGCGAAAAAGTGACAGTATACAGTGCTCGAAAGGGAGAAGGAAGAAGTGAACACTTATTAACTCCGACTCCTCTTTTCCATAAATACAACCCATGTGAAATATATACAAATTACCACATTTAAGACCCCAAGTAAACAATTAACTATATTTTGTACATATCAACATTAACACCCATCCATCCCAACATACATACTGTACAGTCCATACATCAAAACCCAGCCCCAAACAACCGATATACACAGTACTGTCCCACCTACCATTCCATAGTGTCCCAGAGTGAGCATAGTGAATCATACATATAAATACTACCCTTCTAACATATATTCTTTCAGCAAATAATGTTTATACCTATTTTTGAATTTATTTCTGTTTGTACATAGTTTCAGTTCGAGCTCCAGACTGTTCCACAAATCCACCCCACAGACAGATATGCACATACTTTATAGTTGTTCATATCTTAGGTTTTGTAAAGTTTAAGTCTCCTCTCAAATAATAATCATTCTTTTTTGAATATTTTTTTGTATATTAGTTGGGAGTTGATTATTAATTGCCCTGTACATTACTTGTGCTGTGTTAACTTTAACTAAATCCATGAACTTTGACATGTGTCTTTAAAAACAACGAATTGGTATGGTCTCTATATCCTACATTATTTATTATCCTTATAGCTTTTTTGTAATGTGCATATTGGCTGTAGGTTGGTCTTGTTGGTGTTTCCCCAGACCTCTACAGAGTAGTTAAGATAAGGTAGAAACAATGAATTGTACAGTAAGAACAATGATTTATAGTCCAAGATGTCTCTTCTTCCCCAGTATCCCTGTACATTTTGCCAACTTGGCCCGGATGTGACTGATGTGAGGTTTCCAGCAGATTTTATCTAGCGTCACCCCCAGAAACTTATTTTCCTGTACTGTTTCTATTCTGGTATCATCTATCGTTACCATTATTTCATGATTTATAATTTCCAAACAACATAATCTTTTTTTTTTTCAGATTTAGAGATAAATTATTTTTGTTGAACCACTGCGTTAACCTTTTCATTTCAATTGTGACCACCTCTAAAACCTGCTGCAAATTCTCACCAGTGCAAAGGATATTTGTCATCCGCAAACAAAATAAACTTCAGAATTTTTGATACTTGGCACATGTTATTTATATACAAGATAGTTTGGGTCCCAAAACTGACCCCTGGGGCACACCACAAGTGATGTCCATGAAGGGTGATTTGTGCTCACAAATTTGTACAATTTGTTGTTTATACTACTTAAATAACTTTCCACCCAACTCAGTCCGACCCCTCTTATCCCATACCTTTCCAATTTCCTCAGAATTCTGTGGTCAATGGTGTCAAAAGCTTTCTTTAAATCTATAAATACTCATACAGCAAACTAAACAAATTATTTATCAGATTGCCATTTTCAGTAAAATATTCTGGATAATTGGCATTCTTAGATTGGTTACTAATAAAAGGGTTTTTAAGAGGAGTGTGATTTAGTCGTAATATCTCTTGAGAGCGTGGGGTAGATATGTTCCTAAGTATTTAATATTACCTGATTGTATTGGAATAATGGATGGATTTGATAAATTACAATTTATAGGTAAAACTGTTGATTTACCCCAGTTAGTCTTATAATGGTGAAAATTTATCAATGAGTGCCACTGTCTGGAGAAGAGATCTTTCTGAATTTTCAAGGAAAATCACTACATCATCAGCATAAAGACATGTTCTTTTTCTCCAGTTTGGATACCTCTGATATCAACATTCTGTCGTATGACTGCTGCTAATGGTTCGATAAAGATGGTAAAAAGTGAAGGAGAGAGTGGACAATCCTGCCTAGTACCTCTCTGGAGATTAAAGCTTCAGGAAGTCTCATTTGTTCGGACAGATGCAGTTGGACAGCTATATAGTGTTTTAATCCAGTTTATGAAAGACGAACCAAACTCAAACTTAACACCATAAAAAGAATTTCCAATTAACACGGTCAAAGGCTTTCTCTGCATCCAGAGATAAAATTGTAGTTTCTAAGTTATTAATCTTACAGTAGTCTATTAAATTAAATTGCCTGCGTGGATTATTAGCAGAGTGCCTACCCTTGATGAAACCTGTTTGATCTGGGTGTATAATAACTGGAATTATCCTTTCCAGCCTTTTGGTGAGAGCTTTGCAAATAATTTTAAGATCGACATTCATAAGTGAGATGGGACAGTAGCTGGATGAAAGTGTAGGTTCTTTTCCAGGTTTAAGAAGCAGGATACTAGCCAAATTCATATTTGGAGAGATTACTTTATCTTTTTTTTTAATTTGGTTCACCATTTTAAAGAAAGTAGGTGCCATCACAGGCTAGAATTCTTTATATACAGTGGGGCAAAAAAGTATTTAGTCAGCCACCAATTGTGTAAGTTCTCCCACTTAAAAGATGAGGTCTCCAATTGTCATCATAGGTATACCTCAACTATGAGAGACAAAATGAGGAAAAAAAAATCCAGAAAATCACATCGTCTGATTTTTAAAGAATTTATTTGCAAATTATGGTGGAAAATAAGTATTTGGTCAATAACAAAAGTTCATCTCAATACTTTGTCATTGCCAACAAAGGGTATATAACAGAGGTCAAACGTTTTCTGTAAGTCTTCACAAGGTTTTCACACTGTTGCTGGTATTTTGGCCCATTCCTCCATGCAGATCTCCTCTAGAGCAGTGATGTTTTGGGGCTGTCGCTGGGCAACACAGACTTTCAACTCCCTCCAAAGATTTTCTATGGGGTTGAGATCTGGAGACTGGCTAGGCCACTCCAGGACCTTGAAATGCTTCTTACGAAGCCACTCCTTCGTTGCCTGGGCGGTGTGTTTGGGATCATTGTCATGCTGAAAGACCCAGCCACATTTCATCTTCAATGCCCTTGCTGATGGAAGGAGGTTTTCACTCAAAATCTCACGAAACATGGCCCCATTCATTCTTTCCTTTACATGGATCAGTCGTCCTGGTCCCTTTGCAGAAAAACAGCCCCAAAGCATGATGTTTCCACCCTCACGCTTCACAGCAAGTATGGTGTTCTTTGGATGCAACTCAGCATTCTTTCTCCTCCAAACACGACAAGTTAAGTTTTTACCAAAAAGTTCTATTTTGGTTTCATCTGACCATATGACATTCTCCCAATCCTCTTCTGGATCATCCAAATGCTCTCTAGCAAACTTCAGACGGGCCTGGACATGTACTGGCTTAAGCAGGGGGACACGTCTGGCACTGCAGGATTTGAGTCCTTGGTGGCGTAGTGTTACTGATGGTAGCCTTTGTTACTTTGGTCCCAGCTCTCTGCAGGTCATTCGCTAGGTCCCCCCCATGTGGTTCTGGGATTTTTGCTCACTGTTCTCGTGATCTTTTTGATCCCACGGGGTGAGATCTTGCGTGGAGCCCCAGATCGAGGGAGATTCAGTGGTCTTGTATGTCTTCCATTTTCTAATAATTGCTCCCACAGTTGATTTCTTCACACCAAGCTGCTTACCTATTGCAGATTCAGTCTTCCCAGCCTGGTGCAGGTGTACAATTTTGTTTCTGGTGTCCTTTGACAGCTCTTTGGTCTTGGCCATAGTGGAGTTTGGAATCTGTTTGAGGTTGTGGACAGGTGTCTTTTATGCTGATAACGAGTTCAAACAGGTGCCATTAATACAGGTAACGAGTGGAGGACAGAGGAGCCTCTTAAAGAAGTTGCATGTCTGTGAGAGCCAGAAATCTTGTTTGTTTGTAGGCGACCAAATACTTATTTTCCACCATAATTTGCAAATAAATTCTTTAAAAATCCTTCAATGTGATTTTCTGGATTTTTTTTTCTCATTTTGTCTTTCATAGTTGAGGTATACCTATGATGAAAATTGAAGACCTCTCATCTTTTAAGTGGGAGAACTTGCACAATTGGTGGCTGACTAAATACTTTTTTGCCCCACTGTACTTCTATTGGAAAACCATCTGGTCCTGGAGCTTTGTTGTTTGGGACGTGCTTAAGTGGCTCCTGGAGTTCAGACACCAGAAGAGGTGCGTCAAGAGGTGCAATCTGTTAATTATTTAATCGTAAGGTAATATTGTCCAAAAATTAATTTATCTGAGTCGGATGGGTTAACCTGAGATGTAAAGAGGTTTTCATAAAACTTTCTGAAGGAGTTATTTATTTCTTGGGGCTCATGGGTAATATTTCCAGTCATATCCTTAACCACTTGCACTCCGTTGTTCCGCGGGCGGGCAAGTCTCTGCGTTCTAGGGCGCACGAGAGCACCCTCGTGCGCGCTTGGACGCATGACGCATGATGGTGGTGATGGTGATGTAGTGGCGTCCAAGCGCCACTAAAAACAAAACTGCAGAGACAGCCGTGAACAGATTAGTTCATCTGATTGACCTCTCATTCGACTAATAAGAGCCTTGAATTGGGTTTCTGAAACCTTGAAGAGCCAATGAATGAAAATCTAGGAAGGAGGACCCGCCTACTGTGAACGCAGGAGCCAATTGAAGCACAGAAATTCAGGCTGGGTGAAGAGAGATTTACTGTTGCAACAGATGAAAACAAAGGACGCTGGACGAATCTACTACAGACCCAGGCTCACCCAGCAGCATGGAGAACACCCACAAGTGGGACCTGCACTCATTCCAGCAGAATAGACGGAGGCCGACGACAAAAGTCGTAAATCATTCGCCAAAACGGCAATAATGGAATTATGTTGATCGGGATCCACGAGCAGAGCAGCGTCGCATTCGTCTGACAATGGGAAGAGATGTTCGCCACGACTCTGCTGCTTTGAAGAGGTAAGGTGTTATAAGCTAAATTATTATTTATCCCTGAAAACCGTAATCCAAAAATGACTTTTGACCGATCGGTAAATTACAACTGTACTGGGCACGAAGTACGAAGTGCGTGCGCCGCGATAAACGGTTCATTTGCCATGTTCGGACCGTGACACCCCCCCCCGCTGCAGAAGAGGAGCGGGGGGGGGGGGCGTTCACGGTCCGAACGGCCCCCGGTCCGCGGGGGGAAGCATGAGTCTATTCCATCATGTAGCGATGGCCCTCTTCTGTAGCGAGGGGGGGGGGGGGGGTTCACGGTCCGTTCACGGTTCCCCCACACACACACACAGTAGCGGGGGGGGGGGGAGCTGCTGTGAAAACATGCAAGGAGTGTAATCCGTCATGTAGCGAGGGCCGAACTCGGTCCTTGATAGCGGGGGGGGGGGGGGGAACGACCCCCCGCCCACACACACACACACACAGACACAGCCCTGAGTGTGACCTTTCATTAGAGCCTAAAATGAAGATTCTACATTGAATTATTCAAAAGTTAGACGTTTTTCCAAACTGTGCCATTTGGCACAGTTCCAAAACGCCTGGGAACAGTCTGAGAACAAAGCTGTGTAAAATATTCATTTTTTGTGGTATTGTTACCAAATTTGGATCTCAGCTGGATAACACTTGGTTCTACATTTGTTGCATTTTCCAGCCGGATCGGACAGCTGTTATTTACAAGCGTTTGTATCCAAAAAAACACTGTCCAATTTTTTTTTCTTCAAGTTCAGTATGTTTAAATGACTGTAACTCAGTGGCCGGAGCACGTAGAGAGATTGTTTTTTTTTTTGCCAAAAAATTCAAAGTGTTTTCTTTTAAATGAGACCAACCCCATGAAGATGCTGCAAAGGGTTGAATAACAGCTTTCGATTTACTTTGGGCACGTTATTTTTTGGCATTTTTAGGAAAATTGCCCGGAGTGCAAGTGGTTAATGGAGTGGGTAGTTGTTTTCTTTATTCAATCTAAGCTGGTTCGCAAGATATCGCCCTGATTTATTCCTGTGTTCAGACTTCTCAAGTCTTTGCATTAAAAACTGTGTTCTTTTGTTTATAATTTCTTATAATTCCAGCTTTATTTTTCTCAGATTAAGTGCCTGTCCCTGTAGAGCAGGGGTGTCCAACCATGTGCCATGGAGAGCCAAGACCCTGCAGGTTTTACCTCCAACCAGTGTCTTCAACAGCAGATTTCTGTGAACTTCTTCCCACTGATTGCTGATAAGTGAAAACACCTGCTGAAGAGACTGGGTAGAAGAGAAATCCTGCAGGGTCTTGGCTCTCCATGGCACCTGGTTGGACACCCCTGCTGTAGAGAAACGGCACAGTTCGTCTCCAGTGACTTTATTTTTTCTAACTCCAGTACCAGTGCTTTTTCTTTTTTATTCTTATACAAACAGTAAGATTATTTTACCTCGCATGACCGCTTTTGTTGCTTCCCAAAGAACACATGGGGATATTCCTGGCACATCATTATATTCCAGATATGATTCCCACTCTTTATTGAAGTAGGTAATCAAGTCTTTGTCTTTTAGTAGTGATGTATTAAATTTCCAGCTCTGCGTTTTCCTTATAATTTTCCTATTTACTAGTGTAAGAGATACTGGATGGTGATCGCTAATCGCTTGAGTTGAACATATTTCAGTGTCTATGATGTCCCTCACAATAGTTACTGGCTAAAAAGAAGTCTAAACATGAATATGAACTGATGAAGGAAAAAAGTGCATTCCTGAAGAGTTGGGTGAACGCCATTCATCACAAAGACCAAAATCATTCATGTATTGTTTGAGTAGCAGTAGCTGGCCTTTTTCTATAATTCCCCAATGCACTGAGCCTGTTGATTACAGGGTTTAATACCAGGTTGAGGTATCCTCCTATTATGAGTGTAGTGTCCAAGTGCTCAGAAAGAAGTGAAAAAAGTGTGAAAATAGGATGGGTCACCAACATTTGGGCCATAAACACTTGCAGTACATAGATCCAAATTTTGAACTGAGATTTTTTTTTTCCACAATATCTTTATTGAACCTTTTTTTTTTAAACAAACATGATACAGTCAAACACTAACACTAAAGTACTACAAAAAAAAAATGCACTAAAAAACACCAACAACCACCAACAAAATCAAATCTTCAACAATGCTCCTCTGTTTAGTCTAGACAATCCAACACATAAGTATACATATTGTGTTCACCAGTTTGGAATTTACAAGGTCCACACATATCATTCACCTTCTTCTTCAAGAGTTATGTTTAAATTTTTTACATAATCAATAAAAGGTCTCCATATATTCTCAAACACAATTTCCTTTGATTTCAGTATATATGTTATTCTTTCTAATGGAAGGTTTGTTAACATCTGTCTTAACCACTGAGTCACATCTGGTCTATGAGTCTTTTTCCATAATAGTGCAATACATTTTTTGGCATTAAGCAAACTGAGGTCTATGAATGTTCTTTCACTTTTATTAAAATTATGCTTTTCTGGGTACAGACCCAACAAAAACAGTTTAGGATTCAATATGATTTGTTTTGAGATTATTTTTTCAATTGTTACCCTCACCTCTTCCCAAAACATTCTTATTAATCTACATTCCCATACACAATGAAATAGAGTTCCTTTACTTTCCATACATTTTGTGCATGTATCTGGTATATTTTTGTTATATCTATTTAACTCCTCCGGTGTAACATACATCCGCATTAACCATTTGAAATGTATCAATTTAAGGCGTACATTTATTGATTTGGTTTGAGCTTCTGTACAAGCCAATTCCCATTGTTCCTCTGAAATTTCAGTTTGCAGATCTTCTTTCCAGTAGTTTAATCTTTTCAGTGAATTTTCACTTGAAAATGGTGTCAATGAGTTATAAAACTCTGAAATAATACCCTTTCTTTTACTATCTTTCATCAACATTTTTTCCAAGGATGAATAGATAGGTCGAGTGAGAGCTTTATTTTGATTTGATCGAATAAAGTTTCTAAGTTGAAGATATTTAAAAAAATGTTCTATTGAGATTAAATTTGATCCTCAACTCTTCAAAAGACATTATGTTTTCTGCACATGGCAAATATAAATCCTGAATCTTTTGTATCCCTTTTAAATTCCATACTTTAAATACAGCGTCCGCTCTCCCTGGTTTAAAATATTGATTACCCCATATTGGACTAAATTGTGACAATAACTGTGGTTCTTTTAAATAGTTTTTAGCTTCACACCATATTTTGATCATATGCTTTACAAATGGATTTTTAACTTGTTTTTGTAATTTTTTTGCCGAATCTGAGTATATGAATATGGGAAGAGGTAAAGGTAAATTGTATGATTCCATTTCAGTCCAGTGAAGGAGATCATTTGATGAAAAATATGTCATAGACCTCAGTTGTGCCGACCAATAATACAACATAAAATTTGGACATTTCAGACCTCCACGATCAAATGGTAAATATAATAAAGACGGACGTAATCTAGCCCTCCTGTTGTTCCATATAAATTCCACTAACTTTTTTTTAATTCTTGAGAATAAATCTAAAGGTGGTGGTAAGGGAATGTATTGAAATAAATAAAGTATTTTAGGTAAGATATTACTTTTAAGTATATTAATTCTCCCGATCATCGACATTGGTAGTGACATCCATCTCTGAAGTAACTCATCAATATCTGTCATTAAGGCTTCATAATTGACACTGGCGACTGATTCTAGCTTAGGCACAATTTGGATTCCTAAATATTTGAACTGATTTACAACATTGAATTGATTTACCTCAGGGGCTGGGTAATTTCTCTGGGTCTCATTTAGCATTAATATTGAAGATTTAGTTTTATTTATTTTATATCCTGATATTTCCCCGAAATTCTTTATTAAATTCAACAAGGTCGGAATTGATTTTTTAAGATTCGACATAAACAAAATTATGTCATCGGCATACAGGGAGATTTTATGTTCTGTTGGTCCAACTTTAATTCCATATATTTGTGACTGTAGACGTATCGCCATCGCTAAAGGTTCAATTGCCATAGTAAACAGTAAAGGTGAAAGTGGACAGCCTTTGAACTGAGATTTTTAATATTATAAATCTACCTTCCGGATCTGCTATGGTGGTATTCACAACAAAGCATTTTCTTCTGTTTACCAATATAGCTACCCCCCTTTGTTTAGAATTAAAGCCGGCTGAGTACATTAGATAGATTAGTTTATTTGACAGGGACAGTGCAATAAACATAGACAATTAATCAATGACAATCAATCTGATGTGTTGCACATGGAGTGTATAGCTATTAGCTAATTTGCAACTCTTGTCCCTGGATGGGCTTTAGAAAAGAGAATCAAGTAAAGAAAAGAGAAGAAATAAAGAAAATACACAATAACCACATACATCAATGCAAAAAGATTATAAATATACAAATATATACAATTATAAATACTATAAATACACAATTAAGTATTATAAATATTATAAATACACAAATATAACAACCTGACTCACATTTGCCTATTTCAGGCCTCCCTCCCTTCGTCACTCACTATAAACAAACACATTCATTCCTTCCCTTCATTCACTCTCACCTTGTAGACAATCAATTCATACATGAGTACATTCTCGTTTATTTTTCAGCCAGTTTTTAACCTTTTTAGTGAATGTTTTAAAGTCCGTTATTTTAATTTCATTTGGCATTGTGTTCCAGATGTGACTGCCCTTTATAGAGAATGCTCTTTGTCCAAATGTAGTTCTGCGGTGGAATATTTTACAGTTATTGTTAACAGAACTCCTGGTGGCTCTGCTGCTGTCCTGTCTTTGGATGAAACCAGCAAGTGGCTCGGGTGCTGATTTATGGAGACATTTGAACGTTAATTTCAGAAAACAGAGGTCAATGAAACTCTCAATTGGGGGGGGGGGGAATTCTGGGGAGGTGAGCGCATCTACAGATGACTTAGAAACATGTTGCCTGTAATAAGACAGTCTTCCTGTAGATCCTTCAGTCAATTAAAAACTTTTTGCCACTTCTTCCTGGTACCAATTCCACATATACTGTATTCCACGTGACGAACTTAAATGTGGACATGCTTTCACTAACTGGTTTTTGTGCTAAAGGCTAACTAAATATGCCTATGTGATTATATGTCCGTAATGTGTGCGTGTGTGTATATGTATGTTGTGTGTAAAATGTATATCTACGTATGTACTGTATGCTTGGGTGTGCACGCATGATGTCTCTGTTCCATTTGCTTGCAGTTGCAAGCAAATGGGGTGTATGGACTTAGGGTGCATGTACTTGAAGTTATTTCCAGAAGTATGAGAGAAGAGAGAAAATGGACATAAAGGTTAGTAAATGCTGAAAAAAATGCAGATAACAAACGACCCATCAACTTACAAAATTGGCTACAACAGACAGCATCCTCAGCAGAAAAGAAAAGTCAAATGTTAAAAAATTAAACAGATCGAATAAGAGACCTGCGCACTATCACTCTTTTCCACCTGTAGCTAAGAAAAACAGGAGGTTCTAGAATAACCGGGGGTTATGTTTTAATCCATAAACAACTTGCCATCTGTAAACAATCTATCCACAGAGACAATGGCTCTTTTACCTTCTTGGATGTTTTCTAATGGCAGGAAAAAAGCTTCCTTCTCCTTTCCAAGATTTCCTGTGGAAATTGATCATTTAGACCATAATTGGTGTCTTTAAGCTGCTTGCCCTGCCTCTGTACCAGAATTTTTTGCTTGAAATACTCAAATTTGGCAACAATAGGTCTGGGATGTTTATTTTGGGGAGTGGTTTTTTTTTTTTTTTTTTTTTTGCCCAATTCAGTGGACTCAGTGGAAGGTAATTGATTTTCAGTGGAAGGTTTCAGTGGAAGGTTTTGCAGGTCTTTCCTACCTACGGGCTGTCAGACTGTATAACCTAAGCAGGGCTGCTCGCAGAGATGGCAAAAAGACGTGACAACCTAATAGTATTGAATGCAAAAGACACAATAGACTTACACAATGGTCCCCTCCGGTATACAACTAGGAAAATACCAGTAGCTACGGAGGGTGAGAATATGTATGGGTACATAATCATACCATGTAGGATAACTAAGTAGACGGTTATGCCGTTTCATTCCATCTAGCTACAATGCTCCGCACTGTTTATATATTTACATATTCATTCCATCTAGCTACAATGCCCTGCACTGTTTATATATTTACATATTTATTCCATCTAGCTACAATGCTCCGCACTGTTTATATATTTACATATTTATTCCATCTAGCTACAATGCTCCGCACTGTGTGTCTATATTTGTTTATATGTACAAATGTATACTCGCTGCTCTTGGTTTTTTTTTCCTTGCCTTCTGATTGTTGCTCTGAGTGTTGCTGTCCCTGTGCTGTTGCAATCCTGGAATTTCCCCATTGTGGGACTAGTAAAGGCTCATCTTTTCTTATTTTGTAACTTTGGTGGACAGTTTCAGTTGCATGGACATAAATTCATGGACCAGCTGTTTAGATTTTTATTTTTTTAAGCAATTTTGGGAAAAGCAAGGTTATCTCTCATGCTGTGTGACTGCAAATTGAGAACAGTTTCATCTTGTTGTTTCAACAACGCCAAGCTGCGTGCTTACTGACTTTTTCAAACCATTTTCCTCTAAGCGAGAAATGAGCTGTGCCTGACTGTATTCCAGACTCTCACACGCTCTGGAATTCTTTATGGAGTAGCTCTACTAACGCTAGTCTACCATCCATGCTGGTAAGTTCCTTTTCAGTAGAGAAAAGGATATCACTAACCTCTGAGCAGTCTTGTGATTTCTCGGGCGTTATTTTTGGCGAGTCTGCCAGTCGTTTTGACTGAGAAGCAAGGATGGGAGACTGCTCCCTGACACAGCAACAGTAATAAAACTCATTGATGTAGTTGTCTAGTTCCTCCAGCTCTGTACGAAAAAAGCTAGAAACAGTCAGTTTATGGATTAATTACAAAAAGCAGGAAAAAAATACTTGTGGAAAAATTTATTTGGTCGGCGGGCGCTGCCATTTTGGGTTAGTGCGCAACAGTCTCGGAACGTCTCGCGGTCACAGCCTCGGCCTCCATCTCCTCAATCAAAAAAAAAAAAAATTAATATATCCTTGGTATGGCGGCATAAGTCCAAGGGTGGTGACCCGCCACATGGAAATTTTACCAGAGGAAACCCTGAGCAGTGGAAGGAGTGGAACGTAAGATGAACACGGACCTCAGAACGTTACGTGGGAATCGCTCCAATCTTCACATCAGTCAGGCTGTACATCAGATCTGGGCGGCTACAGCCATTAGTCTCATCCCTGATTGAGGTGTTCCAAGTAGCGAAGGGCATGGTCGCCATGACCTTCAGGGACTCAAGAGACGAGATCAGAAAAGCTGGAGTAAACAAGTAAGGATGGAAGTGGAAGGCCTTAGCATCTCTGGTCCAAGTAGAAGGAACCCACAAGCGCTGAGGACAGCAAGACAGTTGTACTGTAGGAGTGACGGATGGATTCAGGGTGGGGGTGGGGCTACATCAAGAATCAGTTCTGATGGACAGGTTGACAGATGAGGTCAGGCAAGTGTCTCCATGGACCATGTTTGCAGACATTGTGATCTGTAGTGACTAGGGAACAGGTGGAAGAGAACCTGCAAAAGTGGAAGTAGAGAGAAGAGGAATGAAAATCAGTAGAAAAACAGAAAACACACACACTCACTCCTTCAGCTGCACCCTATTTGGGGTCGCCATAGCGGATTACAGGTCTGCATATTTGACATGGCAAGGGATTTTTACCTCCGCCAAGGAGGTTTTCATCAGCGTTGGTTTGTCTGTCTGTTTGTTAGCAAGATGACTCAAAAAGTTATGGATGGATTTTCATGAAATTTTCACAGATTGTCAGAAATGGGGTATCCTACAGATGATTAGATTTTGGTGGTGATCCGGATCACCGTCCACAAGAAAACCGCCATTACGCAAAATGCCATTTTCGTGAATAACTACTAAACCACTAATCCTATCATTCTCAATCCAATTGCTTGTCATGTTTTCATGGTCAAGGAATCTGAAAACGTACACACAAACACTGTATGGGGGGAACTGTGGCGCTTGGCGGAGGTCTGCGCTCTGAGTGCTTTTCTAGTTTTTATTTAAACACTGGATGCCCTTCCTGACACAATCCTCCCCATTTACCCGGGCTTGGGACTGGCTCAAGGAGTACAGTGGTTTGTTTCTCCCTGTGACTGGGTTAAAAGCAAAACAGAAAGTGTGTGTAAATGGGAGATAAGTAGGTGTAATGCTAAAGGTGCAAGAAGAAGAGTTAGTGAAGGTAGGAGTTTAAATACCTGGGGTCAATAATCCAAAGCAATGGAGAGTGCAGGCAGGGTGGAGAGTGTGTCAGGTCTGATTGTGACAGGATAGCAGCTAGAGTGAAAGGGAAGACTTACAAGACAGTAGTGAGACCTGCTTTGATGTATGGTTTGGAACGAAGACGGGAGGTAGAGCTGGAGGTGGCAGTTAAAAATGCTAAGGTTCTCAAGGAAAGGATTTGAAATGAGTGTATCAGAGGGGCAGCTCAGGTTGAGCAGTTTGGAAATGAAAAGGCAAGGCTGAGATGGTTTGGGCATGTGCAGAGGAGAGAGAGTGGATATATTGGACAGAGGAGGTTGAAGATGGAGCTGCCAGGCAGGGGGAAAAGATGAAAACCACAGAAGATTCGTGGATGTAGTGAAGGAGGACATGGAGAGGGTTGATGGGGAAGATGATCTGCTGTGGCAACCCCTAAAGGAGCAGCCAAAAGAATTGGTTTTAAGTGGGTGTATTATGTTTTCAGCTGGTTAATACATTTTCCCCCAGTCGTCCTGTATATGCAAAGGAAAAGCAACTCCTTTGAGGGTATAAAGGCCAGTCTTTCATTTTTCATTTGTACAAGGCTCACATTATTTGTTCCGAATGAAAAGGGCTGTCATCTTTTTATATAAATGCGTATGACTCACGTATTTTTTGTGAGGAGCCTTGCCTAGCCAAAGGTAAACAAAAGGATGATCTCGCTGCATTGTTCCTTAATATCTACCATGTTGATGAATGACTTCTGTGATGAATGAGCAAAAATGTAATATTCTCTTGTCGATAAATGTTTTGGTAGTGGCTTCATTTTTATGGTGACTGTGCTTATTGGTTTATTCAGCAGTAAGCACCAGCAGCCCAGATCCTGCTCCCTGTATTGATCAGGCTGTAAGGATTTTATTGTTGCTGCAGCTTTTTTTTCTGATGTGAATAGGGATGCCCTGATCGCTGTGTGTTGCTGCTTTAAATATATTAACTTGCTTCTGACTAATCTGTAACATCCAGCACCTTCATCTGGCTTGTCTAAATTTTAGGTGCCATATCAAAGCAGTCAATTATCACAAAAAATCACACACACACACCCGACTGTTGTTGTCATGACTTTCTTTTCTTAGCTGGGCTTCTTACTTGCTCAACAAATGTGGAAAAACTGATGTACATTCAGAGAAAAAGTCGTGCTTGTATGTGTGTGTTTGAAAATAAGACATCATCTCATGTTTTGTCAAAAGCTTGACTCCTGGCTCTCTCTGATAGACCTTTCTTCCAAAGATCCCACAAACGATGATGGGAAAACGCTCATACAGCCACCCCAAGGTAAAAAAACAGTCTCCTGAGCTCATTGCTAGTTTGAAGATTGGCTTTTGCGCATGTTTGGCTTTTGCAAAATTTTGATGGCATGTTTTTCTCATCAATTTGAGGTTTTTTTTGTTGTTGTTTTTTTTGTGATAAGCAACATCGGTCTGTAAATTGTGTTTCAGCCTCTGCTTCTCACCTTTTATGCATAAATTGGCTTTTATTCATGCAGGACCACAGGCAACATTTCTGGTTTTCATGTCACTGGTAGAGCCGTTTAACTCCCTAGTTTGTATTTATACTGGCTGGCCTCTGCTTTGTTGTTGGATAGTATGCGTTTCAGGCCTTGGTGCATATGGATAACTGAATTAAGGCTTAATTTGCAACAAGGGGTGAAGAATCCTGAGGTATTTATTAGGGCAGCTTCATCCTGCTAATCTGCCCTGTACAGTATCCCATTAATATGTGCTATAGAGTGCTTTTTTTTAATCATTTCTGTCTTGTGCACCTCTGCAACTCCGTGGTTCATCTTTGGTCTATTAGGATTAGATTTTAGATCTTGTGTATTAAGGTTCAGCCAGCATATGTCCGAGTGAGACTAAAAATGTTTTAGAATGTTAGTATATTTTTTCCATCTTATTTAATAAACTAATTTGATCGCATTCTTGTTAATTTATGCACCTGATAAATCAAAGAGGAATGTTTATGTAATACTATAAGACAAAATGCATATTCTAGAAAACTGAAGTTGGAACAGGTTATTGTGACCTTTTAGCTTCCTTCATCTAAGGATCACTGAGGCTCTTTACCTCATCATATCACCACCTTGTGATGGATTAGTCCTAGCGTTGGGCAATTTGACCTTAAATCAATGTCCGTTAGTTGACCCTTTTAATTTATTTTATTTTTTTATTTTTTTTGGGGGGGGGGGGGTCTTCCCTACTTAATTACTTACTCGTAATTAAGCAATATTACACAAGAGTGTGGCATCATATCACTGGTACGGTAGTAAATGAGCACAATATAAAACAGGCCTGTTGTCATTTCACACAATAAATATCCAGTGTTTAAAACGAATACCTTGTACTTATTGAGGGTTTGTGGGTCACGTGCTTGGCGGCTAATTAGCTTGTTAGCTGCGTTGGAGGAGTTCTTTGCACACCTATGATTGTTACCACCACACAGTGATTGAGTCTTATCGGATTTTTAAATACAACTGTAGTTTGTCCATTCCCCCTGTAAAACAGTTGAAATGACATGCATAGCTGTCAGAGGCTAACAGCAACTTAACTTCTGCTCTTTTTAGTGTTAGTATGCACACACTTTGGTCCCTTTTCTTGGCACCTTCGTACTGCTGAGGTATTATGAAGGCCCACGTTGCTTTGATCGTGACCTTCAGCTCGTCTGCATTGTTGCGTCTGGTGTCGCTCATCTTTCTCTTGACAGTACTCCATAGATTCTCTATGGGGTTTAGGTCAGGAGCGTTTGCAGGCCAATCACAGTGATGCCATGGTCAATAAACCAGGTTTTGATACTTTTGGCTGTGTGTTGGGGGGGTGGGGGGTGGGGAGTCCTGCTGGAAAATGAAATCGGCTTCTCCATAAAGCTGGTCAGCACAGGGAAGCATGAAGTGCTCTAAAATTTCCTGGTAGATGACTGCGCTGACTTTGGTCTTGATAAAACACAGTGGACCAACACCAGCAGATGACCTCTGTTCAGATAAAAGTAAATTTTGCATTTCATTTGGAAATCAAAGTCCCAGAGTCTGGAGAAAGAGTGGAAAGGCACAGAATCTAAGTTGCTTGAGGTTTAGTGTGAAGTTTCCACAGTCAGTGATGATTTGAGGAATCGTCACTTGTTAGCTGATTTCATTTTCCAGCAGGACTTGGCATCCCCCCCCACACTGCCAAAAGTATCAAAACCTGGTTTAATGACCATGGCATCACTGTGCTTGATTGGCCAGCAAACTCTCCTGACCTAAATCCCATAGAGAATTTATGGAGTATTGTCAAGAGGAAGATGAGACACCAGACCCAATAATGCAGACAAGCTGAAGGTCACTATCAAAGCAACCTGGACCTTCATAACACCTCAGCAGTGCCACAGGCTGATCACTTCCATGCCACATTGATACAGTAATTAATCCAAAAGGAGCCCCGACCAAGTATTGAGCGTGTACATGGACATACTTTTCAGTCGGCCAACATTTCTATTTAATTTTTTTTTGTTTATTTTATGTAATCTAATTTTTTGAAAAACTGAATTTGGGGTTTTCATGGGCTGTAAGCCATAATCATCAAAATGAAAATAAGTAAACACTTGAAATATATCACTCTCTGTGTAATGGATCTATATAATGTATGAGTTTCACTTTTTGAAATGAGTAGCAAAAAATATTGAACTTTTCATGATATTTTTTGAGATACCTGTATATCTGTAACGGAGGCTTTGTTAGATATCCCCTACTATAGCTGTGGATTTAGTCTTTGTTGCATGTTTCAATTCATTGGTAAAATGTTGACTTGCCTGTCTTAAACACCTGAGCTCACAAGATTTTAAATGCCATCATAGCCTGTATAAAATGCAGGGTTTGTGCCAAAAATCAGATCTAATCCCCTGAAAAAATGTTGTTGATCAATGAGGTGCATGCAGGAAACTTGATCAGAAATGCAAGGGTGGATGAAGTGTTATATATTTTTAAACTACATCTCTTGTTCTCATGACTTTAAATCACATTGACACCGATAGTCTGTATCCAAGCAGTAATAATGATAAACACTGCTTTGCCTCCATTTCAGCTGGTTATTAAGCCACAGGTCAGCTGATGTAATCAGAAAGCAAAACTCTTGGGCAGCACCTAGTGGAATAAACTGCAAAGTCCTAAAACAAAAATCAGCCAAGACAGTTTGTTCCACTTACAGTGGGGATAATCTGGTAATTAAAATGTGAATATTACTGCACACAAGATTGCAACGCAAATCCTTTAGGCCTCTTTACTAAATTGAATTGTACATGCAGAGAAGCAGACATCAGTAAATATATATATATATATACAGTATATACTCTGTGTACCACATTTTCAAACTGATCTCAGCTTTCTGGAAAAGAAGCTCAAAATGAAGCTTACACGAGTGGTCAAAGTCCAAATTCTTGAGTTTTGCTTTTCATCGTCAGTCCTGTAAATAGACCTTTTTAAGTATTGCATAAAAAGGTCCAAAAAAAGGTGAATCTTAAAAACAAGTTTTCTTTTAGTTAGTAGGAGGAATTATTTACAGGCTTTTTTTTGGGGGGGGGGGGGGTAACTGAAGTCGGTTTAGCTGAGCCTGCTGTGGTGTCTTCCTCTGAGCTCCATTGTTGTGGAGGAACACAATGCAGCTGTTCTGACAATCTTCATTTCCATAAATGTGAATGGTGTAGTGGAGTTTGCTCAGTTCCATGCATGCTGTTAGAAAACTTCACTATACTAGTATTCTGCTCTTAAAGAAATCTAAATATTCAAAATGAGTCATTTCTTTACAGTGTAGAATAAAACAAGGAAATTGCTTATCAGACTTGTTGGAGCTCTGAATATTTTTTCATAATTATCACTGATTTGTCAACTATGCACTGCATAAAACTAAATGTTTATCTTAAGACTTAAATCTGTGGATGAAGATGTTGTCATAGCGTTGCCAAGAACGGTTCTAGACATTTCCTGACAAAATGTGCAAATAAGAACATAAATATCAGACACAGGATTGGATATTAACTGTTAAGTTGTGATAAAGACCGGAGTGCGATTAAAAACCGGAGTGGTGGACTAGTTGGTAGAGCAACCAACTATTCCATCCAACTAAATGAGCTCATTTAGCAGCAGACTACATCATCCTAGGTGCGCGACCGAGAGGTTTCGCAGGTCCTTCCTACCTACGGCTGTCAGACTGTATAACCTAAGCAGGGCTGCTCGCAGAGATGGCAAAAAACGTGACGACCTAATAGTATTGAATGCAAAAGACGCAACAGACTTACACAATTGGTCCCCTCCAGTATACAACTAGGACAATATCAGTCGCTACGGAGGGTGACAATATGTATGTGTACATATTCATGCTATGTAGGATAACTAGACGGTTATGCTGTTTATTGCATCTAGCTACAATGCTCCGCACTGTGTATATACTATATATTTGTGTACATATGTATATTCACTGCTCTTATTTTATCTTCTAAATTATTGCTCTGAGTGTTGCAATCCTGGAATTTCCCCATTGTGGGACTAATAAAGGCTTATCCGTCCCACAACCAGGAGGCTGGGGTTCAAATCCCGGCCAGTTCATACCAAAGACCAGTTAAAAATGGTACTTTCTGCCTTCTAGCTTGGTGCTCAGCATATTGGAATAGGGAAAGGAAAGTTAACAGCTAGCTTTCAGTACCTACAGTAGCTGCGGCCTAGGGTCCCGAAACGGAAATAGGTGCTGCCCTATGCCAAATGTTGTTGGCATGGGAATAATCCAACTTAACTGTGATAAAGATAACATAAGTGCTATGAAAAAATGTACCTTTTCCCAATTTTTTTTTTTTGCATATTTGTCAGACTTCAATGTTTCAGATCAAACAAATTTTGATATTAAACAAAGATAACCTGAGTAAATGCAAAATGCAGTTTTTAAATTATTTCATTTGTTAAGGGGAGGGGGAAGCTATCCAAACCTACCTGGCCGTATGTGGAAAAAGTAATTGCCCCTAAACCTAATAACTGGTGGTGCCACCCTTGGCAGCAACACCTGCAATAAGGCATTTGGGATAACTGGCAATGAGTCTTTTACATTGCTGTTGAGGAATTTTGGCCCACTCGTCTTGGAGATTTGTTTTAATTCAGCCACACTTGGAGGGCTTAAGCTTGAGTTCACAAACTGATGGCCAGACATTCTCCTTCAGGATTTTCTGGTAAAGAGAATTCATTTTTCCATCAATTACGGCAAGTCATCCATTTTTCTGAAGCATTTTACACATTTTTGGTTGCGTAATGAAAAAAATCAATTGTACAAATTCATCTGTCGTTAATTTTATGCATTTTTTCCCCTCTTAATTTTGCAGTGTTGTAAAATTGTTTAATGTGCATTTGAGATGACTTCAACTTTATTCATTATTGCTACTTGACCAATGAAAAATTATTAGAAATCAAGTTACATTAAGAGCCAGTTTGTTCCTCTGACACATTTTAATTTATTTAGAGTGGTTGCGGCCGCTGTCGCACATTTTTGCAGCTTTAATATTTTTTTAGTCAGAATTAAACTCTGCAGTGACTTAAACCAGAGTGATGGTCTGATATAAATTTCCTATTAGCAGCAAGTTAGCACTCTCATTTAGCATTAGCCATTTTATAATTGGAAATGGTGTTAGTTACTTAACGCCAATTAAAACAAGGTTAGAGGGCTATTTAGAGGACGCAGCACGGTGGGGGAAAGTCCCACATCCCTAGTACAGAAGCAGTGGCAAAACATTAGCTTGCTGTTAGCTGCTGTGGCGCTAACCACCGGAACCCACCTGGTGCACTGAGGGGGAGAAGCGGGGCTGTGACGAGTAGAAACGAGGTATGTCCCGATATAAACGAAGTTTCATATGAAACAGACGTTTTTTTAATTGCATCACCGAGATATATTGTCATATCGCACAGCCCTAGTTGGTATGATGTTCTTTTATGAAATGTTAATTTTATGCCAGATGTAATGAAACACAAGCGTTCCAGAAAGTTCAGCTGTTGTCTCATCAGTCTGCAGACTATTTTCCCAGATGTCTTGGGGATCATTAACATTTTTTTTTCCAAATGTGAAATGAGCCTTTGTATTCTTTTTGGTCAGCAGTGGTTTTCACCTTGGAACTCTCCCTTGGATGCCATTTTTGCCCAGTCTTTCTTATTGTTGAATCATGGATCAGTGTCCAAACTGAGGCAAGTGAGGCCTGCAGTTCTTTAGATGTTATGGGTTTTTGTGTCCTCTGTTCTTGAATTTCTTTAAATTGTGGCATGATGTGTTCCTTTTTAAGATCTCCATTTTGTCAGACAGGTTCTATTTAAGTGAATTCTTAATTCAACATGTCTGGCAGTAAGCAGGCCTGGGTGTGGCTAGTGAAATTGAATTCAGCTTTATAAAAATGTGGTTAATCAGTCAATTCATGTTGTAAAAAGGGGGGCAATTACTTTTTCATATACAGCCAGGTAGGTTGAATAGCTTTTTTCCTCCCTTCATAAATGAAATCATTTTAAAAACTGCATTTTGTTTACTCGGGTTATCTTGTCTATTAAAATTTGTTTGATCTGAAACATTCAAGTCTGACAAATATGCAAAATATAAGAAATTAAGGGGGCAAATACTTTTTCACAGTGCTGTATATGCCCCAACTGTACTTACACTAAAACAGATATATTTCCAACTGTAAACATGTGACTAGTATAATGTCTTTACTATTTGCTACTTAAGTGTGTCCTAAGCTCTGCCCCCACTCACCTCTTACCATTTTGTGGCTCAGTGGAAGTTTAATGATGTCACTGAAGTGTTTGGCAACTGAGCAAACAGATTAGCAGCAGGAGCGTGAGTAAACTTAAGCCCCTTTTTAACTGTCTTTTGTGCTAAAGTCCCGGTCACTCCATTCAGCATAGCCATTTGCCAGTCATGTCACTCACTCTTCAATGACACCAGAACATGTTTGCTCCAGAGAAGTCTGGCAGTGGTGCCACACTAGTGTGACTGTTACATTTATCTTAGAATACAGCAAAGACGGTTGTCAAAAGTGTACATTTGTGTGTGTGTGTGTGTGTGTGTGTGTGTGTGTGTGTGTACACTACCCACAAAAAGTTAGGGATTTCGGGTGAAATTTGTGGAAAATGTAAAAAGTTCATGGTGACTATGATATAATATCATGAAAGTAGAGCATTATAAGTAGCATATGCATTGATTTCCTCATACCAATTTATTGAAACAAAAGCCAACAGTGGCGGGTATACCACAACAAAAATGTCAATGTCTCAGTAACTTGTCATGGGTCCTTGAGCATCAATTACAACTTGACAATGACGTCTCCTGCTGTTCCCAAGTCAACTTATTGTGTGCTGCAGCATGGCATTCCACTCTTCCTGAAGGGCAGCCCTCAGGTCATTGAGGTTGTGGGGTGCAGGGTTACAAGCCTCTACATGGCAACCCAGCTGATCCCATAGGTTTTCTATAGGATTCAGGTCTGGAGAAAGTGTAGGCCATCTGAGGTACCTCAACCTCCAGCAGCCGTTCCCTAATAATGCGACCCTTGATGAGCTGGCGCATTGCTGTCCATGAAGATGAAATTAGGCCTGTGTTGTTCATGCAGGGGCAAAATGACTGGATTAATGATACTATTCAGATTGTATCGGCTTGTCACTGTACCATTCACAAGGTGTAGGGCAGTTCTTTTTTGACTAGACCAGGGGTGTCACACTCATTTTAGTTCGGAGGGCCACATACCGCCGGATTTAATGTCAAGTGGCCTGGACCAGTAAAATAATAGCAAAACAATGTAATGGCAACTCCAGATTTCATTGTTTTTTTTTTTTGAAAGAGGTACATTATGAAATGTTAACATTTGTTGAACCATTGATGTTTTACAAAACATGAACAGCCTGAATGATCTTCATTAAAGTATGAACAACCTGATTTTTTTTTTTCTGCTCTGTTTCGAACTGAAGCTACTGACAAACAGTATCTTAATCACGATAAAACAAATGCCATTTAAGGAACCAGATATCATATTGCTGCCATCTACTGTTTAGTCCTGGAACTTGCTTGTATTTTGAACAGTGACCCTGATTACATGGTTACAGTAAACAAATTTACTGGGAATAAACCGATAATGCCGATAATTAGTTTTCTCTTGTTTACATGCACTGAATAAACCGATTACTGGAGGATAAACCACTTGAGTTAATGAGGATTAGGGTAACCCTAATCCTTTGTGAGTCTTCCAGTCTCTGTATCTCTGTTGCAACCCGCTGATGACACTCTGTGGCACTCTAAGCTCAGTGGCCACTTACTTCCCTCTGAGAACATTGTTTGAAGCCTTGCAATGGCGAAGTACTGTTGATCAATTGTTTGTTGGGTCTCGTCTTGGTCTCACAATGTCAAAATGTGAACAGCGTGATGCCAATTCTAATTGAACCAGAAAATTTATTGGTCGTTCATGGATCGATCAAACACCTGTTGTGAATTTTGCTGTGTTAAGCACCTTGTTAGAGAACAGCAAGTTATGCAAAAAGTACTGAAACATTGAACAGTTGGACATGTGTATTCAAAAGTTTAGATAAGTTTAGAGAAGGTCAAATTAATTGATGCATTTTAGGTGCATCCTAAAATTTCACCCGAAAGCAGAATATCCCTAATTTTTTTGAGCAGTGGATAGATGGTGAAAATTTTGGATTTATTGAAGCTTGCAAATGAGATGTAGTTTGAGTTGGCATTTATCAGAAACATTTTGTGAACTGATAAATTTTAAATTGGCATTTTTTTAAGATTACAATTACATTAGAACTAAAACCCAGCTTTCAAGATTGTATAGCTCTATAAACATCCCAGGTTACAGTTCTTTTCTTGAATTTTAAGTGTAAATGGTTGAGTATGTAGTCATGGCTTGTTCATTACTTTGACATTTGTACAGTGACAAATTGCCCTTTATGCTGCTCTGAAATTAGCTACCCTATTTTATTTTTTTGCTTTTTCATTGTACTAATTAGGGCCTGATCACACAGTGACAAGAGCCCTATTGGCATCACTGGAATTCTGTGTAATAGTATATTTACTCAGTTTTAGTCTGACATTTGTACCTGAGTTTTAATTGTAATGACATATGCTGCCATCTTTGTCAAATCACTCTTCAAAAAAATTAAATCTCAGGATGTAAGATCAATACAGTGAAGCAGGATGCAGTTCCCAAATGTATTCATATTTTGATACTGCCTTATAGTTTTCATAATCTTAACCACCCTAATTTTTTTTTTTTTTTAAGGCCTGCATCAGTGGAACATGCATTTCACGAGTTGTCTTTTTTCTTCTCACTTAAGTTTAGCTTTGTGCTTGCTTGTGTCCTTCCAGAAGCCAATGTGAGCACATCAATTCAGTTGAACTCCACAGCCAGAGGGTCTACTGCTGCATGGGCCATACTCCCCGTCTGTAAGTACAGTTCACAATAGTGCAAAATGCATTCAGTATATCAAAGTTCAAGAGGAAATGATGCATTTTCCCCATCTGAAGGTATCAGAAAGCAGTTGGTATTAATAAGCAAAACCCATGATCTAAAACGGAGCCACTGCTGAAACGCTAAGCTGTTATACCCTCTGGACACAGGGGTGGAGATCATTGAGATCTGGCCAATTTTTGATCCATCAATGATGTCCACAGTCTCCTTAAAGTTTTGACTCAGTCCAAAATGCACAAGGATCTCCTAAACGATCCCAAAGATCAAAAATTGTCCCAATCTCTCAACGATCTCCATGCTATGTAAAGGGGCCCTTAGTCACTTGTTTTGACAGTAACTATGAACAGCTGTTCATGGTGGCAGGCCGTGTGGGTTTTCTGAACTCAAAGTATAGTCATAAAAATAAATCTTGATGACCTAAAGGCAAGCTGTGTCAAAGACTACCTTTAGACTACACGCAGTCTAATTTCTCTTCTCACTGTACATGCACATTAGTGTGGCAAAGGTACAGTAAGGAAGTTGTCAGAAAGGCATTAGTGTTAGATGAGGGTTTTTTTTTTTTTTTGGCAACAAACCAATCTGTAAAAAGTAGACTCGCTCTCCAAAATGTCACTTGTTTAAGCAATAAATCTCTCAATGTACATTAGGTGATCATTTTAGAACATATAGAAATTCTTTCAGTACCTCCACCAAGAGGTTTTTGTTCATGTGCCATTTGTCAATTAGCAGGATCATGCAAAATCTACGACTAGATTTGTCTGAATTGTGGTGGAAGGGTGGAGCTTGGGCAACAGAAGAACCCATTAAATTTTGACATGCATCAGAATCAAGGGATGCATCAGATATTTATTTACCTTTTGGGGCTGCAGTGAACAGTCGAAACATGTAAAGAAGGTAAAAACATCTCCTTTCTATTTTTGTCTTTAATAAGAACAAGAGTTAAAAGACAAAATGAACCTACTTGAGCTGATCAGTTTTTCACGTAAACAGTGTGAGCATTTTATTACGTTCTCAATTTCTAAGAATTATAGTGAAGAAATTCCTCCATATACAGGAAGTATGAGTGAATGCAGCATGATCTGAATTGAGGCTTTTTTTTTTTTTTTTAATCCCCTGCCGGTCGAAGGTTAAAGGAGCTGAAGAGCCCTTTGGGCGAAGACTGAAGGGGGATTATGTTATGGGTCAGTCCGTCTGTCTGCACCGCTTTTGTGAAGTTAACTCCTCCTACAGTTTTGTTCTGATTGTTTTCAAACTTAGTACCATGGTTTGATATACTCTGATGTGCATGTAGCAATTTGACTCATTGGATGACCTTGAGGTCAAAGGTCAGGTCAGATTTTTCCCTAAACCTTGTAAACATAGTAACTACTGAAAGAAATGATGTAGGCTTTTCAAATGGATACAGTAGTTGTATCTAATACACATCTTGGATGACTTACATCCTCACCTAACGATGGGTTTGGGGTCAGAGGTTCAAGGTTAACATTGCAGTTGCACTATGGTAAATGCTACATTTACTATTACTTATAAAAGGAGTAAAGCTACGGCCACCAAACCTGGTACACAGGTTCACCTTGGAATCCTGACCTCTGTGGGTTTGGGGTCAAAAGGTTAGAGGTCAAGGTTAACATTGGGCAGTGGTGGCCTAATGGTTAGGGATGTGGACTGATGAGCGGAGGGTTGCAGGTTTGATCTCTGGACCGGCAGGATTAGATCTGGGTGGGACAGATAACATAGTGTTTGCCCCACCCTCCTTAACCCCACTGTGGTGCCCTTGAGCAAGGCCCTTAACCCCAGCTGCTCAGTGGCCACAAGTTAGTCTGTGGTTGCACTGGGCAGCTTCCTGGTGTGAATGTGAACAGGTCGTCCTTGGAAAAGGAGGGTTGTCTCTCAATGGAACTACCCTGTAGAAATAAAGGTTAAATGAGTAAATAAAACATTCCCTATGCCTTAATACTGTACGACAAGTTAGGGTCACCAAACTTGGAACACAGGTTCACCCTGTGACCCTAAAGGGCAACTGTGGTTTTGGGATCACAAGGTCAAAGATGAAGGATAAGGATCTGTACTTATATAGCACTTTTTCTAGTCTCAAAGACCACTCAAAGCACTTCACTAGTACTAACCCTCTATTCCAAGGGCCTATTGGAGACGGATACCTAGGGAGACTTTAGAATGGCCAGTTACCTTAACATGTATGTCTTTGGATAGTGGGAGGAAACCAGAGCAAAGGTCAACATCAAAATGTCTTATAAACTATATCTCAACAAAGAAGCTAGGGTCACCAAACTTGCTACACAGGTTCACCTTGGGATCCTGATGTCTGACTCCGGGTTTGGGGTCAAAGGTCAAGGTGAACATTTCTTATGCCTTATTACTGTACACCAGGTAAAGCTAGGGCTACCAAACCTGATACACAGATTCACCTTGGGATCATGACCTCTGACTATGGGTTTGGGGTCAAAAGGTCAAGGTTAACATTCTTTATACTTTATTACTGTATGAGTAAAGCTAGGGCCACCAAACTTGGTACCCAGGTTCACCCTATGACCCTGAAGTGTGACTGTGGTTTTGGGATCGCAAGGTCAAAGGTCAGCATCAACATGGCTGATAACCTATATCTCAAAGAAAGCTAGGGTCACCAAACTTGGTACACAGGTTCACTCTGAAACCATAACCTCCGACTATAGGTTTGGGGTCAAAAGGTCAAGGTTGGCACTCCCTATGATCTCTTGCTATAGAATGTGTAAAGCTCTCCAGGGTCTCCATACTTGCTACACAGGTTCACCTTGGGATCCTGACCTATAACTATGGGCTGTATACTTTGTTGTATATTCGTGGATAATGGGCTTATTATAATTTGGTTCTGCTACAGTAATTGAAAAGTTGAAAATTGCTCTCAGTAAGTATTGGGATCTTCAAAGAAAATGGAGGTGGGGGATATTGCACTCACCTCAGAGTGCTCTAGTTTTTTTTAATTAGCATGGTGAGATGGGCCTTTTTTTTTTTAATAATTTTGAGAATTTTGCATAGAATTTAAGTTTAAGCACACATGGTAGGTTGTTTTCTGTATACATTCTGCTGTTGGCAGAGGTATGTGCTGTCTAAGCACTTATTTTGTGATTTAAGCCCAGAATTGAGTTCTCAAGGATACTGACTACTGACCTTGTTGGTTTCTGTGTAGTGTTGTTGGCGATGGCGGCAGCAGGGGGCTACCTCATGTGGAGAAACTGGCAGCTGAAGAACCAGAAAAGCATGAACTTTGACAACCCAGTCTACCTGAAGACAACAGAGGAAGACCTGAACATCGACATCACCCGGCACAGCACTAATGTTGGACACACGTACCCTGCAGTGAGTTAACAAGCTCATAATTATCTCCCAGTTCGTTATCAGAGAGGTTTATGTAGATGTTACAAAATTTAATGCAGCACCTTTAAAATTATTGATTGAAAAGTGAGCTCCTGACAAGTTTCTGAGCAGCTTAAGTCCCCACTGACGCAGACCATGGTGCCAGCTCACGACCTTCACTCTCACCCTGACTTTGTGGCCAAACTAATCCTTTAGTGTTTGTTGGCTGCCTCAGAGCACATCACTCTGCACAGAGATTAAACAGATTAACCTAAACTGAGTTGGAGCCACAAGATGGACACAAACCTCTGCCGTCACCCTCACCGCTGCAGCAGACATCCCTCTGTAGACTAAGAAAAGGCAAAAACAGTCAAATATTTCCTTTACAAAGTCTTAGTATGATGTACAGTTGTGCTCCTAAGTTTACATGCCCTGGCGGAATTTTATTTTTTTTATTTTTTTTGGGGGGGGGGGGTATTTTTCAGAATATGAACAATGCAAACTTTTTTTTCCCCCACTCAGTGGTTGGGTGAAGCCATTTGTTATCAATCAGTTGTTTATTCTTAAACGGTAATGACAACAGAAACTACCCAAATGACCCTGATCAAAAGTTTACATACCCTGGAAGTTTTGGCCTGATAACATACAAGTTGGCACACACACAGGTTTAAATGGCTGCCAAAGGTAACCATCCTCACCTGTGATCAGTTTACTTGTAATTAGTGTGTGTGTATAAAAAGTCAGTTTCTGGGCTCCTGACAGACCCCTGAATGTTTAATCCAGTGCTGCACTGACGTTGCTGGATTCCGAGCCATGGGGAAAGCAAAAGAATTATCAAAGGACCTGCGGGAGAAGATAGTTGAACTTAAAGGCCAAATGTCACGTAATTTTTTTTTCTAAATGACAACGAATTTAGATAAAATACACATAGCTTAAACCAAATATTCATACCGGAGACCATATCACCCACCTGTATTTACATAATTGCACAAAATACACCAGGTGAAGGCCCCACCTTGCTTGCTGGCTTGTGACAGCCAGTCCAGACCACGCCCATGTTTTTGACATCACCAGTTGTACCCTGGCTGCCCTGCCTATCCACATTCACACTTATCAACATTGGACAATCATGACGGAAAGTGACAGCGATTGTGAACAAATTAGTTTAGTTTTGTCTTTTTTTTTTTTTCTTTTTTTTTTTTGTCAGTGGTTCAGACAGTGACAGAGGCATAGAACCTTACTGGTTCGAGCCGTCCGAGACGGAATCAGATGCTTTGTCTGATGACAACAGTTCCAACGATGACCAGAGAGCAGAACCAGTGGAAAATGTCATTGAACTGGACATTAATCGCCTCCAGAATTGCGAAGCCGAAGGGGGTCTGTCGAGGGTGCCCCATAAATATTGATTTTTCGGAAGCCATTATTATTACAGTGGAGGAGAGCCGCTGCTGTCAAGAAATTGACCAGATCAATATGAAAATGGAAGCGCATACCTGTCAAGTGAGACGTTTTCGCCGTATTTTGGTGCCAAGCGCGGCTGTGGGGGACGGCGGAGTGGTTTGGGACACTTTTCTGGGAAATGTTTTAAATGTAGTTCGTGTTGTTGTTGTCAAATATTTTAAGGAAAATACGGGGAAAATGCAATTTTAGCAAAAACGGGCGTATTGCCATTTCTGTACGCCCAAAAGAAAAATATACTGGAAAAAAAACTGATTGTGTTGAGGAGCACTCCTGTGTGTGATCACTCACAGCTGGTGCTGTCAGATCGCTCAGCGGGAGCTATTCGCACTACCATGAGAAGTGTAAAGTCACTCATTAGTTTAATTGTCTGGGCGGGCTGATCGCTCAGAGTGAGCTATTCTCACTACAATGAGAAGTCATTAGGACAATGGTTTAACACGTTGAGCTGTGCAGCGGTTGCGGAACAGACAGAGATCGCCTGACAAATACAGAATTCTTTTTTTTTTTTTTATTTAGCGCCGGACGCTGAGTTGTTGTTATTGTCAAATATCCATGTATCCTTAAAATATTTGACAATAACAACACGAGTTGCATTTGGGGAATTTCCCAGAGAGGTGTCCCTTGTTGCTCCGCCGTTCCTTATAGCCGCTTTTTACGGTGTTGAAGTACGGCGAAAACGTCTCACTTGACAGGTATGAAAGCATTTCCCAGAGAAGTGTCCCTTATTACCCAGCTGTCCCTGATAGTCCCGTTTTAAGGTATGGGTGAAATATCCAATTTTTTCTTTCTTGTTGCTCACTTCAACCTTCCAGTCTCCATATAAACAATCAATTGAAATACCCCAAGCATCAAACTAGGGTACAATCGATTTCGTCACTTCCGCCTTCTTCCCCAGGCGATTCCAGGGGCCGTGTCAGGCCAAGCGCGGCAGTTTTAAATTAACGAATATTCCGTTGTTACTGAAGCATATGCACCAAGACCCGAACGGATCGGTTCCCTTTTATATCTAGTTTCAAGATATTTAAAGTACCCTGTTACGTGACGTTTGGCCTTTAATAAAACAGGAAAGGGATATAAAAAGAGAGCCTAGGAATTGAGTGCCAGTCAGCAGTGTTCAAACTCTGAGAAGTGGAAAATGAGGAATTCTTTTGAAACCAAGCCACGGTCAGTTAGACCAACAAATTTCAGCCACAACTGCCAGGAAAATTGTGCGGGATACAAAGAAAAACCCACAGATAACAAGCTGACATACAGGACTCTCTGAAAAAAGTGGTGTGGCTGTTTCAAGGTGCACAATAAGGAGGCACTTCAAGAAAAGCAGGCTGCATGGTCGAGTCACAAGAAGAAAGCCAAGACTACGCCAATGCCACAAAGCAGCCCACTTACATTACGCCAACCAGCACAGACAAGCCTCAAAACTTTTGGTACAAAGTTCTTTGGAGTGATGAGACCGAAATTGAACTGTTTGGCCACAACCATAAATGCTACATTTGGGGGAGGAGTCAACAAGGCCTATGATGAAAAGTACACCATCCCTGTGAAACAGAGGTGGATCGCTGATGTTTTTGGGATGTATGAGTAACAAAGGCACAGGGAACTTGGTCAAAATTGATGGCAAGATAAATGCATCAGGTTATCAGAAAGTACTGGAAGAAAATTTGCACTCATCAGCCTGGAAGCTGTGCATGGGATGCACTTGTACATTATAACATGACAATGATCCAAAACACAAGGCAGTCGATTGGCTACAGCAGAAAAAAGTGAAAGTTCTGGAGTGGCCATCTCACTCTCCTGACCTCAATATCATTGAGCCACTTTGGGGAGATCTCAAAAGTGCAGTTCATGAAAGACAGCCCAATAATTTACAGGAACTGGAGACTTTGTCAAGAAGAACGGGAAGCTTTACAATCTGAGAAAATAAAGTGCCTCATCCACAACTACCACAAAGGACTTCAAGCTGTCATTATGTTAAAGGCAGCAATACACAGTATTAAGAACTAGGGCATGTAAACTTTTGATCATGGTCATTTGGGTAGTTTCTGTTGTCATTATGACCTGAAAAGAGCAAAGACAATTGTTTGATAATAAATGGCTTCACCCAACCACTAACTATGAGTGAAAAGTATTTGTATCATCATTCATATTCTCTGAAAAGTGTCCAAAATATCACAAATTTCAACAGGGTATGTAAACTTATGAGCACAACTGTACGGTGCATCCGGAAAGTATTCAGTGCTCCACTTTTTCCACATTTTTGTTACAGCCTTATTCCAAAAGGGATTAAATTCATTTTTCTCCTCAAAATTCTACACAGAATACCCCATAATGACTGTGGAATTTTTTTTAGATTTTTGCAAATTTATTAAAAATTAAAAACTAAAATCACATGTACATAAGTATTCACAGCCTTTGCCATGAAGCTCAAAATTGAGCTCAGGTGCACCCTGTTTCCACTGATCATCCTTGAGATGTTTCTACAGCTTCATTAGAGTCCACCGGTGGGAAATTCAGTTGATTGGACATGATTTGGAAAGGTACACACCTGTCTATATAAGGTTCCACAGTTGACAGTGCATGTCAGAGCACAAACCAAGCATCAAGTCAAAGAAATTGTCTGTAGACCTCTGAGACAGGATTGTCTCACGGCACGAATCTAGGGAAGAATACAGAAAACTTTCTGCTGCTTTGATGGTCCCATTGAGCACAGGTGCCTCCAACATCCATAAATGGAAGAAGTTTGGAACCACCAGGACTCTTCCTAGAGCTGTCCGGCTGTCTATACCGAACGATCAGGGGAGAGCGGTCTTAGTCAAAGAGGTGACAAAGAACCTGATGGTCACTCTCAGAGCTCCAGCGTTTTTCTGTGGAGAAAGGAGAACCTTACAGAAGAACAACCATCACTAGCAATCCACCAATCAGGCCTGTATGGTAGAGTGGCCAGACAGAAGCCACTCCTTAGTAAAAGGCACACGGCAGCCTGTCTGGAGTTTGCCAAAAGGCACCTGAAGGACTCTGACCATGAGAAACCAAATTATCTGGTCTGAGACAAAGATTGAACTTTTTGGCGTGAATGCTAGGCGTCATGTTTGGAGGAAACCAGGCACCGTCCATCACCAATCCAATACCATCCCTACAGTGAAGCATGGTGGTGGCAGCATCATGCTGTGGGGATGTCTTTCAGTGGCAGGAACTGGGAGACTAGTCAGGATAGAGGGGGGAAAAAATGAATGCAGCAATGTGCAGACATCCTGGTTGAAAGCCTGCTCCAGAGCGGTCTTGACCTCAGACTGGGGCAACGGTCATCTTTCAGCAGGACAATGACCCTAAGCACACAGTCAAGATATCAAAGGAGTGGCTTCAGGACAACTCTGTGAATGTTCTTGAGTGGCCCAGCCAGAGTCCTGACTTGAATCCAATTGAACATCTCTGGAGAGATCTGAAAATGGCTGTGCACCAATGCTTCCCATCCAACCTGATGGAGCTTGAGAGGTGCTGCAAAGAGGAATGGGCTAAACTGCCCAAAGATAGGTGTGCCAAGCTTGTGGCATCATATTCAAAAAGACTTGAGGCTGTAATTGCTGCCAAAGGTGCATCAACAACGTATTGAGCAAAGGCTGTGAATACTTACATGCAAGTTCTAATTTGTTATTTTTAAAATAAATTTGCAAAAATCTTTTTTTTTTTTTTAATGTTGTCATTATGGGGTATTGTGTGTAGAATTTTGAGTTAAAAAAAAAAAAATCCATTTTGGAGTTGGGCTGTAACATAAAATGTGGAAAAAGTGAAGTGCTATGAATACTTTCCGGATGCACTGTACATATTTAAAATATCTTAAAGCATTGTATTTTCTGACATTGGATTTGTTTTTTTTAGTGAGCAGTACCCCCATTTCAAGCTACTTCAGGTGAAGCCACTCCTTAGAGATTAAGAAGCCGAAGTGCACTGAATAAATTCAAGTATTCAGATTCTAAATTGAAAATTTAAGTTGAGAAAAGTAAATGGATATCAAGTGAATGAGTATAATGGCAGTAAATACTGACATTTGACTTTCCCTTTATCATTTCTATAAACTTCCATATAGTTTGAACACTGAGGCCATTTGTCATAGTTAATGGAAATGGTTGACTAATAGAGTAACTTTCTATTATACATATCAAAATATCCTAAATACAAATTACAATATTTGCAGTACACTGCCAAGGAAGGTCTTCCTTCCTTCCTTATGACAGTAAATTGAAGATGAGTTTATCAATTAATGGCTAGAGAATAATTATCACACTGGTGGAATGGCGTTCCTTGAAATACTTCGACAAACACCTTTGAAAAGTTTTTCACCTTTTAAAGTGTAACAAAGCCTAATATTCTTCAGCATCACTGTTTACTCAAGTACTTTCCTTTTTACTGTGCATTTTGAAGTTCTTAAATTTTGATGGCGTTGGTGTTTTGTTATACTTTGATATACATGTAGAAATCTCAGATCTACACATAATTTGCATGCTGCATCTTCTGAGCAGTATATATTACAGTCTCTCCTCTCCTCTCCCCTCTCTCTGACCAGATTTCGATAGTGAGCACAGAGGACGATTTATCCTGATCTTCTTTGGAGTCGTTTTTCCCTCCACGGCAGCCAATGGCATTGCAATGCACTTCCTCATTTCAGTGCTGATGGTTGACCATAGCAACAGCAGCCCTTACACTACAACCACATGCCTTTTGAAGTGCATTATATCATATTGATGGTGAAGAGGACATGTTTATGAATT
The DNA here is from genome assembly GCA_020510985.1 of Pholidichthys leucotaenia. Lineage (NCBI taxonomy): Eukaryota > Metazoa > Chordata > Actinopteri > Cichliformes > Pholidichthyidae > Pholidichthys > Pholidichthys leucotaenia. Next base: position 105,153,946 of record CM035846.1, read on the forward strand.
CTACAATGAATTGTCAGTCGTTTACACTCAATGTAAAAGTATTAAGGATTTTTTCCCCCTTTTTTTAATGGGTTACACAGCTTCCTTGCATCTTCCTTGCATCTTTGCCACCTTAATGGAGCCAAATGCTATCTTTTGGTGATAGATGAGAAGAATTTACAGTTTGGTCACCTCTTGGGGTCCATCTGGGTGCCACATTTCTCTTGGCAGTTTTTCTGCTGGACGGGATTTGAAACTGGATCAGAGTTCTCAGGACCCAAAGGCAACTTGAGGGTGGTGCAGAAATTGGGTGAAAATGTGGTCCAAGCTTTTTTTTTTTTTTTCTTTTCCTCCAGATGTGAATATTTATGGTTATGTATTGGGCAGTAATATCCAAAATGTAAGTTTTTGTTAATTTCATTGTTTTACAAACCATGGTTAGATTTGTAAATATTTATCCTTCATCCCTCAGACATGATCGCCAATCAGGACTCTTTTCAATGCACTTTGCTCAAATGTTCTCGTGTAAATAAGATTGTATACATTTTACCTGAGATCAGTTTTTTGCTATGGTTGGTCACTGTGCCAGCATTAGAGTTCAGATGTATTTAAGATGAAAGAGAAAAAAAACTACACAACATAATGAATTTGGTAAAACTATTTTGTATGTCTGTGTGCTGTTGCAGTGAATTTTTCTAGCATTGTAAATAAGGGGGGACACAATAATTTAAAACTGAGGATTTGCAAATTACTTGGGAATTAAAAGCTAAGTGACCAAGTTGTTCAGAACATGGCGTCTCGTCTTTTGTCATGAGTCTTTGAGCCTGTGTGCTGTTGGCTATAATTAGCCCTTGAGATGCCACCTATACAGTGGCAAGAAAAAGTATGTGAGCCCTTTGGAATTTCATGGTTTTGTATTTATTGGTCAAAAATGTGATCTGGTCTACATTTAAGTCCCAAATGTAGACAAACACAATGTGCTTAACCTAATGCCACACAATTACAATATTTCATGTCTTTATTGGACACATTCAGCGCTGGTGGAAAACGTGAACCCTCATGCTAATGACTTTAGTTTGGAAACGTGGACTCCAAGCAGTGAAACAAGGTTAGAGCGAGGTGTTCACATACTTTCTTGCACCTGTATATGGACTACAATTTTGAAGCCACACAATGTTTTATTATATTTATAATCAGTGTTTTATTAGTAGTGACCATATTTGGGTTGTGATTATCAGCTAATGCTTGCAAATTTTGTGTAACATGCACCTCACAATGATGCGGCGCATGCCTATTTCACCAAATTACTTCAGTGTTGTTAGCCTGTAATTGTTGGGTGGTATTGCTCCTTTGTAGTCTTTTGTGTGACAACTTCTAATAGTTTGCAAAAGCAATAATGAATCCCAAACAAGCCCCATTTGTGCTGATGGTCATAGGTCCAGAAAATGATCCATGAGACAAACCCCCAATCGGCATTGAACAACTCTCAATGGTTATCCACTACTTCCTGCATTCCACACAGTTTAATCTCAGCAGAGAAATCACTGCTCTTGTCACGGTCAGATCAGGGACCAAACGCAAGGATGTGTGTTTGTGAGGAAACTGGGCTGAGGCTTGTGAAACTGTTTGGTTCCATCCATTCATTATCCCAGATCAGCTACTGCAAGGATAAATCTCCACCAAACTGCTTGTCTTATAATTGGGGCAAAATGCTTCAAACACAGATTTGGATTAAGGCACAGCACTCTGATTTGGAAATTGAAGTCACATGGAGCCTGCAGGCAATATTGGAGTCGCATATGTGGGATGGAAAATCAGGGGTGTTAAAGGAGATATTGAAAATACTTAGTGGGTGTATTGATTTAAAAAAAAATAAATAGAAATGGGCATGATTTGGGTGGACAGGAAATGTAACCAATCCTTAAGTGTGATCCAGGACTAGCAGACGAGTAGGTCTGGGAAATCTACAATGGAGATCAAAATTGGAGAACGTATTAATACTTAACACTAGGTCAAGTGTCCTCAAACCAGCGACTGCATGCCATGATCCTCTGTCCAGCATGATGAATCTTATTTTATCAGATGATTGAAGCCCAGTGTCCTTCCTGAGCTGGTCTACGTATGTTAGTCTTTGTCCACCACGGAGAGCTCGACCATGCTTGGGCTCCCATAGTACAAGATACTTGATTTATTGTGAAATATTGTTCATTGTTCAGAATTTGATAGAATATCAGCTGTGACTATAGCACTGGAAAACATGCTAGTACTAGCATGTTTTTTTAATAACCAAGACACTTCAACACATTTATTTTGTAAAAAAAAAAAAAAAGCAAAATTAGAGAACAGTAACCACTATGTCAGAAGAGAAGGTTTAATTATTTTTTTTTTAAGGCTGTAGGATTAAAAAAATAATAGGAAGTGTAAAGGCCCTTGCTTTGAATGACTTCAGCACATCTGTCCCCAAAGGACATCACTAGTTTCTCACACTGCTCCGATTTGATCTTGGTCTGTTCTTCTTGCAGTCTCTTCCACAGTTCAGTAACTGTAGTGGGTTTCTTGGCCATTACTTTGTTGCCAAGGATTTTCCAGAGATTCTCTTTGGCGTTTAGATCTGGACTCTGGGCTGGCCATTTCATTGTTTCAATATTGTTAGATTCAAGGAACAGTTTAACCAGTTTTACAGTGTGGCAGGGGCATTGTTTTGCATGAAAATTGCGGACTGATTGGGAAATGACTGCAGTGAAGGAATTGCATGTTGCCGAAAGAGGTTCACAAACATTTGCATTCACCCTTCCATGTAGCTGTACAAGAGGACCAACTCCTGCTGCAGAAAACATCCCCCACACTGTGACACTTTGCCTCCAAATTTAACTGACTACTTTACACACTTTGGGTTCAGTCTTTCCCCAGTTTGATGCTGAACATATCGTTTCCCATCAGACCCAAATAAATTGAACTTACTCTAATCACTGAAGTGCACTCTGGACCAGTTCTCCATGTCCACACATGCTCCTTAGCAAAGGCAAATCTAGCCTTTATTTTTTCTGCTGATGAAAGGACCAGTCACTGCAGAGTGAGCTTTGAATCCATATTGTGTTAAACGGTGAGACACTGTGTGCCAAGACAGATCTTTGCTCTGTTCAGCAGGGAACTGCTGAGCTATTCCAGCTGCAGTGTTGAACCAATTCCCCATTGAGTCTTCATATGATCCTGTCCCCCAAACCACAGCAGTGTGAGAAACTAGTGATGTCCTGTGGGTGCAGATGTGCTGAAGTTATTCAAAGGCCTCTATACTATTAATTTTTTTTAAATCCTATAGCCCTAAAAACAGTTTAAATCTTCTGACAGTGGTTACTGTTCTCTAATTTTGCTCCTTTTTTGTTTCTTTACAAAACAAATGTTTGTGTTGAAATCCCTTGGTTATTTAAAAAAAAAAAAGAAACATGCTAGTGCTATAGCCACAGCTGATATTCTGTCAAATTCTGAACAATGAAGAATAACAATATTTCAGAATAAATCAAGTATTAATATGATCTCTAATTTTGATCCCCACTGTATAATGAAAGACCCCCACAAGAATGGGGGCAGGGGGAAACTATCTTTTTTCCTGAGTACTCTTACTACATTTGCATCCTTTTTAGGGTTTGAGGAACCCATTAACTTGGGAGTGAAAGTGAAGCCTCTTTTCCATGTTGTCTTAAAGGAAACTGCATGGAGTGGAAAACTAACGATTGTAGCTTAAAAAATGGTGAACATTGGGATGGTGTATTGTAAACCAAATCATTTCCTTTGGGTTCTGACATGTGCAAACCCACTTGGTAATCATCTGTACCTAAAGCTACCTTCTTGTGGACTCTTGAGAAATGCAGCTTTAAGATTTGGGTATTAATCTTATCAAAATATTAAATATGGCTAAAATATTCCCCAATGGATGATTAAGTCTCATGTTGAGCTGCTGCTCACTGTTGTACAACATGGGAAGTCAAAGAATCCCAAAAGCCTGGTAGTTTGATCCTATCACAGCCTTTCTAAATTCTATGGTAGTACATGCTGTAGTAGTTGAGACAGTTCAACTGGTTTGGCATTTGCTCTGCTTAAAGGCTGACTAAAACAGTCACTTTTTTTGTGACCTTCAATTTACCAGATTTAAGTCATGTTGGACCAAGCAGGAGGGGAGAGGGAGTAAGCGTGAGATCAAGAGATGACAGAAGAGGATAATGGTATTTAAAACGTTAAGCACCTAGATCATCTCAGTCAGCAGCATTAGACATGACGGTCCCTTCCTACCTCAGTCTCAGGGTTTTACTCCCTTTAACACAGTTGCATGCTTTGCATTTGAATAGTACATGTTTGTGTTTTTGATCTACATGTGCAAGATGTAGCCAGATGTGTATGATGATGGTTGGATTTCCTGGGATGTCTCTCTGTTTAGTTTGCTGGGTTTTTGGTTGAACACTTGGAGTGGGAACATGCTGAAGCACCTCAGAGCTCGTAGTAGGAGTTTGTTTTCAAGCTACAAGCATGGCAGCCAGACTCGGACTGTCCAAGAACCAGTTGACCAGATGGACTTGATAAACGCCTTTATTAAGCCATGGAACTCCATGCAGGTTAGACCGATTTTAATAGATTGTTTCATATTTTTTTTCCTCCCTTCACGGATTTTGCTCCAGTGATTTTCAACTTTGATATTTGTTTCCCTGAGTTTTATACATTTTGCTCAACAGTCAATATGGCAGTAATTTTAACAAAGTGAAGAAATTGTAGTTATGTAGAAGTTTGTATTTGTTTAACATGTTGCATTTAAAATTTGGTTTTGCTGATATTTTTCAATCTAAAACTGCAAAAGAATGAGAAAGCATGACTGATATATTTGGAATTGCTTAATTTGAAAAACTGATTCACAAGTGCACAGCAGTGTATAGTCACTTGTTACAGGAAAAAACTGAAAGTGTTCTCTCAAGGCATGCTGAAACTGAGGGGAGTTCTAGCATGTCAGTATTGTCTGAAAACATGAGATTATTGCAAGACAAATAAAAAATTTGAAAGCTTGTATCTGCATAGCAGGGAAAACTTTTCACCATGCAAATCCAATCATTTCTGCCCAGGACTGAGAGCCAAGTTGTCTTAATTGGACATATCTGTTTGCTGGAACATGAGTGTTAATCAATGTCTATTTCAAATTTTGATAAAATTGACAGATATTATGTAAACTTAGCGATTTTGGATTCTTTTATTTAAAGGTTCCATTCACTGAAAAAGTTTTTAGCCTTTTGAAGTACATCTGTTGGTCAAAGGATTATTGAAAAAAAATCAACATTCCTGACAAACGTACAGCCTTTTTATCGATTCTGTGAGAACCCAGTGTAACTTTCGCAGGTTTGCTATGGTTTCTGTAGAAAATTATCTAATTTCACTTGCTAATTGGTTCAAAAAATTGCAGACTTGTCATTATTGTGCATGAGTGCCTGCCCTTGTTTTCTCTTGTTTACAACACAACTCTGCAATTAGGAACTGTCTGCAAACATGTTGGGGAGACACTGCACACTCAAAAATGATGTAAGGCAACAATGGATCCTTGTACAAACTCCCAAAGGATGCATCTCTGAAGAGAAAAGTGGCTAAAATGTATCCCAAACTTATTGCTCTGTTGTGATCATTTCATTATAGATTAATTCCAGAACCTTTGAAAGTATAACTTCAAAAAAGCTTCTTAGATATTACCTCCACAGTGGCGGCCGACAGAGGATTTATTTGACATAATTGACAGTTTCAACTGATGTAGAGCTTCAAAGTAAAATGTTTAAAACATGTTGAAATCATAGGCCAGACTGATTATATATCATATGCGGCCACACGGCGTGTGCATCAGGTGAGCACAATCACAGTAAAATGGGCCAGACACAGGACCAGCGGCCCGTATTTTGTATCTGGAGTGTGGACCCAGAGTCCCTACTGGTGCTGCCCGTGCAGCTATGCTGTATAATGATCCGTTCCACGCCAATCCACACAGCTGGATTAGCTTTTAAATGTTTAGGTATTGTATGGCCTCGCTGTGTGAGGGCAGTGGGAGCAAGACCAGTGGTGACTCCCATTGGTCAGCAGTGTGGGTTTGCATTCCTGTGGCCCGCTCCCTCCCACTCCACTGTGCTCACATGTCCTCTCAACACTTGTGCTGCATTAGAATGGGCTTTATTGTTGCTGTACAGTTGTACAGTACAACAAAATTGTGGGTGCTCCACCAGGCTACTGCGCAATAAAGTGGGAAGGATTTGATAAAACGGTTACAGAATACCAGATTAAGCATATGCCTGAAATAAAAATAAAATAGCCCACAGGTATATACACAGGTATGGTAGTGGCTTCACGGAGGAACTACAGTATGTACATAAGAGTGCAGAACACAGGCTTGAATAAAATGGCCCAAGGATTATGGAAAATATACACAGGAATGGTAGTGGTTTCACGGATGGGTCAATGTGCATGAAAGTGAAGTTCAGACAGGTGTTATTGTGGTGATTAAAAAGGTGCATGTGAGTATTCGGAGGGAAGGGGAGTGGGGCCTCTGACTGTTTGCAGTTCGGATGGCCCAGGGAAAGACACTGTCAGTCTAGAGGTGTGGGACCTGGTTGAGCTGAACCATCGTCCAGAGGGGAGCAGGCCAGTTGGTGGGTGGGATATAAGGGGTCTCCTCCAGATCCTCCTGTCTCAGAAAGATCAAGACCATCACAGATGTCCTCCAGGGAGGGCAGAGGGCCACTGATTTTTTTTTTAATTTTTTTTTTTTTGGGGGGGGGGGGGCGATGTTGCACAGCCTTCCTGTTTTTTGGCTGTGGAGCCAGCATACCACACACCCAGACAGTAGGTGAGCACACTCTCCACTGAGCAGCGGTAGAAGGCCAGCAGCAGCTTCTGGTCCAGGCTGCTCTTCCTCAGGACACGTAAGTGTAGCTGCTGGGCTTTCTTCGCCAGGGCCTTGGTGTTGACAGTCCAGGATAGGTCAGAGGAGATGGTTTCCACGCGGTTGCCATTTGGGGGGGGGGGCATTTCTGTTATTCCTGAAGTCCAGTATGAGTTTTTGGACATTCAATTTCAAGTTGTTTGCTTGGCATCACAGCAGTAGATTCTCTACCTCCGCCCTATATGCCTTCTCATTGTCGTTGGTGATGAGCCCAACCAAGGGAGTATCATCTGTACTTCACGATGATGGTGGTCGGGAGGGTTGGAATACAATCGAAGGTATACAGGGAGTACAGTAGTGGGCTTAGCACACAGCCCTGGGGGAAGCCAGTGCTGAGACAGTGTGGAGGAGTGGTGGGGGGCCCAAGTCTGACTGTTTGTGGGTGGTTGCTGAGTTTTTTGTTTTGTTTTTTTTTAAAATCCAGGAGCAGGTGGGGGAGGGGATCTGGAGGAGGTGCAGTTTATTGATCAGGTTGTCTGGGATGGCATTGAAAGCAGAGTTGTAGTCCACAAAGAGCATCCTCACGTAGCTCCTTGGATTCGCCAGTTGGCTCAGCGCTCTGTGGAGTGTGGTGGCAATGGCGTCTCCCATGGACCGGTTCTCTCTGTAGGCAAACTGGTGGGGGTCAGGGGAGAGACGGTCCCTGATGTGCTGGGACACCAGTCGCTCAAAATGCTTCATGACTACAGACGTGAGTGCTATGGGTCTGTAGTTGTTCAGGCTGTCAATTGTGGACTTTTGGGGGATGGGGATGATGATGGAGGCCTTGAGGTTGGAGGGGATGGTGGCATGCATCAGGGAGAGGTTGAACAGCTTGGTGAGGATATCTGCCAGCTGGTCTTCACATGTTTTAACCACCACTCCTGGGATGCCATGAGGACCAGCAGCTCTGCGGGGTTCACTGCTCTCAGTTGCCTCCTCACCTCATGCACCTGTAGGGGGGGCAGGTTGGAGGAAGAGGTGTGCTCAAACTGGGTGAAAAAGCTATTAAGCTCCCCTGCCAATATGAAGCTGCTGTCTGATGATGGGGGGGCACTGGCCCCTGTAGTTGATAAGGGCCTTGATGCCTCTCCACATCTGTCTGGGGCTGTCTGTGAGGAACTCCTCCACCTTCCTCCTGTCGGTGTTCTTTGAGTTTTATGCCTCTTCTCAAGTTGGCTTTGGCAGTGCTGTACAGAAAACTGTTCCTCTGCCTGATGGCTGAGTTGTGGGTTCTGATCAGAGCCTGGACCTCATGGGTCATCTAGGGTTTCCGGTTTGGAAAGATCCAGATGTTTGTCACATTTTCTACACAGCATTTAATGTAGAAGAGGACAGACTTGGTGTAGGAGTCCAGGTCCTGCTGTTCAAAGATGTTCCAATCTGCGCAACTAAAACAGTCCTGTAGCTGGACGAGAGCATTTTCAGGCTGGGTTTTGTTTGTTTTGGGGGGAGGGGAACTCTTCCTAAGGGGGAGTGTAAGCAGGTATTAGAAGCAGGGAGAGATGGTCTGATTATCCAAGGTGAGGGAGGGGGGTGGCTCTGTAGGTGTGCTTAATGTTGCTGTAAACATGATCCAGTGTTCTTTCCTCTCTTGTGGGACACTTAAAATGTTAGTGGAATATGGGGAGTACTTTAGCACCTTGAGAGAGATTATTTAGCATCTCAGACAAGAGACAGGGGATAAACATGGGAGAACAATGGGCAGGAGGTTCCTGGTGAGATAGCAGGAAGGAGTCAAGGACGAAGGGGGTTGAATGCAGTGTGATGCAAATGTCATGTTGTGTGTGGAGAAATGCCATGAGTCTTAAGAGGAGAGTGCCTGCTTAAATGTGCAGTCTGTTCTTTGCTTGTGAGATGTGTGTGTAATAAATCGTCTGAAATGAATCTGCCTCTTCATTTACACACACTATACTGGTGACCCAAGACGTATTATGGAACACGAGGCAAGATCCCCGGAGCCGGCCCGGTCAGGAAGCTACAGCGAGGCGGCAGCCATCCCACAGACAGCCCGGACTGGAACCTCCAGCCACGCGTGTGCGGTTTCAGTCAAGCTACCGGATTTCTGGCAGCACAACCAGCGCTCTTGGTTCCACCTCACCGAGGCCCAGTTCGCCCTCCGGGGAGTAACGGCAGACGACACCAGATTTTACCATGTGGTCGCAGTGCTCGAGGCCCACACAGCTCAGCAGGTAGCGAGCCTGCTCGATCAGCCACCAGCCAGAAGCAAATATGAGGCACTCAAGGCTGCGCTCATCCAGCACTACACGCTCGCGGACTGTGAGAGAGCGGAGAGGCTCCTGACGCGGACGGAGTTAGATGGTTCGGCCGTAGACCTGATGGAGAAGATGCTGGCGTTAATGGGCACGGAGGATGGGCACTTTCTGTTTGCCCACCTCTTCCTCCAGAACCTTCCGACAGTGGCGAGAGCGGCTCTGGCCAATTTGCCATGGCTGGCCACGTGCGACTACTGTGCGCTAGCCCAGGAGGCAGACCGGATCATCACCACCACCAGGGCGATCACAGTCAACGCGGCAGCGGCGGAGCCCAGCGAGACGACCAGAGGAGGCGAGGAGCCACCGACGGTAGCAACAGCGGGGGCCATGGAGCGCCAGAGAGACATGCTTTGTTTCTACCACCGCCGCTTCGGAGAGAAGGCATGCAGATGTGTGCCACCGTGCCAATTCAAGCGCTTGGGAAACGCCAAGGCCGGGGGTCTGTAGCAGCTGCGACCCTCGGTGAAGAGAACAAGCTGCTCTACTTGACAGATGCACGCTCGGGGAGACGTTTCCTCGTGGACACCGGAGCCCAGAAGAGCTTCATCCTGCCGACCTATGCTGACCGGCTGGCAGGACATAGCGGACCCGAGATGATGGCAGCAAACGGCTCGGATATTAAGACCTTTGGTGAGAGGACTCTGCTCTTATCTCTACACGGCCGTACATATGAGAGGACTTTTGCCGTAGCAGCACTGCATTACCATATCCTGGGGGCTGATTTTCTGTGTGCACATGGTTTACTGGTTGATGTTGCTAACAGGCGCCTGGTTAATGCACTGTTCTTTGACTCTCTCCCCTGTATAGCTTGAGTGACCCAGCCAACAGCACAAGCCAACGTCACAGCCACAGGCGGTAAGTTCCACACACTGCTCACTCAGTTCCCAGCACTCACGGTCCCGACGTTTTCCGCGGCCATCGCTAAACACGGGGTGGAGCACTTTATCACCACCACCGGGCCGCCCGTTTTTGCAAGACCTCGGCACTTGGACGCAGCTAAACTGGCCATAGCGCACGAGGAGTTTGCCAACCTGGAAAGGTTGGGCATCATCAGGCGCTCAAACAGCCCATGGGCATCCCCGCTACACATGGTCCCTAAGGCTGAGGGATCGTGGCGACCGTGCGGGGATTTCTGCAGGTTAAACAACGCCACAGCGCACGACCGCTACCCAATTCCCCACATACAGGATTTTTCTGTTCACCTTGCCGGAGCATGCATTTTTTCCAAAATAGACCTGGTCCGCGGTTACCAAGTCCCAGTGCACGCGGAGGACATACCCAAAACAGCGGTAATAACTCCGTTCGGTCTATTCGAGTTCCTGCACATGCCATTTGGGTTAAAAGGAGCGGCACAGACGTTCCAGCGCATGATGGATGCAGTGCTGCGCGATCTCTCGTTCGTGTTCGTCTACCTGGACGATATCCTGGTAGCCAGTGCGTCCGAAGACGAAACCCACCTCACGACGGTTTTCCGGAGGTTGGAGGAGCACGGGTTAATCAACCCGGTGAAATGCCAGTTCGGCGTGACGGAGATTGATTTTTTTTTTTTTTTTTTTTTTTTTGGGGGGGGGTACATCGCGTACATCGGGGGTACATCGCGTCTCTCCAGAAGGAGCGATCCCGCTGCCTGACAAAATGCGCACCGTGGTGGATTTTCCCCGGCCTCAGACGGTCAGGGCTCTGCAGGAATTTTTGGGGATGGTGAACTTTTATAACCGTTTCCTTCCCCGCGCGGCGCAGCTCATGCAACCATTGTACGCCGCGCTCAAGAAACAGAAACCCGCGGATAGGGTCGAATGGACCCCGGAGCGAGAGCGGGCATTCTCGGTAGTTAAAGCAGCCCTGGCAAACGCCACAATGCTGGCGCATCCGGACCCGGCGGCCCGCATAGCGCTCACCACTGACGCTTCAGACGTGGCCGTAGGGGCTGTCGTGGAGCAGCGCGTCGCCAGGGCTTGGCAGCCGCTCGCCTTTTTCAGCAGAACTTTGTGCGACAGCGAACGTAATTACAGCGCGTTTGACAGAGATTTGCTGGCTCTCCACCTGGCCATACGCCACTTCCAGTTCTGGCTGGAAGGGTGCAACTTCACCACGTTCGTGGACCACAAGCCGCTAACATTCGCGATGGCCAAGGTTTCAGAACCGTGGTCGGGCCGGCAGCAGAGACAGCTGGCCGCGATCTCAGTTTACTACCGATATTAAACATGTGTCGGGTAAACTGAATGTGGTGGCGGACTGCCTCTCGCGCGCTGTGGTGGCCCCGGTCTGCGTGGGGATAGATTACGCAGCCATGGCTGCGGAGCAGATTAGCGATGCAGATGTGCGCACGCTCCAGTCTGGACCAACAGGGTTAAGGCTGGAGAGCAGGATGCTGCAAGATGGCGGCCCCCCCCCCCCCAATCTGCGATGTCTCCACGGGTCGCCCGCGTCCGGTGGTCCCGGTCGCGTGGCGTCGCCGCGTGTTTGAGTCGGTTCACACTCTGGCGCACCCAGGAGTGCGCGCGTTGGTCAAAATGGTGGGAGAGAAGTTTGTGTGGCCGAGCCTACGCAAACAAGTGAAAGAGTGGGCTGCAGCCTGCGTGGCGTGCCAACGAGCCAAGGTACACAGACACACGAAGGCTCCCTTGGAGCAGTTTCGTATCCCGATTAAGAGGTTCGACCATGTTCACGTGGACCTCGTGGGCCCCCTCCCGCCATCTCAGGGGTGCATGCACCTCCTGACAGTGGTGGACCGCACCACGCGCTGGCCAGAAGCAGTCCTGCTGGCGGCAACCACATCCACAGACGTAGCGTGCACTTTTTTAACAGCATGGGTGGCGCGTTTTGGAGTCCCGTCAGACATTACGTCTGACAGGGGCCCTCAATTTGTTTCCGAACTCTGGTCCGCGATGGCCCGCAGCCTGGGTGTTACAATTCACCGCACAACCGCGTACAACCCACAGGCCAATGGGTTATGCGAGCGTTTTCATAGATCACTGAAAGCAGCACTCAGGGCTTCATTGACGGATGCAAATTGGGTAGACAGGCTGCCGTGGGTTTTATTGGGATTGTGCTCCATGCCGAAAGAGGATCTGGAAGCTTCCCCGGCAGAGCTCGTTTTTTCGCAGCCCCTACGGCTGCCCGGGGAATTTCTGCCAGATAATCCCGCGCCGGACAGCTCCCCGTCTCAGCTTTTGCAGCGTTGCGCAAACACAGGCATGCTGCCGGGCCCTGCCCACCACAGTTTTCCGCGTGTTTTTGTGCCTAAAACTTTGAAGAGCGCGGCGTTCGTGTTTGTCAGACACGACGCCCACCGCCCTCCATTGCGCCCACCCTATGATGGACCGTTCAGAGTGTTGGAAACGGGGGATAAGCATTTTTTGCTAGACTTGGGGGGTAGGCGGGGAAAAAATTGGCATCGACAGACTCAAACCCGCTTTCGTTGTGGCGGACGAGCAAGTGCTGTTGGCTAGGGCCCCTCGGCGTGGAAGACCCCCACGGAGAGCTCCCCAGGGAAACGATTCATCACAGCAGCCACACGGACAGACCGAAGTGCCCCCCCCCCCAGTCACAGCCCACCCGCAGTCAGACACACTCCCAGCAGCCCCCCACCGGCACAGCAGCGCCACGGAGGCGGTAAACCCCAGTTACAGCAGATACGGGAGGAGACGGAAGCCCAAACAGCATGTGGACTGATATTCTATTGTTCTATCACAGCATGTGGACTGTTATTCTATTATTCTATCCAAGATGCTGGGGGGGGGGGGGGGGGGGGATAGTTTAGCACCTTGAGAGAGCCAGATTATTTAGCATCTCAGACAAGAGACGGGATAAACATGGGAGAACAATGGGCAGGAGGTTCCTGATGAGATAGCAGGAAGGAGTCAAGGACGAAGGGGGTTGAATGCAGTGTGATGCAAATGTCGTGTGTGGAGAAATGCCATCAGTCTTAAGAGGAGAGTGCCTGCTTAAATGTGCAGTCTGTTCTTTGCTTGTGAGATGTGAGTGTGTAATAAATCGTCTGAAATGAATCTGCCTCTTCATTTACACACTCCACAGTACAGTCTTTAAGCATGCTTTGTTAAAGTCCCCTGCAATAATGTGGACTGTCTGGGCAATCTTTCTATTGCCTGCTAACGATTTGCTGGAGATGGCTGAGTGCTAAGCTAACGCTAATGTCTGGAGGGAGGTAAACAGCTGTTACAATTACTGCCGTTAGCTTGCGGGGTAGATGGAAGGGCCTACACAGAAAGGACATGGCCTCTAAATCCGGTGAACTATGGCTTTAAATTATTCTGACATTAGACCATTAGACACAATCACGATAGCATTTTAATTTTATAGGCATTAGATCTTCATTATGTTCTTTATCTGGTCACATTTGGGGCTTCTCATTTCTTTGTTTTGTTTACGTTGCACTCTAGTCCTGAACAGTCACACTTGGGGCCCTGCTGTCCTGCTCCTCACTTGATTGGCTTTGCCACACGTGTCAATCGCAAAGCTTTCACCCAATCAGATTAGGAGCTCATGAATAACTGAGAACTAACAAGAGTAGCTTTCTTGATCTCATGTAAAAGGACATTTTTTTTAAAAATCAAAATGCAGATATGTTCTTGACATTAAAATTTGAAATTAATCCACAAAAAAGGCAATAAATGGGACCTTTAAGGTCTTTGGCCCCCTCTCTGTTCATTGTTTGTCTTAATACTCATTTACTTGGAATAAAAGCTTTAAAATATTGATCAACTAAAATCATTTTGTTTTGAAGGACTTGAGCAGAGACATCTATGATATTTACGCTGAATACGAGAATGAGGAGGTGGAGGATCGATTGCCTGTGTCTCCCTCCCACCTGCTGCCGTCTCCAAGGAAACATTTTATTCTCAACATCAATGTTGGAGGAACGGTAAATTCACTCAGTTAATGCTTGTATATCTGCCAATCTTTACTTCCTTTTGTAAGAGCCTGCTTAGGTGAAGTTGCAGCCAACACTAGCAAGGTACATGTATCTTAAGAAAATATTTCTCAGTAAAAGTGCTGCGGGACTTGTGGCACAGTCCTATCATTAATCCCGGTTTAGTTTACCAATTAATAAGAGGGCGGCTCATTTTAGATTTCCCGTAACCTACTTCTGGTTATTGTAGGAAGCATCATTCATGACCACTAGCACATGTGGAAGTTGTCTGCACAATGGATTCGTTGATTGCTCACATCTTTCCAGAAGCAGGCAAAAAGAAAAACAGGAGGATTTCTTCAACAGACTAATTATGCAGGACGAAACATGGGTCCATCACTATGATCCAGAGACTAAAGCCCAGTCATAACAATGGAAGCATCATGACTCATCAACTCTGAAGACGGTACATGTCCAACTCTCTGTGGAAGAGATCATGCTCACTGTCTTTTGTCACCTGCATGGAGTATTGATGATGGATTTCCAGGCAAATGGTACCACAATTACTGGGATTTATTGTGCATTACTGCTGCAGAAATTGCAGAAGGCCATCAAAAAGCCAAACAGGTTAATTGGAGACTCTAAATTGGCCCTAGGTGTGAATGTGTGTGTGAATGGTAAAGGGATAGCGCCGTACCGTGGCTGCTTCATCCATCCAGATGGATGCCCTCAATTTCCCCTCTGGGGATCAATAAAGTATACAAAATCAAAAAAAAATCAAAACTGAGTAACATAGCATACTGACAAAGGTGTCTGCATCCTGCAAGACAACACCCCGGTTAACTCAAGTTGCCCAGACGGAAGCATGGTCTCACGGCTGTGAAATCCTTCCTCATCCCCCTTACTCTCCCGACCTCACACCATTTGACTTCCACCTCTTTCCAACCATGAAGTCATTTTTGAAGGGCATGCACTTCCAAGACGATGAAAGGCTGATTTGAGATCAAGTCATGGCTTCTGATGCAATGTGGAGACTTCTACAAGTGAGGTCTCCACAGCTGCATAAATCGATGGGAGAAGTATGTCACCCTTGGTGGTACCTATGTCGAGAAAGACTAATAACTGTGGCATGTTTTGGTTCTTCTCAGTCCATGGGAAGTGAGTCGGGGGAAATCTTTAATGAGCAGCCCTTCTAGATATGTGCATACCATGAAAGAAATAATTACTAGATGCTGGCATTTCAAATTAACTTTTTCTGTTTTTGACTTCTCTAGGTGTACCACCTGCCCTACAGGTTAGCTGCCAGGTATCCAAAAACACGGATAGGTCGGTTGGCAACGTACACAGACCACAGCAGGAAACTCGACCTCTGTGATGACTATGTTGTCCAGAGCAATGAGTTCTTCTTTGACCGGGACCCAAAAGTTTTCCACAACATCTTCAACTTCTACAGGTAGAACAAAAATGCACCCACAGAGGTAATGTGTATTCACATGGTGAGTTCCATCCTCCTTCATGACCCATTTCCATGCCCCTTCTCCCTCAGAACCGGAGTGCTGTGGATCAAAGATGAGCTCTGTCCCCGTAACTTCCTGGAGGAGATAAACTACTGGGGTGTCCGCATCAAAAACACCCAGCGCTGCTGTCGGATCTCCTTCGAAGAGAGGCAAGATGAGCTGAATGAGCAGCTGAAGATACAGAGTCAGCTGTTGGCAGAGGTGGGTGTGCTGGTAGACATGTTCAGTTTACTTGGATTACATCCTAAATATTATGCAACTTAGCCAGTGTTGAGTTTGTACTCGAGTTTTTCAGTTGTATCCTTCACATCATGACATGTATTGAAGATCCTTTTTGGCTTGTGAGCTGTTACAAAAAAATCCAGTCTATGAAATTACTGATACTAAAATACTCTAAACCTAATTCTGGCTGTGATCTAGACATATATTCTATTTCACTTTGTACTGTAAATTGAGCCTTTTATAACCTGCAGTACAGAACAATCCGATGAAACACTGAAAATAAACAAGCCGCCATTTAACAGTGGCATTTTCCAGAGACAGGCCCTCTGTTACAACTGTATAATTTATTTTTAATTTTCCTTTTAACATCACTTCTGACAAAAATGTCAAGGAAACCTGAAAGAGTGCAGTTTTTGATTGCTCAAACAGTACTGGCAATTGTCAACTGGAAGGTTCAACTGAAAAATCAAACAGAATGTGAAATACACAATCATGTACTGTACAAAGTGTTACTGTCTGAGACTACAGAGCTTACAGATTCCAAATAACAATGCTGTTATACTTTCCAAATGCATTGTTCTCTTTTCTTGCATGTTTACACAACTGAAGCCTTACGTGAGTAAATCCATTACTGATTAAAGATGGTTCACCCCAAAATTAAACGTAACAGTTTACCCTCATCACAGTGGCTCCTCACATCCTCATAGGAAAACAAGTTTTCCCTCCTCTGATCTTGATTGTTTTGGAGTGAAGAAGCCAACTTTGTCATTCAGTCCATACAGCCAATCATGTACAGTAGAATGAAATTACATTTCACCTATCTACAATGTTAATCACATCTAGAATCGGCCCGCCACAAACAACTTTTCCTTCTCCCATTCTATTATGCTGAGCACCAAGCTAGAAGGCGGGAAGTACCATTTTTATATGGTCTTTGGTATGACCCGTCAGGGGGCTTGAACCTATGACCTCCCGGTTGTGGGGCGGATGCTCTATCAACTAGGCCACCACTCTGGTGTTGAGTGAATCGCCCAATTTTAGATACCCGCTGTGAATGTATCTGTGTTCTCCAAGATATACAGCAATTCAAAGCTAGTTAACCTTGTGGTACCTGAAGTGCTATATTATTTTAAAAACCACCACCAATGTCTATTTCCAGTCCTCGTAAATCTGTTGTTTCTGCTCCAGATAAGCACTTATGTATACATGAGGTTCAGACTTGTTGAACTTTGTTGAATAGCTGCACATTTTTGTTTTTTAGGGGATATACAGTACACTCACCAGGTACTTTAATGGGTACACCTGTTCAATTGTTTAATGCTACTATCTAAACAGCCGAACACACGGTAGCAACTCGGTGCATTTAGGTATGTTGATATGGTAATGGTGAGTGACCAGAGTTCATACTGGGCATCAGAAAGGTGATAAGGTAATTGAAATGACTTTGAACATGGCATGGTTGTTGTTGTCAGATAGGCTGGGCTGAGTATTTCAGAAACTGCTGATGTACTGGAATTTTTACACACAATGATCTCTAGGGTTTGCAAAGAATGGTCTGGAAAAAGAATATTCACTGAGCAAACGTCTTACAGGTTAACCAGAATTGGACAACAGAAGATTGGGGTGGGATGCCTGGTCATAATTTGGCATAAACATTAAAGAATGTATGTATGGAGTATTATGGAAGTTCAACCAACAAATCTGCAGCAACGTGTGATGCTAGCATATCAATATGGACTAATATCTTTGTCTGCACCTGGTTGAATCGATCCATTAAGAATTAAGGCAGTGTTGAAGGAAATGGGGTCCAGCCCAGTAATAGCACTGTGTACCTATTAAAGTGGCTGGTAATATAAAAGAAAATAATTCCTATATGAAACTGCTCTTGTTGATGTCTTTTTAAATGACTGTTTCTGGAAAGAGGTTTTTTTTTTATATACAGTTGTCTACAAAAATTTGGGTACCTGTTGACAAATGACTTTTTTTTTTAATGTTGTAAAATAGCTCTGTAGAACCCAGCCACAGGGGGGCACCATAAGCCATACTATTAGTGCTGGGTCCATTCCTGGATAAATGGAGAGGACTGTGTCAGGAAGGGCATCTGCCATAAATGTGCAGATCATCCTGAATGAGACTTGCATACCGGATCGGTTGAAGTCCAGGTTAAAGTTGGTGGAAATTGGGCTACTGCTGGTCAAAGACTTATAAGGACAGGGGGGAGGTGTGTTCGGAGGCTGAGAGAGAAAAGGAAAGGCTGGAGTGTGGAGGTGAGAGTAGGGACTTTAAATGTAGGGACTATGACTGGTAAATGGATGGCTGGCTGATATGTTGAAAGGTAGATATACTCTGTGTAGAAGAGAGGTGACGATCAGTGAGCAGCAGTACGGTTTCATGCCAAGAAAGAGTACTACAGATGCAATGTTTGTTTTAAGTGTTGATGAAGAAGTATAGAGAAGGCCAGAAGGAGATAAACTGCGTAGAGAAAGTGTATGTGACCCGTAATGGCAAAATGAGTCGCAATGAGGAAATTTTCAAAACTGAGGTAACGTTATTGTCATATTCTGTATTGAAAGACCTTCAAAATGATATTTAATTTGTAGAAATTGCGCAAAAACTGACCAGCATAAACCAATTTTGTTTATATTTTGGCTGATTTGAAAACTTGCGTTCGATTGGTCGTGAGTTATGTTTTTTGCAAAAACATGTATTTTTAGAAAGTAGGCGTTACAAGCTTTGCAATGATACCAGGCACTGATGGGGGTTTCCCCGGGACTTTCCGCCAGCAAACAAAGAATCATGATTTATGACTTAACATGCCTGTAGCTCGTAATTACCCGCTGCGCATTCTGGCTCATTTTGCCAGCACGGGTCACATATGATGGGGTGCCATGAGAGAAAGTGTGGTACTGTATGAGCAAGTCAGGAGTGACAGAAGTATGTGAGGGTGGTGCAGGACATGTACGAGGATAGTGAGATGGGGGTGAGGTGTGCTGTCAGAGTGACAGATGGATTCAAGGTGGGGGTGAGGTTACATCAGGGATCGGCCCTGAGCCCCTTATTGTTTGTCAAATGCATCTATTGGTCATGTGATTATGGAAACAATATCAAAATGCTTATTTTTGTTAAAAAAACCAAACAGCCTTTATATTGTTTGTGTCCAACAAGCTGTTTGGAGTCTTCCAGATTTGCCACAGGACATCATAAAATGGTAAACTCAGCAGAAGGCTGTCTTTGATACCCACCTGCTGCTCTATTATTGGCCAACCTAGCCATCTGTCATGTAGCTGTAGTTCCAATTAGTTCCATTCTATTCAAGTGAGACCTGATGTTTTTACAGCTGATATCTCCAAACCAATCGAAACAGATCAAGAGCACTGCAGGTCAGAGGAAACCTTTGACTTTAGCTGAACTTTTAGAATTGAGAAACGAACACTTAGCATTCCAGCTCACGTCATATCTGCTCATTAAAGTATGGCACTGATGGTCAGACTTTAGAGTTTTTCTTGTACAAATGGATTTTTGGGCAATTCAAACCAGTTATTGCAAGAGCCGGTGCTGTGATATGCAAGTTTTGTCAATCAGTGGCTCTTTGACTTGTGAAAATAATTCATATTTTTATTCATAAATAACAGAAGAAGCCAAATACTTCTGTAAATTAATGTTACACATACTCTTTAATTTCTACATCAGTCAGATTTGCCATTGTCTCTCAAAGGCCCATTCTGAACCAAGAAAAACTCTATATCAAAACACAGATTTCATTTTGAAGGCATGTGAGAGGGTGAAGCAGGATGTTAAAAAATTAATGTACTGGCAGTCCAAGAACTAAGCAATGTTAATTTTTTGTTTGTTTTTTGTTAAGAGGACGTGTGTGTGTGTGTAGGTTAGAAAAATGAGTTCTGCTAGGTTTCACTGAATGCATTTTGTTCTCATGGAGTTCTGAGGTTTCTGTCAGGCTTTGATTCCAACCCGTTGTGCTCACCCCATCTCATTGCGTACCTGTTGGAGTGGATAATCCACCAGCCATGTGTAATGAATCTGTGCCTGACGCCATATGATCAACAGAGCTGCAAAATAAAACGTTAAGAAGTTATCACCCACTACTGCTCCACTGGTTCATTGATTCTTTATTTAACTGAGATTTTGGCAGTAATCTGCTGGCTGACACTGGGTCTGTTTGACCTACATTATAAATCATCACTCCGCTCGGCTGTCTTGACAGATGGGGAAAGGAGGATAAGCTTTTTCTTGGCACAGATTTATGCAGATGTTTCCATCACAGTTTGTGTGCCAGTTTTTTGTTTTAATTCAGTTGTTAGTTGACCTTTCTTGACATTTTGTTTGTTGGGTTGTTTTGTCCTCCTTTAGCTTCTATTTCATTCATTCTTTGAATGTACAAGTTATATTTATTTAATGTATTTTTAGTTTTGTCATTCCATTGCTCATGCTCATCTGTAACTGACTCATTTTTGTCCTAAAGGTGGCGATGGAGGAGAACGAGGTGTTTTTTCATGGCATGGCCTTTGGGCCCACCCGGAGGAAAATTTGGAACATGATGGAGATGCCATTCTCCTCAATCCCCGCCAAGATGACGGCAATCGCCTCCTCTATGTTTGTGCTGATGTCTCTAGTCGCCATGACCTTAAACACTGTGGAGGAGATGCAGTACAAGGTGTAATATTTATATTTGGAAAGAACTTGTAATTATTCACCTGTAATAATACTACAATGGTCTGTATCTATATGGAAACATTTATTAAAAACACTGATTATGCCAGGAGGAGACTTCTACAATGACATCTGTTGAATTATTTGCAACCCTTTTGTACTTCATGCCTTGAAGATAAATGACCCTGTCCTCACAATGCATTAAAAATCACATCACCCACATACTTGAAGACAAATCAAGTAATGTTTATGCTAAATTAAATTGGGCCCAATACTCAGCCTTGTGGGACACAAATTGATAAACTTAAGGGGCCATATTACAAGGATGCGGTCAATTGTCGGTGACGCAGAACGTGTTTATGGCCGTTTCCAAGTTCATTTCCTATCACAAAGTGCAGAAATTAATTTTCCGCTGGACGCAAAGTATAAAAGGGTTGTCCTAACACTCTGATTTATTCAGAGGTGTATTTGGAGCGTAATATGAAATAAACCAATCGCTGCCTTTGCTCTCATTCCCTTTAATAAATAGGGTCGCAAGATCAAAGACGTGATGCTAATACGAAAAAGGTTTAAGTGGGAGGACAATTCCATTTTGTGATAAGGACAATGTGGGCTCATTCACAAAGTGAAAATGCATTTAAAATCAAGGCGCTTTTTAACTTTACAGCCTTGCTTGTCTATGGATGAGAGCTCTCCACTACAGTTTTCAAGTTTACAATTTTCAGTTTTACAAGTTTCCTTCAGTTATATTGTCCTAAATCTGATCTCACTTAATTTTTTTTTTTTTTTTTTATCGTTCATCAGAGCTTCTCTTTTAAACCAAGAAAGAGGAGCCGCTCATCGGGGCCTGAGCTGTATTAACCTGCTCTGGTGAATGCAAAATTGTAGATTTAATCCAAAACAACTGTTGTGATATTTTTATTTTGAATCATTATTTTAAAAGAATAACGATGAATAAGGTTAAAATTGTAAAAACTGTCATCATTAGATTATGCACCCATACCAGCTCTTCTCCAGGGTCATGGTGAGGTGATGGCTATTTTCCAGTAACACAGACTGGTCCAGCTGCGGTCTGGTAGAGAACTGAATCATAAACATAACAATTTTTTCCTCTGTGTAGTGGGAAAATCCTGTTCTGTCTTCAAATGTTCATATTTAACTTTCCTCTTTTAACAGAAAATAATGGGTGAGGTTTTTTTTTTTTTTTAAATTAATCGGGATGCGCGAGCAAAAACGAACATGAAATATGATGATGCGATATGATGACTCAACAGATTAGTGGACAAAACATTTTCAAAGAAGTCTGTAATTTAAAATCTTCAGACTGACAGTAGCCTACCCCCCACCACCACGCACTCACACCAGAACGTGCACACACTCCCTGTTCATTCATTCATTCCCCTAAAACATTCATAAAAACCTAATCTATAGACTCCAACGTTAAATGTGCAGTTAAAATGGGAATGTGGATGGAATAAAAAACTATTGTGTGTGATCATATTATAATTAAAATGATGGGCGATTATATTATGACTGTTACAACTCTCTCCATTAAAATAACAGAAAAACCCAGTGCATGCTGTTTCCTCATGGGCTCCGGAGCTGCGCAATTTCAAAACACACCACTGAAAGAGCATTAAACTATGCGCTTCTGATGACAGACCACCTCTTTACTGATCAAAAGCACATTGGCGTAACATGCACCATAATAGTGATGCACCTAAGATTGTGCGCTGCCACACCTCTTTGAAATGAGCCTTCTTCCCAGCACAAAGCAGGTGCACTGTACTGGTAATTAGATAGCGTGACAGCGTAAAAAAGACAATCCACTGGCAGAAACTAATAGACACTGGCATACGGAGGAAAGTCTGGCAGAAAAGTCCACTGATGACTTTCAAAATGGGGCCCAAGGAATGTGATTTGTAGTTTTCCCTTTTTTACTACAGTTCTGAGACTGTTGGTTGAATACTGAATCTCTGCTGTCTGTTCTAGACACCATCAGGCCAACTTAGCGGCAGATTCTATTGCGAGTATGTTGAGACGTTCTGCATCACCTTCTTTACTGTGGAGTACCTACTGCGCCTGATCTCCACCCCCAACCTCAAGTGTTTTGGACGCAGTGTGCTAAACACAGTTGATCTGATTGCCATCCTGCCACACTACCTGCAGATGATCCTGGAGTGCTTTGAGGATGAGGACATCCATCAGCATTCTGGAGATATTGAGACTGTGGCACGTGTCGGAAAGGTAAGGTGGCAGAGAAACCTTGACTGTGAACAACAGATGGGTTTGGTCTCAGTAATATAAAGTGGTGGTTTTTTCTGTCTGCAGATGGGTCAGGTTCTAAGGATCATGCGTCTGATGAGAATTTTTAGGATCTTGAAGTTGGCTCGTCACTCGACAGGCCTCAGAGCGTTTGGCTTCACACTGAGACAGTGCTACCAACAGGTAAGGCTAGCTTATGTTAAACTTACTACTGACAAGGCCTGGTTTACTAAAGGTTTGTGGGTGCTAAAATGTACAAAGTGGAAAATGGGCAAAAAAGGAGCAAACATATTTACTAAGGCTGCTCACTGAGGATTGACTATTTAAGATGAGCAAAATGGCATGTGGTGTGGATTTTTTGGCATGTCCTTCTTTCAGAGCACACCAATCGTCTCAAGTGCATTTCTCCTTTCATTCTCTGCAATTGCTGTCTGTTTGGCTGTGGAGATGTATTTATGTCTGTTTTCAGAGCAGATAAAACACTGGTCAGATGTATGGTCTGTGACAATGACTCAAGTGTCTCTCCCAAGAGCACATTGTGATATACATCTCACA
Organism: Pholidichthys leucotaenia; assembly: GCA_020510985.1. Taxonomy (NCBI): domain Eukaryota; kingdom Metazoa; phylum Chordata; class Actinopteri; order Cichliformes; family Pholidichthyidae; genus Pholidichthys; species Pholidichthys leucotaenia. The sequence continues at coordinate 105,177,238 of CM035846.1, forward strand.
TCTCCCATGCAATTGATAATTCATTTTAAGGGCTGATTGTGTGGCTTTGTTTTTGTGTTGTTTTTTTTTGTATTTTGTATACTTTAATCCCCAAAGGAAATTACAGGGCATCCACCTGGATGGATGAGGCAGCTACGGTACGGTGCCAATCCCTTCACCATTCACACACACATTCATACGTAGGGCCACTTTAGAGTCTCCATTTAACCTAACTTGCATGTTTTGGGCATGTGGCAGGAAACCAGAGTACCCTGGGTAAACCCACACAGACACGGGAAGAACATGCAAACTCCACACAGAAGGGTCACCGATGGTCAGGAGGTGGGATTGGACCCACAATGGTCAGAGCTGGAATCAATCCCGTGACCTTCTTACTGTGCTGCCACAGTGCTAACCACTGTTCCACCAAGCACAGTGGTTGATTGATCTCTGATCATTTTGTTGCTGCATTTCTTGGGTTATGTCATTCTGCACTAATATACACTACTCACAGAAAGTTAGGGATTATTTGGCTTTCGGGTGAAATTTCAGGATACACATAAAATGTACTCTAACCTTTATAGGTGAACTTACCTTGACGTTCTCTAACCTTTTGAATGTACATGTCCAACTGTTCATTGTTTCAGTACTTTTTGCATAACTTGCTGTTCTCTAACAAGGTGCTTAATGGCAAAATTCACAACAGGTGTTTGATCCATGAATCGACCAATAAATTTTCTGGTTCAATTTGAACTGGTATTTAAACAGTTCTCTTCATCATGCTGTTCACATTTTGACATCATGAGACAAAGATGACACCTAATAATTGATTGACAGTACCTAGCCATTGCGAGGCTTCAAACAGGATGTTCTCAGAGGGAGGTAGCTACTGAGCTGAGTCAGTGTCATCAGCAGATTGCAATAGAGATACAGAGAGACTGGAAGAGTCACAGAAAGGCATAGAAGTAGACGTCCTTTGGCCACATCCCACACTGATGACTGCTTCATTGTGAACAGTGCCCTGCGGAACCAGATGATGAATGCTACTGAACTCCAGGCACATTTAAGGGAGGTGAGAGGCACCCGTGTCATGTCACATGATTCAAAACCATTTACATCAGCATGGTCTGTGTGCTAGATGACTTGCAAGGGTACCTGATCACACCACCAGGCACAGGCATCATCGTCTTGCATGGGCCAGGGAGCATTTACGCTGGACAAGGGACCAGTAGGCCTTATTGCTGTTCTCGGATGAAAGTCGATTCACGGTGAGCAGAAATGATGGCCACCATTGATATTGGAGACTGTGATGAGGGGTTTTATTGTGAAGTGCGGTGTGATGCCGCCTTCCGGGTGCGTCACCACACCGCCCTATAAGTAGGGGCGTCCACCATTTAAGATAAGATTAGCCTTTATTAGTCCCACAATGGGGAAATTCCAGGATTGCAACAGCACAGGGATAGCAACACTCAGAGCAATAATTAAGAAGATACGGAAAATATAAATAAGAACAGTGGATATACTGTACATACATACACATAAATATATAAATATATATACAAAGTGCGGAGCATTGTAGCAAGATGGAATAAACAGCATAACCGTCTACTTAGTTATCCTACATAGTGTGAATATGTACCCATACATATTGTCACCCTCCGTAGCGACTGATGTTGTCCTAGTTGTATACTGGAGGGGACCATTTGTGTAAGTCTGTTGCGTCTTTTGCATTCAATACTATTAGGTTGTCACATTTTTTTGCTATCTCTGCGAGCAGCCCTGCTTAGGTTATACAGTCTGACAGCCACAGGTAGGAAGGACCTGCGAAACCTCTCGGTTGCGCACCTAGGATGATGTAGTCTACTGCTAAATGAGCTCCTCAGTGTGTTCAATATATCCTGCATAGGGTGGGACTTGGACTCCAGCAGAAATGACAGTTTAGCCACCATCCTTCTCTCTCCTATCTCCTCCACTGGGTCAAGGCGTTGCCCCAGGACAGATCTAGCTTTCTTGATCAGTTTGTTCAGTCTCTTCCTATCGGCTGCTGTAATGCTGTTGCCCCAGCAGACCACTCCAAAAGTGATGGCTGATGCTACCACCGTGTCGTAGAATGTCTTCAGCAGCGCCCCTTGTACACCAAAAGACCTGAGCCTCCTCAGTAGGAACAGCCTGCGCTGTCCCTTCTTGTAGAGTGCGTCGGTATTGTGTGACCAGTCTAGTTTATTGTTCAGATGAACACCAAGGTACTTGTATGATGTCACCATCTCAATGTCTGTTCCCTGTATGTTTACTGGTGCTGTGAGGGGTTGTCCTTGCCTGCGGCAGTCCACCACCAGCTCCTTAGTTTTCCTCGCATTGATCTAGAGGCAGTTCCGATGGCACCAGTCCACAAAGTCCTGGATAAGTCCTCTGTACTCAGCTTCATCTCCGTTGGAGATGAGGCCAATGATTGCAGAGTCGTCGGAGAACTTCTGTAGATGGCAGTGTGTTGTGTTGTGTGAGAAGTCCGCAGTATAAAGGGTGAACAGGAAGGGAGCCAAAACCGTTCCCTGGTGGGGCCCCCGTGCTACCGATGATTGTGTCAGACACACAATCTCGGGTTCTCACAAACTGTGGCCGGTTAGTGAGGTAGTCCAGGATCCATGAAGACAGGTGCTGGTCCACCCCTGCGCACAGCAGCTTGTCCTTCAGGATCATCGGTTGAATGGTGTTGAAAGCACTGGAGAAGTCAAAGAACATGATCCTCACCGCATTCCCGGGCTTCTCCAGGTAGGACAGAGAACGGTGAAGGAGAAAGATCACTGCATCCTCCACCCCGATGCCATGCTGGTAGGCGAACTGGAGTGGATCCATCGCTGGTCCCACCAGGGGGCGGAGGTGAGCAAGGAGCAGTCTCTCCAGGGTCTTCATCATATGAGACGTCAGGGCCATTTGGGGCTTCTTTTGTCCGGATGACTCCACACAGTGTAGCACCTGCTGTATAGCAACCCATTCTATAATAAAGTACCGTTCTAGTGCAATCTCTCGTCTGTCTCCTTTTGTGCCAGGTTTGTGGACATAACATTTGGCGACTGAGGATTTAACACATGGAGGCGTGTGTAACACCACTGCGGCCTTTACTGGAGCTTCCCACGGAACCGCCAGTAGCATGACCCCACTGGTTTGAGGCTTTTGAAAATTACATCAATCCATTGGACCTAGGGAAGCTGGATAAGGTGAGAACACGAGCGCTGCTTGTCCACAACCTCGACATCGAAGGCCAGAGGATTCTACAGATGCTCAGTGCGACGGACTCGTACGAGGACATCATGGAGCTAATGGCTAACCACTTCACCGCTCCGAACAGCGTGACGGTACGACGAATTTGGTTTCACCAGAGACGCCAGGGAGTCGGTGAGTCTATTCAATGGTTTGTCACTGACCTAAGATGGTTAGCCAGTGTGTGCCATTTTGGGCCATGAGAGGATAAGATGGTGTGGGACCAATTAGCTGAACACACGTGTAGTGCTGTGATATGGGCTAGGTTGCTAACGGCGCACAATGACTTGCCGTTAGCTCGGGCACTTGAGCTAGCTCTTCAGCTAGAGGCTGCGGATAAGCTAGCTTCGGAGCTAAATTGGCACAAGTCTCAAACACCAGGAGGGACAACGTCGGCAAATGCAGTGGACTCGGAGGACGAAGGGAGCATGGCGGATGACTAGGAGGCGTATGCGGTGAGCCGTAGGTCTGCTCCAAAGGACCCTGTCTGTGGGGGTTGTGGGTCCCTGATGCACCAGAGTAATGCGCGAGCATGCCCGGCAAGAGGGAAGCGGTGCAGCAAGGGTGGGCGCATGAATCTTTTCACCGTGGAGCCTGCCAAGTCAGTCAGCCAGCCTGTCCGCTCACAACCTCCATCCACTCAGTGAGCGCCAAAGCCAATAGGTTTTCCCACTGCATGGTGGAATTGGATGGTGTAGCTTTGCCATTAATACTCAACATGGCGGCGGTGCGGTCAGTGCTAAATTGGGCCATGGTGAAAAAGTTTTCCCGCACCACAGGATCAGGAAGAACCCAGCGCGGTGTATGGATATGGCAGTGGTAGACTGTACAATGTCAGGACTGTAGAGTTGACTGCTCGCTATAACACCGGAGCGGTGCATGACTTCTCATTCCAGGTAACAATACATGGCGACAGCATTATGGGGGTGTGACCTGTTCTACAGACTGGGTTTCACCATTAAGAACAGTGCTAGATTCAAGTGATGTGGATGGTGGAGATCGCTGGACCCAGTGGATGACGAGTGGTCCGGATATGGATGGTGGAGATCGCCGGACCTGGTGGATGACTTGGTGTGGGATGAGGTACCCGCTGGCAGTACCAGAACCGAAGCACACATTTCTGACTCAGGAGGACAGCTGCTCAGTGGAGGAACCGGACGACTCCAGTGCCCATGCTCAGCCTGCTGTTATGGGAGCAACCAAGTTAGCAAGTAGAGGGTCCATTCCGATGAGTGTCAACAGGGAAGTATCAGACGTTTTTGGTGCCAAAGTCAAGCCTTGGGCGACAATGGATGAGGGGTCCGCTGCGACGGTGGTGGCTGCTGTGCCGCCACTGTTACGACGGTGCAAAACGGGAGGAAGACGCGGAGCTGCCGACACTACAACAGCACATCAAACCAAGCAAGGTTCCGCTCCAGGTCATGGACTGGGTTCGCGCCGAGGAGAGACCGGGGCAATGACTGGCTGGATTGCAGCCGGTGGGACATCGGGCGCCGCTGAGGATTGCCGTGAAGTTGGGAGCAGCATGTTTCCGGCTGGCAGACGGCTCGATCCAACACGCGAACCAGCTGTGGTGTGTCCAGGTGGACTTTCCAAGTGATGGGGCTACGCAGGAGTTGGCAAAGGTGGTGGAAGATCCGAACTCCTGTGTTCTGAAGATCGGCTCTTGTCCTGGGGGCCTGCCACCTCCAGGACTGCATCTGTTGCAGGGTTCTGCCGGCAGGCCCTCCCTTACCATGGGAGACAGTGAGAGAGACTGAGGACTCTTTAGGTAAGAGCACGGCTGTTCTGTCATAAAAAGTGGCAGAATAAACCACTTGGCTGTGTGGGCCGTGTGGCAGTCCACCCACCGGCCCTAGTTCTAGTCTTCATGGTTTGTGTTATTGCTATTGTTGTTTAATGTGTTTGTTGGGGGTTTATCTACTAAATTTGGGTGGGTTTTAATTAGGCATGTTTTTTTCTATTTTATAAAGGGGGGGAGAATGTGATGAGGGGTTTTATTGTGAAGTGCGGTGTGATGACGCCGCCTTCCGGGTGCGTCACCACACTGCCCTATAAGTAGAGACGTCCACGATGAGGGGCTTCTCTGGATGACCCCATACAGTGCAGCACCTGCTGTGTAGCAACCCGTTCTATAATAAAGTACCTTTCCAGTTCAACCTTTCGTCCGTTTCCTTTTGTGCCAGGTTTGTGGACATAAGCACAAACATAAGCACTCTCCTTGAGACATCAAGGAGAGTGCTATGCGTCAGCCACTGTTAGTCTGGTGTTACTGGTGTTACAGTCTGGGCAGGTGTGTCTAGTCAATACAGAACTGTCCTACACCTTGTGAATGGTGTAGTGACAAGCTGATACTACCGGAATACCATCATTAATCTAGTCATTGTACCCCTGCATGAACAACACAGGCCTAATTTTATCATCATGGACGACAGCACTCCAGCTCATCGAGGTTGCATCATTAGGGAACGTCTGCTGGAGGCTGGGGTACCTCAAATGGAGTGGCCTGCACTTTCTCCAGACCTGAATCCCATAGAAAACCTATGGGATCAGCTAAGTCACCGTGTAGAGGCTCATAACCCTGCATAGCTCAAGTAGGTTCATTTTGTCTTCTTTTAATTATTTATCTTTTGTTCTTATTAAAGACAAAAACGACACTGCAGCCTTCGTGAGAACTGACGAAGGCTGCAGTGTACAGTCGAAACATGTTAAGAAGGTAAAGACATCTCCTTTCTATTCTATTTTTGTCTTTAATAAGAACAAAAGATTCATAACCCTGCACCTTACAACTTCAATGACCTGAGGGCTGCCCTTCAAGAAAAGTGGAATGCCATGCCTCAGCATACAATAAGTTGACTTGTGAACAGCAGATGTCTTTGTCAAGCTGTACCGGATGCTCAAGGGCACATGACAAGTTATTGAGACATTGGCCTTATTTGTTGTGGTATACCCATCAGTTGTTGGCTTTTGTTTCAATAAATTGTTTGAGATGAGGAAATCACCATTGCATGCTTCTACTTAAATGCCCTACTTTCATGATATAATATCACTGTAGTGTGAACTTTTTACATTTTCCATAAATTTCACCAAAAGCCAAATACCCCTAACTTTTTGAGTACCGGTAGTGTATATTCTTCCCTGACACATAAGTGATCTGCAGTCACTGCTTACCACCCCCATACACACATATTTAACATTAATATTAAAAGTCACCATTTCTTCATTCAATGTTTTATCTTTTGCCATCTTCTCAAATTAATTTAATATAATTTTATTTTTTCCTTATTCAATTCAATTCAATTCAACTTTATTTATATAGCGCCATTTCACAACAACAGTCATCTCATAGCACTATCAACTGTAGGGAGGACCCCCACAGTTGCAGAAAGACCCCAGCAATCAGGCGATCCCCTGTGAGCAAGCACTTGGCGACGGTGGAGAGGAAAAACTCCCTTTTAACAGGAAGAAACCTCCAGCAGAACCAGGCTCAGGGAGGGGCAGTCATCTGCTGCGACTGGCTGGGGGGTGAGGGGACAGAGAAGAAGAAAAGAACAGACATGTAGAGAGCAAACAGCACGATGGGGACTCAATCTATGGGAGAGAACAAACAAATGTTAATGACCAGCAAAAAAAAAAATATTTCATAGAGAGTGAGGAAAGGAGTGAGGCCCAGTGCATTACTGGAGGTCCCCCGGCTGACTAAACCTATTAGCAGCATAACTAAGGGAGGGTTCAGAAACACATGATCCCTCCCTAATTGTAGGCTATATCAAAAAGGTAGGTTTTAGCCCTATTCTTAAAAACAGAGATCGAGTCTGACTCCCGAATCCAGATTGGCAGCTGATTCCACAGGAGAGGAGCTTGATAACTGAAGGCTCTGCCTCCCATTGTACTTTTGGAGATTCTAGGTATTACAAGTAAACCTGCATTTTGGGAGCGTAGTGCTCTGTTAGGATGATACGGTAGTATCAGATCTTTTAAATAAAAAGGAGCCTGATTGTTTAGAGCTTTGTAAGTAAGAAGAAGGATTTTAAACTTAATTCTAAACTCTATGGGAAGCCAATGAAGGGAGGCCAGAACCGGAGAGATATGATCTCTCTTTCTAGTACCTGTTAAAACTCTTGCTGCAGCATTTTGGATCAGCTGAAGACTTTTTAAAGATGTTTTAGGACAGCCTGATAATAAAGAATTACAATAATCTAATCTCGAGCTAACAAAAGCGTGGATCAGCTTCTCAGCATCACTCTGAGACAAGATGCTCCTAATCTTGGCAATATTACGCAAATGATAGAAGGCAGTCTTAGAAACAAATTTAATATGTGAATTGAAGGACAAATCCTGATCAAAAATAACTCCAAGGTTCCTCACAGAGCTATTAAGAGAAAGAGTAACTGCATCCAAACTGAAAGTTTGATTTGGAAAGGAATTTCTAAGGTTTTTTGGACCAACAAGAATGACTTCAGTCTTATCTGAATTTAATAGCAGGAAATTACAAGTCATCCAAACTTTGATTTCCTTAAGACAGGCTTCTAACTTGGCTAATTGATTAGTATCATCTGGCTTCATTGACAGGTATAATTGTGTGTCATCTGCATAACAGTGAAAATGTATACAGTGCTTTCTAATAATGTTGCCTAACGGAAGCATATATAAACTAAAAAGAGTAGGGCCAAGCACAGATCCCTGTGGAACTCCATGACTAAGCTTTGAGCTGAGAGAAAACTCATCATTTACATGAACAAACTGGAACCTATCAGATAAATAAGATCTAAACCACTGCAACGAAGTTCCATTAAGTCCAACATAGTGTTCTAATCTATCAAGTAGAATATTATGATCAATAGTATCAAAAGCTGCACTAAGATCTAAAAGGACAAGTACAGAAACTAGTCCATTATCAGATGCAATGAGGAGGTCGTTAGTGACCTTCGCTAAGGCTGTTTCAGTGCTATGATGGATTCTAAACCCAGATTGAAACTCCTCAAATAAACCATTTCCCTGCAGGTGGTCAAATAATTGCGTAGCAACAACTCTTTCTAAGATTTTTGAAATGAAAGGGAGATTAGAGATTGGTCTATAGTTAGCTAAAGCTCCTGGATCTAGCGTTGGCTTTTTGAGTAAGGGTTTAATTACAGCCGTTTTAAAAGCCTGCGGTACATGGCCTAAAGTTAATGAAGAATTGATTATATGAAGAATAAAGCTACCAATAAGTGGGAAGACTTCTTTAAATAACCTGGTAGGAATAGGGTCTAAAAGACAAGTTGAAGGTTTGGATGAGGAAACTATTTTGTCTAACTCACAAAGGTCGATTGGAGTAAACTCATCAAGACAGACATCAATAGAAGGAGTTGTAGTAGTTACAGTATTTAAGTTAACTGTGGGAAGAATCTGATTGATTTTATCTCTGATGGATGAAATTTTATTATTGAAAAAGTTCATAAAGTCCTGACTAGTAAGCTCTAAGGGGATGCTAGGATTGACAGAGTCCTGACTCTGTCAACCTGGCTACAGTACTGAAAAGAAACCTGGGATTATTCTTGTTCTCTTCTATTAATGCAGAGTAATAACTCGTTCTAGCTTTTCTAAGAGATTTTTTATAAATTAAAAGATGATTTCTCCAAGCTAAATAGATTTCATCTAAATTAGTAGAGCGCCATTTTCTTTCTAATTGACGAGTCTTCTGTTTTAAGCTACGAGTTTGTGTTGAACCAAGGAGTTAAAAATCTCTGATTAGACTTTTTCTTTTTTAAGGGGGCCACCAAGTCTAGAGCCTGATGCAGAGAAGCTGAAACACTATCCACCATGTTATCAATTACAGAAGGAGCAAGCTGTCTATAGCTTATTTCCGTTGTGTTGACACATGGCATAGAGGAAACAATCTGCATAAATTTGGAAACAGCATCATCTGAGAGGCATCTACTGTGATAATATTTTTCTTTAGGAGCCAAATAGTCAGAAATAGTAAAATCAAAGGTTAACAGACAATGGTCTGACAGTACAGGGTTATGAGGAGACACTACAAGATTTTCTATTTCTATGCCATATGTCAGAACAAGGTCCAATGTATGGTGGAGGTAATGAGTAGAATTTCCTACTTTCTGAGAAAACCCAATCGAGTCTAATATTGAATTAAAAGCCACATTAAGGCAGTCACTATCTACATCCACATGTATATTAAAGTCCCCTACTATAATTATTCTATCAGATTTCAGCACTAAATCAGCTAAGAAATCAGGAAATTCGGATAAAAATTCTGAATAGGTTGATGGGGGACGATAAACTATGGCAAATAAAATTGGGTTTAACCTGAAATTGCTAAAGTGCCCAACACTGAGGACCAGGCCCTCAAAGGAATTATAACATGTTTTTTGCTTTACATTAACTAGTAATTTGGAATGGTAAATTGTTGCTACTCCTCCTCCACGACCAGAACTTCTGGGATTTTGACAGTTTAAATAACCAGAGGGAGTTGATTCATTTAAACCAACATAATCCTCTTGCCCTAACCAAGTCTCTGTAAGGGAAATTAAATCAATCTGATGATCAATTAACAGATCATGGACTAACAGAGACTTGGGAGTTAGAGACCTAATATTTAATAAACCACATTTAATTTTTAAATTATGAGGAGGAACAGAGGCCAAATCATTCAATTTAGAGGCTTTATGTTTAATTTGAGTTTTACCAATATTTTGCTTTATCACTTTGGGATGCTTATACATTATATTTTTATTTACTTTGGAGGGAGCAGACAACGATTCTCTGATGGGGAAGACAGGGGCTAAGCTGAGGGGTGGCGGATGAAGAGGAGCTGCAGAGAGGCGTGTAAGACTGCGACTCTGCTTCCTGGTCCCAACTCTGAGTAGTCACGGTTTTGGAAATTTGGATAAAAAAGATGCCAGATTGTTAGATAAATGAGAAGCACCATCCAAAGTGGGATGAATGCTGTCTCGTCTCATAAGACCAGGTTTTCCCCAAAAAGAGCTCCAATTGTCAATGTAGCCCACGTCATTTTTAGGACACCACACAGACAGCCAGCGGTTCAAGGATGACGAGCGGCTAAACATGTCATCACTGGTCAGATTGGGAAGGGGCCCAGAGAATACTACAGTGGCAGACATCGTTTTGGCAAACTCGCACACCGATTCTACATTAAGTTTCGTGACTTCCGACTGCCGGAGACGGATGTCATTAATGCCGGCGTGAATAACAATTGTGGAATATTTACAGTTACTTTTAGCCAGCATTTTCAAATTTGACTCGATGTCGCCTGCTCTGGCCCCAGGAATGCATGTGACTATGGCCGCTGGAGTCTCTAGGTTCACGTTTCTGACTACAGAGTCGCCAATGATCAGAGTTTTTTCCTCAGCGGGTGTGTCGCTGAGCGGGGAAAAACGATTAGAAACGTGAACAGGTTGGTGGTGAACCGGGGCTTTGCGACTAGGCTTCCTTCTCACCGTCACCCACCCAGTCTCCTCGCTGCTGAGGAGAGCCGGGGAACCGGTGACAGGGGGGGCTAAGCTAGCTAGCTCCGTTGCAGCTAATGGGCGTCCGTCGAGATTAACTGGCGCAGACGGTGTTTCAATGCAGCGGAGCCGGGATTCCAAATCAGACAACCTCGCCTCGAGCGCCTCAAAAAGACAACATTTATTACATTTACCGTTATCACTAAAAGAGGCAGAGGTGTAGCTAAACATCTGACAGAGAGAGCACACCAGAGGAGAAGAGGAAAGAGAGGTAGTAGCCATAGCTAGTGGCTCGAGAGCTGGAGAGCAAACCACACAGGCAGACAGCAAAACAGGAAGTGACGATACATTACCACAAGGAAGTGACGATCCTTCCTTATGGCATTGAATTGTTCTATGTAGCATTTCTTTTTGTAAAACTGATATTTTGTTGCTTTAACTCAGACATTAGGCTTCCTCTGGGTTAAATTTTCTCGTCTTTGTGCGGGTTAATCCCAAACACTTTGTGGAGACACAATGAAAAAACACTTGTCATTTAAATATGCCGGCCTCCACCTGTTTGCATCTGTCACAAAGTATACAATTTTTGCTTAGTAAATCATGTGCAAAATGTCCACTAAGGAAAGATGAGATTTTCCAGGCTGCATGTGCAATTCAGTTTGGGATCTTCGTAAATCGGGCCCAGTGTAGTGCAGGAGTCTCCAGCCTGCAGCTCTAGAGCTATAATCATAACTAATGCCTCGCTGTAGCCTTGACAAAAGGAAAAAAGGAAGAAAAACTTGTAAATGAACAAAAGTTCCAGAGGTACCACTTTATAACATAATTATTAACCTATTTCTAAACTATGAATCCTTTATTGGGGTAGTCTTTTACACAATTAATAGGCTGTTATAGCAGAAGATAAAAAAGGAGATAGTTACTTGTTTGTTGCCAAATAGTGAGTCAACACTTATCACTCTATAAAGTCAAGAAATCTCTTGTCAGTTTGTGTGTCTGTGTCCACGATCATAGGCCGCCTATGATGTTCCTATGATATTTGCATGATGTCCTATGATGTCAGCGATCATAGGACCATCTATGGTGTCAGATAAACCGTAGTCTATATGACGTCAAACTGTAAAGCTGATGTTCCTATGATCTCTGAAGGATGTCTATATGACGTCATACAGACTGCAGGACTCGCTAAAAGACATACAGTATATAGACACAGGTAATCACCATAACACAGAACAGTAACAAGCAGGGGCAAACAGACGGCAGGGCATGGTTACAGAAAACGGGATGGGCGGGGCTGCACAGATGATCACACACAAGGGACCAGAGGGGAGACGAGACCAAGGCAATAATAATGACAATAATAATAATGCTGATAAACTTAAACTAAGAGGAAGACCAATGAAGGAAGAAATATGCAAGACAGCATAATAATCACTTCACTATAAAAGCAAGAAATCTGTGTGTGTCACGCATCATAGGACGTCCTATGAACTCAGGCATCATAGGACTCCAAGCCTGCCTTTATGATGTCATATACAGTGATCAGGCAACATGTCTTTGTCATCATAGACCGTCCTGCCTTCATGTCTTGATGTCATATACAGTGACAGATGTCATCATAAAGCTGGCCAGGGACAGTGAATTCCATGCAAGGCAGAGTGTGGTGTTGCTGGCTGGCACAGCTATTGATGCCGCTGAGGACACAGTCCAAGGACGGATAATTTTTTTTTCCACACAAGTTGTTCAGAACTCCTTATAAGAACTCCTTATACAAAGATATAGAGTGATGATAATCAAGTCAGTGGCGGTAATGCACCTGTAAGCTGGTTGCCAACCGCCAATCAAATCTAAAAGAAGAATTCCATGCAAGGCACAGAGAAGCTGAGACCGAGAAGATGCGGAATAGTCGGCTGGCCGCCAACGCTGCACGTCAGGCGACGCACAGAGAAGCTGAGACCGAGGAGATGCGGAATAGTCGGCTGGCCACCAACGCTGGAATTACGACGCACCTATCCCCTCAACCAGTGGTCTGAAAGAAGAAGACGACCCACCAGATGGAGAGCAATACAATGAGAACTGCTGCATGTCAGGAAAAGATGCCGTGAACATGAAACACCTCAGGTTCCAGCAGTACCCCGCAGGCATGACTGAACAACACAGCTGTCTGAGACAGGAGACCCTTCAGCCACGGGCATGCACAAATGCCTACATGACGGCAAATGTGTAACCTTGATGAATGCCAGTCTACACTACAAATGTGTAAAATGCCAAGCAATGATTTTCTCCGGGTGCTCTGGTTTCTTGGTTTCTATGGGCATGCACGGGCCTTCCTGAACAGGGTTGAAAGCCACTTTTTCAGGATCATCCCCATGAACTAGAATTACGACGCACCTATCCCTCAACTAGTGGTCTGAACGAAGAAGAAAAAGACCCACCAGATGGAGAGCAATAGAATGAGGAGAACTGCTGCACGTCAGAAAGGATGCCGTGAACATGAAACACCTCAGGTTCCACCAGTGTGCCGCAGGCATGACTGTGAACAACACAGCCATCTGAGACAGGAGGAGACCCTTCAGTGGTCTGAATGAAGAAGACCCACCAGATGATGTCTATATGACAGCACATAGACAGAGCGCATGACTCCCTACAAGACATACAGTATATACACTATAGACACAGTTAAGCAACATGACACAGAACAGTGACAGGCAGGAGAAGAAGTAACAAGCAGGGGCAAACAGCCCCAGATGTGCAGGGCATATTTTGTGATTTTTATGTTTTGCTGCATACAAAAGCCATCACATGTGAATGCTACTTAGTGCTGTGTTGCTATATTAACTGTCCTGTAACTGGCAAGAATTCCGTTCCAATGCATCCCCTCTATGATGCATGGTAAGACATGTATACAGGTACATCTCAAAAAATTAGAATATCATGAAAAAGTTCAATATTTTTTGTCACTCATTTCAGAAAGTGAAACCCATATATTATGTAGATTCATTACAGAGAGTGATATATTTTGAGTGTTGTATACTAGGTTTGGTGGCCTTAGCTTTACTCGTTTTATAGTAATGGTAAATATTGTGGCACACATATGCACATATGTATATCACTTCATGCTTCATATGTATACCACTTTTTTTTTTTCCACAATATCTTTATTGAACCTTTTTTTTTTTTTTTTTAACAAACATGATACAAACAATCAAACACTAACACTAAAGTACTACAAAAAAAAAAAAAAAATGCCCTAAAAACACCAACAACCACCAACAAAATCAAGTCTTCAACAATGCTCCTCTGTTTAGTCTAGACAATCCAATACATAAGTATACATATTATGTTCACCAGTTTGGAATTTACAAGGTCCACACACATCATTCACCTTCTTCTTCAAGAGTTATGTTTAAATTTTTTACATAATCAATAAAAGGTCTCCATATATTCTCAAACACAATTTCCTTTGATTTCAGTATATATGTTATTCTTTCTAATGGAAGGTTTGTTAACATCTGTCTTAACCACTGAGTCACATCTGGTCTATGAGTCTTTTTCCATAATAGTGCAATACATTTTTTGGCATTAAGCAAACTGAGGTCTATGAATGTTCTTTCACTTTTATTGAAATTATGCTTTTCTGGGTACAGACCCAACAAAACCAGTTTAGGATTCAATATGATTTGTTTTGAGATTATTTTTTCAATTGTTACCCTCACCTCTTCCCAAAACATTCTTATTAATCTACATTCCCATAAACAATGAAATAGGGTTCCTTTACTTTCCATGCATTTTGTGCATGTATCTGGTATATTTTTGTTATATCTATTTAACTCCTCCGGTGTAACATACATCCGCATTAACCATTTGAAATGTATCAATTTAAGGCGTGCATTTATTGATTTGGTTTGAACTTCTGTACAAGCCAATTCCCATTGTTCCTCTGAAATTTCAATTTGCAGATCTTCTTTCCAGTAGTTTAATCTTTTCAGTGAATTTTCACTTGAAGATAGTGTCAATGAGTTATAAAACTCTGAAATAATACCCTTTCTTTTACTATCTTTCATCATCATTTTTTCCAAGGATGAATAAATAGGTCGAGTGAGAGCTTTATTTTGATTTGATCGAATAAAGTTTCTAAGTTGAAGATATTTAAAAAAATGTGTTCTATTGAGATTAAATTTGATCCTCAGCTCTTCAAAAGACATTATGTTGTCTGCACATGGCAAATATAAATCCTGAATCTTTTGTATCCCTTTTAAATTCCATACTTTAAATACAGCGTCCGCTCTCCCTGGTTTAAAATATTGATTACCCCATATTGGACTAAATTGTGACAATAACTGTGGTTCTTTTAAATAGTTTTTAGCTTCACACCATATTTTGATCATATGCTTTACAAATGGATTTTTAACTTGTTTTTGTAATTTTTTTGCCGAATCTGAGTATATGAATATGGGAAGAGGTAAAGGTAAATTGTATGATTCCATTTCAGTCCAGTGAGGGAGATCATTTGATGAAAAATAATATGTCATAGACCTCAGTTGTGCCGACCAATAATACAACATAAAATTTGGACATTTCAGACCTCCACGATCAAATGGTAAATATAATAAAGACAAACGTAATCTAGCCCTCCTGTTGTTCCATATAAATTCCACTAACTTTTTTTTTATTCTTGAGAATAGATCTAAAGGTGGTGATAAGGGAATGTATTGAAATAAATAAAGTATTTTAGGTAAAATATTACTTTTAAGTATATTGATTCTCCCGATCATCGACATTGGTAGTGACATCCATCTCTGAGTTAACTCACTGATATCTGACATTAAGGCTTCATAGTTGACACTGGCGACTGATTCTAGCTTAGGCATAATTTGGATTCCTAAATATTTAAACTGATTTACAACATTGAATTGATTTACCTCAGGGGCTGGGTAATTTCTCTGGGTCTCATTTAGCATTAATATTGAAGATTTAGTTTTATTTATTTTATATCCTGATATTTCCCCAAAATTCTTTATTAAATTCAACAAGGTTGGAATTGATTTTTTTAGATTCGACATAAACAAAATTATATCATCGGCGTACAGGGAGATTTTATGTTCTGTTGGTCCAACTTTAATTCCATATATTTGTGAATGTAAACGTATCGCTATCGCTAAAGGTTCAATTGCCATAGTAAACAGTAAAGGTGAAAGTGGACAGCCTTGTCGACATCCTCTATTGATTTTTATTGGTTTTGAAATATTGTTATTTGTTAGGATTTCTGCTGTAGCATTATTGTATATTATTTGAACCCATTTTATGAAATTATTTCCAAGTCCAAACCTTTGTAGGACTTCAAAAAGAAAGGGCCATTCAACTCTATCAAAGGCCTTTTCGGCGTCCAATGATAGGAGAGCTGTATCCGGTGCTTCTTTATTAAAATAGATAATATTAAATAGTCTTCTTACATTATGGAAGCCTTGTCTACCCTTTATAAAGCCATTCTGATCTCGATTAATAATATTTGGTAAAATTTCTTGTATTCGTCTTGCTAAAATTTTACAGATTATCTTAAGGTCGGCGTTTAATAGGCTTATTGGTCTCATATTTTCACATTTATTAGAGGGCTTACCTGGTTTTGGCAGCAGTATAATTAAGGCATTATTTATGTATGATGGTAAATTATTATTTTGAAATGCTTCTAAAACCATTTCCAAAAAAGGTTTTATTAATTTATTCTTAAATTTTTTATAAAGGTCAACTGGAAGACCATCTGGTCCTGCACTTTTTCCTGATTTCATATTATCAATGGCTAGCCCAACTTCTTCTTGACTAATTTTAGACTCCAATATCTCCCTGTTTTCATTTGGAATACACGGTATAGATAGTTCGTTCAAAAACCCATTTAGTTTTGTTAAATCAGGTTCATTTTTGGTATCATATAATTTTTCATAGTAATCTCTAAAGGCTCTATTAATTTCTAAAGGATCTATAACTACCTGTCCATTACTTATAATACTGGTAATTGGTGTTTTAATTTCCAATTGTTTAATCTGCCATGCTAATAATTTTCCTGATTTTTCACCTTGTTCATAAAAAGATTGTTTCAATCTTAGAAGACTCGAGGCAGCTCTATTCGCTGATTTTTTGTCGTATTCAGCTCTCAAAATCAGTAATTCATTCTCCAACCTTGGGTCACTTCCTGCATACACTTTTTCCTGAAGATTTTTTATTTTATGTTCCAATTTAGCTCTCTCCTCTCGAGTCTTCTTAGATTTTGATCCTGTATAACTAATAATATGCCCCCTAATAAAAGCTTTGAAAGCCTCCCACTTTACACATGCTGATGTTTGTGTAGTATTGATGTCAAAGAACTCGTCTATCTGTTTTTCTATATACTTGACAAATTCCTCATCCTGAAGCCATTTATGCTGAAATTGCCATCTACCTGATTCCTTTGTCAATTTTTTATCTACATATATTAGACAACAGGGTGCATGATCAGAGATCACGATGTTATCATAAAAGCAGTTTTGAATCTTGGACCTTAATTCTGTGGAAATCAAAAAATAATCAATACGTGAGAATGTCTTGTAGGTACTGGAATAACAAGAATAGGCTTTAACTTGTGGTTTCATTTCTCTCCATATATCTAACAATCTCAATTCTTTCATAAAATGATTAATAGTCATCCTACATCCAATGTGCGTACAATCCAGTCCTGTTGATCTATCCACACCTGGATTCAATGTACAATTAAAATCCCCTGCTATTATATGTTGCCCTGTAAGTGATGATAAGATGAGAAATAAATTAGCAAAGAACTTCTGATCATCTATATTGGGACCATATAAGTTCACAAGATTTATATTTTCTAATAGCAAAGAACCTTGAATGATTACATATCTTCCAAATTTGTCTCCAATTACATTTTTCACTTGAAAAGGAACTGATTTATGTATGAGAGTCATAACTCCCCTGGCTCGGGATGAAAATGAAGAGGTGAATACACTTCCCTGCCATCTACTCCTAATTCTTTTAACATCCTCCTCTATCAGATGAGTTTCTTGTAAAAACACAATTCTTGAACCCATGTCCTTTATTTTATTCATAACTTGTTTAAGTTTTTTTAAATTTTGTAGACCTCTGCAATTCCATGAAGTTAAATTAAGATTAACACTTTGGTCCATGATCAATAGAGAGTTTGGGATTACCTTGCAGTGTAAACATGCTCATACAGAGAAGCAAAAACATGAGTGGTTGAACATTCATCCTACAAACTACACACAAACAAATTTCCCCTTCCCACACTTGTGGCAAACCCCCCAAAATCAAAAGAAAAATTCTGTCTCCCGATATAGCCATCGACCGTTCCACACCCACGGGGAACAGCCTAAGCCACTCCTTCTTCATCCTCCCAATCACCCTAACTCTACTGCTTTTAATGACGTAACATTAACTCTCCTCTGTAGTTTTCCAACTTAACTCCAAAATTTTTAACAACTTTGTACATCATAGTTTTGTTTTGTTTTTTGTTTGTTTTGTTTTTGTTTTGTTTTTTTAATATATAATACAATCTATATTTTGTAAACTTACTATTTACTTCAAGTCAGTCAGATGCCTGTGCAAATGCTTAATTATTCTACCTTATATTTTGTTCATGCTTAGCTCCCACCAGTCTCTTCTTCTTCTTTGATCCTCTTGATGAACTCCTGCGCCTCCTCTGGGGTCTTGAAGATGTGGGTTCTGCCCTCATACGTGGTCAGCAGTCTCGCAGGATAGATTACACCATGACGAATCCCAAGGTTGCGCAGCTCCTTACGTACGGGATCAAACTGCTTCCTCAATTGCTGGATTCCTGTGGCCAAATCTGGGTAGAACCGCACCTGCTGGTCCTGGTGTTTAATCTCTCCTTTTTTAGCTCGTGCAGCGTTGAAGATCTTCATCCTGTCTCTGTTGTTAAGAAACTTCATAATTAAGGTCCTCGGCGGTCCCTTATCTCTCCGTGGGCCAATGCGATGTGCTTTTTCCAGAACCACTGCTGATTGCAACTCCTCGCTGCCCAGCACCTCCGGAATCCACTTTTCCAGAAAGGAACATACGTCCCGACCTTCTGATTCCTCTGGAAGACCCACCAGCCTCAAATTATTCTGTCTCGACCGAGATTCCAAATCCAAAATATTATCTTCCAGAGATTTATTTTTTTTTTCCAAAGTGCGCACCTTTAATTGAAGACGGGTGACGTCATCTTCAGCACTAGCGAGACGGAGCTCCATCTGCGCCGTTCGTTCTACACAGTCACCCAATTCCTTTCTTATTCCTTCCAACGCTGTCATAATCCCATCAAATCTAGAGGAAAAGTCCGCTCTCATTGAACTCATGGCAGCCATCAGCGCATCTGCGCCATTCCCCGCAGAAATCGCAGCGTTGCCAGCCTCCTCCGCCATATATGGAGCCCTGTTTGCTGCGTCACAGACCTGAAAGTCCGTTAATTTGGACTGTTTCGGCGGCTCGCTTTTTCCTTTTCCTGGTTTTCCAGCCTTAGGCTTCGCCGACATATCCTCGCCCAAACGCTGGGATACGTTCTGTCCCAAATGAGAGAGTTATTTGCCGATTTTTTTTCTCCAGGAGCAGAGCAGAGCGAGACACGTCCGTCCTACGTGGCAGCCATAACCGGAAGTCCATGTATACCACTTTAGGCTTCACATCTTAGATTGAACAAAGAACTGGGTCTCTTTGGAGATAACAGGAGGATGTGAAAGTTTTGTATTTGGTATGCAAAGAGACGGCCTGGGGGGAGTTTCCTGGCTGCCAGAGGCTTTGGGAGGAGGTGTTAAGATCTGAAAGAAGATGCATTGTTACTTGGGATTAAATACAATGTGACTGTGTGCTTTGACAATGTGACTGTGTGCTTTGAAGTTCCTGAGGTATTTAAAGGACGAATGTCTGGGTTTCTTCCTCTTTCTCTGTTTTTGCTGATGATGGAAGATGTGAATAAACCTGACTTGTGAGATAAACCCTGCCTCGTCATTTTCACATTTTCCACACTGGTGACCCTAAGACGTATCATGAGTGAAAGAAATTCCCCCGAGCCAGCCGGGTAAGGAGCTCCCAGCCAAGCGTATGCCGCTACCGTCCAGCTACCGGACTTTTGGCGAGACAACCCGCGCTCCTGGTTCCACTTGGTCGAAGCACAGTTCACCCTCCGGGGGATAACGGTAGATGACACGAAGTTCTACCATGTGATTGCCAAGCTCGACAACCGCACAGCTCAGCATGTGCAGAGCCTTGTGGAGCAGCCACCGGCCGACGACAAATACAGCGGGTTGAAGGCTGCGCTCATACAGCGCTTCACTCTCTCAGTCCAGGAGAGAGCGGAGAGGCTCCTGGCTCTGAACGACATGGGAGATGGCACGCCCGTTGACCTGATGGAGAACATGCTGAGCTTGAGGGGCTCAGACGGCGACGACTTCATCTTCACCCACATTTTCCTGAGAACCCTACCGTCGGCCACAAGAGCGGCCCTGGCCAGTTCGCCGTTGTTGGCCCAGCGGGACTTCCGCGCGCTGGCCCAGAGGCGCACCGGATTCTTAACGCCAGCAAACAGCGCACGGCCACCGCGGCAGCGACAGAGTGCGGCGCGATGGCCGGAGATGGCGAGGGGCCGGAGATGGCGAGGGGCCAGAGACGGCGGTAGCAGACCCACCGGCGGCGGCGGGGGCCAAGGATCGCGGAAGAGACACCCTCTGTTTCTACCATCGCCGCTTTGCAGAGAAGGCACGCAAATGTATACCACCGTGCCAGTTCAAGCGCTCGGGGAAACGCCAAGACCGGGGGTCGGTAGCAGCTGCGGCCCTCAGTGAAGAGAACAAGCTGCTCTACTTGACGGATGCGCGTTCGGGGAGATAATTCCTCGTGGACACAGGCTCCCAAGTGAGTTTCATCACGCCTACCTCCGCTGACCGGCTGGCAGGTCCCGGAGGCCACGGGGCGTCAGCAGCGAACGGCTCGGAGATTAAGACCTTTGGTGAGAGGAACCTGCTTCTGTCTCTACACGGCCGTACATTTGAGTGGACTTTTGTTATAGCTGCAGTGAGTTTCAATATGTTGGGGGCTGATTTTCTGTGCTCACATGGTTTGTTGGTTGATCTTGCTAACAGGTGCCTGGTTAATGCACTTTCTTTTTATTCTATTCCCTGTGCAGCCTGAGTGACCCCGCCCACAGCACAAGCCAACGTCGCAACGGCAAGCGGTAAGTTCCACACACTGCTCACTCAGTTCCCAGCACTCACGGTTCCCACATTTTCAGCAGCCGTCGCTAAACACGGAGTGGAACATTTTATTACTACCACCGGACCACTCGTTTTTGCAAAAGCTCGGTGCTTGGATTCAGCTAAACTGACCATAGCGCGCGAGGAGTTCGCCAACCTGGAAAAGTTGGGCATCATCAGGTGTTCGAACAGCCCATGGGCTTCCCCGCTTCACATGGTCCCGAAAGCTGATGGCTCGTGGCGACCTTGCGGAGATTTCCGCAGGTTGAACAATGCTACAGCACACGACCGCTACCCAATCACGCATATCCAAGATTTTTTCGTTCATTTGGCAGGGGTGCGCGTTTTTTCAAAGATAGACTTGGTCCGCGGTTACCATCAAGTCCCAGTGCGCGCTGAGGACATACCCAAAACAGCGGTAATAACTCCGTTTGGCCTATTCGAGTTTTTGCGCATGCCGTTTGGGCTTAAAGGCGCTGCGCAGACGTTCCAACGCATGACGGACGTGATGTTGCGCGATCTCCCCTTCGTATTCGTCTACCTGGACGACATCTTAGTAGCCAGCGCGTCTGAAGACGAACACGAAAACCACCTCATGGCAGTTTTCTGGAGGTTGGGAGAGCACGGGTTAATAATCAACCCAGTGAAATGTCAGTTCGGGGTGACGCAGATTGATTTTTTGGGGCATCGCGTCTCCCCAGAAGGAGCGGTTCCGCTGCCTGACAAAGTGCGCGCGGTAACAAATTTTCCCCAGCCGCAAACAGTCAAGGCGTTACAGGAGTTTTTGGGAATGGTGAATTTTTATAACCGTTTCCTCCCCCGCGCAGCGCAGCTCATGCAACCATTGTATGCTGCACTAAAAAACCAAAAACCCCAAAATAAGATCGAATGGTCTCCGGAGCGAGAGCGAGCATTCTCTGAGGTCAAAACAGCCCTGGCAAATGCTGCGTTGTTAGCACATCCAGACCCAACGGCCCACATAGCGCTCACTACTGACGCGTCAGATGTGGCCATAGGGGCGGTCGTGGAGCAGCATGTAGCTGGGGCTTGGCAGCCGCTCGCCTTTTTCAGCAGGACTTTGCGCGATAGTGAACGAAAATGCAGCGCATTCGACAGGGAGTTGTTAGCTCTCCACTTGGCCATTCGCCACTTCCAGTTCTGGCTGGAGGGACGCCGTTTCACCGCGTTCGTTGACCACAAGCCGCTGACATTCGCGATGGCCAAGGTTTCAGAACCGTGGTCAGGCCGGCAGCAGAGGCAGCTGGCCGCAATCTCAGAGTTTACTACCGATATTCAGCATGTGGCGGGTAAACTGAATGTAGTGGCAGACTGTCTCTCGCGCGCCGTGGCGGCCCCAGTCCGCGTAGGGATAGATTATGCAGCCATGGCTGCGGATCAGGGTAGCGATCCGGCTGCGATCCGGCTGCGATGTGGCTGCGATGCGGATGTGCGCGCGCTCCAGTCTGGACCAACAGGGTTAAGGCTGGAGAACAGGGCGCTGCAAGACGGTATGCCCCCCTAATCTGTGATGTCTCCACTGGGCGACTGCATCCTGTGGTACCGGCCGCGTGGCGCCACCGCGTTTTTGACTCGATTCATTCTCTGGTGCACCCGGGAGTGCGCGCGTCGGTCAAAATGGTGGGAGAGAAATTTGTTTGGCCGAGCCTGCGCAAACAAGTTAGAGAGTGGGCAGCAGCCTGCATGGCTTGTCAACGAGCCAAGGTACACAGACACACGAGAGCTCCCTTGGAGCCGTTTCACATCCCGGCTAAGAGTTTCGATCATGTTCACGTGGACCTCGTAGGCCCCCTCCCGCCGTCACAGGGGTGCACACACCTTCTGACAATGGTAGACCGCACCACGCGCTGGCCGGAAGTGGTCCCACTGTCGTCAACCACAGCCGAGGAGGTGGCGCGCGCGTTTTTAACAGCATGGGTAGTGCGCTTTGGAGTCCCGTTGGACATTACGTCCGATAGAGGTCCTCAATTTGTTTCCGAACTTTGGTCAGCAATGGCCCGCAGCCTGGGGGTAACGATCCACCGCACAACCGCGTACAATCCGTAGGCTAATGGGTTATGCGAACGTTTTCATAGGTCATTGAAAGCGGCTCTCAGAGCGTTGCTTACGGATGCAAATTAGGTAGACAGGCTACCGTGGGTTTTATTGGAGTTGCGTTCTGCACCTAAAAAGGATTTAGAAGCCTCCCCGGCTGAGCTAGTTTTTGCGCAGCCACTTCGGCTGCCCGGGGAATTTCTTCCAGATAATCCTGCGTCAGAATGCTCCCCGGCTCAGTGGTTGCAGAGTGGCACGGAATCGGGCACGCTGCCTGGCCCCGTTCACCACAGTTTTCCGCCCGTTTTTGTGCCTAAGGCCTTAAAAAACGCAGAGTTTGTTTTTGTCAGACACGATGCTCATCGCCCACCGTTGCAACCACCTTATGATGGACCATTTGGAGTGCTGGAAACAGGGGATAAGCATTTTTTGCTAGATTTGGGGGGCAGGAAAGAAAAGATTGGCATAAACAGGCTCAAACCCGCCTTTGTGGTGGCAGACGAGGATGTGCTGTTGGCCAGGGCTCCTTGGCGCGGCAGACCCCCTAGGGGACATTCCCCAGAACACCCACAGGGATTGACTAACAGTTCTCACCCTCAGACAGCAGCTCTCCAGCAGGACGGCGCCGCGGAAGTGGTAAAGCCCGCTTACAGCAGATACGGGAGGAGACTGAGGCCCAAGCAGCACGTGGACTGATGTGTAATGGTTTATCATGAAATGCAGACTGTTATTCCGTTGTTCCATCTTAGACGTTTGGGGGGGGGGGGGGGGTCATGTGGCACACATATGCACATATGTATATCACTTCATGCTTCATATGTATACCACTTTAGGCTTCACATCTTAGATTGAACAAAGAACTGGGTCTCTTTGGAGATAACAGGAGGATGTGAAAGTTTTGTATTTGGTATGCAAAGAGACGGCCTGGGGGGAGTTTCCTGGCCGCCAGAGGCTTTGGGAGGAGGTGTTAAGATCTGAAAGAAGATGCATTGTTACTTGGGATTAAATACAATGTGACTGTGTGCTTTGACAATGTGACTGTGTGCTTTGAAGTTCCTGAGGTATTTAAAGGACGAATGTCTGGGTTTCTTCCTCTTTCTCTGTTTTTGCTGATGATGGAAGATGTGAATAAACCTGACTCGTGAGATAAACCCTGCCTCGTCATTTTCACATTTTCCACAATATAGTATTTACCATTTATCATAGTGCAACTACATTAACTTTGACCTTTGACTAGTGTTGTGGTCAAGACTGCACTAACCAAGACCAGAGTGAGCCAAGACCAAGACTTGAAGGGTTTGAGACAGAGACCACATACAGTATCTTATATACAGTCATGTATATACTGTAAGGCTGTATAAGCCTGTGTTGTTTTTTTAAACATATTTGGACATATGGATATTTAATATCAATGTTAGATACTGGGAGATTCATGTAATACAACTAAGCAATTAAAAATGAATTAGACTTTTTCCAAATTTTCTGTAAAATGTAATTGTAAACAAATGGTGAGGAATACATTGGGACCCTCCCGCCCCCATTCATTCCCACTTACAATGGCTTGAAATAAATGTTAAAAAATGCAAATAAAAACAAGGTTACACATAGATATGTGAACATTTCTTAATAAGGAACTGAATATTTAATGGGGCATCCTAATTTTTTCACGACTGTGTGTGTCTATATGTGTATGTCTTACGTCAGGTCAGGAATTGGTTTGCTTGCTACCGGATAACAATGAAAACTGGTACTACCTGTCTCATGGGTTGGGCGTTGGCGACTCAACCGGCATCCCTGCCCTTCCAAGGGCGTGGAGGGTGAAACTGGGCATCCTGGTAGAACTAAAAACAATATCTGTCACAGATCTGTAGTGGACTACTCCCAGTTACATGGGGTGAGACTGGACATCCTGGTAGATGAGCACATTTGCTGCAAGGTCTGTGGTGGACTTTTGCCAGTCGGTGCATCGTGACATGCACTACACAAAAAGCAGAGATAAACAAACCTATTGCAGCGGCATGAAAAAATAAGCAGCTATGCTGTGGTTTTAAGCAGGTTTTATTAATCATACCGCCGTCACGGGATCCCCTCTCCGGTGCATAGTGTGAGCAGCCCGGAGCGGGATCCTCAGGCTCTCGGAGAAGCGGACACAAAGTCTGTGTCCTGCAGCAGAGGTTGAAGAGTGAGAAAATGAGAGAGGGATTGCGTTACAGAGTTGCGCCTTAAATACTTGACCATAACAATACATGAAAGAGACATACCCCACAGTTAGAATGATCAAAGGGATAACAGAACAGGCAGGAGGTATTTGCATTTGTGAGACCAAGGGCAGATTAGCTAGACCTCGCTCCAGGTGCGGACAAAGAGTCTAACAAGCACATCTACATATTGATCTGAGTCTCTAGGTCACAGTAAGGACAGGACGCATGAGTACAATGGATGAAAGGCAATAATTAACATCACAGAGGTGAGACAGAAGAAACTCGTCTACCTGTAGACATTAATACACCAAAGCACATCTACATATGTAAGATGCTCAGGAAAAGCACAGCAAGGACAAGCCATATGCACACTATACAGAATGGCGCATTACATCACAATACATGCATGTTTGCATCACAAATACATGAATGGCACATTGCATCTCAGTAGTGCAGCAGGAAAACAGAGAAAAGAGGGCTGAGTGTCCTTAGTCTGTTGTGGGGTTAAAACGAACCGCCACACTATCATCTGGTCAGTCACTGCAACAGATACTGGAGTCAGTTTGTCTTGGCCTGTCCTTGCCACTGATAATACCTCTATCTGCAAAGAATGTCCAGCAAAAGCTAGTGGTACTCAAATACTTTGCAAGCAGTTTCATGAAATGGTCAGTCAGAAAGCAACTCACACCGACTCAGACATCGTCCAGGTTAACAAGGTTCCTGGCAGCGGAAGGCGAAGGACAGAGCTGCGTGGAAGAATCTGATCAGATCTAAATGAAACAGTCATTGTTGCCCCTGACAGACTGCTATGATATGTGTGTGTATATACTGTATATGTACACACACATACGTACCCTACTGTATCTCAGAGAATTGGAATATCATCCATCCATCCATCCATCTTCTTCCGCTTAATCCTTGATTCATTATTTCAAAAAGCTGTAAGTCATAATTATTAAAATTAAAGCAAAAATGGGCCTGAAATACTTCACTTCATGTGTGATGAATATAGGATATATAGACATTTGCCTTTTTGAATTAAATTGTGGAAAAATCAAGAACTTGATATTCTAATGTTTTGAGATGCACTAGTATATATAAATGAGTTTGTTTTCTAAATAAATACAAGATTGTTGAAATCAATTTAACCATCTTTG
The DNA here is from genome assembly GCA_020510985.1 of Pholidichthys leucotaenia. Lineage (NCBI taxonomy): Eukaryota > Metazoa > Chordata > Actinopteri > Cichliformes > Pholidichthyidae > Pholidichthys > Pholidichthys leucotaenia. The sequence goes on from CM035846.1 coordinate 105,203,604, forward strand.
ACAGACATCCTCAAAAGTCCCATCAACTTCAAACGGTGTGAAAGATTTTGGTTGCATTCACAGAACATGAGAATGTAACAAGCACTTCCTTTTCTTTCAGCCAACACAAACACCACAGATGTAGAAATGATTTTAACCATCTGTAATTAATATGAAATGTCCATAGGTCCTCAAAAGTCCCATCAAAAGAAAAATGTTTAAAAAAGAATTTGGTTGCATTTAAGGAGCATGAGACTGCAACATTTGATGACCTAAACGTGCACGATGGGGTCATCATGAGAATACGGTCTCTAATGAAAACCCTCTCAGCTGGTGCTGAGGAAGCAGGGACAGATACTGTAGCACCTTCACTGCCAGGTTGTGGAGTTGTGGGAATCTGTCACGGTTTTTGGCTCAGAACACAAGTGCACTGTCAGTGTCAGAGTCCTGGATGGCATCAAAATATTTACTTATCTGGGTAACAATACTGGATTCCTGGCCTGAGCTGTGCTTCTTGTGAGCCTTGTGGCGAGACAAAAGGCGTGGGCATTTGACTGGTGGTGAGTCACTGGGGTATTCTTCATTTGGAGGATCGGAGTTGGGAGCAATTCCTTCACAGTCCACAAAGTTCTCGGCCTCGGAGATCAACATGTCTGAAAAACATAAACCAAAAACACAATTACTGCACAAGCAGTCAAGTAATTTTGTGCCTGTAAGCAGGACATGAAATATTTTCACAATCTCTTATCAACAGCAGTCAAGTTCATAGCTGGTTAAATATAAAAACACTTAAGTTCAAATGGATGGATGGAGGTTCAGTTGATAAAATATGAAAATTCTATGACGGTAACATGAAACGTATACAGCGGGGCTAAAAAGTATTTAGTCAGCCACCAATTGTGCAAGTTCTCCCACTTAAAAGATGAGAGGTCTCAAATTTTCATCATAGGTATACCTCAACTATGAGACACAAAATGAGGGAAAAAAAATCCAGAAAATCACATTGAAGGATTTTTAATTCAATTCAATTCAACTTTATTTATATAGCGCCATTTCACAACAACAGTCATCTCATAGCACTATCAACTGTAGGGAGGACCCCCACAGTTGCAGAAAGACCCCAGCAATCAGGCGATCCCCTGTGAGCAAGCACTTGGCGACGGTGGAGAGGAAAAACTCCCTTTTAACAGGAAGAAACCTCCAGCAGAACCAGGCTCAGGGAGGGGCAGTCATCTGCTGCGACTGGCTGGGGGGTGAGGGGATAGAGAAGAAGAAAAGAACAGACATGTAGAGAGCAAACAGCACGATGGGGACTCAATCTATGGGAGAGAACAAACAAATGTTAATGACCAGCAAAAAAAAAAAAAAATATTTCATAGAGAGTGAGGAAAGGAGTGAGGCCCAGTGCATTACTGGAGGTCCCCCGGCTGACTAAACCTATTAGCAGCATAACTAAGGGAGGGTTCAGAAAACACATGATCCCTCCCTAATTGTAGGCTATATCAAAAAGGTAGGTTTTAGCCCTATTCTTAAAAACAGAGATCAAGTCTGACTCCCGAATCCAGATTGGCAGCTGATTCCACAGGAGAGGAGCTTGATAACTGAAGGCTCTGCCTCCCATTGTACTTTTGGAGATTCTAGGTATTACAAGTAAACCTGCATTTTGGGAGCGTAGTGCTCTGTTAGGATGATACGGTAGTATCAGATCTTTTAAATAAAAAGGAGCCTGATTGTTTAGAGCTTTGTAAGTAAGAAGAAGGATTTTAAACTTAATTCTAAACTCTATGGGAAGCCAATGAAGGGAGGCCAGAACCGGAGAGATATGATCTCTCTTTCTAGTACCTGTTAAAACTCTTGCTGCAGCATTTTGGATCAGCTGAAGACTTTTTAAAGATGTTTTAGGACAGCCTGATAATAAAGAATTACAATAATCTAATCTCGAGCTAACAAAAGCGTGGATCAGCTTCTCAGCATCACTCTGAGACAAGATGCTCCTAATCTTGGCAATATTACGCAAATGATAGAAGGCAGTCTTAGAAACTGCCTTCTATCTAATTTAATGAATTAATTGGTAAATTCCTTGGTAAAATAAGTATTTGGTCACCTACAAACAAGCAAGATTTCTGGCTCTCACAGACCTGTAACTTCTTTAAGACGCTCCTCTGTCCTCCACTCATTACCTGTATTAATGGCACCTGTTTGAACTCATTAAAGACACCTGTCCACAACCTCAGTCAGTCAGACTCCAAACTCCACTATGGCCAAGACCAAAGGGCTGTCAAAGGACACCAGAAACAAAATTGTAGACCTGCACAAGGCTGGGAAGACTGAATCTGCAATAGGTAAGCAGCTTGGTGTGAAGAAATCAACTGTGGGAGCAATTATTAGAAAATGGAAGACATACAAGACCACTAATAATCTCCCTTGATCTGGGGCTCCACGCAAGATCTCACCCCGTGAGGTCAAAATGATCACGAGAACGGTGAGCAAAAATCCCAGAACCACACGGGGGGACCTAGTGAATGACCTGCAGAGAGCTGGGACCAAAATAACAAAGGCTACCATCAGTAACACACTATGCTGCCAGGGACTCAAATCCTGCAGTACCAGACGTGTCCCCCTGCTTAAGCCAGTACATGTCCAGGCCCGTCTGAAGTTTGCTCGAGAGCATTTGGATGATCCAGAAGAGGATTGAGAGAATGTCATATGGTCAGATGAAACCAAAATAGAACTTTTTGATAAAAACTCAACTTGTCATGTTTGGAGGAGAAAGAACACCATACCTACTGTGAAACATGGGGGTGAAAACATCATACTTTGGGGCTGTTTTTCTGCAAAGGGACCAGGACGACTGATCCGTGTAAAGGAAAGAATGAATGGGGCCATGTATTGTGAGATTTTGAGTGAAAACCTCCTTCCATCAGCAAGGGCATTGAAGATGAAACGTGGCTGGGTCTTTCAGCATGACAATGATTCCAAACACACTGCCCGAGCAACGAAGGAGTGGCTTCGTAAGAAGCATTTCAAGGTCCTGGAGTGGCCTAGCCAGTCTCCAGATCTCAACCCCATAGAAAATCTTTGGAGGGAGTTGAAAGTCCGTGTTGCCCAGCGACAGCCCCAAAACATCACTGCTCTAGAGGAGATCTGCATGGAGGAATGGGCCAAAATACCAGCAACAGGGTGTGAAAACCTTGTGAAGACTTACAGAAAACGTTTGACCTCTGTCATTGCCAACAAAGGGTATACAACAAAGTATTGAGATGAACTTTTGTTATTGACCAAATACTTATTTTACCGAGGAATTTACCAATTAATTCATTAAAAATCCTTCAATGTGATTTTCTGGATTTTTTTTCTCATTTTCTCTCATAGTTGAGGTATACCTATGATGAAAATTGGAGACCTCTCTCATCTTTTAAGTGGGAGAACTTGCACAATTGGTGGCTGACTTTTTTTCCCCACTGTATACATGAAATGTAAAAACTCAAATTTAATGTCAAGACTTTTTAAGGCTATATAACACATTTAAAGAGTTATAGTTGCTATTGGGGGGAAAAAAATCTTTACTGAATGTGGAAATTTTTTAGTGTCACCTGTCAGTGTCTTCTTTAGTTAATCTCTAAACTTCTTCACTGATGTTGCATTTTCTCCATTGGTGACATCCAGATCCACCCAGCTTAGTCCAAACTGTGGATCTAGCATTGTAGTCAAAAAAGTACACATCATGTTTAAAGGGTTCCTCTATTTTGCTCTGTTTGACCATGTTTGTTTTTGTAAAGATTCCAGAGAATCTTTTCACCAGAGACAGGCAGAAGGCTTTTATTAATGTCCGGCACTGTATTCGGGTGTCCTCCATCTTCAGGAGGTGTGTGTTCAAGTCGAGGACAGTTGGAACCACTAATAGTAACTGACCTCTCTCCTTCTGTCAGGTCAGCTGCCTCAGAAAAAGGTGAAAGAACAGTAGCTGGTTCCTTTAGCTGGTTTCACTCACGAACTGTAAACACCACTTCCCCATAGTCCTTGCTACACATTTAAGTCAGGGTTTTATGGTCCAGAGATGTGAGGGCCTGTATTTGTTTGAAAGTGCTGTTCCAGAGAGTGTTGTTTAATGTTGGAATAGCCTTATCCATGTTAAATATAGCCTCAAACTTGTCTTTGAATTGTGAGCTGCTGTGTAATAGAGTTGTGAATGTTGTTTTCGCTATGGTTTGGGAGAGGGCCTTAACCTCCTTCAGGTCATCATTCAGAACTAACGAACTCTGCCCTATGCCTTAGGGAGTGAGCAAAACAAGTAAGGTGCTTGCCTAATGGCCAAGGTAACTGCATCATCCAGTGGATTTGTGTCCTCCCACAAGTGTTCAAGATTTTCCTCCTCACTCTCACTGTCAGAGTGCTGTAGCATGTGAACTTTAAATGCACATTTCATATTGTTAGCATTGTCTGTGATGTAACTTATCTTCTGACGGATACCATATTCCTCTGTGATCCTCAAAGGCAGGAGCAATTCGCTCACCACTGTCTACCTGCAAAACGTCTACAATCAAGCAAGTAGGATTCAAGTGCATAGGACTCCTTTGATTTGTTGCACACATGGGCAGTGACTCTGAGGAAAGAGTGTAGCCTGCGATCAGACCAGAGATCAGTTGTTAATGACACAACTGGCTGGATCTCCAGCTTCTCCAAAATAGTTTCCTTGACTTTCTCAATCAACACTGGTATGCATCTTTCAGAAATTGTTCTTGAGATTGGTGTGTACTTGCTAGCAATAACCTCAAAGAAGTGTTTAAAATGGGCATTTTTCACAAGTGACAGTGGAAGAGAACACCCAATTATCAAATCTTTGATGGCATCACTTATCGCTTTCTGCCTTGGAATGAAGACTGTCACTGTAGATCTGCACTTTATGGGACAATGATGTGATAGTTGGCTGCATGGAATGTGTTTGTTGTCCTGCTTTGTACTCCAGGAACCTGAAATTTAGATAAAGAAAAAGGGGGGGGGGAAGGATGATGTCTGTCATATGAAAAATATAAGATAAGATAAGCCTTTTAGTCCCACAACGGGGAAATTCCAGGATTGCAACAGCACAGGGATAGCAACACTCAGAGCAACAATCAGAAGGCAAGAAAAAAAACAAGCAAGCAAGAGCAGCTAATATACATATGTACATATTACTATAAATATATATATATACAGTATATATATATATATATATATATATATATATACACACAGACACACAGTGCAGAAAATTGTAGCTGGATGGGATAAATGAATATATAAACACAGTGCGGAGCATTGTAGCTAGATGGAATAAATATGTAGATATATAAACACCCACAGTACAGAGCATTGCAGCTAGATGGAATAAATATGTTAATATATAAACACACACAGTGTGGAGCATTGTAGCTAGATGGAATAAATATGTAAATATATAAACACACACAGTGCAGAGCATTGTAGCTAGATGGAATAAATATGTAAATGTATAAACACACCCAGTGCGGAGCATTGAAGCTAGATGGAATAAATATGTAAATGTATAAACACACCCAGTGCGGAGCATTGTAGCTAGATGGAATAAATGTGTAAATGTATAAACACACCCAGTGTGGAGCATTGTAGCTAGATGGAATAAATATGTAAATGTATAAACACACCCAGTGCGGAGCATTGTAGCTAGATGGAATAAATGTGTAAATGTATAAACACACCCAGTGCGGAGCATTGAAGCTAGATGGAATAAATATGTAAATGTATAAACACACCCAGTGCGGAGCATTGTAGCTAGATGGAATAAATATGTAAATATATAAACACACAGCGCAGAGCATTGTAGCTAGATGGAATAAATATGTAAATGTATAAACACACACAGTGCAGAGCATTGTTGCTAGATGGGATGAAACAGCACAACAGTCTACTTAGTTATCCTACATGGTATGATTATGTGCCCATACATATTCTCACCCTCCATAGCGACCGGTATTTTCCTAGTTGTATGCCGGAGGGGACCATTGTGTAAAGTAAGTCTATTGCATCTTTTTGCATTCAAAAAACTATTAGGTTGTTGCGTCTTTTTGCTATCTCTGTGAGCAGCCCTGCTTAGGTTGTACAGTCTGACAGCCGTTGGTAGGAAGGACCTGCAAAACCTCTCTGTTGTGCACCTGGGATGATGTAGTCTGCTGCTAAATGAGCTCCTCAGTGCATTCAGTATGTCCTGCATAGGGTGGAACTCGGACTCCAGCAGAGATGACAGTTTACCCACCATCCTTCTCTCTCCCATCTCCTCCACTGGGTCAAGGCGCTGCCCCAGGACAGAGCTAGCTTTCTTGATCAATTTGTTCAGTCTCTTCCTATCGGCTGCAGTAATGCCACTGCCCCAGCAGACCACTCCAAAAGTGATGGCTGATGCCACCACCGTGTCATAGAATGTCTTCAGCAGCGCCCCTTGTACACCAAAAGACCTGAGTCTCTTCAGTAGGAACAGCCTGCGCTGTCCCTTCTTGTAGAGTGCATCAGTATTGTGTGACCAGTCTAGTTTATTGTTCAGATGAACACCCAGGTACTTGTAGGATGTCACCATCTCAATGTCTGTTTCCTGTATATTTACTGGTGCTGTGAGGGGTTGTCCTTGCCTGCGGCAGTCCACCACCAGCTCCTTAGTTTTCCTCGCGTTGATCTGGAGGCAGTTCCGATGGCACCAGTCCACAAAGTCCTGGATAAGCCCTCTGTACTCAGCTTCATCTCCATTGGAGATGAGGCCAACGATCGCAGAGTCATCAGAGAACTTCTGGAGATGGCAGTGTGTTGTGTTGTGAGAGAAGTCCGCAGTATAAAGAGTGAACAGGAAGGGAGCCAACACCGTTCCCTGGGGGGCCCCCGTGCTACCGATGATCGTGTCGGACACACAGTCCCGGATTCTCACAAACTGAGGCTGGTTCGTGAGGTAGTTCAGGATCCATGATGACAGGTGCTGGTCCACCCCTGCGCGCAGCAGCTTGTCCTTCAAGATCATCGGTTGGATGGTGTTGAAAGCACTGGAGAAGTCAAAGAACATGATCCTCACCACATTCCCGGGCTTCTCCAGGTGGGACAGAGAACGGTGAAGGAGAAAGATCACCGCATTCTCCACCCCAGTGCCATGCTGGTAGGCGAACTGGAGTGGATCCATCGCTGGTTCCACCAGGGGGCAGAGGTGAGCAAGGAGCAGTCTCTCCAGGGTCTTCATCAAGTGGGACGTCAAGGCCACCGGTCTGTAGCTGTTCAGGTCTTTGGGGTGGGAAGTTTTTGGTACAGGTACCACACAAGATGTTTTCCACAGCTGTGGTGCCCTCCCCAGCTTCAGGCTCAGGTTGAAGATGTACGTCACAATCCCACACAGCTGGTCTGCACAGGACTTGAGGAGCTTTGCGCTGATGCCGTCCGGTCCCGACGCCTTCCTCGCCTTGATAAAAATATTCAATATCGCCAACAAAAATATTTATTGTATCAAAGAACTACAACATTTTGTCTGTGAATTATTTGGTTGTGTTTGAGTTTATACAGCACTAATTCAATTCAACTTTATTTATATAGCGCCATTTCACAACAGTCATCTCATAGCACTATCAACTGTAGGGGGGAACCCCCACAGATGCAGAAAGACCCCAGCAATCAGGCGATCCCCTGTGAGCAAGCACTTGGCGACGGTGGAGAGGAAAAACTCCCTTTTAACAGGAAGAAACCTCCAGCAGAACCAGGCTCAGGGAGGGGCAGTCATCTGCTGCGACTGGCTGGGGGGTGAGGGGATAGAGAAGAAGAAAAGAACAGACAAACAGCACGATGGGGACTCAATCTATGGGAGAGAACAAACAGATGTTAATGGCCAGCAAAAAAAAAAATATTTCATAGAGTCTAATCTAATCTATAACACGTTTAAACTACAGTATATTTTGTAGCAGTAATCTTTATTTTGATTCTGCAAAATACCTGAAACTGTCAGATTTATGTAACAGAGTAAAAGTTATAATACTGGCTTCCAACATGCATTGAAATTTGAGTAGAAAAGGAGTATAAACAGGTAAGATTCAAATACAAAAACCCTCAAATTTTAAAGGAGTAGATTTATTTTATTCTCTGCCACTACATGTGATATGGCTTAACCAGCTCATTTTTCTTAGAGCACACTGTATTAAAAAAAGCAACAATTTGCCAAAGTAATATTTGATCTGTATTGTATTCTGTCTCAAATAAAATCAACTATTCAAAATCAAATCATTCAGAATGGACCACTTTTATTCCCAGCTAAATATGGGAACATGCAGAGCCTTTTTCAAGGTAATCCTGTGAACTTAAACACAAGTAGCAGTTAGATATTTAAAATGAAGACGTAATAACCTGCACAGAAAAATAACAGTGAAGTTTTAACCCCTTGACGCCTGTCGTCACGAATTCGCATCAAACCGCTTCCACTCCAAATGCAACCAAAATACCGTCTGTATTCCTCCACTTCCGGTTGGAGCACTTCCAACACATACCTAGGAACCTTTTGCAAGCATTAGTTTCTCGTAGGAACGGTCAGAGATGGAGCACCAGCCATTTCCTGATTGCTAGGGTTAGGGTTATAGTTTGGCAGTCATGAGAGTTGAAAATACTGAAAATAACTTTGTTGCATAAATAAAAGACTCTAAATACTTGATGGGAACAGGTGCTTTTTTTTTTTTTTACCTTTTTTTTTTACCATCGATGCCTCTTGTCGCTAATTTGCATCATACCTAAAATTATTTCTATTTTATGTGCTATAGTCAAATTAACTTTCTCAACTTAATTTAGCATCTACTTGAAAGCAAAAACACAAGTGAAATTTTTTTTTTCATAATTGGAAATAAATTCAGGCGTTAAGGGGTTAAGTGGAAAATATGTTTTCTTGATCAGTGGAGTGCCTGCTACTGGCACAATATATCATCTTACTGTGGAAGATGAAAGCAGACGAGGCAGCGAGCTGGACGACACACAAACTTTATTCACCTTCCAACATGAAACACAGAAACTCCTAGTGAGTGCCTGACCGAACTCTTTTATACACTTAAATCCCTGCCTCCGGCACATAGGGTAAACACATTAACATAGACATTAAAGACATGTACACACATTAACATGACATGTACACACATGTCACAGAACAGGTCTTGCTACCATACATTTGTACCCCCGTGTCCGCAGGTGTGACCCTGGCGCGGCAGGGGGCGAAAGGCACATCTTTGTTTAGCTCCTCTCACCTTTCTCCATTAGCATCCCTAACAATCTTCTCCCCCACCAACCCCATTGTCCTGGGTGGGGTGCCATATGTATTGTCCACCACACAGTCCCTCTCCCCCTTCCCAAACACCCAGAAGGGGCCCTAACCCTCTGGCGCCTTGGGCTTGAGTTGGCGCCAGTAACGGCTGTAACGGGAGTCGCAGGACCGGCCGAAGTGTCTTGCTGCTGAGGTGGGCAGGAGACAAACTCGGCCTCCAGCACACAGTCCTGTGGCAGGAGAAAAGGTGTGGAGGGAAAGACCTAGTCTGCTGCCAATAATTCTCTGCAGGGGGACCACCAACTTGTGGACCCACTGCAGGTGGGCATCTGCGCTGGGGAGCTTGAGCCAACACCACCTGTTCATCTGCCAACACATAAGCGGGCTTAAGCCTGTCAATGCAGACCGTTTCCTTATGCCCCCCCCAAAAAAAGTCTTAACAAAATGCTATGCTCCAGTTTCAAGCACTCTGAATGGTCCGTCATACAGTGGGCACAGCTGGGTTCTGTGTGCATCGTGCCTAACAAAAACGAACTTGGCGCTCTGTAAGCTCTTTGGGATGAAGGTGTGGGGAAAACAATGGTGCGCCGGCCCTGTACCATGAAAAAACTGTGCGAGGAGGTCGGTCTTGGGTGCGGGGTTTTCCGGTAAAAATTCCCTAGGGATCCGCAGCGGCTGGGAAAAAAAAAAAAAAAAAATGAGTAATGCCGGGGAGGCCATCAGACCCTCCTTAGGTGCGGAGCACAACCCTAACAGGACCCAGGGCAGGCGGTCGGCCCAATTTGAGTGAAGCTCTGAGTGCTGCTTTCAGTGACCTATGAAAATGTTCGCATAACCCATTAGTCTGGGGGTTGTACGCAGTGGTGCGGTGGATTTTGACCCCTAGGCTCTGGGCCATTGCAGACCAGAGTTCTGAAACGAATTGTAGACCCCTGTTGGAAGTGATGTCTGACAGGGATCCGAACCGTACAACCCAAGCCGACAAAAAAGTGCAAGCCACTTCCGCGGACGTGGTGGAAGCCAGCGGAACTACTTCAGGCCAACGCATGGTGCTATCCACGATTGTCAAAAGGTGCATGAACCCTTGCGATGGCGGGAGGGGACCCACCAAATCCACATGGACGTGGTCGAACCTCCTGGCCGGAATTTGGAACGGCTCGAGGGGGACTTTGGTGTGTTTGTGCACTTTGGCGCGCTGCAGCCCACTCTTTTGCGTCCCTGCGTAAGTGCAGCCAGACAAATTTCACCCCCACCAGTTTAACTGAGGTGTGCACGCCGGGGTGTGAAAGGTAGTGGACTGACTCAAAAATGTGGCGGCACCAAGAACTCGGAACCACCGGGGGTGGGTGACCGGTGGAGACGTCGCAGAGCAAGGGGGGCACAGAGCCTTCTTGCACCGCCCTGCTCTCCAGTTTTAACCCAGTAGGCACTGACTGGAGCACACAAATGTCCGTGTCCCCGGTTTGCTCCGTGGCCATGGTGGGGAAATCTATTCCCATGTAGGCCGGGGAGACTAACGCACGCGACAGGCAGTTGGCCACAACATTAAGCTTACCAGCTAGCTGCTGGATGTTGGTCATAAACTCCGAGACCACGGCCAAATGTTGTTGCTGCTGGGCCGACCACGGTTCCAAGACTTTGGACATTGCATACGTTAGCGGCTTATGATCAACAAACGCGGTGAACTTGCGCCCTTCCAGCCAAAACTGAAAGTGGCGCATTGCCAGGTGGAGGGCCAACAACTCTGTCAAACGTACTGTATTTGCATTTGTTGTTGCACAAAGTACGACTGAAAAATGCGAACGGCTGCCACACACTGGAAACGTACTGCTCCACCACTGCCCCATGGCAACGTCAGTTGTGTCAGTGGCGAGTGCTATCCACGCTGACAGGGCAGGGTGGGCTAGCAAAGCGGCATTAGCTAGCAATGTTTTGGCGTTTGCATATACAGACATGAAAGACATGTACACATTGTGACAATGGAGTGTCACCACTGTTATGGTTTATAATATATGTGACTATATTATTTGTAATATTGTAAATGTTATGATCATTTGTAAAAGTGCACACATTATTTCTAGGATCTGTCTTTGACTAATTGAAGTGCCTTTTGTGAGATAATTGTTTGGTTAATTATTTGGGTAAAACAATTGGTAATGATTTAATCCACATACCTTTGCCAACATGCTTCCTGAGGGTGTTCGGGCAAAAGACTCTGTTAGGGGTTGAGGGCCTTTTAAAGGACACCAGCAGGAAGGAAGCATGTATGGTAAGTTAGAGGGGTGGTTTAGAATTTGTAAATAGGGGTCTGAATTATTTATTGAATTATTTATACTGTTATTTATTCTATGTTATTTATATTTACTCTGTATATAGATAGGGAATTATTTATGCATTTTTAGATATTAGTGGGTATGTGTAATAATGAAAAAATGTTATTGTCTTTCCTGGGACATATGGTATGTCCTAATTGATGTTAATTATCTCAGTCAGTATATAACAGGTGTGGTTATTGATAATGAAGTGGATTGGTGATTGTTGATTGTTGAAGAAGAGTCGTGTCGGATGTTTGGAGCTATTACTTCGGTGGTCCGTTCCCAGGACGAGGCATAACGTTTGATGGAAGTGGTGGATAGAGTACGGGACGGAAGGACTAATGGCCAGAAGAAAAATAACGAGACAAGAGGAGCAGTCTGACCTGGACGCAGGTATGGCAGCCGAGGAGCTGGGAGTCAGCGGACTGGGCGAGCTCGAGGAGCTAACGTGCTTGGTGAAATCTTTGGTTCGTTCGCTGACTGTCAGGAATCGGCGGATGAAGGAAGAAGCCGCTCTTCAGGACCAAAGGTGGCGGACTGTAGATGATCAAATTCGTCGGATGGAGTCGTGGGTTGCGGAGCTGAGAGAGGAGTATGGGAGCCGGGCTGAACAGTGGTGACGACGGCGCTTCGGGGGAGGACCCCAGGGTGACGGCCAGTCGGGTCGGCCTGCAGGAGGATGATTTGCCGCTGCGGGTGCAGCCGAGGAGGACACGAATGCACCACGAGCCCAGGCTGAATCCTCTCTCTCTCGAGGATGACATCGAGCACTACCTGGCGACGTTCAAGAGGATCGCTGCAGTCTGCCGCTGGCGTGAAGAAGAGTGGGCTATCCAGCTAGCTCCTCTGCTTACAGGTAAAGCACGGAGCGCATATGTTTTGATGGATATTACTGACACGGACAATTATGAAAAAGTGAAGGAAGCGATTTTAAACAAATATGAAATAACAGCCGACACATATAGGAGGTTTCGGTCCCTGGACGTTTATCAGGATGAAACCCCTCGTGAACTTTATGTACGTTTAAAAGACCTGTTTTGTAAATGGGTTAAACCAGAGACCTCAACGGTAAAAGACATTACTGAACTACTGATTTTGGAGCAGTTTCTGCGGATGGTGAACCTGGAACTGGGAATCTGGATACAAGAGCGGGACCCGAAGACTGCAGAGGACGCTGCTTGTCTGGCGGAGGTTTTTCTGTCAGCCAGGTCTGGGAGCAGGAGAACTACTCTCGGCCGTGACAATTCTTTCACCACACGGAGTGAGTTTAATGAGGGTGAAAGGGGTGGTCCAGTTCGAAATAGGCTGTATTCCATGCCCAGTCAGATCACAAATAGCAGATATGATAGTAGCAAAAAGTCACATGTTGTTGCAAATAAAGATATACGCTGCTATCAGTGTAATAAAATCGGTCACACCCAGTATTCATGTCCTGCCATAAAGAATGAGAAACCGTCACTATTATGTTCAGTTCCAAGACCCACTTTTTCAGCCCCAGTGCACAGTGGAGTGTATAAAACGAAGGTGTTGCTTAATGGTCAGTGTGAAGAGGCCCTGTTAGACTCAGGTTGTTTTCAAACGGTTGTGCTGCCCAGTTTGGACCCTAGGGATTTGTGGAATGAGTCTGAGATAAATATCAGTTGTGTCCATGGGGATAAGAAACTGTACCTGACCACTGAGGTTTAACAGTGGGGGGGCAAACTTATCTCTTTCCTGTAACTCTTGTGCCTGATTTGCCTTACTCTTATTCTTGGCAATGACGTTCCAACTTTGTTGGACATCATACAACAGGTTAGAGAGGAACAAACTGAGGGACAGGCAGGTGGCGCTATTGAGCAGAGGTTTGATGCACCTGTTGAAAAAATCTGTAATATGGTGACAACCAGGGCACCGAGGGCGCAGAGGGCTGCCAGTGTTCTTCAGGAGCTGCCATTTTATGATTCTGAGATAGAGGCAGGCCCTAGTAAACAACCTAAATCCAAGGCTCAGAGGAGAAGAGATAAGGTGTTAGCTTCAGCAAAGAACTTGGGTGAAGAAACACCACAATTAAGTCAGTCAGTAGAGTTTGACATCCCTCCTGACATAGCTATATTGCAGAAAGCTGACCCAGCACTTAGGCCATGGTTCAATAAAGTCTCGGAGATTGAGGGTGTGAAACAGGGTAGAATGGATTGTTTGGCTGAGGCCATGTATGCCATTAAAAAGGGCATTCTGTACCAGCAACAAGGTGGAGTTATGGCCATAGCTTTGCCACAGGACCTCATACCAAAAATTATGGAACTGGGACATGTTATCCCTTGGGCAGGTCATCTAGCATTTCAAAAAAACTCTACAGAGAATTGCTAGAAGATTTGTGTGGCCGGGAATGTATATCCAGATAAAGGACTTCTGCACAACATGTCCAATATGTCAGATTACATCACCTAGGGGAGTAGCCCGTGCCCAACTGCAACCATTACCAATCATTGGAACACCTTTTGACAGAATAGGGATGGATGTAGTTGGCCCCCTAGAGAGAAGCTCCTCTGGTAATAGATACATTTTGGTAATTTGTGACTATGCTACTCGGTACCCAGAAACCTTTCCCCTGAAATCTATCAAGGCTAGGCAGGTTGCTAACTGCCTTATCCAGTTGTTTTCAAGGGTAGGCATACCTAGAGAAATTCTGACAGACTGTGGAACAAATTTCTTGTCCAAACTGTTGCAGCAGGTATATAAGCTGTTGGGTATTAAGGGTATTAAGACCACCCCATATCACCCTCAGACTGCTGGACTAGTGGAGCAATTTAATCAGACTCTAAAAAACATGCTGCGGAAATTTGTTTCTGAAACGGGTTCAGATTGGGACCAATGGGTACCATATTTGTTTGCTTATCGGGAGGTGCCCCAAGCTTCAACAGGGTTCTCACCTTTTGAACTGCTGTATGGTTGTCAGGTGAGGGGCCCACTGGACATATTAAAGGAGCACTGGGAGAGTCCACCGAGTGATCAGGACAATGTGGTCTCTTATGTTATTAAGATGAGAAAGAAACTGGATCGAATGACTGCTTTGGCTCAGGAGCACATGAGGATGGCACAGGCCAAACAAAAAACTTGGTATGACAAGAAGGCCAGGAAAAGAGTTTTTCACCCAGGTCAGCAGGTTTTGTTATTGCTGCCCTCGTGTGACCGTAAGCTGTTGGCTCAATGGCAGGGGCCGTATGAAATTTCTAAAAAACTAAGTGCAGTGACATATGAACTATATATGCCTGATGGGAAGGTAAAACATCAGACCTTCCACATTAACTTATTGAAAGAATTTCAGCAGCCTGGTCATCAGCAGCAGCAACCTGTTCTTCAGGAGACACATCAGCTCTTAATTTGTGCGACGGAAGTGGATGAGGAGAGAGAACAGTCCTTTCCCACAAATGTGTCAGAGCCTTACTTGTTTGAAGTGTCTCATTTGCAGGTGGATCAGCAGAGAGAATTCGAGGCACTATTAGATCCAGAATTGTTTCAGGAGAGACCTGGTTTCACCACGCTGGTATGTCATAAGGTTCATTTGAAAAAGGAAGCTGTTCCACGTAAGAAATCTTATAGGATCCCGGAGCGATTGGTTCCAAAGATGAAGCAGGAAATTGACTTGATGTTGCAGCTGGGAGTGATCGAGGAGTCAGTCAGTGAGTGGTGTAGCCCGATTGTGCTGGTACCCAAAAAGGACGGCTCTTTGAGATTCTGTATCGATTTCAGATATCTCAATTCAGTATCCAAGTTTGAGTCATACCCCATGCCCCGGATTGATGAATTGTTAGAGAAAGTGGGCAGGACTAGATTTATTTCTACTCTGGACCTATGCAAGGGGTATTGGCAGGTGGCATTGGCACTGGAAACAAAAGAACTTACAGCCTTTAAAACACCTTATGGCAGACTTCCGGTCTGGACGCCATGGCGACTGCAGCTTAACACTGAAGCTCTCAGACTCAATCCAGGATAACACCTTGAAAATCAAACTTAACGGATTTTTGGAGGAGTGAAAATCAAAAGACAAAATCATCATGTCTAAAGGAAAACAGAAGAAACTGAAATTCTCCAGGCTAGGACACGTATCGGCCGGAGAATCTGAACTGGAAGATCCCCGTTCAGAAGACGAGGAGCTGGTGATAGCTAACAAAAGGGTTAGCCTGAAATCACTATTTGAGGAACTACGACGATTTCGCCGAGATGTTACGGCCGAATTTCGGGAATTCAGAGAAGAATTGAAAAGGACAAACAGCAGAGTGGACCAGGCCGAGAACCGAATCTTGGAAACAGAGGATCGAATAAAAGTGCTCGAAGATTCTGTGCTGGACCTACGCAAAAGACAAGCAGCTATAGAGGCTAAGCTAACCGACCAAGAAGGAAAACAAAGAAGAGACAACATAAGAATTCATGGTCTGATAGAAGGAACCGAAAATGGTTTTAACTCAATGGCAGAATGCGTGGAATCCTTACTAAGAGAGAAATTGGATATTCCACAAACCA
The DNA here is from genome assembly GCA_020510985.1 of Pholidichthys leucotaenia. Lineage (NCBI taxonomy): Eukaryota > Metazoa > Chordata > Actinopteri > Cichliformes > Pholidichthyidae > Pholidichthys > Pholidichthys leucotaenia. The sequence goes on from CM035846.1 coordinate 105,219,678, forward strand.
CCGACTTGAAGATAGAAAAGGCACATCGTTCATTAGCCGCTAGGCCGGCGGCGGAAGCGCCCCCACGTTCGGTGTTGGTAAGATTTTCCAATTTCAAAATAAAACAAGAGGTTGTAAGACTGGCCTGGCAGAAAAAAGGATTTATGCACCAGGAGAGAAAAGTCTACGTGGAACACGATTACGCCCCGGAGGTCCTTAAAAAGCGCAGGGAATACAATGACGCGAAAAAGGTGTTAAGAGAGAAGAAATTGCGCTTTCAGACACCATTTCCTGCGAAGTTAAGGGTCTTCTACGGCGATGAAACGTGTCTCTATAATTCGGCGGAAGAAGCAACAGCTGACATGGCGAGAAGAGGGCTCCCGGTAACGGTGTTTAAACCCGCAGCAGACCCAAGTGAGAAGATCAAAGCGCAAACATGGACAACACAAAGACCCTCAAAATCCACGGACCAGCAGCGGGAAACCCAGCACCAGAGCGTCGCGGATAAACTATCCGTTTTCAGGTTGGAATAGCGACCTTTTTTTTTTTTTTTTTTCCTTTCTCTTGAATCAATCCGCACATCCAACCCCCCTCATACAAGGTAACAAACATTAAAGGAGATGCATATTCAGCATGTGGTAAAACATTTCATGGAACAATCATATTATTTGAAACAAATAAGTCTTTGTAATAAAAAAAAAAAAAAACTTGTTAAAATAGAAATGTGACAATAATCCACATGTTCTCCTCATACTAACAAATACTGTTTTTGCGTGAATGTTTGATGTGATGGGGGTGGGAGGGTGCACACAATTTCACAGGGTTTAGGCATAAAAGGAAAAAAAAAAAAATCATTACAAGTTTGGATTGGGTTCTGAAACTCACGTTAAAAGCATGGGACTACTTTCAGTGGTAAGAGAGGGCCCTCAACACGTAACAGAGTTTGAGGAATTTCCCTCAGAGCCTTCACTCCATCAAGGCTCTTACAGGGTCTTTAAAAAGACCTCAGCTCAGGAAGTTCTTTTGACAGTTTTTTGTTTTAAAGTTTTTTACACTATGTTCTTAATGTTTTTCTTGTTTTTAATGTTCTTTCAGTTTCTGAGTAGCACAAAAGAGGGCCACCACACAGTTATACTAAACAAAACAACACAATGGAGAAACAGGGTGTAACCAAAATAATTTCATATAATGTAAAAGGGATCCTGAATCCAGTTAAAAGATCCAAGATTCTAGGCAAAATGAAAAAAGACAAAGCAGGAATAATACTTTTACAAGAAACCCACCTAACAGACGTGGAACACAATAAACTCAGTAGACAAGGGTTTAAAATGATCTCTTCATCTTCATATAAATCAGGGAGGAGGAGGGGAGTAGCGACATTGATATCAACCAAAATTACATTTGAAAAAAAATCAGAACACAAAGATAAAGAAGGGAGATACAGTTTGGTAACTGGGCGGCTAGAGGGAGAAGATATCACCCTGCTGAATGTGTATGCTCCCCCAGGGGCTAACTGGAAATTTTATAAAAATGTATTCGACCTAATGATAACTAAAGCTCAAGGTTTAGTGATATGTGGTGGGGACTTCAATCTTAGACTGAATCCATACTGGGATGCTTCTGGTAATTCCCCACATCAAAATAACACCCAAAACAGGAAGACTCGGATGCTACTAAAAGAAATGGGAATCTGTGATGTGTGGAGGGAACTCAACCCCAGTGTAAAAGACTATACATTTTACTCAACTCCACATTCATCTTACTCAAGGATTGACTATTTTTTTATGTTTAATAGAGACATTGGTAGAGTAAAAACATGTAAAATAGGACTGATGGATCTCTCCGACCACAGTCCGATCTACATGGACTTAAATATCCAAAAATACACAAATAATACATTTTCTTGGAGGTTAAATTCAAATGTCCTGAAAGGACCATTGAAAGATGAATTGGAGTCAGATATTCTCAGATATTTGGAAGATAACGATAATGGAGAAGTATCCCCTTTAATACTGTGGGATGCATGTAAAGCTGTAATAAGAGGAAAGATTATTGCAAAACTGGCAACCCAAAAGAAACTAAGACAAGAAAAACTATCCACATTAGAGTCAGAACTTAGGAACCTAGAAAAAGAACACAAAGGCAACACTCATTCTACTGACTCGCTCAAGATTAAGGAAATTAAAAACCAAATAAATGAGATCTACACAATAGAAATCCAGAAGAAACTTACATTTCTGAAACAAAAATACTATGAAGCAGGCAGTAAATCGGCAAAATTGCTAGCCTATAAATTGAGGAAACATCAAACAGAAAGAGCAATCTACAAAATCAGAGACCCAGTATCAAAGGAAATAAAATTCAGAATTCAGGATATTCTTAAAAACTTCGAGAATTACTATAAGAACTTATACTCCCACAAAAAACATAAAAACGCATCCGAGGCATTCCTAAACACATTAAACCTTCCCCAACTTACGGAGTCACAAAATAAAACACTACTGTCAGAAATACATCCTAAAGAATTGGAAAAAGCAATTATGAAACTTAAAGCTAACAAATCCCCAGGAGCTGATGGCTATACAGCAGAGTGGTACAAAACCTTTAAACAGCAACTATCTCCTCTCCTCCTGAAAACATTTAATTATGTCCTCCACACAGGGGAAATCCCCCCCTCCTGGAGAGAAGGGGTCATTGCAGTTATACCTAAACCTGAAAAGGATAAACTAGAGTGCTCCAACTACAGACCAATCAGTGTACTAAATCAGGACTATAAGCTTTTTACCATTATCCTTGCCAAAAGGTTAGAGAATATACTGACAGACCTAATTCATTTAGACCAAACAGGTTTTATAAGACAAAGACAGACACAAGACAACATTCGACGCACTTTACACATAATTCATCATATAAAAAAATATAACTTAAATGCAGTCATATTAGGATTAGATGCTGAAAAAGCATTCGATTCGGTTGACTGGTCTTTTCTATACAGAATCTTATCCAGTTTCAATTTTCATAACAACTTCATTAGAACTATACAGGCATTATATAAAAAACCAACAGCTAAAATAAGGATTAACGGTAATTTATCATCATCTTTTGAACTGGAAAGAGGATGTCGTCAGGGCTGCCCCCTGTCTCCACTGCTCTTTGCAATCTTCATAGAACCTCTGAGCCAATGGATAAGACAAAACCAAAAAATTCAAGGTATTACACTTGGTCAGAAGGAACATAAAATAGCACTCTTTGCTGATGACATTTTAATATACCTAGGGCAGCCGGACACTTCTTTACCAGAACTAACCTCAGTTTTTTCAGAGTATGGAGATTTATCGGGGTACAAATTAAATATGCATAAAACCCAAGTTTTAACATTCAACTATGACCCAAATCATTATTCACTAAGCAAACTCAAAACTAACTGGGAGTCGGAATCTATGAAATATCTGGGGGTCAATATCCCGAAACAACTCAACAAAATTATATCACTAAACTATGATCCACTGGTGACAAAAATAAAATCTGACCTAGCAAGATGGAATATGATACCATTCTTGGGTATTGCACAAAGAATTGAAGCAGTCAAAATGAATATACTTCCACGTCTTCTATACCTTTTCCAAACAATACCGGTAGAACCTCCCAAAAAAACATGGCAGGAGCTGGACAGAAGGATCTCAAGATTCATATGGCAGGGCAAGAGACCTAGAATCAGATATAGAACCCTACAGCTAAACAAAGACAAAGGTGGGCTCGCGCTGCCAAATATCAGGGACTACTTTAAAGCCGCACAAATTAAAACTTTAGTAGAGATATGTAACCCAGTCTACTCTGCACAATGGAAGGAGATCGAATGCCAAATAACAAGTGACATCCCCCTACAGGCGATAATAGGGAACAATGTCTTACCTAAGCTTTTGAATAACACTAACCCGTGGATAGAGACCCCGCTAAAAATTTGGTTTAAGATAGTCAGAGAGAATCAAACTAAAGAGCCCTATCGACTTCTGCAATGGATCGCCTATGATCAGGACTTTACTCCTAATAAAACAGACACCAGATTTAAAAAGTGGAAGGAGAAGGGGCTGATAAAATATTACGATTTTTTTAAAGGGCAAATCTTAAGAAGTTTTGAAGATTTGAAAAAACAAGGCCTAATAAATCAAGACCTTTACAGGTTCTTCCAGCTTAGACACCACATAAACAATATACTTAAAAAGGAGGTTTTGGAAAGGGCCCAGTCAGGTGTTCTGAAGGTCTTCTTAATGGCATATAAAGGGATCCCAGGGATCAGATACATTTCTAAAATATACCAAGGTCTTCAAGACTTAAAAGGAGACAACACATCTTATATAAAAGAGAGATGGGAAAAAGAGGGGAATTTCACTTTACATCTGGAAATATGGGAAAAGCTAAATAAACAGCAATGGAAAAGTACCTCATCCCTGCAGTGGAGAGAATTTGGATGGAAAAACTTGGCAAGATTTTTCAGAACACCTGCACAAATCAAATTTACCCATAAGGGATTGAACTGTTGGCGCTTGTGTGGTGAAAAGACTGCAAATCATTTTCATGTGTTTTGGTCATGCCCAGTTATCCACCAATATTGGACCAATGTACAGACAATATTGGGGAAAATATTCAAAATTACAGTTCCCTTTTCTTTTGTAACTTTGTATTTGGGTTTACTACCGGACTCACTGGAAAGACGAGGAGAAAAATACTTATTCAATGTTTTAATATTGGCAAGCAAAAAAGCTCTAACTAAAAAATGGATGTTGAAGGACTGTCCTACACCTGAAGATTGGACTAACGTGATCCAAGACATTTACTCGATGGAAAAGTTGACATTCGCACTGAGACAGGACATGGATGGGTTCATGAACTTTTGGCAACCCTGGACCGCATATGTGTCTTCCATTAGATCTAATCTTTGACAAATACCATTTCAATAATGGTTCTGCTCTTTGTTCCAATGCTACTCAGATGCTCTTTTATCTTTATTTACTTACTTTTTCTTTTTGTTTGTTTTTTACTGGTTTGTTTGTTTTTTTTATTTGTTTTTTGTTTTTTTGTTTTTTTCTCTTTAATTTCACTTTTTCTTTCACTTTAAAAAAAAAAAAAATAAGGGGTGTTGTAAGAATTAATCTTCCAATGTTGTCAGATATCAGAAAATAAGGGAACATGTGATGAAAATGTAAACACTGCATTGCTGTAACGACCTGTATACCCTTTACAAAAACTTAAATAAAAAAAAAAAAAAAAACACCTTATGGCAGTTTCCAATTTAGGGTCATGCCATTTGGCCTTCAGGGGGCACCTGCAACTTTTCAGCGGCTTATGGACCAAGTGTTAAGAAGGGTATCAAATTTTGCGGCTGCCTATTTGGATGACGTAGTCATCTATAGTCAAACCTGGGAAGAACATTTGGTACACCTTAGGCAGGTCCTTCAGTTGATTAAGAGGGCAGGATTGACGATTAATCCACGCAAATGTGCATTCGGACAGCAGCAGGTGGAGTACCTGGGACATGTGGTTGGTCAGGGGGTCATTAGACCACGAGTAGGTAAAGTGGATGCCATCCGGACCTACCCTGTGCCCACTACTAAGAAGAAGGTACGATCGTTCATGGGAATGGTAGGATGGTATAGTAAGTTCATCCCCCACTTTGCTGAAAGAGCCGCAGTTTTGACTGACCTCACTAAGGCTTCAGCACCAAATAGGGTAAAATGGACAGAGGAGTGTGACAGAGCTTTTGAGGATTTGAAGAGGGCTATTTCTGGGGAGAAGGTTCTCTACAGTCCAGACTTTGCTCGCCCGTTCATTTTACAGACAGATGCTTCAGGAGTTGGCATTGGAGCAGTACTTCTCCAGGAGGAGAGGGGAGAGAGACACCCAGTACTGTTCTTGAGCTGTAAGTTGTTGGACCGAGAGACAAGATACTCTACAGTAGAGAAGGAATGTCTTGCCATGAAATGGGCATTAGGGTCTCCTTTCTAAAGCCCATCCAGGGACAAGAGTTGCAAATTAGCTAATAGCTATACACTCTTTGTGCAACACATCAGACTGATTGTCATTGATTAATTGTCTGTTTATTGCACTGTCCCTGTCAAATAAACAAATAATCTTAAATACTATTTACTAGGGCGTCATTTTGTGCTGGAGACAGATTATCGGGCCCTACAGTGGTTGGACAGGATGAAGGACATGAACAGTCGTCTCACAGGGTGGTATGTGTCCCTTCAGCCATATAATTTTACTGTTCGGTATGTTGCAGGGAAAACTAACCTTGTGGCAGATAGTCTCTCAAGAGTACATGACTCATAGAGTACTGTACTCTTGGGAAAAGGGGGGAGGAAATGTGACGATGGAGTGTCACCACTGTTATGGTTTATATGTGACTATATTATTTGTAATATTGTAAATGTTATTATGATCATTTGTAAAAGTGCACATTATTTCTAGGATCTGTCTTTGACTAATTGAAGTGCCTTTTGTGAGATAATTGTAATGAATTATGAAATTAATGAAACACAGTTGGTAATGATTTAATCCACATACCTTTGCCAACATGCTTCCTGAGGGTGTCCGGGCAAAAGACTCTTAGGGGTTGAGGGCCTTTTAAAGGACACCAGCAGGAAGGAAGCATGTATGGTAAGTTAGAGGGGTGGTTTAGAATTTGTAAATAGGGGTCTGAATTATTTATTGAATTATTTATACTGTTATTTATTCTATGTTATTTATATTTACTCTGTATATAGCTGGGGAATTATTTATGCATTTTTAGATACCGTATTAGTGGGTATGTGTAAAAATGAAAAAATGTTATTGTCTTACCTGGGACATATGGTATGTCCTAATTGATGTTAATTATCTCAGTCAGTATATAACAGGTGTGGTTATTGATAATGAAGTGGATTGGTGATTGTTGATTGTTGAAGAGTCGTGTCGGATGTTTTGGATTATTACCTGTAAGTTTTTGTAAAATAAAAATTGAAAAATTGAAGACCTGACCCCGCCTCGCTGTACAACGTTACACACATTAACATGACACTGACACACACGTCACAGAGCAGATCTTGCTGCCATACATTCGCACCCCTGCGTCCTCAGGTGTGAACCTTGTGCGCCGGGGGGGGCAAAAGGCACATCTGTTTGTTTAGCTCCTCTCACCTTTCTCCATTAGCATCCCTAACAATCTTCTCCCCCACCAACCCCGTTGTCCTGGGTGGCGTGCCATATGTCTTGTCTTCATCACACTACCAATACAGTGATCCCTCGCTACTTCGCGCTTCACCTTTCGCGCCCTCAGTGCATCGCGGATTTTTCAAAAATATTCATCAAAAATTCAAAATTGAGAAATAATGGGCGGGCGCTAGCAGAAGGCAGGGAGACTACATTAGAACATCAGGTATCAACACGGAGAGCCCGCACAACTCAAAAATCCACCTCTCTGTTCGCTGTTCTCGTGTTGGCTCGGCTCGGAAATCTTGCAAGCTGATTGGCCGAGACGTTTCACCCCACAAGCTGATTGGCCGAGACGTTTCACCCACCTTCTCTCCCTGCCGAACGCCCATGCAGTGAAGGAAGACCGCATTCATTGCTTTTTATCACTGGTGTTGCTTTAGTCTCGCCGCGTGGAACTTTTTGCTGTTCTCTTGTGCCATTTTGTGCGAAATAGTCTTCCCGTTGAGCCACTACGCCGCCTCCTGCAGCTTCTCCAGCTCTATCGGAAGCTGCCCTCGACGATCCTGCGCTTCTAGCACCTGACGATGAGGCGTCACCTGAGGAGCAGTAAAGCTCTCATTAACCTGTGCAGTAAATCATCTTCATCTTGAGTTACGCATCTTGTTATAAGAATAAAAGAGTTCTAAAAACATATTTATGTACACTTTATTTACATCTACGTATGTATGTACACTTACACACACACACACACACACACGTATCACACGAGAGAGAGAGTGAGAGAATGAACGTATGTATTATTTATGGATGATGTCATTAGGGGTGACGCTACTTCGCGGTTTTTCACTTTTCACGGTCGGTTCTGGAACCCATTAACCGCGATAAGTGAGGGATCACTGTATACGTATTTAAACAAATAAATAAACAAGATTATAAACAAGAGCTGAGCCCTGGCTCGGTCACTAACAACACATCAGTAAACCACTAACATCAGTATAGTCATCAATATGTCTAACGTCAGTTTAAACTGAGGTTAGTTAGGTTAGTTTAAACATTTAACAAGGGGGCAAATTACTGTTAGCAAGTACTAACACGCCCTGAAACACAGGATGTGTTGTAAAACTACACGTTAGCTAATATATTGTGGGGTCGATAAACTATCCATCCATCCATCTATCAATCTTCTTCCGCTTAATCCTTTTCGGGTCGCGGGGGAGCTGGAGCCTATCCCAGCATCTTTGGGCGAGAGGCAAGGTCCACCCTGGACAGATCGCCAGTCCATCATAGGGCCAACACAGAGAGACAGACAACCTTTCACTCTCACATTCATACCTAAGGACAATGTAGAATCCCCTGTTTGATGCCAATTACCCTAACTTGCATGTTTTTGGCATGTGGGAGGAAACCAGAGAAATCCCAGAATAAACCCATGTAGACACGGGGAGAACATGCAAACTCCACACAGATCACTATTGGTCAGGGGCAGGGATCGAACCAGGATCCCCCCGGCCAAGGGTAAGTTGCTGTGCTGCCACAGTGCTAACCACTCCGCCACTGCGCTGCCCGTCGATAAGCTAATTTATGCTAAATATATTTTAGGTGAGGAACTTTAAGAGTTGTAGAACAGGACGCTAGCTTTGCTAATGTCAGCCTGTACAGGGTGAAAGGAAAGGATGTGAGGTGAGGCATGAGCATAGGACGACACACAATCCCACGACATAGGACACACACGATCCCTCTAACAACATGTACAGCTATGGACCTCAGCGCAGCTGTGCTGAGGCTGAGAAGCCTCCCCAGTTTCTCTGTGTTCTGCCTTTATAGCTTTATTAATCACGCATAGGAAATGGGGCTGGTGCATTATGCATCGTATGTATACAAAGGAATTGTGTGATGCAATTATAACACTTGTTACATAAATTACAATACATCCACCCTCCTGCACTTCACGCTGCAGCTTGGTGCAGTGCCGGGTGAAAGGCACATCGTTGTCTGGTCTGGTTACATGTAAATTTTCCTCTCCCCGGGAGGTGTCTAAACTCTGCCCAGTCTGAACCTCCCGGTGAGCTCCCTCCCACGGTCCATTGTCCCCATGTTTCCTCCTGCTTCTGTGTGTGAAAGAATGTGAGAACAGTGTATTGTGTCCACCACACAGCTCCCCCCCCCGAACACCCAGAAGGGCTGTAACCCCCCCGGTCCTTTGGGCTCAAGTCGGCACCCATAGCGGCTGCAGCGGGGGGTCGCCAATCCGGTCGAACTCTCCTGCTTGTGAAGTGTGTCGGAGGGCCACATGTCAGTCTGTGGGGGGGAAAGGGGGAGGGGTGAAAAGCACTGTGTGTTCCACTCTAAGTTCCAACACGTTGAACGGCCATGGTTCGTGGGCGCACGGGATCCGGTGCGCATCGTACTTGACGGAACAAAGCCGGCAATCGGCAGGCCTTTTGGGAAGGAGGTGCGGGGAAAGCGCTGTGGAGGATGAGGGGGAGATGGGGAAAACAATGGAGTGGCAGCCCGGGACGTTAAAAGCCTCTGGTGTGTAGATCAGCCTCGGGTGCAGGACTTTTCCGGTAAACTCTCCGGTGATCCGCAGAGGCTGTGGAAAAAAATAAGTTCAGTTTGCTCCTCCTCGGTGCGGAGCTCCATCCTACAAGGATCTGGGGAAGGCGATCGGCCCAATTCCCCGAGGGTGCATCGTGGCTGTGAAAAAAACTTAAGCTGTGTCAGGGAAACTGCCAAATCTGCTTGAGGTGCGGGGGCAGTCCTAAAGGCTCCGGGGAAAGCAATCAGCCTAATTCCCCATGGGTGCTTACCGGTTGAGAAACAAATACAAGTCCTGTGGGTAAGGCTGCCTGACTCCTTTCAGTGCGATACGCAAGCCTAAAGGATCCAGGGGTGGCGATCAGACCTGTTCCCCGGGGATGTGCAGCAGCTGAGGACAATATATAAGTTGTTGGAGTCAGTTCGTCCTTGGTGTGCGGCGCGCGCATCCGGCGCAGTGGCCACGTAGCTGTAATTGTGCTATCCTCGTAATCCAGCTTGTGTGCGCTGAAACCCTGCTGTCGGGAGGTGAAACCAGGGTCGGGGAGCTTGATTGAAACAATGTAGGTGGTGCTGATCTTCTCCTTTCAGGCTGTTTCTGTGGGTTTGCTCGTCTCGCTGATCCTGGTGCGTCTTGGCCCCCGCACTGCTCGCTCTCTCCGGCCCTTCAGGTCGCCAGTGTGGAGAGAGGAACAGGTGAGCGTGCTCCAGTGTGGATGGAAAGGGTGCTGGTGGTCCTTGGAGATCCGGATTCCACAGCGTAGCGAACGGCGTAGGCGGTCCATCTCAGGCCAGGTCACCAGTGTAGAGGGTGAAAAGAAAGGATGTGAGGCAAGGCACGAGCATAGGATGACACAGAATCTTTATTTATCCCCCTAACAACATGTACAGCTATGGACCTCAGCACAGCCACACTGAGGCTGAGAAGCCTCCCCAGTTTCCCTGCGTTCTGCCTTTATAGCTTTATTAGTCACACATAGAAACTGGGGCTGGTGCATTATGCATCGTGTGTATACAAAGGAATTGTGTGACGCAATTATCATAACACTTGTTACATAAATTACAATACATCCACCCCCCTGCACTTCACGCTGCAGCTTGGTTGCAGTGTGTGTGTGGGGGGGGGGGGGGGCGCAAAAGGCGCATTGTTGTTTTGTCTGGTTACATGTAAATTTTCCTCTCCCCGGGAGGTGTCTAAACTCTGCCCAGTCTGAACCTCCCGGTGAGCTCCCTCCTGCGGTCCATTGTCCCCGTGTTTTCTCCTGCTTCTGGCTGTGCTAGACCAGTGTATTGTGTCCACTACAAGCCTACACTTAACATTAGCTTACCTTTCTTTGTTTCCTTTCAAGGTGCCGGTAGAAGGTGGATGTTATTCCAGCTGTTCCTGTTAGCTGTGTACTGCAGAATCAGCACACTGCCGAGTGTTGACGTTTGCATGTCCTTTTACAAATTTTTTGTGGTGTTGAAAATTGAACTGAATAACTGTAGAGTTTTCCGACATTTCTGCTCCGACCACACAGCCTCCATCTCCGTTTCCACTCGCCTTCTCCCGCTTGTGTGAAGGGGCAGGGTTGTGACTAATAGCGGTGGTGTGAAAGAATGTGACGAGACACGAGAGCTGCCGATTCTGAACTTTATTCACTCCAACAAAAAGATTGATTCCTTGACGCCAAGGTGCATACATTAACACTTCCTGCCCCAGGTGCCAAGGTGCATATACAGTGGTGTGAAAAAATGTTTGCCCCCTTCCTGATTTCTCTCCTATTTTTTTGTATGTTTGTCACACTTGTTTCAGATCATCAAACAAGTTTAAATATTAGACAAAGATAACACAAGAAAACACAAAATGCAGTTTTTGATTGAAGGTGTTTATTATTAAGGGTAAAAAAAAAATTCCAAACCTACATGGCCCTGTGTGGGGAAAAAGTGATTGCCCCCCTGTTAAAACATAAATTAACTGGTTTATCACATCTTTGAAAGCTGAGCTCAATTTTCTAGCCATTTCTAAAGCTTTGGGACTGCAGCAAACCACAGTGAGAGCCATTATCCTCAAATGGCAAAAGCATGGAACAGTGGTGAACCTTCCCTGGAGTGGCCGGCCGACCAAAATTACCCCAAGTGCGCAGTGATGACTCATCCAAGAGGTCACAACAACCCCACAACAACATCCAAAGAACTGCAGGCCTCACTTGCCTCAGTTAAGGTCAGTGTTCATGACTCCACCATAAGAAAGAGACTGGGCAAAAATGGCCTGCATGGCAGAGTTCCAAGACAAAAACCACTATTGAGCAAAAAGAACATAAAGGCTTGTCTCAGTTTTGCCAGAAAACATCTTGATGATCCCCAAGACTTTTGGGGAAAATACTCTGTGGACTGACAAGACAAAAGTTGAACTTTTTGGAAGGTGTGTGCCCCATTACATCCGGTGTAAAGTTAATGCAGCATTTCAGAAAAGGAACATCATACCAACAGTAAAATATGGTGGTGGTAGTGTGATGGTCTGGGGCTGTTTTGCTGCTTCAGGAGCTGGAAGACTTGCTGTGGTAAAGGGAACCAAGAATTTTTCTGCTGAATTCTGCTGTCAACCAAAAAATCCTGAAGGAGAATGTCCGGCTATCTGGTTCGTGACCTCAAGCTGAAGCGCACTTGGTTTCTGCAGCAGGACATGGAAACATATGAAAAACGGATGGAAACCATGTTGGCAGACAGCAGCACATATGAAATCCTAAAAACAAACCCCACAGAAGAAAAGAGAAAAATGCTAAAAGCCCTTCTTAAACCCCTATTAGAAAGCAAAAAAATCACAAAGGACGCATATGATCACCTGATACCCACAGCCAGCATCACCATCCCCCCGGATCTATGGAACCCCAAAAATGCATATACAGGATATCCCACTGTGGCCAATAATAGATGGTATCGGATAATCCTCTCGGCGCCACACGAGTAGGCTGCCTTTTTGCAACAGCGGCTCGATTCCGAGTTTTTTTCCCTTCCTCTCTTTTTTGACCAGTCTTTTTTTTTCACCCCACTTATATCACGGACACACAGATCGTCCCAAATGTCTCCTGAGCCGGTGGACGGAGCCACTGTTTATAGCAGGGTACGATACAACAGGGAAGAGCTGCTAGCATTTAACCGCCACCCGGTCCCATTGGAAAAACTCGACATACCGAGAGAATTGAGGCGAAAGCGTCGCGGCTGCCGGGCTGGAGTAAGGCGGAGGACAAAAAATATAAGGTACAGACCCTCCCTTCCATCTGTTGTCATGGGAAATGTACGGTCGATACTGGGAAAGTTAGATGAGCTAGCGGCTATCTCCCGTTATGATAGCACTTACCGGGAGTGCTCTCTCCTTTTGTTTACTGAGACGTGGCTAACTGAACTAGCAGCAGATGCTAACATTGAGCTGGAGGGTTTTCACATGATACGAGCTGACCGAACACCAGACAGTGGCAAAGCTAGGGGCGGTGGAGTGATAATGTATGTTAACAACAACTGGTGCAGACCGGGACATATCACTGTTAAACAACGACACTGCAGCAAAGACTTTGAGTTGCTAGCTGTTAGCATGAGGCCTACATATCTCCCGAGAGAACACTCACACGTGATCTGCATTGTTGTTTATGCAAATCCGACGGCGAACGCTGGGACAGCGCGTGACGTCATCCATTCAGTAACCAGCAGGCTGCAGACAGAACACCCAGATGCTCTTCTCCTCATCTCAGGCGATTTCAACCATGTTTCACTGTCTCCCATTCTACCCACGTTCACCCAGTATGTCACATGCCACACTAGAGACAATAAAACACTGGATTTATTCTACGCAAACACTAAGGAGGCGTACACCTCATCACAACTCCCCCCACTCGGGAGATCGGATCACGACTTGGTTCATCTCCGGCCGGTGTACAAACCCCTAGTGCACAGACAACCTCCGGCCATGCACACTGTGGAGTTATGGTCTGAGGAGACAATGGACACTCTAAAGGACTGTTTTGAAGCCACCGCCTGGAAGCAGCTCTGCGATCCACATGGTGAGGACATCGATGGCCTCATTCACACCTTCACGGGCTACCTCAGCTTCTGTGTGGACAAATCAGTTCCCACCAAGACCATACGGCGTCACTCAAACAACAAACCCTGGATCAACCCTGAGATAAAAACACTTCTGAGAGAGAAGAAGAGGATCTTCAGGTCGGAACAGGGAGATGCTGAAGTCCATACAGAGGGAGCTGAGGAGAAAGATCAGAGAAGGCAAGGACAGCTTCAGGAAGAAGATGGAGGACAAGCTGCAACAGAGCGACATCAGCGGGGTCTGGAGAAACCTCAAAACCATCTCGGGGCTCCAGAATACCTCCCCCCAGGCCACGGGGGGCAGGGAGTGGGCGAACAACCTGAATCTGTTTTTCAATAGATTTGACCAACCGCCCTCCCCCCTGTCTGCACAACAACCACTGCTGCCTCTAAGAAATCAAGTCCTGCTGCCCACTCCCCACTCCACCGACACCCCCCCCCCCACTCCCAACACACAACCCCCCATCCTGACCCTGACCAAGACCCAGGTGAGGACGGAGCTGAGGAAGATCAAGGCGAGGAAGGCGTTGGGACCGGACGGCATCAGTGCAAAGCTCCTCAAGTCCTGTGCAGACCAGCTGTGTGGGATTGTGACGTATATCTTCAACATGAGCCTGAAACTGGGGAGGGTACCACAGCTGTGGAAAACATCTTGTGTGGTACCTGTACCAAAAACTTCCCACCCCAAAGACCTGAACAGCTACAGACCGGTGGCCTTGACGTCCCACTTGATGAAGACCCTGGAGAGACTGCTCCTTGCTCATCTCCGCCCCCTGGTGGAACCAGCGATGGATCCACTCCAGTTCGCCTACCAGCATGGCATTGGGGTGGAGGATGCGGTGATCTTCCTCCTTCACCGTTCTCTGTCCCACCTGGAGAAGCCCGGGAATATGGTGAGGATCATGTTCTTTGACTTCTCCAGTGCTTTCAACACCATCCAACCGATGATCCTGAAGGACAAGCTGCTGCGCGCAGGGGTGGACCAGCACCTGTCATCATGGATCCTGGACTACCTCACGAACCGGCCTCAGTTTGTGAGAACCCGGGACTGTGTTTCCGACACGATCATCAGTAGCACGGGGGCCCCCCAGGGAACGGTGCTGGCTCCCTTCCTGTTCACTCTTTATACTGCGGACTTCTCACACAACACAACACACTGCCATCTACAGAAGTTCTCTGATGACTCTGCGATCATTGGTCTCATCTCCAACGGAGATGAAGCTGAGTACAGAGGGCTTATCCAGGACTTCGTGGACTGGTGCCATCGGAACTGTCTCCAGATCAACGCGAGGAAAACTAAGGAGCTGGTGGTGGACTGCCGCAGGCATGGGCAGCCCCTCACAGCACCAGTAAATATACAGGGAACAGACATCGAGATGGTGACATCCTATAAGTACCTGGGTGTTCATCTGAACAATAAACTAGACTGGTCACACAATACTGACGCACTCTACAAGAAGGGACAGCGCAGGCTGTTCCTGCTGAGGAGACTCAGGTCTTTTGGTGTACAAGGGGCGCTGCTGAAGTCATTCTATGACACGGTGGTGGCATCAGCCATCACTTTTGGAGTGGTCTGCTGGGGCAGTGGCATTACTGCAGCCGATAGGAAGAGACTGAACAAACTGATTAAGAAAGCTAGCTCTGTCCTGGGGCAGCGCCTTGATCCGATGGAGGAGATAGGAGAGAGAAGGACGGTGGCTAAACTGTCATCTCTGCTGGAGTCCGAGTTCCACCCTATGCAGGACATACTGGATGCACTGAGGAGCTCATTTAGCAGTAGACTACATCATCCCAGGTGCACAACCGAGAGGTTTCGTAGGTCCTTCCTACCAACGGCTGTCAGACTGTACAACCTAAGCAGGGCTGCTCGCAGAGATAGCAAAAAGACGTAACAAACTAATAGTTTTTTGAATGCAAAAGATGCAATAGACTTACACAATGGTCCTCTCCGGCATACAACTAGGAACATACCGGTCGCTATGGAGGGTGAGAATATGTATGGGCACATAATCATACCATGTAGGATAACTAAGTAGTCGGTTATGCTGTTTCATCCCATCTAGCAACAATGCTCTGCACTGTGTGTGTTTATATATTTACATATTTATTCCATCCAGCTACAATGCTCTGCACTGTGTGTCTGTGTGTGTGTGTGTATATATACAGTATACTGTATATCTTATAGTAATATGTACATATGTATATTAGCTGCTCTTGCTTGCTTGTTTTTTTTCTTGCCTTCTGATTGTTGCTCTGAGTGTTGCTATCCCTGTGCTGTTGCAATCCTGGAATTTCCCCGTTGTGGGACTAATAAAGGCTTATCTTATCTTATCTTACAACTTATCAAAAGCCCTGGTTGAAATCATCAAACCCCTCCTTGGACTATCAGAATACCACTGCAAAAACTCAAAAGAGCTGGCACAAGAACTCAAAAATATAAAAATAGAATCAGACAAGATCCTCATTTCACATGTCGTTTCATTATTCACAAAGACCCCTGTTGATGTCACACTACACATATTGCAAAAACACCTCAGAAATGACGGAACCCTAAAAAGACGCACCAATCTCACAGTTGAAGACATATCTGAACTATTACAATTTGTTGCAAAATCCACCTATTTTCAATACAGAGAAAAAAATCTACAGACAAAAAGAAGGATTTGCAATGGGAGACCCACTATCAGCCATCATGGCAGCTTTTTCATGGAGGATCTGGAAAACAAAGCCATCAACACAGCACCTACACAATGTAAACCCACCTGCTGAAAGAGATACATGGATGACATTTTGGAGAAAATAAGGCAAGGACACACGCAAGAACTCACTGACCATCTGAACAGCATGGACAGCACTGGGAATATAAAATTCACACACGAAGAGGAAGAAAATGGCACCATAGCCTTTCTGGACATGAAAATCCACCATAACAATGACAGCAATATAAAAATCAGTCTACAGGAAACCAACTCACACAGATCAATACATACTACGGACATCAGAACACCCCACAGCACACAAACTATCAGTTGACAGGACGTTATATGAATGGGCCACCATCATCACAGACCAAAAAGACAGACAAGAGGAGGAAAACCACATAAAACATGCACTCATACGCTGCCAATATCCAGCATGGGCCATAAACAAAGGGAAATAGCAAGTCAAAAACAAAACAAACAGGAAATAAGACACAGAACAAAAGCCGAAATCAAAAACAAGGACACCATAACTATACCATACATCCGAGGGATAACAGAACCAATTCAAAGGATCATGAAAAAATACAAAATAAACACAGCAGTAAAACCACACAAAAAATTAAGACAGTTATTAGTACACCCCAAGGACAAAATAGAACAAGACAGAAAATGCAGTGTAATATATGAAATATCATGCAGATCATGCAACAAAACCTACACTGGAGAAACCGGAAGATCATTCACCACAAGGAAAAAAGAACACCAGAAGGAATGTGAGAAGGAAACACAAGGACGACTCACAAGATCACAAAAAGAAAAGGCAGAACAAGAAACATTAAAATCAGCAATATCAGATCACTGCAAAAGAAATAATCACATCATGGACTGGGACAATGCAAAAATTATTGGATTGGAGAGTAACAGACACAAACGTTGGATCAAGGAGGCCATAGAAATCAGGAAGCGGGGAAAAGATACCATGAACCGGGATGAGGGGGCCTTTATGCTTTCCCACACCTGGGACCACATTCTCCAGAGACCATCGGACGGCAGAAAGCGGGGCCAGCTCGGTGGATCTGACAGGTCTGCTGGCCTGGCCCCACCTACGAAAGTCAGCTGATAAAATGACACCTGGCAGCAATCAGCTGACACTTCTGACGAAGGCTGCAGTGAACAGTCGAAACATGCAAAGAAGGTAAAAAACATCTTTCTATTTTTGTCTTTAATAAGAACAAAAGGTAAATAATTAAAAGAAGACAAAATGAACCTACCTGAGCTATGCTTGATTGCAGTTGTTGCTGGTAAGGGTGGCCCAACCAGTTATTAGGTTTAGGGGACAATCACTTTTTCACACAGGGCCATGTAGGTTTGGATTTTTTTTTCCCCTTAATCATAAACACCTTCATTTAAAAACTGCATTTTGTGTTTACTTGTGTTATCTTTGTCTAATATTTAAAGTTGTTTGATCTGAAACATTTAAGTGTGACAAACATACAAAAAAATGAGAAATCAGGAAGGGGGCAAACACTTTTTCACACCACTGCATTTACATGCGCCTTGGTGCTTACACCTCTTTCCCCAGGCACATACATTTCTTCCCTTCTGGGCGCCAAGGCACCTGCATTTACGTACATCTCCTGCCCCAGGCACATACATTTACATTTCCTGTCCCTTCCCCCTACTCCCCAAGTCACTGGGTGAGAGTGGGACCTCCTGGTGGTCCTCCACAGTGGCATAAAACTCAGCTTACAAATTGCATTATTGCTACATTTAAGGGGGATATCTGTTTGCAATTATAACTGTGTGGACAATAAACCAGTAATGGTCTTGATTTAAAATCCTGAGACCGTTTTGTCCGAGACCGAAATGAGACTGAGTGAAAATGACTCCGAGATGAGACAGAGACCTTGAAAAAGCGGTCTCGAGACCAAGACAGATCTCGAGAACTACAGCACTACCTTTGACCCCTTGACCCCAAACCCATAGTTAGGTCAGGGTGTAAATCATCCAAGTTGAGTATTGCATACAACTATCGTATCCATTTGAAAAGCCTACATCATTTCTTTCAGTAATTATGTTTAGAAGATTTAGGGAAAAATCGTACTGCTGACCTCAAGGTCATCCATTGAGTCAAACTGCAATATGCACATCATCAGAGTATATCAAACCATGGTACCAAGTTTCAAAACAAGAACAAAACTGTAGGAGTTGATTTCACAAGACAGTTGAATGTCTATGAAGTGAGGTGAAGTAAGAGGTCATAGGTCAGGGGCTACAACTCCTGCAAAAATCACCTGATCAGAACCAAATTGCAATATGCGCATCATCAGACGGATGGACTGACCCTCGACATAATTCCCCTTCGGTCTTCGCCCAAGGGCTCTTTGACCCTTTTGGGCTTCGACTGGCAGGGGATTAAAAAAAAAAAAGTTAAATCTTTCCAAATACTGAGCCTGCATTGATGTGTGAAATGTCTAATTGCCCATTTATAATTACTTATTTAGGATTGTATGAACCATTTATAAGCTAAGAAACTACTTCTAAATCCTTTGTTAGCATTGTCCTAATTCAAGAGAAAAACAACACTCCTAAATATTCACGTTGGCATGCCTCGCTGTTTACCTATTTTACCTTCCTTTTTAGGCTCAGACAGGTTAGCGACTTGTCATTTAAGGAAAAAAATTCTGAGGGTCTCTTGCATCATACCTTTGATAACATCACCATGTTTTCTTTTTGGAGTCCAAAAGCAGGACCATATTTTAGAAAAGATGAAGTGCTGCTAATTTACCGTGAATCCTACCAAGCTCAGTAAATTTTCAGAAAAATGCTTTAACAGTCATGATCTGTGTTCATGTTCTTTAATATGGATGCTTTATTGTTTAAAGGTTATTGTGATTTTATTTGTAATGACTATTTATGGTGTTTTTAAATAGAAATGATGAGTAATAACATGTCTGTGCAGGTGGGCTGTTTGCTGCTCTTTATTGGCATGGGCATCTTCATGTTTTCAGCCATGGTGTACACTGTGGAGCACGACAGCTACAACACCAACTTCACCTCTATGCCACAAGCGTGGTGGTGGGCAGCTGTAAGTTATAATTTCCTGAATAGACGATTGTATCCCCCCCCCCCAAAAAAAAATTGGCCACTGCTTAACAATGGCATATTTAGATTTTTTTTTTTTTTTTAAATGGAAGGATTAATAGCTGTGTAGTGTCACAGCACCTTTGCACATGCCACAAAAAGTAAAAATGTAAAGAGTAACTATGTATCAATTTTTGCTGGTGATCTTTTTTTTCCATAGACAGTTTAAAAAAAAAAAAAAATCACCGAACAATGCTAGTTGCCATGGGGTGCCAAAATTTTTGCACGACTACTTCCTAAAACAGATTCTAGCACATTTTAGCAGTTAAACCATCATATTTTGAAGGCGATATCAATAAGATTTTTATGAAAATGAAGCACAAAAATAACTTATCAGAGATTAGCTGAACATTTAAGCAGAAAAACTGGCTTCTTCAACATATAAAGTTACAGCCAGGATACTCCTATTTGTAAAGTTCACAACCCTTTTCCCGTCAAGTTTTTTTTTCTTTTTCGTAATCTGAAATACTTACTAGAAAAACGGCAAGTTTTGACCTTCTGCATTGCGAAATAAGAGACTGTGGAGAGTGCAAATACTGTCACGGAGCCAGACTTTGACAGCAGACGACGTTATTCACTCTCACTTCAGTCATACACAGAAAAGCATTTCTCCTATACACCAGGGTCTCTCCTTTTATATCATCCCTCCATCTCCCATCTGCACAACATCTCACATCACAATACATTCAACCATTCTCCCCCCACTGTCCCCCAGCTACTCCTTCCTGCTACCTCACCATAATCTCTCCCATCTCAATACCTATTGTCCTCATCCATTTACCCCCTTCTGCATCCAGTCTGAGAGGATTATCCCAGCGTCTACCCCCCCCCCCCACCGAATCTCAGACCGAGTTGCAATCCTCACGTCCTTTTGGCTTCAGTCTCCTCCCGTATCTGCTGTAATGGGGGTTCTCCGCCTACGCGGCGCTGCTGTGCCGGTGGGGGGCTCCTGGGGGTGTGTCTGTCTGTGGGTGAGCAATGGCAAGGGGGGGGGGGGACATTTGACTTGCCCGTGTGGCTGCTCTGATGAATCGTTTACCTGGGGAGTTCTCCATGGGGGTCTTCCACGCCGAGGGGCCTGAGCCAACATCACTTGCTCGTCTGCCACCACAAAGGCGGGCTTAAGTCTGTCTATACATATTTTCTCCCGACGACCCCCCAAGTCTAACAAAAAATGTTTGTCCCCTGTTTCCAGCACTCTGAACGGGCCATCATAGGGTGGGCGCAATGGGGGGCGGTGGGCATTGTGCCTGACAAACACGAACGCCGTGTTCTTCAAAGTTTTTGGCACAAAAGTGCGTGGAAAACAGTGGTGTGCTGGGCCTGGTAGCGTGCCTGTATCTGCGCTTTGCTGCAAACGCTGAGATGGACAGTTGTCCGGCGCGGGATTATCTGGTAAAAATTCACCGGGGAGCCGCAGTGGCTGAGAAAAAAACAAGCTCCGCCAGGGAAGCCTCCAAATCCTCTTTTGGTGCGGAACGCAGCCCTAACAGAACCCACGGCAGCCGGTCCACCCAATTTGCATCCGTCAGCGAAACCCTGAGAGCTGCTTTCAGTGACCTATGGAAACGCTCGCATAACCCGTTGGCCTGTGGGTTGTACGCAGTTGTGCGATGAATTGCGACACCCAGGCTACGGGGCATCGCGGACCAGAGGTCGGAAACAAACTGCAGGCCCCTCTCGGACATCGTGATGTCCGATGGGATGCCAAAACATGTCACCCATGTTGTCAAAAAGGCGCGCGCCATGTCCGCGGATGCAGTTGCCACCAGCGGGACTGCTTCTGGCCAGTGTGTGGTGCAGTCCACCACTGTCAGAACGTGCGTGAACCCCTGCGATGGCGGGAGGGGGCCCACGAGGTCCACATGAACATGGTCGAACCTCTTAGCCGGTATACGAAACAACTCCAAAGGGGCCTTCGTGTGTCTGTGTACTTTGGCTCGTTGGCATGCTACGTAGGCTGCAGCCCACTCTTTCACTTGTTTGCGCAGGCCTGGCCAAACAAACTTTGCTCCCACCATTTTGACTGACGCGCGCACTCCTGGGTGTGCCAGAGCGTGAACTGACTCAAACACTTGGCGGCGCCAAGCAACTGGGACCACCGGGCACGGGCGTCCCGTGGAGACGTCACAGATTGGGGGGGGGGGGCTGCTGTCTTGCAGTACTCTGCTCTCCAACCTTAACCCTGTTGGTCCAGACTGGAGCGCGCACACGTCCGCATCACCAATCTGCTCTGCGGCCATGGCTGTATAATCTATCCCAACGCAGACTGGGGCCATTACTGCGCGTGAGAGGCAGTCCGCTACCCCATTCAGTTTACCCGACACATGCTGGATATCGGTTGTAAACTCAGAGATCGCGGCCAGCTGTCTCTGCAGCCGGCCCAAACATGGTTCTGAAACCTTGGCCATCGCGTACGTTAGCGGCTTGTGTTCCACGAACGCAGTGAAGCTGCGCCCTTCCAGCCAGAACTGGAAATAGTGTATGACCAGGTGGAGAGCCAGCAACTCTCTGTCGAACGCGCTGTATTTACGCTCACTGTCGCGCAAAGCCCTGCTGAAAAAAAGCGAGCGGCTGCCAGGAACCGGCGACAACGTTGCTCCACGACGGCCCCTATGGCCACGTCCGAGGCGTCAGTAGTGAGCGCTATCCGGGCCGCCGGGTCTGGATGCGCCAACAGTGCCGCGTTTGCCAGGGCTGTTTTAACCAATGCCTGCTCCGGAGTCCATTCGACTCTGTCCGCCGGTTTCTGTTTCTTGAGCGCGGTGTACAATGACTGCATGAGCTGAGCTGCATGGGGGAGGAGCCGGTTATAAAAGTTAACCATCCCCAAAAACTCTTGCAGCGCCCTGAACGTCTGAGGCTGGGAAAAATTCGCCACGGCGTGCACCTTGTCGGGCAAGGGTATTGCTCCCTCCGGTGAGATGCGGTCCCCCAAAAAATCAATCCCCGTCACGCTGAACTGGCATTTCGCCGGGTTGATTATTAACCCGTGCTCTTCCAACCTCTGGAAAACTGTCCTGAGGTGGGTTACGTGTTCGTCCTCGGACGCGCTGGCCACCAGGATATCATCCAGGTAGACAAACACAAACGGCAGATTGCGCAACACCGCATCCATCATGCGTTGGAATGTCTGTGCCACGCCTTCTAATCCAAAGGGCATGCGTAAAAACTCAAACAGGCCAAACGGGGTTATCACCACTGTTTTGGGTATGTCCTCCGTGCGCACCGGGACCTGGTTGTAACCACGGACCCGGTCTATTTTAGAAGAAATGCGTGCCCCGGCGAATATGGGGAACTGGGTAGCGGTCATGCGCTGTGGCGTTATTCAATCTGCGGAAATCTCCGCACAGTCGCCACGATCCCTCGGCCTTAGGAACCATGTGTAGCGGGGATGCCCATGGGCTGTTTGAGCGCCTGATGATGCCCACCCTTTCCAAGTTGGCAAACTCCTTGCGCGCTATGGCTAGTTTAGCTGCGTCCAGGCGCCAAGGTCGTGCGAAAACGGGCGGCCCAGTGGTGGTGATAGTGTTCCACCCCGTGTTTAGTGATGGCCGCCGAAAACGTCGGGACCGTGAGTGCTGGGAACTGAGTGAGCAGTGTGTGGAACTTACCGCCTGGAGCTGTGACGTTGGCTAGTGTTGTTGGCCCGGCCCCCGGCCCCTAGTGTTGTTGGCCCGGCCCCTCGAGCTGTACAGGGGAGAGAATCAAAAGACATTGCATTAACCAGGCGTCTCTTAGCAACATCGACTAGCAACCCGTGTGCACACAGAAAATCAGCTCCCAAGATTGGGGAAACTCAATGGCGCTATAACGAAAGTCCACTCGTACATACGGCCGTGTAGGGATAAAGTCAGTATTCTCTCACCAAAAGTCCTAATGTCCGAGCCGTTTACGGCTACCAGCTCGGGGCCGCTAGCTCCCGCTAGCCGGTCAGCGTAGGACGGCAGGATGAGGCTCTTTTGGGAGCTGGTGTCTACGAGGAACCATCTCCCCGAGCCCGTCACGTAGAGCAGCTTGTTTTCTTCACCGGTGATCGCAGCTGCTACTGACTGCCGGCCTTGGCGTTTCCCGAACGCTTGAATTGGCACGGTGGCACACATCTGCGTGCGTTCTCTCCAAAACGGCGGTGGTAGAAGCAGAGCATGTCCCTCTCGCGCTTCCTGGCCCCCGCTGCCGCTACCGTCGCTGGCTCCTCACCTCGCTGCTGCGTTCACTGTGAGGGCTCTGGTGGTGAGGATGATCCAATCTGCCTCCTGGTCTAGCGCCCGGTAGTCACGCGCGGCCAGCAACCGCGAGTTGGCCAGGACCACTCTTGCCTCTGTTGGGAGGTTCCGGAGGAAAAGGTGGGCAAACCGTCGTCTGTGCCCATCAATGCCAACATCTTCTCCATCAGATTGACCGCCGACCCATCTCCTAACTCGGAGTGCCTCAGGAGCCTCTCCACTCTCTCACAGTCCGAGAGCGTGTAGCGCCGGGTCAGCGCGGCCTTGAGAGCCTCGTATTTGTCGTGGGCTGGACGCTGTTGGAGCAGGCTCGCTACTTGCTGAGACGTGCGAGCGTCCAGTGCTGCGACCACATAGTAATATCTGGTGTCGTCTGCCGTTATTCCCTGGAGGGCGAACTGAGCCTCGGTGTGGTGGAACCAAGATTGCGGGTCATACAGCCAAAAGTCCGGTAGTTCAACCAAAACAGCGCACGCGTTGCTGGGGTTCTCTGGGGTTCTTGCCTTGTGTTCTATAATTCGTCAAGGGGTCACCAGTGTGGACAGTGTAAATAATGGAGGCAGATTTATGCAGCAGACGACTTTATTCACACTCACTTTAGTCATACACAGAAAAGCATTTCTCCTATACACCAGGGTCTCTCCTTTTATATCATCCCTCCATCACCCTGCTCCATGAAATCTCGCATCACAATACATTCAACCATTCTCCCCCCACTGTCTCCCAGCTACTCCTTCCTGCTACATCACCATAATCTCTCCCATCTCAATACCTATTGTCCTCATCTGTTTGCCCCCCCCTCTGCATCCAGTCTGAGATGATTATCCCAGCGTCTACAAGATAGGCTTATAGTGAAGAAAACATTGTTTGCTCAAGTCATGGAGACAAACGAGAGCAGGCCCAGAGATGATTTCTACCCATCCTATAAATATTTGCAAAGTACAGTGATGGGTTGAAAGTTTGTGAACCCTTTAGAATTTTCTACATTTCTGCATAAATATGACCTAAAACCTCATCAGATTTTCACACAAGTCCTAAAAGTAGATAAAGAGAACCCCAGTTAAATAAATGAGACAAAAAAAAATACGTTTTCATTTGAGGAAAATGATCCAGTATTACATATCTGTGAATGGCAAAAGTTTGTGAACCTCTAGGACTAGCAGGTAATTTGAAGGTGAAATTGGAGTCAGGTGTTTTCAGTCAATGGGATGACAATCAGGTGTGAGTGGGCACCGTTTTAAAGAATCTTTTATTTAACCTGTTGCACTCCGGTGTACCGCGGGCGGGCACGTCTCTGCGTCCTAGGGCGCACGAGGGCGTCCTAGTACACACACTGTGCGTCCTAGGAGGCACTGAAAAAAAAAACAAACCTGCATTTCTGTTCTTCCACTATAGACACAGCCGCGAACA
The DNA here is from genome assembly GCA_020510985.1 of Pholidichthys leucotaenia. Classification (NCBI taxonomy): domain Eukaryota; kingdom Metazoa; phylum Chordata; class Actinopteri; order Cichliformes; family Pholidichthyidae; genus Pholidichthys; species Pholidichthys leucotaenia. Next base: position 105,244,945 of record CM035846.1, read on the forward strand.
GAAAGCCAAAGGAGTGCTTTGATTGGTTTAGATGTGATTGACCTCTCATTCGACTAATAAGAGCCTTGAATTGGGTTTCTGAAACCTTGAAGAACCAATGACTGAAAACCTAGCAAGAAGGACCCGCCTACCAACGGCTGCGAATACAGCCAGCCAATTGAAGCACAGAAGTTCGAAAGCTGTTTTGTGTAAGGCTGGGTGAAGAGAGACTGACTGCTGCAGCAGATGAAAAAAGGACCCGCAGGAAGAACCGCCACAGACCCAGCAGCACGGAGACCACCCACAAGTGCGACCTGTGTGACAGGGACTGCCATTCGCGCATCGGCCTGTTCAGCCACAGGCGGTGCTGTCCCAGCAGAGTAGACGTTTAGGATTCTCTTCCATGGTCATCATAGACCGACGGAGGCCGACGACGAAGGCTGGGTGACACACACGCGTTCGTCAGTCTTTTTTTCTTGCTACTGTTATTTGTTTTGAAAAATCGTTCGCCAAAACCGCAATCATGGAAGCGCAAAACCACAATAATGGAATTATGGCTTGACCGGGTCATGTGACCAGAACCACGAGTCCGTAACAAGTGGACCAGCTTCATGTTCGTCTGACAATGAGGAAGAGAAGTTTGCCAGCTACGTTGCTGTTGTGAACAGGTAAGTGTTATAAGCTAAATTATTCTTTATCCCTGAAAATTGTAATCAAAAATGACTTTTGACCGATCGGTAAATTACAACTGTGCGTAGTAGACTGCGGCGCACCGTGACCACGGCGCACCAGGCAATGTCTGTCCTCTGTACACCCCCCCACACACACACACACACACAGCCCTGAGTGTCACCTTTCATTAGAGCACAACATCAAGCTTCTATATTGAATCATTCAAAAGTTAGACGTTTTTCCAAACTGTGCCATTTGGCACAATTTGGCACAGTTCAAAAACGACTAGGAACAACCTAAGAAAAAAGCTGTGTAATATATCCATTTTTTGTGGTATTGTTATAAAATTTTGACCTCAGCTGGATACACTTGGTTCTACATTTCTGTTGCATTTTCCAGCCTGGATCTGAAGCTGTGTGTTATTTGCAAGCATTTGTATCCAAAAAAACACCCAGGCGAAATTTATTTTCTTCAAGTTCAGTATGTTTAGATGACTGTTACTCAGTGGCCGGAGCACTTGGAGAGATTATGACTGTTTTGGCAAAAAATTCAAAGTGTTTTCTTTTAAATGAGACCAACCCCATGAAGATGCTGCAAAGGGTTGAAGAACAGCTTTTGATTTACTTTGGGTATGTTATTTTTTGGCGTTTTTAGGGAAATTGACCAGAGTGCAAGGGGTTAAAGATCTATCAAAGTGTCAACGTTTGTGGAACGAAGGAGATTTCTGAAGACCTCAGAAAAAGGTTTGTTGATCCTCATCAGGCTGGAAAAGGTAATAAAACCATCTCTGAAGTGTTTGAACTCCACCAATGCACAGTAAAATGGACTGTGTACAAGTGGAGAAAATTTAAGACCACTGTTACCCTCCCCAGGTGTGGTCGACCAACTAAGATCATTCCAAGAGCAAGGTGTGTGATAGTCGGCGAGGTCACAAAAGACCCCAGGGTAACTTCTAAACAACTGAAGGCCTCTCTCTCATTGGCTAATGTTCATGAGTCCACCATCAGGAGAACACTGAACAACAATGGTGTGCATGGCAGGGTTGCAAGGAGAAAACCACGGCTTTCCAAAAATAACACTGTTGCTCATCTGCAGTTTGCTAAAGATCACGTGGACAAGCCGGAAGGCTGCTGGAAAAATGTCTTGTGGATGGATGAGACCAAAATTGAACTTTTTGGTTTGAATGAGAAGTGTTATGTTTGGAGAAAGAAGACACTGAATTACCACATAAGAGCCTTAACCCATCAGTGAAACATGGTGGTGGTAATATCATGGTTTGGGCCTGCTTGGCTGCATCTGGAGCAGGACTGCTTACCATCATTGATGGAACAATGAATTCTGAATTATACCAGCAAGTACTAAAGGAAAATGTCAGGACATCTGTCCATGAACTGAATCTCAAGAGAAAGTAGGTCATGCAGCAAGACAATGATCCTAAGCACACAAGTCGTTCTACCAAAGAATGGTTAAAGAAGAATAACGTTAATGTTTTGAAATGGCCAAGTCAAAGTCCTGACCTTAATCCAGTTGAGATGTTGTAGAAGGACCTGAAGTGAGCTGTTCATGTGAGTAAATGCACCAACATCTCAGAGTTGAAGCTGTTCTGTAGGGGGGAATGGGCGAAAATTCCTCCAAGCCAATGAGCAGGACTGATAAACAGTTACTAGAAATGTTTTGTTGCAGTTATTGTTGCAAAAGGCATCACATCAGATACTGAAATTAAATGTTCACAAACTTTTGCCACTCAGACGTGTAATATTGGATCATTTTACTCAATAAATAAATGACAACGTAAAATATTCTCGTGTATTTAACTGGGGTCTCATCTACTTTTAGGACTTGTGAAAATCTGATGTTTTAGATCATATTTATGCAGAAATATAGAAAATTCTAAAGGGTTCACAAACTTTCAAGCACCACTGTACAAACTTGCAGAACAACTTGCTGTGTAGGAGTCGATGTCGTTTGCCATGATGTGCTAGAATTCCCTGTATGTTTTCAGTGTTCTCAACATGGCAACCTGTGTGACTCCATAAGGAGGGGGGAGGGAGGAAACGCTCTTCACCATTTTGAATTTGGACTGCAGTGCCATTTCAGAACACTAGTTGTCAAGATTACACAATGTTACTTCAAAGGCATTTCATGGAATAATTGGAAACTCTGGTTTTAGTGACACCTGTTGGTCACTAAGAACTGCAGTGCCGTTGACTACACTGACTGGTGTTAATGTTAATGTCAGTATCTGACCTAATAACCAATGTGAACAGGGGGGCAAGATATATTTGGGTCTGTTGGGAGGGTATTAAATCCAATTTACTCATTGTTCTTCCTGTTTGTCTCTGACTTGTCAGGTGAGCATTTCCACAGTTGGCTATGGCGACATGTTTCCCGAGACCAATCTCGGCCGCATCTTCGCCTTCGCCTGCATCTCCTTTGGCATCATCCTCAACGGCATGCCCATCTCCGTCCTCTACAACAAGTTCTCTGACTACTACGCCAAGCTGAAAGCCCACGAGTACACAGCCGTGATGAAGGCTCGCGGGAAGGTACATTTCAGCAGCCGGGCAGCGAAGAAGTTGGCAGAGTACCGTGGCAACAGCAATATGCTGAAATGAGGTGGTTGCATTTAAAATTCAACAGTGATGAAGAAAGGTGTTTGCAAAATCAGTTATCCCTCGCTGTGGCTGCTACACACTCTGAAAAAGTGAAACTGAAGGATGGAGGAAAGTGAATTTATGCTGTCTGAACCACCCTCAGATGATTCTTTTTGTTCAAGTTACTGAGTTCATCAACTTTAAAATTGTAGCCATTCTTCCAAGTTTTTGGAGCAGCTATTAGAGAGACCATCACTTGAACTGGAAATAAATTAGTCAAAGTGTACATTTTAACTTAATCCATCATCAGCGTTGGCTGCATTCAGGGCCATCACAAAATCTTGGCTGCTCTTTTGTTATAAAATACGGCTCCGTATATAGTGACAGCAGTGATTTCCAACCAAATCAATGGAAAATATAAATGCAAAAATGGTTCATAACCCCAAAAATATGAGGATTGTCATCACTAGGACTAAAAGTTTAGGGTAACTTTTAACATCAAAAGACCCATTTTTGCATGGCGCTGCAAAACATTTGATCCTTAAAATGACGCTAAAGCAGCAGAGTATAAACTGGCCTGTCAACACTATCCATCCAGCCATCTTCTAACGCTTTCCTGGAGGGCCGGGTCGCAGAGGGAGCAGTTCAAGCAGAGTAGGGCTGAAACAATTAGTCGACGTTGTCAATAACGATCATAAAAATTTGTCGACGCAATTTTTATTGTCGATAAACGTTTAATTTTAAAGTTTATGTGCATGCCACAGGAATGCTTAGTTTAACTGTTCCAGCGAAGAAGAAGAGGATTGCATCATGGCGACATGGACAGAAAATCAACGAAGGCCAAAAGTTTCCAAAGTATGAGAGGATTTTACGGAAACAAGTTAAATGTAAACTGTAAAGCAGTGCTGTCACATCACAGCTGCACTACAGTGATGCATCCATTCCCTCTTCTCCGTTCCTCCATCTCTGCCCACCTGTCAGTGGACTGCACCGGTAAGGTTAGCGCTTCTTATTTTCAATGAGCGACTCTCTCAGCTTTAGAAAACTGACCACACTATTACTGTGTGCCGTTTACTTTACCTGCTGTTGGACAATAATCTCTCTTAAGATGGTTAATGACAGCTGAGCTGCTTCATTTATGCTGGCTAATATGTTAACTGCAGTAAATGGATGAATTACATGAGCAACTTACTCTTCCTCCTATTCTCTATTATTGTCACCATAACATCAGCCTTCATTCTGAATATTAGTGCATCTCAGTAAAGTAGAATTAGTGCAGCGGTTAATTGCATATTTCATAAGAATCCTTCAAATGGTGACACAAGCATGAAATTCTCCACAAATATGCTTTAATGTCCTCTCTTTCAGAAAAGGGTCCTGGCCACGCCAAAAATTCAAGATGGCCGCCATTTTCCAAGATGGCTGCCAGAATGTGACAATTTTTTGTTATTTTTCCTCTTTTCTTAATTTAATTTTCCAAGTGAACCATGTTTATGCTCTTATATACTAATTTTACAGATTTTGTTGTCTCTGATATAAATTTAAGAAGGTTAGCCTTCAATGTGGTGCCCAAAATGGCTGCTACTCCTTGAAAATTATGATTTATCCATCGTAAATTGAGCATATTTAACACACACATGTAATCGTTTCTGGATGTGGATCTTGGTTGGTGTGGTGCAGATCCCATTCAACCGTTTTTATAAACTACAGTTGTGACTGTGATTGCAATTAAAAAAAAACAAGAGTGATTGTCAGCACACAACCAGGGCACACTGGTGTCAATCACTGCTGTGTAACTCGGCATGGGGTTCAGTGTCAACTGATCTAGCTTTACTAACACTGCAGTATTAGACTAGTTGTAGTAGTATATGCATAGTTTAGTGTCCCAAATGCTTTCTAACAGCCCCATATCATGTAGCTACTAAACTGTAGTTTTTTAGTTATTAGATACTAGTTAGAGAGTCGCACCTGAATTGACAGGATGTGCCAGCGCGGGAGAGCCGAGCCAAGGGTAAGGGGGTTATGCATGTCTCGCCAAATGTTCATGTACTTACCCGGATGGTGTACACATCACACGGGACTTAAATGGCACTGGATGAATGATCGGGCTAGGTGTAGGGCAACCGAACCTAGTTGAATCCCATACAGTAATGTGTGCACAATTTGATTAGGGTGGTAAAAGGATAGCCCCTCGGCCTTAATCAAGACACATCATGGCAGAAGCGAATGTGATATCTGCCAATCGGAAAACAAATTGGAGCTTGTGTTGCCTTTGCCAGAAGGACAAAATAGGTGAGGGCCTGACATCCACTCCAAGTCATCATTCCCCAGAACATGATGGATACAAAATGCTGGCAAGGAACATTCCCATGTTCAGCGAAATCAATGACATGCCATTGAGAATAGATCCAACGAGGCTGGATGAAGGTGATGGCATAGAAGCCACACTCAGGAAAAATATGGCAAAATACCATGTGAGCTGTCGCTTGTTGTTCAACAACACTAAATTGCAACGGGCACAAAAGCGCCATTCCAGTAGTCAAACCAGTGAAACTGAGACTGGAGCTTGTCAGTCAAAACTGCGGCGAAAAAGTCAGGACAGTCAGACATGCATTTTCTGTGAAAAAGTGGCACCTGCATCAGACCTCAGAGAGGCCAGTACAACGGGCCTAGACAAGAGGCTGCGCGACATTGCAGAGATGCTGGGTGATGGTAAGCTTCTTGCAAGATTGACTGGTGGTGATGTCATTGCACAGGAGTTCAAGTACCATAATGTTTGCCTTCGGGCTCTCTACAACAGGGAAAGGGCGCACCTGAGGAACCTTGAGAAACGTGACACTAAGTCACAACCAGATGTGTATCCAATGGTGATCTCAGAATTGGTTGCATACCTTGTTGAAAGCAACCTATGTTCAGAAGGACCAGTTACATTTCGCATGCCAGATATCTGCCACATGTACCAAAAGCGTCTGGAACAGCTGGGGGTGGACTCACCAAATGTGAATTCCACTAGATTGAAAGAAAAGCTATTGGCTGAAATTCCAGGACTTGAGGCTCACAGATCTGGCGCAGATCATAGAGAAGTGATGCTTACATTTCAGGAAGATGTAGGCAAAGCGCTTGCTCAATCCACAGATCTTTCAGATGCACTTATCATTGCTAAAGCAGCAAAGATCCTCAGAAGATGTATACTTGACCACAAGTCTAGATTTGAAGGTACATTTTCTCAGGGTTGTGTGCAAAATGCTATACCTCCCCTTCTGCTTCAATTTGTGGGGATGGTTGAGCATGGTGCTGACATAAAATCACAGCTGAGATTCGGGGCATCAAAGTCAGACCAGGCAATTGCTCAGCTCATGCAATTCAACTGCTACACCCGCTACAAGGAAGGAGCAGCAACTCACAGGCATTCTAAAGACAGAGAGACCCCATTTCCCGTATACATGGGGCTCTCTGTTTATGCCAAAACCAGAAAGAGGAATCTGGTTGAGATGTTGTTCGATCATGGTCTCAGTATCTCTTATGACAGAGTGCTGGAGATCTCTGCTCAACTTGGAGATGCAACAGTCAGCAAGTATGTTGAGGAGGGTGTGGTTTGTCCTCCAGTGCTGCGGAAAGGGTTGTTCACTACTGCAGTGATGGATAACATTGATCACAATCCCTCTGCAACAACTGCAACTACCTCCTTTCATGGCACAAGCATCTCTCTGTTCCAACATCCCACAAAGGATAATAGTGGACAGGAACGAGGGCAACTCAGGTTTGGGCCTGAGAAAGTAAAGTCAGTTCCTGAACTTCCTGATACATTCACAAATATCTCTCCAGCTTCCTTCCGGACAACAAATCCTGTTCCACCAGGTACTGCAATGCCAAAACCACCCACAGATATTCTGGGGCCACAACTAGCACTAGAGTACCAGTGGCTGGACAAGGTCTCAGTGACACAAGAAGTTGATGATGCATTGAACCTAACATGGTCAGCACATCATGCTTCAATGAAGAGAAGCCCTGAATTTGAAGTTACCATTACTTCTTTGCTTCCTCTCCTGCGGGATCCAGCTCATTCAGTTGCTACAGTCAAACATGTAATGAACAAAGTAAAAGATGTTGTTGATTTCCTCAACCCTGGCCAGGTACCTGTCATCACAGCTGACCAGCCAATCTACGCCATAGCAAAGCAGGTGCAGTGGCAGTGGCCAGGTCAGTATGGTGAGGACAAGTACCTGGTCATGTTTGGTGGTCTGCACATTGAGATGGCAGCACTGAAGTCGCTGGGTACTATCCTCCAAGCCAGTGGATGGACAGGAGCTCTAGTTGAAGCTGGTGTGGCTTCATCTGGCACTGCAGAGTCCTTCCTGTCAGCTGCAAGTGTTACCAGGACGCGACAGATGCACCAAGTGACAGCCTCCAGCTTGTACAAACTCTTGAAAGCTGCATATGATGAGTACTGTACTGAGCAGGAAAATCAAGATGAAGAGGCACTGGACTTTGAGAAGTGGTGTGACTCCTGAAAACAGGATAGTCCACAGTTTCACTTCTGGCACATGGTACTATCCATGGAGCTTGTTGTCTTTCTGCTGATTAGATCTTTCCGCGAGGGAAATTTTGCTCTCTACTGCCAGGCACTACATGAACTGATACCCTGTTTCTTTGCCAACAACAATACAAACTATGCTCGTTGGCTGCCCATCCACCTCAGGGACATGCTTATGCTAGAGATTTCACACCCAGAGTTAGACAAAGAGTTTAAAGCTGGCAACTTTGTGGTGCACAAGACCCGTCGTCCTTTCTCAGCAATGGCTCTAGATCAAGCCCATGAGCAGACCAATGCCATCATCAAGGCTGATGGTGGAGCCATTGGGTTGACAGAAGATCCATCTGCACTCAGGCGATGGATGTTAGCTGGCCCAGAGGTCAGTCGCTTGTTATCTGTTTATGACACAGAGGCCCAACGCAAAGAAATTCCCGAGCAAGCAACACACCATGAGCAAAACCCACAGGCACAGAAGACTTTTCTGGACAAGGTCAACAAGCTTTCTGCAGCCTTGCAAAACCTAGGCAGTCCTTTTCAGGAAGAAAGTTCTGACTTGTATTCCATTGACACCAAGGATATTGCCCACCCCAACACAGCAGAGCTTCTCAAGACACACATGAACAGAGGCCATGCCAAGTTCCAGGAGTTCTCAGATGCTCTGGCAAGCCGCCCTGCCTCCATGTATGAACCCATCAAGAAGAATGTGACCGACTTCTTCCAACAAGAATCGGCTAGTCCTGTACAGTCAAAGCAAAGGCTATTGAAAGAAGACTGTCAGTTATTCTCCTGACAGTCTCTCTCTCTTGTGAGAAACAGTTCATGATCACAATCCCATGATTTAAAGTTCATTTAAATGAAAAAAGCATGTTTATTTCAACAGATATATGGTCTCGGTGTGAGATTGCCAGATACTGATGGTGGCCATCTTGAAAAAAGGTCGCCATCTTGAATTTTCACGTGGCCAGGACCCTAATCTGAAAGAGTATATCCAGGAGGGTATCTGTGCAAAATTTCATGCTTGTCACCATTTGAAGGATTTTTTTAGTTATCTGCTCCACTAAATACCATGATTTGTAATTTAATTAAGATGACCAGAATATCACAAATTTAAAACGGCTTAAATATTTCACTGTGTGTAGTAGAGGCTCACATTCCTGCACTGATATTTGAAGTGTTTTTTTTTTTAATATTTTGGACTGGAAGAAGTTCTTTTAATTTTCATCTGAAGCCTAATTAAAGTTTTAAACTTCTAGATCCAGCAAGGTTTTGAACAGGATGGGACTAACTTATTTTCTTTTTTTACTTTGATGGAGTTGAATATTACTCTAGTTTGTTTTTAACATGCAGTTACAACAGCCTTTATGGAGCAGCAGAGCTGGTACGAGTTTTTAGACTTTTAACATCAGTTATTTAATTGTGTTGCTACAAACACTTCTGATTAAGCTGTAAAGTTCAAGTTTCCAACTCATGTTTGATGGGTCATTATTTTATTTAGCTATGGGAACTTGTTAGAATAGGCTACATTATATTAAGGCAGAGACTGATAGTGATTTTCACAGGTGTGCAGGCTTAAACGGGTGAGGGAAAACATGACCTAGAGCCCCGAACAGCAGCTGTGCCAGCAGGAAGCTGAGCTGGTGGAAATAATTGTGATTAGTTGACTAGAGTAGTCGACTACCAAAATAATTGTTAGTTGAGGCCCTAAAGCAGAGAAGCCCAGAATTCCGTCTCCCGGCCACCTGCTCCAGCTCTTCTGAGACAATATCAAGACTGTCAACACTAGTAACTGGTAAATTTTTCCCCCCACTTCAAATATGCAACATTTCTCAGAAACGTTGAACTTTTTTCCCCTAAATTGAACTTCTTTTCCCATAAATTAGATTCAACTTGTAAATTTTTTTCTTCTTAGAAGTAGAATTATGCAGATTTAACTGTCAGATATTCCATAAATACCTAAAAACATCTCTTTTGCTGTCCTGCCAAATATGGTAATTTATGATATTGCGGTTTACACCAGCAGGGTGAGTATAAGCAAGTTTTCAGGCAGTGTGGTTAGCACTGCGGCAGCACAGCAACTCACACTTGGCCGGGGGATCCTGGGTTCGATCCCAGCCCCCAACCAACAGTGATCTGTGTGGAGTTTGCATGTTCTCTCCGTGTCTGCGTGGGTTTACTCCGGGATTTCTCCGGTTTCCTCCCACATGCCAAAAACATGCAAGTTAGGTTAATTGGCATCAAAACTGGGGATACTAAATTGTCCTTAGGTATGACTGTGAGAGTGAATGGTTGTCTGTTTCTCTGTGTTAGCCCTGCGATGGACTGGCGATCTGTCCAGGGTGTACCCTGCCTCCCGCCTAAAGATGCTGGGATAGGCTCCAGCCCCCCCGCGACCCGAAAAGGATTAAGCAGAAGATGAATGAATGAATGAAACTTAATTATGTCAATTTGTAGAGGACGGCAGAGCATGTAATGGTGCCAGTTAATTACAGAATCACTTGAAGAAGTAATCATGGGGTCATCAGAAAAAAAAAACAAAAAACCACTTACTCGTGGATGATGTTCATTACTGCCATCTGGTGTTGCCAGTGATCACCTGCAATTTCTACACAGTCAACCTTTAGTGCAGCATTATGTAACTTCCTTGTTCCAGACAGGTACACTTAAGACTACAACAAGCCAATCACAGGGCACAGCTGTAGTCACCAACAACTAAACATCCTGTGATTGGTGGTTGGGACTGAGGTCATAGTTGCCACAGTTGTCGTCGTTCCAATGTTCCTACCAATAACAGAGCCGTTGCAGGCAATGCAGGAAGTGACATTCCCTCCTGGAAACATTAAGTTTGCAACCTTTTAAATTTCTTGTAAAATTGCAGCTTTTGTAATATAGGACAACTTTTCCCATAAACCTGAGACATAGCTTATAATTTTCTAACAATTTTTCTCAGAAATTGGCCGTTTTTGTGGAAATTCCATGAGGTTTTTTTTTCCCTTTTAAAATTGTAATTTAAAATGTTTTATCAGTCACAGGTTTCAAAATGGCATGTAGTGCAGAAATCAGCAGAAAAAAAAAAAACTACACACCATGACTTTTTGTAAACACTTGATCAGATGGTTTCAGGATCTCTTTCATCTTGTTTTATATTATTTCTGTGTCTTGATACAATTATAAATTGTGACATTTGGATATTGTTACGACCCACTTTCTGGGCCAAGGCCAGAGCCGCCTTTCTCCCAGCCTGGAAACGAAGTCCACCTCGACCCCACACCATGGTGGACCAATTCACTGTCACCCTTACCCACTGGCAAGGTCTCTTTCGCACACAGCAGGAAGACCTACACCTACAGCCCAGGCTGGGATTTGAACCCATGACACTGTGACAAAACAGATCACGGTGTCACGGATTCGAATCTTGACCTGAGATGCAGGTGTAGGTCTGCCTTGCTGAGGGTGAAAGTGACTTGGGTCTGTCCACCTTGACTGAGGGTCACAATAGACTTGATGATCCCAGGCTGAAATGGGCAAATCTGGCCTTGGCCCAGAAAGTGGGTCGTAAACAATATGCATTCACAATGAAACGTTGCTAACATAAGAATGTGTAGCGATCATGAAATGTTCCAGTTGATGCTTCCCATCAGGACCTCCATCTATGGTGCTAGCACGCATATACTGTATAAACACACACATGCACCTTAAAATAGGACTTGTGTACACTTTTTAATTTAATTCCAAAATTGATGTTCACATTTTACATTGCTTACAATATTTCAAGCTTTGTTTTATTTTTGATAAGCGATACTAGATTTATAAATCAATTATTAGAATGTTCCCTAAAATCATTCCACAATAAGGATTTGAATGATTGTGGTTGTGTACCGAATTGGTCAGGGAGATGCGCAGCATTTGTACTGGTTGAAGAATTTAATCAAGCTAGAAATGAAAGTTGCAATACTAGATCTGATTTTTAAGCTATAAATCATAATGATCAAAATTAAAACAAGGCTTGAAATATTTCCCTTTACTAGTGAGGGATATTCATGAAAAATAAATCTTTTCACACCACAGCTGAAGTACATCATGTCCTTAGCTGTAACGTTGGTTGTTTTTTGTAGACGTTCTTCATTTGAGTTGATGCATGGAACCTGACGAAGTTTGGCTGTATTTCATTGTGTGGATCCAAATAAAAATGTGGCTGTAGAGCTCTCGTGTTGGCAGAGGTGTGTGCTCTCTGAACACTTACCGCTTCATTTTGTAGTCATGTGCTATACTTTGTCTGCTAGGTTGCTCATTTTGAAAGAGAATAATGTATTTTCACAATCTTTAATATTTTTTAGGGGATATAATTAACCATGTACGACATACAAAATCTTACAGCAGAAAACAAGATCACACACGATTCCCAGACCACCAGAACTTTCTTCTTCTCCCACTTCTGAGCTCTGATGTACAAACAAATCTGAGCATGAAATGAAGTGTTTGTAGGAGAGCCAACATGGAGGGGGGAGGTCTGGACAAACTGACATTTGTGACCCGTGCTGGCAAAATGAGTCGGAATGCGCACTGCATCGTTGAGCTACAGGCACCAGAAGTCATAAATCATGACTCTTTGTTTGCTAGCAGCAAGTCCTGGGAAATGAGTGCCTGGTATCATTGGAAAGCTTAGAAAACGAACTTTCTAAAAATATGTTTTTGTGGAAGACGTACCTCCCGACCAATCAAACGCGAGTTTTCAACCTAGCCAAAATATAAACAAATCATCTTTTCCACGTCCGTTTTTCTGCACTTCCTACAAATTAAATATCATTTTGAAGGTCTTTCAAGACAGAATATGGAAAAAAAACGTTACCTCAGTTTTGATAATTTCCTCAAAGTGACTCATTTTGCCAGCACGGGTCACAGTTTAATAAAAATGGTCTGTTTCCTGTTGCTACAAACTTGTCCATATTTACAGTATTCTTCAGTTAAAATCAACTGACCATAAAAAGCACAGACATACAGCAAATGTTTTGTCTTGAGTTAACATTTACAGTCAAATCTACAATGCAGCACTGCTCTCTTGATGTGAATCTTAACATTTTAAACCAGGTATCTGACAGCATTTCACCTTCTGAACATATTCCCAACAGGAAATGGCACGATATCAGAATGTCCCCAAAATATTCCCATTTGCTGCTGCGACTGTGCAGACTGGTGGGTATTTCCCCCGGGGGAAGTAATCATTCCCCACTCTGACGGAAGCAGTGACAGACTGTTAATGGACAGTTTGTCTGGAGTAAAAATCCTTTACTTGTCCATGTTCTCCAGCAGGATTTCCACTCCTTTGTTGTTGCTGATGCTGCTGAGCTCCAACCTGATGGACTCCAGCGCTGCCTTCACCTCTGCAGCCACGGACTTGTCACAGCTGTTCAGCAGGCTGTGCACAAAAATAGTTGTCAACAGAAATGCAAACATTTCAACTGACAGTTAATTATTGTTTGTTTCTTTATATTCAAGGGGGAGCAAACAGTTTAGATGGAGGAAAATTAGGTGCGTCGAAAATCAAATGTACTTTACTTCTATGTTCTATGTACTTTAATATACTTTAAATTCCTTACAAGTCAAGAAAAGTATTTTAAGCCTTTAATTTTGATTATGATTTATAGCGTCATGAAATCTAGTACCTTAAGTTATATGAACCTTTGAAAAGGTTCAGTAAATTATTCTTCAGCGTACAGTGCATCTTCCTGAACAAGCAGAGCCGTGGGGAAGACTCCTGACACTCATTAGCAGTTGGCCAGAAGACAATCATGGACATACTCCACAACGAGAAAAGCACTCTTGAGTTCAAACCTCCGCCAAGGCTCCTTCCCTCACTCATGGATCGCCTCCAAAATGCAACGGGTTTGTGTGCAGGCCACACGCCAGTTTTGGTGAAAATTGCATCAAAGTCTATGCAGTAGTTTTAGAGTGTTGTTGCTAACGCATTGTGAGAAGATAAGAGCCTTGGTGGAGGTATGTGTTCTCGGATCATCACCAAAATGTAATGGGTTCCTCGCCAGCCCAAGGACCACCTCTGATGAAAATTTCACAATTGTGTAATCCTGCTGCACAAATACAAACAAGGTCCTTGGTGGAGGTATGCACTCTCAGGTCATCACCAACATTTAAAGGGTTCATCCTTGGCCCAAGGGTGAAAATTTCATCAAAATCCATACAGTAGTTTTTGCGTAATCCTGCTAACAGACCACGCCAATTACATTACCTCCTTGGCAGAGGTAATGAGGGTAAGTCACAGCGGGCCATTGCTAAAAATGCTGGCTGTCCACATAGTGCTGTATCAAAGCACATTAATGGAAAGCTGACTGGAAAGAAAGTGTGGTAGAAATAGGTGCATGAGCAACAGGGATGACTGTAGCCTTACAAGGACTGTCAAAAGTTCAAGAACGTGGGGGAGCTTCACAAGTACTGGACTGAGTCTGGTGTCGGTGCATCAACAGCCACCAAAGATATTTTCAGAAGCGGGGCTCCAACTGTTGACTTTTTAATACTAAGCCACTCCTGAACCAGAGACTGTCAAAAATGGCTGGACTGTTGGTTAGTGGAAACTGTGGGTAAATAACTTGGAAATCCCGATTCAGCTGAAGAGCTCCAGGTGAGTGAGTCTCATTTTCACACTAGTTTACTCTGCAATGGTGATACTATTACCTCGGTGACAGCAGAATCTCAAAGCTAGCATATTACTTCAGACGTGAATGCACAATTTCACGTGTACTCGCCTCTTTCCATTTACTTTGTATGGATTCACGCCGCCCATTTGTGTTTGGTCTGAACGCACCTTTAGTGTGCGGTTTATTTTACCTGCTGGAATCTATCTCGGATGATGGTTGCTGACAACTGAGCCGTTTCAGTTATGCTGGCTAACATATAAGTGCAGTAAATTGGTGAATTACAGGAGTAGCTTACTCCTCCATCTCTTATCCATCCCTATTATCGTCACGTGTAGTGAAGGCTCACGCTCCTGTACTGCAATTTAATTTAATTTCTTTGTAAACTACTACTTTGGACTGAAAATTAATTTTCATCTGAAGCCTAACTGAACTTTTAAGGTGCGTTCAGACTAAACGCAAATGGGTGAATTTTTTGCACAGTGCGATTACATTTTAACTCAATGTAAACACGTGAATAGACATGAACTCACCATCTGAGCGAGTTGCAGACAGGCGGAGTTGCCTTTATAACTTCTGCAGCTGTGTTCTAACTGCTCTGGAAATTCCCAAAATACTGTCATGCTTAGATTTACATTATCCGACGGGGGTCTCACATGAAAAAAAATTGTCCCTGCCTCCAAAATTTCACCTGGATAATGGTTGTTTACAGTGCTAGCCTGCTAGCCTTGTTAGCACATCTGTGGCAGGAATCTGTGGGTAAACAACTCCCACACAAGTCTCACATGGACGAAAGTCTGGGTGTGGGATTAATTGTTTTTTCAATGTATGAAGCACTTTGTATGAAAAGTGATGTAAATAAAGCTCTGATTAACACTCCGATTCAGCTGCAGAGCTCCCGGTCCAGCTGTCTGAAAATGAGACTCTCACCTGCAAACTAGTTTACTCTCGAATGTTGATACTTTTACTCCAGTGATGGCAGAATCTCAAGGCCATTACTAGCTAGCGCTATCCCTCGGACGTGAATGTGTGAGATTAGCATGTGCTCGCCTCTTTCCATTGACTTTATATATATTGGCACCGCTCGGTCTGAACACACCTTTAAACTTCCAAACACTGCAAGGTTTCAAATCAGATGGACTAATTTGTGTTTCTTTTTTACTTTTATAGAGTTGAGTGCAACTCTAGTTTGTTATGAACATGCAGAGTTACAGCAGCTTTCCATGCTGCAGCAGAAGCTGCTGTTTGAATTTTTGTACTTTATTTTTTGGGTTAAAAGACTGCACTTTAATTTCTGTTATTTAACTGTGTTGCTACAAACACTTTTTATTAAACTGTCAAGTTCAAGTTTCCAACATGTTTCATGGGTCATTTTATTTAACTATGGGAACTTTTTATAATAGGCTACTTTATGAAGGTGGGAGGGGCTGAAAAGTTCATAGTCAAATTTGACCAAATGTGGTTTATTTTTCAACCGCAGGGATCCAAGCACTGCAACACAGATGGAAGAAGTGTGTGGACCGAAGGGGACACTATGTAAACCACATCTGGTCAAATTTGACCACTGAACTTTTCAGCCCCCCTGTATTAAGGCAGAGACTGACTAGGTGATTTTTACAGGTGTGCAGGCTTAAACATGCACGGGAGCCCAAGCAGGAGTCGTGCCAAGAGGAAGCAGAGATGGTGGACATGACAGAAATAATCGTGGTTTATAAGTCAGTGTCTGTTTGTTGTTGGCCTTATGATCCCAAAACTGGTCATAAGGTGAACCTGTGTACAAAGTTTGATAACCCTAGCTTTACTCGTTGTATAGTAATGGGGCATAGAGAATGCTAACATTGACCTTTTGACCCCAATCCCACAGTCAGGTCAGGGTGTAAGCCATCCAAGATTTCTTAGACAACTATAGTATCTATTTGAAAAACCTACATCATTTCTTTCAGTACTTAGTGTTTACAAGATTTAGGGAAAATCTGACCTCTGACCTTAGCCTCAAGGTCTATAATTCCTGCTAAAATCTGATGAGAATCAAATTGCAATATGTGCATCATCAGTGTATATCAAATCCTAGTACTACATTTCAAAACAATTGGAACAAACTGTAGGAGGAGCTGATTTCACTAAAGTGGGACAGAAAGGTGGATGGACAGCCCCATAACTTAACCCCGTCGGTCTTCACCCAAAGGGGCCTACAGCACATGGAGGATAAAGGTCTGAAATATTTCCCTTTACTTGTAAAGGAATATAAAAATATCAGTTTACATTTGGAATCAAATTGTGAAAAAAAATAAAAAAAATTTCACTGACTTTTTCGAGATGCAGCACTATATGAACTTGAATAGATGAACATAACATTTAACAGCTGAATATTCTGTCAAATGTATTTTTCAGGTTGTCACTCATGTTTTAAAATAAAAGCCTTCAAAGTATAAACGAAGAATGTAAGTAGCAGTTATGCCAAGTGTAACAGTGTCTGAAGCGGAAAAAGAGCCGACTGTGTTGGTGTACATGTACCTGCAGAGGACCATGGCTCCTCTGTTGACTCTGGCCCAACTCTTCATCTTATCTGTTCCAACGGTGTCCACCAGTATCCTCCCAAACCGCTCTGCGAGGACAACAGCAGGACATGCACTTCAGGACACAAACTCATGCTCAGCGGACCAGACTTGATCACAAGTAGCAGAAAAATATGAGAGCTCAGAGTCTACATACACCCACAGGTGGCAATAATCTTTACCATATTTATTTCATTTGGGGTTGTTTTGCAAACTGGGGTACACAGCACAGGAGAGGGAGCATCGTCACTGAAAAGGTCAAATGGGCAGCAGAATGCTTTTAATAGGTGTGTTGAAGAATAACTAAACCTTATTTGACCACAGCTTCACCTCTAATCAACGCCTGGATTTCTCAGTTAAGGAGATGTGCGAGGTCTAGGAGGTCTGTTTTTTCCTCAAGTTATTTGTAACGCCAAATCAGGAAAAAAAAAAAATGCAGCCATCAATTTAAATGATGTATTTGAAACCCTGGAAATCCTTATTGGATTTCACACACACACATTTTTTGAGCTTGGGACTGGTGCTAAGACTACACTAGCTTGCGCAACCCCCCCCCCCCCAAAAAAAAAAAAAAAAAAAAAACAGCACTGAGGTGAGTGCAATATCCCCTGCCTCAGTTTTCTCTGAAGATCCCAATACTTACTGAAAGAGTAATTTTCAACTTTTCTATATGATTACTTTGGCAGAATCAAATTATGATAAGCCCATCATCCATGAATATACAACAAAGTGTACAACCGACAGTTGTAGGTCAGGATCCCAAGGTGAACCTGTACACCAGGTTTGGTGGCCCTAGCTTTAGTAAGTGCATCATTTACCATAGTGCAACCGCAATGTTAACTTGGAACCTTTATCCCCAAACCCATCGTTAGATGAAGGTGTAAGTCGTCCAAGATATGTATTAGATACAACTACTGTATTGATTTGAAAAGCCTACATCATTTCTTTCAGTAGTTACTGTATTTAGAAGATTTAGGGAAACATCTGACCTGACCTTTGACCTCAAGGTCATCCGATGACAGTGAAATTGCAATATATCATCCGAGTATATCAAACCATGGTTCTAAGTTTCAAAACAATTGGACCAAAGCTGTAGGAGTTGATTTCAGAAAAGTGGGATGGACAGACTGACCCATAACATAATCCCTCCTTTGCGCTTCGACCAGCGGGTGATTAACCTCTTGCACTCCGGGATACCGCGGGCGGTCACGTCTCTGCGTCCTAGGGCGCACTGGAAAAAAAAAAAGCTGCAGACACAGCCGCGAACAGAAAGCCAAAGGAGTGCTTTGATTGGTTTAGACTTGATTGACCTCTCACTCGACTAATAAGAGCCTTGAATTTGGTTTTTGAAACTTTGAAGAACCAATGACTGAAAACCTAGCAAGAAGGACCCGCCTACCAACGGCTGCGAATACAGCGAGCCAATCGAAGCAGAGAACTTCGACAATTGAAAGCGTACGTCCCGTGCGTAAAATCTGTTTTGTGTAAGCCGCTGGGTGACACACACACGTTCGCCAGTCTTTTTTTTCTTACTACTGTTATTTGTTTTGAAAAATCGTTCGCCAAAACCGCAATCATGGAAGCGCAAAACCGCAATAATGCAATCATGGTTTGACCGGATCGCGTGACCAGAACCACGAGTCCGTAACAAGCGGACCAGTGTCATGTTCGTCTGACAATGAGGAAGAGAAGTTCGCCAGCGACACTGCTGTTGTGGACAGGTAAGTGTTATAAGCTAAATTATTCTTTATCCCTGAAAATTGTAATCAAAATGACTTTTGACCGACTGGTAAATTACAACTGTGCGTCATCGCCACATGACGGACCGGTCTGTACGCCGCGTCCGGACCGTGAACGCCCCCCCCCCCCCCCCCACGCTACTCTTCTGTAGCGGATTGCAGATATTATTGCAGGTATTTTAGTACAACTGTGCGTAGTAGACTGCAGCGCACCGTCACCGCGGTCCGTCATGTAGCGATGGGCGATGTCCGTCCTCTGTAGCGGGGTGGGGGGGTGGGAGTTATCTTCTGCATTACAGATATTTTAGTATAATTTTTAGTGCACTGTAGGTTATTTTTTCTTGTAAAAAAAAAAAAAAAAAAAAAGCCACATTTTTTACGTGGAATGCTTCTTTGTATGTGGGGGCTTGTTTGTTCATTCATTCATGGTGTTACAAAATTTTGACCTCAGCTGGATAACACTTGGTTCTACATTTCTGTTGCATTTTCCAGCCCAGATCTGACAGCTGTGTGTTATTTGCAAGCATTTGTATCCAAAAAAAACACCCAGGCGAACTTTATTTTCTTCAAGTTCAGTATGTTTAGATGACTGTTACTCAGTGGCAGGAGCACTTAGAGAGATTATGACTGTTTTGCCAAAATTCAAAGTGTTTTCTTTTAAATGAGACCAACCCCATGAAGATGCTGCAAAGGGTTGAAGAACAGCTTTTGATTTACTTTGGGTACATTATTTTTAGGCGTTTTTAGGGAAATTGACCAGAGTGCAAGGGGTTAAAAAAATAAAAAATTGAACACTTGTGTAAAGGATGGCCTTGATCCTGAATATTTATTCTGTGTGTGTACATGTGAGAGAGCGCGTGTCTTCGTGTCTTTACCTTCCTTTCCGGTCTGTGCTAACGTGACGTCCTGCTCTATGAGCCACTTCAGCACCAGATGTCCAGCTGGATGCTCAGCCATGTGAAGCTACACAGGAAATGACATTAAACAGTTAAGACAGAAAGCCTCCTGTTTTGAGCCAAATAAACTACAGCCTGGCCCAGGGGACAGATACAGCCATCCAATCAATTTATTATAAATATGAAACTTTATTCTTGTAAACTGGAGACCATTTTCCCCCAGCTTTGTAAATTTATGACCCCCCCCTCCCACCCCCCCCAAAAAAATAAAAAAATTCTCAGTTTCATGAAATTGTAAATCTGTAACTTACTCCCTGAGTCACATAAATTTGTGACCACCTACTGATGGGCTCCAACCATAATGAACACGTTCATATGCCAACTGCCTTGTAAGCTTTTTAAATTTATATCAATCAAAACATGTCACACACCACATTTTCAATCCCTCCCGGCACCAGCTCCTGATTGGCCAGCTGAGCCACTGCCGTCATAGCGGGCCGCAGATCACCGCAGGCCGACGCCAAAATGTCGCTGATGGTGACACTGGTGGCCTTGTCCATTGCCATAGTAGCGGCATTGTCACAGAGATACTCCAATAGTGGCGGGGAGACAACTTCGAGCAGCTCCGTCCTCCGGGTCTCTGTGTCCTTTTTACTGAGGAAGAGAAGTCATGTGACCCTTGTAAAGGCTCGGTTCTGTCTTCATTTGTTAAGGGTCTATTAGGAATAGTAATTACATAATTTTCTCTTAATTTCTGCCAGCAGCAGGGCATGCTGTTACCTGTGGGCGTTTCCATCTCCTTGCGCCAACACCTTGATAATCTCTGGCAGCAGGTGAGCCGGGTCTCTGGGACTGAGCAGGTACAGCAGAACTTTCCTGCCGTATTTGTTATTAATGACCTCCTCCAGAGATGCTAAGATTTCCTGAACAGAAGGAAACAAATGAGATTTTAATTACAACAGTTGCACATATTAAGCTCTTACTTTTCTTTAATCAGGATTATCAGCTGTAAGGGAACCAGTCAAGTCAAAGTTTGTTTCAGTTGTAATCTATATTTCAATGATAAAAAAAAACAGGGATTGACATGGAGTATTGTATTAGGCTGCACGTCCACCAAACGCATTTTTTCTACTCTGGGCAGCCATTTTCCATTCATTCTCTATGTCAGTGTTTTTCAACCTTTTTTTAAGCCACGGCACATTTTTTACATTGACAAAATCCTGGGGCACACCACCAACCAAAATGACACTCTATAGCCTAATACAGTAAAAATAATAAAATATAGTTAGCAATACAGTTTCTAAATGTATTTATACTCACTCAGTGTGAACCCTGGGCCTGTTTAGATGAACACAAAGCTGATATCCTGGCAGGAATGGAAGAAAGACACACACGGAGCTCTTCCTCAACAGCTCTCAGTCTCTCTCTGTTTTTAGTTTTTATCACAGTCAAGCTCGAAAAGCTCAGCTCACACAGATATGTCGTGGAAAATGGGAGCAATGTTGAAATAGCTTTGTTGGCCAGAATGGGGAACTCCTTGGCAGCAGACAACCAAAAACTGTCCAAAGGAAGATCAGCAAAGTTTAGCTTTAAACCATGATCTTGTTTCAGTTCAATGAGTTCCTCTTGCTCCTGTAAAGTCATGTCGTTTCCAACAACTGATGCTGAACTGTATGGGTTCCTAACCCAGTCAAGGCATTGTGTGAAGTCTGAAGAGAAATAAAATAACTTCTCCTCAAGAGTTTTCAAATGTGTGCCAATCACCTGGCACAGTACAGCAGTGTTACCATCATGCCGTTTCTCGGTGAGTGGGAACATCTCAAGGTTGCCACGCTGCACATGATGTTGCCAGAGCTGCACCTTTAAACGAAATCCATTCATTTTATCCGTGCTTGTAAGCAGGTTTTCATTAAAAGAGTAAAACTCTTTCATAAAAGTATTACTCTGACACTGGCCACAGTTACATGGGCAAAATTTCTTCAATCTGATTGCAATTCACATCAGAATTTTACTGTTTACATGGATCCTGAAAAAGCTGATCTGATTAGGACGTGCATTTTCATGTCACAGGTTTGAATGGAATAAATCATTTTGACATGCGCAGGTCGACATTAAAAAAACAGTAGAAGAAGAAGCAACTTCCGGTGTTGGCGAGCCCCGCTTCATGTTGAAATTGACCTGTATCGTGTTATTCAGACTGTACTTTTGCTTCTGCTAGTCTCCGTAATAAAGCTACAAGTCCATACTTCTGCATATGACGAAAAGAGGGAGACAGCAGGACGATACAGACCAGTTTTGTTTTACTCCCGCTATGTTTTCCGCTAGCTGCTGCTAAGGCGGAAATACGTCACGTCGACGTGCGGCTGGTGTACAGACATGCGCAGTAAACATTTTCTGCCCTGTGTTCGGAATAAGTGTTTTCATGCGCACCATTCCGATTAACAATCGGCATAACCCACCCCTCTCAATCGGAATGAAATTTTGATCCAAATGAGCGTGATCGGGTTAGAATATTCAGATTGCCATGTTGACATGAAGCATTTTTATTCTGATCAGGCTTTTAATCCGGTTACTTGTGTCCATGTAAACATAGCCACTCACTCGAGTAATTAAGTTAAATTGGATAATTTCCCACGGCACACCTAACGATCTCTCACGGCACACTAGTGTGCCGTGGCACATAGGCTGAAAATCACTGCTCTATGTGGTCCAGCATTTACAGCACTGAAACGCTCTCACCGGTGGCCGTTTTTTGTTGCGGCGCTCAGAGCTGAAAAAAAAACTTTTCAGGCTGCAGCTGAGCTCGTCAGTGTCAGACCTTAAGCAGCCAATCAGAACCGCTGTGTGGGTGGGACAGAGGACGCCGGTACTAGTCTGTACTCAGACTCCTGGTTTCCGTGTCATCATATTTTACATCCAGAGCTGCTAGAAAACATTTCCTGTCCATTGTTATTTAGAGACTATTAAAAAAAATCAGTGGAAAGTCTGACCACAGGAAAAGCGGAAGTGCTGAGTTGAGTGACAAGCTGTTGCTGGGATACAGGGCACAGACTTTTTTTTTTTCCAGAGCACAGCGCACAAACACTGGGGGAAAGAAAAAAAAATGCTCAGGGCACGGCCCTGAAGGCTGCTTCCCGAGCCCTCAGGAGCCTGTGAACCTCTGCTGTCATCCAAGACTTCTGGTTAGCACCAACAGTGACAGTTTTGCAGTGAGTGACCCCATCAATGCATTTAGCTATGTATGCTACAACAACCTCAGTGTACTCCTCTAGGTTTGTGTGCCCATTTTGAGTGGCTGCATGCTTGAAAGTGTCCCAGTCTGTAGTCCTAAAGCAGTCTTTCAAAGCATCGAACACCCCAGGGCATACGCTCTTGTCTTCCTTATTAAGATTTATGTAGCTACAGAAAAACTGAAGTGGTTATAAGCCAGTGCAGCAGTTGTGCGTTTCAACCACAACTCTTTCAGCATAAATAAAATGCATTGTCAGTGCACAGTGACATAATAAAAAAGAGCACTATGAGGCGACTGCACTATTCCCCGCCTCCGTTTTCTTTGAACATCAAACACTGAAGGAGAACAGTTTTCAGCTTTTCCATATAATTATTAGGACAGAACCAAATTATGATAAGTCTATCATCCATAAATATACAGGTTCATACAACAAAAATTGTGGCACCCCTCAGCCTTTTTTTCTGTGTTGTTGAGATATAGTTTATATGGCATTTTGAACTCTGACCTTACGATCCAAAAACCATACTCACAGTTGAGGGGGGTGAACCTGTGTAGAAAGCATGGCAACCCTAGTTTTACTTGTCCTATAGTAATGGGGCATAGGGAATGCTAACCTTGACCTCTGACCCAAAACCTCTGCAAAAATCAGCTGATCAGAGCCAAACTGCAACATACACATCATCAGTGTATATCAAACCCTGGAACTAAGTTTCAAAACATTTGTAACAAAATTGTAGGAGGAGCTTATTTCACCAAAGTGGGACAGATGGACTTAACTCAATCCCCCTTTGGTCTTTGGCTGGCGGGGATTAAAAGCTGGCTGCATTTTGTGCATCACTAAAATCACATGATTTATTAACTTTGGCTCTAGCTGAAAGATGAAATTAATTTAAGGGTTTTGACATTTACTGGCCCCAGGTGGCCATTTACAGAACTGCAATTATTAGCATTTCTGTGTTTGCTTCATCTTTATGCCCAGGCTACAGCTTGGTTTGAAACAAATATTCCAGAACAAATAAAACATGCATTTTTTTTTCTGTGGATGCCTGACTACAGTTATGTGGCCCCAATGAGGAGCTTTCAATCACATGACGTCAGACTTACTGAGAGCACGGCCTGTCTAACCAGCTTTGTGTCATCCACACAGTCGAATATGGCCAGAAGAACCAGGTGGCCAAACTCTCCCTGTGGATATAAATGAGAGAACTTCAGTCTGAAGAAGTTTGATTGTTGAGCTAGTTACTTCTCCTAATAACCAGTAACCATACCTCAAGAGAGATGAACACACAACACTTCAATACTGGCCACTTTAATAGGTATGCTTTGCTTTCCTTCCTGGAATTTCCCCATTGTGGGACTAATAAAGGCTAATCTTGGCTTAACTAGGTTGGATCCCTAGTACCTTCAGAACTGCTGCAACTCTCCATGACAGATTTAATAAAAAAGGTGCTGGAAACATTCCTCAGATGTTTGTCTACACTGACACGCTAGCATCACACTGTTGCTGCAGATTTGTTGGCTGCAAAGACCAGCCCCTCTGGCACCAAGAACCATGCCATGTTTAGTCACTTAAATCGCTTTTCTTCCTCATTCTGATGCTTGGTTTGAACTTCAGCAGATTGTCTTGACTATGTCTACATCCATAAATGCACTGAGCTGCCACCATAGGATTGGCCGATTAGATATTTGCAATAACAAGTACGAAGGGTGGCTGAAAAGATCATAGGCTGACTAAGGAGGAGTTATGTTACAGAAATTAAACTAGTCATGCGTTAAATTCAACCTTTTCTGATACTAACTACTAACTTTTCAGATACACTGACATTTGAGACTATGTTGGAAATTTTGACCACTGTATCATGGTCAGCCTATGAACTTTTCAGCCCCCTCGTAATTAAACAGGTGTACCTATTAAGGAGGCCAGTGAACTCAGTTTGACCGATTCATGCTGGTCACATTAACTACTGACATTTTTAGAACAGTATAGCGGAACTCACAGTGGCAAACTTCACCATGTACGTCTTCATAGTTTTGATGATGACTTTCCTGTCCTGAAATATGAAAAAGGTAAAAGTTAAAAAAAGCACACTGAAGATTGACTTTACCTCACGCTTTCATTTCCTCCCAGTGACAGAGTCATGTACTGCATATATGCTTGAGACCCCAAACTAAGATGTCTGCTAGAAGCATTTGCAACTTTAATGCGATAAAAGCAATTATCCAAATCCAGCGAAACTAAAATTATTTAATATCCTGATTACTAGCGTTTTAAAATGGTGCTGCAGTTCAAATTCAAAATGGTGGTGAGGATTCCTCCTCCTCCTCTCCTGACTGAAATCGTGTAGGCTGCCCAGTGTAGAACAAACAAGAGTTACTTTACACACTGAACAGCACAGTAACAATGAGTCCTACACAGTAATTTGTTCTTTTTAGGTCAGGTAGAAATTATCCCTCATTCTATTCTCTCGTCTTCCTCCCACACATGTGCTCGGCTCTTGTCTGGCATCGCAGAGTGGCCAAACATGATTGGCTCTGGTTCTAGGAAGTAGTCCTGTATGGACTGTCAAATCTGCAAACAGGAATAGCTGTAACATTGTTGGAGAAGCCAGTCTGTCAGCTTTAGATGGATCTTACAGATATCACCATTAAGTTAGCTTGCACCTGAATGTGCTGCAGTTCTGGCACGCGAGTTTACACACCTTGGCCGTGCCATGCCACAAACAGTGCATCCCCACTCGGGCTCCGTCGTGGGTGTGAGCCATGTAGACCACCGACTCTCTGATGGATTCAATCATCTCCTGCCATCACAACGGAAACAAGCCAAGCGAAGCAATGTGCTGGTTAACAAAATCCCCAAATCATGAACTCAGATGTGATTAGTGCCTTTAGAAACGCTTCAATAACACTTTTACTAATTCAATATTTGGGAGATGCTCAAGAGTTGCTCACCGTTCTCTGATTGTCAGGTGCAAACAGGAAGAAGTCCAGGAAGACCTTGTGGACCAAAGAATGTTTGATGACCTGTTCTCTGAAACACACCAGCAACAGGAGTGTTTAGTCAAAATAATTAACAATGAAAAATATAAATACTCCAAGTCCAAAAATTCCCAGACTGTGCCGATAAAACTACACCCAACGCCTTCAAATCTATATCTATACACACCTCTGGACCCAAGATTTTTCCCTTTCTATGGTTAATTATACATGTATCAGAATCTGACAGAAACCTATGTATGTATATCCTTTTAGTTAAGGCTACCTCCTCTTGTCCTCACATCGGTCCTGCATAGCCACAGGGTCCACATGTTATAACTAGATTTAGAGATTTTACACCAGATGCCCTTCTTGACACAAACCTCCAGGCTTGGGACCAGCACTGGGCTGGCTTGTGCTCCCCCCGTGACTGGGTAATCAACTTTCCTTTCCCCATTCTATTGTGCTGAGCACCAAGCTAGAAGGCGGAAAGTAGCATTTCATATGGTCCTTTTTATGACCCGGCTGAGGTGTCAACCCACAGTTACCGGCCGTGGGGTGGATGCTCTACCACTAGGCCACCTCTCTGGTTTATTTAAGGCAATCTAATACACAGGAATGTTAACTCCTGGTTATGGCTATGCCTTTGTTTGGAAAAACTGCTTCCATTTGTGATACTTTTTTGGGGTCACACCAACATAACTTTCTCATCAGTTTTACTTGCCACATTTAGTTCCACCTCACATTGTCTATGTCCCTTAAATAAATTCTGACGGGGGGGCCTAGGTTTTATGTGGTGGCATTATAAAGTCTATGTTCCAGTGAAACTTTCCAAAACAAAGGATCACAAGAGCCAAATATAAAATCAGGCATCATTTCTGAGAACCATGATCCTGGGTAGGCCTGTCATGATAATTATTAGTCTATCAACTTATTGTACCAAAATGATTTATCAAGTTCACTTTTATACAGATTACATACCATTGTTTACACTGAAATGAACTGCCTTTGTGTTCTTCTCCATTTTGTTTGATTCTGGGTGTTTTGCAGCACATTGCTGCCATCTACTGTGTAGGGACATGAACAGCGAGTATTTTTCTACGTTTCAATTCCCAAAATTGAATATTGCTGATAAACAACTATCCAGGGCTCATTGAAATATGGACATGGACTCTTATATCATATATAAGTGGCATAAAATGCTCTTCATGATATCAACAATAATAGCATTCATTGTGATAAATTCTGGGACAATCTGTCAAAAAAATTTGATTTTTACAGGCCTAATCATGAGTTCCGAAAGTGGAAGAACTGATTAAGAATTGAAATGTCTATTTAACTGCATCTCAAGCACTGAGATAATAGTGAAAAGGGGGCAATAAAATTTAAAGCAAACATTTCTGCTTCTTTTAGTTTTTGTCTTCATAGAACAGATGCAGTAAAGAGCGAGAGAGAAAAACGGGGTGAAGAGAATGAGAGAGACGTGCAGGAAGGAGCATTCTGGCTGAATCAAGCCATGGGCCACTGAGGTTAAGTAACACACTATTGTGACACACGTCACACCCACTAGGCCACCATAAGCACCATACTGTTTAATTTTAATTCATGTATGCCTTCCGGGGTGGCTGTGGTGCAGGTGTAGTGTGGTCGACTGCTGACCGGAAGGTCAGGGGTTCGATTCTCACTCTGTCTCCAGTCCTTGAGCAAGACACTGAACCCCCAGTTGCTCGTGGTGGGTCAGGCCAGCGCCTGTGTGTGGCAGCTCCACCGCCGTCAGTGTGTGAATGTGTGTGAATGTGTGGATAGCAGGATCTGTAAAGTGCTTTGGTCATCCAGAGATGAGAAAGTGAACGCCATTTCCCCAGAAATACAGCTCATTGTGTGGTCTTACTTCTGAGCCATGGGCACGAGATTCTGCTTCATCTCATCAATGATGTTGCTCACTTTGTCTGGGTTCGCCCTCACAACTTTCTCTAAAGTGTTGCGCTCATACGACTGGACAGAGGGGGAGAAAAAAGGCACAGAAAATCATTACAATCCAGCCACCACATAAGTCAACCTGCTGTGGAATTTCTCTGCCCTGTAGTGGCCACGTAAATTCAGGACATCTTACACCAAAGGAATGTTTCAGCACCATTTGCTTGTGCACATAGTGCATGTTTTTCTATAATTAACAGATTAATCGCTAAACTTATGTAAAAGAATCAATGAAAGAAGTAGACTTTAGCAACTTTTAATTGCATTTTCATTCACGGAGTATACTTGTGACTCATTCAATAAAAATACTGCTAGAGCAACATAAAACGCTTGGTAATCATGTATATTCAATTAATTTTACATTTTGTTAGGAATTTATAATACTGTTTCAGTTCATCATAAAGGGGGAGTTGATTTCTCTGTAAAATTATCATTTTGATATTATTGTCACATTTCCTGTTTTATTTTGAAATGGTCAAAGACAGTCTGTGTTTCTACTTAACGTAACTTTTCTAATTATCTCAACCCTTACAAGTACAAAACGAGCAATTCTTAATTGATTTCCAGAGCTTCTGACCTTAATGTTGAGAGACTTTCGTTCACTTTATACTGGACTGTGTGTTTTTTCTGCTCACTCTGACAGAAACGCTCCCCCTCATCATATTTTTAAGCTAGCAGCCCCAGTCAATGATGCTAGGTCGGGTGTGTGTGCATGAGGTTGCCCTGAGCACCAAAGGATCAGTTTAATGTGGTGTAAATTTAAACACTAAAAAAACAAGACTGCTCTTCTTTAAAGCTGAGCCAGCTCAGTCACCACTGCTGACAATACCTTACGGAGTGATCTGACAGCGTCAAATTTTTAATTGCGTTAACTGGCCCACATTAATATACGTATATGTACCTTGCAGATACAGAATGTATTTCCATAAAGCTCATCTGTGAGCATAAGCCTCTGTGCCAGCACAGCTTTGTCATTGTAGGCATACTCAATGACTGATGAGGCAGCGGAGTGACGCAGCATTGCTTTCACATGACCTTTAAATGACTGTATCACAGCCGCTACCATCTCCTTGTTCCTGTAGAGGAAACAAAAACACACCTGGTTCATAGTAATCATCCATGTGTTAAGTTTACTTTCATGATTGCTTGAGTACAGCATGTAGAGAAGTTTGTTATTTACAGCCCTGGACAAAATTGTTGGTACCCCTCTGTTAATGAAAGAAAAACCCACAATGGTCACAGAAATAACTTGAATTGACAAAAGTGGTAATAAATAAAATTTCTATGAAAATTAACCAGTGAAAATCAGACAATGCTTTTGAATTGTGGTTCAACAGAATTACTTTAAAAAATAAACTCATGAAACAGGCCTGGACAAAAATGATGATACCCCTAGAAAAGATTGAAAATAATGTGACCATAGGGACATGTTCAACCAAGATGTGTCCTCTAATTAACATCACAGGTGTCTACAAACTTGTAATCAGTCAGTCGGCCTATTTAAAGGGTGACAAGTAGCCACTGTGCTGTTTGGTGACATGGTGTGTACCACACTAAACATGGACCAGAGGAAGCAAAGGAGAGAGTTGTCTCAGGAGATTAGAAAGAAAATTATAGACAAGCATGTTAAAGGTAAAGGCTATAAGACCATCTCCAAGCAGCTTGATGTTCCTGTGACTACAGTTGCACATATTATTCAGAAATTTAAGATCCACGGGACTGTAGCCAACCTCCCTGGACGTGGCCACAGGAGGAAACTTGATGAAAAATGGAAGAGACGGATATTATGAATGGAAACAAGAGCCCAGAACAACCTCTAAACACATTCATGGTGAACGCCAAGGTCAAGGTACATCAGTGTCAGATCGCACCATCCATCGTTGTTTGAGCCAAAGTGGACTTCATGGGAGATGACCAAGGAGGACACCACTGTTGAAAACAAATCATAAAAAAGCCAGACTGGAATTTGCCAAACTGCATGATGACAAGCCACAAAGCTTTTGGGAGAATGTGCTATGGACAGATGAGACAAAACTGGAACTTTTTGGCAAGGCACATCAGCTCTATGTTCACAGACGCAAAAATGAAGCATACCAAAAAAAGAACACTTTCCCACTGTGAAACATGGAGGAGGTTCTGTTATGTTCTGGGGCTGCTTTGCTGCATCTGGCACAGGGTGTCTTGAATCTGTGCAGGGTACAATGAAATCTCAAGACTATCAAGGTATTCTAGAGAGAAATGTGCTGCCCAGTGTCACACAGCTTGGTCTCAGTTGCAGGTCATGGGTCTCGCAACAGGATAATGACCCAAAACACACAGCTAAAAACACCCAAGAATGGCTAAGAGTGAAACATTGGATTATTCTAAAGTGGCCTCCTATAATATACTTCCACGTCTTCTATACCTTTTCCAAACAATACCGGTAGAACCTCCCAAAAAAACATGGCAAGAACTGGACAGAAGGATCTCAAGATTCATATGGCAGGGCAAGAGACCTAGAATCAGATATAGAACCCTACAGCTAAACAAAGACAAAGGTGGGCTCACGCTGCCAAATATCAGGGACTATTTTAAAGCCGCACAAATTAAAACTTTAGTAGAGATATGTAACCCAGTCTACACTGCACAATGGAAGGAGTTGGAATGCCAAATAACAAGTGACATCCCCCTACAGGCGATAATAGGGAACAATGCTTTACCTAAACTTTTGAATAACACTAACCCGTGGATAGAGACCCCGCTAAAAATTTGGTTTAAGATAGTCAGAGAGAATCAAACTAAAGAACCCTATCGATTATTGCAATGGATTTCCTATGATCAGGACTTTACTCCTAATAAAACAGACACCAGATTTAAAAAGTGGAAAGAGAACGGACTGATAAAATATTACAATTCTTTTAAAGGGCAAACTTTAAGAAGTTTTGAAGATTTGAAAAAAACAAGGTCTAGTAAATCAAGACCTTTACAGGTTCTTTCAGCTTAGACACCACATAAACAAAATACTTAAAAAGGAGGATTTTGAAAGGGCCCAGTCAGGTGTTCTGAAGGTCTTCTTAATGGCATATAAAGGGATCCCAGGGATCAGATACATTTCTAAAATATACCAAGGTCTTCAAGACTTAAAAGGAGACAACACATCATATATAAAAGAGGGATGGGAAAAAGAGGGGAATTTCACTTTACAACTGGAAATATGGGAAAAGCTAAATAAACAACAATGGAAAAGTACCTCATCCCTGCAGTGGAGAGAATTTGGATGGAAAAATTTGGTAAGATTTTTCAGAACACCTGCACAAAACAAATTTACTCATAAGGGGTTGAATTGTTGGCGCTTGTGTGGTGAAGAGACTGCAAATCATTTTCATGTGTTTTGGTCATGCCCAGTTATCCACCAATATTGGACCAATGTACAGACAATATTGGGGAAAATATTCAAAATAACAGTCCCCTTTTCTTTTGTAACTTTGTATTTGGGTTTACTACCGGACTCACTGGAAAGACGAGGAGATAAATACTTATTCACTGTTTTAATATTGGCACGTAAAAAAGCCCTAACAAAAAAATGGATGTTGAAAGACTGTCCTACACCTGAAGATTGGATTAACGTGATTCAGGACATTTATTCGATGGAAAAGTTGACATTTGCACTGAGACAGGACATGGATGGGTTCTTGAACTTTTGGCAACCCTGGAACGCATATGTGTCTTCCATCAGATCTAATCTTTGACAAATACCATTTCAATAATGGCACCTCTCTGTTCCAATGCTACTCCGATGCTCTTATTTTTCTGCTCTTTTGGTTTTTTTTTTTGTTCTTTTTTTAATTTCTTTTTCTTTCATTTAAAAAAAGGGTGTTGTAATAATTTTTTCCCAATGTTGTCAAAAAACAAAAAAAGGGGGAATATGTGATGAAAATGTAAGCAATGCAATGCTGTAATGACATGTATACCCTTTACAAAAACTTAAATAAAGTGGCCTTCTATGAGGCCTGATCTAAATCCTATTTAACATCTATGTAAGGAGCTGAAAGATGCCGTCTGGAGAAGGCACCCTTCAAACCTGAGACAACTGGAGCAGTTTGCTCATGAGGAGTGGACCAAAATACCTGCTGAGAGGTGCAGAAGTCTCATTGACAGTTACAGAAATTGTTTGATTGCAGTGATTGCCTCAAAAGGTTGTGCAACAAAATATTAAGTTAAGGGTACCATCATTTTTGTCCAGGCCTGTTTCATGAGTTTGCTTTTTAAAATAACTCTGTTGAACCACAATTCAAAAGCATCGTCTGATTCTTATTGGTTAATTTTCATAGAATTTTTATTTATTACCATTTTTGTCAGATTCAAGTTATTTCTGTGACCATTGTGGGTTTTTGTTCATTAACAGAGGGGTACCAACAATTTTGTCCACGTGTGTAGGCCTGTTAGGTTAGATGGCCAAAAGAAGAAGAAACTGACTCACCCATACATCAGCAGCTTTTTCACAACATGTCTGCCATACTGAGACTTGCTCAAACTTACGATACTATCTGCAGTAGGAAAAAATACAGAACAAGGAAAAAAAACTCATGTTACAGGTATGTTTAATCTCCACAATCCATTTAAAAAACACTGGGGGGGTTGACTGCCATTTTGAAGCCTACCTGGTTAAATAAAAAAATAATCACACGAGTGAATTGTCTTTCTGAGAGAGAAATAAGCACTGTATTTGCTGAAAATATATATATTTTTTTATTTTAAACTGATTCCTGGTAAGATTTTACATAAAGTAGACTAGCCCTCAGTTTTATACAAAGGAGGTGCAGGTAAGTAAACACCCCGTCTGTCAAAACACAATCCACCACAGTCTGAATGGACAAGGTGGGCTACACAGACAGTGATGGGAAACAGGGAAAGCCATCTTGATTTTTACACTTTGAAGCAACATTAAAAATCTACTCATCAATCTACTCATTCAGAAACGAGTGACATGACCTGGAAGTATCAATGTGAATAATGCTAAACACCATTTACAATGGGGCACATTGTCAACGGTAAATGTAAATTATTGGTGCATTTATACACTGTAATATTTAGTTTAATCCCAAAGATGAGCTATGAACATAGATGACATACAGTATATTAGCTACTGTTTTATTGAAATTGGTGATGGGTGATAAACATGATAAATCCTCAATGGGCTCCTAAGTGCAGTTGCACAATTTCTTAATAAAATTCCTGGTAAATCAACCCAACCCCATTTAAAAAGATGTGGTCTGAAAACCTGATAACACAAATTCTCTAAGAATTCTACAACTGTGTATAAGTAATAAAATATAACTTGTCATGTTGAGTCACCTGGAAATCATCGACACACCAATGTTAAGTTATAAAATCAGCAGCTGACCAACTCTTACCTTTGAGCTCCTCAAACACTTCCTGTCTCTGCTCGTGGTTTCCAAACTGAATGAAACACTGCAGCACTCGCACAGCGTCGTGAGCGTACGCCATCTGGATCATAACAGATCATGTTCAGGTTTAAAAAAAAATAAAAATATCACAACAGAGTTTAAGCACCATTTTAAAGGTGCTGGAGACAAGATTCTGACCTCCTGGCCAGTAGGTGTCACACTTACTCCTGCACTAACTGGTTGGTAGAGACACATCAACCCAGTCATACTATCGTTTGTGACTGGCTGTGACAGCTTTACCAGCCATAGATATGTAAACATTAGATAGAAAATGGCTAGCTGCTAGGCTAGTCACATTTCACATACATAGCCTACTTGTATGATTACAATAAATACAAAGAATTTGTGTATTCCATTATCACAATGCTGAAGGTGCTGTCAACCATTATAATTACCTACAGAATATGGCACCACTGTTTGCCATTAAAATATTAGCCATGCCCTATCTAGGGTATCATATCTATGTTACCACCGGAGTCTCATCATCCAGCTGCTCAGATGTAAATATTATGATTATTTCGGTTCCGTAAAAATTACTAAAATATTTTTTCATCACTTTTTCTCTGAAGAATACAAAGACTAACTCTGCACCTTTCTAAACATTTATAGCTGTATTATTTTTTGTAAATATTTGTTTTCATGAAAATAAAGTCCTGTTCCCCTTTAATGATGTCAGATCTGAACTGTCTAGTTGCTGAATCATGACAGACAGAAATGGTGAGGAATGTTATCGTAATAAAGCTGCAGTAGGCAGAATACCCATCCATCCTCGACCACGCATTCAGGGGTTGTGGGGGCAGCAGTCCAAACAGAGCAGCCCAGAATGCAAACCAGTTCACAAAGCATCATGATCCCCATGCTCCCTCCTGCAGGTGGTGAGCCTACTGGCTGGCAGACTTATGCATCTCCTACAGTGGGTCCTTGATGTAACTTTTTCATGGGGATCAACTGAACTGCTCTTAGTCTGGCCCTTAACCCAGGACCAGTTCATCTTGGGAGATGCCAACAGGGGCAGGTTGCCCCTGACAACATACAAGATCCTGGGACAGGGATTAAAGCAAAAAAATTTCCCGAACATGAACCTTTTTCCCAGGGGCAGGGTTATCGGGGTGGAGGTGCACACTATATTTGTGTGTTGTATGTCTCACACACACACACACACACACACACACACACACACACACACACACACACACACACACTCACTCTAAACTGCATTATTTAATCCCTAGGCTTCAAAAACACTCTCTATCCAATGGAATATATGAAGGTAGGCCTGTCTCGGTAAAGGAATTTCCCCTGCAGTGATGGTGGATAGCTCAACACCGCGATATGCGGTACTATCGCAAATGTTTTTAGGACCCTGTGGTCTCGTAATTTAAACAGGGTTCATAATTTATGTGGCAAATGATGGAAGCTGTGAGAAACTCGCAGCTCCGCTCACAACTTTATGTGCGTGTGTGACAATTGTGCGAAGCTCCGTCTTTTTAGGCATGAACTGCTGATTCTGTTCATGATCATTTTCATAAATCAGTGGCGGGAACTCCAGTATTTAACTACGGCGTGTGTGGTCTGAAGACTGCAATGACATTCAGCTTATTTAAACAGGACAGCCTCCGCACAGGACCCTACGTGGCTCTTGTTTCCATGATTTTTGTCGTTGTCCGAAAAATCACGTTCAAACAAGCAATGCACTACACAGTAGTTGTTTGGCTCTCAGAGTTCAATTGTCAGGATCATAAACACTCCGTTCAGAAAGAAATGACACACGCTTTGTGCCCTTTCAGCGCTCACTGTCATGGCTGCATTTAGCAAGGAGTCCAAATGCTTCCACCACTAACTGCCTGCTGGAGTCCATCTGGACAGAGAGTGCCCCACACGGTGCTGATGCCACCAGCACCCAGTGGTATGGAAGCTGCCACAGTACCAGGTGCAAACATGCTGTTGGCAATAAAAATACACTTAAAATTTAACAATTTCTTTCATAACACTGGTCAACACCAAATTTATTGTCTAAGTTTTTTTTAGCTGATTTAGGACAATTTTGATGTGCTGAATCCAAAAATCACATTGGTT
Source organism: Pholidichthys leucotaenia (assembly GCA_020510985.1). Taxonomy (NCBI): domain Eukaryota; kingdom Metazoa; phylum Chordata; class Actinopteri; order Cichliformes; family Pholidichthyidae; genus Pholidichthys; species Pholidichthys leucotaenia. The sequence continues at coordinate 105,280,263 of CM035846.1, forward strand.
TTGCTCAATCAGGTCAACTTTTTGAACTATGGCAACATGTTTTTTACATTTTTGTTACATGTGCAGGTATTTTCGCTTTATATGATGCAAAATTCTTTATTTCTTGAAATTCTCTGAATTTTGAACAATGATGACATAACATTCAATTTACATCTACTTACCTTTATCAGTGTCTACTATTCAATTTACAGTACAACAGTACAACTGCTGTACAACTGTTTATAACTTAGCATAAAAACCTGACCTGATCGAGAGAAACGGATATCATTTTCGGATTCAGCGGTGCAAAATTGTCTTAAATCAGTTGAAAAAAACAAAGACAACTTACAAAAAATCATTTTTGTTATGTTGTGTAATCAATAAGGGTACATAAGTGAACAATGAGATTTAGCCACACACAAAAAAAGTGAACATTGCAGTTGTTGTGGTTGCTCGTTTTCCTTCGCGGTAGGCTTGTCCATAGCACAGTATTACATAACTGCGGCTATCGCAACAGCCCTATATGAAGGGTTTTGTGTACGTTGAAGGATGAAACACTTGCGCAGGGCCGGAGAGGGACCAGTTTTCAGCCTGGGAGTTTCATGCCCAAGACCAGCCCACTTTTTGCCAAGTGGAGGAAATTGGAGCAAAAGTTCTATTTCTATTCTATAGTTTTTATTGCAGACATGTTTTGACAAGAATATACAGTAGAACTTAGTTCACCTCAGTAAACCAGCTGACAAATAAATGAGAAAATGAAAGATAAATCACAAACGGGAACATCAATTCAGTTCAGTGGCATACAGTACACATTCTACAGAAACAAAGCAGCTATTCATTAGACAACTTTAACCTGGTATGTAAAAGTAATATATACAGTGTCATGTCAGTTCAGTGTCAGTAATGATATCATATCATTGTGCATTTTTTATTACCTCCACCAAAGAGGTTATGTTTTCATCAGCGTTGGTTTGTCTGTCTGTTTGTTTGCAAGATAACTCAAAAAGTTATAGACGGATTTTCATGAAATTTTCACAGATTGTCAGAAATGGGGTATCCTACAGATGATTAGATTTTGGTGGTGATCAGGATCACCGTCCAGAAGAAAACCGCCATTACGGAAAATGCGATTTTTGTGAAGAACTACTGAACCACTAGTCCTATCATTGTGAATCCAATTGCTAGTCATACAGTGGGGCAAAAAAGTATTTAGTCAGCCACCAATTATGCAAGTTCTCCTACTTAAAAGATGAGAGAGGTCTCCAATTTTCATCATAGGTATACCTCAACTATGAGAGACAAAATGAGAAAAAAAAAATCCAAAAAATCACATTGTCTGATTTTTAAAGAATTTATTTGCAAATTATGGTGGAAAATAAGTATTTGGTCACCTACAAACAAGCAAGATTTCTGGCTCTCACAGACCTGTAACTTCTTCTTTAAGAGGCTCCTCTGTCCTCCACTCGTTACCTGTATTAATGGCACCTGTTTGAACTCGTTATCCATATAAAAGACACCTATCCACAACTTCAAACAGTCAGACTCCAAACTCCACTATGGCCAAGACCAAAGAGCTGTCAAAGGACACCAGAAACAAAATTGTAGACCTGCACCAGGCTGGGAAGACTGAATCTGTAATAGGTAAGCAGCTTGGTGTGAAGAAATCAACTGTGGGAGCAATTATTAGAAAATGGAAGACATACAAGACCATTGATAATCTCCCTCGATCTGGGGCTCCATGCAAGATCTCACCCCGTGGGGTCAAAATGATCACGAGAACGGTGAGAAAAAAATCTCAGAACCACATGGGGGGACCTAGTGAATGACCTGCAGAGAGCTGGGACCAAAGTAACAAAGGCTACCATCAGTAACACACTACGCCGCCAGGGACTCAAATCCTGCAGTGCCAGACGTGTCCCCCTGCTTAAGCCAGTGCATGTCCAGGCCCATCTGAAATTTGCTAGAGAGCATCTGGATGATCCAGAAGAGGATTGGGAGACTGTTATATGGTCAGATGAAACCAAAATAGAACTTTTTGGTAAAAACTCAACTTGTCGTGTTTGGAGGAGAAAGAATGCTGAGTTGCATCCAAAGAACACCATACCTACTGTGAAGCCTGGGGGTGGAAACATCATGCTTTGGGGCTGTTTTTCTGCAAAGGGACCAGGACGACTGATCTGTGTAAAGGAAAGAATGAATGGGGCCATGTATCGTGAGATTTTGAGTGAAAACCTCCTTCCATCAGCAAGGGCATTGAAGATGAAACATGGCTGGGTCTTTCAGCATGACAATGATCCCAAACACACTGCCCCGGCAACGAAGGAGTGGCTTTGTAAGAAGCATTTCAAGGTCCTGGAGTGGCCTAGCCAGTCTCCAGAGCTCAACCCCACAGAAAATCTTTGGAGGGAGTTGAAGATCCGTGTTTCCCAGCGACAGCCCCAAAACATCACTGCTCTAGAGGAGATCTGCATGGAGGAATGGGCCAAAATACCAGCAACAGTGTGTGAAAACCTTGTGAAGACTTACAGAAAACGTTTGACCTCTGTCATTGCCAACAAAGGGTATATAACAAAGTATTGAGATGAACTTTTGTTATTGACCAAATACTTATTTTCCACCATAACATGCAAATAAATTCTTTAAAAATCAGACAATGTGATTTTCTGGATTTTTTTTTTTCTCATTTTGTCTCTCACATCGGACCAGCTCTTTACCCTCTCGAGAATTCTCGAGGGTTCGTGGGAGTTTGCCCAACCAGTTTACATGTGTTTTGTGGACTTGGAGAAGGCATTTGACCGCGTCCCTTGTGGATTTTTGTGGGGGGTGCTTCGGGAGTATGGGGTATCGGGCTTGTTGTTACGAGCTATTCGGTCTCTGTACGACCGTTGTGAGAGTTTGGTTCGTATTGCCAACACTCGGTCGGAGTCATTCCCAGTGAGAGTTGGACTCCGCCAGGGCTGCCCTTTGTCACCGATCCTGTTCATAATTTTTATGGACAGGATTTCTAGGCGCAGCCAGGGAATGGAGGGTGTCATGCTTGGTGACCACAGGATCTCATCTCTGTTGTTTGCAGATGATGTTGTCCTGTTGGCTTCATCCAGCAATGACCTACAGCTCTTGCTGGGACGGTTTGCCGCTGAGTGTGAAGCGGCTGGGATGAGAATCAGCACCTCCAAGTCCGAGTCCATGGTCCTCAGCCGGAAAAAGGTGGATTGTCCTCTCTGGGTTGGGGACAGGCTCCTGCCCCAAGTGGAGAAGTTTAAGTATCTTGGGGTCTTGTTCACGAGTGAGGGGAGAATGGAGCGAGAGATCGACAGACAGATTGGAGCAGCATCTGCAGTGATGCGGACGTTGTACCGGTCTGTTGTGGTGAAGAGGGAGCTTAGTTCTAAGGCAAAGCTGTCGATTTATCAGTCAATCTACGTTCCTACTCTCACCTATGGTCACGAGCTTTGGGTAATGACCGAAAGAACGAGATTGCGGATACAAGCGGCTGAAATGAGCTTTCTCCGTAGGATTGCCGGACTCACCCTCAGAGATAGGGTGAGGAGCTCAGTCATCCGGGAGAGGCTCAGAGTAGAACCGCTGCTCCTCCACATTGAAAGGAGTCAGTTGGTATGGGCATCTGATTAGGATGCCTCCTGGACGCCTCCCACTTGAGGTGTTTCAGGCACGTCCCACTGGGAGGAGACCCCGGGGCAGACCCAGGACTCGCTGGAGAGACTATGTCTCCCAGCTGGTCTGGGAACGCCTTGGTATCCCCTCTGAAGAGCTGGAGCAGGTGGCTGGGGAGAGGGAAGTCTGGGCTTCTCTGCTTGAACTGCTGCCTCCGCGACCCGGACCTCCAGAAAAGCGGTAGAAGATGGATGGAATCTGAAAACGTACACACAAACACTGTATGGGGGGGGAACTGTGGCGCTTGGTGGAGGTCTGCGCTCTCCGAGTGCTTTTCTAGTTTTACTTGTAAATTGGCCTCCTTTGTCATATTTTACAGCTTTATTCTTGCAAATTTATACTCAATTTACATTTATAGGCTTTACCTTATACTAAATCTGTGAGTCCACCACCACTACCATCCCCCTTGTTAATAAAAAAAAAAAAAAAAAAAAATCACTTTAATTTTAGAAGTTTCTGAATGTATTTTTTTTCCTTTTTAACCATAAAAATTGCAGCTTCCATCCATCCATCTTCTTCCACTTAATCCTTTTCGGGTCGCAGGGCGGCTGGAGCCTATCCTAGCATCTTTGGGCGAGAGGCAGGGTACACCCTGGACAGATCGCCAGTCCAACACAGACAGCTTTGCTTATAAATTTTCATATTAACATATAGTGTAGGTTCATGTAGCTATTTTTTTCTTGGAAATTTAGAACTTCATTAAAAAAATCTTCGTAATGAGGAATGAATTAGTTTTTCATTTTATGAGGAAAATAAGTCGGCGCCAGAGAACTGAACTATTTGATGGCAGCTAAATATTGTAGAATTTATTCTGAGAGTCACTTCACTAAACTGAGGAGCTGAAAATCTCATGGCCTCGCTGCTGTAGCAACTACACACTCCTCTGCAGCCTCCTCTCCTCTCACCTGTGCTGTTTGACTCATTTTTCTTTGGGAAAATTGCCTCTTTGATCAATTTCTGCCATTTGTTTACCACCAAAATGTGAACACACCTTCTGGAGTCCTGCACCCTGTTGAATGCTGTCAGTCGGACCAATCATTACTGGCACCAAATTCTGAGGGATTTTTTGATTTGATTTTTTTTTTTTTTTGGATTTTGTATACTTTATTGATCCCCAGAGGGGAACTTGAGGGCATCCACCTGGATGGATGAAGCAGCCACAGTACGGCGCTATCCCTTAACCATTCACACACACATTCACACCTAGGGCCACTTTAGAGTCTCCAATTAACCTAACCTGCATGTTTTTGGCCTGTGGGAGGAAACCAGAGATCTCCCGGAGTAAACCCACGCAGACACGGGGAGAACATACAAACTCCACACAGATCACTGTTGGTCAGGGGCTGGGATCGAACCAGGGATCCCATGGCCAAGGGTGAGTTGCTGTGCTGCCTCAGTGCTAACCACTGTGCCACCGCACCGCACTGGTTGCTCTGATATGTAGTTCAGTCAGGCAGATTTAGGGCTATTAAACATCAAGATAGTGCTAACAACATGCCTGATTATATTGGTATTAATTAATTATACTTCCAACTAGAACACTGGCCCATCAGTGAAGCAGCCCACTGGGAATCCTCCCTATGGGCCACTCCGGTCCTGCACTCACACCTCCAGTCACTCACTTGTACCCTGTCACTACCCAAATTAGGAGCGCGCAAGTGCAATATGGTCTGCCATCTTGGATCGCTAGATATGGCAACTCTGCTCGGACAAAAAGTAGTTCTGCGTATAGGAATAGAAAGCAAATCTTTTGTTTTTATAGAAGTATCATTTTTCCCACGCAGCCAAATGGCACACGCTGGAAATCCAGCACGGTGCCGGAAAACTTTAAGCCCCGTCAATATACAGTGGGGTAAAAAAGTATTTAGTCAGCCACCAATTGTGCAAGTTCTCCCACTTAAAAGATGAGAGAGGTCTCCAATTTTAATCATAGGTATACCTCAACTATGAGAGACAAAATGAGAAAAAAAAAATCCAGAAAATCACATTGAAGGATTTTTAATGAATTAATTGGTAAATTCCTCAGTAAAATAAGTATTTGGTCAATAACAAAAGTTCATCTCAATACTTTGTTATATACCCTTTGTTGGCAATGACAGAGGTCAAACGTTTTCTGTAAGTTTTCACACACTGTTGCTGGTATTTTGGCCCATTCCTCCATGCAGATCTCCTCTAGAGCAGTGATGTTTTGGGGCTGTCACTGGGCAACACAGACTTTCAACTCCCTCCAAAGATTTTCTATGGGGTTGAGATCTGGAGACTGGCTAGGCCACTCCAGGACCTTGAAATGCTTCTTATGAAGCCACTCCTTCGTTGCCCAGGCGGTGTGTTTGGGATCACTGTCATGCTGAAAGACCCAGCCACGTTTCATCTTCAATGCCCTTGCTGGTGGAATGAGGTTTTCACTCAAAATCTCACGATACATGGCCCCATTCATTCTTTCCTTTACACGGATTAGTCGTCCTGGTCCCTTTGCAGAAAAACAGCCCCAAAGTATGATGTTTCCACTCCCATGCTTCACAGTAGGTATGGTGTTCTTTCTCCTCCAAACATGACAAGTTGAGTTTTTACCAAAAAGTTCTATTTTGGTTTCATCTGACCATATGACATTCTCCCAATCCTCTTCTGGATCATCCAAATGCTCTCTAGCAAACTTCAGACGGGCCTGGACATGTACTGGCTTTAGCAGGGGGACACGTCTGGCACTGCAGGATTTGAGTCCCTGGCGGCGTAGTGTGTTTCTGATGTAGCCTTTGTTACTTTGGTCCCAGCTCTCTGCAGGTCCTTCACTAGGTTCCCCCATGTGGTTCTGAGATTTTTGCTCACCGTTCTCGTGATCATTTTGACCCCACGGGGTGAGATCTTGCGTGGAGCCCCAGATCGAGGGAGATTATCAGTGGTCTTGTATGTCTTCCATTTTCTAATAATTGCTCCCACAGTTGATTTCTTCACACCAAGCTGCTTACCTATTGCAGATTCAGTCTTCCCAGCCTGGTGCAGGTGTACAATTTTGTTTCTGGTGTCCTTTGACAGCTCTTTGGTCTTGACCATAGTGGAGTTTGGAGTCTGACTGTTTGAGGTTGTGGACAGGTGTCTTTTATACTGATAACGAGTTCAAACAGGTATCATTAATACAGGTAACGAGTGGAGGACAGAGGAGCCTCTTAAAGAAGAAGTTACAGGTCTGTGAGAGCCAGAAATCTTGCTTGTTTGAAGGTGACCAAATACTTATTTTACTGAGGAATTTACCAATTAATTCATTAAAAATCCTTCAATGTGATTTTCTGGATTTTTTTTCTCATTTTGTCTCTCATAGTTGAGGTATACCTATGATGAAAATTGGAGACCTCTGTCATCTTTTAAGTGGGAGAACTTGCACAATTGGTGGCTGACTAAATACTTTTTTGCCCCACTGTATAAAGAAGATAGTTGGGAGAATTGTTATCCAAATACTCGTGGTCCAGGGAGTAGACGGCTGTTGTGGTGGTAGTCCACTCCTCCACACTGGCAAGCAACATGGCAGGACCATCCCTCTTCCACAAAGTCCAAATCACCACTAGCAGGAGCATACAGTATCACAAGCAGGGGGTGATTTATGGCAAGCGAAGGCAGACACTGACAGGTAACTAACGTGTGCTCTCAGCCACAGCTGCACACAGACAAAACCTCGCCAGTCACTCCCGCCAGTCTTTCCACAGGTGACTGTCGAGAAACAGCCGTAAAATGGTTGCTTTGGCAACATTTAAAGCGACAGTGTACTACCAACACACTTGGAAAAAGAAAAAAAAAACACGTACAGAAATAGGAAGTAAATTTCCCTGCAGCAAAAACAAACAAAAAACCTCCACATGCCGGAAATCCGGCACAGTGCCAGAAAACTTAAAGCTCTGCTGGGATCATTAGGGCACACAGACCTCTCCACCACGATAAAGTTGAGAGCCAACTCAAGGGGAAGGCAGAATGTCTTGTTTAAATCTGAAAATAAAACATCAATATCGTACAGCAATATGTAATGCAAGTGATCTGACAGGATAAACACACCACAGCATCTCCTCGAGGGCTGCAACGATTAGTCGACGTTATTGACGACGTTGATCATAAAAATTTGTCAGTACAGATTTTTATTGTCAATGAATCATTTAACTTTTAAGTTTATCTGCGTGCTGTGGAAATGTTCAGTTTAACTGTTCCAGCGGAGAAAAAGAGGACAAAACTTTCCAAAGTATGGGAGCATTTTACCAAAAATAAACAAATGAAACAAAAATGCAAACTCTATGAAGCAGAGTTCTCCTCCTCCCCGTCCCCCTCCTCTCTGTGCTCTGTCAGCTGGCTTGGCCGCCTGTCAGCAGGTCCCTGCTGCGCTCCATCCTGAGTGTGCTGAATGACTGAAGTTGGGCCATTTCTAAACACCGCACTGGTAAGGTTAGTGAGTTTTAGTGAGTAAAGTTAGTGCTTCTTATTTTCACTGAGCGACTGCCTCAGCTTTAGAAAACTGATTAAACTGTTAGCATGTGCTGTTTATGTTAGTTTACCTGCCGGACAATAAGCTCAAGGATGACGGCTGAACCGTTTCAGTTCTGCTGGCTAACGTGTTAAGTGCATTAAATCAGTGAATTACAGGAGTGGCTTACTCTCTTATTTTCCCTCTTTTTGTCGTGACAATATCAGCCCTCATTCTGAATATTAGTGTGTCTCAGTAAATTACAATACCATGACTTGCAATTTAATTTATAAAAATTATAACCATAATCATCAAAAATAAATTAAAACTGCTTAAATATTTCACTGTATGTGTAGTGAAGGCTGACATTCCTGCACTGTAACTTAAAGTATTTGCAAACTGTTATTTTGGACTGGAAGAAGTTTTTAACTTTCATCTGAAGCCTAATTGAACTTTTAAACTTCCAGACCCAGAAAGGTTTTAGCAAGATGGACTAGGTTGTTTTCTTTTTTACTTTTATGGATTTGAATATTACTCTAGTTGCGTTTTTGCACTTTGTTTATGGGTTAAAAGACTGCATCTTCATTTCTGTTATTTAATTGTGTTGCTCCAAACACGTTATTAAGCTGTCAAGTTCAAGTTTCCAACTTGTTTCATGGATCGTTATTCTATTTAGCTATGGGAACTTTTTATATTTTTTATAATAGGCTACATTATATTAAGACAGACTGACAACAAAGTGATTTTCACAGGTGTGCAGGCTTAAACAGGTGATGTTAAATGTGCACTGGAGCCCCGAACAGGAGCAGTGCCAACAGGAAGCAGAGATGGTGGACATGACAGAAATAATCGTGATTCGACTAATCGAAAAAATAGTTGACTACCAAAATAATCGTTAGCTGCAGCCCTAATCTCCTCTGGCTCGGTTCAGGATGGAAAAAGTCCACACGTGACAGTTTCGTTGCTCCATAACGGGTCTCGTCAGACAGAGGCTATGCTATCGGCTGTTCCACAAAAGATGACATGCCTCATTGATGTGCACTTCGAATGGGCAGTAGCTTAATGCAGGGAAGGGAGAGAGAGCTGCAAGACACTGGCAGGTTTGTTTTCAGCCATTTTTTCCTGCTTTCTCAGATTTCTGCCTACTCCAGCTTTAATTAAGCATATGAGCACCACTTACAGACTGTTAAGCAAATCTACATCAAAGACATGGAAACAGACCTGCACGACCTTCCCGCGGATCAATCCATGGATCTCCTTTATCAGCTTCTTCTTCAGGTCATTGTCACACTTTTTCCTGTTCACACAAACACCATTTTTCATTGAGCTGGAAGAGATTATGAATGTAAGCGATGTGGGTCAGCTCTGTGTGTACCTCCTGAGGTCTCCCCACAACAGCTTGGCCTTGTTGATGACCTCAAACATGTCCTTCCTCTCCGCTTCTTGCCTGCTCTTCTTCAGGTCCTTCCACCTCTGCTGACGGTTCTTCTTCAACTCCTCCTTCGTCAGGTGCGCCTTCTTATTTGACTTAAAATCACCTTTCTTCACCCTTTTAGCTGTTGGAACTGATAACACAGACAGAGGTCATACATCAAGAGCAGGAACTGAATCTGGTGAAAACAAACCAAAGCTAATTACACATGAATGATTAAAGACAGCACATGCTTATTGGTCCACAAACAGCAGTTTTCTCACCTTCACCCTCTTGTCCCCCATCTTTTCCCACTGGCAGTTTTCTTTTCCCTGTACCATCTTTTGAAAAAGCAAATTTCTTCTCCTTCATGCCACCATCTTTCCTCTTCCGCTCTGCATTGTACGGTTTAAAAGGTTTTTTCCCACTTGGTTTTCCACCAAGTTTGGTCCCTATAGAATCTGGACAAAGTGACAGTCCAATGACAAATCTGGTCTAAAACCTCACTGTTATAGTACTCATCATAAAAGGTGCCTTACCTTTTCCTTTCTGATTGAATTTCTTTCCACCTTTAGGTGAAAATTTTGTCTTTTTAGATTCAACCTCCATCTTAACATGCACGTCTGAGGGAGAAAGCAAAAAAGAAAGTGGCCAAGGGGTTAGATTAATGATGATAAGTCAAAGAAAGACAAGGCTGTAAAAAGTTAACTCATAAAAAGTCTCCAAGGATAAAACTGGCAAGACTGCGTAATCCTTAAATTGTGAGACATAACAGTGCATTTCCATGATTTATTTTTTGGTGTTTAAACCTGATGTCATGTGGTTAAGTTGTGGAATAAAACTGGAGTACCTGGAATAAACCCCTACAGGCACAAGAAGAAAATGTAACCTCCACAGAAAAAGGATCATAACTTCTTGCTGTTGCAATGTACAGAAAAGCTATAAATAATGCAGTTTTGATTATCCAGTTTACTGGTATTTATTGCATTTTTTCACTCCAACTCTCAATCTTTTTTTCTGGAAGAAACAGAAAGGAGTCTGACTTCAAATGGCATAATCTACTTTCAGAAGTTTTTGCCCTCGTCAAAACAGTCAGTTAAAATTTGGCATCATTATCCAATACGAGCCCATTTCTATCAGAATCAAAATATTTTAATATAAGAAAAAATATATTTGAAAATCATCCAATGTTCCACCATAAATGCTCTTTCTTAATGTCCATGTGGATTGCCATCTGATCGTGGTGGCGCGGTTTGCGTGCCCCAGTGATCCCAGGAACTATGTTGCTGGGGGCAACTTCCCCTTGCTAGGGTCTCCCAAGATAAACAGGTCATGGGTGAAGTGCCAGACTAAGAGCAGTTCAGCAGGTCCCTATAAAAAAGTTACAAAGACCCAGTGAACCCAAAGGAGTCACATATGTGGGACAGCAAGATTTTGGTCAAAAGGTCTTCAATCAAAAGAAAAAGACAAAAAGCTTACCAGATTAATCGATTAATCAATAGCTGCAGCCCTAAGAAATTCGTTGTATGTAAGTGTAATGAGATTTTTCTGTGCGATACATCAGTTGAATGTCTGTGTGTAAATACAGTTGTGCTCATAAGTTTACATACCCTGGTGGAATTTGTGATATTTTGGCCATTTTTCAGAGAATATGAATGATAATACAAAAACTTCTCTTTCGCTCATACTGGTTGGGTGAAGCCATTTATTATCAAACAATTGTGTTTGCTCTTTTTAAATCATAATGACAACAGAAACTACCCAAATGACCCTGATCAAAAGTTTACATACCCTAGTTCTTAATACCATGTATTGTCGCCTTTTAACATCAATGACCGCTTGAACTGCACGTTGGAGATCTCCCCAAAGCGGCTCAATGATATTGAGGTCAGGAGACTGACATGGCCACTCCAGAACCTTCACCTTTTTTCTACTGTAGCCAATGACGGGTTGACTTGGCCTTGTGTTTTGGATCATTGTCATGATGGAATGTCCACGTGCATCCCATGCACACCTTCGGGGCTGATGAGTGCAAATTTTCTTCCAGTACTTTCTGATAACATGCTGCATTCATCTTGCCATCAATTTTGACCAAGTTCCCTGTGCCTTTGTAACTCACTCATCCCCAAAACATCAGCGATCCACCTCCGTGTTTCACAGTGGGGATGGTGGATTTTTCATCATAGGCCTTGATGACTCCTCTCCAAATGTAGTGTTTATGGTTGTGGCCAAAAAGTTCAATTTTGGTCTCATCACTCCAAATAACTTTGTTCCAGAAGTTTTGAGGCTGGTCTCTGTGCTGTCTGGTGTATTGTAAGCGTGCTGTTTTTGTGGCATTGGCGTAGTAATGGCTTTCTTCTGGCGACTCGACCATGCAGCCCGTTTTTTCCTGGCAGCTGTGGCTGAAATTTTTGTTGGGTCTACCTGATCGTGGCTTGCTTTCAGCAGAATCCCTCATTTTCCACTTCTTAATTAGAGTTTGAACACTGCTGATTGGCTTTCTCAATTCCTTGGATATCTTTTTATATCCTTTTCCTGTTTTATAAAGTTCAACTATCTTCTCCCGCAGGTCCTTTGATAATTCTTTTGCTTTCCCCATGGCTCGGAATCCAGCAACGTCAGTGCAGCACTGGATGAAACATTCAGGGGTCGGTCAGGAGCCCAGAAAACTCACTGACTTTTTATACACACACACTAATTACAAGTAAACAGATCACAGGTGAGGATGGTTACCTTTGGCAGCCATTTAAACCTGTGTGTATGTTATCTGGCCAATACTTCCAGAGTATGTAAACTTTTGATCAGGGTCATTTGGGTAGTTTCTGTTGTCATTATGATTTAAAAAGAGCAAACACAATTGTTTGATAATAAATGGCTTCACCCAACCACTAACTATAAGTGAAAGTTTTTGCATTATTATTCATATTCTCTGAAAAAAAAGGCAAAAAAATAAATAAATCACAAATTCCACCAGGGTATATAAACTTATGAGCACAACTGTATTTCTCTATCCCCCTCAAAGATGTGACTATAAAATTTGATTTCCATCAGATGATTAATGGACCTAGCCGTTTAACAAGGCACTCTCAAACATCAATAGATTTGACATTTGCAAACAAACCTGATTGAGTCACAAAAACATTATTTAGTCTGTGGGCTGTCGGATCATAAAATGATTCTAACTGTAAGAAAAGTTGCTAAGAATTGTTTGTTTTTTTAAATGATAAATATAAAACAGTGGCATTTAAAATTCCCCACAAGGTCTTAATTGAATTTGAAAATGAATTCATGCAAGTTAGCCGGAACGAGGTTCTGCAAAACAATCCAGTAAACAAATGCTGTTCCAAATTAATGTCCTGTACCTGTCATATTATAGATAAGCTCATTAAACTATGCAGACAAAAAAAAAAAAAAAAATCACAGCAAAAAATTCAGCTTCCATGGCTTAGCGACACTGTACGTCAACTTATGAAGCAAAGGGATCATGCTTGATGATCCTCGCACATCTGTGTCATGGGTTGATGGCTTGTTCTCAGACCAACCAGTCAGGCATCAAACCCTTAGAATGTCTCTACAATCGAGCCTTGAAAATTTAGGCCAAAAAACAAATTAGGCATCACCACTGTAGTATTTTGAGTAGATACAAGATCTTGAGTTTTAGTAATTTTGTTAAGTTGCACTATGTGGAGTTTGCTTTTACAAGTTTCAATGGTCTTGGTTCGTCACCTTTAAACACCTACACAGAGACAATGGAGAGCTGGAGCACATCCACCAGAGCAGCTTCAAGTGGTGACTACAAAGTTTCATTCTGTGAAACACTGTTTGCTCAAACAGCTTTTTCAGTGAAGGGAGTTAAAATCCTGGAACCTGCTACCTGGACATTTGAAACTTATTGCAAATTTCACCACTTTTAAGAGTGCAACAAAATCCTGGTTAATTCAGCAACACACTTGTACTCATATTTGAGTTGGGTTTTTTTTTTGTAATTCTTAAATGTGTTTTGTACCATTGTTTTTATAGCATACTCACTTTTATTTTCATTTTAAATTTATTTTTAATTAGAAAAGACCTTCTAGGGCAGGGGTGGGCAGTGAGGGCCATTCCAGTGCAGATTTTCTGTTCCACCCAGTGTCTTCAGCAGGTGTTTTCAATTATTAGTGATCCTTGAAGCTGATCAGAGCAAACACCTGCTGAAGACACTGGGTGGAACAGAAAAACTGCAGTGGAATGGCCCTCCATGGCACATGATTGCCCACCCCTGTTCTAGGGACAAGTGTTGCAAACTAGCATTTGCTATAAACACTGATACTTGCATCAGATGACTAATTTTAAGGGATGCACAATAGTAGAATTTTTGCCGATAGCCCACAGTTTTAAAACTAGTTTTTGCCAATACTGATATATGCACATATTTTTCCCACCTATTTACATCTCCTTTGTTTTACAGCAGTGGTTCCCCTACTATTATATTGTGGGGGGGGGCGGGGCAACTCCCCGCCCCCCCTAGAACATCAAGTTAATCTATCTATCTATGCAAGGAATTTTGTGTAGAAAGGGTAGTCCCCACAAGTGATGATAGGGGTGGGAATTGTGAGGGACCTTGCGATTTGATTCTGATCAAGATACTTGGGTCACGATTCGATCCTACCATGATTCAACGATAATCACGATATTGCGATAATCAAGTATCACAAGCCCATATATTTCAAATTTTCTCACCTTATTCAACCTCAAATCATGTACCAAATTAAAACTGTTGACATCTCTTTCATATAATAAAATATTCTCGGGGTTTCATTTTCTGCAGAGATATGTTTCTGCACACAGGGAGAGCGGTGGACGGTGATGTTTGGAATAGACTCATTCCAGCTATGTTTAGGTGACTCTGTGGACTCTTATAAAAAGCAGCTGAAAACTTTGTTTAATGAATATTTCCATTGAGTTTCAACTGCTTTTTGATATTTTAAAATTATTTTAATCTTGCGTTTTAACTTGTTTTTGTATTTTTAAAATTATTTTTATCAATCAACTTCCTTTTATACCATTTTACTGTACAGCACTTTGTGACTGTATGTCTGTGAAAAACGCTTCATAAATAAACTTTACTTACTTGGCGACTGGAGATAAAGCTCCATGCCGGTGTCTTGTTAGCTTAGCCATTGCTAATGCTGCTCTGAGACGTGTCCTGGCCTGCCGTATTCTGAGTGTTTTCTTTTTTTTTCGTGCAGCACTTCTTGCGGGTTGTGTGTCATGTCAAGGTCTTTCCTTCCATCTTTGTTATAAAATCCAAAAAAGGCCCGACATTTGAATGAACTGCTTCCTAACTTTTAAAGGTGGCTGCAAGTCTCTGAGACAAGATATGACTTCACTTGACTGGGTGCTTGCTTTGCGCCATCTAGTGGACTGAAAATGGCATTGATTAACTTATAACCTAAAAGTATATGTATGCATTTTTCTGTAAAAGATCGATCAGTGTGTTTATGGATCAATGCATTGTCGCCAGTGCCAAGTATCGCGATCCATCACTGAACTGATCTTTTTTTCCCCACCCTGAAGGGATTATCAGAAAATTGGTCCCCATCAAACATGAAAACCAGTGTGTGTGTGTGTGTCTTGATATAAAAATTTCATATTTGTCTTATATTTCTGATTTGCTTTGTCTCAGAGACTGCCTCAGAGTCTGTGTAAAAGTGTCAAGGATGAAGCTGTATTAGTCATCTTGTTTTTAGTCCATTCTGTGCAGCTCCCATGTGACTGATACTGAGTGAGCATCATGGTTCCTGAGAAAAAGATAATCTGTACACCAAGTTTTGACCAGATGTACTGGACCAGTCATGATGGACAAATTGCTCCTCCACCTCTCAGATAACAAAGGGCTTAAAGAACTGAGTGATGTGTGTTTGAGTCAGAATGGTGCACGAATAGGCTCAGACTATTTTTGTATTGTTCTCCACTGGCCAGTGCAATTAAATTTGCTGAAAATCTGGTCCAGCCTGGTTTCTGACTGAAGGTTAAGAAGGATTTTTCTAACATACTTGGTGCCCAAACTCAGGGACTCCAGATATCTTTCTTGCCTGCTTCCGGCGTTCTGAGACCACAGCAAGTGCGCACAGCTGCCTCCCCCGCCGGTGCCAACGAGCCGGTTTTGTGGAAGTGGGGCACGGTCCAGAGGCGCTGGGAGCAGGGCTGGAGAGTGACGGAGCCAACCCGCAGGCAGATCACAGTGAGTAAATTTAATTGTTGATGACGCCTGGTAACAGTCCACGGTTGGTCTAAGAATATGTGTAAAAGAGTTGTAAGCCAAGCGTTTGATACCGCAAAGTCCAAAAATCGGTTTTAGGGTGAGGTAGAGGCTTGGGGGTCCCGGTTCGAGGCCGCAACACAAGTGTGCATTTCTACTGAGTTAAGTGGACCCACAAAGGAGCAAACGGGGGATTAAAAAAAAAAAAAAAAATCAATGCTAGATCTTTTTTTACGTCACAAGTGAGCATAGATTACAATCAATGCAAGATCTTTGTAACATCACAAGTGAGCAGAGATTCAGAAAAAATATTATGCAAGACCTTCTTTACATTACAAGTGAGCATCGATAAAGTACTCCTATATAAATATATTACAAGATTCTCAAATTTACTTGAGTGAGTAATACAGGAACAATACAAAAAGGGGAAAAAATAGATAAATAGCGCTAATATAATAAGGATAAACTCTAATGTGATAATAAGAACCAAAATACCTTAAGGCATAATTCAAAACAGGTCTAAAATAAAATATTCATTCATTCATTCATTCATCTTCTTCCGCTTAATCCTTTTCGGGTCGCAGGGGGGCTGGAGCCTATCCCAGCATCTTTGGGCGAGAGGCGGGGTACACCCTGGACAGATCGCCAGGTAGTCTACCGCAAGGTAGTCGATACTACCTTGCGAGGTAGTCGATACCCAAAAGCCGATGGTGTATAGAACACGTATATTAGGATTTGTATGTGAAATTTCGGCATCGAAACTGCTCCCGTTTAGCTGTAAACGGGAGCAGTAAATACGGATGTAAAGACGTATTTACGGCTGTAAATATGGCTCGTTCTCTGCCGGAGAGCGAGCCGTATTGAGTGCTGAGCGATATTCTGGCCAATATGGCGATGTAAACAGCCACTGGACTAAAAACGTTCCGCCTGCTCATGGAGCAGGTCATTCAACACTCACAATCGCACTATATGCGTCTATAATGACTATAGAGAGGATTTTCTTTCCATGCACGCAAATTTTTTTTTTCCCCGGCTCCGACTACCTCGTTTTAATGCGCCTTATAATCCGGTACGCCTTATAGTCCGAAAAATACGGTACTTTTTGTCGTATTAAGCTGCAGGTAGGAATCCTCACACCAGTGAACAAAATCATCAACTACTGGGCCGTGGCCACTCTCACCATCCTGGAGGAGACTGACAATAACTGAATCATCAGCATACTTTATGATGTGTCTGTTGTCATGTCTGCTCCGACACATGTTTGTGTACAGGATGAAGAGTAGTGGTGACAACACACACCCGAGGAGAGCCAGTAGAAGAGCACTTTAGGTCAGACAATGTACCATTGACCCTTACTCTCTGCGTCCTGTTGGTTAAGAAATCCAGAATCCAACCCACCAGATTATTGCTCAAATCAAATTGTTGCAGGAGCCTTTCAACTAAGGTATGAGGTTGGATTGTATTAAAGGCGGAGGAAAAGTCCACAAATAAAAGCCTGGCGTGTGTCTCATTAAAAGCCAGATGTTTAAAAAGCATGTTAAACAGAGTGACAGTGGCATCCTCCACTCCTCTGTGAGGCCTATAGGCAAACTGCAGGGGATCCAATGCATGCTCAGTCTGCTTTAGGACCTCACATCTGACCAGTTTTTCAAAAATTTTCATTAAAATTGAAGTCAAAGCAACTGGTCTAAAGTCGTTTACCGTTTTAGGACAGCTGGATTTTGGAACGGGAACAACCACGGCTTCTTTCCAGATCTTAGGCACATGTTGTGTTTGTAAGGACTTAAAAATGTAATGAAATATAGGACTCAGTTCATGTGCACAGGAGTTTACCAAGCACCTACATATACAGTGGGGCAAAAAAGTATTTAGTCAGCCACCAATTGTGCAAGTTCTCCCACTTAAAAGATGAGAGAGGTCTCCAATTTCCAGAAAATCACATTGAAGGATTTTTAATGAATTAATTGGTAAATTCCTCAGTAAAATAAGTATTTGGTCACCTACAAACAAGCAAGATTTCTGGCTCTCACAGACCTGTAACTTCTTCTTTAAGAGGATCCTCTGTCCTCCACTCGTTACCTGTATTAATGGCACCTGTTTGAACTCGTTATCAGTATAAAAGACACCTGTCCACAACCTCAAACAGTCAGACTCCAAACTCCACTATGGCCAAGACCAAAGAGTTGTCAAAGGACACCAGAAACAAAATTGTAGACCTGCACCAGGCTGGGAAGACTGAATCTGCAATAGGTAAGAAGCTTGGTGTGAAGAAATCAACTGTGGGAGCATCCATCCATCCATCTTCTACCGCTTTTCCGGAGGTCCGGGTCGCGGAGGCAGCAGTTCAAGCAGAGAAGCCCAGACTTCCCTCTCCCCACCCACCTGCTCCAGCTCTTCAGAGGGGATACCAAGGCGTTCCCAGACCAGCTGGGAGACATAGTCTCTCCACCAAGTCCTGGGTCTGCCCCGGGGTCTCCTCCCAGTGGGACGTACCTGAAACACCTCAAGTGGGAGGCGTCCAGGAGGCATCCTAATCAGATGCCCATACCACCTCAACTGACTCCTTTCAATGTGGAGGAGCAGCGGTTCTACTCTCAGCCTCTCCCGGATGACTGAGCTCCTCACCCTATCTCTGAGGGTGAGTGTGGGAGCAATTATTAGAAAATGGAAGACATACAAGACCACTGATAATCTCCCTCGATCTGGGACTCCACGCAAGATCTCATGAGAACGGTGAGCAAAAATCCCAGAACCACATGGGGGACCTAGTGAATGACCTGCAGAGAGCTGGGACCAAAGTAACAAAGGCTACATCAGAAACACACTACGCCGCCAGGGACTCAAATCCTGCAGTGCCAGACGTGTCCCCCTGCTTAAGCCAGTAAATGTCCAGGCCCGTCTGAAGTTTGCTACAGAGCATTTGGATGATCCAGAAGAGGATTGGGAGAATGTCATATGGTCAGATGAAACCAAAATAGAACTTTTTGGTAAAAACTCAACTTGTCGTGTTTGGAGGAGAAAGAACACCATACCTACTGTGAAGCATGGGGGTGGAAACATCATACTTTGGGGCTGTTTTTCTGCAAAGGGACCAGGACGACTGATCCATGTAAAGGAAAGAATGAATGGGGTCATGTATCGTGAGATTTTGAGTGAAAACCTCCTTCCACCAGCAAGGGCATTGAAGATGAAACATGGCTGGGTCTTTCAGCATGACAATGATCCCAAACACACCGCCCGGGCAATGAAGGAGTGGCTTCCTAAGAACCATTTCAAGGTCCTGGAGTGGCCTAGCCAGTCTCCAGATCTCAACCCCATAGAAAATCTTTGGAGGGAGTTGAAAGTCTGTGTTGCCCAGTGACAGTCCCAAAACATCACTGCTCTAGAGGAGATCTGAATGGAGGAATGGGCCAAAATACCAGCAACAGTGTGTGAAAACCTTGTGAAAACTTATAGAAAACGTTTGACCTCTGTCATTGCCAACAAAGGATATATAACAAAGTATTGAGATGAACTTTTGTTATTGACCAAATACTTATTTTACCGAGGAATTTACCAATTAATTCATTAAAAAAAATTCTTTAATGTGATTTTCTGGATTTTTTTTTCTTATTTTGTGTCTCATAGTTGAGGTATACCCATGATGAAAATTGGAGACCTCTCTCATCTTTTAAGTGGGAGAACTTGCACAATTGGTGGCTGACTAAATACTTTTTTACCCCACTGTATTATCAGGGCCCTGACTTTTGTTCACTTTTACAGCGCAGAACTCCCTTTTAACATCCTGCACCTCAATATTAAAGTGCTGATTGTCTTTGAGTTTCTGTTTCAGATCTTGGGTTTCAGTGCTAAAATCAAAGGAGTCAAAACGACCATAAAAACAATTAAGAGCATTAGCCAGCTCTGTGTCTGAATTAAACCATCTAAAAAAACACGATTACTGCGCTCTGTGCTCTGAAGGCCTACAATCGTTTTCATACTGGCACAGGCTGAACCAAGTTTCTTTGCTGCCATCTTGCTTTCCAATTCTAATTTATAATTCTGTTTTGCTCTTAAAATTTCGGACTTCAGCTCTTTTGTGGCAACCTGTAGCTCAGAAACAGACCCCTGTTTAAAGGCAAGTGCTTTCCTCTGTAAGCAGGATTTAACTGACTTTGTAACCCATGGCTTGTTGTTGGGATATATTTTGACACGTTTATGTGTAACAATCTTATTTTTACAGAAAGCCATGTAGGAGCATGTGACGTCCACCAAAGAGTCCAAATCATCCCCGCAGGCCAGTGTGAACACCTCCCAGTCTGTACAGTCAAAGCATTCCTGGAGGCTGTGCACTGAATCCTCTGTCCACACATCAATGTCTCTCGTTTCTACCTTGCCTCTTCCGAGAGCAGTTTTATATGTGGGCAGCAAATGTACACAGTTGTGATCTGAGAAATAAGACAATTACCTCAACTTAATATCAAAATAAATACGTTTTATATTTTCAGACAAATGTGCAAGGGAGTGTGCTCTGTATCCCTTTATAACAGAGGTCCTCAAGTGTTTTTGCCAGGGGTCCACATTTGCTGTTTTTCCCGAGGGCCAGAGGTCCGGAGTAAGGATATTAATGATTAACTGACTTTCAATTAATTGTCAAGAAGAATTTAGTCGACTAAATTAAATTAGTTGTGAATTAATTGATAACGCAGCAGTCCTTTTCAATGGGAGATTATTGTATGAAATGTAGTGGCGTCGCTGTCCAGGCAGAGGCGCATGCGGTCACCCACTACTGTATTTCAACCAAAAAAGCAGAAGAAGACGCCAAGCCCCCAGAGCACATGTGCTGTGCAGAGTGAAAAAACTCACCCTTCTAGGTTACATCGGAGAGCCACAAGTTCCAGTGGCATACAAGCTTAAAGAGCCACCTGCCTTCTTCAAATTAACAGGGCAGAAAACTGACCAAAGCAAGGAAAAAGATGACATGAGCGCAAAAAATCATCACCCATCCCCGCTGAGGGGAAAGCAAACTGGACTCAAATTGCCACTGAGGTAACGGACAACAGAGGGAGTCCAGATCGTTCTGGGTTTGCCTGGATTTCCGGGGTACTGTGATAATGTTTAACATACAACAGATGAAGCAGCTCAAAATTTACTTTCCTGTTAAAACAGTCTACTAGTTCATCTCAGTAAATTATAACGTGAAAGTTATGTTTTTGCAATATAACTAAATAAGACAAATTTTATGATATTGGTAATAGTTTTTTAAAATAAATTCAATCATGACATTTATAATTCACTGAGATGTACCAGAATGTAGAACATACTATACAGTACAAAATTTACTAATCTACAAAAAATGCCATTGTCTGAAGTAAAAAAAAAAAAAAAAAAAATGCTAATGGTACAGTGCATCTGGAAAGTATTCACAGTGCTTCACTTTTTCCACATTTTGTTTTGTTACAGCCTTATTCCAAAATGGATTAAATTCATTTTCCCCCCTCAAAATTCTACATACAATACCCCATAATGACAACATGAAAAAGTTTGAGATTTTTGCAAATTTATTAAATATAAAAAACTAAAATCACATGTACATAAGTATTCACAGCCTTTGCCATGAAGCTCAAAATTGAGCTCAGGTGCACCCTGTTTCCACTGATCATCCTTGAAATGTTTCTACAGCTTAATTGGAGTTCACCTGTGGTAAATTCAGTTGATTGGACATGATTTGGAAAGGCACACACCTGTCTATATAAGGTCCCACAGTTGACGTACATGTCAGAGCACAAACCAAGCATGAAGTCAAAAGAATTGTCTGTAGACCTCTGAGACAGGATTGTCTCAAGGCACAAATCTGGGGAAGGGTACAGAAAAATTTCTGCTGCTTTGAAGGTCCCAATGAGCACAGTGGCCTCTATCATCCATAAATGGAAGAAGTTTGGAACCACCAGGACTCTTCCTAGAGCTGACTGGTTGTTTAAACTGAGCGATCGGGGAGAAGGGCCTTAGTCAGGGAGGTGACCAAGAATCTGATAGTCACTCTGTCAGAGCTCCAGCATTCCTCTGTGGAGAGAGGAGAACATTCCAGAAGGACAACCATCTCTGCAGCAATCCACCAATCAGGACTGTATGGTAGAGTGGCCAGATGGAAGCCACTCCTTAGTAAAAGGTACAAGGCAGCCCACCTGGAGTTTGCCAAAAGGTACCTGAAAGACTCTCAGACCATGAGAAACAAGATTCTGTGGTCTGATGAGACAAAGATTGAACTCTTTGGCGTGAATGCCAGGCATCATATTTGGATTTGGAGGAAACCAGGCACCATTCATCACCAGGCCAATACCATCCCTACAGTGAAGCATGGTGGTGGCAGCATCATGCTGTGGGGATGTTTTTCAGCGGCAGAAACTGGGAGACTAGTCAGGATAGAGGGAAAAATGAATGCAGCAATGTACAGAAACATCCTGGATGAAAACCTGCTCCAGAGCACTCTTGACCTCAGACTGGGGTGACAGTTCATCTTTCAGCAGGACAATGACCCTAAACACACAGTCAAGATATCAAAGGAGTGGCTGCAGGACTACTCTGTGAATGTCCTTGAGTGGCCCAGCCACAGCCCAGACTTGAATCCAATTGAACATCTCTGGAGAGATCTGAAAACGCCTGTGCACCGACGCTTCCCATCCAACCTGATGGAGCTTGAGAGGTGCTGCAAAGAGGAATGGGCTAAACTGTCCAAAGATAGGTGCGCCAAGCTTGTGACATAATATTCAAAAAGACCTGAGGCTGTAATTGCTGCCAAAGGTGCATCAACAAAGTTTTGAGCAAAGGCTGTGAATACTTATCTTCTTTTAGATTTGATTGGCGGTTAGCAACCAGCTTACAGGTGCAATACTGCAACATACTTCAACCTATATCATCACTCTATCTGGTCAGGAGCTGTAGTTCTCAGTCTTCCCTCTCAGAAACGCTGCTGATTTCTTCTTCTTCATTTAGATTTGATTGGCGGCTGGCAACCAGCCCACAGGTGCATTACCGACACTGACTTGATTATCACCACTCGATATCTTTGTATAAGGAGTTCTTCTTCTTTTAGATTTGACTGGCGGTTGACAACAAGCCCACAGGTGCATTACCGCCACTGACTTGATTATCATCACTCGATATCTTTGTATAAGGAGTTCTTCTTCTTTTAGATTTGACTGGCGGTTGACAACAAGCCTACAGGTGCATCACCGCCACTGACTTGATTATCATCACTCTATATCTTTGTATAAGGAGTTCTTATAAGGAATTCTGAACAATTGTCTTCTTGTTCTAGACTCGATCAGCGGCCAGCAACCAGTCCACAGGTGCATTACCGCCACTGACTTGATTATCACTCGATATCTTTGTATAATGAGTTCTTCTTCTTTTAGATTTGACTGGCGGTTGACAACAAGCCTACAGGTGCATTACCGCCACTGACTTGATTATCATCACTCGATATCTTTGTATAATGAGTTCTTCTTCTTTTAGATTTGACTGGCGGTTGACAACAAGCCTACAGGTGCATCACCGCCACTGACTTGATTATCATCACTCTATATCTTTGTATAAGGAGTTCTTATAAGGAGTTCTGAACAATCGTCTTCTTGTTCTAGACTCGATCAGCGGCCAGCAACCAGTCCACAGGTACATCACCGCCACGCACCCCACTCCACATCATCACTCCATCTGGTCAGGAGCTGTAGTCCGTATCTGCGTCTCATCTCATTCTTCTTCTTCTTCTTTTAGATTTGATAGGCGGCTGATCCACCAGCCCATGATGTCTGTCAGCTTAAAGATCCCCCATTTAACAAGTCCTCAACTGCTTCCCAATGTAGCCCCTTAATGCCAAGATATTTTTCTGCTGCTTTCACAATGATTTTGATTTTTTCTGTTTTCTTGGAGGTCTGCGCAGTGCAGTTTATCACATCCACCACAAATAAGACAAAATTATTTTCCTTCATAACCAGAGAATCTTCTTTAATTCTAATGCATGCACTGCAAGCTTGCACACACATTCCCTGTTGGAGTCCACTCCCACTTTTTTAGCTGGCACTTTTTTCGCAGCTTCTGCATATGTTAATCCCTGGGAGACTTACCTGCTGAATTTCTGCTGCTCTTTTGCTGGCTTCACAACCTCGACATGCAGAGCTATGTTCACTACTGCAGTTACAGCACTTTAATTTGGCTCCTCTTTCACACTTGCCATATTCATGTTCACCGAAGCATCTGGCACATCATTGTCTACCTTTGCACATCGCTGCTACATGACCAAACAAACATTTGAAACATCTGAGTGGAGGAGGAACGTAAAGTCTCACTTCATAGCTCATATAGCCAATATACACCTTACTTGGCAGTCTTGTTTCATCAAATTTTAACATTACCGACAGACTATCACATTTTTTACCATTTCTATTAGTTTTCAATCTTTGTACCTCTGTCACTTTTGCTCCACTTAAGTTTTCCATCATTTCATCAGTTGAGACACCTGTTGAGATGCCCGATATCACTCCTCTCATTGCCTCATTTCCTTCCAATACTGAACACTACATTTTCCCCTCCATCTTATTGACTGACTGCTTTTCCTTGTTGAACACTCTCTTTGCATGTAACTAGTAACAAACCACTACGAGGAATTCTTGCATTTAAAACTTCTCCAAATAACCCGTTAATTGCATTTGTGAGCTTAATTGGGTTCCATTCACGAAATGATGCTCCTTTCTGAGTAAGTCTAATGATCACTTCACACTCCTTCTGTATATTCCGGGATAGTTCATCTTCTGATTCATCAGCACTTGATTACGCTCTTGATTTTCTTCACGTTTGCTTCTTTTAGGCTCCACCGAACTCCAAACATCCTCTTTCCCCATTCCTCCTAGTGATCTCGCTCCATCACTCTATATCCTCTGCCGATTTCGTCTTCTTTTAGATTTGATTTGCGGTTGGCAACCAGCTTACAGGTGCATTAACTCTACTAGTACATTCTTGTGCATACCCATCCATGCCCGTAGAAACCAAGTATAAGCAAGTATTTCTGCAAGGCCGTTGCTGAAGGGTGTCCTCCTGTCTCAGACAGCTGTGTTGTTCACAGTCATGCCTGCGGCGTACTGCTCGAACCATGCAGCAGTTCTCCTCACTGTATTGCTCTCCATCTGGTGGGTCTTCTTCTTTGTTCAGACCACTGGTTGAGGGTTAGGTGGGTTGTAATTGCAGTTCACGGACAGGATCATGAAAATAGATCTGAGTAAAAAGTGACTTTCGACCCTGTTCAGGAAGACCTGTGCATGCCAGCAGGAACCAAGAAACCAGAGCACCCGGATAAAATCGGTGCTTTGCTTGGCATTTTACACATTTGTAGTGTAGACTGCCATTCTTCGAGGCTACGCATTTTTACTGTGTCAGTACCTCTTTAAAATACGAAGACTGCTTGATCTGCCAACTCTGCTCGCGGCAACGTAGAATTGGCCATGGCTGAAGAAATCTGTTGGGTAGAAAACACCAACATGCTGTAAAGACTGGCCCTGTGACTTATTCACAGTCATGGCAAAGCAGGGTCTTACTGGAAACTGTTTACGTCGCAAGACGAATGGAGACATGTTGTGAGATGGTGTGAGTGTGATTCGTGGAATCAGGAGAGTGCGTCCAGCATTGACACCAATCACAGATGTTGCAACCAACAGGTGAGGGATGGTCCATATGACATCATAAAGACATCAAGGCAGGCATAGGACATCATGGTCTATATGACTTCATAAAGACATCAAGGCAGGCATGATGTCCTATGATGCAGACATCATAGGAACATCATCAGCTGTCCTATGATCATGACATGTAGACAGACACACAGATTTCTTGAATTTATAGAGTGATATCATCATCACTCTATATATAATTCAAGAAATCTCTGTGTCACGACTATAGGATAGGATAGGATTTGCTCAAAGATCATAGGATTGCCTATGATGTTCCTTTGATCTATACATGATGTCTATATGATGTCATATACTGTCACAACCATAGGACTCACTAAAAGATAGGATTGCCTATGATGTTCCTATGATCTCTACATTATTTCTATATGATGTCATATAGACAACACAGTATAGAGTGATTCAAGAAAATCTGTGTGTCTCTGTGTGATCAAAGGCAGGCATCACTCACGATCATAG
Organism: Pholidichthys leucotaenia; assembly: GCA_020510985.1. Classification (NCBI taxonomy): domain Eukaryota; kingdom Metazoa; phylum Chordata; class Actinopteri; order Cichliformes; family Pholidichthyidae; genus Pholidichthys; species Pholidichthys leucotaenia. The sequence continues at coordinate 105,306,185 of CM035846.1, forward strand.
GACATCAAAGATCAAAGGCAGGCATCACTCACGATCACATAGGATCCGCTATTAGATCACCAAAGATCAAAAGCAGGCATCACTCACGATCATAGGACAGCAAAGACCAAAGGCAGGCATCACTCACGATCATAGGACTCGCTATGACATCATCAAAGATCATAGGGATGCGCTGACATCATCAAAGATCATAGGGACTCGCTATGACATCATCAAAGATCAAAGGCAGGCGTCACTAAACGAGTGGTATGACAAAGATCAAAGGACTTACTATGACATCATCAAAGATCATAGGACTCACTATGACATCATCAAGGCAGGCATCACTGAACGAGTCGTGACGCGCTTGCTTACACCTGCTTTCTAGGGCATGCAGAAATACTTATACTTGGTTTCTATGGGCATGCACAAGTAGGCACTAGTATAATTCAAGAAATCTGTGTGTCTGTCACGACCATAGGACTCGCTAAAAGATCATAGGATCGCCTATGACGTTCCTATGATCTCTACATGATGTCTATATGATGTCATATAGTCACCATCGTATCGAGTGACTCAAGAAAATCTGTGTGTGATCAAAGGCAGGCACCACTCACGAACATAGGACATCAAAGATCCTTTGTGACATTTCACCTTTTTAAATAACACAGGATTGTGTCATAGAATTTAGGGGTCGGGCTCAATGACATCATCAATAGTAAACATTCCATTTCAGTTCTGATCTGACACATTTAGTTTTAGAATAGATGTTGGCAGTAGGACACTTTTAAGCATACTTGCTGAATACCACACCTCACCTTACAACCAATTACAAGGTAAAACAATATATTTTCTCTTTTGTTGTATATGAGATTTGTCTTGAGAACTCGGTCCACACTGACTGTCTCTATACATTTCAGCAAAAGTCAAGGTTCATTTTTGAATAACTTACTGTTTGTTTAATCTGAAAGAAGTAGTGATGTAAAGGAGGCAAGATGTCTAAGCTCCCGTTAGCCAAGACGCCTTCTCTGATAGGGAGAAGGCGTGATATGGAAGCAAGCATTTTTAGGTTTTACACTTTAGCATTTTTGAGCTAACTTCCCACAACATTAAGCTATTTTTGCTTTTATGCTAACATTTTTCAAGTTTAGACTGTTTAAGCATGTAAGCTAGTATTTTTATAGTTTAAGGTTCAAATTTAGCATTTTTCAGCTATTTGAGCATTTTTAGCCTTTCAGCTAAAACTGTTCAGCATTTTACATAAGCCATGGTTACATGGGCAAAATTTCTTCAATCTGATTAGAATTCAGATCATAACTTTACTGTTTACATGGATCCTGATAAAGCTGATGCGATTAGGATGTGCGTTTCCATGTGTCACATGTTTGATTGGACTAAATCATTTTGACATGCACACGTCGACATTCCGAAAATAGAAGAAGCAACTTCCGGTGTAAACAAGCCCTGCTTTGTGTCTCTCTTTTTGAAATGGGCCTGTATTATGTTATTCAGACTGTACTTTTGCTTCTGCTGGTCTCCATAATGAAGCTACAAGTATATACTTCTGCATATGACGAACAGAGGGAGACAGCAGGACAATACAGACCAGTTTTGTTTTACTCCCGCTATGTCTTCCACTAGCTGCTGTAAAGGCAGAAAACACACTTTCTGCCCAACCTTTGGAATAAGTGTTTATACGCGCACCATTCGGATTAACAATCAGCATAACCCACCCATCTCAATCGGAATGAAATTTTGATCCGAATGAGCGTGATCGGGTCAGAATATTCAGATTGGCATGTTTACATGAAGCATTTTTATTCTGATCAGGCTCTTAATCCGGTTACTTGTGTCCATGTAAACATGGTCATAGTGTCATAGCACTTCAGCTAATAATTTAGCAGCATTTCAGCTCAAGTGCTTTAGCATATTTAGCCTTTCAGCTAAAACTGTTCAGCATTTTACATAGTGTTATAGCACTTCAGCATATAATTGAGCAACATTTCTTATTCTTCTTTTAGATTTGATTGGCAGTTGGCAACCAGCTTACAGATGCATTACCGCCACATACTTCACTCTTCTTCTTTTTTTAGATTTGACTGGCGGTTGGCAACCAGCTACTTCACTCTATCCGTACTTCACTCTATATCATCACTGTATCTCATATCACACTATTTGGTCAGGAGCTGTACTTCTTTTTGATTTGATTGGCGGTTGGCAACCAGCTTACAGGTGCATTACCACCACGTACTTCACTCTAAATCATCACTCCATCACTCTATAAATTCAAGAAATCTCTGTCTCCAGGAGCTGTACTTCACTCTATCACTCTATACATCTTCCTTTAGATTTGATTGGTGGTTGGCAACCAGCTTACAGGTGCATTACCGCCACTGACTTGACCATCATCACTCCACATCTTTGAATAAGGAGTTCTCAACAACTCCTTATGTGTGAAAAAATTATCCGTCCTTGGACTGTGTCCTAGACTGGCCTATGATGTCCCTATGATGTCTACATGATGTCCTATGATGTTCAGTAAAAATGTGTAGCCTTGAAGAATGGCAGGCTACACTACAAATGTGTAAAATGCCAAGCAAAGCGTGAATTTTCTCTGGGTGCTCCGGTTTCGTCCCAAATTCCAAAAAATAATCAGGATGTACATTCATCACTGAATGAGTGGTAAGACATCAAAGATCATAGTGAGTCCTATGAGGACATCAAAGATCAAAGGCAGGCATCACTCGCGATCATAGGACTCGCTATGACATCATCAAAGATCAAACACAGGCATCACTCACAATCATAGGACTCGCTATGACATCAAAGATCAAAGGCAGGCATCACTCACGCTCACGATCATAGGGCATCAAAGAGCAAAAGCAGTCATCATCTCGATCATAGGACTCGCTATGACATCTTCAAAGATCAAAAGCAGCCATCACAGATCAAAGTAGTCATCACTGAATGAGTGGTGACATCAAAGATCAAAGGCAGATTTCACCATGGTTATTTTTACGGTCAGGCAGAAATGCTTGCTTAAACTTGCTTTCTTCAGGCATGCACAGGTATGCACTAGTCTATCTATAAATGCAAGAAATCTCTGTCTGTTCTGCACGTATCCTCCCATGCTGTGCTGAGGTTACGAGGGTATGCATCCCCAAATTTCAGTCTCCCCGGATATGCAGAAGTTTAGGAGGGGAAATCTTTAATGAACATTGTGCATCTATGATGTCCTAGAGAGATCAAAGGACTCTATGACATCACAGATACACCATGTTCTGATATGAAGTCATAGAATTCCAGTCACATGACCATAAAAGGAGTTCTGAACAACTCCTTATATGGTCATGTGACATCATAGGAGCACAGTGTGCCTTGGATGTCATAGATACACCATAGGACCGAGTTTACCAACAGAAGTCTGAGCTGTCATTTTGTCATTCTGTCCTGCATTTTGAACTCCTGAAAAGACCAAAGGCAGGTTTCACCATGGTTACTGTTGCCATGGTAACCATATCAAAGATCAAAGGCAGGAATAGAAATCACTCTATTAAAGCAAGAAATCTGTGTGTGTGTGTCTGTCACGTTTGTAGGACATCATAGGACGGCCTATGATCTCTGCCTGAACATCATAGGATGTCCTATGAACTCAGGCATCATAGGACGACTCTCGATGCCTATATGACGGCAGACAAATGTGTCTTTATGATGTCATATACATCAAGCCCACAGCACATAGACAAATGTGTCTTTATGATGTCATATATGTCAAGCCTGCCTTCTTTTTTCTTCATGGCCGCTACACATCCTCGCAGGACTGAGCCGCGAGAGGAGTCAGAGACAAATTTTTCTTCTTACTGCCGCTGTGGATCTCCGCCACGTTTAATGGGAAAGCCCCTCAGCATCGCGGATCCACATGCAATTTTTGTGCTGCCCGGACAACTTCGCCGTCCCGGCACGGCACTTGCTACCCCCACCCCCCTCCACCTTCTCCTGCACAGAGCTTTTCCCGCAGCTCGTTTCCAAAGCCGGCCGATCGACGCCTCGGCCCCCTGCTGAGCCCTCTGGAGAGGAGCGGTATGGTGACCCACCATAACCTACGGGACAGGCAGAGCGCTCAGCTTGAGCAATTAACAGAACAATGAGATGTATGGACTGATCTCAATATGTAGATGTGCCTTGCAACCTCTTTTGTCCTACAGCTACAGAGCAGAGAGGAATCCCGGAGCCAGTAATCCTGCTATTGATATGTGTGACTCTCATGTAAATCTCTCTTTTTTACCCTTATTGTCATTCAACCGTACAACCAATCATGTACAGCAGAACGAGATTGTGTTTTACCTATCTACAGTGTCAATCACACACACCCCAAGTGCAGAATCAGAGGGCCGCTGCCATGCAAGGCGCCGCCACAAATTTCCCTCCTCCATTCCATTTTTATTGCTGAGCACCAAGCTGGACGGCAGGAAGTTCCACTTTTATATGGTGTCCCTTTTTATATGGTGTCACTTTTTTATGGGACATTTATGTCCCATAAATGTCCCATGCATTCATGTTGTACTGTGATGCTAATATGCCATGCATGCATTGTCTGTGGCTGAGTATATAAGCTGACTGTATATGCCTCACTAGAGCTCTCACTTGCTTGTTGCTGACTTAGAGACGCAGGGCTCACTCCAGCGCGCTGCCACAGCGCTAAGTGAACCTTGTGATGGAGGATGAATAAAGCACCCTTTTAACCTTCAGTTCGCCGTGTCCGCCTGCACTTATTTGAGCCTTGCCTCCAAACTGGTAACCCTTATCCGTATCCTCCACACTGGACTTATTCTACGCAATAAAAAACACTGGACTTATTCTACGCAAACACTAAGGAGGCGTACACCTCATCACCACTCCCCCCACTCGAGAGATCGGCTCACAACTTGGTTCATCTCCGGCCGGTGTACAAACCCGGTTCATCTCCGGCCGGTGTACAAACCCCTAGTGCACAGACAACCTCCGGTCATGCGCACAGTGAAGTTATGGTCTGAGGAGGCAATGGACGCTCTAAAGGACTGTTTTGAAACCACTGCCTGGGAGCAGCTCTGCGATCCACATGGTGAGGACATCGATGGCCTCACTCACACCATCACGGACTACATCAGCTTCTGTGTGGACAACACTGTACCCACCAAGACCATACGGTGTTGCTCGAACAACAAACCCTGGATCAACCCTGAGATAAAAACACTTCTGAGAGAGAAGAAGAGGATCTTCAGGTTGGGGAATAGGGAGATGCTGAAGTCCGTACAGAGGGAGCTGAGGAGGAAGATCAGAGAAGGCAAGGACAGCTTCAGAAAGAAGATGGAGGACAAGCTGCAACAGAGCGCCATCAGTGGGGTCTGGAGAAACCTTAAAACCATCTCTGGGCTCCAGAATACCTCCCCCCAGGCCATGGGGGGCAGGGAGTGGGCGAACAATCTGAACCTGTTTTTCAATAGGTTTGACCAACCGCCCTCCCCCCCGACTGCACAACAACCACTGCTGCCTCTGAAGACATTGAGTCCTGCTGCCCACACCCCACTCCACTATCACCCCCCCACTCCCAACACACAGCCCCCCAACATGACCCTCACTAAGACCCAGGTGAGGACGGAGCTGAGGAAGATCAAGGCGAGGAAGGCGTCGGGACCGGACGGCATCAGCGCAAAGCTCCTCAAGTCCTGTGCAGACCAGCAGTGTGGGATTGTGGAGCACATCTTCAACCTGAGCCTGAAGCTGGGGAGGGTACCACAGTTGTGGAAAACATCTTGTGTGGTACCTGTACCAAAGACTTCCCACCTCAAAGATCTGAACAGCTACAGACCAGTGGCCCTGACATCCCACGTGATGAAGACCCTGGAGAGACTGCTCCTTGCTCACCTCCGCCCCCTGGTGGGACCAGCGATGGATCCACTCCAGTTCGCCTACCAGCATGGCATTGGGGTAGAGGATGCAGTGATCTTCCTCCTTCACCGTTCTCTGTCCCACCTGGAGAAGCCCAGGAATGCGGTGAGGATCATGTTCTTTGACTTCTCCAGTGCTTTCAACACCATCCAACCGATGATCCTGAAGGACAAGCTGCTGTGCGCAGGGGTGGACCAACACCTGTCTTCATGGATCCTGGACTACCTCACTAACCGGCCACAGTTTGTGAGAACCCGGGACTGTGTGTCCGACACGATCATCGGTAGCACGGGGGCCCCCCAGGGAACGGTTTCGGCTTCCTTCGTGTTCACCCTTTATACTGTGGACTTCTCACACAACACACTGCCATCTACAGAAGTTCTCTGATGACTCTGCGATCGTTGGCCTCATCTCCAACGGAGATGAAGCTGAGTACAGAGGACTTATCCAGGACTTCGTGGACTGGTGCCATCGGAACTGCCTCCAGATCAACGCGAGGAAAACTAAGGAGCTGGTGGTGGACTGCCGCAGGCAAGGACAACCCCTCACAGCACCAGTAAATATACAGGGAACTGACATCGAGATGGTGACATCCTACAAGTACCTGGGTGTTCATCTGAACAATAAACTAGACTGGTCACACGATACTGACGCACTCTACAAGAAGGGACAGCGCAGGCTGTTCCTACTGAGGAGACTCAGGTCTTTTGGTGTACAAGGGGCGCTGCTGAAGACATTCTACGACACGGTGGTGGCATCAGCCATCACTTTTGGAGTAGTCTGCTGGGGCAGTGGCATCACAGCAGCCGATAGGAAGAGACTGAACAAACTGATCAAGAAAGCTAGCTCTGTCCTGGGGCAGCACCTTGACTCAGTGGAGGAGATGGGAGAGAGAAGGATGGTGGCTAAACTGTCATCTCTGCTGGAGTCCGAGTTCCACCCTATGCAGGACATACTGAACGCACTGAGGAGCTCATTTAGCAGCAGACTACATCATCCTAGGTGCACAACAGAGAGGTTTCGCAGGTCCTTCCTACCTACGGCTGTCAGACTGTACAACCTAAGCAGGGCTGCTCGCAGAGATACCAAAAAGACGTGACAACCTAATAGTATTGAATGCAAAAGAGGAGTTGGAATTAATAAGTGTTCACTTCTTCCTTCTCCCTTTCGAACAGTGTATACTGTAACTTTATTGCATTTGCTATTTGCTTGTTTTTTGTTATATTTTTTGTGTTCGAAATAAACTATCTATCTATCTATCTATCTATCTAAAGACGCAATAGACTTACACAATGGTCCCCTCTGGTATACAACTAGGAAAATACCGGTCGCTTTGGAGGGCAACAATATGTATGGGTACATAATCATACCATGTAGGATAACTAAGTAGACGGTTATGCTGTTTCATTCCATCTAGCTACAATGCTCCGCACTGTGTGTGTTTATACAGTATATTTATATATTTATTCCATCTGGCGATTATGCTCCACACTGTGTGTGTTTATATATTTATTCCATCTAGCTACAATGCTCTGCACTGTGTGTTTATATATTTATATATTTATTCCATCCAGCTACAATGCTCCGCACTGTGTGTTTATATATTTATATATTTATATGTACATATGTATACTCGCTGCTCTTGTTTTTTCTTGTCTTCTGATTGTTGCTCTGTGTTGCTATCCCTGTGCTGTTGCAATCCTGGAATTTCCCCATTGTGGGACCAATAAAGGCTTATCTTATGTCTTTATGTCATATACAGTGACATCAGGCAGCATGTCATATACATCAAGGCTACCTTCATCATCACTTTACTCTATCACCAGAGGGCGTCCTATGAACTCAGGCATCATAGAACACAGACAAATGTGTCTTTATGTCATATAGACCATGTGTCTCTGAACTCAGGCATCAAAGGACACAAACAAATGTGTCTTTATGATGTCAAATAGACCATGAACTCAGGCATCATAGGAAGACTCGCGATGCCTATATGACGGCACATAGACAAATGTGTCTATGATGTCATATACATCAAGCCCACGGCACACAGACAAATACAGTTAGGCCCAGAAATATTTGGACAGTGACACAACCTTCATGATTTGGGCTCTGCATGCCACCACATTGGATTTGAAATGAAACAACTACAACGGAATTGAAGTGCAGACTTTAAAGTTTAATTCAAGGGGTTGAACAAAAATATATGATTAAACATGTAGGAATTGTAGCTATTTTTATACAAACGCTCCTCATTTCAGGGGCTCAAAAGTAATTGGACAAATAAACATAACCCTAAGTAAAATGTTGCTTTTCAATATTTTGTTGAGAATCCTTTGCAGGCAATGACTGCCTGAAGTCTGGAACCCATGGACATCATCAAACACTGGGTTTCCTCCTTTGTGATGCTTTGCCAGGCCTTTACTGCAGCTGTCTTTCTGCCTTAAGTTTTGTTTTGAGCAAGTGAAATGCATGCTCGATTGGGTTGAGATCTGGTAACTGACTCGGCCATTGTAGAATATTCCACTTCGTTGCTTTAAAAAACTCCTGGGTTGCTTTTGCAGTACGTTTTGGATAATTGGTGAAGCGCCGTCCAATCAACTTTGCTGCATTTGACTGAATCTGAGCAGAAAGTATATCCCTATACACTTCAGAATTCATCCGGCTGCTTCTGTCTTTTGTCACATCATCAATAAACACAAGTGACCCAGTGCCATTAGAAGCCATGCATGCCCATGCCATCACACTGCCTCCACCATGTTTTACAGAAGATGTAGTGCTTTGGATCATGAGCTGTTTCAATTCTTCTCCAAACTTTCTTCTTCCCATCATTCTGGTACAGGTTGATCTTAGTCTCATCTGTCCAAAGAATGCTGTTCCAGAACTGGGCTGGCTTCTTCAGGTGTTTTTTGGCAAAGTCAATTCTGGCCTTTCTGTTTTTGAGGTTGATTCATGGTTTGCACTTTGTGGTGAATCCTTTGTATTTACTCTCATGAAGTCTTCTCTTTATGGTAGACTTGGATACTGACACACCTACTTCCTGGAGAGTGTTCTTCACTTGAGTGGATGTTGTGAAGGGGTTGTTCTTCACCATGGAAAGGATTCTGCGATCATCCACCACTGTTGTCTTCCGTGGACGTCCAGGCCTTTTTGAGTTCCCAAGCTCACCAGTACACTCTTTTTCTCAGAATGTACCAAACTGTTGATTTGGCCACTCCTAACATTTCTGCTATCTCTCTGATGGATTTCTTCTTTTTTTTCCAGCCTCAGGATGGTCTGTTTCACCTCCACTGAGAGCTCCTTTGACCGCATGTTGTGTGTTCACAGCAACAGCTTCCAAATGCAAACGCCACACCTGGAATCAACTCCAGACCTTTTAACTGCTTAATTGATGACAGGTTAACGAGGGAAGAGCCCATGCAGCAGCCTTGTTATTTTTTTTTTTGCAGCCTTCTGAGTCAACTGTCCAATTATTTTTGGTCCCTTGAAAAAGAGGCGGCTACGTATTAAAGAGCTGTAATTCCTAAACCCTTGCTCCAATTTGGATGTGAATACTCTCAAATTACAGCTGAGAGTCTGCACTTTAAGCCCATATTGATTATATAATTGTATCCTGAATATGTTTTCGAAAACAGCTAAAATAACAAAACTTGTGTCACTGTCCAAATATTTTTGGGCCTAACTGTAAGTGCTGTTTCTTTAGATGCTGAGAAGGCTTTCGATAAGATGGAATGGGAATTTCTTTTCTCTGTCTTGTCACACTTTGGAATAGGATCTGGTTTTATTAAATGGGTGAGGGCATTGTATAACGAGCCAAAAGCTGCAGTAATGACAAACAGAGTAACGTCTTCCTTTTTTACACTTTCTAGAGGGACACAACAAGGCTGTTCTTGAAGCCCTCTGCTGTTTATATTTTTTTTTAAATATTAGCCATAACCATTAGGACTAATCCACATATTCAAGGGGTTGAGGGAGGTGGTACAGAACATAAACTACTGCTTTACACAGATATTTTGGCTACAATAACAAACCCAATGACCTCTCTACCACATTTAATGGCCACTATACAATCCTTTTCAAAATTATCAGGTTATACAATTAACTGGACTAAGTCAGAGGCTATGCCAATTTCAAAAAGTTGTTTCTCTAATATGTTAAAGAAATTTAACTTCAAGTGGATTCCAGAAGGAATGAAGTATCTAGGGATCTTAAATTTCTGAATAATATGTGCAACTGTAGTCACAGGAACATCAAGCTGCTTGGAGATGGTCTTGTAGCCTTTACCTTTAACGTGCTTGTCTATAATTTTCTTTCTAATCTCCTGGGACAACTCTCTCCTTTGCTTCATATGGCCCATGTTTAGTGTGGTACACACCATGTCAACAAACAACACAGTGACTACTTGTCACCCTTTAAATAGGCCGACTGACTGATTACAAGTTTGTAGACACCTGTGATGTTAATTAGAGGACACATCTTGGTTGAACATGTCCCTATGGTCACATTATTTTCAATCTTTTCTAGGGGTACCATCATTTTTGTCCAGGCCTGTTTCATGAGTTTGTTTTTTAAAATAATTCTGTTGAACCACAATTAAAAGCATTGTCTGATTTTCATTGGTTAATTTTCATAGAATTTTTATTTATTACCACTTTTGTCAGATTCAAGTTATTTCTGACCATTGTGGGTTTTTCTTTCATTAACAGAGGGGTACCAACAATTTTGTCCACGTGTGTATATCGGGCATTTCAATGGCTGTCTCAACTGATGAAATAATGGAAAACTTAATTGGAGCAAAAGTGACAGAGAAGACTGAAGACTAATAGAAATGGTGAAAAACGTGATGGTCTGTCGGTAATGTTAAAATTTGATGAAACAAGACTGCCAAGTAAGGTGTATATTGGCTACATGAGTTATGAAGTCAGACTTTATGTTCCTCCTCCACTCAGATGTCAGTGTCTCCTCTGGCTTAAAGACCTTGGCGCGGTGGCAACATATTTTTCCCAGGGGGAGATACCGGAATATGTTAATTTATATATGGGTGTTTTTATTTATTAGGGGTCCAATGTGTGACATTGGTGGCAAAATTTAAAATTGATCAAATCTGCACATGAAATTGACTAATCACTATCCAGTTGTGTCAGGTTTATGAAACTATTAACTATTTTCGTAACGGCATTCGCGTTCTGGAACTCTTGAGGATGAGCGCTCATTTCAACTACTTGTAAATGGGGACGTAAACGGGACACTCGGGCTTTTGTTTCCCCGTGTGCCAATGCACTTTGCAATGGCACGTTTTACACAAAACAACTTCAACACTTCCAGTATTTTTCACGCATCAAAACTCATCAACAGCTACATTTTCATGACATATTGAGACGTGATAACGTGTATACATACCTTCAAATTCTCCCTGTTTGTTGGATAAGACGTAAAATCACAAAAGGCGTAAATGCGGGACACGGAAGTTTGGACCTTCGATAACTTCAATATAAAGTGGCCACGGTTAATCCTCTCCACATGGGTTGAGCACATCCGGGGTAGAGAAAATAAAAGTGCTTTCCCAGGGCGGTCACCTCGCCAGACGGGGCTGCGCGCGGCCGACCAAGACCGAAGACGTAAATTTTTTAAAGGACACCATATTCGATGTGTCATAAATGTTTGAGATTTTATTGAAATATTCTACATCTGAGCTTCACAAAGACTGATATCCTTTTTACGTGTATGGTTTGGGGTTTGAAAGGTGCAAAGTGAAAAGCATCAGCACTTCCTGTTTTCTGGTTACTTTACCAAATAACTTGCATGTTGCTGTGTAAATTCGGGGACACGGAAATTTACGTCATACGAGTAAATTTGCAGGGGTCGCCGTACAAAAACCATAGATCCGCTCACATTGGGGAATGTTTTATTTTGAATTTGCATTACAACTCTGTTATCTCTTGCATAAATGAGTAGAAAGAGTTACTCAGAGATCACTTTACAGTACTTTGAAATTGATGCGATTTTCATGTCACACAAAAATTGGGAAAAATGAGGGGACACAACCAATAGTTTCGATTCTAACGGCAAAATCAATAATTTTTTTTTAAAATTGCAATGCAAGTCTGAAACTCTTATGTTCCTTTGCATATTATAAAAACGAAACCGACATGTGCAAATTACAGAAAAAGAGAGAGCGCTTGAAAGTCTGATACCCCTGATATAGTGCACTGGACCCCCCCCCCCCCCAAAAAAAACCCACCCATATATTTATACTATTTATTTCTTTTTAAAATTTTACACAGTAATGTTGCATATGGAACTTACCATTTGAAGTATTGTACAACCGAGGCTTGAATATTAGGCCAGTTGGGGTCCCACCTAGACATCCTATGTTTAGACTTTTTAGTGGTGTTATCCTTCTCTCCTTCCTCTGCCTGAACACTTTCCTCTCCTTGGCTCCTTTCTTCTGTGTCATCTTGCCCTCTCTGAGCTCTGTCTAATTCAGGTTCTCTCTCCATCTATGGTGGTATACAAACAGGTTAGAAAATATCAAGTGTCATGTTTTGTCCTGCAGGATTTTTTTTTGTCATGATTTACATAAATGACAAAAATATGTGTATTTTTTTAATTTTTATTCGAGTGTTTCTTTTTTCCATTGAGAGAGTAGGGAAGGGAAAGAAACATTCATAATAGTAATGTACTCATGCATACTTAAATTATATGATCAGGTGGGTATAGTAACCAGAAATTCTACTCATGTAAAAGCAGTGCTTTGAAATTAATAATTAAAAGCAGACAACCAAACATTTCTGCTTGAGTTAAGGGTACAAAGAGCACCCACTTAAAAGCTGGAGTAATGACTTCAGTCTTGAAGGTTTGAGGTTTTTCTCAAAAATTTATAAAAATTTTCTTAATAGTTTTCTACTTTTCTCTGTAAATCTAAAGTTGAAACCATGTTCCTCAAATTTGTAATTTCCTCTTGTAAAATTGACTTTTCTTGTACATTTGAAACTTTATTATAAATTTGTGGATTATTTTATGACTAATTTTTGTCTTTTTTTAAAATAAAATTACTGGGGGTTTTTTTTTTAGATAAATTTGAAACAGACTGTGGTAATTTTTTTTTTTTTTTTTTTTTTTTACTTTTTCCTTATAACAATTTACATTTTTGACCATAATTTTGCAGTCAGAACAGAACAATAATTTAACTCTGATTACAAAGAAAAAAATATTAATAAAATTGTATTTAATGAAATAAATTAACTTAAATGACCAAGGATGCCGTTATTTCTGTTATAATATTTCTTTATATTTATAGTTTTTTTTTTTTTTTTTTTAGAAATCTCACCACCCAGACAGCAGGAAAAACCTCCCTTATTTTGAAATCAGATGTTGGCACGTTTACTTTCTCTGAAGGCTGCTGACAGATTAAAGTCACTGGCTTGAATTTCGGTCATCTTAACCTGCCAGGTACATAATAGGGAACTGTAGCGGACTCTAAAGACATAACTCACCACAATATGTGTTCATGTACAGAATGATCTGTTTAGGCAGTTAAGAGTTGTGCTCTCAGGCTTTCTCATCAGGCACCTCTCGAGGCAGCTGCTGAAGGACCTCAGTTTAGAATGAAAAGAGCTAGCATTTTTAGCTGTTGCTTTTTGTCACTACCGCTGGAGAATAAAAACTGCACACCTGCTCGTGCGAGAAAAGAGAAATTGCCAGTCTCTTCATTCCTGCAATTCCTACAGAACATAACTTAATATTGTAGTGGCTGGTGAAATATATCCTCAGCAATTCATCAGTCCCCCTTGCCTTTCTCTTCATATGAAGCCGGCTGCATATGAATTCTAACCATATGTCTTAGCTAAGCGACTCTTCCATTATTGCTCCGATTAACAGCGGGTTAAAATCATGATAAACTCTTCCAGTGCTTACATACCTCTAACGATTTTTTCCACATTTAAAGTACTTTAACAAACTCATGTTTCTGTCGGACAGTCACGCTTAGCGAGGCACTGTTTGCTGACTGGAAAACTCGTATGGGCGGGGCACTTCTAAACTCCGTGCGGATGACGGACACGTGCGTTGTTCGTGTGCGCGCTTGCGGAAAAATCATTGCTTCATATATTTTTCTTAATAAAATCATATCGTCTTGGCAAGATGGTAAAATTTCTGGTGTGGCGGGGCGCCATCGAGAAATGTTACCAGAGGAAACCCTGGATGTTTCAAGTGTCAAAAGTTTGGTCATGTAGCAGCGACATGCAAAGGCAGACAACGATGTGCCAGATGCGCCGGTGAACATGAATATGGCAAGTGTGAAAGAGGAGCCAAATTAAAGTGCTGCAACTGTGGTGGTGAACATAGCTCTGCATATCGAGGTTGTGAAGCCAGCAAAAGAGCAGCAGAAATTCAGCAGGTAAAAGTCTTCCAGGGATTAACATATGCAGAGGCTGCGAAAAAGGTACCAGCTAAAAAAGTGGGAGTGAACTCTAACAAGAAAGCTGATCAAGAAAGTTAGCTCTGTCCTGGGGCAGCGCCCTGACCCAGTGGAGGAGATAGGAGAGAGAAGGATGGTGGCTAAATTGTCATCTCTGCTGGAGTCCGAGTCCCACCCTATGCAGGATATACTGAACGCACTGAGGAGCTCATTTAGCAGCAGACTACACCATCCTAGGTGTGCAACCGAGCGGTTTCCCAGGTCCTTCCTACCTACGGCTGTCAGACTGTATAACCTAAGCAGGGCTGCTTGCAGAGATAGCAAAAAAACGTGACGACCTAATAGTATTGAATGCAAAAGACGCAATAGACTTACACAGTGGTCCCCTCCAGTATACAACTAGGACAATATCGGTCGCTACAGAGGGTGACAATATGTATGGGTACATATTCATACTATGTAGGATAACTAAGTAGACGGTTATGCTGTTTATTCCATCTTGCTACAATGCTCCGCACTTTGTATATATATTTATGTGTATGTATGTATATCCACTGCTCTTATTTATATCTTCCGTATCTTCTTAATTATTGCTCTGAGTGTTGCTATCCCTGTGCTGTTGCAATCCTGGAATTTCCCCATTGTGGGACTAATAAAGGCTTATCTTAACAGGGAAAGTGTGCAGGCTTGCAGTGCATGCAGTAGAATTAAGGAAGATACTCTGGTTTTGAAGGAAAATAATTTTGTCTTATTTGTGGTAGATGTGAAACTGCACTGCTCAGACTTCCAAGAAAACAAAAAATCAAAATCATTGTCAAAACAGCAGAAAAATATCTTGGCATTAAGGGACTACATTGGGAAGCAGTTGAGGACTTGTTAAGTGGGGGATCTTTAAGTTCGCAGACATCATGGGCTGGTGGATCATAATGGTAATCACGATTTTGCAATGGAATGCCAGGAGTTTAATATCAAATGGGAAAACAAACCCCTGGAAATCTATACACGAAACATGGCTAAAGCCTCAGTTGGATTTTGTATGTTGGAAACTACAATCGGGGAAGTGTATGTAGGTCTATTTAGATATTTAAGTGCAACTGGATTAATTAAAAGAATTCAGTTTTTTTTTTTTCCTGCCATTCTCTTGTCCACACTCGGCAACCCGGTAGGTGGCGATAATGTACCTGTAAGCCGGTTGCCAACCGCTAATCAAATCTAAAAGAAGAAGAAGAATGTTGGGTGTTTTGTAGTTAATTCAGCTATTAGTTTTAAAAAACCTTTAAATAACAAAATATTGCTAAAATATACACTTATGCACTACAGTGGGTCTCAAATATTTGTAAACATGTCCTTATTATAGTACTGATTTTTTTATTTTTTTATTTTGTGTACTTCATTGATCACCAGAGGGGGACTTCAGGGCATCCACCTGGACTGATGAAGCAGCCATTCACACACACATTCACATCTAGGGCCACTTTAGTCTCCAATTAATCTAACCTGCATGTTTTTGGCCTGTGGGAGGAAACCGTTGAGATCCCGGGGTAAAGCCACGCACACACGGGGAGAACATGCAAGCTCCACACAGATTGCTGTTGGTCGGGGGCTGGGATCGAACCCGGGATCCCATGGCCAAGGGTGGGTTGCTGTGCTGCCACAGTGCTAACCACTGCTCCACAGCACTTCCCTTTTGTTCCTGTTTTTTTTTTTTCAATTTTGTGTACTTTATTGATCCCTTGAGGGGACTGCATGAGTTTATTGATGAAACACAGAAGAAATTCACTATTACACTCAACTCCCATCACTTAACAGTGATATAAACTAAAAAAAAAAATTATGATGTCTGAACAACACGCATTCCCCAAAGTGCAAGCTACATCATTATGAATATGATTTAAAAAAAAAATCACACAAATAAGTGATCTGACAAAAACAAGGGATCCACTTGGGGTGCTCACTTGGTCAGGGTTCCACTTGACCTGTTCCCCAATCAATCATTCAATCGTTATGTGACGAAGCTGTCGAAAGTAAACGTACACTTTGTATATTCAGACACACTTAGTGTGGCTAAGTTTCTATTTAAAACATTAAATACGACCAGTCGTCCTAAAATGGCAGTAAAGAGCTGAAACGCAAATCGTCCTTTCCAAACAAGAGACAATAATTTAATTTATAGAGCTAACGACTCTCAACACACCCTTTTTCAAACTGGTGCTTCGTGTGTTGGTTCTCTTACTATCACAACAGTTGAAGCATTTCTGTCATTTTATCGTGTGCAGTCATCTCGCGCGTGGTCAATACATCGGACGTTACAAGTGATTAGTTTAAGACAGATATTAAGAAGAAGCCAACTTTATTGTCGTTCAATCCATACTGCCAATCATGTCCAGTAGAACGAACTTACTTTTCTCCCATCTACAATGTTAATCACATCAAGAATCAGAGGGGCCGCTACCATGCAAGGCACCGTCACAAACAAAATAAAACAACAAAACGATACCAAATAATAATTTAAAACTTCAGTAACTCACATTCCAGACGCACACGCTGGCCCAGCTCTCTCCCACGTGTTCCGCAACCGATCCAGTCTACGGCAGATGGCAGCCAATCAAATTGGCCGCATCGCTGTCGTAAAGCCTCTGCATTTGCGACAACCCTTCATTGCAGGAAAATATAACAAATTTTACCCTTTGGAGATCGAAGTTTGGACATTTTGCTATATTAATTGTTCCCAACTTACTGTACTTTTGTTGTGTTTCTATTTCTGGTAGATAATGGATTGTTTGTGCGACAGCACAGATGAGTTTGTGTTTTCCATCCATCCATCCATCCATCCATCCATCCATCTTCTTCTGCTTAATCCACGAAAAGATTAAAAAATACATCAATAAAGTGTTCAGAAAGGTGCAAAATTAAAGCCTTATATTCTTCAAAAATATATTGATGGAAAAATAGTTTGACAAACGTTCATGGAGCCGAAACATAATCCACGTGACTTCCTCCAGCGAGTAACTGCGGTAGCTGTTGCCTGGTAACAGTACCACAAACACAAGGAGACGCTGCAATGGCAGGAGGTATTGGACTTTAAACATAATTTCAAAGCAAATGTTAGATTATTATAGAATAACTAGTGCGTACTCGTGCATGCCCGTGCATCATTGAGCCTATGATGTGCCTTGTTCTTCTTGTTCTTGTTCTTCTTTTAGATTTGATTGGCAGTTGGCAACCAGCTGACAGGTGCGTTACCGCCACTGACTTGATTATCATCACTCTATATCTTTGTATCAACTCCTTTTGTGTGAAAAAAATTATCCGTCTTTCAGAGGAGCCTCCGCCACGTCCTGTGGCTTTGTCAGACCTCACTCTGCTTCTTCTCCTTTTAGATTTGATTGGAGGTTGGCAACCAACCCACAGGTGCATCACCGCCACGCACTTCACTCCATATCATCACTCTAGCTGGCCAGGAGCTGTAGTTCTTACAAATTCATCACTCTGTATCACTCCATGACTCTATACATCCAGCATCACTTTGCCCCATCTCTACGTCTTCCACGTACTTCACTCTATATCATCACTCAATATATCTTGGCCGTGGCAACTGCCACCAACCATCCTATATATTTTCTCTCGCGGCCAACTGTTTATCACCCTCCTATGATGTGCCTTCTTCTTCTTCTTTTAGATTTGATTGGTGGTTGGCAACCGGCTTACATGTGCATTACCGCCACATACTTTACTCTATATCAGGGGTGTCCAATCATGTGCCATGGAGGGCCAAGACCCTGCAGGTTTTATCTCCAACCAGTGTCTTCAACAGCAGATTTCACTGAACTTCTTCCCACTGATTGCTGATCAGTGAAAACACCTGCTGAAGAGACTGGGTAGAAGAGAAAACCTGCAGGGTCTTGGCCCTCCATGGCACATGATTGGACACCCCTGCTCTATATCATCACTCTATCTGGTCAGGAGCTGTAGTCCTTCTATCATCATTGCTGTGTCCAATCGAACCATAGCGTCCAGGGCACAGTCCAAGGACGGATAAATTTTTCACACATAAGGAGTTGTTCAGAGCTCCTTGTGGGAGCTCCTTATGCAAAGATAAAGAGTGATGATAGTCAAGTCAGTGGCGGTAATGCACCTGTAAGCTGGTTGCCAACTGCCAGTCAAATCTAAAAGAAGAAGAAGAAGAACTCTATCTTCAGACATCACTCTTCTCCATCTCCTCGTACTTCACTCTACTGTATATTATCACTCTACAAGGTGTCGGCCGCCACCCTATGATGTGCCTATGAATAGACACCATATATATAGCGAGTCCTATGATCTTTGATGATATCATAGTGAGTCCTTGAACTTTGTTGATGTCATAATGAGTCCTATGATTTTTGATGTTATACCACTTGTTCAGTGGTGAATGGACATCCTGATTATTTTTTGGAATTTGGGAGGAAACCAGAGCACCCGGAGAAAATCCACGCTTTGCATTTTGCACATTTGTAGTGTAGACTGCCATTCACCTCTAGTTCGGTGATAAATGGATAGCGTTGTGGCGGTTTGGGATAACCCCCACAACAAACTGGGACAGACACAGCGCTCGACTAGAGCAATTAACTTAACAGTGAAATGTGTGTATTGATGTCTACAGGCAGCCCCGCTCCTTCTGGCTTTTTCCGGCTATGTACTGTGATGTTAATGCGCCATTCATGCACTGTGTTCATGCATCCTGTCCTTACTGTGTCTCTCAAATGCAAATGTCTCATGCCTGTTCTGCAGTCTCTTTGATGATTCCATGCCTTTCATGTATTGTCTGTGACTGGGTATATAAGCTCACTGAAATCCATGCTCACTCTCTCACTCTTCAACTGCTGCTGCTGACACATACACTCTGTGTCTCTTTGCTAGAGAGCCTGAGGACACACACCAGCCTGCATGCACAAGGGCTGGTGTGGAGTTCCTATGATGGCGGTATGATTTAATAAACCTACTTAAAACCTCTCATCGCTGCCTTTATTTTATCATCTGCCATAAGCGTGATCATTTTTGGGAATGTGGGAGGAAACCGGAGCACCCAAAGAAAATCCATGCTTTGCTTGGCATTTTACACATGTGTAGTGTAGACTGCCATTCTTCAAGGTTACACATTTTTACTGTGTCAGCACCTCTTTGCATTTCAAAGTTTAATATCAGTTTGGTCAAGTTGAAAGGTTTTTTGTTGTTGTTATTTAACAGTTGAACAACGATAGAACAAATCAACAGGGGCGTTGGGAGAAAACTGTACTGAGAACATAGAAAATTTTACTGCAAAACACTGAAGGTAATGCTTGGGGACATAATAACACTGAACTAAACATTCTTAGCTTCAAACATTTTCCAGGAACCTACAACTGGCATTAAGCCTCTGCATTTTTTTTTATGAAAGTACATGCCTCAGCATCTCCATACAGACGTCTCACTTCACGTCTGTGTGTTAGCTTAAAAACAAGTTAGAATAACTTTTTAAAAGCATTGACAGAAAATGAGGAAAGTCTGATAGGCTATGGTACAATAAATTAGTCTCTGTCAGTCAAAAAATTAATCTAACTAGTGCATACCTGTGCATGCCCGTGCATGCCGGTAGAAATCAAGTATCAAGTATATCTGGCTGCCTGTAGAAAGCTACTGTTACCATGGCAACAGTAACCATGGTGATGCCTGCCTTTGATGTTTGACGTCACCACTTGTTCAGTGATGCCTGCCTTTGTTCTGTGATGCCTGCCTTTGATCTTTGATGATGTCATAGCGAGTGCTATGATCGTGAGTGATGCCTGCCTTTGATCTTTGATGACATCATAGCGAGTCCTATGATCATGAGTGAAGCCTGCCTTTAATCTTTGATGATGTCATAGTGAGTCCTATGATCTTTTAGCGAGTCCTATGATTGTGAGTGATGCCTGCCTTTGATTTCATAGCAAGTCCTATGATCGTGACATCGTGACAGACAGACAAAGTAAGTGTAAGCAAGCATTTCTGCATGCCCGTAGAAAGTTACTGTTACCATGGCAACAGTAACCATGGTGAAACCTGCCTTTGATCTTTGATGTCACCACTCATTCAGTGATGCCTGCCTTAGTTCTGTGATGCCTGCCTTTGATCTTTGATGATGTCATAGCAAGTCCTATGATCATGAGTGAAGCCTGCCTTTGATCTTTGATGATGCCATTAAACAAATACATGGCTAACAATCTAGCTATAGTTGTTACAGTTTTCCTCAGTCGCTTTGGTACATTTCTCAGAACAGAATTGAAGTTTGCACAATGCTAAGTGAATTTCTCAAAACAAAGTGTGCAAACTGCAAAACACAGTAGATAAGATAAGATAAGCCTCTGTTAGTCCCACAATGGGGAAATTCCAGGATTACAGCAGCAAAGCGATAGCAGCACTTAGAGCAATAGTAAATAAGATAATAATAACTGGTTAGCCAAAGCAGTAAATTAATGAATATACATATATACACAGTTATATACACAGCGCAGGAGCATTGCAGCTAGATGGAATAAACAACATTACGGTTAAGTTACCCTGCAGAATATAAATATGTACCCAGACAGTATTGTCATGAATTGCCTCTCAGGGCAGTGAAAGATAGACCCACGTGCCAACTGTAGTTTGTGGAATTTAATAACAAAAACACAAAGTTCCAAAGAGTGCACAAACACAAAATCCAAGCACAGATAATAAAGAAACTTACACGCAGGAATGAGTTTGGAATAAACTCACCAGAGTGGGGAAGGGGCTCTGGTGATGAGGAGAAGGAATCTCTATCAAGACTGCGGCAGTAAAGAAAAGAAAATGCAGTCCTTAAATAGGGACAGAATAAACAACATAAGTAATGACAGGTGTGGGTTCACATGAACGGGCAAAAAGGGAACAATGAATAGTGATTGGGATCAGCTGGGAGAAATGAGAGAGGAGTGGCTGGACTTGACAGCTGACAGGGCGATGCCCACACAGAGCACAAAACCGGAAATGCCGCCTGACAGCTGTCAACCCCAAGAAAGAACACCACATTACAAATATAAAGAATAAACATCATCAAATGCAGACTAATAAATAATTACAAATTGAAACAAAACATGGGCATAACAAAACTGAAACATAAACAGAAAAATCGAAAGCAGTATGAGAACACTGAAACTCAAAAGGCACAAAATACAACAAATATATAAATACAGAGAAAAAGCCACGAGACTGAGCCTGGTGGAACTTCCAGAGCTCAGCTCGTTACACAGCCCACCTCTCAAGGGGTGGACCCCAGACACCCCAGGGTAGCACCAAAAGAACAAGAAAGAGCACAACCCCCCCAACAGGGCACAACAATAACCCACCCAGGGTGGGTGGTGGGGGGAACAGGCTAGGAGGGAATGCAGCAAAACCCTGCTCAGGACCCACAGCAGTCAAAATCAAAGACTTAGGCCGCCCGGATCAAAGAGCTAGAAAGTTCAGGTGGGCGACCAAAGTCCCAGGTCCGGCGGACAGCGAGGTGGTACGAGTCGGGTGGCCTGCCGGAGAATATGGGCCACCCAACCCAATGGAACAGTCCGTCAGGCAGTCAACCAGAGTTCTTCAGCCACCTGAACAGCAAGGGAGGTCCAGGGGGCAGCTGCCCACCAGGACGAACCAATGGTGGGCAGGACAGAGGAGTCGTGGAAACCACGGCGATGTCAGGGCGAGGAGAGGGAACCATGACGGCCTCGGGCACAGGAAGGGGAACCATGACGGCATCTGGCACAGGAGGGGGAACCACGATGGCGTCTGGCACAGGAGGGGGAACCACGACGGCGCCTGGCACAGGAGGAGGGACCACAACAATGTCTGAAGGAGAGAGAACCACAATGCCCTTGGACTGGCCAGCAGCACCCTTGGTGGTCCCGGATTGGGACAAAGTTGCACCCACAGAGGCTCCAGACTGAAGCAAAGCTGCACCTGCGGTAGCTCTGGGATGGAGCAGAGCAGCACCCACAGTAGCTCCAGGCTGGAGCGACGCTGCATCTGTGGTGGTCCCGGACTGGGCTAAAGCTGCACCCACAGTGGCCCCTGGGCTGGGACATAACACCCATGGTGGGCCCACACTGCGCATCACGCAAGTTGGTTTTAGGTTGGGGCGCAGCACCCATGATGGTCCCGATTGGTACACAGCACCCACAGAGACCCGGACTGAGGAGGAGCTGCACCCACGGAGGTCCCGGGCTGAGACAGAGCATCTGCAACGACCTCAACCGGAAGGGGAGCAGCACCCACGGAGGACCTGGACTGGGCTGAAGCTGCACCCATGGAGGTCCTGGGCTGGGACGGAGCGTCCTTGATGACCTCAGAGACAGGCAGAGAGACAGGGTCAGGGTCACCGGCAGCAGTGGAGCCTGACGAGATTAGCTCAGGTGCAGCTGATGACTGCACCTGGCTCTCCTCACCAAGAGTCAGACAAGATCTCTCCAAAACAGAAGCAATGAAAACTAAGGAGAGCACTTGCCTGAGCTCGAGCTTCACTGCCATCCAGGACTCCGTCGATTCAAGCAATGGTACTTCGGGCCCGACCCTCTGGAGGTCCAGCTCCGGCTCTGCTACGGCGGCCCCTGAGCAGGCATGATGGTCAAAACAGCCCTGGGACCCCCCAGTGAGGTAACCCACGCCGGTGGCTCATCCAGCGTAGATTCAGGAGGTCGATTTGCTGCCGACATTGGATTCTGCTCAGCTGAGGCCAGGGGACGCTCCTTCGCCTGCGCAGGTGTCAACTCGGTTTCCGGCTCCTCCAACGTCTGGCGACATGATCCTGGGGCCAGTGGACACTCAGGGAGAGAAGGAGGAGACACAGAGAGAGCAGGTGAAAAATTGATGGCTGCAGCAGGCGGTGAGGGCTCAGGGGGCTGCACACACTAAACCTCTCCACCGGGAATCAGGCAAGGCATATTATCATAAAGTGTTGAAAAATGACACTTGCCTTTTTTCCCGGTGTGCAATGTTCCAGCTGCATATGGTCTAGAGTCGCCCCTCTCCGGGGCTATGGTGGACATGGGCCCCTCAGTGGATCATGGAGGAGCCGCCCCTGCTGACACAGAGACGGGCGGAGCTGGGAAGGACACAGCGGGCCTCTCAGCAGCGGAAGGAATCACTGAGGGGAAGCAGGGATCAGCATCTGAGCAGAGAGAGGAAGCTGATGATTCAGCCTGAGAAAAAAGGCGCAGAAGGCGCACTGCTGCGGGAGTCTTCTGCCTTGGTGAATGAGAAGCTACTGCCTGAGAGGTGGAGGCATTCCTCCGGTGAGATTTCCCTGGATGGTGGCGTTCTGGAGCAGGTGGAGCGGAAGCGGGAAGGGATGTCTGGAGATTGGTGAGGCACCGATGCTTCAAAGGCCCGGGAATGCCTCCCCTTCGATGTGGACCCAGGTTTGCTCTGGGAATTTCTCACCATCTCATTGTTCTCTCATTGTAGTGCCGCCACCAGAGAAATCCTCTCCACCCCTTCAGCATGCTCTCGAAGCTGGGGGCACCGGCGAACAGCTGCCTCCGTGATGTGCAAGTACCATCAGGCGTCTTTCAGGGCATGACCGCTGCACGCTACGGAGATTAGCCCATTGATCTCCATTAGAGCTTTGCAGCACTCCCACCCCAGGTTCATCGGGTAACTGTGTCCCCCTGCAGAGTCCAACACGATGCGCTCCAGGGAACAGATAAGTGAAACACACACAAAAAGGGCAAAAAATCCACAAACTGGCTGGGTCTTTACTGGCCACAGTCTACTGTCATGAATTGCCTCTCAGGGCAGAGAAAGATAGACCCATGTGCCAACTGTAGTTTGTGGAATTTAATAACAAAAACAAAGTTCCAAAGAGTGCACAAACACAAAATCCAAGCACAGATAATAAAGAAACTTACACGCAGGAATGAGTTTGGAATAAACTCACCAAACTGGGGAAGGGGCTCTGGTGATGAGGAGAAGGAATCTCTATCAAGACTGCGGCAGTAAAGAAAAGAAAATGCAGTCCTTAAATAGGGACGGAATAAACAACATAAGTAATGACAGGTGTGGGTTCACATGAGCGGGCAAAAAGGGAACAATGAATAGTGATTGGGATCAGCTGGGAGAGATGAGAGAGGAGTGGCTGGACTTGACAGCTGACAGGGCGACGCCCACACAGAGCACAAAACCGGAAACACCACTTCACAGCTGTCAACTCCGAGAAAAAACACCACATTACAAATATAAAGAATAAACATCATCAAATGCAGACTAATAAATAATCACAAACTGAAACAAAACATGGGCGTAACAAAACTGAAACATAAACAGAAAAATCGAAAGCAGTACGAGAATACTGAAACTCAAAAGGCACAACATACAACAAATATATAAATACAGAGAAAAAGCCACGAGACTGAGGCTGGCGGAACCTCCAGAGCTCAGCTTGTGACAAGTATATTTCACATTTGAATCAACAGTGATATTGTTGCCACCCTCAGTAATGATTGTTATTGCCCTAGTTGTGTATTGGAGGGGACGATCTTTATTGTGCAATGTTGTTATGTTTAATACATTCAATACAACCTCTATGAGCAGTCCTGGTTAGGTTATAAAGTCTGACAGCCGTAGGTAGGAAGGACCTGCGGAACCTCTCCGTTGTGCACCTAGGATGGCACAGCCTACCATTAAATGATCTCCTCAGTGCGTTCAGCA
Organism: Pholidichthys leucotaenia; assembly: GCA_020510985.1. Taxonomy (NCBI): domain Eukaryota; kingdom Metazoa; phylum Chordata; class Actinopteri; order Cichliformes; family Pholidichthyidae; genus Pholidichthys; species Pholidichthys leucotaenia. Next base: position 105,331,215 of record CM035846.1, read on the forward strand.
TGTCCTGCATGGGGTGGGACTTGAACTCCAGCAGAGATGACAGCTTAGATGACATCCTCCTCTCTGCCCCACTGGGTCAAGGTGTCGCCCCAGAACAGAGCTGGCTTTTTTGATCAGCCTGTTCAGTCTCTTCCTGTCAAATGCTGTGATGCCACTGCCCCAGCAAACCACTGCCTCTTGCACTCCAAAAGACCTGAGTCTCCTCAGAAGGAACAGGCTGTGCTGCCCCTTCTTGTAGCGTGCGTTGGTGTTGTGTGACCAGTCCAGTTTATCGTTCAGGTGAACACCCAGGTACTTGTAAGATGCCACTATCTCAATGTCTGTTCCCTGAATGTTTGCTGGTGCTGTGGGGGTTTTTCCTCGCCTGCAGCAGTCCACCACCAGTTCAGAATCAGAATCAGGTTTATTGCCATTGTTCATGTAGTACACAAACTAGGAATTTGTCTCGGTACAGTGCTGCAACATTAAACATGATAAGATAAGAGAAATAAACTATACATGTAATAAAGTGTAGGATAAGATTAAGTGATACTGGTCAACAGTTAAAATATATATTAGCCAGCAGCAGATACTGTGGAGAACTATATAGTGCAGTCGGTAATGCAGGAAGAAAACAGTGATGATTAACATGAGTCTGGTTGAGCTGCTGTACATGGTGCACGAGAGTCACTTAGTGTTCAGCAGTCTAATGGCAGAGGGGAAGAAGCTGTTCATGTGACGGGAGGTTTTAGTCTGGATGGACCGAAGTCTTCTACCAGAGGGGAGGGGGGCAAACAGTACGTGACCAGGGTGTGAGGGATCGGCTATGATCCGGCCAGCACGCCTCCGGGTCCTGGAGATGTACAGATCCTGGAGAGATGGGAGCTTGCAGCCGATCACCTTCTCAGCAGTGCGCACGACGCGCTGCAGCCTTAGTCTGTCCCTGGCAGTGGCTCCTGCGTACCACACGGTTATGGAGGTGGTGAGGATGGACTCGATGATGGCTGTGTAGAACTGCACTAACATCTTGGTGGGTAGCTTGAGCTTCCTCAGCTGCCGCAGGAAGAACATCCTCTGCTGGGCTTTTTTGATGAGTGAGCTGATGGTCAGCTCCCATTTGAGGTCCCTGGTGATGGTAGTGCCTAGGAAGCGGAAGGAATCAGCAGTGGTGATGGGAGAGCCTGAGAGGGTGAGGGGGGGCAGAGGGGTTGTGACTTTCCTGAAGTCTACAATCATCTCCACTGTCTTCAGAGCGTTCAGCTGCAGGTTGTTATTGTTGCACCAGGACGCCAGCTGGGCCACCTCTCTCCTGTAGGCGGACTCGTCGCCGTTGGAGATGAGCCCGATGAGGGTGGTGTCGTCCGCAAACTTGATCAACTTGACAGACTGGTGGCTGGAGGTGCAGGAGTTGGTGTAAAGGGAGAAGAGTAGGGGGGAAAGTACACAGCCCTGGGGTGATCCGGTGCTGATGCTAGTATAGTCTGAGACAGTCCTTAGTTCCTTAGTTTTCCTCGCATTGATGTGGAGGCAGTTCTGTAGGCACCAGTCCACAAAGTCCTGAATAAATCCTCTGTAATCCGCATCATCCCCATCAGAGATGAGGCTGATGATTGCATAGTTGTCAGAGAACTTCTGTAGATGGCAGAGTGGTGTGTTGTGTGAAAAGTCAGCAGTGTAGAGGGTGAACAGGAAGGGAGCCAGAACTGTTCCCTGGGGTCCCCCCGTACTGCAGATGATGGGGTCAGACACACAGTCCTGGGTTCTCACAAACTGTGGTCGGTTTGTGAGGTAGTCCCGGATCCATGATGACAGGTGTTGGTCCACCCCTGCGCACAGCAGCTTGTCCCTCAGAATCACTGGTTGGATGGTATTGAAAGCACTGGAGTAATCAAAGAACATGATCCTCACAGTTCTCCCAGGCTTCTCCAGGTGGGACAGGGAACGATGTAGGAGGAAGATCACTGCATCCTCCACCCCAATGCCATGCTGGCAGGCAAACTGAAGTGGATCCATTGCTGGTCCCACCAGGGGGCAGAGGTGGGTGAGGAGCAGCCTCTCTAGGGTCTTCATTAGGTGTGATGTGAGGGCCACTGGTCTGTAGCTGTTCAGGTCCTTGGGTGCGGGGTCTTCAGTACGGGTACCACACAGGATGTTTTCCACAGCTGTGGTACTCCCCCCAGCTTCAGGCTCAGAATGAAGATGTGCTCCATGATCCCACACAGCTGGTCTGCACAGGACTTGAGGAGCCCCGGGCTGATGCCGTCCAGACCTGCAGCCAGCCTTCCTTGCCTTGATATTCTTCAGCTCAGCTCTCACCTGGGTCAACTGTCACCTGCAAAAGCGTATTTCTTTTTTTTTTGTCTTTTGGCTGCTCCCTTTTTGGGGTCGCCACAGCATATCATCACCATATATTGCAATGATCCACATGTCGATGTGGCAAGGATTTTTACCCCAAGTGTCCTTCCTGACACAACCCTACCCATTTATCTGGGCTTGGGATTGGCACAGGGAGTACACTGGCGTGTGCACCCCCTGTTCCTGGGTAACCAACTTTCCTTCCCCCATTCCATTATGCTGAGCACCAAGCTAGAAAGGAGGAAGTACCATTTTTTTGTATAGTCTTTGGTATGACCCAGCCAGTGCTTGAACCCATGACCTCCCGGTTATGGGGCGGATGCTCTACCTCTAGGCCACCACACTGGTATCTGCAAAAGTGTGTAATTTGCTCAAAATGTTTAGCCTGTGTGTCAAAAGCAAATATTTATGTCAATGAAACTGTCACTACCATTAGAATGAAGATTCCCTGTGCCATCTTTATGAACAAGACCATCAAAATGTTAGCCGTGTTGTCAGTAGAATAGTTTATGCTGTAATTATTTCCTAATGAAAACTGTCATGGCTTTTGGTAACAGTGACTGAAAATGAACAAGGCAATACTTGCGTCTGTGTTGCAGAGCAATTTCAAATGTATAAAGTGTGAGGGGAATAGATTGAAAGATACTTGATTGGATTCAAAGCTATTATTTGTATTGTTTTTGCTGAATATTGCATTTTGATGTTTTACAGTGTGTACAGTATTTCTGTATGGACAGTACAGTGTACATTTTTTGGGCAACCTACATTTTTGGGTTACGACTCGGTCAGCATGGGTAATAATCATGAAGTGAAACAACAATTGAACTGAGGATGTATAATTATAATTTTGTTCTCTCCTGACAACCTGTCAATACCCTCAATGAACTGATGCTCTTTTTCATGACCCAAATATGCTTCTCTGTGGGAAAAGGTTATAGATTATCTGACAAAAGCCTACTTTCAAATGTTTCCTCCTTTACAGGACATAACACCAGGCACTGAATGATGTCTCAGGAGGCTGCAGTTGTTGAATCAAAGCAGAAACTCTCTGCAGACATGTACTACAAATATGAGGAGATTCACTCCAGACCAACTGTCACTCCTGACTCTGAGATCCCAGAGAACCTGCTACACCTCTCGTATCCTTCCTATAAAAAGATTCCTGTCACACCTCATCTCCATTTTTTCTATCTTTATATTTACCACAGATATGTGAATGTCAGTTACAATAGTTCACATGAATTCTGTTAACAAGTTGACTTATTGTTCTGTAAAACAGAAATATCTGCAGTTAGTAGTGGAAAATGAAGTTTAAATTTGATTTGTTTTTTGTTTATTTTTCCAAGGTCGTTGTTTTCTGAGATTCATTGGTCATCATTTAGGATATTAAGAATTATTATCGTACTTCAGCTATTATATGTATTTCATTTTTCACATTAATACAAGAATACCATGCCGTAAAACGTATTTGCCCCCTTCCTCTTTCCCCTTGTTTTTGCATATTTGTCACACTTAAATGTTTCAGATCATCAACTAAATTTTAATTTTAGAAAGAGATAACTCGACTAAATGCAAAATTATATTTTTAAATCAAGATTTCATTTATTAAGGGAAAAAAAACTATCCATATCTATCTAGCCATATGAAGAAAAGTAAGTACCCCGCTTGTTACATCATGACTTGATTGATTAACCATATTTTTTGAAAGCTGAGTTCAATTTCACTGGGCACACCCAAGCCTGATTACTTCCAGACCTGTTGAATCAAGAAATCACTTAAATAGAACCTGTCTGACAAAGTGAAGTGGGCTAAAAGATTTCTAAAAGCAACGCATTATGCCCCCCTCATGGATCGTCACCTTATCGTGGTGGGGGGGTTTGCGTGCCCCAGTGATCCCAGGAGCTATGTTGTCCGGGGCAATTTGCCTCTGATAGGGTCTCCCAAGACAAACTGGTCCTGGGTGAAGGGCCAGACGAAGAACGATCCAACAGACTCTCATGATAAATTGTATATCAAGGATTCAGTGTACCCCGCCCGGTATGGGGTTACCGGGGCCCCACCCTGGAGCCAGGCCTGGGGGAGGGGCTCGAAGGCTAGCGTCTGGTGGCCGGGTTTCCACCCATGGGACCCGGCCGGGCTCAGCCCAAAGGAGTTACATGGGTCCGCCCTCCAGTAGGTTCACCACCTGCAGGAGGGATCATGGAAGTCCGGTGCTATGTGGATTAGGTGGCAGTCAAAGGCGGAGACCTTGGCGGACTGATCCCAAGCTTTCTAAACTGGCTTTTGGTACGTGGAATGTCACCTCTCTGGTGGGGAAGGAGCCTGAGCTGGTGTACGAGATTGAGCGATACCGGCTAGATATAGTCGGCCTCACCTCAACACACAGCTCCGGTTCCGGAACCAGTCTCCTGGAGAGGGGCTGGAGCTTGGCCTTTTCTGGAGTTGCCCCGGGCGAGAGGCGACGAGCAGGGGTAGGTATTCTTGTATCGCCCCACCTTGCTGCCTCTATATTGGAGTTTTCCCCGGTGGACGAAAGGGTTGCTTCCCTGCGCCTTCGGGTTGGGAAACGGGTCCTGACCATCATTTGTGCCTATGCACCAAATGATGTTTCAGAGTACCCACCCTTTTTGGAGTCTGTGACTGGGGTGCTGGAGGGTGCTCCTCCTGGAGACTCCATTGTCCTACTGGGGGACTTCAATGCGCACGTGGGCAACGACAGTGAAACCTGGAGGGGGGTGATTGGGAGGAACGGCCTGCCCGATCTGAACCCGAGTGGTGTTCAGTTATTGGACTTCTGTGCTAACCACAGTCTGTCTATAACGAACACCATGTTCAAGCATAAGGGTGTCCATATGTGCACCTGGCACCAGGACACCCTAGGCCGCAGGTCGATGATCGATTTTGTTATCGTATCATCAGACCTGCGACCGTATGTCTTGGACACCCGAGTAAAGAGAGGTGCAGAGCTGTCAACTGATCACCACCTGGTGGTGAGTTGGATCCGATGGCAGGGGAGGAAGCCATTCAGACCTGGTAGACCCAAACGTATAGTGAGGGTGTGCTGGGAGCGTCTGGCTGAGGCCCCTGTCCGGGAGGTCTTCAACTCCCACCTCCGGAAGAACTTCAACCACATTCCGAGGGAGTCTGGAGACATGGAGTCTGAATGGGCCATGTTCTCCACCTCTGTTGTTGAAGCGGCAGCCCAGAGCTGCGGCCGCAAGGTGGTCGGTGCATCTCGTGGTGGCAACCCCCAAACCAAGTGGTGGACACCAGTGGTGAGGGGGGCCATTAAGCTGAAGAAGGAGTCCTATCAAGCTTGGTTGGCTTGTGGGACTCCCGAAGCAGCTGAGGTGTACCGGCAGGCCAAGCGGAGTGCAGCTCGGGTGGTTGCTGAAGCAAAAACCCGGGTATGGGAGGAGTTCGGTGAGGCCATGGAACAAGACTTTCGGTCGGCTTCAAAGAGATTCTGGCAAACTGTTCGGCGGCTCAGGAGGGGAAAGCAGCTCCCCGTCCACACTGTGTATGGTGCGGATGGGACACTGTTGACTTCAACTGGGGATATCGTCGGGCGGTGGAAGGAATACTTCGAGGATCTCCTCAATCCCACTGATACGCCTTCCACAGAGGAAGCAGGGTTTGGGGACGAGGGGGATGACTCGCCTATCACAGGGGCTGAGGTCGCCAAGGTGGTTAAAAATCTCCTTGGTGGCCGGGCCCCGGGGGTGGACGAGATTCGCCCCGAGTACCTCAAGGCCCTGGATGTTGTTGGGTTGTCATGGTTGACACGCCTCTGCAACATTGCGTGGAGGTCGGGGGCAGTGCCTTTGGCATGGCAAACCGGGGTGGTGGTTCCTCTCTTCAAAAAAGGGGACCGGAGGGTGTGCTCCAACTTTAGAGGGATCACACTCCTCAGCCTCCCTGGGAAGGTCTATGCCAAGGTACTGGAGAGGAGAGTCCGGCCGTTGGTCGAACCTCGGATTCAGGAGGAGCAATGTGGTTTTCGTCCTGGCCGTGGCACATCGGACCAGCTCTTTACCCTCTCGAGAATTCTTGAGGGTTCGTGGGAGTTTGCCCAACCAGTTTACATGTGTTTTGTGGACTTGGAGAAGGCATTTGACCGCGTCCCTCGTGGATTTGTGTGGGGGGTGCTTCGGGAGTATGGGGTATCGGGCTTGTTGTTACGAGCTATTCGGTCTCTGTACGACCGTTGTGAGAGTTTAGTTCGCATTGCCAACACTCGGTCGGAGTCATTCCCAGTGAGAGTTGGACTCCGCCAGGGCTGCCCTTTGTCACCGGTCCTGTTCATAATTTTTATGGACAGGATTTCTAGGCGCAGCCAGGGAATGGAGGGTGTCATGCTTGGTGACCACAGGATCTCATCTCTGTTGTTTGCAGATGATGTTGTCCTGTTGGCTTCATCCAGCAATGACCTACAGCTCTTGCTGGGATGGTTTGCCGCTGAGTGTGAAGCGGCTGGGATGAGAATCAGCACCTCCAAGTCCGAGTCCATGGTCCTCAGCCGGAAAAAGGTGGATTGTCCTCTCCGGGTTGGGGACAGGCTCCTGCCCCAAGTGGAGGAGTTTAAGTATCTTGGGGTCTTGTTCACGAGTGAGGGGAAAATGGAGCGAGAGATCGACAGACGGATTGGAGCAGCATCTGCAGTGATGCGGACGTTGTACCGGTCTGTTGTGGTGAAGAGGGAGCTTAGTTCTAAGGCAAAGCTGTCGATTTACCAGTCAATCTACGTTCCTACTCTCACCTATGGTCACGAGCTTTGGGTAATGACCGAAAGAACGAGGTCGCGGATACAAGCGGCTGAAATGAGCTTTCTCCGTAGGATTGCTGGACTCACCCTCAGAGATAGGGTGAGGAGCTCAGTCATCCGGGAGAGGCTCAGAGTAGAACCGCTGCTCCTCCACATTGAAAGGAGTCAGTTGAGGTGGTATGGGCATCTGATTAGGATGCCTCCTGGACGCCTCCCACTTGAGGTGTTTCAGGCACGTCCCACTGGGAGGAGACCCCGGGGCAGACCCAGGACTCGGTGGAGAGACTATGTCTCCCAGCTAGTCTGGGAACGCCTTGGTATCCCCTCTGAAGAGCTGGAGCAGGTGGCTGGGGAGAGGGAAGTCTGGGCTTCTCTGCTTGAACTGCTGCCTCCGCGACCCGGACCTCCGGAAAAGCGGTAGAAGATGGATGGATGGATGGACGCATTATGCTGCAATCTAAAGAAATTCAAGAAGAGGTGAGAAATAAAAACTCAGAACAACATCTAAAGAACTGCAGACCTCACTTGCCTCAGTTTGGACACTGGTCCATGATTCATCAATAAGGAGGAGACTGGGCAAAAATGGCATCCATGGAAGAGTTCCAAGGTGAAAACCACTGCTGACCAAAAAGAACACAAAGGTTCTTCTTACATTTGAAAAAAACAAAAAACAAAAACAAAAACAAAACATCTAGATCACAGGTGTCAAACTCATTCCATGGAGGGCCAGGACCCTGCAGGTTTTACCTCCACCCAGTGTCTTCAACAGGTGATTTCACTGAATTTCTTCCCACTGATTGCGGATCAGTGAAAACACCTGCTGAAGACACTGGGTGGAAGTAAAACATGTAGAGTCTTGGCCCTTCATGGAATGAGTTTGACACCCCTGATCTAGATGATCCCAAAGACTTTTGGGAAAATATTCTGTGGACTGATGAGACAAAAGTTAAAGTTTTTGAAAGGTGTGCGTACTGTTACATCTGGTGTAGAACTAACACAGCATTCTCTAAAAGAATATCATACCAGCAGTCAAATATGGTGGTGGTAGTGTGATAGTCTGGGGCTGCTTTGCTGCTTCTGGACCTGGATGACTTGCCGTAATTGATGGAACCATAAATTCTGCTCTCTACCAGAAAATCCTCAAGGAGAATATCCAGCCATCAGTTTGTGACCTCAAACTCAAGCTCAAACTCAAGCCCTCCAGTGTGGCTGAATTAAAACAATTCTGCAAAGAAGAGTGGGACAAAATTCCTCAACAGTGATGTAAAACACTCACTGCCAGTTATCGCAAATGCTTGACTGCAGTTGTTGCCACCAAGGGTGGCACAACCAGCTATTAGATTTAGGGGGCAATTATTTTTTCACATAGGGTTTGGAAGCTTTTTCCCTTGATACAGTAAGTGAAATCATCATTTAAAAGCTACATTTTGGATTTACTTGAGTTATTTTTGTCTAATATTAAAATTTGTTTGATATGAAACATTTAGGGCGGCGTGGTGACGGAGTGGTTAGCACTGCGGCAGCACAGCAACTCACCCTTGGCCGGGGGATCCTGGGTTCGATCCCAGCCCCCCACCAACAGTGATCTGTGTGGAGTTTGCATGTTCTCCCCGTGTCTGCGTGGGCTTACTCCGGGATTTCTCCAGTTTCCCCCCACATGCCAAAAACATGCAAGTTAGGCTAATTGGCATCAAACTGGGGATTCTAAATTGTCCTTAGGTATGACTGTGAGAGTGAATGGTTGTCTGTCTCTCTGTGTTGGCCCTGCGATGGACTGGCGATCTGTCCAGGGTGTACCCTGCCTCTCGCCCAAAGATGCTGGGATAGGCTCCAGCCCCCCCCCCCCCCCATGACCCGAAAAAGGATTAAGCGGAAGAAGATGAATGAATGAATGAATGAATGAATGAAACATTTACAGTATGTGTGACAAATATGCAAACATATAAGAAATCAGGAAGGGGCAAACACTTTTTCACAGTACTGTATTTTCATATAATTTTATTTATGTAACAAATTTAGTGTATAGGTGCAAATATGAATAATTTAGACTCCTTAATTTATGTTTCATCCAGTCACTCCTTTGGCTATGACAGTGGGCGCAGGGGAAACCTGAAGCTGCTGGACGACAGAACTCTGATCTTTATAGCAGGAAACATGCTCGTTCTGCTGGACATTCTCACCAAGGAGCAAAGATACCTGCGCTCCTGCAGCGGAGGAGGAATTGGTGCAATCACAGTGAGATGTCTTCAGAACTACATATATGTAGTACAGACAAACAAGAGCATCACTATACTATCTCAAAATACTTGTTATATGTTTATCTAAAAATACATTCACAGTGTAAATCATTTCTCCGAGAGAGAATGGTATTTTTTTAATTCAATTCAATTCAGTTCAATTCAACTTTATTTATATAGCGCCATTTCACAACAACAGTGATCTCATAGCACTTTCAACTGTAGGGGAAACCCCACAGTTGCAGAAAGACCCTAGCAATCAGGCGATCCCCTGTGAGCAAGCACTTGGAGATGGTGGAGAGAAGAGGCAGAACCAGGCTCAGGGAGGGGCAGTCATCTGCTGCGAATGGCTGGGGGGTGAGGGGATAGAGAAGATGAAAAGAACAGACATGTAGAGAGCAAACAGCACTGGGAGAGAACAAACAAATGTTAATGACCAGCAAAAAAAAATTAAAAAAAAATCATTGAGAGTGAAGAAAGGAGTGAAGCCCAGTGCATTATTGGAGGTCCCCCGGCTGTCTAAACCTATTAGCAGCATAACTAAGGGAGGGTTCAGAGACACATGATCCCTCCCTAATTGTAGGCTATATCAAAAAGGAAGGTTTTAACCCTATTCTTAAAAACAGAGATTGAGTCTGACTCCTGAATCCAGATTGGCAGCTGGTTCCACAGGAGAGGAGCTTGATAACTGAGGGCTCTGCCTCCCATTGTACTTTCCGAGATTCTAGGTATTACAAGTAATCCAACATTTTGGGAGCGTAGTGCTCTGTTAGGATAATAGGGTAGTATCAGATCTTTTAAATAAAAAAGGGCCTGATTGTTTAGAGCTTTGTACAGTAAGTAAGACGAAGGATTTTAAACTTAATGTAATTCTAGACTCTATGGGAAGCCAGTGAAGGGAGGCCAGAACTGGAGAGATATGATCTCTCTTTCTAGTACCTGTTAAAATGCTTGCTGCAGAATTTTGGATCAACTGAAGACTTTTTCAAGATGTTTTAGGACAACCTGATAACACTTTTTTTTCAAGTTAATAACATCCTACATAATAATCTCTATAGCAAGAGCTTTCACTGTCCGTCCAGAAAAATTTTATGAAGTAACTAGAAAAGTGCTGGGAGAGCACAGACCTCCGCCAAGTACCTCAGTTCCCCCTAATATTGGGATTTTCCCCAAATATAATAGCCCTACATGTATTTTATTATATTTTCAGATTCCTTGACCATCAAAACATACCTTTAGCAATTGGATTCACATTGATATCTTTCTTAGTTCAGTAGTTATTGACAATAATGACTTCTTCAGTAATGGCGGTTTTCTTCTGGATATAGCTCCATAGCTTTTGAAGATACAACAAATCCACTGGCACACTACTGATTCCTCAGTGTCTTGGCTATATTTTGGTGTTTGTTGTATGTTTATATGTTAGTTTGTTACCTTACAGTGATGAAAATTCCAAAGATCCCCTATTATTTCCTGTTCTGGATCACAGTATCCAGATTTTTTGCAGGATCGGGATCAGTCTTTGATATTTCGTAGAACCTATTGGGATCTTATCCTGTATTTTTTTGGCAAGCATCCTGACCATTTATTGTGGAGTTATATACACATATGCTAAAAATGGCCCTATCTCACAATGATAAAGAATCCTTTAAAAAATTCCTGGATCCAGATGGTGATCCGGATCACTCCCAAAATCTAATCATTTCTTCCTTGTCCCAGAATCAGAATCAGAATCAAGAATGAGCTTTATTGCCAAGCATGTTTACATGTAAACATACGAGGAATTTGACTTGACATTGGGCGCGCTCGATAAGCGCTTCCCAATGACGCGGCAGCCATGCAAGGCACCTGTCATACAGTGGGGAGTAAAGAGGGGAAGGGGGAGGGGGAGGGAACACATTGGGCAGAGAGAAAAAACATAGTTTATCAAAATAAAGCTCGTATGAGCAAAATTGTGATTACATAGAAAAAACCCCTCTAATGCACAATTAGCAGACAATACAGATCACACATTAACAAAGCAGCAAAAGTTGAGAGAGACAGTGTGAGTGTGTGTGTGTCAGTGTATGTGTATCAGTCATGTAATGTTGTATGCAGTGTGTGTATCAGTTACTGGTGAACAGCAAAAATCCTCCCTGAGCAACGTTTAGATGTTATGTCTTTAGTGTCCTCAAAACATAGATAGCATGTCCACAAGAGTTCATTCTCTCAGTGCATGTCCAATGGTAAATTCCATGCTGGTCACATGACGCTGTCCTTGAGAGATCAGATTACTGCACACCGGTTGTTTGGGTTACGGAGAAGCCAAGCCAAAAACTCCCTTCTGCCTTATCTTCTCTCCTGGAGGGATGAATACCAAGGACGCCGAATCAAGGCCAGATGAGCACAGTTCACTTAGAGCATAAAAATTTTCCATCTCATGCGATTCTGTGCAACACATTCACAGGCTTTAAAATCATTCCCTGGAGAGCACCAGCGACTCCAAGATGTATTCCACCTACTGAATCAACCACCATTCAGTTCACCATTTGCCGCTATCAGTGCACTCCCCAACTGGTCGAATAGTTGAAGGAGCTTTGCCGGGTCCGCATTTTGATCAGCTCTCCCAACTTCTTTAATTTCTGATACATCAGGAAACTCCAGAGCCAAAGTAGAAATCCTGTGATCATAAGCCAAACAGATAGATGTCTTCCGCATCTTCAATCGAATCACACAGACACATGAGTTCCCAATTGTCCATGAGTCTCCCCACTTGGGCTCCCCCTGGCCCGATCTTCTTTTGAAGTGGTGTCAATTGCATTTAAAGCCCAGCTCAATTCCATTATTTTCCGTTTGGGTCACTTCCGCCCTCCAAAGAGAGCAGATGCTTTTCTTCCCAGCTCCGGCTCCTTATCTCTCTCCTTCCCTAATTGACTGGATCCCAGCTTGCTATCGTCTGTCTGCGTGTCTTTACTGCTGATTTATCGAACGAAATTATGGCTTTAATAAGCTGGGCTTTGAACGCAATTGACACTGTTTTTTCAACGAGAAAATCTGGCCCGGGGTAGCCGACCTGCCCCGCAGGCACTGCTGCTGCGGGTTATTTGAAGGACACAAGTAATTGGAAACTCTTGTGCCTGTGTGATCTTTCTATTGAAGATATTGAAGATTTATATCTTTTCGGAGCAATGGTCATCGGAATTCTACTGATTGGATTTGGGATTGTTCTGGTGTACCGCAAACTGAAGAAGATGGATAGAGCTTATCAAAAAGCGGACCCGGTGAAGCTCACCCATCAAATTGACCAACTGGGCAGGACTCTGACAGCGGCCAATGGAGAACTGTACAGGAAAATGGATTACATCACGATCACGCTGAGAGCTGTCCATGAATTGATTTCAACGCCCGGCCATGAAGGAATTGGTGCACTGAATCCGTAAGAGAATAGAAAGTTTTTTCTCTGAAGTCAGTGCTATTCGACCTGTTTTTTTCGGCTCCCTCAGCACTCAGTCCTCCAGATAATCAACAGTATATTTGTTTTCATAACACTGGCGGGCAGCATTTGACTCTCAAGGACAGCTGTCTGGCAAAACTATTCCATCTGCCATGCTCAAGGACACTGGCCTTTGCTTCAGACTGTAGTCATAACATCTGCTGAGGAAGAGACATTGTTGTCCTCCAACTGATTGCCACTGATTGCACTCAACTTACACAAACTGATCCACTATACTGACTCGAAGATATACACTCACTGCTCTCTTTGTGTCATTGTGTGGATTCTATTGTCTGCTAATTGTGGAATGAGAGTTTTTTTTCTTGTAATCATAATATCGGTCATATATGAACTTTATTCTGATAAACAATGCTTTTTTCTCTCTCCTATTGTGTCCACCCCTCCCTCCTCCCCATTGCCTTCTTCTGTTCCCCTCCTGCTGACAGGCGCCTTCACGGCTCGCCGCGTCACTGAGAATGTCATTTATGACGTTTCAGTGTCAAGTCAAATTCCTCGTATATTTACCTGTTATTTACTTGTAAATGTGCTTGGCAATAAACTTATTCTGATTCTGATTCTGATTCTGATGCAGCAGAAGAAGAGCGAAACACAGACAGGACACAGCAAGCTGGGATCAGTGAAGGGAGGAGGAGAAGGGAGAAGAGAAGAAATGCGTCTGCTCTCTCTGAAAGCCTGGGAGACTTTTCGGACTTGTCCTGAAAATTTCATCAAAATGCGTTCATAACATTTTGAGTTATGTTGGTAACAGACAGACAGACAAACAAACAGACAAACAAACCCTGGTAAAAACATAACCTCCTTGGTGGAGGTAAATATGCTGAACAGATAAAATCAGTTATTTGTCTATAAATCTTCCATTTTATTTATTTATTTTTAATCATTTTTTGTTTGCAATAATATATTTTATTTAATTTTCATCTATAATTTTAATCCTAAAAAATGGTTGTCAACAACATCTTGTCTCTAACATTACATCTTCAACATGCAGACTCCACTTGCAGATGGAGCTTGGCTCCAAATGCTGCAGAGCGAGTAAGAGATTTTTACAGAATGTTGGGCAGTTTTTTATTTTTTATTCCTCCCCAGTATGATCCAGTCATTTTGCCTGGATCAAACCTGATACCGATACTACATGTCAGACAGGCCCATCTCTAGTTGTTAACATACCTTTACAGCATACACAGAATCTATATGGAGAGCTGAAAAATGTTTTCATTCACTGTATCTGCACGTCATTGTCTCTGTTTGAAGGCACATCCAAGCAGGGAGTACTTTGCTGTAGCAGAGAAGGGAAACCATCCCAACATCATCATCTATGAATATCCCTCATTAAGGCCGTATCGCATCCTCAGGGGTAAATGTGATTCAGTGAGTTGTGCCTTTTTCAAGAATAATATTCCATATTATTTGATGCTCATTTTCTAACCTGTGTGTCTGAAGGAGGCACTGAGCGGGAGTACAGCTTTGTGGATTTTAACCTGGATGGAAGCCTGCTGGCCAGTGTGGGCAACGCACCCGACTACATGCTGACACTGTGGGATTGGAGACAGGAGGAGGTGACGCTCAGCTGCAAGGCCATCTCACAGGAGGTCTATCGGGTCAGCTTCTCTCCATACAACCCTGGACTGCTTACGTCGTCAGGATGTGCACACATCAAGTAAGGGATATACTGAGCTGCCATCCATCCACCCACCCACCTACCTACCTACCTACCTACCTACCTACAGACGTGGACAAAATTGTTGGTACCCCTCCGTTAATGAAAGAAAAACCCACAATGGTCACAGAAATAACTTGAATCTGACAGAAGTGGTAATAAATAAAAATTCTATGAAAATTAACCAATGAAAATCAGACAGTGCTTTTGAATTGTGGTTCAACAGAATTATTTTAAAAAAACTCATGAAATAGGCCTGGACAAAAATGATGGTACCCCTAGAAAAGACTGAAAATAATGTAACCATAGGGACATGTTCAACCAAGATGTGTCCTCTAATTAACATCACAGGTGTCTACAAACTTGTAATCAGTCAGTCGGCCTATTTAAAGAGTGACAAGTAGTCACTGTGCTGTTTGTTGACATGGTGTGTACCACACTAAACATGGGCCATAGAAAGCAAAGGAGAGAGTTGTCTCAGGAGATTAGAAAGAAAATTATAGACAAGCATGTTAAAGGTAAAGGCTATAATACCATCTTCAAGAAGCTTGATGTTTGTGTGACTACAGTTGCACATATTATTCAGAAATTTAAGATCCACGAGACTGTAGCCAACCTCCCTGGATGTGGCTGTAGGAGGAGACGGATAATACGAAAGGTAACAAAAGAGCCCAGAACAACCTCTAAACACATTCATGGTGAACTCCAAGGTCAAGGTACATCAGTGTCAGATCGCACGATCTGTCATTGTTTGAGCCAAAGTGGACTTCATGGGAGACGACCATGGAGGACTCCACTGTTAAAAACAAATCATAAAAAAGCCAGACTGGAATTTGCCAAACTGTATGTTGACAAGCCACAAAGATTCTGGGAGAATGTCCAATGGACAGACGAGACAAAACTGGAACTTTTTGGCAAGTGTAACACCACTTTGTAGCACTTACTGTGTGTGTAACACTATTTTAGGTGTTGTCTTGTACCCTTTTGGTAGCACTGGGTATGGCAGTGTAGTTACCTTTAACCTTACCACCTGGACAGAAGGGACAATTGGGCCAGGTCAGATAGACTCTGGGTTCGTAGGAGCCTGGGAGCTGCAACAACAGATGACACATACACCATAGTATGGGAACTTTTACGTATGTATATATTTTTTAACAGTTGTGTACACTTAAACACTGCGCTTGTAACAATTAAAAAAAAAATACCCCAAAATATATTTACAATACTTTCAGTCCTTTTGCATCAGTTCCAGGTGACCGGTTGAATCACCTCTAGCAGTTAATAGGGTTCGGGCTTCGGCTCGCCATCCAGATCTGGAGATCCACGCTCTTCTGAATCCAGGTTACAAAAAAACCTGACCTACAGAATAGGTCAGAACGCAAAAAATAAGCTATGCTCTATAGCTTATCACATAGGTTTCAAATATTCTAAATTATACAACAATAATATTTTTTAAATACCTTTAAACCACAGATGTAATAGTCACTCTTAAATACATTCAATGGCAAGTGAAATGGGACCGTTGCTAACCATTACAGCTTTGAAAACAACCTCCTCCTATGGAAAACCTAGCCGGAATTAGCATTGGAGGTTTAGCATGTTAAGCTAGCGATTAGCATTCCACATACACACTGAATGGTACTCACCATGCTAAGCAACACGTGCTTTACAGGATTCCCGCGCTCACGTGAGTTCACAGCCTTTGGGTTCAAATCTTAAAATTTAACGAAAGAGGTATTAGAATTTGGCAATACAGCAATACCTCGTTTCTCATGTTGGTTTTGGCTTACCAATCTCAAGAGTGTATCCGGGCAAAGGCTGCTACTAGCACGTTAGCTCATTGTCTCAGTAAGGGATCGCGTTCTCTCGGTCGTGTCTCTGCTGCGACTGAAAACGTTCTGCAGGCCACACTAAGACCGAGCGAGGGAGCGCGTGACCCCATTGGCTGGCGTGACCCCATTGGCTGTTGCTGCCAAACAAACGACGCAGCCATTGGTTGCTCAATATACCAAACAAAAATATTAGGAACTTCATCAAAACTCCCCAGAAAATGTTCTTAACTATTTAGGTATATATTCTATGAACTTATATTTATCTATATATTTATCCTCAAAATATTTATTCCCATTGTGAAATGAGTGTCCCCTTCTTCCTAAAGCGGTATCAATATTTATAATTTTATTTACGTTTTTAACGCTAGGTTACACAAGGCACATCAGCTCTATGTTCACAGACGCAAAAATGAAGCATACCAAGAAAAGAACACTGTCCCTACTGTGAAACATGGAGGAGGTTCTGTTATGTTCTGGGGCTGCTTTGCTGCATCTGGCACAGGGTGTCTTGAATCTGTGCAGGGTACAATGAAATCTCAAGACTATCAAGGTATTCTAGAGAGAAATGTGCTGCCCAGTGTCAGACAGCTTGGTCTCAGTCGCAGGTCATGGGTCTTGCAACAGGATAATGACCCAAAACACACAGCTAAAAACACCCAAGAATGGCTAAGAGTGAAACATTGGACTATTCTAAAGTGGCCTTCTATGAGCCCTGATCTAAATCCTATTGAACATCTGTGGAAGGAGCTGAAACATGCCGTCTGGAGAAGGCACCCTTCAAACCTGAGACAACTGGAGCAGTTTGCTCATGAGGAGTGGGCCACAATACCTGCTGAGAGGTGCAGAAGTCTCATTGACAGTTACAGAAATCGTTTGATTGCAGTGATTGCCTCAAAAGGTTGTGCAACAAAATATTAAGTTAAGGGTACCATCATTTTTGTCCAGGCCTGTTTCATGAGTTTGTTTTTTAAAATAACTCTGTTGAACCACAATTCAAAAGCATTGTCTGATTTTCATTGGTTAATTTTCATAGAATTTTTATTTATTACCACTTTTGTCAGATTCAAGTTATTTCTGTGACCATTGTGGGTTTTTCTTTCATTAACAGAGGGGTACCAACAATTTTGTCCACGTCTCTCTCTCTCTCTCTCTCTCTCTCTCTCTCTCTCTCTCTCTCTGTCTATCTATCTAGCTATCTATCTATCTGTGTCTGTCTGTCTGTCTGTCTCACACCTTTCTCACCTCCTTTCTTTCAGGTTCTGGAAAATGGCTGCCACATTCACAGGTCCAAAATTGGAAGGAGTAACTGGGCGTTTTGGGAAAACTGAAGCTACTGATATTGATGGTTTTGTGGAACTTCCTGATGGAAAGGTTTGTGCCTCACTCTCATAACTCATGTGAGCTTCAAAATATGCCACTTCTCTGAGGTTACACTTTGGTACAGTAGTGCTTTGAACTAAATGCTGAAGTCAGAATGTGCTCACAAAGATTAAATATCAAAGATGGACATAGCCACCCTGATGACATCTATTGGATTTTGAATTCTGATTTATTTTTTCTAACTTCACCCTGGGAATTTCTGCCCTTTGCCTTTGTAGCTTTTTTCCAGTTTTCTCAGTCGCTTTGGTGCATTTTTCAGAACAGAATGTCAAAACTATTCGTTTGACCTCCACATCACCTAGTCACTTGTGGTCATTATAAAAGCAATTTCTCATAATTTTGAACAAACAATGAATGCTTTTATACATTATGCAGCTATTTGTGTACAGTTGTCTTCTATTTTTTACATTATTATTTGCTATTGTCATGTTGGTCAAAATACATTAAACAGGTTTAATGATGACTAGTCCTTCACCTCAAAACATTTAGGCATTCCTTCATTGCTTGATTCATCCATCCATCCATCCATCCATCTTCTTCCGCTTAATCCTTTTCGGGTCGCGGGGGGGCTGGAACCTATCCCAGCATCTTTTGGGCAAGAGGCAGGGTACACCCTGAACAGATCGGCAGTATATGCAAAAGTGGTGAACTTGTTATAGCATTACGCCAAGCAGATTTTATACATTTCTATTACATTTTGTGTAAATATGTATTAAATAAATTGTTCTCAGGGGAATCTTTATTTTCACTTATTAGGGAAGATGTGTTAAGAATTAGGTCAAGCAATGACCTTCTAGTTCTCTAGAACAGCACAGAGGTGAATCCTGTCAACCTTCAACTGAGAGCAGATATAAAGCCTTCACAGAGCAGTTACCATTTCTGATGCAAAAATTGAAGGGCATCGAGAGAATGAGCAGGGTCAACAGATAGGCCAAGTACATAGGCCTGTTCCAGATGAAATTAGGGCCACAATTGTTGACCATGTTCTAAATCATGGTCGTAACCATGGCTGAGGTTGGTCAGAGGGTGCAACCAAAGAGAAATATTGGTCACACGGTAGTATGTGACTTTATAGTTTTGAAATTGCTCTGCAACACAGAGAAAAGTACTACCTTGTACATTTTCAGTCACTGTTACGAAAAGCCCTGAGAGTTTTCATTTGAAAATACTTACTGTGTAAACTGTTCTACTGATAACATGGCTGAATATTTTGATGGTCTTGTTCATAAAGATAGCGTAGGGACTCTTCATTCTGATGATAGTGACAGTTTCATTGACATACAGTAAATATTTGCTTTTGACACACAGACTAAACATTCTGAGCAAATTACACACTTTTGCAGGTTATCTAAAGTGTTTTGCAGTTTGCATACTTTATTTTGAGAAATGCATGTAGTGTTGTGCAAACTTCAATTCTGTTGTGAGAAATGCACTAAAGCATGAGAAAAACTGTAAACCCTGAGTTCCTATTTATCAATCACATGGTATACTTGGCCTAAACCACACTGATTTATCTTCTTTTGGCCCTTGTGAAACAAATAATGTTGTAGACATTATGACAAACATTAGTATTACATATTATATTAAAACAAACATGCTTTACTATGAAATACCTGAAACCGTATAAACACACTAATGAGTAATTGCTGAGGTCAAAGATTATTGAGAATTAGATTAGATTATGTTTTCAGTACATCTTCATCAGTAAGTCATTTTTTAAAAACAACTTTATTAAAAAAAAAAAAAAAAGGCTTTGTAAGACCAGCCTCCTGCAGCCCTGTAGAAAGGATGCATGTTTAAAGGTCTCAGTCACTGAAAAATTGTGTTTTTGTAAGTTTTAACATTCTGAAATGTGTCTATTGGTCACGTGATTATCAAAAAAAACCCCATTATACAATAGTTAGTTTCGACAGAGGAATTTGATTGGACAATAGGGATTCCAGGAGTTACTATATTCCACAGTAATTGCACTCCAATGTCACTGGATATGTATCACTCCGCTTCAAAGGTGTTCATGTAACCATTAATTACTAACAGTAATTTACTATCAACTCTCTTGAGAATTACAGTACTGTTTTGGATACCTTAATTTCCACAGTGAAGCACTGTTTGACAAGAAATTATACATCTGTGACCCGGAAGTCACTCTTTTGAAAAAACCTGTTTCATTCTGCTTGTCATTAAGCTCATTAAGCCATTTCACGTCTGTTTAAAAAAATAGGTAGTACTAGAGTTTGGTTTATTGTCTCAATTAACAAACCATAATACCTTTGTGATGGACTCTTTGTTTTATCTGAAAATGCAAAGAAAAGCGAGCAAAGTGTACTAAATTGCTAGCATGCTAACTACTAGCTACTGGCTAGCTACGGTATTCTGGATACGTTTTGATCTGGGGTCTTTTGCAGTACCGACTCAACAGGTATATATTTATAAACACATAACTTTTGCACTTGAAAATATTTAATTTGTTTACATATGCATGAAATGACAATAGACGTCTTCATGCTGATTGAAATGTTTAGCAGCAGTTACTGGCTACATTTAGAAAGGACTATTTTTTTTTCCTCAGCTGTGCAAAATAACTGGTTAAACAAAGAAATCATAATATTTTGTCCAGTATTGCTGTCATTTAATAAATTGAGCTTGCCGGAACTCTTGTATAAAAGCAATATTACACTCAATGTCGTTACGGTATCAATTTATATACTAACTATGGGTGTGATACTCTACGTGCAGGGCATTAGACCTATCACACCCGCAGTTACTATATAAATTGATACCATACTCCGTCTTGTGTAATATTGCTTAATCAAAATGCTCAAGTCTTAAAAAAACGCACAGCCTTTATATTGTTTCTGTCTGTGAGGAGCAAGTGTAACTCTTCTGGCTTTGCTATGGAAAGCATAGTAAACCCAGCTTTGATGCTCTATTAGGCTGCGTGTCCACCAAACACATTTTTTGTCGCTCGACCGCCCTGAGTGTTTTTTTTCAGCGTTTGTGCACTACGCTCTGGAAAAAAAAAAAGTCTGTGCCCTGTATCCCAGCAACAGCTTGTCACTCTCAGCTCAGCACTTCTGCTTTTCCTATGGTCAGACTTTCTACTTATTTTTTAATATTCATTCATTCATTCATTCATTCATTCATTCATCTTCTTCCGCTTAATCCTTTTTGGGTCGCAGGGGGGCTGGAGCCTATCCCAGCATCTTTTGGGCGAGAGGCAGGGTACACCCTGGACAGATCGCCAGTCCATCGCAGGGCCAACACAAAGAGACAGACAACCATTCACTCTCACAGTCATACCTAAGGACAATTTAGAATCCCCAGTTTAATACCAATTAACCTAACTTGCATGTTTTTGGCATGTGGGAGGAAACCGGAGAAATCCCGGAATAAACCCACGCAGACACGGGGAGAACATGCAAACTCCACACAGATCACTGTTGGTCGGGGGCTGGGATCGAACCCAGGATCCCCTGGCCAAGGGGGGCGGCGCGGTGGCGGAGTGTTAATAGCAGTCTCAAGGGTTAATAGCAGTCTCTAAATAACCAATGGACAGGAAACATGTTTTAGCAGCTCTGGATGTAAAATATGATGACACAGAAAACAGGAATCTGAGTAGAGACTGTATGCATGTATGTATATGTATGTATATGTATATGTATATGTATGCATCCCATGTCCCGCCCTTCCTTAATTCTGATTGGCTGCTTAGAAAGGTCTGACATTGACGAGCTCAGCTGCAGTCTGAAAAGTTGAACTTTTTTCCGACGCTGAGCACCCTGAGTGCCACAACAAAAAACGGCCACCGCTCAAAGTGTTTCAGTGCCAAGGGCGCTCAGTGCTGTAAACACTGGACTACATAGACAATGAATAGAAAACAGTCGCCCAGAGCAGAAAAAATGCATTTGGTGGACACCCAGCCTTATTGATCCAGTCCTGCTGGATCCCTGTTTCCTGCTGGAGCTGTCTGTTTGCAAACATGCCGTAGAGATGTGCACTGCAGCTAACAGTAATACTTGGGATTTTGCTTACCAAGTTTTGTTTTCATTGTTAAATTTCAGTCACTCTAATAGACATCACTGTTTCCACCTGGTTCACTGACCCACATTCAGTAATATACTGTAATCATTTTGGCTTATTTTGTTGTATTTTTGCCGTGATGCTATATCAAACCATTAGCATTAGCTTGGCTAGGCAATCAGAGTTGGCCAGTCTAACCACATTAGAGCTTACCTCAACTGGGAGAGGATGACAGGCAGTTTGGCCGTAGCTTAAGGCTGCATGTCCACCAAACGCGTTTTTTCTGCTCTGGGCGACTATTTTCCATTCATTCTCTATGTAGTCCATCGTTTACAGCGCTGAGCACCCTTGGCGCTGAAACGCTCTCGGTGGTGGCCGTTTTTTGTCGTGTCGTTCAGGACGCTCAGGGTTGAAAAAAGTTCAACTTTTCAGAGACTGCCGTTGAGCTCGTCAATGTCAAACCTTAAGCAGCCAATCAGAACTGCTGCATGGGCAGGACATAGGACGCCGGTACTAGTCAGTACTCAGACTCCTGCTTTCCCTGTCATCATATTTTACATTCAGAGCTGCTAAAAAATGTTTCCTGTCCATTGTTACTTAGAGACTGCTATTAAAAAATGAGTAGAAAGTCTGACAATAGGAAAAGCGGAAGTGCTAAGCTGAGAGTGACAACCTGTTGCTGGGATACAGGGCACAGACTTTTTTTCCCAGAGCGCCGCGCACAAACGCTGAAAAACAATGCTCAGGACAGTCGGGCGACAACGCATTTGGTGGACACGCAGCTTAACTGTCAATCCAGTCAGTTTTGATCACTGTTTTCTATAAATTCTATTCAAACACCTGGCATTCTTGTTCATCTACCAACACGCAATACATCATTCTTAGATGCTATTTTAGCTTATTTTAATTATAGCCTGCTTTCTTTAACCAAAACCCCTTGGGCCACCATTCACTCACTGGTGAATGTTTCTGTCTTTATTGTACTTCAGGGACTGGTTATATCCTGTTGATCAATGAAACCACACACTCCTGTCCACCAGTGATGCTTTATTTCATTCATTCTTTAAGATGAATTTATGTCAGTTGGCTCAGCCTCGCAATCTGAGCTAGGAGCTAGCCAGCTAACATTAGCAATAGTGACAAAAGAGGGAGGACAGAGTTAACTGCTGCTCTTGGGCATTTAAAGAGACATGCAATGGAACGAACTGTTCTGCGGAAGACTGCAAAAGATAATTCACAATGATGCTAATAATTAAATAATTAAAGGTAATTTGGCCAAATTATGTCACAACCATTTCATTAAGACCTGTTCTAACTGTCGACATCTGCAAAAAGTACATTGGTTTATGGTAGGGGTGTCCAATCATGTGCCATGGAGGGCCAAGATCCTGCAGTCTTTACCTCCAACCAGTGTCTTCAACAGCAGATTTCACTGAATTTCTTCCCACTGATTGCTGATAAGTGAAAACACCTGCTGAAAAGACTGGGTAGAAGAGAAAACCTGTCGGGTCTTGGCCCTCCATGGCACATGATTGGACACCCCTGGTTTATGGTTTCATACAACTTGTAGAGTTGCTTCTGACATTTTTTTGACTTCATCTTCTCCCGTTAGGTGGTGTCAGGCACAGACTGGGGCAACCTACTGCTGTGGGATGGGGATACCATCATGGTGGAGATTTGCCGTAAAGAGGGTCAGACCTGTCACGTGGGGACGGTCCAGCCATTTACCCTAGGCCTAGAGGATGAGCAGCTGATGACGATTGGCTCTGATGGAGTTGTCCGGGTGAGATAATCGGCTACTTACTTTGCTTGTCATTTTAGCTCAAATACTGTTCTAAATGGATTTGAACCGCTGACTGCTTAAAAATTTAATATGGTATAAATCATCTCCAGAAAGCAGTAGGACATATACAGTATATCTGATACATGGGCAGCTGTAAAAGGTAGTTGTAAAATGAAATGTCCAAAACAGTGTTTAGGGTGCAGTTTACGTATATGGTTTCGTTTTCTAATTAAAATGCTTGTCTTAAAGCACCATAGACTACTGCATATAAACACTGAAGGTAGCTAAAAGCTTATTTATAAAGTTGTTTTTTGGGAAGAGTGTTATATGATTTTGAATCTCCTCATAATGGACAAGAGTTGCCGTTATGAAATGGTCAGTGAATTGTTAATCGCAAGGTAGTATGTAATATGTTTGTCAAATCACAAAGTAGTATATCAAATCAATTTTGGAAATACTTCTTAGCAAATGACTTATCTGAGCCACTGTGGTCCGCTTTTCTGCCAAACTGCTCTGCAGAGCTGAACTCTGAATCAGCCTTTTTCTCTTGTTATCAAACCTAGGGTGCATTGCACTTCTCACTTGTACCCCTTCCCCTACCCCTATCCCTTGGCCCTTGAGATCGTTACAAGGGGGAAGAGTTGAAAACTAACCCTAAGAATTGGGACACCCTGTTGGATTATATGTAAAATGGAGGGTATGCTCTTGGCTGATACTACTCTTTGTTATGTGATGTTACATGATGACATGCTTGCAGCACGCATTGCAGTGTGGGAGAGAGAAGGAGAGAGAAAGAAGGAAAATAAAAAAGAGTGCGTGTATTCAAGAGAGTTCTGGCTACTGTGTGTTTTTCCTCCATTAGTTAACCACACTCTATGGTTATCCGATCCGTTATAATGTCAACCTTAACAGGTTATGGGCCCAGGAAGGATACTGGAAGCCGGTGGAGCAGGTTATATTTCGATGGAGATGAGAGAAATTACGAGCTGTGGGAAAGCAGATTTCTAGGCCACATGCGGATGCTAGGCCTAAAGGACACAGTGCTGAATGAACCAAGAGCGCCAGAGGGAGAAAATGCAGCGGCCAGCGTGGAAGCCGATAATGCGAAAAATGAAAATGCCTACGCTGAGCTTATTCAGTTTTTGGATGATAAGAGCCTCTCCCTTGTCATCAGAGATGCCCGGACGACGGTAGGAAAGCATTTAAAATATTAAGAGAACATTACGCGGGAAGAGGAAAACCACGAATAATTAGTCTTTACACGGAACTGACTTCGCTGCAGAAAAAGGCAGAAGAAACTGTGACAAACTATGTTATCAGAGCAGAGACGGCTATCACCGCATTGAAAAATGCAGGAGAGACATTAAGTGATGGGCTGACTATCACCATGCTTCTAAAGGGTTTACCAGAATCATTCAAGCCATTCACCATATTTGTAACACACAACGATGACAGAATGACTTTCAGTGACTTTAAAACACAGCTCAGAGACTATGAGAGCACTGAAAAGTTTAATGCCACTTCGGGAGACGACCGTGTGATGAAGATGAGGAGCCACACAACTGAGGCGAGGCGCAGAGAAAAGGAAGCAATAATGTGTTACAACTGCTGCCGAAAGGGCCGCAAAGCATAAGTATGTCCCAGTGGGCGCACGGCGCAGAGACAGTGGTGCAGTTACTGCAAGAGCCCCACACACCGGGATGAAAACTGCAGGCGAAAGACAAAGGGCCGAGTGAAACAAGCGACGGACAATGAGGATGAAACATTCGCTTTTAAACTAAGCGAAAGCAACGTCAGTGGATTGAGAGAAAGTGGTTTGATGGTGGACACGGGAGCGATGTCCCACATAATCAGAGACTTGGCCAAGTTTAAAAGATTTGATGAGTCATTCCAGCCGAATAAACACATCATAGAGTTGGCTGACGGCACAAGGACCAGTGGTGCAGTTTTAAAGAGGGGGGATGCTGAGATCTTCCTGCGAGACAGTGGAGGACGCAAAGTGAAGGCAACACTGAAGGGGGCACTATACATCCCATCTTTTCCACAGGATATACTGTATTCTCAGTCAAGTCTGGCACGGCCAATGGAGCAAGAGTGAACTTTCAACAGGGACAAGACCAACTCATCCACAAAAACTGTACCAGGTTTAATATAAAAGTGTGTGACAGATTGTATTATCTAGACACTGTTGATGGAGAACCTGATGATATGTACAATGGATGTAATGATATACAAACGTGGCATGAGATATTAGGACACTGTAATCACAGGGACATATTAAAGTTAGAGGAAGTTGTTGAAGGAATGAAGATAAAAGGTAAAAACAGTAAACATACCCCAAACTGTGAGATTTGCATACAGGGAAAGTTTACCTAGAGCAGAAACCGAGAACCAGATGTAAGGGCAAAGGCCTCATTGGAGTTAATACACACTGATCTAGCTGGCCCAATAGAGCCTGAGACAAAAGAGGGATATAAATATGCCCTAGCATTCACAGATGACTGCTTGGGCGCTATGTTTGTGTATTTCCTAAAGATGAAGAGTGGCACTACAAAAGTTCAGAAAAAATCATTGCAGATACCATCCCCTATGGGAAGATAAAATGCATTAGATCTGATAATGGCACTGAATTTACAGCAGAAAGCTTTGAGTCGATACTTAGCAAAAACGCTATAAAGCATGAAAGATCAGCACCATTTTCACCACATCAAAATGGAACAGCTGAGAGGAGCTGGAGAACATTGTTTGAGATGGCTAGGTGTATGCTCATTGAAAGCAAACTACCGAAGGAGTTATGGACCTGTGTATGCTGTAATGGCTGCTGCAGTGATCCGCAATAGGTGTTACAGTGAACGCATGGGTCAGACACCTTATTTTATGTTAACAGGGAGAAAACCAAACCTTGCGAGGATGAGAACATTTGGTTCTGCATGTTACACATACAAACAGGATAAAAGAAAGATTGACTCAAAATGTGACAAAGGAGTATTTGTAGGTTATGACCGAAATAGCCCTGCATACCTAATATGTTACCCTGAGACAGAAAAAGTCCTAAGACACAGGTTGGTGAAGTTTGTCACCAAAAATACAGCTGAAAATCAGACAAAAACAGAGCCAGGTGTATCTGATGAGCGCTTAGATGAACAGTGGTACAGACCCTTTATGCCAGGGAGCAGAGGAACAATGGAAGTTCAAATAATGCAAGAAGAAAACAGTCAGACAGTTCATTCTCCTAATGAAGAAGAAGTTCAAGGTACAGAGCCTAAGCACAATGAGGGAGCCCAAGTGACGCAAAAAGAGGACAGTCAGGCTATTCGGACATCAAATAGGGAGAGAAAACCCCCGCAATACCTGACAGATTATGAATACAGAGCTGAATGTGAGGATGATTCATCGTTTGACATTGACTACTGTTACAGGGCAGCTTGTGGCATCCCACAAACTTTTAGAGAGGCTGTGAAATCAGCAGAGTCAGAAAAATGGATGGAGGCAATGAAAGAGGAGTTTAGCTCTCTCAAGGAAAATGACAGCTTCACCTTATGCCCACTTCCAGAGGATAAACATACAGTGGGGGGTAGGTGGGTATATGCATTAAAAGAGAATGCAGATGGATCAGAGATCCATAAAACCAGATATATAGCATGAGGTTACAGACAGGTTGAAGGGATAGACTACAGGGAGAGCTTTTCTCCAACAGCAGACATGATGTCGGTGCGCAGCTTAATGCAGATGGCGGCACAATATGACTTTGAGCTACATCAAATGGATGTTAAAATGGCATACTTATGTACATGCTCCCATTGACTGTGAGATTTATATCGAACAACCAGAAGGTTTTTAGATAAAGTCAAAAACAGGTGAAAAGTTGGTATGCAAATTAAGCAAGTCCCTATATGGCCTAAAACAAGCAGGCAGAAATTGGAATAAACTCCTACATGATCATCTCACTGAAAATGGATTTAAACAGAATCCTGCAGACCACTGTGTATACAGTAGGCAAACTGAAAGAGAAAGAGTAATACTAATGATTATTTCTTTTATTTTATCATGTTTAATGTTGCAGCATTGCACCGAGACAAATTCCTAGTTTGTGTACTACATGAACAATGGCAATAAATCTGATTCTGATTCTGATTCTGATTCTGATGATCTTATAATAGCAGCTGACAGCAAAGACTCACTAAACAATGTGAAAGAAATGCTAAAGATAAAGTTCAACATGAAGGATATGGGAAAACTCAGGTATTTTTGGGGCATTGACTTCACACAAGAGAAAGGACAGGTCAGGATGGATCAAAAGAAATACATTGACAGATACCTGACAGGTTTGGCAAGACTGATTGTAAACCTAGACAAACACCATCTGAGCAGAAGCTTAATTTCAAAGATGATGATGAACCTGTAGATCCACGATATTGTGAGATAGTGGGGAGCCTAATATATATGATGACGTGTACAAGGCCTGATTTAAGCTGGATTGTGAGTAAATTGTCACAGTATTTGTCAAAACCTAAGGGACAACAACTAACTGCAGCTAAGCACTTGTTGAGGTATCTGAAAGGGACCAGGGATTATGAGCTATGTTACAAGAAAAACGAAGGGAAACTTGGACTCATAGCCTATTGTGATGCTGATTGGGCTTCAGATCGCAATGACAGACGGAGCACGACTGGCTATTGTTTCAGCTTGAACAAAGGAGGACACGTTGTGTCATGGAAATCAAGGAAACAACAAACAGTGGCTCTGTCGACCTGTGAAGCTGAGTACATGGCCCTCACAGCAGCTGCACAAGAAGGCCTGTACCTCGTGCAGCTATTAAAAGACATGAACAAAAACTGTCAGTATGGACCTGTGAAGATTCACGAGGACAATCAGGGAGCTATTGCTTTGTCAAAGAATCCAGTGAACCGACAAAGATGCAAACACATGGACATTAAGTATCACTTCATCAGATCAGTGTTGAATGATGGCAAAGTAAATGTTGTGTACTGTCCCACAGGTAAAATGGTAGCAGATGTGTTCACTAAACCTGCTACAAAGGTCAGTTGTAAAAATTTCCACAGTTATTTGTTTGGTACTAAACTGTGAACACGATGTATCAGCTTAGAGCAAGTGGGGGTGTTGGATCATATGTAAAATGAAGGGTATGCTCTTGGCTGATACTACTCTTTGTTACGTGATGTTACGTGATGTGTCATGGCGGCCGCTGGGCCGTCATCAGCCTCGGCTGCGCACACACCTGCCGCCAATCATCTGCGGACCTTAAAAGCCGGCGCCTCTGATGGCTCAGCACGGAGTCGTCTGCCTACTTCGCCACGCAACGCGTCACGGACTCATCCTCTCACCAGAGCATCCACGACGCAGTCTCGCCAAGCTTCGCCACGTAAGAATCAAAGTAACTTACCTTGTCAAAGTGTAATCCCCTGTGCACAGGTGGACCTCCCTGGCGGTGGACCAGTCTCCCCGGATAACGGAGCCACTCCTCCTCCTCCTCGGAACTCCTCCACCTCTCCACAGCACCAAGCGTCACCCACGCCAAGCCACTGCAAGCCGCAGAGCCAGCGCGAGCCTTCCAGCGCCACCTGCAAGTAAGCAGTACTCTTCATTACATCTCTGTACTGTGAACAGCACTAATCTATCTGTGCTTGTGTGTTTCAGGGTTGCCAGGTCGCGGCGGGACTCGCTCAGCCCCAGCGGTTCCACAGCATCACACCCACTCACACCTTCACACACATTACACACCTAATTCAATAAATGAATAAATAATAAATAATAAATGAATAAATAATAAATGACCTCGCTTTGATATACGACCCCAAACAAAGAGGAACCTTCCACTCTGCTAGGTGGAAGAAGGACTATTCTCCTGACCTGTGTTGGGTCAGCTCTTTGAATGGGGAGCCATATCCTACACAGATCCTCATTCTTGATGATTTTCCACACAGCCAACACCGGCCCCTGCTTGTACACATTGGCCTACAACTTCCAGTCATATACAGCCCAAGGAAGATGCGCTGGAACTTCCGCAAAGCCAACTGGAAGAAATTCAGTGAAACTCTGGACCGGAGCGTTGTTACCATCCCACTCCACACCATCACTGTAGATGAAGCATACAACCGCTTCTGCAGCGCAATCTTCAAGGCTGCCCATACTGCAATCCCACGAGGCTACCGACCCCTCTATGTCCCATGTTTGGACGGAGAAAGTGCTGCCCTCCTACAATCCTATCAAACATCAGGGGACCCAGAGATAGCAGACCATCTCATTGAATCGCTAAATACAGCCTGGCGAAAGAAATGGGAGGAGACAGTTGCTGACCGGAGCTTTACTCACTCTAGCAGGAAATGTTGGAGCCTCATCCGTCGCCTAGGAGCTGCACAGAAGCCCCCTAGCCAAAGCCGAGCATCCGTCACACCCAACCAAGTTGCATCCCACCTACTGACTATCGCCAAAGCACCCCAAGACAAAGACACCAGAAGAGCAGTTACAACTGAGCTAAAAAAACACCAAAAAATGCCTGTAGAGGAAACAAACCCTGAACCCTTCGAGGCTGCTGAACTGGAGAAAGTCCTACAGGGCCTGAAATGTGGAAAGGCAGCAGGATACGATAACATCTTCCCAGAATTCATGAAAAATCTTGGCCCCCGAGCCCTAACCTGGTTGACACAATTCTACACAAGGATCACACAAACAAACTCGATCCCAAAGAAATGGCGGACAGCAAAGGTCATTGCCATCCCAAAACCTGGCAAAGACCACAAACTACCAGCAAGCTACCGCCCAATCTCCCTACTCAGCGTTCCTTACAAAATCATGGAGCGCCTAATACTGCAACGCATTTCCCCAGAAATAGAGGATATTCTAAGTGTGGATCAAGCAGGTTTCCGCAAGGACCGCAGTACAGGAGAACAAGTACTGGCCCTAACCACCTTCATTGAAAATGGCTTCGAGAGCAGACTGAAGACAGGGGCTGTGTTTCTCGATCTTACAGCCGCCTATGATACGGTCTGGCACAAAGGCCTCCTCCTGAAACTTAAAAAGGCGATCCCTGCTTGGGCAACAGCAATTATAAAAACCCTGCTGACCAACCGAAGGTTCAGAGTCCACCTCAGTCAGAACACAAGTGCATGGAGAATGCAGAAAAACGGACTCCCACAAGGCTCAGTTCTAGCTCCAACTCTGTTCAACCTCTACATAAACGACCTGCCTACTACAAAATCCCGCAAATTCATCTATGCAGACGACATCTGTTTGGCATTCCAAGCACCAGACTTTGAACCACTGGAACGGGTGCTCACGGAAGATCTTGCTAAACTGGACCAGTTCTGCAAAATCTGGCGCCTAAAACCAAGCCCAGCAAAAACCGTCTCCAGTGTATTTCATCTCCACAATGCAAAAGCTGCCAGAGAACTAAACATCCACCTGAGCGGACTCAAGCTTAAGCATGCCCCAAATCCAACTTATCTTGGAGTGACCCTTGATAGGACCTTATCCTTCAAGGAACATCTAAAGGGGACGGCTGCTAAGGTGAAAGTACGAAACAACCTGCTCTGCAAGCTCGCTGGTGCAAAATGGGGGGCGGCAGTCTCCACCCTGCGCACCTCAGCACTGGCCCTTTCATACTCTGTAGCAGAATATTGTGCCCCTGTCTGGTCCAGGTCATCTTACACACACCATGTAGACACCCAGCTCAACTCAACCATGAGAACTATAACTGGAACAATCCGCTCAACACCACTTCCCTGGCTGTCTGTACTGTCAAACATAGCCCCTCCACACATCCGGCGAGCAGCATTAACTCAAAGGATGCTCCAAAAAGTTAAAGATTTTCCTCACTTACCAATCCATGCAGATATCTACACCCCACCCACTGCCCGACTTTCATCCAGACGGCCGATTTGGAAAAACCCTCCCCCAGCTGACTTTACCATCCAGACAGCTTGGCAAGAGGAATGGGAGACCAAGGAGGTCCCAAACAAACAGCTGGTGATAAACCCCAACCAACAGGTCCCGGGCACCAACCTCCCAAGGAGACAGTGGTCTACACTCAATCGCTTCAGGACTGGACATGGCCCCTGCTTGGCCAGCCTTCACAGATGGGGCAGTAGCCCTAGCCCACTGTGCGCATGTGGAGAGGAGCAAACAATGGAACACATCATAGAGGCTTGCCCGCTCCAAAGACTGGAAGGAGGATTACACACCCTCCATACAGCAAACCAGGAGGCAACTGCTTGGCTTAAGGACTTTGCATTCGCTAAATAAAAATAAATAAAATAAATAATTGTCAAAACAGTCTACTCATGTCAGTGTCTGTCTCCTGGGTCAAACAGCCATGTCAGTACGACTCCGTCAAGATGACCCAGCAGACAGCACGCTGTCGCGCCGTCTAAACACCCTTAGCGCCCGGGTATACCTGATTCTCCATCAACAGACAGTTATTTTGAATCAATTAACTTTAATTAACAACCGGCTGGATCGCCTGGAAGGACTCCAGGCGTTCCTCCCGGTCGCTGGGGCGTCACCAGCCCCAGCTAATTTTCCAGCTAGTCAGGCCCACCAGCCTTCCTCACCTCACCTCACCCCTGTGCCTACCCCCGCCCGCTTTAACGGCAAACTCGGGGAGGCACGAGGTTTCCTGCTGCAGTGTGAGACAGTTTTCCATCGTGTCCCCGGTGATTTTCCCATGGATCATAGCAAAATCGGGTTTATTTCCAATCTGCTCGAGGACAGAGCGTTAGCTTGGGCTTACGCGATCATGGCGAAACCCAGCTACGCTCAATTAACTTACCAGCAATTCGTAGCAGATTTCTTGGAGATTTTTGATCACACGGATCGGGATGCGGTGTTAGCTGACCGCCTATTAAATCTTCAGCAGGGCAGTAAATCTGCAACCGATTTTGCCGTGGACTTCCGGGTTTTAGCTGCAGAGGTGGGGTGGGGGGACTCAGTGCTATGTAGTATTTTTCTCTGCGGCCTTAGCTCAGAGCTGAGGGATGAGCCGGCGGCACGGGAGAAACCTGACAGACTGGGTGAACTAATCTCACTAGCCGTTAGTGTTGATAACAGGCTGAAGGAGCGGGCAGCAGAACGTAGGGCTGCCAGCCGCTTGGCGGGACCACGCCCCCGCTCCTCTTGGCCATCCCTGCCGGCTTTGCCTCCGCCGGAGGGACTTCCGGGGCAGGAGGAGATGATTCAGAATCAGAATGAGATTTATTGCCATTGTTCATGTAGTACACAAACTAGGAATTTGTCTCGGTGCAATGCTGCAACATTAAACATGGATTATAGGACAGTCGGGTGTTTCAGTGGCTGAGAGGCAGCGCCGAAGGGATTTGGGCCTGTGCTTTTACTGTGGTAGTGAGTCCCATGGGGTGGCTGAGTGTAACTATCGGTTAAAAGGGGAGGTCCGTGGGTCACAGTAGGGGGACTCACGGACAAAGACCAGAAAAAGCCCCTCACCTGTTGCCTCGTAGCCATTAGACTACTCTACAAACACAGAGAACACGCAACACACGCTCTTATTGACTCTGGGGGTGAGCAAAGCTTCATTTCTGAAGACTGGCAACCCGGCTGAGTCTCAGCTGTCAACCACTCCACCCGCCTGTCAACCTTATCACGCTGTCTAAGACCCCGCTCACCACTGTTTCCCACCAGACAGCCCCTATTTCGTTGATTACCTCTGGAAACCATCGGGAGGATATCCGGTTCTGGGTGCTGCCCATCTCCATGTCGCCTGTTATCCTGGGTTATCCATGGCTACGCCTTCACAACCCCACATTTGATTGGCAGGCAGGAAACATTACTGCTTGGAGCTCCTTCTGTCTCAGCGCCTGTCTCCGGTCTGCAGCGTGTGCCCCCTCGGACTTGGTGACCCCGCCCACACTTCCGCTTCCAGATCTGTCCAGAGTACCAGAGGTCTACCACGATCTGGGATTGGTATTTAGTAAGTCCCGGGCGCTGTCCCTTCCCCTCCACCGGCCCTATGACTGTGCGATCAACCTCCGGGCAGGGGCCCCATTACCGGCGAGTCGATTATACAGCCTGTCGTCTCCGGAGCGGGAGGCCATGGACACGTACATTAAGGAGTCCCTCAGCTCTGGAATCATCCGTCCATCCTCTTCAGTGGTGGGGGCAGGTTTCTTCTTTGTGGGAAAGAAGGACGGTTCCCAGCGCCCCTGCATCAACTTCCGGGGTTTGAATGAAATCACCGTCAAGGACAAGTATACATTGCCCCGATGAACTCGGCCTTTGACTCCCTCCAGGGGGCGTCGTGGTTCATGAAGCTGGACCTTCGCAACGCTTATCATCTGGTGCGCATCAGGGAGGGGGACGGATGGAAGACGGCTTTCCGGACCCCAAGCGGCCACTTTGAATATCTTGTGATGCCGTTTGGGTTAGCCAACGCTCCGGCCATCTTCCAGCGTTTGATCAATGACGTCCTCCAGGATTTTCTGAACTCCTTTGTGTTTGTGTATTTGGACGACAACCTGATCTTCTCACGCACGTTGGAGGAGCACCAGGTGCATGTTTGGTGGGTTCTGCAGCGCCTCCTGGAGAACCAGCTATTCGTCAAGGCCAAGAAGTGCGAATTCCACACGAATACAACGTCCTTTTTGGGTTTCATCATCGCCCATAACCAAGTGCGCCCGGATCCGGCCAAGGTCAAGGCGGTGGTGGATTGGCCCACTCCTACGTCCAGAAAGCAGTTACAGGGGTTCTTGGGCTTTGCCAATTTTTACCGTCGGTTTGTGCCGAGGTTCGGGATCATCGCTCACCCCCGATCAGCCTTACGTCTCCTAAGACCCCCTTCCACTGGAGCGAGGAGGCTGCCGCAGCGTTCGGGAGGCCGAAGGAGGAGTTCGCCTCTGCTCGTGTTTTGACCCAGGTGGACCCGCATCTGCAGTGCTTGGTGGAGGTGGACGCCTCGGACTCTGGAGTAGGGGCGATTCTTTCCCAGCGCTCCCCCGTGGACGGGGTGATTCGCCCATGCGCCTTCTTCTCCCACCGGCTGACGCCCACCGAGAGGAACTACGGCATCAGGGACAGGGAGTTGCTGGCTGTCAAACTCACCCTGGAGGAGTGGAGGCACTGGCTGGAGGGGGCTGCCCAGCCATTCATTGTGTTAACAGACCATAAGAACTTGGAGTATCTCTGGACGGCCAAGCGGCTGAACTCCCGCCAGGCGCGCTGGTCTCTCTTCTTTGGGCGGTTCAACTTTACCATCACCTACCGGCCTGGGAGCAAGAATACCAAGCCGGATGCCCTCTCCAGGCAGTTCGAGGTAGAGCCGTCTGGGGACCATGATGAGACCATCCTGCCAGCATCCTGTGTGGTGGGCGCCCTCGTGTGGGAGATCCGGGACAAAGTCAGGAAGGCACAGGAGAATGAGCCCGACCCGGGTGGGGGTCCCCCGGGCCGTTTGTTCGTCCCCTCGTCGGTCAGGGGTTGGCATGCCATCCGGGAATCTCTCGCACCGTCAACCTGCTCCAGAGAGCCTTCTGGTGGTCAGGGCTGAGGAGGGATGTGACCAACTATGTCCGGGCCTGCACTCAGTGCGCTACTGGGAAATCGTCATCCTCCCCCCCAGCAGGTCTTCTCCATCCTCTGCCGGTCCCTTCTCGCCCCTGGTCCCATGTCGCCCTGGATTTTGTGACAGGCCTGCCCCCTTTGGACCATTTCACCACTGTGCTGACAATAGTGGATCGCTTCTCCAAGGCTGCCCATTTTGTACCACTCCGCGGGTTGCCCTCAGCCCGGGAGACGGCGGACCTCCTGGTTCAGCATGTGGTGTGCCTTCACGGCATCCCTGCAGACATCGTCTCGGATCGGGGCCCGCAATTCGTTTCCCAGGTCTGGAAGGCGTTCTGCATGACGTTGGGGGCCACGGCGAGTCTCTCTTCAGGGTATCACCCACAAAGTAATGGTCAGTGCGAGCGAGCCAACCAGGAGCTGGAGGCAGCGCTCTGCTGCGTCATCTCGTCCTGTTCTTCATCCTGGAGTACGTTCCTGCCCTGGATTGAATACGCACACAATGCCACGGTGTCCTCAGCAATGGGAGTGTCTCCGTTCAAGGCGTCTCTGGGGTATGACCCCCCGCAGTTCCCGGAGGAGGAGAAGGAGGTGGCCGTTCCGTCTGTGCAGGCTCATGCCAAACGCTGCCGCCGGATGTGGACCATCACCCGCAGAGCCCTCTTCAAGACTACGGAACGCAATATTCAGGTGGCTAACCGTCATAGGAGACCTGCGTCGGATTATCAGGTGGAGCAGCAGGTTTGGTTATCCACGAGAAATATCAATGTGTCGGCCGAGAAATGCAAATTGACTAAGCGTTTCATCGGTCCATTCGAGATTACTCGTATTATTAACCCTGTGACTGTGCTCCTAGCTCTCCCCCCTTCCATGCGCATCTGCCCCTCTTTTCATGTCTCCCAGGTGAAGCCCTGCATCTCCGACCCCCTGTGTCCGCCCCCTGCGGCGTCCCCCCCCCCCCGAGGATGATCAACGACCACCCGGCTTGGGGGGTTACTGCCATCTTGGATGTCCGTCGGTGGGGTTGGGGTCTTCAGTATTTGGTGGACTGGGAGGGGTTTGGTCCTGAGCACCGTTCCTGGATTCGCCCAGCGTTGATTCTGGATAAACAACTCATCCGCGATTTCCATCAGGCGCATCCAGGTAAGATAGGGCAGGTGCCTGGAGGCACCTCTAGAGGGGGGAGACTGTCATGGCGGCCGCTGGGCCATCATCAGCCTCGGCTGCGCACACACCTGCCGCCAATCATCTGCGGACCTTAAAAGCCGGCGCCTCTGATGGCTCAGCATGGAGTCGTCTGCCTACTTCGCCACGCAACGCGTCACGGACTCATCCTCTCGCCAGAGCATCCACGACGCAGTCTCGCCAAGCTTCGCCACGTAAAAATCAAAGTAACTTACCTTGTCAAAGTGTAATCCCCTGTGCACAGGTGGACCTCCCTGGCGGCGGACCAGTCTCCCTGGATAATGGAGCCACTCCTCCTCCACCTCGGAACTCCTCCACCTCTCCACAGCACCAAGCATCACCCACGCTGAGCCACTGCGAGCCGCAGAGCCAGCGCGAGCCTTCCAGCGCCACCTGCAAGTAAGCAGTACTCTTCATTACATCTCTGTACTGTGAACAGCACTAATCTATGTGTGCTTGTGTGTTCCAGGGTTGCCAGGTTGCGGCAGGACTCGCTCATCCCCAGCGGTTCCACAGCATCACACCCACTCACACCTTCACACACATTACACACCTAATTCAATAAATAATTGTCAAAACAATCTACTTGTGTCAGTGTCTGTCTCTTGGGTCAAACAGCCATGTCATGATGACGTGCTTGCAGCACGCATTGCAGTCTGGGAGAGAGAAGGAGAGAGAAAGAAAGAAAATAAAAAAGAATGCGTGTATTCAAGAGAGTTCTGGCTACTGTGTGTTTTTCCTCCATTAGTTAACCACACTCTACGGTTATCCGATCCATTATAATGTCAACCTCAACACACCCCTTCAGGGCTGCATTACATCATTAGGTTCAGGTTCAGGTTCAGGTTACTTTATTTGTACCCGTAGGTAGATTTGTTTTGCAGTCTGGTGACATCCATATTTACAAGCCACAAATTACATTCAACATAGACACAAACACAGGCACACATAAAGCTGACTATAAACATGATAAAAATACTCAAGGCTCCATCAATCAGGGTATAAAAAGACAAAGAGATGAGAGAGAAACCAGAGGTAAGAGAGAAGGGTCATATTAAAGGTTAAAAACTAGCCAAAGAGGTTAAAAAACTCAAAGGTCTAAAACCCAGTAAAATATTTAGAACCAAAGTGACATCCTACAAAAATAAGTAAATATAAAATGAAGTTAATAAATAGGTACCTAAATTATGTACAATATATTTTTACAGCTTGTTCAACTCTTTGACAGCAGCAGGGACAAAGCTGTTTTTGTAGCGCTGGGTTCTACTTTTTGGGACAGCAAACCTCCGTCTTGAGGGAAGAAGCTGAAAGTTGCAGTGCAAAGGGTGGGAGTCATCATTTAAAATGGAGGTAGCCATCCTCTGTACTTGTCTGGTGTACAGGGATGTCAGGCTCAGCTGTGATTCATCAAGCAAACG
This sequence comes from Pholidichthys leucotaenia, assembly GCA_020510985.1. Lineage (NCBI taxonomy): Eukaryota > Metazoa > Chordata > Actinopteri > Cichliformes > Pholidichthyidae > Pholidichthys > Pholidichthys leucotaenia. The sequence goes on from CM035846.1 coordinate 105,368,848, forward strand.
ACTGGACCATCTAACTACCTGATCCAAGGATTTCCTCTGTTTCAGTTTTATCTGACCAAACCATGACACTAAAGAAAAGGATAAAACAGATTCAATAAAAGCTCGATAAAACATTGTCATTATGGTTCGGTCAACTTGGAAGCAATTAGTAGTTGCAGATAACCTAAATGAACACTATCTTTTTTCACGAGGAAAAAGAAAAGAATGAAAAAGAAAACTGTGTTATGAATGCCCCTCCAGGGCAAAAACAAACCCAAGCACTTGACTGCAGTGAGACATTTATTAACTGAAAAAACAGAAACAGTCCAAAAATAACTGTGCAAGCAACACCAAGAAATGCAAACACGAGAAACTTACACAGAAGACTCTCCAGAACTGAGGATTCTCAGGAGAGTGAAGGAGGGGGAGGCTGACGGTGGAGAATAGTCCAGTCTAAACACAATCAAGGCTGCCACACTGATGGAGAGAAACGGCAGTCTATAAATAGTGGGGAGAATAACGAACAGCTGGTGCGAATGGGCAGGTGACCTAATTTCCAGCTGCTCACAGCTGAGAAGGCCTGAGAGGCAGACAGCGAAGGCAGACAGGTGGGCGTGCCTGGGAGATGAGGAAAGAGCTCTTGCCATGGAACAGAAAAGCAAGCCAATAAACATATACAGAAGATAACCAAAATCAGACTCACAGATAAAATACTAGAAATAAAGTGAGGGTCTGAGCTCAGCAACAAACCAGAGCTCAGACACATAACAAACTGATGAGATAAAAAAATCTCAACTTAGAGAAAAATGTCTCAGATTTATATGAATAAGTCTAATAGTAGTAGTAGTAGATTAGTTTATTTGACAGGGACAGTGCAATAAACATAGACAATTAATCAAAGACAATCAATCTGATGTGTTGCACATAGAGTGTATAGCTATTAGCTAATTTGCAACTCTTGTCCCTGGATGGGCTTTAGAAAAAAGAATCAAGATAAAAAAATATACACAATAACCACATACATCAATGCAGAAAAATTATATATACATAATTATAAATATTATAAATATTATAAATACACAAATATAACAGCCTGACTCACATTTAACATAAATATTATAAATATTATAAATACACAAATATAACAGCCTGACTCACATTTAACACATATAACATAACTCACATTTGCCTATTTCAGGCCTTCCTCCCTCCGTCACTCACTATAAACAAACACATTTATTCCTTCCCTTCATTCACTCTCACTTTGCAGACAAATAATTCATACATGAGTACATTCTTGTTTATTTTTCAGCCAGTTTTTAACATTTTTAGTGAATGTTTTAAAGTCCGTTATTATTTTAATTTCATTTGGCATTGTGTTCCAGATGTGACTGCCCAATCAGTAGAAAGTCAGAAATTTACTAGAAAGAAAGCTGTAAATTCACCGAAAATATTAATTTTATGCAGAAAAATGCACATTCAAAAAAAAAAAAAAATACAAGAAAGCTGTAGTTTAAAAAAGTACAAGGAAAAAAGAAAACAAAAATGTAGTGCAGACAGTTTGGTCTCACCGAGTCCGAGAGACTAGACCAGAAAAATACATATTTAGCGTGTTTACTGCCATGAAATAGTTTCATGTCGCAACAGCATGTAAATGAATAACATAAAATAAAAATCATAGATAAAATGAAAGTTTACCTCAGAAGAAGCTTCATTTGTTCTTCACAGCAGTATACTGTATAACTAACCAAAGTGCAGTGACTTTTTTCCCTGTCATAAATTTCACATTTGTGCAACAGTGGACAATAAACATGAGCTTCTTGCTCTAAAAATGATCATGTTTAACCACAGAAGTAGAAGCTGATGTGGGTGGGAGCACAGGGATTAATCTCTAGTCCCCACGGGTGGACTGGAGGGAGTGGCAGTTGCACCGATGATTTGATCGCTGGGAGTGGGAGCCGGTGTGTGTTGCCAGCTGCCTGTCTGTCCATCGCCGACCCCTCCATTTCTCTAGATTTGCTGCAAAATGATCCCGCTGTGGACAGAGGTGAGCTCTGCTGTGGGCCCAATACGGGAAAAGCGGCAGACGGACTCCACAAAGGGTCAGTCTCACCTCCTGCCCCACAGTTCTTCACACCACATGCCAGGGGGGAGAAGTGGTAACGGACAACAGAGCATAACCTGCATTTATTTTTCTTTTTTATGTATTTAAAAAAATCACATAATGCAGACCAAAAATATCATGGTGCATGTTCACATCCATCCATCCATCTTCTTCCGCTTAATCCTTTTCGGGTCGCGGGGGGGCTGGAGCCTATCCCAGCATCTTTGGGTGAGAGGCAGGGTACACCCTGGACAGATCGCCAGTCCATCGCAGGGCCAACACAGAGAGACAGACAACCATTCACTCTCACAGTCATACCTAAGGACAATTTAGAATCCCCAGCTGATGCCAATTAACCTAACATGCATGTTTTTGGCATGTGGGAGGAAACCGGAGAAATCCCAGAATAAACCCACGCAGACACGGGGAGAACAGGCAAACTCCACACAGATTACTGTTGGTCGGGGGCTGGGATTTTTTAATGCAGTCTGACCATAACACAACAAGCATGTTCAAACTGGTTGTGATATGGTCAGACTGCATTAAAATAGTTGCTGTAATCTTAAAATTTGGATAAATGGTAAATAGATATATTTATACACATATTTCTTTTCATCTCTGGATTCTCCAATTTAAACTTTACAAACTCTAAGGTTTGAACAACAAAGAAAAGTATTTGCATATCTGTCTGTGGTGTGGATTTGTGGAACATTCTGGAGCTGGAACTGAAACTATGTACAAACAGAAACCAATTCAAAAAGAGGTATAAACATTATTTGCTAAATGGATATTTGTTAGAGGTGCAGTATTAATATGTAAGATGCTTTTAACTCACTTTGGTAAACTGGTGGAATACTTGTATGGTAGGTGGGACTTCTTCCTTCTTATCGAACACTGTACACTGTCACTTTTTTATTGCACTTATTATTTGTCTTGTTTTTTCGCTCGAAATAAAGTATTTCATCATCATCATCATCTTGATGAAAATTTACAATACTTTATGTGATACCAGTTTGTTTGTAGTGTGGTCCTGATTACACTTTGTTTGAAGGGGTAAATTGCCCTTTCCCTACACCTCAAAGAGAATTGGGACAGCACTACCCCTACATATGAACATGCAAAACGGGGTAGGGTGAAAGGATGAATTGGGATGCACCCTTAGTGTTGCCTTTGATAGAGTGGATTACAATGTAGTTAACAACGGACTTATTAACTACTCTGGCATCTAAGGTCAATGTTTGGAGTCTAAGATCACTGTTATTTTTATTATATACAGCAACACTAGATCAGATCATGTGGTCCTTTGAAATCGACTTCCATTGTTATGCAGATGATATAGTTATTTATGACAATTTCTGCAGATATAATGGGTCTGACTCAGATTTAAGGCAAACAGCTAGGAAAAGCTGGTTGTGAGCAAATATTATTTTATTACACTCAGCTAAAACTGAGATGTTAATGATTGGACCATCAAGATTTAATCATCATTATGACCAGTGCTTTGTGTCTCCTGATGGTTGAGTGGCTCACTGCACAGACAGGCTAAAGAACCTTGGTACACTCTGACTGACGCCTATTGTTTGGCATTCACATTAAGAAAGGGATGTTGAGGCTGTTGTTCATGCCTTTGTAACATCGAGGTTGAATTATTGCAATGCCCTACAAATAGAATTGCCCAAGAAGAGTTTATGAGGTTTGCAGATGTTTCAGAATGCAGCAGTTCACATTCTGACTAGTTCTCCTAAATATGATCATATTACATCTGTGTTTTGCTCTCTTCATTGACTTTCTGTTCAGGCAAGAGCAACTTTAAAGTATTGGATCTGTTTTTTTTAATATTAAATAGTGTGATGTGGATAGTGCAAATAACGGAGGCAGACTCATACAGCAGACTACTTTATTCACTCTCACATCAGTCATAACAGAAAAAGCATTTTCTCAATACACCAGGGTCTCTCCTTTTATACCCTCCACCCATTTCACATCTGCATGACATCTCGCATCACAATACATTCAACCCTTCTCCCCCCACTACTTCTTCCTGCTACCTCACCATAATCTCTCTCATCTCAATACCTACAGTATTGTCCTTCTCTGTTTACCCTCTGCATCCACTATGAGATGATTATCCCAGCTTCTACACCGCCCCCCCCAGAATCTCAGACCGAGTTTCAATCCTCACGTCCTTTTGGCTTCAGTCTCCTCCCGTATCTGCTGTAACGGGGGTTCTCCGCCTCCGCGGCGCTGCTGTGCTAGTGGGGGGCTCCTGGGGGTGTGTCTGTCTGCGGGTGGGCAATGGCGAGGGGGAGGGACCTTTGACTTGCCCGTGTGGCTGCTCTGATGAATTGTTTACCTGGGGAGTTCTCCGTGGGGGTCTTCCACACCGAGGGGCCCGAGCCAACAGCACTTGCTCGTGAGCCAACAGCACTTGCTCGTCTGCCACCACAAAGGTGGGCTTAAGTCTGTCTATACATATTTTCTCCCGACGACCCCCCAAGTCTAACAAAAAATGTTTGTCCCCTGGTTCCAGCACTCTGAATGGGCCATCGTAGGGTGGGCGCAATGGGGGGCGGTGGGCATCGTGCCTGACAAACACGAACGCTGCATTCTTCAAAGTTTTTGGCACAAAAGTGCGTGAAAAACAGTGGTGGGCCGGGCCCGGCAGCATGCCTGTATCAGAATCAGAATCAGAATCAGAATCAGAATCAGGTTTATTGCCATTGTTCATGTAGTACACAAACTAGGAATTTGTCTCGGTACAATGCTGCAACATTAAACATGATAAGATAAGAGAAATAAACTATACATGTAATAAAGTGTAGGATAAGATTAAGTGATACTGGTCAACAGTTAAAATATATATTAGCCAGCAGCAGATACTGTGGAGAACTATATAGTGCAGTCGGTAATGCAGGAAGAAAACAGTGATGATTGACATGAGTCTGGTTGAGCTGCTGTACATGGTGCACGAGAGTCACTTAGTGTTCAGCAGTCTAATGGCAGAGGGGAAGAAGCTGTTCATGTGACGGGAGGTTTTAGTCTGGATGGACCGAAGTCTTCTACCAGAGGGGAGGGGGGCAAACAGTACGTGACCAGGGTGTGAGGGATCGGCTATGATCCGGCCAGCACGCCTCCGGGTCCTGGAGATGTACAGATCCTGGAGAGATGGGAGCTTGCAGCCGATCACCTTCTCAGCAGTGCGCACGACGCGCTGCAGCCTTAGTCTGTCCCTGGCAGTGGCTCCTGCGTACCACACGGTTATGGAGGTGGTGAGGATGGACTCGATGATGGCTGTGTAGAACTGCACTAACATCTTGGTGGGTAGCTTGAGCTTCCTCAGCTGCCGCAGGAAGAACATCCTCTGCTGGGCTTTTTTGATGAGTGAGCTGATGGTCAGCTCCCATTTGAGGTCCCTGGTGATGGTAGTGCCTAGGAAGCGGAAGGAATCAGCAGTGGTGATGGGAGAGCCTGAGAGGGTGAGGGGGGGCAGAGGAGTAGTGACTTTCCTGAAGTCTACAATCATCTCCACTGTCTTCAGAGCGTTCAGCTGCAGGTTGTTATTGCTGCACCAGGACGCCAGCTGGGCCACCTCTCTCCTGTAGGCGGACTCGTCGCCGTTGGAGATGAGCCCGATGAGGGTGGTGTCGTCCGCAAACTTGATCAACTTGACAGACTGGTGGCTGGAGGTGCAGGAGTTGGTGTAAAGGGAGAAGAGTAGGGGGGAAAGTACACAGCCCTGGGGTGATCCGGTGCTGATGCTAGTATAGTCTGAGACAGTCTTTCCCAGCCGCACATGCTGCCTCCGGTCCGTCAGGAAGTCGATGATCCACCTGCAGAGGGAGTCAGGCACGTTGAGCAGGGACAGCTTGTCCCGGAGCAGAGCGGGGCGGATGGTGTTGAATGCGGAGCTGAAGTCCACAAACAGGATCCTGGCGTAGGTTCCCGGGGAGTCCAGGTGCTGCAGGATGGAGTGGAGGGCCAGGTTGACTGCATCGTCTACAGACCTGTTGGCTCGGTAGGCAAGATCTGTATCTGCGCTATGCTGCAAACGCTGAGACGGACAGTTGTCCGGCCCGGGATTATCTGGCAAAAATTCCCCGGGGAGCCGCAGTGGCTGTGAAAAAAACAAGCTCCGCCGGGGAAACCTCCAAATCCTCTTTTGGTGCGGAACGCAACCCCAACAAAACCCACGGCAACCGGTCTACCCAATTTGCATCCGTCAGCGAAGCCCTGAGCGCTGCTTTCAGTGACCTATTGAAACGCTCGCATAACCCATTGGCCTGTGGGTTGTACGAGGTTGTGTGATGAATTGCAACACCCAGGCTACGGGCCATCGTGGACCAGAGGTCGGAAACAAACTGAGGGTCCCTATCAGATGTGATGTCCGACGGGATGCCAAAATGTGCCACCCATGTTGTCAAAAAAGCGCGTGCCACGTCCGCGGACGCGGTTGCCGCCAGTGGGACTGCTTCTGGCCAGCATGTGGTGAGGTCTACCACTGTCAGAAGGTGCGTGCACCCCTGCGATGGCGGGAGGGGGCCCACAAGGTCCACGTGAACATGGTCGAACCTCTTAGCCGGTATACGAAACGGCTCCAAAGGAGCCTTTGTGTGTCTTTGGCAACATCTCGATGACGCTAAGAGCTCTTCAGGAAATGATTTTAAGGCCTGGCAATGATGGAAATTATGGAACACTGAACGCATAAGAGATGAAAAGTTTTTTCTCTGTGTGACTGTGCTGATTCAACCTTGTTTTCGGCGCCCCTCAGCTCTCACTTCTCCCGGATGAAGATAAGCAAGTAGAATTGTTTTGGCTGTTTCTTCTCCTTCATAAACATCTGGCGTCCAGTAATCTGAACTCTCAAGGACAGCGCCACGTGACTGGCTCAGAAATTTCCACCTGCCATGCCTGAGAGTTGACCTCACAAGGACATGCTTCTAAGCTCAGACACTAGACATAACATCTGCTGAGAGAGGATTTTTGCTGTCCACCACTAACTGATAACTGACACACACTGCATTCAACATACACGACTGATTCACTTATACTGACATACACATTCATTCATTCACTGCCTCTCTCTGCTCTGCTGTCTTGTTGTGTGAGGTATTGTCTGCTAATTGTGCAATGGAGAGTTTTTTTCTATGTAATCACAATTTTGGTCATAAAATGAGCTTCATTTTGATTAACAATGTTTTTTCTCTCTGCCCATTGTGTCATTTCCCTTTCCCCTCCCCTTCTTTCCCCTCTACTGTATGACAGGCGCCTCATGGCTGCCGCGTCATTGGATGCGCCTTTCGTGCGCGCCCAATGTCAAATCAAATTCCTCGTATGTTTACTTGTTTACTTGTAAACGTGCTTGGCAATAAAGTTCTTTCTGATTCTGATTCTGATTCTGTGTACTTTGGCTCGTTGGCACGCTATGCAGGCTGCAGCCCACTCTTTCACTTGTTTGCGCAGGCCTGGCCATACGAACTTTGCTAGCGTGAACTGACTCAAACACTTGGCGGCGCCAAGCAACTGGGACCACCAGGCATGGGCGTCCCGTGGAGACGTCGCAGACTGGGGGGGGCTTGCCGTCTTGCAGTACTCTGCTCTCCAGCCTTAACCCTGTTGGTCCAGACTGGAGCGCGCACACGTCCGCATCGCCAATCTGCTCTGCGGCCATGGCTGTATAATCTATCCCCACGCAGACCGGGGCCACTACTGCACGTGAGAGGCAGTCCGCCACCACATTCAGTTTACCCGACACATGCTGAATATCGGTCGTAAACTCTGAGATCGCGGCCAGCTGTCTCTGCTGCCGGCCCGACCATGGTTCCGAAACCTTGGCCATTGTGAATGTTAGCGGCTTGTGGTCCATGAACACGGTGAAGCTGCACCCTTCCAGCCACAACTGGAAGTGGCGTATGGCCAACTGGAGAGCCAGCAACTGTCTGTCGAATGCGCTGTATTTACGCTCACTGTAGTGCAAAGCCCTGCTGAAAAAAGTGAGTGGCTGCCAAGAACCGGCGACGCGTTGCTCCACGATGGCCCCTATGGCCACATCCGAAGCGTCGGTAGTGAGCGCTATCCGGGCCATCGGGTCCGGGTGCGCCAACAGTGCGGCATTTGCCAGGGCTGTTTTAACCTCAGAGAATGCCTGCTCCCGCTCCGGAGTCCTCTCAACTTTTGTGTGTGATCTCCTGCTAAATGTCTGCTAAATGTGCATTGAGGTTTTTTTTGCCTGCAATCAAAATTTCGCTCACCTGCCGAGCGTCATTCTGATAAAACATGTTTTTTTCTCTCGCCTACTGTGTCATACCCATTCTCTTTTTCTTTTTTTTTTTCCTTTCTTCTTTATGACTGGCGCCTAGCGGCTGCCCCGGCCTTGGATACGCTCTGCAGAGCGTGCCCAAATGCCAAGTCACGTTTCGTTACCTTGTATTCATACATGTGTAATGACAATAAAGTTGAATCTCATCTCATCTCATTCGACTCTGTCCGCCGGTTTCCGTTTCTTGAGCGTGGCGTACAATGACTGCATGAGCTGAGCTGCGCAGGGGAGGAACCGGTTATAAAAGTTAACCATCCCCAAAAACTCTTGCAGCGTCCTGACCGTCTGAGGCTGGGGAAAATTCACCATGGCGCACACCTTGTCGGGCAAGGGTATCGCTCCCTCCGGCGAGACGCGGTGCCCCAAAAAGTCAATCCACGTCACGCCGAACTGGCATTTTGCCAGGTTGATTATTAACCCGTGCTCTTCCAACTTCTGGAAAACCATCCTGAGGTGGGTTACGTGTTCGTCCCCGGACGCGCTGGCCACCAGGATATCATCCAGGTAGACAAACACAAACGGCAGATCACGCAACACCGCATCCATCATGCGTTGGAATGTCTGTGCCGCGCCTTCTAATCCGAAGGGCATGCGTAAAAACTCAAACAAGCCAAACTGAGTTATTACCGCTGTTTTGGGTATGTCCTCCGCGCACACTGGGACCTGGTGGTAACCACGGACCAGGTCTATTCTAGAAAAAATGCGTGCCCCGACGAAGTGAACGGAAAAATCCTGAATATGGGGAATCGGGTAGCAGTCGTGCGCTGTGGCTTTATTCAACCTGCGGAAATCTCCACACGGTCGCCACGATCCCTCGGCCTTAGGGACCATGTGTAGCGGGGATGCCCATGGGCTGTTTGAGCGCCTGATGATGCCCGACCTTTCCAAGTTGGCAAACTCCTTGTGCGCTATGGCCAGTTTAGCTGCGTCCAGGCGCTGAGGTCGTGCGAAAATGGGCGGCCCAGTGGTGGTGATAAAGTGTTCCACCCCTTGTTTACTGCTGGCCGCCGAAAACGTCGGGACCGTGAGTGCTGGGAACTGAGTGAGCAGTGTGTGGAGCTTACCGCCTGGAGCTGTGACGTTGGCTTGTGTTATTGGCCCGGCCCCTCGAGCTGCACAGGGGAGAGAATCAAAAGACATTGCATTAACCAGGCGCCTGTTAGCAACATCGACAAGCAACCCGTGTGCACACAGAAAATCAGCTCCCAAGACTGGGAAACTCAATGCTGCTATGACAAAAGTCCACTCGTACATACGGCCGTGTAGGGATAAAGTCAGTGTTCTCTCACCAAAAGTCTTAATGTCCGAGCAGTTTACAGCTACCAGCCCGGGGCTGCTAGCTCCCGCTAGCCGGTCGGTGTAGGACGGCAGGATGAGGCTCTTTTGGGAGCCGGTGTCTACGAGGAAACCGTCTCCCCGAGCGCGAGTCCGTCACGTTGAGCAGCTTGTTCTCTTCACCGGCGGTCGCAGCTGCTACTGACTGCCAGCCTTGGCGTTTCCCGAACGCTTGAATTGGCACGGTGGCACACATCTGCGTGCGTTCTCTCCAAAGCGGCAGTGGTAGAAGCAGAGCATGTCTCTCTGGCGCTTCCTGGGCCCCGCTGCCGCTACCGTCGCTGGCTCCTCGCCTCCGCTGGTTATCTTGCTGGGTTCCGACACTGCCGCATTCACTGTGACGGCTCTGGTGGTGAGAATGATCCGATCTGCCTCCTGGGCTAGCGCCCGGTAGTCACGCGCGGCCAGCAACAGTGAATTGGCAAGGACCGCTCTTGCCTCTGTTGGGAGGTTCCGGAGGAAAAGGTGGGCAAACAGAAAATGCCCGCCGTCCGTGCCCATCAACGCCAACATCTTCTCCATCAGTTCGACCGCCGACCCATCTCCTAACTCAGAGTGCCTCAGGAGCCTCTCTGCTCTCTCACAGTCCGAGAGCGTGTAGCGCCGGGTCAGCGGGGCCTTGAGAGCCCCGTATTTGTCATGGGTTGGAGGCTGTTGGAACAGGCTCGCTACTTGCTGAGACGTGCGAGCGTCCAGCGCTGCAACCACATAGTAATATCTGGTGTCATCTGCCGTTATTCCCCGGAGGGCGAACTGAGCCTCGGTGTGGTGGAACCAAGACCGCGGGTCGTGCAGCCAAAAGTTCGGTAGTTTGACCGAAACAGTGCACGTGTTGCTGGGGGTTCCTGTCCGGGCCGACTCCGGGGTTCTTGCCTCGTGTTCCATAATTCGTCAAGGGGTCTCCAGTGTGGAGAGTGCAAATAACGGAGGCAGACTCGTGCAGCAGACTACTTTATTCACTCTCACATCAGTCATAACAGAAAAAAAGCATTTTCTCAGTACACCAGGGTCTCTCCTTTTATACCCTCCACCCATTTCACATCTGCATGACATCTCACATCACAATACATTCAACCCTTCTCCCCCCACTACTTCTTCCTGCTACCTCACCATAATCTCTCTCATCTCAATACCTATTGTCCTTCTCTGTTTACCCTCTGCATCCAATCTGAGATGATTAACCCAGCTTCTACAGTGGCACCAATTTATTTATATTTGGTCTTGTGAGGCCATATATACCTACACTGTTCTTTCACTCCCAGAGGATTGCTTTTCTGATGGTCCCAATGGTCAAGAAGAATAATGATTGGTGAACAAGCATTTTCATATACACCAACTTTATGGAACAGCCTTCAGCTTGACATTAAATTTTAAATGAGATTGTTTTTTTGAAAACTCACTTTTTTTTTTTTTTTTTTTACTATGTATGATCTTTAGGGTGTTATTGTCTTTTTATTCTACTTTGCTGAGATACCTATCTTGTGTTTTTAGGCTGAGGGGTATTGTTATCACCCCGCTGGGCAGGTGGGTGGTGGCATCAGCGTCCACACTTGTAAGCATGATAATTAGAGAAAGAAATGATTTATGCTTTTCAAACTGATACCATAGTTGTATTTTTGAAAAATATCAGACGAGTTTGAATGTGATTTTCCCAAAATGTTGTGAACGTGATAATTCCAGAAAGAAATGCTGTAGGCTTTTCATATTGATACCATAGTTGTAGCTATGAAAAATCTTAGACAAGTTTGAATTTGGGTGACCTCTGAACTTTAGGTTAAGGTCAGAGGTGAGTTTTTCCCCAAATCTTGTAAACGTGATAACTGAAGAAAGAAAATGAGGTAAATTTTCAAATCGATATCATTGTATCTGAGGGTGCATTCACATGGCCATTGTTTGGTCCAGACTAAAAAACCAAAGAGTGTATTCCGTGGATAGTTTGGTTCGTTTTGGTGCCGTCTGAACACATGTTGGAACGCATCAAACAAGCGAAGTCTGCTCCCCCTGAAAACCGGGGGTCTCGGTTCACTTGCAAACAAACTCTGGTGTGCTTCGCTTGCCATGTAAATGCAAACGGAGTATCCAGTAGACCAAAGGGTGGCGTGCCCCTCGGCATTTGTGTAACCACAGCAACACATAGTGAGAAGAGAAAGTACCGTTTGCTGTAAAGGTGCCTTCACATCAAACGTGAACGGGCGAATTTTTTGCATAGCACGATTACATTATAACTCAATGTAAATACATGAAAAGACATGAATTTACCGTCTGGGTGAGATGCAGACAGTCGAAGTTCCCACTCACCTGAAAAAGTTGCCCCTGCCTAGAAAACTTGATGTGTGTTGCCGTTGCAAGCTTGCCAGGCCTTGTTAGCACATCCGTGGCGGGAATCCGTGGGTAAAATAAATCCAACATCCCGATTCAGCTGAAGAGCTCCCAGTCCTTCTGCCTCCATTTTGGGTAGAAAATAACAATAAAGACAACCGCACGGATCCAAGAAATATTTTTACTGGAGAAAGCCGAGGAGAAAAGTTTAAAAAAATGTGAGTGAGTAGTGAGGAAATACAGGTTTTGATCGATATTTGGTCTGAGAACCAGATTTCTCAGCTGCTTGTGGCTACACACAAGAATACCGATGTTTTTAAAACGTTTAGCGACATGATGGTGGCATGGGGGTTTATACAGACAGCGGAGCTTTTATTTTTATTAGTTTGTGGTGGACAAACAATCAGCTGTGTCATGAATTGCCCCTCAGGGCAGAGAAAAAGACCCAGATGCTGAACTGCAGTTTGTGAGATTTGTTGAAAACAACAAACACAAAGTCCCAAGCAGTGCTCTAACACAAAATTCAAACAAACGAGCAAACTTACGAATAAAGCGCACCAAAGGAAGGGCTGGGCTGTGGTGGAGACGAAAGAACAGAAAGTCAAGACTGCAGCAATCAGAAATGAAAATAACAGCTCTTAAATAGGCCCAGAAACAAATTAAACAGGTGTGGGTCAAATGAATGGGCAGAAGGTGACAATGATTAATAATTTGGACCAGCTGGAAGCAATAAAAGGGGAGCGACTGGAGCTGACAGCTGACAGGGGCCATGCCAATGCAGAGCAAAAACCCGGAAATGTCCCTAACAGCTGTCAACCCAGAGGGAGAATACAACAGAATAAAAATATAATGAGATGGCAAAAATAAAGACAAGGAACCTCAAAAATGTAATTAACAAACTATAATGAACGTAAACAGGAAAATAAATCATACTAAGAAACAATACAGAATATGTGACAAATCAACCAAGGATAAAATAACAGGAATTGCAACTCAAAACAACACAGTACAAATATGGAAAAAGGCAAAAAGAATGAGCCAGCAATTCTTGGCAAGCGAGCAATTCTTGACATAACACCAGATTTCCCTTTTTGGTCCTGGCCAATCCAATCGATGAGCCGGATTTCTCTTCTTTGCCAAGATTTTTTTCTTCCTGGTCAGTGGTGGTTTCAGCTACAGCACCACAAACGAGCAGCTGTTGTAACTGTGTGACGTTGTCCAAGCAGTTTGGTCCACTAGAGTGAAGTGCTGTGTGAATGCAAATCAAGTCAAACGAAGGTGTGAAAATTCTTGCCATTCCTCACCGAATCAAACCGAGACCCCCGACTATCCTGGTGTGAATGCAGCCTGAGACAAATCTTAGGCCCTGACCTCTGACTATAGGTTTGGGGCCAAAAGGTCCAAGGTCAACATTAACATTCCCTTTGCACTATTGCTACAGTATAGAACAAGCAAAGATAGGGTCGCCAAACTTGGTACACAGGTTTACCCTCTGACCCTGAACTATCACTATGCTTTTGGGACTGCAAGGTCAAAGGTCAAGGTCAAAAGGTCAAAATGCCATATAAACTTGTATATCTAACAACAAAGAAAGAGGCTGAGGGGTACCACTGGCAGCCGCCAGTATTTATGCTTTTGTCTTTTGTTCTTTGAAGTAAGCCATATTATAAATGTGTTTTATTGTTATCATTGTCATTATTGATTTATTATTATTATTCATTACTATAACGTACATTGACAGAACATCTATGGTGGTCCAGAGAACTCAACAAACTGCAACTTAAAGAAACAATTAGAAATAGGGGCAGCTTGGTCAAAGGGGCAGCTCGGTGGTGCAGTGGTTAGCACTGTGGCAGCACAGTAAGAAGGTCACAGGATCGATTCAACCCCTGACCATTGCGGGTTCGATCCTACCCCCTGACCATTGGCGACCCTTCTGTGTGAAGTTTGCGTGTTCTCCCCGTGTCTGCGTGGGTTTACTCCAGTTTACTCCCACAGGCCCAAAACATGCAGGTTAGGTTAATTGGAGACTCTAAAGTGGTCCTAGGTGTGAATGTGCGTGCATGAATGGTGAAGGGATTGGTGCCGCGCCGTGGCGGCCTCATCCATCCGGGTGGATGCCCTGTAATTTCCCCATTGTGGTACTAATAAAGGATTACAAAATAAAAATTAAAAATAGACAAAATCAAGTTTGGCAAACGTCATCAAAATGGTAACACAGGTGCTGCAAACAGAAATTCAGAAATGTGCTGCAAAAAACTTACAACACCACAGAAATTATTTTGGGGATACAATTAAGTGACACATGACAAAGCCCTGTCACTGTTCTTCTGACAGTTTGTCTAACTTATCGAAAAAGTGGCAATCAAACTAAAACTTGGAGTTTTTCCACATGATGGATTTGCAGTATAACAGCAAACAGCTAAGGCTAGTCTATCATGTATCTACAACATATGGTCTGTCACATTATCAAGTTCCCAAAGTCACTTATGTTGTGTTGTATTTGCAGCATATTTCCCCATTTGCAACAGTTGTGACTTTTTGTAGGACTTGTGTGCTCCCATTTTGATAAAGATGTTCTCTTATATTTGTTTTTTTTTTTTTTTCTATTTGCCATCATTTCCTTAATTTGCAGCGTGTAAAGCTCTCTGGGCTACTGTATGCTTCAGAGTTGGTTTCTAATTCTAACACCTGAAAACATCATCCATCTTCTACGGTCTATTGAAGTTTTTTTTTTTCTGCTTCGACAGAATGCACATTTTCTCATCTGACTTCTTTTTGCAACTAGAGGAGTGACCTTTAGAAACAATACAGTTTATGTTGTTTTTTTTGTTTTGTTTTTTAGGGCTGGGACTCTGAACGTATCAACACTGCCCACACTAACGGCGACAGCAGCAAGTTTGAGATAGAGCCTATCAATGAGATGGTGGTCGGGCACAATGTCTGCCTCACCTCTGTGGTGAGGAGCTCCCTGTCAGACTCTTTCGTCTGGTTTGCTCAGGTTAGGAGTCAAAATATTAAATGAGCTCTAATTCAGGGTATTTGTTTCACACAACACAATCCCATTCCAATCTCTCTTCTCTTTTATATGTTAGGATTTCCGTGGAGCCATCTGGAAACTGGATCTTTCATTCACCAACACGGTGAGTTTGCGTCACTGTTGTAAAGGGCCACACCAGTGTAGTAACTAACACTTTTTGTATCGTTTGCATGTGCAGAGTCCTGATCCAGAGTGCCTGTTTTCCTTCCATGCTGGAGCGATTCAGGGCCTGGACATATCAAAGAAATCCCACCTGATGGCCACCACCACTCTGGACCGTGAGTCCATACTATATTTTGTACAGATAAGGTTTGCAGATATATTTTTCAGACACAGTTCATGTCTTTGCCCTGCAGGCTCTGTCAAAGTCTTTGACTTCCTGTCAAAAAGAGAGCTGACCACCAGCCACTTCAACCAGGGTGGAACCACCCTCTGCTGGGCTCCACTTTCAGTACGTTTGAAAAACAGAATTATTCTGCCACCTACTGTGTGATTTCACAAAGTTTACACCTGCAGCCCATGTGTTTGTCTTCAGGTGAACCAGATTGGGGGTCTGCTGGTAACTGGCTTTGAGGATGGGGTGGTCCGCTTACTGGAGCTGTATGACCCTCGGAAGCTGCATCTGGTCACAGGGTGCAGCAGCGAACAAGATGCCAAGCTGCATCTCAGACAGGCCTTCAAACCTCACAATGCTGCTGTGACTGCTGTGGCATTTGACAGAAATGGGGAGACCTTGGCCACCGGGGTAAGAAGTTTACAGGAAAATGGTGTAAATGCAATCTGTTAAGTTCTTTGATTTCATCATAAACGGTGGCAAATGTGCATCTTCTTTGAGAACTAAAACACATGTTGTTCTCAGTTTTGAAATGTTTAAAGCAATAGCTGTAGTTTGCTAGTTCTCTTGACTTTTCTTAGGTAGTAATGGTTTATATGAGTGGAAAAGTCTCTGTAAGATCAAAACGTCTGTGTGTGCACCACATGTACACACAAGATCAGAGGATGACAAAGCAGCCATTCCACATATAGGCATGTAAATCAAATCATTAATCATATTGTTTTGATATTTAAAAAAAAGAAATAGAGGGATTGGGTGTCTGTAATTATAACAATAAATCAAGTCTAACCAATAGCCTTACTTAGCATATCCTTTATTTAACCAAATAATAGTCCAGTTGAGATTACAAAACATGTTTCAAGAGTAACCTGACCGAGTTAGAAGCAGAAAGAAGGTAGAGATTTAAACATGAATAATCACACAATGTACGTACGAATAAAAAGTGATGATTGTATGCAAACAGAGTACAAAACAGGTTCATTATCAAAAAAAATTACCAACATTCACCTGTTGCACAAAGCTAGATCCTTTTTAATTTCATTTGGGTAATTTGGCACTAAATTCTGTGTAGGTTTATAATTATTTTTAAACTAGGATTGTATTTAAAACATTAGAACATGGAGCAGAATGCCATTCTGAAAAACAAAGCCAGTCTCCGAGTGTTGTAAATAGCTTTCAATCAGGCTTCTTTGATAAAAAATAATTGTGTGTCAGTGTGACAGAGATCATCCTGCGCAGTTCGCCCCACACGGGACATGAACCCGCGACCTCTCAGTCAACTACACAGTTCGAGCATGGGAGACACAGCACGATCGCGCTGAGCTAAAGGTCCGACCGATAGCTCAGCGCTACCGATACTGTATGAGGCTTTGGGAGGGAGGTTTTTACTAACGTTCTATGCCGAACAGTACTAGTTGGCATCCATTACATCAGCTGCATAACATTGGAAAGATGGACGGACGGACAGACAGACAGACAGACAGACAGATAGACAGATAGATAGCTAGATAGATAGATAGATGGATGGATAGATAGATGATAGATAGATAGATAGATAGATAGATGGATGGATGGGTGGGTGGACGGACGGATGGACGGACCGACGGACGGATGGACTTTATTGATCCCAACCTGGGAAATTATAGTGTAACAGCAGCATGATACAGACAACCCAACCAACCGAAAAACACACAGTGTAATAGAAAAGGAATTACCCTGGAAAGTAAAGTAAAAATGTTTAGATTACTGTATATACAACATAGGCTACGACTAGGTTAAATAGATGATGATCCTTATGAGTCAATGGATAGTATTGACTGTACAGAGAAGGATTAGAAGGCACAGAGTGAAACACGAGGTACCAGTTATACTGTAAGGTGCAGTATGGCAGCATTGTTATGACCACATTCAACATCAGAATGAGTTATTGTACAGTGAAATGGCATGTGGCAGAAAAGATTTCCTGTACCTAACCATTCAGCAGTGAAGCTGTAGCAGTCTGCTGGAGAAAGTGCTCCGCTGACTGTCCAGTGTGTGGTGGAGGGGGTGATCAGGATTGTCTGTGATGAATTGCAGTTTGTTCAGTGTCCTTCTCTCCACCATAGAGTCAAAGCTCTCCAGCCTGAGACCAATTACAGAGCCCGCCTTCTTAATAATCTTGTCAAGTCTATTTGGTGTCGCTGGCTCTGATACTGCTACCCCAACAGACAGCAGCAAAGGAGATGGCGCTGGCAACCTCGGCCTGGTAGAAAGCTCCAACATCTTGTTGCACACATTGAAGGATCTCAACTTCCTCAGACAGTAGAGTCTGCTCATCCCCTTCTTGTACACAGCATCGATGTTGGATTTTCAGTCCAGTCCGCTGCTGATTGTGGCACCCAGGTATTTGTAGTCCTCCACTAACCCCACAACCTCCCCCCAATCCACAATGGCTGTGAAGGGGTCCTCTTCTTCCTGAAGTCAATCACCATCTCTCTGGTCTTGCTGATGTTCAGTCTTAGGTGATTCTGCTCAGTCCAGTCCACACATCTGTCTACGAGTGCCCTGTACTCCCCCTCCACTCCCCCTCTTATACACCTAACAACAGCTGAGTCATCAGAGAATTTCTGCAGGTGACATGACTCAGAGTTGTACTGTTAGTCGGTGGTGTATAAGGTGAAGAGAAAAGGAGAAAGCACAGTCCCCTGTGGAGCTCCTGTATCACTAACCACCACATCAGAAAAAACACTGCCCAGCTGGACAAACTGTGGCCTGCCTGTCAGGTAGTTGGTAATCCAGGAGATCACAGAGCTGTCAACCCCCATCACCTGCAGCTTCTCACCCAGCAGCATCAGATGAATGGTGTTAAAGGCACTGGAGAAATCAAAGAATGTGATTCTCACAGTGTCTCCTCCGCCATCCAGGTGCAAGTGAGCTCGTTGCAGCAGGTAGATGATGGCGTCTTCAACTCTTAAATGGAGGTGATATGCAAACTGCAGAGGGTCCAGCCACATCTTCACCTGCGGCCTCTTGTTTGCTAAAACAAGTCTCTCCAGGACCTTACATGTGATGTGATTACAACTGGTCGATAGTCATTCAAGTTCAATGGCAACAACTTCGTGGGGACAGCAACCAGGTAGGATATCTTCCACAGCACTGGGACTCTCTCCAGACTCAGGCTCAGGTTGTACAGGTGTTTCATTACCGGAGCTAACTGGTTGGCACAGGTCTTCAGGATCCAGGCGGCGATACCATCAGGGCCTATAGCCTTCCGCTGGTGAAGTCTCTCCAGCTGTTTCCTCACCTGACCTGTAGTCACAGTGATGTGGCGGTTAGTGCTGATGTTGTCAGTGGGGAGGAGGGGGGCTGAGGGGAGAGGAAGGTGCTGCACAGGGGAGTGAGGGGGAGGGGTGTGTGGGGGTCTGGCTGTTTTGTGGGAGTGACGGATGGTGAGTTGAGCCAATTAAAAAACAGATTCAGCTTAATGGCTCTTTCATAGCTCCCCGCTGCCTGTCTGTCTCTCCCCTTACACCCAGTGATGTTTTTCATTCCAGACCACATCTCTCTCATATTCTTCTGCTGTAGTTTATCCTCCAACTTCCTCCTGTTATTGTCTTTACACCTCCTCAGCATCTTTCTCTTTTCACGCTACACTCTCCTCAGTTCCTTCCTGTCTCTAGACCTAAAAGCCATCTTCTTGTTAAGAAGTGCTTTTCAGGTCACTGGTGATCCATGGTTTGTTGTTGGGGAAACAGCGCATGATCAGAGCTGGCATGGCTGTGTTTTCACAGAATCTGATGTATTCTGTGATGCGGTCAGTCATGTTGTCTATGTCCTCCCCATATGGCCCACGGAGTACATCCCAGTCCATTGTCTCGAAGTAGTCCTGTAGTGCATCATCAGCCTCCTGTATTCACCTTCTCACAGTCCATGTGTGAGCAGGTTGCCTTTGCACAAGAGGGATGTACTTGGGTGATAACAGAACCAGGTTGTGATCTGATTTGCCCAGGGGTGGGGGGTGGGGGGGGGCTGTGGCGCTGTATGCATCTCTGACATTAGCATACATAGATCTTCTTCAGTCCGGATTTCACAATACAAACAGCGCCCTCGCTGTCTATGTCACAGTTCTTCACCTGTTACGTATGTGATGTGTCACGTGATGTGGCCATAAACCATAAAAAATGTCCAGTTGTACTAAGTATTCAACATCACAAGGTGGCAGACACTATAACTTACTGCTCTTGCCTTGAAGGACTGATGTCTCCCAAAGAACCACCCAAAAACCTCACGTCTGGGGCACCAAAGAAAAGAAGAGTTTGTAAACAAATGTTCATGTGTGCCATCGCAACACGGAGGAGGCATTTGCTCCCAACTTTGTCAACTATGATCCTAAAAAGAGATTATTTAGCTTATGAAGGTAAATATCTACATTTTGTTATAACAGAAGGTGGCCAAAGCTGGTTAATTTTCATCTGCCATCGACCGCAGCTTCATGTGACTGGACAGAACAATCACACTGGTTCCGTGTCGTCATATAAGATAAACTGTGGCGGAATAAAAATGAAATTGAGGTGGAATAATCATAACTGTTTCTGGATGTGGGAGAGAAGGCGAAAATGACCGACAGAAGACAAAATAACAAGCAGGATGACGAAAATAGACAAAACGAGCCACCTGCCTAGCGGTAAGTCTGACGAATTTCTTTGGTTTTTTACATTGTACTGATTTTCTGGTTCATATACTTTGAAGATCAGATAACAAAAAACCCAAAACAAAAAATGGTGACAAAAAACAAAACCATCTTTTGTGTAAATATGTCCAAAGTCCGCTTTTGACTGAAAGTTAAGTAATTCAATATGGCTTCCATCGCATTGTGCAAATTAGATGCGTAAATTTACTCCAATCTCAAACCTTGGATCATATTCTACATCTTTCTAATTGACAGTAAGCCATTATTCTCTTACCACTTTCAAGTTATAGCCTTGGAAATTTCTGACATCTAAACTGAATATTTTCTTGAAAAAAATCTTGACCCCATCAATAACACAGTTTTCACAGGAAAACAGTTGAAAAGCTTAATAAAAAAATGATAGAAAAGACAGTGGATTTAACAGAGAGACAAAATGAAGTTATAAACAGTTCTAAATAAGAACTGAATTACGAGAAAATGACTTCATCAGTGATTACATTAGTGTGAGGCTACAGGTGCATACTTGTAAAGGTAGAACAGTCTTTTTTGTGTGTAAATTTACTCCTATCTCAAACTTTGGATCATATTCTACATCTTTCTGATTGACAGTAAGCCATTATCTCTTACCACTTTCAAGTTATAGCCTTGAAAATCTCTGACATCTAAACTGAATATTTTCTTGAAAAAATCTTGACCAGCGGGGGAAGGGGGGGGAGATTGCCGGGTGCAATAATGCACCACAGACAGTCAATGAGCCATTCAGAAGTGGGCTTGCTGGTGTGTTTTGGTTCATTGTCCTAATACAGAACCCAAGTGCGCTTCAGCTTGAGGTCACATACAGATAGCCGGACATTCTCCTTCAGGATTCTTTGGTAGACAGCAGAATTCATGGTTCCATTTACCACAGCAAGTCTTCCAGGTCCTGAAGCAGCAAAACAGACCCAGACCATCACACTACCACCACCATATTTTACTGTTGGTATGATGTTCCTTTTCTGAAATACTGTGTTACTTTTATGCCAGATGTAATGGGACACACACCTTCCAAAAAGTTCAACTTTTGTCTCGTCAGTCCACAGAATATTTTCCCAAAAGTCTTGGGGATCATCAAGATGTTTTCTGGCAGAACTGAGATGAGCCTTTATGTTCTTTTTGCTCAGCAGTGGTTTTCGTCTTGGAACTCTGCCATGCAGGCCATTTTTGCCCAGTCTCTTTCTTATGGTGGAGTCGTGAACACTGACCTTAACTGAGGCAAGTGAGGCCTGCTGTTCTTTGGGTGTTGTTGTGGTGTCTTTTGTGACCTCTTGGAGGAGTCATTGCTGTGCTCTTGGGGTAATTTTGGTCGGCCGGCCACTCCTGGGAAGGTTCACCACTGTTCCACGTTTTCGCCATTTGTGGAAAATGGCTCTCACTGTGGTTTGCTGGAGCCCCCAAAATTTAGAAATGGCTTTATAACCTTTTCCAGACAGATAGATCCCAATTACTTTGTTTTTCATTTGTTCCTGAATTTCTTTGGATTGCAGCATGATGTCTAGCTTTTGAGGATCTTTTGGTCTACTTCATTTTGTCAGGCAGGTCCTATTTAAGTGATTTCTTGATTGAGAACAGGTGTTGCAGTAATCAGGCCTGGGTGTGGCTCGAGAAATTGAACTGAGCTTTCCAAAGATGTGATAAACCACAGTGAATTTGTTTTAATGGGGGGGTGTCACTTTTTCACATAGGGTCATGTAGGTTTGGATTTTTTTTTACCCTTAATAATAAACACCTTTATTTAAAAACTGCATTTTGTGTTTACTTGTGTTATCTTTGTCTAATATTTAAATTTGTTTAATGATCTGGAACATTTAAGTGTGACAAACACACAAAAAAATGAGAAATCAGGAAGGGGGCAAACACTTTTTCACACCACTGTAATTTAAACCACTACAAAGAAGTCCCTTTATGTCCAACAAAGTGTTCTAGTCTATCAAATAAAATATTGTGATTGATAGTATTAAAAGCTGCACTAAGGTCTTAAAGGACAAGTACAGAAACAAGTCCATTATCAGATGCTGTAAAAAGGTCATTAGTGACCTTCACTGAAACTGTTTCAGTGTTGGGATGAATTCTGAACCATGACTGAAACTCTTCAGATATACTGTTTATGTTGCAAGTAGTCAAATAACTGAGTAGCAACAACTCTTTCCTTAATTTTTTTAAAATAAAAAGCTGATTAGAAATTGGTCTACAGTATAGTTAGCTAAAACTCCTGGATCAAGTGTTGGCTTTTTAAGTAAGAGTTTATTTACAAAATTATAAAAGCCTGTGGTACATGGCCTAATGTTAATGATAGATTAATACCTAGTGCATGCCCACAGAAAGCAAGTATTCTTGTCTGAAAACAGGTAGCCCAATTAGGCTTTACAAGCCCAAATGTAGGTTGTGTAAAAGAGGAATACAAAGAGGAGTAGCCTATATGTAGGCAATCACACATAGACTTTGACAAATATAAAAGGGACTGAACACTAAGATTTATTTGATTGTGTGAATATTAATTACAGAATTATTAAAAATGAATGGGGCATCTGGTATTAGAGACTGTTTAAGAACCCTTGTTTATTTATTTGTTTTTCAGACTTATTTGTGTGATCTTTTATGAGTTATATTCATAAGATAAGATAAGATAAGATAAGATAAGCCTTTATTAGTCCCACAACGGGGAAATTCCAGGATTGCAACAGCACAGGGATAGCAACACTCAGAGCAACAATCAGAAGGCAAGAAAAAAAACAAGCAAGCAAGAGCAGCTAATAAACATATGTACGTATTACTATAAAATATATATATATACACACACACACAGACACACAGTGCAGAGCATTGTAGCTGGATGGAATAAATATATGAATATATGAACACACAGTGCAGAGCATTGTAGCTAGATGGAATAAATATGTAAATATATAAACACCCACAGTACGGAGCATTGCAGCTAGGTGGAATAAATATGCAAGTATATAAACACACACAGTGCGGAGCAATGTAGCTAGATGGAATAATATGTAGATATATAAATATATAAACACACCCAGTGCTGAGCATTGTAGCTAGATGGAATAAATATGCAAATATATAAACACACACAGTGCAGAGCATTGTTGCTAGATGGAATGAAACAGCATAACCGTCTACTTAGTTATCCTACATGGTATGATTATGTGCCCATACATATTCTCACCCTCCATAGCGACCGGTATGTTCCTAGTTGTATGCCGGAGGGGACCATTGTGTAAGTCTATTGCATCTTTTGCATTCAAAAAACTATTAGTTTGTTACGTCTTTTTGCTATCTCTGCGAGCAGCCCTGCTTAGGTTGTACAGTCTGACAGCCGTTGGTAGGAAGGACCTACGAAACCTCTCGGTTGTGCACCTGGGATGATGTAGTCTGCTGCTAAATGAGCTCCTCAGTGCATTCAGTATGTCCTGCATAGGGTGGAACTCGGACTCCAGCAGAGATGACAGTTTAGCCGCCGTCCTTCTCTCTCCTATCTCCTCCATCGGATCAAGGCGCTGCCCCAGGACAGAGCTAGCTTTCTTAATCAGTTTGTTCAGTCTCTTCCTATCGGCTGCAGTAATGCCACTGCCCCAGCAGACCACTCCAAAAGTGATGGCTGATGCCACCACCGTGTCATAGAATGACTTCAGCAGCGCCCCTTGTACACCAAAAGACCTGAGTCTCCTCAGCAGGAACAGCCTGCGCTGTCCCTTCTTGTAGAGTGCATCAGTATTGTGTGACCAGTCTAGTTTATTGTTCAGATGAATACCCAGGTACTTATAGGATGTCACCATCTCGATGTCTGTTCCCTGTATATTTACTGGTACTGTGAGGGGCTGCCCATGCCTGCGGCAGTCCACCACCAGCTCCTTAGTTTTCCTCGCGTTGATCTGGAGGCAGTTCCGATGGCACCAGTCCACGAAGTCCTGGATAAGCCCTCTGTACTCAGCTTCATCTCCATTGGAGATGAGGCCAACGATCGCAGAGTCATCAGAGAACTTCTGTAGATGGCAGTGTGTTGTGTTGTGTGAGAAGTCCGCAGTATAAAGAGTGAACAGGAAGGGAGCCAGCACCGTTCCCTGGGGGGCCCCCGTGCTACTGATGATCGTGTCGGACACACAGTCCCGGGTTCTCACAAACTGAGGCCGGTTCGTGAGGTAGTCCAGGATCCATGATGACAGGTGCTGGTCCACCCCTGCGCGCAGCAGCTTGTCCTTCAGGATCATCGGTTGGATGGTGTTGAAAGCACTGGAGAAGTCAAAGAACATGATCCTCACCATATTCCCGGGCTTCTCCAGGTGGGACAGAGAACGGTGAAGGAGGAAGATCACCGCATCCTCCACCCCAATGCCATGCTGGTAGGCGAACTGGAGTGGATCCATCGCTGGTTCCACCAGGGGGCGGAGGTGAGCAAGGAGCAGTCTCTCCAGGGTCTTCTTCATGTGTTGTATCTTGCACTTTGGGGAATGGGAGTTGTTCAGTCATCATTATCTCCGCCAGGCCGAAAAGGCCAGGAGGAGGTTATGTTTTTGCCAGGGTTTGTGTGCTTGTCTGTTTGTCTGTCTGTCTGTTTGTCTGTCTGTCTGTCTGTTTGTCTGTTGGTTAGCAAGATAACTCAAAAAGTCTTGGACAGATTTGCATGAAACTTTCAGGCGTTGTTGGAAATGGTACAAGGAAGAACTGATTAAATTTTGGGGGTGATCTGGTTCACCGTCTGGATATAGGAATTTTTTTAAAGCATTTTTCAACACTGTGACATAGGGCCATTTTCAACATGTGCGCAGGCGCAATGGAGGGCGCTGGTCGTCGTGTCTGCAACACAAACTCTGCGTTCTTCAACGTTTTAGGCACAAAAGCACGCGGAAAACACTGCTGGCCTGGGCCCGCCAGCGTGCCTGTGTTTGCGCGCAACTGCAAAACCTCACACGGGCAGCTGTCCGCCGACGGATTCTTTGGCAGAAATTCCCCGGCCAGCCATAGGAGCTGTGCATTTGGCAGAAATTCCCCGGCCAGCCATAGGCGCTGCGCATTTGGCAGAAATTCCCCGGCCAGCCATACGCGCTGCGCAATAACGAGCTCTCTGCCGGCGAAGCTTCTAAATTCTCGTTTGCCGCGGAGCGAAACCCCAAAATAATATAATATAAAACCCACGGCAACCTGTCTACCCAATTTGCATCCGTCAGTGGAGGAGATGGACACAACAGCAACACTTCAGTTTATTACCTCCGCCAAGGAGGCAATGCTTTTACTACTGAACCACTAATCCTATCACTATCAGATTGATTGTCATTGATTAATTGTGTGTTTATTGCACTGTCCCTGTCAAATAAACAAATAATCATTGTGAATCCAATTGCTAGTCATATGTTTACATGCTCAAGGAATCTGAAAACGTACACACAAACACTGTATGGGGGGAATTGTGGCGCTTGGCGGAGGTCTGCGCTCTCCGAGTGCTTTTCTAGTTATAATTGTTTTAGTTTATATGTGTAGTTTATAGTCTGTCATCAATAAACTCATGCAGTACTATAACAGCACACATTTACAAATATTTGAGACCCATTGTAGTGCATCCTTTTATATTTTAGCAATATTATAAGTACAAAACACCGAACATTATTATACTCAGCAGAACGACCTGTTTGCAACTGTTGCATCAGTGTTGCCCATTTGTCAGCAAATAAAAAATGATTTATTTTGTTATTTGGGAGGTTTTTGTCATGGTCGTCGTTTAGTCAAAGTGTGTATACGTGTCCGTATATGCAATTGATCTGGCCATTCCACTCCACAATCATGGTGGTATTAACTTTTAATTTTTAGATAGCTGTGCTCCGGGAGGAGCGCCATGTTGAACCCATGGTGCCGCAAAGGACAGCGGTGGCACGGGTGAAGCAGCAGCTGAGACTTACTTATTTACTACTACTGTGGGTTGAGGGCTGGTTGCCATCACCATGCGTAGAGCCAATCAGGTTAACCAGTGCGTGCCAACATTGCCGGTTTTGGGCCAGCTCCTCTGCATCGTCAACAGCGACTCTGAACTGTCAGAGGTCTCTCTCCACCACATTGAGCCATCTGGTGCGTGGCTTGCCCCGGGGTCTTTTCCACCCTGAGGCCCTGGGGTTGAACATGAGGATGGCTTTTGTCAGGTGTTCTGGTGGGAGGTGGAGGACATGGCCAAACCAACAGATATGTCGCTGTGTAATAAGGTGGGATGCTGTAGGCTGATGTGTGTGGGCTCGGAGTGCGTCATTAGAAGTGCGCTGGGGCCACCTGATGTTCTCGATGGTTCTGAGGGCCCGACTATCAAACTCATCCACTCCCGAGGCCAGAGTCTTATTCAGTGACCATGTCTCTGACCCATAGAGTAGAATGGAGAGGACTTCGTCTTTTGGGTGATTGAACGATGGCGCCATAGAGGTTTCCATAGTGCCTACAGGGCTGATACAGTGAGGCCACATCTGTGGTTGATCTCTGGTTTCATGTCCCCGTTGTTGGTCACTGTGGATCCCAGATACAGAAAGGAATTGACAAACTCAGCGGTATCGTTCCCAAGCTGTAATGGGGGTGGGTCTGGTCCGTTGCCAACAGGCATTAGCTTAGTCTTCATCCAGTTCACCTGAAGGCCCAGCTTCGTTGCCTCTTTGTGGTAGACAACTAGAGTATCTCTCAGCAGACTGTAGGATGGGCTGAACAGGATGGTATCGTCAGCATATTCAAGGTCAGCTAGATGGTAGTTGCCAAACTGCGTGCCATGGACCCGGTTGCAGACCTTGGTCATCAGATTGTCTATGATACAATTGAAGAGATCAGGAGCGGCCACTCAACCCTGTCGGACCCCGCTGTTGATGGGAAACCAGCCAGACTCCTTTCTGTTCACACAGACACAGCTCTCCAGCAACCGAGGCTCCATCCCATTAATCAGGCAGACTGGGTTTGGCTCCCTGCAAGGACTGCGATAAGCCGGTCTGGCTGCTCTCGCCCCCCACCCCCCATGTTCTCTGCATATCGATGGCCGAAACGCAAAACATATTTGAAAAATGCACTTTTTTGAGAAAACTAAAAAAAACTTGTTTTCTTGCAGAATGCTGTGCTATTTTTTTTTCATCAGAATAATTTTCTGTTACAATAAAGGGCGGGACTGTCTTTCAGACAGATATGAGCAGCTCTCCTTGTTCTCATCATCCAAAGTGAAATCCGCAAATCAGAAAATCCTGCAGATAG
This sequence comes from Pholidichthys leucotaenia, assembly GCA_020510985.1. Classification (NCBI taxonomy): domain Eukaryota; kingdom Metazoa; phylum Chordata; class Actinopteri; order Cichliformes; family Pholidichthyidae; genus Pholidichthys; species Pholidichthys leucotaenia. The sequence goes on from CM035846.1 coordinate 105,396,198, forward strand.
GACGTTTTGCATTTCAGCCATTGATATGCTGAATTATCCTTTAGAGCTACGCAATCACGGCAACATTATAGTATAATTTTTTAAGCATTAAATTGTCAGTATTCTCTTTTTCTGGTCAAATTTGTTGCTTTTCACTTCCTTGTTTTGTTTGCGGAGCGTTCTGGTGACTGGTTGGGATGCTGTATTATCCAAGGAGTCAATCCAAAGCCCCGCCTACACTTCTAGAAGCCAGGGCATGAAGAAAGCGGTAGTTAAACTTTTATCGACAAAAATTACATCTTTTCACTGAGCAACTCCATACTAAGGGATGTGCATCCTCGTAACCTCCGCAAAGCACTTATAAACTCTGAGGTCAGTCTGACAAGCGGTTTTAGAGATATGAGGAACACACACACACAGACAAACAGAGATTTTGTGCATTTATAAATAGATAATTTGAAGACTAGTTACCAATAAATGGAAAGACTTCTTTTAATAACCTGGTTGGAATAGGGTCTAATAGACAAGTTGATGGCTTGGATGAGGAAATTATTTTATCTATCTCTAAAAGGTCAAATAGAGTAAACTCGTCCAAATGAATGTCTGTTGGAGGAGTTGTAGTTGTTACTGTATTTAAATTCATGATAGGAAGGACTGATTTTTTTAATCTCTGATAGATTAATTTTGATTATTGTAGAAGATCATAAAGCCCTGACTAGTAAGCTCTAAAGGAATGCTAGGTTTGACAGAGTCCTGCCTCTTTGTCAGCTTGGCTATTGTGCTGAAAAGAAACCTGGGATTATTCTTGTTCTCTTTTATTAATGCAGAATAACAAGTTGTTCTAGTTTTCCTATATATATATATATATATACTGTATATGTGTGTGTGTGTGTGTGTATATATATATATATATATATATATATATATATATATATATATATACTGTATATACTGTATATACACTACCGTTAAAAAGTTTGGGGTCACCCAGACAATTATTTTGTGTTTTCCATGAAAAGTCACACTTATTTACCACCATGACTTGTAAAATGAATAGAAAATATAATCAAGACATTGACAAGGTTAGAAATAATGATTTGTATTTGAAATTATAATTTTTTCCAGATACTCAACCTGCTCAAAGGAAGGTCAGTTTTATAGCTTCTCTAACCAGCTAAACTGTTTTCAGCTGTGCTAACATGATTGCACAAGGGTTTTCTAATCATCCATTAGCCTTCTGACGCAATGAGCAAACACATTGTACCATTAGAACACTGGAGTGATAGTTGCTGGAAATGGGCTTCTATACACCTATGTAGATATTGCACCAAAAACCAGACATTTGCAGCTAGAATAGTCATTTACCACATTAGCAATGTATATTAGATATTAGAGTGTATTTCTGATTAGTTTAAAGTTATGTTCATTGAAAAAAACAGTGCTTTTCTTTCAAAAATAAGGAAATTTCTAAGTGACCCCAAACTTTTGAACGGTAGTGTATATATATGTGTGTGTGTGTGTGTGTGTGTGTGTGTGTGTGTGTGTGTGTGTGTGTGTGTAAATTAGAAGCTGATTTCTCCAAGCTAAATAAAGTTCATGTAATTTAGTAGAAAGCCATTCTTTTCAATTGATGAGTCTTCTGTCTTAAGCTGCGAGTTTCTGTGCTGAACCAAGGAGTCAGAAATCTCTGATTAGACTTTTTGTTTTTTTGAAAGAGCCATTATATCTAGGGTGAGTTGCAGAGAGGCTGTAACATTGTCTAACATGCAATCAACTACAGGAGGAGCAAAACCTTCATAAGTTATCTCCATTGTACTGATACATGGCACTGAGGAATATGAGAATATTAGTCAAACTTTTTTGACCTCCTCTCACTGTCTTCCTGTTCAGAGTGCGGACAACACTGTGTTCTTCTTCTCTGTGGGAGAAAAATACAACCCTATCGGTTTTGTCAACGTTCCGGGGCCAGTTCAGATGCTGGAGTGGTCACCTCATTCCCAGGTGAGTTTGTTTATTAAACATTTGTAGTGTCAGCACAGAAATGCTCATAACTGTAACTCTTTCTGACCACCTACAGTAACAAATTTTTGTAAATTTTTCCACAGAATGAAAACAGGTTGCTCATCTTATGCCAGACTGGTCACGTGATTGAAGTGCAGAGTCCTGATCCTGAAGACCATAAGTCGACCAAAACCTTCCAACTGTACGAGCAGCCCAGACAATACTTCAGGTTCAGGAGCATTAAGTCGCAGATCAAGGTCTGACTCAACTTTCTCTGGGTGTATTATTTCATAACTGAGTTTTATGTCCTCTACATTCATTATTTTTCCATCAGAAACATTGCTGTTTATTTTTCCTTAAGACTCTAAACGAAAAATAATTTGTGAGTTGAATGAATTTTTGAATTCAGAGAAAGGAGGAAATCGCAAGACGTCAAAGCTTAAAGAAGAAGAAGAAAGAGCAGTCAAAAGAATCAAAGCAGACAGATGAAGGACAAGAAGACCCTGAAGATGAGGAAGACCTGCCTCCTATCTACATCCCTGATCCTCCAAGCCCTCTTTACTGTGGCTTCTACTCTCAGCCTGGCCACTTCTGGCTCTCCATGGTACACAGACTCATTCTATGTAATTATTGCTGAGTAGCTGAATTACAGTCATTTTGTCTGTGTAAAGGAGAACCAAGGGTACAATCAGAAAAAAAAAAGTTGTAGTGATTCCAGTATTGAACTTTTTCTGGTGATAGTTTAATTTATTTTTTTATTCATAACTTTCAGTCAGATTTGTTCCTTTATTTCCTTATTTAAACAATCCCACCATAACTGCTTCCACCATCTACCACAGTGAATCTATGAAGATCAGTCTTGTCCAATTATATACATAACTAGAAAGCCCTCTAGAGAGCGCAGACCTCCGCCAAGGCTCCTACTGTCCCTCATGGATCACCTCCAAAATATAATGGGTTTGTGTGTGTAGGCCTAAAGCTACTTCTGGTGAAAATTGCATCAAAGTCTGTCCATTAGTTTTGGAATATTGTTGCAAACACACTGTGAAAGATAGGAGCCTTGGCTGAGATATGTATTGTCAGATCATCACCAAAATGTAATGGATTCGTCTGTACCCCAAGAACTACCTCTGGTGAAAATTTCATCCAAATCCATCCAGTGGTTTTGGAGTATTGTTGCTAAAACTCTGTGAGAAGATAAAAGCCTTGGCGGAGGTATGCATTTTGAGATCATCAACAAAATCTAATCATGTGTTCAGTGTGCCATTACACACCTTTCCTGAAAATTTGAATGAAAGGTGCTATATAAATGCAATTCTTATTCTTATTCTTATTCTTATTCTTATTATTATTATTATTAATAATAATAATAATAATAATAATAATAATAATTAACAGACAGAGAAACAAAAGCAAAAACAATATGACTACATAATAATAATAACAACACTGTCATAATTGTATTGACCATACATTGGGGCTGGGCAATTCCACCTTAAATCAACATCATGGTTTATTGAATCTTTCAGGTCGTTTTTTTTTTGTTTTGTTTTTTGTTTTTTTTTTCCTCCTCTCTTCTCCCTTACAGTTTACTGACAAGGTTCATAATTCTTAAGCAATATTACACAACAGTGCGGTATCATACAATTTATTTTGCAGTTATCAACTACAAATTCACATAGTATCCATATTATCAACCGCAACAAACTTGTAAGAAATATGACCATGACAAAGGCACAAATGCTCACCTGATGCGGACATGTTCCGCCAAGTGTTTGCTTTCAAATTTTGATCAAGATATCCTTTTAGTGTCAGGTCAAAGAGTACCGAGTTGTTTGAGAGAGCAAAGTTCAGCCTCCCACGTCACCTACCGTTCTCGTCTTCCTGTACCAGCGTCCTATATCCCGCCCTTCCTTAATTTTGATTGGCTGCTTAGAAAGGTCTGACATTGACGAGCGCAGCTGTACATCAGTCTGAAAAGTTGAACTTCTTTCAGTCCTGAGCACCACAACAAAAAGCGGCCACCACTCAGTGTTTCAGCGCCGAGGGCACTCAGAGCTGTAAACACTGGACTACATAGAGAATGAATAGAAAATAGTCGCCCACAACAGAGAAAAAGAGTTTGGTGGACACGCCCCCTAATACTTTTTCTGCAGTGTTTGTCTTCCAGGTTGCCGAGGCGTGTGGCCCTATGGCATGGACATGCACGTAATTCAGTGGACGCATCTTAAAGGGGGAGTACATGAAAAGCGCCATATTAATATAAAAAATAATATTCAAAAAATTCCTGCATCCAGATTGTGATCCAAATCACCACCAAAATATAATCATCTGTTCCCCGTGCCATTACACACCTTTCCTGAAAATGTCATCAAAATCCATTCATAACTTTTTGAGTTATGTTGCTAACAGACAAACTAACCAACCAACTAGCCAGCACCACTAAAAACATTACCTCTGTCCTCCCTTGGTGGAGGTAATAATAATAATAATGATGACTGTTTCTGGTTTCACAGAAAAAGTATCTGATAATTTTTTTTTAGGGGTTTAGAAGCTGATCTGAAAGAGCATGCTGCAAAAAATTATTAAAGGACTTTCTTTTTTTTACCCTTTTTGTTTTTTTTCTCTCTTAGGGAGGCTTCGACTCTGGTTTCTTGTATCATTGTAAGTTCTCTGAGGAACAGGATGAGGACCCAGACCAACGGAAAGATGAACCATTTGACTTCCTACCTGTTCTTAATGCAGATGACGACCCCATTTGTTCTGTCACCTTCAGGTAATCAGAGGACAAAATAAATGAAAGAGAATTTTGTATTTAAACAGCTGTCAAGATGACACCACATTATACATACTGTTTGTGTACAAAAAAAGACAGCTATGGTCTAACATGCATAAGACAGAAAAGTGGTTGTGCAGTCATTTCAATGCAAAGATCTATATCAATGTGGACGTTACGATCACATCTCATGACAGGTCTGAGCTCGTTTTTGCAAATTTTCATATTGATGCAGACTCGCAGAGAAACCTGTCGTGTTGGAGAAATATTTATCACATTAGATTATACAGTATTTAGCAGTGAAACTTTTCATGTGATGTTTGCCTTGTGTTATATTTGGATGACTGTTTTAATGTATAAAGAAGCTACCTCTTAGTAATTATAAACTTTCTATGTACTGTATTTACATATGTCACAGCAGCAATTATAACAGTCGGAAATAAAAAAAACTAGTTATTTGATGGAATGGGGAAAGCCAGATTAACCTATTAGCTTCTGAAATTTTTTTTACAGTTATGATTGAACTGAAGAGTTTTGAAGAAGCGGTTGTTTTATTATTATTTAACTGTATTAATATATTTACACTGTAGGGAGTCATCACCTGTGTGAGTACTGAGGTAAATTAGTGTAAAAAAGTATTTCTTTGGCTAAAGGTGGATTCACACTACAACATTTGGACCAACTTTTTTGGCAAACATCTGGCTCTGCTGGCAAAAGTTAATGATTGCTGGTGTTTGTTGGCAAACGCTGGAAAAATTTGTGTTCTTTGAAAACTTTCAGCTTGCTGAAAATTTGCTGATGTTTGGGAAAACACGTTGGTGAAAGTTGTGCTCAGTTTTAAAAGTTCCTGAGCGCTGGGCTAAGTTATGCAGAGTTTACCTAAGTCATCCTAAGTTAAAGCAGGGTGCACACTATAGCGTTTGGACCGACTTTTACAGATGTTTTGAAAAATCAGAAATGGTCGGCGCAGGTCAGCTGACATCAGCATTAGTCAATGCTCATAGGCATTTGTGGAGGCTTCCTGCCATTCTGGACCTGCTTTTGAAGTGAACACATATCCTTTGGGCATACACTTCAGCATTTATTTTTGTTTTATATTCCTATGTAGTTACGTCTTCATACCATTTTCCCCTATTCATTCATTCATTCATTCATCTAAAAAAAATTATAAAATAATGCATAGAATCAAACACTAAGTCCACAATTAAAATGTGAATGTGGATGGAATAAAAAAAAAACTATTTAGGGAATCGTCATGTAAATAAAATCAGGAGTGATTATCTTTTGACTGTTACAACTCTCTCAATTAAAATAACATAAAATCCTGTTAAATGTCATTTACTTTTAGACACCACATCAGTGCTGTTTGATCCCACAGTGATGTGAAAAAGTGTTTGCTCCCTTCCTGATTTCTCATTTTTTTGTATGTTTGTTACACTTAAATGTTTCAGATCATCAAACAAATTTAAATATTCAACAAAGATAACACAAGTAAACACACAATGCAGTTTTTAATTGAAGATGTTTATTATTAAGGTTAAAACAAATCCAAACCTACATGTCCCTGTGTGAAAAAGTGATTGCCCCCCTGTTTAAACATAAATTAACTGTGGTTTATCACATCTTTGGAAAGCTGAGTTCAATTTTCTAGCCATTTCTAAAGCTTTGGGACTTCAGTGAACTACAGTGAGAGCCATTATCCACAAATGGTGAAAACATGGAAGAGGGGTGAACCTTCCCAGGAGTGGCCAGCTGACTAAAATTACCCCAACAGCACAGCAACGACTGATCCAAGAGGTCACAAAAGACCCCACAACAACATCCAAAGAACTGTAGACCTCACTTGTCTCTGATAAGGTGGAGTTCATGACTCCACCATAAGAAAGAGACTGGACAAAAATGGCCTGCATGGCAGAGTTCCAAGACGAAAACCACTGCTGAGCAAAAAGAATAAAGGCTCGTCTCAGTTTTGCCAGAAAACATTTTGATGATCCCCAAGACTGCAAAGGGAAACAAGGAGGAGCTGAAGTCCATACAGAGGGAGCTAAGGAGGAAGATCAGAGAGGGGAAGGACGGCTACAAGAAGATGATGGAGGACAAGCTGCAACAGAGTGACATCAGCGGTGACTGGAGAAGCCTCAAAACCATCTCTGGGCACCAGAATACCTCCTCCCAGGCCACAGGGGGTAGGGAATGGGTGAACAACCTGAACCTGTTTTTTTTTAACAGGTTTGACCAACTGGCCTCTTCTCTGCCTGTCCACCAACCACTGCTGCCTCCACCTTCATCTAGTCCCGCTGTCCACAGCTCCCCTCCAACCCCCCTCCCCCCAGCACACAGCCCCGCTGCCCCAGCCTGACCCTCACTAAGACCCAGGTGAGAGCTGAGCTGACGAAGATCAAGGCGAGAAAGGCTACAGGTCCGGATGGCATCAGCTCAAAGCTCCTCAAGTTCTGCACAGACCAGCTGTGTGGGATTGTGGCGCACATCTTCAGCCTGAGCCTGAAGCTACCCGTACCGAAGACCTCGCACCCCAAGGACCGGAACAGCTACAGACCAGTGGCCCTCACATCACACGTAATGAAGACCCTGGAAAGGCCGCTCCTCACCCATCTCCGCCTCCTGGTGAGACCAGCGATGGATCCATTTCAGTTTGCCTACCAGCATGACATCGGGGTGGAGGATGCAGTGATCTTCCTCCTACATCATTCCCTGTCCCACCTGGAGAAGCCTGGGAGCACTGTGAGGACCATGTTTTTGATTTCTCCAGTGCCTTCAACACCATCCAGCCAGTGATCCTGAGGGACAATCTACTGTGCGCAGGGGTGGACCAGCACCTGTCATCGTGGATCCTGGATTACCTCACAAACCGACCCCAGTTTGAGAATCTGGGACTGTGTCTGACACCATCATCTGCAGTATGGGGACCCACCATGGAACAGTTTTGGCTCCCTTCCTGTTCACCCTCTACACTGCTGACTTTTCACACAACACACCACACTGCCATCTACAGAAATTCTTTGACGACTCTGCGTTTGTTGGTCTCATCTCTGATGGGGATGATGTGGAGTACAGAGGACTTCTCCAGGACTTTGTGGACTGGTGCCTACGGAACTGCCTCCAGATCAATGCGAGTAAAACTAAGGAACTGGTGGTGGACTGCTGCAGGCAAGGCCAACCCCCCACACCACCAGTAAACATCCAGGGAACAGACATTGAGATGATGACATCTTACAAGTACCTGGGTGTTCACCTGATCAATAAACTGGACTGGTCACACAACACCAACACGCTCTACAAGAAGGGGCAGCGCAGGCTGTTCCTCCTGAGGAGATTCGGGTCTTTTGAAGTGCAAGGGGCACTCCTGAAGACCTTCTATGATTTGGTGGTGGTGTCAGCCACCACATCTGGAGTGGTCTGCTGCGGCAGCGGCATCACGGCAGCTGACAGGAAGAGACTGAACAGACTGATCAAAAAAGCTAGCTCTGTTCGGGAGCGACACCTCGACTCAGTGGAGGAGATAGGAGCGAGGAGGATGGTGGCTATCATCTCTGCTGGAGTCCGAGTCCCACCCCGTGCAGAACACGCTGAACACACCGAGGAGCTCATTTAGTGGTAGACTGTGCCATCCTAGGTGCACGATGGAGAGGTTCCACAGGTCCTTCCTACCTATGGCTGTCAAGACTTTATAACCTAACCAGGGCTGCTCGTAGAGGTCGTATTGAATGTACTAAATGTATCGAGCTGCAATGCTCCTGCACTGTGTATACATCTGTGTACATACAGTGGCATGAAAAAGTGTTTGCCCCCTTCCTGATTGCTCATATTTTGTATGTTTGTCACACTTAAATGTTTCAGATTATGAAACAAATTTAAATATTAGACGAAGATAACACAAGTAAAGACAAAATGCAGTTTTTAAAAGAAGGTGTTTATTATTAAGGGTAAGAACAAATCCAAACCTACATGACCCTGTGTGGAAAAAGTGATTGCCCCCTCCTGTTAAAATATAAATTAACTATGGTTTATCACATCTCTGGAAAGCTGAGTTAAATTTCTCTAGCCACACCCAGGCCTGATTACTGCCACACCTGTTCTCAATCAAGAAATCACTTAAATGGGACTTGCCTGACAAAGTGAAGCTGACCAAAAGATCCTCAAAAGTTAGACATCATGCTGTGTTCCAAAGAAATTCAGGAACAAATGAGAAACAAAGTAATTGGGATCTATCAGTCTGGAAAAGGTTATTAAGCCATTTGTAAAGCTTTGGGACTCCAGCGAACCACAGTGAGAGCCATTATCCACAAACGGCGAAAACATGGAACAGTGGTGAACCTTCCCAGGAGCGGCCGGCTGACCAAAATTACCCCAAGAGGTCACAAAAGACCCTACAACAACATCCAAAGAACTGCAGGCCTCATTTGCCTCAGTTAAGGTCAGTGTTCTGAGTGGGAAAAAATGGCCTGCATGGCAGAGTTCCAAGATGAAAACCACTGCTGAGCAAAAAGAACGTAAAGGCTCATCTCAGTTTTGCCAGAAAACATCTTGATGATCCCCAAGACTTTTGGGAAAATACTCTGCGGACTGACGAGACAAAAGTTGAACTTTTTGGAAGGTGTGTCTGTCCCATTACATCCGGTGTAAAAGTAACAGCATTTCAGAAAAGGAACATCATACTAACAGCAAAATATGGTGGTGGTAGTGTGATGGTCTGGAGCTGTTTCTTCAGGACTTGGAAGACTTGCTGTGGTAAATGGAACCATGAATTCTGCTGTCTACCAAAAAATCCTGAAGGAGAATATCCGGCCATCTGTTAGTGACCTCAAGCTGAAGCACACTTGGTTTCTGCAGCAGGACAATGATCGAAAACAAACCAGCAAGTCCACCTTTGAATGGCTTAAGAAAAACAAAATGAAGACTTTGGAGTGGCCTTTTCAAAGTTCTGACCTGAATCTGATTGAAATGCTTTGGCATGACCTTAAAAAGGTGTTTCATGCTCAAAAACCCTCCAGTGTGCCTGAGTTGCATTAATTTTGCAAAGCTGAGTGGGCCAAAATTCCTCCACAGCGCTGTAAAAGAATCATTGCCAGTTATCTCAAACGCTTGACTGCAGTTGTTGCTGCTAAGGGTGGCCCAAGCAGTTATTAGGTTTAGGGGGCAATCACTTTTTCACACAGGGACATGTAGATTTGGATTGTTTTTCCCCTTAAACATAAACACCTTCATTTAAAAACTGCATTTTGTGTTTACTTGTGTTATCTTTGTCTAATATTTAAATTTGTTTGATGATCTGAAATGTTTAAGTATGACAAACATACAAAAAAATGAGAAATCAGGAAGGGGGCAAACATTTTTTCACACCACTCTGTGTGTGTGTATGTATATATGTATATGTATGTGTGTATAAATGTATGTATATATGTGAATGTGTATGTGTATGTATGTGTATATATATATGCACTGGAGTCAGTTTGTTTTGGCCTGTCCTTGCCACTGATAATACCTCTATCTGCCAAGAATGTGCCGCTGGTCCAGCAAAAGCTAGCGGTACTCAAATACTTTGCATGCATTTTCATGAAATGGTCAGTCAGAAAGCAACTCATACTGGCTTGGACATCGCCCCGGTTAACAATGTCAGGAGTTCCTGGCAGCGGAGGGCAAAGGACAGAGCTGTGTGGAGGAATCTGATCAGACCTAAATGAAACAGTCATTGTCGCCCCTGACAGACTGCTATGATGATGAAGATGCATGTGTGTATATACACTACCGTTCAAAAGTTTGGGGTCACCTCAGACAATTTTGTGTTTTCCATGAAAAGTCACACTTTTATTTACCACCATGAGTTGTAAAATGAATAGAAAATATTGTCAAGACATTGACAAGGTTAGAAATAATGATTTGTATTTGAAATAATAATTTTTTCCTTCAAACTTTGCTTTCGTCAAAGAATCCTCCATTTGCAGCAATTACAGCATTGCAGACCTAACATGATTGCACAAGGGTTTTCTAATCATCCATTAGCCTTCTGACGCAATGAGCAAACACATTGTACCATTAGAACACTGGAGTGATAGTTGCTGAAAATGGGCCTCTATACACCTATGTAGATATTGCACCAAAATCCAGACATTTGCAGCTAGAATAGTCATTTACCGCATTAGCAATGTATAGAGTGTATTTCTGATTAGTTTAAAGTTATCTTCATTGAAAAAAAGGGCTTTTCTTTCAAAAATAAGGAAATTTCTAAGTGACCCCAAACTTTTGAACGGTAGTGTATATATAATGTGTGTATATTTTTTTTAAAATTTTTTTTTTTTGTTACTTATTTGTACCCGTAGGTAGATTTGGTTTGCAGTCTGGTGACAAGCCACCGGCTGCCGGTCGCTGCGTGCGCGAGCGCCCTAAACCTACATGTTTTTGGTATGCGGGAGGAAACCGGAGAAATCCCGGAGTAAACCCACGCAACACGGGGAGAACATGCAAACTCCACACAGCTCACTGTTGGTCGGGGGCTGGGATCGAACCCACGATCTCATGATCCCCGCGATCCCCCGGCCGAGGGTAAACTGTGCTGTCACAGTGCTAAACCACTGCGCCACCGTGCAGCCCGTGCAGTATATATATGTATATGTGTGTATGTATATATATGTGTATGTGTACGCATACATATATGTGTGTTTCTATGTATGTATGTATGTGTATGTATATATGTATATGTATATACAGTATACTGTATGTATGTATGTATATATGAAAAGAGAAGAGAGTACACATGGTCGAAGAAGAAGAAATACTCAAAGGCTCAGAGTGAGCTGCAGAAGTACACCAGAGAGATGAAGTCCAACTGGTGGGATGAAAAAGTGGAGGAACTTGAAACTGCAGCAGACAGGAAGGACATGAAAACATTCTTCACAGGTTTGAGAGAAATCTACAGCCCTAAACCAAGAGGACTGATCCAACTAAAGGCTATGGATGGTGAAGCGGTTTTGCAGGAGAAAGACAAGATCCTGGACAGATTTGCAGACCACTTTGACCAACTACTAAACAATCCTTGAGATCTCATGGAAGAGGCTAAAGAAGCTCTAGTGCAGCGACCAGCTGTATCAAGTCTGGATGAACCACCAAATTTTAATGAACTAATGGCAGCTATCAGGACAACACAGGATGGTAAAGCTCCAGGAGGGGATGGAATTTTAGCAGAAGTGTGGAAATTTGGTGGTGTTCAGCTGAGGAACTGCCTACACAAGCTCATCCAAGAGATATGGGATGCCCAGAAAGTACCTCAAGACTGGAAGGATGCAAGTATTGTGCCTTTGTTCAAGAAAGGTAACAGGAAAGATTGTGGAAATTACCGAGGTATATCACTGCTAGCCACTGTTGGTAAGATTCTCTCACGTGTACTACTGAACAGACTCAATGAACACATCTCGCAAAATGTACTGCCAGAAACCCAGTGCGGCTCTAGAAGTGGAAGAAACACAATGGACATGATTTTCTGCTTGAAACAGATTCAAGAAAAGTATATCGAACAGAACATGCTGCTTTATTCAGTAAAGCCTTCGATACTGTTTCACAACAAGGACTTTGGCAGGTACTCAAGAAATATGGCCGTACAGAGAAGTTTGTCAGCCTGATTGAGGCACTCCATACAGGTATGCAAGCAAATGTGGCAATGAGTGGTTCAGTATCTAAAGACTTTTCAGTAAGCAACGGGGTGAAACAAGGGTGTGTGCTGGCACCTACACTCTTCTCGCTATATCTGGCAGCCATGCTTGAGGTGGCCTTCAAAGACACTTCAGAAGGAGTATACATTCAAACAAGGAAAGAAGCAGACTTTTTCAATGTGGCACAGTTTAAAGCCAAGAGTAAGACATCGATAAAGATAGTAAGAGAAATGCTCTTTGCCGACGACAGTGCTCTAGTTGCACACAGTGTGAAAGATATGCAATCTTTAGTGGAGAAATTTGCAAGAGCAGCTAGCCAATTCAGCCTCCAAATCAACATCAAGAAGACAGAGTACCTTTATCAACCACCAAAGTTCCAATTATGAACATCACTACCAGAAGAGATCAGCGCTGGTACAGAGCCACTAGTCAAGTGCAAGACTTTCAAGTATCTAGGGAGTACTGTTTCAGAGAATGCTAGGCTGGAGGATGAACTATCTCTCAGAATGGGAAGAGCAAGCGCTATGTTTGGAAACTTGAGGGAGAGACTGTGGAACAATCAACATGTGTCTATCCGTGTGAAATGCAAAGTGTACAGAGTGACAGTACTGGCTACTCTATTGTACGGTGCTGAAACTTGGACTGTCTACAGAGTGCAGGTGAAGAAACTCCATGCATACATGATGAGACACCTTCGAGCCATAATGAACATCTCATGGAAAGACAAGATAGCCAACACAGAAGTGTTGAAATGAGCTGGTCTACCATCAATGGAGGACATGCTAATACAGATGAACCTGAGATGACTCGGACGTGCTGAGAGGATGGACCACCAGCGTCTCCCTCGGCGCTGGTGGTCGCAATCAGGGTAGACCAAGGCTCAGATTTAAAGACACTGTAAAAAGAAAATTGAAGAAGTTGTATATACACAGGAGTTCCTGGCAGCAGAAGGCTAAGGACAGAGTTGTGTGGAGGAATCTGATCAGACCTAAATGAAACAGTCATTGTCACCCACGACAGACTGCTATGATGATGGTGATGTATATATGTGTGTGTATGTATATATGTATATATGTACAGTATATGTATATATATATATATATATATATATATATATATATATATATATATATATATATATATATATATATATATATGTATGTACACTACCGTTCAAAAGTTTGGGGTCACCCAGACAATTTTGTGTTTTCCATGAAAAGTCACACTTTTATTTACCACCATGAGTTGTAAAATAAATAGAAAATATAGTCAAGACATTGTCAAGGTTAGAAATAATGATTTGTATTTGAAATAATAATTTTTTCCTTCAAACTTTGCTTTCGTCAAAGAATCCTCCATTTGCAGCAATTACAGCATTGCAGACCTAACATGATTGCACAAGGGTTTTCTAATCATCCATTAGCCTTCTGACGCAATGAGCAAACACATTGTACCATTAGAACACTGGAGTGATAGTTGCTGGAAATGGGCCTCTATACACCCATGTAGATATTGCACCAAAAACCAGACATTTGCAGCTAGAACAGTCATTTACCACATTAGCAATGTATAGAGTGTATTTCTGATTAGTTTAAAGTTATCTTCATTGAAAAAAAGGGCTTTTCTTTCAAAAATAAGGAAATTTCTAAGTGACCCCAAACTTTTGAATGGTAGTGTATATATGTTGCAGGCAGAGAGTAGACAGACTCTGACTGAAAATTTCATAAAAAAAAATATTCCATGGACCAAGAAAAGTTTTTTCAGACAGCAAAAAAAAAAAAAAAGACCGGCGTCTCCAACGGCTGTTGTTTCCAAGGCAACCAGTAATCTGTATTGGCAAAAGACATATTTGCGCAACAGCACAGCCTAATGGTAGAAAAATAACACTGCAAAGACACAAAATCCCAAACCACTCAACAGACCACACCTGTCACCTGGCGCAAACAAACCCAAAAACAACTCAACACTAATCAAATCCGTTAAATATATACAGTATATGTATAGTGGGGAGCAAGGTGTTAGATTTCTCCACCCAGAGGTTAATGGACCATGAGAGGAGAGGTCGCCGGGGAGACCAGACGGAACAGAAAAGGTTGGGCACCCCCCGGGGAGAAGAGGAGATGCTGGGCCGCTGGGAGGGGGGTGAAGTGTGGCACCAGTGCAATGTTATGTTAATGCGCTGCACAGGCTTTGTTATGTAATGGATATGAAGTCGGAGCCCCGGGCCACTATGCAAATAATTAAAGGTATATAAGTGAGATGCACAGTGGCCTGGGAGCTCTTTTGTGATACTGATCTGTTAGAGAGGAATAAAGTCTGTGTTGATCCAGCTTGTTGCCTCGCCTGATCATTCTCTCTACACTGGTGACCCTGACGTGCCATGGAAGGTGAAACGAGCACCCCGGAGACTTCCTGGAGAGGAAACACCAGTGCTGCATGCGCTGTTTCAGTCAAGCTCCCAGAGTTTTGGCTGCACGACCCGACAGCGTGGTTTTTACATGCTGGGGCCCAGCTCGCTCTCCATGGGGTGACAGCAGATGAGACGAAGTACTACTATGTGGTCGCTGTGCTGGACGCGTGCACCACACAACAGGTGGCAAGCCTGCTCAAGGAGCCGCCCGCCCGAGGAAAATACGAGGCGCTCAAAAAGATGCTTATCCAGTGCTACACCCTTTCGGACAGTGAAAGAACGGAGAGGCTCCTAACACGTTCAGAGTTTGGGGACAGATCGGCTGTGGAGTTGATGGGAAAGCATGTTGGCGTTGATGGGCAGAGATGACGAGTCCTTCTTGTTCGCCCACCTGTTTCTCAGGAACCTACTGGCTGCAGCGAGGGCAGTCCTGGCAAACTCACCACTGCTGGCGATGAGGAACTACCGCGCACTAATGCAGGAAGCAGATTGCACCAGAGCCCAGAGGGGCTGCTAGCGTGATCGAGGAGCCGCTGGTGGTGGCTGGAGCAGACGCCAGGAGACACAAGAAGGAGACAATCTGCCACTATCATCGCTGTTTTTGATCAGACGCACGGCAATGCTTGCCACCGTGCCAGTTCAAGCGGTCGGGAAACGTCAAGGCCAGCAGTCAGTAGCGGCTGTGACTGCTGGCGACAGAGACAAGCTTCTATACATCACAGACACACTTTCGGGGAGACGGTTTCTGGTAGACTCCAGCTCCCAGAAGAGCCTCATCCTGCAGTTCAACACAGACAGGGTGGCAGGACGAAGTGGTCCCGAGCTGGCGGCCACCAATGGATCAGACATAAGGACATTTGGTGAGAGGACACTGACAATATGTTTGCATGGGCGCAGCTTCCAGTGGAATTTCATTATAGCCGCATGTGCCTCCCCTATTTTAGGTGGAGATTTCCTATGTGCTCATGGTTTATTAGTTGATGTTGCCAATAGATGACTGGTGGATGCTGTCCCTTTTGATTCTCTGCCCTGTACAGCTCGGGGAGCCAGGTCGACAACACTGGCCAACGTTACAGCTCCAGGGGGTAAGTACCAACAGTTACTCGCCCAGTTCCCAGCACTCACGGTGCCGACGTTTTCAGCGGCAGTAACCAAACACAGGGTCGAGCATTTCATCACTACTAAAGGACTGCCCGTATTCGCATGACCTCGGTGCCTGGACACAGCTAAACTGGCCAGCGTGCACGAGGAGTTCGCCAACTTGGAGAGGATGGGCATCGTCAGGCGCTCAAACAGCCCTTGGGCATCCTCACTTCACATGGTGCCGAAAGCCGACGGGTCGTGGCGACCATGCGGCGATTTCCGGCCATTGAACAATGCTACGGCACACGATCGCTACACTATTCTCCATATCCAGGATATTTCTGTACACCTGGTCGGGGTGGGCGTTTTTTCCAAGGTGGATATGGTCCACGGTTACCACCAGGTCCCGGTGCGAACAGAAGACGTCCCAAAGATAGCGGTAATAACTCTGTTCGGCCTTTTCGAATTTTTGCGCATGCCATTTGGATTAAAAGGTACGGCACAGACCTTCCAAAGGATGATGGACGCAGTGCTGCACAATTTGCTCTTTGTTTTTGTCTACCTGGATGACATTCTGGTAGCCAGCGCGTCCGAGGACGAGCACATCGCCCACCTCAAGAAGATTTTCCAGAGATTGGAAGCGCACGGTTTGATAATCAACCCGGTGAAGTGCCAGTTTGGCGCGGCAGTGATTGATTTTTTTGGACCACCACATTTCACCGGAGGGCGCGATCCTGTTACCGGACAAGGTGCGCGCGTGTCGGACTTTCCACATCCGCAGACGGTGAGGGCACTTCAGGAGTTTTTGGAAATGGTTAATTTTAACAACCATTTCCTCCCCCGGGCAGCTCAGCTGATGCAGCAGTTGTACGCTGTGCTAAGAAAAAAAGAAACCTGTGGACAGCATCGACTGGACTGCCGAGCAGGGCCAGGCTTTTTCGAACGCCAAAACAGCGCTGGCAAAGGCCGCGTTGCTAGCGCACCCAGCTCCATCTGCACGGATAGCGCTTATTATGGATGCATCTGACATGGCCATAGGGGCAGTGGTGGAGCAGTGTGTCACAGGTTTGTGGCAGCTGCTTGCATTTTTCAGGAGAACGTTGCACGACAACGAGTGCAGATACAGTACATTCGACAGAGAGTTGCTGGCTCTCCACCTAGTGACACGCCATTTCCTGTTCTGGCTGGAGGGGCCCAACTTCACTGTGTTTGTAGACCACAAGCCACTGACGTACGCCATAGCCAAGGTCTCAGAACTGTAGTCGGCCCGGCAGCAACGACAGCTGGCAGCAATCTCAGTTTACGACCGACATTCGGCACATTGCCGGTAAACTCAACGTGGTGGCAGACTGCCTCTCGTGTGCACTGGTCACCCCAGTCTATGTGGGAATAGATTTCCCCACTATGGCCGCGGAGCAAGCCGGGGATGTGGACATTTGTGCACTCCAGTCTGAACCAACAGGGTTAAGGCTGGAGAGCAGAGTACTGCAAGAAGGGTGCCCTCCCCTACTCTGTGACGTCTCCACGGGCTGCCCACGCCCGGTGGTCCCGCGCTCTTGGCGCCGTCATGTTTTTGAGTCGGTCCACTCCCTTGCACACCTGGGAGTGCGCGCTTCAGTGAAACTAGTGGGGACGAAGTTCGTCTGGCTGTGTTTGCGTAAAGAGGTGAAAGAGTGGGCGGCAGCTTGCGTTGCGTGCCACCGAGCAAAGGTGCATAGGCACACCAGAGCTCCCCTCGAGCCATTGCAAATCCCAGCTGAGGTTCGACCATGTCCATGTGGATCTGGTGGGGCCCCTTCCGCCGTTGCAGGGGTTCATGCACCTTTTGACAATCGTGGACCACACCAGGCACTGGCCCAAAGCAGTACTGCTGGCTTCTACCATGTCCGCGGAAGTAGAGCACGCTTTTTTGTCAGCTTGGGTGGCACGTTTCAGATCTCCTTCGGACATCACGTCCGACAGAGGCCCACAGTTGGTTTCGGAACTCTGGTCCACGATGTCCCAGAGCCTGGGGGTCAACATTCACCGAACTACTGCGTACAACCCCCAGACCAACGGGTTATGCGAGCATTTCCACAGGTCACTTAAAGCAGCGCTCAGGGCTTCGCTCATGGACGCAAATTGGGTAGACCGCCTGCCTTGGGTTCTTTTAGGGTTGCATTCCGCACCGAAGGAGGATTTGGCAGCCTCCCTGGCAGAACTCGTTTTTTCCCAACCGCTGCGGATCCCCGGGGAATTTTTACCGGACAACCCTGCACCCGAGGCCGAGCCGCCCACGCATTCGCTATGCAACACAGAGGTGGGGAGTGTACCGGGCCCGGCCCACCACTGTTTTCGCCACTCATTCCTCCCAAAAAGTTTGCAGAATGCCTCTTTTGTTTTCGTCAGGCACGATGCGCACTGGACCCCACTGCGCCCACCAAATGATGGGCCGTTAAGAGTGTTGGAACCTGGGGTGAAACATTTCATGTTAGACTTGGGGGGATGTAGAGAGACCGTCTGCACTGACAGGCTAAAGCCTGCTTTTGTGTTGGCAGACGAGCAGGGGGTGGTGGCCCGGGCTCCCCGGCACGGACGTCCCCAACTGGGAGCTCCGCAGGTTGGTGATTCCTCAGCAGGGACTGGCACACATGAAGAGGATGTGTTTTCTCCCCCTCCCCTTTTCCCCCCACAGACTGATGTGCCCCCCGGTGCGCCCCACCAGCAGGGCAGTTTGACAGGATCGGTGATCCCCGATTACAGCCGTTACGGATGCCGGCTTAAGCCCAAGGAGTGGGGGGGTTAAGGCCCATTCTGGGTGTTCGGAGGGGGGTGGCGGTGTGGGGAGCAAGGTGTTAGACTTCTGCACCCAGACAGTAATGGACCATGAGAGGAGAGGTCACAGGGGGGTCCAGACAGAACAGCAAATGTTGGACACCCCCCGGGGAGAAGAGGAGATGCTGGGCCACTGGGAGAGGAGTGAAGTGTGGCACCAGCGCAATGTTATGTTAATGCGACACACAGGCTTTGTTATGTAATGGATATGAAGTCGGAGCCCCGGGCCACTATGCAAATAATTAAAGGTATATAAGTGAGATGCACAGTGGCCTGGGAGCTCTTTTGTGATCCTGATCTGTTAGAGAGAAATAAAGTCTGTGTTGATCCAACTCGTTGCCTCGCCTGATCATTCTCTCTACAATATATATATTCCCGTAGATTAAATTTTTTTTTAAAACATGTCATACACACCTTGTTATCATCAAACTCTGTACATTGCCCTCTTACATACATATATATCCTACATATATGTTCTTTTTAATTCCCCCTTCTCTTTATTTCTCTTTCATCCGTTCATGTCTGAAATGAGTTTCAACCTAAAAACATCTGTTTTTACCTGTATTTCAGTCAATGCTTGCCAAAGAAGCTTAACTTAGGCTGACTTAGGCAAACTCTGCATAACTTAGCCCAGCGCTCAGGAACTTTTACAAACTGAGCACAACTTTCACCAATGTTTATTTCTAAATGTCGGCAAATTTTCAGCATGCTGAAAATTCTCAACAAATACAACTTTCGCTAGAATTTGCCAACAAACACCAACTATCACAAATTTTTTTTATCAACTTTTGCCAGCAGAGCCAGACATTTGCCAAAATGTCAGTAAAAGTTGGTTCAAACATTGTAGTGTGAAGCTACCCAAAAAAGCTGGTCCAGGATGGCAGGAAGCCTCCACAAACGCTGATCTTTATATGAGTGTTGCCTGACACTGATGTCAGCTGAACTGTGCTGAGTATTCTTAGCTTAAATTAACCTAAGTTGGCAACTGCTACACATACGCTAGCCTAAGTTGGCAAAAGTTTGACAACATTGAATGCAACACTGGGGAATGCCAGCAAAAGTTTGTAAAAGTTCGTAAAAGTTGGTGTGCACTGGATTTTAAAAAAAAACTGCTCACAAATGTAATTTCACCAACGTTTGGTCTGATTTTTCAAAACATCAGTAAAAATAGTTCCAAATGTTATAGGGTGAACCCAGCTTTAATTTGGTGTTATGCAGTATTTAATAAAGTTATCCCACACTTATTATCTGCTAACTCCACTGAGTAAACCAATACAGAGCTCTGCGCACACAGGAATGCCCTGGATGAGGTGCATTGAGGTTAAAAAAAAACCCCAAACACTTTCTGACCACCGGGAGGAATGCTGCCATACACACTAGAGAAAATATGGGGAAATTATTTCATTTTTTCCCTCTATGTTTTTGCACAACATTGCTGGGTCCAGAGAGCTGTGGCTGAGGTGAGCCAATTGCACAAATGCAGAGTGCACAGGAGATAGGACTTCTTTCTCCATGTCTAAAATGTAAATAATAATGTCATGCGCTGGCCCTCACGAGCCAGCATAAGACGCACAGAGTCACCAGTGAGTTTTTCAGTGAGTTTATTACGGTGAAAAGTAAACAACACAAGATGCAGGGGCAATGACACATGAGTCCATACACATCCGGAGGCGTAAGGCTAGACAGCTCTCTTACGGGTCCTTAAGAGGAGACGGTCATACACAGGCAAAGGTTGTTTAAGTAATTGGCTACACAGGCTGCTGAAGCAAAGACACACAAAGGTCTACTTTCACCGGGAGGGGTAAGGCTAATAGCTCACTTACTGGTGCCGGAGAAGTGACGGTCAACCACAAGCAGACAAGGTAGATGATAGTCCAAGTCATCCGTAGCTCAGACGTATAACGACTGACACTGCTGCGTCATACTGTCGCCAGTGCTGGGCTTAAATGGCGAAACACTAACGACGGTAATGACACTCAGCTGGCTGACCGTTGACAAGCGGAAACCCCACCAAGCACTTTCACAATAAGAGCCCGGTGAGGCCAGAATACAGCCCGCAGCTGTCAAGGCCGGCAGCGAGACATAACTTTAGCCCGAGCGCGATCAGAACCGGCGCTCGGGTCATAACAGTACCCTCCCTCCACGGGCGGACTCTGAACACCCCAAGGAACCACCCTGCCCCCCCCCGCCCCCCAGGGTGGGAGGTGGGGGACAGGTGCGGAGGGAGAGAAACCAACCCCTGAACAAGACCATGACCAGACCAAAAAAAAAAAACATACGAAAACTATGGAAACAAATACAAACACATGACTCTGGAAAAAAGGCATACATGACTGTACCTATGGATGAAAAGAAATACGTGCTAAACACGATGACCATGAAAAAACAAAAACACACGAAACCACAAAATACATGTAAATACCTGGAAACAAAGAACAAAATCCCCATACCATAGCCCCTCAAGGAAAGAGGGGAGAACAAAAACAAAGACAAGACTTGACCATAGCCCCTCAAAAAAAAAAAGAGGGGAGGAAAAACAATTAGCAAAACAAAACCAAACTATGGATGCAAAACACAAAAGACAATATAAATTGCTTTACCTGACAAAACAAAACTACAAAGACATAACCTGACTATGGCAAGACTGTGGCCTTCAAAAAAAACATGAGGCAAACTGAAAACACGAACAAAACAAGAAATACATACCCACACACAGGGAGCAATCTAAAATTGCTTTGCCTTGGCTATGACTATGACTACGGTTTTCCAAAAAAAAAAAAGAACATGAGGCAATCTAAAAATTGCTCTGACTTGACTGTGACTATGACTGTGGCTTACAAAGAAAAGAACAAGAGGCAATCAAAAATTGCTTAGACTTGACTGTGACTATGACTGTGGCTTACAAAGGAAAAAAAAAAACAAGAGGCAATCTAAAATTGCCTAGACTTGACTAAGACTGTGACTTCGGCTTACAAGAAAAAAAACAAGAAGCAATCTAAAAATTGCTCAGACTAGACTAAGACTATGACTTTGACTTACAAAGAAACAAGAGGCAATCTAAAAATTGCTCAGACTTGACTAAGACTATGACTTCGAGAAACAACAAAAAATCTCTAGACGTACTTAACATGACCAGGCCCCGTATGGGCCCACAGTACATGATAATCAGGTGGCCTGCCCCAGTCCCAGGCCCCCAGAAACAAGTCTTCTGGTGGCCGAACCAGGTCACCCCATAACACACAGTTTATTGGGTGGCCAACCCAAGACGCCGAACGCTCCAAGCAGTTCCTCAGGTGGCCGACCCGCATCCCACAACCACCAGGACCGTGGAGGGATTGCATGCAGCCGCTCACCTGAACACGACAAGACAGGGGAGCGTCAGACCGTCAAACAAAGCCCTCTCACGGCCCCCAGCTGGTGGCTCCTGAGAGGAGGACAACCAAAAACTTGGACCCCCTCGAATCCTGATTGGGTCACAGCTGCACCTGCGCTGGACCCCCACTGGACCTCATCGGACCCCGATTGGGTCACAGCCACACCTGAGTCGGACCCCGACTGAACCTCGTCGGACCCCGATTGGGTAATCGCTGCACCCACATTGGACCCCGACTGGGTCACCTCAGCCCATGCGTCGGACCCCGACTGGGTCAGGACGGGCCCCGATTGGGTCACCGCTGCACCCACGTTGGACCCCGACTGGGTCGCCTCAGCCCATGCGTCGGACCCCAACTGGGTCAGGACGGGCCCCGATTGGGTCACCGCTGCACCCACGTTGGACCCCGACTGGGTCACCTCAGCCCATGCGTCAGACCCCAACTGGGTCAGGACGGGCCCTGACTGGGTCACCGCTGCACCCACGTTGGACCCTGACTGGGTCACCGCTGCACCCACGTTGGACCCCGACTGGGTCACCTCGGCCCACGCGTCGGACCCCGACTGGGTCAGGACTGCTCCGGCGACGACCTCCATCTCTGAACCTGGAACTCCCAGTCCCGTGACCTTGACTGGCTCCAGACCGGTAACGCTGTGGAGGTGCTCAGAAAACAGGAGAGGACCGGGATCAGTTCCACCGGCAGCGCCAGAGCCCAGCGAGACGAGCTCGGGTGCAGCGGATAGCTGCCCCTCACTCTCCTCCCCATGAGGCAGGCAAAAATGCTCTAACACACCATACAGGAAAACAAGAAAGAGCACTTGCCTGCACTCGGGCTCTGGAGCCATCCAGGACTTCGCCGATCCAGGTTAAAGAAGCAGCTCGCAGTCGGGCTCCCACTCGGCTGCGTCGGGTTCCACAGCCGGCCTGATGGTCTCTGCAGCTGGATCCTCACGTGCAGGCGTCCACGCCAATAACCCGTCTGGCGTGGGGGCAGAGGACCCTGGACCTGCTGACTCGGTCTGCATCCCTGAGGAACCCTGGGGACGCTCTCTCGTCGGCTCTGGCTCCTCACTGCAGTCCGTTCTTCTCTGTCCAAAACTAGGCTGCAGGGCCGGGATATTTCCCAGAGCCGCAGGCCTCCCCCTCGTTCGATGGCGTGGGACTGACGCCGAGGACCGCTCCGCAGGAGGAGACACAGAGGCAGCAGGTTTAATATAAATGGCTACAGCTGGGGAAAGAAACTCAGGGAGCTGCGAACCCCGAGCTTCACCCCCAGGAGTCAGACAAGACAGATCACTATGATCGATAGGTAAGTGAACTTGAACTTGCCTGTCTCCCAGGGGGAGGATGGTATCAGCTGTAGCGGACATCACTCCTTCCCTTGCTCGCTTGGTGGTAGGAACGGACCCATGGACGGAGCCCACCGGCACAGGACTCAGTTCACTCACAGCAGCCGGCTGGTTGAGGGGGTCATCCCGGTGGCCCGGAACTGGATCAGGAGCAGGAGCTTGCCGAGGATGCGCCCGGCCGCGGCGCCGACGCCTTCGCCGGCCCCCAGACGGTGCGAACTCCCGGAACGGATCGAGGACAGGATCGGGATCCATGAGCAAAGAGCAGGAGTGCCTCTTCTCCTGCTTCATGCCGCGTTCCTCCTCCATCATCAGGTAGATTTCGCGTTGCGCAGCGATGTCCTCCCTCCTCGCGTCGACTTCCAGGTGGTCAGCATAGCGGGGAGAGAGATGACAAAGTATATCCTCGGCGGCGTCCAGGTACCAGTGTATGCCGTGGTCATAATCTAGCAGAGAAGCGGAGATGAGCAGCTCATCCACCACTTCCAGCACATCAGTCAGCTCGTGGCTCGGACTCCACACGCGGTTCCTCCGCGACGGCATTCTTCACATACACGGTACCCAGACAGGAAAAAGCAAATGTCCAAAAAACTCAAACCCACTGGTGAATAGCGTCTCGGGTTGGCGTCACCGTAAACGCTGTTTTGGCAGCAGTGTACTGTCAGGCGCTGGCCCTCACGAGCCAGCATAAGACGCACAGAGTCACCAGTGAGTTTTTCAGTGAGTTTATTACGGTGAGAAGTGAACAACACAAGATGCAGGGGCAATGACACATGAGTCCATACACATCTGGAGGCGTAAGGCTAGACAGCTCTCTTACGAGTCCTTAAGAGGAGACAGTCATACACAGGCAAAGGCTGTTTAAGCAATTGGCTACACAGGCTGCTGAAGCAAAGACACACAAAGGTCTACTTTCACCGGGAGGGGTAAGGCTAATAGCTCACTTACTGGTGCCGGAGAAGTGACGGTCAACCACAAGCAGACAAGGTAGATGATAGTCCAAGTCATCCGTAGCTCAGACGTATAACGACTGACACTGCTGCGTCATACCGTCGCCAGTGCTGGGCTTAAATGGCGAAACACTAACGACGGTAATGACACTCAGCTGGCCGACCGTTGACAGGCGGAAACCCCACCGAGCACTTTCACAATAAGAGCCCGGTTTGGCCAGAATACAGCCCGCAGCTGTCAAGGCCGGCAGCGAGACATAACTTTAGCCCGAGCGCGATCAGAACCGGCGCTCGGGTCATAACAAATAAAGCCTTATGTTTGATAAGTATGCTTTAAAATGACCAGGTGAACAACATTTAGTCAAACACTTTATTCAGTCACCCCCACTTTTGTCAGTAATATAACCAATGAGGGCAGACTCACTCCTCTGTCTGCGTCTGCCTGAGTCAAAGTCTGACCACTTTTTTTTTTACCTCAATATAAAGAATTGTTATGATGTAGGCAGTGTAACCCAGATACACAATTGCATCGTGGCTGTACAGATATAAATTATAACACAACTGGAGATCAGCTAGTTGTTCAACTCTGTTTTGCAGCATTCATCTCCTCCAAAATGTGATTTTTTTGCATTTAATGTGAATTTTGATGTTACCACATAATGTTACTTTCTTACTTTTTATTTCACTTATAATAATGTCAGTTTCTATATCAGAGAAGTTTCTCTTTTTGCTCTCTTACATCCTGCCATGTCGTAAATGCTGGGAGAAAGACAGGGGGCATGGTATATAAATGACAATCATTTCCAGGTGTCAGATTTATCAGTGAGTGAACAATCATACGATGAGATTGAGCAGATACACAAGGTTTCATAAATACCGCCCTCACCCTATTGTATGGTCATTTTTACATGCAAATGTGCTCTGATTTCTATGCACTTTTGCTAAATAAAGGCCACAATGTCTTAAATGTGGCTCAAAATGAAGACATGTTTAACCTTTTTCACACAGACTATCCACATAAACGTTAGCCATTCAAACTGGAGATCCTTTTCTGTTGTTTCTTAGCTCCAACAGGCAGCTGCTGCTCTGTGGCATGAACTCTGGCTCCATCAGGGTGTACCCTCTACAGCCCGGTGACCATGGCCTCACCTCCATGAAGGCCTACTGGGCCCTCAGCGTCCACGATAACCATTACGGACACCTGCGACACATCTGCTGCAGCCACGATGACCTCTTTGTGCTGACAGCTGGAGACGATGGTAACATCTTCTCTTTTAGTCTTCTTCCACCAGAGGAACTGAAGAAGAGTCTGCAGAGAAAGAAGGCCGACGTTCCTTCACCCAGGGTTCGTCCACAATTTCTCAGCAATCTTTTCCTTCAGCTAACACCCATCATCACTTGAAACTAAACGCTCATATTTTTGTAGGCTATTTGAACTCTAAAACAAGAGGGATTTAGATGTTTTCAGGTTAAAATAGTTTTTTTTTGTTACTATTCTAATCTTTCTGACTACTTTGAGTACTTTAAAAAAACTACTAGCCACCATCAGAAAGCTATATTCTTTGGATCCAAGTGGTTTTTAGAGTCACAACAGCAATGTACTGTATGTACAAACTGTATGGCTCCATTGCACAAACAAAGATACCCTTTGTATGATAATCTTGAATGTATATTATATTTAACCACCAAAAAAAGAAATCTATACTGCTCAAAAAAGTAAAGGGAACACTTTGAAAACACATCAGATTTTAATAGGAAAAAATAAGCTGGATATTGAAATTGTGGCAGGCTAGTCCAGCTTACTCAGATTAAAAAGTGTTCCTTTAATCTGAGTAAGCTGGACTAGCCTGCCACAATTTCGATATCCAGCTTATTTTTTCCTATTAAAATCTGATGTGTTTTCAAAGTGTTCCCTTTATTTTTTTGAGCAGTATATATTATTTGCCAAATAATTTAAGTAAATGCTTCAGAAGGCACCTGGCACTAAAATCAGCCACATTTCTAATATTATAACATTTTGCAGGTGCAGTGCGTTGGCGCAGTGGTTAGCACTGTGGCAGCACAGCAACTCACCCTTGGCCATGGGATCCCGGGTTCGATCCCAGCCCCTGACCAACAGTGATCTGTGTGGAGTTTGCATGTTCTCCCCATGTCTGTGTGGGTTTATTCCGGGAATTCTCAGGTTTCCTCCCACAGGCCAAAAGCATGCAGGTTAGGTTAATTGGAGACTCTAAAGTGGCCCTGGGTGTGAATGTATGTGTGAATGGTGAGGGGGTGGCGCCGTTCCATGGCTGCTTCATCCATCCAGGTGGATGCCCTGAATTTCCCCTCTGGGGATCAATAAAATGCGTAAAAAAAAATAAAATAAAATTTTAAGCTTTAATATTTGAGTTGTGACACTAAATGTGGATGTTACAATGGAAAAAAAGCCATAAACAGCAAAACTGATTCTGTCTCAAGCTTTAAATATTTATTCTTGATTTTTAAGTTGAGCTTTTTATCTAAAGGATCTTTGGTGTTTGACTCGATATTTAAACGGAATGTTGAAATATTTAAATGTTTCTCATTTGTTTTTCGCCAACAGCAGAAAAATTCTAATCTTGAAAATGTACATAATTTGTAATAGGGGTTTAACAAGTGCAACTGTATGTGGATGAAATTATGTTGTTCATGTTATTCAGATGAGTTTTGACTCTGAGATGTTGGCCCTGGACATTGAGGATCCAGCAGCATACAGGTGTGTAAATAACAATTCTGTCATTTAATTCCCCGTCTAACTGTTCTCTTTTACTGGTTCCCTGTGAAATGCTACTGTCACTGTGGTATTTTTATGTGGATAGGGAGTCTTTAAATGGTAAATACTGTAGAAGAGCTTGGAATAACGAGGCGATGTGATTTATAAACCAAAGTTTATCATCAGCTTCACTCCTCTAACAAGTCTCATCTCAGTGCAGAAGCAGAATAAGAGGTCGAACACATTCAGACCTACATACTTATACCTACACATAACAAAAGACATTGCACATCAAAGCTGACATCCCGCATTAGCTTAATCCCCCCTCCTTTGTCTTCCTACTCCTCCACCTGACCCTGGTTGGTCAGGGCGATCGATCTCCTCCATTGTCCTCTGTCTCTTCCACCTGGCCCTGGGAAGTCAGGGCGATCGATCTGGTCTCCACCGCTGCTCCTCAGATGCTCTTTGATCTTCGCTGGCGGTTGAGACCTCTTGTCCTGTTCTGAGGCGTGAGGTCATTGTACATATGTAATCACCAAACATTCTAACATGCTTATACATATGTAGGTTATGGGATATATTGTCACGCCGCGCCGCTCATCAGCGGCGCCACCTGCACGCACACCTGCACATCATCAGCGGCGAGGAATATAAGCCGCCTCGCCCTGAGCTTCGGCCTGAAGCCGTCAGACTTCTCCACTCATCATCGTGAGTCAACCTTTCCTTCAGCATGACGCTTTTGGTAAGAAGCCCTTACCTCCTTTGTTTCCAGTCTGCTCCCCTGTGCACAGGTGGATTCCTCGGCGGCGGACAACGCCTCTCCCTCGCCATTCCTCGCTGCTGCACCGAGCCCTGCAGGTGGCTGTCTTCCGGGTCCCGTCCTTGTGGTGCCAGTCATCTGTCTCTTGCAAGTAAGCTCCTCTCTCGCTCATTCTCCTCCTGTGTTGGTGTGTGCCCATCATCCTGTGTCTTTGTGCTCTTTCCCATAGAGTTGCCGGCTGTACGGTCTCCTGCCTCTGTGCCCGAAGCAGACGCTGCCACCAATACATTTACATCCTGCAGACACACATCCATTCACCCCTGTTGCTAATAAACTATTTGAACTTCTCTGAGCCTGTGTGTGTGCGTCTCCTGAGCCGTGCGTTATGTCAGTACGGCTTCAGCAGAGCGGCTCGGCAGACGGCGGGCTCGCACACCGGTTTTCCACTCTCGAGGCTCGAGTGGATCAATTAGCCTATCAGCAACAGGTGATTTTCAATCAATTGTTAAATTTGACTAACCGGTTGGGCCGCTTGGACCCCCAACAGTCGTTCCCCCCGGCTCGTCAGGGTGGCGCGGCTCCTGCTGCTCCAGTGGCCGTCCAGCAGGCTCCGAGTGCACCGGTTCAGCTCACACCCATTCCAACCCCCGCCCGCTTTAGCGGTAAGCTCGGCGGAGCGCGGGGGTTTATTATGCAGTGTGAGTCCGTTTTCCACTGTGTGCCCGGAGACTTTCCCTCAGATCATAGTCGAATTGGTTATATCGGGAATCTCCTGGAGGGGCGAGCTTTAACGTGGACCTACGCCGTAATGGCGAGGCCCAGTTATGCCGCCCTCACATATGACCAATTCGTGAGGCGCTTCCTGGAGGTCTTTGACCATACTCCAACCGAGACGGTCCAGGTCGATCGGCTTCTCGCCCTCCAGCAGGGAAGCCGGTTGGCAGCGGACTACGCGGTCGACTTCCGGGTAGCGGCGGAGGAAGTAGGCTGGGAGGAACGCTCCCTCTGCGGCCTTTTTCTCCGCAGCCTCAATGATGATCTGAGGGATGAACTGGCTGGGCGGGATATTCCTGAGACGCTAGCGGAGCTGACATCCTTAGCGATTAGTTTGGATAACAGGCTGCACGAGCGCTCCTCAGGGCGGAAGTCGTCTTCTTCTCGCCCTCGTGGAGCCTCGCCGCGCCTGTTCCAAGCTCGCCCCCTGGCGGCGCCGCCACCATCGTGCCCCGAGGAGTCGGAGCCGATGGTGATGGGCTGGACAAAGCTTTCACCTGCGGAGAGACAACGCCGCCGTGAGTTGGATCTCTGCATGTATTGCGGAGATGACCAACACACGGTGAAGCTTTGCCCACGGAAAGCCAGTCGGCGGGGTCCGCGAGTCACTGTAGGGGGCCTTGCGGATCTCAATCGGTTAAACTCACACACACAATTGAAGCTGCCCGTCCGTTTCTGCCACAATCCCACTGGGCATCTCACCCACGCATTGGTGGATTCGGGCGCAGAAGGCAGCTTTATTTCACAAAGCCTGGCAACCCAATTGGGCATCCGCTGCCAGGCACTGAGAGACCCCATCTCCCTGGTCAACCTCTCTCGTGCCTCCCTTGGGAGAGTGATGCACCAGACTGTTCCTGTCCCGGTGATTATCTCAGGAAACCACCGGGAGGAGATGACCTTCTACGTCCTGCCCAACTCTGTGTCGCCCGTTATCCTGGGGTATCCCTGGCTACGCCTCCACAACCCTGTCCTGGATTGGAAGTCAGCCGGGGTGTCGGCATGGAGCACGTTCTGCATGGGCACCTGCCTTCAGTCCGCTGCCTGCTCTCCGTCCGTTTCTCTCCCTCCTATGGACGCTGCACCCCCGGACCTGTCTCTGGTGCCCCCGGAATTTCACGACCTGGGTATGGTATTCAGTAAGACCAAGGCCATGTCTCTCCCTCCTCATCGGCCCTATGACTGCGCCATCAACCTCCGCCAGGGGGCACCCTTACCTTCTGGTCGGCTCTACAGTCTGTCGGCGCCGGAGAAGGAGACGATGAACGCCTACCTAAAAGAGTCACTGAGTGCTGGAATAATCCGCCCATCTTCATCACCCGTGGGGGCGGGGTTCTTCTTTGTCGGAAAGAAGGACGGATCCCTCCGTCCTTGCATTGACTATCGGGCCCTAAATGACATCACGGAGAGGGATCGTTACACCCTGCCCCTCATGGACACCGCTTTCCACTCCCTCCAGGGGGCGACCTGGTTCACCAAGCTGGATCTACGCAGCGCATACCACCTCGTCCGGATCCGGGAGGGAGATGAGTGGAAGACAGCCTTCCGTACCCCGAACGGCCACTTTGAATACCTGGTAATGCCGTTCGGGTTGACCAACGCTCCTGCCGTCTTTCAGCGCCTCATCAACGACGTCCTCCGGGACTTCATCGGCCTCTTTGTGTTCGTCTACCTGGACGATATACTCATCTTCTCCAAGTCCAGGGACGAGCACCAGGTCCATGTGAGGCGGGTCCTCCAAAGGCTGCTGGAGAACTGGCTATACGTGAAGGCTGAGAAGTGCGAATTTTATGCTAGAACAACATCCTTCCTGGGATTCGTCATCGCTCACGACCAGGTGCGTCCTGACCCAGAGAAGGTGAAGGCGGTGGTAGAGTGGCCTACACCTGCCTCGAGGAAACAGGTGCAACAGTTCGTGGGGTTCGCGAACTTCTACCGCCGCTTTGTCCCAAACTTCAGCACCATCGTCGGACCGCTGACCTGCCTCTCGTCCCCTAAGGTCCCGTTCCGGTGGACCGAAGAGGCTGCAGCTGCTTTTCAGGCGCTGAAGGCGGAGTTCTCCTCCTCCCGGGTCCTTCGCCAGGTCGACCCCGCGCTGCAGTGCATCGTGGAGGTGGATGCTTCGGACACAGGAGTGGGGGCGGTGCTATCCCAGCGGTCGCCTGACGACGGCACCAAAAGGCCCTGCGCCTTCTTCTCCCGGCGCTTGTCCCCGGCGGAGAGAAATTACGACGTGGGGGACAGAGAGCTCCTTGCCATCAAGCTTGCGCTGCAGGAGTGGCGTCACTGGCTAGAGGGGGCGGACCTGCCGTTCGTGGTCCTGATGGACCACAAGAACTTGGAATACCTTCGATCTGCCAAGCGCCTGAACGCCCGCCAGGCGCGCTGGTCCTTGTTCTTCGCCAGGTTCCAGTTTTCCATCACCTTCAGGCCTGGCTCCAAGAACGGCCTGCCCGATGCCCTCTCTAGGCAATTCGCCCCCGAGGAGTCGGAGGACGCGCTCCACACCATCCTGCCCAGGTCGTGCGTCGTGGGAGCCATCTCCTGGGACATAGAGAGCAAGATCCGGAAGGCGCAGGAGGTGGAACCTGACCCTGGCGGTGGACCAGAGGGAAGACTATTCGTGCCATCTGCGGTTCATCCACTGGCTACACACCTCCAGGCTCACCTGCCACCCTGGCTCCTCCCGGATGATAGACCTCCTCCAGCGGTCCTTTTGGTGGCCGGGCCTGTGGAGGGATGCGGCCCGCTACGCCCGGGCTTGTCCAATTTGTGCCACCAATAAGTCGGGAAACACCCCTCCAGCGGGTCTGCTCCAGCCCCTGCCCGTCCCTGGCAGGCCCTGGTCGCACATCGCCCTGGACTTCGTCACCGGACTCCCAGTCTCCAACTCCTACGACACCATCCTGACCATCGTGGATCGCTTCTCCAAGGCGGTACACTTCGTCCCCCTGTGAGGTCTCCCTTCTGCCCTGGAGACGGCGGACCTCCTCATCCAACACGTGGTCAGGCTGCACGGGATTCCGGTGGACGTGGTCTCGGACCGGGGGCCCCAATTTTCCTCTGAGGTTTGGAAGTCGTTTTGTAACGCCATCGGAGCCAAGGTGAGCCTCTCCTCCGGCCATCACCCCCAATCCAACGGGCAGTGTGAGCAGACCAACCAGGAGCTGGAGGCTGCGCTCCGCTGTGTGACTGCATCCAAACCTATGTCCTGGAGTAACCATCTTGCCTGGGTTGAATACGCCCACAACACCGCTCGCTCTTCTGCTACAGGGATGTCCCCCTTCAAGGCGTCCCTGGGTTACGACCCCCTGCTCTTCCCGGCGCAGGAGAGTGAGGTAACTGTCCCTTCAGTTAGAGCGCATCTCAGGCAGTTCCGCTCCATCTGGGCATCTGCACGTAATGCGCTTTTACGCACGGCGGAGCGCAACAGAACTGTGGCGGACCAGCACAGAAGACCTGCCCCGGCGTACAGAGTTGGGCAACGAGTCTACGTGTCGACCCAGGACGTAACATTGAAAGGCGAGAGGAGGAAGCTGGCACAGCGCTTTATGGGACCCTACCCCATCACCTGGATCATCAACCCGGTAGCTGTGCGTGTGGCTATTCCCCCCTCCCTCCGCATCCATTCCACCTTCCACGTGTCCAAGGTGAAGCTGGCAGTCTCCGACCCCCTTTGCCCTCCTCCTGCTGCGCAACCCGCGCCCCGGATGGTTGGTGGCCATCCGGCCTGGGCCGTCTCTTCCATCCTGGACTCCCGGCGCCGGGGTCGTGGGTTGCAGTACTTGGTGGACTGGGAGGGCTATGGGCCTGAACATCGACAGTGGGTGCCCCGGTCGTTTGTGTTAGACCCCTCGCTCATCGCTGATTTCCACCGAGCGCACCCAGAGAAGCCATCGCCAGGAGGCGCTGCTAGAGGGGGGAGTACTGTCACGCCGCGCCGCTCATCAGCGGCGCCACCTGCACGCACACCTGCACATCATCAGCGGCGAGGAATATAAGCCGCCTCGCCCTGAGCTTCGGCCTGAAGCCGTCAGACTTCTCCACTCATCATCATGAGTCAACCTTTCCTTCAGCACGACGCTTTTGGTAAGAAGCCCTTACCTCCTTTGTTTCCAGTCTGCTCCCCTGTGCACAGGTGGATTCCTCGGCGGCGGACAACGCCTCTCCCTCGCCATTCCTCGCTGCTGCACCGAGCCCTGCAGGTGGCTGTCTTCCGGGTCCCGTCCTTGTGGTGCCAGTCATCTGTCCCTTGCAAGTAAGCTCCTCTCTCGCTCATTCTCCTCCTGTGTTGGTGTGTGCCCGTCACCCTGTGTCTTTGTGCTCTTTCCCATAGGGTTGCCGGCTGTACGGTCTCCTGCCTCTGTGCCCGAAGCAGACGCCGCCACCAATACATTTACATCCCGCAGACACACATCCATTCACCCCTGTTGCTAATAAACTATTTGAACTTCTCTGAGCCTGTGTGTGTGCGTCTCCTGAGCCGTGCGTTATGTCATATATGATTAATATAAACCACAGCCCCCCCCAAACGACTAAGAAAAGGACAATGAAAGTAAGTCCACAGTTTTAAGATAATTTCTATGACATACTATACTATTAAACCTCTTGACAAGGAAGAAACTTTCCAGCAGCCATGCTCCTGTAGAGAATTCAGTGGTAACCATAACAGCGTAGTAATATCACAAATCAGTCTTAAAACTGTCATGGCACAATCTGATAAAATAGTTAACAACTTTTGGTTAATTTGCATCAGTCCCTGTGCCGTCTGGGTTTTAATCTTCTCCTGAATCTGCTGTGGGTCCACTTGGGCGTCCTGGCGGGACCTTCCTGTAAGGAATCTGCAGCTTGGGGAGGAGAGTGGTTATTTGTTCCCTGCAGGGGGGCTGAGTCTTTTTTCTTGGGGGGTCTACCCTGCCGAGGTGCTCTCGCCAACTGTGCAGGTTCGTCTCTCAACAAGAAGGCAGGTTTAAGTCTGTCAGTGCTGACTGTTTCTTTTCTGTCCCCTAAATCAAGCACAAAATGCTTATCACCAGGTTCCAGCACTCTGAATGGTCCATCGTATGGTGGACGGAGGGTTGGTTTTAAAGCTTCATGCCTAACAAAAACGAATTCGGCGTTTTTTAAAGCTTGGGGGACAAAAACCCGTGGAAAAGAGTGATGTGCCGGTCCGGGGAGAGTGTCCGGTCCATTGCTGCCTAAAAGCCTCAGGGCTGGAAGATGCCCAGGCTCTGGGTTCTCTGGTAAAAACTCACCTGGGAGTCTGAGAGGTTGTGCAAACACTAACTCTGCTGGGGAGGCGTCTAGATCCTCTTTAGGCGCAGAACGCAACCCCAATAAAACCCAGGGAAGTTTATTTACCCAATTTGTATCCGTTAGTGAGGCTCTGAGAGCGGCCTTTAAAGATCTGTGAAAGCGCTCGCATAACCCATTAGCCTGAGGGTGATAAGCAGTGGTGCGGTGAATTGTCACCCCTAAGCTGCTGGCCATGGCTGACCAAAGCTCTGAGACAAATTGAGGCCCCCTATCGGACGTGATGTCCGATGGGACGCCGAAACGTGCCACCCAGTTTGTCAAAAAAACGCGAGCGACTTCCGCCGCTGTGGTTGATGCCAGAGGGACCGCCTCAGGCCAGCGCGTAGTACGGTCTATCATTGTTAACAGGTGTGTGAAACCTTGAGAGGGAGGCAGTGGTCCCATGAGGTCGACATGAACGTGGTCGAACCTTCTAGCTGGGATTCGAAAAGGCTCTAGAGGGGCTTTTGTGTGTTTGTGTATTTTGGCGCGCTGACAAGACAGGCAAGTTTTTGTCCATTCCTTTACATTTTTGCACAGGCCGGGCCACACAAACTTTTCGGCGACCATTTTAACCGAGGCGCGCACACCTGGGTGCGCGAAGGAGTGAATTGAGTCGAAAATACGGCGGCGCCATGCAGCTGGGACTACCGGGCGAGGTCGGCCGGTTGAGATGTCGCATATTAGGGAGGGTACACCGTCGCGTAAACCCCTTTCCTCCATCCTTAACCCTGTTGGTCCAGACAGGAGTGCGCGCACGTCCGCGTCACTGCTTTGCTCCTCTGCCATGGCTGCGTAATCTATCCCTACGTGAATTGGGGCCGCGTACATGTCCGCGTTGGCGAAGAGTTCTGCGGCTGAGGTAGTATAATCTGTCTCCTCGCGCTCTGGCGATGTCACAGCGCGAGAGAGGCAGTCTGCTACCACATTAAGTTTGCCTGCCACATGTCGAATGTCTGTGGTGAACTCTGAAATTGCAGCTAGCTGTCTTTGTTGCCTGCCTGACCATGGTTCTGAAATTTTAGCCATCGCAAAGGTGAGCGGTTTGTGGTCTACAAAAGCCGTGAAACGCCGCCCTTCTAACCAGAACTGGAAGTGGTGGATGGATAAATGAAGCGCTAGCAGCTCCCTGTCAAAAGTGCTGTATTTACGCTCAGTTTGGTTTAACGATTTGCTGAAAAATGCCAAAGGTTGCCAGGTTCCGCCAACGTGTTGTTCCACAACTGCCCCTATGGCCAGGTCTGAAGCGTCTGTGGTTAGCGCAATGCGGGCCGAGGGATCAGGGTGAACCAACGTGGCGTTTGCTAGAGCACTTTTTACTTCCGCGAAGGCGCGTTCGTGCTCCGGGGTCCATTCGACCGTGCTGGAAGGCTTTTGTTTTCTGAGCGCGGTATACAGGGGCTGCATGAGTTGAGCTGCGCGGGGGAGGAAACGGTTGTAAAAATTAACCATTCCCAAAAATTCTTGCAGCGATTTGACCGTTTGTGGTCGTGG
Source organism: Pholidichthys leucotaenia (assembly GCA_020510985.1). Classification (NCBI taxonomy): domain Eukaryota; kingdom Metazoa; phylum Chordata; class Actinopteri; order Cichliformes; family Pholidichthyidae; genus Pholidichthys; species Pholidichthys leucotaenia. The sequence continues at coordinate 105,431,651 of CM035846.1, forward strand.
AAAATTTTTTACTGCGCGAACTTTGTCTGGCAATGGGACTGCCCCCTCCGGTGAAACTCTGTGTCCCAAAAAATCAATTTGTGACACGCCGAATTTGCATTTGGCTGGATTGATTATTAACCCGTGCTCTTCTAGTCTCTGAAAAACCGTAGTGAGGTGTTGTTCGTGTTCTTCCTCTGACGGGCTGGCTACCAGCATATATACTGCGTCCATCATCCGCTGAAAGGTTTGAGCAGCGCCTTTGAGGCCAAACGGCATCCGCAAAAATTCAAAAAGACCGAAAGAGGTTATTACAGCCGTTTTAGGAATGTCTTCCGCTCGGACGGGGACTTGGTGATAGCCGTGGACCAGGTCTATTTTAGAAAAAATGCGCGCACCCGCCAGATGTAGTGAGAAATCTTGGATGTGAGGAATTGGGTAGCGGTCATGCGCTGTCGCATTGTTTAATCTGCGGTAATCGCCGCACGGTCTCCAAGAACCGTCGGTTTTCGGGACAATGTGGAGTGGCGATGCCCAGGGGCTTTTCGAGCGTCTAATAATGCCTAATTTTTCGAGGGTGGCAAACTCGTCCCATGCTATGGCGAGCTTGGTCGCGTCTAAGCGCCAAGCTTTGGCGAACACGGGTGGGCCTTCTGTGGGGATGAAGTGTTCAACCCCGTGTTTTGCTACTGTTGCTGAAAATTTTGGAACTGTGAGTGCTGGAAATTGGGTGAGGAGTTGGTCAAACTTACCTCCTGCTGTTGTGACGCTGGTCTGCACGGGTGGTGGAGAGACTTGAGCTGAGCAGGGGATAGAATAAAATGACAGTGCATTAACCAAGCATCTATTTGCTAGATCGACTAACAACCCATGTGCACACAAAAATCAATGACCAACAAGTTAAAACTCACCGCCGCTACAATAAATGTCCATCTATAGTTGCGGTCGTGAATGCAAAGAGGCAGGCTCCTTTCACCGTAAGTGTCGATGATCGAGCCGTTGGCTGCCATCGCCCCATTTCCCCGGGGACCCATGGCCCGGTCTGCGTGGGAAGGGGTGATAAAACTCAGTTGAGCTCCGGTGTCGATCAGGAACTGTCTCCCGGTGTGTCCGTCGGTCACATACAGAAGTTTATTTTTTTCGCCGAGAACCGCAGCCGTTAACGGTCCTCGGTTTTGTCGTTTTCCCGAACTTTTGAACTTGCAGGGGGGAACGCATTTGTACGCCCCCTTGGCGAAACGGTGGTGGTAATAGCAGATGTCGTTCCACCTGCTGCGTCTTGGTCGTGTTGTCGCCATGGTGGGCGGGCTCTGCTCGGTTGTCTGTGGTTCTCCGCTGCTCTGGGCATCTGCGGATGCTGCTGTGGCCACCTGTTCCCTGCAGGCGTTGATGAGTCGCTGCGCTTCTCGGGCCAGCACGCAGAAGTCCTGCTGGGTGCTGCACCGCATGTTGATCAGCGTCCCTCTCATGTGTGGCGGCAGAGTGCTGAGGAAGATGTGTTGGAAGAGGAAGTTGTCGTTGTCCTCCTCCTTGAGCTGCAGCATGTCCTCCATGAGGGCCTTGGGTCTGCATCCTCTGTGGCCGTAGATCGCCAGGATCTTCTCTGCTCTCTCCTCGGCTGAGGGGACGAAGTTCTCGACGATGGTCGCCTTCAGCTCTCTGTATTTGTTATGGGCGGGCGGCTGTCGGATTATGCTCCACGCACATCTTGACGTGGCAGCGTCGAGTTTGGCGACGATGTGATAAAACTTCGTCTCGTCCGCCGTTATGCCAGTGCAAACTGAGCCTCAGCTTGCTGGAACCACGAGCTCGGGTCTTCTTGCCAGAATTCTGGCAGCTTGACGGTGACGGCGCTTGTGTGGGCCGTCCTTGATGTGTCCGCCGGGTGAGAGCGCCTTTCTTCTGCTCTCACGGCGGGGCTGGGGATGTTGCTCGGTTGAGCCCTCTCTTCTGCCGTGGGGGAACGTCTTCCATCCGTTCCTCTGTCTGCATGGGCGCCGGCGCTTGCCTGGGTCGCCTCCGATGAATCAATCGCGGGAGAACGTTTCTGTTCCATCCTCATGTCTGGTCACCAGTGTAGAAGAGCTTGGAATAACGAGGCGATGTGATTTATAAACCAAAGTTTATTATCAGCTTCGCTCCTCTAACAAGTCTCATCTCAGCGCAGAAGCAGAATAAGAGGTCGAACACATTCAGACCTACATACTTATACCTACACATAACAAAAGACATTGCACATCAAAGCTGACATCCCGCATTAGCTTAATCCCCCCTCCTTTGTCTTCCTACTCCTCCACCTGACCCTGGTTGGTCAGGGCGATCGATCTCCTCCATTGTCCTCTGTCTCTTCCACCTGGCCCTGGGAAGTCAGGGCAATCGATCTGGTCTCCACCGCTGCTCCTCGGATGCTCTTTGATCTTCGCTGGCGGTTGAGACCTCTTGTCCTGTTCTGAGGCGTGAAGTTGTTGCACATATGTAATCACCAAACATTCTAACATGCTTATACATATGTAGGTTATGGGATATATGATTAATATAAACCACAAATACGTATTAACCTGTTGAACTCTGTTCAACTTCCCTAAAAACGCCTAAAAATAACATGCCCAGAGTAAATCTAAAGCTGTTCTTCAACCCTTTGCAGCATCTTCATGGGGTTAGTCTCACTTAAAACACTCTGAATTTTTTGGCAAAACAGTCATAATCTCTCTAAGTGCTCCTGCCACTGAGTAACAAGAAAGTTCGCCTGGGTGTTTTTTTTAGATACAAATGCTTGCAAATAACATATAGCTGTCAGATACTGGCTGGAAAACACAACAGAAATGTAGAACCAAGTGTTTTCAAGCTCAGGTCAAAATTTTGTAAACATACCACAAAAAATGAATATATTACACAGCTTTTTTTCTCAGGTTGTAACAAGGCTGTGTCTGTACTGGAAGACCAGAAATACAGCTTTTTTTTTTAGTGCGCACTGAGACGCACTAAGACACAGAGACGTGACCGCCCACGGAATTCACAGAGTTCAAGGGGTTAATATCTTGGGATAACTTTAATGAGGTAATGTTACTGAGTCACGATGACCTGAAATGCCTTTACAAGAAAGTGTACAAGAAAGACTATGTGATGCTCAGGGTGTTCAACTTTGTGAATAATAGGAAAAGACTTGAGTGTTTCCTATGTGAGGCCATTTGTGTGTGCTACAAGACTGGAAAGATTATATTACACTAGGAGATTGTGAGACTGTTAGGCACACCCATATGGCTATATTAGCTTCTATTCAGTGCTGGTCTTATTTGGGGTCTTCTTTGCCATGGATGGGGAGATCCTGTTGTGTCTGTTATGGCTACTTTCCAACAGCTCTGGAAAAAATTAAGAGACCACTGCAAAATTATCATTTTATCCGTTTTTTTTTTTTTTTTGGTTGTTGTTTTTTTACTATTTATGTATGCGTTTGAGTAAAATGAACACTTTTGTTTTATTTTCTAACTTACTGAAAACAACTCACCCAAATTCAGAGTCAAAATATCATCTTTTAGAGCACCTATTTACAGAAAATGACAACTGGCCAAAACAACGAAAAAGATATTGCTTTTTGATGTGCTGTTAGATCAAATAATGCAAAGAAAACAAGTTCATGTTAATTCTTAAACACTACAATACTTAAATTTTAACTTAGGAAGAACTCAGAAATGTCATGGTCCGGGCATGGTTGCCCCCGCTTTATGTTCATTTTTGGTTTTCTATATTTTTACTCTGTTATTATCATCATTTTGTCTCCTGTGCTCCCCTGTGGTTGCCCTCCGTTTCCCCGGTCTTGTGTGATATTGTTTGACCCCTTGTTATTATTATTGTTTTCTGTGTTTTTCCCCTGATCCCTAATCTGTTGGTCATCCCATGTTTGTTCCTGTTATTGTTCTCTGTGTCCCCCGGTCCCCTGTGGATGTCTCGTGTGTATTTGTTTCCCTATTGTTAAAGAGACAGACCGGTTTTGTATTTCTATTGTTCTCAGCCCTCGTGTGTTCTGTACCTGTAGCTACTTACCCTCATGTGTGTTACTGTTTAGCCCTTGATTGTTCTCCCAGCTGTCCTGTGTTTGCAATCAGTAGTCTTCCTATATATGTGACCCGTGCTGGCAAAATGAGCCACAATGAGGAAATTTTCAAAACTGAGGTAACGTTATTTTGACATTCTGTATAAAAAGACCTTCAAAATGATATTTAATTTGTAGGAATTGGGCAAAAACTGACCAGCAACAAGCCGATTTTGTTTATTATTTTTATTTTGGCTGGTTTGAAAACTTGAGTTCGATTGGTCCTGAGTTGCGTCTTCTGCAAAAACATGTATTTTTAGAAAGTAGGAGTTCCAAGCTTTACAATGATACCAGGCACTGATGGGGGTTTTCCCGGGACTTGCCACCAGCAAACAAAGTGCACATTCCGACACATTTTGCCAGCATGGGCCATATATTTTATTCTGTAACTGTGCTTCTCGTGGCATCATGGCCGTTTCTCTGTCGAGGTGTTGCTGTGATTTATCTGTGCATCCTTGTGTCTCATAGTTACCCCCATAAGTTTATTTAGCCTGGTACTCTCTGTCAAGTGTGTGTGTGTGTGTGTGTGTGTGTGTGTGTGTGTGTGTGTGTGTGTGTGTGTGTTGGAAAATGGACCCAAACGCCAGACTCCAGTTTGCGAATATTTATTGAAAGCTGAATACCGCCTTCAGCTCCCAAAACTATAAAAAAAGATGGGCAAACAGGCTGACATGACAGGAATAAACTAATAACACAAATGAGGCTGATAGGACAGACAGACGCATGTTACTCACGCTGAGATTGACGAGGACACCGTGCCCAGGTGAGGGAATGCCCATCCTTTAAATAAACTGGACGAAATGAACATAATTACACACAGGTGTGGACAATGAACAGAACTGGGGTAAAATCAGGCTGTGCAGAAAAGGAAACTGAAGATACTGTCAAAATTAAGCCAAACCAAAACAGGAGATCAAGACAGGAATAACCACAAGCAAACATAAACATGACTGATAATAATAATACTAATAAGCTAGATTAAGAGGAAAACCAACAGAGAAATGAATATACAAGACAGAACAATAATAATAATTATGACAACCCAGGAAAATAATGATAACACAGGGTTACAAAAATAATTTTTTGTGAGTTGTCTGTGTTTTTTCAACTGATTTAAGACAATTTGACACTGCTGAATCCAAAAATGACATCTGTTTCTCTCGATCAGGCCAGGTTTTTATGCTGTTTATTTTAAAAAAATCTGATCTTCTGACTAAATCGATTACATTTTTGTGACATTATCGGTTGATTTTTGTTAACATTTCTCATCCTAAATAGATTTTTAAGAGAAAAAATCATTTTCTAACACAATTTATTGATTAAATGTTACAAACTTCGATTACTGCAAATTGAATAGTAGACACTGATAAAGGTAAGTACATGTAAATTGAATGTTACGTCATCATTGTTCAAAATTCAGAGCTTCAACTTCCGTTTATTCGAACCTCTAGAATGCTTAGCTGCAGGGATGTCTCTTCAGAGTCCAACAGTAATCAGCCATCATGACAATTTATGACATCATGTCATAAATTGTCTCATGCAAACTCTTCAGAGTTTGAGAAATTTCAAGAAATAAAAAAGAATTTTGCATCGTATAAAGCAAAAATACCCGTACATGTAAACAAAAACATAAAAAACATGTGGCCATAGTTCAAAAAGTTGACCTGACTGAGCAAAACCAATGTGATTTTTGGATTCAGCACGTCAAAATTGTCCTAAATCAGTTAAAAAAAACTTAGACAATAAATTTGGTGCTGACCATTGTAATAATAAACAAGACTAAGGGGAGGATCATAACCAACTGAGAAATACAGAGCAAATACTAAGGAACATAAACAGGGACATGATAATGAAAGTGAAACTCAAAATGCAAGACAGAATAATAACACTGGTCAACACCAATTTATTGTCTTAAGTTTTTTTTAGCTGATTTAGGACAATTTTGATGTGCTGAATCCAAAACTCACATTGGTTTTGCTCAATCAGGTCAACTTTTTGAATTATGGCCACTTGTTGTTTTATACGTTTTTGTTTACATGTACGGGTATTTTTGCTTTATATGATGCAAAATTCTTTTTTGTGTCTTGAAATTCTATGAATTTTGAGCAATGATGACGTAACATTCAATTTACATGTACTTACCTTTATATAAAGGTAAATACATGCACAGTACTAAGTAATACAGGTTTTTACTTAGCACCTGATCGAGAGAAACGGATGTCATTTTCGGATTCAACAGTACAAAATTGTCTTAAATCAGTTGAAAAAACACAGACAACTTACAAAAAGATCATTTTTGTAACCCTGTGTAAAAATAATGACAACTCAGGACTAGAAATAAGGCAGAGACAAATATAGGACAGAGATCATAATGATAACAACAGTAAAACATATAAAACCCAACTCAAAGTGAGGTGTGGGCTGGGGCCATGTCCTGGAAACAAAATACAACTGTAACCCAGGGTGAGGACATGGGGCCCAGTCCACGTTTTGACAATCCCAAGTTATTTTTCAGCCCTCCTGCTGCGTTTTTGGTTTCACTCCTGTGTGTGTTAATAAATTATTATTTGCACCATACCCTGCCTGCATCTGGGTTCATCCTAACATCCACCCTCATCTGCCTGGATGGCAGATTCTTGACAAGAAATCTGCATTTGTGGAGTAACTGATTATTATTCACAGCTTTCATGTGTCTTACCACGCTTAGATAATCACCTTATAAGTACCTCTTTAAGTAGATTGTGGTGAGACAGAGTGAGATGGAGGCAGATGATCCGCTGTGGTGACCCCTAAAGGGAGCAGAAGAAAGAAGGAAGAAAGAAAGAAAAGTAGATTGTGGTGTCCTTGTGTTGGAATTCAACAGCTACCCAAATTGAATGACTGTCATACATGTAGAGATGCTAATTTAGAAAAGATTTTGTAGTGGTCTCTTATTTTTTCCAGAGCTGTATAATAAATCAATATTTTTATAAAAAAGAGTGTATGTACAGGTGATTCTCCCAGAGAGAAACAGAGAGAAACAGATTATCAGAGAAATCCCACCTCTCTTTGGCCTCAGTCAGTCAGGGTTGACCATGGGTGAAGCATTCTAGATCTGGTTGTCTGCTCACCTGGAGCAGCGTCGTCTGTGGCCAAATAGACCGATGTGGGAATGGCAGTCTCTATTGCAAAGGTCACACCTGTGTGTAGTCTCTAGTCTGTTGCAGCTGCTTCTTTCCTTCCTGCGAGCTTGTTTTTTCTGCAGCAGCGGTCATCATTTTCCCCTGATATCAGGTGTTGCTTCAGGGTCCCTTTCCACTTTGCACAGTCACCTGCTAGGCTCTCCAAGGTCTCTGTGTTGATGTCGGTGGCCTTCATGTCTCTCTTAACGACATCTTTGTACCGGAGCTGGGGGTGACCAGTGGATCTCCTCCCAGATGCCAGTTCTCCATACAGGATGTCCTTTGGGATGCACCCATCGTCCATGCAGTGGACATGGCCTAGCCAGCAAAGCCTGCACTGTCTGAGGAGAGTAAACATGCTGGGAAGTCCTGCACAATTCAAGACATCTTCGTTGGTTACCCTGTCCTGCCAGGATATGCCCAGGATGTGGCAGATGCTTCGCAGATGGAAGGTGTTGAGTCACTTCTCCTGTCTGGCATATGTTGTCCATGACTCACTGCTGTACAGAAGTGTGCTGATGACACAGGTGTTATACACTGCCATCTTAGTCTTCACTGACAGCTTGGGGTTTGTCCACACTCTGGTTGTGAGGCGAGCAAGTGTTGTATCTGCCTTCCCGATCCTCTTGTCTATTTCTATGTTAAGGGAGAGGTTGTCAGTTATGGTAGAGCCAAGGTAGGTGAAGTGGTGGATGACGTCGAGTTCATAGTCATCGATGATGATGGCAGGTGGTGATTCAGTGTCTTGTCCCAGGACATTGGTCTTTTTCAGACTAATGGTGAGTCCAAAATCCTTGCAGGCCTGTGAGAAGCAGTCCATCAGTGTCTGCAGCTCCTGTTGGGTGTGTGTTGCAATAGCTGCGTCATCAGCAAACAGCATGTCTCTGATGAGCGTTTCACAAACCTTCGTCTTGGCTCTGAGGCGGGCAAGGTTGAACAGCCTGCCATCTGACCTGGTGCATAGGTAAATTCCTTCAGTTGCAGTGCCAAAGGCATGCTTTAAGAGAAAGGAGAAGAATATCCTAAAGAGTGTGGGAGCAAGGACGCAACCTTGTTTGATGCCACTGCAGATGCTGAAGGGGTCGGAGGAACTCCTGTTGAGCTGCACAGTCCCCTTCATGTCTGAGTGAAAAGACTCGATCATGCTCTGCAGCTTTGGTGGGCAGCCTATCTTTGGGAGAATCTTGAACAGGCCATCTCTGCTGATGAGGTCAAACACCTTGGTGAGATCTATGAAGGCGACATACAGGGGCATCTGCTGTTCTCTGCGCTTTTGGGCTGCACGGTGGCGCAGTGGTTAGCACTGCGGCAGCACAGTTTACCCTTGGCCGGGGGATTGTGGGGATCGTGGGATCAATCCCAGCCCCCGACCAACAGTGATCTGTGTGGAGTTTGCATGTTCTCCCCGTGTTGCGTGGGTTTACTCCGGGATTTCTCCGGTTTCCTCCCACATGCCAAAAACATGCATGTTAGGTTAATTGGCTGTTCTAAATTGTCCCTAGATATGATATCTGTTTCCTATAGGCCCTTAGAATAGAGGGTTAGTATTAATGAAAGCGCTTTGAGTGGTCTTTGTGACTAGAAAAGCGCTATATAAGTGCAGGTTAGTTAGTTAGTTAGTTAGTTTTCCTGGAGCTGGTGGAGGGAGAAGACCATGTCTACCATTGATCTCTTGGCATGAAAGCTACACTTCGACTCTGGGTAGACGCATTCTGCCAGCTTCTGCAGGCGGATCAAAATGACCTGAGCAAAGACTTTGCCGACAATGCTGAGTAGAGAGATGCCTCTGTAGTTGTTGCAGTCACTTCTTTCTCCCTTGTTCTTATAGAAGGTGATGATCTTGGCATCCCTCGTGTCCTGTGGTACAGCCCCTTCTTCCCAGCACTGACAGAGGACTTCATGCAATGGGAGCAGGAGGGTAGTCTTGCAGTGTTTGATCAAGTCCGGGGGAATCCCATCACTGCCTGGGGCTTTGCCTAAGGCCAAGCTGTCGATGGCCTTCCTGAGTTCCTCTATGGTTGGCTCTACATCCAGCTCCTCTATGATTGGCATACACTCAATGGCGTCAAGAGCTGTGGGGGACACTGTGTTCTGTCTGGAGTAGAGGTCAGAGTAGTGTTTCACCCATCTCTCCATCTGTTGGTCCTTGTCTGTAATTACTACCCCAGTGGAAGATTTGAGGGGAGCTGTCTTGCTCTAGACTGGTCCAACGCCTTCTTGATGCCATTGTACATCCCTCTAATGTTGCCTGTAGCAGCAGCTGTCTGGATGTCTTCACTGAGCTCTGTCCAGCATTCATTGGTGCAATGCCTGGCAGTCTGCTGAGCCTTGCTCCTGGCAGCCCTGAGAATCTGCAGGCTCTTCTCACTGGGTGACCGCTTATACTCGGTGAGAGCAGTGCACTTGGCTTCGATGACGGGAGTTATCTCTATGGACTTGTCCTCAAACCAGTCGTGAGACTTGGAGGACTTCTTGCCAAAGGTAGCCAAGGCGGTGTGGTGCATGGTGTCCCACAGTACTTCTCACTTCTCTGTGGCAGAGTCTCTGGGCTGTGAGGTTTGCATTTCCTTCTTGAAGGTCTCAGCAAACTTTTCCATAAGGTCTGGTTGAGACATCTCGCTGACATCAATGTGGGGGTTCCCTTGTTTCTTTGAGCGGTGGATCCTCTTTGGCTGTAACCTGATCTTGCAGCAGACCAGGAAGTGATCTGTGTTGCAGTCCGCACTGTGGTAAGAGCGTGTGTGGAGGACGTTCTTGATGGCGGCATGCCTGACCAGGATAAGACCTAGCTGATGCCAGTGCTTTGAGAATGGGTGTCTCCAAGAGACCTTGTGCTGAGGCTTGGTCCTGAAGTAGGAGTTGGTGATGCACAATTCGTGGTAACTGCAAAGCTCAAGCAGTTGTTGGCCGCTCTTGTTCATTTTACCCACACCAAATTCTCCAAGGCAAGAGGGCCATGAGTCATGATCTGCACCCACTCTGGCATTGAAGTCACCCAGGAGAACAAGTTGCTCCTTGCTGGGGATGCTTGTGATGATGGATGCGAGCATCTCGTAAAACTCATCCTTTGTGTCTGGTGTGGAATACAGTTTTGGGACATACAAGCTAACAAGGGTGACTGGGCCTTCGGTGGTGTTGAGGTGAAGAGTGAGGAGATGCCCTGTGCCGTTGCTGCCTGGCTCTACCATATTCAGCAGGTTGTTCCTCACTGCAAAGCCAACTCCATGCTCCCTTGGCTCATCAGAGCCTTTCCCCTGCCAGTAGAATGTATAATCCTTCTTCTTCAATATGCCTGGAGTCAGCAAGGCGTGTTTCCTGAAGGGTGGCAATGTCCACATGCAGCCTCCTGAGCTTGTCATTTATGACAGCTGTTTTCCTAGAGTCATTGATGTCCTGAAGGTTTTCAGAAAGACCGGTCATCATTGTCCGAATGTTCCAACATCCCAGTTTCAAAGCTGGTTTCTTTTCGTTGTTTTGTTTTGTTTCCTGGTGTGATGATTGCAGTCTGCTGTTTGGATGTTTCCTAATCCCCATGCACCCAGTGAGGATGGCAGACTGTGGTGGGACAACACCTTACTGGCTGGGAGCTGCCCAGCTTAAGGCAGGCGGTAGTTGTCCAGTGAGATCCAAGGATCCCTCCCACCATCGGGAATAACCCCTGGCGCCAAGCTCTACCCCAATTGAGCAGACTTATAACCAGTAACTGTTGTTCCCCGTGTTGTGTCAACGCTACAAGCAAAGCTGAAGTGACCTCTCCAGGGTGTAGGGTTTGAGTTTGTGTTGGTGAGTGTTGCTGGATGCTAGCCTGGGCAATGTGATATGGAGGACAGGCTGTTGCCATGGTAACTTTGGTAACTTTGTTCCAGCAGCTCCTGTGATGGAGCTACCAGAACAAAGTTTAAATCAACAACGGACTGCCTTAGGGGCTCTAACTCTGGATTTTACCTCAGGGTTGACTCCCGAAGCCTTTCCCGTGACCGGGTATGCCGCAAGGCAGCAGAGGTTTGAAATCAGGATTTTCCTTCTCCTAGATGGACTACCCTCCCAGGTTGTCGAGCCCCATCTACCTGAAGCATCTGGTTTGAAAGCACCAGAGACTTGCCTTTGCCACTTCTCCTGTCAGTAGAAGCAGTTCTGCCAGGGTTAGAAGCTAAGCCACACAAGCAGGCCAGGAGTTGGACTTGGTTGTCAGAGGCTATTTGAGACGCACGCCATAAGGAGCATTTTTTGAGTGCTGGGAGCTTATCCCCAGCACCACTCCTGGCTATGACAACCTTGGAACTCTATGACAACTTTGGAACTCCGGAAAACCCACCACATTACTCTAATAAACATCTGAGAGTGCACTGAACATTGAGTTACATAACTCAATAAGATCCTGAAAGGTTTTCTCTTTCTTACACCACACCTTACTTTCTCCAGCATAGAGACAGCTAAACAGAAGGTAGAAAGTGATCGCTTGCGTCGGGAGGCTGAACTGAAGGATGTGGAAAGGCGAAAGAAGCTCATTGAGCTCCAGAAAAAGTTTAAACAAGTGCTGAATGACAATCAGAGTCTGCCAGAGCACGTTCGACTGAAACCAGAGGTAAAGAAACACATGATTATGTTCTGCTGTACTATGAATGACTCGGGTGTTTGGATTGTTACTAAAATTGCAAGAAGGCGGCCTGACACTTTTTATTCTAGTTTGTGGCATGTGTGTGTAGGAGCTGCAGCTGGACCATCGTTTGGATGATCAAGCAGAGAACCTGAAGTCTCAGAGGATGATGGATGTCACAAAGCAGCTAGCCTGGGAGCAGGAGCACTGCACCATAGCTCTCAGAAAACTACAGGACTGGTAAATATTCAGTCTCACTCTCTGTATACAGTATCTCACAAAAGTGAGTACACCTCTCACATTTTTGTAAATATTTTATTATACCTTTTCATGGGACAACACTGAAGATATGACACTTTGATACAATATAAAGTAGTCAGTGTACAGCTTGTATAACAGTGTAAATTAGCTGTCCCCTCAAAGTAACTCAACCCACAGCCATTAATGTCTAAACCACTGGCAACAAAAGTGAGTACACCCATAAGTGAAAATGTCCAATTTGTGCCCAATTAGCCATTTTCCCTCCCCGGTGTCATGTGACTCGTAAGTGTTACAAGGTCTCAGGTGTGAATGAAGAGCAGGTGTGTTAAATTTGGTATCATCGCTCTCACACTCTCTCATACTGGTCACTGGAAGTTCAACCTGGCACCTCATGGCAAAGAACTCTCTGAGGATCTGAAAAAAAGAATTGTTGCTCTACATAAAGATGGCCTAGGCTATAAGAAGATTGCCAACACCCTGAAACTGAGCTGCAACACAGTGGCCAAGACCATACAGCAGTTTAACAGGACAGGTTCCACTCAGAACAGGCCTCGCCATGGTCAACCAAAGAAGTTGAGTGCACCTGCTCAGCAACATATCCAGAGGTTGTCTTTTGAAAATAGACGTATGAATGCTGCCAGCATTGCTGCAGAGGTTGAAGGGGTGTGTGTGTGTGTGTGTGTGGGGGGGGGGTCAGCCTGTCAGTGCTCATACCATATGCTGCACACTGCATCAAATTGGTCTGCATGGCTGTCATCCCAGAAGGACGTCCCTTTTAAAGATGATGCACAAGAAAGCCCTCAAACAGTTTGCTGAAGACAAGCAGACTAAGGACATGGATTACTGGAACCATGTCCTGCGGTCTGATAAGACAAGATAAGATAAGATAAGATAAGCCTTTATTAGTCCCACAATGGGGAAATTCCAGGATTGCAACAGCACAGGGATAGCAACACTCAGAGCAACAATCAGAAGGCAAGAAAAAAACAAGAACAGCTAGTAAACATATGTACATATTACTATATATATATATATATATATATAGACACAGTGCGGAGCATTATGGTTGGTGAATGTGCAGCAGAAAGTCCAAGCTCTGGCGGGCCAGCTGGAAGTCTTTGGGCATGATGGCGACTCCCTTAGCGAAGAAGAGACCACCAGGTAGGCCTCACCGGCCTCCTGCAGAACCACGACGGCGAAGCTCAGGAAGCGCAGGTCGGTCTTGGAAGTCCTGAGCGATCTCCCTCACCAGGCGCTGGATGGGCAGCTTATGGATGAGCAGCTCCGTGGATTTCTGGCAGCGACGGATCTCTCTCGGAGCCGTGGGCCTGTAACGGTGAGGCTTCTTCACTCCGCCAGTGGCCGGAGCGCTTCTCCAAGCAGCCTTGGTGGCCAGCTGCTTCCCGGGGGGCCACCTCCCCCAGCAGATTTTACGGGCGGTCTGCCTGGTTCTTGCCATCGCTCTTTATCATTCCGTCTTATATTTCCCGCACGCCGCCCAAACTCCAGCCCGGCACCCGCGTCATTTTCGCTACAGCTCCCGGTATATCGAGTCTCTCCGCTAGCATCGGGTGGCGGCCGAGTGCTAGCTAACACTAGCTCTTCCCTGCTGTAACGTCTCCTGCTGTAAACAGAGGCTCCGTCCGCCGACTCGGGAGACCTTTGGGGCGATCTGTGTGTCCGTGATATATATGTAGAGTGAAAGGTGTAGAAAGAAGAAGGAATCTGATGAGACCAAGATAAATTTATTTGATTCAGATGGTGTCAAGCGTGTATAGCGGCAACCAGGTGAGGAGTACAAAGGCAAGTGTGTCTTGCCTACAGTCAAGCATGGTGGTGGGCACGTCACGGTTTTGGGCTGCATGAGTGCTGCCGGCACTGGGGAGCTACAGTTCATTGAGGGAATCACGAATGCCAACATGTACTGTGACATACTGAAGCAGAGTATGACCCCCTCCATTCAGAAACTGAGCCGCAGGGCAGTATTCCAACATGATAACGACCCCAAACACACCTCCAAGATGACCACTGCCTTGCTAAAGAAACTGAGAGTAAAGTTGGACTGGTCAAGCATGTCTCCAGACCTAAACCTTATTGAGCATCTGTGGGGCATCCTCAAACTGAAGGTGGAGGAGCACAAGCTCTCTAACATCCACCAGCTCCATGATGTCATCATGGAGGACTGGAAGAAGATTCCAGTGACAACCTTTGAAGCTCTAGTGAAGTCCATACCCAAGAGAGTTAAGGCAGTGCTGGAAAATAATGATGGCCACACAAAATATTGACATTTTGGGCACGAGTTGGACATTTTCACTTAGGGGTGTGCTCACTTTTGTTGCCAGCAGTTTAGACATTTATGGCTGTGTGTTGAGTTATTTTGAGGGGACAGCAAATTTATACTGTTATACAAACTGTACACTGACTACTTTACATTGTATCAAAGTGTCATATCTTCAGTGTTATCCCGTGAAAAGATAAAATAAAATATTTACAAAAAATGTGAGGGGTGTACTCACTTTTGTGAGATACTGTAACTAATTAGAAATCAATTTATATTCTGAATATGCATGTAATAAAGGGATAGGTCAATGATTTTCACTGCAGCCCTAACTATGTGGTCAGATGCCCTCCATCGTTCTCTAAAAGGAGAAAAGACACACCACCGACTACTGACGATAATTCAGTGACTGCTCAGAAGTATTTCACATAACTCCAACTTCAGAAAAGCTGAACTACTCCTTTAAGTGCCATAGCAGGTTTTGTATTAACCCTTTCCCTGCCAGGGCATTGTGTGTAGGTTTCCAGCCAGTGCCAGCATTTTTCATCAAATAGCTTATTTTTTTAGATGCTCATAGTATTTTATTTGAATAATACATAAAGATAAGATAACCCTTTATTAGTCAGTGAATACATCAAAATAAATAACAGACTATGGACCGCCGTATTACAACAACTGGGTTGGTTGATCAGTTGTCACTGACACAGAACCTGTTTATGGGCATTTCCAAGTTCATTTCCTTATCACAATGGCATAAAAATTAACTTTCTGCCAGCTAGTGGTGTGCGATACTGTAAGATTTTGGTATCGATAAGATACCAAATAAATACAGGGCCAGTATCACCAATACCGATACGATACCTTTTAATAATTAAGGTGGATGCATCATCAAATTACTAAATATGGGCTGCACGGTGGCGCAGTGGTTTAGCACTGTGGCAGCACAGTTTTACCCTCGGCCGGGGGATCGCGGGGACCATGAGATCGTGGGTTCGATCCCAGCCCCCGACCAACAGTGAGCTGTGTGGAGTTTGCATGTTCTCCCCATGTTGCGTGGGTTTACTCCGGGATTTCTCCGGTTTCCTCCCGCACACCAAAAACATGTAGGTTTAGGGCGCTCGCGCACGCAGCGACCAGCAGCCGGTGGCTTGTCACCAGACTGCAAACCAAGTCTACCTACGGGTACAAATAACAAAAAAAAAAAAAAAAAAATATGAATGAATTTTCATGACATTTAAGGGTTTTGTGATTTTTTTCCTTTTGATTACACTGGTCAACACCAGATTTTTTGTCTTTTTTTTAGCTGATGTAGGACAATTTTGATGTGCTGAATCCAAAAATCACATTGGTTTTGCTCAATCAGGTCAACTTTTTGAATTATGGCCACATGTTTTATACGTTTTTGTTTACATGTATGGGTATTTTTGCTTTATATGATGCAAAATTCTTTTTTATGTCTTGAAATTCTCTGAATTTTGAACACTGATGACGTAACATTCAATTTACATGTACTTGCCTTTATATAAAGGTAAGTACATGCACAGTACTAAGTAAGTACTAAGTAAGTCCAGGTTTTTACTTAGCACCTGATCGAGAGAAACGGATGTCATTTTCGGATTCAGCGGTGCAAAATTGTCTTAAATCAGTTGAAAAAACACAGACAACTTACAAAAAAATTATTTTTGTAACCCTGTGTTATTAATTAGTCAAAACAGAATTTAGGCAAAGTTTATAGGTAAATAGAAAATACTTTATTATCATAATAAAACCTTTTGTTCAGAAACAATAGAACAGCAACAAAACAGTTTTGTCATGGTCCACTCTGCTCATCACCATCAGCTGTGCTCACACCTGGTCCTTATCAGGCGCCGCCTATACGTATCTACCGCTCTGGCCTTTGGGATAGTGCAGAGATGTCTCACTGTGCTCCAGGAGAGCTTCATCACCGTTCCTTGCCTTTTACCTATGCTACAGCCAGTGTTCGTCTTCTGCCTCGTCCAAGAAGCCATCCAGCCTGCCACGTAAGTGCTCATTCCTACTCACCTTGTGAATCAGTTCCCCTGTGCACAGGCGGCATCCTTGGCGGCAGAATCCCAGCCTCCTCCTCCCAGGCGGCGGACCATTCATCCTATCTACTCATCTCCACCTGCATGTCAACTCACCTGCCGGAGTCACTCCACCACCTGAAGAGCACTGTCTTCCTGGCTGCAGCTGTCACGCTGAACTGGAGCTCGCTACTATCTGTTCCCACAGTAAGTTCAGTGTAACTGTTAAACTCCAGAAGTGATGCCCAGTAAATTCTATATCCTTGTGTGTCTCCAGGGTCGCCAGGCTGTACGGTGTCTCGCTCAGTTCCCGGCAGTTCCAGACTACATTCACACCACACTCTCACAAACCTGGTTGTTAATCAACTTGATTGTATCGATTCGGAGTCTGTGTGTCATCACTGGGTCATTGAACTATGTCAGTACATCTCTGCCAGAGCGACCCAGCTGACAGCGCTTTGGTGCGCCGTGTCAACCACATGGAGATCCGAACTGATCAATTGGTTTATCAGCAGCAGGTCATTCTGAGCCAATTAACCCGTGTTACTGATTGGTTAGACTGATTATCTAACTCTCAGCCCTTTTCCCAGGTCTTACCGCCTTCTAACAGCTACTTGGCTCCCGCTAGCTTTCCGGTGAACCAGCTCAAGTAGGCCTCTCCGGCTCGTCTCACTCCCGTTCCGACTCCCATCCGTTTTAGTGGTAAGTTGGGTGAAGCCCGGGGGTTTGTTATGCAATGCGAGGTGGTTTTCCAGCGGGTGCCCGATGACTTTCCCTCCAACCACAGTAAGATTGGTTACATCGTTAACCTGTTAGAGGGGAGAGCACTAGCTTGGGCATATGCGGCAATGGCTAGGGCTAATTACTCGAGCCTCACTTTCAGCCAATTTATCGGCGAATTTTACGAGGTTTTTGACCATTCTGACAGGGACAGCGTTCTCACCACCTGCTTACTTAACCTTAGACAAGGGTCCAAGACGGTAGCTGACTATGCTATTGATTTCCAGGTGGCGGCTACGGAAGTGGGTTGGGAGGATGCCGCTCTTTGCAGTATTTTTGTTAAAAGCCTCTGTCCTAGCCTTCGGGATGAATTAGCCCCGTTGGAGAAGCCGACTAGGTTGTCTCAATTAATCTCCCTAGCCATTAGCTTGGATAACAGACTTAGGGAGCGGGCGGCCAAACGTAAGGGCTATGGGCAATCTGAGGAACCGTTTCATCACATCCCACGGTCCTCGTGTTTAGCTCTACCATCTATTGAACCCTCGGGCCCCTCGAAACCCATGACGGTGGGACATTCTAGATTATCCGTGGCTGAGAAACAGCAGCGCTGCAAGCTGGGTTTGTGCCTCTATTGTGGGAGCGAGGAGCATGGGATCGAGTCCTGTCAGCTTCGGCCCAAAAGGGGAGGTCTGTGCATCGCAGTAGGGGGACTCACAGATTCATCCCGGCCTAATCCCCTGTCTCGGTTACTGTTACCCATTAGATTCATTCATAAGCACACTGAAATTCCCACTCAGGCTTTAGTGGACTCCGGGGCTGAGCAGGGCTTTGTTTCCACAGACCTGGCAACCCGGTTGGGCCTCCACTGCCAACCCCTTAAGTCTCCACTACAACGGATTGCATTGTCCAACGCTCCTATGGCTACTATGTCCCAGAGGAGAGCCCCTGTGTCAGTTATTATCTCCGGAAACCATCGTGAGGAACTGTCCTTCCTGGTTTTGCCCGTCTCATCGTCTCCGGTCATCCTGGGCTACCCTTGGCTTCATATCCACAACCCCACGATTGACTGGAGTTCAGGGAGTATTAAGTCTTGGAGCTCATTTTGCCTCAGCGCATGCCTTCAGTCAGCTGCATGTTCCCCTTCTGTGACCCTAGGGGTTCCTACCGCTCCCCCTCCCGACCTGTCTAAAGTGTCCCCTGAGTATCATGACCTTGGAGCCGTGTTCAGCAAGTCCCAGGCCCTGTCCCTCCCCCCCCCCCCCCCACCGGCCGTACGATTGTACCATAAATCTTCAACCGGGGGCTCCACTCCCGTCCAGCCGGCTGTATAGCCTTTCCCCGCCGGAGCAGGCTGCCATGGACGCATACATCAAGGAGTTCCTGAGTTCGGGCATTATCCGCCTGTCCTCTTCAGCAGTGGGGGCGGGTTTCTTCTTTGTGGGGAAGAAGGACGGGTCACTGAGACCATGCATCGACTTCAGGGAACTGAACAATATCACTGTCAAAGATAAATACACCCTCCCATTACTCAACTCTGCATTTGACCCTCTCCAGGGGGCATCCTTCTTCACTAAACTGGATCTGCGCAACGCCTACCATCTGGTGCGGATCCGTGAGGGGGACGAATGAAAGACAGGTTTCTGGACCCCTAGTGGTCACTTTGAGTACCTCGTGATGCCATTTGGGCTGACCAGTGCGCCTGCTGTCTTCCAGAGGCTTATTAACGATGTCCTGAGAGACTTTCTGAATGTGTTCGTTTATCTGGATGACATTCTAATCTTCTCCCGTTCCCTAGATGAGCACCGAATACACGTCAGAAGTGTTCTGCAGTGGCTGTTGGAGAATCAGTTGTTTGTTAAAGCTGAGAAATGAGTTTCACACCTCCAAGACATCCTTCCTGGGCTTTATCATCATGCACAAGGAGATCCTCCCGGACCCGGGCAAAATCAAGGCGGTGGTGAAGTGGCCGGTTCCGTCCTCCAGGAAGCAGCTCCAGCAGCTCCTGGGGTTCGCTAACTTCTACCGCCGGTTTATCAAGAACTATAGCTGCCTGGCTCTTCCTCTGACGTGCCTCACCTCCTCTAAGGTTCCCTTCCGGTGGTCGGAGGAGGCGTCTTTGGCCTTTTCAAACCTCAAAGAGCAGTTCTCCCAGTCCCCTATTCTGGCTCAGGTGGATCCGGATCTACAGTGCCTCGTGGAAGTGGATGCCTCGGATTCGGGGGTGGGGGCTGTCCTTTCCCAGCCCTCCCCAGCGGATGGCAAGGTCCGTCCATGCGCTTTCTTCTCCCGTCGACTGTCACTGGCTGAGCATAATTACAGCATCGGCGATAGGGAATTGCTGGCTGTGAAACTGGCCCTGGAGGAGTGGCACCACTGGTTGGAGGGGTCCTCGCAGCCGTTCGTGGTTTGGCCGGATCACCGCAACCTAGAGTACCTCAGGATGGCCAAGCACCTGAATGCCCGCCAGGCCCGCTGGTCCCTGTTTTTTGGCCGGTTTAATTTCACCATCACATATCGCACTGGGTCAAAAAACACCAAGCCAGACGCCCTCTCCAGGCAATTCGCCATGGACGTGCCGGAGCCCGAAGACCACCCTGTTCTCCCTGCCTCTTGTGTCTTGGGCGGCGTCTCGTGGGGGATCAAGGAGAGGGTTCTGAAGGCCCAGGAGATGGAAAGAGACCCGGGCAGGGGACCAGCAGGGAAACTGTTTGTGCCTGCGTCCATCCGGGGTGACGTCATTCAATGGGCTCACTCCTCCAAGTTCACCTGCCACCCGGAGAGACGACATACGGAGGAATTGCTGCAATGCTCATTCTGGTGGCCCTCCCTCCAAAGGGACGTCGGGGAGTATATCCGGGCCTATCCCCAGTGTGCCACCGGCAAGACCCCATCGTCCCCACCGGCTGGATTACTTCATCCCCTCCCGATCCCCGGCAGGCCCTGGTCCCATGTGGCATTGGATTTTGTCACCGGCACTCCCTCCCTCCAACAACAATACTGTGGTCCTCACCCTAGTTGACAGATTCTCCAAAGCGGCCCACTTTGTTCCCCTTCCGGGCCTGCCCTCGGTCAAGGACACTGCCATTCTTCTGGTTCAATATGTGGTGAGGCTTCATGGGATCCCCCTGGACATCGTTTCGGATAGGGGGCCCCAATTTATTTCCCAGGTATGGAGGTTGTTTTGCAGTGCCCTTGGGGCTACAGTGAGCCTGTCGTCGGGATACCATCCACAATCCAATGGCCAGTGTGAACGAGCCCTCCAGGACCTGGAGGCGGCGCTGCGCTGTGTGACGGCTACCAACTCGTCAGCTTGGACCTCCTTCCTACCTTGGATCGAGTACGCCCACAACTCGACAGTGTCCTCAGCTATAGGTATGTCCCCATTTCAAGCCTCTCTTGGATATTCTCCTCCCTTGTTTCCAGAAGAGGAGGGTGACATCACTGTTCCTTCAGTCCGAGCACATCTGAGGCGCTGTCGACATCTGTGGAGGGCAACCCGGACCGCACTACAGCGCACAGCGGAGAGCAACACCACAGTGGCCAACCACCGTAGGACCCCAGCCCCAGCGTACCAGGTAGGCCAGCAGGTATGGCTCTCTACCAAAAACATTAATCTGAAGGCTGAGCGCAAGAAGATGCAGCAGAGATTCATTGGACCCTTCGCTGTATCCCGCATTATCAACCCTGTATCTGTTCGACTTGATCCACCCCACCCCCCGCATATGCCCTACGTTCCATGTCTCGCAGATCAAGCCTGTGTCTTCCAGCCCCGTGTCCCCCCCCCCCCCCACCAGGCCACCACCTCCTCTGCAGATGATCGACGGTAGCCCGGCCTGGACCATGACTGCTATCCTGGATGTCCGTCGTCGGGGCCGTGGATTGCAATACCTGGTGGACTGGGAGGGCTATGGCCCGGAGGCCAGGTCCTGGGTGCATCCTGACTTCATCCTCGATAAGGATCTCATCAGGGAGTTCCATCGGACACATCCAGGGAGGCTGGAGCAACCGCCAAGAGGCGCTCGTTAGGCGGGGAGCACTGTCATGGTCTGCTCTGCTCATCACCGTCAGCTGCGCTCACACCTGGTCCTTATCAGGCACCGCCTATATCTACCGCTCTGGCCTTTGGGATAGTGCGGAGATGTCTCACTGCGCTCCAGGAGAGCTTCATCACCGTTTCTTGCCTTTTACCTACGCTACAGCCAGCGCTCGTCTTCTGCCTCGTCCAAGAAGCCATCCAGCCTGCCACATAAGCGCTCATTCCTACTCACCTTGTGAATCAGTTCCCCTGTGCACAGGCAGCGTCTTTGGCAGCGGAATCCTAGCCTCCTCCTCCCAGGCGGCGGACCATTCATCCTACCTACTCATCTCCACCTGCACGTCAACTCACGTGCCGGAGTCACTCCACCACCTGAAGAGCACTGTCTTCCTGGCCGCAGCTGTCATGCTGAACTGGAGCTTGCTACCATCTGTTCCCACAGTAAGTTCAGTGTAACTGTTAAACTCCAGAAGTGACGCCCAGTAAATTCTATCTCCTTGTGTGTCTCCAGGGTTGCCAGGCTGTACGGTGTCTCGCTCAGTTCCAGACTACATTCACACCACACTCTCACAAACCTGGTTGTTAATCAACTTGATTGTATCGATTCGGAGTCTGTGTGTCGTCACTGGGTCATTGAACTATGTCGAGTTTTTCCCCATATATTGTCATGTCTGGATTTTTTGCTTAAATAAACAAATTGCACAAAATTATCACTAAAGAACAAATTAAAACAAATTCCTTTTCGAGGTACAGTGTTCAGAAACTACAATACAAAAATTAAATAAAATGTCTCCCTTCATTTGAAAATATAGCCACATGGCGCTCCTCTTCCTCTCTGCCATTCTTCTGCTCCCTCTCTGTGCTGCTCATGTGTGTGTACGCTGCCAGCTTGTTTACCTGGTGCTGCTGAGTCATGTGATGGTGAAACATAAAAACTAAAGAGGGAGGAGGAGGAAGTAAGGTGTAGGTGGCGGTGGCAGTAATGCACCTAAACGCTGGTTGCCAACCGCCGTAAAACCACAAGAAGAAGAAGAGGAGCAAAGTGTGCCTGCTCCATGCTGTTACAGGAGCAGCACTTACACAGACACAGAGTATTGATCTCATTACACTGGTACTGATCAATATCAGTACCAACATTGGTGTTGATATTATCAATATTTGGATTGATACACCCACCACTACTGCCGGCGCATGACACAAAGAGGCCAGTTTAATCATTCAGAGGTATATTTTGGATAATCCAATCCAAAGTGCCCCTTCCCATTCCTTTAATGCAAAGAGGCGCTTTATCTAAAGTGGACTGTGATCATGATGGATTAAGATGGGTTTTGCACTGACCAAAGCCCATGTGTGTGAGCCAAAATGCACACAATAGTGATGCTGCTTGGTAATAAGGAAGACATCAATCACACCTGATGCCCAGTTACTTTTGTTAGAAAGAACAAACTCTGAAGAATGGGATGAAAAATCAACTGAATGGTTTAATGATTTTTTGCAAATAATAATGTAACCTTGCCTTATTTTTTAGGATGATGATTTAACATCTGTCTGGGGACTGGATTAAGCCATTTTGGCTAATTCTGGTGCATTTTACAGTAATGTCAATTAATTTACAATGTCCCTGTCAAATAAACCAGTAAATAAAATAAAATAAATAAATGTAGTGCACACAGATGCAACACACAGACATGAATGGGTTTGAAACTTCAGAAAAAGAGGATGATGCCTCTGCAAACTTTCATAAACTTTCATTAACAATGGCACGGAAGTCACTCTATGCCATCGTTTCCTCCTTTCCTTTCCTTGATATCCCCAGAGGAAAGGAGGAGATCTGGTGCGGCTTCCTGTCCGCCACGAAGAGAGCCCACTCTTGGCAGCCTCTGCTGGGGGCTGACAGGTGGCTGTCGGGAAGCTTGCTGGGCTGGAAGGGCGCATGGCCGAGGCAGATGTGGATGCATCTCCTGCCTCTGAGGCGAGTTACAGTGAAAAGTAAAATGCTGTGCATTCCTTGTTCATTCATTTATTCCCTGAAAAATAAACACATTAATGCCTAATAAGTCCGTGATGAAAACGAAAATGCCCCCCTGCCCCCGTGCGCCACGCACAACACTGGAACACACTGGCACACATGCTCCCTGTTCATTCATTAGTTAGTTAGTTAATCCCTTCACACCTGAAGGTGTATATGGGTGGCGCCTATCTCCGTTTCTCTGACCCTAGGCCACACAGCTACTGTAAGTAGTGAAAGCTACAGCGGGGGGTCAGTCCTTTGGTAGCTCTGTGTGTAACTTTACTTTCCCCATTCCATTATGCGGAGCACCACGCTAGAAGGCAGAAAGCACCATTTTTATATGGTCTTTGGTATGACCCGGCCTGGATCATTCATTCCCCTAAAAAGAAATCCTACATTAATGCCTAATCTATACTCCAACGGTGAGTCCACAATTAAAATGAGTGTGGATGGACTAAAAAAAAAACAAACTAGCGTGTGTGATCATCATATAATTAAAATGACGGGCAATTATGTGATGACTGTTACAACCCTCTCTATTAAAATAAAATCAGAGCATGCTCCTCGTGCGCTCCGGAGCTGCGCGATTTCAAAACACGTCACTGAAATATCATTAAACAATGCGCTCCTGATGATAGACCTCTTTTTTCCTGATCAAAAGCAGATTCTCATGGAATGCACTATAATAGTAATGCGCATTAGATTGCACGCCGCTACACCTCTTTGAAACAGCTCTTCTCCTCCCAGCGCACTGTCTGCTGGTAATTTGATGGTGTGATGCAAAGCGTAAAAAACAGACAATGTGCTGACAGAAACTAACAAAAACACTGGCGTACGGCGGAAAGTCTGTCAGAAAAGTGCACGGATGACCATCAAAATAGTGCCCTGTATTTTTACACAAAAAAACTATTCTAACTTCATTCTGACATTTTTAATCAACCCTTGAAAGTAAGTAATTTCCATTTTTAAAAAGTAACATTCCAGACAAAGCTGAGAAATTAAGTTTTTTGTTAGACAGATTCACAAGAACTGCTCTTAATATACTGTATATATGTTTTGTTCTGTTTGTTCCACTACTTGATGGTATCATCAGCTGAATAGAAAACAAAAGTCCTCCCCTTACAGATTCACAATATTGATGAGGAATTTCAGTGTTAATACCAACATCAACCCCACCTTGATGTGTCCAAGAGAACTAGTGTTTTCCACACCATGATCCTTCCTTGCCTGCAGGCTTCTTTTCCTCCATCCAGGTCAGATTTAGAGTGATCAAAATATAAATGATCAAAGTCTGAGTCTGACTATATTTTTTCAGTGGTGCAGGCTTGTTCTTTTGTCGTTTACTGCGTCCAACCATTGCCTTTGCTTTCCAATGGAGCTTCTTTGCTTGATTTTGCACTCTGACATGCTGCAGTAGTTCACAAGATCCGTCACAGTGCCCCTCCCCTGCAAATGTATAATAGTGAAAAGACAGATTGACCGAAGCACTTGTCAATGGTGGGAAAGTGCTGGACTGTAAATGACAGATTGGGCCTCATGTAGGAACCGTTAGTATGAACAGGTTTGTTCATAAATGTGACATACAATAAATTTACATCAGCTTGTGGGATTCACCAATCTGTTAGTATCTTGAAACTTAGTACAGGTACTAACAAAATGTAGGAGTGGTCCAGACCTGTTGTAAGAGTTTTGTGTAAATAGTTTGCTGTTATTATGCCTCGGTGAAATGGAGGCATACAGTAATTGGTTAGTGCATCTGTTTGTGGCTGTGTGTATCTGTCTTTCTGTCTGTCTGCCCACCTCTCTGTTTCAGCTCTCCCGGTCAAAATTAAGTGGAACTAAAGGCTTGTATTATTGTATCACTATATTTTCTCGACTTTTAATTTGCCAGGTTTTGAAATAACACTTTGTTTGTGAAATAAATACAAATATATCTCACAATTTCTGTCAATGCCGCAGCGAAAAGTATTGTAATAACTATCCTGGGCCAGTAGAGGTCAGTGTGCCACTTTTTTACAGCTGCCATGCTACCATGCAACAGGTATCGAGGCACAGCACCTTGGTGCTTTCATTCTAAGGTTAGTTTTTACTAACCCCACCCTGTAAAAAACCTAACTACTCAGAGAAAAACAACTACATGGATTGGCACTTACATTGTAATAACAGAATCTTAAACTACTACGAGAGTCAACATCCTGAACAAGATCATAAAACATTACTCAGTCGACACATTGGGACTATCAGAAGTAAGGTGGAAAGAACAGGGCAAAGTCGAGACGGACAGAACCACTTTACTCTTCTCAAGATGAAATAACGCCCACACTCATGGTGTCAGCATCCTATTGTCCAAACAAGCAACAGGAAGCCTACTGTCATGGAACCCTATTTCTAAAAGGCTGATCACAGCAAGATTGCTTACACAATTTGGGAAAACCACATTTATACAAGCCTATGCACCAACCGAAGTGTCTTACAACAGAGAGAAAGTTGACTTCTATGCTCAACTGCAGCAGTGTTGAGAGGGTCTACCCACACATGACATGAAAATCCTCTTAGAGACTTAAATGTGCAGATCTCACAGAATAGAGGTGGAAATGATGAAGTGACTGGGCCATTTGGTTCTGCAAAGAGACGTAGTGACAACAGAGAGAGACTGGTGTTGTTATACACTGTAGAAGGCCTGTAAGTGATTAACACCTTCTTTAAACACAAGGCAATCAATAAAGCAACTTGGACATCCCCAGATGGCATTACCAATAATGAGACAGACTACATCTGCATTACAAGAAGATGGAGATCTACTGTGTGGGATTTCATGGTCTACCGAAGAGCTGATGTAGGGAGTTACCACCACTCGATGTCAGCTAAGCTCAAGGTGAAGTTGAAAAACATTAAAAAAAACAAAAACAGTGACACAGAAGAAGTACAATATGGACAAGCTACAGGACCGGGGAAGTAGAGAAAACTACATGCTAGAACTTTGAAATACATTTGAGGCCCTGTCGGGGATACCGAAAGATATCAATACACACTTCAAAAACATCAGAGTGTATACATAGTACAGCAGAGAGCACAATAGGCCTTATAATAGGCAGTAAAACTGAACAGTATGTGATACAATATGTGATGAGACCTGGAATCTGATAGACAAAAGGAAGCGGACGAAAATGTTAAACGAGAATGCCTCATCTGCTGAAGCCGGACAGAAATACAGAGATATTGATAAGGTGGTCAAACAGGCCTGCAAAGAAGACAAACAACATTGGCTAAAACATCAAATTAACCGAGAAAACAACAAAGAACAACAACAGTAAGACCCTGTACTGCATTGTCAAATCGTTGTCAAATAATAACACGTGGAAAGTAGTTCCAATCACATTGAAATCAGGAAGTCTATACAGTCACTCAAAGAACCAGAACAACACTGGAGAGAACACTTAAGGTGTGTTCAGACCAAACTTTAATGAGCAAATTTTTTGCGTGGTGTGATTACATTTTAACCTAATGTAAATACATGAATAGACATGAATTCACCATCTGAGTGAGTTGCAGACAGGCAAAGTTGCCTTGAAAACTTCTGCAGCTGTGTTCAACCTGCTGTGGAAATTCCCAAAACACCGTCATGCTTAGGTTTATATTATCCAACAGGGTCTCACCTGAAAAAAACTGTCCCTGCCTCCAAAATTTCACCTAGATGATGGGTTGTTTACATTGCTAGCCTGCTAGCCTTGTTAGCATGTCCATGGCAGGAATCCGTGGATAAAAAAACTCCCGACACTCCAATTCAGCTGCAGAGCTCCTGGTCCATCTGTCTCCAGGTGAGTGTTAGTCTCATTTTCAAACTAGTTTACTCTCCAATATCGATACTTTTACTCCGGCGATGGCAGAATCTCAAGGCCATTACTAACTAGCACTATACTCTGGATGTGAACGTGCAAATGCGTTAAGCGGCTTACAAAGTACACGTGATTTACACATATTAATACCGACTGACTTGTTCTTGCATGAGCTCCAATATCTCGTTACTGGTGAGGAAAGTGCCCATGTAAGATTTGT
The DNA here is from genome assembly GCA_020510985.1 of Pholidichthys leucotaenia. NCBI lineage: Eukaryota > Metazoa > Chordata > Actinopteri > Cichliformes > Pholidichthyidae > Pholidichthys > Pholidichthys leucotaenia. The sequence goes on from CM035846.1 coordinate 105,458,885, forward strand.
ATTAATTTACCGGTCCTTGCTGAATTTGGCCTAAATTTGACATAAATTTAATATTGCAAATGTAATATTGCTCTTTCTGGGAAAATCATGGAACAATTATTTCTTGGTAGTTGATGTTTATCTTTCATTACTGTTTATCCCAGCTGTCTTCAGAGATGCACATGCATGTGCACGCACATAAAGAGAAAGAGAACATTTTAAAATAGCTACCAAAGCCATTTTTATAGCATGGCACAATTTTGCCATAACATGGGACTGACTTACATTTGCAGTCAGTGTGAAGTGTCCATGGGGGGAACTGTAATTCTTCTATTTTCCATTTTGTTTAATGGTTTATGCCTAAAGTTTGTATGTTTTGATCAAATTTTGCTTCTGCCTTTAAACAAAAAGAAAATCTCCAACTGCTGTGTGTTTGTTTTCAGGATTAGGGACTCTGTGGGGGTTAATATAGTGACTGTGGTCGCCATCCAAACTAACCACCGAGTCTCAACCTACCGTGTGTCAGCACACACTGACTCCTCAGCTTGGGTCAGACATCAGAGCACATCCAGTCCTCCTGATGGAGACAAAGATGCTCCACAAGATTGCAGGAAATCCAGAGCAGAGCCAGCTAAAAGCAGCAGCGAAACAACGGGTACAGAAGTGTTTGTGTGTGGGTCTTTTACCTGTAAAAGACACATCTTGACATGCGTTCTCATAACCTTTGCGTCTCCAGATGAAGAAGTTCTGCACCCTGTGGTGGTTCGCACAGCAAGGATCAAACTGGGAGATCGGCAGGAGGAGAGGCTGCGAAAGGCTGCAGAGAAAGCTGAGCAAGCTCGAGCAAAAATAAAAAAGAGGAAGGAGGAGTGGGCCCAAATGTATGTTGACAAAACAAATAGAACTTGGTATACCAAGTTACACCTGCTTGGTGTAACCATGTCCAAATGAGCTATGAGATGTACAGTATGTTGGTGGAGTGAATCTGGCTTCTGGTTGTCTCAGTTATGCAGAAAAACCAAAAGAGGACTATGAGGACCCGGACGATGTGAAGGCCATACGTGAAGTCAGAGAAAACATCGAGGATTTTATAGGGGTGAGACCTATAAGGGTGAACACTGAGGCAAAAAGAGAAGAGTTGATCGCCTTGGAGGAGATGGTACAAAATTATACACACATATGCACACACATGTTAAAACTGATTGTTTTTTTTACCCATCTTGTACAACATATTTTGATTCATGTTTAAGCATATTCATTTAAAGCAGTATCAGAGGAGAGAGTGTGGCATCAATGAATGTAGCACTGTGGTAATTTGGTCGTGGATCCAATGCTAAGCAGAGGGCAGCAGATACCACTGGGGTTATATTCATGACACCTCACAACCTTGAGTGTAATATTACTTTAAGTAATTGCTCAGACAGAAGTTTTCAGCAGGTTTTGTGGACCAAACAAGACATGCAATTACATAATTTTTGACTGTTATTTTCTTTAATCCTAATCAATTTATGAAATAGTTCAATCACACAGCATTTCTCTCCGTCTCATCAGATCTGTGAAAAGCAGAATGAAATGAACTACCGAGTTGTGTCTTTGAGGGACTCAAAGGTTCGCCTTGTGACCAAGTTGCACTCTCAGGCTCAGCAGCTGCAGAAAGTCCAGCAGCGTCTGGCGGTCCATCTTCACCGGGCGCCACCCCCCCTACCTGTTCTTTTACCAGAGGAGACTCCAGAGAAGAAGTTTCAGTGCAGCCGTGCCACGTTAGAGCGATATAAAATACTGAGGAAACAAAGGTACACAGGAATCAAAACAGTAAATATGCTAGAAAATGTATGTAGATCTATAGCTGGTATGCACTTTCATTTACTCACATAATAATACTACACTGTAAAGTGATATGACAAATGAATGAGATTTTCTATGCCTGGTCTTCTTGTTCCCCCTTCCCTTAGTAAAACAAATAAATAAAACAATAGTTTGTTGACTGCTGTTAATGGATATTATATATTTTTTCAATGTTTGCATTTTTAAACAGATTTCAGAACATGGAGCAGGCGCAGCAGGAGGGAGCAGTGAGTTTGGTGGAGTTGCTTGAAAAAGAAATGGCAGCAGGAGAGGAGAAGAAAGAAGGAGGAGGAAAGGAGACAGAAGAAGAGGATACGTTTGGGCTGTCTCTTTCATCTGTTACCAGAGAAGAGGACGAGGCAGCAGAGGATGGAGGGGTAGAGCTGAGTGAACTGGAGGAGGAGCTGCAGAGAGAGGAGGAGATCAGACTTCTGCATGAGCAGAACACTCTATTGGAAGAGGTCATCATCAGTCACTGAATAGTGCACAGATTTTGTCCCAATGAAATGTCTTAAGTTTGATCACATGCGCAGAATACCTTCTGATTTGAACATGTGGATGTTACTCTTTAATCTTCAGATGGAGAGTTCAGTTTGTCGGTTTGACTCAGATCTCCTGCTGCTCCATCGTCAGAAGCTGCATCTGGACTGGCAGCTAAAGCTGGCTGACCTCCACCTGCTGAAGCTTGTCCGTGAACTGCTGCTCCTCAAGAAGTTTGAGAAGAGGGAAGGCAGCCTGCATGAGAAGCTGAACACATGCATTAAAGAGGAGAACAGTATTACAGTAAGAGCTGATTAATTTTTAGACAACATTTTCACCATGCACTTAAGCAGTGCTTTTATGTATTGCTTCATTAATATATACTGAACTAACAGAGTATGTACCACAATAGGACTGACTGTAGTGTTATAGTAACTTGGCTGTGTGGTAGCAACCAAAGAGATAAAGAAGAAAGTAAGTGTAAGCTGAATAAGTGTTTATAAAACAGCTGTGAAACCAGCAGTTTCTAGGATTTGTAGCTGCTGGAGGAGATCCAGAAAAATGCAAATATAATGGTTTAGGGATGGAGTAACATAGTTACAATTTAAGCAGTTATAACGAACAGTCAGACACTTTTACACAAAGTCAACTACAATCTTTATCACTTATTGTATTTCTGAGCAGATTAAGGCCAGAGTCCCTCCCAGAGATGAATGGAGTTAACATGGTGACAGTTCTCTAAAGGCTCTTGTATGCTTTACATTAGATGCCTGTTGAATATTGCACGTAGTGTTTAATGATGGTGGTACTACAACAGCAATAACAAGCAAGTTTTGTCCACATACATAGACATACACCAGTGACAATGCATTTGACATGCATTAACATGATGTTACAGAAAGAGCAATAGTAAGGTTATCATATAGAAATTTTCTGCACCAATAATAATAATGGATTGCATTTACAGTATATAGCACTTTTCATGACACCCAAAGACACTTTACAATGAGTCCATTATTCATTCACTCCACAGACAATAGTAGTGGTAAACTACTTCTGTAGCCACAGCTGCCCTGGGGCAGACTGATGGAAATGTGGCTTCCAATCCACGCCAACGGCCTCTCCGACCACCACCGAACATTTATTCACATTCACACACTCGTGTCACAAACACTGGAGGCAAGGTGGGTAAAGTGTCTTGCCCAACGACACAACGGCAGGGTGGGGGGAGCGGGACTCAAACTGCCAACCTTCCGCTTATTAGACGACTTGCCCTACCTCCTGAGCCACTACCACCCTTATCCAATGAACATTTTAGACATCTGCTGAGATGTTAAGTAGCTAATTTGTACTCACTCCCTTTAGTCATTCCCATCTTAATCAGCTACCTTACAGAACAGTCCATGGAATCCCACGAAATCCTTTTTCCATTGCTGGATCAGTGATTTTATAATATTGTGTTCTGAGTTTTAGACACCAACGTTATGGAAAGGTCAGTTAGTTAAGTTATTCCCATGCCAATGACGTTTGGCGTAGGGTGGCGCCTATCTCCGTTTTGAGACCGTAGGCCTCACAGCTACTGTAGGTAGTGGGGGGCGGGGGTCACTCCTCTGGTAGCTCTGCGTGTTTAAGAAAGGGCAAGTAAAAAAAAAAATACCAACTGGGAAATGTGGCATTTATAAATTATAGTAAGATAAGCCTTTATTAGTCCCACAACGGGGAAATTCCAGGATTGCAACAGCACAGGGATAGCAACACTCAGAGCAACAATCAGAAGGCAAGAAAAAAAACAAGCAAGCAAGAGCAGCTAATATACATATGTACATATTACTATAAAATATATATATACACACACACACACACACACAGACACACAGTGCAGAGCATTGTAGCTGGATGGAATAAATATATGAATATATGAACACACAGTGCAGAGCATTGTAGCTAGATGGAATAAATATGTAAATATATAAACACCCACAGTACGGAGCATTGCAGCTAGGTGGAATAAATATGCAAGTATATAAACACACACAGTGCGGAGCAATGTAGCTAGATGGAATAATATGTAGATATATAAAACAACCCATTGTAACAACGGTTGGTCAAAATTACCTAAAACAGCAATAAAAACTTGACAGTATGTTAGTATATGCATGATATTCCCTTTCACAGCTGTATTGGAAAAGCAGTTTGGACAGCCTATTTGCATATGCTCCTGTGAACACAGAGCATAAGCTCCACAGATGAGCATAAATCAGGCTTTAGAGTGGATTCACACTACAACGTTTGGACCAACTGTAACTGACGTTTTGGCAAATGTTTGGCTCTGCTGGCAAAAGCTGTCCAAAATTAATGATAGTCGGTGTTTGTTGGCAAATGCTGATGAAAGTTAAGTTCTTTGAAAAATTTCAGCATGGTGAATTTGCTGACGTTTGGAAATACACATTGGTGAAAGTTGTGCTCAGTTTGTAAAAGTTCCTGAGCGCTGGGCTAAGTTATGCAGAGTTCACCTAAGTCAGCCTAAGTTAAGCTTCTTTGGCAAATGTTGACTGAAATGCTGGTGGTGTCCTGTGCGGGGTTGTTTCAACCCCGTCCATGATTTGTGGCTGTAGGGCTTTGATTGTGCTTATTATTTTCAGCTGGCAGATTATTTGAGCCTGGCACTCTACCAGTCCTATGGCCATACCTCCTCCTCTCACCAGACATTCACCGGCTGTTTTTCATCACCACATGCACACATACACGTGCACGCACACTTACATATACACATACACATACACACACATTGCCAATCAGTCATGCACTTGCTTGCCACACTGCTGTGCCCACTTGCTTTCATTAGTGATTTGGGTACTTATGGGAGGCAGTGTGATCAGTCAGTGTGGCAGCTTAGTCAACGTCAGATGTTCAGGTACAACTCAGGGTTGGTTTTCCCTGTTGGACTTCATTTGGTGTGGGTATTCCTGGAGCCCAGCTGCGCTCAGAACTGCATAATGTGAGTCTTCCCTTTTTTCTGTTCTTGCTTCTTTTTCTCCCCCAATGGCCAGCTACCCTGGGGCGTGGCGTGAACTTCCTCCTCAAAGACAGAGTTTGCAAAGCCTGTTGTACTACGTTTTCGAATGGAACACTTTATGTTTTGTCTTCCTGTCAATAAAACACACACTTCACCTGCATTTGGGCTCATTTCCATTCATTTGTTCGCTGCGAAAAATGCAGGAACATGACAGTAAGCTGCCACCACAAGAAGCCCAAGCAGTGAAGCAGCATGCTACTTTCATTTTTTCATGTGTGTTTTTCCTACCTGCTGCCAGAGGCATGTTGGATTACTGGAGCAACGCAGAGCTGAATGGACTGGCCTGTCTTGAGGACGCCTTCGCTTCCACGCAGGGGCTGGTTTCTCGTGAGGCTGCTCGTGCTGCTTGGGACACAGCAGCAGAGGTGTTGGAGGAATGTCCCAATCGCTTGTTCTTTCCTGAATTGGCTGACATCCTTCACTTCATCCTCGTACTGCCTGGAGAGGAGCCCAAGAGGGAATCACAAGCATTGGACCTGCCCCCAACGCGGAAGAAGCGTCCATGTCGGAAGAAGCCCTTCTCCTCCCTCAGCTCTCTCACTCCAGCCCCGCTCTCATCTCCAGAGCTCCAACCTGAAGACGGCTCTGCTTCATTTTCAGGTGAATGGGTGAAACAACAACCAGCTTTACTGGTGGAGATTGATCGCCGTCTGGAGGAGGAGAAATTGGCGGCCACCTTTCCCTCTCCAGCGCCGTTCTGGGAGGCTTCTCCACAGTCCATGGAGGAGTCCAGCCCCGCCACAGCCAATGTGAGGAGCTACACCTTGCCAGCTGCAGCAGGAGACATCATCAGCCAGGAGAACAGGCAAGTTTTCCTTCCTTTCATTTCAAACATTGTGGAAAATTCTTGCCTGATCCCTGGTAGTAGGTCTCTGGGTATGCAGTCCCCAGAGATCTCTCCACCTGCTGCAGCCATGAATGGCTCACCAGCTTTCTCCCTGCTCTCTTCTGCTTCCTTTGTTTGCACGCCAGAGCCGGAGCCAAACAGTCGGGACCGGGAGGAGCCAGAGGTCGGGGAGGATTGTTCTCCTGTTGCTATGGTAAGCCAGACCCCAGCCGCCACGCCGGGGGAATTGCCAACGTGGGTTATGATGGCTGAGGCTACGACGACTGCAGAGACCATCATGCCTGCTGCGGAGGCCGCTGCAGCAGAGTCAGCGCCCAATCTGCACCTCCAGGAGGCTGAGCCCGTAGAGACATTGCCCGGATCGTCAAAGATTCCTGGACGACGGTGGAGCTCGAGCTAAGGCAAGCGCTCTCTTTGGTTTTCCTCCTTTCTCTTATTGAGCATTTTTGCCTAGCTCCAGCTGAGGAGAGCCAGCTGCAGCCACACGCTCCACCTGAGCTCGCCTCGCCGGACCCTGACCCTTCCTCCTCTGTGTCTGAGGCCTCTTCTAGGGTCACCGGAGAGGGATCCGCGTCACCGGACAAGCCCAGGGATCCAGGTTCATCACTGGAGGTCATTGTGGCTGCTGCTGTCACCACTGAGGTGGTCATCATGGGTGCTCGGCTCCAGCTCAGGATGCCTGTGGTTGATCGCCTCCTGGCTCAGGTGCTCGCGAGGGTCGGCTGGCCCACAATGAAGGTGGTGTTGGGTGCAACCATGGCCTGGCCGGGGTCTACCGTGGGTGCAGCAGGGGTCCAGCAGGACTCCACCTTGGGTGCAACCATGGCTCGGTCGGGGTCCACCGTGGGTGCAACGAAGGCCCAGTCGGGGCTCACCGCGGGAGCAATGAGGTCCGGGGAAGGGGCCACCACTGGTGCTACATTGTCCCAGGCCGGGACCACCGCGGGTGCAGCCATGGCCAAGCCTGGGTCCACCGTGGGTGCAACCGAGCTCCAGTCCCTCGCCAGGACCACCAAGGGTGCTGCCAGTCCATTTGGGGACACCGGGGTCTCCTCATTTCTTCTGGAGGCCTGCTGGGTGTTCCTCCTTCTCCTGTGGGGCACCCCTATGGTCCACTGGATCCTGCCACCAGTTGCCGCTGGGGTCCTCCTTCTCTGGTCCGACCACCCACCCTTGATTCTCCCAGTGGGTAGGCCACCGTGTCGTCCGTCCTGTCGGCCCTGGTGGCTTAATTGTGCAGGTAGGCCACCTGAAGGACTTGATCTCTGGATCAGGTGGCCCATTTTCTCTGGCAGGCCGCCTGACGCTGTCCTGCGGGCCGCTTGCTGGCCCTGGGACTTTTGCTGGCCCCCTGAACTCAAGACTGTTCATAGGCTCTGAGACTTTAGCCTGCCCCCCTGATCCTTGGGACTCTTGGGTTGGGGAGGGGTTATTGTGATTTGGGGGTTGGGAGGTGTTGTATTGTGGTGTTTGTTTTTTTTTCTTTGGTTAAATTCCTCCTGACCTGTTTCCCCCCTCCAGCCGCCCTGGTTAGCTGTGTTGACCTTCTGTGTGGGTGGGTGGGTGGGTGGGGGGGGCAGGTTTTCTCTTGGGTTTTGTTTTCTGTTTTGATGGTATGGTGGGTGTCTGGCATCCACCCCTTGGGGGGGGGCTCTGTCATGTGTGGGGTTGTTTTCAACCCCGTCCATGATTTGTGGCTGTAGGGCTTTGATTGTGCTTATTTTCAGCTAGCAGATTATTTGAGCCTGGCGCTCTGCCAGTCCTATGGCCACCAGACATTCAACGGCTGTTTTTCATTACCACATGCAAACATACACACGCACGCACACACACACACTTACACATGCACACATACGCATGCATGCACACTTACACATGCACATAGCCAATCAGTCATGCACTAGCTTGCCACACTGCTGTCTACTTGCCTTCATTAGTGATTTGTGTACTTATGGGAGGCAGTGTGATCAGTCAGTGTGGCAACTTAGTCTACTCTGGAATTCCTGGCTCATGGACTATTGGCTTTTTCCCCTGGACTGAACCGTATCGTTACCCCAGAGCCTTTCCGATCCAACACGTATGTATGTCCTTTTATTTTTGCCTTTCTCTCTGCTCCTGTTCTGTCTGGAGCGCACTTGGCTTTTCTTCCCCACCATCAAAGCTAGTAGCCAGTTGTCTCTTCATCTATTTGTGACTGTTATATGGACATTGTGTGTACTTTCCTTTTTGTTAATAAACACGTTACATTACTGCATGTTGGGCTGGAACTAATTCATTTGTTCACTGCGTTGTTACGCAGTGGACATGACAGGTGGAAACTGAAACTCACTTCAGACATGCACAGACACAAGAGAAATGCGAAGAAGTGTCGCTGTCCATGGTGCTGGAATACCAAAAGCCAAGAGAAGGGGGAATTTTAAAAAAAAGAAAAAAAAATAGATATATATATATAATCCCCCATAAATGTGACAGTCCAGACGAAAAAACCCCCTCCTCACTGTGAAATTATATATATATATATATATATATATATATATATATATATACACATACACACTACCGTTCAAAAGTTTGGGGTCACTTAGAAATTTCCTTATTTTTGAAAGAAAAGCACTTTTTTTCAATGAAGATAACTTTAAACTAATCAGAAATACACTCTATACATTGCTAATGTGGTAAATGACTATTCTAGCTGCAAATGTCTGGTTTTTGGTGCAATATCTACATAGGTGTATAGAGGCCCATTTCCAGCAACTATCACTCCAGTGTTCTAATGGTACAATGTGTTTGCTCATTGCGTCCGAAGGCTAATGGATGATTAGAAAACCCTTGTGCAATCATGTTAGGTCTGCAATGCTGTAATTGCTGCAAATGGAGGATTCTTTGACGAAAGCAAAGTTTGAAGGAAAAAATTATTATTTCAAATACAAATCATTATTTCTAACCTTGTCAATGTCTTGACTATATTTTCTATTCATTTTACAGCTCATGGTGGTAAATAAGTGTGACTTTTCATGGAAAACACAAAATAATTGTCTGAGGTGACCCCAAACTTTTGAACAGTAGTGTATATATGTATATATACAGTGGGGGGGAAAAAAGTATTTAGTCAGCCACCAATTGTGCAAGTTCTCCCACTTAAAAGATGAGAGAGGGCTCCAGTTTTCATCATAGGTATACCTCAACTATGAGAGACAAAATGAGAAAAAAAAAATCCAAAAAATCACAATGAAGGATTTTTAATGAATTAATTGGTAAATTCCTCGGTAAAATAAGTATTTGGTCAATAACAAAAGTTCATCTCAATACTTTGTTATATACCCCTTGTTGGCAATGACAGAGGTCAAACATTTTCTGTAAGTCTTCATAAGGTTTTCACACACTGTTGCTGTTATTTTGGCCCATTCCTCCATGCAGATCTCCTCTAGAGCAGTGATGTTTTGGGGCTGTTGCTGGGCAACACGGACTTTCAACTCCAAAGATTTTCTATGGGGTTGAGATCTGGAGACTGGCTAGGCCACTCCAGGACCTTGAAATGCTTCTTATGAAGCCACTCCTTCGTTACCCGGGCAGTGTGTTTGGGATCATTGTCATGCTGAAAGACCCAGCCATGTTTCATCTTCAATGCCCTTACTGATGGAAAGAGGTTTTCACTCAAAATCTCACGATACATGGCCCCATTCATTCTTTCCTTTACACGGATCAGTTGTCCTGGTCCCTTTGCAGAAAAACAGCTCCAAAGTATGATGTTTTCACCCCCATGCTTCACAGTAGGTACGGTGTTGTTTCTCCTCCAAACACGACAAGTTGAGTTTTTACCAAAAAGTTCTATTTTGGTTTCATCTGACCATATGACATTCTCCCAATCTTCTTGTCGCAATACGACATGCATTCATGTCGTATTGCACTGGGAATTGCACTGACAATAAACCTCTGAAGTTTTTGCAGATGTCTCTTTTTTTATATGTGAAGGTTACCACCATGTGGCATAAATTAAATACTGAAAGATTGGAAAAGCTGTCTAAGAATAATCCAGCAGTTTGAGAAATCACTTTTGGTTTGGTGTAAATCTGTCAACAGAATTATGAACCATAAAGCAGTTTGTGTTAAAATGTTAAATCCCATTAAAACTAATCCAGGGGCTTCCAATCATGTGTCATGGGGGGCCAAGACCAGGTTCTCTTCTACCCAGTCTCTTCAGCAGGTGTTCTCACTGATTAGTCAGTGGAAGAAGTTCAGTGGAATCTGCTGTTGAAGACACTGGTTGGAGGTAAAGCCTGCAGGGTCTTGGCCCTCCATGGCACATGATTAGACACCCCTGCCCAAACCCATTATGATGAAGAGCAGATGCTAATATGACCCAGAATTCCTCCATATACTGGTACTGTCACTAAAGTATGCAGGGTCTTCTGAACAGTCTTCTAACAATACAGTCTTCAGTTAATAAAATAATTGTTTTGGTTACTTTTTTCTTAAAAATGAGCCATTATTTTCAAGGTCACCGATTAATCCTTTGTACAGTTGACTCTTTTCCCACCGGTGTCTTAACAGACAAAATAGAAAATCATGATGCAAACACATAAGTCACTAAATTGTTTATTACAATCAGCAGCAAATTCCAGATTATTCAGAATGTGCAAAATTCAAACTGTAAAAAAAAAACTGGAATGGTCACACACGGCAGCCACGCTGCCTCACTGAGAAGCAACTGGATCGGCCCATTGTACTGGTCCTGGTTCAACAGATCTTCAGCCTGCATCTCTGTAAATAGTGAGGCAAGGTCCAGTTGGGGTGGACATTTCCCCCCTTGCCTAGACAAAAGACAAATGGGTGGTGGTTAATTAAAGCAAGTTTAAAACTTACTTGGGAAATACACTTGTTGCTAAAAGCCAGTGGTGGAATGTGAATTAATGAATGAATCTTTATTTCGGATTGATTAAAAGTAAAGATTAAAAGAAAATAGAATAATATAACAAAGGGGAAAAAATCTAACAAGGTCAAATTAAACAATAACTCTGTATATATATATATAATATATACAGTTCAACATAGGTTATCTGAAATGGGTGATGGCTGAAGCTGCAGCTTATATTGCCCACCATATTTCATCCAAGAATTCAAAAGAAAAACAAAACAGGAGGGATTACAATTTGAATGTGACAATAAAGTACTTCGTTGTTGTATTTAACCACAATTTTCATGTAGCTGCACTTCGGTAGATTTTACAAGGGCTGCGTTACATTTAAAATCATCTCTTTTTACTGTGGCCTCAGCAATTAGAATGAATTAATACATTCACTTGAATGGAATCTAGTACTTTAACTGAAGTTGTGCACCGAGTGTGGAGTCGCTCAGTCAAAATATGAAGTTTTTATCAATAAAAGTTTGTCTTGTCTGTAAAAGTGTCTCTTCTTGCCCTGGCTTCATGTGTGGGCGGTGTTTTGGACTAGCATTGCTAAAATATAAAAGGAAGCACTACAATGGGTCTCGAATATTTGTAATGTGTCCTGTTACTGCATGAGTTTATTGATGATAGACTATAAACTACACATATAAAGTAAATTATATTGATGACTGAACATCTCACATTCGCCCAAACATACAGTTATGAACATAACTCACAATGGATCACACAAGTGATCTGACAAAAAAATAAATACATCAACAAGCGGCTTATTTTACAGTTGATGTGCCATATTCACACAATCAAATAAATCCCAGTTCAGTCCCTTTTATATTAAGTGGAAATTGTGCTACTTTGTTTTTGACAATTTACCTATAAAAGCAAAGGATTTTAGTACGTTCCGCAGTGGCGAGGTCCATTGTTGAGCGGCTGATTTCCTCCTGCCTAGATGAATGACAGAAATGGATGATGGTTAGTTTCAAGCAAGTTCAACACTTATATAGGCACATCTCAAAAATTAGAATACCATGAAAAAATTCAATATTTTTTTCACTCATTTCAGAAAGTGAAACCCATATATAGATTTATTACAGGGACAGTGATACAGTGGGGCAAAAAAGTATTTAGTCAGCCACCAATTGTGCAAGTTCTCCCACTTAAAAGATGACAGAGGTCTCCAATTTTCATCATAGGTATACCTCATCTATGAGAGACAAAATGAGGAAAAAAAAATCCAGAAAATCACATTGAAGGATTTTTGATGAATTAGTTGGTAAATTCCTCTGTAAAATAAGTATTTGGTCAATAACAAAAGTTCATCTCAATACTTTGTTATATACCCTTTGTTGGCAATGACAGAGGTCAAACGTTTTCTGTAAGTCTTCACAAGGTTTTCGCATACTGTTGCTGGCATTTTGGCCCATTCCTTCATGCAGATCTCCTCTAGAGCAGTGATGTTTTGGGGCTGTCGCTGGGCAACACGAACTTTCAACTCCCTCCAAAGATTTTCTATGCGGTTGAGATCTGGAGACTGGCTAGGCCACTCCAGGACCTTGAAATGCTTCTTACGAAGCCACTCCTTCGTTGCCCGGGCGGTGTGTTTGGGATCATTGTCATGCTGAAAGACGCAGCCACGTTTCATCTTCAATGCCCTCGCTGATGGAAGGAGGTTTTCACTCAAAATCTCACGATACATGGTCCCATTCATTTTTTCCTTTACACGGATCAGTCGTCCTGGTCCCTTTGCAGAAAAACAGCCCCAAAGTATGATGTTTCCACCCCCATGCTTCACAGTAGGTATGGTGTTCTTTCTCCTCCAAACACGACAAGTTGAGTTTTTACAATAAAGTTCTATTTTGGTTTCATCTGACATTGTCCCAATCCTCTTCTGGATCATCCAAATGCTCTCTAGCAGACTTCAGACGGGTCTGGACATGTACTGGCTTAAGCAGGGGGACACGTCTGGCACTGCAGGATTTGAGTCCCTGGTGCCGTAGTGTGTTACTGATGTAGCCTTTGTTACTTTGGTCCCAGCTCTCTGCAGGTCATTCACTAGGTCCCCCCGTGTGGTTCTGGGATTTTTGCTCACCGTTCTCATGATCATTTTGACCCCACGGGGTGAGATCTTGTGTGGAGCCCCAGATCGAGGGAGATTATCAGTGGTCTTGTATGGCTTCCATTTTCTAATAATTGCTCCCACAGTTATTTCTTCACACCAAGCTGCTTACCTATTGTAGATTCAGTCTTCCCAGCCTGGTGCAGGTCTACAATTTTGTTTCTGGTGTCCTTTGACAGCTTTTTGGTCTTGGCCATAGTGGAGTTTGGAGTCTGACTGTTTGAGGTTGTGGACAGGTGTCTTTTATACTGATAACGAGTTCAAACAGGTGCCATTAATACAGGTAACGAGTGGAGGACAGAGGAGCCTCTCAAAGAAGTTGTTACAGGTCTGTGAGAGCCAGAAATCTTGCTTGTTTGTAGTTGACCAAATACTAATTTTACCGAGGAATTTACCAATTAATTCATTAAAAATCCTTCAATGTGATTTTCTGGATTTTTTTTCCGCATTTTGTCTCTCATAGTTGAGGTATCCCTATGATGAAAATTGGAGACCTCTCTCATCTTGTAAGTGGGAGAACTTGCACAATTGGTGTCTGACTAAATACTTTTTTGCCCCACTGGATATTCCAAGTGTTTATTTCAATATTGATGATTACGGCTACAGCCCATATTAACCAACACCTCAGCGGCCAACATTTATATTTAAAAACTATTTTTAAAGTTAATTTTATGTAATATTCTAATTATTTTGCCAAATTGAATTTGGGGTTTTCAGGGGCTGTAAGCCATAATCATCAAAATTAAAATAAATAAACGCTTGAACTATATCCCTGTCTGTGTAATGTGTAAAGTGGTGGGATGTGACAAAAATGCCCTGGCTTCATGTGTGGGCGGTGTTTTGTACTAGCATTGCTAAAATATAAAAGGAAGCAACAATGGGTCTCAAATATTTGTAATGTGTCCTGTTACTGCATGAGTTTATTGATGATAGACTATAAACTACACATACAGTATAAAGTAAATTATATTGATGACTGAACATCTCACATTTGCCAAAACATACAGTTATGAACATAACTCACAAAGGATCACACAAGTGATCTGACAAAAAAATAAATACATTAACAAGCGGTTTATTTTACAGTTGATGTTTGTTGATGTTTAAATGCTTGAAATATATCACTCTGTGTAATGAATCTATATAATATACGGATTTCACTTTCTGAAATGAGTGACAAAAAATATTGAAGTTTTTCATGACATCCTAATTTTTTGGAGATGTAACTGTATTCAGGAAATACACCTGTGAAATTCAGTGGTGGGATGTGACATGCTTCATTTCCCTGACAAGCACTGCAGGATCCACAGAATAGGTGTGTGTGTCTATTCTGATGCTTTAGAAAATTATATGAATGACTTTATAAATCACTGGTTTGAAAAAGCAATTTTAATATGATGAGATTTCGGCTGGTGTGGTCCATTTCACCAGTATCCACAACAGGGAGGCTAAACCCTGGCATGTGGAAACATATTCTAGCATTAAATTGCACACAATTTAATGCGCAGCACAAAAGTGCAATACAAAACAAAAACCAGGACTTTAACCAGGATTAACATATTTCATCGTTTTGCTCTCACAAGCGAATATTTAGGAGAAAACAAGCGCGAATCAGCAGTTGGTACTAGCTAGCTACTAGCAAAAAAAAAACCTTAGCTAAAACGAGTTAGCCAGCACAAAATGGCGCTGTATGGCTCAAAAAAAGTGAGCTTACCACCAACAGGATAAATAAGCAAACAGATGCACATTATTACAAATCACTCACCATCGATGGTTCTCTCACGATCGTCTTCAGCTTGCCCATAGTCTGGTTTCTATGCTGGCCAGCCATATGGGTCCGGGTCACTCCTCACTGTGGATCTGCCACCAAGCAGAGAAAACTCCGCACCTCTTCGTTGGACCACGGTGTAGAGTTCCGCAAAACCTACAACGCTGTCTGTATTAATATCGTATTTACTCCGTGACCGAGTTAGTCCGTGAAATATTGCATATGGCGGTCGTGTATCAGAAGACGGTCGCTTTCGTGACGTTAAGACCTGACCAATCAGCGGCGACCAGTCTTTTAACGTCACAATACGGCACGACTGGACGCTGCCCTTGAGCGAGGCCGAGAATCGCTGCTGTTAAACCGTGTTGGGGCTAGTGGAAAGACTTACAAAGCGTACTGAGCTGTCCCGTGGCGTGCTAATCCGTGCTAGTGGAAAAGGCCCTAAGGTGAACTCCAAGGTCAAGGTACATCAGTGTCAGATCACACCATCCGTCGTTGTTTGAGCCAAAGTGGACTTCATGGGAGACGACCAAGGAGGAATTTGCCAAACTGCATGTTGACAAGCCACAAAGCTTCTGGGACAATGTCCTATGGACAGACGAGACAAAACTGGAACTTTATGGCAAGGCACATCAGCTCTATGTTCACAGATGCAAAAATGAAGCATACCAAGAAAAGAACACTGTCCCTACTGTGAAACATAGAAGTGGTTCTGTTATGTTCTGGGGCTGCTTTGCTGCATCTGGCACAGGGTGTCTTGAATCTGTGCAGGGTACAATGAAATCTCAAGACTATCAACATATTCTAGAGAGAAATGTGCTGCCCAGTGTCAGACAGCTTGGTCTCAGTCGCAGGTCATGGGTCTTGCAACAGGATAATGACCCAAAACACACAACTAAAAACACCCAAGAATGGCTAAGAGCCAAACATTGGACTATTCTAAAGTGGCCTTCTATGAGCCCTGATCTAAATCCTATTGAACATCTGTGGAAGGAGCTGAAACATGCCATCTGGAGAAGGCACCCTTCAAACCTGAGACAACTGGAGCAGTTTGCTCATGAGGAGTGGGCCAAAATACCTGCTGAGAGGTGTAGAAGTCTCATTGACAGTTACAGAAATGGTTTGATTGCAGTGATTGCCTCAAAAGGTTGTGCAACAAAATATTAAGTTAAGGGTACCATCATTTTTGTCCAGGCCTGTTTCATGACTTTGTTTTTTAAAATAATTTTGTTGAACCACAATTCAAAAACATTGATTTTCATTGGTTAATTTTCATAGAATTTTTATTTATTACCACTTTTGTCAGATTCAGGTTATTTCTGTGACCATTGTGGGTTTTTCTTTCATTAACAGAGGGGTACCAACAATTTTGTCCACGTCTATATGTATATATGTACAGTTAGGCCCAAAAATATTTGGACAGTGACACAAGTTTTGTTATTTTAGCTGTTTACGAAAACATATTCAGGATACAATTATATAATCAATATGAGCTTAAAGTGCAGACTCTCAGCTGTAATTTGAGATATTCACATCCAAATTGGAGCAAGGGTTTAGGAATTACATCTTTAATTTTTTTCTTTTAATTTTACTTTTCTTTAATACGTAGCCGCCTCTTTTTCAAGGGACCAAAAGTAGTTGGACAATTGACTCAGAAGGCTGCAAAAAAAACAAAAAACAAAAAAAAAACAAGGCTGCATGGGCTCTTCCCTTGTTAACCTGTCATCAGTTAATGTGGCGTTTGCATTTGGAAGCTGTTGCTGTGAGCACACAACATGCGGTCAAAGGAGCTCTCAATGGAGGTGAAACAGACCATCCTGAGGCTGAAAAAAAGAAGAAATCCATCAGAGAGATAGCAGAAATGTTAGGAGTGGCCAAATCAACAGTTTGGTACATTCTGAGAAAACAAGAGTGCACTGGTGAGTTTGGGAACTCAAAAAGGCCTGGACGTCCAAGGAAGACAACTTGCAGAATCCTTTCCATGGTGAAGAGCAACCCCTTCACAACATCCACTCAAGTGAAGAACACTCTCCAGGAAGTAGGTGTATCAATATCTAAGTCTACCATAAAGAGAAGACTTCATGAGAGTAAATACAAAGGATTCACCACAAGGTGCAAACCATTAATCAGCCTCAAAAATAGAAAGGCCAGAATTGACTTTGCCAAAAAACACCTGAAGAAGCCAGCCCAGTTCTGGAACAGCATTCTTTGGACAGATGAGAGTAAGATCAACTTGTACCAGAATGATGGGAAGAAGAAAGTTTGGAGAAGAATTGTAACAGCTCTGACATGGTTCAGGTGACCCACAGAACAGACACAACTCAGGATAAATACAATTAATGTACTTTATTTGTAAACGTGAGTGAATGGGTGCGTGAGTGCAGGTATATGGTGTCATGTCATGTAGTGCTATCTGTGTACTCCAGCTGGGGCCGGCAGAGCACCGTACAATCTGGCAACCCTGGAAAGAGACAAGGGCTGTTAGCTTACAGTACAACCTATGCAGCTCATTAGATGTTGCAACGCTTACTGTCATCAGATGTTGGGGTTGCTCAGGTTGCGCTGAAGCTGCAGCCAGGGAGACAGTGTCTGTGGGCAGGTTAGCTGGAGGTGGAAGGAAAGGGTCCGCCGCCTGGAGAGAGATGGAGGTCCGCCATTGCGGGCTCCACCTGTGCACAGGGGATTCGGACAGGTTTAGTCGTAATAAGGCTTACTTGATAGTTGGCCGGTTCCGCCTGGACCGGACGTAGTTCAGCTGGGCTTGGAAGCCGAAGGCTGGACAGTTGAGTGCAACGAAGGCAGGTGTGGTGCGATTCAGTGGAGAGAATCAGACGACTCCGCGCCCAGCACTGGTCCTGATGGGAATAAATAGGGCCGCAGGAGATGACAGGCAGGTGCATGCACAGGTGCCGTGATTGGCGGCCATGACAGTACTCCCCCCCCCACGGCTCGCCTCTCAGCGGGCGTTCCAACCAACCCGGGTGCGTCCGATGGAAGTCCCTGATGAGCTGCTTGTCGAGCACGAGGGCGAGACGCACCCAGGACCTCCACTCCGGCCTGTAGCCCTCCCAGTCCACCAGGTACTGCAGGCCATGCCCCCAGTGGCAGACGTCCACGATGGAAGAGACGGACCACGCTGGGTCGCCATCAATCACCCTCGGTGGAGGTGGAGACCTGGGAGGGGGACACAACGGGCTGGAGGAGACAGGCTTCACCTGAGAGACATGAAAAGTTGGACAGATGCGGAGCGAGGGGGGGAGAGTTAGTCGCACAGACACTGGGTTGATAATTTGACATATAGGGAACGGGCCAATGAATTGTTGGGCGGTCTTCTTTCGTTCCGCCTTCAGGTTGATGTTTTTGGTAGAGAGCCATACCTGCTGACCCACCCGGTAAACCGGGCCCGGAACCCTGCGTCGGCTGGCCACTGTGGTGTTGCCTTCCGCCGTCCGTCGCAGTGCCACTCTGGCTGTCCTCCAAATCGCTGACAACGTCTTAGATGGGCCTGAACCGATGGAACGGCGATGTCCCCCTCCTCTTCAGGAAACAGCGGGGGGTTGTAACCCAACGAGGCTTCGAAGGGGGACATGCCGGTGGCAGTGGACACCGCTGTGTTATGGACGTATTCAATCCAGGGGAGGTGTGTGCTCCATGACGATGGGTTGGCGGCTGTAACACACCGCAGTGCTGCTTCCACCTCCTGACTGGCTCGTTCGCATTGCCCATTTGATTGCGGGTGGTAGCCAGAGGACAAGCTCACTGTAGCCCCCAAGGCGGCGCAGAAAGCCTTCCAGACTCTGGAGATGAACTGGGGCCCCCGGTCTGATACTATGTCCTGTGGGATGCCATGCAGCCAAATAACATGCTGAACCAGCAGATCGGCTGTCTCCTTGGCAGACGGTAACCTCCGCAGAGGGATGAAGTGAGCCGCTTTAGAGAACCTGTCCACCAGTGTGAGGATGGTGGTGAAGCTGTTGGACGTGGGGAGGCCTGTGACGAAATCCAGTGCCACATGGGACCATGGTCTGCCCGGGACGGGGAGGGGATGGAGCAGCCCAGCCGGCGGCGACGAGGACGTCTTCCCAGTAGCACACTCAGGACAGGCGCGGATGTACTCCCCCACGTCCTTCTGGAGAGTAGGCCACCAAAACGACCTTTGTAGGAGTGCCACCGTGCATGCCCTTCCTGAATGGCAAGTGAATTTGGAGGTATGCCCCCACTGGATGACCTCCCCTTGGACTGCTGCAGGGACAAATAATTTGTCTGCTGGACCCCCCCCCCCCCCACCGGGTCGGCCTCGTCAGACTGCGCTCTTATGACCCTATCCCGAATGCCCCAGGCGAGGGCGCCCACGATGTATGCTGGGGAGAGGATGGGGTGCTCAGCCTTCTCCGCCGTCTCTGGAGCGAAATGATGAGACAGGGCGTTGGGCTTGGTGTTCTTTGACCCAGGGCGGTAGGTGATGGTAAAGTCGAACCGTCCAAAAAACGGTGACCAGCGGGCCTGTCGGGCGTTCAGCCTCTTAGCGGTCTGAAGGTACTCCAGGTTTTTGTGGTCGGTCCAGACGATGAATGGCTGTGACGCTCCTTCCAACTAATGCCGCCACTCCTCCAGGGCCAGTTTAACCGCCAACAGCTCCCCATCACCAATGTCGTAGTTCTGTTCTGCTGGGTCAGGCGGCACAAGAAGTAGGCGCAGGGGCGGATCTTACCGTCTGCCAGGGAACGCTGGGACAAGACAGCCCCCACCCCAGAATCTGAGGCGTCCACCTCCACCAGGCACTGAAGGGTGGGATCCACCTGTGTCAGAATCAGCGACGATGAGAACCTAACCTTCAGTTCAGAGAGTGTGGCATCTGCCTCTTCCGTCCAGCGAAGGGTACCTTGGTGGAGGTCAAGTTGGTGAGGGGGAGGGCGATGCGACTGTAGTCCTTGATGAACTGGCGATAAAAGTTAGCGAAGCCCAGGAACTGCAGTAGCTGTTTCCTCGATGTGGGGATAGGCCAGTCCACCACCGCCTTCACCTTGACTGGGTCCGGGATGATCTCCTTTGGGGCAATAATAAAGCCAAGGAAAGAGGTCTGGGAGATGTGGAACTCACATTTCTCTGTCTTGACGAAGAGCTTATTTTCCAGCAGCCGCTGCAAGACCCACCTGATATGAACGCGATGGTCCTCCATGGACTGAGAAAAGATAAGAATGTCGTCAAGGTAGACAAACACAAAGGTGCCCAAAAAATCCCTCAAAACATCACTAATAAGACGTTGGAAGACGGCCGGGGCATTGGTCAGCCCGAACGGCGTGACCAGATATTCGAAATGCCCACTAGGGGTCCTAAAGGCCGTCTTCCACTCATCCCCCTCACGTATCCGCACCAGGTGATAGCCATTGCACAGGTCTAACTTGGTAAAGTAGCAAGCCCCCTGGAGGGAATCGAATGCTGAGTTGAGGAGGGGGAGAGTGTACTTATCTTTGATGGTGATGTTGTTAAGTTCCCGGGAGTCAATGCAGGGCCTGGGGGAGCCGTCCCTCTTCCCCACGAAGAAAAACCCCGCCCCCACCGCCGAAGATGAAGGTCTAATAATACCAGAGCTAAGAGACTCCTTAATATATGAGTCCATGGCCGCGTGCTCCGGAGCAGACAGGTTGTACAGTCTGCTGGATGGCAGCGGAGCGCCGGCCCGCAGATTAATAGCACAATCATACGGACGGTGAGGGGGGGGGGGAAAGGGCTTGGGATTTACTGAAGATGGCCCCAAGGTCATGATATTCCGGTGGCACTTTTGACAGATCCGGGGTGGGAGAGGCAGGGACATCCAGAGGCGTGGCAGGCGAGCATGCAGCAGACAGGCACTAAGGCAGAAAGGGCTCCACAACACTATGCTTCCCGAACGCCAGTCAACTGATGGATTATGCAGGTGCAGCCAAGGGTAGCCCAAGATGACCGGGGACGATAACACCGGCAGGACAAACAAATTCAACTCCTCCCGATGGTTGCCCGAAATGATAACTGGCACAGAGGCGACCCGATGAATGACAGTGGCCAATGATGCCTTAGACAGGGCAATAAGCTTAAGGGGAGTTTTTAACGGCTGCATAGGTAGACCCAGATGGGTTGCCAGACTCCTAGAAATGAAGCTCTGCTCAGCCCTTGAGTCAATGAGTGCATGTGTGTTATGTTCCTTGTGACCAAAGCAAAATCGAATAGGAATAAAAAAACGGGTGAGGGGATTGTTACAGTTTACGTCCGTGAGACCCCCTACTTCGACGCACGGACTTCCCCATTTGGCCGCCTAGGACAGGAATTCAGGTCATGCTCCTCGCTCCTGCAATAGACGCACAACTCCAACTCTCAGCGGCGCTGTCTGTCCGCAGCACGAAGTTTCGACCCACCCACTACCGTAGGTTCTTGTTCCTCTGGGAGATCAGTAGACAGGAGGGCCAGCAGGGGGGGCTGGAGAGAACGGTGCGGCATATTCCCTGAGCAGCCGGAAGTCTTGCGCTCAGCTGCTCGTTCCCTCAGACGGTTGTCAAGGCTAATGACCAGGGAGATACACTCAAGCAGCGTGGAGGGTTTCTCCAGGCGGGCCAGCTCATCCCGCAGACTAGGGCTCAAACTTCTCAGAAAAATACTACTCAGGGAGGCATCTTCCCACCCGACCTCCGTAGCCATGACCCGGAAGTCAACGGCGTAATTGGCGACTGCCCTCGACCCCTGCCAAAGATTTAATAGGCGAGAGGTGAGTACATCCTCCCGGTCTGAGTGACTGAAAACCTCTTGGAATTCCTGAGTGAACTGAACGTATGTCATAGAAGCATAATTACCCCTAGCCATAACCGCATAAGACCATGCTAAAGCCCACCCCTCTAACAAATTGACCATATAGCCAATGCGGCTCTGGTCAGTGGGAAAATCCCTGGGAACCCGTTGGAATACTATTTCGCACTGCATGAGGAACCCTCTGGCTTCTCCTAACACCCCTTTAAAGCGGGCGGGAGTAGGGAAGGGAGTGAGCCGACTAGCGGAACCTGAAGAGTGGGGGCGTAGGGCTAGAGGTAGAGCTAGCGGTAGAGCTAGCGGGAGCTGAGGAGCTAGCTGGTGCTGTGGGGAAACCCTGTGGGCTAGCCAAGCGGTCTAACCTCTCGGTGATGTGGGTTAGCTGGGTTAGCATCACCTGTTGCTGATACGCTAATTCAGGGGTGTCCAACCATGTGCCATGGAGAGCCAAGACCCTGCAGGTTTTCTCTTCTACCCAGTCTCTTCAGCAGGTGTTTTCACTTATCAGCAATCAGTGGGAAGAAGTTCACAGAAATCTGCTGTTGAAGGCACTGGTTGGAGGTAAAACCTGCAGGGTCTTGGCCCTCCATGGCACATGGTTGGACACCCCTGCGCTAATTGGTCTACCCAAGCCTCTAGATGGTTAACTCGACGCACGAGTGCGCTGGCTGCCGGGTCACTTTGGTGGAGTCGTACTGGCATGGTTCAGGTGACCCACAGAACAGACATGACTCAGGATAAATACAATTAATGTACTTTATTTGTAAACGTGAGTGAATGGGTGCGTGAGTGCAGGTATATGGTGTAATGTCGTGTAGTGCGATCCGTGTTACCCAGCTGGGGCCGGCAGAGCACTGTACAAACTGGCAACCCTGGAAAGAGACAAGGGCCGTTAGCTTACAGTACAGCCTATGCAGCTCGTTAGATGTTGCAACGCTTACTGTCATCAGATGTTGAGGTTGCTCAGGTCGTGCTGAAGATGCAGCCAGGGAGATAGTGTCTGTGGGCAGGTTAGCTGGATTTGGAAGGAAAGGGTCCACTGCCTGGAGGGAGATGGAGGTCAATCACCAGATCTCAACCCAATCGAGCGTCTATTTCACTTGCTCAAGACAAAACTTAAGGCAGAAAGAACCACAAACAAGCAACAACTGAAGACAGCTGTAGTAAAGGCCTGGCAAAGCATCACAAAGGAGGAAACCCAGCGTTTGGTGATGTCCATGGGTTCCAGACTTCAGGCAGTCATTGCCTGCAAAGGATTCTCAACAAAATATTGAAAAGTAACATTTTACTTAGGGTTATGTTTATTTGTCCAATTACTTTTGAGCCCCTGAAATGAGGAGCATTTGTATAAAAATAGCTACAATTCCTACATGTTTAATCATATATTTTTGTTCAACCCCTTGAATTAAACCTTAAAGTCTGCGCTTCAATTCCATTGTAGTTATTTCATTTCAAATCCAATGTGGTGGCATGCAGAGCCCAAATCATGAAGATTGTGTCACTGTCCAAATATTCCTGGGCCTAACTGTGTGTGTATATATATATATAATTACATTTTTGTTTGTTTTTCTGCTCCATGTGTACTCATTCTCCAGGATTTATTGGTTCAGCTTCCATTGTGGGGAATCAAAAAGCGCCTAGTGTGATGTCAAAAAGTAAATGACATTTAATGGGATTTTATGTTATTTTAATGAAGAGAGTTGTAACAGTCAAACTATAATCACTCGTCATTTTATTTATATGATGATACACTAGTTTGTTTTTATTCCATCCACATTCACATTTTAATTGCGGACTTACTGTTGGAGTCTATAGATTGGCATTTTTGTATTATTTTTTCAGAGGAATGAATGAATGAATGAACAGGGGAAAAGGGCATGCAGAAGTAACTACATAGGAATATAAAACGAAAGTAAATACTGAAAGTATGCCCAAAGTAGATGTGTTCACTCCCAAAACAGGTCCAGAATGGCAGGAAGCCTCCACAAATGCTGATCTTTATATGAGCGTCGCCTGAAGCTGATGTCAGCTGGCCTGTGCTGAATATTTGTTTGCTTAAGTTAACCTAAACTGGCAACAGCTACACATACACTGGCCTAAGTTGGTAAAAGTTCTCCAATGCTGAATGCAACGCTGGCAAATGTTACCAAAAGTTCTTAGAAGTTTGTAAAAGTTGGTGTGCACTGGATTAAAAAAAAAAAACTGCTCACGAACGTAATTTCACCAACGTTTGGACTAATTTCTCTGATTTTTCAAAATGTCAGTAAAAGTCTGTCCAAATGCTATAGCGTGAACCCAGCTTTAACTGCAGTCCACCCAGCCACTGTCCGGTCAGGGTATGCACAATTCCTCCAGCACCATATAACTCTGTTTCTTTGTCCAACGACACTCCACAGTGAGTGTATTATAGAGAGTGAGCAGCGCAGTCTGTCTCCGTTTCCTCATCCAGTGACACTTTACCACAGATGTGGAGAGAGAGCCACAGAGAGAGAGCAGCGGGGTGTGCAAGATTAGATCCGGGGTACACTTGATTCCTCCCCTGGTGTACACCTCTAGGGGGTTACTCGCAGTTGACATGCCTCCCCAAATCTGGTGCGAAGTCCTGTCATTTGGAAATCGAGGTCCCAGAGTCTGGAGTAAGAGTGGAGAGGCACAGAATCAAAGTTGCTTGAGGTCCAGTGTGAAGTTTCCACAGTCACTGATGATGTGGGGAGCCATGTCATCTGCTAGTGTTGGTCCACTGTGTGTTATCAAGTCCATAGTCAGCACAGCAGTCTATGAGGAAATTTTTGAGCACTTGATGCTTCCGTCTGCTAACAAGCTTTATGGAGATGCTGATTTCATTTTCCATCAGGACTTGGCACCTGCCCACACTGCCAAAAGTACCAAAACCTGGTTTAATGACCATGGTATCACTGCTTGATTGGCCAGCAAACTCTCCTGACCTAAACCGCAATCTATGGGGTATTGTCAGGAGAAGGATGAGACACCAGACCCAATGAAAGCACCAAGGTGCTGATACCTCGGTGCCAGAGCCTTGGCGGAAATATGCGTTCTCAGATCATCACCAAAATGTTATGGGTTCCTCTCTAGCCCAAGGACCACCTCTGGTAACAATTTCATCCAAATCCATCCAGTAGTTTTGGAGAACATGCTTGTACAGTGAAAATAATCTGCAGTTCACATGCCCGTACTAGAGCCACCAAACTGAACAGTTAACGCCACTTGCTGTAAAAAAAAAAAAAAAAGTGCTGTGCTGTGCTGTAAAAAAGTCACACTGCCACCTCTAGTGGTCCGGCATAGTTTTTACAATACCCTTTTCCCCACCTCCGTTGACGTTAAAGGTGAGTTAAATTTGTGTTTATTTTGAAAACAAAGCCGTATCTCAAAATTCTGGCAAATTAAAAGTCGAGAAAATATGATGATACAATAATGCAAGCCTTTAGTTGCACTTAACTCTGACTGGTCAAACTGAAAAGCTGGTAACAGATTCACACACACAGACACACTGACTGATTACTGTATGCCTCCGTTTTCACCGAGGCATAACAATGCAGATGAGCTGAAGGCAGCTATCAAAGCAACCTGCGCCTACATAACACCTCAGCAGTTCCACAGGCTGATCACCACCATACTATGCTGCATTGATGCAGCAATGGAGTTTAGCTATGGAAAGCTTGCTCCTTCTGTAATTGATAGCATGGTAGACGGTGTGACAGCTTCTCTGTATCAGACTCTAGACATGGTGGTCCCTTTAAAAAAGAAAAAGTCTAATCAGAGCTATCTAACTCCTTGGTTCAACACAGAAAATCGTAGCTTAAAACAGAAGTCTTGAATGAATGAATGAATCTTTATTTTGGATAGATTAGATGTAAAGATTACTTGTCAATTAGAAAGAAAATGGCGCTCCACTAAATTAGATAAAACCTATTTAGCTTGGAGAAATCATCTTCTAATTTATAAAAAAAAATCTCTTAGGAAAGCTAGAACAAGTAGTTATTCCACATTAATAGAAGAGAACAAGAATAATCCCAGGTTTCTTTTCAGCACTGTAGCCAGGCTGACAAAGAGTCAGGACTCTGTCAATCCTAGCATTCCCTTAGAGCTTACTAGTCAGGACTTTATGAACTTTTTCAATAATAAAATTTCATATATCAGAGATAAAATCAGTCAGATTCTTCCCACCATTAACTTAAATACAGTAACTACTACAACTCCTTCAACTGATATCTGTTTGGACAAGTTTACTTCAATTGACCTTTTAGAAGTAGATAAAATCATTTCCTCATCCAAGCCTTCAACTTGTCTTTTAGACCCTGTTCCTACCAGGTTATTTAAAGAAGTCTTCCCATTTATTGGTAGCTCTATTCTTCAAATAATCAATTCTTCATTAACATTAGGCCATGTACCACAGGCTTTTAAAACTGCTATAATTAAACTCTTACTTAAAAAGCCAACACTGGATCCAGGAGTTTTGGCTAACTATAGACCAATCTCTAATCTGCCTTTCATTTCAAAAATCTTAGAAAGAGTTGTTACTACGCAATTATTTGACCACTTGCAGGGAAATGGTTTATTTGAAGAGTTTCAATCTGGGTTTAGAATCCATCATACAGTTAGGCCTAGAAATATTTGGACAGTGACACAATCTTCATGATTTGGGCTCTGCATGCCACCACATTGGATTTGAAATGAAACAACTACAACGGAATTGAAGTGCAGACTTTAAGGTTTAATTCAAGGGGTTGAACAAAAATATATGATTAAACATGTAGGAATTGTAGCTATTTTTGTACAAACACTCCTCATTTCAGGGGCTCAAAAGTAATCGGACAAATAAACATAACCCTAAGTAAAATGTTACTTTTCAATATTTTGCTGAGAATCCTTTGCAGGTAATGACTGCCTGAAGTCTGGAACCCATGGACATCACCAAGCGCTGGGTTTCCTCCTTTGTGATGCTTTGCCAGGCCTTTACTGCAGCTGTCTTCAGCTGTTGCTCGTTTGTGGGTCTTTCTGCCTTAAGTTTTGTCTTGAGCAAGTGAAATGCATGCTCGATTGGGTTGAGATCTGGTGATTGACTCGGCCATTGCAGAATATTCCACTTCGTTGCTTTAAAAAACTCCTGGGTTGCTTTTGCGGTATGCTTTGGATCATTGGTGAAGCGCCGTCCAATCAACTTTGCTGCATTTGGCTGAATCTGAGCAGAAAGTATATCCCTATACACTTCAGAATTCATCCGGCTGCTTCTGTCTTTTGTCACATCATCAATAAACACAAGTGACTCAGTGCCATTGGAAACCATGTATGCCCATGCCATCACACTGCCTCCACCATGTTTTACAGAAGATGTAGTGCTTTGGATCATGAGCTGTTCCAATTCTTCTCCAAACTTTCTTCTTCCCATCATTCTGGTACAGGTTGATCTTAGTCTCATCTGTCCAAAGAATGCTGTTCCAGAACTGGGCTGGCTTCTTCAAGTGTTTTTTGGCAAAGTCAATTCTGGCCTTTCTATTTTTGAGGCTGATTCATGGTTTGCACCTTGTGGTGAATCCTTTGTATTTACTCTCATGAAATCTTCTCTTTATGGTAGACTTAGATACTGATACACCTACTTCCTGGAGAGTGTTCTTCACTTAAGTGGATGGTGTGAAGGGTTGTTCTTCACCATGGAAAGGATTCTGTGATCATCCACCACTGTTGTCTTCCGTGGACGTCCAGGCCTTTTTGAGTTCCCAAGCTCACCAGTGCACTCTTTTTTTCTCAGAATGTACCAAACTGTTGATTTGGCCACTCCTAACATTTCTGCTATCTCTCTGATGGATTTCTTCTTTTTTTTTCAGCCTCAGGATGGTCTGTTTCACCTCCATTGAGAGCTCCTTTGACTGCATGTTGTGTGTTCACAGCAACAGCTTCCAAATGCAAACACCACACCTGGAATCAACTCCAGACCTTTTAACTGCTTAATTGATGACAGATTAACGAGGGAAGAGCCCATGCAGCCTTGTTTTTTTTTTTTTTTTGCAGCCTTCTGAGTCAATTGTCCAATTACTCTTGGTCCCTTGAAAAAGAGGCGGCTACGTATTAAAGAGCTGTAATTCCTAAACCCTTGCTCCAATTTGGATGTGAATACTCTTAAATTACAGCTGAGAGTCTGCACTTTAAGCCCATATTGATTATATAATTGTATCCTGAATATGTTTTCATAAACAGCTAAAATAACAAAACTTGTGTCACTGTCCAAATATTTTTGGGCCTAACTGTAATACTGAAACAGCTTTAGCGAAGGTCACTAATGACCCTCTTATCAATCTGATAATGGACTTGTTTCTGTACTTGTCCTTTTAGACCTTAGTGCAGCTTTTGATACTATCGATCATAATAGTTTACCTGATAGATTAGAACACCATGTTGGACTTAATGGAACTTTGTTGCACTGGTTTAGATCTTATTTATCTGATAAGTTCCAGTTTGTTCATGTCAATAATGAGTTTTCTTCCAACTCAAATCTCAGACACGGAGTTCCACAGGGATCTATGCTAGGCCCGATTCTTTTTAGTTTATATATGCTTCCGCTAGGCAACATTATTAGAAAGCACTGTATACATTTTCATTGTTATGCAGGTGACACACAATTATACCTGTCAGTGAAGCCAGATGATAGTAATCAATTAGCCAAATTAGAGGCCTGTCTTAAAGAAATCAAAGTTTGGATGACTTGTAATTTCCTGCTATTAAGCCTGCTTCATGCTACACCTCTGCTGTCCGCATACGCGTAACCGGAAACCTTGTGTGATGAGATTTACGTCATTGTCTCCACTCTGCTAGTGTCCGCAGTGCTCGACCGCGAACAACCGCGTGCAGCCCAAATTTTGTGACCGCACTGCCTGGCCATGACCTGCACGCGTTGAAAAGCGCATGCGCAAGACTGAACGTCCCATTCACGAGGTGGCGATATCGACACATCATACATCAGTAGATGAAGAAGATAACGAGGTGACGGAAAACGAGAATAAAAACATACATGAATCATACATACATACTTTCTTTCACAGTAGCAGCAGCATCTTCATGGAAAAGGAGTGAAAACTGCAAAGCCAAACAGCAGAAATGGACTCTATATTTGAAGAGAAACTTTGTGAAGAAGTCTGCCGTTTCTTCATTGGTGAAAATCCTGGCACGTCAGCGCCTTGGCGCTACCTATCGGGCGGGAGTGAAACTACAAATGATGGTTGTGCGCATGCGTCAACTGCTTGGCCTGGGTAGATGAAAAAAGTGAGCATGAGCTTCGCCACGTGCGTGCCAGGCAAGACCAAAGTGTACGTGGACCACAGCGGACTAGAGGGAAGTGTAGCATAAAGCAGGCTTTAAATTCAGATAAGACTGAAGTCATTGTAGTTGGTCCAAAAAAACTTTAGAAATACCTTTCCAAATCAAACTCTTAGTTTGGATGCAGTTACTCTTTCTCTTAATAGTTCTGTGAGTTATTTTTGTTATGACCCAAGCGCCCATCTCGTCCGCGCTCGGGCCACACATCATCTCTGCCGGCTTTGACAGCAGTGGATTACCTTCTGGTTCCCTGGGCTCTTATTGTGACAGCACTCGGTGGGGTTTCCTCCTGTCAAAGCCGATCAGCTGTTCTGCATTACGGCTCGTTAACTGCCGGCTTTTTATGGCAGGCGCTGGCGGCAGCCTAATGCAGCAGTATTGTCTAACATTACCTGGTGCCAGACGTTGAGCGAGGGGTTCTCGCCTCAGACGTCACCTTTCCTTGTTTCTGACCAAGACCGTAAGTAGCTGGGTTTAGCCTTACGATCCTATGACTCTTGTGTAGTGTGTTTTTTCCCACAGCGGCTCATTGTGTTGTATTCGTGTCTTGTGTTCGTGTTAATAAACATCAATGCAAAACTCACTGGTGACTTTTGGCGTCTTATGGTGGCTCGCGAGGGCCACCGCATGACAGTATACTGCTGCCAGACGTCTAAACGGAGACGCCACACCGAGACGCCATCCCGGTGAGTTTTTGCTTTAAGTGGACAATTGTTCTTCTCTGTCTGGGTGTCACTTGCTGGGAGAATGCCGTCATCCAGGGGCCGCGGTTGGCGCCTGGGCAATGAGCTAGCAAGAGCGCTGGAGTATGTCGATGGGACGCTCCTCGCTGCTACTTTTGACGATGACCCCAACGGCATGCGCTGGCACCTGGACTATGCTGAAGTACTTCTGGACAACCTTCCTCGGTACTACGACCACCCAGAGGTCGTCGCCAGGAGGGCCGAGCTTGCCGCACAGTGCGAGATACTCCGTGGGCTGGAAGAAGACTACGGCAGGAAGCAGAGGAGGAGGCATCCTCGCTCCCCGCATTGGGATCCCGTTCCTGTCCCTGATCCAGTCCAGGAGTTCGCGCCATCTGGGGGCCGTCGAAAACGTCGGCGCCATGGCCAAGGTGAACCTCAGCAGGATCCCCGGCTGGATCCGCTGCCGGTGAAGCCCGTCAGTGGACCTTCGAGAGCGGCTCCTCCTCGTCCTTCCAGGGGGCCCTCTGTCGCCATCCAGCGGGGAGAGGGAGGAACTACGTCCCCTACAGCAGGCACCATCCTCTCTCCGGGAGACAGGCAAGTGCGCATTAATTCTCTCCATCATAATTGTGATCTGCCTTGTCTGACTCCTGGGGCCGGAGTTCGGGGTTCGCAGTCCCCCGAGCTCCCACCACCTGCTGTAGCTGTAATTATTAAAACTGCTGCCTCTGTGTCTCACTCCGCTGAGTGGTCCACGTTGCCAGGCCTACGTCGCTGGATGAGGAGGGGGCCTGCTGTGCTGGAGAGCCTGGTTCCAGCCCTGCAGCCACACCATGGACAGAGGAGGAGAGCGGACTGCAGCCTGGACCCTGCGCCGACTATCAAGCGTCCCCAGGTCTCCATGCTGGAACAGTGCGAGCCAGCAGGTTGAGGGTCCCCTGCCACCACGCCGTGTGGGTTATCAGCGTGGACATCAGCGCCGGAGGATTCACTGACTGCGGAAACCATCATGCCAGCTGCGAAGCCCGACGTAGCTGAGTGGGAGCCTGCGGACGAACTTCTTCGCCCTGAACCTGGATCGTCGAAGTCCTGGACGGCGACAGAACCCGAGTGCAGGCAAGTGCTCTCTCTTGTGTCTCTTTCCCCTGTCCTAGAGCACTGTTGCCTGCCTCTTGGGGAGGCGAGTCAGGGGCAGCCGTCTGCTGCGCCCGAGCTCATCTCGCTGGGCTCTGTCGCTGCCAGTGATGCTGATCCCGGCTCTTCTTTGTCCTCTGAGCTTTATTGCAGAGTCGCTGGTGCAGAGCCAGTTGTGGTCGCTGTGCTGGAGGTTCCAGGTTCAGGGTTCGACGAGGCCCAATCGGGGTCCAACATGGGTGCAGCCGAGACCCAGTGGGGGTCCAATGCGGGTGCATCCGAGACCCAGTGGGGGTCCGACGTGGTTGCAGCGAAGGCCCAATCGGGGTCCGACGCAGGTGCAGCCGAGACCCAGTGGGGGTCCGACACGGGTGCATCCGAGACCCAGTCGGGGTCTGACGAGACCCAGTGGGGGTCCAACGTGGGTGCAGCCACAGCATCGGTGTGGGTCAAGGACGGTGGAGGAGCTGCAGACCCTTCGCTGCCTGACGTGGTATGAGCTCATGTGCGCCATTATTCCCCTCCTTGGAGTCACCGCCCCTGCTCATTGCCGGGGGCCGTTGGGGTCCTTCTTCGCTCGCCCCGGCTTTCCCAATATTTTTTTCCCCGCCAGGGAGGCCGCCGTGGGCTGTTTTCCCACGGTTCTGGTGGCTGAGGTACGCGGGTCGGCCACCTGAGGAACTGCTTCACCGGTTCGGCGCCTTGGGTTGGCCACCCGACCTTTTGTATGTACTACTGGGCAACCTGGTTTGGCCACCGGTGGAGTGGACTTTCCGGGCCTGGGACTGGACTAGGCCACCCGGTCATGTTCCGCCCCCCATGACCACCTGTTGGCTGTTGGACACAGGGAGACCGCCAGAACTGTTCCTGTGGCATATGGTCCCTGCCGGTCATCATCGTCATGAACTGTTGGGGGTAGAGGTCATTCATGGTGGCATTTTGGCCCTGTAATTGTTTCTGGGTTTTTTTGCTGTCCTGTGTTGTAGTTGATTTGTGCATTTGGGAGCGTGGTGTTTTTGTCATCGTGCCTTGTATTGCTTTCTTTTGCCTTGTCTTGATCACGATCTGTGCCTTAGGGAGTGTTATATATTTCTGTTATTCATGCCTGTGTGATTATGTCATGTATTTTTGGGGGCTTTGTTTTTTTTTTTTCCCCTTGATTGCCTCTGAGCTTTTGGGTTGTGGTTTTTGGTTCCTGTATTAATTCTCTCCCGCAGGACCTGCCCCGGTCCGCCCACCCTGGGGGGGAGGGGGGTTGGGTGTCAGTGGGCGTTCAGGAGCCCGCCCTCAGAGGGGAGGTACTGTTATGATCCGAGCGCCGATCTCGTCAGCACTCGGGCCACACATCATCTCTACTTTCTTTGACAGCAGTGGATTACCTTCTGGCTCCCCGGGCTCTTATTGTGACAGCACTCGGTGGGGTTTTCTGCTGTCAAAGCCGATCAGCTGTTCTGCATTACGGCTCGTTAACTGCCGGCTTTTTATGGCAGGTGCTGGCGGCAGCCTAATGCAGCAGTATCGTCTAACATTACCTGGTGCCAGACGTTGAGCGAGGGGTTCTCGCCTCAGACGTCACCTTTCCTTGTTTCTGACCAAGACCGTAAGTAGCCGGGTTTAGCCTTACGATCCTATGACTCTTGTGTAGTGTGTTTTTGCCCACAGCGGCTCATTGTGTTGTATTCGTGTCTTGTGTTCGTGTTACATCAATGCAAAACTCACTG
This sequence comes from Pholidichthys leucotaenia, assembly GCA_020510985.1. NCBI lineage: Eukaryota > Metazoa > Chordata > Actinopteri > Cichliformes > Pholidichthyidae > Pholidichthys > Pholidichthys leucotaenia. Next base: position 105,491,546 of record CM035846.1, read on the forward strand.
GCGACTTTTGGCGTCTTATGGTGGCTCGCGCCACTACATGACAATTTTTGATCAAGATCTGTTTTTTAATTCACATATTAAACTTGCTTCTAAGACTGCCTTCTATCATTTGCATAATATTGCCAAGATTAGGAGCATTTTATGTCAGAGTGAAGCTGAGAAACTAATCCACACTTTTGTTAGCTTCAGATTAGATTATTGTAACTCTTTATTATCACGTTTCCTAAAACATCTTTAAAAAGTCTTCAGCTGATCCAAAATGTGGCAGCAAGAGTTTTAACAGGTACTAGAAAGAGAGATCATATCTCTCTGGTTCTGGCCTCCCTTCATTGGCTTCCCATAGAGTTTAGAATTAAGTTTAAAATCCTTCTTCTCACTTACAAAGCTCTAAATAATCAGGCCCCTTTTTATTTAAAAGTTCTGATACTACCCTATTATCCTAACAGAGCACTACACTTCCAAAATGCAGGATTACTTGTAATACCTAGAATCTCCAAAAGTACAATGGGTGGCAGAGCCTTCAGTTATCAAGCTCCTCTCCTGTGGAACCAGCTGCCCATCTGGATTTGGGAGTCAGTCTCGATCTCTGTTTTTAAGAACAGGGTTAAAACCTTCCTTTTTGGTATAGCCTATAATTAGGGAGGGATCATGTGGCCCTGAACCCTCTCTTAGTTATGCTGCTAATAGGTTTAGACAGCCGGGGGACCTCCAATAATGCACTGGGCTTCACTCCTTTCTTCACCCTCAATGAAATATTTTTGCTGGTCATTAACATCTGTTTGTTCTCTCCCATAGATTGAGTCCCTGTTGTGCTGTTTGCTCTCTACATGTCTGTTCTTTTCTTCTTCTTCTCTATCCCCTCACCCCCAGCCAGTTGCAGCAGATGACTGCCCCTCCCTGAGCCTGGTTCTACTGGAGGGTTCTTCCTGCTAAAAGGGAGTTTTTCCTCTCCACCGTTGCCAAGTGCTTGCTCACAGGGGATCACCTGATTGCTGGGGTCTTTCTGCAATTGTGGGGGTTTCCCCTACAGTTGAAAGTGCTATGAGATGACTGTTGTTGTGAAATGGTGCTATATTAATAAAGTTGAATTGAATAAATTCATGCAAAAAAAAGCCCCAACCACATGTTGAGTGTGTACATGGACATACTTTTCAGTCAGCCAACATTTCTATGAAAAATCAATTTTTTAAAATTAATTTTATGTGAGATTCTATTTTTTGGAGAAACTGAATTTGAGGTTCCCCCTCATGGATCGTCACCTTATCGTGGTGGGGGGGTTTACGTTCCCCAGTGATCCCAGGAGCTATGTTGTCCGGGGCAATTTGCCTCTGATAGGATCACCCAAGACAAACTGGTCCTGGGTGAAGGACCAGACTAAGAACGATCCAACAGACTCTCATGATAAATTCTATATCAAGGATTCAGTGTACCCCACCCGATATAGGGTTACTGGGGCCCCACCCTGGAGCCAGGCCTGGGGGAGGGGCTCGATGGCTCGCGTCTGGTGGCCGGGTTTCTACCCATGGGACCCGGCCGGGCTCAGCCCGAAGGAGTTACATGGGTTCGCCCTCCAGTGGGCTCACCACCACCTGCAGGAGGGATCATGGGGGTCCGGTGCTATGTGGATTAGGTGGCGGTCAAAGGCGGAGACCTTGGCGGACTGATCCCAAGCTTTCTAAACTGGATTTTGGTACGTGGAATGTCACCTCTCTGGTGGGGAAGGAGCCTGAGCTGGTGTACGAGGTTGAGAGATACCGGCTAGATATAGTCGGCCTCACCTCAACACACAGCTCCGGTTCCGGAACCAGTCTTCTGGAGAGGGGCTGCAGCTTGGCCTTTTCTGGAGTTGCCCCGGGCGAGAGGCGACGAGCAGGGGTGGGTATTCTTGTATCCCCCCACCTTGCTGTCTCTATATTGGAGTTTTCTCCGGTGGATGAAAGGGTTGCTGCCCTGTGCCTTCGGGTTGGGAAACGGGTCCTGACCATCATTTGTGCCTATGCACCAAATGGTGTTTCAGAGTACCCACCCTTTTTGGAGTCTGTGACTGGGGTGCTGGAGGGTGCTCCCCTTGGAGACTCCATTGTCCTACTGGGGGACTTCAATGCGCACGTGGGCAACGACAGTGAAACCTGGACGGGGGTGATTGGGAGGAACAGCCTGCCCGATCTGAACCCGAGTGGTGTTCAGTTATTGGACTTCTGTGCTAACCACAGTTTGTCCATAACAAACACCATGTTCAAGCATAAGGGTGTCCATATGTGCACCTGGCACCAGGACACCCTAGGTCGCAGGTTGATGATCGATTTTGTTAACATGTCATCAGACCTGCAACGGCATGTCTTGGACACCCAGGTAAAGAGAGATGCAGAGCTGTCAACTGATCACCACCTGGTGGTGAGTTGGATCCGATGGCAGGGGAGGAAGCCATTCAGACCTGGTAGACCCAAATGTATAGTGAGGGTGTGCTGGGAACGTCTGGCTGAGGCCCCTGTCTGGGAGGTCTTCAACTCCCACCTCCCGAAGAACTTCAACCACATTCCGAGGGAGTCTGGAGACATGGAGTCTGAATGGGCCATGTTCTCCACCTCTGTTGTTGAAGCGGCGGCCCAGAGCTGCGGCCACAAGGTGGTCGGTGCATCTCGTGGTGGCAACCCCCGAACCAAGTGGTGGACACCAGTGGTGAGGGGGGCCATTAAGCTGAAGAAGGAGTCCTATCAAGCTTGGTTGGCTTGTGGGACTCCTGAAGCAGCTGAGGTGTACCGGCAGGCCAAGCGGAGTGCAGCTCGGGTGGTTGCTGAAGAAAAAACCCGGGTATGGGAGGAGTTCGGTGAGGCCATGGAACAAGACTTTCGGTCGGCCTCGAAGAGATTCTGGCAAACTGTCTGGTGGCTCAGGAGGGGGAAGCAGCTCCCTGTCCACACTGTGTATGGTGCGGATGGGGCACTGTTGACTTCGCCTGGGGATATTGTCGGGCGGTGGAAGGAATACTTCACGGATCTCCTCAATCCCACTGATATGCCTTCCACAGAGGAAGCAGGGTTTGGGGACAAGGGGAATGACTCGCCTATCACAGGGGCTGAGGTCGCCAAGGTGGTTAAAAATCTCCTTGGTGGCCGGGCCCCAGGGGTGGACGAGATTCGCCCTGAGTACCTCAAGGCCCTGGATGTTGTTGGGCTGTCATGGTTGACACGCCTCTGCAACATTGCGTGGAGGTCGGGGGCAGTGCCTTTGGCATGGTAAACCGGGGTGGTGGTTCCTCTCTTCAAAAAAGGGGACCGGAGGGTGTGCTCCAACTTTAGAGGGATCACACTCCTCAGCCTCCCTGGGAAGGTCTATGCCAAGGTACTGGAGAGGAGAGACCGGCCGTTGGTTGAACCTTGGATTCAGGAGGAGCAATGTGGTTTTCGTCCTGGCCATGGCACATCGGACCAGCTTTTTACCCTCTCGAGAATCCTCGAGGGTTCGTGGGAGTTTGCCCAACCAGTTTACATGTGTTTTGTGGACTTGGAGAAGGCATTTGACCACGTCCCTCGCGTTTTTTGTGGGGGGGTGCTTTGGGAGTATGGGGTATCGGGCTTGTTGTTATGAGCTATTCGGTCTCTGTACGACCGTTGTGAGAGTTTGGTTCGTATTGCCAACACTCGGTCGGAGTCATTCCCAGTGAGAGTTGGACTCCGCCAGGGCTGCCCTTTGTCACCGATCCTGTTCATAATTTTTATAGACAGGATTTCTTGGCGCAGCCATGGAACGGAGGGTGTCATGCTTGGTGACCACAGGATCTTATCTCTGTTGTTTGCAGATGATGTTGTCCTGTTGGCTTCATCCAGCAATGACCTACAGCTCTTGCTGGGATGGATTGCCGCTGAATGTGAAGCAGCTGGGATGAGAATCAGCACCTCCAAGTCCGAGTCCATGGTCCTCAGCCGGAAAAAGGTGGATTGTCCTCTTCGGGTTGGGGACAGGCTCCTGCCCCAAGTGGAGGAGTTTAAGTATCTTGGGGTCTTGTTCACGAGTGAGGGGAAAATGGAGAGAGAGATTGACAGACGGATTGGAGCAGCATCTGCAGTGATGCGGACGTTGTACCGGTCTGTTGTGGTGAAGAGGGAGCTTAGTTCTAAGGCAAAGCTGTCGATTTACCAGTCAATCTACGTTAGTACTCTCACCTATGGTCACGAGCTTTGGGTAATGACCGAAAGAACAAGATCGTGGATACAAGCGGGTGAAATGAGCTTTCTCCGTAGGATTGCTGGACTCACCCTCAGAGATAGGGTGAGGAGCTCAGTCATCTGGGAGAGGCTCAGAGTAGAACCGCTGCTCCTCCACATTGAAAGGAGTCAGTTGAGGTGGTATGGGCATCTGATTAGGATGCCTCCTGGATGCCTCCCACTTGAGGTGTTTCAGGCACGTCCCACTGGGAGGACACCCCAGGGCAGACCCAGGACTCGGTGGAGAGACTGTCTCCCAGCTGGTCTGAGAATGCCTTGGTATCCTCTCTGAAGAGCTGGAGCAGGTGGCTGGGGAGAGGGAAGTCTGGGCTTCTCTGCTTGAACTGCTGCCTCTGCGACCTGGAATTGAGTTACTGAAATAAATCAACTTTTAGATGACATTTTAATTTATTGAGATGCTCCTGTGGCTCTGTCAGCAAGATTATACTGAAACTACTGTATTGACTTGAATACACCAAAGGTGTCGCATGGAAAGAAATAGATTGACGATTTTGAGCTTTTCTGGATTATTTTCCCTCAAATTCAAAAATAGGTCATTGGATTTGCCAAAATGTGCTGTCAAGTTGCCTTTCTTTTACCTCAAATTTGCAACCAACTCAGTTTAAAAAAACAAACTTGAAGAAATAATATTTATTCCAACTTAATTTTTAAGAGAGGTGTTTAATGCACATTTGTGAGAGCTAGCATCTTGCAGGTCATATAATGGCTCTATTGTCTGATCTGACATTAATTTTTACTGTAAGCCACAATGCAGCAATAGTGACCTATGTCCAGTGTTTTCATGAATACATCCTTCCACTTTGCTGACAGCCAAAGCTGGCCGAGTGTAACGATCAGCTGGAGCAGAAGAAGAGCGTGATAACCAAGCTGCAGGATAGAGAAAACGCCCTGACTGCCGTCTTCCAAGCCTCACTCGGTGAAGACAACAAATTTGAAGAGTTTCTGACCAAAGTCTTCAAAAAGAAGATCAAACGTGTTAAGAAAAAGGAGCAGACAAGAAATGAAGGTGAGTGAAAAATAACACAGGCTGTTTGATAATGTGCATGTCAGTTTATCTGCATAGCCTTTATGATCCCACTGTGTGTTTTTGAAGACATGGAAGAGGAGAATGATGAAGACTCGGATGAGGATGACTGGGATGATGATTATGACAGCGATGTAGAGGAAGCCGGAAGTGCTTTGAACTACTCTGTTTGCCCTGCAGGTTAGTCAGAGGTTTAAAATCCTGGTTACAGAAAGAATAGTTCCATGATTTCCTCTGGCCCTTCACTGATAATTCATTAATTAGGTGATTCTGATAAGCATTGCTCTACAGTCAGATAGATGAGCTCCAGATGTGGGAAGTAGCTATCAGAGCTGTTTCTTGCTTTTGGAGGCCCAATTCATGATTGTGTCTGGGGGGGGCCCTGTTTTTGCAAAGCAGAGGACAATGTTACTTGGCAGAACATCAATTTGGTACAACCACACTATATTTGTGAATCTAAAATTCAGATTAAAGATCTCAAGTTATTATTTATTTATATACTTTATTAATCCCAGAGGGAAATTCAGGGCATCCACGTGGATGGATGAGGCAGCCACGGTGCGATGCCAGTCCCTTCACCATTCACACTCACATTCACACCTAGGGCCACTTTAGAGTCTCCAATTAACCTAACTTACATGTTTTTGGCCTGTGGGAGGAAACCAGAGTACCTGGGGTAAACATGCAAACTCCACACAGAAGGGTCACTGATGGTCAGGGGGTGGGAATGAACCCACAACCTTCTTACTGTGCTGCCACAGTGCTAACCACTGTTCCACCGAGCTGCCCCCAAAACAGCTTGAAATATTTCAATATCCACCCTGACCTATGACTGTGGGTTTGGGATCAAAAGGTCAAAGGTCAAGGATAGCATTACCTATGTCCCATTACTATAGAACAAGTAGAAGTACAGTCACCAAACCTTGTACACAGTAGGACTGCAACTAATGATTATTTTGGTAGTTGATCTATCCAGGGTGTACCCTGCCTCTTGCCCCGAGACCCGAAAAGGATTAAGGGGTAGAAGATGGATGGATGGATGAACTAATCTAACGACTATTTTTTTGATCAGTCAACTAATCGCGATTGTTCGGTCATGTCCGCCAGCTCAGCTTCCTGCTGGCACAACTGCTGTTCGGGGCTCTAGGTCATGTTTTACCTCACCTGTTTAAGCCTGCACACCTGTGAAAATCACTTTGTTGTCAGTCTCTGCCTTAATATAATGTAGCCTATTATAATAAGTTCCCATAATGGAACTGAATTCCAACTTAAGCTGAAAAGTTCAAGTTGGACTTGAAGCGCTAACGTGACTTGCTAACCTTATCGGTGCAGTCCACTGACAGATGGCTGGAGACGGAGGAACGGAGAGGAGGATGGATGCATTGCTGTAGTGCAGTTGTGATATGACAAAAGGCTTTACAGTCTACATTTAACTTGTTTCTTTATTAATTTTTGGTAAAATCCTCCCATACTTTGGAAACATTTGGCCTTCTATGACTTTCTCTCTGTGTCGCAATGATGCGTTCCTCTTCTTCACTGGAACAGTTAAACGGAACATTTCCCTGGCATGCACATACAGTAAACTTTAAAATTTAAATGATTTGTGGACAATAAAAATCTGCGTTGACAAATTTTTATGATCGATGTTATCAACAACGTCCATGAATTGTTTCAGCACACAGGCTCAGCCTGTGATAGTTTTGGGATTGCAAAGTCAAAAGTCATTTTTTAACTTCCAGTGCCACATAGGTCAGCTGCCTTTTTGCAGCAGCGGCTCAATTCAGAATTTCTTTCTTGTTTTTTATTTATTATCCATTTTTTTCTTGCCACAGCTTTCTGATCCTGTTACTGTGTATCCATCAGGGACGCCAAGGACACATATATCGCTGCACTGGTGTTGATATTAGCCATCTTTCTGCTCATATCACCAAAGACTTCTGACCCAGTGAGCGGAGGAGCTATTGTTTACAGTAGGAGCCAGCTGTTGGCATTGGGCTACCCCATGGTGCTAACGCAAAGATCCGATATCCCACGAGAAATCAGGCAAAAATGACAGGGATGTCAAGCTGGAGTGAAGCGACAAGCGAGGAGAATAAGGCACAGACCTGTCCTTCCATCTGTTATTATGGGAAATGTGAGATTGCTGCTTGACAAGCCGGATGAACTGGCAGCTATGTCCTGGTATGAGAGCGTCTTCAGAGAGATTAGCATTATGTTGTTTACTGAAATGTGACTAACAGAACTAGCAACAGATGCTAACATCGATCTGGAGGGTTTCCACTTAATATGGGAAGATTGGACACCAGATAGCAGGAAGAGCAGAGGCAGGGGGCTGATAATGTATGTGAATAATAGATGGTGTAATCCTGGGCACATCACGATTAAGGAACAACACTGCAGCAAGGACATTGAGTTGCTAGCTGTTAGCATGCGACCGGCACACCTCTCCAGGGAATTCTCACATGTCATCGGGATTGTTATTTATGTACAGTATCCCCCTCTATGAGCACTGAGGTAGCGTGTGACATCATCCACTCAGTCACTAGTAGGCTGCAGACACAGCATCCAAATGCTCTCCTGCTCATCTCTGGTGATTTCAACCATACTTCACTGTCCTCCATTCTACCCACTTTCACCCAGTATGTCATATGCCACACCAAAGACAATAAAACACTGGACTTATTTTATGCAAACACCAAGGAGGCTTACACCTCATCACCACTCCACCCCCCCCTCGGAAAATCGGACCACAACTTGGGTCACCTCTTGCCTGTGTATAAACCCCTGGTACACAGACAACCTCCTGTTACCTGCACAGTGAAAATATAGTCTGAGGAGGTGGAGGACACTCTGAAGGACTGTTTTGAATCCATTGTATGGGAGCAGCTTTGTGATCCACATGGTGAGGACATCGATGGCCTCACACACACTATCACAGACTACATCAACTTCTGTGTGGACAACACCGTACCCACCAAGACCATTCGGTGTTTCTCAAACGAGAAACCCTGGATCAACCCTGAGATAAAGCTACTGCTGAAGGAGAAGGATCTTCAGGTTTGGAAACAAAGAGGAGCTGAAGTCCATACAGAGGGAGCTAAGGAGGAAGATCAGGGAGGGGAAGGACAGCTACAGGAAGAAGATGGAGGACAAGCTGCAACAGAGTGACATCAGCGGTGTCTGGAGAAGCCTCAAAACCATCTCTGGCCCCCAGAATACCTCCTCCCAGGCTACGGGGGGTAGGGAATGGGTGAACAACCTGAACCTCTTTTTAACAGGTTTGACCAACTGCCCTCTTCTCCGCCTGCACACCAACCACTGCTGCCTCCACCTTCATCTAGTCCCGCTGTCCACGCCAGCCCCCCCCCCCCCCCGCACACAGCCCCGCTGCCCCAACCTGACCCTCACTAAGACCCAGGTGAGAGCTGAGCTGAGGAAGACCAAGGCAAGGAAGGTTGCAGGTCTGGACGGCATCAGCTCAAGGCTCCTCAAGTCCTGCACAGACCAGCTGTGTGGGATTGTGGAGCACATCTTCAGCCTGAGCCTGAAGCTGGGGAGGGTACCACAGCTGTGGAAAACATCCTGTGGGGTACCCGTACCGAAGACCCCTCACCCCAAGGATCTGAATAGTTACAGACCAGTGGCCCTCACATCACACATAATGAAGACCCTGGAGAGGCTGCTCCTCACCCATCTCCGCCCCACCAGCGATGGATCCATTTCAGTTTGCCTACCAGCATGACATCGGGGTGGAGGATGCAGTGATCTTCCTCCTACATCATTCCCTGTCCCACCTGGAGAAGCCTGGGAGAACTGTGAGGATCATGTTCTTTGATTTCTCCAGTGCCTTCAACACCATCCAGCCAGTGATCCTGAGGGACAAGCTACTGTGCACAGGGGTGGACCAGTACCTGTCATCGTGGATCCTGGATTACCTCACAAACCGACCACAGTTTGAGAGCCCAGGACTGTGTCTGACACCATCATCTGCAGTACAGGGGCCTGCCAGGGAACAGTTCTGGCTCCCTTCCTGTTCACCCTCTACACTGCTGACTTTTCACACAACACACCACACTACCATGTACAGAAATTCTTTGACGACTCTGCAATCGTTGGTCTCATCTCTGATGGGGATGAATGCGGAGTACAGAAGACTTATCCAGGACTTCGTGGACTGGTGCCTACGGAACTGCCTCCAGATCAATGCGAGGAAAACTAAGGAACTGGTGGTGGACTGCTGCAGGCAAGGCCAACCCCCCACACCACCAGTAAACATCCAGGGAACAGACATTGAGCTGGTGACATCTTACAAGTACCTGGATGTTCACCTGATCAATAAACTGGACTGGTCACACAACACCAACACGCTCTACAAGAAGGGGCAGCGCAGGCTGTTCCTCCTGAGGAGATTCGGGTCTTTTGAAGTGTAAGGGGCACTCCTGAAGACCTTCTATGATTTGGTGGTGGTGTCAGCCACCACATTTGGAGTGGTCTGCTGCGGCAGCAGCATCACGGCAGCTGACAGGAAGAGACTGAACAGACTGATCAAAAAAGCTAGCTCTGTTCTGGAGCGACATCTCGACTCAATGGAGGAGATAGGAGAGAGGAGGATGGTGGCTAAGCTATCATCTCTGCTGGAGTTCGAGTCCCACCCCATGCAGGACATGCTGAACGCACTGAGGAGCTCATTTAGCGGTAGGCTGTGCCATCCTAGGTGCACAACGGAGAGGTTTCGCAGGTCCTTCCTACCTACGGTTGTTAGACTTTATAACCTTACGAGGGCTGCTTGTAGAGGTCGTATTGAATGTACTAAATGTAACAACTTTGCACAATAGAACTCGTCCCCTCAAATATACAACCAAGACAATTACAATCATTACTGAGGTTGGCAACAACACTGTGATTCAAATGTGAAATATATTGTCTGGGTACATATTCATATTCTGCAGGTTAACTTAATCCGTAATGATGTTTATTCCATCTAGCTGCAATGCTCCTGTACTGTGTATATATCTGTGTACATACAGTGGTGTGAAAAAGTGTTTGCCCCCTTCTTGATTGCTCATTTTTTGTATGTTTGTCACACTTAAATGTTTCAGATTCTCAAACAAATTTAAATATTAGACAAATATAACACAAGTAAAGACAAAATGCAGTTTTTAAATGAAGGTGTTTATTATTAAGGGTAAAAACAAATCCAAACCCACATGGCCCTGTGTGGAAAAAGTGATTGCCCCCTCCTGTTAAAATATAAATTAACTATGGTTTATCACATCTTTGGAAAGCTGAGTTCAATTTCTCTAGCCAAACCCAGACCTGATTACTGTCACACCTGTTCTCAATCAAGAAATCACTTAAATAGGACTTACCTGACAAAGTGAAGCTGACCAAAAGATCCTCAAAATTTAGACATCATGCTGTGATCCAAAGAAATTCAGGAACAAATGAGAAACAAAGTAATTGAGATTTATCAGTCTGGAAAAGGTTATAAAGCCATTTGTAAAGCTTTGGGACTCCAGCAAAACATAGTGAGAGCCATTATCCACAAATGGAGAAAACATGGAACAGTGGTGAACCTTCCCAGGAGTGGCCGGCCAACCAAAATTACCCCAAGAGTGCAGCAACTACTCATCCAAGACATCACAAAAGACCCCACAACAGCATCCAAAGAACTGCAAGTCTCACTTGCCTCAGTTAAGGTCAGTGTTCTGACTGGGCAAAAATGTCCTGCATGGCAGAGTTCCAAGACGAAAACCACTGCTGAGCAAAAAGAACATAAAGGCTTGTCTCAGTTTTGCCAGAAAACATCTTGATGATCCTCAAGACTTTTGGAAAAATGCTCTGTGGACTGTCAAGACAAAAGTTGAACTTTTTGGAAGGTGTGTCTGTCCCGTTACATCTGGTGTAAAAGTAACACAGCATTTCAGAAAAGGAACATCATACCAACAGTAAAATATGGTGGTGGTAGTGTGATGGTCTGGGGCTGTTTTGCTGCTTCAGGACCTGGAAGACTTGCTGTGGTAAATGGAAGCATGAATTCTTCTGTCTACCAAAAAATCCTGAAGGAGAATGTCCAGCTAGCTGTTCGTGACCTCAAGCTGAAGTGGACTTGGGTTCTGCAGCAGGACTATGATCCAAAACACACCAGCGAGTCCACCTCTGAATGGCTTAAGAAAAACAAAATGAAGACTTTGAAGTGGCCTAGTCAAAGTCCTGACCTGAATCCGATTGAGATGCTGTGGGATGACCTTAAAAGGCGATTCATACACGAAAACCCTCCAGTGTGGCTGAATTACAACAATTCTGCAAAGATGAGTGGGCCAAAATTCCTCCACAGCGCTGTATAAGACTCATTGCCAGTTATCGCAAACACTTGATTGCAGTTGTTGCTGCTAAGGGTGGCCCAACCAGTTATTAGGTTTAGGGCGCAATCACTTTTTCACATGGGCCATGTAGGTTTGGATTTAAAAACTGCATTTTGTGTTTACTTGTGTTATCTTTGTCTAATATTTAAATTTGTTTGATGTGAAACATTTAAGTGTGACAAACATACAAAAAAAATGAGAAACCAGGAAGGGGGTAAACACTTTTTCACACCACTGTGTGTATATATATATCTAGCTGCAATGCTCCTGCACTGTGTATATATCTGTGTACATATGTATTTTCATCTTCTGCTTTAGCTAACCAGCTCTTATTAACTATTGCTCTAAGTGCTGCTATCCTTTTGCTGCTGTAATCCTGGAATTTCCCCATTGTGGGACTAATAAAGGCTTATCTTATCTTAACGGTCAAGGTCAAAATGCCAAATAAACTATATCTCAACAACCAAGAAAGGGGCTGAAGGGTATTGCTGGCAGCCACCGGTATTTTTTTCTTAAAGCAGAAATGACTGCAGCTTTAGGCATTTGAGTGAATTTATCATCTTACATCACTGAACTTAAAGTTCCAATCATTGTTCTTCTATTTTGGTTCAGCTGTAAAAATAAATTAAAAATAAAAAGGAAACTGATGGAGAAATAAGTCCAAAATTCATAAAGTTTCAATTTTATGACAAAAAATGCAAATTTTTAAGGAAGAAGTATAGAATTTTTTTAAAATCACAAATTTATTTAAAAAAATCAAAACTTTGCAACAAAATTACATACATTTATTGGAAAAACCTCAAGTTTACAAGAATAAAATCTAAAATGTACACAAGAACCAACAAGACAAGAAAGTCACAAATTATGAGAAAACCCCACTCAACTTTATAAGAAAGCGGGTTTAAAATTTACCAGTAAAAGGGTGCAAATTTAACTGAAAAAGCTACAAATTGTGCAAGAAAAGTTCTGAATTTATGAACTAGGGTAATAAATTTACAAGAAAAAAGTTTTAGAAATTATGAGGAAAACATGCAGATTTATGAGAATATAGCCACACATTTTATAGAAAACATCCACAAGATGTAAATTTAAATCATGTCACTTTTATTTAAGTTTTAGTAGATACTTATTCTTGCTTAAGTAATGTTTTGGTGTACTACTTTTACTTGTATTGAAGAATTATTATCATCGGGTAATGGCACTTTTACTTAAGTACAATTTCTGGCTTGTCTACCCACTTATACTGAGCTCATCACTTCCACCTTTAGGATCTAGTGGACTTATTAAGAACCAGCTGGGTTAGGGAATTATCTAGAACAAATAAGTGACAGGACTTTAGCATTCTGGAGCCAGGATTTTACACCTCTGCAGGAGCATTCACCTATATTTTGTTATACCCAATACTTTCCATGCTCCAGAGGAAGCATTCCACAAAGACTCTTCAGATCTGCCCGTTTTCCTTTCTTTTATTTATTCTTTTTTCATTGTATTTGCCTATTCTCTAATGGACTTAAACCTGGAACATTTTGCTACAGGGCCAAATGAAAATAAACTCCTAGTATTGGATTTGGAGTATGAATTGGTGTGTTTGTGTATCTCAGACTGTGAGCAAGAGTTGTTTGACACCATACTGCAGCTGAGAGAGCGTCGCCTGGACCTGGAGGAACTGCTGACGAAGGAGACAAAGATCACTGAAGCTCTCAAGAAGGAAAGAGATGCCCTTGTCAAGAAGGTATCTCGCTTTTCATCAGTGATGTGTGTTTTTATTATTACCTCCGCCAAGGAGGTTATGTTTTCATCGGCGTTGGTTTGTCTGTCTGTCTGTCTGTCTGTTTGTTTGTTAGCAAGATAACTCAAAAAGTTATGGACGGATTTTCATGAAATTTTCACAGATTTTTCAGAAATGGGGTATCCTACAGATGATTAGATTCTGGTGGTGATCCGGATCACCATCCACAAGAAAACCGCCATTACGCAAAATGCCATTTTCGTGAATAACTACTAAACCACTAATCCTATCATTGGCAATCCAATTGCTAGTCATATGTTTTCATGGTCAAGGAATCTGAAAACGTACACACAAACACTGTATGGGGGGAACTGTGGCGCTAAATCGCCATTTCGGAAAATGCCATTTTCGTCAATAACTACTGAACCACTAATCCGATCATTGTGAATCCAATTGCTAGTCATATGTTTTCATGGTCAAGGAATCTGAAAACGTACACACAAACACTGTATGGGGGGAACTGTGGCGCTTGGCGGAGGTCTGCGCTCTCCGAGTGCTTTTCTAGTTTTAATTTTGTGTATTTCTTCTTCTTCTCCCTTTGGCTGCTCCCTTTAGAGGTGACCACCATGGATCATCTGCCTCCATCTCACCCCATCTACTTCATCTTCCTCTGTAACACCAACCCTCTCAATGTCCTTCTTAACTATATCCATGAATCTTCTCTGTGGTCTTCCTCTTCTCCTCCTGTCTGGCAGCTCCATCTTCAATATCCTTTGTCCAATATATCTACTATCCCTCATCCGCACATGTCCAAACTCCAGACCTTCTCTGCCTTGCCTCTCTTACTTTGTCTCCAAACTGCTCAAACTGAGCTGTCCCTCTGATATACTAATCCTGTCCCTCCTAATCACTCCCAATGAAAATCTTAGCATCTTCAACTCTGCCACCTCCAGCTCCACCTCCTGTCTTTTTGTCAGTGCCACCATCTCCAAACCATACATCATAGCAAGTCTCACTACCGTGTTGTAAATCTTCCCTTTCACGCTAGCTACTATCCTTCTGTCAAAAAACACCTCTGACATCGGCGCTCGTGGCGAACACGCACGGGCTGAATTGCCACCTCCGTTGGATTGCCCTTTAATCGCCTTTCTCCAGCGACTTCCTGCGCCTTCCTGAAGCGATTGCTCAGCTAACACTAGTTAGCTTAATGCTACCTGAAGCGATTGCTAAGCTAACACTAGTTAGCTTAATGCTGGCGCCAGTCTCTAAATAACTACCTACAGCGATCGGATATACCTCCGGTGGATTACCCCTTTGATCGCTTTTATCCGGCCACTGTGAGTAAACTGACCAGCGATTCCAGCGCTTCCTTGTGATTCACTGATGTGCCCTACCTGAAGCGATTGCTAAGCTAACGCTAGTTAGCTTAATGCTGGCGCCAGCCATTCCACCTAACACCAGCCTGAATCAAAGCCCAGCTACGAGGCCCAGCGGAGATACTACCAGGCAGGCGGCTATTTGTTTGACGGGGCTCAGCAGAGATTTCACCCAGGCAGACGGCGGTAGGCGGCGGTGCCCAGCGGAGGACTTACCGTGACTGCAGCGGCGGTGTGCGACGAGACTACCCGAAGCGATTGCTAAGCTAACGCTAGTTAGCTTAATGCTGGCGCCAGTCATTCCACCTTACACCAGCCTGAATCGAAGCCCAGCTGCGAGGCCCAGCGGAGATACTACCAGGCAAGCGGCTATTTGTTGACGGGGCTCAGCAGAGATTTCACCCAGGCAGACGACAGTAGGTGGCGGTGCCTAGCGGAGGATTTACCGTGACCTCAGCGGTGCTCGGTGGCAGCGGCGGTGTGTGACGAGACTCGGTTGGAGGAGCGGGACGGGAGACCAGTTACGGCGACTATGAGCAACGAGACCAGCAACGGAAGGGGCTAGTTGGCTAGCTGAGGCCCAGCTGGATTCGAGGACGATCGGATCAGATTCTGGCGATATAAGCAGAATTTATTTTACTATCCACAGATTTTCCTTTTCCTTCTTTCCAAGAAAGACTGAAGATGGCTGCCACGGGATTAAAAAGTGGGCTGATGGGCACCACTAATAAGCATTCTCTACTTCTATACTTCCTCTTCGTTTTGTCTTTGTGTGTCTGGACCTGCAACAAGAAGGATTTTCCGACAAACTCAACCAAAGGTGAAGTTAAAAAGTTTTATCTGTATGGATTTGGGCTTGGACATCTCACCCTACACTCTATGTGGTCTTTAAAAGCCCTGAGCAAAAACTTCCAAATTAAGGCAAACATGGCTGTTAAGCAAAAATCACAATATGGCAGAGGATATACAGTTAAAGTTCTGTTAGTTCTGCTACTTCTGGCAGGAGATATTCACCTTAACCCTGGACCTGCCACTATTAAACAGCAGACCACTGGGTTAGCACAAAACCGAGCTGTACAAAAGCAAAAACAACATTTATTTTTCCAAACTGTTAATCATGCACGAGTTCTTTGGGACACCAAGGCTAAACCAAAGGGGATCCTCGGCGGTCATTTAAACATACGGAGCATAATCCCCAAAAGAGATGAGATTTCGGTGTTGCTGTTGGACTCAAATCTGGACTACCTTTGTCTCTCAGAAAGCTGGCTACACAGTAACATAGACACTAATATGATCGATATTGTGGGCTACCAGTGTTTTAGAAAAGACAGGCAGGTAGGGAGGGGAGGAGGTGTTTTAATTTACATCAAAGAGAAATATAAATGTCAACTGGTTGATTTGAATACTTCACTTGAATGTTTAGCTGTTAATGTATGTCTCTCTCCGGTAATGAATTTCAACATTGCAGTAGTGTACAACCCACCGTCACACAACTCTTCCTTTTATAATGAATTAAGTGATCTGGTTAAACAACTTGAGAAGAACAGAGAAACAATAATTCATGGTGACTTTAATATCAACTGGTCTGATAAAAAAGACAAACAAAAACTGAAAAGCCTCATGACTAAATTTAATTACCAGCAAATCATCAAAGGACCCACCAGGATAACCAAACAATCCAGAACACTTATTGACATGGTATTTACTAATAAACCAGAACGAATAACCAGAACCTATAATCTTGTAACTGGTCTCTCAGATCATAACATGGTTCTTGCTGTCAGGAAACTTACTAAAAAGCGACTACAGTATTTTGGGGGAGTCGATATTGACAAATCAAATTTTATTATCCCCAAATCAAAAAATGAGGAGTTTGAACATTACTTAGAGAATCAAAATTGGGAGCAGCTCATGGCAACATGTGAAGTAGATGATTGTTGTAATTTTATAACTGCAACAATCACAAAGTCTATAGAAAAATTTTCAAAGCAAATTAAAAGTAGACAACAGAAGATTAGCCTACCATGGTTAAATAATGAAATAAGAAAACTTATGAAGAGGCGAGACTATGCACTGAAAACATCACTAACCTCCAAACTACAAAATGATCACCTTGTGTACAAAAGTTTAAGAAATAAAGTGGTACATGAGCTGCGAAAATCAAAAATATCTTATTACAATAAACTGATAGATCATGCAAAGGGTAACAACAGTTCCCTATGGAGGCATTTAAATAACTTAACTAATAAAAAAAACGATCAGAAGGGGGTAAAGGAACTTAGAATCAATGGCAAGACCGTCAGTGACAAGGCTACTTTGGCAAATGAATTTAATTCACACTTTGTGGGCTCTGTGGAAGACTTAACAAAAATTTTTGTGCTGCCAAATGTGCTCAACAACACAAATTCCATACTTCCAACAGATACTTTTCACATCGATGAGGTAAATGAGAAGTTAATTGCTGGTATTGTTAAAACACTGTCAAACTCAAAAACTAATGATATCTACAATATGAGCACCTCCTTTCTCAAAATGCACAGCAAAATATTAATCAAACCACTGACTCATCTCATTAATCTCTCCATTAGGTCTAGTACATTTCCATCTGGCTGGAAAAAAGCTGTCGTCATACCAGTTCATAAATCAGGCAGTAAAGACGATATATGCAATTACCGCCCAATCTCTATCTTACCAGTCCTATCTAAGGTTCTTGAAAAAGTTGTAGCTACACAGCTGATAGACTACTTACAAGACAGTCAACTTCTTCATCCACATCAATTTGGTTTTAGACCAGGATACTCAACAGAAACAGCAAATTGTTGCCTTATTGAAAACGTCAAACAGTCCTTGGACAGGGGTAATGTGGTAGGAGCTGTTTTTCTAGATCTCAAAAAGGCTTTCGATACTGTAAACCACAGTTTGCTTTTATCCAAAATGGTATCTTTTAACTTCTCCCCAAATACATTAGAATGGTTTGCATCTTATCTCCAGAATAGAGAACAGTGTGTAAAAGTTCACCAGGATAAATCCTCATTTTTAAACAACCGCATGGGTATCCCACAAGGGTCCATTCTTGGTCCTTTACTTTTCAGCATTTTTATTAATGACTTGCCATTACACTGCTCAGCTGCAACATGCCAACTTTATGCAGATGATGCAGTTATTTACACAGCTGCCAAGACTCCAGCACAGGCTGCAGATGTACTGTCTACAAGTATGGTTGATGTCCAAGAGTGGCTCCTCAAGAACCATCTATTGCTGAACCTTCAGAAAACAGTCTCAATGTGCTTTTCAATCAAAAAATGTAACCTGCAACATTTTAAAGTTAATATACATGATCATGACATCAGTTTAGCTACAGAATTCAAATACCTTGGCATTGTACTAGATCCTCAACTCAAATTTAATCTTCATATAAAGAAAATTTCAAAAACAGTAAAAAAAAATCTGAACTGCTTTAAATTAATTAGATATTACATACCTTACGAAGCAGCTGCACTGTATATGCATTCTATGGTTTTTTCTCATATATCATACTGTTTGACAGTCTGGGCTCAAGCAGCCCCTTCCACAATAAGACATATAGGTTCATTATATAATCAAACCCTAAAAATCTTGGACAAAAAGCCCATTAGGTGGCATCACTGTAATGTTTTAAAAAAATACAACCTATTGAGTTTTGAGAGCTTCATTGACCTCTGTCTTCTGAAATTAACGTTCAAATGTTTCCATAAATCAGCACCCGAGCCACTTGCTGGTTTCGTCCAAAGACAGGACAGCAGCAGAGCCACCAGGAGTTCTGTTAACAATAACTGTAAAATATTCCACCGCAGAACCACATTTGGACAAACAGCTTTCTCTATAAAGGGCAGTCACATCTGGAACACAATGCCAAATGAAATTAAAATAATAACGGACTTTAAAACATTCACTAAAAATGTTAAAAACTGGCTGAAAAATAAACAAGAATGTACTCATGTATGAATTATTTGTCTGCAAAGTGAGAGTGAATGAAGGGAAGGAATAAATGTGTTTGTTTATAGTGAGTGACGGAGGGAGGAAGGCCTGAAATAGGCAAATGTGAGTTATGTTATATGTGTTAAATGTGAGTCAGGCTGTTATATTTGTGTATTTATAATATTTTATAATATATGTGTATTTATAATATTTATGTTAAATGTGAGTCAGGCTGTTATATTTGTGTATTTATAATATTTATAATATTTATAATTGTGTATTTATAATTTTTCTGCATTGATGTATGTGGTTATTGTGTATATTTTTTATCTTGATTCTTTTTTCTAAAGCCCATCCAGGGACAAGAGTTGCAAATTAGCTAATAGCTATACACTCTATGTGCAACACATCAGATTGATTGTCTTTGATTAATTGTCTATGTTTATTGCACTGTCCCTGTCAAATAAACTAATCTACTACTACATTCATCTCCACCCACTCCACCCTGCCTGCACTCTCTTCACCTCTCCTGTGCATTTTTCATTGCTTTGGATGGTTGACCCCAGGTATTTAAACTCACCTACAGTACTTTCCCTACCTCTACTCCTTGCATCTTCAGTTATACCGGCCTCCCTCTCATTCACACACATGTACTGTATTCTGTGCTACCTCTCTCTTAGCCATGTGCCAAGACTTCAAGTACTCCTGTCTACTTTCTTCATCTCCCTGACTACCCCATTTTTCCTCTGAAAGCCCCTTCCTTTGAATACTTTCCTGTACCTCCTCATTCCACCACCATATCTCCTTATCTTCTTTCATCTGTCCAGAGAATACACCATATATCTTTCTACTCATTTCCCTCAATACTTTTGATGTACTTGCCCAGTCCTCTGGTAATTCTTCTCCACTGCCAGAGCCTGGCTCAGCTCTTTCCTGAATTTTGTGCCACATTCTTCCTTCTGTAACTTCTCCCATTCAATCCTTGGCTCTGCTTTCACTCTCTTCTAGCATGTTCTCTGGTCTCCCACCAAAAGCTACTAAATGACTGCAGTTCACTCAGAATGCTGCTGCACACGTCTTAACAAAATCTAAGAAACACTCACACATCACTCCAGTCCTAAAGTCCTTGCACTGGCTTCCCATACAGGCAAGAATTGATTTTAAAATTGTTCTGATTGTTTATAAAGCATTAAATGGCTCTGCCCCAAATTATGTCAAGTCACTGTTCATTCCTTATGTACCAAAAAGAAATCGTAGATCTTTAGACAGCAGTCATCTTGTGGTCCCTCAAGTCCGATCTAAAGCAGGTGAAGCAGCATTCTGCTACTACGCTCCTAAACCCACCACCGGAGTGGTGGTTCAGTTGGCAGAGCATCCGCCCCACACCCAGGAGGCCTGGGTTCAAATCCTAGCCAGGTCATGCCGAAGACCATATAAAAAGCAGAACTTCCTGCCATCCAGCTTGGTACTCAGCAATAATGGAACAGAGGAGGGAAATTTGTGGCGGCGCCTTGCATGGCAGCAACCCCTCTGATTCTAGATGTGATTAACATTGTAGATAAGAGAAACATAATTTTGTTCTACTGTACATGATTGGCTGTATGGATTGAATGACAATAAAGTTGGCTTTTTTTAAAATGTGGAACACCCTTTCCAGTCATATTAGAAATGCTTCAACACTTGGGTCCTTCAAAAGCAGTCTAAAAACTTTTCTCTTTGCAAATGCATTTCACTAGGTTAAACACCAAGCTGGTCCTAACTGTATAATTTGTATATGTCATTTAATTTTGTGTGTGTGTGTGTGTGTGTCTATGCATGTAATAATAATAAGTTTATTTGTAGAGCACTTTTCACAGACAGGGTCACAAAATGCTTTCTATAAAATCAAAACAGTAAATAAATAAAAGACATACAGTAAGAATAAAAACGGAAAACAATAAAAGACACAAGAACAATGTACAACCAGCAGAGGATTAATAAAATGTCAAAGTAAAAAGATGGGTTTTTAACTACTTCTTAAAATAAGCAAGTGAAGGTGCAGAGCTTAAAACGTGGGGTAGGGAATCCCATAAATGTGGTGCCACAGCTGTAAAGGCTGTGTCACCTTTGGTCTTGGGTCTAGTTTTTGGTACTGAGAAAAGGTTCTGACTCGAAGACCTGAGAGACCTGCTAGGAAAGTAAGGGTGCAGTAGGTCACAAATATAAGAAGAAGCCTCTCCATGAATGGCTTTACGTATAGGTAAAAATGAGAATTTTAAATTGAATTCTAAAATTAATGGGCAACTGATGTTCTGTCATTGTACATGTTCTTTTAGCTCTTGTAAAGCACATTGAATTGCTCTCTGTATGAAATGTGCTCTATAAATAAATTTTCTTCTTCTTCTTCTTGCTTTTCATTCATCCTACAGACTACTATCCAATGCTGTCTAGCTACATTCTCCCCTACCATCACCTTCCAGTCTCCGATGTCTTTCAGATTTCTCCTTCTGCATAGGATGTAGTCCATCTGTGTGCACCTCCCTCCACTCTTGTATGTCACCCTGTGTTCATCTCTCTTCTTGAGGTATGTGTTCACCATAGCCATTTCCATCCTTTTAGCAAAATCCACAAACATCTGTCCTTCCACATTTCTCTACTTAAGACCATACCTACCCAGGACCTCCTCATCACCTTTGTTCCCTTCATCTGCGTGTCCATTAAAGTCCGCTCCAGTCACCACTCTCTCCCCCTGGGAGCATTCTCTACCACTTCATCTAACTTACTCCAGAATTCCTCTCTCTTCTACCTAGCATTCAACTTGTGGGGCATATGCACTGACAACATTCAGCATCACACCTTCAGTTTCTAGCTTCAAACTCATGGTACTGTGTGACTCCCTCTTTACCTCCTGAACACTCTTCACATACTCTTCCTTCAAGATTACCCCTACTCCATTTCTCTTCCTATCTACACCATGGTGGAAGAGTTTGAATCCACCTCCAATGCTTCTGCCCTTGCTTCCCTTCCATGTGGTTTCTTGTACACACAGTATATCTACCTTTCTTCTGTCCATCACAATAGCCAACTCTATCCCTTAACCAGTCATAGTCCCTACATTTAAAGTCTCTACTCTCACCTCCACAGTTCTACCTTTCCTTTTCTCTCTCTGCCTTCAAATACACCTTCCTCCTCTCTTCCTCCTCAATCTTGGACCAACAGTAGCCCAAGGGAGTCATTGTCCTTAGAAAATCAAGTGCTTCAGTTCCTTAATGATAAAGACATTAAGGTAGAAGCCAATGCAATCTCAGCCTGCTATGCTCTACCGAAGAAAGATAACAAAACAAAGAAATCAATTGTGATGCGCTTTGTGAACAGAAGGGTAAAGAATAACATACTGAGGCAGGCCAAAAAGCTAAAGGAAACTCAAGTTTACATAAATGAACACCTGACAAAAAAAAAACGCTGAATTAGCACGACAGGCACGGATGCTAAAAAAACAAGATAAGATACAAGCAACCTGGACAAGAAATTGTAGAATTTGGATTAAACTAAATGGATCACCTGAGCAAGCAAAGAGTATAATGATCAGAGATGCTACTGACTTAGATAAATACAGATGAACACTGATTAGAAAATTATGAGCCAATTATAATCCATATTCATACACACGATAAGAATAGTTCTTTTGATACACCATGCCAAAGTACTTTAATAAAAATAACCAAAACAAACAAAAACTTATGACCAACTCAAGTAGACATCAATCATCCCCAGTTGGAGGAAGTCATTTGACACAGAATGAGGAAACTCAAACTCTGAAAACATACCATTATGCTGAACATAAACCACAAGAGATGGAGAATGATATTGATCCTGATAACCACTTTTTCAACAATATTCATAACCACTGTGAATATTACACTGAAAAACAATTCAAAAGTCAAATGCAATTAGATGGTAAACTGTCAATAATACACTTCAATAGCAGAAGTCTTAACAAAAACTTTCCACAGATTCAGGACTATTTAAAACAGCTAGACAGAAAATTCACAGCTATTGCAGTCTCTGAAACTTGGCTTAACGAAGAGCAGGCTCCCCTGATGGCAATAGAGGGATATCAGATGTTTTATATTAACAGAACTCAAAAAAAGGGTGGTGGTGTTGCACTATATATTGATGACCTGTACAGGTGTAAGCTTGTAAATGAAATGTCCTTAGCACTACCAGGGATTTTGGAATGTGTTACTGTTGAGATTGACCTAGACAAAACAAAAAATCTAATCATAAGCTGCATATATAGAACGCCGGGAACTTGCATTGAGACATTCAGAGATAAATTAGTCGAGCTATACAATAATATTACTAGTAAGAAAATGGTAGCAATTTGTGGAGATTTCAATATTGACTTACTGAATCCTCATCAACAAAATGTAGTTACAGAGTTCATGAACTCTATGTACAGCATGAGTCTATATCCCACAATAACACATCCCAGTAGAATCACAGTTCACTCTGCTACACTTATTGACAACCTGTTTGTCAATGTTTTCGATAAGAAAATAGAAAGTGGATTATTGATAAATGATATAAGTGACCACTTGCCAACCTTTGCACTTATCCATGGCCACACGGGGCCCAACGCAGAAAAAACTTCAAAATCGTTCAGACACAAATCACCAAATGCAATCAGCTCTCTTAAAGAGGACTTGCTGAAGCAAGACTGGACAGAAGTCTATGTATCAGATGTAAATGAAGCCTATGACACATTTATAAACATTGTAACCACTCTTTATGAAAAAAAAACTGCCCATTAGTAATAAAAAAGCTTAAACACAAATTTGCTAATAAGCCATGGTTAACCAAAGGACTACAAAAGGCGTGTAAAAAGAAAAATTTATTATATAAAGCTTTCCTAAAGAAAAGAACAAAAGAAGCAGAGCAGCGGTATAAAACATACAAAAATAAGTTAACATATATAATAAGATGTAGTAAAAGAGACTATTACAGTAAAGAACTGGAGAAAAACAGAGACAATATTAAAAATACATGGACAATACTCAACAGTATCCTTGGAAATAAAAGCAGAAATACAAGCTACCCAACTAATATTCCAAAAAATAATAAAACGACTCAGAGTGTGAATATTGCTTCACCTGCAGATGAATTTAATAATTTTTTTGTTAACATTGGACCTAAACTGGCCCGAGAAATACCCACTACGGTGCCAACAGGTGATACAATATGCAATAACACTGCTGTAAGAGACTCCATCTTCATAAAGAACACAGACGAAAGAGAGGTCATTGAAATTGTTAAATCGTTCAAAAGTAAAACATCTACTGACTGTGATGGTATCGACATGCTACTAGTCAAAACTGTTATCGAATGCATAGTAAAACCACTGACGTATATCTGCAACCTGTCTCTCCAATCAGGTATATTTCCCAATGCAATGAAAATAGCTAAAGTAATTCCGATATACAAGACGGGCGACAGAGGGGAACTCTCAAACTATAGACCAATTTCACTATTACCGCAATTTTCCAAGATACTTGAAAAAATATTCTATGAGAGAATTGACAACTTCATACTGAAGAATGATTTATTATGTGAGCAGCAATATGGGTTCAGACACAAGAGGACAACTGCATATGCCCTAATGGAATTTACAGAAAAAATATCAACAGCCATTGAAAATAAAGAGTATTCAGTTGGAGTATTCCTAGATCTTAAAAAAGCATTTGATACAGTAGATCATAATTTATTATAAAGAAACTACAAAATTGTGGTATTAGAGGGGTAGCACTGTCCTGGTTAAGTAGTTACTTAAAGAATAGATATCAGTATGTATGTGTTAGCAACAAAAACTCAGAGTTGCTGAAGGTCACCTGTGGAGTCCCACAGGGTTCAGTTTTGGGACCATTATTATTCAATATGTATATAAACGATATATGTAAAGTCTCAGAAAAAATGGACTTAATATTGTTTGCCGATGACACTAATCTGCTATGCAGTGGAAACAATTTGGAACAACTCCTGGATACACTCGGGAAGGAATTAGGAAAGCTTAAACTGTGGTTTGATTCAAACAAATTAACGCTCAATTTAAGTAAGACAAAATTTATAGTCTTTAACAACCATCACAACAATCCAGTACCCAAACTCAGTGTAAATGGTGTAGAGATTGAAAGGGTATCTGAAACTAAATTCCTTGGAGTAATAATTGATAAACTGTGTTGGAAGTCACATATTAATTATATCAAAGGTAAAGTTTCCAAATCAATTGCAATATTACACAGAGTGAAATATTTGCTGAATCAACCCACACTATACACCTTGTATCATTCATTAATACTCCCATACATGACATATTGTAATGAAGTATGGGGAAATACATACAAAACAAACATATATCCACTCTTTATGCTTCAAAAGAGAGCTATTAGAATAATAAACAAAGCAGCTTACAGGGAACCAACAAACCCACTTTTTCTTAAACAAAAAACTCTCAAGTTGAAAGATCTGGTTGACTTTAAAACCGCAATAATAATGTTCAAAGTGAAGAATTTATCACTGCCCGCAAATATCCAAAAGTTGTTCCAAACAAGGGAGAAACGATATCACTTCAGAGGAACATGTATATTTCAAAAGCCTACAGTGAGAACAACCACCAAGCAACACTGTATTTCAGTGCAAGGAGTCAGATTATGGAACGATTATGGACCTGAATTAAAATCATGTACAATGCTTGGACAATTTAAACAAAAACTAAAGGAAGAAATACTCCAAACATATTTACAAGACGACATGTAAACTCACATAAGGATTGACATATCCAGCCTGTGTTGTGTTGTAGCTTAGTTTGTTTTTTTTTTTTCTCTCTCTCTCTGTGACATTCTGTCGTAGATTTGTCTTGAATAGTAACCGCTTAACTTAGCTTAGCTTAGTTTTCTTTTTCTTTTTTTTTTTTCTCTCAGTCACACTTTGTCTTAGCTTTGTTCTAAATTGTAATCACTCTTGTCTTGTTTACTCTTTTTTCTTTGAATTCTTGGATGGAATATGGGTGGGCAATATAAGCTGCGGCTTCAGCCATCACCCATTTCGGATAACTCACGTGGAATTGTTTAGTAGAAGGAGTCTTTGTCTAATTTGACCTTGTTGTTATATTATACAGTTTCTTTTAACCTGTACTGTGTTATCCAAAATAAATTCATTCATTCATTCATTCATTCATTTCCACCCTGTTGGGTTAACAGCACCGGTGGCAATCGTTGTTAACCCGGGTCTCGACCGATTAAGTATGGAAGTCATTTACCATGAGCCGCATGTTTGATTTGGCAAAGGTTTTATGTCCTGATGCCCTTCCTGACGTGGCCCTTCCCACTTACCTGGGGTTGGGACCGGCACTAGGAGGACACTGGCTTGTGCACCTCCCGTTAATTTTTGTATTTACATTTTTTGTATTTTTTTTTTCTATTATTGATTTTGGCTGTTTAGGAGAAAATGGTGAAGAGCAATCGGAAGGAAGTTGAAGATGACTTGGAGTTGATCAACATGGAGAAGCTGCAGAAAATAAATGATTTGGACATGGTGGTTCCCCTCAGACTGCACCAGGTAAAGATCAATGGAGATTTATTGATAACAAGCAAACTGAGTGAAGAACCATGAGCAGCCAAGTAAAATTATATAAAGTGATATAAAGTCAAATAAAATGATATAATGCAGGGACACACACACACATCTCACAAAAAGTTAGGGATATTCGGCTTTCGGGTGAAATTTCATGATGCATCTATAATGCACTATAACCTTTACAGGTGAACTTAATTTGACCTTCTCAAACCTTTTGAATGCACATGTCCAACTGTTCAATATTTCAGTACTTTTTGCATAACTTGCTGTTCTCTAACAAGATGTTTAACAGAAAAATTCACAACAGGTGTTTATCCATGAATCGACCAATACATTTTCTGGTTCAAGCAGAATTGGTATTTAAACAGTTCTCTTCATCATGCTGTTCACATTTTGACATCATGAGACCAAGACGACACCTAACAACTGATCAACAGTACCTCGCCATTGCGAGGCTTCAAATAGGATGTTCTTAGAGGGAAGTGGTCACTGAGCTTAGAGTGTCACAGAGTGTCATCAGCAGGTTGCAGCAGAGATACAGAGAGACTGGAAGAGTCACAGAAAGGCATAGAAGTGGACGTCCTTTGCCCACATCCCACGCTGATGACAGCTTCATTGTGAACAGTGCCCTATGGAACTGGATGATGAATACCATTCAACTCCAGGCACATTTAAGGGAGGTGAGAGGCACCCAAGTGTCGCGTCAGACCATTTGAAACCGTTTACATCAGTAGGGTCTGCATGCTAGACGACCTGCAAGGGTACCTGACCACACCACCAGGCACAGGCATCATCATTTGCATTGGCCAGGGAGCATTTATGCTGGACAAGGGACCAGTGGGCATCAGTGCTGTTCTCTGATAAAAGTTAATTCACGTTGAGCAGAAATGATGGCCACCAACGATGTTGGAGATGTTAAGGAGAGCACTATGCATTAGCCACTGTTGTCACCATGTTACAGTCTGGGCAGGTGTGTCTAGTCAATACAGAACTGCCCTACACCTTGTGAATGGTACAGTGACTGTCATGGTTGGCCCTCACGGGCAGAAGCACAGACTCACTCGCGGGGTGAAGTTGAAGCATGATTTAATAAAGGAAACTGTAGCATGGCAGAGACAATGATACTCACAACTGGAGGAAAAGACAGGGAAATAATAACGATGATAAACGATGAAGGAATGAAGACCATAATCACAACGAGGATCCAACAAGGGAATGAGGGGGTGAAACCCAATAAATAGGAATTTACACAACGAGACTAATGAGCAACAGCCCTGACCAATAATGACTGACATAGGGAGAAGCTGTGCTCAAATGGAACTAAACAAACACTGTCAAAATAAAAGTCCGACCAGAAACAAATGATGAACAGGAAAAATCCCAAACATACAAATGTAGCTTAGATGGAAGACAACAGTAAAGACAATAATAATAATAATAATAATAATAATAATAACGATAATAAAGAGACCAGGATGTAAATCAAACCCCAAAGATGATAATAATGAAGGCAGAATAATAAATACTGACAATCACAACGTATGGCCTGGTCAGACCCAGCCCAAACCACCACAGTGACAAGCCGATACTACCTGAATAACATCATTAATCCAGTCATTTTGCCCCTGCATGAACAACACAGACCCAATTTCATCTTCATGGATGACAATGCTTCAGCTCATCGAGGTTGCATCATTAGGGAACGGCTGCTGGAGGCTGGGGTACCTCAAATGAAGTGGCCTGCACTTTCTCCAGACCTGAATCCCATAGAAAACCTATGGGATCAGCTGAGTCGCTGTGTAGAGGCTCGTAACCCTGCACCCCACAACCTCAATGACCTGAGTGCCACCCTTCAAGAAGAGTGGAATGCCATATCTCGGCAGACAATAAGTCGACTTGTGAACAGCATGCAACGTCGTTGTTAAGCTGTAACTGATGCTCAAGGGCACATGGCAAGTTATTGAGACATTGACATTTTTTGTTGTGGTATATCCACCACTGTTGTTGGCTTTTGTTTCAATAAATTGTTTGAGATGAGGAAATCACCATTGCATGCTTCTACTTAAATGCCCTACGTTCATGATTTTTCACTGTAGCGTGAACTTTTTACATTTTTCATAAATTTCACTTGAAAGCCAAATATCCCTAAAATTTTGTGTGTGTGTGTGTGTGTGTGTGTGTGTGAGTGTGAGTGAGTGAGTGAGAGAGAGAGAGAGAGAGAGAATGTGTGTGTGGAGAGAGAAAGAGAGCTGGGAATCATTTCAATTTTTAAAACTAATTAATCACACCCATTTTAAAAATTAATAGCGATTAATCGTGGTTAAGACATTTTAACTAATTAACTCATTAACCACGATTAATCGGAGGAAAGCTGGGGATAGGGGTAGCATGAACGCATATAGGCACAATAGCTACACATAGTTATTTTTTTTCAACACATACACTTACACCTACATACATACACCTCAGAATAAGCTTTAGAACATGTTCAGTCTGCTTGCCATGGCAATCAGCTTTGACCATAACTTGACAGAACTACCTTTAGAGTTCTCACTGTGTAAAAATCTGAACAGTCATCATGATATTGGCACTATTTTCCCTATTTTGAAGTGTCCTGTGAACACAAATGTGCTGAAGTCATTCAAAGCAAGGGCCTCTACACTTCCTAATAATTTTTTAATCCTATAGTCCTAAAAAAACATTGTTTTATCTTCTCTTCTGACACAGCGGTCACTGTTCTCTAATTTTGTTCACTGTTTTTTTTTTGTTCCCCCCCCCCCCCCAAATGCAGTAAATGTTTGCGTTGAAGTGCCTTGGTTATTTAAAAAAAACATGCTAGTACAACAGTTGTATAGCCACAGCTGATATTCTGTCAAATTCTGAACAATGAGGAATAACAATATTTCAGAAGAAATATAGTATTAATACATTTTTCTCTAATTTTGATCTTTATTGTATATATGTTTTTTATATTTGCAGTAATGAATTCCCACACACATACTCTGATTTGGTGCTATATCATTTTCACTTTTACACACGTGGACAAAATTGTTGGTACCCCTCTGTTAATGAAAGAAAAACCCACAATGGTCACAGAAATAACTTGAATCTGACAGAAGTGGTAATAAATAAAAATTCTATGAAAATTAACCAATGAAAATCAGACAATGCTTTTGAATTGTGGTTCAACAGAATTATTTTAAAAAACAAACTCATGAAACAGGCCTGGACAAAAATGATGGTACCCTTAACTTAATATTTTGTTGCACAACCTTTTGAGGCAATCACTGCAATCAAACGATTTCTGTAACTGTCAATGAGACTTCTGCACCTCTCAGCAGGTATTTTGGCCCACTCCTCATGAGCAAACTGCTCCAGTTGTCTCAGGTTTGAAGGGTGCCTTCTCCAGACGGCATGTTTCAGCTCCTTCCACAGATGTTCAATAGGATTTAGATCAGGGCTCATAGAGGCCACTTTAGAATAGTCCAATGTTTCACTCTTAGCCATTCTTGGGTGTTTTTAGCTGTGTGTTTTGGGTCATTATCCTGTTGCAAGACCCATGACCTGCGACTGAGACCAAGCTGTCTGACACTGGGCAGCACATTTCTCTCTAGAATACCTTGATAGTCTTGATGTGATGACTCGCTCTCTGCCATTATCTACCACAGCTGTGCACACACCTGTTCCCCATCACTCACAGGCTATATAACCTGCTCTGCCTGCAAGACCGGCACAGAGCCGTCTGCCTCCCTGGCTACGTGAAGGTCTGCGCTCTTCGTACAGCCAAACATTCAGCCCTCGTCATCCCTGCTGTGTCGGCTTCTACCTGGAAGGATTTTCTTCAAACTCCAAGTTAGCTCATCGTTCTACTGACCTGTTCAGCATTGTCCCCTGTGCACAGGTGGAACTCCCAGGCGGCAGAATCCTTTCCTCCAGGCAGCGGACTACGCCAACGTCTCACCTTCTTGGCGTCTCTCGTCAGCAGTGCTGGGTGGCAGACGCTGTCCTTTGGGATTGCCTCCAGGCTGACCTTCATTCTCCACCGCAGCTGGAACAGTAAGCCTCAGTTACTCCACCGATACATTCCAGTGTTGAACTGTGCTAACGCTGTGCCTCTGCTCTGTTTTAGGGTTGCCAGATTGCACGGCACTCTGCTCACTCCCAGCTGCTACGAGTCTACGGATCCACGCACTCGCATCCACATTCACTACACACTCACGCATTCACACACAAACACTTACACAATAAAGATAATTGAACCTACTCTTGAGCTTGTGTCTGTTCCCTGGGTCTGCCAATTATGTCAGTAATTGTAATTATGTCAGTATTCGTCCGCCCTCTGTTTTACTGAGACTTGGCTTAATGATTCTACTCCGGACAGCGCGATCAGCCTTGAGGGATTTCAGCTGTTTCGTGCTGATCGCGTCACAGAGCTCTCCGGTAAGTCTAAAGGAGGAGGAGTCTGCTTTTACATTAACAGCAGCTGGTGCTCTGATGTAACCGTGATTTCCCGGCACTGTTCTCCCGACCTAGAATTTCTCTCCATTAACTGCAAGCCATTTTATTCCCCGCGGGAGTTTGCTTCATTCATATTGATCGCTGTGTACGCCCCTCCCGACGCGGACGCGCGCGTGGCTCAGCGCGCGCTCGCAGATCACATCCAACGTGCGGAGCGGACTTTCCCGGACTCCCTGGTTATTGTGGTTGGCGACTTTAACCAGAGAAATCTGAGTCACGAGCTCCCCCGATACAAACAGTTTATTAAATGTCCAACCAGAGGTGAGAACACACTAGATAAGATAAGATAAGATAAGATAAGCCTTTATTAGTCCCACAACGGGGAAATTCCAGGATTGCAACAGCACAGGGATAGCAACACTCAGAGCAACAATCAGAAGGCAAGAAAAAAAAACAAGCAAGCAAGAGCAGCTAATAAACATATGTACGTATTACTATAAAATATATATATATACACACACACACAGACACACAGTGCAGAGCATTGTAGCTGGATGGAATAAATATATGAATATATGAACACACAGTGCAGAGCATTGTAGCTAGATGGAATAAATATGTAAATATATAAACACCCACAGTACGGAGCATTGCAGCTAGGTGGAATAAATATGCAAGTATATAAACACACACAGTGCGGAGCAATGTAGCTAGATGGAATAACATGTAGATATATAAATATATAAACACCCACAGTACGGAGCATTGCAGCTAGACGGAACAAATATGCAAATATATAAACACACACAGTGCAGAGCATTGCCGCTAGATGGAATGAAACAGCATAACCGTCTACCCAGCTATCCTGCATGGTATGATTATGTGCCCATACACACTCTCACCCTCCATAGCGACCGGCATGCTCCTAGTTGTATGCCGGAGAGGACCACTGTGTAAGTCTATTGCATCTTCTGCATTCAAAAAACTATTAGTTTGTTACGTCTTTTTTGCTATCTCTGCGAGCAGCCCTGCTTAGGTTGTACAGTCTGACAGCCGTTGGTAGGAAGGACCTACGAAACCTCTCGGTTGTGCACCTGGGATGATGTAGTCTGCTGCTAAATGAGCTCCTCAGTGCATTCAGTATGTCCTGCATAGGGTGGAACTCGGACTCCAGCAGAGATGACAGTTTAGCCACCGTCCTTCTCTCTCCTATCTCCTCCATCGGATCAAGGCGCTGCCCCAGGACAGAGCTAGCTTTCTTAATCAGTTTGTTCAGTCTCTTCCTATCGGCTGCAGTAATGCCACTGCCCCAGCAGACCACTCCAAAAGTGATGGCTGATGCCACCACCGTGTCATAGAATGACTTCAGCAGCGCCCCTTGTACACCAAAAGACCTGAGTCTCCTCAGCAGGAACAGCCTGCGCTGTCCCTTCTTGTAGAGTGCATCAGTATTGTGTGACCAGTCTAGTTTATTGTTCAGATGAATACCCAGGTACTTATAGGATGTCACCATCTCGATGTCTGTTCCCTGTATATTTACTGGTACTGTGAGGGGCTGCCCATGCCTGCGGCAGTCCACCACCAGCTCCTTAGTTTTCCTCGCGTTGATCTGGAGGCAGTTCCGATGGCACCAGTCCACGAAGTCCTGGATAAGCCCTCTGTACTCAGCTTCATCTCCATTGGAGATGAGGCCAACGATCGCAGAGTCATCAGAGAACTTCTGTAGATGGCAGTGTGTTGTGTTGTGTGAGAAGTCCGCAGTATAAAGAGTGAACAGGAAGGGAGCCAGCACCGTTCCCTGGGGGGCCCCCGTGCTACTGATGATCGTGTCGGACACACAGTCCCGGGTTCTCACAAACTGAGGCCGGTTCGTGAGGTAGTCCAGGATCCATGATGACAGGTGCTGGTCCACCCCTGCGCGCAGCAGCTTGTCCTTCAGGATCATCGGTTGGATGGTGTTGAAAGCACTGGAGAAGTCAAAGAACATGATCCTCACCATATTCCCGGGCTTCTCCAGGTGGGACAGAGAACGGTGAAGGAGGAAGATCACCGCATCCTCCACCCCAATGCCATGCTGGTAGGCGAACTGGAGTGGATCCATCGCTGGTTCCACCAGGGGGCGGAGGTGAGCAAGGAGCAGTCTCTCCAGGGTCTTCATCAAGTGGGACGTCAAGGCCACCGGTCTGTAGCTGTTCAGGTCTTTGGGGTGGGAAGTTTTTGGTACAGGTACCACACAAGATGTTTTCCACAGCTGTGGTACCCTCCCCAGTTTCAGGCTCATGTTGAAGATATACGTCACAATCCCACACAGCTGGTCTGCACAGGACTTGAGGAGCTTTGCGCTGATGCCGTCCGGTCCCGGCGCCTTCCTCGCCTTGATCTTCCTCAGCTCCGTCCTCACCTGGGTCCTGGTCAGGGTCAGGATGGGGGGCTGTGTGTTGGGAGTGGGGGGGTGTTGGTAGAGTGGGGAGTGGGCAGCAGGACTTGATTTCTTTAGAGGCAGCAGTGGTTGTTGTGCAGTCAGGGGGGAGGGCGGTTGGTCAAATCTATTGAAAAACAGATTCAGGTTGTTCGCCCACTCCCTGCCCCCTGTGGCCTGGGGGGAGGTATTCTGGAGCCCCGAGATGGTTTTGAGGTTTCTCCAGACCCCGCTGATGTCGCTCTGTTGCAGCTTGTCCTCCATCTTCTTCCTGAAGCTGTCCTTGCCTTCTCTGATCTTTCTCCTCAGCTCCCTCTGTACGGACTTCAGCATCTCCCTGTTCCCTGACCTGAAGATCCTCTTCTTCTCTCTCAGAAGTGTTTTAATCTCAGGGTTGATCCAGGGTTTGTTGTTTGAGTGACGCCGTATGGTCTTGGTGGGAACGGATTTGTCCACACAGAAGCTGAGGTAGCCCGTGAAGGTGTGAATGAGGCCATCGATGTCCTCACCATGTGGATCGCAGAGCTGCTTCCAGGCGGTGGCTTCAAAACAGCCCTTTAGGGTGTCCATTGTCTCCTCAGACCATAACTCCACAGTGTGCATGGCCGGAGGTTGTCTGTGCACTAGGGGTTTGTACACCGGCCGGAGATGAACCAAGTTGTGATCCGATCTCCCGAGTGGGGGTAGTTGTGATGAGGTGTACGCCTCCTTAGTGTTTGCGTAGAATAAATCCAGTGTTTTATTGTCTCTAGTGTGGCATGTGACATACTGGGTGAACGTGGGTAGAATGGGAGACAGTGAAACATGGTTGAAATCGCCTGAGATGAGGAGAAGAGCATCTGGGTGTTCTGTCTGCAGCCTGCTGGTTACTGAATGGATGACGTCACGTGCTGTCCCAGCGTTCGCCGTCGGATTTGCATAAACAACAATGCAGATCACGTGTGAGTGTTCTCTCGGGAGATATGTAGGCCTCATGCTAACAGCTAGCAACTCAATGTCTTTGCTGCAGTGTCGTTGTTTAACAGTGATATGTCCCGGTCTGCACCAGTTGTTGTTAACATACATGATCACTCCACCGCCCCTAGCCTTGCCACTGTCTGGTGTTCGGTCAGCTCGTATCATGTGAAAACCCTCCAGCTCAATGTTAGCATCTGCTGCTAGTTCAGTTAGCCACGTCTCAGTAAACAAAAGGAGAGAGCACTCCCGGTATGTGCTATCATAACGGGAGATAGCCGCTAGCTCATC
This sequence comes from Pholidichthys leucotaenia, assembly GCA_020510985.1. NCBI lineage: Eukaryota > Metazoa > Chordata > Actinopteri > Cichliformes > Pholidichthyidae > Pholidichthys > Pholidichthys leucotaenia. Next base: position 105,525,956 of record CM035846.1, read on the forward strand.
TAACTTTCCCAGTATCGACCGTACATTTCCCATGACAACAGATGGAAGGGAGGGTCTGTACCTTATATTTTTTGTCCTCCGCCTTACTCCAGCCCGGCAGCCGCGGCGTTTTCGCCTCAGTTCTCTCGGTATGTCGAGTATTTCCAATGGGACCGGGTGGCGGTTGAATGCTAGCAGCTGTTCTCTGCTGTATCGTATCCTGCTATAGACAGTGGCTCCGTCCACCGGCTCAGGAGACATTTAGGACGATCTGTGTGTCCGTGATATAAGTGGGGTGAAAAAAAAAGATGGATCAAAAGAGAGAGGAAGGGAAAAAGACTCGGAATCGAGCCGCTGTTGCAAAAGGCAGCCGACTCGTGTGGCGCCGAGAGAAAAAAAAAAAAAAAAAAAAAAAAAAAAAAACTGTTCACTGTTACACCTTCACTGCGTCCTTCACTGTTACACCACAGTGAAGGACGCATATCGCGCTGTTCCCCGCGCTGCGCTAGGATTATCTGATCACGTGATGGTCCACCTCATTCCCACATACAGACAGAGACTGAAGCTCACTAAACCTGTTGTGACCACCAGGAAGAAATGGACCAGTGAAGCTGAGGAGAATCTGGAAACGTGCATGGAAATAACTGACTGTCTCATGTTTAAAGGAGCCACACATGATCTTAACGAGTACACAGACACTGTGAACTCATACATCAACTTTTGTGAGGAGAACATTCTTCCATCGCGCACCAGGGTGAGATACTCTAATGATAAGCCCTGGTTCACTGCCAAGCTCAGACAGATCAGGAAGGAGAAGGAAGCAGCGTTGAAAAGTGGAGACAGGGACTGCTACAGGGAGGTCAAATATCGGTTTAACAGAGAGCTGAGGAGAGCTAAATCTGTGTATTCTGAGAGACTCCAGCAGCAGTTCACTGCTAATGACTCGGCTTCTGTGTGGAGAGGACTGAGACAAATCACCAACTATCGGCCTCAGGCTTCTAAAGGTCAGGATGACAAAGCCCTTTGTCAAAAACTGTCCCAACATTACGCCCGTTTTGACACCTCGTCAACTGTGTCCAACTCCCCCCCTCCACCCAGCTCCACTGCCTCCTTGGCCGCTAATTCATCAAAAGCGGTCCCCCCCTCCTCCTCCTCCTCCCCCCCTGCCCTTGTCATCAGTGTGCAGGACGTGCACAGACAGTTCTCCAGACTGAACCCACGCAAGGCCCCCGGTCCAGACGGCGTGTCTCCCTCCACCCTGAGACACTGTGCGAAAGAGCTGGCTCCTGTCTTCACAGACATTTTTAACACCTCCCTTAAGCAATGCCACGTGCCGACCTGCCTCAAATCCTCCACCATCATCCCTGTCCCCAAGAAGCCACGGATTACTGGACTTAACGACTACAGACCTGTAGCGCTCACCTCTGTAGTCATGAAGTCCTTTGAGCGCCTGGTCCTGTCCCACCTCAAGTCCATCACCACTCCCCTCCTGGACCCGCTGCAGTTTGCCTACCGAGCCAACAGGTCTGTGGACGACACAGTCAACCTGGCCCTCCACTCCATCCTGCAGCACCTGGACTCCCCGGGAACCTACGCCAGGATCCTGTTTGTGGACTTCAGCTCTGCATTCAACACCATCCGCCCCGCTCTGCTCCAGGACAAGCTGTCCCTGCTCGGCGTGCCTGACTCCCTCTGCAGGTGGATCACCGACTTCCTGACGGACCGGAGGCAGCATGTGCGGCTGGGGAAGTCTGTCTCAGACTCTGTTAGCATCAGCATCGGATCACCCCAGGGCTGTGTACTTTCCCCCCTACTCTTCTCCCTTTATACCAACTCCTGCACCTCCACCCACCAGTCTGTTAAGCTGATCAAGTTTGCGGACGACACCACCCTCATCGGGCTCATCTCCAACGGCGATGAGTCCATCTACAAGAGAGAGGTGGCCCAGCTGGTGTCCTGGTGCAGCCACAACAACCTGCAGCTGAACGCTCTGAAGACAGCGGAGATGATTGTGGACTTCAGGAAAGTCACAACCCCCCTGCCCCCCCTCACCATCACAGGCTCTCCCATCACCATTGCAGATTCCTTCCGCTTCTTGGGCACCACCATCACCCAGGACCTCAAGTGGGAGCCAACCATCAGCTCCCTCATCAAAAAGGCCCAGCAGAGGATGTTCTTTCTGCGGCAGCTGAGGAAGCTCAAGCTACCCACCAAGATGTTAGTGCAGTTCTACACGGCCATCATCGAGTCCATCCTCACCTCCTCCATAATCGTGTGGTACGCAGGAGCTACTGCGAGGGACAGACTAAGGCTGCAGCACGTCGTGCGCACTGCTGAGAAGGTGATCGGCTGCAAGCTCCCATCTCTCCAGGACCTGTACATCTCCAGGACCCGGAGGCGTGCAGGCCGGATCATAGCCGATCCCTCACACCCTGGCCATGTACTGTTTGCCCCCCTCCCCTCAGGTAGAAGACTTCGGTCCATTCAGACTAAAACCTCCCGGCACATGAACAGCTTTTTCCCCTCTGCCATCAGACTGCTGAACATTAAGTGACTTATTGACTCTCGTGCACTATATACAGCAGCTCAACCAGACTCGTGTCATTCATCACTGTTTTTCTGTTGCATTATCGACTGCACATCATCTGCTACTTGCTAATTTATTTAAAACTGCTGTGACTAGTATTACTCATTATTATTATTATTATTATTATTATTATTATTCTACACTTATTGCATGGTTTTAGTCTTTAATTTTTTTTTTTTAGTTTATCTCTTTATCTTATCATGTTTTAATGTTGTAGCATTGCACCGAGACAAATTCCTAGTTTGTGTACTACATGAACAATGGCAATAAATCTGATTCTGATTCTGATTCTGAGTATGGCTTCATCAGAACGACCCAGCGAACAGCACGCTAATGCGCCAAGTAAACAACTTAGAAGCTCGAGTAGATCAAATAGCTTACCAGCAGCAAGTAATTCTAAATCAACTGGTCCAAATTAACAGCCGACTGGATCATCTGGCCGGACAGCAGGCGTTTCCTCCGGTTTCAAGTGGCACTCCGGCGTCCGTTAGCTCCCCCCCTAGCCAGGCTAGTCATGTTCCCTTGGCCTGACTCACACCGGTACCCACGCCCACTCAGTTTAATGGTAAACTCAGGGAGGCCCGGGCTTTTATTCTCCAGTGTGAGATAGTTTTTCAGCGGGTTCCTGGGGATTTCCCAACCGATCACAGCCGTATTGGCTATATTGCTAATTTACTGGAGGGGTGGGCTCTTGCATGGGCTTACGCAGTTATGGCTAAACCTAGCTACGTTAACCTTACCTACACCCAGTTTGTTAGCGAGTTTAACGAGGTGTTTGACCACTCCGACCGGGATAATGTGCTCACCACCCGGCTGCTAAATCCTCGACAGCGGGATAGGTCCATAGCGGACTATGCTGTCGATTTCCGGGTGGTAGCGGCAGAGGTGGGGTGGGAAGATGCCTCGTTATGCAGCATCTTTACTAGGAGTCTGAGCCCAAGTCTGCGGGATGAACTAGCCCGCTTGGAGAAGCCGAAGAGGCTAACAGAGCTAATTTCCTTAGCTATTAATTTAGACAACAGGCTGAGGGAGTGGGCAGCGGGTGGAAGACGTCCGGACACTCGGGCGCCCGGTTTCGCCGCTCTTCCCAGAATCAACTTTATTGCCAAGTATGTAACACATACAAGGAATTTTACTTATCACTAAGGTGCGCTCATGTTAAGCGCTCCCTAATGATGCGGAAGCCATACAGGCGCCTCATTCAGTGGGGGGTAAAGAGGGGGAGGGGGGAAGGGGGTGACACATTGGGCAGAGAGAAAAAACATAGTTATCAAAATATGGCTCGAGTGAGCAAGATTGTGATCACATAGAAAAAAAACCTCTAAGCACACTTAGCAGACAATACAAATCCACACATTAACAAAGCAAGAGAGAGACCTGTGAGTATATCAGTCATGTGATATCAGTGTGAATGCAGTGTGTGAAGTATCAGTTACTGGTGAACAACAAAAATCCTCTCTCAGGCAACGGCTAGATGTTATGCCTTAGTGTCCTAAAACATAGATAACATGTCCACAGAGTTCATCTCTCTTCAGTTCATGCCAGATGGTAAAATTCCATGTTAGTCACATGGCTGTCCTTGGAGAGTTCAGATTGTTGCACATCAGCAATTGTTTGGGTTAGAGAGAAGCCAAAATACTCCCTTCTGCCTTATCTTTTCTCCTGGAGGAATGATACTCAAGGACGCCGAATCAAGGCCTGATAGGCACAGTTCACTTAGAGCATAGAAATTTCACTTCTCATGCAATCCTGTGCATCACAATTTGCATGTACATTTCCATATACATTTCCAGGCTTTTTTACATTTTCCAGGCCCAGTTCCCCTTACCGGCCTTGCCTTTGGTCGAGTCAGCTGAGGAATCGGAGCCTATGGTATTAGGGCCAACTAAACCACCTTTGGCAGAAAGACAACGCCGTAGAGAGCTTGGCCTGTGTTTGTACTGTGGTAGTGAGGAACATGACATTACGTCCTGCCCCGTTTGGCCAAAAGGGGGAGCCTGTGCGTCGCAGTAGGGGGTCTCACGGGCTCACCTCAGTTAAATCCCCTCACTAAGTGTCTTCTACCCATTAGGTTCATGCACAATCGGACTGAATATTGCACACACTCCTTGGTAGACTGAGCAGAGTTTCATCTCGGGGCAAATGGCAACCCGGTTGAGGCTTCCCTGCCGTTCTCTGGAGACACCCCTGAGGCTCATTACTCTATCTAAAACCCCGTTGACGGTGGTGTACAAGCAAACTGCCCCTACTCCTGTCATCATTTCCGGGAACCATCAGGAGGACCTGAGCCTTTTTATCTTGCTGGTCGCTGCCTCCCCAGTTATTCTGGGTTATCCCTGGCTCCGGCTCCATAATCCCTCCCATCGATTGGCGCACCGGTAAAATTGATGCCTAGAGCCCTTTTTGTTTAAGTGTGTGTCTGCAGTCCGCTACATGTTCACCCTCTAAACCCTTGGCTACCCCCATCACCCCCCCCTCCCGATCTCACTGGGGTCCCCTCTGAATATCATAATCTGGGGACGGTGTTCAGTAAATCTAAGGCATTGTCTGTCCCCCCTCATTGGCCCTATGACTGCGCCATCAATCTCCGGGCTGGAGCCCCACTTCCGGCGAGCTGCCTCTACAGCCTGTCTGCCCCGGAACGGGAGGCTATGGATGCGTACATTAAGGAGTCCCTCAGCTCTGGTATCATTCGGCTGTCGTCTTCGGCAGTGGGGGCGGGGTTTTTTTTTTCGTCAGGAAGAAGGATGGCTCCCTGAGGCCGTGCATCGATTTCCGTGCCCTAAATGACATCACCATCAAGGATAAGTACACCCTCCCTCTGATGGACATGGCTTTTGATTCCCTCCAGGGGGCCTCCTACTTCACCAAGCTGGACCTCCACAATGCGTACCATCTGGTGTGAATCAGGGAGGGGGATGAATGGAAGATGGATTTCCGGACCCCAAGCGGCCACTTTGAGTACTTAGTGATGCCGTTTGGACTGACCAACGCTCCGGCTGTCTTCCAACGCCTGATTAACGACGTGTTACGTGATTTCCTGGGGTCTTTCGTCTTCGTGTACCTTGATGACATCCTGATCTTCTCCCGATTATGAAAGGAGCACCAAGTACACGTGAGGTGGGTTCTGCAACGACTCCTGGAAAATAAACTGTATGTGAAGGCCGAGAAATGTGAGTTTCACAGTTCTACAACATCATTTCTCGGTTTCATTATTTCTCACAACCAGATCATCCCAGATCCCGGCAAGGTGAAGGCAGTGGTGAATTGCCCCCCCCCCTTCTAGGAAACAGCTCCAACAGTTCCTGGGGTTCGCTAATTTCTACCGATGCTTCATTAACAACTACAGCATCATTGCTCTCCCCCTGACCCGCCTCACCTCCCCCAAGACGGTTTTCCGGTGGACCGAGGAGGCCGCTGCCGCGTTCGCTACCCTTAAGGAGCGGTTCTCATCCTCCCCCATCCTGAAGCAGGTGGACCCCGCTCTTCAGTGTCTGGTGGAAGTGGACGCTTTGGACTCAGGGGTAGGGGCTGTGCTTTCCCAGCGTTCCCCGGTGGATGGGGTGGTTCGGCCTTGTGCGTTCTTTTCTCGCTGGTTGTTACCAGCAGAGAGGAACTATGATATCGGCGACAGGGAGCTTCTGGCAGTAAAACTTGTGCTGGAGGAGTGGCTCCACTGGTTGGAGGGGGCCGCCCAGCTGTTTGTCGTTTGGACAGACTATAAGAACTTGGAGTACCTCAGGATGGCTAGATGCCTTAACGCCCGACAGGCCCACTGGTCCCTGTTCTTCGGGCGCTTTAACTTTACCATCACCTACTGACCTGGGTCAAAGAACACCAAGCTGGATGCCCTTTCCAGACAGTTTGCTCCTGACACGACGGAGGAGCCCGAGCAGCCCATTCTCCCATCATCTTGCATCGTGGGCGCTCGCTCGTGGGACGTGAAGTAGAGGGTCTTGAGGGCTCAGCAGGCCGAACTGGACCCGGGCGGGGGGCCAGCAGGTAAATTGTATGTTCCCTCTTCTGTTCGGGGGGAGGTGATTCACTGGGCTCACTCCTCCAGGCTTGCTTGCCACCCAGGAGGGTCCCGCACGATCAGGATTCTTCAGAGGTCGTTTTGGTGGCCATCACTCCGGAAGGACATCGCCAACTACATCCGCGCCTGTCCTCAGTGCGCTACGGGTAAGACGCCATCCTCTCCTCCCACGGGGTTGCTCCACCCCCTTCCTACTCCCGGCAGACCCTGGTCGCACATTGCACTTGACTTTGTTACTGGTCTCCCTCCACCTAACCATTACACTGTTGTTCTCACCATTGTGGACCGTTTGTCCAAGGCTGCCCACTTCGTCCCCCTGCAGGGGCTGCCCACAGCAAAGGATACAGTGGATCTGCTGGTACATCATGTGGTGAGGCTACATGGGATTCCCTCAGACATTGTCTCCGACCGGGGTCCCCAATTTGTGTCTCAAGTGTGGAGATTGTTCTGTAATGCTCTGGGGGCCATGGTTACCCTGTCCTCTGGCTACCACCCACAGAACAATGGACAGTGTGAGAGAGCCAACCAAGAGCTGGAGGCTGCGTTGCACTGCGTCATCTCCTCCAACCCTGCATCATGGAGCACGCACCTCCCATGGATCAAGTATGCCCACAACTCCACAGTATCGTCAGTGATCGACATGTCACCTTTTGAAGCCTCCTTGGGTTACAATCCCCCGCTTTTTCCCGAGGAGGAGGGGGACATCGCCGTACCTTCTCTCCGGGTCCATCTGAGATGCTGTCGATGGATTTGGAGGACAGTCCAGGCGGTGCTCCAACGCACGGCGGAGCGCAACTCCAGGGTGGCTAATCGCCGCAGGAGACTGGCCCTGCCCTACCAGGTGGGTCAACAGGTTTGGCTTTCCACACAGCATATTAACCTCAAGGCTGAGAATAGGAAGCTACCTCAATGTTTCATTGGGCCTTTTCCTATTGAGCGGATTATTAATCCAGTGGCTGTGCGCCTGACTCTCCCCCCCTCCCTCCGCATCTGTCCTACGTTTCATGTGTCACAGGTCAAGCCTTTTTTCTCCAGCCCTCTCTGTCCCCCTCCCAGGTCTCCACCTCCACCAGTGGTGATTGATGGCAACCCGGCGTGGAAGGTCAATTCCATCCTGGACGTCCACCGCTGGGGTCGCGGCCTGCAGTATCTGGTGGACTGGGAGGGGTATGGGCCCGAGTGGTGCTCCTGGGTGCGTCCATCCTTCGTGTTGGATAGTCAGCTCATCAGGGATTTCCATCAGACACACCCAGGTAGGTTGGATCAGGTGCCAAGAGGCACCTCTCGGGGGGGGGGGGGGAGTACTGTGATGACTCGCTCTCTGCCATTTTCTGCCACAGCTGCGTGCACACCTGTTCTCCATCACTCACGGGCTATATAACCTGCTCTGCCTGCAAGACCAGCACGGAGCCGTCTGTCTCCCTGGCTATGTGAAGCTCTGCGCTCTTCATACAGCCAAACATTCAGCCCTCATCATCCCTGCCGTGTTGGCTTCTACCTGGAAGGATTTTCTTCAAACTCCAAGTTAGCTCATCATTCTACTGACTTGTTCAGCATTGTCCCCTGTGCACAGGCAGAACTCCCAGGCGGCGGAATCCTTTCCTCCAGGCGGCAGACTACGCCAACCTCTCACCTTCTCTCATCAGCAGCGCTGGGTGGCAGACGCTGTCCTTCGGGATTGCCTCCAGGCTGACCTTCATTCTCCACCGCAGCTGGAACAGTAAGCCTCAGTTACTCCACCAATACACTCCAGTGTTGAACTGTGCTAACACCGTGCCTCTGCTCTGTTTTAGGGTTGCCAGATTGCACGGCGCTCTGCTCACTCCCAGCTGCTACGAGTCTACGGATCCACGCACTCACGTCCACATTCACAACACACTCATGCATCCACACACAAACACTTACACAATAAAGATAATTGAACCTATTCGAGCTTGTGTGTGTTCCCTGGGTCTGCCAGTTATACCACTTGAAATTTCATTGTACCCTGCACAGATTCAAGACACCCTGTGCCAGATGCAGCAAAGCAGCCCCAGAACATAACAGAACCTCCTCCATGTTTCGCAGTAGGGACAGTGTTCTTTTCTTGGTATGCTTCATTTTTGCGTCTGTGAACATAGAGCTGATGTGCCTTGCCAAAAAGTTCCAGTTTTGTCTCGTCTGTCCATAGGACATTCTCCCAGAAGCTTTGTGGCTTGTCAACATGCAGTTTGGCAAATTCCAGTCTGGCTTTTTTATGATTTGTTTTCAACAGTGGTGTCCTCCTTGGTCGTCTCCCATGAAGTCCACTTTGGCTCAAACAATGATGGATGGTGCGATCTGACACTGATGTACCTTGACCTTGGAGTTCCCCATAAATGTGTTTAGAGGTTGTTCTGGGCTCTTTTGTTACCAGTCATATTATCCGTCTCTTCCATTTTTCATCAAGTTTCCTCCTGCGGCCACATCCAGGGAGGTTGGCTACAGTCCTGTGGATCTTAAAATTTCTGAATAATATGTGCAACTGTAGTCACAGGAACGTCAAGCTGCTTGGAGATGGTCTTCTAGCCTTTACCTTTAACATGCTTGTCTATAATTTTCTTTCTAATCTCCTGAGACAACTCTCTCCTTTGCTTCCTCTGGTCCACGTTTAGTGTGGTACACACCATGTCAACAAACAGCACAGTGACTACTTGTCACCCTTTAAATAGGCCGACTGATTACAAGTTTGTAGAGACCTGTGATGTTAATCAGAGGACACATCTTGGTTGAACATGTCCCTATGGTCACATTATTTTCAATCTTTTCTAGGGGTACCATCATTTTTGTCCAGGCCTGTTTCATGAGTTTGTTTTTTAAAGTAATTCTGTTGAACCACAATTCAAAAGCATTGTCTGATTTTCATTGGCTAATTTTCATAGAATTTTTATTTATTACCACTTTTGTCAGATTCAAGTTATTTCTGTGACCATTGTGGGTTTTTCTTTCATTAACAGAGGGGTACCAACAATTTTGTCCACATGTGTATCATCTTTATTTTGTCATGTTGTGTCTCTGTCCATTCGTCTTCCTTCCACTTTACTCATATTCTTTCAGATTGAGTTTGTCAGTAATGGATCGCTGCCTTTAGACCTGAGTGAGGCGCTGGTGGTAGAAAAGAATGAGCTGAAGAGGCTGCAGGAGCGAATCCAGCAGCTGCAGGTGGAAAAACTCCATGAAAAGAATGTGTACCAACAGGTTCGCCAGCAGCGCGCCAGGCTCATCCATGAACTCAGAGACATGGCCACTGAGATCCAGAGTAAGTTCACAATCAACAGCTAGTGAGAATAGTCACTACCACCAAATAAAAGTTCATATAGATTTAGATTTGCAAGTTTGGCCACTTGATCTCAGTGAAATACAGTATTACAGTTTTTCTGAATTGTTAAAACACTAACCGCCATTCTCTGAACCAAATTCTTGGTGACCTGAACTCATTTTGTGAATCAAACACTCTGTTGACACAACCTTAAGCTGATTCATACAGTTAGACACAGTTTGCAAATCTGTAGCACACTTTTTGGAAAACTCTACACACCTCTGAGGTAGAGCATCCGCCCCACAACTGGGAGGTCGGGGTTCAAGTCCCGGCCGGGTCATGCCAAAGACCATATAAAATTGGAACTTCCTGCCATACAGCTTGGTGCTCAGCAAAAATGGAACGGAGGAGGGAATTGTGGGTGGCAGTGGTTCAGGAGGTAGAGCGGGTCGTCCAATAACCAGAGCGTTGGCGGTTCAAATCTCCCCCTCCCTAGCCATCCTGTCGTTGTGTCTCTGAGCAAGACACTTTACCCACCTTGCCTCTAGCGTCCATGACACTGGGTATGAATGTGTATAAATGTTCGGTAGTTGTTGGCAATGCTGTTGGCATGGATTGGCAGCCATGTTTCTGTCAGTCTTCCCCAGGGCAGCTGTGGCTACAGTAGCAGCTTACCACCATCAATGTCTGTCTGGAGTGAATTAATAATGGACTCATTGTAAGCATTCTGAGATGTCACTTGACATGTAAAACACCATATAAATCTAATTCATTATTTTTGTTATTATTCTCACTCTCTAAAACAAATTTCTCACTGTGATGCACATGAGCTGTAAAGCACACGGTAAACACAAATACAGCACTGTTGTCATCAATTAGACACAAAGACTCAAAACTGAACACACCTGTTTCAGATGATGTGATCAAACCAACTGCACTAGATATAGGCAAGTTCAGAGTGCACAGGACACTTAACAATGGATGGAACTGATCTGAGAGGCAGAGGAGGAAGAGTCAGTGTCAAGAGATGGTGATGGTGGAAGACGAGGAGGCGTACAAGTAAGAGGAAGAGCAGGAAATGCAATTTCTGATGAAATTCAAGCAACTTCAAGGTTTCCTCTGGTAACATTTCTTGGTGGCGGGCCGCCTCACCAGAAATTTTACCGCCATGCCAAGGAGACATGAATTTATTAAGAAAAATATATGAAGCAATGACTTTCCGCAAGCGCACATATGAACAACATGTGTGGCCGTCATCCGTGCGGAGTTTAGAGCGCCCCGCCCACGCGAGTTTTCCAGTCAGTCAGCAGGCAATGTCTCGCTAAGCGCGACTGTCCGACAGAAGCATGAGTTTATTAAAGTACTTTAAACGTGGAAAAAAAATCATTAGAGGTATGTAAGCACTGGAGGCATTTATCATGGTTCTAACCCACTGGAAACGGGAGCAATCATGGAAGAGACGCTTAGCTAAGAGACGTGGTTAGAATTCATATGCAGCCGGCTTCATATAAAGGGTAAGACAAGGGGGACTGATGAATTGCTGAGGATATATTTCACCAGCCACTACAATATTAAGTTATGTTCTGTAGGGATTGCAGGAATGAAGAGACTGGCAATTTCTCTTTTCTCGCACGAGCAGGCGTGCTGTTTTTATTCTCCAGCAGCAGTGACAAAAAGCAACAGCTAAAAATGCTAGCTCTCTTTTCATTTTAAACTGAGGTCCTTCAGCGGCTGCCTAGAGATCATTCTGTACGTGAACACATATTGTGGTGAATTATGTCTTTAGAGTCCGCTACAGTTCCCTATTATGTACCGGGAAGGTTAAGATGACCAAAATTCACAAAGTCAATGACTTTAATCCATCAGCAGCCTTCAGACAAAGTAAACGCGCCAACATTTGATTTCAAAATAAGGGAGGTTTTTCCTGCTGTCTGGGTGGTGAAGAGATTTCTAAAAAAAAAAAAAAAAAAATACACACACACATATATATATATATATATATATATATACACATACATACATACATACATATATATACACTACCGTTCAAAAGTTTGGGGTCACCCAGACAATTATTTTGTGTTTTCCATGAAAAGTCACACTTATTTACCACCATGAGTTGTAAAATGAATAGAAAATATAGTCAAGACATTGACAAGGTTAGAAATAATGATTTGTATTTGAAATAATAATTTTTTCCTTCAAACTTTGCTTTCGTCAAAGAATCCTCCATTTGCAACAATTACAGCATTGCAGACCTAACATGATTGCACAAGGGTTTTCTAATCATCCATTAGCCTTCTGACGCAATGAGCAAACACATTGTACCATTAGAACACTGGAGTGATAGTTGCTGGAAATGGGCCTCTATACACCTATGTAGATATTGCACCAAAAACCAGACATTTGCAGCTAGAATAGTCAGTTACCACATTAGCAATGTATAGAGTGTATTTCTGATTAGTTTAAAGGTATCTTCATTGAAAAAAGTGCTTTTCTTTCAAAAATAAGGAAATTTCTAAGTGACCCCAAACTTTTGAACGGTAGTGTAAATATATATATATATTCATTCATTCATTCATCTTCTTCCGCTTAATCCTTTTCGGGTCGCGGGGGGGCTGGAGCCTATCCCAGCATCTTTGGGCGAGAGGCAGGGTACACCCTGGACAGATCGCCAGTCCATCGCAGGGCCAACACAGAGAGACAGACAACCATTCACTCTCACAGTCATACCTAAGGACAATTTAGAATCCCCAGTTTGATGCCAATTAACCTAACTTGCATGTTTTTGGCATGTGGGAGGAAACTGGAGAAATCCCAGAGTAAACCCACGCAGACACGGGAAGAACATGCAAACTCCACACAGACCACTGTTGGTCGGGGGCTGGGATCAAACCCAGGATCTCCCGGCCAAGGGTGAGTTGCTGTGCTGCCGCAGTGCTAACCACTCCGCCACTGTGCCGCCCTATATATATATATATATATATATATATATATATATATATATAAATAAAGAAATATAAAGAAATATTATAACAGAAATAATTGCATCCTTGGTCATTTAAGTTAATTTATTTCATTAAATGCAATTTTATTAATATTTTTTCTTTGTAGTCAGAGTTATTGTTCTGTTCTGACTGCAAAATTATGGTAAAAAATGTAAATTGTTAAAAGGAAAAAGGAAAAAAAAATTACCACAGTCTGTTTCAAATTTATCTAACCCCCCCCCCCGGAATTTATTTTTAAAAAACAGACAAAAATTAGTCATAAAATAATCTACAAATTTATAATAGTTTCAACTGTACAAGAAAAGTCAATTTTACAAGAGGAAATTACAAATTTGAGGAACATGGTTTCAACTTTATATTTACAGAGAAAAGTAGAAAACTATAAGAAAATTGTTATAAATTTTTGAGAAAAACCTCAAACCTTCAAGACTGAAGTCATTACTCAGGTTTTTAAGTGGTGGGTGCTCTTTGTACCTGTAACTCAACTAGAAATTTTGGGTTGTTTACTTTTAATTATTAATTTCAAAGCACTGCTTTTACATGAGTAGAATTTCTGGTTACTATACCCACCTGATCATATAATTTAAGTATGCATGAGCACATTACTATTATGAATGTTTCTTTCCCTTCCCTACTCTCTCAATCGAAAAAAGAAACACTTGTGGAGGTAAAAGCTCAGGCGAGATGCAACAAGCTGGAAGGTTGCAGAGTTTTATTTTCCTCCAACATAATGAGATGCACTTTGTAGCTCTGTGCGCTACTGTCCTGCTGAGGCATGTATAGCAAGCTCTTTAATACATGTCCTCCAGACCTGCTGAGTGTGAGGAATGTCCGTGTAGAGTGTGGTGGGTCACCACAGGGCTCCCCCCCAGAACACTCAGAAGGGGCTGTGACCCCCCCCGGTCGTTTGGGCTCCAGCTGCGGTAGAACTGTCCTTCGATAGAGGAGTGTCGTAGGGCATGTCAGTCCGTGGGGGGGACGGGGGAGGGGTGGAAAAGACAGTGTGCTCTGCTCCGGGTTCCAGCACATTGAACGGCCTTGGATTGTGGGTGCACGGGGCCGGTGCGCGTTGTGCGTAATGGAACCAACCAGCAATCAGCCGGTTTTAGGGAGTGAGGTGCAGGAAGAGCGCTGTGGAGGAGAAGGGGGAGGGTGTGGGAGTAAGTGAGTGCCGGCCCAGGACGTCAAAGGTGTCTGGGTTGCACAAAAATTGCATGTGAATCCGTGATGGTGAGGGACTTTCCTGGTCACCCTAACGGTGATCCGCAGCGGCGGTGAAAAAATTAAGTCTCTGACTCCTCTCACGGTTCGGTCCAGCAAGGATGTGGGGAAGGCGAATGGCCAAATTCCCCAAGGATGCATAGCGGGTGTGAAACAACTGCAGCTGTGTGAGGGACTTGGCGGTTTGTCTTTTAGGTGCGGAAGCAGCCCTAAAGCCATCGTGGACAGCAATCGGCTAAATTCCCCTTGTGCACCGTGGCCGAAACCCATACAAAGTCCTGTGTGCGGGTTGCGTGTCTGCTTCAGGTGCGTGAACAGCCCTGAAGGTTCCGAGGATGGCGGTCGGCCATGTTTCTCGGGCACGTGCAGCGGCAGAGGACGATGTATCAGTCTGTGGAGCTGGTTTATCCCTGTGCGTGGTGCGCGCTTGGCGCAGTGACCACATAGCTGGAAGCTGCGCTGTCCTCGTAATCCTGCGGTGTGCATGCGGGACTTCTGTGCGCGGGAGGTCCGCGGAGGTCGGGGAGCTTGGTGGAAATCAATGCAGATGGTGCTGATGATTTCCCTGTTCAGGCTGCTTCCTTCGGTTCGCTCGTGTCGCCGTTCATGGTGCGTGTCGGTCCCAGCGCTGCCTGCTCCAGAGAGCGCACTCCGGTGTGGATGAAGAGGATGCCGGCGTCACCATGACACATCTAGGGTCACCAGTGTGGAGATAAAAGATCAGGCGAGAAGAGACGAGCTGGAAGGTTGCAGAGTTTTATTTTCCCCCAACATAATGAGACGCACTTTGTAGCTCTGTGCGCTACTGTCCTGCTGAGGCATGTATAGCAAGCTCTTTTATACATGTTATACAAACAGAGAGAGAATGCATGGCACATTAGCATAGTGATATACAGTACATGTCAGTCAATACCTATTACTAGCGTGACCAACTGGCGCCCGGACGTCCTCTCCCTAATCTGGGGATGTATAAACAACAGTCCATTGTACTGGTTGTTCCCCAGGGGCTCTCTGTCCGTCTGTGAATTGTCCTCTGTATGTAAATGGTTCTCCGCTTCCTCCAGACCTGCTGAGTGTGAGGAATGTCCTTGTAGAGTGTGGTGGGTCACCACACACTCGAATAAAAATACAAAAAATACACATATTTTTGTCATTTATGTAAACCATGACAAAAAAATCCTGTAAGACAAAACATGACACTTGATATTTTCTAACCTTTTTGTATACCACCATAGACAGAAAGAGAACCTGAATTAGTCAGAGCTCAGAGAGGACAAGAGGAGAGAAGAGAGGAGCCAAGGAGAGGAAAGTGTTCAGGCAGAGGAAGGAGAGAAGGATAAAACCACTAAAAAGTCTAAACATAGGCTGTCTGGGTGGGACCCCAACTGGCCCAATATTCAAGCCTCAGTTGTACAATACTTCAAATGGTAAGTTCCATATGCAATGTTACTGTGTAAAATTTTGAAAAGAAATAAATAGTATAAAATTAATATATTCCGGTATGTTTACTCCCCCCTCTGGGGAAAAATATGTTGCCACCGCACCAAGGTCTTTAAGCCAGAGGAAACACTGAACTATAACTGATCATGTTCCTGTTCATGGAATGACTATGAAAGAAGCGGGACAAAGAGTACAACCCAATTTGAGCCACCATCATCAAGACATCAGAGAATCAATGTCTGTTGGTTACTGCAAGTTTACCTTTATACTTTGTCTATAGAAAGGGGTCTGGAGAGAAAAAAAAAACCTAAGGAAAATATTGCCTGTGATGTGGATGAAGTCCTTTGGTGAGACGCTGCACAAAGACATGATGCTGAGGCAGAATGAATCTGTCATCAATTTCATTTGAAGATGTACAAGATTTTTGAGTGTTTTACAGTCCTGTGCTTTTATTTATAGTTTTATTTGGTCTTTTATGAAATGTTAAATGAATTTATTGTATGTAATAAACATTATGTTTTGCACCGGAGTGGTGGCCTAGAGGTAGAGCATCCACCCCACAACTGGGAGACTGGGGTTTGAGTCCCCAAATCCCAAAAATGGGACTTCCTGCCATCCAGCTTGGTGCTCAGCAAAAATGGACCGGAGGAGGGAAGTGTTGGTTACTCAGTTGCAGGGGGTGCACAAGCCAGGGCAATTCCTTTGCTGGTCCCAAGCCCAGATAAATGAGCAGGGTTGCGTCAGGAAGGGCATCTGGCATAAAAATGCTTGCCAAACCTACATGCGGATCATCGTGGTATCAGGTGATGATACACTGTGGCGACCCAAAAAGGGAACTGCCGAAAGACAAAAAAACAAAATAAACATTATGTTTTGCATGCATTGGATGCCATGTTTTCTATTTTGCTGTGTAGTGTTTAATGACTGCTCTGTAGTGTCGACATGTCGACTGGCTGTGTGTGTGATCTGAAAGCACTGTTTGCTTTTGAGTGCAAATAAAATATACTGCTCAAAAAAATTAAAGGAACACTTTTTAATCTGAGTAAGCTGGACTAGCCTGCCACAATTTCTTCACTTTAAGTTTTGGAGTGTTTTCATTTCCATCAAAAGACGTGGCATCTTTTCATTCTTAACACGCTATCCAGTCCATATCAGTGTAGATGTCCAGCTTATTTTTTCCCATTAAAATCTGATGTGTTTTCACAGTGTTCCTTTAATTTTTTTGAGCAGTATAGCTTGACGCAATTGTTTGATTTTGCCAGAAGAGTGAGAAATTTGTGAATGTAGGTTGAATATTTGGTTTTGTGTTTACAGTTTTGAGAAAACAGGCGCAGCTTTCAAAAAAAATTTGTCTTAGCGATTGTAGAAAAACTGTAATGTACTGATTCTCCTTTAATTCAGTCTTTTATGCATTGATCTGTGTGTTGTTGTGCACCTGTGTTTGTGTCTGTGCAGCACTGGAGAGGCAGTGCAACGAGCTGATGATGTCAAAGTTTGGGAAGCTGGTGAACTTAGAGGCTCTGCAGATGATGTCGGGGAGCAGGAGGCTGGAGGAGCTCAAGCAGGAAAAACTCTTCAAAGAAGCTGAATACGCCAAAGAGGTCAAGGAGTGGGATGTACGTGTGTTTCCTTCATTAAGTTGGTCTGCCTCTGTCCAAACCCAAAATATTACTTGAAAGGGTCTCAGATTGGGATAAATATTGTGATCTGTGTGTTGGCACATGTGTCTGTAACATTTAGGCAAAGGTAGAAGAGGCTCGTCTGGTTCTGATGGAGGTGACCAGCTATAACACAGAATATCTACGCAGCGCAACAACTTTCTTAGACCAGCAGAAGGAATTTCAGCTGAAGCTCAACGCTAGGCATAAGAAAATGGTAAATAAGCAAAATTAAATAATGCTGCAATCCAGAACATTATATGCACAAGCAAATAAGCACACTACATGAAAATGTTGTTGCACACAGTTGTCAGGTATCTTGCTTTTTTTGTCAGAACTGTTTAGTTTAAGGTAACTGAAGTTTGCCCCCATAAAAATGTCTTGTTCCAAGATTTAAATTCGTCACATGACAGCAAAATCCCTCTAGGATTTCTTCTCTTTCTCAAGTAGCTTTTTGGTGGCTCCGCGTGTTTATGCTTGAGTAATAAATATCAGCGGGTAATGCTACTTTTACTTGAGTAGAATTTTAATATTTTACTTACACTTGGTGTTATTTTTGGACATACATGTTTTCATCTCCTTCCAACAAAGCCAAAAGGAGCTAAAGTGGTGGCGCTGCATCTGCCCGTCCATCCACATTTCACAAAAGTCATCACAGCTCCTAGGCAATTGCCCCGAGTCTCACCAAACTCACACACAATGATCCTCAGGTGGGTCTGGAATCAGGTTGTGCTCAAGGGCAAGGTGAAGAGATCTGGGCGATCTTGCGGTGGTTTTCATCTTTTTTCAACCAGATTTAGATCATACAGAGACGTCTGTATGAAGATGCTTTTGCAATGACCTGAGGAAAAGACAGCTTTTCATCTTTCACTTTTCAACTAAATCGAGACGTTTTTGGATGGTTGGCAAAGCTGTCTTTTCAACATTTTTTTCAACCATTTTGTGCTGGGAGGGTAGGAACTAGGGCCAAGTTTTCTACTGGAGCAAAATCAAGCAGGCTAAATAATTCCTCCATCCAGCTTCAGCATCACTGACCAACGCACTACAAACACACCCACAAGCTTGTGGAGTTTACTGTAACTGTACACTAAAATATACACCCCCACACACACTACACAGCAACATACAGTATGTAGCATTAATTATAGCCTGCCTCAAAAATAATAACAGCAGACAAAAAACTACATTTCCTCTTACCTTAATGCTTCCATAGCAGCCCATAAATTATCCAGCGAGCCCTTAATTGATCTTTTTTCTTTGTTTAACCATCTTCATGTCTTGGGCATACAGTCTATGGTCTTTGGTAGCTTTTATAAGCCATGACAGGAACAGAGCCAAGAGGCTGACAAGGCCACGGAAGAGTCTGTCCGCCGCTGGCCACTGCTATTCTCTACTAGCAACAGGTCCAGCTAGGCTAACGTCACCTCTACCTCAGCACTGCTATCTGTCCTCCTGTCTCCACAGGACTGTCCACATCCAAAAGGTTTGCCCCCCTTAGACTCTGACTGTTCCACTAGTTTAAAGAAATTCAGTTAAGTTGCCTGACCTTTCCCCTCCGTGGATCGCCGCCTTGTCATGGTGGAGGGGTTTGTGTTCCTTAATGATCCCAGGAACTCAGGGCCGGCTCTTGCCATTTTGGCGCCCTAAACAAGATTAGGGTGCACAACCGCCCTCTCCCATGCCCCCCTCCTCCATGCCACACACATACACAGACACACAACCCCAAACATTAGACCCTTTCAGGCCCGGAAATCCCCAGTACCAGCAAGAGACCTGGGAACTTGTGTTACTGCAAAAACAACAACAACAAAAAAAAGAAAGAATTGCATAAGCCCCTTTCAATCTAGGCTTGCTGCTATTATCTGAATAAGGTTACCCACGCCAGATGACACCAGCTAAATGACCCTGCAAGCAGTATGGTCGTTGATAACCTCACCTCAGTCCCTTGGAAAGTTGAATAGGAAACGTGGATAAACGGGCAAAGAGTGGAAATGAATCAGAAGGCTGTCTGTTGTTATTCTAACAGATTATATTAATTTCAAAGCTGCAGCAGACAAACTGCGTGTGCCAAAATATCACAGCAGCTGAGAGTGAGAGCATCAGCCGATGGTCAGAGCCTCCTGCAGCTCTGACCATCTCCTGGCTGCTGTGGAGCCGATACAAGCCTGTCCTGGTTCGGCAAAGAGAAATCTATTGTTTAGCTCTACTCTGTGCTCATTCATGCATCTCACTTCAACTTGCATTAATTTATCCTCTGTTTCTGTGACAGCCCCCTCTGAAATAAAACGTATCCCACCTTCCATGGCACTGGAAATGAATAGGCCCAGGATATAGCCATGCCCCTGGTGGAATGGGCTTGCATGCCTAGAGGGGCCTTAGAGCCCTTACATCTATAAGCCAGAGATATAGCCTCCACAATCCAGTGGGATAGTCTCTGATGAGACAGGGGCTTGCCCCTGTGAGGGGTGGCCCAGGAGACAAACAGCTGCTCAGATGTTTTAAAATCTGCCGTTCTCTCAAAGTATACCCCCAGGACTCGCACAGGACATAATGTGTTAAGCCTTTGTTCCTCTTCTGAGGAGAAAGGAGGAGGGGGAAAAGCCAGGAGCTCTGCAGTGGGACATCTGTATGCTGACTCCATAACTTTAGGCACAAAGGCAGGATTAGGCCGCAAGTACACCTTGCACCTAGTGTGCCCAGGGGCCAACTGCAAACATGAAGGGTGGATAGACAAAGCCTGCAAATCACTCACCCGCTTGGCTGTGGTTAGAGCCAACAGCGGAGCCGTTTTAATAGAGAGAAACCAATCTAGTGCGGTGGCGCAGTGGTTAGCACTGCGGCAGCACAGCAATTCACCCTTGGCCATGGGATCCCTGGTTCGATCCCAGCCCCTGACCAACAGTGATCTGTGTGGAGTTTGCATGTTCTCCCAGTGTCTGCATGGGTTTACTCCGGGAGTTCTCCGGTTTCCTCCCACAGGCCAAAAACATGCAGGTGTAGAAGAGCTGGAAATAACGAGGCGGTTTTGTATCACAAAAGTAGAGTCTTTAATGAACAACTCTTCTATCTTGTCTCATCATGGTGCAGAGCTTGGCAGAAGGCAAAGAGGAAGAATTCTGCCCAGCTCGCTGGTTAAATACAGGCACACATCCAAGACATGCAAAACACAAGCTGAAATCCCCCGTTATCTAAATCCCCATTAGTCCTGTTAACTCCTCCCTTCGTCTTGGGAGGTGATGGGAAAACCTCTCCTCGCCTTAGGGGGTGAAGGTGTCAAGTCTGTTGCCATGGCGTTCTGTGATGTCATTGGTCTTCACACGGCGGTGAGATTCCTTTGTCCTTTTAGAGGTGTGAAATTCCTTTGCATATGTTGCTCCACACATTTCCACATGCTCTAACGTATGCAGGTATGGAATATATGAGTAATATATACCACAGGCCCCCCAAACAACTAGGAAAGGACACAGAAAGATTCACAGTCTAGGGTAATTACTAAGACATACTACGTGTTACAGCTGTTGTCACAGAAGAAACTTCCAAGCAGCCATGCTCCTAAGAGAGTTCAGTGAAAATATAACAGCATAGTATAATCATAAGTCAGTCCTAAACTGTTGCGGCACAATTAGCGAAAAATTGCAGAGTGGTGTAATCAGTCCCTGTGCAGTCTGGGTTTCAATCTTCTCCCAAAGCTGCTGTAGGCTGGTTTAGGCATCCTGCTGGGACCTTGTTGTGAGGAATCTGCAGTGTGGGAAGGAGAGAGATTATCTGTTCCCTGCCTGGGGGCTGAGACTTTTTCCTTGGGGGGTCTACCTCGCCGAGGTGCTCGCGCCAACTGTGCAGGTTCGTCTCTCAACAAGAAGGCAGGTTTGAGTCTGTCAATGCTGACAGTTTCATTTCTATCCCCATAATCAAGCACAAAGTGTTTGTCACCATTTTCCAGCACTCTGAACGGGCCATCGTATACTGGGCGTAACGGTTTAAGGGCTTCATGCTTAACAAAAACAAACTCGGCGTTTTTTAAAGTTTGAGGAACAAAAACTCGTGGAAAGGAGTGATGAGCTGGACCGTGTAGAGAGTCCGGTCCGTTACTGCCTAAAAATCTTGGGACTGGGAGGTGCCCTGGTTCCGGGTTTTCTGGTAAAAATTCACCTGGTAGTCTGATAGGCTGAGCAAAGACTAATTCTGCAGGGGAAGCGTCTAAATCCTCTTTAGGTGCCGCACGCAACCCCAATAAAACCCAGGGAAGTTTATTTACCCAATTTGTGTCCGTTAATGAGGCTCTGAGGGCGGCCTTTAAGGACCTGTGAAAACGCTCGCATAACCCATTAGCCTGAGGGTGATAAGCGGTGGTACGGTGAATTGTTGCCCCTAAACTGTTGGACATGGCTGACCAGAGCTCTGAGACAAATTGAGGCCCCCTATCTGACGTGATGTCTGATGGGACGCTGAAACGTGCCACCCAATTTGTTAGAAAAACGCGAGCGACTTCCTCCGCTGTAGTTGCCGCTAGAGGGACTGCCTCTGGCCAGCGTGTGGTGCGGTCTATCATTGTTAGCAGGTGTGTGAAACCGTGGGAGGAAGGCAGCGGCCCCACGAGGTCGACATGAATGTGGTCGAACCTTCTAGCAGGGATGGGAAAAGGCTCCAGAGGGGCTTTTGTGTGTCTGTGTACTTTGGCGCGCTGACAAGGAATGCAAGTTTTTGCCCATTCTTTTACGTTTTTGCGCAGGCCTGGCCACACAAACTTTTCGGCAACCATTTTGACCGAGGCGCGCACACCTGGGGGCGCGAGGGAGTGAATTGCGTCGAAAATACGGTGGCGCCAAGCAGCTGGTACTAACGGGCGAGGTCGGCCGGTTGAAACATCGCATATTAGGGGGGGCACGCCGTCGCGCAACCCTTTTTCCTCCAGCCTTAACCCTGTTGGTCCAGACAGGAGCGCGCGCACGTCCGCATCACTACCTTGTTCTTCCGCCATGGCTGCATAATCTATCCCTTCATGGATAGGTGCTGCATATGTGTTTGCGTTAGAGAAAAGCTCAGCTGCTGAAGCCGTGTAATCTGTCTCCTCGTGCTCTGGCGGTGCCACAGCGCGAGAGAGACAGTCTGCTACTACGTTAAGTTTGCCTGCTACATGTCGAATGTCTGTGGTGAACTCTGAAATCGCAGCTAGCTGTCTTTGTTGTCTGCCCGACCAAGGTTCTGAAATTTTAGCCATAGCAAAGGTGAGCGGTTTATGGTCCACAAAAGCCGTGAAACTCCACCCTTCTAACCAAAACTGGAAGTGGCGGATGGATAAATGGAGCGCCAGCAGCTCCCTGTCAAAAGTGCTGTATTTGCGTTCCGTCGGGTTTAGCGATTTGCTAAAAAATGCTAAAGGTTGCCAGACCCCCTTGACGAGTTGTTCTACAACTGCCCCTATGGCCAAGTCTGAAGCATCTGTGGTTAGAGCAATGCGGGCCGAGGGATCTGGATGGACTAACATTGTGGCGTTAGCTAGGGCGTTTTTAACTTCCGCAAAAGCGCGTTCGCGTTCCCGGGTCCATTCGACCGCGTTGGAAGCTTTCTTTTTTTGAGCGCGTCATACAGGGGCTGCATGAGCTGAGCTGCATGAGGGAGGAAACGGTTGTAAAAATTAACCATCCCCAAAAATTCCTGTAGTGATTTGACCGTTTGGGGCCGTGGAAAACTTTCTATCGCATGAATTTTGTCTGGAAGCGGAACTGCCCCTTTCGGGGAGATTCTGTGTCCCAAAAAATCAATTTGCGATACGCCGAATTTGCATTTGGCTGGATTAATTATTAATCCGTGCTCTTCTAGCCTCTGAAAAACGGCAGTGAGATGCTGCTCGTGCTCATCCTCCGATGAGCTGGCTACCAGCATGTCGTCAAGGTAGACGAAAACAAAGGGGAGGTCGCGTAAGACTGCGTCCATCATACGCTGAAAAGTCTGAGCAGCACCTTTGAGGCCGAAAGGCATTCGCAGGAATTCAAAAAGGCCGAAAGGGGTTATAACCGCTGTTTTAGGAATGTCTTCAGCTCGGACTGGAACTTGGTGATAACCGCGGACTAAGTCTATTTTTGAAAAAATGCGCGCACCCGCTAAATGTAGTGAAAAGTCCTGTATGTGAGGAATGGGGTAGTGGTCATGTGCTGTAGCGTTGTTTAATCTGCGGTAATCTCCGCACCGTCTCCAAGAACCGTCGGATTTTGGAACCATGTGAAGTGGTGAAGCCCAAGGGCTCTTTGAACGTCGGACAATGCCTAATTTTTCAAGAGCTGCAAATTCGTCCCTTGCTATGTTGAGCTTGGCCGCGTCTAAGCGGCGAGCTTTGGCAAAAACGGGAGGTCCCGTTGTTGGAATGAAGTGTTTAACCCCGTGTTTGGCTACAGTGGCTGAGAATTTGGGGGTTGTGAGTGCTGGAAATTGGGTGAGGAGTTGCTCAAACTTACCTCCTGCCGTAGTGACGTTGGCCTGCACAGGTGGTGGAGAGACTCGAGCTGAGCAAGGAATAGAAGCAAAAGACAGTGCATTAACCAGGCGCCTATTTGCTAGATCAACTAATAACCCGTGTGCACACAGAAAATCTGCGCCTAACAAGTTAAAACTCACCGCCGCTACAACAAATGTCCATCTGTAGCTGCGGCCGTGAATGAGGAGATGCAGGCTCTTTTCCCCGAACGTGTCGATGTCCGAGCCGTTGGCTGCCACTGCTCCATTGCCCCGGGTGCCCATGGCTCGATCTGCGTGGGAGGGCATGACGAAACTCAGCTGGGCTCCCGTGTCGATGAGGAACTGCTTGCCTGTGTGTCCATCCGTCACGTATAACGGCTTATTTTTCTCGCCGAGAACCGCTGCCGTTAACGGCCCTCGGCTTTGGCGTTTCCCGACATCGTAAACTTTCGGGGGGGGGAAACACATTTCCGGGCTTTCTCGGCGAAGCGGTGATGATAATAACAGACGTCATTCTGTTTGTTGCGCTTGGGCCGCGCTGCTGTCACCGTGGGTTGAGCCTGCTCCGTGGTTTGTGACTCTCCAAGGTTCGGGGCGTCAGTTTTGAGGTCTGCGGATGCCGCTGTGGGTATCCAATCTCTGCAGGCGTTGACGAGCCGATAAGCCTCGTTGGCCAGCGTGCGGAAGTCCTGATGATTGTTGCACTTCATACTGGCGAGTGTCCCTCTCATGTGTGGTGGTAGCGTGCTGAGGAAAATAAATTGAAAGAGGAAATTATCATTGTCCTCCTCCTTGAGCTGCAGTAAATCCTCCATGAGGGTCTTTAGATTGCCCCCTCTGTGGCCGTAGACTGCCAGGATTTTTTCGGCTCTTTCTTCCGCCGACGGGACGTAATTCGCCACGATGGTCGCCTTGAGTGTCTCATACTTGTCCCGGGCCGGTGGTCGCTGGATCAAGCTTCGCACACACCTCGAAGTGGCGGAGTCGAGTTTGGAGACGATATGGTAGAACTTAGTATCGTCTGCCGTGATGCCCGCCAGTATGAACTGGGCTTCGGCTTGGAGAAACCAAGAGGCCGGGTCTTCTCGCCAGAAATCTGGCAGTTTAACAGCGACGGCGTTTGTGCACATCATCACTGTTGTGCCCGCCGGGTGAGAGTGCCTTGCCTCGGCTCTCACGGCGGTGCTGGAGCTCGGTTGAGCTCTCTTGGTACCCTCTGCCGGGGGGAACAGCTGTCTGCTTGTTCCCTCGTCTGCGTTGTCGCTGGCGTTAGTCAGATTCGCCGCGGATGAGTCGCTTGAAGAACGCCTCAGGTCCATACTCGCGTCAAGGTCACCAGTGTAGAAGAGCTGGAAATAACGAGGCAGTTTTGTATCACAAAAGTAGAGTCTTTAATGAACAACTCTTCTATCTTGTCTCATCATGGTGCAGAGCTTGGCAGAAGGCAAAGAGGAAGAATTCTGCCCAGCTCGCTGGTTAAATACAGGCACACATCCAAGACATGCAAAACACAAGCTGAAATCCCCCGTTATCTAAATCCCCATTAGTCCTGTTAACTCCTCCCTTCGTCTTGGGAGGTGATGGGAAAACCTCTCCTCGCCTTAGGGGGTGAAGGTGTCAAGTCTGTTGCCATGGCGTCCTGTGATGTCATTGGTCTTCACACGGCGGTGAGATTCCTTTGTCCTTTCAGAGGTGTGAAATTCCTTTGCATATGTTGCTCCACACATTTCCACATGCTCTAATGTATGCAGGTATGGAATATATGAGTAATATATACCACACAGGTTAGGTTAATTGGAGACTCTAAAAAGTGGCCCTAGGTGTGAAAGTGTGTGTGAATGGTTAAGGGATAGCACCGTACTGTGGCTGCTTCATCCATCCAGGTGGATGCCCTCAATTTCCCCTCTGGGGATCAATAAAGTATACAAAATCAAAAAAAAAAATCAATTGGCTCAAAAGGGTGGTGAGAGAGACCATCTAGGACTAACGATAAATCCCATAATGGAACCAGGGGCTGGGAAATCGGGAGCTTGCGGCAAGCTCCCTTCATGAACTAACAAACCAGAAGGTGCTGACCTACTGGTTTGTCTCCAAACTCCACATGGGATGCTGAAATTGCCACTAGGTAGACTCTCATTGTTGAAAAAGCCTTTCCACCTTCGAGCAGATGCTGTAAGAAACAGAGCACATCCACTACAGAACACTGGTAAGGGATAGCCTGCCTCTCATCACACCACCTCTCAAAAACCCTCCATTTACTACTGTAAAGGGAGCGGGTGGAGGTGGCTCTAGCATTCTGAATAGTGTCAATAACCCCTGAAGGCAGTCCAGCTGTGGTTAAAATCCACCTTTCAGGGGCCAGGCCCAAAGGGCTACACAATCTGGATGAGGATGATAAATCTCCCCATGAGCTTGAGACAGGAGGTCCCTGCATATGGGAGAGGCCATGGTTCTCCTGCTAATAGTTGAATTATTTCTGCTATCCAAGGCTTGGATGGCCTCCAAGGGGCTATCAGAATCAATGACAGTCCTTATTCTCTCAGTCTGGATAACGTTGGAGAGATCAGGCTGAGAGGTGGGAATGCATACAGCAGGACATCTGGCCATGGGTGTGCCAGAGCATCCATGCCCAGAGGCGCCTCTGCGTCTGACAGGGAGTAAAACGGCAGGCAATGTGCATTTTCCCGTGAGGCGAGCAGATCTACGGCAGCTTGGCCGAACCTCTGCCAGATCTGCTTCACCACCTGAGGGTGGAGTCTCCACTCCCGGAACAGTGGGTTCCCTCTGGATAACAGATCTGCCCCCCTGTTCAGGATCCCTGGCACATGAGTAGCCTGATGAGAGAGGAACCTTGTGCTGCTCCACACAGTTATCCTCCTTGCTAAGCTGTGAAGCTGAAGCCACCGGGTGCCACCCTGATGGTTGATATAGGCTACCACTGTTGAATTGTCTGTTTTGACTAAAACATGTTGTCCCTGAAGGTAGGGGAGGAAGTGCTTCAAGGCTAAAAACACTGCCTGCAATTCCAACACGTTTATGTGAACCGGGGCTTGGCTTTGAGGCCACAGGCCAATCACTGCTCTGCCCAGCATAGTTGCACCCCATCCTACCAGGGACACATCTGTGGTCAGAGTGACTCTGGACAACACCGTTCCCAGCGGCATCCCAGCAGTGAGGGTTGCTGGATTTCTCCAAGGCTGAAGTGCTATAATGTACCGCTGCATTATCTTCACCCTGCGGCAGAGATGACAGCAGGGGCATAAACGCAGGTTTGCTACCCATAGCTGAAAATCCCTCATCATGAGGAGTCCCAGCTGAACCCGGAGGCAAAGATGGAGTGACACAACCTCCCCTTGCTGAAAATGAGTGAGACACTGTGTGAACAAGACAATTCTCTGCCCTGACAGCGTTACACGATAAGTGAGGGAGTTTATTCTTAGCCCCAAACACTTTGTGCACTGCGCAGGTATTAAACGGCTCTTTTCCCAGTTGATTTTGAATCCGAGCTTCGTGAGGTGATTTACCACTGCATGTGAATCCCGGATCACTTGCTCCTGGGATTGGGAGCAGATTAAATAGTCGTCTATGTATGAGAATATTCTGATGCTGCTGTTCCTTAATGGAGACAGCGCTGCCTCCACACATTTGCTGAACACTCTTGGAGCTAGTGATAGTCCAAAAGGGATAGTTTGAAACTCATATGCTGTGCTCTGATAAGTGAACCTGAGAAACTTCCTGTGAGGAGGATAAATGGCACTATGAAAATATGCGTCGGACAGATTGATCGTCACAAACCAATCGCCCGGCTGGACTGAGTGGCATAGTGCTTTGTGCGTGAGCATTCTGAACCTGTACTTTCTCAAGTGTTTGTTCAGTGCCTACAAATCCAAAATACGGTGGAGGGTTGAGTTGCCCTTCTTTGGAATGAGAAAATAATGGGAGTAAAAGCCCTGCTGTGCCTCGCTGCTTGGCACCTCCCTGATCTTTCCTTTGTTTAAAAGAGACAGAATTTCTTCCCGCAGGTCGCAGGTCGATGATCAATTTTGTTATTGTGTCATCAGACCTGCGACCGTATGTCTTGGACACTCGGGTAAAGAGAGGTGCAGAGCTGTCAACTGATCACCACCTGGTGGTGAGTTGGATCCGATGGCAGGGGAGGAAGCCATTCAGACCTGGTAGACCCAAACGTATAGTGAGGGTGTGCTGGGAACGTCTGGCTGAGGCCCCTGTCCGGGAGGTCTTCAACTCCCACCTCCCGAAGAACTTCAACCACATTCCGAGGGAGTCTGGAGACATGGAGTCTGAATGGGCCATGTTCTCCACCTCTGTTGTTGAAGCGGCAGCCCAGAGCTGTGGCCGCAAGGTGGTCGGTGCATCTCATGGCGGCAACCCCCGACCCAAGTGGTGGACACCAGTGGTGAAGGGGGCCATTAAGCTGAAGGAGTCATATCAAGCTTGGTTGGCTTGTGGGACTCCCGAAGCAGCTGAGGTATACCAGCAGGCCAAGCGGAGTGCAGCTCGGGTGGTTGCTAAAGCAAAAACCCGGGTATGGGAGGAGTTCGGTGAGGCCATGGAACAAGACTTTCGGTCAGCCTCGAAGAGATTCTGGCAAACTGTCTGGTGGCTCAGGAGGGGAAAGCAGCTCCCTGTCCACACTGTGTATGGTGCGGATGGGGCGCTGTTGACTTCGACTGGGGATATCGTCGGGCGGTGGAAGGAATACTTCGAGGATCTCCTCAATCCCACTGATACGCCTTCCACAGAGGAAGCAGGGTTTGTGGACGAGGGGGATGACTCGCCTATCACAGGGGCTGAGGTCGCCAAGGTGGTTAAAAATCTCCTTGGTGGCCGGGCCCCGGGGGTGGACAAGATTCACCCTGAGTACCTCAAGGTTCTGGATGTTGTTGGGCTGTCATGGTTGACACGCCTCTGCAACATTGCATGGAGGTCGGGGGCAGTGCCTTTGGCATGGCAAACCGGGGTGGTGGTTCCTCTCTTCATAAAAGGGGACCGGAGGGTGTGCTCCAACTTTAGAGGGATCACACTCCTCAGCCTCCCTGGGAAGGTCTATGCCAAGGTACTGGATAGGAGAGTCCGGCCGTTGGTCGAACCTTGGATTCACGAGGAGCTACTGTATGTGGTTTTCGTCTTGGCCGTGGCACATCAGACCAGCTCTTTACCCTCTCGAGAATTCTCGAGGGTTCGTGGGAGTTTGCCCAACCAGTTTACATGTGTTTTGTGGACTTGGAGAAGGCATTTGACTGCGTCCCTCGTGGTTTTTTGTGGGGGGTGCTTCGGGAGTATGGGGTATTGGGCTTGTTGTTACGAGCTATTCAGTCTCTGTACGACCGTTGTGAGAGTTTGGTTCGTATTGCCAACACTCGGTCGGACTCATTCCTAGTGAGAGTTGGACTCCGCCAGGGCTGCCCTTTGTCACCGATCCTGTTCATAATTTTTATGGACAAGATTTCTAGGCGCAGCCAGGGAATGGAGGGTGTCATGCTTGGTGACCACATGATCTCATCTCTGTTGTTTGCAGATGATGTTGTCCTGTTGGCTTCATCCAGCAATGGCCTACAGCTCTTGCTGGGACGGTTTGCCACTGAGTGTGAAGCGGCTGGGATGAGAATCAGCACCTCCAAGTCCGAGTCCATGGTCCTCAGCCGGAAGAAGGTGGATTGTCCTCTCTGGGTTGGGGACAGGCTCCTGCCCCAAGTGGAGAAGTTTAAGTATCTTGGGGTCTTATTCACGAGTGAGGGGAAAATGGAGCGAGAGATTGACAGACGGATCGGAGCAGCATCCGCAGTGATGCGGACGTTGTACCGGTCTGTTGTGGTGAAGAGTGAGCTTAGTTGTAAGGCAAAGCTGTCGATATACCAGTCAATCTACGTTCCTACTCTCACCTATGGTCACAAGCTTTGGGTAATGACCAAAAGAACAAGATCGCGGATACAAGCGGGTGAAATGATCTTTCTCCGTAGGATTACT
This sequence comes from Pholidichthys leucotaenia, assembly GCA_020510985.1. Lineage (NCBI taxonomy): Eukaryota > Metazoa > Chordata > Actinopteri > Cichliformes > Pholidichthyidae > Pholidichthys > Pholidichthys leucotaenia. The sequence goes on from CM035846.1 coordinate 105,555,603, forward strand.
GGACTCACCCTCAGAGATAGGGTGAGGATCTCAGTCATCCGGGAGAGGCTCAGAGTAGAACCGCTGCTCCTCCACATTGAAAGGAGTCAGTTGAGGTGGTATGGGCATCTGATTACGATGCCTCCTGGACGCCTCCCACTTGAGGTGTTTTGGGCACATCCCACTGGGACGAGACCCCGGGGCAGACCCAGGACTCGGTGTAGAGGCTATGTCTCCCAGCTGGTCTGGGAACGCTTTGGTATCCTCTCTGAAGAGCTGGAGCAGGTGGCGGGGGAGAGGGAAGTCTGGGCTTTTCTGCTTGAACTGCTGCCTCTGTGACCCGGACCTCCGGAAAAGCGGTAGAAGATGGATGGATGGATAGAATTTCTTCTTCTAAAACTTGAGCAGTCTCCACTGGCCTCTGAAATTAACATACCTTTGAATTTCGGGGGCTTTGTAGCAAATTGCAGTCTGTAACCATGACAAATGGTGGACAGGATCCATGGGTGAACTGCACATGTGTGTCAGTGAACCACCTGGGAGGAGAGTGGGCTAAAGGCTGTGCGCTTGAATGATGTCACTCCCTCTGAGAAGGGAGTGGCTCCACTCGGGAAGCGCATCAGCTCCCCCCTGCAGGCGGCAGAAGTACATTATTTCACAAAAGTGCATACACCCCTCACATTTTTGTAAATATATCTTTTCATGGGACAACACTGAAGATATGACACTTTGATATAATGTAAAGTAGTCAGTGCACAGCTTGTATAACAGCGTAAACTTGCTGTCCCTCAAAATAACTCAACACACAGCCATTAATATCTAAACCACTGGCAACAAAAGTGAGTGCACACCTAAGTGAAAATGTCCAAATTGTGCCCCATTAGCCACCCCCCCCCCCATTCGTCTTACCCCCCAAAGGATAAGACTAATGGAGAAATGTTGCAGAAGATTTCAGAAATTAGAATGATAAAATAATTTTGAGTCTGAGTCCAGCCATTCTTGTGATATGTGGAACTGAGCTTCTATGGATGGAGTACCCTCCTTTTGGTTCTCTGAGTAGTGGGAAGAATTTCTGAGTTGACTTTGAAAGTTTTACGTTTCTGTGCCTTATGTTTTTTTTCCTGCACATGCAAATAACAGGTTTCCCGCAGTTGGACCGCTTGGAATCCTAAAAAAAAAATCCTCTCAATCCTAAATATAAATGTGTTTTTTGTCTGCTGAAGAATATGAACAATGTGTACTTTTTTAAAAATAATGCTGCATGGCTTTATCTTTTTCTGAATGACCAGGACAGACAACAGTTTCAGGACTACAGGAGACATGAGGTCCAGGAGGAGATCAGGAGGCTCAAACAGCTGGTGAAAACACAGTCACAGCAGGCTGAAGCCCTCAGGGGAGAGATCACACTTCTGTCTTCCAAGTGGGGCCACGTCCTGCCACCCAACCCTGCCAGACTACCACCACTTGCCCCTCCGCCCACCCCCCCCTAAAGGCAGCATCCACACAGGGAATCAAAGACAGCTCAGCAGACAGTAATCAGATGAGGCATAATAAAGTACAGCTATATCATGATCATTCATTACTGTAATCTAGAGTTATTGGCTCTCGTTTATTGTCATAAATTGCCCAGGTGGGGCTGAATGAAGACCCAAATGCTGAACTGTGAGTTGCAAAACGTTTAATCAAAAACACAAAAGTCCAAATAGTGCAGGAACAAAAACTTACAAGCAGGATAATGAGATGGTTGAATAACTCAGGAGGCTGGGCATGTTAGGTTGGTCAAACCTCGGATTCAGGAGGAGCTATGTGGTTTTCGTCCTGGCCGTAGCACATCGGACCAACTCTTTACCCTCTTGAGAATCCTCGAGGGTTCGTGGGCGTTTGCCCAACCAGTTTACATGTGTTGTGTGGACTTGGAGAAGGCATTCAGCCATGTCCCTCATGGTTTTTTGTGGGGGGTGCTTCAGGAGTATGGAGTATCGGGTTTGTTGTTACAAGATATCCGGTCTCTATACAACCGTTGTGAGAGTTTGGTTCGTATTGCCAACACTCGGTTAGACTCATTCCCAGAGAGAGTTGGACTCCGCCAGGGCTGCCCTTTGTCACCGATCCTATTCATAATTTTTATAGACAGGATTTCTAGGCACAGCCAGGGAACGGAGGGTGTCATGCATGGTGACCGCAGGATCTCACCTCTGTTTGCTGGATGAAGTCAACAGGACAACATCATCTGCAATGACCTACAGGTCTTACTGGGGCAGTTTGCCACTGAGTGTGAAGTGGCTGGGATGAGAATCAGCATCTCCAAGTCCGAGTCCATGGTCCTCAGCTGGAAAAAGGTGGATTGTCCTCTTCGGGTTTGGGACAAGCTCCTGCCCCAAGTGGAGGAGTTTAAGTATCTTGGGGTCTTATTCACAAGTGAGGGGAGAATGGAGCGAGAGATTGACAGACGGACTGGGGTAGCATCTGCAGTGATGTGGACGTTGTACCGGTTCGTTGTGGTGAAGAGGGAGCTGAGCTCTAAGACAAAGCTGTCGATTTACCGGTCAATCTACGTTCCTACCTTCACCTATGGTCACGAGCTTTGGGTAATGACTGAAAGAATGAAATCAAGGATACAAGCAGCTGAAATGAGCTTTCTTCATAGGATTGCTGGACTCACCCTTAGAGATAGGGTAAGGATCTTAGTCATCCGGGAGAGGCTCAGACTAGAACCACTGCTCCTCCACATTGAAAGGAGCCAGTTGAGGTGGTTTGAGGATCTGATCAGGATGCCTCCTGGACACCTCCCACTTGAGGTGTTTTGGGCATGTCCCACTTTGAGGAGACCCCGGGGCAGACTCTGGACTCGCTGGAGAGACTACATCTCCCATCTGGTCTGGGAATGCCTTAGTATCCTGTATGAAGAGAGGGAAGTCTGGGCTTCTCTGATTGAACTGCTGCCTCCGCGACCCGGACCTCCGGAAAAGTGGTAGAAGATGGATGGATGGCTGGCTGGATGGACATGTGGAAACACCAGAGTAGACGTGGGACTCATATCTGGAGATTCAAAGAGTTTAGGCGTGCGGAAATGCCGGGATTACAATGAATGAAGCCTGGGACACATGCTAGGTAAGAGTGAGAAAAACACTACACCGAACTGTGGTGTGGCATCCCTTAAGTAGCACAAAGGGAAATTAACACAATCTGAAACACATGTGGACGACCAGGGTAAGAGCAAGGATAATGAACTGAAATAGTTACAGCTGGGACAAACCACGAAACTAGCTAGGAAGAACCGGAAGTAAATAAAGAGCACTGTCAAAGTAGAAGCACAGACGGGTGGACAATCAGACGTGATACAAATGATAAACAATGAATGATGACCCACCATGGCAAGGATAAGACACAAAATAAGTAGTAATAATACAAACATTTCAAAGAGTGACTAAGGCGAAGGCTCATATCAAAACACAAGAGGATTAGAAATACAAGATTATCATAAACACAGAATATCAACAACCAACTAAGATAATAGGACAACTCAAAACAAACTAAGGCAGAGGGCAAATACAGATAATACAAATAACCCCGTCACTAGATACACTACTACACTGAAGTGAGGAAAATACAGAATATAATCAGGATGAACTTAAAGAGTGAGCATGGTTCTCCACCCGTGCTCAGTATCATGACATTTATCAAAAGTGCATAGAAATCGGCACACATTTGGGTATAAATATGATCGTACGAAAAGGTCTATGTGGCATTTATGAACTTGTGCATATCTGCTCAGTCTCATTCATTAATAAATCTGGTGGATGGAAATGATCGTAATTTACATATCACGCCCACAATTCCGCCTTCAGTATTTACGACACAACAGAATATAAAACGGCAAAAAGAGAAACTTTTCCAAAATAGAAACTGACATTGTTTGAGAAGGGAAAAATAATATAATACTGTTGTGTGTCATCTATAAAAGTGGTATTAAAGGCAGAAGGCGGCTGGAAGGAGATCCGTGATGTGCAACAGCTTGGCATGAACTGAGGCTGAGGGCTATAATTTAAATCTATACACGCCGTGATGTAAATTGTGCAGCCTCAGATATATTATGTAATCACAATTTTTTATGTAAAGCTTAAAAAAGCTGTTGCACTCGCAGTGGCTGCTCATCGGTTAGATTAGGCATCAGTTGGATAAATTAATGAAGTGTTTGAGTAGCTAAATGTTGGCCTGTTCATTTTAAAAGTATAGCCCAAGTGTCAAACAAACATTTATTAGGCCACTTACATTTTAGAAGTGATGAACCCCTGTCTCCGTCATCCCTCCCTGTGCTCAGCTCTACGCAAAAGCTGTCTGGCTCTGTTATCCAGTGTGATTTTATTCAGAACAGTAGTGGTGAAAATATTATACATAGACTTTCTCTGGCGCGTAAGTTATGTCTGGAAATGAGACCAGCGGACACGTCTGTGTTCAGGGTTAGCTTTAATGAACTGCTAACTCACCCATGGAACAGGTAGCAAGAGGTTAACAACAAGCTAACAGGAGGTGTGGTACAGCAGGTAGCAGGCTAGAGGCGGAGTGCCAAAGTGAGAGTCTCCCACTGTTATCTCCTTAATATAGTCATGGCGTGATGACATCACATCGTACTTGTGTCCCCATATCCGTGACGTGTATGGTGGTATTTCAGTATTCCCCCCCGGAAAAAACAGAACTCTGCTGGTGATGGTTCACATTAGCTGGGTACCTTGATTGTGGCATACGGCTAACACAGCATAAACATAGCCAGAACCATTTCATGTAACATGGTACAGGGCTAGCTAACAAATATTCATGGCCTGGCTATTGGCAGGTGGTACACTGCATGATGGTAAAGCACACTAAATCGCTATTGTTACCGTACACATATTCCCTTGGTGTTAAGGCAGAGTATGGTAGTGTTAGCAACTAAACCCATAACCATAATTTACCTAAGGTTCAATGTACCATAACATTAATTTTAAACCATTGTCTGAACCTGGGTAACTGGGTAGACTGCCGGTGAGACCCTGCCTGGTTGAGTGGATTATTCTGCCACTGTTATCAACCATGCTCTGTTTAAACATTTTTAAAAACAGTCATTTTAAAGTTCAACCTCAGGGGGCCTCTGGCGAGCTCATGGTGGGAGGAGCCCTGAAGGTGCTGGTTGCGGCAGACCTGAGTGCCATCTTGTTGGAATCGGTCTCTTGTCAGTAAAGTCCCAGTCCGGGTCCCACACTGGCTGGGTTGGTTCTAGTGTTACGTCTTGATCTGGGGCAGCTGCTGTTCTTACCTTCCACAGATGGCTGGCATGCCATTGCGAGCCATCAGCCATCTGGAAGGTGGCTGGCCCCAGTCATGCGGTGATCTGCATCGGCAGTGATAGGAGCATCTGCAGGCTGTCTGAGTGTTCAGATTGGTGGACCCAAACCCAATTGTGAATTGTGCTGGCAAAATGAGTTGGAACGCGTACAGCGTCATTACGAGCTACCAGCACGAGAAGTCATAAATCATGACTCTCTTTGTTTGCTAGTGGCAAGTCCCGAGAAAACCCCCGTGAGTGCCTGGTATGTAAAGCTTAGAAATCGTACTTTGTAAAAATACATACAGTGGTGTGAAAAAGTGCCCCCCCCCATTAAAACATAAAATAACTGTGGTTTATCACATCTTTGGAAAGCTGAGCTCAATTTCTCTAGCCACACCCAGGCCTGATTACTGCCACACCTGTTGTCAATCAAGAAATCACTTAAATAGGACCTGCCTGACAAAGTGAAGTAGACCAAAAGATCCTCAAAAGCTAGACATCATGCTGCAATGCCAAGAAATTCAGAAACAAAGTAATTGAGGTTATAAAGCCATTTCTAAAGCTTTGGGACTCCAGCAAACCACAGTGACAGTCATTATCCACAAATGGCAAAAACATGAAACGGTGGTGAACCTGCCCAGGAGTGGCCGGCCGACAAAAATTACCCCAAGAGCGCAGTGACGACTCATCCAAAAGGTCACAAAAGACCCCACAACAACATTCAAAGAACCGCTGACCTCCCTTGCCTCAGTTAAGGTCACTGTTCATGACTCTGCCATAAGAAAGAGACTAGTTAAAAATGGCCTGCATGGCAGAATTCCATGACGAAAACCACTACTGAGCAAAAAAGAACATAAAGGCTCGTCTTAGTTTTGCCAGAAAACATCTTGATGATCCCCAAGACTTTTGGGAAAATACTCTGTGGACTGACGAGACAAAAGTTGAACATTTTGGAAGGTGTGTGTCCCATTACATCTGGTGTAACAGTAACACAGCATTTCAGAAAAGGAACATCATACCAGCAGTAAAATATGGTGGTGGTAGTGTGATGGTCTGGGGCTGTTTTGCTGCTTCAGGACCTGGAAGACTTGCTGTGGTAAATGGAACCATGAATTCTGCTGTCTACCAAAAAATCCTGAAGGAGAATGTCCGGTCATCTGTTTGTGACCTCAAGCTGAAGCACACTTGGGTTCAGCAGCAGGACAATGATCCAAAACACACCAGCAAGTCCACCTCTGAATGGTTTAAGAAAAACAAAATGAAGACTTTGGAGTGACCTAATCAACGTTGTGACCTAAATCCGATTGAGATGCTGTGGCATGGTCTTAAAAAGGCGGTTCATGCTCGACAACCCTCCAATATGGCTGAATTACAACAATTCTGCAAAGGTGAGTGGGCCAAAATTCCTCCACAGTGCTGTAAAAGACTCATTGCCAGTTATCGCAAATGCTTGATTGCAGTTGTTACTGCTAAGGGTGGCCCAATCAGTTATTAGGTTTTGGGGGCAATCACTTTTTCACACAAGGCCATGTAGGGTTGGATTTTTTTTTCCCCCCTTAATAATAAACACCTTCATTTAAAAACTGCTTTTTGTGTTTACTTGTGTTATCTTTGTCTAATATTTAAATTTGTTTGATGATGTGAAACATTTAAGTGTGACAAATATACAAAAAAAAATGAGAAATCAGGAAGGGGGCAAACACTTTTTCACACCACTGTATGTTTTGGCGGAAGAAGTAACTCCTGACCGATCGAACGTGAGTTTTAAACCTAGCCAAAATATAAACAAATCGTCTTTTTCCGGGTCCGTTTTTGCATACTTCCGACAAATTAAATATCATTTTGAAGGTCTTTCAATACAGAATATTGAAAAAACGTTACCTCAGTTTTGATAATTTCCTCAAAGTGAATCATTTTGCCAGCACGGGTCACAACTGAGTACCGTGAGTGCTGACCTGTTGGGCTTCAGGTGGTGCTGCTGCTGCTCTCTCGTCCCTGATGCTGGTTGCGGTAGCGTGACATTCTCGCCAGCAGCAGGACGCGCTGTGGATTGGCGTCGTTCACCGGGGTCCTGCTTGGCCATGGACTCTTATCTCCTGCAGCTGCACGGCGGCTCCGTGAGGCTTATGCCAGGCGAGGATCGGAGTTGAGTCTGTGTTCTGCTCTCCGTGTGGTGTGAAGCTTGGAGCGGCTGTGCCCACGTCTGGGTGAAATGTGCTCTGGTCATCAGCGGTCAAACAAAGTCCTTTGTGGTCGTGAATGGTGAAACCCAATTCATGGAAAAGGTCACACCCCAGGATGTTGTCGCCATGCACCTGGAAGGCAAACACTGCAAGCACTTTGGATCCATAGCGAATCGTCAGCATGATGGTTCCTACAAGGCTGACTCTGGTGTGCCTGTAACCATTCAGCTCCACCGCATCCCACTTGAATGGATGCCAAGGGAAAAATCTCTTCACTGTGATCCAATTCATCAGCGACCTCATAGCGGCAGTGTCCAGTAATAGTGACAGGCTGACATCATCGAGCCTCACTGTACACCACTTGTATGCCTAATTACTACAGTCCACTGAATGAATGGTTGTTGTTAAAGGCAGGCCAACTGAGCTGGGTGGTGAGCTCGTCATTGACCATGTTGAACGGCACACTTTGGCAAAATGGTTAAGCTTTCCACAGCGCTGGCATCTCTGTCCCCTGGCCGGGCAGAAGCGTGTGCACGTCCAGTGCGCTGGGGAACCAGAGTTACTACATGTTCGTCATTTCATGATGCTCTGTTGTCCCATGGTGTTCACCTCGGTGTCCTCCAAATAGGTTACAGTGTCAATGGGCTCTTCTGCCGAGGTAACTGCCTGAGCTAGCGTGGTTTGTTGCTGCGAAGCTCCTAGCTATGATGTTAGCTGGGCGGCGGCCTCCGTCTGGAATACTATCTCCACCGCCTTTGCCAGTGGCAGGTCATCTGGCGCCATTAACAGCTTCACCTGCAGTCTCAGGTTGTTGGTGTGCTCCGCTAGCTGGTCCTGCACCATCTCGTCTTCTAGCTGCTCAAATCTGCATGTACTTGCCAGACAGCGGAGGTTGGTGACATATTGCTGAGTTGTCTCTCCCGCTCCCTATCAGCATTGGCAGAACCTAATTCTCCTTGCCAGCACACTTTCAGGCATTGCAAAATGTGTGGCTAATAAGGCGACACATTTGTCGTATGTATCCACGGGTCCCAGCATTCTAAACACACATTGTCCCTCGCTGCCCAGTCTATGAATCAATAGAGCACACAGTCGAAGCTTGCTAACCTTAGCTAGGTCCATAGCTGACACATATGTCTCGAACAATTCAAACCAACGAGGCCATGGGATAGGCGGCTCACCTGGTGTGGCGAGGAACAGTGGTAGGGGTGCCAGACACACTTTATTCTTCAGGAAAATTTTCCATTTTCCTCCAGAAGACCAATTTTTCTCCTCGTCGCCAATGGTATGTCTGGAAATGAGACCAGCAGACACGTCTGTGTTGAGGGTTAGCTTTAATGAACTGCTAACTCACACGTGGAACAGGTAGCAAGAAGCTAACAACAAGCTAACAGGAGGTGTGGTACAGCAGGTAGCAGGCTAGAAGCGGAGGGCCAAAGTGAGAGAGAGTGGCCGAATTTCATTCTCCTCCCTTGCTGACTGGTTGACTTTAGGTGTGTTCACATTAAGTGACTGAAGGTTTAGGGCTGTCCCATTCTGAAATTAGGAAGTGGCTGACTGATCACTCACTGACTTTTTGAGCCCTTAAATGACCCCTTTTCCTAAGTCAGCATGCTATGCTGATTTAAGGTCAGGGAATTACCCACAGCTCAGAGCGCCATGCTGGGGTTTCTCAGCATAAAGCTCCTGAATGGTCACCTGTTCATCACTGACCACCCCTTCACCTCTGCTCCACTCCACAAAAAAAATACTGCCTTCACATGAATCTTTGTCAAAATAAAAATACATGAAATAAAGACAGAGTTTATGCTGAATTACACCCAATTTAGTAGTTTAAATAATTTAGGGTGGTGTGTGTGGGGGGGAATTGTGCAGTTTAAAAAAAAAAAAGATGATTTAATTAATTACAAGAGGCTGCAGCACATTTAATTCAAATCATTCCTGAAGAAAGTAATAGGTTTAAAATAAAAAGACCCACAATAGCCGGTCACGTTTTAATTTCAAAGAAATTAAAAGTATGGTTAAAATAAATGGGTTGAAAATATATATTTATTAAAACTGTAACACTGAAAATAAAAAAAAAAACAGTTTGAACCTCTTCATTTCAACGAGAAAATATTCCTAAATGTAGATGTAAAAAAATGAACAAGAATGCAGCCATTTAAAACAAAATTGGGATTTTATTTTAAAAAGTTTCACAGACTGAAAAACAAAAAAGTTGTAGAAACACTGGACACACACCTGAACTTTCAGGATCATTTTTTTTTTATCCTTTGTTAATACACCGCTGTTTGTTTTAGTTTTGTCTAATCAGTTTTTTTATTTTGTCCTATTTTTTGTCATGATTTATATATAAACTACTATATACACTATTTTTGTTTCCTAATTCTTTCAACAAAGTTAATTTAAAAAAAAAAAAGCTAGTGTTGCCAAGGTAAAGTGAAGTGTGTCATTTCTGCCATTTTGAGCCATTTCATCCCCTTGCAGACTCGCACACTCAAGCACTACTGATGGCGGCCGCCTACAAGGGCTCAGGGCTTGAGGGTTTAGGGAGGAGATTGAGATTCGGTCAGTCCCGCTGTTAGCCTTTTAATATAGTCACAGCGTGATGACGTCACGTGATGCGTGTGCCCCAACGTCCATGACGTGTGTGGTGGTATTTCAGTATGCCATAGTGTACAGCAGCATTACTCCAGCATATCTATCTCAGTTTATTTATTTACCCATGATACAGTCACAGCGGCTGTGCACTTCCACCCAAATTGGGTTGGCACTTCTGTGTGCAGAGCCTGCTGTGTTGTGAGTTTACCAGTGGCGTCAACAAGATAATTTGTGATGGATACCAGTTATTAAATTAGTACATAACACCAGACATAATCATAGAAATGTCTTTTTAGAATAATTTGCCCAAATTTACATTGTAGAATTAATTTACTACAGTACTGACACCGGAGCTCCCTGCACTGATGAAAATGGCATTTCTGAAAAGTTCTGAGCCCAATCACAACCGTATGGAAAAATATTTTAAATTCAAAAAGTTAAAATTTTAATTCAGGTTTTTATATCTGATCAATTAGATTTTTGGTTTTCTGCTTAAATCCGTTATATTGGCTGCATTGATACAAATATGTAAAAGCAGCCTCTTTAGTTTTGAAAGTAAATCGGTAAAACACTCACCTAAATATAATAAGGCAAACATATCCCTTGAAGGGATGCACTGCTCAATCTAGCCTTATATGATCAACTAATTCTCCTACAAATTCAGGTTTCTCTGTTGTACTACGAGTCTACAGCAATTTGAAAATATGGGTACACAAGCTCAGAGTTGACGTGGGATTGGAGTGCACCGTAGGATCGCACTCAGATTGATAAACAGCGAACTTTGCACTGAAATGATCATACAACCATTTTTCTGTCTGATGCATGTTTACTAAGTGAGGGCCAATGTTTTTAAATGAGCCCATGAGCTGTCTGCTGGCATTGGGGGAATTATGAAAACAAAACAGGCATCAGCACAGTCCTTTATACTTCAACATTTTTTAGGTAGTCAAAATCATGAAATGTGTTTTCCTGATAAATTATCAAGGCATGTGAATGTAAATGATGCACTTTGATGAAGAATAAAGTGTATGTTCTAATACAGAGCATCCGGAAAGTATTCAGTGCTTCACTTTTTCCACATTTTGTTATGTTAGAACCTTATTCCAAAAGGGATTAAATTCGTTTTTTCCTCAAAGTTCTACACACAATGCCCCATAATGACAAGTGAAAAGTTTTGAAATTTTTGCAAATTTATTAAAAATAAAAAACTAAGAAATCACATGTAAGTATTCACAGCCTTTGCTCAATATTTTGTTGATACACCTTTGGCAGCAATCACAGCCTCAAGTATTTTTGAATATGATGCCACAAGTTTGACACACCTATCTTTGGGCAGTTTGGCCCATTCCTCTTTGCAGCACCTCTCAAGCTCCATCAGGTTGGATGGGAAGCTTTGGTGCACAGCCATTTTCAGATCTCTCCAGAGATGTTCAATTGGATTCAAGTCTGGGCTCTGGCTGAGCCACTCAAGGACTTTCACAGAGTAGTCCTGAATCCACTCCTTTGATATCTTGGCTGTAGGCTTAGGGTTGTCGTCTTGCTGAAAGATGAACCGTCACCCCAGTCTGAGGTCAAGAGTGCTCTGGAGCAGGTTTTCATCCAGGATGTCTCTGTACATTGCTGTGCTCATCTTTCCCTCTATCCTGACTAGTCTCCCAGTTCCTGCCACTGAAAAACATCCCCACAGCATGATGCTCCTACTAACATTGGTGTGGTTATGAACGGTACCCGTTTCCTTCAAACATGATGCCTGACATTCACACCAAAGAGTTCAATCTTTGTCTCATCAGACCAGAACATTTTGTTTCTCATGGTCTGAGAGTCCTTCAGGTGCCTTTTGGCAAACTCCAGGTGGGCTACCATGTGCCTTTTACTAAGGAGTGGCTTCCGTCTGGCCACTTTACCATACAGGCCTGATTGGTGGATTGCTGCAGAGATGGTTGTCCTTCTGGAAGGTTCTCCTCTCTTCACAGAGCAATGCTGGAGCTCTGACAGAGTGACCATCAGGTTCTTGGTCACCTCCCTGACTAAGGCCTTTCTCCCCCGATGGCTCAGTTTAGATGGCCGGCCAGCTCTAGGAAGAGTCCTGGTGGTTCCAAACTACTTCCATTTATGGATGATTGAGGCCACTGTTTTCATCAGGACCTTCAAAGCAACAGAACTTTTTCTGCACCCTTCCCCAGATTTGTGCCTCCAGACAATTCCTTTGACTTCATGCTTGGTTTGTGCTCTGACATGCACTGTCAACTGTGGGACCTTATATAGACAGGTGTGTGCCTTTCCAAATCATGTCCAATCAACTGAATTTACCACAGGTTGACTCCAATTAAGCTGTAGAAACATCTCAAGGAAGATCGGAGGAAACAGGATGCACCTGAGCTCAGTTTTGAGCTTCATGGCATAGGCTGTGAATACTTATGTACAGGTGATTTCTTTGTTTTTTATTTTTAATAAATTTGCAAAAATCTGGATAAAAAACAACTTCATGTTGTCATTGTGGGGTATTGTGTGTAGAATTTTGAGGACAATAATTAATTTAATCCCTTTTAGAATAGGGCTGTAACATAAAATGTGGAAAAAGTGAAGCGCTGTCAATACTTTCTGGATGCACTGTATGATTGTACCGTTGATCCACTGTCTGCTTCCTGATTGTGTTACTGTGCCTCCTGCTGCAATAGGCCAACTGTTACAATCCAAAACAGAAAATTAAAGATCAGACTTTACTGGGCTTTGAATGAGACAATTATGAACGTCGACTGAACACTTCAGAGATTCCAGCGTCAGGACAGCAAATACTGGTGTCTAGGAAAAAGACTTTCATTTGCCATACTACATTTTCAGCCTTAAAATAGAGCATGATGAACACTAGATGGGGACAGCTGTGTGTTGCAAGTATGTCCTCTTTCTTGCACTCACTGCACTACACCTCTGAGGACAAGAGCACAGTATGATGACAGTATGATCTTTATTGAATCAGATTATCAAACAAAAATAAGATAAGCTATTTGGCAACAGTAATGAGGAAACATTATTTATCCATTAATGAAGAAAGGGTGTATAACAAGCATTAACATGATGCAAGACTACTAAGTTAAAACGTTTAAAAAAGTTTTACCAAAACATGGAGCTTGGCTCGATTTGATTGCAGAGCCAAACCCAAGCCAGATCTTTGATGTTTTTAATTTAATTGAGTCATTTTATTCAGTTGTTATGCATTTATCCATTCCTTATAATTGGAAACAAAATTGCTTGTTTTGCATCATTTCTTTAAATTCACATACTGCATTTATATGATCTAATTAAAATTGGGGCACATTGCCTCCCCCCCCCCCCCCCCCCCAAGGAAATGAAAAGTATCTGGATGGGAGTTAATTTATTTCATCCAGAAGATGCTGTACAAGTTTCCTGTTCAAAATGACCATGATCAGAAATTGAACAAAACAAAGATCAGCTAACACTATGTTCAACTGTGAGGCATCTTGTGATTTAAAGAACAAACATAGATTTTATGTAAAAACAAAACAATGCACCAGTCAAGAAACAACACTAACATTGATCAGAGTGTACTCAAATAGGAGTTATAATTAATAGCATCTAAAACTAAATCTAAAGTGTTATCACTTGGCAGCTGTTAGAAAAAATTCCTCTTAACCTTCAGTCAAAAACCAGACTGGATCAGAGTTTCAGCAAATTTAATTACACTGGCCAGTGGAGAACAATACAAAAATAGTCTCAGAGCCTATTCACGCACCATTCTGACTCAAACACACACTCAATTCTTTAAGCCCTCTGTTATGTGAGAGGTGGAGGAGTAATTTGTCCATCATGATTGGTCTAGTATATCTGGTCAAAACTTGGCGTACAGATTATCTTTTTCTCAGGAACCATGATGCTCACTCAGTACCAGTCACACGGGAGCCGCACAGAATAGACTAAAAACAAGATTATAACTAGTGCAGCTGCAACCTTGACACTTTTACAGACAGCAAAGACAAATATTAATTTTTTCTATCAGCAACATTTTAGCTTTGCCTTTAAATCTCTACTCATCCTTTATATATGTACAGCCTGTCATCTTTTTTATAATTTCTGCCTACTTGAGCTCACAACTTAGCTGTCAACTCCTGTCTGCTGTGTTAGATTGTAATGCGAGTTCACTTGAATGCTGTAGGAATCAACCTCTGATCTTAGGTTCTGGTTGTGGGAGTAAAATGTCTACTTCATCTGTTAGTGACACCTTGGTGGAAACATCAGTGAGAATGTCCCACAGTTTGTCTATGGAGTTTGACACAGTAGCTGGCACATCTTCAAAGCACCCCACAGGGTGCAAATTGTTGCTTATGTCTGTTCCGTGGCTATGCTCTGATGGAGAGCAGTAACAGTGCAGAAACTGGGTGTGGTCCTTTGTGAGACCTGCTCCAGCTCAGCGTTTCTCCTCTTCAGCTCACTGAGGTCCTCCAAAGTTCTTTAACCCAGTCAGTTTCAGTTTTCTGTCTGGATCTGATTTGCTGCTTTACACCAGAGCTTCACTTCTCCAGGAAATTGATCAGATCAGTCAAGATCTTTTCACAATCCCTCACAGCTTTTTCAGTGGCGTGACCAATAGCATTCTCTTTCTGTCTTCTGGATTCTCTGCTGAATGTTATTCTGCTCCGCCCCTAGCAGTCTTTGCTTCTCATTCCTTTCTTCTTCAGCCACAACAATGTTGTGGCCCTTGTGCTAGTCCAAGGAGCACAGAAAGCAGATACACTGTTAATCAGTGTGGCAGAAAATCATGACTTCATTGTGACGAAGGTAGATCATCTTTTTTGCAGATGGATCGGCCAGTTTGTTTCTTAATGCAGCTACATCATAGTGAGGCTGGCGGTGTTGCTCCCAGTGAGAGACCAGACACTGCAGACAGGACTTTACAGTATTCATCTTCCTCCCAGTACAGAAATCACAGGCCACATCTCCAGGTCCAGCATAGCAGTGATCAACAGGAGCAGTGTGTAGCCCATTCTTCTTCAGCTCCTCCACTAGATCTGCTAACATGGTGTTTTTCACCAGAACACATCTTGGTCTGAAGGTCTGTCTGCACTGAGGACAGCTGTAGGATTCCTTCTGATCCTCTCAATCCCAGTAGCTTCTGATGCATCTCATGCAGTAGGTGTGTCCACAGGGAATAGTCACCAGAGCCTTCAGTAGATCCAGACAGATGGAACAGCTGAGTTTTTCCTCATCCATCTGAAATCCCCCATGTGCCATTACCTTTGAATGACAGAGTGTAAAAAAGTGGTACAGATTTTTTTTTTTTTAAAGTTCCTCCAATCAGTTCTTTTTCTCTGTAAACCTTAATATATGCAGCACAGAACAGGAAATCAGATTCTCCTAACTGGCCCAGCTTTTGAGAGCAGGAAAGAGTGTGTGTGGGGGGGGGTTATCATGACTGAATACAACCCAGGAGGAGGGGTTTCTGCATTCATGGGTGATTTTCTTTTTAAGACTGAGTCAGGGGTAAAAATGGGCATGGCCAATCAGAAAAATACTTCTCTTAATTTACCCATGATCTGTTTTTACTTTAAAGTTGTGAGAAACAGTAAATACACATATTAGGTCTGGACATTGAATGGTGTACTGAATGGTTTCAGTACACAAACATTTGACGTGTTTGTATATTGAAGCTAGGGTAGTACCTCACTGGACTGAGACAGCTTGAGACTAGTTGGAGAACAGCATTCTCAAGGGAGTTTCCAAAATGTCTCCAAACCTTCTCAGCAGTTCTTAATTTCCCTTCCTGAGTCGCAGGGTCTCACAGGAATTTTGAACAGTTCAAAAAAATTTGACAGCTTTCTCTCAAGATAGTCTCAGAGTCATTGCAGGTGTCTCAAACCTGTCTCGACCTAGTCTCTAGTGTTAGGTAGTCATTGCGGGACTGTTGTGAGCACAACCCCCCCCCCCCAAAAAAAAAAAAAAAATTAGTCTTGCGTATGTTTTGAGAAGGTCCTGCAACACTTGCGTGACATGTATGCAAACACCCAGAGAACTTTGACCAAAAACTCACTTGGATTTGTCTTTTGTTTTTTTTTTCTCCAATCAGTTGCGAGCTGTCTCAGCCCAATGAAATACTTCTCTTGGGCATCACTGGCCAAATCATGCTGTACTTTATTACAGAAGGAGCAAGGAGTTTTTTCTTTGCCTGTCAGTGGCAATGAATCAGTGTCCTAACAAATAAGTAACTTCTGCATAGAAAGCCAAGTCTGTCATTTGAAATCAGTTAACAGTAACTGAACTGTTAACAGTAAAGGTAGTGTAAAACTTCTGGAAACTTGAAGCGTGTTCTGGTTACCTTGTAGTTTTCTGCAAGGTGGGTTGCATAGTGTATTCAACCATTCCGAACCACATGGAGCCAAACATGCTCCCTTTAAAAGAGTCATTGATTGCACCTTTTCCCATGCTTTAACAACTCACAGGTCTGAATGAAATGTTTGTGATATACTGTATTTTTACATTTTCTTTAACTGTTTAATTATTGCAGCAATTTTGTAGTTAGAACTTTTCCTTTACATGTACCCCATTTGGCTATGCTTTTGGGATCCAAAGGTCAAGGTCAAGCTTATAGTGACCATTATGACAGAAAATCCCCCATTTTAACACAAGCTAGAATGGGGTCTGGGACACCTCTTCAGTGTTCAGCAACTTTGACTTTACATTTGACCTTGAAGATTGGTAAGTTCTGAAAATAGGTCACCGCATCTTAAAGGGAAAATATACATCATTGTTTATAATTCTACACCAAATGAGGCAAGGCTGACCTTAGAAGACCAAAGTGGCCAATTCCCCAATGAAACTTATCTGGCTGTCTGTGTCCATCTGTGTATCCGTGCTCTCACTCAAGAGGAAATTATGTTAGAATGACCAAACTTGGCACACAGGTTGATCACAGGACTATCACGTTTGGCTATGCTTTTGGGATCAAAAGTTCAAGGAGTCTTAAAAGGTCACAAAACTACAGACTAGAATGGGGTCTGGGACACCTCCTGAATGTGCAGTGACCTTGACTCTGCATTTGACTTTGAAGATCGGTGAGGTCTGACAATAGGTCATGACGTCCCATCAAAATTGAAGCAGAAAGTCAACCAGGGACTTTCCCTACTACAGTGGTGTGGAAAAAGTGTTTGCCCCCTTCCTGATTTGTCATTTTTTTGTGCGTTTGTCGCACTTAAATGTTTCAGATCAAACAAATTAAAATATTAGACAAAGATAAGTAAACAAAAAGTTTTTAAATGAAGGCGTTTAAGGGAAAAAATCCAAACCTACATAGCACTGTGTGAAAAAGTGATTACCCCCCCCCAAATCTAATAGCTGGTTGGACCACCCTTAGCAACAACTGCAATCAAGCGTTTGGGAGAACTGGCAATGAGTCTTTTACAGTGCTGTGGAGGAATTTTGGCCCACTCATCGTTGCAGAATTGCAATTTAGCCACATTGGAGGGTTGTCGAGCATGAACCGCCTTTTTAAGGTCATGCCACAGCATTTCATTCGGCTTCAGGTCAGGACTTTAACTAGGCCACTCCAAAGTCTTCATTTTGTTTTTCTTAAGCCATTCAGAGGTGGACTTGCTGGTGTGTTTTGGATCATTGTCCTGCTGCTGAACTCAAGTGCGCTTCAGCTTGAAGTCAGGAACAGATGGCCAGATATTTTCCTTCAGGATTTTTCTGTAGACAGCAGAATTCATGGTTCCATTTACCACAGCAAGTCTTCCAGGTCCTTTAAGCAGCAAAACAGCCCCAGAACACCACACTACCACCACCATATTTTACTGTTGGTATGACGTTCCTTTTCTGAAATGCTGCATTACTTTTACCCCGCATGTAATGGGACACACAACTTCCAAAAAGTTCAACTTATGTCTCGTCAGTCCACAGAATATTTTCCCAAAAGTCTTAGGGATCATCAAGCTGATTTCTGGCAAAACTGAGATGATCCTTTGTTCTTTTTGCTCAGCAGTGGTTTTCATCTTTGAACTCTGCCATGCAGGCCATTTTTGCCCAGTCTCTTGTGGTAGAGTCATGAACACTGACCTTAACTGAGGCAAGTGAGGCCTGCAGTTCTTTGGATGTTGTGGGGTCTTTTGTGACCTCTTGGATGAGTTGTCACTGCGCTCTTGGGGTAGTTTTGGTCGGTCGGCCACTCCTGGGAAGGTTCACCACTGTTTCATGTTTTCACCATTTGTGGATAATGGCTCTCACTGTGGTTTGCTGGAGTCCCAGAGCTTTAGAAATGGCTAGAAAATTGAGCTCAGCTTTCCAGAGATGTGATAAACCACAGTAAATATGTTTTAACAGGGCGAGGCAATCACTTTTTCCACAGGGCCATGTAGGTTTGGATTTTTTTACCCTTAATAAACACCTTCAAATAAAAACTATTGTGTTTACTTGCGTTATCTTTGTCTAATATTTAAATTTGTTTGATCTGAAACATTTAAGTGTGACAAACATACGAAAAAAAATGAAAAATCAGGAAGGAGGTAAACACTTTTTCACACCAGTGTATATGACATTCAAACAGCGATATGGCTGTAAGGCCTGGGTCTGCATCTCTGTTGAGTGCAATTCTAGTAATCCTGCGGTATATTTTTAATATCACATAGGAGTTAGTTATGTGAAAAAATTTGGACATCCCATTAAATATTCAGTTCTTTATGAAGAAATGTTCACATATCTATATCTAACCTTGTTTTGTTTGCATTTTAATATTTATTTTAGCCATTTTAAGTGGGAATGAATGTGGAGGTGTCCTAATTTATTCCTCACTATTTGTTTAGAATTACATTTTACAGAAAATTTGAAAATTCTTCAGTCCATTTTTGTTTAGTTGTATTACATGAATCTCCCAGTATTTTTAACTGATACTCAATACCCATATGTCCAAATATATATATTTTTTTTAAATAAAAAGGCTTATAGAGGGTGTCCTAATTTTTTCACGACTGTATAACTCATCCATCTTCTTCCGCTTAATCCTTTTCAGGTTGTGGGGGGTCTGGAACCTATCCCACCATCTTTGGGCGAGAGGCAGGGTACACCCTGGACAGATCGCCAGTCCATTGCAGGGCCAACACAGAGAGACAGACAACCATTCACTCACAGTCATAACTATGACTGTATAACTAATAAGCTATATTCACCTTGATCAGTTGTTTCAGTTTTTCTGGACTCTTGATCAAATTCACTCTATACTTGACAAGCTTTTCAGGGAACAAGGTCAGAGGATTTAAAGCAAAAAGATTTTCGGCTCTCCTTGTGACATGCACACCACACTCATCCCACTTAAACCTGTGCATGTGAAAACCATGCAGTATGCAAGATTGTTAATAATCACAAGGTTAGGTTGTAGAACTGGTTATGAGAAAGGTCTGTCACAGTCAGAGGAGAAGGAAGAAGAGAGGAGGGATAGACAGGTTTTTCCATGTTGTCACATACCGCATGCACAGTAAATCTTCCTTCGTCAAACAGAGGCACTGCTTACCTGAAGTGAAAATGAGGAGTTTGGAATAGAGAAGAAGCTATAAATACCTTTATCTTAGATATTGTTTGGACTTCTTTCACTGCATTAACCAGAAGGCAGTGAAAGAAAGCAGAGTGCTGCTGAATGTCTAGTTTTCTAACCCCTGCAGATAACTTCGAAAAAAAATGTTTCCTTCCCTTTACCTGGTAAAGGAACTAGTAACAGTCTTTACCAACAAGGGTAAAGTATCTTCTCAGGTACTGCATTCCCCAAAAATCAGACTTCACAGGGAGCCCTTGGATATTTTACAGACTACACAAGAATTCCATAAACAATGCTGTGTCAGAACCTATCCAGGGTTTGTCTTCTGTTACAGTCACATGTATTGTGTACAACCGTGTTTTGTTTTTTTAATGTGAAATATAAAGGCTTGACATTAACACTGGCCAACGGCTGGTGGATTTCAGCAGTGGCTGGTAAGACGGCCACATCCACTAGTTACTTTAGCTGTTCAGGTTCCTTTATTTGTACCCATAGGTAGATTTGTTTTGCAGTCAGGTGACATCCATATTTACAAACCACAATTACATTCAACATGAACACAAACACACATGAAGCTGACTACAAACATGATAAGTACTCAAGGCTCCACCAATCGGGGCATAGGACAAAGAGATGAGAAAAAAAACAGAAGAGAGAAGGGTCATTAAAAAGTTAGACTAGTCAAAGAGGTTAAGTCAAAAGTCTAAAACCCAATAAGAGATTTAGAACCGGTTGTAGTTTTCTCAAACAGCATCTAAAATAAACCTATTGCAATGTGAGACTATGAAATTACAACTCCCATAAGTACTGTGGGTTTTTCTAATCAGTTAATGACATGCAGCCATGTCATTAACTGACATGGCCTTCATAAATAATTAGACAAGTGTTTCTCTTGCTCTTTTTAAATTTATATACGTAATTTACATTGAAAACGGTTGTAAATTTAGTTCGAGTAAATTTTAGCATGCCATAGTCCAATTTGATCATGTTAAACCTAACTTTCCAACCATAAAATTGTGGCTAGTGACTTTGGAAAATCACTAGCCACAGTGGCTGAGGAGTCCAGTCCATACCAGCATGGCCAAGATGTGTAGAGTGATGATATGGGGTGAAGTACGAGGAGACGAAGAAGAGTGACGTCTGAAGATAGAGTTGAGGTTCGACTGGACACAGCAATGATGATAGAAGGACAACAGCTCCTGACCAGATAGTGATATGGAGTGAAGTATGTGGCGGTAATGCACCTGTAAGTTGGTTGCCAACCGCCAAACTAAAAGAAGAAGCCGCATGGCTGGTGAACAAAAAAGTTAATGTCAAGCCCTGAATATAGTGCTGTTATAATGTACTATACTATGCTTATTTTTCTTGTGAGGTTAAAAAGAGCAACTGTTAGTAAATACATTTGCAAACTGTCAGTGATAGACTAGTCAGCTCATGTGCAGGGATTACACCAGAGAAACTCACTTGACGCAAAGAAGTGAAGTTTACACAGTTAATTTCAAAGTGTGAAGCACAATTAAGGAAATCGCCACTCACCAGAGGAAAACCAGGCCTGTGGGGAGACACCAGAGCACATTAATATGAGGAGGGAGAAAGGGAAGTGGAAAGGCAAATCTGCCACTTACGTGAGTGGAGCAGACAGCCCGACAGAGAGACCCAGCAGGAATAGACGAACCAGCAGGGTGAAGCTGGCTGAGAGTAGGAGAGGAGAGGGAGCTGGGTGGTGTCTGACCGGGTGGAGACAGGTAGCCGAGGCGGGATGAGGATGATGGAACACGTGAGCGCACAACAATCCATGAAGACACACTGCACCGATGGCAGCAACCTGTGAGAAGGAGAAGAGAAAGACATTTAACATAAATCCTCTAACAATTGCTTAGTAGCTTACTTGCAACATTGCAGGCAGTATACCCAATGAGCCAGCGCCAAAGTTTTCACTTGATGTGCTTTTATGTGCTGGCGAGGAAGGAGCGGCAGGTGCGTCTCATCACACAGGTCCTTTGATTGCCTGAGGAGTAGGGGAATCCAAACCGGGAAGGAGGGGACGTGTGCTCACCTGAACATGACACAAATATAAAATCACCCTGTTAAACCAAGGGATAATAGAACAGCAGCACATTACTGTCCGGACAGTGTTCTGACGGCCACTACAGCAGGGTGCACCTAAATTGGCAAATAACCTCTTGCTCTTAATATTATTTTCTTTTTTTTTTTAAAGAATCTATGGCTAACAGCAACCAAAATAGTGCAGCTTAGCGTTTAAAAATCATTGCAAGAAAAATCCAATAAATAATGTCAAATAAGTGAACAGACATTTAGCCTGGTGGGGTAAAACTTTTCAAACTTTAGTTTGGAGCAAAGTTACCAAACTTAAAGTCATTTTTTTTAGGGGCACATTATCTTTCCTTTTATCACTGTTGCACAAAGTAATTAAGTTCAACCCCACTGAAAAAATTTGATAAGTTGGCTATAAGATATGAAGCTGTAGCATTCATATATCAGCATAAGAATGATAAAGGCAGGAAAGTCATTGTGTTAATTTTAACTATATATGTGTGTGTGTGTGTGTGTGTGTGTGTGTAGAGAGAGAGGGAGAATATGCACTATGGACACTAATATCAAATAACAATAAACTTTATGATTTTTTTAAAATCAGTCACTAAATTGCAATTGACTGTGAACTCTGTGAAAACATCACAGGAAAAATAAATCGACAAAAGATGAGTAAAAGTATGATTTTGATGAGTGTGATATGAAGCCCTAATAAATACAGTCACTGACGTCTGTCCTCAATCACAGCTCTAACAAATTTTCTGTGATGTGTAATTATGATTGAGGAAATAACTCAGGACAAAATGCTTGCTGTGTGCAATTTTGTTTGAAATTATGTCATCCTGTTTTTATCATCCAGAAGACATGAAATTTTGCTTTTTCCTTTTGTTTACAATAATGTATTTAGTTTTCATCTAATCTAATCAACATGCAGTCTCTGCTCACACACTGGAGTCTGTATCTCAGGACCTACCCACCGCGGAGGGAGTGGGGAATTTTTGTAGAATGTCGGGCAGTTTTAACAGCTTTAACTCAACTTTTTTTTAAGTTGAAACTAGTCACAGAGGTGAAGGAAGAAGAGAGGAGGAATAGACAGGTTTTTCCATGTTGTCACATACTGCATGCACAGTAAATCTTCCTTCGTCAAACAGAGGCTCTGCTTACCTGAAAGTAAAAATGAGAGGACTGAGTTTGGAATGGAGAAGAAGCTGTAAACACAGCAGAATTCATGGTTCCATTTACCACAGCAAGTCTTCCAGGTCCTTTAAGCAGCAAAACAGCCCCAGAACATCACACTACCACCACCATATTTTACTGTTGGTATGATGTTCCTTTTCTGAAATGCTGCATTACTTTTACCCCGCATGTAATTGGACACACAACTTCCAAAAAGTTCAACTTTTGTCTCATTAATCCACAGAGTATTTTCCCAAAAGTCTTGGGGATCATCAAGCTGTTTTCTGGCAAAACTGAGATGCCCCTTTATGTTCTTTTTGCTCAGCAGTGGCTTTCATCTTGGAACTCTGCCATGCAGGCCATTTTTGCCCAGTCTCTTTCTTGAGGTGGAGTCATGAACACTGACCTTAACTGAGGCAAGTGAGGCCTGCAGTTCTTTGGATGTTGTGGGGTCTTTTGTGACCTCTTAGATGAGTTGTCGCTGCGCTCTTGGGGTAGTTTTGGTCGGTTGGCCACTCCTGGGAAGGTTCACCACTGTTTCATGTTTTCACCATTTGTGGATAATGGCTCTCACTGGTTTGCTGGAGTCCCAGAGCTTTAGAAATGGCTAGAAAATTGAGCTCAGCTTTCCAAAGATGTGATAAACCACAGTAAATATATGTTTTAATGGAGGGGGGGCAATCACTTTTTCACTCAGGGCCATGCAGGTTTGGATTTTTTTTTACCCTTAATAATAAACACCTTCAATTAAAAGTGTATTTTGTGTTTACTTGTGTTATCTTTGTCTAATATTTAAATTTGTTTGATGATCTGAAACATTTAAGTGTGACAAACATACAAAAAAATCAGAAATCAGGAAGGAGGCAAACACTTTTTCACACCACTGTATATGACATTCAAACAGCGATATGGCTGTAAGACCTGGGTCTGCATCTCTGTTGAGTGCAATTCTAGTTATCTTGCGGTATATTTTTAATATCACATAGGAGTTAGTTATGTGAAAAAATTTGGACACCCCATTAAATATTCAGTTCTTTATGAAGAAATGTTCACATATCTATATGTAACTTTGTTTTTGTTTGCATTTTTTTTTAACATTTATTTTTGCCATTTTAAGTGGGAATGAATGTGGGGGTGTCCTAATTTATTCCTCACTATTTGTTTAGAATGACATTTTACAGAAAATTTGAAAAAAGTCTTCAATCCATCTTTGTTTAGTTGTATTACATGAATCTCCCAGTACTTTTAACGTTGATATTCAAAACCCATATGTCCAAATATGTTTAAAAAAAAAACAGGCTTATAAAGGGTGTCCTAATTTTTTCACGACTGTATAACTAATAAGCTATATTCACCTTGATCAGTTGTTTCAGTTTTTCTGGACTCTTGATCAAATTCACTCTATACTTGACAAGCTTTTCAGGGAACAAGGTCAGAGGATTTAAAGCAAAAAGGTTTTCTCACAAAGCAAAAAGATTTTCGGCTCTCCCTGTGACATGCACACCACACTCATCCCACTTAAACCTGTGCATGTAAAAACCATGCAGTATGCAAGATTGTTGATAATCACAAGGTTAGGTTGTAGAACTGGTTATGAGAAAGGTCTGTCACAGTCACAGAGGAGAAGGAAGAAGAGAGGAGGGATAGACAGGTTTTTCCATGTTGTCACATACCGCATGCACAGTAAATCTTCCTTCGTCAAACAGAGGCACTGCTTACCTGAAGTGAAAATGAGGACTGAGTTTGGAATAGAGAAGAAGCTATAAATACCTTTATCTTAGATATTGTTTGGACTTCTTTCACTGCATTAACCAGAAGGCAGTGAAAGAAAGCAGAGTGCTGCTGAATGTCTAGTTTTCTAACCCCTGCAGATAACTTCGAAAAAATGTTTCTTTCCCCTTACCTGGTAAAGGAACTAGTAACAGTAGTAACTAGTAACAGACTTTACCAACAAGGGTACAGTATCTTCTCAGGTACTGCATTCCCCAAAAATCAGAGACTTCACAGGGAGCCCTTGGATATTTTACAGACTACACAAGAATTCCATAAACAATGCTGTGTCAGAACCTATCCAGGGTTTGTCTTCTGTTACAGTCACATGTATTGTGTACAACCGTGTTTTGTTTTATGTGAAATATAAAGGCTTGACATTAACACTGGCCAACGGCTGGTGGATTTCAGCAGTGGCTGGTAAGACGGCCACATCCACTAGTTACTTTAGCCGGTTCAGGTTCCTTTATTTGTACCCATAGGTAGATTTGTTTTGCAGTCAGGTGACATCCATATTTACAAACCACAATTACATTCAACATGAACACAAACACACCTGAAGCTGACTACAAACATGATAAGTACTCAAGGCTCCACCGATCGGGGCATAGGACAAAGAGATGAGAAAAAAAACAGAAGAGAGAAGGGTCATTAAAAAGTTAGACTAGTCAAAGAGGTTAAAAAGTCAAAAGTCTAAAACCCAATAAAAGATTTAGAACCGGTTGTAATTTTCTCAAACAGCATCTAACATAATAAACCTATTGCAATGTGAGACTATGAAATTACAACTCCCATAAGTACTGTGGGTTTTTCTGATCAGTTAATGACGTGCAGCCATGAAAGGGTGTCCCAAGTCATCGGGGTAGACGAAGGGGTACAAATGAGAATTGGGATGGACCCAAATCTACCTGCACTTCCATCTCATATTGCAAATATTTTCTCTGACATTAAATGGTGTTTACTGCTCTTCATAAATAATTAGACAAGTGTTTCTCTTGCTATTTTTTTTATTTATATATACACACAGGTAACTTACATTGAAAAAGATTGTAAATTTAGTTCAAGTAAATTTTAGCATGCTATAGTCCAATTGATCACGTTAAACTTGACTTTCCAACCACAAAATTGTGGCTAGTGAAAAGGCTGAGTGGCTAGTGACGTTGGAAAATCAATAGCCACAGTGGCTGGTGAGCAAAAAAAGTTACTGTCAAGCCCTGAATACAGTGCTGTTATAATGTACTATACTATGCTTATTTTTCTTGTGATGTTAAAAAGAAGAGCAACTGGTTAGTAAATACATTTGCAAATATAAAATCACCCAGTTAAACCAAGGGAAAATAGAACAGCACAATGTTACTGTCCTGACAGTGTTCAGAAGGCCACTACAGCAGGGTGCACCGGAATTGGTAAACAACCCCTTGTTCTTAATATTGTTTTTTTTTTTTTGTTTGTTTGTTTTTTAAGAATCTATGGCTAACAGCAACCAAAATAGTGCAGCTTAGTGTTTAAAAATCATTGCAAGAAAAATCCTATAAGTAATGTCAAATAAGTGAACAGACATTTAACCTGGTGGGGTAAAACTTTTCAAACTTTATTTTGGAGTAAAGTTACCAAACTTATCAAGCCAATTTTATTAGGGGCACATTATCTTTCCTTTTATCACTGTTGCACAAAGTAATTAGGTTCAACTCCACTGAAAACTAAGTTGGCTATAAGATTCAAAGCTGTAACATTCATATATCAGCATAAGAATGATAAAGGCAGGAAGGTCATTGTGTTAATTTTAACTATATATATATATATATATATATATATATATACAGAGAGAATATGCATTATGGACACTAATATCAAATAACATAATAAACTTCATGATTTTTTTAGATCAGTCACTAAATTGCAAATGACTGTGAACTCTGTGAAAACATCACAGGAAAAATAAATCAATAAAAGATGAGTAAAAGTATGATATTGATGAGTGTGACATGAAGCCCTAATAAATACAGTCACTGACGTCTGTCCTCCTTCACAGCTCTAACAAATTTATATTTTAATAATTTCCTGTGATGCGTAATTATGATTGAGGAAATAACTCAGGACAAAATGCTTGCTGTGTGCAATTTTGTGTGAAATTATGTCATCCTGTTTTTATTCAGAAGACAAAATTTTGCTTTTTCCTTTTGTTTACAATAATGTATTTAGTTTTCATCTAATCTAATCAACATGCAGTCTCTGCTCACACACTGGAGTCTGTATCTCAGGACCCACAAACTGCAGAGGGAGTGGGAAATTTTTGTAGAATGTCAGGCAGTTTTAATAGCTTCAACTCAGCTTTTTTTAAGTTGAAACTAATGGTTATTTTTTCACAGTATACATTTCTTTGGCTTTGCTTGCAAGATTTTAGGAGAGTTTTCACTCAAATGTTCAACATCTCCCTTGCACTAACTGTGGTACCACCCTGCCTAAAATCTGCTGGCATCATTCCTGTCCCCAAAAAGACAGCAACTGAAGATCTAAATAATTACAGACCAATCGCACTCACCCCTGTAATCATGAAATGTTTTCAGAAACTGGTCCTCCACCACATTAAGGCCTGTCTCCCACCTCCCTTCAGCCCGTGCCAGTTTGCCTATAGATCCAATAGGTCAACTGAAGATGCCATAGCAACCACAGTGCACACCGTTCTGAGTCACCTAGAACATCCAAAGAGCTACGTGAGGATGCTCTTCGTCAACTTCAGTTTGGCATTTAATACAATCTTCACGGACATCCTGATCAGTAAACTACTGGACCTAGGCCTCTCCCCATCCATCTGCACCTGGATCAAACAGTTTCTCACAGACAATCCCCAGAGTTAAATCCAGCCCTCACATCTCCTACTCCATCACCCTCAGCACCGGCTCCCCCCAAGGCTGTGTGTTGAGTCCTCTCCTTTATTTCTTGTACATCTATGATTGCTGTCCTGCCCACTCACCCAATTCCATCATTAAATCTGCGGATGACATAACCATCATTGGGCTCATCTCTGGAGGTAACGAGACAGTGTACAGGAATGACATTGAGAGACTGTTGAAGTGGTGTTTGGTAAACAGTGTGACCCTCAGCACCACCAAGATGAAGGAGATGATACTGGACTTCAGGAAGAAGTATGATGCACCTCCTCTCCCTCTCTGCAACAACGGTGTGGGTGTGGAAAAAGTACAAGCCTTCAAATTCCTTGGAGTGCATGTAGTCGAGGACCTCTCCTAGACACCAAATATCACTGCCATCACTAAAAGAGCACAACAAAGACTACTTTCTCCATGTGCTCAAAAGACACAGAGTGGAGAGGAAGCTGCAGGTGGTATTCTACAGAGCAACAGCTGAGAGCATCCTTACTTATTGCATCTCAGTGTGGTATGCAGGCTGCACAGCTGCAGACAAAAAGGCTCTACAAAGAGTCATAAGGTCTGCAGAAAAGATCATCGGCTACTCCCTGCCCCCTCTGGAAGTCCTTGCCACATCACGCTACCTCAGCAGAGCTGCAAACATCATCAAGGATCCCTCCCACTCTGGACACCACCACTTTGAACTGTTACCCTCTGGCAGACACTACAGAGCTGTCAGAGCATGGACATCCAGATTCGGAGACAGTTTCTATCCATCTGCCATCAGCCTACTAAACAAACAAGCAAAATCATGATCCCTTTGTACTTCAGGCACCAAGCACTTAACCAGTTTTTAAATTGCACTTATACAACCACCTCAGCCACTTTTTATGTAGAGTTTTATATAGAGATTTATACTTATTGTTTATATTATTTTCTTTGTTACGTATGGCTCTTGCGAGCCATAAATAAGAGCCAAGGGCTGACCGGTGAGTTTGCGTTGTTTATTAACAATAACGGAAAGGAACAAAGGAAAGAGCCTCGTGGGGCAAAACAAACAATACAAAGGTACACTTACAAATGATGATGATGACGAGGGGGACTGGAGCCGGACGTAGGGGTTCCAGCCTTACCCACACCGGAGAAGAGCATGGATAATATGCGCGAGGTCACAGCACTGAATAATCAGGACTGCTCCCTTTTATAGTGGTTGACAGCGCCTCAACTGATGAGAGGTAATTGGCCTCCAGCTGTCCCAGAGAGCTTGACAGCTGGAGGCCCGCTGAGACACTGTCAAAGTAAGAGCTGGGCTGAGGAGGAATATGGTCTGAGCGCCGATAAAAATGGCGCATGTGACAGTACCTCACCCTCAAGGCCGGGCTCAGAACGGCCAGTAACACCCAAGCCCCCCACTACCACCACCACCACCACCACCACCCAGGGTGGGCAGATGGGGCGCAGGCCAGGAGGGTCAGAATCAGAAAAAGGGGAGAGGGGACAAAACCACAATATTGGCAGGGAACAAAGAAGCAATTACAGAGTATGGAGAAAAAAACAAAACAAAACACAATACTCCATAAAATGCCAAGCAATATGTAGACAGACCCAAAGAAAAACAACCCCAGGAGACCTGAAAGGAGAGCTGAGGCTCCTAAGGCAAAATCCACAGATATGGGACATCCCTCAACAGGAGGGGGAGAAAAAAAAAAGCAC
This sequence comes from Pholidichthys leucotaenia, assembly GCA_020510985.1. Classification (NCBI taxonomy): domain Eukaryota; kingdom Metazoa; phylum Chordata; class Actinopteri; order Cichliformes; family Pholidichthyidae; genus Pholidichthys; species Pholidichthys leucotaenia. The sequence continues at coordinate 105,584,781 of CM035846.1, forward strand.
GCTAACCGTGATATGACTAAGAAATCATATACCTGCACACTCACAAAATCACAAAGGACTAGGCACAGGGATAACAGCAGAAATAATACAGTTCGGGGGGTCTCCCCGCACCCAGCGTCCAAACCGCCAACAGGGGTGACGGGAAACATTCAGGCGGCCTACCCGAATCCCAGGCCAGGAAAAGCAGTACTTCGGGTGGTCGGACCAGACCGCTGAACAGAGAGTCCAGTGGGTCGGGTGGCCGAACCAAAGAGCCGAATGGGTACGGCAGTCCCTCTGGCAGCCGACCCGCATCACTCAGCCACCAGGCCCGCAGGGGAGAGAAAGGCAACGGCTTCCCTGTGGAGAGGAATAGTGAGGGCGAGCCGGGCCAACAGTGAGATGTCCATACGGGCCCTGGTGGAGAAAGCTTGGGGGGATAATGAGGGTGACGATGATGATGACGGTGAAGATGGGGATGAAGATGAGCCGGTCCAGTGTCCGATGGCAGGGGGTCTGCAGCTCCCTCACCGAACCTGGATACCGCTGGTGCTGCACCCTCGTTGGACCCCGATTGGGTCGCGGCTGCACCCGCATCGGACCCCAATTGGGTCGGCGCCGCACCAGAACCGACCTCCAACCCTGAACCTGGAACCTCTGGCACAGCGGGCGAAAGCAGCTCCTCGCCGGCGACCCTGGGAGAAGGCTCAGGAGAGAGAGAAGAACCGGGATCAGGATCACCGGCAGCGCCAGAACCCGGCGAGATAAGCTTGGATGCAGCGGGCTGCTGCACCGAGCTCGTCTCCCCAAGAGACAGGCTAAAATGCTCTAAGACTGAAAGAAGAAAGACAAAACAGAGCACTTGCCTGATCTCGGGTTCTGACACCGTCCAGGACTGCGAAGATCCGGGCTCAGACGGCAGAAGGTTGTCATCAGGCTCCCACTCAGCTGCGTCAGGCCCAGCAGCTGGCATGATGGCGTGCGCAGCTTGAGAATCCTCCGGCACCGATGCCCATGCCGATGGCCCACACGGCGTGGTGGCAGGAGAACCTCGACCCACTGGACCGGACCGCTCCTCCGTGGAGAGCCGGGGACGCTTCCTCATCGGCGCAGGTTCCACACTGCAGTCCGCTGTCCTCCTCCGCCCATGGCGTGGCTGCGGAACCAGAACCAGACTCTCCAGAACTGCAGGCCCCCTCCTCATCCAGCGACGTTGGCCTGGCATCGAGGACCGCTCAGCGGAGGGAGACACAGAGGATGTGGGGTTAATAATTAAAGCCACAGCAGGTGGTGGGAGCTCGGGGAGCTGCGAACCCCGAACTCCACCTCCAGGAGTCTGACAGAGCAAATCATAATAATGAGAGTGTGAATGAGCTTGGACTTGCCTGTCTCCTGGAGACTGAGTGGTGCCTGCTGTGGCGGACGTTGCTCCTCCCTTTCCCCACCGGACGGTGACAGAGGACCCCCTGGGAGGACGACGGGGAGCCGCTCGAGATGGTTCCGGGATGGGGCTCGCCAAGTCAGGACTCTGAGTACACACAGCAGCCGGGGAATGCGTCGAGGAGGAGGGGGCGACAGCCGAAACGAGCCGGGCACAGGACGCTGACGAGAGAGCGGGAGAAGATGGTCCGGGGGGAGATGAGGCTGCGGGGAATCCCCTCTGACGAGGCGCAGGAGTGGCAGCTGTGCGAGGAATTGAGCCCTTACGGTGACCCGGAACTGGATCCGGACGGGGTTCATGCTGAGATTGACAGCCGGTGTGGCGACAGTTTCTTGCAGGGGGCGAGGCGAAGGTGAGATCCGGGAATCGCCGTTCCTGTGCAGAGACAGAGGCGAGCAGGTCGGCAAACTCGGGGAACTCACGCAACTCTGGATTCCTCTCCAGTCTAACTGCCGCCGCCATATGCTCCATAATGATGGATAGATGAACAGCGGAGCGAGCAGTGGCCACTCGGTCTCGGATCTTGATGGCTGGCAGCTGCAGCTCCTCCGGGGGATTCCCGAGTGACGTCATGCCCGAAGGGGAAAGACCTCTGGATGGTGCGAACTCCCGGGCCGGAACAGAGGCAGGAGCAGGATCCCGAAGCGAGGGGTGACGACTGCTCCTCTTCGGCTTCCTGCCGGGATTTCCCTCCAGCCCATGGAGTATCTCACGTTGTGAGGCGATGTCATTTCTCTTCGCGCAGACTTCAGGGTGGTCGGCATAGCGAGGAAGATTGTCCAGGAGAACCTCAGCGTAGTCTAGGTGCCAGCGCATGTCGTTGGGGTTGTCGTAGAGGGTAGCGGTGAGGAGCGTCCCATCGACATACTCCAGGGCGTTTGCTAGCTCATTACCCAGGCACCGAACGCAGCTCCTGGGAGACGGCATGCTCCCAGAGTTGACACCCAGACAGGGAAGAACAAAGTCCAATTAAGCAAACTCTAGGCAGCCGGCAACTCACTGGCTGTGACGTACTGTTACGTATGGCTCTTGCGAGCCATAAATAAGAGCCAAGGGCTAACCGGTGAGTTTGCGTTGTTTATTAACAATAACAGAAAGGAACAAAGGAAAGAGCCTCGTGGGGCAAAACACAAACAATACAAAGGTATACTTACAAATGATAATGATGATGAGAGGGGGACTGGAGCCGGACGTAGGGGTTCCAGCCTTACCCACACCGGAGAAGAGCGTGGATAATATGCGCGAGGTCAAAGCACTGAATAATCAGGACTGCTCCCTTTTACAGTGGTTGACAGCGCCTCAGCTAATGAGAGGTAATTGGCCTCCAGGCGTCCCATAGAGCTTGACAGCTGGAGGCCCGCTGAGACGCTGTCAAAGTAAGAGCTGGGCTGAGGAGGAATATGGTCTGAGCACCGGTAAAAATGGCGCATGTGACATTCTTAGTCTTTTAGCTCCAGTTTACATCCTAATGTTGAGTTGTTTGGGGTTTTTTTTTTTATACTAAACATGTCAGACTGTGTCTGTCTTGAATGTGAGTTTTATGTAAACGGAGTGCCCACTAATTTTGTTGCATTGTTATGTGCAATGACAATAAAGGTTTTCTATTCTATTCTATAACTTTTCTTCTCATCTATGGATAGTTTCAGTGTTAAACAGGCTGAATTAGTTTACGTCTCATCAGAGTTACCTCAAGTGAAAAGCTCTTGAGGGCATAAGATAATTTATTTTATAGCCATTATCACCTTGACCACTAACAAAATATTAAAGGGAAGGAGGAAATGGAAATAGGAGACATTCTTAATATTCTCTGCAACTGACTACACACACGCACACACACCAAAATGATGCATTTTTACATGAAAACAAAAGTACTTGAACAAGTGAACAACTAAAAGCTGCTTATCTGTTTAGTATAAAGCAGAACTTCTGCTTTTTTTCCTCAGATCAATTTATCTTTTCTTTCTTGCCATGATTTATTCTGGCATTTTACTACATTACCATAAAGACCTGATTTACAGGTACCACAGTGTTTAAACCAGATTAACACCAGAGACAGCGCATCATCCTCCACCACTGCACTTTGGCATGGCAACATATCAGAAAAATGTCAGAGTGGTTTCCAGGAGCTACACAAGCTACACAAGAAGGTCATCAACAGTGACACAGCCTATTCATGTTTTGTCTTAAGTAACACTTATGATTATATTAATCACTGAAGAAAAAATTGTAATTAACATCATAATTTGTAAAAGAAAACAAAATACAGCTTTATTAGCTAAGCAGTACGTGTTGCTTTGTCTTTCTTAATTTGCCCACAAAATGACACTTTTGTTACTAGAATTTCAATAAACATTTGTAAAGCACTAGCTATAAAGCATTATTATCGCTACATTTATAACAATATAAATATTGTTTATTGCCACCCTGTGTGTTATCAGATTTAAATGTTTTAAACTCAAGTCTTTTTCTGCACCTAACAGCATGCAGACCCCTCAGTGCCCTTGGGGGGGGGGGGGGAGGTAGTTTAACCACCCTTGCAAAGTGTTACTCATATGGAATCACCTGCTGGGGTAGGATCTTTACCTTTTAAAGTGGTTCTAGACAGTTTCCGTCATGAATTAGTGTTGTATGAATAAAGCTGAACTGGATCAAAGTGGTTGGGCTGACCTTCAGAGATGGGGTCAAACTGTGTCAAAAATTAAGAAATGTAGTGGGGGTGAAATCAACAGCTGTCACCGTGAATGGTTTGGTATGTTATCCTGTTAGCTTCATGTTTGAGATACAAAAAGAAGAGCAACTGGCTGGGAAACATTTTTTTAAATGACCCAGTGAAACCACTGGGTAGTAGAAATGCTGAAAGTTCATTTCTGCTTTTGCCTTCTGTTTCCAAAACACTTCTAGTCACTGAGGCATCACCTTCGTCATTCAAGCAACCACACCTCTTCCTGGTATTAGATAACAATCTAAAAACCCCTGCTCCTTCTGTCTCTGTCACTCTTCTTCTTTGTCTTCCACACACAGTCAGTGACACTCCGTCTGAGCGCTGAAATGACAGGACAGATAGACGTCACCACAGTGAGCTGCTCGATCTGTCTGGACCTGCTGTGGGATCCAGTGACTATCCCCTGCGGGCACAACTACTGCAAGAGCTGTATTAAACGCTACTGGGAGAGAAATGATCAGAATCAGGACTTTGACTGTCCTCAGTGCAGAGCGAAATTCAATCCAAAGCCGCCTCTGGAGAAAAACACCACGTTAGCAGACATAGTGGAGAAACTGAAGAAGACTGGTTTTCAGATATCTCACCCTGAACACTGCTATGCCACACCTGGAGACGTGGCCTGTGATTTCTGCATTGGTAAGAGACTGAAAGCTGCGAAGTCCTGTCTACACTGTGTGGTCTCTTTTTGTGAGCAGCACCTCCAGCCTCACTATAATATACCTGCACTAAAGAACCACAGGCTGGTCAGCCCAACTCTGAGGCTCAGTGAGAACATTTGCTCTCATCACAGTGAGGTAATGAAGCTTTTCTGCCGCACTGATCAGGAATGCATCTGCTCTCTGTGCTCCTTGGATGCCCATAGAGGTCACGAAACAGTTCCAACTTCAGAAGAACATGCCAAGAGGCAAAAAAAGATCAAACCGTGTCGTGACAAGATTCAGCAGAGAATCCAGGATGGAGAGAACACTGAGAATATCCTTCAACAGGAGATGATGGCCATCAGTCAGTCGGCTGGTGAAGCTGTGAGCAAAACTGAGAAGGTCTTTACAGAACTGATCAAACTCCTTCAGAATAAATGTTCTGATATCAAGCTGCAGATCAAATCTCAGGAGGAGAATGAGGTGTACCGCGTTAAAGAGCATCAGGAAAAGCTGCAGAAGGAGCGCTCTGAGCTGAAAAGGCAAGACGCCGAACTGGAGAAACTCTTTCACACTGAGGATCACATCCAATTCCTGTGTAAACTCCCCTCATTCCCCACACTCCGTGATGCTCCAGTGTCTTGCCCCAAACTCCGTCCTCGGCAGTACTTTAAAGATGTGGAGGAGGCTGTGTCAGAAGTGACGGACAGAGTTTTGAGCGTTGTTAGCGAGTCGAAAATTTTACGGGCAGTGTCTGAAGTGGATGTGTTACTGCCTCGGCCAGAGCCAGTGACCAGAGCTGAATTCTTACAGTGTTCATGTGAGCTCAGCCTGGATCCAGATACGGCAGGCATACGCCTGCTGCTGTCTAAGGACAACAGAGAGATGACATATACCAGTAAAAAACAGCCTTATCCCAGTCACCCAGAAAGATTCACGAAGAAATCACAGGTCCTGAGTAAAGAAGCTCTGACTGGACGGCATTACTGGGAGGTGGAGTGGAGTGGGTTTGGTATTTGCATAGCAGTCGCCTACAAGAGTATCAGCAGAACAGGAAATGAAGGTCAATTTGGAAACAATGACAAGTCTTGGACATTAGAATGTTTAAGCTACAGCGACTACAATGTCACCCATGATGGACGCAGTGTTTCCTGCAATGGCCCTCAGTCCTGCAGAATCGGGGTGTACCTGGACCACAGACAGGGAATCCTGTCTTTCTACGCCGTCTCTGACACCATGACACTCATCCACAGAGTCCAGACCACATTCAGTGAACCCCTCTTTGCTGGACTCAGGGCTAACCACTCCTTAGGCTCAGAGTCCTCAGCTGAGTTTTGTGAGTTTTAATAAAAAGAATCAACATATCAGTCTGGAATCTGGACTTAAATGCTTCATACTGACCATTTTCCTGGGATCAATTTTAAGTTTTGGCATCTTTAAGAACATATACTGTATGTATGTAGTTTAAAAGATCAGAAACAATTTCTGGGGTTGTTTTACAGCTCATCAGAGTTATGAGTTGTATAAAGTTCGGTCTACTCATCAGCACTGATTACCTCCAGATCATCTCTGAAATGACATCACTTCTAATTCTAGATAAAGCCTCCCTTATGTTATTTTTTTAATCCTTATTGTTTGTTTTTCTGTTATTCTGCTGACACATTATGAAGCGGACACAAACTCAGCCAATCACATCACCACCTGCCATATATACCACTGCCTGTCAGAACTCTGGGGGCTTCATGAAATATGACATCTTCTGTTCTTTAAGCACTTTTTTTTTTTCCTTTTTAACATTTCAGTTGAACAGTTATTTTCATACTTTGATTTTAGTTTGCTTTGAATTGCATAACCTTAATCAGGTGTAATGTGTATTTTAAAAGGGGAAAAAAATTAAAGAATAACAACTTTAATGTAAAATATCAATAAAAGCATGTCAACGATGATTATAAGTTTCCTTATTAAGTATTGAATATAGTTATACTAATAACTGGTATGAGAACAAATATTAGTTTATGTGCTGTCATAAGTTTTGTGCCGTGTATTATGTTGGACTGTCTGTCAAAGGTGTTTTTGCTGTGATTTACTATTTTTTATTGATCCATCCATTTTCTACCGCTTAATTCTTTTCGGGTCGCGGGGGGAGCTGGAGCCTCTCCCAGTGTCTTTTGGGCGAGAGGCAGGGTACGCCTTGGACAGATCGCCAGTCCATCACAGGGCCAACACAGAGAGACAGACAACCATTAGAATCCACAGTTGATGCCAGTTCACCTAACCTGCGTGTCTTTGGCCTGTGAGAGGAAACCAGAGTACCCGGAGTAAACCCACGCAGACACGGGGAGAACATGCAAACTCCACACAGAAGGGTCACTGATGGTCAGGGGTGGACTCGATCCCGTGACCTTCTTGCTGTGCTGCCACAGTGCTAACCACTGCTCCACTGAGCTGCACTATATTATTGATCCGCAAGTGTTTATTTTTAACTGTGAATATGTTCAGAAAAATACATTTGTAACCGTGAATAATCAGTCAGTAAACTTGTTTTTTTTAAAAACGTGTGAATGAAACGGTCCATTAACGCCATCCACCAACTTGAAATGGACTTTTCTAGAAAGAAAGATGTGATCTTTCTCATTCTTTCAAAATGAGTTTTGAAAATGTTGTCTTGAGCCTAAATGCCACCAGCAGCTTCTTATGCTCTAGGTTAAACTAGAAAACATCACAGTGCAACAACTCATGCACCCCCCCCCCATACCACGCCATAAAGCCTACGCAATCCTTTTATTTTTTTCCTGAATGAAAAGATTTCATTGGGAGACATGAATTTAAGCAACACAAAACATCTGTTTGATGTCATAATGCAAACAACACAATGAGCCTCACCCTCTACACGTCACTATTTTATCCTGATTGCCCTCGTCACTCATCATTAATAATCACTTAGGGATCATCCCTAACAATTTGGAGGAGTTTGATGGGAATTTTTTTGATATATTTGATGCGTTCATCCCAGAATCAGTCAGTGGCATGTGACAGCCATGTTGGATTTGTGCTTTTGACTGTTCTTAAGTAAACCCTCAAATCTGCTAAGACAAGAAATTCTGAGGTAGAAAGCAGCTGTTTAAGCTGATTTTGATTGTCGGCAGATTTCAGAAGTGCGTGCTCTGCTTTTCTGTGTCTGACCAGCGCTGCTCTGAGGTGACGGAACACGTCCCCAACGGCATTCTTAGTGTTTAGACAAGACTCGCATGTTCATGTGTTGATGAAGCGGTCTGTTGGAATGGCTCCGGCACCGGTGGGCCTGCTGTCGCCACTTGTTTTCAGAGGTACAAACATACCACAGATTAAAAAAAAAAAAAAAGAGAGAGATTATTTCATAGTTTCAAGAAACTGTTTCAAATAAATTGGAATTTTGATTAAATAAAAACTGAATCAAAAGATTTAGAAACTATTTCAACCTTTTATTGAATGACAACATATCAAACTGGAAAAGTATGTTGTAAAAAATAATAATTAATGTACAGAACATGCTCAGTTTGAATATAGACAAAAAAAAAACATCCCACAAAAGCAGCAGCAAAGATGGGCTTCACTATGAAGTAGAAAAAGTATATATAATGTATATATAAAAACATCCCCTACTATATACAAGCAACATCAAGAAACCCTAAGACCTTCTATGTGACAGGTTCCTCAGTACTGTACAACTGTCATTTTATCTGCAAGAACAACAGCTTAATACAACAACAACTTAACATTTAGAACACGATACATCACAACAAAGAGGTTCTTGTTCCTCATGTTCTTCTTTAATGTGTGGAGGTTTTGGTTCTTCATGTTCTACGTTAGTCTGTGGAGCTTCGGGCTGTTCTTGTTCCACTTTCATCTGTGAAGGTTCTGGTTGCTGATATTTCAAACTTGGGTCCGTGCATCCATAACCGCTGCTCCAGTGGGGCCGTGCAACGGGGGGGGGGGGGGGCAACATGGGGTTTTCCAGGCACTCCTAGCTGTGCCTGTTGGACTCTTCCAGAAGGTCCAGCATCTTCCTCTTTATTTCAAGGTCCTCCCGCACAGCGGGGTCCATATCAAGTTTCCTCTTCGGCCTGGTAATTCCCAGCCTGCCGAGTCTCGCCTTAAAAGAAGCAGGAGGAAGAACACGTTCATCAGAAAGGGCACATCTGTGACGTGTGAGAAAACAGGTAGCAGCTAGATTGGTTCTGCATTGTTCTTCATACTAATATAAAAGAATGCATAAAAGATTGGCATGGTTAACAGTGGAAGCCAAATTAAAACAGGCAGTGGCTATGCGTACAGAATCGTACCCACAGAATTCTTGCTATGGATACAGCTTGAATCTGATTAGTCAGCACCTTCTGTTAATGCTGTATCTTAAAGGCAGCAAGCTACAGGCACGGAAATCTGAGGAATCTATTTGTTTACATTTTTTAATTAATATCTATTCACTACCTTTTTAACATTACCCACTCCCAAATCCTAAGGCTGGTTTCTTAATTTTAATTCTAAATTCCATCTGATGTCACATAAAATGGCGTGGTGTGGCTGCGCCTCTCCGATCAGAGGTCGGCCACACCATTCACCTACGCCCCAGCTGGACCGGCGTGGATCTGAAATAGACATTTCGTATAGGGATACAGCTTCCACATCAACAGACACTTCCATTAAAATACTGTCTTTGTTTTTTTGTTCATTTTTCTTTTTACCGTACTTAAAAATGGGCACTATGTCTGGTTTAATTCATTCCGGTTCATTTTATTCAATAAGTTTTCTATTTTGATCTTATGGAACTCTCCCTAAAACTATTTTCCTGGAGCACAGCAAAAACACTGAGCACAGTAAATCCATCAAATACTTTAATAACTACAGCTGTTTCTGCCTATAAAACGGAGTATGCAAGTGCAACATCCGCTTTACGCTACAGAGTTCATCCTCAATATTTTTGAGGGGTTGACAATTAAAATTACTTTAAGCTTTTTTTCTTCCTCACAAATTTGTATTTTTTTTTTCTCTCAAACTTGCAACTTTTCCTGAAAATAAAATAATAAATTTGCTACTTTTGTTAGTTAATCCCTTCCAGAGCACGTGGGACACTATGTGGTGTATGGGGCGGCGCCTGTCTCCGTTTCACTGACCCGAGGCCACACAGCTACTGTAAGTGGTGGAAGCTACAGTGGGGGGGGTCAGTCCTCTGGTAGCTCTGCGCATTATCTTTCCTTTCCCCATTCTATTATGCTGAGCACCAAGCTAGAAGGCGGAAAGTACCATTTTTAATGGTCTTTGGTATGACCCGACCGGAATTTGAACCCATGACCTCCCAGCTGTGGGGTGGATGATCTACCAACTAGGCCACCACTCCGGTAAATTGGCTACTTTTTCTCTTAAATTTGCATTTTTTTTTCTTGCAAATTTGCAGCTTTTTCTCATCAATTTGGCAATGTTTCTTATATGTTTTTGCAACTTTTTTTTCTTGTAAAACTGCAGTGTTTATATGGGTGCAAGTCACATGTTCTATGTAATGGTTATTTTTTTTCTGTTCAGTTTTTATGTTATTGTTGGGAGAAAGAATTTAAAAAAAAAATCTGTTTTAAAGGGTTTGAACTCTTACCCATTACAAAAATACCCCCCCCCCCAAAAAAAAAAAAAAAAAAAAAAAACCTCTGAAAAGGCTCCATGTTAATAGTGAACAAATGCGTAAACATGGCTGCAGCAGCCCTTTTTTCTCCCTGACAACCTCGGCTGCACTGCAGCCAACAGGCGCTTCATTTGAGCTCTGCTGGGCCAAAGTTGCGGAGGAGTCCGGGACGGGGGCCGACAAGTCCTCCGGGTCCACCACAAAATCAGCAGTCTCGATGCCCGAATCTATAGCGGGTGCTGCTGGGGACCCTCCCCAGATCTGCTGGCATATCACACGTCCGTGGCTCCTCCAGCCTCTACTTCCTACGGACGGCTTTGATCTTGGAGGTCAGCTGGGCTTTGGAGACGGACGCCTTGTCGTGAGGAAAGTCGGACGCTGGGGCTGATGGGTAACCGCTCCAGAAACGTCCTCCAGATGTCCGTGTACTTCGACTGGCACGACCCCACTTCGTCGTCCTTCCAGACAAAACTATCTGCTTTGTAGCTCGCTTTTGCCATTTTGGTTTGTTTATAGTCACCGTTAAGATTGGTACCCGGAACAGCATCAGTACCCCGAGTACGTCACTCGATGTAGACGCATGTGCAACGTGTACACATCGTAATAAGTGTTTAATTTATATAACTGAATATATATGGTTTCCAGTAACTTACATAGTTTATTACATACTTGGTCGTGTATTCAATACACAAATGTATAATTTTTAAACAATATTGTCGTTAATGCTAGGTACGAATCTTGTTCCGGGTACCAATCTGGCAACCACTACAACTTCTTGGCTTTATTGGCGGTTGGCAAGCAAATACGTGCATTACCGCCACCTGCTGGTGTGGAGTCACTGCCAATGTGTACTTTTCAAAATGAGGGAGATTTTGCCCCGCGTTTTGGATTTATAATTTTAATATGAATAAATTGTAAAATATTGCAACATAATTGACTTCATCTTTAGGTTATCTTAGTGAATTTTTATCAGATATAATTTTGTTCTTTTGCCTCTGAAATCAGATTTGAACTCCTTGTTCTTTTCTAGCTCTGCAAATTTGAGTTTTAATTATATGTGGAAAAGTCAATTTTACTACAAGCCTTTTCAAATTCATTAGAAAAATGTTCTAAATTTATGATAAAACAGGCATACATTTATTAGTTTAAAAACACAAATTTATGAAAAAAAAATAAATGTACATGAAAAATGTCTGAAATTCATGAGAATACTTCACAAATTTATTGGAAAAAATACAAATTTAGGGAAACAATCTAAATTGTCAAGAATACAGTTATAAACATGGGGGTAAAACATCTTAAATTGTCAAGTCACTACGCAACAAACTTTTTAAGCAGATTCCTTCTTACTCTTTCTCTGCCCGGGATGGAACGTCAGACCTTGTGATTAATGAACAACAGGTCTCTCTGGTAGATGATCACACAGAAAAAGTGAATAATTTCAAGGAAATTTTGTGGAAGGGTGGAACTGGGACAAGAGGAAAAACCCTTAACGGGGTGAGCCATTTTTTTTTCCCCAGTGTCAACACTGCCTTTTTTAAACAATAATTTATCTGATAAATTGGGGAGATCGGGGCATGTTGACACACTTTTCACTCTTACACTGGCTGGGCATGACACACCACAGTGGTTTAAATGTGAAACCAAGCGAAAGACACGAGTCTTGTGTACATATTTTGTATTCATCACACCATCTCATTTCAGTCCACTTGTGACAACTTCCCCCATCAGTGAGCAAGTTGCCACAGTGCACGTTAGTTGTCACATATGATCAGTAAAAACACAGCTACTTAAATGTCAGTATTAATCCTTTTAGTTTACTTTTATTACAAATTATAAACCAAATTCAACATCTGTAAATAGCTCTAAACAAACAAGCATCAGGAAATAAAACCAACATCGTCCCTGTCACAGTCCTCATCCTCAGCGCTGCGGTTCTGGTGGACATTGCTATTGCACTTCATGTCTTCTTTCTTTCTGTGGGGAACAGTCCTTTCAAAATATCAGTTTCAGTATTACTTTCAGTGTTTATTACGTACTGTATAGTATATACACTGTAAATACAAAGTAACGTGTACCATTGTGCGCTAAATTTCAAAAATCAGCTGAACATGGGGCTACATCTATGTTGTGTTTTCCTTTTGATGATGAAAAATACAAAAACTGTCCTCAGCCCGGGTCGGAGTGACTGGGATCCGAGCTGAACAGCAAGTCGACAACAGAACATGCTCGCGTGTTTGAGAGTGTGCCGTTTTGGAGAAATGAGCAGCGTGACAAGTGGCCCCGGTCTCCCCTACAAACGAACCAGAAAGAAAAAAGCTCAAGCAGCGTGCGACTGTGAGTGTCTTAAGAGTGCGTGGAATATGGGGTTTGGGATGTGCACACTGACCACTAATGAAAAGCCAGGGCTGTCAGACACCTTGGAGCGCTGGGGCTCAGCATCCAGCTGTGACTGGTTGGCTGGAAAAGAGTCAAGGGGCCACCCGCGCGCCCGGGCCTCACAGGGCGGGCAGCTCCCGCAGCAGCCGCTCCTTCTCCCGCTGCAGCTCAGCGATGCTCTGCTTGTTCTGCTCCAGCCGGTCCTCCAGCCACTGCAGCAGCGGCCCGCTCACCGCCGACATCTGGCTGCACAGGTTCTTGGTGAACACCGATCCGTTGTGGATCTTGGTGACCGGGTCCAGGTGCGCCAGGTTGTGGATCTTGCGGTACGTGTCCTGCTCCTCCTGGCACAGGATCCGCGGCAGCTCCACGGCGGACTCCAGGCACACCTTGCCGATCGCGTCGCGCGGCACGACGTGGACGGGGATCTCCACGCGCTCGTACTCGGAGCCCTTCTGGGCCTGCGCGGACTGGAAGCAGGTGTAGAGCACGCGGCCGGTCCTGGTGTTCTTGTCCTCGATGAAGCAGGAGAAGATGAGGCCCACGAAGCACTGGTCCAGCATCTGGTACATGGCCTGGGTCCGCACGTCGACGTGGGAGGGCCACACGGTGATGTGCGGGTGGGAGTGGTACCAGCCCACCACCCGCATCGGCCGGCCGGTCATGTCGGCCAGCCGCTCCGCCTCCGTGGAGGCCGCCGACAGCTGCTCCGGGGAGATTTCCACCCGGTCCTTCCTCTTGTCGGAGCGCCGGAGGATGATGACGGAGTGGATGTGGACGATGCGGGTGGCCTCCTCCACTTCCCCGATACACAGCCCCATCACCTCCTCCTTCTCCGTGCTCAGGGCGTGATTCATGCACACCAAGAAGGCGTCGGACTCCAAGTGCACCGCGATCACCGCCATAACGTCCGACGAGCTCTAACGAAAACAATCGACACCACAGCAGCGCTGCACTTCCGCGTTTTGACGTACCTCGTCAAAACATTCCGTAGCAGTACAGCTGTCCGTTTACAAATGGTTCCTACTATTAGTCGCGTGGGATTTGATGATGATGATGACATGATAACTTAGCCCGTGCAGCTTTTTCTAGAGCAGGGTGTCAAATAAATTTTTTATGGAGGCCAACAATGGGGTAAGGAATATAATTCATTTTTTAAATTGAAAAAAATATTGTGACTTAAATTGCTACGTTAATGCTTGCATTACAAAATGGATTTTAATTTGCATTTAAATGATTGGAAAGGAGTTTGGACTTAAGAAATGTGTGGTAATTATTTCCTGTGTTTGATTTTAAAATAATACAAGGGTGTGCCGGCTAGTTTATGATTGGTATTGAATTTCTGTTTAAAATCAGTGACGTGTGGCGCGTCTCATGGCTGCCAGGAGAGTAAGCTGAAATATAGCATTCACTTAAACACTTCCATGGTTTTATAATCTGCTAATCTTACATTTTTAAAATCTTTGATTTTATAAATAATTTTGTCAAAACAAATGTAAGGTATTTTACTGAATTACCTCTTAATGGGATGCACAGAAAAGGCGGTGATAAAAGTCCGTTTTTATTTTGTGATTTTCAGCTGCACTTCTCTGTCATATTAGGAAGACTAAATATGTTATAAACACGCGCGAAGGACATGATCTAGACTATGGAAAGTGAGGACTCACTATAAAAGTGCCTGCCAACATACAGAGATTCTGCACAAGTTCAGTCCAGTTTGTGAAGTGTTGCGCAATCCATGTGCGGACGCTGCACTGCGCCCGTCTCCCCGGAATCTGAACAGGAAATGTGCAGTTTCAGCGATTTTGAAAATAAATATCAATTAAATTATTAGAATCATTCAGAAATTACATTTAGACCTACAGGACAGATCAGAGGACTAATCATAACATTTATCATTATTTCTTTATTTTTCATGATGACAAGTGAAACTCTGCCTCCCCTGATTGCACGTCACTGTTTAAAATAATCCATTATAATCCAGAGTACAGCGCTACATCCCAGTAATTTTGGTTGACTTCATTTTAAGCACATTCAGTCTGAAGAAGCTAGATTGGCAGTGTAAAGTTGTTTTTTTTTAATAATCGATAAAAAGTGAAAATACAAATGTATATGTGATAAAGCATCAATAACAGAACAGAAATATTTGGAAAGACACACACAGCTGACAATGCACATCAGAGCAAAATCCAAGCCATGAAGGTCAAAGGAACTGCCTTTAGAGCTCGGAGACGGGTTGTTACGAAGCCCAGATGTGGGGAAGGCTCAAAGATTCTGCTGCATGCACTGAAGGTTCCCAAGAGCACAGTGGCCTCCATAAAGTCAAACAGAAGACGTCTGGCATGGCCAAGACTCTTCCAAGAGCTGGTCGCCCAGCCAAACTGAGCGAGTGAGGGAGAATGGCCGTAGTGAGAGAGGAGACCAAGAACCTGATGGTCACTCTGACTGAGCTCTAGAGATCCTGTGTGGAGCTGGGAGTAAGCTCCAGAAGGGTAACCGTCACTGCAGCCCTCCACAGATCTGGGCTTTATGGCAGAGTGGCTGGACGTAAGCCTCCCCGCATTCCAGAACACATGAAAGCCTGCCTCAGTCCTTCAGGTGCTTTTTTGCAAACTCGTGGCTTAGATTGTGCTCTGATGTGCATTATCAGATTTGAAGCCTTCTATAGAGGCGTGTGTCTTTCCAAATCACACCAAATGTGTAGAAATATCTCAGCAATGATCAAGAGAAATGGAAGGCATCTGAGCTAATTTTTGTTTTTAAAAAAAGTGTTTTTACAAAGTGAATATCCTCAGACACATGTTCAGTTGGGTTTTTTTTTAACCCATCTGCAAAAAAATCCTAAACTTCTCTTTTCAGTTTGTCATTATGGGGTACTGAGTGTAGCTTAAAGAGGGGGGGGGGGGAACTATTTTAACAGTTGTATTGACTGCAAGTTAAAACAGGAAAAATGCCACTTTTATGACCCATTTGCAATTTGTAAAAACTTTTATACAGCACTGGAATAAGTCACTTCTGCAACTTAAGAACTAATTTAATCACAAAGTGAAAATCAGAGCACAAGTGGAAAGCTTCAAATGTACAAATGCATCATGATTGGAACTCCTTTTGTAGCTGCAGTGTCAGATGAAGAACCGTGGAGGCCCCCTGGGCTAGAGAGCAATTCTGGCTTCCCTCGGAGGGAAAATGTTAAGCACTGGCAACATGAGCACTATAGCTACATACAGTATCGACCTCAAGGTCTCATAGTAAGGTAAAGGGTCTAACACAGTGTTGATTTTAAAATAAGCAGTAAAAATTAAGAATTTACTGGTACTGGCTATTGGCTGGATATCAGGCTTCATTACTTCTAGTACTCCCAAACTGCTGTTGAACAGCACTCCATACCACACTGAAGAACAATGTGAAGAGGGCTGCGGTGCACATATTTACTGCAGAAGAGCTTGATGACCACTCTTTTCACCACCCCTTGACTGGGGCAGTGAAGGAGAAGTGCCAGAAGTTGGGAAGTGATTTAAAACTGATGACAGCAAAAAAACAGGATGTCAAGAAGACCAAATGTGCTGCTTTTGCAGTTAAAGGCTAACATAACAACTGTGCATGGTTTCTGAGCAAAGCAGGCTGCAGGTCGGTGAATGCATGTGATCAGCCGGCTAACTTGGAGAGGCATGACAGTATGAAGTGTAAACCCTGATGAGTCTCTGCTGTACAGCTGATGTCTGATTGTTCAGAATGCATTTGTGACCATGTGTAAACTGGGATGATTTTTCAGTTATTTTTGTATCGAAAGCAGCAGCTTCACAGAAGGACATGATTTGTTTTTCTTCAGTAGAACAAATACAGAAAAAAAAAATAAAAGTAGGCAGGGATGTCATACATATTTACATTCCAGCTGAGTGATGAACAAAGTTTTCACGGTTAATTTAGTGTGGAATATTCTCTTTCTTCCTTCTAGGGCTACCCATAAATAGGGAAGCAAAACCATCTGTCTCAGCACATGTGCAAAAACATCCTCAAAACACAATGAAGAGACAAAGTAAAATGACAAACAAAATCTTAGTGTGCTTTTTAAAAACTACGGTAGGATTTATTTCTTATTCCATTGTTACATTACAGCTGTGTGCAGTCCAAAACATGCACACTGTGGGCTAAATTTGGACCAATAACATGGACTAGTAAAAACTCAACTGAAGGCACCATTCTTAGGAAATCCCAGGTTTTTCTGGTGTTTTGTGGTCACGACATAAACAGCAGCCCCATTCACTGCTTTCATGCACAGTCTCAGCTGCTTTGATGGAGAATCTGATCCTCAGTCTATTAGTGTCACTACAGCCCGAGAGCCTAAACATTTCATGTAGCACCTTTAAATTGTCGGTTTTCTCAGCTAAATAAAAGCTGTTTTTAAGAGGGTACATTTAGCCCCAAAACTAAAATATGCCTGTAGGTGTTCTGGTGCTTTTTGCCGTAAAGCTTTCATGTTTGTTCCGAGCGTGGAGGAAGCATTTTTGGTTTCTACACTGTTACCACTCAGAATGTTTCACAATGCACCCAAAATATGTATCTATATATAAATTTATATTGATTCAGTCTGATTATCTTCCCGATTTAATTGACAGAATCCAGTGTGGAGAATGCAAACAAAGGAAACCAGACTTGCACAGCAGACGACTTTATTCACTCTCACTTCAGTCATACACAGAAAAGCATAAACCCAATACACCAGGGTCTCTCCTTTTATATCATCTGTCCATCTCCCATCTGCATGAAATCTCACATCACAATACATTCAACCATTATCCCCCCACTGTCCCCCAGCGGTATCTCCAATTAATCTTGATATTATGTGCATTTGTCTATCTGTTATTGCTTAGAAGTTGTCAAAGAAAATCCTTCATTGTGTAAAAAAGTCCATCTTTAAATCCCAAAGATGAAGAACAGCTGCAAACTTTCAAGAAGTTTTAAGTCTTTGGTCATAATCATCATATTGCTGCATATGTTCTCAACTAACATCAGTGTTCTATATTGAAGTCTGATCAAGCTTGCAGACCTCAGCAGCAGATCCAGGCCCCGAAGCAAAAACACCAAGACCCTGACGGAGTGGCTGGCTGAATGTGGTCTGGACCCTGTGGAGGAGAGTCATGGTGTCAGAGACGCCATAGAAGGCCAGAATACCTGCCCTGTGATCCAAGTACACTCCTATTCTGGAGGATGGAGGACCTGAGATGGAAATGCTGCTTGAGTTATGCCTAAATTCATACTGCTTCTTGAAACACTCCAAAGCCCATGACCGGTCATCGTTTCCAAATCCACTCTTGTATCCCGTTCTGCTGATGTCATTGTGCGAGACTGCGATTGAAACTTCAAACCAGTTCCTTTCCACCTCCCAGTAGTGACGTCCATTCAGGTCCTGTCTACTTAGGACTTGAAACATGTCCGTGAATCTGTCTGGATGGTTGGTGTATGGCTGTTTCTCTTCCACCACCGTTGCTTTTCTGTTCCCTTCTGATAAACACAGCCGTGTGTGTGCTGTGTTTGGATCCAGTGTGATTTGTTGTGAGTATTGAAGGAAGTCAGCCTTGGTCTTGGGCTCCCAATGTGGCGGTAAGACTTCGGTCTCAACTGGTGAGATTTTGGTCAGTACTTCGGTGAGGGCATCCTGAAGTTTGTCTCTGACCTTCGACACAGTCACCATCACATCATCAAAGTAACTCATGGAGGGGATATCAATGCTAGCTGGATTTGTGGGCTCACTGAGAGAAGACAAGGAGGACAAACTCTGGAGAAACGTGGTGTGATCTTCTGTTCGTGAGAGCTCCTCCAGCTCAGCGTCTCTCCGTTTCATTCCACTAATCTCCTGCTGCAGCTTTTCACGAAGCTCCTTGATTCGACTCAACTCGTTCTTCTGCTTTAGCCTGATCCGCTGTTTCACATCAGAGCTCGTGTTCCTGAGGAAACGGAGCAGCTGGGCAAATATCTTCTCTGTGTCTTTGACAGCTTTTTCAGCACAGAGATCAATCTCCTCCACCTCCTGCTGAAGCGCCTCCATGTCCTTCTCTCTCTTCTGGATCCTCTGCTGGATCTTTTCTCTGCTCAATGCCAGCTCTCCTTGTTGTTTTCTCCGTTCCGCTGAAGCCGGGGCCGTGTCATGGCCTTTATGATCATACATGGCGCAGACAAGGCAGATACACTTCTGGTCTGTGCGGCAGAATATCTTCATCACTTTACCATGATGAGGACAGATATTTTCCCGAAGCTTCTCTGTAGGATTAATCAGCTTGTGTTTTTCAAAGGCAGGGGATTCATAGTGAGGCTGGAGGTGTTGCTCACAGTAAGAGACCAGACACTGCAGACAGGACTTCATGGCTTTCATCTTCCTCCCAGTACAGAAATCACAGACCACATCTCCAGGTCCAGCATGGCAGAGATCAGCAGGAGCAGCTTGTAGTCCAGACGTCTTCAGCTCCTCCACTAAATCTGCTAACATGGTGTTTTTCACCAGAGCAGGCCTCGGTCTGAACGTCTGTCTGCACTGAGGACAGCTGTAGGTTTCCCTCTGATCTTCTTCATCCCAGTGGCTCTCAATACAGTTCATGCAGTAGTTATGTCCACAGGGAACAGTCACCGGATCCTTCAGTAGATCCAAACAGACTGAGCAGCTGAGTTTTTTATTGTCCATTTGGTATTGTTGCACTGCCATTTCACCTGTCAGAGTAAACAAATGAGGAACAGTATCATATTTTTAAAATAAACTGCGTGGAGCTACAGCTTCCCCTTTTTCGTATGTCCAAGGCAATCTGAAGTAAAAGAGGTTTTGTTTGCTAACATGGCGCCACCCATCCAGCCTGTGTGTGCACTATGAAGCAGGCAGAGAGCAGGAAATGGGGGAGTGGCTCAATGGCAGGGCTGAGTCGGATGGGTTCCCGGAAGAGTGTACGCAGCAGCTTTGTCGTGCGACTCCATTCATGTTTCTGTCAATGATCAACTAAATATGAGTCAGGACTTTATTATGTCCTCCTGACTGTCATGCACCTCTCAGGAAGAATGGGGATGGCTGTATGAAAAAGGACCAGCATCTATTTTAAGGCACCAAACCAATACTGTACAGTTTAATATGTAGGAGCATATAATTTAATCCCTGACTCTCTGTCCATTTAGTGATTTTTTTATTCACTGTAGATTGGGAGATAAAGAAAAGGAGTAGCCTATGTTTCTCCATTGATTCTTAAATGATTAGTCATGGATGGTGAAATCTCAACAGTATGACAGATTATAGTGTCATCTATTCAGCTCAAAGGTTCATTATCTGAAAATTGTCCTTTCAGTGACAGAAAAATATGAAAGCTGTCTGTCATTTTGACACATTGCACTGAGGGTGATCTAACTAAAATCAGTTAAAATGACAGATAATAATAGATTATGACTTTTTTTTAATAGCCCTGTCTGTCAAAATGATAAATAACAAAAAAGTCGAGGGCAACCTCTGATTCAGCGACTGTCAACAATCTCAAAAACAAGCTGAGCAATGCTTGAAAATTAGATGGCCCAGTGGCAGTGAACATGAGATCTTAGCCACAGCCAACAGGGTGTTTGATAGATTGAATGAATGAATGAATGAATGAATCTTTATTTCGGATAGATTAAAAGTAAAGATTAAAAAGAAACAGAATAATATAACAAAGGGGAAAAAATCCAACAAGGTCAAATTAAACAATAACTCCTCTGATTATACAGTTCAACATAAGTTATCCAAAATGGGTGATGGCTGAAGCTGCAGCTTATATTGCCCACCCATGTTCCATCCAAGAATTCAAAAGAGAAACAAAACAAGAGACCATCAAGCACCCCAACAGGGTGTTTGATAGACTGTGTTCAGTTAGGTGGCGGAAGTAAATTGCCGAAACACTAACAATACTATGGTAGTATTCATGGTCAAATTTAAAGGCAAAATAACCCTCATTCATGAGTGTCAATCTTCCTCAGTGAATGAAGAAAAGAAACACAGAACTGAATAGGTACTATTGTTTGTCTAGGTATGGATAGAGGTTTGGCTTGTCCCTTGGTATGTTTGAAAAAAAAAATGTTTGAAGTATATATATGGTGAAGCTACATTAGAGAGAAAGATTTTTTTTTTTTTTTTTAAAGAAAACGTTAAGTTCACCTTTGATGTTGTATCGCTCAACCAATTTTGGGACTTTGATGCAGAATGAAATCCGGTTGGTTGCTGACATCTAGTGGTGAAAATAAGCATCTACAGATAACTGGGTCAATATTTTTCAACAGGAAATGATACAGTCTGAACCTCAAAGTGAGAGTAAAGGCCCACAAATGTACACAGACAACTTGCTATTGAACATATCAGACTGATTAACGTCACAACTTTAGTTTATGAACATTATCTAAAACTATACTCATTAGCAGAGTTTTTGCAACAGATTTAGCCATATACACAATAGTTATTCAAGATTTTTGTCATTTAGTATGTGCATGCACATAAAAAACGAAATTATGGTCCCCCAGCATAACACTGTACCACAATATGCATAGAAAATAAGTTTAAAAACAACAGCATAAAAAATAAAATACTATGGTCAGACCAACCTAACAGAATATATATACTGTAGAGGGTAGAAGGAAAAGGATGTGGAGGCGAGGCACGAGCGTAGGTTGACACAGATTCTTTATTGAACCCTCCATCATATGCTCAGCCTGTGACCCCAGCGTGGACGCTGGGGCTGTGAAGAGCCTAGTCTGGAAGGCCTTGCCTCAGTTCCTCTGCGCTCTCTTATATAGCTTTATTGATCTGCGCTAGGAACTGAGGCTGGCGCATATTCATTAGGTCTGACAAAGGCCACAAGTGGCAAGTTATAATAGCACATGTTATATACAAAAGCACTGTGTGGCACTATTAATATAACACATGTTACCTTCCTACCATACATTCGCCTCCCTGTGCTGTAGTTTAAAGCAGCAGGAGGCGGAGGCGTCTTAGCGTCTGGTGTAATTACCCCTGTGGAGTGCTGTCCCCCCCAGTCCATTATTCAGCCCCTCTGTCTGCTTCTGGGTGAGAGATAATGTCCGTCCGCACTGTGCTGGTGCCACCACAATACCAGTTTAGCAGAGGTGAGGGGGAGGAAAAGCAATTGGCAGGGGAACAGGGTACAGTCCGTTTATAATTCTAACTGCATGTGGCAAAAAACTGTTCAACATTCTGGCTGTCCTGGCCTGAAGACACCTGTACCTCTTCCCTGAGGGCAGAAGAGAAAACAAACTGTGGGAAGGATGGTAGCAGTCTTTATGTTGTGTCCATAATTCTCATAACAATGACCAGGCCGGAGGTGAAGTGAAGGTAGCTTTATTATAACACCAACTATATACAACGCAGCTACAGCGCTCCTGCTTTCCAGAGGGTCAGCAGCAAAAGAGACATGGCTGCTTCCCACCGTGCCCGTTATACCCCGGGTGACGCCACCACCAGAAAGGCAGGCCGCCACCCCTCACCATTCCCCGGGAGCCCCGGTCGCCATCTTACTAATGTATTTCCATACATAACACCCCCCCGCACAAAAATGACAAACATGCCAACTGGACCCTCCTAAAATTTACAACACGACTCGTGCACTAATCAATAAAACCAAATGTACAAAATAAATGAATAAACCTATCCACGCACACAATATAAGCTAGAGGGGCCAGGTAGACTGCTGGCGCCCCCATACAGCCAAGCGGGTTATTCTGCCACCATAAATACCAGTCCAAATTAAAACAATAGCCGTGTTCTTATAACAAAATAATCCCTGAACCATTTCAATACATACACAATAAACAAGGTACACCCCTATTGGCGGCCCCCACCCCAACACATCCGCCCCACACTTTGGCACATCACACGATTTAAAACAAACAGTGTTGGGTATCACCAATTAATATACACATCTATCCATTCATCTTCTTCCGCTTAATCCTTTTTGGGTCACGGGGGGGCTGGAGCCTATCCCAGCATCCTTGGGTGAGAGGCAGGGTACACCCTGGACAGATCGCCAGTCCATCACAGGGCCAACACAGAGAGATAGACAACCATTCACTCTCACAGTCATACTAAGGACAATTTAGAATCCCCAGTTTTGATGCCAGTTAAACTAACTTGCATGTTTTTGGCATGTGGGAGGAAACCGGAGAAATCCCGGAGTAAATCCACGCAGACACGGGGAGAACATGCAAACTCCACATAGGTCACTGTTGGTTGGAGGCTGGAATCAAACCCAGGATCCCCCGGCCAAGGGTGAGTTGCTGTGCTGCCGCAGTGCTAACCACTCCGCCACCACGCTGCCCAGTAAACACAAGTTATTTAATTGACTATTCCAAACTGATCCTATTCACTCAGAATATCAAAATACCTTTATCGCTCATTTTACAAACATTAATTACTAATATACTAATTAATATACTAATTAATTATGCATTAATTACTATATATATATATATATATATATATATATAAATAATTCAATCAATTCAGATAATCATACATTCTTCACAAATTCAAATGTGCACGCTTCTCAAATTTAAACGCTCTCACCCAGGGCACAACCCAGTGGGAGTATGTAAACTATATACAATGTGACACAGGGAAACCAAATCAGAACACACACTTGAACACACCCCAGTCACTTCACAAACCCCGTGGAGGGCCCCCCTCTTGAGTTGCCATCTGGTGTTTCCCGCCCAGAGCGCCTCCAGATCTTTTGGCCTCTGGAAATGGACTGCACCACCTCCTCTTCTCCACTATGTGGCGCAGTTTGCTAGGGTGCCTCCATGACTCATCAGACAAGCCCAAATAGCCGTCACTCCGGGCCGCTGTCACCTGTAGCCGCCCCTGGTCATCACTCTGCTCACGACATTTATGGGTCCCTCTCAGCCGAGTTTCAACCCTTGGGCGGATCTCGTCGCCAATACGAAGGGGAACTCTGACATTCTTCCTAGGACCACCGTGCTGCGAGCAGGCCTCCCATTTAGGGCTGGTTGTCTTGCCAGCCCGGCCTGAGGCGCTCTTTGAAGGCCGTCGTTTGGTGCGTTTTAAAACTGCACCAGTTGGTCTCACCCTGGGTTCTTTCAGTGTTGGCACCTAGGGCCTACCCGCCACCCCGGAGGTCCCGTCATGCTGTCCAGTTCCCACGCCGAGGGCAAAATGGACACTGGCATCGGGTCCATCCCGGGATGGCCCACCGTGGTGTTTCGGTTGCACTCCTCCTGTGATACCAGACCAGTCATTGTCCCACACTTCACCATCGTCCACATACGGAGCAGGTCGGTCCCACAATCCACAGCCCAACCACTCCTCTCCGGTGTCACTGGTGATCGATAAACCCAAGCCATAGAACATGTTGCACCCCATGATGTTGGATCCTGCAGTGGTCACCACCACCTGGACATTCCCCATTATTCTTGACTTGTACACCGCCGACAGCTCCACAGACCCCACAATGGCCAGCTTGTTCCTTCCATAGCCGTAATAGGGTGCGGACACTCTGCTTATGTGATGGTGGGGAAATACAGCCGTGGACAAAATTATTGGTACCCTTCTGTTAATGAAAGAAAAACCCACAATGGTCACAGAAATAATTTGAATCTGACAAAAGTGGGAATAAATAAAAATTCTATGAAAATTAACCAGTGAAAATTAGACAATGCTTTTGAATTGTGGTTCAACAGAATTACTTTAAAAAACAAACTCATGAAATAGGCCTGGACAAAAATGATGGTACCCCTAGAAAAGATTGAAAATAATGTGACCATAGGGACATGTTCAACTAAGATGTGTCCTCTAATTAACATCACAGGTGTCTACAAACTTGTAATCAGTCAGTCGGCCTATTTAAAGGGTGACAAGTAGTCACTGTGCTGTTTGGTGACATGGTGTGTACCACACTAAACATGGACCAGAGGAAGCAAAGAAGAGAGTTGTCTCAGGAGATTAGAAAGAAAATTATAGACAAGCATGTTAAAGGTAAAGGCTATAAGACCATCTCCAAGCAGCTTGATGTTTCTGTGACTACAGTTGAACATATTATTCAGAAATTTAAGATCCACGGGACTGTAGCCAACCTCCCTGGACACGGCTGCAGGAGGAGACGGATAATACGAATGGTAACAAAAGAGCCCAGAACAACCTCTAAACACATTCATGGTGAATTCCAAGGTCAAGGTACATCAGTGTCAGATCGCACCATCCGTCATTGTTTGAGCCAAAGTGGACCTCATGGGAGACGACCAAGGAGGACACCACTGTTGAAAACAAATCATAAAAAAGCCAGACTGGAATTTGCCAAACTGCATGTTGACAAGCCACAAAGCTTCTGGGAGAATGTCCTATGGACAGACGAGACAAAACTGGAACTTTTTGGCAAGGCACATCAGCTCTATGTTCACAGATGCAAAAATGAAGCATACAAAGAAAAGAACACTGTCCCTACTGTGAAACATGGAGGAGGTTCTGTTATGTTCTGGGGCTGCTTTGCTGCATCTGGCACAGGGTGTCTTGAATCTGTGCAGGGTACAATGAAATCTCAAGCCTATCAAGGTATTCTAGAAAGAAATGTGCTGTCCAGTGTCAGACAGCTTGGTCTCAGTCGCAGGTCATGGGTCTTACAACAGGATAATGACCCAAAACGCACAGCTAAAAACACCCAAGAATGGCTAAGAGCGAAACATTGGACTATTCTAAAGTGGCCTTCTATGAGCCTTGATCTAAATCCTATTGAACATCTGTGGAAGGAGCTGAAACATGCCATCTGGAGAAGGCACCCTTCAAACCTGAGACAACTGGAGCAGTTTGCTCATGAGGAGTGGGCCAAAATACCTGCTGAGAGGTGCAGAAGTCTCATTGACAGTTAAAGAAATCATTTGATTGCAGTGATTGCCTCAAAAGGTTGTGCAACAAAATATTAAGTTAAGGGTACCATCATTTTTGTCCAGGCCTGTTTCATGAGTTTGTTTTTTAAAATAATTCTGTTGAACCATAATTCAAAAGGCATTGTCTGATTTTCATTGGTTAATTTTCATAGAATTTTTATTTATTACCACTTTTGTCAGATTCAAGTTATTTCTGTGACCATTGTGGGTTTTTCTTTCATTAACAGAGGGGTACCAACAATTTTGTCCATGTCGTCGCCAAATTTAACACCGAGGCCACCGATCCTGTGTCAACCAGTAACGGCACCTCAGCGCCATCCAGCAAAACGGTACAATAAATATGCCCATCCGTCTCCGGGGAAACTGTGTGGATGACCGTCGGAGTCTTTGCAGAGGAGCCTGTTTCCTGTCTTCGGTCCCCTTGCTCAAAATTCTTACAGGTTCTGGCAAAGTGGTGCAAAAGGCCACATCTTCCACAGCGCTTGCCTTTCGCTGGACACTCTCTGGACTTGTAGCGATGCCTGGCGGACCCACAGCCTTATCATTTTAGCGCACATGCTCCACCAGCTGGTCCTGGATCATTTCATCCTGCAATGCTCCAAATTGGCACTCACCAGCCAGCTGATGCAGGTCTGCAACGTACTGCTTAACAGACCCACCTGTCTGCTGGTGGCGCTGCCGAAACTTGATGCGTCGGACTACGATGTTTTCTGGGGCGCGAAAATAGCGTGCCATTAGCTCCACCACCTCGTCAAAGTTATCCGCTCCTCCCAACATCTCGAGGATTCGTTGGCTTCCATGCCCAAATTATGGACCAAAATTGCCCTCGCACGCAACTTCTCAAGCTCGCCGAGGTTAAGGGCCACCAAGTAGTTGTTAAAAGCAGCGAACCACCTAGGCCAAGGCACGGGTGGCTCACCTGGGGCCTCCAAAAATGGTTGGAAACTGGTGGCAGCTTGTTCCATTACCGTGTTCTCCTCATCGCCAAATGTTGTGTCCATAATTCTCATAATGACCAGGCCAGAGGTGAAGTGAAGGTAGCTTTATTATAACGCCAACTATATACAACGCAGTTACGGCGCTCCTGCTTGCCAGAGGGTCAACAGCAAAAGAAACATGGCTGCCTCTTGCCATGCTCTTTATACCCCAGGTGACGCCACCACCAGAAAGGCAGACCGCCACCCCTCACCATTCCCCGGGAGCCCCGGTCACCATCTTACTAATGTATTTCCATACATAGCACTTTAATGATGTTAACAGCCCTGTTAGCACAGTGTTTATTGTAAATCTCCTCCAAGGAGAGGAGGGGGACACCAGTAATCTTACTAGCTGTTTTTACAACCCTATTCAGCTGGTGCTTCTCTAAAGCTGTGCAATTCCCAAACCAGGTAGTCAGGCCATAGGAAAGGACAGATTCCAGGGTGCCTATGTAAAAAGTGGTGAGGAGCTGAGTGGGAAGACCTGCCTTTTTTAGCCACTGGAGAGGGTAGAGTCGCTGATGAGCCTTTTTAATAATGGCTGTGGTGTTGGTGTTAAAGGTCATGTCATCTGCCAAGTAAATCCCCAGAAACTTAACATTGTTCATCCTCTCCACAAAAGTGCCCCCAATAGACAGCGGTGTGTGATGGTACTTGCTTACCTTCCTGCAGTCGATCACCATCTCCTTAGTCTTCTCCACATTAAGGTGAAGATTATGTAATCTGCACCATGTTGTTAGCTAGTCCACCTCCCTTCTGTACGCAGACTCACTGTTTTTCATTAATCACACCAACTACCGTCATATCATCAGCAAACTTAATGATGTGATTGGTACTGAATGTGGCAGAACAGTCGTGAATGAGCAGGCTAAACAGCAGGGGGCTCAAGACACAGCCCTGAGGAGATGATGTACTCACAGTTCTGATGTTTGAGATAGAACTGTCCACCTTTACTCGCTGCTGCGTCTGCATCAAGAAGTTGAGAATCCAGCCACACGTGCTAAGGTCCACCCCCAGCAACTGTAGTTTTTCCACCAACTGCCCTGGAATGATGGTATTAAATGCAGAGGAGAAATCAGTGAAGAGGAGCCTAACATAGGTACTGTATTCCTCTCTTCCAGATGTGCTAGGGTGAGGTGAAGTACAGAGGAGATGATGTCTTCGGTTGAGCGATTAGCTCTATATGCAGACTGCAGGGGGTCCAACTTTGGAGGGAGCTGGGCCTTAATGTGCTGCAAAACAAGCCGTTCAAAACATTTCATCACTATTGGTGTTAATGCCACAAGACGAAAATCATTAAGGCAGTCAGGGTTTGGTTTCTTTGGCACAGGGATTATGACGGCACTTTTCAGGCAGGTGGGCACAGCACCCTGAGAGAGGGAGGTGTTAAAGATGTCTGCAAAGACGTCTTTCAGCTGTTCAGCACACTCCCTCACCATACACCCAGGAATGTTGTCAGGTCCTGCTACTTTGCGTGAATTAACCCTGGCAAAGACTCTTCAAACCTGGGCGGCTGTCACCTGAAATGCCTGCTCAGTGGATGATGATGATGATAGAGGTGTCTGTACCTCATCATTATTGCTGCCATTTCCAACTTCAAAACGTGCATAAAAGTCATCGAGCCTGTCTGGGAGTGTGACTGGCCTGTGGGGGAGGGGGCTTATTTTCAGCAATTGTATTAAAACCTTGCCACAACCGCCGTGAATCTTTATTGTTCATAAACATTGTTCATAAAATATAAACTACCAACACAAGCTAATCAACTACAACAACTGTTAGCTTCTGGGTACCTCTGGATCAGGGGTGTCCAATCATGTGCCATGGAGGGCCAAGACCCTGCAGGTTTTCTCTTCTACACAGTCTCTTCAGCAGGTGTTTTCACTGATCAGCAATCAGTGGGAAGAAGTTCAGTGAAATTGAAGACATTGGTTGGAGACAATGTTTTATCGGGCTTTTATTGAATCTGTTTTATCCTTTTCTTTAGTGTCATGGTTTGGTCAGATAAAACTGAAACAGAGGAAATCCTTGGATCAGGTAGTTAGATGGTCCAGTCGTTTGCTTGGTGCGTCACAACTGAGCCTGACATCCCTGTACACCAGACAAGTACAGAGGATGGCTACCTCCATTTTAAATGATGACTCCCACCCTTTGCACTGCAACTTTCAGCTTCTTCCCTCAAGACGGAGGTTTGCTGTCCCAAAAAGTAGAACCCAGCGCTACAAAAACAGCTTTGTTCCTGCTGCTGTCAAAGAGTTGAACAAGCTGTAACAATATATTGCACATAATTTAGGTACCTATTTATTAACTCCATTTTATATTTACTTATTTTTGTAGGATGTTACTTGGGTTCTAAATATTTTATTGGGTTTTAGACCTTTGAGTTTTTAACCTCTTTGACTAGTTTTTAACTTTTAATATGACTCTTCTCTCTTACCTCTGGTTTTTCTTCCATCTCTTTGTCTTTTTATACCCTGATTGATGGAGCCTTAAGTATTTTTATCATGTCTATAGTCAGTTTCATGTGTGCCTGTGTTTGTGTCTATGTTGAATGTAATTTGTGTCTTGTAAATATGGATGTCACCAGACTGCAAAACAAATCTACCTACGGGTACAAATAAAGTAACCTGAACCTGAACCTGAACCTGAGGTAAAGCCTGCAGGGTATTGGCCCTCCATGGCACATGATTGGACACCCCTGCTCTGGGTAATTGTTTTTTTCACTATATGAAAAAACAGTAAAAGGAAAAAGCAGGGACTAATTGTTATCTTGTTTCAAAGCTTAGAACGATAAAACCATCAAAGTTAATTGTTCTCCTTCAAATAAAACATTGAAAAACCAACCAAATCTGCTCCGTTTTCTGTTCTTGCCAGTTTGTTTTCTCCGCTTTCCCTTTTGAACAAACTCATGAAATACGGCTGACGACTCTCACTCACTTTGTTTTGTCATTCAGACATGAATGAACCAAACCCTAGTGATGTTAGGGTCGACATCACCCACTTGACACTGATTCAAGCAATATAAAGCAGAAGTGTCATGAGCAGTGCATCAAGCGCTGTTTCAGCACGGCCACAGTCACGTGACCGTAGCAAGCGAGGCCTCATTATGTCGGTCACATCACTTGACTTGAGGGCTCGTGGGAAATTTGACAGGGTTCTACTGGAATTAGTTTTGTTTGCTTTGTATTGTTTGTTCCTGCCATCCAATTTTGAATAGACCTCAGATGGCCAAATGCTCAAAAAAAGTATTGAGATTTTTTTTTCAGGTCTTCCTCTCAGATGTAGTTCTGACACTCAGTCAGCAGATGGCACTCTTTATTAAATGTTTCATAACACTGTCGATTATGAAGCAATTATCTCAAAGTTGTTCATTGTTTCATAAGGCCTCAGTTTCACCATCACTGCCAAACCCACATCCTTCCTCCTTAGCCCGTTTTGAAAACCAAAACGAGA
The DNA here is from genome assembly GCA_020510985.1 of Pholidichthys leucotaenia. NCBI lineage: Eukaryota > Metazoa > Chordata > Actinopteri > Cichliformes > Pholidichthyidae > Pholidichthys > Pholidichthys leucotaenia. The sequence goes on from CM035846.1 coordinate 105,614,926, forward strand.
TTAGCAGACCTCATGACAAGAAGCTGTAAATCCAGAGTAGGGTGTCAGTATAAAAGTGTCATGAACCCTCCCGTGCGCTTCTCCATTGCGCACAGCGTGGGATGAAAGGACAAGGATTTACGTGCAGAGTTTACACCACACACACATTTATTAAACACAAAAACTGACAAGCAGTTCCAAGTCATAAATTCCACTACAGCTTAAGGAGTCCTCCAGGATGCTCAACAGTGAATAGGTGAGGACCACCGGGGAAAACACGCACAGATAATACTCACAGGACTGGGGCTGTCCGAGTAGTCCAAATAAAGCACCGAGTGAAACCAATCCTTCAAAGACATGACTTCATACGACGGTTAACGACCGTATGTGAAGTGCAATGACCCCGCAATGTGTGACTGGCAAAAGGCTCCTAAAGTACATGCACTGCTGGAGATGGTAGATTGGTCACACCTGGGCGAGGAGCGGGGAGATGGAGCACGGGAGTGGTAACAGCTGACAGTAATAAGAGAGGGGGCATGGTTGGGCCGGCAGACAGTCAGACAGTGCTCGCACCAGCGTGAGCCAAAGGGGCTGCCTCACCGCTGCCGGCCAGAAAGCAGTGGCTATGGGTAAGGCAAAGCACAGAATACATAATATGCACATACCTCGTCGGCCTCCGTCGGTCTATGATGACCATGGAAGAGAATCCTAAACGTCTACTCTGCTGGAACAGCACCGCCTGTGGCTGAACAGGCCGATGTGCACCGGTGTTCTACCTTCCAGCATTGGGCGTTGGTAGGATTCAAGCCTGGGCAGGAAGATATGGAGGACAAGATATTACCCATGCAGCATGTCCCCCCTCTCCACGTCACTGATGAATCCAAAGGAACAGCAGGGCTGCTATAGTTTGGCACCAGCGCCGTCGCAGGAGCTGCCAGAACGATGTTGAGCACAACAGAGATGCACGGTGGAGCAGTGGTTAGCACTGCGGCAGCACAGTTTTACCCTCGGCCGGGGGATCGCGGGGATCATGAGATCGTGGGTTCGATCCCTGCCCCCGGCCAACAGTGATCTGTGTGGAGTTTGCATGTTCTCCCCGTGTTGCGTGGGTTTACTCCGGGATTTCTCCGGTTTCCTCCCACATGCTAAAAACATGCAGGTTAGGGATACGGGGCGCTTGCGCACGCAGCGACCGGCAGCTGGTGGCTTGTCACCAGACTGCAAAACAAATCTACCTACGGGTACAAAATAAGTACAAAAAAAACAAACAAAAAAACCCCCAGAGAACTGCCTTAGGGGCTCCGACTCCGGATTTTTCCTCAGGGTTGACTCCCGAAGCCTTTCCCGTGACCGGGTATGCCGCAAGGCAGCGGAGGTTTGAAATCAGGGTTTACCTTCCCCTAGATGGGCTACCTTCCCATGTTGACGAGCCACCATCTACCCGAAGCATCTGGTTTTAAGGCGCCAGAGATCCGCCCTCGCCCCTTCTCCTATTAGTAAAAGCAGTTCCGCCGGGCTTAGAGACTAAACCACACGGGCAGGCTAGGACATACCTAGCACCTACCATGCACATACCTAGTGACACCTAAACCCACATAGAGATCAGGACCGAGCCGGGGTAACGAAACCAGCTCGGCTCCTGACAAAAAGCCTCTGCCTTTTTAACAACTGTGCAAAGTTTAACCTTTATACGATCTTAAGTTTTACCTTTATATGATCTGCAGCATGCCAAATATAGACAGTGTCATGTCCGCTGCGTAACTTCGCAATGGACAAATGAAATGAGTGGACGGGTGAGGAGTCCGCTTCAATGAACAACACCAGAGAGGCACCGGACACCTTCTGTACCCACGACGAGTTGCAGTCGACGACAGAGACAGCGGGTGGAAGGGTCCACGGCGAGCACGGTGGCAACGGAACTGCCGCAGCACGGCGGAGGTCCCAAGCCGAACAAGTACGCAGAGCCACCAGGAGTGCAACGACAGCGCATGAAAACATGTAAGGTGCTGCTACACATCATAGACTGGGTTCGGGTTTGCACCAGCGAGAGACCAGGATGGCGACTGATCGGGCCACAGCCAGCGAAGCAATGGATGCTGCTGAGGATCGTGGTGAGGTGAACAATGTGCTTTCAGCTGATGGACGATTCGATTCAGCACGTGAACAGACTACGGCGTGCCCGGGTGGTGGCTTCGAACAGCAAGGTTCCACAGGAGTCGGCTACCACAGTATGGGACCCAGGCCCTGGCATCATAAAGATTGGCCCCGGGGGTCCGACAGCTCCAGGGAGGAGGCCACCGCAAGCCCATTTCAAAGCTCCAAGGAGGGGGCCACCACAAGCCTGCTCCAGAGCTCCAGGGAGGAGGCCACAACAGGGCCGCCTCAAAAGTCCTCGGGCAGAGCTGTTCCCCCCATGGAGGACTGTTAAGAAGAAGTTTAAGACTTTTTAGTTTGGAGCATGGTTGGACCGTTTGAAAGTGACAGAATATTCCACTGGGCCATGCCGGACTCCGTGGTAGTCTACCCACGGGCCCTAGTTTAGGTTGTTGTGTGTTGCTCTTCTTCTTATTATTTTAGTTTGTGTGTTTTGGGGTTCTGTTCTATCAAATTGGGGAGGGCCTTAATTTGGTGTGTTTTGTGTTTTGTAAAGCGGGGGGCGGATGTTGTATGTGAGTTTGGCCCTTGGCGCTTGCCGTAGCCATCTGAAGGGATGACGTCAGGCGGGCTGTGGCTGCTGTATATATTCACCTTTTCTTGTAATAAAGTTCAGTTCATTGTTCGGTATAAGATGGCTCACGGCTCGCTCATTCCATACATAACATAAGGTCGTCAACCAATTACCCTGATATCCCTTATTGGTTGACAAGGTTCTAATCCACCTTACTCCTGGGGGTGCTGTTGTAGGGACGATTATGGGCGAAACTTCCAGTTTTGGCTGAGGTAGTGTTAAATCAGTCAGCAAGAGTGTAGTGGGACATTTAAAATAGTGTTTTTAAAAGTTTAAAACTAATTTACCCCTTAATTTAGGCATTCCCACATTAGTAACAGTTGTAAAAATTATTTCGCCAATTAACCAAATCTAAATTCAGCCTTGTAATAGTCTATGCCACTATGAAGCAGCAGGCCTACTTAATACCCATTATGTGTTAAGTATTTCAGCACTGGCAAGTTTTGACTATTGTTACTTGGTCATGTGTAGCTCCTGTGCCTCTCTGGTTACCTTTACCTCCTCTCCTTAGTTCACGCTGCTGAATGAGGCTTAATCACCAATATTACCTCCGCCAAGGAGGTAATATTTTTACCGGCGTTTGTCTCTCTTTGTCTGTCTGTCTGTCTGTTACCAACAAAACTCAAAAAGTTATGAACGGATTTTGACAAAATTTTCAGGAAAGGTGTGTAATGGCACGGGGAACAGATGATTAGATTTTGGTGATGATCTGAGAGTGCATACCTCCACCAAGGACTTTTTTGTATTTGTGCAGCAGGATTACACAAAAACTACTGTATGGATTTGGATAAAATTTTCACCACAGGTGGTTCTTGGCCTACAGAGGAACCCATTACATTTTGGTGATGATCTGGGAATGCATACCTCAGCCAAGGCTCTTCTCACAGTGTGTCATCCACAATACTCCAAAACTAATGGACAGACTTTGATGCAATTTCCACCACAAGTGGCTCTAGGCCTACACACAAACCCATTACATTTTGGAGGTGATCCATGGGAGACTGAAGGAGACTTGGTGGAGGTATGCGCTCTCTGAGTGCTTTTCTAGTTCTTAACTCATTTTATTTTGTTATTAATCAGTTGTGGGGACTAACACATCTATTCTGACAGGAATAATGTTTTTTTCATTAATTTAGGATGTCACCACTTGCAACCATGTGGCTATTTCTTACCAAGCAGATGAACTGAGGACACTACTGTGATTTAGTCAGCTAGACTATGACAAAAGTAACAGTTATCCTGCCTGCAGAGGCATTATGAATAGAGCACACCACATCTTAGGTGTGGTGCTTCATTCATAGATTTGTGACTAAATCATCCTGGTATTAAAAAGTAACTCTGGATTCATTATCTTAATTTTTTACAATGACACTCAGTTTTCAAATTTAGGATTTAGGTATTTGCACCCCCCACCCAAAAAAAAGGTAAATAACAAATTTACCTTTACCAAATTTACTAGAAAAAAGCATGCAAATTTAGCAGGAAATAGCATAAATTCACAAGAAGATGTCATAAACCTCCCCGTGTGCTTTTCCGCAGCGCACGGAGGAAGAGAAGGATAGATGAGGATTTACGGGCAGGGTTCACCAAACACACATTTATTGACATAAACAGTTCAAAAAGTAAAGACTAACAGAACTGAAACAGTTGTGCACATAAAGGCTGACACAAATAGAATGCAGCAGGCAGGCCACTGTGTGCACCGTGGCCACAAAAACTGACAGGATAAAATGCTCGTGTAAATTTTGAGTTCTCAAGGACACTCGACTGGCATGGGAGAAGAGCCAAGCAGCAGTGCCCGAGCGTAGCAGTTGTGCTGCAAGAGAAAACGCTACAGACAAGCGTAGCAGCACAACTGCAAACAGAAACGCGGAAAAGCTCTTACTCACCGTGCAGAAACAGTCCAAGTCATCCAAGGCTGACAGTGAGCACAAACACAAAAGATCCTTCAGGACGTGACGGTCAGACGGCGGGGAATAACCATCTAACCCGTACAATGGTCCAGCGGTGTTTGTCTAGCAAGGAGCCACGTAAATACAAACGCTGCTGGCCACACAAATTGGCCACACCTGGCGAGGCGCGGGAAAGATAATTACGGGGGCTGGGAACAGCTGATGGAACCAGAGGGAGAGCGAGGGGGCATGGCTGGACCGACAGACTGTCAGCAGCATGGGAGAAAGTAGGTCACTGAGGCTGACTAACAGCTGCCAGTCAGGCAGTGGCTATGGATATGGAATAAGTACAAAAATACACAAAATGCACATAAACAGTAAAACCAAAACCCACTGAGAGATCAGGGCCGAGCTGATGATATTCGAATTTGATGATAGTCAAAAAAAAAGGTTATTTTAAAAATTCAGAAATTTAATTGATTTTGCAAATACTGTATGTAAGGAAAAAGGCTTATTTCCATGACAAAAAATGCAAATTTGAGAAAAATGCTACATTTTTATGAGAAACTGAATTTAGGCAGAAACCAACATGGGGGAAATACTGCATATTTATATAAAAAGTAAGCAAATTTACAAGAAAAAAATGTCTCTGATTTACAAGAAAATCTGTAAAACTATGACAAAAAAGTTGCACACACGAAAAAGTGACATTAGAAATGTCACAGTGCTACATGAAACACTGATGAAGTTTATTAAGGGAGAAAAACGACTGGACAGAATATTTGGAGCCCCAAAAGTTTGTAGTGAGGACAGCTCTAACTTTAAAGGTCTGATGACACGATTCTGACATTTTTTAGCATGTTGTGTAAACCCAGAAGTCATTGTCGATGATCAATATAATATTTACAACCGCACCTGCATAAACTGGTTATCATCAAAAAACCGCAGCCGCTAACTGGACTGTGGTGCCGCCCACTGAATGAAGGGCGGCACCACCATGACTTAAGCGACAGAACGGATGCCAGTGTTGTTGACTGGAATGACAGCAGCTTTGTAGCTCACAGTTTCTCTGGTTTCTTGTTTTAATTTTACGGCTATGCCTCTGCGTTGTGTCGCAGGCTTAGATAAACAGCATGCGTGAAAGACCACATCACACGCTTCAGCTCCAACTGTCATAAGCCTCCTCATGTGCTCCTCGTGCGCTCTTACGCAGGAGGAACGCACAAGGAGGGGAAGGATTAATGGATTTATGCACAACTTTGACCTACTTTCTGTGATCGCATGCTGACACTCGCTGGTCCGGCCACGTCCCCTCTATCATTATTGCCAGCTGATTCAAACTCCCGCTGATCATCTTTCCCGGTCCTCGCCCAGGTGCTTCTCATCACACCATCAGCAGCAGTGCATGTACTTAGCGGCTGTTTGCCAGTCACGCACTGCTGGTCCATAGTATTGCCATCTGTGCTGTTAGTCTGCCAATATTTTCAGCACTCTCACAATGTGGTTCTCGTGCGTCCTTGAAACGATGTTGGCTCTGGGGCACACCTGTGGCTAGCACGTCTCCTCTCATTCATTCTCTGGGCGATGCCAACACCCGAACGCCATCAGTAGGTGTGTTTGTGTTGTTTGTACATCTTCACCTTTTTGGGAATTGTCTGTCTTTCTGTATTAAATGTGCTATGGTGAACCCTGCACGTAAATCCTTGTTATTTCATCCTCCCTCTCCGTGCCCTGCGTAAGAGTGCACGGAGGGTGATGATGAATGGATTTACGTGCAGGATTCACCAGATAATACATAATACATAAATACATAAAGATAATCCATAATAAACCCGATGCCTGAGCCACAGAGAATACACTGCTATGATTTTATTGAAAAATCGGGTTTAAATAAATTATATTTATGAACAAATAATTTGTTGCAATATCTGTAACAAAAGCATAACACCCGGTGTTCCCTGCCGTGTGTTTGTCGCTGCTGCTGCGCCGGTCATGTGTGCCTCTCCACTGTCACTCTCTGAGTCTGACTCGCTAGGCACGAGGCCCGCTTGGCACGGCTCAAACCTATACGGTCTGATGCCCCCAGATTCTTCATTATCATCCCATTCTTTGGAACTATAATCATCTGAAGATTGGACAACACAAACCAATTCCAGACTACATGTGCTGGAACCATCATCTGCGCAAGATGGCGCCCACAGTGGTCGCCATGGTGCTTCGCTGCGCCCTTTGTTTGTTTTTGTTTGTCAATTGTGTGTCTGCCTGCTCTTATACCCGTGAAGAGCTTCTAAATATCAGGACTTTCACTCCCACGGACCTACTCCCAGTTTTTTTAGCTCCTGCCGCCGATCTGGTTCATTATTTGGCTCGAAAAGTGAGACGGCGAAAGAGAGGAAGACGAGCGGGCGCTCTCGTGCGGCTTCGCAGGAGAGGCACGCACACGGCTTTGCCTGGCATATTTCTGTCCAATGCCAATTCTCTCTCTAACAAGGTAGATGAACTGAGACTGCTGATGCGATTTAAGGACCTCTCTACCTCGGCTGCCCTCTGTTTTACTGAGACCTGGCTCAGGGAAAATACACCGGACAGCGCGCTGCTCCTCGAGGGATTTCAGCTGTTTCGTGCTGATCGTGACACAGAGCTCTCCGGTAAGACCACAGGAGGAGGAGTCTGCTTTTACATTAACAGCAGCTGGTGCTCTGATGTAATGGTAATTTCCAAACACTGTTCTCCCGCCCTGGAATTTCTTTTTATTAACTGCAAGCCATTTTATTCCCCGCGGGAGTTTGCTTCATTCATCCTCGCCGCTGTGTACGTCCCTCCCGACGCGGACGCGCGCGAAGCTCAGCGCGCGCTCGCAGATCACATCCAACATACGGAGCGGACTTTCCCGGACTCTCTGGTTATTGTGGTTGGCGACTTTAACCAGAGCAATCTGAGCCACGATCTCCCCCGTTACAAACAGTTTATTAAATGCCCCACCAGAGGAAAGAACACGCTGGATCACTGTTACACCACAGTGAAGGAAGCGTATCGCGCTGTTCCCCGCGCTGCGCTCGGACTATCTGATCACGTGATGGTCCACCTCATTCCCACTTACAGACAGAGACTGAAGCTCACTAAACCTGTTGTGAGCACTACGAAGAAATGGACCAGTGAAGCTGAGGAGAAGCTGGAAACGTGCATGGAAATAACTGACTGGGGCATGTTTAAAGGAGCCACGCATGATCTGGATGAGTACACGGACACTGTGAACTCATATATCCACTTCTGTGAGGAGAGCATTCTTCCATCGCGCACCAGGGTGAGGTACTCAAATGACAAGCCCTGGTTCACTGCTAAGCTCAGACAGATCAGGAAGGAGAAGGAAGCAGCGTTGAAAAGTGGAGACAGGGACTGCTACAGGGAGGTTAAATATCGGTTTAACAGAGAGCTGAGGAGAGCTAAATCTGTGTATTCTGAGAGACTCCAGCAGCAGTTCACTGCTAATGACTCTGCTTCTGTGTGGAGAGGACTGAGGCAAATCACCAACTATCGGCCTCAGGCTCCTAAAGGTCAGGATGACAAAGCCCTTTGTCAAAGACTGTCCCAACACTATGCCCGTTTTGACACCTCGTCAGCTGTGTCCAACTCCCCCCCTCCCCCCAGCTCCACTGCCTCCATGGTCCCTACTTCATCAAAGGTGGCCCCCCCTCCTCCCCCCCGCCCTTGTCATCAGTGAGCAGGACGTGCTCAGACAGTTCTCCAGACTGAACCCGTGCAAGGCCCCCGGTCCGGACGGCGTGTCTCCCTCCACCCTGAGACACTGTGCGAAAGAGCTGGCTCTTGTCTTCACAGACATTTTTAACACCTCCCTTAAGCTATGCCACGTGCCGACCTGCCTCAAATCCTCCACCATCATCCCTGTCTCCAAGAAGCCACGGATCACTGGACTTAACGACTACAGACCTCACCTCTCGCTCACCTCTGTAGTCATGAAGTCCTTTGAGCGCCTGGTCCTGCCCCACCTCAAGTCCATCACCACTCCCCTCCTGGACCCGCTGCAGTTTGCCTACCGAGCCAACAGGTCTGTAGACGACGCAGTCAACCTGGCCCTCCACTCCATCCTGCAGCACCTGGACTCCCTGGGAACCTACGTCAGGATCCTGTTTGTGGACTTCAGCTCTGCATTCAACACCATCCGCCCCGCTCTGCTCCGGGACAAGCTGTCCCTGCTCAACGTGCCTGACTCCCTCTGCAGGTGGATCACCGACTTCCTGACGGACCAGAGGCAGCATGTGCGGCTGGGAAAGACTGTCTCAGACTCTGTTAGCATCAGCACCGGATCATCCCAGGGCTGTGTACTTTCCCCCCTACTCTTCTCCCTTTATACCAACTCCTGCACCTCCAGCCACCAGTCTGTCAAGCTGATCAAGTTTGCGGACGACACCACCCTCATCGGGCTCATCTCCAACGGCGACGAGTCCGCCTACAGGAGAGAGGTGACCCAGCTGGCGTCCTGGTGCAACAACAACAACCTGCAGCTGAACGCTCTGAAGACAGTGGAGATGATTGTGGACTTCAGGAAAGTCACAACCCCTCTGCCCCCCCTCACCCTCACAGGCTCTGCCATCACCACTGCAGATTCCTTCCGCTTCCTAGGCACCACCATCACCAGGGACCTCAAGTGGGAGCCGACCATCAGCTCCCTCATCAAAAAGGCCCAGCAGAGGATGTTCTTCCTGCGGCAGCTGAGGAAGCTCAAGCTACCCACCAAGATGTTAGTGCAGTTCTACACAGCCATCATCGAGTCCATCCTCACCACCTCCATAACCGTGTGGTACGCAGGAGCCACCGCCAGGGACAGACTAAGGCTGCAGCGCGTCGTGCGCACTGCAGAGAAGGTGATCGGCTGCAAGCTCCCATCTCTCCAGGATCTGTACATCTCCAGGACCCGGAGGCGTGCTGGCCGGATCATAGCCGATCCTTCACACCCTGGTCACGTACTGTTTGCCCCTCTCCCCTCAGGTAGAAGACTTCGGTCCATTCAGACTAAAACCTCCCGTCACATGAACAGCTTCTTCCCCTCTGCCATCAGACTGCTGAACACTAAGTGACTTATTGACTCTCGTGCACTATGTACAGCAGCTCAACCAGACTCATGTCAATCATCACTGTTTTCTTTTTGCATTACCGACTGCACTATATGGTTCTCCACAATATCTGCTGCTCGCTAATATATTTAAAACTGCTGACTAGTATTACTCATTCTTATTCTACACTTTATTGCATGTATAGTTTATTTCTTTTATTTTATCATGTTTAATGTTGCAGCATTGCACCGAGACAAATTCCTAGTTTGTGTACTACATGAACAATGGCAATAAATCTGATTCTGATTCTGATTCTGATCAATGTTTTCTACCACTTCCATCCTGTGTGTACAATGGGCAGCCAAGTGCTGTGTTCTGTCGATGACATTACAACATGGCCCGGGGGTTTTCCAGCCACTGATGCAATTGGTGACGTGGCACTCATGAAAACGTCGGATATTTGCGTGAAAAAAAGCCTGTTTGACTTAGAACTGCACAGACCAACCTATTTCGTCATATTGTATTATGTGTTGAAAAATTAGATGAAGTCAAAAACGTGTCATCAGACCTTTAAATGGGTTTATAATATGCTTTTAGTTGATATATATACATACATACACACGTATATTCAGTACTGAAGTGACTATACAGGAAAAGCAACAGGCTGGAGGAGATGACAAATGCTTCAAGAAAAAAAATACTGGAAGAAGCATTGCAACTTTTTAGTTATCAAATTATTTATTTTTTAGCACTCCTTTTATTGCAAATGGACCCTTAAACACCAACAAACTCAAAAGGTATGGTGTTAAGGTGATGAATCTTGTTATACTAGGAGCTAAATCACTATACAGTGATAACACTAAGCCATCAATATCTCAGTGTTTGATCACTGCCTAATTTGTGTAATGCTGCCTCGTGATTAAATAAAATGGGAACGGAACACGAGAAATGTGATTTTAAGCTTAAACTTAAACTTTATTTTAATTTATTTAAGCTCAATAATTATTTTCCAAATAAACCAGTAATGCTGTATTGGAGTGCTTTTGAACTCATTTTAATATATTATTGTCATGGTTAAGCTGACAGCTCATGTGCATGATGCTAGCACAGAACGGAACCACACAAGGGTGGAACGTTCAACAGTTTATTAAATATGGAAAACAGCGCACAGTTAACTAAGGAGCCACTCGCCAGAGGAAACAATCCACCTGTGGAGAGAAAATGAGAGCTGTCAGTGGAGGAACAGAGTAGGGAATATGGGCGAGCCAAATTGCCACTTACTCAGGGTTCCGAGGATGAACCGGCAGGACTCTAGCGGGGAATAGACGAACCAGTAGGGTAGGGGGGAATGAGCAAGTAGTGCCTGACCAGGTGGAGATTGTTGCTGAGGAAGTGATGGGTTGGCAGGAGAGCGCATACAGTCCCGAGACACACCCTCACAATGGCAGCAACCTATAAGGGAGAAAAGAGAGCACAGTTTAGACAACATGTCTAAGCTTAGCAAAACGACCTGCTTGCCTGAATTTAGGGCAGTATACCCAGACGAGCCAGCGCTGACTGCGCAGAGGAGGCCTCCTTAAGTACGCTGGCTGATGAGCGGGCGCAGGTTTGTCCTCTGCCTCAGGTGCAGTGATGAGTTCATGAACGTGCGGCAGGATGGGAGGGGCGCGCTCTCACTGCCCATGACAATTATGCATATGGATAAAATTTAGAATGGTGTATTTTCCTTTTTAAAACCTTTTAAAAAGTTTAGGCTGATGAAATGAATCCATTCTTTCATTCATCTATTTGGTGTTTATTTCTTATATATTCATTTAGATACTCTTCTGTGTCACGGACCTCCTCGTGCACTTTTATGCAGCGCACAGAGGAGAAGGAAGGACGGATTTACGCGCTGGGTTCCACCACAACACATTTATTAAAGTAAAGACAAACAGTTCCAAAATGGTGAGAACATACAAAAAATACAAGGAAACTTACAATGGACGTTCTTGGGCCAGCATCGCCTAGCGAACGCATGAGAGGAAGCGATCAACCATGATAGCATCCCAGAGCCGACATCGCTCAAATTGCGCAGGAGAATCCACGGCAGAAGTGAAAGTGGCTATCACTCTGTGGCACACAGTTCACACACGACTATGTACATCAATGGACAATTCAATGGACCAGCAATGCTTGACTGGCAAATGCCGCTAAAGTACAAGCATTGCTGGCCCCACAAATTGAGTACACCTGGGCGAGGCGCGGGGATGACAATCACCGGAGTAGAATCAGCTGGCTGTCAGTGAGAGGGGGGCGTGGTTGGACTGGCGAATGTTAGACAATGCCCACAAGAAAGTAGGTCAAAGAGGCTGTCTAACAGCCGCCGGCCAGAACGGTGACAACAGGCACAGAAAAGAAAAGGACAAAAACATAAAAACAACAAGAACTCAAAAGATGACACAATACATAATAACCCGATACCTGAACCACAGAGACCGGCCAGAACTGAGCCTAAAGGAAAACACCGGCTCGGTTCATGACAAAGCCTCCCCTTCTAGGTGTGGATTCTAGACACCCACTGCAGCATCATAAGGAAAGGAAACCCCTGCCCCCCCCAGCAGGAACAACAATAACGAACCCGGGTGGGAGGTAGGGGGAACAGGAAAGGAGGGAACACAGTACGCCTTGCCCAGGCCCACAATTAACCCCCCCAAGTCCAAAGGCATGGAGGCTCAGAGTCCCAGGCTCAGCAGGCAGTCCGGCGAATCGAGTCTGGTGGCCTGCCTGAAAACACGGGCCATCTGGCCTAGAGACTCAGTCCCTCCGGCAGTCAGCCAGCGTTGTAGAGCCACCAGGACCAAAGAGGTGGAGCAGGAAGTGGCCTGCCCACCGGGAGGCTCAATGGTGGGTGACCAGACCATAGGGAGGGAACCCCCATGGTGTCAGACAGGGAGGAGAAGGGGACCACGGTGTCCTTAGGCTGACCCGCAGCACCCTCGGTGGTCCTGGCTTGGGACACAGCAGCACCCACGGTGGACCCCGACCGGGCAAACGCTGCACCCACCGTGGACCCTGACCGGGCCAACGTTGCACCCTCGGTGGATCCCGACCGGGCCAATGCTGCACCTGTGGTGGCTCCCAATTGGAGCTCTGCAGCACCCGCGGTGGACTCCGGCTGGAGCTCTGTAGCACCCACGGTGGCTTCCGGCTGGAGCTCTGCAGCACTCGTGTTGGCTCCCGGCTGGAGCTCTGCAGCACCCGTGGTGGCTCCTGATTGGAGCTCCGCAGCACCCACGGTGGGCTCCAGCTGGAGCACTGTTGCACCTGCGGTGATCCCCATCGGGGACCTCATTGCTCCCGCGGTGACCTCCCCAGTAAGGGAGGTAGGACACTCCCCGGCCTCCGGCGCTGAACCTGGATCCCCGGTGGCCTCAGGTGAAATTGGCTGCTCTCCGGCAACCCTGGCGAGGAGCTCCGAAACCGGAGGGAGAGAGAAAGAGACCGAGTCAGGGTCACCAGCAGCGGCAGAGCCCAGTGAGGTGAGCCTGGGAGCTGCAGCAAGCTGCTTCTGGCCCTCCTCACCATGAGTCCGGCAGTGTGACTTCAACAAAGGCACAGGAGACATTATGGAGCACACTTGCCTGAACTCGGGCTCCATCACCATCCAGGACTCCGGCGATCTAGGGTGCACAGGTTCTGTAGGTCCGAGAGGTGCTGTACCCATGTCGACCTCGACTGGGGCAGCTGGACTCGTGTTGTTGTAGTCTGCGGACACCCCAGATAGTGGCAGATCCTCTCCAGCGACCCTAGGAAGGAGCTCAGGGATGACAGGAAGAGAGTGGTTAGGGTGGCCGGCAGCAGCGGAGCCCGGCAAGGCGAGATCTGATGCAGCTGAGGGCTGCACCTGACTCTCCCCCCCAAGAGCCAGACAAGATTGTTCCAATATACAGGGAAGAGAAGCAAATGAAAGCACTTGCTTGGACTCGAGCTCCACCGCCGTCCAGGACTCCATCGATCCCGATAACGACGTCTGTGATTCGGCCTCATGAAGGTCTAGCTGGGCGGATGACTCTGCTGCAGCGGCCTCCGCAGCAGGCATCATGGTGATAGCAACCTCCAGGCTCCCAGGCGATGTCCCCCATGCTGGTGACTCAACCGGCATGGCGGTGGGGGGCTGCTTCTCCGCCGAACCCGGGTCAGGATCCTCCAGGACCTTGGGCTCCTCCTCCACTTGGCGACTAGGTTCAGGAACTGGCGTCCTGCTCTCTTGGTTCAGGTTGACTCCAGCGGCGTCTGAGGCAGCTTTGTCTCCCTCCATGTCCACAGTGACTCTGGGTTCCTCGATATGCAGAGGAGAAACCTCCAAAGCAGGCACAGAGGTAGACGGATTCGGGGGGAAACCTGCAGCCCCCCCATTGGTGGAGGTAAAAGTCATCAAGGAGGGAGCCATCGTACAGCTGCAGGCTGGTGTAATGGCCGTGCAGCAGGACTCTCCTTCCCGCGTGATGAGAGGCTCGCTGATGTGGAAGCAACGGGGTTCTTCTGGCAAGCCCTCAGGGATCAGCGGCGATGGGAGGGAGCAGGCGGCTTGCTCTCCGGCTCCTCCAGTGAAGGCTCCTCCTCCGTCTGGAATTCACCTCCAGGGAAGAATGATGGCATGGGGGAATGGGAGAAACAGGAGGACAAACAAGATTGGCAGCTGACAATTCATCTGGAATCAGGAAAGCAGTTTCAGGTGACATTAACAGTGACTGAATGAGCACTTGCCTGAATTCCTGGGGAGTGATGACGTCAGCTGTCATCTCAGTGGTCGGGGCATGCGCATCCTCAGGCTGAAGCTCTGACCTCCTCGAGGAATATTCTTCCAACTTCCCAGCCAACTCCGGGAGAAGCCACGGTTTCGCCTCCAGGAGGAGGTCCGTCTCTGCCAGGAGAACCTGTCTTCACTCTTGCTCCACCGGAGACGGAGCGGGCCACGGCTCAGGACGAGGAGGCAGGGTTGACGTCGGAGTGGCTGGAGGCTTCTTCCGACGAGTGTTCCTCTTCTTTTTCGCTGACGGTTCGGGCACCAGATAATCCAGGATCCTAAGCACCGCTCTGGGCAGCGAGTCACAAATGCGGAGAAGCTCCGTATTGTCTGAGGAAGAAGGCGGAGTGGCCGCGGGGGGCCTGAATGCTGGGAGATCCTCATCCAACCCCTAGCATGGCACCGCGGAGATGTCCCGGAGAATCCTCATCGCTCTGGGATGGTTCCAGAGGCTATCCTTATTAACCACCCTCAGCACCATGTCCCGAGCCCATCGAGCCGTCTCAGAGGAACAGGGCTCCAGTGGCCACAAAAGAATCTCCTCCAGGAAGCACAGCAAGCGCAGCTCCCTCTCCAACAACTCAGCCATGGCGCCCGGGAAACAGGTGAGTGGAAAAAAGAAAAATAGTTCAAAAAGAAAACAGATGTGTGGGTGCAACCCATTAAATCCTATGCTGGCTGGTCCGTTCTGTCACGGACCTCCTCGTGCGCTTTTATGCAGCACACAGAGGAGGGGAAGGAAGGATGGATTTACACGCTGGGTTCCACTACAACACATTTATTAAAGTAAAGACAAACAGTTCCAAAATGGTGAGAACGTACAAAAAATACAAGGAAACTTACAATGGACGTTCCTGGGCCAGCATCACCCAGCGAACGCATGACAGGAAGCGATCAACCACAATAGCATCCCAGAGCCGACATCGCATGAAGGGCACAGGAGAATCCACGGCAGAAGTGGAAGTGGCTATCATTCCATGGCACACAGTTCACACATGACTATGTACATCAATGGACAATTCAATGGACCAGCAATGCTTGACTGGCAAATGCCGCTAAAGTGTAAGCATTGCTGGCCCCACAAATTGAGTACACCTGGGCGAGGCGTGGGGGTGACAGTCACCGGAGTAGAATCAGCTGGCTGTCAGAGAGAGGGGGCGTGGTCGGACCTTTGAATGTTAGACAACACCCACAAGAAAGTAGGTCAAAGAGGCTGTCTAACAGCCGCCGACCAGAACGGTGACAACAGGCACGGAAAAGAAAAAGTCTAAAACATAAAAACAACAAGAACTCAAAAGATGACACAATGCATAATAACCCGATACCTGAGCCACAGAGACCGGCTAGAACCAAGCCTGAAGGAAAACACCGGCTCGGTTCATGACACTTTTGTGCAGTTATGGTATTTTAACAGAAGATAGAAAATCTGAAAATTATCTGAAGGGAAAATAATCAATTTGTTTTAACATGGATATTTAAGAATAGCCTTCAGAGTGACTTAGTCTATAATTGAAAGTGGTAAAACTTGCTTTCTAATTGAATTTTATAACTATCAAAATCATGCATTTTATAAATACAGAACAGTTTAAGGCTAACTTGAATTTTGTAGGGATGACAAGCAATATTTAAAGGCTTTCATATTTAAGGACCAGTGGTATAGAGAGTTTTCTTCCATCCATCCATCCATCCATCTTCTTCCGCTTAATCCTTTTCGGGTCGCGGGGAGGCTGGAGCCTATCCCAGTATCTTTGGGCGAAAGGCAGGGTACACCCTGGACAGATCGCCAGTCCATCGCAGGGCCAACACAGAGAGACAGACAACCATTCACTCTCACAGTCATACCTAAGGACAATTTAGAATCCCCAGTTGATGCCAATTAATCGAACTTGCATGTTTTGGGCATGTGGGAGGAAACCGGAGAAATCCCAGAGTAAACCCACGCAGACACGGGAAGAACATGCAAACTCCACACAGATCACTGTTGGTCGGGGGCTGGGATCGAACCCAGGATCCCCCGGCCAAGGGTGAGTTGCTATGCTGCCGCAGTGCTAACCACTCCGCCACTGCACTACCCCGCACTTTCATGTCCTTGATAAATGTTTGGAGCTGCTAACATTTAAATGAGCACTGAAACATATGTAAATTTTACTCTAACAGTTGACAAACAAATCCATTCTGATGATATTTCATGAATGATTAATACATTGCAAAGACCAGATTTGCATGAGAAGAGCTAATCATTTCTCAGGTCAGCTAAATCGTGCCAGACAGCACATTTAGTCTGTGGTGTACTCTATAGCTTTAACTCATATTACCAAACTAGCAACCAGCTAACTTCAGACAACAATTCACCAGCTAAATCAGCAATATATTTACCTCTTTTTGGACAGAGGGATTTGTCCTTTTATTTGACAACCAACAATTTAAAATGGTTTGTTGCCCTTGTGGAGCTCTTTTCATTCTGTCTCATTTGTGAGCTGAATGCATTCTAGACATAGACGAGTGTCCTCACCTGCTGCCCCTACAAATGGTTGAGTATTGACCAGAGAAGGCATGGACTGGTAAGGCAATACCAAGTCTGCAGGGAGGGGGGGTACATTGTTTGATTATTAGAAATGTTACTTTTCGTTGCCGGCAAATGAAAAACAACAACTTCTTCACTCACTTGTAGATTTTTTTTTATTAGTTATAATTATATGATTATTGGGGGGGGGGTTGTTATATTGGATGGATTTGATTTTATTTTTTTTGGGGGGGGGTGCCAGAATGAAGGCTGCATGAATTAAAATAATAAATAAAAATAGTAACAGTTTGTTTCCTAAGGCTTAACAATTTAAGAAAGATATCAAATAGTTTTTGGGGGGTTTTGCATTCATTGCACTGCCTTGGAATGATATGGACTAGCAGCTTCAGTATGCATTAATTTTTAAATTATCACAAAATATAGATCAGTAAAATTTTGAACAATTGTCAGAAAAGGTCTGTATGTATTAAGTTAAATAACAAGCATTCGAGCATGACAGCAGCATGAGCATTTTAATTTCAGGGTAAAATGAACTGCTGTAGCTGTCTGTTTTACCCCGACATTAAAACACCCAAGCACGGTGTTGTGGTTCTTTGTGGCTCTAACTGGATTCTACGTCTGCTCTGAGGTAAATTTGACTATGTCCAACATCTTTTAACAAAATGTATCTGACTTTATTGCAGTGGAGACATTGATATATCTCAGAGCTTTTGTTTACAGTGTTAGCATCTTAGGAGCGGTGCTAACAAATGGAGCTACTCTCTTTACGAGGCCACTTTTTAAAGTCATCTTCTCATCCCTCCATAGTCATGGGAAGTGATATGATTATATTACTGTTTTTGAGGTGCAAAAGGTCGTGTTACCACATTTTTGATGCAGAAGTAATTGTTTTTTAAGAAAAATGTCCCGTTTCAGTGACAACCACATGTTCTAAACTAGTACTGGAAGTTGTGCCCATAATTCACGCAAGGCATCATGGGGGCTAGGAATAAGGTGGATATAAAGACGCTAGCTAAGCTGTTATCTTGCAGTTTTGGAATGAAATTTTTAAAATTCAATAACATGCAAAAACCTGATTGAGGCCATAAAGTAATCAGGAAAGTGTCATAGTGCATGTAATCCAGCATTCAAGTTTTCATATATTCATAAGAAACTGATTTTATACTGCAGCCCCATTTGACATTATCTGCTGATCATTAGATAAAATGCATTTTTAGGGCACAAAGTTGTGTCTGTCTTTCCAGTCTGAGTATGGTAATACAAAAAGGTGGACATAATGGGCTGTACTTCTCTGACTGTGTCCCTTGTGTTTAATACCCGGGCTCTGATCCAACACGCTCCATATTTCCAGACTAATTATGTACAAAAATGTGACATGTTGAGTTCATTGTCAAATCCCCATGGCAACAGTTAGCTGTGATAAGTTTGATCCTGAACTGCATGGCTGGATAACAACACATAAATGTTCACACAAACACATTACTATATGCCACACATACCAGAAAATGTAAGCCAACACATCTGGTGACTGCAACCTTACAAAAAAGACATGCATATTTTTATTCTGGAGTTGATTGAGACTCACATGCAGGCCCCTGTGGTATCCATGACGACAAAGATGTAGCCTATAAGAGCTGACTCAAAGGTTAAATTAAAGGCAAAGAAAGAGTCTCTTTGCCATCTAAAAAGCAGTAACACAGTTATTATGCACAAATTCATGACAAAATAGCCCCAAATATGAGTCTATTCTTCTGTTTGTTTAATTTAAAACACTATTAACAATTATCACAGTTAATCAGCTTTGAACCACACAGTCCCAGCCAGATCTACTAAGTGGCTTTGATCACTTTGCCCAAAATAAGGTTTAAAGATCTATTTCCTTAACAAGTTACACTTTAAATATGTCATGTTGTTGCCATTTAGTTATGAGTTTTTGGTATAAGCCTTGTAGCAATTCTTGGGTCTGCTCATTTATGGTGATTCTTTGCTCGTTTCCTTTTATGGGTCTGTCTCTCGATAGGTGTTATTAATTATTTTGATGACTTCATATTTATTTTGAAACTTGAGTCCTACCAGCCTGATATCACTGGAATGTGTATAAATGATATGCCTGATAAGTCATTTCATGTGTTATTAAATTAACATATGCATGTAAAGGTGCTATATTGGAGTCAGGCTTTAACCCTTGCACTCTGGTCAATTTCCCTAAAAACGCCTAATGTGTGGCCTTTTTTTACAAGAAAAAATAACCTACAGTGCACTAAAAATTATACTAAAATATCTGCAATGTAGAGGATAACAACTACCCCCCCCCCCGCCCCCCCGCTACAGAGTCCGGTCCGTCATGTGGCGATGATGCACAGTTGTAATTTACCGATAGGTCAAAAGTCATTTTGATTACTATTTTCAGTGATAAAGAATAATTTAGCTTATAACACTTACCTGCCTACAACAGCAGTGTCGCTGGCGAACATCTGCTCCTCAATGTCAGACGAACATGACGCTGGTCTGCTTGTTATGACTCGTGGTTCTGGTCACGCGGCCCGGTCAAACCATGATTCCATTATTGAGGTTTTGCGCTTCCATGATTGCGGTTTTGACGAACGATTTTTCAAAACAAATAAGAACAGTAGTAATAAAAAAAGACTGGTGAACGCTACCATTACACACAGCAGCTTACACAAAACAGATTTTACACACGGGACGCACGCTTTCAATCATCGAACTTCTCTGCTTCAATTGGCTCGTTGTATTCGCAGCCATTGGTAGGCGGGTCCTTCTTGCTAGGTTTTCAGTCATTGGTTCTTCAAGGTTTCAGAAACCCAATTCAAGGCTCTTATTAGTCGAATGAGAGGTCAATCAAATCTAAACCAATCAAAGCACTCCTTTGGCTTTCTGTTCGTGGCTGTGTCTGTAGTGGAAGAACGGAAATGCAGCTTTTTTTTTTCAGTGCGCACTAGGACGCAGAGACGTGACCGCCCGCGGTATCCCGGAGTGCAAGAGGTTAATATTCATTTCTGAGGAGAACTGCAAGTTGAAGTCCTGTTTCTGGAAATGAGGATAGGGGATAAGGGATAAGGACCTGTACTTAGTGCTTTTTCTAGTTACAAAGACCACTCACAGCACTTAAAGGGGTCATTGGTTGCACTTTTTTTCCTACATTTTAACAGCTCACACGTCTTATTGAAACGTTTGTGACATATTGTGTGCAATTTTTCATTAATTATTTAAATATTGCAGCAAATTTATTTATTTTTCCAGCCTTTCTGAAAATAGGGCTGCCTAAGCTTATGTCACCAATCGCGTGAACTAGCCCTAGCGGCAGAGCGAGGTATAAACAATGTTCTCAATGTACTTCACTGGAAATGTTAGCTAAATTTAAACAAAGAAAATACAGAAATGGTGCACAATTAGCTCATGTAGCCATCACCATCTTATGAAAAATGGTGATGGAAATCAGAAATACAGGTTTTTTAGATTCACATCGGCCAGCAGAGATTACAGAAGGAGGATATTGTGGGCTACTGTCTGCCAAAGGAGAATGCCTTTTCATAACTGTTGTGTCCTGTTGTTTCAAGAAAGGATTGCGGAGGGCACTACTGTTCTGTATTTGTGGGGTAGAGGAGGATATGTAAAGAAAAGTGTGAGAAAGAATAAAATGTGGTGCTTAGAGGTTACATGCATGTTTGCTGGTGTGCTTTTTCTTTTGCTTTGCAAGTTTAGTCAGATACCACAAACTGACGATGAGGATGGCCATTTCAGAACCTCTGCCTGCTCCTTTCATGCCCTGCCAGGGTGAAGCTGCAATTTCTTTCCCTGTTTGACTGAAGACGTTTGAAAATTATATGTTGGCTATCAATGCTACTGGTGACAGTTGGCCGGAAGACAGAAAGCGGGCTGTGCCTCTTCATGTGCTTGGTACTGAAGGACAAAGAATATTTTACACTTTGCCAGATTCAGGTACAAACTATCTTTCTGCTGTGGACTGTTTGAAAAGACATTTTGCTCTGAAAGTGAACGTACAATTGTGGAGCGCCACAAATTCTGCCAGAGGGTGCAAAGAGATAGTGAATCTATCAACCAGTTTCTGGCAGCTCTCCATGAATTAGCTGCTGTGTGTGACTTTGGTAATCAATCAATCAATCAAGCTTTATTTGTATAGCACTTTTAAAACATTAGATGCTGTGCAAAGTGCTTTACATAGATAAAAACAATAGACACATTTAATTACATATTTTACATGATACAGCCCCACCCCTTCCAACCCTCCCATAAACATACCCACAAACACAACACACAGAGGCATATACATCACCCCCTACTGCTCATTAAATACATATAAAATAAAGGAGACATTGCTCGGCACCGAGGCACCACGTGAAGGAGCAACCATCCTGAGGAAACACTGGAGCTATAACACATAAATACAAAATAAAACTAAGAACACAAAGAGCAAAGGGAACTAAAGACCCATACTTAGAAACTGAGCTAAGAACACATCAAAATAAGAAAATCTAAAAGCAAATGGAGCTAAGAAGAATGTAAAAACAATGGAACATAAATGACTACTTCAATAATAGTTAAACGGTTTGTTAAAAGCCAAAATTTAAAAAGGTACAAAAAGAACTAAGAACACATAAAAACAGGAACTAAAAAAAAAACATACTTAAACTAGAAAAGCACTCGGAGAACGCAGACCTCCGCCAAGTGCTACAGTTCCCCCCATACAGTGTTTGTGTGTACGTTTTCAGATTCCTTGACCATGAAAACATATGACTAGCAATTGGATTCACAATGATAGGATTAGTGGTTCAGTAGTTATTGACGAAAATGGCATTTACTGTAATGGCGGTTTTCTTCTGGACGGTGATCCGGATCACCACCAAAATGTAATCATCTGTAGGATACCCCATTTCTGACAATCTGTGAAAATTTCATGAAAATCCGTCCATAACTTTTTGAGTTATCTTGCTAACAAACAAACAAACAGACAAACAAACAGACAGACAGACAAACCAACGCCGATGATCACATAACCTCCTTGGCGGAGGTAAAAAAACATCAATAAGAAGATGAGAAAATCTAAGAACAAATGGCGCCAAAAAGAACATAAAACAATGGAACATAAATGACTACTTCAGTAATAGTTAAA
Organism: Pholidichthys leucotaenia; assembly: GCA_020510985.1. Taxonomy (NCBI): domain Eukaryota; kingdom Metazoa; phylum Chordata; class Actinopteri; order Cichliformes; family Pholidichthyidae; genus Pholidichthys; species Pholidichthys leucotaenia. Next base: position 105,637,062 of record CM035846.1, read on the forward strand.
CAGGTTTATTAAAAGCCAAATTAAAAAGGTGGGTCTTGAGCCTGTTCTTAAAAACATCTATTGACTCTGTGGCCCTGAGGCTGTCCGGCAGGCTGTTCCACAGACGAAGACCATAGTAAGGATAAGGGATTAGGACCTGTACTTGTATAGCGCTTTTCTAGTCTCAAAGACCACTCAAAGCGCTTCACTAGTACTAACCCTCTATTCTAAGGGCCTACAGGAGACAGACATCTAGGGACAATTTAGAACAACCAATTAACCTAACATGCATGTCTTTGGATTGTGGGAGGAAACCGAAGCCCCCGGAGTAAACCCACGCAGCACAGGGAGAGCATGCAAACTTCACACAGAAAGGTTCCTACCCCTGCCAGCCTGGGGATTTGAACCTGGAACCTTCTAGCTGTAAGGCAACAGTGCTAACCACTGCACCACCGTGCTAGTGAAAGGAAGCTTCACCAAAGGCCTTGGTCTTGACTATGGGAACCATTAAAAGGCCATTACCACAGGACCTCAGTGTTCGTGAGGGCTCATAAGAGCAGCTCAGATAGATAAGAAGGCCCAAGACCATTAAGGCATTTAAAAACTACTAAGAGAACCTTAAAATCAATCCTAAAATGCACAGGGAGCCAATGCAGCGATTCTAAAACTGGTGTAATATGCACCCGCCCCTTGGTCCTCGTTAACACTCGTGCTGCTGAATTTTGGAGCAGTTGGAGATGTGATATTCTTTTTTGAGGAAGACCAGAGAGCAGGGCATTGCAATAGTCTATACGACTAGTAATAAAAGCATGCATCAAGAGACCTCTGTGCTGGCAAGAGAGAGAAAAGGGCGGACTCTGGCTATATTCCTAAGATGGTAAAATCCAATTTTTGTTACATTTTTAATGTGTGAAATAAAATTGAAGTCAGAGTCTAAAAAAACGCCCAGCTTCTTGACACAATGTGTAGGTTTTAGACCGAGCAATTTTGGTAGATGTTTCTCTCTCTTGTCTTCAGGACCAATGATTAAAACTTCTGTTTTGCCCTGGTTGAGCTGTAGGAAGTTTTCTGCCATCCATGACTTTATACCTAAAATACAGTTCAAAAGGGCATTAATTGGTTTTGTGTCATCAGGAGACGTGGCAATGTACAGTTGAGTATCATCAGCATAGCTATGAAAATTGATGCCATGTCTCCTGATAACATCCCCAAGTGGTAGCATATAAAGATTAAAAAGTATTGGCCCTGAAATTGAACCTTGGGGTACCCCACACTTGATTTCATGGATTGCTGAAGAACATGTATCCATACTTACAAAATAGCGGCGATCTGTGAAATAGGAATGAAACCATTCAAGAACAGTACCTGAGAGGCCCACCAGGTGTTTGAGTCTGCATAATAAAATGTGGTGGTCTACTGTATCAAAGGCAGTGCTGAGATCCAGCAGCACCAGGACTGACAGTTTGTGGGAGTCCGTGTTACTCCTGATATCATTAACAATTTTTAAAAGGGCTGTCTCGGTACTGTGGTTTGTCCTATAACCAGAGTGAAATTTCTCAAAAATGTTGTGGTCCATAAGAAAATTGTTTAACTGGATAAAAACAATTTTTTCTAAAACTTTACTTAAAAACGGTAAGTTGGATACAGGTCGATAGTTACTGAGGATATCAGGATCTAAATTACTCTTCTTCAAAAGGGGCTTCACCACAGCCATTTTAAAGGCAGCGGGGAAAACACCAGTCTGAAGAGAGCAATTTACAATGTTTAAAATCTCATGTTCGAAGAATCTATAAAATGTTTTAAAAAGTGATGTGGGAATCGGATCTAAAAGGCAGGAGGTCAAGTTTACCTGGGAGAAAACTCTACCAAGCATCTTAGCATCAACCAGGGCAAAACAGTCCAGTGTTTCCTCAGCTAAAGGTGAGTCCAAGATTCCATTAAAAGCAGTCTTCTGGTCAGATAAAATGTTGGATCTAATAGAATCAACCTTGCACCTGAAGTGGTCTGCAAAACTCTCACAGAGAGAATCTGATGGCAGGTTTGTATTTTATTAAAATCTGGGTTGATTAACTGATCAATGGTTGCAAAAAGGACTTTAGGGTTATTGTTATGGGTTGAGATTATGTTGGAAAAATACTCAATTCTCGATATCTTGACTGCATTATTGTATATTTTTAATTTATTCTGTAGTACTTGGTAATTGATAGTTCATTTGTTTTTCCTCCATTTCCTCTCAGCCATCCTGCACTCTCTTTTCAGTTTTTGGATTTGGTTATTTCTCCATGGAGGTTTTGGTTTATTCCTAACTGTCCTTGTGATTATTGGGGCAACTCTGTCAATAGCTGACCTTAATTTACTGTTAAAATGATCAACAATAAAATCACACGATGCAGATGAAATAACTGGGGGAGTGCTGTGTAAGAGTTTGATAAAATCAGCAGCCAGTTCAGGTGTCAGATGGCGCTTTCTCGCACCAAGATCTCCCGTTGCATAAAAACAGTGATGTTAAAAAACACACAGTAATGGTCAGATGTAGCCAAGTCAACAGCAGAGGACACACTAGTGGGCAGGCCATGGCTAATGACAAGATCCAGAGTGCGTCCCCTGTTGTGAGTTGGCTGCATGACATGTTGAATAAAATTCATGGACGAGAGCAGGTCATTAAAATCTTCTGACATATGGTCGCCCTGCCTATCAATGTGTAGATTAAAATCACCAGAAATGAGAATAAAATTATATGAGGAGTGGATTATTGATAAAAACTCAGAGAACTCATTAATAAAAACAGGGCAATGTTTGGGTGGTCTGTAAACCGGGACGCATAAAATTGCGGGGCTGCTAAAGACAAAAGCGTGGTGCTCAAATGCGATATATTGATCAAGTAAAATTTGCTTTACTGCAAGTGAGGAAGAAAAAATTGATGCAGTACCCCCACCCTTCCCGCCCTTTCTTATGGAAAAAACTGAACTAAAATTTGGTGGGGAGGCCTCAGTGAGAATTGCTGGTGCATCTGTGCCAAGCCACGTCTCCGTTAGCAATAGACAGTCAATCATATTGTCTAAAATCAGGTCATTGATGATAAAAGTCTTGTTAGTGAGTGACCGTATATTTAAAAGAGCCATATTTAGGGTAGGGGTGAGTTATTTATGGGTGGGTAATGACATGGTTTGTTGACCCGGTGAGCAGACTCGGAGACCAAAGTAGATTCAATTATCTTTGTTGTGCTAAAGTGGAGTGTGTGAATGTGTGAGAGTGTGTTCTTGCTGCAGCTGGGGGTGAACAGAACGCCGTTCAACCTGGCAACCCTAGGGACCAACAGAAGCAGGATGATTAGTGGCTTGACAGCTGGGAATGTGCTGGTTAATCTGCAGCTTACTGTTTGTAGAGATGTTGCGACGCTCAGGTTAGCACAGCAGCTATGGCCAGGAGGACAGCGTCCACAGAGCCCATTGCAGCAAGATGATGGTGGAGGTGTAGTTCATGAGAAGGTGAGGTTCAGTCCGTCGCCAGGTGGGACAGGGTCCACCGCCAAGGGGTTCCACCTGTGCACAGGGGACTGACGTGGAAATGATGAGAGAAGGCTGAGGCTTACTTGCGTGGTGGAGAGTTTCCTTCCAAGCGCAGGCAGGTTGTAGGTGATCTGCAGGGAAGCAGTCAGGCTGAGGCTACGATCTCTGGAGATGAGGGTGTGCGAGGTCTTCATAGAGAAAGACAGACGACTCCGCACTGCCTTCCAGGGCAGCGTGGATTATATAGCCCCAGCCGTGATGAGAAACAGGTGTGTGCACAGCTGGAGAGGATAATCACAACCAAGCAGGCCATCACAATACCCCCCCCCTACGAAACGCCTCTCGGTGGTCGATCCAACATACCTGGGTGCGTCCGATGGAAGTCCCGAATGACATCTTTATCCAGCACGAAGGAGGGATGCACCCAGGACCTCCATTCCGGCCCATAGCCCTCCCAGTCCACCAGGTATTGCAGGCCGCGACCCCGGCAGCGGACATCCAGGATGGAATTGACCTTCCACGCCGGGTCGCCATCGTACATAGAGTACAGAGAACAGTAGGGTATTCATAATGCAATAACTTTAACTTAACCATACTTGTACAAGCCATATTTAGCCCTGTATTTATATTGTGTATATTATGTTAAGTGTTTATTTTTTTTTTCTTTTTTGCTTTTCTGATCTGTATGCTCCTTTTATGTGCTGCTGGAAATTTTAAATTTCCCAGAGGGAGTCATCCCAAAGGGATTAATAAAGTTAAGTCTAAGTCTAAGTCTAAGTTCACCATTGGTGGGAGTGGAGACCTGGGAGGAGGACACAGAGGGCTGGAATAGAAGGGTTTGACCTGAGACACATGGAAGGTTGGGCAAATGCGAAGGGAAGGGGGGAGGGCTAGATGCACAGAGACAGGGTTGATGATGTGGGTGATAGAGAATGGCCCAATAAACCGTTGTGACGTCTTCTTGCACTCAGCTTTCAGATTAATATTCTTTGTTGACAACCATACCTGCTGATCCACCTGGTAAGCCGGATCCTCAGTTCTGTGACAACTGGCCACCGCAGAATTGCGTTCCGCCATGCGCCGTAGCGCGGCCTGAGTAGTCCTCCATAGGCGTTGGCAGCGTCTCAAATGGGCCCATACAGGTGGAACGGCGATGTCCCCTTCTTCTTCAGGGAATAGCGGAGGGTTGTAGCCCAACGAAGCCTCGAACAGGGCCATCCCGATCGCAGAAGAGACAGTGGTGTTTGGGTGTATTCGATCCACGGGAGGTGCATGCTCCAGGATGCCGGATTGGTGGCCGTCACACACTGCAGAGCAGTCTCCAGCTCCTGATTCGCCCTTTCACACTGCCCGTTACTCTGGGGATGGAAACCAGATGACAGGCTGACAGTAGCCCCAAGGGCGCTGCAGAAGGACCTCCAAACCTGCAAGATGAATTGGGGTCCACGATTGGAAACGATGTCCTTCGGAATTCCGTGTAGCCTCACCACATGTTGGACCAGGAGATCAGCCATCTCCTTAGCCGTAGGCAATCCTTGCAGCGGGACAAAGTGGGCGGCTTTGGAGAACCTGTCCACAATGGTGAGGATATCAGTATGTTGGTTAGAAGAGGGAAGACCGGTGACAACGTCCAACGCCACATGAGACCACGGCCTGCCAGGGATCGGAAGAGGGTGAAGCAGACCGGCAGGAGAGGAGGAGGATGTGTTGCCTACGGCACACTGGGGGCAGGCACAGATATAATCTCCAACTTCCCTCAGGATAGACAGCCACCAAAATGTTTTCTGCAACAGGGCAACCGTGCGCCCCCTCCCGGGGTGGCACGCGAACCTGGAGGCATGAGCCCAGCGAATGACCTTCCCTCGGACGGCAGATGGAACAAACAGCCTCCCCGCTGGCCCCCCGCCCGGGTCCGGTTCAACCTCCAGCACCTTCAGGACCTTCTCCTTGATGCCCCACAACAGGGCGCCCACGACACACGAAGGAGGAAGGATGTGGTGCTCCGACTTCTCCGTGACGTCAGAGGAGAACTGTCTGGACAGGGCATCAGGCTTGGTATTCTTGGACCCGGGACGATACGTGATGGTGAAGTTGAAACGACCGAAAAATAGGGACCAGCGGGTCTGGCGGGCGTTCAGGCGCTTGGCCTTCCTAAGGTACTCCAGGTTCTTGTGGTCCGTCCAGACCAAACGGCTGGGAAGCCCCCTCCAACCAATGGCACCACTCCTCCAGCGCCATCTTCACCGCCAGGAGCTCTCTGTCGTCAATGTCATAATTATGTTCAGCCGGAGACAAGCATCGGGAGAAGAACGCACAGGGGTGCACCTTGCCATCCACTGGGGAACGCTGGGACAGAACGGCCCCGACCCCCGAGTCCGAGGCGTCCACTTCCACCAGGCACTGCAGAGCAGGGTCCACCTGGACCAGGATGGGAGAGTCCGAAAACTGCCTCTAAAGGTCAGCGAAGGCTGCGGCCGCCTCCTCAGACCACCTGAAGGGCACCTTGGAGGAGGTCAGACAGGTCAGAGGGAGAGCAGTGGTACTATAATTACCTCCGCCAGGCCGAAAAGGCCAGGAGGAGGTTATGTTTTTGCCGGGGTTTGTCTGTGTGTTTGTTTGTCTGTCTGTCTGTCTGTCTGTCTGTCTGTCTGTCTGTCTGTCTGTCTGTTGGTTAGCAAGATAACTCAAAAAGTCTTGGACGGATTTCCATGAAACTTTCAGGCATTGTTGGAAATGGTACAAGGAAGAACTGAATAAATTTTGGGGATGATCCGGATCACCGTCTGGATACAGGAATTTTTTAAAGCATTCTTTAACACTGTGATATACGGCTATTTTCAACATGTGCGCAGGCGCAATGGAGGCCGCTGGTCATCGTGTCTGACCAACATAAACTCCGCCTTCTTCAACGTTTTAGGCACAAAAGCACGCGGAAAACACCATGCCTGTGTTTGCGCGACGCTGCAAAAGCTGAGACGGGCAGCTGTCCGCCGCCGGATTATTTGGCAGAAATTCCCCGGGCAGCCATAGGCACTGCGCAAAAACCAGCTGCTCGGCAGCGTGCTGTGTGCCTGTGTTTGCGCAACGCTGCAAAAGCTCAGACAGCCAGCTGTCCGCCGCTGGATTATTTGGCAGAAATTCCCCGGTCAGCCATAGTAGCTCCGCAAAAAGAAGCTCTCTGCCAGGGAATTTTCCAAATCATCTTTGGCCGCGGAGTGCAACCCCAATAAAGATAAAGATTAGATGTACCACGAAGGTTGAGTGCAAGCAAGATGTTTGTGTCTGTGAACATTCCGTCTTTTGGCGAGTTGATACGTAACGATGTTTACAGTTTGATGAGAAGGTTGCTGCCATGTAACAATCATCTTATATCAGCAATTGTCAACTCGTCACTCACACTTCAGTATTTGGAAGTGGTGGCGTTCCATTTTATACTGAGTCCAATATTGTATGTTATTGTTGTTACAAGACCGCCGACTGTCTGCTGATCTGTATATACTTTTATTTATTTATTTATTTATTTATTTTCTACTCCTTTTAGTTCTGCATTTAATATGAACCCTGAGTTTGAAATAAACGTTTGATTTTTGAATAAAACCCACGCCAACCCGTCTACCTAATTGGCATCCGTCAGTGAAGCCCTCAGTGCTGCTTTCAGTGATCTAAAACGCTCACATAACCCATAGGCCTGTGGGTTGTACGCAGTTGTGTCAGGACTTCTTTTGTTTTTTCTTTTGAATTCTTGCATGGAACATGGGTGGCCAATATAAGCTGCGGATTCAGCCATCACATATTTCGGATAACTTATGTTGAACTGTATAATCAGAGGAGCTATTGTCTAATTTGACCTTGTTGGATTTTATTACCCCCTTTGTTATATTATTCACTTTGTTTTAACCTGTACTCTTAATCTATTCGAAATAAAGATTAATTCATTCGTTCATTCAATTGCAACGCCCCCAGCCTGGGAGTTTGCAGATGCAGGACATGGACACAACACCAACACTTCAGTTTATTACCTCCGCCAAGGAGGTAATGCTTTTACTACTGAACTACTAATCCTATCATTGTGAATCCAATTGCTACTCAGATGTTTTCATGGTCAAGGAATCTGACAACGTACACACAAACACTGTATGGGGGGAACTGTGGCGCTTGGCGGAGGTCTGCGCTCTCCGAGTGCTTTTCTAGTTTTTAATGAAGCGGCGGTAGAAGTTAGCGAACCCCAAGAACTGCTGTAATTGTTTCCTAGAGGAGGGAGTGGGCCAATCTACCACTACTTTCACCTTACTGGGATCTGGGATGATCTCGTTGTGGGAGATGATAAACCCCAGGAAGGTCGTCTTGGATGCGTGGAATTCGCACTTCTCGGCTTTCACAAATAACTTATTTTCCAGGAGCCGTTGCAACACTCGCCTCACGTGCACAAAGTGTTCATCCAGGGACTGTGAAATAATAAGGATGTCATCAAGGTAGACAAAGACGAACACACCCAGAAAATCCCCCAGCACATCATTGATTAACCGCTGGAACACAGGGGGGGGCGTTGGTCAGCCCGAACAGCATAACCAAATACTCAAAATGACCACTGGGGGTCCGAAACCCCGTCTTCCACTCATCGCCTTCCCGGATGCGAACCAGATGGTAAGCATTCCGCAGATCCAGCTTAGTGAAATAGGAGGCCCCCTGGAGGGAATTAAATGCCGAATTAACAAGAGGCAGGGTGTATTTATCCTTGATGGTGATGTTATTAAGCTCTCTGAAGTCAATACACAGCCTCAGCAAACCATCCTTCTTTCCCACAAAAAAACCCCGCCCCCACCGCTGAAGATGACGGCCGTATTATGCCGGAGGCCAATGATTCTTTAATATAAGCCTCCATGGCTTCCTGCTCCGGAGGTGACAGGCTATAGAGATGACTCGACGGTAGTGGGGCTCCAGCATGGAGGTTGATGGCACAATCATAAGGGCGGTGAGGGGGAAGGGAAAGGGCCTAGGTCTTACTGAACACGGCGCCAAGGTCGTGATACTCCAGGGGCACCTTGGACAGATCGGGGAGAGGGATGGTGGACACAGTCAGAGGCAGTGATGGCAAGCAAACAGCTGATTGAAGACACGCGCCGAGACAGAACGAACTCCACGACAATATACTCCCAGAGCGCCAGTCAATGGAGGAGTTGTGAAGCCGTAACCATGGATGCCCAAGAATAACCGGGGAGGAGGAAACCGGCAACACAAAGAACTTCAGTTCCTCCCGATGGTTTCCAGATGTAATGACGGCCACTGGGGGGGTTTGCTGGGATACAGTAACAAGGGGGACTTTGGACAGGGCAATGAGTCTCAAAGGAACCTTGAGCGATAGGCAGGGGAGACCCAACTGGGTTGCCAGTTCCCCAGAGATGAAGTTCTGCTCAGCCTCCGAATCTGTCAGCGCATGCGTCCCTATTTCAGTGTGTTTGTGGATGAAGCGAATAGGGAGACATAAACTAATTCAATTCAATTCAACTTTATTTATATAGCGCCATTTCACAACAACAGTCATCTCATAGCACTATCAACTGTAGGGGGAACCCCCACAGTTGCAGAAAGACCCCAGCAATCAGGCGATCCCCTGTGAGCAAGCACTTGGCGATGGTGGAGAGGAAAAACTCCCTTTTAACAGGAAGAAACCTCCAGCAGAACCAGGCTCAGGGAGGGGCAGTCATCTGCTGTGACTGGCTGGGGGGTGAGGGGATAGAGAAGAAGAAAAGAACAGACATGTAGAGAGCAAACAGCACGATGGGGACTCAATCTATGGGAGAGAACAAACAAATGTTAATGACCAGCAAAAAAAATATTTCATTGAGAGTGAGAAAAGGAGTGAGGCCCAGTGCATTACTGGAGGTCCCCCGGCTGACTAAACCTATTAGCAGCATAACTAAGGGAGGGTTCAGAAACACATGATCCCTCCCTAATTGTAGGCCAGGGGTGTCCAACCATGTGCCATGGAGAGCCAAGACCCTGCAGGTTTTCTCTTCTACCCAGTCTCTTCAACAGGTGTTTTCACTTATCAGCAATCAGTGGGAAGAAGTTCACAGAAATCTGCTGTTGAAGACACTGGTTGGAGGTAAAACCTGCAGGGTCTTGGCTCTCCATGGCACATGGTTGGACACCCCTGTTGTAGGCTATATCAAAAAGGTAGGTTTTAGCCCTATTCTTAAAAACAGAGATCGAGTCTGACTCCCGAATCCAGATTGGCAGCTGATTCCACAGGAGAGGAGCTTGATAACTGAAGGCTCTGCCTCCCATTGTACTTTTGGAGATTCTAGGTATTACAAGTAATCCTGCATTTTGGGAGCGTAGTGCTCTGTTAGGATAATACGGTAGTATCAGATCTTTTAAATAAAAAGGAGCCTGATTGTTTAGAGCTTTGTAAGTAAGAAGAAGGATTTTAAACTTAATTCTAAACTCTATGGGAAGCCAATGAAGGGAGGCCAGAACCGGAGAGATATGATCTCTCTTTCTAGTACCTGTTAAAACTCTTGCTGCAGCATTTTGGATCAGCTGAAGACTTTTTAAAGATGTTTTAGGACAGCCTGATAATAAAGAATTACAATAATCTAATCTCGAGCTAACAAAAGCGTGGATCAGTTTCTCAGTATCACTCTGAGACAAGATGCTCCTAATCTTGGCAATATTACGCAAATGATAGAAGGCAGTCTTAGAAACAAATTTAATATGTGAATTGAAGGACAAATCCTGATCAAAAATAACTCCAAGGTTCCTCACAGAGCTATTAAGAGAAAGAGTAACCGCATCCAAACTGAAAGTTTGATTTGGAAAGGAATTTCTAAGGTTTTTTGGACCAACAAGAATGACTTCAGTCTTATCTGAATTTAATAGCAGGAAATTACAAGTCATCCAAGCTTTGATTTCCTTAAGACAGGCTTCTAACTTGGCTAATTGTTTACTATCATCTGGCTTCATTGACAGGTATAATTGTGTGTCATCAGCATAACAATGAAAATGTATACAGTGCTTTCTAATAATGTTGCCTAACGGAAGCATATATAAACTAAAAAGAGTAGGGCCTAGCACACATCCCTGTGGAACTCCATGACTGAGCTTTGAGTTGAAAGAAAACTCATTATTTACATGAACAAACTGGAACCTATCAGATAAATAAGATCTAAACCACTGCAATGAAGTTCCATTAAGTCCAACATAGTGTTCTAATCTATCAAGCAGAATATTATGATCGATAGTATGAAAAGCTGCACTAAGGTCTAAAAGGACAAGTACAGAAACTAGTCCATTATCAGATGCAATGAGGAGGTCGTTAGTGACCTTCGCTAAGGCTGTTTCAGTACTATGATGGATTCTAAACCCAGACTGAAACTCTTCAAGTAAACCATTTCCCTGCAGGTGGTCAAATAATTGCGTAGCAACAACTCTTTCTAAGATTTTTGAAATGAAAGGGAGATTAGAGATTGGTCTATAGTTAGCTAAAGCTCCTGGATCTAGCGTTGGCTTTTTGAGTAAGGGTTTAATTACAGCCGTTTTAAAAGCCTGCGGTACATGGCCTAAAGTTAATGAAGAATTGATTATATGAAGAATAAAGCTACCAATAAGTGGGAAGACTTCTTTAAATAACCTGGTAGGAATAGGGTCTAAAAGACAAGTTGAAGGTTTGGATGAGGAAACTATTTTGTCTAACTCACAAAGGTCGATTGGAGTAAACTCATCAAGACAGACATCAATAGAAGGAGTTGTAGTAGTTACAGTATTTAAGTTAACTGTGGGAAGAATCTGATTGATTTTTATCTCTGATGGATGAAATTTTATTATTGAAAAAGTTCATAAAGTCCTGACTAGTAAGCTCTAAGGGAATGCTAGGATTGACAGAGTCCTGATTCTTTGTCAACCTGGCTACAGTACTGAAAAGAAACCTGGGATTATTCTTGTTCTCTTCTATTAATGTAGAGTAATAACTCGTTCTAGCTTTTCTAAGAGATTTTTTATAAATTAAAAGATGATTTCTCCAAGCTAAATAGATTTCATCTAAATTAGTGGAGCGCCATTTTCTTTCTAATTGACGAGTCTTCTGTTTTAAGCTACGAGTTTCTGTGTTGAACCAAGGAGTTAGAAATCTCTGATTAGACTTTTTCTTTTTTAAGGGGGCCACCAAGTCTAGAGTCTGATGCAGAGAAGCTGAAACACTATCCACCATGTTATCAATTACAGAAGGAGCAAGCTGTCTATAGCTTATTTCCATTGTGTTGACACATGGCACAGAGGAAACAATCTGCATAAATTTGGTAACAGCATCATCTGAGAGGCATCTACTGTAATAACTACTTCAACTAATCCCCTAGATAGGGGATTAGTTGAAGGTGCGTCCGTGAGTCCCCCTACTGCGACACACGGACTCCCCCTTTTGGCCGCTCAGGACATGATACTACCTTGTGCTCCTCGCTCCCGCAGTACAGACACAACCCCAACTCACAGCGGTGCTGTTTCTCCGCCGAAGAGAGCTTGGGTTGCCTAGCTGACGTGAGTTCCGGACCCTCCGGGGAATCAGAGGAAGGCAGGGCCCGTAGAGAGGGCTGTGGGGAATGATGAGATTGGGCACCCGAACGGCCAGAGGACCTACGTTCCGCTGCCCGTTCCCTTAACCTGTTATCGAGGCTGATCACCAAAATCAGAAAGCCTACCCGGCTTCTCCAAGGAAGCCAACTCGTCCTGCAGGCTAGTTGTGAGACTCTTAATGAAAATACTGCACAGTGAAGCATCTTCCCACCCGACCTCAGTAGCAACTACCCGGAAGTCAACAGCGTAATCTGCCGCAGATTGAGTTCCCTGCCTAAGACTAAGCAGCCAGGAGGTAAGCACACCATCACAGTCAGAATGGTCAAACACTTCCCTGAATTCGCTAACAAACTGTGCATAAGTCATGGTGGAATAATTCCCCCTAGCCATGACGGCGTAGGCCCAAGCTAGAGCTCGCCCCTCTAACAAATTAATGACATAGCCTATTTGGCTGTGATCTGTGGGAAAATTCCCTGGCACCTGCTGAAACATAATCTCACACTGCATGATGAAACCCCGTGCCCCCTCTAGCTTTCCAGTAAAACGGGTGGGAGTGGGGACGGGAGTTATCCGAGGAGAAAACCTGTATCCGGGTAGATGGCTAGCGGGAGCCAAGGAGCTACTAAGAAACGACAGAGCCAGTGGAAATGTCTGCGAGCTAGTCAAACGATCCAGCCCATCCGTTAGCCGGGTTAGCTAATTCAAAATGATTTGCTGCTGATAAGCTAACTGATCTACTCGGGTCTCGAGGATGTTAACCTTGCGCGTCAGCACGCTGTCAGCTGGGTCATTTTGGCGGAGTCGTACTGACATGGTTTGTCGACCCAGTGAGCAGACTCGGAGACCAAAGTAGATTCAATTATCTTTATTGTGCTAAAGTGAAGTGTGTGAATGTGTGAGAGTGTGTTCTTGCTGCAGCTGGGGGTGAGCAGAACGCCGTTCAACCTGGCAACCCTAGGGACAAACAGAAGCAGGATGATTAGTGGCTTGACAGCTGGGAATGTGCTGGTTAATCTGCAGCTTACTGTTTGTAGAGATGTTGCAACGCTCAGGTTAGCACAGCGGCTATGGCCAGGAGGACAGCGTCCACAGAGCCCGTTGCAGCAAGTTGATGGTGGAGGTGTAGTTCGTTAGAAGGTGAGGTTCAGTCCGCCGCCAAGGGGTTCCACCTGTGCACAGGGGACTGACGTGGAAATGATGAGAGAAGGCTGAGGCTTACTTGCATGGTGGAGAGTTTCCTTCCAAGCGCAGGCAGGTTGTAGGTGATCTGCAGGGAAGCAGTCAGGCTGAGGCTACGATCTCTGGAGATGAGGGCGTGCGAGGTCTTCATAGAGAAAGACAGACGACTCCGCACTGCCTTCCAGGGCAGCGTGGATTATATAGCCCCAGCCATGATGAGAAACAGGTGTGTGCGCAGCTGGAGAGGATAATCACAACCAAGCAGGCCATCACAGGTAATTTGTTTTCTGTGGATTATTGTTTGGAGACTGATCCACAGAACGTAGGCAGCATGGGCATGAGTTCCGTCTGTCCGTGATCAATGTCCTAATGGGGAAGGTGAGTAGTGAGTTAATTTCCAGACCAGATGGTGGAGACTGACAAAAACGGGACTGGTACTGGATCGTCTTACTGGGGGTCAGAGATGTGAGTGGATCCAGAGGGGAGGGGTCGTGGGATGTAAACAGTCAATTGCGTGTTGTGGTTTCAATGATATGTATCAGGTTTGCTGCTAAAAGCCGACTACCTGATGCATTTAAATGTATGCCGTCAGATTTATATAGAGTGTGGCAGCCCCAAAACAAGTTAAAATTGTCAATAAAATTAATGTTGCTGCTGCAGGTGGACTTGAGCCAAGTTGAGAGGGCAAGAACGCAGCTAAAATGGTCTGATCCACGGCGCAGTGTGGGAATGGGGGCAGAAATATAAACAGACTTTCCGCTGTTTGATAAAATATTAAAAAGTTTGCAGAAGTCATTTTTAGTGATTTCAGACTGACTGCGGATGGTGTCGTTAGTCCCTACATGAATAATAATCCGTGTGATGGAAGGAGGTTGTGACTGCAGCAGATCCGGGACCTTTTCTAACAGGTCGGGGACAGTAGCTCCTGGGAAACAGTGAGTGATAGAGTTAAAATACCTGATGTGCCTAATGATGGAGTCACCGACGATCATCGTGGTTGGAGGAAAAAGCGGGCGGGATGTTGGTAGTTTTTTTTTTTTTTTTTTTTTTTTTTTTTTTTTTTGTTACTTATTTGTACCCGTAGGTAGACATGGTTTGCAGTCTGGTGACAAGCCACCGGCTGCTGGTCGCTGCGTGCGCGAGCGCCCTAAACCTACATGTTTTGGTATGCGGGAGGAAACCGGAGAAATCCCGGAGTAAACCCGCGCAACACGGGGAGAACATGCAAACTCCACACAGCTCACTGTTGGTCGGGGGCTGGGATCGAACCCACGATCTCATGATCCCCGTGGTCCCCCGGCCGAGGGTAAAACTGTGCTGCCACAGTGCTAAACCACTGCGCCACCGTGCAGCCCAGTTGCAGGGTCCCTCGGCGACAGTCAGTACAGTGAGGTGGTGGTAGAGTGGGGGTCCCGTTGTTGGGACAAGTGGAGCCCCTTACCTCACCAGCCGACGAGCAGGGCAGCGAAGAACCGGAGGAGGGATTCCCCGACTGCTACGTGCGGTGTGGCCTCCTAGAATGCCAGCGAACAGCCTTCCTCAGGATCATACGTCGGACTCTCCAGAACGGGGCTGGAGCCGCTGTGGCTTGACTGGGGCCACGCCAGCCGCCCCACTGCCGTCAGTCCTCAGCGGAGGAAAGGCCGCCAGGTCTTCCAGCGAAGGGACGGGTGTGATGTCAGCGGGGGCTGTGCGTCATGTGGAGCCCAGGCGAACTGGAACCAGTGAAGCTGGAGCATTGGTGGAAGGTGGATTATCAGCCGTTGCCAGAGCCTCATAGCGGTTGGAGACAGGCAGAGGAGGGCTGGTGGTTGACGCGTCTAAGGCCCTTTTCCTGCCCCGGACCATCACCTCAGACCAGGCCATCTGATTCGGCGTTGAGCAGGATGAGCGCTGTGGACAGGCGGAGGGGTCCCAGGTGACTGTCTCGGAGGGCTGAGTCACTCAAGGCCATTTTTTTGGACTCCTGGGCTGCTAAAAGACTCATCGTCTGTGACAGCAGAGGAAGACGTAAGCTGAAGTTGGAGAGGAGCGTGTTTTTCTGCTGCAGTTCATCAGAGAGTCGTCGGATATCCTCTTCCAGGTCAGCAATTTTCTTTTGTGCTTTCTGTAGGAGAATTTTATCATCCCCAGGCACTGTCATGTCCATTTTTGACTAAAAACAAACGGAGGACCAGAAGCTCCACGACCAGCTGATAGAACGGCTTGCCAACATGTGCATACGGGATAGACTGCTCCTGGAACCGGACTTGACACTGGACAAAGCCACGACACTTGCTTAGCAAATTGACTTCAGAATGCCAAAATTCTTTCTAGTGTGGCTACTACTGCGAGTGCTACGCAAGTGACAGCAATACGCAAGCAGCCGCGGAGGACTCCCCCAGGTGAGAAGAAGACTGCCAGTGCCATTGCTCCTGTCATGACACAGCAACGTTGCTCCTGCAATTGCTGCGGCTCCAACAATCATCTATCTCCAACAATCATCTAGCTAATAAACCTTCATGCCCAGTGGCCAAAGTGATGTGCAACTCCTGTGGAAAAGTGGGACACTTTTCTAAAGTTTGTAGATCTGCTCAAAAAGAGGTACGCGAAGTGGTGATAGATGAACTGACTATGCTGTAAATGAGCAATGCTGCCCTGGAAAAAATCCTTTGCACTGTACACGTGACTGCAAATGAACATTCACATGATATTGAGCTGATTGTAGATACAGACTCATTTATTTCAATCCTCTCAGAGAGCCTTTACCAAAAACTTTTTCTATATGTTATCTGACTGGACCTACAGTGAACCTGCTCACTTACTCTAGAGAGAAAATACCTGGTAAAGGGTGTATGCATGCCACAGTAATCCATGGTGATCATTCAACTAGTGGCTCATTTGTTGTTGTTAAATCTAGCACTGCTGTACTTGGTCTGGATTTATTTGTGGCATTACACATGGATATTGAGGGTGATACAGTTGTCACTTCTACTGGTCCTACTGATCCCCACGCCAGCCCAACTGCCAGCCATGCTATGCAAGAGTATACAACCCCTGCCCCTTTACGTAAGCTGATGCCAGAGGTTAAAGTACGAGAGATCGGGTGTGCAAAGGGATTTGTGCACAAAATACAACTCAAGCTAGATGCTGTTCCAATGCAGCAAAAACTGAGTAAACTCCCATTCTCAGTTAGGCAGGCAGTAACTGATGAACTTAAAGATCTACAGGGAAAGTGCATTATTGAACCTACTGATGCATCCCCATGGGTTTATCCTATTGTAGTGACCCAGCAGAAGGAAGGGGGGAAACTCTGGGTCTGTGTTGCTCTTAGGGAACTTAATATAGCAATCATTACAGATTGTCATCCGTTACCACACATGGATGAACTGTTCACCCAACTTCGAGGAGCCACAGTCTTTTCTACTATTGATCTTGCTTCTGCTTACCACCAAATGTTGTTGCACCCAGATAGCAGAGATCTGACTGCATTTGTTACGCATGATGGCCTTTTCCGTTTCTGCAGACTCTCATTTGGCCTTGCTTCAGAACCCTCAGTCTTTCAAAAAACGATGACAATGTAGTGATCCGCTCTGCATGCCTGCTGCCCTAATTGCCTCCACAGCTGTGCGCACACCTGTTCCTCTCATTAGGCAGCCGTCTTAAGCTGCGCTGCCCTCCGGTCTGCACGGAGACGTCTACGCTCCAACAGTCTGGCAAGACCTCCTCGTTCTTTCTCCTCATCCTGCTCTGGAGTTTCTCCTTCTCCGCTTCATCCAGCTCGTCGAGTCTCCTGGGAGTCTGAGCTCCCCATCGACAAGTAAGCCTTTGGGATTCCTTCCCATCTTCGCTACTCCTTTTTCTCCCCTGTGCACAGGTGGAAGCCTCCTGGCAGTGGACCTCCTCCTCCTGGCAGCGGACCTGGGCACTAACCCACACTCTGCACTTGCTCTGCTACTCACCTGCATCCCCTCACCTCGTCATCGGCAGCAGCTAGGACACGGAGCAGCTGGATCCGGACCTTGGAAGCTCTTCAGTGCTCCAGCCCTTTATCCAACCTGCAAGCCTGAACATTCACTGGTTAATCCTCCAAACCTCAGTGCACTCATACTCCTGTCTGTGCTCTCTCCTAGGGGCTGCCAGTCTGAACTGTACTCTGCTGGCCCAGCTGTACACTCCTTCACACTCACTCCTACCCACACATACACTGTACAATAAAAGATAATTGTGTTTATTTCGAGTCCGAATCTGCTTCTGGGTCAACCAAACATGTCAGACAACCATACTTGCAAACTTACCTGGTGTGCAGGTCTACTTAGATGATGTTATTTGCTTTGGTACTACACAGCAAGATCATGATGCTAATCTACGCAAAGTGCTGCACACATTGCATGAGGGTGGGCTAAAACTGAACACGCAAAAATGTAAGTTCAACCAAACCTCCCTATGTTTTTTTGGGGGGCCTCACCATTTCCAAAGACGGACTTAAACCTGACCCTGATAGGGTTACAGCAGTGATCAATGCACCTGCCCTACATGACACCACCTCCCTGCGATCCTTCCTTGGCCTTACAGCATGGTACAGTAAATTTATTCCTGACTTTTCAACTGTTGTAGAACCATTACATTCTGTACTTAAAGAATCCACTGAGCTAAAACTTAAATGGACTGCTGAGGCTCAGTCTAGTTTCACAGAGATTAAAAGACTACTAGCAGACAACCCTGCCTTGGTGCTGTATGACCTTGAGTTGCCCACTTATGTAACTGCTGATGCCTCTGGCTATGGTTTGGGGGTGTGCTTGCACAGCTACACCCAGACAATACAGAAGGAACTGTAACTTTTGCATCCAGGACCCTTTCACCAACCGAAAGAAAATACTGTTGAGAGGGAAGCGCTTGCAAGTGTTTGGGCAGTAGAAAAGTGGAGGATATATCTATGGAGGTGTCACTTTGTCCTATGCACAGACCACCAAGCACTCACAATGCTGCTAATATCCAAGGGCACTGGCCGTGTAGGACTATGGATTGCCAGGTGGTTAGCATGACTACTCTGCTTCACATATGACGTGATTTACCGGCCTGGAAAACAAAATGTAACTGCTGACTGCTTGTCTAGACTGCCTTTACCCAACACAGGGGATACATCAGATGAGCCGGACATTGTAGCCACAGTTTTTACAGACTCTCTACATGCCACTTCATTGTCAGAGTTTACCGCTGCATGTAAACCCTGCCCACAGTTGACACAACTCAGAGATCAGATACAAAAAGGTTGGCCAAAATGCAAAAACAATGTGACAGATGAGCTGGTTAGATTCTTTCATGTGCGTGATGAACTAGCTGTGGATAACTCACTGGTGCTGCGAGGCGCTGATCTGGTTAACTTTGCACACGAGGGGCATCAAAGTATTGTCCATAACAAGCAAAGGCTTGGTGAGTTGTATTGGTGGCCTCAAATGGACAGACAGGTTCATACAACGATAGCCTCTTGTGTTTCATGCCAATATAGTGACAAGACAGCAAAGACTGCTCCAGCACTGCTCACACCTGTGGAACTGCCAAGTAGACCATGGGAAAATGTTGCTATTGACATTGTAGGTCCCTTTGAATGTGTAACATGGGACTGCCGTTATTCTATAACTCTCACAGATTATTACAGCAAGTGGCCTGAAGTGGCATTTGCTCTTACTGTCACAACAGATGTGATTATTGTTTTTCTTAGCTTCAGTGTTCAGTCATGAGGGAATTCCTCTGTATTTGGTTTTGGACAATGGCTGTCAGTTTACTTCCCATGCATTTAACACCTTTTTGAGAGAGAGGGAAATAACACATCTGCGCTCAAGTGTGTACTATCCAAAAGCAAATGGCGCAATCGAAAGATTCAACAGGGTGTTGAAAGAGTGCATACAGACTTCATAAAAGACACGCAAATCATGGAAAATAGCAATGACAGAATTCTTACAGATCTATCGGGCTGCACCACATGCTATTACAGGAGTAACCCCATTTGAGTTGCAGAGAAACAGGAAAATGAGAACAAAGCTGTATGTTCTTCCTGGCTCATGGGACTACAAATCACATGAGAAAGTGAAAGAGACAGTGAGATACAAGCAACAAAAGAGCAAGGGGTACACTGATAGAAGGAGGGGAGCAAACGTAACTATCTTCCAAGTGGGGGACACAGTGCGTGTCCACAGACCTGAACATGTCCAAAAGGGATCATCAAGATTCTCAGAACCCCTCACTATTGTAAGAAAGGTAGGCAAAAGTACTTACCCGCTCAGCAACAATTAGAAGTGAAATGTGTTAAAACTCTCACACAGTCCAATAAAAATCCAAGCTGGTGCCACTCCGGACAGCAACAGTATGCTAGACAGGTTCACTGTGCCAAGAAAGGTCATGCAATATAGACCTGAGCCTGGTCCGAGAAGAAACGGGAGAATCAGGAACCCATCTCCCTGGTTAAAAGACTTTGTAAGATAAACATTAAACAATCTGCTAAATGATGTTAAAAAAGAGAAGGGTTTAACTGAATGTAAGGTAACATTACTGTGATCTTGTGGAGGAATGAAGGGATGAGACACGAGAGCTACCAGTTCAAAACTTTACTCAACTCCAACAATAACAGGAATAACATCTGTCGCCAAGGTGCATACGTATATATCCTCCATCTGTCCTCACAGTTCGGATCCCCATCGGACATCACTTCTGACAGAGGTCCACAGTTTGTTTCGGAACTCTGGTCCGCGATGGCCCAGAGTCTGGGGGTCAAAATCCACCGCACTACCGCGTACAACCCCCAGGCTAACAGGTTATGTGAACATTTTCATAGGTCGCTTAAGGCGGCGCTCAGAGCTTCACTCACGGATGCAAATTGGGTCGACCACCTGCCCTGGGTTCTTTTAGGGTTATGCTCCGTGGCTAAGGAGGATTTGGCAGCTTCCCTGGCAGAACTCATTTTTTCTCAGCCACTGCAGATCCCTGGGGAATTTTTACCGGAAAATCCCACGCCCGGGGCCGATCTGCCCATGCAATTTTTGCACAGTACGGAGGCTGTTAACGTGCTGAGCCCGGCCCACCATTGTTTTCCCCAAACCTTTGTCCTGAAAAGCTTACAGAAAGGCAGTTTTGTTTTTGTCAGGCACGATGCACACCGGACCCCGCTGCGCCCACCGTACAACGGACCGTTCAGGGTGCTGGAGACTGGGGAAAAGCATTTTGTGTTAGACTTGGGGGGGGGGGGCGTTGGGGGACCGTCTGCATCAACAGGCTGAAGCCCGCTTTTGTGTTGGCAGACGTGCAGGTGGTGTTGGCCCAAGCTCCCTGGCGCAGATGCCCACCGTTGGTGGCTCCGCAAGTTGGTGTTCCCACGGTAAAGACCTGCGCTCGTGAAGCTGACAAGTTTTCTTCCCCACCCCTTTTCCCTCCACAGACTAATGTGCCCGCCTGCACACCTCTCCAGCAGGGTGTTTCGACTGGACCGGCGACCCCCCGCTACAGCCGCTATGGGTGCAGGCTCAAACCCAAAGGACGAGGGGATTAGTGCCCTTTCTGAGTGTTCGGGGGGGGGGGGGGCTGTGTGGTGGTATTGTGTGGGGGTTTACATTCTGGCAGTTCTCCACCCACAGTCGGAAGCTGGGGGAAGATGGAACAAAAGGACTGAAGGAGGAAGTGGCTCCGGGGGGCCTCAGAAGTAGCAGAAAGGACTAGCCGCCGCCCGGGGAGTTGGGAGACGCAGGAGTCGAGAGAGGAAAAGAGGGGGTTGTTATGTTAATGTGCCACGCATGTCTTTGTGCACTGAAAGTATTGTGTTTGGACTCCCTGGGTCTCATTGTGTGGAAATAAAGGTTATAAAAAGGAGGCGCAGAGAGACCCAGAGAGAATATTTCCTGTACTTAATGTTGGAAGGAGAATAAAGTTCATGTGTCATCAAGCTCGCTGTCTCGTCTGCTTTTTTCTTCCACAAGGTAACGTTTTTTTTTTCCATATTCTGTATTGAAAGAGCTTCAAAATGATATTTAATTTGTAGGAAGTGCGCAAAAACGGACTCGGAAAAATCCTATTTGTTTATATTTTGGCTAGGTTTAAAACTCGAGTTTGATCGGTCGGGAGTTACGTCTTCCGCCAAAACATGTGTATTTATAGAAAGTACGATTTCTAAGCTTTACAATGATACCAGGCACTCACGGGGCTTTTCCCAGGACTTGCCGCTAGCAAACAAAGAAAGAGTCATGATTTATGACTTCTCCTGCCTGTAGCTCATAATGACGTGGTGCGCATTCCAATTCATTTTGCCAGCACGGGTCACATAGAAGCATTTTTAAGGTATTATCAAGGTAAAAAAAAATCCCAGTATTATGACAACACTAATGTCCACAAAATCGTGGCACCGAGCAATAGTTAAAACCCTCTGTCCCTTATTTGGCTGTGAAAAAGTTAGGAACCCTAGTTATGACCAAAAAATGTTTTGAAACCACCGCCTGGGAGCAGCTCTGCGATCCACATGGTGAGGACATCGATGGCTTCACTCACACCATCACGGACTACATCAGCTTCTGTGTGGACAACACCGTTCCCACCAAGACCATATGGTGTTGCTCAAACAACAAACCCTGGATCAACCCTGAGATAAAAACACTTCTGAGAGAGAAGAAGAGGATCTTCAGGTCGGGGAACAGGGAGATGCTTAAGTCTGTACAGAGGGAGCTGAGGAGGAAGATCAGAGAAGGCAAGGACAGCTTCAGGAAGAAGATGGAGGACAAGCTGCAACAGAGCGACATCAGCGGGGTCTGGAGAAACCTTAAAACCATCTCTGGGCTCCAGAATACCTCCCCCCAGGCCACGGGGGGGAGGGAGTGGGCGAACAATCTGAATCTGTTTTTCAATAGGTTTGACCAACCGCCCTCCCCCCCGACTGCACAACAACCACTGCTGCCACTGAAGACATCAAGTCCTGCTGCCCACTCCCCACTCCACCATCACCCCCCCCACTCCCAACACACAGCCCCCCCAACCTGACCCTCACTAAGACCCAGGTGAGGATGGAGCTGAGGAAGATCAAGGCGAGGAAGGCATCGGGACCGGACGGCATCAGTGCAAAGCTCCTCAAGTCCTGTGCAGACCAGCTGTGTGGGATTGTGGAGTACATCTTCAACCTGAGCCTGAAGCTGGGGAAGGTACCACAGTTGTGGAAAACATCTTGTGTGGTACCTGTACCAAAGACTTCCCACCCCAAAGATCTGAACAGCTACAGACCAGTGGCCCTGATGTCCCACATGATGAAGACCCTAGAGAGACTGCTCCTTGCTCACCTCCGCCCCCTGGTGGGTCCAGCGATGGATCCACTCCAGTTCGCCTACCAGCATGGTTTTGGGGTGGAGGATGCGGTCATCTTCCTCCTTCACCGTTCTCTGTTCCACCTGGAGAAGTCCGGGAATACAGTGAGGATCATGTTCTTTGACTTCTCCATTGCTTTCAACACCATCCAACCGATGATCCTGAAGGACAAGCTGCTGTGTGCAGGGGTGGACCAGCACCTGTCATCATGGATCCTGGACTACCTCACAAACCGGCCACAGTTTGTGAGAACCCGGGACTGTGTGTCCGACACGATCATCCGTAGCACGGGGGCCCACAGGGAACGGTTTTGGCTCCCTTCCTGTTCACCCTTTATACTGTGGACTTTTCACACAACACAACACACTGCCATCTACAGAAGTTCTCTGACGACTCTGCGATTGTTGGCCTCATCTCCAACGGAGATGAAGCTGAGTACAGAGGGCTTATCCAGGACTTTGTGGACTGGTGCCATCGGAACTGCCTCCAGATCAACGCGAGGAAACTAAGGAGCTGGTGGTGGACTGCTGCAGGCAAGGACAACCCCTCACAGCACCAGTAAACATCCAGGGAACAGACATTGAGATGGTGACATCCTACAAGTACCTGGGTGTTCATCTGAACAATAAACTAGACTGGTCACACAATACTGACGCACTCTACAAGAAGGGACAGCGCAGGCTGTTCCTACTGAGGAGACTCAGGTCTTTCAGTGTAGAAGTGGCACTGCTGAAGACATTCTACGACACGGTGATGGCATCAGCCATCACTTTTGGAGTGGTCTGCTGGGGCAGTGGCATTACAGCAGCCGATAGGAAGAGACTGAACAAACTGATCAAGAACGCTAGCTCTGTCCTGGGGCAGCGCCTTGACCCAGTGGAGGAGATGGGAGAGAGAAGGATGGTGGCTAAACTGTCATCTCTGCTGGAGTCCGAGTTCCACCCTATGCAGGACACACTGAATGCACTAAGGAGCTCATTTAGCAGCAGACTACATCATCCTAGGTGCACAACCGAGAGGTTTCACAGGTCCTTCCTACCAACGGCTGTCAGACTGTATAACCTAAGCAGGGCTGCTCACAGAGATAGCAAAAAGACGTGACAACCTAATAGTATTGAATGCAAAAGACGCAATAGACTTACACAATGGTCCCCTCCGGTATACAACTAGGAAAATACCGGTAGCTATGGAGGGTGACAATATGTATGGGTACATAATCATACCATGTAGAATAACTAAGTAGACGGTTATGCTGTTTCATTCCATCTAGCTGCAATGCTCCGCACTGTGTGTGTTTGTATATTTATATATTTATCCCATCTAGCGACAATGCTCCACACTGTGTTTATATATTTACATATTTATTCCATCTAGCTACAGTGCTCCGCACTGTGTGTGTTTATATATTTACATATTTATTCCATCTAGCTACGGTGCTCCGCACTGTGTGTGTTTATGTGTTTGCATATTTGTTCCATCTAGCTACAATGCTCCGCACTGTGTGTGTTTATATATTTGCATGTTTGTTCCATCTAGCTGCAATGCTCCGCACTGTGTGTTTTTATATTCATATATTTATTCCATCTAGCTACAACGCTCCACACTGTGTGTGTGTTTATATGTTCACATATTTATTCCATCTAGCTACAATGCTCCGCACTGTGTGTGTTTATATGTTCATATATTTATTCCATCTAGCTACAATGCTCCGCACTGTGTGTTTATATATCTATATATTTATTCCATCTAGCTGCAATGCTCCGCATCGTGTGTCTATGTATTTATGTTTATATGTACATATGTATACTCACTGCTCTTGTTTTTTTTCTTGCCTTCTGATTGTTGCTCTGAGTGTTGCTATCCCTGTGCTGTTGCAATCCTGGAATTTCCCCATTGTGGGACTAATAAAGGCTTATCTTATCTTATCTTATCTTATCTTATCTTATCTTATCTTAAATATAACAAAATAAACCAGACTAACTCAAGATATATTTGTGACTGTGGATTAATTAATCAGGTTTGAATAAGGATGTGGGGTGATGAGAATTTAAAGAAAATAGCAAAATAAACTGTGATTGTCAAGCTAATTCCACAGCAGATTAGCAGCCATGGTCAATGTGACATTGAACATTCATGGGGATCCTTCAACCATTGTTAAAATGAGTGGAGATGAAGGTGGGAGGGTGGCATCATTCCAGTGAGCTCTTGTTGTAATGTCACAGGTGGCGCAAAATCAAAACCAGAGAGCGGTATTCTCCAGATAGCCAAATGAATTGAAAAAAAAAGAAAAAAATTAATCATGTCCCCTTTAAATTTGGTTTTTGGATTTCTTTGATTTATGTCAAAAACACTGTGTAATATAGTGCACGTAACAGTACTCCAGTATGCTATTTATGTTTTATTTTATATGCTTTTTTAATAATATGAGGCTATATGGTGTGAAATGTAATATTTGAACAAATACCCTGAAGGTTTCCAGAGGACTGCAGGTGTGGGGGAGGTGAGCAGTAACTGCTGAAGTAGTCATGTGTATAAACCTAATTATACTGAATGCCAGTCATTCATTTACGAAAACACACCCTGTTTCCACCTCAGTGTGTTTTACTAAATGCAACCTGTCAAAATGGGTCCTAGGTGATTTCCTGTTACCATTAAGCAGTGAAAGGAAGTGAACCTGTTTCCTAGCAACCTACTCGCGCTGAAGGGGTCTTCATAGATTTGCTGGGTCTTTTGACCATGATCCTCAGGTTGTCATCCCTTTGCCCTCAGTGCTACGATAGATGCTTTTATTTTTATGTATGCCAGCTCCTTTCCTTCTGTATTATTTTATGAGTCCCCTGAAAAACTGACCTTTTTATCGAGCTATAGCACAAACCACTGCTGTGTAGTGATGTGCTTTAACTTTGTAATATTCAAGTTTGTAAAATGAAGTTAAAACTGAGAGTTATCTTCCAATTTACACCCAACAACTTTAGCAAGGGTTTGAGCTGTCACTTGAGAAAGCATCATGCCAAAAACAAAAGATATCAGTTAAGACTTGAGAAAAAGAATTGTTGATGCCCACAAAGCAGGAGATGAATACGCAAAGTTAACACGGTGTTTCCAAATGTCAAGAGCTGGAGTGAGAAGTATCCTCAAGAAATTAAAAGAGAGCCACACAGTACAGAACAAGCCTGGCAGAGGTAGGGTGTGAGAGATGTCAAAGACTCTGGAAAGAAAACTAGTGAGAGATGTGTCTTTAGACCCCAGAACAACTGCCAAGATACTAGTGAATGACTTAGCCAAGTCGTTCACTCAGCCAAGAATTGTAGTCTCAAAGAAGACAATCACTGGAATCCTGCACAGGAATGGATTGTAAGGTTGCAGACCAAGAAAAAACTCCACTTCGGCCTGCACAAAGATCTGACTTGAATCACTGAAAATCTGTGAGGGAAACTGAAGACCAAGTTCCATGTCAGAAGACCATCAAATCTGGAGCAGCTTGAGAGATTCGCCAAAGAAGAATGAGCTGGGATTGCTCGGGAGACGTGTGAGACTTGTTGAAAACTACAACAAATGACTGCAGGCTGTTATCCAGCAAAAAGATACACAACTGACTATTAGCATAATGTAAGCATCCAAAATAAAACTAGAATGTTTGGAAAAGTTGTTAAATAAAATGTTTAATAGCACTTGGGAAATACGTTTAAAAACTTGAAGTTTTAATTGGGGGACTCATAATTCTGTTTTCAAGTGTTTAACATTAGAATAATTTTCAGACAGTGTTAGAAGTATTAATTAACATGATGAACAGGTCATACATTAGCTTTTTTTCCTCTACAGAAATTATGCAGAAGCTGAACCAAGACTGTTCAGCATGACTCAGACACTAATTATCATCAACCCTACTGAACAATAAAGAAGTTTTTTGAATGAATGAATGAATCTTTATTTCGGATAGATTAAAAGTAAAGATTAAAAAAAGGAACAGAATAATATAACAAAGGGGAAAGAAAAAAAATCTCACAAGGTCAAATTAAACAATAACTCCCCTGATTATACAGTTCAACATAAATTATCCGAAAGTTATTGCCAAACAGCAGAAGTGTGTTCATTGGAACAGAAATCACCTTTTTGCTCACCTCATTCAGTGTTTAGTGCTAGATTTTAACTGTTTCCAGACTCTGATTCATTTATTTATACGCAGCATTTAATGTTGTAATTCCAGGAACAACCACTATCACCAACAAGTGATTTTGAAACACCAGAGAGCAGAGTCAACCTCAAAAGGCAGATGAAAAACTATACACAAACCCCAATTCCAGTGAAGTTGGAACATTGTGTAAAATGTAAATTAAAACAGATTACAGTGATTAAAACCCCCTTTTCAACCCATGGCATTAAGCAGGTATTAATCACAGCTGATGCCCAGTTATGTTAGAGAGGACAAATAGAGAAGAGATGATGTTGAGTTGAACAATTGAGCTGAATGGTTTAATGTAGTGCACACAGATACAACACTCAGACATGAAGGGGTTTGAAACTTCAGGAAAAGAGATTGATCCCAGTGCAAATTTTCATAAACTCACACACCGTTGTTTTTTTCTCTGTACAGTGAAAAATTCTGCTGTTTCTTCAAATGAATATAGTATAGACTCTATACTATATTAGAGGGTGTTGGTGAATAGTTTGCGTTTAACTGTCCTCAGATTATATATCTAAAAGAAAAACAACAGCTGAGCGTGCATTTTTTTTTATTACCCCGGACAGGATACGCATGCGCAAATGGACAAAAGATCGATCGAAGGAGATGGACCAGGGGACACAGACATTATAGATTGCTGTATACAGTCGTGAAAAAATTTGGACACCCCTTTAAATATTCAGTTCTTTGTTAAGAAATATTCACATATCTATGTCTAACATTGTTTTTGTTTTTATTTGCATTTTTTAAAATTTACTTTAGCCATTTCAAGTGGGAATGAATGTGGGGGTGTCCTAAAAAAGATGAGGGGTGTCCTAATTTATTCCTTACTATTTATTTAGAATTACATTTTACAGAAAATTTGAAAAATAGTCTTTAATTCATTTTTAATTGTTTAGTGGTATTGCATGAATCTCCCAGTATTTTTAACATTGATATTAAATATCCATATGTCCATATATGTTAAAAATAAAAACACACAGGGTTATACTGTATAGAGTGTCCTAATTTTTTTCACATGACTGTATGTGGACAGCATAATACTTTGTCATAGCAGAAATGTTTGTAGGCTAAAACCTTCAGACTGACAGTTCCATCCCACCACCTCTGCCCTCTCTCTTCCGTTCAGAAGAGAGCGAGGGTAAACACTGGCTGGTGCGGGCACTGAACCACAGTTCTCTCCAGACCTGATCAGAGGCCGCACCAGCCAAGGCAGATGTAGACACCTCCTGTCTCTCCTGGAAGATACAGTGAAAAGTAAAACGTGCACACTTTTTGTTCATTCATTCCCCTAAAAATAAACACATAAATGCCTAATAAGTCGGTGATTAAAATGAAAATGTGGATGGAATAAAAAACTGTTAAGTGTATCATCATATTATAACTATAATGACAGGTGATTAGATTATAGCTGTTCCAACTCCATTAAAAGAACTGAAAATCCCAGCACATGCTGTGTTTCCTCATGAGCTCCTGTCAGTAGGACCTGCGCAATTTCAAAACATGCCGCTGAAATAGCATTAAACAATGCACTTATGAAGATTGACCTCATTTTTCCTGATCAAAAGCGCATTGTCAAAAATGCACCAAAATAAAAAATAAAATAATTGCATGCTGCCACACCCCTTTGAAATGAGCCTCCTACTCCCAGATTAAAGCTGGCGCACTGTCTACTAGTAGCTAGCAGTGTTGGGCAAGTTACTAAAAAATAATCACTAGTTACAGTTACTAGTTACTTCTTTTCAAAAGTAGCTGAGTTACTTTTGAGTTACTGCATAATTAAAGTAACTAGTCACTTAGAAAAGTAACTTTCACATTACTTTTAAATGCATACTTAAATCATCTTGCACACACAGCAAGATCAAGGGCCCCTTGTTCTCATCAGAAAAAAGAAGAAAAAGAAAACTGATGAGAAAAAAAGTCTCATCTTACAGAGAAAAAATGTCTCAGATTTATACAAACTATTGTAATCAGTAGAAAGTCAGAAATTTACTAGAAATAAAGCTGTGAATTTACAGAGAAATTTTTGGACCCCCTGGTGGGCCGTTTTTTGCCTACGAGCCATATGTTTGACACTCCTGGACCAGCTCATTAAAAATGCATATTTAGAGGATTGACTTCCATGAAATAGTTGCATATCACAACAGTATGTAAATTAATAAGATAAATTAAAACAGAAAGCACAGATAAATGAAAGTTCACCACTTACTGCAACAAATCACACTCACTTTTTCTCTGTGGGTAAGAAACTTTTAAATGCATTTAATGCAGACATTAAATGTGAGCTTCTTGCTCAAAAAAAAATCATGTTTAACCACAGAGGTAGGAGTAGTTAGGGGCTACTTACCGCTCAGACAACAGGTGATCAGGGCTCGATATGAGAAGTCACCACCGCCACGGTATTTCTCCCCACCGGGTTGTAATGTGAACTGGGACAGGACAGGAAACGGACCTGTGGAGGAGACTGTGTGACAGCTGCGTCAGTTACGGTAGGGTCAGTTTATATTTACTGGCTTATTTATCTGCTTGCCTTTGCCTTTGGCATGACAACCTCCAGTGGCTTGAGGCCAGTGGTGGTGCTGGGGATGGCAGTTGTCCCGCCAATAGCCATCGAAACTGTGTATTCATCCCCAGTTGGCAGCTGATGAGGAGGGTGTCTAGCAACTGCAAGTTGTATGATCATCTGTTTGTGCTAAAAATACTTATCCATATTAACAAAACAAGTAACGCGAGTAACGCATCTGATCAAATTTCAGTAACTGTAACGCATTACTGAATTTTTAAACAGTAATTTCGTTACACAGCACGTTACTGCAAAAGTAGTGGCGTTACAGTAACGTGTTATTTTGTAACGCGTTACTCCCAACATTGGTAGTTAGATGGTGTGACACAAAGCATAAAAAACAGACATTGCACTGAAAGAAACTAACAAAAGCACTGGTATAAGGTGGGAAGTGTGGAGCAAAAATGTACTATTGATCCTCATAATAGGGTCCTGAGACACAACAAAGCAAAATATCACCACAGCTGCAGGCTCCAGTTCAATGACACAAAGCTTCAGAGAGCTGAGAAGTGGGCATCATCACTTCCAAAAAGTGAAGATGGCAGTAGCAGCAGTAAGATACCCAGAAATATCAGGGAGTCCCAAAAGGATGCTTGAATCTTTTGTGAAAAAATGTGCAGACTCAAGAGGCATGAGACATCCGATGACAATGAAGTTAAATCAGAGATGAAATGAGTGTGCACAAAAACTGAGTGATGGAAAACTGCTGACAAAGATCAGTGCTGGTGATGTTGTAGCACAAAAATTCTGTTATATTATACAATAATCAACAGTAATTAACAATCATATCTATTCTATTATTCTGTTTTTTTGTATGGATATATGATTGTTTCAGTATTTATTTAGCGAATGCAAAGTCCTTAAGCCAAGCAGTTGCCTCCTGGTTTGCTGTATGGAGGGTGTGTAATCCTCCTTCCAGTCTTTGGAGCGGGCAAGCCTCTATGATGTGTTCCATAGTTTGCTCCTCTCCACATGCGCACAGTGGGCTAGGGCTACTGCCCCATCTGTGAAGGCTGGCCAAGCAGGGGCCATGTCCAGTCCTGAAGCGATTGAGTGTAGACCACTGTCTCCTTGGGAGGTTGGTGCCCGGGACCTGTTGGTTGGGGTTTATCACCAGCTGTTTGTTTGGGACCTCCTTGGTCTCCCATTCCTCTTGCCAAGCTGTCTGGATGGTAAAGTCAGCTGGGGGAGGGTTTTTCCAAATCGGCCGTCTGGATGAAAGTCGGGCAGTGGGTGGGGTGTAGATATCTGCATGGATTGGTAAGTGAGGAAAATCTTTAACTTTTTGGAGCATCCTTTGAGTTAATGCTGCTCGCCGGATGTGTGGAGGGGCTATGTTTGACAGTACAGAGAGCCAAGGGAGTGGTGTTGAGCGGATTGTTCCAGTTATAGTTCTCATGGTTGAGTTGAGCTGGGTGTCTACATGGTGTGTGTAAGATGACCTGGACCAGACAGGGGCACAATATTCTGCTACAGAGTATGAAAGGGCCAGTGCTGAGGTGCGCAGGGTGGAGACTGCCACCCCCCATTTTGCACCAGCGAGCTTGCAGAGCAGGTTGTTTCGTACTTTCACCTTAGCAGCCGTCCCCTTTAGATGTTCCTTGAAGGATAAGGTCCTATCAAGGGTCACTCCAAGATAAGTTGGATTTGGGGCATGCTTAAGCTTGAGTCCGCTCAGGTGGATGTTTAGTTCTCTGGCAGCTTTTGCATTGTGGAGATGAAATACACTGGAGACGGTTTTTGCTGGGCTTGGTTTTAGGCGCCAGATTTTGCAGAACTGGTCCAGTTTAGCAACATCTTCCGTGAGCACCCGTTCCAGTGGTTCAAAGTCTGGTGCTTGGAATGCCAAATAGATGTCTGCATAGATGAATTTGCAGGATTTTGTAGTAGGCAGGTCGTTTATGTAGAGGTTGAACAGAGTTGGAGCTAGAACTGAGCCTTGTGGGAGTCCGTTTTTCTGCATTCTCCATGCACTTGTGTTCTGACTGAGGTGGACTCTGAACCTTCGGTTGGTCAGCAGGGTTTTTATAATTGCTGTTGCCCAAGCAGGGATCGCCTTTATAAGTTTCAGGAGGAGGCCTTTGTGCCAGACCGTATCATAGGCGGCTGTAAGATCGAGAAACACAGCCCCTGTCTTCAGTCTGCTCTCGAAGCCATTTTCAATGAAGGTGGTTAGGGCCAGTACTTGTTCTCCTGTACTGCGGTCCTTGCGGAAACCTGCTTGATCCACACTTAGAATATCCTCTATTTCTGGGGAAATGCGTTGCAGTATTAGGCGCTCCATGATTTTGTAAGGAACGCTGAGTAGGGAGATTGGGCGGTAGCTTGCTGGTAGTTTGTGGTCTTTGCCAGGTTTTGGGATGGCAATGACCTTTGCTGCCCGCCATTTCTTTGGGATCGAGTTCATTTGTGTGATCCTTGTGTAGAATTGTGTCAACCAGGTTAGGGCTCGGGGGCCAAGATTTTTCATGAATTCTGGGAAGATGTTATCGTATCCTGCTGCCTTTCCACATTTCAGGCCCTGTAGGACTTTCTCCAGTTCAGCAGCCTCGAAGGGTTCAGGGTTCGTTTCCTCTACAGGCATTTTTTGGTGTTTTTTTAGCTCAGTTGTAACTGCTCTTCTGGTGTCTTTGTCTTGGGGTGCTTTGGCGATAGTCAGTAGGTGGGATGCAACTTGGTTGGGTGTGACGGATGCTCGGCTTTGGCTAGGGGGCTTCTGTGCAGCTCCTAGGCGACGGATGAGGCTCCAACATTTCCTGCTAGAGTGGGTAAAGCTCCGGTCAGCAACTGTCTCCTCCCATTTCTTTCGCCGGGCTGTATTTAGCGATTCAATGAGATGGTCTGCTATCTCTGGGTCCCCTGATGTTTGATAGGATTGTAGGAGGGCAGCACTTTCTCCGTCCAAACATGGGACATAGAGGGGTCGGTAGCCTTGTGGGATTGCAGTATGGGCAGCCTTGAAGATTGCGCTGCAGAAGCGGTTGTATGCTTCATCTACAGTGATGGTGTGGAGTGGGATGGTAACAACGCTCCGGTCCAGAGTTTCACTGAATTTCTTCCAGTTGGCTTTGCGGAAGTTCCAGCGCATCTTCCTTGGGCTGTATATGACTGGAAGTTGTAGGCCAATGTGTACAAGCAGGGGCCGGTGTTGGCTGTGTGGAAAATCATCAAGAATGAGGATCTGTGTAGGATATGGCTCCCCATTCAAAGAGCTGACCCAACACAGGTCAGGAGAATAGTCCTTCTTCCACCTAGCAGAGTGGAAGGTTCCTCTTTGTTTGGGGTCGTATATCAAAGCGAGGTCATTTCTGGATGCCCAGTCTGAAAGTGCCTCCCCATCACTGTCCACTGCTGGGTACCCCCAGTCAGGGTGATGGCTGTTAAAGTCCCCCACATAGATGGCAGGGTGGGGTAGGGTGGGTAAGACCTGCAGATCCCAGTTGGCATTAGGGGGCTTGTACACATTGACAATATGGAAGCCACCAATGATTATGGTGTCTGAGAAATGTGTTGTTATCAGGTGATTTGCTTCAACTGTGTCAGAACGCACATAGGTGGCACGTCCATGTTTAGCATGTAGAACATAGCACAGGAGGTCAAAGCCTTTGATGGTGAAGCGGCCAGCTTCCTCTGTGCCAATATGAGTCTCTTGGAGGCAGATTACATCAATTGAATGTTGGAAGGCGAGGACTTCAATAAGGCTTCGCTTGGCTGCAGATAGGCCTTCAACGTTTAGTTGTAATATGCGAAGGGCAGATCCTACCACAAAGTGCTCTTGGGGCTGTTTACTTTCGGCTTTAGGACTGTGACTAGGATTCTTCTTTGACTTGGCACAGAGGCGTCGTCTCTTCGAATTTAGTCTGCTGGTAGGATCATTAGCTTCCCCAGGCGAGCCCGGGTACTGGCGGAGGGCGCGACGAGAACGCTGATCCATTGCCCCATTTGTTTCAGTGATTATTCTGAATGCTAAAAATACTGAGTTGAATATTGCAGTGACAAGATCAGTGTTAGTGAGGAGGTGCAAACAATCTTGTCAATTTTACAACCATACAGGTAGGAAAAATGAATTCCTGATGTGGCAAAATGTACAAATCAACAGCAAGATGACCCAAATCAGTAGATCAGGTCGATATCTATGGCAAAAATTGTTTCTGGATGGCTGAAAAGGCAACATCTTGCAAAATGGCTGCCACGTTGGATTTTCAAGAGCCTCATAGGCTAGATTTAGTAAGTAATCCATAGGCAATGTTTGTGCCAAATTTGGTGCTTGTATCATTGTATCATTGAAACGTGCAAGATTCTTCCTGATATTTGATGTTATCTGTCTCACTAAAAAAGCCTCAGAGTATGGCTGGTGGAAGAAGAGCTAAATGCCAGCAACTGTCAAGACGTGGGTAGTGTTACAGTATGTATGGAAAATACCTGGGCAAAGGATGAGGCAAGATGAGTTGGCAAACACAGCTTTAGTGATGGAACTTCAGTAGCGGTTACACTGCAGGCACCTGGCGATGGGCACCGGTCTAAGAGACCACAACATGGTTGCCCATCCCTTATATAGAGCAATGCAGTGACGTGACAGGAAGTGCAAGTCACCACACTGCACTTCACAATAAAGTGCCGTTTCCCATATCCCACATTTCCTCCTCCCTTAGAAAGTCCAAAACCACACACACAATTAAGACCCCCCCCCCCCAATGTAGGACCCGAAGCACACACTAAAATAACAAAAACTAATGTACTAAATTGGCCTAACACACTCACTCAAAACAACCTAGAATAGGGCTTGCGGGTGGACTGCCGCACAGCCCACATGGCAGTTAATCCTCGATCGCCAAATGTTATGTATGGAAAATACCTGGGCGAAGGATGAGGCAAGATGAGTTGGCAAACACAGCTTTACTGATGGAACTTCAATAGTAGTTACACGGCAGGCACCTGGCGAGGGGCACCGGTCAAAGAGACCACAACATGGTCGCCCATCCCTTATATAGGGCAGTACAGTGACGTGACAGGAAGTGTAGGTCACCACACTGCACTTCACAATAAAGTGCCGTTTCCCATATACCACAGGTTAGGCCCATGTCCTTGCCTTGTTTTGTAGTTTATAATTCCTTGTCAACGGAACATGGGCTCAGCCCATGTCCTCGCCTTGAGTTTTGTATTTTCAGTATTTCTGTTTTATTAGTATCATCATATTCTTGTTTTGTATTTATCTCTGCCTGGTCTTCAGTTTAGTTATCATTGTTGTTATTCCTGCCTTAGTTTTAGTTTGTATGATCATCATGTTTATTATTAATATCTTGGTTTCTGTTGTAATTGTTTTTGCTTTGTGTCTTGTCTGTATTCATTGTCATTGTCATCATGGTCTCTGTTGTCCCTGTTTTGTTCGTAGCCCCTGTCCTCTGTGTTCTTGTCTTGGTCATGTCCCCCCTGGCCCTGTGTTCATGTTCTCTAGTGTATCCCCTGTCCTTGTTTATCTGTATTTCCTAGTCTGCTCTGTTCTCCATACCCATTGACTGTGTTTTTCCCCATGTATAATCTGTTAGTGTTGATTAGTTTCTCCAGCTGTCCTGTGTTGTTCATTATCAGTTGTCCTATTTATGTGCATCTCAGTCTTTGTCCTGTGCTGCATCATTGTCATTGGTTGATGTGATTACATGCTTCTGTCTAACCTGATCCCTGCCTTGCCTTGTTACCTTGCCTGTTTTGTTTTGCCTGCCTTGTCAAGTCGTAGTTTTATGTTTCAGCTCCAGAGCTACTTTATTTGTATCTTTAATAAAATGTCAATCGTTCGCCCAGCAAATGAGTCCAGCTTTCTGCCCCATCAGGCCACCCATCGTGACAGCAACAATGTGTGCCTTGTGCCTTGCTGACTTTATTGTCAAAGTACAGCAAGAAAACAATCAACCTGATGGAGAACTTTGAGAGAATGTTTCTCGAACAGTGTGCTTCTATGGAACAGAAATTGGCGGAGGCAGCTTCAGAGACCATGATACAAAAAGTTCAAATACTCCAACGCTGGCATTAAGCTCCTCAAAGCATAAGACGACAACATCACCTGGACACACTGCCATTCAGTCATGGCTGTTCTGAATCACAGTACAAATGGAGAAGGTATCCTTCTGAGTCAGACCACTGATGCTTTTGGACTGTAATTCACGCCAGTTCCAAGCTGGGAATACTGACGTCACACTGGTTCAGAAATGTTAAAATACACTGGGGTGGAGGATGGAGAAAACAGCAGTTTCTCATGCAAGAGATGTCAGTGTTAATACACTTTCTTTTCTTTTCCTTTTTCACTCATGGTATTTAGTAAACTTAAAATAATAATAATAATAATAATAATAATAATAATAATAATAATAATAATAATAATAATATTAAACCTTGCAGACCAAGCCCGAGCAATCAGAAAGAACAAGTGGCTCTCTGATGTTGAGTTAGAGGAGATTGAGCGGCATGTGAGCAGCAATGTTGACACTAGCAATGAAGGGGGAAGAGAGAGTGGCGCAACAGCAAGCAAGAGTGAAAGCAATATCCCTGTTGACGTGCAGCAGAGTCACACAGAAAGAAATGGCATAGAGCAAGGATATCACCATCTCCAAATCCTGAACATAGGATTGCTTGAACGACAGAAAGACATTCTTGACAGCATCAAACTAGCACTTGAGGAAGGAGACAAAGAACAACTAAGATTTCAGAAACATATTGACAGAAAAAGGCTCAGAAAAGTGATTCATGAAGTGAACAATGTTTTATCTCATATATAGACGACGTAACTGAGACCAACTGGCTTGTCCATGCTGCTGGTATTGTTGTCATGTGTAAGTTAGGTGTACGCAATACTGCATCCAAGGCACAAAATGTCACAAACCCCTGTGCGCCAATACACGGTGCACGAGGGAGGGAATGAAAAACCCAGTCGCAGGAGTAGAGAGTGCCATGTTTATTGAACTTCACAAAAATAGCAAGTCCAATAATCACCAAATGCAGTTCAGTTAACCACACAATATATGGAGAGGTGTAATGACAGGGTTAGGCCACCAAACTTACAGGGCGCCAGCCAAATGCCTGGTCTAAAATGGAGCCTCATGCTACACGGCTGCGTAAAGCACAAAAGGGAAAGGCAAACAGCCTAGTGCTGCAGGGCTGCAATGCACAGGAGAAAAGGCGAAGAAAGACACTTACAAGGCTGGGGCTGATCCAGGGCGCAACATGCAGTCTGGAGGAAGAAGCGGAGAAGCAGGGCCAGCCGAAACACCAACGGATCAAACAGGTTAGCAAGTGACAGACTGGAGAACAACGAAGGGAGTGATACAATATATGGGGAGAACTAGCTGCCGCATATAGAGGCAAATGCCCCAACAATCTCCCTCCTCAGAAGCAGTAAACATATAGAGCTGAAGCTAACGAGGAAAGAGATTGCCGGTGCGAGAATGTGTGGGCAGAACTGATTGACACCAGGTGTTTGAGAGAGCGTGTGAATGAGAGTGAATGGAGCTTGTGCATGTGTATGTGTGCGTGTGGGTGTGTGTATGTGTGTGAGCACCCGTGACAGTGCAGCTGACGGTGCTTGACAAGAGGAGGGGTCGTGCCAGAGCTGTCAGGAGGAAACTAGGACAAATCATAACAATAAGTCAGAACAGGTTTGGCCTCCAAACCCGGATTCATGACACGAAAAGAGCCTATGTGGAAAAGAAGGATACAGGCTAAAATTGAAATGCTAAGGAAAGAACTCAGCAAGCTAGAGAGAATAAAGTATAAAGTAAAGATTTGAAGGGAGTGACACAAATAGAACAGAAATATGGTGTAGGGAAGAAAGGACTGGAAGTGGTGATTGAAGAACTGAAGCAGCGTATAACAGCTACAGCTGCAAAACTGAGGATGTATGAGCAGAGAATAAACCAGTACAGACAGAATAGAATGTTCCAGTATGACCAGAAAAAGCTTTACCAGGAATTGGATGGTGTAACTATACACAGTGATGCTAAACCAGATCCCAAACAAGCTGTGATTTCTGGCACAACATTTGGGACAACCCTACGGAGCCCAATCGAAGGGCCGAATGGCTGGAAGATGTGAAAAAGCTAAACAAACACATGCCCCAGGAGAATGTGACAATTTCTGCTGTGGATGTAAAACAACAACTGAAGAAAGTAGCAAACTGGAAAGGACCAGGGCTTAAAGGTATTCAAGCCTTCTGGCTGAAATATTTCACATCACTTCACAATTGCTTTGCAGTCCAACTTAACGTGATCTCGAAGCATGGTGTGGTGCCACAATAGATGACCCTTGGAAGGACAGTGCTCTGTGTTAAGGATCCACTGTTGGGCAGTGCCGCTGAAAATTTTTGACCAATAACATGCATTCCAGCCATGTGGAAGCTACTCAGCGAGATACTTTCTGAGAAGATATATGACCACTTTAGGACAGAGAGGATAATCCCAGAAGAACATAAAGGATGTAGAACGAACTCAAGGGGCACAAAACACCAACTTATGATTGAAAAAATGGTGCTCTGGAATTGCAAACGGAGAAAATCAAATCTTGCTATGGCGTGGATTGATTATCGGAAGGCTTATGATATGATGCCACATTCCTGGATCCTGGAGACACTTGAGATTACAGGGATAGCTCCCAACATTCAACGGCTAGTGAGAGATAGCATGCAGAATTGGAGAACGGGACTAACAACTAGTGGTCAGTCTTTAGGAGAAGTCAGACTATGTCGAGGTATTTTTCAGGGCGACAGCTTATCCCCTCTGCTGTTCATCATATCGCTGATACCACTATCAATAATCCTAAGGGAGACAAAGGCAAGATACCAAATTGGAAAAGAATCCCCAGCTATTAACCACCTACTATTTATGGATGACCTAAAGCTCTATGGCAAAGATGAGTGCGAAGTGGACTCCTTGGTGAACACAGTACAAGTGTTCAGTGAAGACATCAGTATGGAGTTTGGCTTAATCAAATGTGACGTGCTTGTTTTGAAAAGAGGGAAGGTCATCAAGTTTGAACAGATTGACTTGCCTGATGGAAGAAAGATGAAAACAGTTGATGAAAATGGATACAAGTACCTGCGAGTCCTTGAATATAACGACATACTGCACGAGGGAATGAAAAGCAAATTAAGGGGCGAGTATCTCCGCAGACTGAAGGGAGTGTTAAAGTCAAAGTTAAATGGCAAGAACATCATAATAGGAATAAATACATGGGCTGTCTCTGTCCTCCGCTGTGGAGCTGGAGTCATTAACTGGACTAAAACTGAATTAAAAGAAATGGATAGAAAAACTAGAAAGCAGTTAGCTATTTATGGAATGTTCCATTTGCAAGCAAACGTGGACCGACTATACGCTCCTAGAAGTTGTGGAGGTCGTGGCCTTATCAGCACTGAAGACCATGTCCATAATGAGGAAATTGGGCTTGCAAGTTACATCCAGGCAAGCGTGCAACAGCTACTCATTGAAGTCAAGAAGGAAGGATTGCCGCTTAAAGAGGAGGTTGAAGACCCGAAGACTGTCAAAGAATGGAATAAGCAGAAGCAACTAGAAGGGTGGAAGAGTAAGCCTATGCATGGCCAATTCTTGTGTCAAACAGAGGACGTAAGAGGCAGGGCATCGTGGGATTTGATAGTGAAGGGGAATCTCAAGAAAGAGACAGAAGGACTTACTGTATTACTGCCGCACAAGATCAGGCATTACGTACCAACTCAATGAAGGCTAAGATCCAGAAAGAGAACCTGTCCCCCCTATGCAGGATGTGCGGGGCAAAGGATAAAACAACAAACCATCTTGTATGTGAATGCAGTAAACTTGCGCAAGTTGAATACAAACAACGACATGACAATGTTGCGTGGATTATCCATGGGAAGCTTGCTAAAGTACATGGGCTTGATGCTGCTGACAAGTGGTATGACCACAAGCCAAAAGAAGTAGTTCAAAGTAAAGAAGTGAAACTCCTCTGGGATTTCAACATACAGACAGACAAAGAAATACAAGCTCATAGACCAGATCTAGTGCTGGTTAACAGAAAGGAGGACCAGTGCTTTATAACTGACATTGCTGTATCAAGTGATACAGGGGTCGGGGAAAAGGAAAAGGAGAAAGTTGATAAATAGTAGAGTCATTTTGGGGGTTTCGTGACCAACCTCCCAGGACCTTTTTTTCTCACTGGATTTAGCATTCTAGACCCATTTTAATGAAAATAAGCTCCCATGTACCTCCCAAAAATTACGGGAAACCTTTTTTTTGCCCAAAATTCAAAATGGCCGCCAAAATGCATACCACCACCTATATCTCAGTAACTAATTCAGCTAGGAGGTTGATTTTGGTGTCTAGACATAGGTTTTTGGGGTCAAGCATTCCATTAATGCTATTAAGCCTGTTTTCCACTAGCCCAGCACACCTCGGTACGGCTCAATTCACTTCAGTACGGCTCGGAATGCTTCTGTCTCCATTAGCACAGTGTTGCGGGGCAGCAGCAGATTCTCAGCGAGGCGGGGCCACACTCCCGTGATGTTATGCACCGGACTGAGTCCTTATTTACACCAGACAAAAAATGGAGGATCCAAGGATTATTGCCTTGCACGCTCTGTGGTTTTATCTCACAATTAATTTTATCTCATAATTAAGCTGCAACAACACAAGTCACTTTTGTTTTGAATTAACTGCCAAATGACCTAGAAATAATGAGCTGAAACTTGTTTTTATTCGTATTAAATAATGAGACGGTGGCACACTGGACTACACCACATCCTAGGGCATTTTGGATGTACTGAATTAAAAAAATTCATGTTTTTCACCTTCAGGTCAACGTTTGGAACAACAGTATTATTATTTTCCGTTTAGATGATGCTACACTCCTTCTAAAGTATTGTAAATCTCTGAATTTGGAATGCCGATAGAACATTCAATTTACATATACTTGTACCTTTGACTTGGTGCTAATTTTTTATGATATTTCAATACAAAGAACAGAAAGCATACAAAAAGATTTCTTTTTTGGTCTAGTTAAAAATTACATTGCCTTTACAATGGTTGACCCTCAGCATCATTTTGATCAGACTAGGCAATGGAATTTCTATGTAATTATACTGTTTTATAATTCAGTGTTATAACAGACAAACCACACTTTCCAAAACAATTCCATTTTATTATATACAAAATATTAAAATAAAAAAAAACTTTGCAACACAACATGAAGGTTAATCAACATTTTATACACGCCGACCACTGAGTGCTGAGGCTCGGTAGAATGAAGGCGTCTCTGCCAGCTGTGGGTCAGGAAGGCTCGGTTGAATAATCCGTGCGGGCTGTCGCGGCGGACGCGTGGGATGATTCTACAAGGAAAATGCACACAATAAAATACAGCACGAAATATATACAGAAAAGACAATAGTTTTTAACAAGAATACATAAGCTTATTTCAGCGTATTGTTCACATGAATAATTACAATAAAAGCTTTAGTCCGCAGTGTGCTGCAATAAAGCAGCGATCCATCCACAAATGAACAGCTTTTTTATTGCATAAATAAACTGAGCGTCTTACCGAATATATTTGCGAAAAAACGCACAATAAAAAAAAATTAAAACTCACCGTTAAAGGACTCCGATGTCGAGACCTCCTGGTATATTTTTTCATTCCGGGCGGCTCCGTCTAACTCGCGCTGAATACGTTCGTCTGACAATGCAGTGAGCAGACACTGCAGCTCTTTACTGCTCCATGGAACACCCTTATTACGCGAAGCCATTTTTGATAGAGAATAAATGAAAAATAGCACAGCAATACACTGAAAAGGAACCCCCAACAGTGGTTGCGTGCTGAGTAGGTCGTGAAGATTCTTTTTTTTTTTTTTTTTCAAAAACTTTATTGAGAAGGTCGTGAAGATTTGGTAGAAGAGGAGGAGGAGAGGGGTGGTTACAACCTGACCAATCAGCGCCGGTTACGACCTGACCAATCAGCGGCGACCAGTCTGTTAACGTCACAACACGGCACAGCTCAGCACTGCTGTACCCTGCCCTTCAGCGGGGCTGAGAATCACGGCTGTTAAACCGTGTTGGGGCTTGTGGAAAAGCATACAAAGCGTGCTGAGCCGTCCCGTGTCGCGCTAAAGTGTGCTAGTGGAAAAGGCCCTTTAGTTTACTTGTGAAACAAACCCATCACTATGAAATCCAATATGGCCGCCAATATGGCCACCGATTAACATTTTTTTTGTTTCTTGACTACTAAGGCACCTAGAAAGCTGATGTTGGTGTCAAAACAGAGGTTTAAGGGGTCATACTATCTGTTTATTCCAATAAAAGTGTGTTTAAATGATTACATAATCGAGAAATCCAAGATGGCGGCCGGCTGTCATTTTCACATGCAATGGACTTTTTCATATCCGTCACCAAATGAGCTAAAAATGTCAAATGAGGTATCCTTACATTCATTTTTAATAATTATTAGAAAGCTCCTGCATTGATTCAGTGATTTCACTGAGGAACACTTGGGTAATCCCCTTAGGATTCCCGGAATCCTATGC
Source organism: Pholidichthys leucotaenia (assembly GCA_020510985.1). NCBI lineage: Eukaryota > Metazoa > Chordata > Actinopteri > Cichliformes > Pholidichthyidae > Pholidichthys > Pholidichthys leucotaenia. Next base: position 105,678,884 of record CM035846.1, read on the forward strand.
TTGATTCATTGATTCCTTTTTGCATAGCAAGAGAGAGGATGCAGTGATTTTGTAACGTCTGTGCTGCCATAATATGTAGTCCTAATCTTTCCAATTTAACCAAGGTTGCCAGGTATGTATAAATTTAGCTTTAAACTTATCTGGAGAGGTTAGAATTCTGAATCTTGTTCCATACTGTATAGTCAGGTAATGTTAGCATATTGACCATGCTGCTTGCTTAATGCTACCGTAATGACAGTAGACAGTACAAGGGCCTTTGACTCTAGGTCTTGTCATCCCTCCTTTTTCTCTCCTCTGTTCTGATAATGACAAATTTGTTTTTGTTTTCAGACACTTATTCATATAAAGTGAGGGATAAAATGGATACTGCAAGTGACAACGATGAATTACCATCAACGTCTTCCGGTGAATACGAATGCATTCTACGTTGTGGTCAACCATGTACCAAAAGTGACTCTTTGGATAATACCAAGGACCAAAAATGGAATTCAATTCGTGAAAAAACTCTACGATGGAAAGGACTTGATCGGTTTCAATGTGGGAATATTGATTGGGCCAAAGGGCCAAAAGGGCATTATATGCACCAGACATGTTACACCACGTTATCTAACAAGCGCTGTCTATCTCAAGCCGAGAAACGTAAGCATAAATTAGAGGTAGATCTTGAAAGAGACAATCAATCAGTTCAGGGGGATCCATCTCCATCTGCTTCTCTCTTTTCACCGAAGAGGCTCCGGTCCAGCATTGATATTGTGCATGACAAGAACCTATGCGTGTGGTGCAATAAGGGACCACAGAAAAGCAGTCACCGGGACTGGAAACAATTGCTCCTAATATCAACTGCCCTTTTGACCCTTTGGCCCAATCAATATTCCCACATTGAAACCGATCAAGTCCTTTCCATCGTAGAGTTTTTTCACGAATTGAATTCCATTTTTGGTCCTTGGTATTATCCAAAGAGTCACTTTTGGTACATGGTTGACCACAACGTAGAATGCATTCGTATTCACCGGAAGACGTTGATGGTAATTCATCGTTGTCACTTGCAGTATCCATTTTATCCCTCACTTTATATGAATAAGTGTCTGAAAACAAAAACAAATTTGTCATTATCAGAACAGAGGAGAGAAAAAGGAGGGATGACAAGACCTAGAGTCAAAGGCCCTTGTACTGTCTACTGTCATTACGGTAGCATTAAGCAAGCAGCATGGTCAATATGCTAACATTACCTGACTATACAGTATGGAACAAGATTCAGAATTCTAACCTCTCCAGATAAGTTTAAAGCTAAATTTATACATACCTGGCAACCTTGGTTAAATTGGAAAGATTAGGACTACATATTATGGCAGCACAGACGTTACAAAATCACTGCATCCTCTCTCTTGCTATGCAAAAAGGAATCAATGAATCAAGCATAGGATTCCGGGAATCCTAAGGGGATTACCCAAGTGTTCCTCAGTGAAATCACTGAATCAATGCAGGAGCTTTCTAATAATTATTAAAAATGAATGTAAGGACTTCCGGTTATGGCTGCCACGTAGGACGGACGTGTCTCGCTCTGCTCTGCTCCTGGAAAAAAAAAAATCGGCAAATAACTCTCTCATTTGGGACAGAACGTATCCCAGCATTTGGGCGAAGATATGTCGGCGAAGCCTAAGGCTGGAAAACCAGGAAAAGGAAAAAGCGAGCCGCCGAAACAGTCCAAATTAACGGACTTTCAGGTCTGTGACGCAGTAAACAAAATTCCATATATGGCGGAGGAGGCTGGCAACGCTGCGATATCTGCGGGGAATGGCGCAGATGCGCTGATGGCTGCCATGAGTTCAATGAGAGCGGACTTTTCCTCTAGATTTGATGGGATTATGACAGCGTTGGAAGGAATAAGAAAGGAATTGGGTGACTGTGTAGAACGAACGGCGCAGATGGAGCTCCGTCTCGCTAGTGCTGAAGATGACGTCACCCGTCTTCAATTAAAGGTGCGCACTTTGGAAAAAAAAAATAAATCTCTGGAAGATAATATTTTGGATTTGGAATCTCGGTCGAGACAGAATAATTTGAGGCTGGTGGGTCTTCCAGAGGAATCAGAAGGTCGGGACGTATGTTCCTTTCTGGAAAAGTGGATTCCGGAGGTGCTGGGCAGCGAGGAGTTGCAATCAGCAGTGGTTCTGGAAAAAGCACATCGTATTGGCCCACGGAGAGATAAGGGACCGCCGAGGACCTTAATTATGAAGTTTCTTAGCAACAGAGACAGGATGAAGATCTTCAACGCTGCACGAGCTAAAAAAGGAGAGATTAAACACCAGGACCAGCAGGTGCGGTTCTACCCAGATTTGGCCACAAGAATCCAGCAATTGAGGAAGCAGTTTGATCCCGTACGTAAGGAGCTGCGCAACCTTGGGATTCGTCATGGTGTAATCTATCCTGCGAGACTGCTGACCACGTATGAGGGCAGAACCCACATCTTCAAGACCCCAGAGGAGGCGCAGGAGTTCATCAAAAAGATCAAAGAAGAAGAAGAGACTGGTGGGAGCTAAGCATGAACAAAATATAAGGTAGAATAATTAAGCATTTGCACAGGCATCTGACTGACTTGAAGTAAATAGTAAGTTTACAAAATATAGATTGTATTATATATTAAAAAAACAAAACAAAAACAAAACAAACAAACAAACAAAAAAAAACTATGATGTACAAAGTTGTTAAAAATTTTGGAGTTAAGTTGGAAAACTACAGAGGAGAGTTAATGTTACGTCATTAAAAGCAGTAGAGTTAGGGTGATTGGGAGGATGAAGAAGGAGTGGCTTAGGCTGTTCCCCGTGGGTGTGGAACGGTCGATGGCTATATCGGGAGACAGAATTTTTCTTTTGATTTTGGGGGGTTTGCCACAAGTGTGGGAAGGGGAAATTTGTTTGTGTGTAGTTTGTAGGATGAATGTTCAACCACTCATGTTTTTGCTTCTCTGTATGAGCATGTTTACACTGCAAGGTAATCCCAAACTCTCTATTGATCATGGACCAAAGTGTTAATCTTAATTTAACTTCATGGAATTGCAGAGGTCTACAAAATTTAAAAAAACTTAAACAAGTTATGAATAAAATAAAGGACATGGGTTCAAGAATTGTGTTTTTACAAGAAACTCATCTGATAGAGGAGGATGTTAAAAGAATTAGGAGTAGATGGCAGGGAAGTGTATTCACCTCTTCATTTTCATCCCGAGCCAGGGGAGTTATGACTCTCATACATAAATCAGTTCCTTTTCAAGTGAAAAATGTAATTGGAGACAAATTTGGAAGATATGTAATCATTCAAGGTTCTTTGCTATTAGAAAATATAAATCTTGTGAACTTATATGGTCCCAATATAGATGATCAGAAGTTCTTTGCTAATTTATTTCTCATCTTATCATCACTTACAGGGCAACATATAATAGCAGGGGATTTTAATTGTACATTGAATCCAGGTGTGGATAGATCAACAGGACTGGATTGTACGCACATTGGATGTAGGATGACTATTAATCATTTTATGAAAGAATTGAGATTGTTAGATATATGGAGAGAAATGAAACCACAAGTTAAAGCCTATTCTTGTTATTCCAGTACCTACAAGACATTCTCACGTATTGATTATTTTTGATTTCCACAGAATTAAGGTCCAAGATTCAAAACTGCTTTTATGATAACATTGTGATCTCTGATCATGCACCCTGTTGTCTAATATATGTAGATAAAAAATTGACAAAGGAATCAGGTAGATGGCAATTTCAGCATAAATGGCTTCAGGATGAGGAATTTGTCAAGTATATAGAAAAACAGATAGACGAGTTCTTTGACATCAATACTACACAAACATCAGCATGTGTAAAGTGGGAGGCTTTCAAAGCTTTTATTAGGGGACATATTATTAGTTATACAGGATCAAAATCTAAGAAGACTCGAGAGGAGAGAGCTAAATTGGAACATAAAATTAAAAAGTCTTCAGGAAAAAGTGTATGCAGGAAGTGACCCAAGGTTGGAGAATGAATTACTGATTTTGAGAGCTGAATACGACAAAAAATCAGCGAATAGAGCTGCCTCGAGTCTTCTAAGATTGAAACAATCTTTTTATGAACAAGGTGAAAAATCAGGAAAATTATTAGCATGGCAGATTAAACAATTGGAAATTAAAACACCAATTACCAGTATTATAAGTAATGGACAGGTAGTTATAGATCCTTTAGAAATTAATAGAGCCTTTAGAGATTACTATGAAAAATTATATGATACCAAAAATGAACCTGATTTAACAAAACTAAATGGGTTTTTGAACGAACTATCTATACCGTGTATACCAAATGAAAACAGGGAGAGATATTGGAGTCTAAAATTAGTCAAGAAGAAGTTGGGCTAGCCATTGATAATATGAAATCAGGAAAAAGTGCAGGACCAGATGGTCTTCCAGTTGACCTTTATAAAAAATTTAAGAATAAATTAATAAAACCTTTTTTGGAAATGGTTTTAGAAGCATTTCAAAATAATAATTTACCATCATACATAAATAATGCCTTAATTATACTGCTGCCAAAACCAGGTAAGCCCTCTAATAAATGTGAAAATATGAGACCAATAAGCCTATTAAACGCCGACCTTAAGATAATCTGTAAAATTTTAGCAAGACGAATACAAGAAATTTTACCAAATATTATTAATCGAGATCAGAATGGCTTTATAAAGGGTAGACAAGGCTTCCATAATGTAAGAAGACTATTTAATATTATTTATTTTAATAAAGAAGCACCGGATACAGCTCTCCTATCATTGGACGCCGAAAAGGCCTTTGATAGAGTTGAATGGCCCTTTCTTTTTGAAGTCCTACAAAGGTTTGGACTTGGAAATAATTTCATAAAATGGGTTCAAATAATATACAATAATGCTACAGCAGAAATCCTAACAAATAACAATATTTCAAAACCAATAAAAATCAATAGAGGATGTCGACAAGGCTGTCCACTTTCACCTTTACTGTTTACTATGGCAATTGAACCTTTAGCGATAGCGATACGTTTACATTCACAAATATATGGAATTAAAGTTGGACCAACAGAACATAAAATCTCCCTGTACGCCGATGATATAATTTTGTTTATGTCGAATCTAAAAAAATCAATTCCAACCTTGTTGAATTTAATAAAGAATTTTGGGGAAATATCAGGATATAAAATAAATAAAACTAAATCTTCAATATTAATGCTAAATGAGACCCAGAGAAATTACCCAGCCCCTGAGGCAAATCAATTCAATGTTGTAAATCAGTTTAAATATTTAGGAATCCAAATTATGCCTAAGCTAGAATCAGTCGCCAGCGTCAACTATGAAGCCTTAATGTCAGATATCAATGAGTTAACTCAGAGATGGATGTCACTACCAATGTCGATGATCGGGAGAATCAATATACTTAAAAGTAATATTTTACCTAAAATACTTTATTTATTTCAATACATTCCCTTATCACCACCTTTAGATCTATTCTCAAGAATAAAAAAAAAGTTAGTGGAATTTATATGGAACAACAGGAGGGCTAGATTACGTCTGTCTTTATTATATTTACCATTTGATCGTGGAGGTCTGAAATGTCCAAATTTTATGTTGTATTATTGGTCGGCACAACTGAGGTCTATGACATATTATTTTTCATCAAATGATCTCCCTCACTGGACTGAAATGGAATCATACAATTTACCTTTACCTCTTCCCATATTCATATACTCAGATTCGGCAAAAAAATTACAAAAACAAGTTAAAAATCCATTTGTAAAGCATATGATCAAAATATGGTGTGAAGCTAAAAACTATTTAAAAGAACCACAGTTATTGTCACAATTTAGTCCAATATGGGGTAATCAATATTTTAAACCAGGGAGAGCGGACGCTGTATTTAAAGTATGGAATTTAAAAGGGATACAAAAGATTCAGGATTTATATTTGCCATGTGCAGACAACATAATGTCTTTTGAAGAGCTGAGGATCAAATTTAATCTCAATAGAACACATTTTTTTAAATATCTTCAACTTAGAAACTTTATTCGATCAAATCAAAATAAAGCTCTCACTCGACCTATTTATTCATCCTTGGAAAAAATGATGATGAAAGATAGTAAAAGAAAGGGTATTATTTCAGAGTTTTATAACTCATTGACACTATCTTCAAGTGAAAATTCACTGAAAAGATTAAACTACTGGAAAGAAGATCTGCAAATTGAAATTTCGGAGGAACAATGGGAATTGGCTTGTACAGAAGCTCAAACCAAATCAATAAATGCACGCCTTAAATTGATACATTTCAAATGGTTAATGCGGATGTATGTTACACCGGAGGAGTTAAATAGATATAACAAAAATATACCAGATACATGCACAAAATGCATGGAAAGTAAAGGAACCCTATTTCATTGTTTATGGGAATGTAGATTAATAAGAATGTTTTGGGAAGAGGTGAGGGTAACAATTGAAAAAATAATCTCAAAACAAATCATACTGAATCCTAAACTGTTTTTGTTGGGTCTGTACCCAGAAAAGCATCATTTTAATAAAAGTGAAAGAACATTCATAGACCTCAGTTTGCTTAATGCCAAAAAATGTATTGCACTATTATGGAAAAAGACTCATAGACCAGATGTGACTCAGTGGTTAAGACAGATGTTAACAAACCTTCCATTAGAAAGAATAACATATATACTGAAATCAAAGGAAATTGTGTTTGAGAATATATGGAGACCTTTTATTGATTATGTAAAAAATTTAAACATAACTCTTGAAGAAGAAGGTGAATGATGTGTGTGGACCTTGTAAATTCCAAACTGGTGAACATAATATGTATACTTATGTATTGGATTGTCTAGACTAAACAGAGGAGCATTGTTGAAGACTTGATTTTGTTGGTGGTTGTTGGTGTTTTTAGTGCATTTTTTTTTTTTTTGTAGTACTTTGGCGTTGGTGTTTGATTGTTTGTGTCATGTTTGTTAAAAAAAAAAGGTTCAATAAAGATATTGTGGAAAAAAAAATGAATGTAAGGATACCTCATTTGACATTTTTAGCTCATTTGGTGACGGATATGAAAAAGTCCATTGCATGTGAAAATGACAGCCGGCCGCCATCTTGGATTTCTCGATTATGTAATCATTTAAACACACTTTTATTGGAATAAACAGATAGTATGACCCCTTAAACCTCTGTTTTGACACCAACATCAGCTTTCTAGGTGCCTTAGTAGTCAAGAAACAAAAAAAATGTTAATCGGTGGCCATATTGGCGGCCATATTGGATTTCATCGTGATGGGTTTGTTTCACAAGTAAACTAATAGCATTAATGGAATGCTTGACCCCAAAAACCTATGTCTAGACACCAAAATCAACCTCCTAGCTGAATTAGTTACTGAGATACAGGTGGTGGTATGCATTTTGGCGGCCATTTTGAATTTTGGGCAAAAAAAAGGTTTCCCGTAATTTTTGGGAGGTACATGGGAGCTTATTTTCATTAAAATGGGTCTAGAATGCTAAATCCAATGAGAAAAAAAGGTCCTGGGAGGTTGGTCACGAAACCCCCAAAAATGACTCTACTAAAATACCAGGACTTGAGAAGAGAGGTGGATAGATTATGGGACACCAAGACAACTGCTGTTCCAGTAGTGGTGGGAGCACTGGGCACAGTTACAAACAACCTGGAGAAACATCTAAGCACAATAGGCATCTCTGCCAAGATCGAGCTCCTACAAAAAGCTGCCCTACTTGGAACGACGCACATCCTCAAAAAAGTTCTTGAGGCCTGAGGCTAAAAGGGTTAACTTGCCCTCGAAGATATGGAACGAACCAGCATAAAATCAAGTCGAGAAATAATTTCAACTAATAATAATAATTGCAACAGAGTCAATAAAAGCATTCCTACTTGATGAGTGGGTCAACTTGGTGACATAAGTAGCATGCTGGACTCCAGTGTAGGAGGTTGTGGGTTCAAAGCCCTGGTTGGACATCACTAGTTTGGGCTTCACTGCCTGTCCCGTTGGTCACAATTGGCATTTGTTAGTAGGACTTAGTGGTGGTGTAGTAGTCCCATTTCACAGATGCCACCAGTGTGTAAGTCCTACAAGAGGTCCTTGGTCCCAACCACAGGAGGTGTTGCTGGTAGGACTCACTGGTGTCCAATGGTCAGAAGGCGGACATCCTTAAAGCTTAAATGCACCTCTGACATTAGAGAATGTCAAAATCTGGCAGGGAAATATATAAGGGAGTCAATCAAAGCATTCCAACTTGACTTGCCAAGTAGGTCAACCCTCTTGATGACAAGTAGAGTGCCAGACTCTGGTGCATGAGGTTGTGGATTTAAACCCCTGGTTGGATGTCACCATCTTGGGCTTTGTTGTATGGGGATTTGGCCCTTGAGGCTTGCCATAGCCGACACCAAGCAGTCGACGTGGTGATATCAGGCGGGCTATGGCCAGTATGTATATTGAGTGTGAATCTCAATAAAGTTCAGTTCACTGCTTATGGCTCACGTATCGCATTATTAAGACATAACATTTGGCGACGTCAGATTAAACCATGGGAGTGTGCGCAAGATTACCACCTTCGTTCTTGGAGTCTCCGGGTGTGCCAACTACACCGTAGTGCTGCTGGTTGGAGGCGTTTAAGGAGTACATCACTGCAGCTGGCCTGGGTGGAGCCGACAAAAAGAGACTGAAGAGCATGCTAATCCATTGCCTCAGAAAGGAAGGCCAATGTGTGTTTTGCGGGCTGGGTAGCAAGGACTCATTAAAGGAGTGTTTGGACATGATGGACAATTTCTGTGTTGATCAGTGCAACATCATGGTGCAAAGACACAGGTTCTTCGACTGCTGTCCACAAGCTGGTGAGTCGACCTAACTCTTTCTAATGGAGCTCCATAACCTAGCGAGCATGTGCACCTTCGGGCCTGTAGAGGAAGAGCTAATCCATGATAAGCTAGCACACGGTACAAGCAATGACTGGCTCAAAGAGAAGCTAATGCTAACTAAGGATGTCTTCACGCTGAAGCAAGTAATAGAGCTGACCAGCCAAATAGAGTTTGCTGCCCAGCTAGGTCTACAAGTACTAGCTAAAGAGAACCTAGCCACCCAAGCTTCCCCTCCACGTCAGACCACTAGCAACGCAGCTAACTCCCTGGGGCGGACCCCCAAAAGGCGCCGGACTGTGGCACGGGCAGGAGTGGGAGCTCGGGAGCTGTGTGACGGCTGTGGCTAACCTCGTCACCGGGCGGGTGCGTCCACTTGCCCCGCCAGAGGGAAGAAGTGCTATTACTGCAGCTGTTCTAATCACTGGGCCAGGGTTTGAACCACTGCCAATAAGCCAGCAGACTTGGTGTCCGAAGGCATGATGTCGGTGTGTGTAGCAGGTGCTAAGAAGTGGTCGTTAAAAGTGGTACACAGTGGTGCAAAACCACTTGACCTTTGCAGCTTGACGGGGTCGATGTGCCACTTATGGTGGACTCGGCCACTGGTAAATCCATACTAAGCATGCCCACACTGAGAAGATTTTTCCCGAGAAATGCCGTTAAGGCGGGTGCTGTGAAAATATTTGGTTACAGCCACACTATAATTGGCATGGTGGGCACAGCCAGTTTCTCGGTAACATGTGGGTCAAAAACTATTCCGGCATTTCCCTTCCAGGTTTCAGGCCAGGGGGCTGACTTGTTGGGAATAGACTTGTTGGGAGAATTAGGATTCTCCATCACGGATCCAGCGGGCTCGATGATGTTGACCGTGTCTCCGGGGTGGCAGACCCGCTGGCCGACGTTGTTTGCGGGCCTGGAGTGTGTAAAGGCTTTCAACCACCGCCCACTCATTGACCCAGGCGTAACACTCAAGATCCAACTGTTACGATGGATTCCCCTTTCCCTGCGGGACGATATCACAGCGGAACTGAATAAATTGCTTAAGGCCGGCATTATCAAGAAAGTCGATGCCTCGCCATGGATCTCAAACATCGTGGTGGCCAAGAAGAAGACGGATGGCATTCGACCATGCATTGACCTCAGGATGGTTAACAAAGCGATCATCCCAGATAAATACCCGCTCCTCACAATGGAGGAACTCACCGCAATGTTCAGCGGCTCAAAGGTGTTCATGAAGCTGGACTTTCACCAGGGTTATCTGCAGTTGCCCCTCCACCCAGCCAGCCATGACCTGACAGCGTTTGTGACACATATGGGTGTTTTCAGGTGACCCGCATGCCTTTTGGTCTGAGCTCAGCACCAAGCTGTTTTCAAAAAATTATGTCGACAATTCTTGCCAGCCTCAGGGGTGTAGTGGTGTACCTGGGCGACATTGTGGTCCACGGACACGTCGTGGGAAGCACATGACGATCGTTTGGGACGAGTAATGGAAGTGCTGCTGGAGCATGGGGTCACACTGAACGGGGAAAAGTGCATCTTTGCAGCAGATTCCATTGAGTTTGTTGGGTTCTGGCTAGCGGCTGAGAGCCTGCGCCCCCCTGCACTTGAACGTGGAGGTGGTCCTGCATTTCCCTGACCCCACGATGCCCACACAAATTTCCTCGTTTCTGGGCATGGTGAACTTCTACGGGCGTTTCATTCCCCATTATTCAGAGACTATCAAACCCCTCCGAGCCCTTCTGAATCAGAATCAGAATCAGAATCAGCTTTATTGCCAAGTATATTTACAAGTAAACATACGAGGAATTTGACTTGACATTGGATGCGCACGTTAGGCTCATCCAATGACGCGGCAGCCATGCAAGGCACCTGTCATACAGTGGGGGTAAAGAGGGGAAGGGAGGGGGAGGAAAACACAATAGGAGAGAGAAAAAAACATAGTTAATCAGAATAACGCTCGTATAAGCTCATATAAAGCTCAAATGAGCCAAATTTTGACTACACAGAAAAAAACCCTCTATGCACAATTAGCAGACAATATAGATCACACAAACAAGAGTTGAGAGAGGCAGTGTATGTATGAGTCAGTATATATGTGTCAGTTCGTGTAATGTTGTATGCATTTGTGTAGTGTAGGTGTGACAATTGCTAGTGAACAGCAGAGGGCGCCTCCAGGCAGTGGATAGATGTTATAATCATGTGACTTATAAACAAGTCCGGAGTCTATCTCTTCGCTTGCAGATGAAGGCACATGGACTGTCCTTGAGAAGTTCATCCGCTGAAACAACAGCAGCTGTCTGTCGATTGTTTGGGTTAGCAGCCGCCACTTCTGCTTATCTCATCGAGGAGGAATGTAAACAGGGCATCAAAACAAGGTCAAATCTACACAGCTCAGAGCCCACGGAGAATAGAATTTTCCTCTCTCATGTGCTTGTGCTTCATAATTTTAATATTAATATACAGGCTTAAACAGGCATTCCATTCCATGGAGAGCACAGGACACCAGATGTATTCCTCCGCTGAATCACTGTCATTCAGTTCACCGTTTGCCGCTACTCGTGCCCTCCCCAACTGGTCGAATTTGATGAAGGAGCTTGCCGGGTCCGCTTTGATCAGCTCTCTCACCTTCCTTCAATTTCTGATACATCAGGGAACTTCACAGCCAAAAATAGAAGTGCTGAGATCATAACCAATAATGTTTCCTGCCAAATCTCCACAGACGCATGAATTCCAATGTCCATGAGTCTCCTCGTTGGGTTCCTCCTGACCCGATCTTCTTTTGAAGTGGTGACAATCACAGTTAAGCCGCTTTCCAGATCCATAATTTCCATTTAGATTAAGATTCAGCAGAAAAGCGACTAAACACAGACAAAAACGCAACATTGCAAGCTGGGATCAGAAAGGAAAAGAGAGGATTAGAAAAGCGTCTACTCTCTCTCAGAGCCGGAAGTGAAGCAGCCACAGAGTCCATTGCCACAGAACATCCTGAAGCAGGATGTTCTGTGGCAATGGACTCCAGCCTGCTCAGCGGCGGTCGCTAAGCTGAAGTCCCAACTCACCTCTCCGCCGGTGTTGGCCCACTTTGATCCAAAATGGCCAACTTTTGTGACTTGTGACGCATCTGGTTCAGCAGTGAGGGCGGTTATGTCCCAAGTGCAAAATGGTACTGAGCGCCCAGTAGCATTCATGTCGAGATCCCGCTCACCGGCTGAACAGAAGTACGCCGTGGGTGAGAGAGAGGCACTCGCATGTTTCTGGGCATGCGAACAGTGGCACATTTAACTCAATGGATGCTATTTTACCCTGTGCATGGACCACTGGGTGCTGACTACGCTGCTGGAAATGACGGGTTCGGGACACAGGCCCCTGCGGATCCACAGGTGGTCTGAATGGCTGTGGGCCTACAACTTTACTACCCAGTTCACCCATGGCAAAGAGAACGTAGTGGCAGACCTCCTGTCCCGTGCCACAACCAACACCGCACAACTGGACTACAATGACTCCTTGGAGGCGGATCTAGTCAACACGCTGCACGGACCCCTCCAGGACATGGTGTCCCTCCAGGAACTCCAGGTGGAGTTGGAACGGGACCCCACGTTGTCACAGCTGTGCTCCATCATTAGGGAGGGTTGGCCCACGAAAGTGCAGGGTGATCTGGCACCTTTTCACAGGTTCAGGGATGAACTGAGTTGCTGGAATGGCATGTGTGTGGCAAGGGGACACTGCACAATTTGATTCTGGTGTCGGTGAGATCGCGTGTTTTGGCCATGCTCCACGAGGGTCATCTGGGTGTGGTCAGGATGAAAGAACGTTGCAGGGATTTGGTTTGGTGGCCTGGCATTGATAAGGACATTGAGACTATAGTTAAGAACTGTGTTCTGTGTACAGAAAGTGGGAAGACTGGCGTGCCACCCCCTCCACCCCTGTGACCATTACCGTACCTGGAGGGCCCTTGGAAGCACATGTAGTTGGACATTTGTGGTGAGCTACACATGGCCCCCCCAAACAGTCATTTCTTGCTGGTGGTCTACGATCTGTTCTCCAAATAGCCGGAAGAGTTGCCCACTAGTTCGGATGTGGTCATCATTTTTTTCTTGTCGCTGTTTGCTACGTGGGTTGTTCCGGATGCCATCACAATGGACAATGGCCCACAGTTCACCTCTGGGGGGTTTGAGGAGTTTTTGGGGGACAGGGGCATGGCACACATCAGAACCACGTTTTACCACCCTCAAGCCAATGGGTGTGTTGAACGTTTCAACAAGACTCTGAAAAATGGTCTGCGGGCTCATCTGGCAGATGGCTTTGCGGTCCCTGACGCCCTTCAGAACACGGTCCTCCACTACAGGGCAACGGCCCATGCCACAATAGGGTGCTCCCCAGCAAAGCTCATGCTGGAGCGTGAATTACATCTGCCTCTGAACTGGTTGTGACCCCCCACAACCTCTCCTTCGGGGGACAGAGACCCTTCACAAGACCGGGTCGTCGCCCAGCAGCAGAAAATGAAATGACGTTTTGACTGGAAGCTCAGGGCGAAGGCCCATGGACTCAATGTGTTGGATTGGGTCAGGATTAAGCACCCCAACTGTACACATAAGCTTCAGCCTTTCTGGACAGGACCCTTGCAGATCGTGAAGTGGCGGGGTCAGGACGCTTTCTGGCTCTCGGAAGGGTCACGGTGGCATTCCAGCTGACTCAGGAAGTCGTTGTCAGCCCAAAGTCCGGGAGCTGCAGCGGATTTGACTGAGGGTTGGGACTTGCCTGATGGGGTGTTGGGGATTCTCAGGTGCGACTGATGGAGCCTGGAGCAGGTCCTCCTCTGGTGAGGTGCTCGGCTAGGATGCGTCAGAGGCCAAGACATCTTGATGACTTTGTAGTAGAAGTAGCCTTAGCTGAAGTGTGTTGGGCATGGGCGGAAGAATAATCTGCCCCAACACGGGAGGGTACCCTGGCAGTCTACCCAGGTTCCCATTTAGCTTATTATGCCTGTTGTTCTTTGTGTGTTGCCAAAAAAAAAAAAAAGAGAAAAACAAAGTCAATGTGAAAAAAAAAAACTGTGTATATATTACATGTGCTCTGTGGTGGGTTTTTTTCATGTTAAACCTAATGGGGGGTTCTATTTTTTTTTTGTGTGTGTGTGTGTGTATATATATATATATATATATATATACTGTATATATATATATATGTATATATACTTTTGTGTGTGATCTCCTGCTAAATGTCTGCTAAATGTGCATTGAGGGATTTTTTTTGCCTGCAATCAAAATTTCGCTCACTCACTGAGCGCCATTTTGATAAAACATGTTTTTTTTTCTCTCACCTACTGTGTCATATCCCTTCCCTTTTTTCTTTTTTTTTCCTTTCTTCTTTATGACTGGCGCCTAGCGGCTGCCCCGGCCTTGGATGCGCTCTGCAGAGCGTGCCCAACTGCCAAGTCACGTTTCGTTACCTTGTATTCATACATGTGTAATGACAGTAAAGTTGAATCTCATCTCATCTCATCTCATATATATATATATATACAGTATATATATATATATATATATATATATATATATATATATATATATATATACATATATATACACTACCGTTCAAAAGTTTGGAGTCACCCAGACAATTATTTTGTGTTTTCCATGAAAAGTCACACTTATTTACCACCATGAGTTGTAAAATGAATAGAAAATATAGTCAAGACATTGACAAGGTTAGAAATAATGATTTGTATTTGAAATAATAATTTTTTCCTTCAAACTTTGCTTTCGTCAAAGAATCCTCCATTTTTTCAATTGTTACCCTCACCTCTTCCCAAAACATTCTTATTAATCTACATTCCCATACACAATGAAATAGAGTTCCTTTACTTTCCATGCACTTTGTACATGTATCTGGTATATTTTTGTTATATCTATTTAACTCCTCCGGTGTAACATACATCCGCATTAACCATTTGAAATGTATCAATTTAAGGCGTACATTTATTGATTTGGTTTGAGCTTCTGTACAAGCCAATTCCCATTGTTCCTCTGAAATTTCAGTTTGCAGATCTTCTTTCCAGTAGTTTAATCTTTTCAGTGAATTTTCACTTGAAAATAGTGTCAATGAGTTATAAAACTCTGAAATAATACCCTTTCTTTTACTATCTTTCATCAACATTTTTTCCAAGGATGAATAGATAGGTCGAGTGAGAGCTTTATTTTGATTTGATCGAATAAAGTTTCTAAGTTGAAGATATTTAAAAAAATGTGTTCTATTGAGATTAAATTTGATCCTCAACTCTCCAAAAGACATTATGTTTTCTGCACATGGCAAATATAAATCCTGAATCTTTTGTATCCCTTTTAAATTCCATACTTTAAATACAGCGTCCGCTCTCCCTGGTTTAAAATATTGATTACCCCATATTGGACTAAATTGTGACAATAACTGTGGTTCTTTTAAATAGTTTTTAGCTTCACACCATATTTTGATCATATGCTTTACAAATGGATTTTTAACTTGTTTTTGTAATTTTTTTGCCGAATCTGAGTATATGAATATGGGAAGAGGTAAAGGTAAATTGTATGATTCCATTTCAGTCCAGTGAGGGAGATCATTTGATGAAAAATAATATGTCATAGACCTCAGTTGTGCCGACCAATAATACAACATAAAATTTGGACATTTCAGACCTCCACGATCAAATGGTAAATATAATAAAGACAGACGTAATCTAGCCCTCCTGTTGTTCCATATAAATTCCACTAACTTTTTTTTAATTCTTGAGAATAAATCTAAAGGTGGTGGTAAGGGAATGTATTGAAATAAATAAAGTATTTTAGGTAAGATATTACTTTTAAGTATATTAATTCTCCCGATCATCGACATTGGTAGTGACATCCATCTCTGAAGTAACTCATCAATATCTGTCATTAAGGCTTCATAATTGACACTGGCGATTGATTCTAGCCTAGGCACAATTTGGATTCCTAAATATTTAAACTGATTTACAACATTGAATTGATTTACCTCAGGGGCTGGGTAATTTCTCTGGGTCTCATTTAGCATTAATATTGAAGATTTAGTTTTATTTATTTTATATCCTGATATTTCCCCGAAATTCTTTATTAAATTCAACAAGGTCGGAATTGATTTTTTAAGATTCGACATAAACAAAATTATGTCATCGGCATACAGGGAGATTTTATGTTCTGTTGGTCCAACTTTAATTCCATATATTTGTGACTGTAGACGTGTCGCCATCGCTAAAGGTTCAATTGCCATAGTAAACAGTAAAGGTGAAAGTGGACAGCCTTGTCGACATCCTCTATTGATTTTTATTGATTTTGAAATATTGTTATTTGTTAGAATTTCTGCAGTAGCATTATTATATATTATCTGAACCCATTTTATGAAATTATTTCCAAGTCCAAACCTTTGTAAGACTTCAAAAAGAAAGGGCCATTCATCTCTATCAAAGGCTTTTTCGGCATCCAGTGATAAGAGAGCTGTATCCGGTGCTTCTTTATTAGAATAAATAATATTAAATAGTCTTCTTACATTATGGAAGCCTTGTCTTCCCTTTATAAAGCCATTCTGATCTCGATTAATAATATTTGGTAAAATTTCTTGTATTCGTCTTGCTAAAATTTTACAGATTATCTTAAGGTCGACATTTAATAGGCTTATTGGTCTCATATTTTCACATTTATTAGAGGGCTTACCTGGTTTTGGCAACAGTATAATTAAGGCATTATTCATATATGATGGTAAATTACTATTTTGAAATGCTTCTAAAACCATTTCCAAAAAAGGTTTTGTTAATTTATTCTTAAATTTTTTATAAAGGTCAACTGGAAGACCATCTGGTCCTGCACTTTTTCCTGATTTCATATTATCAATGGCTAGTCCAGCTTCTTCTTGACTAATTTTAGACTCCAGTATCTCCCTATTTTCATTTGGAATACACGGTATAAATAGTTCATTCAAAAACCCATGTAGTTTTGTTAAGTCAGATTCATTTTTGGTATCATATAATTTTTCATAGTAATCTCTAAAGGCTCTATTAATTTCTGAAGGATCTATAACTACCTGTCCGTTACTTATAATACTGATAATTGGTGTTTTAGATTCTAATTGTTTAATCTGCCATGCCAATAACTTTCCTGATTTTTCACCTTGTTCATAAAAAGATTGTTTCAATCTTAGAAGACTCGAGGCAGCTCTATTCGCTGATTTTTTGTCATATTCAGCTCTCAAAATCAGTAATTCGTTCTCCAACCTTGGATCTCTTCCTGCATATACTCTTTCTTGAAGAATTTTTATTTTATGTTCCAATTGGACTCTCTCCTCTCGAGTCTTCTTAGATTTTGAACCTGTATAACTAATAATATGTCCCTTAATAAAAGCTTTGAAAGCCTCCCACTTTACACATGCTGATGTTTGTGTAGTATTGATATCAAAGAACTCATCTATCTGTTTTTCTATATACTTAACAAATTCCTCATCCTGAAGCCATTTATGCTGAAATTGCCATCTACCTGGTTCCTTTGTCAATTTCTTATCTACATACATTAGACAGCAGGGTGCATGATCAGAGATCACGATGTTATCATAAAAACAGTTTTGAATCTTGGACCTTAATTCTGTGGAGATCAAAAATAATCTATACGTGAGAATGTCTTGTAGGTATTGGAATAACAAGAGTATGCTTTAACTTGTGGTTTCATTTCTCTCCATATATCTATCAATTTCAATTCTTTCATAAAATGATTAATGGTCATCCTACATCCATTGTGCGTACAGTCCAGTCCTGTTGATCTATCTATACCGGGATTCAATGTACAATTAAAATCCCCTGCTATTATATGTTGCCCTGTAAGTGATGATAAGATAAGAAATAAATTAGCAAAGAACTTTTGATCATCTATATTGGGACCATATAAGTTCACCAAATTTATGTTTTCTAATAGCAAAGATCCTTGAATGATTACATATCTTCCAAATTTGTCTCCAATTACATTTTTCACTTGAAATGGGACTGATTTATGTATGAGAGTCATAACTCCCCTGGCTCGGGATGAAAATGATGAGGTGAAAACATTTCCTTGCCATCTACTCCTAATTCTTTTTACATCTTCCTCTATTAGATGAGTTTCTTGTAAAAACACAATTTTTGAACCCATGTCTTTTATTTTATTCATAACTTGTTTAAGTTTTTTTAAATTTTGTAGACCTCTGCAATTCCATGAAGTTAAATTAAGATTAACACTTTGATTTATAATCAATAGGGAGTTTGGGATTACCTTGCAGTGTAAACATGCTCAAACAGAAAAGCAAAAAAATGAGTGGTTGAACATTCACCCTACAAACTACACACAAACAAATTCCCCCTTCCCACATTTGTGGCAATCCCCCCAAAAACAAAAGAAAAATTCCGTCTCCCGATATAGCCATCGACCGTTCCACACCCACGAGGAACAGCCAAAGCCACTCCTTCTTCATCCTCCCAATCACCCTAACTCTACTGCTTTTAATAACGTAACATTAACTCTCTTCTGTAATTTTCCAATTTAACTCCAAAATTTTTTAGCAATTTTGTACTTTTTTTTTTTTTAATATGTAATACATTCTATATTTTGTAATCTTGTTATATGCTTCTAATCAGTTAAATGCTCAAATATTCTACCCTATATTCTGTTCATGCTTAGCTCCCACCAGTCTCTTCCTGGATCTTCTTGATGAGCTCCTGCGCCTCCTCGGGGGTCTTGAAGATGCGTGTTCTGCCCTCATATGTAACCAGAAGTCTTGCAGGGTGAATCACTCCATGACGAATCTCAAGGTTGCGCAGTTCTTTGCGGATGGGGTCAAACTGCTTCCTTAATTGTTGGATTCCTGAGGCCAAATCTGGGTAGAACCGCACCTGCTGATCTTGGTATTTAATTTCTCCTTTGGCCCGCACCGCGTTGGAGATCATCATCCTGTCTCTGTAGCTGAGAAACTTCATAATTAACGTCCTCGGTGCTGCCTTGTTACCTCTCGGTGGGCCAATTCGGTGGGAGCTTTCCAAGACGACTGATGATTTTAGCTCCGCGTTGTTCAGCGCCTCCGGGATCCACCCCTCCAAAAAGGAGCATGAATCACGACCTTCGGCTCCCTCCGGTAAACCCACCAGCCTCAGGTTGTTCCGTCTGGACCGAGATTCCAAGTCCAGAACGCTATTTTCCAGATCTTTATTTTTTTTTTCCAAAATGCGCACCTTTATTTGAAGTCCGCTGATTTCATCCTCCGCACTTGAAACACGAAGCTCCGCCTGCGTCACTCGCTCCACGCAGTCACCCAACTCCTTTCTCATTGCATCCAACGCTGCCATAAACCCATCAAGTTTAGCGGAAAAGTCTGCTCTCATTGAGCTAATGGCAGCCAGCACTGCACCTGTGCCGCCATCGTCAGCAGCAGCAGTTACCGCACCACCGCTAGTTTCATCCGCCATATCCGCAGCTTTTTCTACTGCGCCACAAACTTTAAAGTCCGTTAATTTGGACTGCTTCGGCGATTCAATTTTTCCCCCTCCTGATTTCCCAGCCTTAGTCTTCACCGGCATATCCTCACCCAAGCGCTGGGAAAAGTTCTGTTCCAAATGAGAGAGTTATTTGCCGAATTTTTATTTCCAGGAGCAGAGCAGAGTGATACGTGTCCTTCTAGGTGGCCGCCATAACTGGAAGTCAAGAATCCTCCATTTGCAGCAATTACAGCATTGCAGACCTAACATGATTGCACAAGGGTTTTCTAATCATCCATTAGCCTTCTGACGCAATGAGCAAACACATTGTACCATTAGAACACTGGAGTGATAGTTGCTGGAAATGGGCCTCTATACACCTATGTAGATATTGCACCAAAAACCAGACATTTGCAGCTAGAATAGTCATTTACCATATTAGCAATGTATAGAGTGTATTTCTGATTAGTTTAAAGTTATCTTCATTGAAAAAAAGTGCTTTTCTTTCAAAAATAAGGAAGTTTCTAAGTGACCCCAAACTTTTGGACTGTAGTGTATATATATATATATATATATATATCAGAATCAGATCAGAATGAGATTTATTGCCATTGTTCATGTAGTACACAAACTAGGAATTTGTCTCGGTGCAATGCTGCAACATTAAACATGGAGTAGCACTAAAGATAAAAATAAAAAACTATGCATGCAATAAAAGATAGAATATGAATAAGTAATTCTAATCTATGCAATTTTTAAATATATTAACAAACAGCAGATATTGTGGAGTTCCACATAGTGCAGTCGGTAGTGCAAAAAGAAAACAGTGATAATTGTCATGAGTCTGGTTGAGCTGCTGTACGTAGTGCACGAGAGTCTAATAAGTCACTTAGCGTTCAGCTTCTTCCCCTCTGATGGCAGAGGGGAAGAAGCTGTTCATGTAGCGGGAGGTTTTAGTCTGAATGGACCGAAGTCTTCTGCCTGAGGGGAGGGTTGCAAACAGTGCGTGTCCAGGGTGTGAAGGGTCGGCTATGATCCGACCCGCACGCCTCCGGGTCCTGGAGATGTACAGGTCCTGGAGGGATGGGAGCTTGCAGCCAATCACCTTCTCAGCAGCGCGCACAATGCGCTGCAGTCTTAGTCTGCCCCTGGCGGTGGCTCCTGCGTACCACACGGTGATGGAGGTGGTGAGGATGGACTCGATGATGGCCATGTAGAACTGCACCAACATCTTGGTGGGTAGCTTGAGCTTCCTCAGCTGCCGCAGGAAGAACATCCTCTGCTGGGCCTTTTTGATGAGGGAGCTGATGGTCGGCTCCCACTTGAGGTCCCGGGTGATGGTGGTGCCTAGGAAGCGGAAGGAATCTGCAGTGGTGATGGGAGAGTCTGTGAGGGTAAGGGGGGACAGAGGGGCTGTGACTTTTCTGAACTCCACGATCATCTCCACTGTCTTCAGAGCGTTCAGCTGCAGGTTGTTGTGGCTGCACCAGGACGCCAGCCGGGCCACCTCTCTCCTGTCGACGGACTCGTCGCCGTTGGAGATGAGCCCGATGAGGGTGGTGTCGTCCGCAAACTTGTTCAGCTTGACAGACTGGTGGCTGGAGGTGCAGAAGTTGGTGTACAGGGAGGAGAGCAGGGGGGGAAAGTACACAGCCCTGGGGTGATCCGGTGCTGATGCTAACAGAGTCTGAGACAGTCTTTCCCAGCCGCACATGCTGCCTCCGGTCCGTCAGGAAGTCGGTGATCCACCGGCAGAGGGAGTCAGGCACGTTGAGCAGGGACAGCTTGTCCTGGAGCAGAGCGGGGCGGATGGTGTTGAATGCAGAGCTGAAGTCCACAAACAGGATCCTGACGTAGGTTCCCGGGGAGTCCAGGTGCTGCAGGATGGAGTAGAGGGCCAGGTTGACTGCGTCGTCCACAGACCTGTTGGCTCTGTAGGCAAACTGCAGCGGGTCCAGGAGGGGAGTGGTGATGGACTTGAGGTGGGGCAGGACCAGGCGCTCAAAGGACTTCATGACTACAGAGGTGAGCGCTACAGGTCTGTAGTCGTTAAGTCCAGTGATCCGTGGCTTCTTGAGGACAGGGACGATGGTAGAGGTTTTGAGGCAGGCCGGCACGTGGCATAACTTCAGGGAGGTGTTAAAAATGTCTGTGAAGACAGGAGTCAGCTCCTCCACACAGTGTCTCAGGGTGGAGGGAGACATGCCGTCCGGACCGGGGGCCTTGTGCGGGTTCAGTCTGGAGAACTGTCTGTGCACGTCCTGCTCACTGATGGCAAGGGCATATATATATATATATATATACACACACACACACACAGTATATACATACATATACACATATACACACACATATATACAGTGTGTGTGTGTGTGTGTGTGTGTGTGTGTGTGTGTGTGTATATATATACTTATATATATATATATATTGTGGTGCACATATGTAGTTTCACGGGCTCACATGTATATGACTGTTCATATGCTCTCATGTATATTCCTGTGTGCTTACTTTGGCTTCATGTCTGAAGAGGAACAAAAGGTCTGGACCTCCTAGGGAGATGAGGAGGATGTGAGTGTTGACCTTTGGATATGCAAAGAGATGGACATGAAGGATTTCCTGACCACTGAGGTTTGGGTGGAAGAGAGGAACTGCAGGGGGGATGCATTGTGTTTGGGACAATGGGATTTTGTGCTTTGATGTCAGGGGTATAAGACTGGCAGAGGTTGGGGGTTCTGCCTCTTTTCTGATTTGTATGTTGGAGAGTGTGTCGAGAATAAAATGGAACTTGAGAAATAACTCAGCCTCATCCTTTCCACACATCTCCACACTGGTGACCTTAAGACGTATTATGGCCGGTGACGATTCTCCTGCACCGGACTCATCAGGAGCCAGCCAGGCTAATGCAGCTACCACAGTCCAGCTACCTGATTTCTGGCAGCATAGCCTGCGCTCCTGGTTTAACGCAGTCGAGGCACAGTTCCATCTTCGGAGGGTTTCGGCAGACGCCACGAAATTCTACCATGTGGTTGCAAAGCTGGACAGCCACACAGCCCAGCGAGTAGAGAGCCTGATTAACCACCCGCCAGACGACGACAAGTATGGCACATTGAAGGCTGCTCTCATCCGTTTTTTCACCCCCTCACTAGGAGAGCAAGCAGAGAAGCTCCTGGCGTTGACTGAGGGCGAGGTCGACAGACCTGCAGACCTGATGGCGAAGATGCTGAGTTTGAGAGACTCCGAAGATGATGGTTTTATCTTCGCCCACCTTTTCCTCAGGACACTACCGTCAGCGGTGAGAGTTACCCTGGCCAGTTCACAGCTGCTGGCCCACCGAGACTACCACAAGCTGGGCCAGGAGGCGCAGCGACTCGTCGACGCCCATAGACGACACACGGCCACGACTGCAGCAGCGGAGCTTGGCGCAACATCCGGAGATGGCAGGGGGCCAGAGGCTGCAGCACCAGACTCACCGACGACAGCAGCGGCGGAGGCCAGGAGACGCGGAACGGACGACGTCCTTTGCTTTTACCATCGCCGTTTCGCTGAGAGGGCACGCAAGTGCATTCCACCGTGCCAGTTCAAGCGCTCGGGAAATGCCAAGACCAGGAATCAGTAGCAGCTGCAGCTCTCAGTGAAGAGAACAAGCTGCTCTACCTGAGGGACGCACGATCGGGGAGGCACTTCCTCGTGGACACAGGCTCCCAGCTGAGTTTCATCACACCTTCCTACGCTGACTGGCTGGCGCCTTCCAGTGGCCCTGTGGCATCAGCAGCGAACGGCTCGGCGATTAAGACCTTCGGGGAGAAGACCCTGTCTCTCTCTTTCCACGGCCGTACATTTGAGTGGACTTTCGTCATAGCGGCAGGCAATTTCAACATGTTAGGTGCTGATTTTTTGTGCTCACATGGTTTGTTGGTCGATCTTGTTAACAGATGCCTGATTAATGCACTCTCTTTTTCTTCTATTCCCTGTACAGCGCGAGTGACTCCGCCAACAGCACAAGCCAATGTCACAGCTGCAGGTGGTAAGTTTCACTCACTACTCAATCAGTTTCCAGCACTCACGGTGCCAACGTTTTCAGCGACCGTGGCTAAACACGGGGTGGAGCATTTTATTACTACCACTGGGCCGCCCGTTTTTGCAAAAGCTCGGCGCTTGGATTCAGCTAAACTGGCCATAGCGCGCGAGGAATTCGCCAACCTAGAAAAATTGGGCATCATCAGACGTTCAAACAGCCCTTGGGCTTCACCGCTTCACATGGTCCCTAAAACTGATGGCTCATGGTGGCCGTGCGGTGATTTTCGCAGGCTTAACAATGCTACAGCACACGACCGCTACCCAATCCCACATATCCAGGATTTTTCAGTTCATTTGGCGGGGACGCACGTTTTTTCTAAGATAGACTTGGTGCGCGGTTATCATCAGGTCCCAGTACGCGCTGAGGACATACCCAAAACAGCGGTAATAACGCCTTTCGGGCTTTTTGAATTTTTGCGCATGCCGTTTCGGCTTAAAGGCGCAGCGCAGACTTTCCAACGCATGATGGACGCGGTGTTGCGCGATCTTCCTTTCGTGTTCGTCTACCTGGACGACATTTTAGTAGCCAGTGCGTCCGAAGACGAACACGAAAAACACCTCACGGCAGTTTTCCGGAGGTTGGCAGAGCACGGGCTAATAATTAACCCAGCGAAGTGTTAGTTCGGGGTGGCGCAGATTGATTTTTTGGGGCATCGCGTCTCTCCCGAAGGTGCAGTTCCTCTGCCTGACAAGGTGCACGTGGTGGCAAATTTTCCCCAGCCACAAACGGTCAAAGCATTACAGGAGTTTTTGGGAATGGTGAATTTTTACAACCGTTTCCTTCCCTGCGCGGCGCAGCTCATGCAACCATTGTACGCTGCACTTAAAAAACAAAAACCCGCAAATAAAATCGAATGGTCCCCCGAGCGGGAGCGCGCATTCTCTGAAGTCAAAACAGCCTTGGCAAACGCTGCGTTGTTAGCACACCCAGTCCCAACGGCCCGCATAGCGCTCACTACTGACGCATCAGAGGTGGCCATAGGGGCGGTTGTCGAACAGTATGTGGCTGGAGCCTGGCAGCCACTTGCGTTTTTCAGCAGGACTTTGCGCGATAGTGAGCGGAAATACAGCGCATTCGACAGGGAGTTGTTAGCCCTCCATTTGGCTATTTGTCACTTCCAGTTTTGGCTGGAGGGGCGCCGCTTCACCGCGTTCGTTGACCACAAGCCGCTGGCTTTTGCGATGGCCAAGATTTCAGAACTTTGGTCGGGCCGGCAGCAGAGACAGCTGGCCGCAATTTCGGAGTTCACTACCGATATCCAGCATGTAGCGGGCAAACTTAATGTGGTGGCAGACTGCCTCTCGCGTGCCGTGGCTGCTCCAGCCCGCGTAGAGGTAGATTTTGCAACTGTTGCCGCGGACCAGGGTAGCGACGCGGAAGCGCGCGCGACCCCAGTCCATGTAGGGATAGATTACGCAGCCATGGCTGCAGAGCAGGGTGGCGACGCGGACGTGCGCGCGCTCCAGTCTGGACCAACAGGGTTAAGGCTGGAGGACAGGGTGCTGCAAGACGGTATGCCCCCCCTAATCTGCGATGTTTCCACCAGGCGACCCCGTCCGGTGGTGCCGACCTCGTGGCGCCGCCGCGTTTTTGACTTGGTTCATTCTCTGGCGCACCTGGGGGTGCGCGCTTCGATCAAAATGGTGGGGGAGAAATTTGTATGGCCGGGCCTGCGTAAACAGGTTAGAGAGTGGGCGGCAGCCTGCATAGCTTGCCAGCGGTCCAAAGTGCATAGACACACGAGAGCTCCTTTGGAGCCGTTTCATATTCCAGCTAAAAGATTTGATCATGTCCACGTGGACCTTGTAGGCCCCCTACCGCCCTCGCAGGGCTGCACACATCTTCTGACAATGGTCAACCGCACCACACGCTGGCCGGAAGTGGTTCCCCTGTTGTCAACTACAGCTGAGGAGGTGGCGCGCGCTTTTTTAACTGCATGGGTAGCGCGTTTTGGAGTTCCATCGGATATTACGTCTGACAGAGGCCCACAATTTGTTTCCGAACTTTGGTCAGCGATGGCCCGCAGCCTGGGGGCAACGATCCACCGCACGACCGTGTATCACCCGCAGGCTAACGGGTTATGCAAACGTTTTCACAGGTCGCTGAAGGTGGCTCTCAGAGCGTCGCTTACGGATGCAAATTGGGTTGACAAACTGCCATGGGTTTTATTGGGGTTGCGTTCTGCACCTAAAGAGGATTTAGACGCCTCCCCAGCGGAGCTAGTGTTTGCACAGCCACTTCGGCTGCCCGGAGAATTTCTCCCTGACAACCCAGCGCCAGAGTTCTCCTCGGCTCAGCGTTTGCAGAATAGCAATGGCCCGAGTGCCCTACCCGGCCCCGTTCACCACAGTTTTCCGCGTGTTTTTGTGCCTAAAGCTTTAAAAAATGCGGAGTTTGTTTTTGTCAGGCATGATGCCCACCGCACAGCTCTGCGACCGTCATACGATGGACAATTCAGGGTGCTGGAAACAGGTGATAAGCATTTTTTGTTAGATTTGGGTGGCAGAAAGGAGATGATTGGCATAGATAGACTCAAACCTGCTTTTGTGATGGCTGACGAAACTGTGCAGTTGGCGAGAGCCCCGCGACGGGGTAGACCCCCTAGGGAGCATTCCCCAGTACACCCACAGAGATTGACTAACAGTTTTAATCCCCAGACAGCAGCTCCACAGCAGGAGGGCGCCACGGAAGAGGTTAAGCCCGCCTGCAGCAGATACGGCAGACGGTTGAGACCAAGACAGCATGTGGACTGATGTGTGGTGATTTTATTATGACATGCAATCTGTGTTTGGTTGTTCCCTCTTAGATGTTTGGGGGGGTTATATGTGGTGCACATATGTAGTTTCACGGGCTCACATGTATATGACTGTTCATATGCTGTCATGTATATTCCTGTGTGCTTACTTTGGCTTCACGTCTGAAGAGGAACAAAAGGTCTGGACCTCCTAGGGAGATGAGGAGGATGTGAGTGTTGACCTTTGGATATGCAAAGAGATGGACATGAAGGATTTCCTGACCACTGAGGTTTGGGTGGAAGAGAGGAACTGCAGGGGGGCTGCATTGTGTTTGGGATTTAAAGACAATGGGATTTTGTGCTTTGATGTCAGGGGTATAAGACTGGCAGAGGTTGGGGGTTCTGCCTCTTTTCTGATTTGTATGTTGGAGAGTGTGTCGAGAATAAAATGGAACTTGAGAAATAACTCAGCCTCATCCTTTCCACACATCTCCACTATATATATATATATATATATATATATATATATATATATATATATATATATATATATATATATATATATATACTATACACACACACACACTGTATGTATATGTGTGTGTGTGTGTATATATATATATATATATATATATATATATATATATATATATATATATATATATATATATATATATATATATATATATATATACTATATATACTATATATATATATATACAGTGGGGAAAAAAAGTATTTAGTCAGCCACCAATTGTGTAAGTTCTCCCACTTAAAAGATGACAGAGGTCTCCAATTTTCATCATAGGTATACCTCAACTATGAGAGACAAAATGAGAAAAAAAAAATCCAGAAAATCACATTGAAGGATTTTTAATAAATTAATTGGTAAATTCCTTGGTAAAATAAGTGTTTGGTCACCTACAAATAAGCAAGATTTCTGGCTCTCACAGACCTGTAACTTCTTCTTTAAGAGGCTCCTCTGTCCTCCACTCGTTACCTGTATTAATGGCACCTGTTTGAACTCTTTATCAGTATAAAAGACACCTGTCCACAACCTCAAACAGTCAGACTCCAAACTCCACTATGGCCAAGACCAAAGAGCTGTCAAAGGACACCAGAAACAAAATTGTAGACCTGCACCAGGCTGGGAAGACTGAATCTGCAATAGGTAAGCAGCTTAGTGTGAAGAAATCAACTGTGGGAGCAATTATTAGAAAATGGAAGACATACAAGACCACTGATAATCTCCCTCGATCTGGGGCTCCACGCAAGATCTCACCCCGTGGGGTCAAAATGATCACGAGAACGGTGAGCAAAAATCCCAGAACCACATGGGGGGACCTAGTGAATGACCTGCAGAGAGCTGGGACCAAAGTAACAAAGGCTATCATCAGTAACACACTACGCTGCCAGGGACTCAAATCCTGCAGTGCCAGACGTGTCCCCCTGCTTAAGTCAGTACATGTCCAGGCCCGTCTGAAGTTTGCTAGAGAGAATTTGGATGATCCAGAAGAGGATTGGGAGAATGTCAAATGGTCAGATGAAACCAAAATAGAACTTTATTGTAAAAACTCAACTTGTCGTGTTTGGAGGAGAAAGAACACCATACCTACTGTGAAGCATGGGGGTGGAAACATTATGCTTTGGGGCTGTTTTCCTGCAAAGGGACCAGGACGACCGATCCATGTAAAGGAAAGAATGAATGGGGCCATGTATCGTGAGATTTTGAGTGAAAACCTCCTTCCACCAGCAAGGGCATTGAAGATGAAACGTGGCTGGGTCTTTCAGCATGACAATGATCCCAAACACACCACCCGGGCAACGAAGGAGTGACTTCGTAAGAAGCATTTCAAGGTCCTGGAGTGGCCTAGCCAGTCTCCAGATCTCAACCCCATAGAAAATCTTTGGAGGGAGTTGAAAGTCCGTGTTGCCCAGCGACAGCCCCAAAACATCACTGCTCTAGAGGAGATCTGCATGGAGGAATGGGCCAAAATACCAGCAACAGTGTGTGAAAACCTTGTGAAGACTTACAGAAAACGTTTGACCTCTGTCACTGCCAACAAATGGTATATAACAAAGTATTGAGATGAACTTTTGTTATTGATCAAATACTTATTTTACCGAGGAATTTACCAATTAATTCATTAAAAATCCTTCAATGTGATTTTCTGGATTTTTTTTTTCTCATTTTGTCTCTCATAGTTGAGGTATACCTATGATGAAAATTGGAGACCTCTCTCATCTTTTAAGTGGGAGAACTTGCACAGTTTGTGGCTGACTAAATACTTTTTTGCCCCACTGTATATATATATATATATACTGTATATATATACAGTGATCCCTCGCTACTTCGCGCTTCACCTTTTGCGCCCTCAGTGCATCGCGGATTTTTCAAAAATATTCATCAAAAATTCAAAATTGAGAAATAATGGGCGGGCGCTAGCAGAAGGCAGGGAGACTACATTACAACATCAGGTATCAACACGGAGAGCCGCACAACTCAAAAAATCCACCTCTCTGTTCGCTGTTCTCGTGTTGGCTCAGCTCGGAAATCTCGCAAGCTGATTGGCCGAGACGTTTCACCCCGCAAGCTGATTGGCCGAGACGTTTCACCCACCTCCTCTCCCTGCCGAGCACCCACGAAGCGAAGGAAGACCGCATTCATTGCTCTTTATCGCTCGTGTTTCTTAGTCTCGCCGCGTGGAACTTTTTGCTGTTCTCTTGTGCCATTTTGTGCGAAATAGTCTTCCCGTCGAGCCACTACGCCGCCTCCTGCAGCTTCTCCAGCTCTATCGAAAGCTGCCCTCGATGATCCTGTGCCTCTAGCACCTGACGATGAGGCGTCACCTGAGGAGCAGTAAAGCTCTCATTAACCTGTGCAGTAAATCATCTTCATCTTGAGTTACGTATCTTGTTATAAGAATAAAAGAGTTCTAAAAACATATTTATGTACACTTTATTTACATCTACGTATGTATGTACACGTACACACACACGTATCATATGAGAGAGAGAGTGAGAGAATGAACGTACGTATTATTTATGGATGACGTCATTAGGGGTGACGCTACTTCGCGTTTTTTCACTTTTCGCGGTCGGTTCTGGAACCCATTAACCGCGATAAGTGAGGGATCACTGTATATATATATATATATATATACACACACTGTATATATATATGGATATATATATATATATATGGATATGGATATGGACTATATATATATATATATATATATATATATATATATATATATATATATATATATATATATATATATATGGATAAATAGATAGATAGATACACACACATATATATACAGTATATACACATCCATCCATACACACACACACACACACACACACACACATATATATATATACTGTATATATATATATATATATATATATATATATATATATACAGACGTGGACAAAATTGTTGGTACCCCTCTGTTAATGAAAGAAAAACCCACAATGGTCACAGAAATAACTTGAATCTGACAAAAGTGGTAATAAATAAAAATTCTATGAAAATTAACCAATGAAAATCACCCAGTGCTTTGTGGTTCAACAGAATTATTTTAAAAAACAAACTCATGAAACAGGCCTGGACAAAATTGATGGTACCCTTAACTTAATATTTTGTTGCACAACCTTTTGAGGCAATCACTGCAATCAAATGATTTCTGTAACTGTCAATGAGACTTCTGCACCTCTCAGCAGGTATTTTGGTCCACTCCTCATGAGCAAACTGCTCCAGTTGTCTCAGGTTTGAAAGGTGCCTTCTCCAGACGGCATCTTTCAGCTCCTTCCACAGATGTTCAATAGGGATTTAGATCAAGGCTGATAGAAGGCCACTTTAGAATAGTCCAATGTTTCGCTCTTAGCCATTGTTGGGTGTTTTTAGCTGTGTGTTTTGGGTCATTATCCTGTTGCAAGACCCATGACCTGCGACTGAGACCAAGCTGTCTGACACTGGGCAGCACATTTCTCTCTAGAATACCTTGATAGTCTTGAGATTTCATTGTACCCTGCACAGATTCAAGACACCCTGTGCCAGATGCAGCAAAGCAGCCCCAGAACATAACAGAACCTCCTCCGTGTTTCACAGTAGGGACAGTATTCTTTTCTTGGTATGCTTCATTTTTGCGTCTGTGAACATAGAGCTGATGTGCCTTGCCAAAAAGTTCCAGTTTTGTCTCGTCTGTCCATAGGACATTCTCCCAGAAGCTTTGTGGCTTGTCAACATGCAGTTTGGCTAATTCCAGTCTGGCTTTTTTATGATTTGTTTTCAACAGTGGTGTCCTCCTTGGTCGTCTCCCATGAAGTCCACTTTGGCTCAAACAACGACGGATGGTGCAATCTGACACTGATGTACCTTGACCTTGGAGTTCACCTTGAATGTGTTTAGAGGTTGTTCTGGGCTCTTTTGTTACCATTTGTATTATCCATCTCCTCCTGCGGCCACGTCCAGGGAGGTTGGTTACAGTCCCGTGGATCTTAAATTTCTGAATAATATGTGCAACTGTAGTCACAGGAACATCAAGCTGCTTGGAGATGGTCTTATAGCCTTTACCTTTAACATGCTTGTCTATAATTTTCTTTCTAATCTCCTGAGACAACGCTCTCCTTTGCTTCCTCTGGTCCATGTTTAGTGTGGTACACACCATGTCACCAGACAGCACAGTGACTACTTGTCACTCTTTAAATAGGCCGATTGACTGATTACAAGTTTGTAGACACCTGTGATGTTAATTAGAGGACACATCTTGGTTGAACATGTCCCTATGGTCACATTATTTTCAATCTTTTCTAGGGGTAACATCATTTTTGTCCAGGCCTGTTTCATGAGTTTGTTTTTTAAAATAATTCTGTTGAACCACAATTCAAAAGCATTGTCTGATTTTCATTGGTTAATTTTCATAAAATTTTTATTTATTACGACTTTTGTCAGATTCAAGTTATTTCTGTGACCATTGTGGGTTTTTCTTTCATTAACAGAGGGGTACCAACAATTTTGTCCACGTCTGTAACTGATTCCACAGGAGAGGAGCTTGATAGCAGAAGGCTCTGCCTCCCATTGTACTTTTGGAGATTCTAGGTATTACAAGTAATCCTGCATTTTGGGAGCGTAGTGTTCTGTTAGGATGATAGTGTAATATCAGATCTTTTATATAAGATGGGGCCTGATTATTAAGAGCTTTGTAAGTGAGAAGAAGGATTTTAAACTTAATTCTAAACTCTATGGGAAGCCAATGAAGGGAGGCCAGAACCGGAGAGATATGATCTCTCTTTCTAGTACCTGTTAAAACTTGCTGCAGCGTTTTGGATCAACTGAAGACTTTTTAAAGATATTTTAGGACAACCTGATAATAACGAGTTACAATAATCTAATCTAGAGCTAACAAAAGCGTTGATCAGTTTCTCAGCATCACGCTGAGACAAGATGTTCCTAATCTTGGCAATATTGCGCAGATGATAGAAGGCAGTCTTAGAAACAAATTTAATATGTGAATTAAAACAGATCTTGATCAAAAATAACTCCAGTGTTCCTCACAGAACTATTCAGAGTAAGAGTCGCCGCATCCAAAAGTTTGATTTGGAAAGGTATTTCTAAGGTTTTTTTGGACCAACAAGAATGACTTCGGTCTTATCCGGGTTTAATAGCAGAAAATTACAAGTCATCCAAGCTTTGATTTCCTTAAGACAGGCATCTAACTTGGCTAATTGATTACCATCATCGGGCTTCACTGACGGGTATAATTGTGTGTCATCTGCTTAACAATGAAAATGTATATAGTGCTTTCTAATGATGTTGCCTAACGGAAGCATATATAAACTAAAAAGAGTAGGGTGGAACACAGATCCCTGTGGAACTCCATGACTGAGCTTAGAGTTGGAAGAAAACTCATTATTGATATTGCCGGTAAAATGACATGATTGCTCTGTCTTTCTCACACTTCTTTATCTGCTTGCTTCACACGCTACACTGCAGAGTTTAGTTTACACACTATAATTCATTTGCTGAAATCAGTTAGAATCAGTTCTGCACACAGCCAAGCTACCACATAAGCAGAAATGCATTGAAACAATGAGGTAAAACCCCTCCTTCTTGCACGAGGGAGTGGTTAAGCTTTATAAAAACTATAGGGCTCACTTTTTGGGTAGCACTCTCTTGGGGAATTGCCTAAAGAGTTGTGTTCCAGCGCTGCTTGTAATCCATATCTCACTTTCAGTAAAATAAGTGAAAATATACTTCATCTCTCAGTCTGGTTATTTGGCCTTCGTATAAAAGAACTGGGGGTTTAAGGTATTTTAGACGCAACAATATGAACAAACTGAAAGCTATCGGACAAATAAGATCTAAACAACTGCAGTGAAGTACCATTTAGTCCAACATAGTGTTCTAATCTATCAAGTAGAATATCATGATCGATAGTATCAAAGGCTGCACTAAGATCTAAAAGGACAAGTACAGAAACGAGTCCATTATCAGATGCGATAAGAAGGTCATTCATGACCTTGGGGTTAGAAATCTCTGATTAGACTTTTTCTTTTTTAAAGGGGCCGCCAAGTCTAGAGTCTGATGCAGAGAGGCTATAACACTATCTACCGTGCTATCAATTATGAAAGGAGTAAGCTCTCCATCTTTTATTTCCGTTGTGTTGACACATGGTATAGAGGAGACAATCTGCAAGAATTTGGTAACAGCATCATCTGAAAGATATCTGCTGTAGTAATATTTTTCTTTAGGAGTCAAATAATCAGAAATAGTGAAATCAAAGGTGAACAGACAATGGTCTGACAGTTCAGGATTATGAGGAGACACTACCAGATTTTCTATTTCTATACCATAAGTCAGAACAAGGTCCAATGTGTGGTGGAGATAATGGGTAGAATTTTCTACTTTCTGGGAAAACCCCAATGAGTCTAATATTGAATTGAATGCCTTATTCACCCTTTGAGTGTGTATGGTGCCAAACTGCGACATACCCCCTAGTGGTCAAGAGTGGTAAATATTTTTTGTCAATCAAATAGTTCAGATTTTCAAGGCTATAACTTGAAAGTAGTAAGAGATAATGGCTTACTGTCAATTAGAAAAATGTAAAATATGATCCAAAGTTTCAGATAAGAATAAATTTACACATCTAATGTGCCTAATGTCATGACATCTCTTTAAATTCCATAACTCAGTCAAAACTGGACTTTTGACACCATTTTTTGTACAGAGGTACCTTCAGCGCTGCTGAAGTCATTCTATGACACGGTGGTGGCATCAGCCATCACTTTTGGAGTGGTCTGCTGGGGCAGTGGCATTACTGCAGCCGATAGGAAGAGACTGAACAAACTGATTAAGAAAGCTAGCTCTGTCCTGGGGCAACGCCTTGATCCGATGGAGGAGATAGGAGAGAGAAGGACGGTGGCTAAACTGTCATCTCTGCTGGAGTCCGAGTTCCACCCTATGCAGGACATACTGGATGCACTGAGGAGCTCATTTAGCAGCAGACTACATCATCCCAGGTGCACAACCGAGAGGTTTCGTAGGTCCTTCCTACCAACGGCTGTCAGACTGTACAACCTAAGCAGGGCTGCTCGCAGAGATAGCAAAAAGACGTAACAAACTAATAGGTTTTTTTTGAATGCAAAAGATGCAATAGACTTACACAATGGTCCTCTCCGGCATACAACTAGGAACATACCGGTCGCTATGGAGGGTGAGAATATGTATGGGCACATAATCATACCATGTAGGATAACTAAATAGACGGTTATGCTGTTTCATCCCACCTAGCAACAATGCTCTGCACTGTGTGTGTTTATATATTTACATATTTATTCCATCTAGCTACAATGCTCTGCACTGGGTGTGTTTATATTTATATATCTATATATTTATTCCATCTAGCTACAATGCTCCGCACTGTGTTTTTATATATCTACATATTATTCCATCTAGCTACATTGCTCCGCACTGTGTGTGTTTATATACTTGCATATTTATTCCACCTAGCTGCAATGCTCCGTACTGTGGGTGTTTATATATTTACATATTTATTCCATCTAGCTACAATGCTCCGCACTGTGTGTTCATATATTCATATATTTATTCCATCCAGCTACAATGCTCTGCACTGTGTGTCTGTGTGTGTGTGTGTGTATATATACTGTATATTTTATAGTAATATGTACATATGTATATTAGCTGCTCTTGCTTGCTTGTTTTTTTTTTTGTTTTTTTTTTTTCTTGCCTTCTGATTGTTGCTCTGAGTGTTGCTATCCCTGTGCTGTTGCAATCCTGGAATTTCCCCTTTGTGGGACTAATAAAGGCTTATCTTATCTTATCTTATCTTATCATCTTATTTTCAAAGTATATGAACAAGAAATCAGTACATTTAAAAAAAAAACAAACAGAAATTTCTCACGTACTTTTGACAAAGTCAGAGTGAGAAGGCAGGCGTAGTGCCGCGCTCTGCCACTAGGGGAATGCAAATTCTCACACTCAAAGGGTTAAGACAGTCACTATCTACATCAACATGTATATTAAAATCCCCTACTATAATTATTCTATCTGATTTCAGCACTAAATCAGCTAGAAATTCTGCAAATTTGGATAAAAACTCTGAGTAGGCTGAGGGAGGACGGTAAACTATGGCAAAGAAAATTGGGTTTAAGCTAAGATTGCTAACATGCTCCATAGTGAGGACCAGGCCCTCAAAGGAATTAAAACATGTTTTTTGCTTTACATTAACTAGTAATTTAGAATGGTAAATTGCCGCTACTCCACCTCCACAACCAGAACTTCTAGGATTATGATAGTTTAGATAACCAGAGGGAGTTTTTTCACTTAAACCAACATAATCATCTTGCCCTAACCAAGTCTCTATAAGGGATATTAGATCAATCTGATGATCAATTAATAGATCATGAACTAGTAGCGACTTGGGAGTTATAGACCTAATATTTAACAAACCACATTTAATTTTCACATTATGAGGAGGAAGAGAGGCCAAATCATTAAATTTATAGACTTGATGTTTAATTTGAGATTTACCAAGTTTTTGTTTAATCACTTTGGGATGTTTATACAATATATTTTTATTGGGGGGAGTAGACAAAGGTTCTCTGAGGGGGAAGACAGGTGTGGCGAATGAGGGGTGGCGGATGAGAAGGAGCTGCAGAAAGGATTGAATTTGTCAAGTTATGTTGTATTTGTCTTGGGTTATAATATTTTGGGTACCGGGAGACAGACGCAGTCTCTATGGGGTTATCAATTAAAGACTGATCTAAACAGTGAGGATTATTTGGATTAATAGGATTAATATGAGAAGTGGAAACAAAGAAAGGCTGGTTGGCAGACCCAGGAACTTCGGGGTGAGTTAACACACCAAATTTCAGTCACTGTACTAAAAAACGTTGAATGGAATAGAACAAATTATCCCTTAAAACACGTGCACCAAGTCTATTTGGATGGATGCCATCTGGCCTCATAAATGATGGGCGGTTCCAAAACAAGTTGAAATTGTCTACAAAACCAGTGTTAAAAGTAGGACATGTAGAACACAACCAGGTATTATAAATGAGAGTTCTGCTAAAATAATTGCAACCTCGTCTGAAAGGTGCCAAAGGCCCAGAAATAAACACACATCTGCCACAGTTCATAAGAGTGGACAGAAGGCTCTTGAAGTCATTCTTTAAAATCTCCGACACTTCATCTGGGATGTTGTTGCATCCAACATGTACAATGACAGTTTTAGCGTGGGGGTATTCATTTAATAGTTCAGGGGTAAAAGCCTCGATGTCTGACACTTTGCAGCATCTTCATGGGGTTAGTCTCATTTAAAAGAAAACACTCTGAACTTTTTGGCAAAACAGTCATAATCTCTCTAAGTGCTCCTGCCACTGAGTAACAAGAACGTTCGCCTGCGTGTTTTTTTTAGATACAAATACTTGCAAATAACATACAGCTGTCAGATACTGGCTGGAAAACACAACAGAAATGTAGAACCAAGTGTTTTCAAGCTGAGGTCAAAATTTTGTAAAAATACCACAAAAAATGAATATATTACACAGCTTTTTCTCAGGTTGTAACAAGGCTGTGTCTGTACTGGAAGACCGGAAATACAGCTTTTTTTTCAGTGCGCACTGAGACGCACTGAGATGCACAGACATGACCCCCCACAGAATTCACAGAGTTCAAGGGGTTAAGGAGGGACGCACAGCTCACACACGTCGGGGATGGAGTCATGACGTTCCAGGCGAGAAGTGGATCGCTAGCTAGCTAAAAACAACTAAAAACAGGTTAGCCTAGCCTAGCTAGCTAGCTAGCTAAAAACAGCCAAAAACAGGTTAGCCTAGCCTGGTGAAAACAGCCCTGCCCAGGGTCTGATTCACCTGTACGCCAATCGGGCTTTCTGCTAGGCCAGCACTAAGCTAACACTAAGTAAAAAGCTAATATCAGCAAACAGAGATAAAAAAAAATTAAAAACGAAGTTAATAAAAACAAACAAAAGCAGACAAATAACTCTTTGACGCGACGCAACGTGCCGTGACATGTCAGCAGCCTTCCTAGTAATGCATTGTCCGAACATGAAGCACACAAACCAGCAGTCCAGTAGTAGACATAGTAATAGTAAAATTCATAACTATGATGTAGAAAATCCAGTCAAAATTTGTTCATAATGTTCAATTAAAACATACCATCACCTTCTACCTAGCCAGCTTGTCACATAGCTCATACACACAATCAAGCAATCATTTGTGCTCCTGGCCCCATTGATGCAGACTTCATATTATGTAGACGACTAGTAGTCAAAGGTTGCACTAGACTTTTTTTTAATCTGTCATTTTGACAGGGTTGTAAAAAATCTGTCAGAATTTGTTATTGCCTGTTGTCATGAATTGCCCTATGGGGCAGGAAGGTGAGACCCATGCAGTGAACTGTGAGTTTGGGCAATTTATTGAAAAAAAGGCAACAAACATAAAGTTGAACACGGTGCACAAAATATAAACGAGGGAGAAAACTTACAGATAAAATGCACCAGAGCAGGGCAGGGCTCTGGTGGAGATGAGGTGAATGCAACAAAGACTGCGGCGATGAGAAAATGAAGATACAGCTCTTAAATAGAATCAAAAACCATTTACATAATCCATGACAGGTGTGGGTAATCTGAGCGGGCAGGAGAGAGCAATAAAACATCATTAGGACCAGCTGGGGCAGTGAGAGAGGAGTGAACCAAAGCTGACAGCTGACAAGGCAACGCCCACATGAAGCACCACGCCACTGACAGCTGTCAACCAGCAACAGAACAACAGTGAAGATATAAAGAATAAAATATCAATCCAAGCAGACAATATATAAATATAAATTAATACAAAATAAAAGTGTAACAGAACTAGAACACAAACAGGAAAATGGCAAACAGTACACAAATACAGAAATCCAAAAAGCATAAAATGCAACAAACATGAAAATATAATGAAAAAGCTATGAGACCAAGCCTGGCAGAAACCTCCAGCTCTCGGCTCATGACACCTTTCATTTTAATCAAAACAACAAAGAAAGGGAAAAGCAATGAAAACAATGAAAAAATAAATTTAAAAACAAAATAAAAACAATGGATTTGTTAGTGAAGGTTAAATAATATCACAGAGAAAAAGCAAGTTTAAAGAGTTCTCTTTTGAGATGGGATATGAGGGTCTGAAGAGAGTCAGCGTTACAGATGTCTTGGTGGACTGAAGGCTTTTAAGATAAGATAAGATAAGATAAGCCTTTATTAGTCCCACACTGGGGAAATTCCAGGATTGCAACAGCACAGGGATAGCAACACTCAGAGCAACAATCAGAAGGCAAGAAAAAACAAGAGCAGCGAGTATACATATGTACATACTGTATAAACATAAATATATAGACACACAGTGCGGAGCATTGTAGCTAGATGGAATAAATATATAAATATATAAACACACAGTGCGGAGCATTGTAGCTAGATGGAATAAATATGTGAATATATAAACATACACACAGTGTGGGGCGTTGTAGCTAGATGGAATAAATATATGAATATATAAACACAGTGCGGAGCATTGTAGCTAGATGGAATAAATATGTAAATATATAAACACACAGTGTGGAGCATTGTCGCTAGATGGAATGAAACAGCATAACCGTCTACTTAGTTATCCTACATGGTATGATTATGTACCCATACATATTGTCACCCTCCGTAGCTACCGGTATTTTCCTAGTTGTATACCGGAGGGCACCATTGTGTAAGTCTATTGCGTCTTTTGCATTCAATACTATTAGGTTGTCATGTCTTTTTGCTATCTCTGCGAGCAGCCCTGCTTAGGTTATACAGTCTGATAGCCGTTGGTAGGAAGGACCTGCGAAACCTCTCGGTTGTGCACCTAGGATGATGTAGTCTGCTGCTAAATGAGCTCCTTAGTGCATTCAGTGTGTCCTGCATAGGGTGGAACTCGGACTCCAGCAGAGATGACAGTTTAGCCACCATCCTTCTCTCTCCCATCTCCTCCATTGGGTCAAGGCGCTGCCCCAGGACAGAGCTAGCTTTCTTGATCAGTTTGTTCAGTCTCTTCCTATCGGCTGCTGTAATGCCATTGCCCCAGCAGACCACTCCAAAAGTGATGGCTGATGCCACCACCGTGTCGTAGAATGTCTTCAGCAGTGCCCCTTGTACACCAAAAGACCTGAGTCTCCTCAGTAGGAACAGCCTGCGCTGTCCCTTCTTGTAGAGTGCGTCAGTATTGTGTGACCAGTCTAGTTTATTGTTCAGATGAACACCCAGGTACTTGTAGGATGTCACCGTCTCAATGTCTGTTCCCTGGATGTTTACTGGTGCTGTGAGGGGTTGTCCTTGCCTGCGGCAGTCCACCACCAGCTCCTTAGTTTTCCTCGCGTTGATCTGGAGGCAGTTCTGATGGCACCAGTCCACAAAGTCCTGGATAAGCCCTCTTTACTCAGCTTCATCTCCGTTGGGGATGAGGCCAACGATCACAGAGTCGTCAGCGAACTTCTGTAGATGGCAGTGTGTTGTGTTGTGTGAGAAGTCCGCAGTATAAAGGGGGAACAGGAAGAGAGCCAAAACCGTTCCCTGGGGAGCCCCCATGCTACCGATGATCGTGTCGGACACACAGTCCCGGGTTCCCACAAACTGTGGCCGGTTTGTGAGGTAGTCCAGGATCCATGATGACAGGTGCTGGTCCACCCTTGCGCACAGCAGCTTGTCCTTCAAGATCATCGGTTGGATGGTGTTGAAAGCACTGGAGAAGTCAAAGAACATGATCCTCACTGCATTCCCGGGTTTCTCCAGGTGGAACAGAGAATGGTGAAGGAGGAAGATGACCGCATCCTCCACCTCAATACCATGCTGGTAGGCGAACTGGAGTGGATCCATCGCTGGTCCCACCAGGGGGCGGAGGTGAGCAAGGAGCAGTCTCTCCAGGGTCTTCATCATGTGGGACATCAGGGCCACTGGTCTGTAGCTGTTCAGATCTTTGGGGTGGGAAGTCTTTGGTACAGGTACCACACAAGATGTTTTCCACAACTGTGGTACCCTCCCCAGCTTCAGGCTCAGGTTGAAGATGTACTCCACAATCCCACACAGCTGGTCTGCACAGGACTTGAGGAGCTTTGCACTGATGCCGTCCGGTCCCGACGCCTTCCTCGCCTTTAACTTCCTCAGTTCCATCCTCACCTGGGTCTTAGTGAGGGTCAGGTTGGGGGGCTATGTGTTGGGAGTGGGGGGGTGATGGTGGAGTGTGGAGTGGGCAGCAGGACTTGATGTCTTCAGAGGCAGCAGTGGTTGTTGTGCAGTCGGGAGGAGGGCAGTTGGTCAAACCTATTAAAAAAACAGATTCAGATTGTTCGCCCACTCCCTGCCCCCCGTGGCCTGGGGGAGGTATTCTGGAGCCCAGAGATGGTTTTAAGGTTTCTCCAGACCCCGCTGATGCCGCTCTGTTGCAGCTTGTCCTCCATCTTCTTCCTGAAGCTGTCCTTGCCTTCTCTGATCTAAAGTATATTTGTTTTCATAACACTGGCGGGCAGCATTTGACTCTCAAGGACAGCTGTCTGGCAAACTATTCCATCTGCCGTGCTCAAGGACATGTGCCCTCTGCTTCAGACTGTAGTCATAACATCTGCTGCGGGAAGAGACTTTTTGTTGTCCTCCAACTGATTGCCACTGATTGCACCCAACTCACACACACACACAACTGATACACTATACTGACTTGAAGATATTCATTCACTGCTCTCTTTGTGTCATTGTGTGGATTCTATTGTCTGCTAATTGTGCATTTAGAGTTTTTTTCTTGTAATCATAATATCGGTCATATATGAACTATTTTCTGATAAACAATGCTTTTTTCTCTCTCCTATTGTGTCTACCTCCCCCCCTTGATAATGTCATTCATGACGTTCTCAGTGTCAAGTCAAATCCCTCGTATATTTACCTGTTATTTACTTGTAAATGTGCTTGGCAATAAATCTTTTTCTGATTCTGATTCTGATTCTGATCTTCCTCCTCAGCTCCCTCTGTACGGACTTCAGCAGCTCCCTGTTCCCCGACCTGAAGATCCTCTTCTTCTCTCTCAGAAGTGTTTTTATTTCAGGGTTGATCCAGGGTTTGTTGTTTGAGCAACACCGTATGGTCTTGGTGGGGACGGTGTTGTCCACACAGAAGCTGATGTAGTCCGTGATGGTGTGAGTGAGGCCATCGATGTCCTCACCATGTGGATCGCAGAGCTGCTCCCAGGCGGTGGTTTCAAAACAGCCCTTTAGAGCGTCCATTGCCTCCTTAGACCATAACTTCACTGTGCGCATGGCCGGAGGTTGTCTGTGCACTAGGGGTTTGTACACCGGCCGGAGATGAACCAAGTTGTGATCTGATCTCCCGAGTGGGGGGAGTTGTGATGAGGTGTACGCCTCCTTAGTGTTTGCGTAGAATAAGTCCAGTGTTTTATTGTCTCTAGTGTGGCATGTGACATACTGGGTAAACGTAGGACAGTGAAACATGGTTGAAATCGCCTGAGATGACTTTTAGACCCCATAGTGAACATATGGGCAGGTGGAACAGTGAGGTGAATAGAAATGGATGATCTGAGATTGCGAGAGGGTGTGTTGATTTTTAGGAGTTAAAGATCTGAAGGACCAAAGTTATGGATGGCCTTGAAGGTGAGGAGCAAGTCTTTTAATCAATGCAGAATGTAACTGGAAGCCAGTAAAGCTGCAGAAGAACAGGAATGTAATTAATGGAGGGGGTTCTGGTGATAATATGGGCAGCAGAGTTCTGGACCAGTTGGAGTTTATGAGTAGAATTAAGAAGGAGACCAGAGGGGAGGGAATGACAATAATCAAGGCAAGGTGTGACAAGGCTGTGGAGTAAGATGGCTGTACTGCCGGGTGTGACTGAAGGGTAGAGGAAATTAATATTACATACAGTACCAGTCAAAAGTTTGGATACATCTACCCACTGAAAATGACTGTGTAGGTGTGTCCAAACTTTTCAGTGGTAGTGTGGAAATATGGAGAATGCATGATGTTGATGTGAGATTGAACATGACAACATGCTATATATATGTGTGTGTGTGTGTGTGTGCGCATATCTACATATACATACACACATACATATATACACACACACACACATACAGTATATATATATATATACAGGGTGTGTGTGTGTGTGTGTGTGTGTGTGTGTTTTATAGGTAATTTAATGTTGGTACACATATTAATGTAAATATAAATCTGAGTAGGAATGAAGATTTGCTTTCATCACACTCAATTCCTCGTTAGGGCACCATCCACCTTTTATAGAGGTGGAAACTCTTATGAACAAAGAATTAAGCTTAAGAATTTAGCAACTGGTAAGTTAAGCCTTAATAATTCTATTGACAATATTTGATCAGTCTCATAATAAACCCTTGTGTGAGTTCTTGTCTCTGATATCTTCTTGATCATCATGAAATCAAACAATAACTCCCATATGTCTTTCAATGGTTTAATAAGAAATGTCAGAATAGGTTAACATATTTGCATAACTTTAAAACAGAATTCACATGTATCATGGGCATCATAGACTGTTACTGAGTTACTTATGAATCAAGCATTTGTGGAACCAACAGTTTAATTTGTCAGTATACTGGAAATTGGAAAACCATGAAATAACATTGGTTAGGATAAGTGGATGCAATTTTATGAAGAAAATGCTAATTAACTTTATAAAAATTTAGAAAATTAGTTTTAATCTGGAAAAGAACAGAACTTAATGAAAGATGACATGCATTTTGAGATTCTGATGGGGGTTTGCATAAAATTAGGTTCAAAGAACTTATACCAGGAGTATTCTGAAGACAAGTGTAAATTACATAACAGACCATCAGCCGCAGAAACTTTGCGTCCCTGTGGGTAGCAGGCAGTCCACTTTCTGTTCAACTAGACAAGGAGGGGTTCTGTTGGGAAGCTGGCAGACAGACTCCTTACCATGGTTATGGCCTCTTCCTGGGATCACAAAGGCTGTTCCAGCAAACTGGGCGAGGTCCTCTCTTATGCACTGAAGAAGGAATTGGTTTATTGTGCAAAGTCTCGTCAGAAAGTCAAATTACATCACAAACTTGTTTCTTCCGATGTTGGTGGTTTAAATGAGTTGGTTTAAGCTTAAAAAAAATTAAACAAAATCTTCTTGCACGATGATTTAAAGAAAAAGAAGAATAAAATAAGAAAAATGAATTTTAAAGAAAAGAAACAGGATTGAGCATGACAGACTCTGGGCCCTTCTTAAAAAGATAGGAGAAAAATTGGAGAGCAGAAGGGGGCTCCTTACAGCTTTGGCCAACGCCCCAGGACAGACTCAAAACAGAGCAATGAAACTTAAGTTTTCTCTAGTGTTGCAGGGTGGTCCAAAACTCCTGAGACCTGAGTTGGCCCAATTATATTTGAGCTTTTTCCACAAAGGTAATAAACTTGACCTAAAAAGGTAAATGCAATGAAGTTTTGAACTCTATTGGCCAGTTAAGTGCAGCTATGGTCTCCTAAAAAAAGAGGAGGGGGAGAGATATTTGATCTGAGAGTGAAATCCTCCTCAAGTATGTAGCTGAATAAAGCATAAATTCCTTAAACTCTAGTGACTAAGATATTCTACTTAATAATAAGAGAGCATAAAATGCATCTACCTTGTAACTGCAATTAATTTGTGATAGTAAGCATGCAAACATTAATTTCTTCTTGAAAATAGCAGCACATATCAAGTTATATTAAATCATTTCAATAAAAGAATTTGAAACCCATATTGTCCATCCCAGAGTTCAACCAGATCTTTGTTGGCAGATACT
Source organism: Pholidichthys leucotaenia (assembly GCA_020510985.1). NCBI lineage: Eukaryota > Metazoa > Chordata > Actinopteri > Cichliformes > Pholidichthyidae > Pholidichthys > Pholidichthys leucotaenia. The sequence continues at coordinate 105,722,438 of CM035846.1, forward strand.
GTCTTGAGAGAAAGAATATGAGTTAGTTCATAGTCCATAAGGCATAAAATCTACTGCAAAGGAAAAAGTTAAATATTCCTAATTTGTCCTCCAGATGGCACAGTGAAACTGGTTGTTTACTGGAAAGTCTTGGCTTCCAAAGTCTTAGCTATGTCAATCATAAAACTGTCAATTAGAACATTCCTTTGCCAAAGAGTCTTGGAGAAAGCGATTAACTTCCACTTTATGGCTCGGGGATTGTGTTACAGCTCTAGTCCCTGAGTGAGAGAAGCAGTCTCAAGAGCCAGGCTTTTGAGTTGAAAAAAATTTTCTTCAGCAAAGGAAAATTTTATAAATTAGAACTCAAGGTCACGCTATAATAGTCACGAACAGATGGTTGGACAAAAAATCCTTCAGGATTTTTTGGTAGACAGCAGAATTCATGGTTCCATTTACCACTTTACACTTTTTCACACAGGGCCATGTAGGTTTGGAATTTTTTTACCCTTAATAATAAACACCTTCATTTAAAAACTGCATTTTGTGTTTATTTGCATTATCTTTGTCTAATATTTAAATTTGTTTGATGATCTGAAACATTTAAGTGTGACATACAAAAAATGAGAAATCAGGAAGGGGACAAACACTTTTTCACACCACTGTGTGTGTGTGTGTGTGTGTGTGTAAATACACACACACACACACACATATGTATATACAGTATATGTATATATATATACTGCTCAAAAAAATAAAGGGAACACTTTGAAAACACATCAGATTTTAATGGGAAAAAATAAGCTGGATATCGAAATTGTGGCAGGCTAGTCCAGCTTACTCACACTAAAGGAACACTTCAAAATCAAATCAAATCAACCTTTATTGTCATATTGCTGTACATACAACTGTAGTGCAGGCAAGATGAAATTGTGTTTCTCTCGGCATCCATATAAGTAAAAGAACATGATTTAAGACACATTCACACATATCCTCGCCCCCCCACCCCACCACATCCATTCACACATCCCTGAGACATACTTGAAAAAACTAACCAGAACTATAAATCTGAGTAAGCTGGACTAGCCTGCCACAATTTCAATATCCAGCTTATTTTTTCCCATTAAAATCTGATGTGTTTTCAAAGTGTTCCCTTTATTTTTTTGGGCAGTATATATATACAGTATATGTGTGTGTGTGTATATATATATAGTAGTGGATTTAGATTAATGGGTTTATAGGTATTTTATTGTTGTTACAAGTATTAATGTAAATATGAATGTAAGTAGGAATGAAGATTTACTTTCATTATCAGCACATTAGCTCGTTGGGGCACCAGTCCAAAAGGACAATTTTATTAACAATTCTTGATTTGTACCAATTATGAATCAGTCTAAAAAAAAAACCTTGTGAGTTCTTGTCTGCTGATAATCAAGAAGATGGACATGAAATCAAACAATAACTCCCATATGCCTTTCAATAGCTTAATAAGAGATGAATAACTTTACAGCAGAGAATTCAACTTGTATCATGGGCATCATAGATGGTTATTGAGCATCACATGTGAATCAAACATTTGTGGAACCAAAGAACCATAGTTTGACTTGGCAATATACTGAAAATTGGAAAACCATAAAATACCTTTGGCCAAGGAAAGTGGATGCAATTTTATGAAGAAAATGATGAGTAAACTATTCATAAAAATGGAAAATTGGTGTTACTCTGAAAAAGAACATAAATTAATGAAAGGACAAAAATGCATTTTGAAATTCTGATAGGAGTTACATGAAAGTAAGTTTAAAGAACTTACACCAGGAATATTCTGAAGAATTAAGTTTAAATTAAACAGCAGATCATCAGCCAAGCAGAATCATTGCATCCCAGTGAGTAGCAGGTGGTCCATTGGATTCTGTTTCAACTGGACCGGCATGGGGTCTGTTGGAAGACTGGCAGACAGGCTCTTTGCCACGGTTATGGCCTACTCCCAAGATCACAAAGGAGCTGGTTCTTCGGCAGGCTGGCTGCGGTCTTCTCCTATGCACTGAAGAAGGAATTGGTTTATTGTACAAAGACCCAACAGAAAGTCAAATTGGGACAAAAACACACCACGGATCCACTTCTTCCGATGTTTGTGGTTTAATTAAGCTGGTTTAAGTTTAGTAAAAAAAAAAAAATCTTCTTTCAAGGTAATTTAAAGAAAAAAATTAAGATAAGAAAAAGTGAACTTTAAAGAAAAGAAAAAATTTTCACAGAGCATGAACAGGCTCTGGGCCTTACTTGGAAGATAGAAAAAAAATGGGAGAGCAGAGAAGTCTGCTCCTTACAGCTTGACCACCGCCCCAAAACTGAACGAAGGGAATATTTTTTTGAGGTGTGGCAGAATTTCACTGATTTTCATGAAACCTGAGCTGAACCGATTACATTGCTTCTTTTTCCTGCAAAAGTCATAAACTCGACCCAAAAAAAAGGAAATGCAAGGGAGCTTGGAAGCCCATTGGTCATTTCCAAAGTTCAGGGCTTTGTGGGTTTCCCAGCAGAAAGCGGAGGGGAGAAACATTTGATATGACATATTATCTTATATGTGTGTAAGAGAAGTAGGGGGTGATGTGTGTGCCTGTGTGTGTTGTGTTTGTGAGTATGTTTATGAGAGGGTTGGAAGGGGTGGGGATGTATCATGTAAAATATGTAACTAAATGTGTCTACTGTTTTTATCTATATAAAGCACTTTGCGCAGCATCTAATGTTTAAAAAGTGCTATACAAATAAAGTTTGATTGATTGATTGATGAGAAGTGAGACCCCCCTTAAAGCAGACGGACAGTGACATTTTTTTATTGAACCAATCAACAGATTGTATGAAAATATTCTATTCTGTCTATTCTCGCGATTTAATATGTGTCACCAGCTTCCATAAATGACCTTATTTGCTCATAGCTCAGCCTTCACTTAGTGAGGCTGCAGTACCGCCATCTCTCGATAGGTGCGGGCATTGGTGACGTCACAACAGCAATAGAAAATGGCAGAACGAGAGCAAAGTGATTCGGACAGCGATTATTTTCTCGAGTTTGACGACCTCAATATAAATGATGACATTGAAAATGAAGAATCGGATGATGAAGTAGTTTTGGGTGGTGCTGAGGGGGTATTCAGCCTTATTTGTGGGAAAGAAGTGAGGGTTATGTTGCCTGCCTGTGCGGTGAGCCTCATCAGAGAAACATTCCCATCTGATCATTACAAGGGATTTTGCCTACCAAGATTAGATTTGTGAACAATGATATGTAAATAAAGTTTTGTAAAATCATATATTGAGTTTATTAATTTTCATGTCAATGTTATAATTCTCATAGTTCAGCATTCATCAAAGTCGCATGTCATATACATTTGAATAATTTGAACACACTAAATTCTTCTCAATTTGAAAAGAAATATTACATACTATACCACCTTTGTATGAACGTTTGAAAACACAGCAGAAATATACAAAGAAATACAAAAATCAATGGAGTATCACTACAGATTAAGAAAATAACTAGTTTCCAGATATAGCAATTATTATATTCCAATAAATAACATTTCACAGTTATAATGGGCACCATTTTATGGTAGAAAATTGGGGTTCCATTTTTAAAAGCACATTTCTCTTACAATCTTAGGCTTATATTTATTTTTCTTAGCAAATATGTTGCTTCCCTAAAAATTGAAAGCTGAACTGTCATTGGTAATTTCTTCTACTTTTACATGTTTGATTTTGAAAATCATCCATTGCTTGGAATTCATTTAAAATGTTTAGTAAACATTTGCTGTGAATATTAAAAATCCAAAACTTACCCTGTTTACTTCTCGTTTTCTGACTGCTGATCACATCGGTAGATCACCCTTGCTTTTCACGCCACTGTCACTGACACTTGTCTCACAGTCAGACTTGGGAATCGAGGGATATATAGTTGGAATAGCCGTTTTCTTTATCACCAATCTTTTTGCAAATTGCATCTTATTCTCGAAATCGCTGTCAACGAAATGTCTACTGCACATGCAGGGTGCTAACGAGGTGCAGGTGTGCGCGCAGCTGAGGCAGATGCCTGAGAGCTGCGAGCCGAGACACCTGCAAAATATATGTGGACAAGAAAGACTGACAAACCTGGGTACTATTTCACTGCAGTCTGCTTTAATACAGAAGCTGAAGCAATAGGGAACACTGTATGTCTCTGTAATTGAGAACTTTGCTTCTAAAAAACACAGGAGGATGGACTTCCAATATAAGTAACCGGTGAGTTAAACTGTCTTTCTTCAGCATGTTTTTTCCCCCTAACCGTTCTTATGATCATGAAAATATTTGGTAATTCCGAGAAATATCCGTAATCGCCGATTTTAAAACGTAAACATCAAGTGTTGCATGAAGCAAAACACAGCAGGACCATCACACCTGTAGACAACACAACGCCAAACCATATTAATTCGATTCCTGAAATCCTAATCTTCATAAATAATCTATTTGTAATCCACAAGTATTCCGAGAAATATCCGTAATCGCCGATTTTAAGACGTAAACATCAAGTGTTGCATGAAGCAAAACACAGCACTGGCTGCCGACCGTGTGCGTGTGTTTGCCGGTGGTGACGTCACACAGTCAGTGGCCATCTTAGCCGCTGATCGCTTGGCTGGGTCAGACAGCTCTCCACAACAGCGTACTTCAAGAGCGCATTGTCACCTTATGCGACATTTGTTGACACCAAAACATGTGCGGTTCGACTTAGCTCGTCTCAGACAACCAATTTGAGATAAGAATTAGTGATATTGAATTTTCGTCTGTCCGTCTGCTTTAAGACACATATGTTTCTGAATAAAGCATAAATTCCTTAAACTTTAGTGATTAAGATATTCTACTCAATAATAAGGGAACATACAATGTCTCTACATTATAACTGTAATTAACTTGTGATAGTAAGCATGCAAAAATTAATTTCTTCCTGAAAATAAAGCAACACATATCAAATCACATCAATAAAATCATTTGAAACCACAATTGTCCATTCCAGAGTTCAACCATGTCTTCAGTAGTGGAGGCTGTCTTGGGAGAAATAATATGAATTAATTTATTGTTCACAACTGCAGAGATTCCATTTCAGAGAGAGAGAAAAAAAATTAAATATTCCTGCATCGCCCACCAGATGGCACTGTAAAACTGTCTGGATGGTTAATGAGGAATCTTGACTCCCAAGTCTGGATTATATCAACCATAAATCTGTCATTTGGGGCATTCCTTTGCCAACGAGCAGAAAAAGGAGAATGACTAAGTCCAGGAGAAGGGATTGACTTCCACTTTATGGCTGATGGATAGTGTTACAGCTCTGTTCCTTGGGTGATAGAAGCAGCTCATGACCAGACTTTTGAATTGAAACAATTTTCTTCAGCAAAGAATGACTTTATGGATTGGAACCAAAAGGGTTAACGCTACAATATGTTTGACTCTGAGGAGGAACATAAACCCAGCTTTAGAGTCCATGTACTCCTACTCCTTTCCCTCGGCCCATTGGGGTTGTAAATTACCCCTATGAGTGCAACCCTTTCAGGGCTGCACTATGTCATTAGTAGTTGCTGATGGATTTACCCTAAATGGACACTACATATTTTCACCAGAAAAAAGAAGAAAAAGAAAATTGATGAGAAAAAGGCCTCATCTTAAGGAGAAACATGTCGTAAATTTACATGAACAATTCTAATCAGTAGAAAAAGGCAGAAATTTACTAGAAAGAAAGCTATAAATTCACAGAGAAAAATTTGAACCCTTTGGTGGGATGATTTTGACCCGTGGGCCGTATGTTTGACACCCCTGGACTAGCCCATGAAAAATACATATTTATCACAATAACTTGTAAATGATTAAAATAAAATAAAATAGAAAACACCAATAAATGAAAGTTCATCTCAGATGAAGAATCATAAATAATAATGGTAACTCGCTTTATCCCTCACTCCTTCTCCTACACCTCAAAGAAAATTGGGACAGCACTACTCAGACACGTGAATGCATAAAAATGAAGGGGCAGGTTGAAGGGATAGGGCGACGGGGTGAATTTGGATGCACACTTAACCTCTTGGAGACATTTGGGGAGGGAGGAGGTGGATTTGGCAGACATATGGAGCTGGGTGTCATCTACATAACAGTGAAAATGGATGTTAAACTTATGGAAAATGTGGCCAAGAGGGAGTAGATAAATGATGAAGACCATAGGGTCCTACAGCAGAACTTTGTGGAATACCAGAAGATACTGAACAGGACTGAGATCTGAGAGTTTTGAGGTGCATGGCTCCAGCCCCCCCGAGACCCGAAAAGGATTAAGTGGAAGAAGATGGATGGATGGACAGAGTGCTGCCAGAGGAACGTGATTTAAACCAATTTAGGGGTGTGTTAGCTATACCAAATGGAGGCAAGTCTGTCAAAGAGAACGTTGTGAGAAATGGTGTCAAAAGCTGTCCTCACTCCAGTAAGAAAAACAAGAGGAAGAAGTCCAGAGTCAACAGTCATGAGGAAGTCATTAATGATTTTTATCAGGGCAGTCTCTGTACTATGGAGGGGATGGAAAACAGGCTGAAATCATTTATAGAGGGTTTTTTTTTCATTCCTTTTATTTAGAACACACAGTACATAGAAAAAGAAATTACAAAAATACAACATTATACTGTACATATTACAAAATTGAGGCAAAGTAAACAGAGCAGTAGACAGAGCTCACCACTGTCTCAAATAAACTTCACCAGACTTTTAGGAGTTTTCATCAAAGTCTGCAGAAAAGACAATGCAAGAAATCACTGTAAAGAAGAAATGGGTGAAACTCAAATAAAGAGCTGGAACTTCTTCAATATATTGCTATTCTCTTTCTTCTTCTCTTTTTCTTCACCCCCAACCAGTGGTGGCAGATGACCCATTCTAGAGCCTGATTCTGAAAGAGGTTAAAATTGATTTTTCCTCTCCATTGACGCTTAGTGTTTGCTCATAAGGCATACAGCTGTTTGGTTGTTTATAACAGTAAAAAATGGTAGGAGACTTACTGTTATAAAGGTAAAGCCAACTTTACTGTCATTCAATTCATACAGTAGAACAAAATTAGGTTTCTCTTACCTACAATGTTAATCACATCTAGAATCAGAGGGGTCGCTGCCATGTAAGGCGCCACCACAAATTTCCCTCCTCCGTTCCATTATTGCTGAGCACCAAGCTGGACGGCAAGAGTTCCACTTTTTTACATGGTCGTTGGCATGACCCAGCCGGGATTTGAACCCCAGCCTCCTGAGTGTGGGGCAGATGCTCTACCAACTGAGCCACCACTCCGGTGATGTCCACAAACCTGGTACAAAAGGAGATGGACAAGGAGGTTGCACTGGAACACAGCTTTAATATAAAGATGATTGCACGACAGGGAAAACACACTATGCGGAGTCATCCTGGGCAAAAAGAGAAAGCCCAAATGGTGGATGCCACGTATTATAGGGCGGTGTGATGACGCACTCGGAAGGTGGCGTCATCACACCACACTTCACAATAAATTCCCCATCACATTCTAACCCTCCTTTGCAAAAAATAAAAACACATCCAATTAGAACCCACCAAAATTTGGAAACACAGAGCCCCAAGCAAACACTAAATTAAAAGCAAACACAAAATCACAAAACTCAAAACAATAAGACAAACTAAAATAGGACCTGATAAAGCTGATAAATGTCACCTGGCAGCAATCAGCTGACTCTTCTGATGAAGGCTGCAGTGCAGTTGAAACATGTAAAGAAGGTAAAGACATCTTTCTATTTTACTTTTGTCTTTCAAAGGAAAAAAAAAAAAAAAAAAAAGGATAAATAATTAAAAGAAGACAAAATGAACCTGTTTGACGTAAAATAGGACCTGTGGGTAGACTGCCACATGGCCCGCACGGCAAAGTGAGTTACTTAATCTTAGAACATCCATGCTCCTAACTAAACAGTTCTAAGTCTTTTATTTACAGTCCCCCACGCTAATGGTGGGTCGGGCGGGGGAAACAGTTCAGTCTGAGGGGCTTTGAGGCGACTCCATGGTGGCCTCCTCCCTGGAGCTTTGAAGCAGGTTTGTGATGGCCTCCTCCATGGAGCTTTGAAACACACTTGTGGCAGCCTCCTCCCAGGAGCTTTGAAGCGGCCCGGTAGCAGCCTCATCCCCGGAGCTTTGAAGTGGGCCCGTGGCAGCCGCCTCCCTGGAGCCATTGGATCCCTGGGGCTAATCTTCATGATACTGGGGCCCAGGTTCCATACTGCAGCAGCCGACTCTTGCGGAATCCCGCCATCTGGAGCCGCCGCCCAGACACACCGCAGTTTGTTCGCGTACTAAACCTAATCGTCCGTCAGCCAAACACACACTGTTCCCAGCTTCGCCACGATCCTCAGCATCCATTGTTTCACTGGCTGTGGCCTGGTCAGTCACCATCCCGGCCTCCCGCTGGCACAAACCCGAATCCAGTCCATGACATGTAGCGACGCCTTACTTGGTTTGATGTGCTACTGTGCGTTTGCCAGCTCTGTGCTCTCCTTTGGTCTGGCACCTTCGTTACACTGTGGCAGTTCAGCAGTCACCGCGGTCCCCTCACCTTCCGCCAGCTGAAACTCGACCTGAGCACTGAAGGTTTACGGTGCCTCCCTGGTGTCGCTCGTCGGAACGGACCAGTCTTCCTTCTACGTTCGATTCATCCTCGCTTCATCAGGCGTAAGTGTTTATTCTGTAGTGTCTGGTTCCGCCCTCGTTACGCTTTAGCACTGATGTTTGTGTACTTTATTTTGTGTCCTAGTTTAATGTATATGTTTTGTCCCACATGGCTCTTTACTTTGTCCTTTCTTTAATAAAACAAGCAAACTCTCTGTTGGCATCTGACGCTTCATTAATGCCCTGAAAGGGGCATGTACTGTATGACAGAAGGTCGCAGCCCAGAGAGGTGCCAGCCACAGTGAGTTTGTTTTTTGGCTTGAGTTTTTCCCCTTTCCGGGTGCCAGTGTATTTGGGGAGATGGCATCATCCAAGCGTGGGTTTTGCATCCAGTGGCTGAGGGAGGTTGATGACCTCCTGTCCAATGCCCGTCTGTCCATTCCCTCCAACACTGCCCACTGGTACCTGTACCTCGCGCAACAGGCGTTAAAGCACTGCCACCTGACCTCGTTTCCTGAGGGCAAGGAGAGAGTGTCGGTGGTAGTAGCGCTGCGTCAGGGGAACTGGGAACTGATGGAGAATGCAGCCAAGAAGCCTCTATTTCCTCCCCAGGACACGGTCATCCCGACTAGGGGGGAGTCTCCTGACGGGCCGGTCCTCTGAAAGGCTCCCGTCTAGATCCTGTCCCGGGTCGTCAGAAGAACTCTGCTTCCCAGCTAGCTGCTTCTCCTGCACCACGACAAAAGGTGAAGACAGCAACCCAGCCTCCGGGTCGTCTCGTTCCACTGTTCCGTCAGCTCCACGTCCCCGGACTGCCCCGGCTGCTCCTCCCTCCTCCTCGGCGTGCCTTTCAGTGGCAGTGAGCCCAGCAAGTCCTCTTCTGGTTCCACCCGTCACCATTCCTTCGTGAGGTCCCCGTCTGGATCCTGTTCTGGGCCACCATAGGAACTCCGCCTCTCAGCCAGCCGTTTTCCCCGTGCCATGATGGAAGGACAAGACAGCAGCCTCAGCCTCTGGGTCGTCTTTCCCTGCTGTTCCGTCAGCTCCTCGTCCCCAGACTGCCTCAGCTGCTCCTCCCAACTCCTCAGCGCTCCCTCCCGCTGCTGTGAGCCCAGTGAGTCCTGCTCTGGCTCCGCCCGTCACCAATCCCGTTGGGGTGGCTCCTCCTTGTCTTCTCGAGGGACCCTCCGTCACCATCCCTAGGGGAAAGGGAAGAACCAAGCCTGCTGCAGCAGTCACCATTGTCCCCCGGGAGAGCAAGCAAGTGCTTTTTCATTCTAACTCTCTGTGTGATGAATTACCTTGTCTGATTCCTGGGGGTGGAGCTCAGTTTTCACAGTCCCCTGAGCTCCCACCACCTGCTGCAGCCATAAAAACTGAACCTGCTACCTCTGTGTTTTCTCCCCTTCTCTCCAAGCGTCCCCCGGTCCCAGGAGTAGACCGTTGGATGGAGGAGGAGCCTGCGGTGCTGGAGAGCCTGGTTCCAGTCCCACAGCCATGTCATGGGCAGAGGAGGAGGGGTGACTGTCATTGGGAGCCTGCGTCGATGATAAAGCATCCCCGAGTCTCCGTGGAGCAGCAGTCGAGTTCCAGTGGGCAATCGACCCCCTGCCACCATGCCAAGTGGGCCATCAACATGGGTTTCAGCGCCAGGGAGTTATCGGACTGTGGAGACCATCATGCCGGCTGCGGAGGCCACTGCAGTTGAATGCAAAACGAGGATGGACTGCCTGACCATCGAGCCCGGATCGTCGGAGTCCTGGACGGCGGTAGAGCTTGAGATCAGGCAAGTGCTCTATTTTGTCTTCCTATTTTCTGTCTTGGAGCATTCTTGCCTGTCTCTTGGGGAGAAGGGCTGGGTGCAGCCGACCGCTGCATCCAAGCTCGTCTTGCCGGGCTCTGCTGCTGCCGGTGATCCTGACCCCTATTCTCCCTCTGTGTCTGAGCCTTCTCTCAGGGTCACCGGAGATGAGTCAGCTCCAGCCGTGACCATTGAGGCTCCAGGTTTGCTTCGGGAGGTCATCCCAGGTGCTGCGCTGGCCCAATCGGGGTCCACCGCGGGTGTTGCGCTGGCCTAATCAGGGTCCACCGAGGGTGCTGCGCTGGCCCAATCGGGGTCCACCGCGGGTGCTGCACTGGCCCAATCAGGGTCCACCGACGGTGCTGCGCTGGCCAATTCCAGGTCCACCGAGGGTGCTGCGCTGGCCCGGTCCGGGTCCACCAAGGGTGCTGCGCTGGCCTGGTTCGAGGTCGGTGAGGGAGCTGCAGATCCCCTTCCGCCTGACACTGGACTGGTTCCCCGCCCCCCTTCCCCTCTATTCTCCTCCACCGGATGCCGCTGGGGTTCCCTTCATTCGGTTCAGCTTCCCCTCGTTGTGCCTCTCGGTAGGGAAGCCACCTCCGAGCTTCCTCCTCCGGTCCTGTTGGTCTAAGGACACGGGTCAGCCGCCTGAAAGACTGTTTCGCCGGTTCTGCGTCTTGGGTCGGCCACCGGACAGACTGTGTCGCTGGTGGGGCAACCTGGGTCAGCCGCCTGAGGTACTGTTTCCCCGGTTCTGAGACTTGGGCAGGCCACCCAAACTGTTTTTGTTGTCTTTTCTCCTGATGTGGAGTGGGATACCGGGAAGCCACCTGAACTGCCTTTTTTTTTTCTTCCCTCTGCCTGCCGGTATCCCTATACTTGTGTTTTCATGGTGTTTTTTTTCTGTCGTTCTTGTATATTGTGAAAGTTTGTTTTTCCTGCCTTATGATCGAGTGCTGTATAAAGTGATATTTTTGTGTTCACCCTTCCGCTGCACTCGAGCAGGTTCTAAGTTGAAGTATGCATGCATTTTTGTTTTCATTTGTTTACCTGGTTTTTCTGTGTCATTATCCGTGTTGTAGGCGAGTTTTAGCCGCACTATTCTGTGCTGTTTGTTCTTTGTGGGGGTTTTTTTCTCTGTATTTTTGCTGGTCGACAGTTGTGCTTGTTTACTTTCGAGTTTTTCTCCCTCCTAGCCTGTTTCCCCCTCCGCCCACCCAAGGTCAGTCTGATTAGCTTTCAGGATGGGGGGGGGGGGCTCCCTGGGTGTCACTATGGTTGCCTGGAATGCGCCCTTTGAACAGGGCGTACTGTTGTGATCTGAGCGCCGAATTCATCCACGTTCGGGTTACTCTGTATTTTCCCTTTTTCTCCCAGATTATTTTGGTTTGTTTATTATTGTTCTCCCAGGGCTTTTATTGTGACAGTGCCACGGCCGAACTTCTGGCTGTCAAAGCCAAGCCGGCGCTGTCACAGCTGATCTTGTTTTCGGTAATTACATTTCCCCTTTCCTGTTTGGTTCTGTTACTTTTGTTATCAGTATTTAAGGAAGCAGCTGAGGCTCACTCCTCGCTGTGACCTACATCTGTGTCCCAGGACTGGAGTCCCTATCCCCGGCTCCAGTCTTCGTTCTACGTTTGATTCATCCTCGCTTCATCAGGCATAAGTGTTTATTCTGTAGTGTCTGGTTCCGCCCTTGCTACGCTTTAGCACTGATGTTATTGTACTTTATTTTGTGTCCTAGTTTGATGTATGTGTTTTGCCCCACATGGCTCTTTACTTTGTCCTTTCTTTAATTAAACATGCAAACTCTCTGTTGGCATCTGGCGCCTCAATAACGCACTGAAAGGGGCATACATGACAGTATGTCTCTGCACCTTACTGCAACCGTTTGCACAAATGCCACATCTGCTGCTTGTGGAGCGGGCCCAGAGGCTCCAGTACCTTTTCCCCAAAGGCAGGGGGCTGAAGAGGGTGTATGGGGGTGGGAGGTGTTGCCTGCAATGTTGATGGCTCTGTGGGTGAGGCGGGTGATATAGATGTCCGAGAGGGAGGGCAGAGTGGCACTGATGATCTTGCTGGCTGCTTTCACTGTGTGTTGTAGTGTCTTCCGGCAGGAGGTGGTGCAGCTTCCATACCACACCGTGATGCAGCTGGTGAGGACTGGTGAGCACAGGTGTTTATTTTGTGACAGTGCTTTCAGTTCATTCTGCTCCTTTGTTTATTGGTTCTGTTGTTGTTAATCATTCACGGCTGTTCATTTTGTTAATTAGCTCCTGCCTTATATATACTGCTCACGCCATACCCTCAGTACGGCATTCTGCGTCAATACCTGCCACTGTCCACGCTACTGCTTCACTGCTGTTATGTTGTTTCCACAATAAATTATGTTAAATGCTCGCCCTGCATGTAAGTCCCATCTGCCCCGGAGGGTCACCATGACAATTTTCCAAAGTTACTCACCACTCAGTCTTTTCACTATAGCCACAATTTTGTGGTTGGAAAATTATGTTTAATATGATCAACTATGACTATTGCATGTTAAAATTTACATTTAACTAAATTTACAACCTTTTTAAATGTAAATGACCCTTGTGTGTGTGTGGGGGGGGGGGGGGGCTGAAAAGTTCATAGGCTGAGACGTTGATTGTGGTCAAATTTGACCAAATCTGGTTTATTTTTCAAATACAGGGATCCAAGCGCTGCAACACCAATGGAAGAAGTGTGTGGACCGAAGGGGAGACTACGTTGAAAAATAAATCACATTTGGCCAAATTTGACCACTATGAACTTTTCAGCCTATGAACTTTTCAGCCCCCCTTACATACATAAAAATAGCAAGAGAAACACTTTAAGAAGAGCAGTAAATGCTGTAAAAAAGTAGAGAAAAGTAGTTGTACTTTTGACTCTCGTGCACTATGTACAGCAGCTCAACCAGACTCATGTCATTCATCACTGTTTTTCTGTTGCATTATTGACTGCACTATGTGGTACTTCACATTATCTGCTACATGCTAATTTTTTAAACTGCCTTGACTAGTACTACTCATTATTACTAGTATTATTATTATTATTACTTATTACTACTTATTTTTCTACACTTATTGCACGTTTCTAGTCCTTTAGTTTTTTAGTTTATCCCTTTTTCTCATTATGTTTTTAATGTTGCAGCATGGCACCGAGACAAATTCCTAGTTTGTGTATCAAATGAACAATGGCAATAAACCTGATTCTGATTCTGATTGTATATAGGTGTTCGTTTCAATTCTCATTTGTACCCTTACCTCTTCCCCTACCCTTTTGCCTACCCCTATAAATTGGGCCACCCCTTCAGAAAATCTCAGCTTCAGGAGAAGATATCTCAAATTTACATGAACTATTATAATCAGTAGAAAAGGTCAGAAATTTACTAGAAAGAGAGCTGTAAATTCACAGAGAAAAATTTGGACCTTGTGGCCAGTTTTGGCCCACAGGCCATATGTTTGACACCGCTGGACCAACCCATTAAAAATACATATTTAGGGGGTAAATGACAACTTCTTGCTCTAAAAAATAATCATGTTTAACCACAGAGGTAGGAGCTGATGTGGGGGTGAACACAGAGATTAGCTACTCACTGCTGGGACAACAATAATCAGGGGCAGTTCTCTTGGTAATCTGATCCCTGAGAGCGGGACAGGTGTGTTTTGCTGGCTGCTGTCTGTTTGTCGCTGTTTCTCCAGACTAGCTGCAAAATAAGCTTGCCATGGGCGGAGTCTGGTTCCACTCCGTACTCAGTTCAGGAGAAGCCACCACCCACCTCAGCATTTCTTCCCACCAGGCTGAACGGGGGCGGGATGGGAGACCGACCCATGGAGTAGACCGTCCGTGGCTTCTCCAGATTCCGTCCACGGTGACAGTGGACCAATGATCACACACTTTATGCAGATAGTGCTTATGGGAGTTGTAGTTTCATAGTCTCACATTGCAACAGGTTTATTGTTTTAGATGCTGTTTGAGAAAACTACAACCTGCCAAAGTGACTAGTGGGAGTGGCTGTCTTACAGGCCACTGCTGAAATAACACCGGCTATTGGCCGGTTGGCCAGTGTTAATGTCAAGCCCTGACTGTTAAGATTGCATCAGTGACGATTGTTAAAAATGCCCAGCAGTAAGTAAAAGGAAGATGGAGGCAGATGATCCACTGTAGCAACCCCTAAAGCAGGGGTGTCAAACTCATTCCATGGAGGGCCAAGACCCTGCATGTTTTACTTCCACCCAGTGTCTTCAGCAGGTGTTTTCACTGATCAGCAATCAGTGGGAAGAAATTCAGTGAAATCACCTGTTGAAGACACTAGGTGGTGGTAAAACCTGCAGGGTCTTGGCCCTCCATGGAATGAGTTTGACACCCGTGCCCTAAAGAGAAGAAGAAGAAGAATCAGTCCAAACTATTGAAATATGCACATATATGTATAAATTACTCTCATTATGTCTGTAACATGCAAAAAAAGCAGTCAGCATTTCTCACCAAATTTGAATAAACTGAGGTTTTTTGGTATTCATCCCACATACAGTATAATAAGTTACTTAATAACCTACTTAATTCATTCATGGACTGTTGATATTGTGTCTATATATCAATGTACCATGTACACACGTGGACAAAATTGTTGGTACCCCTCTGTTAATGAAAGAAAAAACCACAATGGTCACAGAAATAACTTTAATCTTACAAAAGTGGTAATAAATAAAAATTCTATGAAAATTAACCAATGAAAATCAGACAGTGCTTTTGAATTGTGGTTCAACAGAATTATTTTAAAAAAACAAACTCATAAAATGGGCCTGGACAAAAATGATAGTGCTCTTAACTTAATATTATATATACCATTGAAATAAATTTTTAAAAATGTAAATAAAAACAAAAACAAGGTTAGACATAGATATGTTAACATTTCTTAATAAAGAACTGAATATTTAAAGGGGTGTCCAATTTTTTTCACATGGCTGTAAAATGCCCCCCCCCCTCTTAATAGCATCTTAATAGTGCTATCAGCAGGTGCATTAGGTTGTCTAGTTTATTTTGATACCATGATTATCATCCTAGCTACAGAACTGAGGTTAATGCAGCTGCTGAGTGTGGATGAGGCTTACCACTGTGTAGCTATTTTTTACCAAGCAGATGAACTAAGGACACTATGTGTGATTTAGTCAGCTAGACTATGACAAAAGTAACAGTTATCCTGCCTGCAGAAGCATTATGAACACAACACACCACACCTTAGGTGTGTTATGTTTCACTCATTAAACGATAATAAATCTGTGAAATTTGTGACAAAATCATCCTGGTATTAAAAACTTACTCTGGATTCATCACCTAGACATTTATTTTTTTACAGTGGCATTCAGTTTTCAAATTTAGGATTCAGGTATTTGCCCCCTCTCCTCGTAAAAGGTAAATAATAAATTTACCTTTACCAAAATTTACCAGAAAAAAATGTACAAATTTAGGAGAAAATAGTATAAATTCACAAGAAAAAAGTAGCAACTTGATGATAGTCAAAAAATAATTTAAAAAAATCTGAAATATAAATTATTTTGCAAATATCTAATGAAAAAGGCTTATTTTCCATGACAAATTTAAGAGAAATGCTACATTTTTGTGAGAAACTGAATTTAGGGGGAAAACAACATTGGGGAAATACTGCATATTTATACAAAAAGTAGGCAAATTTACAAGAAAAAAAATGTCTCTGATTTACAAGAAAAGCTGTAAAACTGTGACAAAAAAGTTGCACACACAAAAAAGTGACATTAGAAACATCACAGTGTTTCATAAAACACTGAAGTTTACTAAGGGAGAAAAAAGACTGGAGAGAATATTTGGAGCCCCAAAAGTTGGTAGTGAGGACAGCTCTAACTTTAAATGGGTTTATAATATGCTTTCTCTAGGTGCAGCGCAGCGTGCTGCTGAGAGCCCTACTTGACAGGAAAAGCAACAGGCTGGAGGAGGTGACAAATGCTGCAAAAACAAAGTGCTGAAAGAAGCATTGCAACATTTTAGTTATCAATTTATTTATTTTTTTAGCGTTCCCTTTATTGCAAATGGACCCTTAAACACCAACAAACTCAAAAGATACAGTGTTAAGGTGATGAATCATACTAGGAGTTAAATCACTATACACTGATAATAGATTAGATTAGATTAGATTCAACTTTATTGT
Organism: Pholidichthys leucotaenia; assembly: GCA_020510985.1. Classification (NCBI taxonomy): domain Eukaryota; kingdom Metazoa; phylum Chordata; class Actinopteri; order Cichliformes; family Pholidichthyidae; genus Pholidichthys; species Pholidichthys leucotaenia. Next base: position 105,739,081 of record CM035846.1, read on the forward strand.
CATTACACATGTATGAATACAAGGTAAGGAAACACAGTTTAGCATCCAATCAGAAGTGCAAAGGACAGCAGTGCAGTATATACAGTAATTGACAGTATGTGCAATTTAAGCAAATATATGCAAATCTATGCAGCAGTGCAGAAAGTTAAGAGTACTGTTATGTGCAAATAATGTACAATAAGTTAGATGGGCAGTTATGTACAGGTGAGGATGGTAAGAGATGATGGTAAGAGAGTCAGCGGAGAACTAAGTTCAATAATGTGACAGCTGTTGGAAAGAAACTGTTCCTAAACCTGCTGGTTCTAGTCCAAAGGCTTCCGAAACGCCTTCCGGAGGGGAGAAGCTGGAACAGTCCATGAGCAGGATGGTTGGTGTCCCTAAGAATGCTGCATGCCTGGCGCAGACATCTTTTCCTGTAGACGTCCTCTAGGGCATTATAATATCTCAATACAATATCTCAGTGTTTGGTCACTGCCTAATTTGTGTAATGCTGTCTCATGATTAAATAAAATGGGAACAGAAAACTAGAAATGTGATTACAAGCTCAATATTCATTCATTCATCTTCTTCCGCTTAATCCTTTTCGGGTTGCAGGGGGCTGGAGCCTATCCCAGCATCTTTGGGCGAGAGGCAGGGTACACCCTGGACAGATCACCAGTCCATCACAGGGCCAACACAGAGAGACAGACAACCATTCACTCTCACAGTCATACCTAAGGACAATTTAGAATCCCCAGTTTGATGCCAGTTAACCTAACTTGCATGTTTTTGGCATGTTGGAGGAAACTGGAGAAATCCCGGAGTAAACCCATGCAGACACAGGGAGAACATGCAAACTCCACACAGATCACTGTTGGTCGGGGGCTGGGATTGAACCCAGGATACCCCAGCCAAGGGTGAGTTGCTGTGCTGCCGCAGTGCTAACCACTCCGCCCTATAAGCTCAATAATTAAATTAAATAAATAAATCAGTGATGCTGTACTGTAATGCTTTTGAACTCATTTTAACACGTGTAAAAAAAAGTTTAAAAGTTTAAAAAAGTTTTTCCCCCACCTTGCTGCCTCTATATTGGAGTTTTCCCCGGTGGACGAAAGGGTTGTTTCCCTGCGCCTTCAGGTTGGGAAACGGGTCCTGACCATCATTTGTGCCTATGCAGCAAATGATGTTTCAGAGTACCCACCCTTTTTGGAGTCTGTGACTGGGGTGCTGGAGGGTGCTCCTCTTGGAGACTCCATTGTCCTACTGGGAGACTTCAATGCGCACGTGGGCAATGACAGTGAAACCTGGAGGGGCGTGATTGGGAGGAACGGCCTGCCCGATCTGAACCCGAGTGGTGTTCAGTTATTGGACTTCTGTGCTAACCACAGTTTGCCCATAACGAACACCATGTTCAAACATAAGGGTGTCCATATGTGCACCTGGCACCAGGACACCCTAGGTTGCAGGTCGATGATCGATTTTGTCATCGTGTCATCAGACCTGCGACCGTATGTCTTGGACACTCGGGTAAAGAGAGGTGCAGAGCTGTCAACTGATCACCACCTGGTGGTGAGTTGGATCCGATGGCAGGGGAGGAAGCCATTCAGACCTGGTAGACCCAAACGTATAGTGAGGGTGTGCTGGGAACGTCTGGCTGAGGCCCCTGTCCGGGAGGTCTTCAACTCTCACCTCCGGAAGAACTTCAACCACATTCCGAGGGAGTCTGGAGACATGGAGTCTGAATGGGCCCTGTTCTCCACCTCTGTTGTTGAAGCGGCTGCCCAGAGCTGCGGCCGCAAGGTGGTCGGTGCATCTTGTGGTGGCAACCCCCGAACCAAGTGGTGGACACCAGTGGTGAGGGGGGCCATTAAGCTGAAGAAGGAGTCCTATCAAGCTTGGCTGGCTTGTGGGACTCCCGAAGCAGCTGAGGTGTACCAGCAGGCCAAGTGGAGTGCAGCTCGGGTGGTTGCTGAAGCAAAAACCCCGGTATGGGAGGAGTTCGGTGAGGCCATGGAACAAGACTTTTGGTCGGCCTCGAAGAGATTCTGGCAAACTGTCCGGCGGCTCAGGAGAGGAACGCAGCTCCCTGTCCACACTGTGTATGATGCGGATGGGGCACTGTTGACTTCGACTGGGGATATCGTCGGGCGGTGGAAGGAATACTTCGAGGATCTCCTCAATCCCACTGATATGCCTTCCACAGAGGAAGCAGGGTTTGGGGACGAGGGGGATGACTCGCCTATCACAGGGGCTGAGGTCGCCAAGGTGGTTAAAAATCTCCTTGGTGGCCGGGCCCCGGGGGTGGACGAGATTCGCCCTGAGTACCTCAAGGCCCTGGATGTTGTTGACTGTCATGGTTGACACGCCTCTGCAACATTGCGTGGAGGTCGGGGGCAGTGCCTTAGGCATGGCAAACCGGGGTGGTGGTTTCTCTCTTCAAAAAAGGGGACCGGAGGGTGTGCTCCAACTTTAGAGGGATCACCCTCCTCAGCCTCCCTGGGAAGGTCTATGCCAAGGTACTGGAGAGGAGAGTCCAGCCATTGGTCAAACCTCTGATTCAGGAGGAGCAATGTGGTTTTCGTCCTGGCCGTGGCACATCGGACTAGCTCTTTACCCTCTCGAGAATTCTCGAGGGTTCGTGGGAGTTTGCCCAACCAGTTTACATGTGTTTTGTGGACTTGGAGAGGGCATTTGACCGCGTCCCTCGTGGTTTTTTGTGGGGGGTGCTTCGGGAGTATGGGGTATCGGGTTTGTTGTTACGAGCTATTCGGTCTCTGTACGACCGTTGTGAGAGTTTGGTTCGTATTGCCAACACTCGGTCGGAGTCATTCCGAGTGAGAGTTGGACTCCACCAGGGCTGCCCTTTGCCACCGATCCTGTTTGTGACAGGGTAACACCCACTAACACCTGCGCTCGCCAGATTTTTGTGTGTAACCCTTACTAACACCCACTCACCCTACTCACTTTAGGTGTAGTACCCTTTCTGGTAGTATTGTGTTATGGCAATGTAGTTACCTTAACTTTTCTACCTGGGCAGAGGGATAATTGGGCCAGGTCAGACCGACTCTGGGTTCGTAGGAGCCTGGGAGGTGCAACAACAGATGACACATACACAGCCGTATAGAACATGCAACTATGTATATTATTTGCAAATATGTACACATAAATAAATACACAGCGCGATAAAAGAAAATACAATCCATAAACTCAAATTATATTTACAATGTGTTCAGTCCTGTTGTATCAGTTCCAGGTGACCAGTTGGGTCACCTCTAGCAGTTTCTAGGGTTCGGGCTTCGGCTCGCCATCCAGATCTGGAGAATCCACGTTCTTCTGGTCCAACCAGTCCAAACAAAAAAAAAAAACCTGACCTATAAAATAGGTCAGAACACAAAGAGCTTAATCTATAATCTAAGTGCATTGGAAAGCACTTGACAAGAAAAAAAAAAACAGAAAAGTGTGCTAGCACAACAATTTAGCACAATTTTGCACTTTAAACACACATAGACCACAGATTCATCATTCACCATTAAACAACAATCAAGGGCAAGGGAATTGGGACCTTTGCTAACCGCTACAGCTCAGAAAAATGCCTTTTTCCAATGAAAAAACTAGCCGAAAATTAGCATCGGCCGTTAGCATGCTAAGCTAGCGATTAGCATTCCCATACACAATGAATGGATAGCACTCACCATGCTAAGTGGCTCGTGCGTCAGGGGTTCCCACGCTCAACGGCGTCAACAGCCTTTGGATCCCAATCTTAAAATTTAATAAATGGAGCAACAGAATTTGCTAATACAGCAATGTCTCATTGCAGGTGTTTATTCAGGCTTACCAATCTCAAGTTTTGTCCAAGCAAAGGCTGTTATTAGCACGTTAGCTCATCGTCTCCGTGAGGAATCGCGTTCTCTCGGTTGTGTCTAAGCAGTGTCTCAGAGCGTTCTGCGGATTACGCACAGACCGAGGGAGAGAGTGTGTGACCCCATTGACTGGCGTGACCCAGCAACAGCGCAGCCATTGGTTGCTCAAAATACCAACACACACATTAGGAACTTCATCAGAACTTTCTAGAAAATGTTCCTAACTATTTATGAATATATATTTATTTAAATATTCATATTCAAATTATTTATTCCCATTGTGAAATGGGTGTTTTTCTTTTTTAAAAGCGGTATCAATATTCACATTTTTAATCACGTTTTTAACACTGGGTTACACTATCCCCCCTTAGAATCATGCAAGTCCCTTTGCATGGGATTAGCTAAATGGTATTGACAGGAGAACTAGTGTTCATGGGAATAATCTTATGATCTGACTCTGTTAAGGCTCTAGTAAAAGCCAGATTTAGTCCTTGAAACAGGGACTGGGCAACAGTTATGAGAGGGTTTCCCAACTGACTATACTGTAGTCTTTCTGGCTGGGAGGTTGTCCTCTCGGAACGTCTCACAGTCTTTGGGATCTCTTTTTCAAATTCTCTGTCTTCCACAGGTTCATCACAGGTACTTTTATCAGGTGAGTTGGTTTCACTTTCAGTTCCATTCTCATTGTTCGATGGTTCCATATTTGTTTCAGTTTCCTCCAGGTTTCCATCATTCGGTAAGTTGTCACATCCAGGTGAATTGTCATTTCCAGGCAAGTTGTCACATCCAGGTGAAGTGACATTTTCTATTTGGTTGTCATTCTCAGATAAGTGAGTTTGTCTCCTTTAACCCCTTGCACTCCAGTCAATTTCCCTAAAAACGCCAAAAAATAACGTGCCCAAAGTAAATCGAAAGCTGTTCTTCAACCCTTTGCAGCATCTTCATGGGGTTGGTCTCATTTAAAAGAAAACACTTTGAATTTTTTGGCAAAATAGTCATAATCTCTCTAAGTGCTCCGGCCACTGAGTTACAGTCATCTAAACATACTGAACTTGAAGAAAATAAATTTGGCCTGGGTGTTTTTTGGATACAAATGCTTGCAAATAACACACAGCTTCAGATCCGGGCTGGAAAATGCAACAGAAATGTAGAACCAAGTGCTATCCAGCTGAGGTCAAAATTTTGTAACAATACCACAAAAAATGAATATATTACACAGCTTTTTCCTCAGGTAGTTCCCAGGCGTTTTTGTAGTGTGCCAAATTGTGCCCAATGGCACAGTTTGGAAAAACGTCTGTAACTTTTGAATGATTCAATATAGAAGCTTCATCTTGGGCTCTAATGAAAGGTGACACTCAGGGCTGTGTGTGTGTGTGGGGGGGGGGGGTTGTCCCCCCCCTCGCTACAGAGGACGGACATCGGCCATCGCTACATGACGGAATAGACTCGTGGCGATGTGGCGACCGCGGCGCAGTCACCGCGGCTTCCCCCCCACCGCTACAGAAGAGTAGCGGGGGGGGGGCGTTCACGGTCCGGACACAGCACATGAACTGTGTACCGCGGCGCACGCACTTCGGACTTCGTGCGCCGCACAGTTGTAATTTACCGATCAGTCAAAAGTCATTTTGGATTACAATTTTCAGGGATAAAGAATAATTTAGCTTATAACACTTACCTCTTCACAGCAACAGTGTCCTGGCGAACTTCTCTTCCTCATTGTCAGACGAACGCAACACTGGTCCGCTCATGGTTCCCGGTCAAAACATAATTCCATTATTGCGGTTTTGCGCTTCCATGATTGCAGTTTTGGCAAATGATTTACGACCTTCGTCGTCGGCCTCCGTCGGTCTATGATGACCATGGAAGAGAATCCTAAACGTCTATTCTGCTGGAATAAGTGCAGGTCGTACTTATGGGTGGTCTCCGTGCTGCTGGGTCTGTAGCAGGTTCTTCCTGCGGGTCCTTTTTTTTCATCTGCTGCAGCAGTCAGTCTCTCTTCACCCAGCCTTACACAAAACAGCTTAAGAACTTCTGTGCTTCAATTGGCTCACTGCATTCACAGTGTTGGTAGACGGGTCCTTCTTGCTAGGTTTTCAGTCATTGGTTCTTCAAGGTTTCAGAAACCCAATTCAAGGCTCTTATTAGTCGAATGAGAGGTCAATCAGATGCACTAATCTGTTCGTGGCTGTGTCTGTAGTGGAAGAACAAATGCAGCTTTTTACGCACGAGGGCGCTCTCATGCGCCCTCGTGCGCTCTGGGACGCAGAGATGTGCCCGTCCGCGGTACACCGGAGTGCAAGAGGTTAAAGAATGTCTTTCGATGGGGAATTTCATAAACTCGAGTGAGCTTTATGGGCGTTTGGATTGGTTCTTCTCTGTACCAATAGACATCTTCATTTTCCGGTTCTGAATTCTCACATTCCTCACTTTGTTCAGGTGATTGTTTTGTCTTAGGTTTGCGGACACGTTTTGGTTGGACAGGTTCTTCTTCAACAGGGGCAAGAAAACCACAGGGAAGCAAGAGGTCGCAGGACCATCTTTTGTCTCAGGTCTTATAGTGTAAACAGGCAAGTCACCTGCTTGGCTCACCACAATGTGAATTTCAGCTTCCCACCTGTCTGCTAGTTTGTGCTTGCCTCTTTGGCGGACTGCACGTACCAAAACTCTGTCGCCTGGTTCTAGTTTTGAGGGTTTCACTCGCATATAAAATCTTGTTTTGTTTCTTTCAGCCATCTTGTTAGCATTTTCTGTTGCTAATCTGTAGCTTTCTTGTAGAGTTGTCTTCAGTTTTTCAATGTACTGGGAATGTGACTTGAAACTTTTGTTGTGAAACGGGAGCCCAAGTGCAAGGTCGATGGGCAATCTTGGCTGACGACCAAACATTAACTCATACGTGGGAAAACCAGTAGTGTCATTCTTTGTACAATTGTACGCATGTACAAGTGGTTTTACATAGTTGTGCCACTGAGATTTGTTCTTTTCCTCCAGAGTACCCAGCATGCTCAATAACGTTCTATTGAAACGTTCTACCAGGTTACCTCTGGGATGATAAGGTGTCGTCCGGATTTTACGAATGCCCATGATTTTGCAAAGTTCTTTTATAATATGGGACTCAAAATCGGGACCCTGATCACTATGTAATCGTTCGGGTATCCCGTAGTGGACTATAAAGTTGTCCCAAAGTGCCTTTGCAACAGTCTGAGCTTTCTGATTGCTGGTAGGGATCGCTATAGCGTATTTCGTGAAATGATCAGTTAACATGAGCACATCCTTTGCGTTACTTTGATCGGGCTCAATGGACAGGAAATCCATACAGACAAGTTTGAGAGGTCAGGTGGACTTGATATTGACAAGCGGAGCAGCTCGTTCTGGAGCAGTTTTACGTCTTACACAGCGATTACATGTCTTGATCTTCTTTTCCATATCTGCCACCATGCGAGGCCAATAGAACCTTGTTCTGGCGATATCCAAAGTATGCTCTGTGCCTAAATGGCCCATATCACAGTGGAGGCTTTGAAAGACTGAATCGCGGAGCTGTTCAGGTAAGACGAGCTGGTAAGTAACATTTCCTCCGTCTTGGCGAGTGCGGTACAGGATGTTATTGCACATTTCAAGTCAACTGAGCTCTCGGAGTAACAAGTTGATATCAGGAAGTTCAGTTCGTACAGTTGGTGGAACTTTTAGCCCAGTTTCAATCTGTGCAATCACTTCTCTTAAACAGGGGTCAGTTCTTTGTTCGTTTTTGATCTGTTCAGGAGTCATGTGGGGTACAACTGGAAGACCACCACAGCCATCTTCATCGGCATAGCCATCTGGAATGGCGGCTACAGAGAGGGCTATTGAGTGAACCAAAGGGAAGGTGTTGTCTGGAGAGCTACCAACATGGTGTTTTTCACGTATAGCAGACACTACCTCGGAACTTAAACTGCTTTCAGGAAGAGACAAGTGAGTTTGAGTGAACTGCTGTATGCGGTCAAGCTCCTTTTGGGACACTGTGTCATCAAGTAACTCGCCATGTGGCCGTCTAGAGAGGCCGTCTGCATCTGAGTTAAGCTTGCCTGCTCTGTATTGGAGCTTAAAGTTAAACGTTGACAGAGCAGCTAGCCACCTATAACTCATGGCATCCATCTTAGCAGTAGTTAAGATGTACGTCAAGGGGTTACTGTCTGTCACAACAGTAAAATGATTGCCATATAAATAGTCTGCGAACTTCTCCGTTACTGCCCACTTTAGAGCCAAAAATTCTAATTTATGGGCGGGGTAACGAGACTTACTTCTAGACAACCCCCGGCTTGCATAAGCTATGACCCTAGTCTGGCCCTCCTGCTCTTGATAGAGGGCGGCGCCAAGCCCTGTAGTGCTGACGTCAGTATGGAGTGTATATGGCAACTGAGGGTCAGCGAAACCCAGGACAGGCGCAGTACTGAGCTTTTCAATGATGGTTTTGAATGCAAGATCACAGGAAGAAGTCCATCGCTCACCAAACGGTGTCTTTGGGTCGTGGTACTGGCCAGGCTTAGCTTTGGGCTTTTTCGCAAAGGAGGGTAGCCCGCTGTTAAGTCAGTGAGGGGCTTAACGATGCTGGAATAGTTCTTAATGAACCACCTATAATACCCTGAAAAGCCTAAGAACGAGCGGAGCTGTTTGAGATCACGGGGCACAGGCCAGGTACTTAGGGCTTTCACTTTTTCGGGGTCGGTCTCAACTCCTTTACTGGACACAATGTGACCGAGATATCTGACAGAAGTTTGAAAAAAATCTGCATTTCTCAGGGGAGAGTTTAAGCCCGTACTCTTTTAGGCGATTAAGAACTTTCATTAAGCGAGCCTCATGTTCTTCGGGCGTCTTGGAGAATACAATGATGTCATCGAGGAACACAATCACCTCATGCAGATTCATGTCGCCCATGCATTTCTCCATGAGGCGCTGGAACGTGCTGGGGGCGTTTGTAATGCCTTGGGGCATTCTATTGAATTCCCCAAAACCCGTGGGACATACGAACGCCGTCTTTGGTTTGTCCAGCTCCTCTACCTCAATTTGGTAGTACCCCGACTTTAAATCGAGGACGGAGAACCACTGCGAACCGGTCAAGGTGGAAAACGTTTCCTCCAAGTTGGGGAGGGCATAAGCATCTTTTACAGCAGGGGTCACCAACGCGGTGCCCGCGGGCACCATGTCGCCCGCAGGGACCACATGTGTCGCCCGCAGTCCTGTTCTAAAAATAGCACAACTCGCAAGTGAGCTGCAGATGTAATTTTTTCTGCCGCTATTTTTTATTTTATATTTTTTATATTTTTTAAAATCACACTTGCATTTATATAGATTTTAAAATGACAATGTCTTAAAAATAAAAAAAATGAAAATATGTTTATTATACGTAAAGTTAAGGTGAACTCTGACCTAGTTCAAAGGTCAGTATTGTGCGCATGACAAAACCTTCGCGCTTGTGGAGCGTAAGCTTAGCTAGCGGGCAGTTAAGATGGTGGGCGCAGTGCGGTTTCCAAGCCCAAAAACATGGCAAAAAAAAGACAGAAAATTTATCATTTTCAAAGTGAGCGGGAGGAAGAGTTCTTTTTTACTACCGTGAAAGGAAGCTGCGTGTATTTCATTTGCGGGGCGATGGCGAAGCGCCACTTCACTACCCACTCTTTTTTTTTTTTTTTTGGACTTATCTTGTACCCATAGGTAGATTTGTTCTGCAGTCCGGTAACAAGCCACCAGCCGCTGCGTGCGCAAGCGCCCCTTAACTCCCTACCCTGCATGTTTTTGCATGAAAAACGAGAACATGCACCACCAGAACATGCAAACTCCACACAGATCACTGTTGGCCGGGGGCAGGGATCGAACCCACGATCCCCCGGCCGAGGGTAAACTGCTGCCGCGGTGCTAACCACTGCGCCACCGTGCATATAAGCACTCTCAGTGCTTGTTTAGTTTCTTCTCATGAAAGGACAGTGCTGGTTGCTCAAGCATGATTCTTGGCAAGAACTGTATGGATATAATTCCAGTGAAGAACACACAAAAGTGTGTTTATTAAATGTAACAGATTTTGAGCAGAATTGCAGCAGATTTGTTCAGTTAAAAATGTGATAAGATTTATTTAATATGAAAGTTGATTTTTCTTAAATGTTGCATAACTTTTTCAAACATGGTTCAACATAGTTCATGAATTAAAAGGGTTTAGTTTTTTATGGTTAAAAGGGACTGGTGAAAACTGGACATTTTTTTATGAAATGTAGAAGGGATCATCTGAACAATTGCTGAGATTAATAAAAATAAAGTGTTGAATATTAATCTTGTCTGTTACCCACTCTAAGTTATTGAAAATTATTTATTTATGTGTATATATATATATATATATATATATATATATATATATATATATATATATATATATATATATATATATATAGATAGATAGATAGATAGATAGATATATAGATAGATAGATAGATATAGATATAGATATACACACACACACACACACAATTTGTTATTTTAGAGGAGTGTGTCAAGCTGGTGCCCTTCACATGACTCGATACCCATGAAGTAGCTCTTGGTTTCAAAAAGGTTGGTGACCCCTGTTTTACAGTCTGCATGTTAAGCTTCCTGTAATCAATACAAAGGCGGACATTGCCATTTTTCTTTCACACCACTACAATAGGCGAAGAAAATGGGGAATTGGACTCTCTTATCACGCCTGCTTGTTGGAGTTCTTTGAGATGCTTACGGACCGCTTCCAGGTCATTTGGGTGTATGGGACGTGCTCTGTGTTTGAACGGTGTTTCATCTGATAACTTGATTCTGTGTTTCACTTGATCTGTTTTGCCAAAGTCAAGATCGTTTTGTGCAAATACTTCGGGCATTTGACTGAGTTTTTCTGTTAGGTGCTCTTTCCATTCAGCGCTAATGGGAGAAGAGTCAAAGTTGAACTTCAGAGTGGACTTTGGTTCAGTTTTGGACTTTGCAACTTTCACGGAGTGTTCTTCTGATAGGACTCGTTGATATGCACAAATTTCTCCAATGACACACTTCTGAGGGATTGTCACGTCATGTTCTGATTCATTGGTGAGTATAACTGGAACAAGGTAAGGTGCTCTTTCAGGTAAGTCTATGAGACATGGTTTTACCAGGATGCCACCAGGTAAGGCTGACATTAACGGGTGTTCTAACAAGACAGATTTTTCACTGTTGCCGGCTGACACAGCTACAGCGCCATCTAGAACAACTGTTTGGCCTGCAGGAACTAAATGTGGCTCTTTATTGCGCATGGTTACTAAACCAAGGCTAGCGTCTTTGGACTGTCTGTGCCGTAGCTCAAGGACTTTTAACACTGCCTTATAACCAAGTGACATGGTTGGCTGCAGTTCAGAACATGCATCAGAGTACAGCTCGTAAAGTACATCTAATGTGTTTGTCCCTATTAACACTAAGGACTGATCAGCTGCACGTACATTGGGAACCACTAAGGCAAGTGTTGGCACTTCGGCTTCAATACCGAAAAAGTCTTTTGGGAAAGTGACATGCATTTCCATGTAGCCTAAGTAAGGTACACTCTCACCATTAGCTCCCTCCACTTCTAACAGCTCAAAAAGTGGCTTAATCTCATGGTTGGATAAGTACTGTCTGTAATAGGACTCAGGGACAGTAGTCACCTGGGAGCCTGTATCTAACAAACAGCTCACAGTACAGCCATTCACTTTCACTTGTGCTGTACTTTTGGTACCAATTAGACCATTAGGAAAATTAAAGGGGTCTGTTTTGTAGTGTGACTTCAATTTAGCATGTGTCTTGAATGGAGCTTTTGGTTTGGGATGGGTCATCTCTGAACTAACCTCTATTTGTCTCGCAACAGTGGCAGACTTCAGCTTTAAAGAAGATTGGGGGTTCCGACTGTCCCAAATCTGTCTTTTTACTCTTAGTTCTTTGTGTTTTGCAGTCACAAGCGCAGGGTTTGGCTCGGACTCACAAGTGGCTACAATATGCCCATCTTTGCCACAGCGGAAGCAATACCATGGTCTGGGCCTAGTATTGGGACGGCTGGACGAAGGTAAAGTTTCAGGTTTGGCATGGTCAGGTTTTTTATTTCCAGATTTCTTAGTTGGGTCTTTCTTTGGTGGTGCTTGTTACTTTTGTTTCACGACAGCAGCTAATTGGCTTTTTAGATCAGCGACTTGCTTTTTCAGTTCTTTCAGACTGTGCGACTTCACTTCACTGTTTGTGCTTGTTTCGGTGACGGTTTGTTCGTAGGAGGCTGCTTTTGGCTTTGTGGCGCCCAAGTGTCTTTTCATGAGGGTGTTTTTAACTTCTTGTCTGTTTTCAGCAGTGAGAAGGTGAAGCAATAATTCTGCATACGCAGGTGGGTGTTTATCTTTTAGTTCCAGCTGTAGCTCTTTTAGCAGATTATCATCCCAACAGCCTCTGTTAAACTGCTTGAGAAGCTGTTTGTCCACTTCCTGTGGCTCTAGACCGCCTCTACGCACTGTGAGATTGAGCGCCACCTGCAAACGATGCAGATATGCAGAGGGTTTTTCTCCATAATCTTGGAAAATGTTCATGAATCGCACCAGCAGTTCCTCACCGTCTTCAACAGTCCCAAAAGCTGAATCCAAAAGCTTAAGATAGTCGGCAGAGGTGGCTTCAGGCCCAAGAGAGTGAATAATATCAGACGCAGGAGCAAGAAGACTTTCAAAGATCTTGAGAGATTTTTCCAAGTCAGACAAAGAAGTATCTTCCATCATCAGGTCAACATGTGAACGCCATGTTTTATAGTCAGCTTCAGTATACGGTCTTGGCGTTTTGCCAGAGAAAGCTCTGATTCTCAAAGAGGAATGGGCATTTGACGGCTTCTCTGCATGTTTAATGACATGCTCGACTACGATTTTCTGAACCTCGGGTGGGTTAAAATCAGCTGGACTCAACATTTGAGGTGTTAAGTTTGGTCTAAGAGGGCTTTGGAAGAGTGCTTGAGTGGTTTTAGAGGTGCGAGGCACTTCAACTTGGAGTGGAGGAGAGACTCCACTTTGTGTGGGTTCTACAGTAGGAAAGCAGGAGCAACGTCAGCAGAGACCGTTTCAGCTGTCTCAGCAACTTCAATAGACTTCCCTATTGTGGACATAACCTCCCGCAACACCTCTTCAAAACCTTTTCCACTTAGCTTAGCTAAACCCCTCAGGTTGCTAAGATAAGCCTCAGTAACACTGCCCCCTACAGTTTTAGTGTACACATCAGTTAGAGCTTGAATGCAGTATTTAACCTCAGGATTGTCAGTGGATGGAAAGGAGCAAGGCAACGTAGGTGCTAATGCTTCAATGCTTAATCCAGACTCGAACTCTACAATATGACTTTTGTCAAAGTCCGATGAGTTATTATTAATGCTAAGCACCCTACGGATAGTGCCATGTTGCTCTAGAAACTCAAAAACATCTGTGTCTCTTTCTTTATCAACAACACCACTGACAATGACTGCGTTAGGGATTTTAACACCATGTTTTTCCACAAAATCCATTTTGGCAGCATATCAACTGTTTAGTCAGGGGTCAAAACAGAATCCTCATCTGTTGTGCAACGCTCCAGGCTCCTGGCTGCGCTCGCCAAATTTTTGTGACAGGGTAACACCCACTACTAACACCTGCGCTCGCCAGATTTTTGTGTGTAACCCTTACTAACACCCACTCACCCTACTCACTTTAGGTGTAGTACCTTTTCTGGTAGTATTGTGTTATGGCAATGTAGTTACCTTAACTTTTCTACCTGGGCAGAGGGATAATTGGGCCAGGTCAGACCGACTCTGGGTTCGTAGGAGCCTGGGAGGTGCAACAACAGATGACACATACACAGCCGTATAGAACTTGCAGCTATGTATATTATTTACAAATATGTACACATAAATAAATACACAGCGCGATAAAAGAAAATACAATCCATAAACTCAAATTATATTTACAATGTGTTCAGTCCTGTTGTATCAGTTCCTGGTGACCAGTTGGGTCACCTCTAGCAGTTTCTAGGGTTCGGGCTTCGGCTCGCCATCCAGATCTGGAGAATCCACGTTCTTCTGGTCCAACCAGTCCAAACAAAAAAAAAAAAACCTGACCTATAAAATAGGTCAGAACACAAAGAACTTAATCCATAATCTAAGTGCATTGGAAAGCACTTGACAAGAAAAACAAAACAAAACAAAACAGAAAAGTGTGCTAGCACAACAATTTAGCACAATTTTGCACTTTAAACACTCATAGACCACAGATTCATCATTCACCATTAAACAACAATCAAGGGCAAGGGAATTGGGACCTTTGCTAACTGCTACAGCTCAGAAAAATGCCTTTTTCCGATGAAAAAACTAGCCCAAAATTAGCATCGGCGGTTAGCATGCTAAGCTAGCGATTAGCATTCCCATACACAATGAATGGATAGCACTCACCATGCTAAGTGGCTCGTGCGTCAGGGGTTCCCACGCTCAACGGCGTCAACAGCCTTTGGATCCCAATCTTAAAATTTAATAAACGGAGCAGTAGAATTTGCTAATACAGCAGTGTATACTGAATGCACTGAGGAGCTCATTTAGCAGCAGACTACATCATCCCAGGTGCACAACCGAGAGGTTTCGCAGGTCCTTCCTACCAACGGCTGTCAGACTGTACAACCTAAGCAGGGCTGCTCGCAGAGATAGCAAAAAGACGTAACAAACTAATAGTTTTTTGAATGCAAAAGATGCAATAGACTTACACAATGGTCCCGTCCGGCATACAACTAGGAAAATACCGGTCGCTATGGAGAGTGAGAATATGTATGGGCACATAATCATACCATGTAGGATAACTAAGTAGACGGTTGTGCTGTTTCATCGCATCTAGCAACAATGCTCTGCACTGTGTGTGTTTATATATTTACATACTTATTCCATCTAGCTACAATGCTCCGCACTGGGTGTGTTTATGTTTATATATCTATATATTTATTCCATCTAGCTACAATGCTCCGTACTGTGTGTTTACATATTCATATATTTATTCCATCCAGCTACAATGCTCTGCACTGTGTGTCTGTGTGTGTGTATATATACAGTACATATTTTATAGTAATATGTACATATGTATATTAGCTGCTCTTGTTTGCTTGGTTTTTTTTCTTGCCTTCTGATTGTTGCTCTGAGTGTTGCTATCCCTGTGCTGTTGCAATCCTGGAATTTCCCCGTTGTGGGACTAATAAAGGCTTATCTTATCTTATCTTATGTCTCATTGCAGGTGTTTATTCAGGCTTACCAATCTCAAGTTTTGTCCAAGCAAAGGCTGTTATTAGCACATTAGCTCATAGACTTCGTGAGGAATCGCGTTCTCTCGGTCGTGTCTAAGCAGTGTCTCAGAGCATTCTGCGGATTACGCACAGACCGAGGGAGAGAGTGCGTGACCCCATTGGCTGGCGTGACCCAGCAACAGCGCAGCCATTGGTTGCTCAAAATACCAACACACACATTAGGAACTTCATCAGAACTTTCTAGAAAATGTTCCTAACTATTTATGAATATATATTTATTTAAATATTCATATTCAAATTATTTATTCCCATTGTGAAATGGGTGTTTTTCTTTTTTAAAAGCGGTATCAATATTCACATTTTTAATCACGTTTTTAACACTGGGTTACATGTTCATAATTTTTATGGACAGGATTTCTAGGTGCAGCCAGGGAATGGAGGGTGTCATGCTTGGTGACCACAGGATCTCATCTCTGTTGTTTGCAGATGATGTTGTCCTGTTGGCTTCATCCAGCAATGACCTACAGCTCTTGCTGGGACGGTTTGCCGCTGAGTGTGAAGCGGCTGGGATGAAAATCAGCACCTCCAAGTCCGAGTCCATGGTCCTCAGCCGGAAAAAGGTGGATTGTCCTCTCTGGGTTGGGGACAGGCTCCTGCCCCAAATGGAGGAGTTTAAGTATCTTGGGGTCTTGTTCACGAGTGAGGGGAAAATGGAGTGAGAGATTGACAGATGGATTGGAGCAGCATCTGCAGTGATGCGGACGTTGTACTGGTCTGTTGTGGTGAAGAGGGAGCTTAGTTCTAAGGCAAAGCTGCCGATTTACCAGTCAATCTACGTTCCTACTCTCACCTATGGTCACGAGCTTTGGGTAATGACCGAAAGAACGAGATCGCGGATATTTATTTAGCAAATGCAAAGTCCTCAAGCCAAGCAGTTGCCTCCTGGTTTGCTGTATGGAGGGTGTGTAATCCTCCTTCCAGTCTTTGGAGCGGGCAAGCCTCTATGATGTATTCCATTGTTTGCTCCTCTCCACATGCGCACAGTGGGCTAGGGCTACTGCCCCATCTGTGAAGGCTGGCCAAGCAGGGGCTATGTCCAGTCCTGAAGCGATTGAGTGTAGACCACTGTCTCCTTGGGAGGTTGGTGCCCGGGACCTGTTGGTTGGGGTTTGTCACCAGGTGTTTGTTTGGGACCTCCTTGGTCTCCCATTCCTCTTGCCAAGCTGTCTGGATGGTGAAGTCAGCTGGGGGAGGGTTTTTCCAAATCGTCCGTCTGGATGGAAGTCGGGCAGTGGGTGGCGTGTAGATATCTGCATAGATTGGTAAGTGAGGAGAATCTTTGGCTTTTTGAAGCATCCTTTGAGTTAATGCTGCTCGCCGGATGTGTGGGGGGGCTATGTTTGACAGTACAGGAAGCCAGGGGAGTGGTGTTGAGCGGATTGTCCCAGTTATGATTCTCATGGTTGTGTTGAGCTGGGTGTCTACGTGGTGTGTGTAGGATGACCTGGACCAAACAGGGGCACAATATTCTGCTACAGAGTAGCAGATCACGGATACTGTCATGACTCGCCGCTCATCAGCAGCGCCAGCTGTGCGCACACCTGCGCCTCGTCAGCGGCGAGGTATTTAACTCACTCTGCCCTGGGCTTTGGCCTGAAGCCGTCTGATCTCATCGGCATCTCTTGCTGCAAGGAACCCCCTTCTCCAAGCAAGGAAACCTGAGTAAGCTTCACTTACCTCTCTTTCTCCCAGCCTTCTCCCCTGTGCACAGGTGGATTCCCCGGCGGCGGACCTCGTCTCCTCACCGCTGCTTCCTCGCTGCTGCTACAGGCGCTCCAGGTTGCTGTCTCCCGGGCTACGCCCTTGTTAACGCCAGCCACCTGCTCAAACCAAGTAAGCCAGCAAACTGTCTTAGTCATCTGTATTGGTGTGGTGCCCGTTACCCTTCTCCCTCTGCTTCCTCCCTTAGGGTTGTCCGGCTGAACGGCTTCCTGCCCTCGGGCCTGACGCAGACGCCCACCACCAATACATTCTTATCTCACAGACACGCAGCCACACACTCTTGTTGTTCAATAAAGCTATTAAATCTAACCTGAGCCTGCGTGTGTGTCTCCTGAGCCGTGTGTTATGTCAGATACAAGTGGCTGAAATGAGCTTTCTCTGTAGGACTGCTGGACTCACCCTCAGAGATAGGGTGAGGAGCTCAGTCATCCGGGAGATGCTCAGAGTAGAACCGCTGCTCCTCCACATTGAAAGGAGTCAGTTGAGGTGGTATGGGCATCTGATTAGGATGCCTCCTGGACGCCTCCCACTTGGTGCTTCGCTGCGCTTTTTTTTGTTTGTTTTTGTTTGTCAATTGTGTGTCTGCCTGCTCTTACACCCGTGAAGAGCTACTAAATATCAGGACTTTCACTCCCACGGACCTACTCCCAGTTTTTTTGGCTCCTGCCGCCAATCTGGTTCACTTTTTAGCCCAAAAAGTGAGACGGCGAAAGAGAGGAAGACGAGCGGGCGCCCTGGTGCGGCTTCGCAGGAGAGGCACGCGCATGGCTTTGCCTGGGATCTTTCTGTCCAACGTCAACTCACTTTATAACAAGGTAGATGAACTGAAACTGCTGATGCGATTTAAGGACCTCTCCACCTCGTGTGCCCTCTGCTTCACTGAGACCTGGCTCAAGGAAAAAACACCGGACAGTGCGCTCCTCCTCGAGGGATTTCAGCTGTTTCGTGCAGACCGCAACACGGGGCTCTCTGGCAAGACCACAGGCGGAGGAGTCTGCTTCTACATCAACAGCAGCTGGTGCTCCGATGTAACTGTGATCTCCCAACACTGTTCTCCTGCTCTGGAATATTTATTCATCAACTGCAAGCCATTTTATTCCCCGCGTGAGTTTGCTTCATTCATCCTGGCCGCTGTTTACATCCCGCCCAGCGCGGACGTGCGCGAGGCTCAGCGCACGCTCACGGATCACATTCAGTAAGCGGAGTGGACTTTCCCGGACTCTCTGGTTATTGTGGTTGGCGACTTTAGCCAGAGCAACCTGAGCCATGAACTCCCCCGGTACAAACAGTTTATTAAATGCCCCACCAGAGGAGAAAACACGCTGGATCACTGTTACACTACAGTTAAGGACGCGTATCGCGCTGTTCCCCACACTGCGCTCGGACTATCTGATCACGTGATGGTCCACCTGATTCCCACATACAGACAGAGACTGAAGCTCACAAAACCTGTTGTGAGCACTATGAGGAAATGGACCAGTGAAGCTGTGGAGGAGCTGCGCACGTGCTTGGAAATAACTGACTGGGACATGTTTAAAGGAGCTACGCATGATCTGGATGAGTACACGGACACTGTGAACTCATATATCCACTTTTGTGAGGAGAGCATTCTTCCATCGCGCACCAGGGTGAGTTACTCCAACGACAAGCCCTGGTTCACAGCTAAGCTCAGACAGATCAGGAAGGAGAAGGAAGCAGCGCTGAAAAGTGGAGACAGGGACTGCTACAGGGAGGTCAAATACCGGTTTAGCAGAGAGCTGAGGAGAGCTAAATCTGTGTATTCTGAGAGACTCCAGCAGCAGTTCACTGCTAACGACTCTGCTTCTGTGTGGAGAGGACTGAGGCAAATCACCAACTATCAGCCTCAGGCTTCTAAGGGACAGGATGACAAAGCCCTTTGTCAAAGACTGTCCCGACTCAATGCCCGTTTTGACACCTCGTCAGCTGTGTCCAACTCCCCCCCTCCCCCCAGCGCCACTGCCTCCATGGTCCCCACTTCATCAAAGGCGGCCCCCCCTCCTCCCCCCCTGCCCTTGCCATCAGTGAGCAGGACGTGCACAGACAGTTCTCCAGACTGAACCCGCGCAAGGCCCCCGGTCCGGACGGCGTGTCTCCCTCCACCCTGAGACACTGTGCGGAGGAGCTGACTCCTGTCTTCACAGACATTTTTAACACCTCCCTGAAGTCATGCCACATGCCGGCCTGCCTCAAAACCTCTACCATCGTCCCTGTCCCCAAGAAGCCACGGATCACTGGACTTAACGACTACAGACCTGTAGCGCTCACCTCTGTAGTCATGAAGTCCTTTGAGCGCCTGGTCCTGCCCCACCTCAAGACCATCACCACTCCCCTCCTGGACCCGCTGCAGTTCACCTACAGAGCCAACAGGTCTGTGGACGACGCAGTCAACCTCGCCTCCACTCCATCCTGCAGCACCTGGACTCCCAGGGAACCTACGTCAGGATCCTGTTTGTGGACTTCAGCTCTGCATTCAATACCATCCGCCCCGCTCTGCTCCAGGACAAGCTGTCCCTGCTCAACGTGCCTGACTCCCTCTGCAGGTGGATCACCGACTTCCTGATGGACCGGAGGCAGCATGTGCAGCTGGGAAAGACTGTCTCAGACTCTGTTAGCATCAGCACCGGATCACCCCAGGGCTGTGTACTTTCCCCCCTGCTCTTCTCCCTGTACACCAACTCCTGCACCTCCAGCCACCAGTCTGTCAAGCTGATCAAGTTTGCGGACGACACCACCCTCATCGGGCTCATCTCCAACGGCGACGAGTCCGTCTACAGGAGAGAGGTGGCCCAGCTGGCGTCCTGGTGCAGCCACAACAACCTGCAGCTGAATGCTCTGAAGACAGTGGAGATGATCGTGTACTTCAGAAAAGTCACAGCCCCTCTGCCCCCCCTTACCCTCACAGACTCTCCCATCACCACTGCAGATTCCTTCCGCTTCCTGGGCACCACCATCACCCGGGACCTCAAGTGGGAGCCGACCATCAGCTCCCTCATCAAAAAGGCCCAGCAGAGGATGTTCTTCCTGCGGCAGCTGAGGAAGCTCAAGCTACCCACCAAGATGTTGGTGCAGTTCTACACAGCCATCATCGAGTCCATCCTCACCACCTCCATCACCGTGTGGTACGCAGGAGCCACTGCCAGGGACAGACTAAGGCTGCAGCGCGTCGTGCGCGCTGCTGAGAAGGTGATCAGCTGCAAGCTCCCATCCCTCCAGGACCTGTACATCTCCAGGACCCGGAGGCGTGCAGGTCGGATCATAGCCGACCCTTCACACCCTGGACACGCACTGTTTGCCCCCCTCCCCTCAGGCAGAAGACTTCGGTCCATTCAGACTAAAACCTCCCGCTACATGAACAGCTTCTTCCCCTCTGCCATCAGACTGCTGAACACTAAGTGACTTATTAGACTCTCGTGCACTACGTACAGCAGCTCAACCGGACTCATGACAATTATCACTGTTTTCTTTTTGCACTACCGACTGCACTATGTGGAACTCCACAATATCTGATGCTGTTAATATATTTAAAAATTGCATAGATTAGTATTACTTATTCATATTCTACCTTTTATTGCATGCATAGTTTTTTATCTTTACTGCTACTCCATGTTTAATGTTGCAGCATTGCACCGAGACAAATTCCTAGTTTGTGTACTACATGAACAATGGCAATAAATCTCATTCATTCTGATTCTGAGGTGTTTCAGGCACGTCCCACTGGGAGGAGACCCCGGGGCAGACCCAGGACTCGGTGGAGAGACTATGTCTCTCAGCTGGTCTGGGAACGCCTTGGTATCCTCTCTGAAGAGCTGGAGCAGGTGGCTGGGGAGAGGGAAGTCGGGGCTTCTCTGCTTGAACTGCTGCCTCCGCGACCCGGACCTCCAGAAAAGCGGTAGAAGATGGATGGATGGATGGAAAAAAGTTTATAAAAAGTTCAGGAATATGAAATGCATTTATTCTTTCATTCATCTATTTGGTGTTTATTTCTTATATATTTGTGTAGATCTTCTGTTGTGCAGTTGTGGTATTTTAACAGGGGACAGAAGATCTAAAAATGATCTGTAGGGAAAATAATTTATTTTAACATGGATATTAAAGAATAGCCTTCAGAGTGACTTAGTCTGTAATCAAAAGGGGTAAAACTTGTTTTTTAATTGGATTTTATATATACCAAATCGTGACATTTTAAAAATACAGAACAGTTTAAGGTTAACTTGAATTTTGTGGGGATGACAAGCAATATTTAAACATTTATATTTAAGGACTGGTGGTTGGAGTAGATTTTGTTTGTACCTGATAAATGTTCAGAGCTGCTAACATTTTGATGAGTACTGAAACACATAAATTTCACTCTAACATTTGACGAACAAATCCATTCTGATCACATTTCATGAATGATTAATACAATGTAAAGACCAAATTTGCATGAGAAGAGCTAATCATTTCTCAGATCAGCTAAATCCTACCAGGCAGCAGTTATTCTGTGGTGTAACTACTATTAGCAAACTAGCAACCAGCTAACTTCACACAACAGTTCACAAGCTAAATATGATATTTACCTCATTTTGAACAGAGGGTTTGGTCCTTTTGTTTGACGAGTTCAACCAATTTAAAATGGTTTGTTGTCCTTGTGGAGCTCGTTTCATGTTCTCTCACTGAGCTGAATGCATTCCACACCAGCATCCCCACCTGCCGCCCTGACAACTGACTCCTACTCAGAGAAGGTGCAAGGACCGGTAGGGCAATAGCAGCAGGGGGGTTACATTGTCTGATTATTAGAAATGTTACTTTTTGTTGCTTGCAAGTGAAAAAAACGACAAGTTCTTCATACTTAATTGAGTTGTAGATATTTTTTTATTAATTATAATGATATGATTATGGCGGGGGGGGGGGTTATGATCCCTCTAACCCCCCCCCCCCCCCCCCCTAAATTACACTTATGTCTGCCTAAATTATCATGCTGTGACGGTAGACAGCTAAAGTTTGCAAACCCTGTCTGACTCCAAGTACTACTTGGCTACTCCATCAGTTATAAACAACAGGCATTCCCAGCAAGATCATTTGCAGCTCTCCTCGGAGCCTGTAATCCAAGGATACCGCTCGTTGCTAATATAGAAGTGACGGACAAATCCTTTCCCCAGCTGAGATGGGCCTGCTAGCTTTGGGGTTGGCCGACCTCTCTTCACAGTGACCAGCTTTTCTTGAAAAGTCCATCTGGAAAATTGATTTTTTAAAATATCAGCAACCAAATCATTTTCCCCTCCCCTGTCAGCCATTATGGGTGGAGAAACAGCTATTATATTTAAACAGACACAGTATATTGTAGCTGCTTAAGCAAGTCCTTGCACTGGCGTTTTGCTAGCTAGGATCCTCTGCAGTCTGGTTGAAGGAGTCTAACTAGCCAATCAAAAGACGTGAAAATGCCGAAGTTCTCAAATGCCTTCTATGTGTACCCCTGGATGTACAGAAGACATCTGTGTTATGTCAGTAATCAGAGACTGGAGTCGTCTTATGCCAAGCAGTGAACAGCAACCCTTTATTGAGGGAACACAGAACTATATATACTGACCGCAGCCCGCCTGACGTCACATCGCAGGGTGGGTATGGCAAGCCCCGAGGGCCAAACACATACACACCATTCCACACACAACAAACTGATGGGTTAAAGCAACAGAATAAGTTTAACAGTTAGTTTAAACTACAGAGCACACTGTTAATTCCTGAAGGCCCAAGGCAGATTTGCTTGACCCTGGCAACACAGATGGTTGAAATATGATTGGACAAAAAAACTCTAACATGCATTACACTACTGGAAGGAGTGCAATCAAGAGAAAAGCTACAAAATGAAGAGAATAGAATATTGGCAATAATTTAATACATCCTCTTGGAACAAATATAAGAATGTAGGTTGTAAATGTAATTCTGATAATGTTTAGGCCAGCAGAGAAGGCTTTGCTGGCCCTGAGGGTCCACCACTGATTAAAACTCACAACTACATTAGCTAGACAGCTAATGTTTGTTAACATAGGTTAGAAACAGACAGCCAGGATCAATTTATGGTTTATATATTTGTATCCTAAACACTGTATGTACAGTATAGATTCATCTCAATTCGTAATAGAGAGCCCCACAAATTATAAAGTGATCTCTGATAATTAAGCCAGGTCCAATCTTTCATTTACTTTGACAGCTTTTTCAGATTCTCTCAGGCTTTTTGTCATCCCACACTATCTATTTTTTTTAATATGTTGTGCTGCAAAATAATCCATTAACCTCCTGCTTTATCTTACTTTGTTCCATATGTGGTTACTGTAATTGTGTGGAAGACTATACTGAGCTCCCTTGAGAGTATTTTTTAGACCTCGAAGCTGTTTCTATCTTTTATATAAGGACACACCATTACTGCAAGCAGTAATTTTACAGTTTATAAATGATCCTCGCTTCATTAACTTTATCATCCAGTTAAATGTCTCTCCCTGTCATTTAACATGTTCTTTTTTTGCAATAATTAAGAATGAATGAGTTGCCACCTGTTGAACAAATGTGAATGAGTGTAAAAAAATCCTGCAGGCATCAGGACCCTGAAGATGCATCTCTTTGAGAATAACCACGGTGCATTCAAATGCTGCCAGAATTCTCAATTTTACCTTTCGTTTTGCTAAATTTAATAGTCATCAGTTTTGTTTAACAGTGTAGTCTCGAATATAATTCAAGAGGGGGCCAAAAACGTGGCTGTTCTACAGAAAATAGTGTCTTGCTTTTTGATAACCAAACTATATATCGTGTTTCACATAGAGTAAGATTGTGCATTATTCTGAGCTAAAAGCAGGCCTCTAATGTAAAGATTTCTTATTTGTGACAGTAATCCAAAATACAACAAAATGCAACCTCCATCTGCTGCAGTTGGAGTTTATGAAGCACCAGACTTGACAAAATATTGCCCACTCTGGCACTGGCAGCTCTTTGTTCTCTGACCAACTGTGAGGTGAAAGAAGGGGAAACTGGATTGGGGCATGATAGCAACCCAGAAACACTGAAGTGCCTGTCAGTAGTGACTGAAAACGAAGTGTAAATGTATTATTGCATTTGAAAGTAATTATGGTTGAAGTGACTAAGTGCCCACTAGTTTTTAACTTTACCCATAAACATGCAGACATTTTTCTTTCTCAGCTTTCAGCTAAGCTTACTGTAATGTAGTTGTTATATCGTTAAATGAGCGCAGGCAGAGAGCAACTTGAGGAACATTCAACCGAACTTTATTTGGCGCACATTACCATTTATACTCCCCGCTGTAGCCCGCCTGACATCATCCCGTTCTCCACCCCGACGGTGCTACGGCAAACCCCAAAGGCCAATTTCCATACACAACATTCCCCTCCCCCCTCACAAGTTTGAACTATAACACAGATAACCTATTTCTACAACATAACACAACCAATAGAGTAACAGCAATGTTTTCCATATGTACATATAAACAAGTCCATCAGTGGGTGAACAAAATACTACCAAAACGCCCAGCTGATGTTGTCCATGACAGTTCTTGCCACATAGTCCTCCAAATAGACAGGCCTCCGATGCACTCTAGCCAGGCGTCGCACCCTAGGGGACTCTGCACCAGACATCGTCGGTTCCGCCTGTGAGTCCACATCCGGTATAGCCGCCCAATCCCAAGACCCATCAAGTCGCCCCATAGCGTCCAAGTCCTGGCCAGGTACCACACGCCTTAGCCTGCTGGTATGCCACCTGGACCCATCGTCCAGTTCAAATGTGTCCAGGCCCGCCGTCTCTTAATCTCCCATGGTCCCGTCCACAGGGGCTGGAGTTTGTGCGACCAGACGGGGTGCCTAATCCACACCCGATCCCTCTCCTTAAGGCCATGGTCCTTCATCCAGTACTTCCTGTCGAACCGTCTTTTCATTCTGCGTTGTTGGTCCGAGACTCTGCTCCTCAGCGTCACATCACTTGTCCGGGAGACCACTCTCGGAGGCTCCAACCAATTCACCGGCAGCGACAGCTCCCATCCCAGCATAAGCTTCGCTGGAGAACAGCCCGTTGTTGCGTGGACCGATGCCCTGTAATGGAGCAATATGTTCTGGAGCGTCTCTGGGAACAGGAAGCCATCTGCCAGATGACCCTCAATCCATTCTTCAGGGTCTTGTTAAATCTTTCAACCCCTCCATTAGCTTGGGCGTGGTAGAATACTGTTTTGATGTGTTCCACCCCTTTGCTAGCCAGAAATTCTTCGAATGCCCCTGATACAAATTGGGGCCCAATGTCCGTCGTGAGGGCGTCCGGGATACCCCACCTAGCGAATAAAGACGTCAGGAATCCCGTGACCACCTCCGTCGTCACTGAGCTGGTGGGCAGCACCTCCGGCCACTTGGAGAACAAATCATAAGCCACCACTAGGAAACGACTGTTGAAAGGTGCTGCATGAAATTCGCCACAAATGTCCAGCTCAACATGTTTCCACGGCCCCTCCGGAAACTCAACAGGCCGGAGCGGTGATGGGGAAGGTCTGCCTGTCTTGCCACTCTCCAAGCACGGCACAAAGTGTTTAACCTTGGCCTCTATATCACCATCAATGCCAGGCCACCAGACCGATCTCCTACTTCTCTGTTTCACTCGCATCACCCCTAGGTGGCTATCGTGCAACATGTCCAGGACCCATGTCCTCAAGGCAGCAGGAATCAGGGCACACTGACCCCTGGTCAACTCATCTCGGAACCGATGAAAAGGAACCAACTCACTCGGCACCTTCGCCGGCCATCCTTCCCTGATCACCGTGCGCAACTGTGCCATAACTGGGTCCTGTTCCAATTGTTCTTTGAGGTCTCGTGGGGAAACCACACCCTGGAGGGATCTGCACAGGGCATTGACCAGATCTTCTTCAGCAGAGCCAGTGTCCTCGCCGACCACATGCGAAGTTTTCACAGTGGCCCGGGAGAGAAGGTCCGCCACTAAGTTTTCTCTACCTGGGGTTAACTTAGTGGCGAAGTCGTAGGCCCTCAGATGCTCTGACCATCTATGTAGCCTCAATGGCCTATGCCCTGATCCTGACATCCTGACATCTCCAGCAGTGTCATGAGAGCTCGGTGGTCAGTCCTCAGGGTGAAGCGGCGCCCGTAGAGGTATATGTGCCACCTTTTGCACGCCCAGACGCAGGCCAGCGCCTCCCTCTCGCCCACAGCAAACTTTTGCGCCGCTGCCAAGAGGGACCTAGACACGAACGCTACCCCGTAATTGGGACATGACTGCTCCTAACACCGTCCCAGACGTATCATAGGTCACCACCGTCTCCAGTTCGGGGTCAAAATGTGCCAGCACCGGTGGAGAAGTGAGCTGCTGATTCAGTTTTGAGACCGCTGCTGAGCATGCTGGGGTGCATTCCCACGGCACGTCTTGTTTTAACAGGGCCCTCAGAGGTTCAATCGTCTCCGAGTAGTGTGGGATAAACCGGCCATAGAAGTTAACCATGCCAAGGAATGATGAAATTTGGACAGGTGTAGAAGGGTCCGGGATGCAAAGCACCACCTCCACATTAGAATGCAACGGCTGTAAGCCCTCACCCATCAGCCTGAACCCCACAAACTCGATCGACTCCTCTGCAAAGAGGCATTTGTTGATGTTTAGGGTGACCCCGTGGTCCTGCAGTCGCTTCAGCACCTTCTCCAGCCTCACGTCATGAAGCTCATTCATCGCGCCGTGTACCACAATGTCATCCAAGTAGGCCATGACTCCTTTCAGACCCGCCAACATCATCACCATAACCTCTTGGAGGTAACAGGTTGGCAAACCCATCCAGCGGTTTGTATCGGACCTGAGGCAGCTAGCCACTGAGTGTCAGTTTGGACTGTTGGAGGAAGAAATGGTTTGCGACCAAGTGGCGGAACACACAAACTGTGCTGCGGTCCGGTCTAAACTGCTCACATTTCCGGGTGAGTTGACGTTGGCCAAGGCCGTTGAGCTGGCTCTCCAGCTGGAGGCAGTGGATAAGCTAACTTGGGAGCTGCGTGAGCGTCTGTCACCACAGGAGTTGGGACCCTCCATGGCTCCACAGGTAGTGGACCTGGACAGTGATGGGAGTGTCGAGGATGACACTGAGAGGGCCAACACTGTACGGATGAGATCTGCCCCGGGGAAGCCCAGGTGTATGGGCTGCGGGTCTACGAAACACTGCTACAAGGCCATAGAGTGTGCAGCAAGAGGAAAGCACTGTAGAACTTGCAGCCATCTACAGACCTCGACTCCTCCCGCCCCGACGGTGATTCATACTGTGTCCCTGAGTACCAGTGGGCACACACATTGCACGGTAGAGTTGGACGGAGTACTGGTACCAATGCTGATCAACACCGGGGCGAAGAGTTTGCTGCTGAAATGGGCTACAGTTAGACAATGCTTTCCCCACTACAGAATTGGAGGTGACTCAGCACCACTTTGCAGCTATGGAGGAGGATGGT
The DNA here is from genome assembly GCA_020510985.1 of Pholidichthys leucotaenia. Taxonomy (NCBI): domain Eukaryota; kingdom Metazoa; phylum Chordata; class Actinopteri; order Cichliformes; family Pholidichthyidae; genus Pholidichthys; species Pholidichthys leucotaenia. Next base: position 105,766,439 of record CM035846.1, read on the forward strand.
TGGCCACAGTGGGTACCATCAGACTGACGGCTCGGCACAAGTCGGCGGAGGTAGCCGATGTGGAGTTTGTCGTGATGACCTGCGGCACAAACATCATGGGCTGCAACCTATTTTATGGCCTCGGGTTTTCCATCAGGAGCAGCGCTGGGGAAGAGTGGTCGGACTACAGACTGTGGGACCGACCGGTTCCGAGAGTTCCGGGCGATGCTGTGTGGGATGAGCAATTGCTGGGCACTCTGGAAAGTGAACAGGCCTTGTTGTGCTCAGGGTCGCCACGGGAGGGCCCTGGTGCCAGTGTTCGAGCTGTCCTGGACGAGGGTACTGAGCGGCATGGGGGAGAGCCTGCGGTGGTGAGCAATGCCCAAAAGATGGTCCCAGGTGTTCCCGGAGCATAGCCGTGGCGGGCCAGTGAACACGGGGCCGCATCGGCAGGGTCCGCAGCAGATTTACAAGCAGTCGAGGCAGGACCGAGTGGCACTGGGAGAGTGAGTGTCAGGTGGAGACACCGCAGGCCGTGCAGGGCCCCGCTTAGAGTCGTGGACTGGGTTCGTGTCACGATCTGAGCACGGGGTATTCCGCCGTGCTCAGTCTCATTGCCGTTTTCCATATTTGTATAGTTGTTGTATTTTCTGAGTTCTAGTTCCTGTTACTTTATCCTTGGTTGGTTTTCACAGATCTTGTATTGTTTCTTAAGTGTGACTTATTTTCCTGTTTACGTTCATTGTAGTTTTGTTATTTATAATTTTGGCGTTACTTGTATTTTTCTTTCAGTCTTTATTTGTCTTCATTATAGTTATCACTTTATATTTGTATTTTACCTTTTTTTTAATCTCTCTCTCTCACTCCGGGATTGCAGCTGTCAGTGGCACTTTCAGGTTTTACCCTGGTGGTGGGCAGTACCCCTGTCAAGCTGTCAGCCCTGTCTTCTCTCCTCATGACTCACAGCTGATAGTAATCACTTCCATCTCCTGTCTGCTCATGTGATTCACACCTGATGGCACTTGGTATAATTAATTGCTTGCCTTACTTAAGACTGCCTGCTTCATCCACTCCTGGTCGGACTCTCATCAGGAATCCGTGTTTGTTAGGACCCTGTTCCTGTTCTAACACCAACCCCGCCTTTTCCTTGTTTCGTCTGTTTGTAAGTTTATGTTGAGCACTATTTGGACTTTGTGGGTTTTTTTCTTATTAAATACCACAAACTGCAGTACAGCGCTTGGGTCTTTGTTTCTGCCCCGAGGGGCAAATCATGACAGTAGACTCCGACCACTTTGAGACCCAGCTGCTGCAGTTTGTGGTCCTTTTGTTTTCACTCATCTGTGTTGTTCGGAGCATTCACCATGTCCCCAGCCCACCGACTGTCAGCCAACAGAGGGGGATCTGTGACCAGGATCCTGAGCCCGGAGAAGGAATGGGCCACTGAATTTATCCAGGAATTCGTGACTGAAGCTCTCACCTCCCGTGGCCCAAAAAGCGTCTGGGAGAATGTGGAGGCAGCGGTTGGCATCGTTGAGGCACATCCCGGATTGAGGAGGTATCCCCAGAATGCAGATTTGTTGTCCACCGTCTCAGCGCTCCAGCTGTCCTTTCCCGGGCTGATGATGGGACCGCACTCGGTGGGTCCAAAGCCAACAAGGAAGCGCTCCTCATGAGAGACATCTTCCTCCTCCCCCTGCTCGCCCACTCCCATGTCTGCTTTGCCTGCTCCGAGACACCGCTCTTCCAGGTCTGCCTCCGCTCCTTCTTGGGTCGCGGTGGGACTGGACTGCCCGGAGGAGAGCCGTCTGGCTCAGGCGTCTCACATTTCCCGCTGCTGCCCAGTGAAACACCGCCGGAGGAACGCCTCTACCTTTCAGCCAGCAGTTTCCCCTGCACCGAGCCAGACAATCCTAGCGGCAGTTACTCTCTCCTGTTCTTCATCGCCGGCTGTCCCATCAGCCTCCTTCTCCTCCTTTACTGCTGTGACTCCCATCACCTCGGCGTTTCCTTCCACTGCTGAAGGTCCAGTCACCTCCTTCCCGGCTCCACCTGTCGCCGTGTCTGCAGGGGCAGCTCCTCTACTTTCCTCTGGGGGCCCCTCAGCTGCTGAAGTCACAGAAAGGGCTGAAACTATACCAGCTACAGCAGAGAACATTGTGCCCTGGGAACTCAGGTAAGTGTTTTTTCATTCTCATTTACCAACACATGAATTATCTTGTCTGACTGCCGGTGGTGAGGCTCAGACTATGCAGTCCTATGAGTCCTCACCACCTGCTCCAGCTATAGACTGTTCACCTGCTCTCTCCGTGTCTCCTCCTTTGCCCCCTGAGTGTCCGCCGGTCCCAGGTTCAAGCCGCTGGACGACGGAGGAGCCTGCAGCCCTGTAGGACCTGGTTCAAGCCCCGCAGCCATGGTCCGGACAGAGGGAGAGCACTGTTACTGAGCTGAAGCCTGCGCCGACGATGGAGCATCACCTGGCCTCAGCAGTTCAGGATCTAGCACCAGCAGGGGGCTGACCTCTTGTGTCCACACTGGGCAAGCCACCTGCATGGGCCTCTTCGTTGGGGGGTCCCAATGCCGCCACAGCAGAGCCGAAGCTGGACCTCCAGAGGGCCGGGCCCGAGACATCGCCACCTGGATCGACAGAGTCCTGGACGGCGATGGAGCTTCAGTTCAGGCAAGTGCTCTTCTTTGTTTTTACTGTCTCTGTGTTGGAGAGATCTTGCCTGGTTCTTGGTGGGGAGAGCCAAGTGCAGCCATCAGTTGCACCTGAGCTCACCTCACTGGGCTCCACTGCCACCAATGACCCTGACCCTGTCTCTTTGTCCCTTCTACCGGAGTCTTTCCCCAGGGTCACCGAGGTTCGTCCAACTTCACCAGAGGTCTCCATGGGTCCAGATTCGCCACCTGAGATCTCCATGGGTCCAGCTCCTTCAACTGAGGTCTTCGCGGGTGCTCCGTCCCAGCCTGGGACCTCCGTGGGTGCTGCTCCCCCTCTAGCTGAGGTCATCACGGGTGCTCCGTCCCAGCCCGGGACCTCCTTGGGTGCTGCTTCTCCTCCAGCTGAGGTCTCTGCGGGTGCTCCGTCCCAGCCCTCTGTGGGTGCAGCTCCTCTTCAGTCTGGGTCTCGGTGGATGTTGTGTCCCAGTTGGAGGCAGTCGTGGGTTCTGCGTCCCAGCCTCAGTTCAACATTGGTGGTGCGCTCCAGCTTGGGCCCACTGTGATTGTCACGCCCCAGCCCAGGGGCCACTGCAGGTGCAGCTTTGGCCCAGTCTGGGTCCACCACGGGTGCAGCTTTGGTCCAAGTCAGGGTCCATTGCGGGTGCAGCCATGCTCCAGCTCAGAGCCACCACAGGTGCTGCTTTGCTCCAGCCCAGAGCCATCGCGGGTGCTGCTTTGCTCCAGCCCGGAGCCACCGCAGGTGCTGCTTTGCTCCAGCCTGGAACCACCGTGGGCGCAGCTTTGCTCCAGCCTGGAGCCACCGTGGGTGCAGCTTTGCCCCAGCCCGGGGTCGCCGTGGGTGCTGCTAGGTCCCAGTCCAGGGCCACCGAGGGTGCCGCAGGCCAGTCCGGAAGAGTTGGGGTTCCTTCTCCTCTGCCTGACGCCATCGGGGTTCCCCCCTCCTCTGCCCGGGGCCATCATGGTCCCCTCTCCTTTGCCCAGGGTCATCAGGGGTTCTTCTTTCCCTGTGGCCACTGGGGCTCCTGTTCTTGTCCCTGAGGTTCCCGCTGGCTGGCCATCTGTTCCATTCTCTGCCCCAATTATCCAACTTAATCCACCACCATTCATCCCTGCTGGGCAACCGCCTCCTGGACTTTCCCGTCTGTTGAGGTGGCTGAAGGACCCTGGCAGGCTGCCGGACAGACTGTGCCGCTGGGTTGGGTGGCCCACGTTCTCTGGCAGGCCACCCAGATCTCTCCATCTTGTCATCTGCCAGCTTTGGGACTTCATTTGACTACCTGAACTGTCCAGCTCTCCGGTCCAGGGGGCCTCGATGCCTGGGTTTTACCTGGTGTTGATCCTGAGTGGTTTTTTTTTTTTTTGTTCCCTCCTAGCCTAGGTTTTGCTGAGGCATGAGTCACCTGAGCGTTTTTTTCCCCCTCCTAGCCTGGGTTTTGCTGAGGTGTGGGTCATTAGGGTTTTTCTTATTTTCTGTGGTTTGTTTCGGTCCCTCCGTGCCTGGGTCCCCCTCCTCCCGCCCGGGGTGGGGTTTCTATGTGGGTGGGTTATTTTTTTTGTTTTTCTGTTCTTTTCGATGTTACCCTGGGTATCTGGAATCCACTCCTTGGGATGGGGGACTCTGTCACGATCTGAATCCCCCGTACTCAATCTCATTGCCGTTTTCCATATTTGTATAGTTGTATTTTCTGAGTTCTAGTTCCTGTTATTTTATCCTTGGCTGGTTTTCACATATCTTGTATTGTTTCTTAAGTGTGACTTATTTTCCTGTTTACGTTCATTGTAGCTTTGTTATTTATATTTTTGGCGTTACTTGTATTTTTCTTTCAGTCTTTATTTGTCTTCATTCTAGTTATCGCTTTATATTTGTATTTTACCGGTTCTTTATCTCTCTCTCTCTCTCTCTCTCTCTCTCTCTCTCTCTCTCTCTCTCTCTCTCTCTCTCTCCGGGGTTGCAGCTGTCAGTGGCACTTTCAGGTTTTACCCTGGTTGTGGGCGGTGCCCGTCAAGCTGTCAGCCCCGTCTCCTCTCCTCATGAATCACAGCTTATTGTAATCACTTCCACCTCCTGTCCTCTCATGTGATTCACACCTGATGGCACTTGGTATAATTAATTGCTTGCCTTACTTAAGACTGCCTGCTTCACCCACTCCTGGTCGGAGTCTCATCAGGAATCCATGTTTGTTAGGACCCTGTTCCTGTTCTAACACCAAACTCGCCTTCTCCTTGTTTTGTCTGTTTGTAAGTTTATGTTGAGCACTATTTAGACTTTGTTTTTTTCTTATTAAGTACCACAAACTGCAGTTCCGTGCTTGGGTCTTTGTTTCTGCCCCGAGGGGCAAATCATGACAGTTTGGGCTTGGGCGGAGGCGAGGTCCAGGCAGGTGAGAGAAAAATGGAAGTGGAGCAGTACCAAGGCTGGCTGCAGGTGACGGGTGAGCGGCACGATGGTTACCTTCTGCTGTTGAATGGCTCGTGGCGTCATCCTAATGAGTTATGGTGTGCCCTGAAGAAGGCAGTTGGGCATGGCCCCAGACGATTGGAGCGTTTGGAGATGTGGAGGAGAAGGCACACTGGGATTGAGGCGACCAGCTGTGGCCCGGGAAGCAAGCTACCTCCATGGGTGGACTGAATGGTGAAGGGTCTAGGGGGGCCACAGGTTATCTTCACCAAGCTATGGATGTGTTTTGGTTGTTAGTTATTCGTTCTGAATTTGTATTTATAGTTCTAGGATTATTTTGTGCTATGTTAATTAGGAGACACGGCAGCAATTTTCTTTTAGTTTATAACTGGACTTTTATATCATAGGTGGCAGAGTAACCTGCCTCGCCGTGTGGGGTGTAGGATGGCAGTCTACCTGCCCCCCAATTTTAGTTATTTTGTGTGGCTGCCCTAGGCCCCTTTTTGTGATTTTTAGTGTAGTTATGTTTAGCGGACCATTCATGTTCCAAATTGGAGCAGGTTTTAATGATATGTGTGTGTTTTGGACCTTTTCTACGGGGGGGGGGGGAATGTAATGTAGTTATTTATTGTTCATGTATTGTATTATGTTTGGAGCTCTTATTTGTGTGGCACAGAGTGGTGGCTCCAGATTCCGGTTCTGCCAACCCCATGCATATAAGAAGGACTGCAGGTAGGGGAGCGGTCTCCTCCGCCTTTTCCCCTGCCAAGCGGCTGTATGTGCAGTTAGGTGTACTGCGCCTGTATAATAGTGTAATGTCGGGGCTGTGTTAAGGGGGCGGGGATTCTCCCGGCATGCTTGGGCCGCGGAGGATTCAAAGAGTGTTATTACCTCCGCCAGGCCGGAGGCCAGGAGGAGGTCATGTTTTTGCCAGCGTTTGTCTGTCTGTCTGTTTGTCTGTCTGTCTGTTTGTTTGTCTGTTTGTCTGTTGGTTAGCAAGATAACGCAAAAAGTTTTGGACGGATTTCAATGAAACTTTCAGGCATTGTTGGAAATGGTACAAGGAAGAACTGATTAAATTTTGGAGATGATCCGGATCACCGTCTGGATACAGGAATTTTTTTAAAGGATTCTTTAACATTGTCAGATACGGCCATTTTCAACATGTGTGCAGGCCCAATGGAGGGCGCTGCTTGTCGTGGCTGACGAACACAAACTCCGCCTTCTTCAAAGTTTTAGGCACAAAAGCACGCGGAACACAGTGCTGGGCAGGGCTCGGCAGCGTGCCTGTGTTTGCGCTACGCTGCAAAAGCTCAGACGGCCAGCTGTCCGCCGCCGGATTATTTGGTAGAAATTCCCCGGCCAGCCATAGTAGCTGCGCAAAAAGAAGCTCTCTGCCGGGGAAGTTTCCAAATCCTCTTTTGCCGTGGAGCGCAACCCCAATAAAACCCACGCCAACCTGTCTACCCAATTTGCATCCGTCAGTGAAGCCCTCAGTGCTGCTTTCAGTGATCTATGAAAACGCTCGCATAACCCATTGGCCTGTGGGTTGGACGCGGTTGTGTCATGATTTCTTTTGTTTTTTCTTTTGAATTCTTGGATGGAATATGGGTGGGCAATATAAGCTGCGGATTCACCCATCACACATTTCGGATAACTTATGTTGAACTGTATAATCAGAGGAGTTATTGTCTAATTTGACCTTGTTGGATTTTATTACCCCCTTTGTTATATTATTCACTTTCTTTTAACCTGTACTCTTAATCTATTCGAAATAAAGATTAATTCATTCATTCATTCAATTGCAACGCCCGCAGCCTGGGAGTTTGCAGATGCAGGAGATGGACACAACACCAACACTTCAGTTTATTACCTCCGCCAAGGAGGTAATGCTTTTACTACTGAACCACTAATCCTATCATTGTGAATCCAATTGCTAGTCATATGTTTTCATGGTCAAGGAATCTGAAAACGTACACACAAACACTGTATGGGGGGGAACTGTGGCGCTTGGCGGAGGTCTGCGCTCTCTGAGTGCTTTTCTAGTTATTCGTGTGTTCTAAGTGTTATTGCTGTGCCATTATAACTGCATTATAATGACACAGCAGTGTTATAAGACCAGTTAGAGCAGTGATCGATCATATGTTTGTGTCACCGTAAGTAAGACGGGGGTCTGTGTGAATGACCTCCCCTCCTGTATGTGTTGAGTGGGTGTATAAATAAAGTCTGTTTCGTCACAGTCATCTCTCCTTTCTTGTGTGAACCCTCACAATGTTACACTGGTGTCAGAAGTGGGATTTGGAGCAGATGGATGCCAGAATCAGAGCAGAGATTCAGCAGCTGGAGCGGTTCATCGCTCAGCTGGGAATGGACGACAGAGCTGATACACCAACCCCCGGAGTTGCTCTCCCAGATGAATGGAGCAGCGGACCCAACGGGACCAGCATACCCCGCCTTCTGCCTTTCTCAAGGCAGGGTGGGCTAAGCAGAGCAGATCAGCCCCGCTTCCCACCCTTTTCAAGGCAGGATGGGCTGGCGATTCCACTGCGACCAGAGGCGGCGATCGACCAAGAGGCGACCATCCCACCAATCCGCCAGCGGGCCAAACTTCCCCGCTTTAACGGCAAAACCCTGCTGGACAACTATCTGGCCCAGGTCAAGCTGGCTGCTGCATTGAACAGCTGGCCACCCGAAGAGACCGCTGTGCAGGTCGCGCTGGCCCGCACGCTGTCCGATCTCTGGCCTGAGGAGCGTCGCAGCTGGCCAGCGCTACAAGGAGCGCTACAAGGAGCGCTCCGGAGGCGGTTTGGGGAAGCAGCCAATGCTGCGCACGCCCAGGAACAGCTGGCCAACCACCGGCGAGGCAGCAGAGAGAGCCTGGGAGCCTACGCAGCGGACATACGGCTGCTGACACCGTGTTGCAACCCGGATTTCGAGCTGGAGGCAGTGGAGAAGCTCGCCCTCCAGAACTTCATCCGGGGGCTCCGCCCGGCCCAGCTTCAGAGCCACATCTGGATTCACGCCGCAAGCAGCTGGGAGACGGCTGCGGCAGGAGCGGAGTGGGTGGGACCACTAATGGATTGTGCAGCTGATGCATCGGCACCGAGGCAGAGAGCCTTCCAGGCCACGGCTGAGAGCGAGGAGGAGGAGGATGAACTGCACCGGACGACAGCGGTGCAGCCAAGGAGAAGATGGCCATGGCGGCGCGAGGAAGGGTGCTTCCGCTGCGGGGAGCCAGGACACATCGCGCGGTACTGCCTGGCACCCACCCCCGCGACAATCCAGCCCCTCGCCAACATTAAACTAGAGCAAGAAGGCATGGACAGGGATCTGTCGCCTCCCACAGACATTTTCCTCGATGAACTGTCACCATGTGTGGGCCGAATTGGACACTCGCCAGGGATGTACCTACAGCGCAGCCTGGACAACACGCCGATAAGGCCCTGATCGACACCGGTTCTACCATCTCCCTGGTCCGACCCAGAGGGCTGCCAGGTACGGACGAGGCAGAACCGCAGGGGTGGGAACCCATCGGGCACTGCATCACCACGACCACCGGTGAGCGCGCCAGACTGGGAGGGCGGCGAGTTCTTGTGGTGGGGTGGCTGGCCAGAACACAAACCACCCGTTCTGGCTGGCTGACATTCAAGACCCCTGCATTATTGGACTCGATCTGCTCGCAGCATGGGGCGCAAAAATTGACACCGCCAGATCGTCCCTCCTGCTGGGGGCTCGGACCATCATGCTCTGCAGCGGGGCCCAGAGGAGGAACCTGGAGGCCTGCGTGATTGAAGGGCTGCCAGGACGGACCGAACAAGGTGGGTCACCGCAAGAACTGAACACAATGGTGCCACCAGCACGAGCAGAGGGAGCACAATCACCGATAGAGACAGCAAGGGGGAGGGCCACAGTGGAGCAGGTCAATGTGTCAGCAGAAACGCAGCAGGCGGTTGAGGAATTATTCCAGCAGAGCTGCAGCGGACTGGAATCGGAACAGAAACGCTAGCTGCTGGAGCTGTTGCACAGCTACATTGACGTCTTTGCTGCCAAGGATGAGGAGTGCACCTGAACCAGCTTGGTGCAGCACGGGATCGACACTGGTGAGACCAGGCCAATCTGGCTCTGCCCCCGGCGGGCAGTGACAGAACAAAAAATACAGGAAATGCTGGAGACAGATGTTATTGAGCCCTCCAGCAGCCCCTGGGCAGAGCCAGTGGTTCTGGTTAGGAAGAAGGACGGTTTGTGGCGGTTCTGTGTGGATTACCGACACCTGAATGACGTCTTGCTTGCTTGCTTGCGGTTGTCCATCGAGTCCGATGATGATGTCCACTTCTATCGATGAGTCCTTTGATGGCTGTGTAGTCCTATCCTGGACCCACATGTCCTGTTGCAGGTAGGGCATGTAAAAGTTGTGGTAGTGGCAGCAGGGGCTGCAGGTGCATTCCTCCTCAGTCTTCTCTCCTGTCTCCTGGCTGTCCTGTCCTCCTCCATCATACGGGTCCCCACAAGGCACTGCTGTCGCCAGGTGTTCCTGTCAGCAGCAGCCTCCTCCAGAGCCTCAGGTCTGATCCTGCACTTCTTTAAGGCCATCTTTAGCTGGTCCTTGTAGCGCTTCTTCTGCCCTCCAGCAGAGCGTCGACCATGGTGTAGCTGGCCATATAACACCCTGCGAGGCAGCCGGTTTGGGGGCATCCTCACCACATGTCCCAGCCAGCGTAGCTGGTGCTGGGTGATCGTTGCCTCAATACTCCTACAACTGGTCTTAAAGAGTATCTCAGAATGAGGTACATGGTCACGCTAGGTGATTCCCAGGATGCGCTGAAGGCAGCGTATATGGAACCATTCTAGATCCCTAATGTGGCGGCTGTAAGTCACCCAGGATTCACAGCTGTAAAGGAGAGTAGTGACACAGACTGCCTGGTAAACAGAGATCTTCGTTTGGAGATGGAGGTTCTTGTTCTGGAGGACCCGACTCCGGAGTCTCCCAAAAGAAGCAGATGCCTGCCTGTTCCTGTTCTGGACCTCACTGTCAATGGTGTTGTCTACAGCGAGGATGCTCTTGAAAGATGGAACAACAGACAGCTGTTCACCAGCAACAGTGAAGGTAGGTGGAGTAGATGGGATATTGGTGCTCCATTGGCAGACAACCTCTGTTTTGATGGTGTTCACCGTCAGTCCCATCCTGCTGTATGCTCTCACCACAGCAGTAAGAACAGACTGGAGATCTTGTGGGCTATGAGATACCAGAGCACAGTCATCTGCATACTGTAGCTCAATGACTCTTACCCTTTGCAGTTTGGTGGTTGCCTGGAGCCTCCTTATATTAAAAAGGTTGCCATCTAGACGGAAGTCCACTGTTACACCGCTGCTGTCCTCAATCTCCTTGTGGAGAAGCTGGGTGACACAGAGCAGGAAGATGTTAAAAAGTACTGGTGCTAATACACACCCCTGCCTAACCCCTGTACAAACAGGGAAGGAAGGAGATTCCTGTCCTCCTATAGTCACCCAAGCAGTCATACCATCATGAAATTGGCGGAGGATATTGACAAACTTGCTGGGGCAGCCAAACTTAAGAAGAACTTCCCATAGGAGTTCTCTATGGACAGTGTCGAAAGCTTTGGAGAGATCGACAAAGGCCATGAATAGGTCCTGGTGTTGCTCCCGACATTTCTCCTGCAGCTGCCGAGCTGTGAAAATCATGTCCACCGAGCTCCTGCCCTTCCTGAAACCACATTGCGATTCAGGTAGCACTGATTCTGTGATGTTGTTGATCAGCCTGTGAAGCATCACCTTCGCCAGGACCTTACCAGCAACAGCAAGGAGCGAAATACCCCTGCTGTTGCCGCAGACAGCCTTGTCACCCTTGTGTTTATAAATGGTGACAATTGTGGCGTCTCTCCATTGTTGTGGGATGTTGTCATCGGCCCAGACCTTGGTGATGAACTTGTGCAGGGTTTTTGTACACAAGTAGCCTCCTTGTTTCAACAGCTCGGCAGGGATGTTGTCATTACCAGGGGACTTGTTGTTTTTGAGAGAGCGGGTAGCTGATAGAACCTCCAGGAAGGTTGGGGGCTGATCCAGGTCTTGCATCGGAGGAAGTGTAGGCAAGTCATCAAGAACAGTGGGGTCTGCATCTGAGTCCTGGTTAAGCAGGGTACTAAAGTGTTCAGCCCATCACAGCAAGATGTTAGGCTGATCCTTTAGGATTCTCAGCCCATCTGCTGTTTTCAGGAGAGTGATGCAGCGATTTGTTGGGCCGTAAATTTTCTTGACAGCATTATAAAAATTATGCATGTCATTTTTATCGGCAAAGGCCTGGATTTCATGTGCCTTTTTTGTCCACCACTCATTCTGCATTGTCCGAGTAGCCCTTTGTACATCCTGCCGAGCTCTCTGCCACTGATGCCTGATGATAATGGATGAGGGGTTCCTTAAGGTTGCCTGATGTGCTCTGTGCTTGTCCTCCAGAAAGTCATGGATGGTGTCCGAGGTGTCATCAAACCAGTCTTGGTGGTTCTTTCTCTTATACTTATACTTTCTCTTATACCGGAACTCTTCCGGTTCCAGCGCCACATGAGTTGGCTGCCTTTTGCAACAGCGGCTCAATTCTGAGTCTTTTTATCTTCCTTCTTCTTTCTGATCCAGTGATTACTTTCTGATCCGGCACACCTTTCACTCTATATATATCACGGACACACAGATCGCCCCAAAGGTCTCCCGAGTCGGCGGACGGAGCCTCTGTTTACAGCAGGAGACGATACAGCAGGGAAGAGCTAGCTAGCACTCAACCACCACCCGGTGCTAACGGAGAAACTCGACATACCGGGAGAAACTGAAGCAAAAACGACACGGGTGCCGGGCTGGAGTTTAGGCGGCGTGCAAGAAATATAAGACAGAATAATAAAGAGCGATGGCAAGAACCAAGCAGACCGCCCGTAAATCTACAGGAGGAAAAGCCCCCAGGAAGCAGCTGGCCACCAAGGCTGCTCGAAAAAGCGCTATGGCCACCGGCGGAGTGAAGAAGCCTCACCGTTACAGGCCCGGTACCCTGGCTCTAAGAGAGATCCGTTGCTACCAGAAAGCCATGGAGCTGCTCATCCGTAAGCTGCCCTTCCAGCGCCTGGTGAGGGAGATCGCTCAGGACTTCAAGACCGACCTGCGCTTCCAGAGCTCCGCCGTCATGGCTCTGCACGAGGCCAGCGAGGCCTACCTGGTGGGTCTCTTCGAGGACACCAACCTGTGCGCCATCCACGCCAAGAGGGTTACCATCATGCCCAAAGACATCCAGCAGGCCCGCCGCATCCGCGGAGAGAGAGCTCAGACTTTCTGCTGCACATCCACCAACCACAATGCTCCGCACTGTGTGTCTATATATATATATTTATATGAATATGTACATATGTATACTAGCTGCTCTTGTTTTTTCTTGCCTTCTGATTGTTGCTCTGAGTGTTGCTATCCCTGTGCTGTTGCAATCCTGGAATTTCCCCATTGTGGGACTAATAAAGGCTTATCTTATAGCCAATCGTTTGGGCTGCTGCCTCACAAAGAGCCGAGCTGATGAAGTCCCACTTCTGGTCCATGGTCTTCTCAGGCAGACTCAAGAAATTCTCCACCCCCCCTAGTTTCTCAACCAGGGAGTGACGAGTCATTTCTTGCATCCAGATTGTAGTCGCAAGGGTGGGGAGCACTTGCATGTGGACTTTGGCCACGATCAGCCGGTGATCTGTTCAGCATTCTGCACCTCTCATGGCATGGGTGATGTGGACATCTCTGATGTCACTGCGCCTCACAATGATGTAGTCAATCAGGTGCCAGTGTTTAGAGCGAGGGTGCATCCATGATGTTTTGTATTTGGCCTTTTGCTGGAAGATGGTGTTGGTTATGGTCAGGTTATGCTCAGAGCAGAGAGTGAGCAATCTCACTCCATTTGCATTAGCCTGGCCAACTCCGTGTCTGCCAAGCACTCCACTCCATATCTGGTTGTTCTGACCCACTCTGGTGTTAAAATCTCCAAGTAAGAAGATCTTGTCATTCTTGGGGATCCAGCGAAGAGTTTCGTCCAGTGACTGGTAGAAGGAATCCTTGGCCTCACTCTCCGATGGCAGGGTCGGTGCATAGGCACTAAGAAGTGTAGCAAAGCGATTCTTAACCAGGGGGATACAGAGTGTCATCAGTCTCTCATTAATGCCAACAGGTGTTTCACTGAGTCTTGGTAGAAGGGTGTTTTTGATGGCCAGTCCTACACCATGCAGATGTTGTTGTCCTGAGGGGTAACCCCTCCAGAAGAATGTGTAGCCCATCCCTTCCTCTGTTAAAGAGCCCTCATCTAGGAGCCTGGTCTTGCTCAGTGCAGCAATATCAATGTTGTAGCGACTCAGTTCAGCAGCAACCAGAGCTGTTCTCCTATGGGGTCTATCAGAACCTCAATCCAGGAGTGTCCTTACATTCCATGTTGCCAGTTTTAGGTTGCATATTCTCTTTTTATTGTTTCGACCGCAGAGGTGGAATGACCCAACAGGCGCGGTAACCTGTTCAGGCGAAAGATGGGTGGGCAATTTTTAGGCCACTTTTTCTAGGCCCCTCCCCAGTTGGGGTGAGCAGTGCTGTCCTAAATAGGGCTGCTCAATCACACAGGGGTCTGCCAAAAAAAGCTGGAAGAACAGCTGGTGAAAACACCCACAAGGATTCCTACCCCCTGCCCCGCATCAATGACGCGCTGGATTATATCACTGGATCCAGCTGGTTCAGCTCACTGGACCTCCGCAGCGGCTATTGGCAGGTAGAGCTGTCACCTGAGGCCCGCCAGAAAACAGCCTTCTCCATCGGGCAGGGACTGTATCAGTTCAAGGTGATGCTGTTTGGACTTTGCAACGCCCCAGCCACCTTCGAACGTCTGATTGAGCGAGTGTTGGCTCACGTGCCCCAGAGCCACTGCATTGTTTACCTGGATGACCTGCTGGTTCATGCAGCTGACTTTGATGGCGCCCTGTCCAACCTCTGGGAGGTATTGGACACCATCCGACAGGCCGGGCTGCGGCTACACCCACGGAAATGCCACTTATTTCGGCGGGAGATCACCTTCCTGGGCCACGTCGTCAGTGCAGTGGGAGTCGCCACCGATCCAGAGAAAGTGGCAGCGGTGAAAAACTGGCCAGTGCCACGGGATGTGGGAGAGCTACGGAGTTTTCTCGGACTGGCCTCCTATTTTAGGAGATTTGTGAAAGACTTCGCCACCATCGCCAGCCCATTGCATCAGCTGACACAGAAGGGCCGTGCGTTTCAGTGGAGTAAGAGCTCTGCTGCTGCTTTTTCCCGGCTTCGCTCAGCACTCATCGGAGCCCCCATCCTGCAGTATCCTGACCCGAACCGTCCTTTCATCGTGGACACAGATGCCAGCAACCAGGGCATCGGGGCGGTGTTATCCCAGGAGGGAGAACATGGACAGCAGGCAGTTGCTTTTTTCAGCCGCACTCTCAGCAGTGCTGAAAGGAATTATTATGTTACTCGCAGAGAGCTGTTGGCTGTCATCCAGGGGCCTCGCCATTTTTGCCCGTATGTGTATGGGGGGAGGTTCCAGCTCAGGACGGATCATGCTTCCCTGACCTGGCTGCTGAACTTTGAAGAGCTGGATGGACAGTTGGCGAGATGGCTGGAGGCACTGCAGGATTATGATTTTCTGATTGTGCATCAGGCAGGCTGCCTCCATGCCAACGCTGATGCTCTGTCTCAGCGTCCCTGTGCTATGGAGGACTGTTGGCACTGCCAGTGGGCAGAGGATCGAGACCAAGCCATCCCACGGGCTGCTGCTCTCTGGCCTGCTGTGAGCAGGAATAATACAGCGGCACACAGCTCCTCCTCGGATGAATCAGTCAGCTCTCCCCAGCAATGACGTCACAAAGACCCTAGGCGCGCAGCAGCTGCAGAGTGAGTGGGACAGAGATCTGGTCACTTCCTGGGTTTGGCAGTGGCTGGACGTGGGCCAGCGGCCCACCTGGGAGGCTATGTCTATGCTGGACACAGAGACCAAGGCCCTACACTCCCAGTGGGCCAGTCTCCACTGTCACAAGGGCGTTGTGTATCGGCAGTGACAGACTCCAGATGGGCAGCGTCACGTCTGGCAGCTACTGGTTCCCCGGCTCCGGTTCCCCGGCTCCCCGGCTCCAGCCCAGCGTACTCCAGCTGGTACACGGGGCGGTGGGGGCGGGCCACTTTGGGGTGACGAAGACTCTGCAGTGTCTTTGAGCCCAGTTCTACTGGCCCGGATGTCGCCAGGATGTAGAGCTCCATGTCCATCGCTGCAACACCTGCACGGCTCAGAAAGGGCCAACTCAGCAATCCCACACCCCCTTGCAGCAGTACCGGGTGGGAGCACCGATGGAGTGGGTAGGAGTGGACATTCTGGCCCCTTTCCCGACCACGGTCCGGGGGAACTGCTACGTGCTGGTCGCAATGGATTACTTCACCAAATGGCCAGAGGCGCATGCGGTCCCTGATCAGAACGCCGCCACCACAGCATCAAAACTGGTGGACGAGATGTTTTGTCGGTTTGGTGCACCGGAGGAGCTGCACAGCAATCAGGGTTGGAACTTTGAGGCAGAGGTCTTTGGAGAGGTCTGCAGGCGGCTGGGCATCCGGAAGACCCGGACCACCCCGCTGCATCCACAGAGCGACGGCCCGGTCGAACGGTTCAACTGGACCCTTACCACCCAGCTCGCTGTCCTAGTGGACCAGCGACAGCAAGACTGGGACCTGCATCTGCCCTTTGTTCTGTGGGCATACCGGACGGCAGCACAGGAATCCACCCAGTGAACTCCTGCAGCGCTGATGTTTGGATGCGAGCTGCGCACACCGGTGGATTTGGTGTCCCCCCCCCCCCCCGGAGCCGGAGGTGGAGGGCAAACCAGGGTTG
Source organism: Pholidichthys leucotaenia (assembly GCA_020510985.1). Lineage (NCBI taxonomy): Eukaryota > Metazoa > Chordata > Actinopteri > Cichliformes > Pholidichthyidae > Pholidichthys > Pholidichthys leucotaenia. The sequence goes on from CM035846.1 coordinate 105,782,410, forward strand.
GATTATTTGTTTTGCTTGAAGGAACGTCTCCACACGGTGCATGGACTGGCTTGGGAGGCCCTGGCAGCAGTGGGGAGCCGGCAGAAGCGGGCATATGACTCCCACTGCCAGGGAAGGGACTTTGCACCAGGAGATCGAGTTTGGGTTTTCTGCCCGGAGCGAAAAAGGGGACTGTCACCAAAACTGGCGAGCTATTGGTCGGGACCGTGTGACGTCCTACAGCGACTGTCGGATGTAGTGTACAGGGTGACGCTGCAGAAAAGAGACCGGGTTGTGGTACTCCACCGTGACCGTCTCGCCCTGTACCAGCCATCTGCCCCGCAGGTGGTCGAGCCGGGGCCTTCATCCCGACAAGATACCCCGGCCAAGGCACAGATGGACACTAATGGGCCTGTACGTACTGGTCGCCGACAATGGCGGCCGCCCAACACCTGGACGGATTTGTGTTGGACTTCTGAGCTGGACTTTATTATTCTGGGGACAGAAACCAGTCCGGGGGGGACAGTCTAACATCGGGGCTGTGTTAAGGGGGCGGGGATTCTCCCGGCACGCTTGGGCTGCGGAGGATTCAAAGAGTGTTATTATTCGTGTGTTCTACGTGTTATTGCTGTGTCATTATAACTGCATTAAAATGACACAGCAGTGTTATAAGACCAGTTAGAGCAGTGATTGATCATGTGTTTGTGTCACCGTAAGTGAGACGGGAGTCTTTGTGAATGACCTCCCCTCCTGTCTCTGTTGAGTGGGTGTATAAATAAAGCCTGTTTCGTCACAATCATCTCTCCTTTCTTGTGTGAACCCTCACAATGTCACAATAATAAACGTGTGTTCAGCTCCACTACTGCTCTCCTCCTTGACTCCAACTTCAGACATATATGTAACACTTATAAAAAAAAAAATATTTTGCAACCATTAAATCTAAGACTTTTCTTGTAATTTTAGAGTGTTGTTTCCCCATAAATTTGCATTTTTTCCATGTAAATTTTCAGTCCTTTTTCTCACAAATTTGTGACGGTTTTTCTTTTAAATTAAACTAATAAAAATTGAATTCTGCCTTTTTAAACTGATCAGATTTTCTCAAAAAAATATGAGACTTCTTGTAAATGTTTAATGTTTTTAATCATAAATTTACAACTTTTTCCTGTTATTTTTTAAAGGTACAGTGTGTAAAATTTGGGAGGTAGTGTAAATTCTGAAATTTAATGCAGTAGGAAATTCTTGTTTTTGTTCATTGTTGTATAATCGCTCTGAAGAAAATTTTGTAGCATTTTCTATCTTCAGAAAAGTATATATATATATATATATATATATATATATATATATATATATATATATATATATATATATACACACACACACACACAGAGCGTGGAAAATAAATATTGAACATGTCAACATTTTTCTCATTAAACATATTTCTGATGGAGCCATTGACCTGAGATTTTCACCAGATATCAGTGACAACCCAAGTAATACATACATACAAAGAAATCAAGGCAACTGTGTTCAGAAAACAAATTATAAAGTGGAATGACACATGGAATAAATATTGAACACATGAAGAAAAAGAGGTCCAAAACAGCATAGAAAGCCAAGAAATCAGCTGAACTCCATCAGAATTTAGGAAGCCATCCTATCCCCCATCAGAGCAAATTAATTTCAGCTGGTTAAGTCCTGATTGATAGCCTTTAAAAAGGTCTGTGAATATCAGACTGTCACACCACAAAGAACTCATGATGGGTAGAAGCAAAGAGCGCTCTCTAGCCCTTTGCAACCTTATTGTTACAAAACATGATGATGGTATTGGTTACAGGTGCATTTCTAAACTGCTGATTGTTCCAGTGAGCACTGTTGGAGCCATCATTCAGAAGTGGAAAAAACATAATTTTACCATAAACTGGCCACGACCAGGAGCTCCTCGCAACATTTCTGACAGAAGAGTCAAAAGAATTATCAGAAGAGCTGTCCAAGAGCCAAAGACCACTCAGGGAGAGCTCCAGAAAGACCTGGAGTTTGCAGATACTGCTGTTTCAAAGAAAATGCTAAGTAATGTACTCAACCAACATGGGCTCTAGGCCCACTCACCTCGCAAGTAGGGCTGTGTGATATGATGACATTATCGGATGATGATATAAAAACATCTGTCGTTTCATAGAATACTCTTTGTATTTGAATTGTTTATATCGTTATTTAAAATGCACATACTCCCGTTTATTCAGTAAAACTCCTCACCACTACTTGTCAGCACCCCATCTCTCCTCCGCAGTGTGCACGGCGGAACAGGTGTGTCGTAGGTGGCTAGGCTTCAGTCCGGTGGTTGCTAATGCTAACTCCAAACAACCAGTTCAGATAGCTGCTACTCCTGTTTGCCAAGGATGTGGGACTTTTTTCCATCATGCTGCGTCAGAAAGGATAGTTCACTAACCTCATTTTAATAGGAGGTAAGTAACGTTAACACCATGTCTAATTATGAAATGGTAAATGACAATGCTAAGTTGTGCTCACTAGAAACTGGAGCAGACCAACTTTTTTGTTGTTGTTGTTTAAATTACTGCTGAGTTTCTTAGCTTTGTCTGAAAAAAAAAGTATTAAAGCTGCAAAAGTGCATGATGGTAGCACATATAAGCAAAATAAATAATAAATACATTAAAATGGGTTGGAAGAGCAAGTTGGCTCTTAATGTAATTTATTTGATTTCTAATCATTTTAATTAGTCAAGTATTGATAATGAATAAAGTGAAAGTCATCACATGTATTTTATTATATTGTGGAGATGAAATAACCAGACTGCGGCGGCATGAAATAAAGCGGCGTTGTTGGAGGTTTTAAGTAGAGTTTTATTATCATACCGCCGTCACGGGATCCCCTCTCCAGCCCAAGTGTGTGCAGGCCGGAGCGGGATCCTCTGGCTCTCAGAGAAGGAGGGACACAAAGTCTGTGTCCTGCAGCAGAGGTTGAAGTGTGAGTGAGAGAGAGAGCATGGATTTCAGTCAGTTTAAATACCAGTTACAAACAATGCATGAAAGGCATTCGCATTTGAGAGGCATACATCACAATAGGCAGATTTGCTAGACTGTGCTCTAGGTGCAGAACAAAGGGGTTAACAGGCACATCTACATATTGATCTGAGTCTCTAGGTCACAGTAAGGACAGGACGCATGAACACAATGCGTGAAAGGTGACATTATCACAGTAGTGTAGCGGAAAAAACCAGGAGTAGCGAGTTGTCTGTCCTTAGTCTGTTTGTGGGGGTTTTCCCAAACCGCCACAGCTCCCCCCCAGAGGGCTCGGCAGGTGGTCGAGACCTCGATAGTGCAGCTTGGGCAGCGAGCAGGGAAAAGCTCTGTGCAGGAGGGGGTGGAGGGGGGTGGGGGTAGTAAAAGCCGGCCGGAGACGATGAAAACGTCCAGGCCGCGCAAAAATTGCTTGTGGGTCCGCGATGTCGAAGGGCTGGTCCCGTTGAACGTGCAGAGGTCCACAAGAAGAAAAATTAGTCACTGGCTCCTCTCGCGATTAAGTCCTGCAAGGATTAATAGCGGCCATGAAGAAAAGACGAGGCTGCGTGGCGGCTGTGATGAGGGCAGAGGGACTGGCGTGTTGACTTAAGGTTCAGGCGTAACCCTAAAGCCTCGGGAACCGCAGACAGCTGAATTCCCCTTGTGTGCCGTGGCTAAGACCATAAAATCCAGTGAGCAAGCTGCGTGCCTCAGGTGAACGAGCAAGCCTGAAGGGCCAGTGCGCAGCGGAAGGAAGGCGGTCAGAAAAGCCGTATTTGTCCCGTGCGTGGTGTGCGCCGTCCTCATAACTCCCCGGTGCGTGTGCCGGGGTCCCGTGCGTGGGTGGGCCGCTGGAGAGGAGAACCAGGGTCAGGGAGCTTGCTGGAGATCATCCCTGTTGTCTGTTGGAGCGGTGAAGGAAAGTAGACGCTCTGTCACTCGCTCGGTCATGGTGCGTTCAGGTCCACATGTGCTCCGTCGGCCATGGGGATCGCCGTCATGGAGAGGGGACGAGGTGTGAGCGCGGCCGGTCCAGCGTGGATGTGCCGATCTAGGCGTGCAGATCTCACCATGAAACGTTGCTGCGGCTTTCCCGGTCGTGGGTGGTCTCCGGAGAGTTTCAACCTGGAAACTCTGCGTCAAAATCTCCCTGAAGCAGAAGGGAGCTGTTGCGTTCGCTTGTTGTCGGAGAATCACCGCCGGGTGTTGCGTTCGCTGGCAGCGTGTTCGTTTCAGCGTCGGGTCACCAGTGCAGCGGCATGAAATAAAGCGGAGTTGTTGGAGGTTTTAAGTAGAGTTTTATTATCATACCGCCGTCACGGGATCCCCTCTCCAGCCCAAGTGTGTGCAGGCCGGAGCGGGATCCTCTGGCTCTCAGAGAAGGAGGGACACAAAGTCTGTGTCCTGCAGCAGAGGTTGAAGTGTGAGTGAGAGAGAGAGCATGGATTTCAGTCAGTTTAAATACCAGTTACAAACAATGCATGAAAGGCATTCGCATTTGAGAGGCATACATCACAATAGGCAGATTTGCTAGACTGTGCTCTAGGTGCAGAACAAAGGGGTTAACAGGCACAACTACATTATTGATCTGAGTCTCTAGGTCACAGTAAGGACAGGACGCATGAACACAATGCGTGAAAGGTGACATTATCACAGTAGTGTAGCGGAAAAAACCAGGAGTAGCGAGTTGTCTGTCCTTAGTCTGTTTGTGGGGGTTTTCCCAAACCGCCACACAGACCGACTTTCCAAGCAGACGAACTTTATTTCACTCTCACATCTTCTAGAATCAGAACATTGAACATAAAACATTTGTAGCAGGGACTCTCTCTTTTATATCCCCAAACTCACACCTCCCTGCTACCTGAGGTCCTGCATTCACCATTCATGCCTTTCTAAGTTGGCAAACTCCTCGCGCGCTATGGCCAGTTTAGCTGTTTCCAGCCGCCGAGGTCATGCAAAAACGGGCGGCCCGGTGGTGGTAATAAAGTGCTCCACCCCATGCTTAGTGATGGCCGCCGAAAATGTCGGGACCGTGAGTGCTGGGAACAGGGTGAGCAGTGTGTGGAACTTACCACCTGGAGCTGTGACGTTGGCTAGCGTTGTTGGCCCGGCTCCTTGAGCTGTACAGGGGAGAGAATCAAAAGACAGTGCATTAATCAGGCGTCTGTTAGTAACATCGACTAGTAGTCCGTGTGCACACAAAAAATCAGCGCCTAAGATTGGGAAACTGCATGCCGCTATGACGAATGTCCACTGGTACGTACGGCCGTGCAGGGATACAGTCAGTGTCCTCTCACCAAAAGTCTTAATGTCTGAGCCGTTTGCGGCCGTCAGCTCGGGGCTGCTAGTTCCCGCTAGCCGGTCGGCGTAGGATGGCAGGATGAGGCTCTTTTGGGAGCCGGAGTCCACGGAGAACCGTCTCCCTGAACGTGAGTCTGTCACCTAGAGCAGCTTGCTTTCTTCACCGGCGGTCACAGCTGCTATTGACTGCCAGTCCTGGCGTTTCCCGAATGCTTGAATTGGCACGGTGGCACACATTGGCGTGCATCCTCTCCAAAACGGCGGTGGTAGGAGCAGAGCGTGTCTCTCTGGTGCTTCCTGGCCTCTGCTGCTGCTACCATTGCTGGCTCCTCGCTTCCGCTGGCCGTCTCGCTGGGTTCCGACGCCGCTGCGTTCACTGTGAGGGCTCTGGTGGTGAGGATAATCCGATCTGCCTCTGAGCTAGCGCACGGTAGTCACGCACGGCCAGCAGCGGCGAGTTGGCAAGGACTGCCCTGGCCGCTGTTGGGAGGTTCCAGAGGAAAAGGTGGGCAAATAGAAAATGCCCGTTGTCCGTGCCCATCAACGCCAACATCTTCTCCATCCGTTCAACCACCGACCCGTCTCCCAACTCGGAGCGTATCAGGAGTCTCTCCGCTCTCTTGCAATCCGAGAGCGTGTAGCGCCGGGTCAACGCGGCTTTGAGAGCCCCGTTTTTGTCGTGGGCTGGGGGCTGTTGGAGCAGGCTTGCTACTTGCTGAGTCGTGCGAGCGTCCAGCGCTGTGACCACATAGTAATATCTGGTGTCATCTGCCATTATTCCCCGGAGCGCGAACTGGGCCTCGGTGTGGAGGAACCAAGACTTCGGGTCGTGTAGCCAAAAGTCCGGTATTTTGACCGAAATGGCGCACGCATTGCTGGGGTTTCCCGAGCAGGTCGTCTCTGGGGTGTTCGCCTCGTGTTCCATTCTGTGTCAAGGGTCACCAGTGTGGAGATGAAATAACCAGACCGACTTTCCGAGCAGACGAACTTTATTTCACTCTCACATCTTCTAGAATCAGAACATTGAACATTAAACACTTGTAGCAGGGACGCTCTCTTTTATATCCCCAAACTCACACCTCCCTGCTACCTGAGGTCCTGCATTCACCATTCACTCCCCCAAGACAATTCCCCTTACCTCCCACCCCTTTGATCTCCATGCTCTCTCAGTCTGAGAGGAAAACTACTGAACTCTACAGCATGGGTCCCCCACAACATTACCTTTTGTGTCTCTGACTTTCAGATCATGACCAATCTGAAATATTTTTACTGTCATGCGGTGACCCTCGCGGATCACCATAAGATGCCAAGAGTCCACCGGTGAGTTTTGCAATGATGGTGATTTATTAAAAACACAAGACAAGACTATGAGCCGCTCAGGGCAAAAACACACATTAAGCAATACAAGGGCTCGTAGGGCTAACCCCGGCCACTACGAGCTAAACTATGACATGACATGAGACACAAACCTGACATGAAGGTCTGACGATGCTTTGACGAGGATAGTTTGATGAGGTTTGTTTGACGATACTCCTGCAAGTTAACTGCCGCTAGTGCCTGCTTTATAAAGGCGAACACTAACAAGCAGTAATGACAAACAGCTGACCAACCTTGACAGGCGGAAGCCCCACCGAGCGCCTTCACAATAAGAGCCCGGTGAGGCCAGAATACAACTCACAGCTGTCAAGGCCGGCAGCGAGCTGTGCTTAGCCCGAGCGCGGACAGAACCCAGTGCTCGGGTCGTAACAGTACCCTCCCTCCAAGGGCGGGCTCAGAACACCCAAGGACCACCCTGCCCCCCCACCCCCCAGGGTGGGTGGCTGGGGGTAGGTGCGGAGGGAGAGAGACCAAACCCAGAAACAATCAAAACCCGACAAGAACAATTAAGTACAGGACAGTGACAAGAATACCAACTACTCAGATTAAATCAAATGTTCAACTAACAATCACAAAAAAATGCACAGGATAACATGGACAAAACAAAAAAAACAGAATCACTGGGTCAGAAAAAACTAAATACAGGACAGCACGAGAAAATTAAATCTTGGCCCACATGTTACACAAGAAAATGACTTCTCATCTGTGTGAATTCTCATGAGAGTTTTAAAAAAACCAAATACAGAAAACAGAGCACTTACCGGCTCATACCTGACTACACACAATACAAACTAAGGCAACTGCAAGACATAACCATAACACAAAGCACACAGGATAGCAAGGGAAAAAAAAAACAGAACAATCACTGGGACAGATCAACACCAGAAAACGACCACTACCCCCCCGACAGTTTATGCCAACTGGCGGAGACCAAGCGCCACAGGAACAGTTCAGGTGGTCTCCCCGCGTCCAACAGCCGGCGGGTGGTCATAGGAGGCAGAACATGACCAGGCGGTACACCACAGTCCAACGCCCAGCACGTCCGCTCCTCTGCTGGTCGAACCAGGTCGCCCAATGAAACACGCAACACGTCGGGTGGCCGACCCGGGGCACCAAACCGGCGAAGCAGTTCCTCAGGCGGCCGACCCATGTCCCTCAGCCACCAGTCCTGGGGAAAAACAGCCCGCGGCGGCCTCCCTGATGAGGACAAAACTCGGAAAAGCCGGGGCGAGCGAACAGGAACCCCCATGGCCCCTGGCGATGATGTGCAGGGGCGGTGACTCAGTGGAGAGGCAAGAAGGCAAGGATGAGCCTGTAATCCATCCGACGGCGAAAAGTCTGCAGCTCCTCCCCCGTCCGCGGACCACACCGGCGCTGCACCTCTGCTGGACCCCGATTGGGTCCCAGCTGCATCCACGTCGGGCCCCGATTGGGCCAGAACCGCGCCTGCGGTGGACCCTGATTGGGCCAGAACCACCCTTGCGGTGGACCCCGATTGGGCATCTGGCGCACCCACGTCGGACCCCGATTGGGCCAGAACTGCACCCGCGGTGGACCCCGATTGGGCCTCTGGCGCACCCACATCGGACCCCGATTGGGCCAGAACCGCCCCTGCGGTGGACCCCGATTGAGCCTCTGGCGCACCCACGTCGGACCCCGAGTGGGCCAGAACCGCCCCTGCGGTGGACCCCGATTTGGCCTCTGGTGCACCCACGTCGGACCCCGATTGGGCCACAGCAGCCTCCACGACGGACCCCGACTGGGTCGGTGCAGCTCCGCTGACGATCTCCACCCCCGAACCTGGGACCTCCAACCCAGTGACTCCGACTGGTTCCATGCCGGCGACACTGCAACGAGGCTCACAAACAAGAAGGAAACCAGGATCAGAATCACTGGTAGCAACAGAACCCAGCGAGACGAGCTTGTGCGCAGCAGGCGGCTGCTCCTCACTCGCCTCCCCGAGAGGCAGGCAAAAATGCTCCAAAACAGGGGACAGAGACACAAGAGGGAGCACTTGCCTGCACTCGGGTTCTGTTGCCACCCAGGACTTCAACGATCCAGGTTCAGGGCGGCGACTCTCGTCAGCAGGCTCCAACTCAGCTGCATTGGGCTCCGCAGCTGGCAAGGTGTCGTCTGCAGCCTGAGGTTCCTCCCGCGCTGCTGTCCACGCCGATGACCCGTATGGCGTGGGGGCAGGGGACACTCGACCCACTGGCTCGGACCGCTCCGGCAAGGAGACCCGGGGACGCTTCATCGTCGGCTCAGGCTCCGGGCCACAGTCCGCTCTTCTCCTCCGTCCACGACGTGGCTGCAGGGCCGGATCCAGGCTTTCCAGCACTGCAGGCCCCCTCTTCATCCGACGACGTTGGCCTGGCGTCGCAGACCACTCAACAGCGGGGAACACAGAGGCAGCAGGTTTAATCGTTATCTCTACAGCAGGTGGAGGGAGCTCAGGGGGCTGCGAACCCCGAACTCCGCCCCCAGGAGTCAGACAAGGCGGGTTAAAATTATGATGAAATACATTAACACGCACTTGCCTTTCTCCCAGAGAAGAGATGGTGCCTGCTGTAGGGGACGTTGTTCCTCCTTCTCCCCACTGGATGGCGACAGAGGGCCCCCTGGAAGGACGAGGTGGAGCCGCTCTCAGAGGTTCGCTGACGGGCTTCGCCGGCAGCGGGTCCAGCCGGGGATTCTGCTGAGGATTGCTTGGGCCGCGGTGCCGACGTCATCGTCAGCCCCCAGATAACACAAACTCCTGGACCGGGTCAAGGGCAGGAGCTGGACCCCAGCACGGGGAGCGAGGATGCCTCCTCCACTGCTTCCTGCCGTAGTTCTCCTCCAACATATGGAGTATCTCGCGCTGTGCGGCGATGTCAGCCCTCCTCGCGCCGACTTCAGGGTGGTCAGCGTAGCGGGGAGAAAGATGATTTAGCACATCCTCAGCGCAGTCCAGGTACCAGCGTACCTCGCTGTCGTAGTCGAGGAGGGAAGCAGAGATGAGTGTTTCATCCACGTATTCTAGGACGTCCGCCAGCTCGTGGCTCGGACTCCGAGCACGGCCCCTCCGCGATGGCATTCCTTCAGCACACTGTACCCAGACAGAAAAAGAACAAACGTCCAAAAAAGCAAAAACTCACGGTAAAAAAGGCGTCTCGGAGTGGCGTCTCCGTTTAGACGTCTGGCAAGAGTATACTGTCATGCGGTGACCCTCGCGGATCACCATAAGACGCCAAGAGTCCACCGGTGAGTTTTGCAATGATGGTGATTTATTAAAAACACAAGACAAGACAAGACTATGAGCCGCTCAGGGCAAAAACACACATTAAGCAATACAAGGGCTCGTAGGGCTAACCCCAGCCACTACGAGCTAAACTATGACTTGACATGAGACACAAACCTGACATGAAGGTCTGACGATGCTTTGACGAGGATAGTTTGACGAGGATTGTTTGACGATACTCCTGCAAGTTAACTGCCGCTAGTGCCCGTTTTATAAAGGCGAACACTAACGAGCAGTAATGACAAACAGCTGACCAACCTTGACAGGCGGAAGCCCCACCGAGCGCCTTCATAATAAGAGCCCGGTGAGGCCAGAATACAACTCACAGCTGTCAAGGCCAGCAGCGAGCTGTGCTTAGCCTGAGCGCGGACAGAACCCAGCACTCGGGTCATAACATTTACAAAGAAGCAAATAGGTTAAATCAGGCCAGAATGGCAGGCTGCAGGTCTACACTTAAATTTTCACTGATTTAAACTAACAGCTAATATATACAGTATCTGTAGGTGACAGCCATGGGTAGTTTTCTCATTTTCAGGCATTTTTTTTATGTTATCTGTTTTGTTTTTTTGTTTTGTTTTTGCTTTTCTTCTCTGGCTCAGGAAATATTTAACTCATTGATGTTTACTTTTTATTTAAATATGATTTAGAAGAAAAAATCTGAAATTTTTGAGAATCAAGTCTCAAATGCACTTTTAAAAACTTCATAGTTTGTGTGGAAGAATGGGCTAAAATCACTTCTGAGCAATGCCTGTGCCTAGTTTCTCCATACAGGAGGCATCTGGAAGCTGTTATTACCAACAAAGGCTTTTCTACTAAATATTAAATGAATTTCACCAAGTGTGTTCAATACTTATTCCCTGTGTCATTCCACTTTATTAAATATAACTTGTTTTGTGAGCACAGTTGCCTTGATTTCTTTGTATGTATGGATTACTTGGGTTTTTACTGATATCTGGTGAAAATCTCAGATCAATGTTCCAATGCGATGCGGTGGGCGGTGCGGTGGCGCAGTGGTTAGCACTGTGCCAGCACAGCAACTTACCCTTGGCCATGGGATCCCTGGTTCAAGCCCAGCTCCTGACCAATAGTGATCTGTGTGGAGTTTGCATGTTCTCCCCATATCTGCGTGGGTTTACTCTGGGATTTCTCCGGTTTCCTCCCACAGGCCAAAAAAATGCAGGTTAGGTTAAATGGAGACTCTAAAGTGGCCCTAGGTGTGAATGTGTGTGTGAATGGTTAAGGGATAGCGCCGTACCATGGCTGCTTCATCCATCCAGGTGGATGCCCTCAATTTCCCCTCTGGGGATCAATAAAGTATACAAAATCAAAAAAAAAATCATTAATATGTTTAATGAGAAAAATGTTGACATGTTCAATACTTATTTTCCCCACTATATACACACACACACCCCCAGCACACACACACACACACACACACACACGCACACACACACACACACACACACACACACACAGAGGAAGGGGGAGATTACTAAAACACGGAATGAACAGTGCAGTACGGAGCGTTCCATACAAACGTTCTGTTTGCGTTCCGTCCGCATTGTCCTACTAGCTTGTGGTCTCAAGTGTTTTACAGCCGTATCTTATGTTCCATATGCTAGTGTTCCGTCCATGTTCCATAGTCCTGCTAGCTAGGGGTCCAGCCTCCTGACATTCCCAAGTGGTTTGCTTACAGAATGTTAGATACGGAACGTTCCTTACAGTATGCTAGTGGTTTTGCTAGCTAGTGGTCTCAAGTGTTTTACTTGCATGTTCCAATCATGTTCCATTGATACATAATGTTCCGTATGGGACGCTAGCAGTCCTGCGAGCTTGTGGTCAAGCCTGCTAATATTTCCAAGTGCGTTACATACATGTCCCGTAGATATGGAATGTCCCTTACAAAACTCTAGTGGTCCTGCTAGCTAGCAGTCCAGCCTGCTAATATTCTCAAGTGCCTTACCTACATGTTCTGTAGATACGTAGAGCACACCAGGCAGCTCAGTTTCACTGTAGCCCAAGCATAGCTGTTCCCCAGTCCTGCAAGGGAGCAGCCCGCAGTGAGTCCCAAGGGAGGAGGTGGATCGATTCCTCAGATTGCCTGATTGATGAAAGCTTCAAAACATATTGAAGCATTGAAGCATGAAGTGAAACAGCGATGAGTTTTGGAGCTTCGGGTGTCACGTTGCATTAGTGTTTTGATACAAGCTCTGACACACTGAAGAATGAGACAAACTCTGTATCTGTATCATTTACCCATCACTACTTATGGTATGTTCCTTAATTTCTTATTGCATTCATTAATAATTGCAATTGCGCTTATTTACAACCGTCATGAATGGTACATTATCGGTATATGTATGGAACACGCTAAGTGCGGAATGCGGCTAATGACGAAGGCACATTGACATAGAACTGAAGTGCTAAGTGTGGACTGTGGCTCATGATGAAGGCACATCATGATGAAGGCACATTGACATATAATTGACAGCAGGCAGGATTGGTAGATGTCCCATACAGAACATGTATGGAACATTCCGTATGGAATGTGTACTGAACGTTATGTACTATCCTGTTCGTTCTGTGTTTTAGTAGGCACCTGAAGAGGGTCCTTCTCCATGCATAGAGCCATCTTGGACCACCAATGTCTTTCCATGTTTTTGTGTCAAAATTGCACGACACAAATGGCTTTTCTTATATACTTTTCGTGAGGTTGATAACTGCTAAAATGTGAATTCGTTGCAATTTAAAATCTGACTGCTAGATTCTGCTTAATATTACACACTACTCCTTTGAACAAACTTTAAAAAAAAAATAAAAATTGGGAAATCCGAGTTTCCCAGGTGCCACTGAATGCAGCAGGAGCTTCCAATCCACCACCCCTCGAGGAAGAGGAGCGACATCACCATCAGACTCTCCCCGAGTCTTCCTCACTCAGCCTGCGTCCTGCACCGACCAGCTCCCCTTTTCCACCGGGCTGCCACACCGAGCTCCGGGCAGGTTTGGTGCTCTCAGCCCGGATTCAAATCCCGAGCAGGACCGTGGGAGCTATGCGCCGTCTTGGAGGAGGAGGAGGAGAAGAAGAAGAGCAACTGTTCAGGCAGCAGCAGCAGACACCTGAGAGGAAGATCTGAGTTTGTTTCTGCAGCGTCTAAAAAGGTAAAAAAAAAAAAAAAAAAAAAGGGAGAAGAGGAGGCGCTTCAGACGCTTGTTTGGTTTTGGATGTGTGTCAGTGGTCGTGTCCAGCCTGCTGGCAGCAGAGTATGAGTCATACTCGGGTCTGCTGCTGCTGGAGGATCTGCTCCAAGTGTCTGCAGGCTCCACAGCCGCTATCACAGCCGCTTTATTATCAGCACGGGCACATGCAAAGAGCTGCACCTCGGCCCTCTGTAGGCAAGCGACTCTCACGCTTTTTGTGTTTCCGTGCGTGGAGACGATGTTCTGCGTGTTCTGTCGGTGGCATCTGCGTAGGTTTGTGTGCAAGTGGGTGTGTGTTAGATTGGAGTTTGGTTGAACTGAGCAATGGACAGGTGTATAGAGTCATGAGCAGAGGTGGGGAGTGTTTTCTCAAGCACGCTCGGGTAACTTTTTCACAAAATTGCACTTTCATGAGCAGTTTTATTGATGAGTACTTAAAAAAACTTGAGTACATTTTCGAGGAAAATTACTTTCAAGTACATTTGGTCATACCCCGAGTTACTTTCTATATCACGGATTTGAAAACTTCTGGCAAATGTTCTTGTTTATATTGTAATAACTTATTCTCACCAGAAAAGACTGCCTCTTTGGTCATTTTTAGGAGATTTTTTTTAATCTTACGTCAGTGAGATCGGCACTGATATTGTTTTATTTTGGCTCAGTAGTAAATTTATGAGAAAAGGGCATTACAGTTCAAAGTAAAATGCCTATATAAAAAAAAATTAAAAGGATAAAGCTTGAAATGTACAAGAAAACCCCCACAACTTTATCAGGAATAAGTGGTGTATTTGTGAGTAAAAAGCTGCAAATTTATATGGAAAAAAAAATCCAAATTTTTTTCTTTCAGCTGATTTCTTTTGGGTTTGCCACCATGCATCATCTCTTGATATCACAAGTCAGTTTGTGATATCCCGATGTCAGTTTGGCAAGGAGTTTTACACTGGCTGCCCTTCCTGATTGGGCTTAGAACCGGTCACCGGCACAGGAGCTGCGTTCCAATCTCCCAGTAGTGTACTCTGAAGTGGACTGCACAGGGTATTCCGCCATATTAAGTGAGATTCCAAACTGAAGGGTGCGACTGGTGTTCAGTTCAAAGGGAACTGAGAACTCGGCAGTGAAGAAGTGAACAACGGTACATCACTTCACCGGAAGTTGACAAGAAGACTACCCATAAGCCATTGTGCCTCAAATAAGAGTAAAACAAACTGTTGCTGCTAACGTTATTAACAAGCTAAATTGATGTTGGTTATTGTTTATATCAACTGAGAGTAATAAAAATATATTTGTATTAATATTTTATTTAAAAAAAAAAATCCACCATAGTATGAGTACATGTCTATAGTTACTGTGGTAACGTACGGAGGAGGGAGCCAATGGTTACAGGATGTTTCAAGTGGAGAAATTTTGTGACGGGCAGTTAACTGATTTTCCCTGAGAACGGAGGAGGGAGTAGGGAATACAGTTGAAGTACGCTGTGGATCGGAATGTAGCTGGGGAGTACACTGGCTTGTGCTCCCCTTGTGGTTGGATAACCAACTTTCTTCCCCCGTTCTATTCAGCTTTGTTTATGCTCTGCCGCCACTCTGCACATCTATACATACTCAAGTGTCTTCTCCCTTTTTTGGTGGCTACTCTTACTGATACTTGAGTCATTGATATCACAAGGTAATGGTTAGTTAGTTGAGTACAGTTTCTGAATTTTCATGAACAGCCATAGTAGCCATAAGGGTTTAATTCTGCTGGGGGAAAAAAATCACATTTCTTTCTTCCTTGTTATTTTTTTCTCTTTTTTTTTAAATTTTTGAATTATTAGAAAATAGGTGATGATATTTGATCAGTTTGGTATTGGGTATGCAGACTTTATATTGCTTGCATACCACAGCTCTGCTGGGGGGTTTATTATAAATGAACAAGCTTCAACTTGTACTGGAGTAAATGAAACTTGTTACTAAGCAGCTTGAAATATTTGTGTCTTAAAATGAAGCTAAACAGCTGAA
The DNA here is from genome assembly GCA_020510985.1 of Pholidichthys leucotaenia. Lineage (NCBI taxonomy): Eukaryota > Metazoa > Chordata > Actinopteri > Cichliformes > Pholidichthyidae > Pholidichthys > Pholidichthys leucotaenia. The sequence continues at coordinate 105,797,559 of CM035846.1, forward strand.
ATAACAGCCAAAGAAGGCCTTTCAGCATGAGTAAAATGGTATTTTTTTTAATGTTTTAACCTAAACTTTTCGATTATAGATTTGCTAATTTTCTTTTACACCTATATTTTTTCATTACTAGCTTTTCTCAAAATTTGATATTTTGTTTGTTCTATGTATTTATGTTGTTTTAAATTTGTGAGGGTTTTCCTCTTGAAATACTGTGCTGTGAGAAAGTATTTGCCCCCTTTCTGATTTATATTTTTGCATATTTTTCACACTTAAATGTTTGAGATCATCAAACAAATTTTAATATTAGACAAAGATAACCTGAGTCAATACAAAATGCAGTTTTAAATGATGACTTCATTTATTAAGGGCAAAAAGTTATCCAAACCTACCTGGCGCTATGTGAAAAAGTAATTGCCTCCCCCACTACATTTTTTGGAGAGCTGAGCTTAATTTCACAAGCCAGGCCTGATGACTGCCAAACCTGTTGAATAAAAAAAAATCACTTAAATAGAACTTGTCTGAAAAAGTGAAGTAGGCTAAAATGAAGTGGGGGATCTAAAGAAATTCAAGAACAGATGAGAAACAAAAACCCAGAATAACATCTAAAGAACTGCAGGCCTCGCTTGCCTCAGTTTTGACCCTTGTCCATGATTGAACAATGAGAAAGAGAGTGGGCAAAAATGGCATCCATGGGAGAGTTCCAAGGTAAAAACCACTGCTGGTCAAAAAGAACGCAAAGGTTCGTCTCACATTTGCCAAAAAAAAAAAAAAAAAAAAATCTTGATGATCCACAAGGCTTTTGGAGAAATATTCTGTGGACTGATGAGACAAAAGCTGAACTTTTTAGTGCGCCCCGTTACATCTGGCATAAAACTAACACAGCATTTCATAAAAAGAACATACCAGCAGTCAAACGTGGTGGTAGTGTGATGGCCGGGGGCTGCTTTGCTCTTTCAGGACCTGGACAACTTGCCGTAATTGATGGAACCATGATTTCTGCTCTCTACCAACAAATCTTGTAGGAGAATGTCCAGCTATCAGTTTGTGACCTCAAGCTCAAGCCCTCCAATGTGGCTGAATTAGAACAGTTCTGCAAAGAAAAGTGAGCAAAAATTCCTCAACTGTGATGTAAAAGACTCATTACCCGTTATCAAAAACGCTTGATTGCAGTCATTGCCACAAAGGGTGGCACAACCAGTTATTAAATTTAGGGAGCAATTACTTTTTCACATAGAGCCAGGCAGTGTTGGGAGTAACGCTGTTATATAGTAAAATTGCACATTATTGTGAAGTCCGGTGTGGTGACGTGCACTTCCTGTCACGTCACCGCACCGCCCTATATAAGGCAGAGGGCATCCATATTGCGGCCTCTTTGACCAGTGCCCTCTGCCAGGTGCCTGCTGTGTTACCGCTGTTCCCTTCCAACAATAAAGCTGTGTTTGCCCAGTCATCTTGCCTCATCCTTCACCCAGGTATTTTACCATACTGTACATAACATCTGGCAATTGAGGATTAATTCATGGAGGTGTGTATTACATCACTTCGCCCCTTTCTCGAGTTCCTGGGCGAACCGCCGGTCCTTGGCCTATGTGGTTTGAGGCTTTCCAGACATACATCACCATGCTGGACCTCGGTAAACTCGACAAGTTAAGAGCACGTGCGCTGCTTGTTCATAACCTGGGTATTGAGGGCCAGCAAGTCCTACGCACACTCGGAGCTTCGGACTCTTTTGAAGATGTTGTGGAGCTGCTAGCAAACCATTTTCATTCTCTGGATAGTGTGACTGTCTGGAGGATTTGTTTTTGTCAGTGACATCAGCGGGAAGGTGAGCCAGGGCAGCTAGCTAGCGAGTGTCACTTTGGGCCGTTGAAAGATGAAATGGTATGTGACTAGTTTGCGGAGCACACGTGCAGCGCTGCATTGCGGACTAGGCTACTCACGACGCCCAATGACTTAACGTTAGCCAGAGCTGTCACGCTAGCTCTCCAGCTGGAGGCCACAGACAAGCTAGCTTCGGAGCTAACCTAGCGCCAGTCACAGCAGCGACTGGAGCCACCTGCTGCGGCAAATGTTGCGGACTCGGATATCGAGGATAGCTTGGATGATGACACTACGGAAGCCAATGTTGCCAGCTGAAGGTCTGCCCCGGGAAAACCCCTGTGCAAGGGTTATGGGTCTGCAATGCACCGCAATAAGGTGAAGGACTGCCCAGCTAGGGAAAAACGTTGTAGCAGATGTGGACGCTTGAACCATTATGCTAGAGTGTGCCGTATATCTGAACCGGAAAGCCCACGGAAGAAATCACTCCACCCACCCCCACGACCATCCATATGGTGTCCCCCAGTACAAACAGGCACATGTTTTGCACAGTGGAATTGGATGGCGTGGAGGTGCCGCTGCTGCTCGACACAGGAACGGAGGGGTTGTTGCTGAATTGGGCCACGGTGAGGAAGTTTTTCCCCCACTACAAGATTAGAGGTTACCTGGTGCCGTTGTATGGTTATGGAGGTGGCAGGCTGTGCATGGTTGGGACTTTGGAGTTAACAGTTTGGTACAAGTCTGCGAAGATGGTTGACTTCACGTGACAGTGCGAGGTGATAACATCATGGGCTGTGATTTGTTTTACGGACTGGGTTTCGCCATAAACGATGACGCCAGGAATGAATGGTTGAGTTGTGGCCAATGGAACCCTCCGGTTCCGATGCTCGATGAGGATGTTATGTTGGACAAAGAGCTAACAGACACCATGGCGGTCAAGCAGGACCAGCCTCACTCAGGTTTGGCGCAGGAGGGTCTCGGTGCCAGCACTCGGGATACGGTAGAGGGGGGGTACTGAGTGTGGTGGCGAGGCGTCTGCGTTGGCGATTGACACCGATGTGCTAGCCCCAGATGCCTCCGGAGCTTGGCCGCAGAGGGATGGAGGGTCTGCAGCTACGATGGTGGCTGCTACGATGGTTTTAGAAGAAAACGGGGCCAGACCAACAAGCCTGGAGGAACAGCATGTTCAGCAGCACCATGTCAGACCGAACCAGACCCCGCTGAGGGTTTTGGACGTGGTTCAGGTTCGGGGTGAAGAACGTCCACGGCGAAGATGGACCAAACGACAGCCAGCGAAACATTGAGGGTGTCTGCACATAGTGGCTAAGCTGGGCGCAGCATACTTTAGGCTCTCCGACGGCTTGTCAAGGCATGCCAGTCAGCTTCAGCGTGTCCAGGAAGAGGCTCCAGGTGACGAGGCTGGACGGGAGTCAGTGTTGGTGGTGAAGAAGCAAAACTCCATTGTCCAGAAGATCAGCCATCGTCTCAGAGGTCTGCTGCTTCCAGGGGCGTGCTTGCTGAGGGGCTGTCCTTCCCCCCGCCCCCCATTCCAGTTCTACCTCTCCCACCCAAGGGACTGTGCTGTTACATAACATATAACATGTGGGAAGTTTATTTAAAAGTGTCGTCAAATAGGAAAGTTTTCAGTTTTATCTTAAAGGCAGAGAGGGTGTCTGCCTCACAGACCCAGGCTGGTAATTGGTTCCATAGAAAAGGGGCCTAATAACTGAAAGCTCCCCCCATGGTACTTTTAGAGACCTTAGGGATTACTAGGAGTCCCACATTCTGAGAGCGTAATAATCTATTAGGATAATAGGGTATGATCAATTCTTTAAAATAACTGGGGGATAGATTATGTATGGTTTTATATGTCAAGAGAAGAACTTTAAATCTGATTTTGGATTCAACAGGGAGCCAGTGAAGGGAGGTCAATATGGGAGAAATATGATTCCAGCATTTTGAATTAATTGGCAGATTTTTCGAGTGTTTTAGGACAACCTGACAATAGTAAATTACAGTAATCTAATCTAGAAGTGACAAAGGCATGGACTAGTTTCTCTGCATCAGTTTGGGACAGGATGTTCCTGATTTTAGCAATATTCCATAAGTGGAAGGGAGCAGTTTTAGAGATTTGTTTGATGTGTGAATTAAAGGACAAATCCTGATCAAAGATGACTCCAAGATTCCTGACAGTGGTGCTAGGATAAAACCATCTAAGCTACATATCTGACCAGACACAGAGTCTCTGTTTTTTGGGCCAATTACATTAACTTCAGTTTTGTCTGACTTAAGTAGTAAAAAGTTGTCATTCATCCAGGTTCTAATGTCTTTAATCCTTTAACTGTCCCAGGCGCCGTATGGTGACAGAAACGGTTAAACCTAACCCCTAGTGGTCAAGAGTGGTAAATATTTTTTGTCAATAAAATAGTTCAGATTTCCAAGGCTATAACTTGAAAGTTGCAAGAGATAATGGCTTACTGTCAATTAGAAAGATGTGAAATATGATCCAAAGTTTCAGATTGGAATAAATTTACGCATCTAATTTGCATAATGTCACGGCAGCTGTATAAATTACATAACTCAGTCAAAAGTGGACTTTGGACGCATTTACACAAAGAATGGTTCTTTTTTGGCACCGTTTTGTCTACAGGGGTATGTTTTTATCCAATCTTCAAAGTATATGAACCAGAAAATCAATAAAATGTGAAAAAAAACATATTTCTCTCATACCTGTTGCCGGGAGGGGGTGCTCGCTTTCCCACGTGACCGGTACATTTTCGTCCATTGTGGTCAATGTTTTGCGTTTGCTCGGTCATTTACACCGTGTACCATATCTACAAACTCTTATGATTATCCCACGTGAATTTTGTTTGTATTACTTGGCTATTTTTCCTGTTTGATGCATTTTTCCTGTGAGAATGCATGACGATCGTGGGCGCTGCCATCTTGGTGCTGGTAGCTCATTTTTTTCGCCCATCGTGGTCGATGTTTCGCGTTTGATCGGTCATTTACACTGTCTACCACATCTACAAACTCTTATGATTATCCCACATGAATTTCATTTGTATTACACGGCTATTTTTCCCGTTTCATGCAGTTTCAGTCAGAATCGCTGCCGCCATGACCAAGCATGGCGGCATCCACATTGATGTGTAAGCTCAAAGCGGAAAAAGGAAGAATAATAATGAGGATTTCTTCTTCTTTGCTGTGTTCCATGTCAGCCATGATTCCTTCAGCACGTATCTGCCACCTTCTGAACTGTCAGATCAATACAGATCAGTACAAATTCTCAGTATAGCCAGGGGACATCAGTAAGTTGACAGGTGCAGTTGCTGCGCTGTGCCACTGGGGGCGTGCGACCCATCCATTTAATGTGGCCAGTTAAAGGGTTAAGACATGCGTGTAATCTTGTCAACTGGTTTCTGTCTTCTGGTTTCATTGACAGGTATAGCTGTGTATCATACGCATAACAGTGGAAATTTATGGCGCGTTTTCTGATAATATCATCTAAGGGGAGTATATATATAATGAAGACTATTGGTTCTAACACAGAGCCCAGTGGGACTCCTTGACTGAGTTCTGTGAATAGTGATGGCTCATCATGAACATGAACAAACTGATATCTCTCTGACAAATATGATTTAAACCACTGCAGAGGTGATCCTTTAACCCCTTGCACTCTGGTCAATTTCCCTAAAAACGCCTAAAAATAACGTACCCAAAGTAAATCAAAAGCTGTTCTTCAACCCTTTGCAGCATCTTCATGGGGTTGGTCTCATTTAAAAGAAAACACTTTGAATTTTTTGGCATAACAGTCATAATCTCTCTAAGTGCTCCTGCCACTGAGTAACAGTCATCTAAACATATTGAACTTGAAGAAAATAAAGTTCGCCTGGGTGTTTTTTTGGATACAAATGCTTGCAAATAACGCACAGCTGTCAGATCGGGGCTAGAAAATGTAACAGAAATGTAGAACCAAGTGTTATCCAGCTGAGGTCCAAATTTTGTAACAATACCACAAAAAATGAATATATTACACAGCTTTTTTGTCAGGTTGTTCCCAGGTGTTTTTGAACTGTGCCAAATTGTGCCAAATGGCACAGTTTCGAAAAACATCTGTAACTTTTGAATGATTCAATATAGAAGCTTGATCTTGGGCTCTAATGAAAGGTGACACTCAGGGCTGTGTGTGTGTGTGTGGGGGGGGCGCTTGTTTGTTCATTCATTCATGAATGAATGAATGAACAAACCCCCCACACAAAGAAGCATGCCACGTAAAAAATGTGTGGCTTTTTTTTTTTTTTACAAGAAAAATAACCTACAGTGCACTAAAAATTATACTAAAATATCTGTAATGTAGAGGATAACAACTCCCCCCTCCCCCGCTACAGAGGACGGACATCGTCCATCGCCACATGACAGACAGCGGGGACGGTGTGCCGCGGTCTACTACGCACAGTTGTACTAAAATATCTGCAATATATCTGCAATCCGCCACAGAAGAGTAGCGGGGGGTGGGGGGGCGTTCACGGTCTGGACGTGGCGCACGGACCGGTCCGTCATGTGGCGATGACGCACAGTTGTAATTTACCGATCGGTTAAAAGTCATTTTGATTACAATTTTCAGGGATAAAGAATAATTTAGCTTATAACACTTAGCTGTCCACAACAGCAGTGTCGCTGGCGAATTTCTCTTCCTCATTGTCAGATGAGCGCAACGCTGGTCCACTTGTTACGGACTCGTGGTTCTGGTCTCGCGATCCGGTCAAAACATAATTCCATTATTGCAGTTTTGCGCTTCCATGATTGCGGTTATGGCGAACAATTTTTCAAAACAGATAAGAACAGTAGTAAGAAAAAAAGACTGGCGAACGCGTGTGTGTCATCCAGCGGCTTACACAAAACAGATTTGACGCACGCTTTCAATCGTCGAACTTCTCATCTTCAATTGGCTGGCTGTATTCGCAGCCGTTGGTAGGCGGGTCCTTCTTGCTAGGTTTTCAGTCATTGGTTCTTCAAGGTTTCAGAAACCCAATTCAAGGCTCTTATTAGTCGAATGAGAGGTCAATCAAATCTAAACCAATCAAAGCACTCCTTTGGCTTTCTGTTCGCGGCTGCGTCTGTAGTGGAAGAACGGAAATGCAGCTTTTTTTTTTCAGTGCGCTCTGAGACGCACAGTGTGCGTCCTAGTGCGCACGAGGGTGCGCTAGGACGCAGAGACGTGACCGCCCGCGGTATCCCGGAGTGCAAGAGGTTAAGTCCTACAGAATGCTCCAGTCTGGAATAGAATGTTATGGTCAATACTGTCACAAGTTGCACTGAGATCTAAAAGCAAGAGTATAGAAACAAGTCCATTATTGGATGCTATCAGCAAATCATTGGTGACTTTCACTTGAGCAGTTTCGGTACTATGATGAATTCTAGAACTGGATTGGAACTCTTCAAGTAAATTGTTTCTTTGTAAATAATCACGCAGCTGATTAGCAACAACACTTTCTACGATTTTTGACAAAAACACGAGATTGGAGATTGGCCTATAGCAGGGGTCGGCAACCCGCGGCTCCGGAGCCGCATGCGGCTCTTTCATCCCTTTGCTGCGGCTCCCTGTGGCTTTGGAAAATAAATAATGAGTATTTAATTAAAATGTATTTTATTTTAGTTCATTAGTTTTTAAAATGTAATTCTAAATTTGAAGATTATGGTGATCTTGTAAAATCTAAAAAAAAAACATGTTAAAGTTTAATCACCGTCAGCAAAAAATCAACACGAAGTCGGAAGTCGTCTCCCGCGATAACCCGGATGTGTTGTGTTCAAGCTACTGCTGTATTGTAAACAGCCCTGCGATTGGATAGTTGCAAACGATTGGACCAATCAAATGGCTCGTTGTATGCTTTTTCAAAGATTCATGGCGGCGTGTTCTCAGGGATGTGATTTTCTGTTAATTCGCCGAATTCCGCTTTATTTTATCTTTCAGGAAGATAAAGTACGTTAAGTACGTTAGCGGCTTGTGGTCCACGAACGCAGTGAAGCTGCGCCCTTTCAGGCAGGACTGGAAGTGGCGTATGGCCACCGGTAATCGATATGGCCAGGTGAAGAGTCATTAACTCTACAACGGCTGTATGAGCTGGGCTGGCGCGAGGGATTAAACGGTAATAAAAGTTAACCATCCCCTTTTATGATTCCAAACAGTTTGAAATTGACAGTGCACAGTGGACATTGACTCATAACTTTTGAATATTTCTAAGACTTGGCTGCATCAGTGATTGTGCTAAATGAACTGCTCAAGACTCAATAGAGATTGAAACTGGTGATCTGAAATGAATGCTGAAATTATAAAAAGTAATGGTATGTTGGAATTTTATTTCTATTATGGAATAGATAAAATTAACTGATTTTGATTTGATCAAGTGTTAAAGCATGTGATGGATAATGCTTGTTGGAATATTTTAGGAATGCTATCTTCTTGGAACATAAGTCAATATTATACATTAATGAGTGGCATTCAGCTGTTTGTTTTATGTCATTTAAGCACAGTTCTGGTACTTAAAAATCATAAAAACCCAGGAGCTTCGGGGGGCTTTGCCCCCCTTGCCCCCCATCCCACCCCGGACCCCGCTGGGGGACTATGTCCCCCAGACCCCCTGCTGAATTTTCAGATAATTTCCCCAACCCCAAATCACATCGCTGGTTCGTGTTGGAATTCTGAGCTTTCAGTATTGTTTTCAGCGGAATTATGAGATTTTTATCGAAGGATCAGGAGTCATCAGTGCTAGAAACAGCACTCTCCTTTCAACCCAATGTCAACCTTCAACCCAATGTCTTTTTTTTTTTCGGAGTTCAAAATGTTTTTGTTGCATGCAGAAATGTAATTTTGTTTTCTCTGCAGGAGTTCCCTGATTTCATAAATGCAACACATTATAGTTTGTTTATACATAGCATAAAGGGAAAAAAAAGTTATATGCAGTGTTATTTCATTTTAAGTGTCAAAAGGGTTTTTGTGGCTCCCAGTGTTTTCTTTTCTGTGGGAAACGGGTCAAAATGGCTCTGAGCGGTAAAGGTTGCTGACCCCTGCCCTGGACAGATCACCAGTCCATCGCAGGGCCAACACAGAGAGACAGACAACCATTCACTCTCACAGTCATACCTAAGGACAATTTAGAATCCCCAGTTGATGCCAATTAACCAAACTTGCATGTTTTTGGCATGTGGGAGGAAACCGGAGAAATCCCGGAGTAAACCCACGCAGACACGGGGAGAACATGCAAACTCCACACAGATCACTGTTGGTCGGGGGCTGGGATCGAACCCAGGATCCCCCGGCCAAGGGTGAGTTGCTGTGCTGCCGCAGTGCTAACCACTTCGCCACCGCACCGCCCACAACCAATCCACTAGTTGTCAAATTGAGAGTCTGGAGAACAAGTGAAGGATACAGATTTATATTATATTAATACATTTGAACAAGGAGCATTATGAGGAAACAGGATGAAAAGTAGCTTCTTCTAAATAAAACTTTCATCTCTAATTTATGAAAATATCAGGAACTAAAGCTGTGTGATCACTGTTGAAAGTAGGAGATGGGTGATATTTTTCAGATTTAAACAATTTATGAATGTGCTGATAATTAAAACTATGCAAAAATTATGGTCAGATATTCAGAAATTTATTTTTCAGCACAAAACAATTTATAATATATATCTAACATTTATTTCATGAATGAAGCTATATAAATGAAGCTATAAGCAGTTTTTTCCCACTGCTGTAGTAGGAATTCATTAATGCCACATAATATTCAGAGCTATGTACAGTATATAAAAAACTTTATAAGCAGCATAATCTTTATTTTAAAGGTCAAATTGCCATTGCGGCTCTCAGCCACGTCTGTTTTAGTCGGAGACGGGCAAAACGGCTCTTCGGCTGGCAAAGGTTGCAGACCCCTGGCCTATAGTTAGCTAAAACAAGAGGATCCGCTGTTGTTTTTTTAAGTATAGGTTTAATTACAGCAATCGTGAAGGCTTGGGGCACATACTGTGGCTTGTGGTTAGAGCTAAGTTAATAATCTGGAGAAGTGGATTACTAATGAATGGTAAGATTTGTTTGAGCAGTTTAGTGGGTATAGGATCGATTAAACACATTGATTCTTTGGACGAGGAGATTAATTTTATCAGAGTTCAGTGATCGATTGGTCATCACTAATAAGCTCGGGGGATTCTGGGTTTGACTGAATCCTGACTCCTAGTCAGTCTGGCCACCGTGCTGAAAAGAAATTTGGGATTATTTATGTTATCTTTAATTAATGATGAGTAGTGAGATGTTGTAGGTTCTTAAAAGATTTTTTTGTAGATTAATAATTTATTTTTTCCATGGTAAGTAAAGTTTGTCTGATTTGGAGGAGTGCCATTTTCTTTCTATTTTCTGAGTTTCCTGTTTTAAGCTGCAGGTTGTTGCATTTTACCACAGGGTTAATGAACTATGATTGGATTTTTTCCTTTTTAGAGGGGCAACTGAGTCTAATGCTGACTGTAGCACATCTGTGACATGATCAACAATGTGATCTAATATAGGGGAATTGAGGTATCAATTGGACTCTGTTTTAGTGTTGCATGGCATAAGTGAGTGTGAGGAAATAATTTCTTTAAATTTAGCTACAGCACCATCAGGGAGATGCCTACAATAATAGTACTTGTCTTTGGGTATTGAATAATCAACAATGGTGAATTCAAACATTAGTGGAAAGTGATCTGACAGAACAGGGTTATGAGGTAATATAGTTAAATTGTCAATATTTATGCCATATGATAGCACAAGGTCGAAGGAGTGGCCTAGATAATAGGTGGAGTTTTGTAGATGTTGTAAAATACCAAATGACTGTAGAATCGAATTAAATGATTTATTAAGACTATTGTCTTCCATATTGATGTGAATACTGAAATTACCTACTATGAGTAATTTGAGATTAGAAGGTCAGCTAAAAATTGTTAGAATTCAATAAGGAATTCAATTCAGTTCAATTCAACTTTATTTATATAGTGCCATTTCACAACAGCAGTCTTCTCATAGCACTTTCAACTGTAGGGGCAACCCCCACAATTGCAGAAAGACCCCAGCAATCAGGCGATCCCCTGTGAGCAAGCACTTGGCAATGGTGGAGAGGAAAAACTCCCTTTTAACAGGAAGAAACCTCCAGCAGAACCAGGCTCAGGGAGGGGCAGTCATCTGCTGTGACTGGGTGGGGGGTGAGGGGATAGAGAAGATGAAAAGAACAGACATGTAGAGAACAAACAGCACGATGGGGACTCAATCTATGGGAGAGAACAAACAGATGTTAATGACCAGCAAAAATAAAATATTTCATTGAGAGTGAAGAAAGGAGTGAAGCCCAGTGCAATAATTGGAGGTCCTCCGGCTGTCTAAACCTAATAGCAGCATAACTAAGGGAGGGTTCAGAAACACATGCTCCCTCCCTAATTGTAGACTATATCAAAAAGGAAGGTTTTAACCCTATTCTTAAAAACAGAGATTGAGTCTGACTCCCAAATCCAGATTGGCAGCTGGTTCCACAAGAGAGGAGCTTGATAACTGAAGGCTCTTGCTCCCATTGTACTTTTGGAGATTCTAGGTATTACAAGTAATCCAGCATTTTGGGAGCGTAGTGCTCTGTTAGGATAATAGGGTAATATCAGATGTTTTAAATAAAAAAGGGCCTGATTGTTTAGAGCTTTGAAAGTGAGAAGAAGGATTTTAAACTTCATTCTAAACTCTATGGGAAGCCAGTGAAGGGAGGCCAGAACCGGAGAGATATGATCTCTCTTTCTAGTACCTGTTAAAACTCTTGCAGCAGCATTTTGGATCAACTGAAGACTTTTTAGAGATGTTTTAGGACAACCTGATAATGAAGAGTTACAATAATCTAATCTAGAGCTAACAAAAGCGTGGATCAGTTTCTCAGCATCACTCTGAGACAAGATGCTCCTAATCTTGGCAATATTACGCAAATGATAGAAGACAGTCTTAGAAACGAATTTAATATGTGAATTGAAAAACAGATCTTAATCAAAAATAACTCCAACATTCCTCACAGAGCTGTTAAGAGAAAGAGTAACTGCATCCAAATTAAAAGTTTGATTTGGAAAGGTATTTCTAAGTTTTTTTGGACGAACAAGAATGACTTCAGTCTTATCTGAATTTAGTAGCAGGAAATTACAAGTCATCCAAGCGTTGATTTCCTTAAGACAGGCTTCTAACTTGGCTAATTGATTACTGTCATCTGGCTTCATTGGCAGGTATAATTGTGTTTCATCTGCATAACAATGAAAATGTATACAGTGCTTTCTAATAATGTTGCCTAACGGAAGCATATATAAACTAAAAAGAGTAGGGCCTAACACAGATCCCTGTGGATCTCCATGACTGAGCTTTGAGTTGAAAGAAAACTCATTATTGACATGAACAAACTGGAACTTATCAGTTAAATAAGTTCTAAACCACTGCAACCAAAGTTTCATTCTAATCTATCAAGTAGAATATTATGATCGATAGTATCAAAAGCTGCATTAAGGTCTAAAAGGACAAGTACAGAAACAAGTCCACTATCAGATGCGACAAGGAGGTCATCAGTGACCTTCACTAAGGCTGTTTCAGTACTATGATGGATTCTAAACCCAGATTGAAACTCTTCAAATAAACCATTTCCCTGCAAGTGGTCAAATATTTGCGTAGCAACAACTCTTTCTAAGATTTTTGAAAGGAAAGGGAGATTAGAGATTGGTCTATAGTTAGCTAAAACTCCTGGATCCAGCATTGGCTTTTTGAGTAAGGGTTTAATTACAGCAGTTTTAAAAGCCTGCGGTACATGGCCTAAAGTTAATGAAGAATTGATTATTTGAAGTATAAAGCTACCAATAAATGGGAAGACTTCTTTAAATAACCGGTAAGGAATAGGGTCTAAAAGTCAAGGTGAAGGCTTGGATGAAGAGATTATTTTGTCTAGCTCTAAAAGGTCAATTGGAGTAAACTTATCCAAACAGATGTCAATTGAAGGAGTTGTAGTAGTTACTGTATTTAAGTTAACGGCGGGAAGAATCTGACTGATTTTATCTCTGATAGATGAAATTTTATTATTGAAAAAGTTCATAAAGTCCTGACTAGTAAGCTCTAAGGGAATGCTAGGATTGACAGAGTCCTGACTCTTTGTCAGCCTGGCTACAGTGCTGAAAAGAAACCTGGGATTATTCTTGTTCTCTTCTATTAATGCAGAATAATAACTACTTGTTCTAGCTTTTGTCAGAGATTTTTTTTATAAATTAAAAGATGATTTCTCCAAGCTAAATAGATTTCATCTAAATTAGTGGAGTGCCATTTTCGTTCTAATTGACGAGTCTTCTGTTTTAAGCTACGAGTTTCTGTGTTGAACCAAGGAGTTAGAAATCTCTGATTAGACTTTTTCTTTTTTAAAGGGGCCACCAAGTCTAGAGTCTGATGCAGAGAAGCTGTAACACTATCTACCATGTTATCAATTACAGAAGGAGCAAGCTGTCTATAGCTTATTTCCATTGTGTTGACACATGGCATAGAGGAAACAATGTGTGCATAAATTTGGTAACAACATCATCTGAGAGGCATCTACTGTAGTAATATTTTTCCTTAGGAGCCAAATAGTCAGAAATAGTAAAATCAAAGGTTAACAGACAATGGTCTGACAGTACAGGGTTATGAGGAGACACTACCAGATTTTCTATTTCTATGCCATATGTCAGAACAAGGTCCAACGTATGGTGGAGATAATGGGTAGAATTTCCTACTTTCTGAGAAAAGCCCATCGAGTCTAATATTGACTTAAATGCCAGATTAAGGCAGTCACTATCTACATCTACAGTACATGTATATTAAAGTCCCCTACTATAATTATTCAATCTGATTTCAGCGCTAAATCAGCTAAGAATTCGGCAAATTCACATAAAAACTCTGAGTAGGTTGATGGAGGATGATAAACTATGGCAAATAAAATTGGGTTTAGCCTAAAATTGCAAAAATGCCCAATACCAAGGACCAGGCCCTCAAAGGAATTATAACGTGTGTTTTGCTTTACATTAACTAGTAATTTGGAATGGTAAATTGTTGCTACTCCTCCTCCACGACCAGAACTTCTGGGATTTTGACAGTTTAAATAACCAGAGGGAGTTTATTCATTCAAACCAACATGATCCTCTTGCCCTAACTAAGTCTCTGTAGGTAAGGGATATTAAATCGATCTGATGATCAATTAACAGATCATAGACTAGTAGAGACTTGGGCGTTAGAGACCTAATATTTAACAAACCACATTTAATTTTTAAATTATGAGGAGGAACAGAGGCCAAATCATTAAATTTAGAGGCTTCATGCTTAATTTGAGTTTTACCAACTTTTTGTTTAATCACTTTGGGATGCTTATACATTATATTTTTATTTACTTTGGAGGGAGCAGACAATGATTCTCTGATGGGGAAGACGGGGACTAAGTTGAGGGGTGGCGAATGAAGAGGAGCTGCAGAGAGGCATGTAAGACTGCGACTCTGCTTCCTGGTCCCAACTCTGAGTTGTCAAGGTTTTGGAAATTTGGATAAAAATGATGCCAGATTGTTAGATAAATGAGATGCACCATCCAAAGTGGGATGGACGCCGTCTCATCTAATAAGACCAGGTTTTCCCCAAAATGAGTTCCAATTGTCTATGTAGCCCACATTGTTTGCAGGACACCACACAGACGGCCAGTGGTTGAAGGATGACAAGCAGCTAAACATGTCATCACTGGTCAGATTGGGGAGGGGCCCAGAGAATACTACAGAGGCAGACATTGTTTTTGCAAAGTCACACACACGCTGATTCCACGTTAAATTTTGAGACTTCCGACTGCAGGAGTCGGACGTCGTTAATGCTGGCGTGGATAACAGTTGTGGAGTATTTACAGTTACTTTTAGCCAGCATTTTTAAATTTGACTCGATGTCGCCTGCTCTGGCCCCGGGAATGCATTTCACTATGGCTGCTGGAGTCTCTAGGTTCGCGTTTCTGACTACAGAGTTGCCAATGATCAGAGTTTTTTCCTCAGTGGGTGTGTCGCTGAGCAGGGAAAAGCAATTAGAAACTTGAACAGGTTAGTGGTTAACCGGGGCTTTGCGGCTAGGCTTCCTTCTCACCATCACCCACCCAGTCTCCTTGCTGCTGAGGAGGACCGGAGAACCGCTAGCAGGCCGCCCTAAGCTAGGGAGCTCCGCTGCAGCTAAGGGGTATCCATCATTATTAACTGCCGCAGACGGTATTTCAATACAGCGGAGCCGGGATTCCAAATCAGACAACCTCGCCTCGAGCGCCTCAATAAGACAACATTTATTACATTTACCGTTATCACTAAAAGACGTAGAGGTGTAGCTAAACATCTGACAGAGAGAGCACACCAGAGGAGGAGAGGAAGGAGAGCTAGTAGCCATAGCTAGTGGCTAGCCCGAAGCTAATAAAAACACAGATGAAAGGTGAACAGAAGGATCAAGAGGGTGATTAGATGACACTGAGTGCGCACACAGGTGCAAGACGCTTGATAAACAGAAGTGAGAGCTAACAGTAGATGGGGAAAAAAAAAGTGATTAAAGTACAATTAAAGGCAAAATCCTCTGGAGAATGGGGAGAGCAAACCACAGACGGCCAGCAACACAGGAAGTGACGATATGTTACCACAGAAAGGCCCCTCACCACAGCGAATTCAGAATATGGGGATGGCGGGTGATACACTACAGCTAACACGATTGGCTTCAGCATTGGTTTCATTTTACTATGACGCGTGATTTGTAATACTAAGAGTTCAAATGATTTATAGGATAAATTACTTTTAATATAAGTTAGTATTTTGGAGTGAGCAATTGCTGCAGTTCCACCTCCCCGTCCTGTTGTTCTATTTTTTTGAAAGTTACAGTAATTTTGGAGGGGTAGACTCATTCAGAGCACAGAGGCCTCCTCATACAGCCATGTTTCAATAAGCGCAAATAAATCAATTTGGTTGTCTATTATTAAATCATGTACTAGTAAAGATTTAGAAGCAAGGGATCTAATGTTTAATAAACAACATTTGATTGTTAAATTCTCAGAGGTGATTGTGGCATTTTTAAATTTCAGGTTATTTTGCTTAAATCTTTTGGTGACATGAATTTAATTTTTTTTGCGGTGTGTTTAAACTATTTAAACTAAGGGGCTGTGAGACAGACACTTGGGTTACAGGACTGTTTGGTGGCAGACAGCATGAATGATAATTGGTAGAGGACTGTAATGTAGGAAGGTGCACACAGGTGGACTACATCTTATGCAGAAAGAGAAATCTGAAAGAGATAGGAGACTGCAAGGTGGTGGCAGGGGAGAATGTAGCTAGACGCCATCGGATGGTAGTCTGTAGGATGACTTTGCAAAGCAAGAAGAGGAAAACGGTGAAGGCAGAGCCAAAGATTAAGTGGGGAAAATTACAGAAAGAAGATGGTCGCACAGAGTTCAGGAAGGAGTTGATACAGGCTCTGGGTGGTAGAGAAGAATTACCAGATGACTGGGAAAGTACATCAAAAGTATTGAGAGAAATGTGTAGAAAGGTATGTGACATATCCAGTGGACAGATGAAGGAAGACAAGGAGACTTGGTGGTGGAATGAGGAGGTACAGGAAAGTAAAGGTAAGTAAAAGTAAAGGAAGAGGTAAGCAAAGAAAAAGTGGGATAGTCAGGGAGATGAAGAAAGTAGACAGGAGTATTTGGAATCTACAGTTAGGCCCAGAAATATTTGGACAGTGACACAATCTTCATGATTTGGGCTCTGCATGCCACCACATTGGATTTGAAATGAAACAACTACAATGGAATTGAAGTGCAGACTTGAAGGTCTAATTCAAGGGGTTGAACAAAAATATATGATTAAACATGTCGGAATTGTAGCTATTTTTATACAAACGCTCCTCATTTCAGGGGCTCAGAAGTAATTGGACAAATAAACATAACCCTAAGTAAAATGTTACTTTTCAATATTTTGTTGAGAATCCTTTGCAGGCAATGACTGCCTGAAGTCTGGAACCCATGGACATCACGAAACGCTGGGTTTCCTCCTTTGTGATGCTTTGCCAGGCCTTTACTGCAGCTGTCTTCAGTTGTTGCTTGTTTGTGGGTCTTTCTGCCTTAAGTTTTGTCTTGAGCAAGTGAAATGCATGCTCAATTGGGTTGAGATCTGGTGATTGACTCAGCCATTGCAGAATATTCCACTTCTTTGCTTTAAAAAACTCCTGGGTTGCTTTTGCAGTATGTTTTGGATCATTGTCCATCTGTACTGTGAAGTGCCGTCCAATCAACTTTGCTGCATTTGGCTGAATCTGAGCAGAAAGTATATCTCTATACACTTCAGAATTCATCCGGCTTCTTCTGTCTTTTGTCACATCATCAATAAACACAAGTGACCCAGTGCCATTGGATGCCATGCATGCCCATGCCATCACACTGCCTCCACCATGTTTTACAGAAGGTGTGGTGTGCTTTGGATCATGAGCTGTTCCAATTCTTCTCCAAACTTTCTTCTTCCCATCATTCTGGTACAGGTTGATCTTAGTCTCATCTGTCCAAAGAATGCTGTTCCAGAACTGGGCTGGCTTCTTCAGGTGTTTTTTGGCAAAGTCAATTCTGACCTTTCTATTTTTGAGGCTGATTAATGGTTTGCACCTTGTGGTGAATCATTTGTATTTACTCTCATGAAGTCTTCTCTTTATGGTAGACTTAGATACTGATACACCTACTTCCTGGAGAGTGTTCTTCACTTGAGTGGATGTTGTGAAGGGGTTTCTGCGATCATCCACCACTGTTGTCTTCCATGGACGTCCAGGCCTTTTTGAGTTCCCAAGCTCACCAGTGCACTCTTTTTTTTCTCAGAATGTACCAAACTGTTGGTTTGGCCACTCCTAACATTTCTGCTATCTTTCTGATGGATTTCTTCTTTTTTTTCAGCCTCAGGATGGTCTGTTTCACCTCCATTGAGAGCTCCTTTGACCGCATGTTGTGTGTTCACAGCAACAGCTTCCAAATGCAAACACCACACCTGAAATCAACTTCAGAACTTTTAACTGCTTAATTGATGACAGGTTAATGAGGGAAGAGCCCATGCAGCCTTATTTTTTTTTGCAGCCTTCTGAGTCAATTGTCCAATTACTTTTGGTCCCTTGAAAAAGAGGCGGCTACGTATTAAAGAGCTGTAATTCCTAAACCCTTGCTCCAGTTTGGATGTGAATACTCTCAAATTACAGCTGAGAGTCTGCACTTTAAGCCCATATTGATTATATAATTGTATCCTGAATATGTTTTCGTAAACAGCTAAAATAACAAAACTTGTGTCACTGTCCAAATATTTCTGGGCCTAACTGTAAGTGCATGGCAAAGAGAGAGGTGGCAAAGGAAAAGGCATGTAGTGAGTTGTATGAGAGGCTGAACACTAAGGAAAGAGAAAAGGACTTGTATCGATTGGCTAGACAGAGATCGAGCTGGAAAGGATGTACAGCAGGTTAGGTTGATTAAGGACAGAAATGGTAATGTACTAACAAATGATGAGTGTGTTGAAGGTGGAAGGAGTACTTTGAAGACCTGATGAATAAAGAACATGAGAGAGAGAGAGAGGAGGGTGGATGGAGATAGTGAACAAGGAAGTCCTGAGGATTAGCAAGGCGGAAGTGAGGGCAGCTTTGAAGAGGATAAAGAATAGAAAGGCAGTTGGTCCAGATGACATACCTGTGGAGGTATGGAGATGTTTAGGAGAGATGGCAGTGGGCTTTTTAACCAGATTGTTTAACACAATCATGGAGAGTGAGAGGATGCCTGAGGAGTGGAGAAGAAATGTTTTATGGATAGATAGATAGATGTACTTTATTGATCCCAAACTGGGAAATTGCGGAAATTTTGGTACCAGTTTTCAAGAACAAAGGTGATGCTCAGAGCTGTAGTAACTACAGAGGCATAAAGTTGATCAGCCACACTATAAAGATATGGGAAAGAGTTGTTGAAGCCAGGTTAAAAGGAGAGGTGATAATCACCAAGCAGCAGTATGGTTTCATGCCAAGAAAGAGTAAGGCAGATGCAATGTTTGCTTTAACCACTTGCGCTTCGTTGTTCCGCGGGCGGGCAAGTCTCTGCGTCCTATGACGCACGAGGGCGCACGACGCATGATAAGGATATTGATGGTGATGGTGTAGGTGGTGTGCCCTCCAAGCGCCACTGAAAAAAAAATCTGCAAACACAGCCGCGAACAGATTAGTTCATCTGATTGACCTCTCATTCGACTAATAAGAGCCTTGAATTGGGTTTCTGAAACCTTGAGGAGCCAATGAATGAAAATCTAGGAAGGAGGACCCGCCTACTGTGAACGCAGGAGCCAATTGAAGCACAGAAATTCAGGCTGGGTGAAGTGATATTTACTGCTGCAGCAGATGAAAACAAAGGACTCTGGACGAATCTACTACAGACCCAGGCTCACCCAGCAGCATGGAGAACACCCACAAGTGGGACCTGCACTCATTCCAGCAGAATAGACGGAGGCCGACGACAAAAGTTGTAAATCATTCGCCAAAACGGCAATAATGGAATTATGTTGATCGGGATCCACGAGCGGAGCAGCGTCGCGTTGGGAGAAGAGATGTTCGCCACGACTCTGCTGCTTTGAAGAGGTAAGGTGTTATAAGCTAAATTATTCTCTATCCCTGAAAATTGTAATCCAAAATGACTTTTGACCGATCAGTAAATTACAGCTGTGCGGTTCACGAAGTCTGAAGTTCGTGCGCCGCGGTACAAGGGGTTGCTTGCAGTGTACAGGCTGTGAACGCCCCCCCACCCCCGCTATTCTTCTGCAGCGAGGGGGGGGAGCCGCGGTGACTGCACTGCTGTCCTACATCACCACATAAGGCTAATCCGTTGTGTAGCGATGGCTAAAGTCTATCCTCTGTAGCGAGCGGGGGGGGGACAACCCCCCCCACACAAACACACAGTAGCGAGGGGGGGGGGAGCCGCTGTGACAGCGTTGCTGTAGAAACATGCAACGAGTGTAATCTCATGTAGCGAGGGCCGGACTCTGTCCTTGGTAGCGGGGGGGGGGACGACCCCCCCCACACACACACAGACACAGCCCTGAGTGTAACCTTTCCTTTGAGCCTAAAATGAAGATTCTACATTGAATTATTCAAAAGTTACAGACGTTTTTCCAAACTGTGCCATTTGGCACAATTTGGCACAGTTCCAAAACGCCTGGGAACAGCCTGAGAACAAAGCTGTGTAAAATATTCATTTTTTGTGGTATTGTTACCAAATTTGGATCTCAGCTGGATAACACTTGGTTCTACATTTCTGTTGCATTTTCCAGCCGGATCAGACAGCTGTGTGTTATTTACAAGCATTTGTATCCAAAAAAACACTGTGTCCAATTTTTTTTTCTTCAAGTTCAGTATGTTTAGATGACTGTAACTCAGTGGCCGGAGCACGTAGTGAGATTATGTTTTTTTTGCCAAAAAATTCAAAGTGTTTTCTTTTAAATGAGACCAACCCCATGAAGATGCTGCAAAGGGTTGAATAACAGCTTTCGATTTACTTTGGGCACGTTATTTTTTGGCATTTTTAGGAAAATTGCCCGGAGTGCAAGTGGTTAAGAGTGTTGATGGAGAAATATAGAGGAGGTCAGAAGGAGTTGCTCTGTGTCTTTGTGGATCTAGAAAAAGCATGTGCCAAGAGAGGAAGTGTGGTACTGTATGAGGACGTCAGGAGTGGCAGAGAAGTATGTGAGGGTGGTGCAGGACATGTATGAGGACAGCGAGACGGTGGTGAAGTTTAGTTTAGTTTATTTGTCAGGAACCATGTACAGAAAAAAAACATTAAACACAGGGTAAAGATGGTCTATACCAGATTATAGCATTCTCACTAATTTCCATCTGTAGTCCCTGAGGCAGGCAGGAAGATGATATAAGAAAAACAGCACATATAGAAAACAATTCAGGTTGGGTTTCAGAAACTGTTGACCCTGAAACAAGCAGGAAGTAAGTTTAAAGGTAAAAAGATAAGAGAGACGGCACACATAAAAAACAATTTAAGAGTGCAATTTCAAAATCCCATTTAAGGGGAGAGTTAATGCTGGCAGGCTTGATTACTTAAAATCCATTTTTTAGTCTCTGTGGTAAATTCTCTGTAATTTGTTCTGGTCTTCAAAGCAGCGGGGAGCTTGTTCCATTCCGTTATAGCTTTGTATGAAAATGCTGATTGTCCAAAAGCAGTTTTACGTAGTGGGATGCAACAATGCCACTTAGAGAAAGTCCTTGATACTCTGGGATTTTGTTCAAAAGTCAGGTACACAAAAGTCTTAAGGGGCAGGGGTGCAGAACCATGGATAATTTTAAAGATCTACTGTATATTTGCATATATGATCAGCACATACTGTAGGTGTGCTGTAGGAGTGACGGATGGATTCAAGGTGAGGTGGGATTACATCAGGGATCAGCTCTGAGCCCCTTCTTATTTGCCATGGTGATGGACAGGCTGACAGATGAGGTCAGGCAGGAGTCTCCATGGACCATGATGTTCGCAGATGACATTGTGATCTGTAATGAGAATAGGGAGCAGGTGGAAGAGAACCTGGAGAGGTGGAGGTATGCTCTGGAGAGAAGAGGAATGAAAGTCAGTAGAAGCAAGACAGAATACATGAGTGTGAATGAGAGGGAGGCAGGTTTAACAGTGAAGATGGAAGGAGTAGAAGTCGTGACAGTAGATGAGTTTAAATACCTAGTAGATAGTAGCTAGCTAGTAGCTACTAGCTACATGCTAGGTTATAGCTGACCTCCAGCAGCTGACACAATGATTTTATTGACTGTGGTTTCTACTTGTGCTGAGTTTTATATTGTCTTGTTGGCTTTATATTGTTTTTGTGATAGTGTTCTGCCTCTTGCTTTTATGTTTTTATGTGTGTCCTTGTTGTACAGCACCTTGTGTAGCAAGTGTTGCTTTTTAAAGTGCTTTATAAATAAGGTTGATTGATTTGCTATGGGAGAAAGAACGAGCTCCTTTTGTGGCTGCTGGCTGGTTGTTGCTCAGTGACGTTACTGAGCCCTGGCATTCTGTTGTTTGCACATGCAGTAATACTTTTGAGAATTTCCTGGAGAATATTCTAGATAGTTTTGTCTTTTTGGATATGTTCAGAACTTCAATAAACCTGCAAGTGAAGACAGCAAGCATATTTGTCCACTCCCATGTTCATAACAGTATGACAAACTTGAAAAATTACTGACTTAAGGTACACTGTATCTGTATTTTTCCATACAGATACAGTAAAATAACATTTTCAAGGTGAAAAGCTTACAAAGTGGTGCTTTGATGCTTTAAAGCAGTGGTCCCCAACCACTGGGCTGGTCCAGAGACCAGCGGTGGTGCCATGACCGCAGCCTTACCCCAATCGTTCCCTACTGAAGCGACCGGCGCCCTTTGGTGCACATGAGGTGTGGGGTTGACACCCACTGGCAGCTGCACCCACATGTATTCTCCCCTGTTGGGGGAGCGGGGCATCCTTTTTTTTTTTTTTTTTTGTTTGTTTGGTATTAAGGAATGGTCTTTTGTTCATGTGATGACCACAGGTGTCACTAAAGGAAAAATAAATCCTTTACAAATAAAACGGGAACTAGATTGACACACAAAACATTCAATAGTCACTAAATCTTAGAGCAGAACCTTCTTCACGACAATTGTAAACAGACATACTTATATCGTAGTTCACAAATACAAACTAGACAGAATAATTTGAAGTAGTTTGAAGTTTTTACTTAACTATTATTCTGCAGACTAGTTTATACAACTTCCACCTCTTATATTGGTCAGTACTGGACTATTGCGTAACTAGCTTCGTGATCTGCGGTTAATTATTTCCTATACAGTGGTACCTCTACTTATGAAATTAATTCGTTCCGGAAGTATTTCTGTAACGTGAAAATTCCGTAAGTAGAGACGCGTTTTACATGTAAATGCCCTAATCCGTTCCAAGCCCCCCAAAATTCGGGCATAAATTTTTTATAAATCATAAAAACGCATCAAAACATGTAACAAATACATGTTACAATTAGATTACTGCACAATAAACATAAAATGAGAGTTGTAATTTAAAAAAACAAAGAATAAAGTATAAAGTAAAGAATAATAAAAATTATGTCCATTTACCTTTTAACTGCTATCATCGTCGTCGTCACCTTTTACCTTGTTTGGTTCATGTTCTCTCTCATCAGTGGTTTTTGCCTGACGTTTTGTGAAGAACCGATCCAAGGACGTTTGCTTTTAGGGCTTCCTTTTGTTTTAATACCGTGCCGATCGTAGATGTATTACGGCCATATTCTTTGGCGAGATCAACCAAACGCATCCCCTTTTCATACCTTTCTATTATCTCTTTCTTTGTTTGTATGGACAAAAAAAACTCTTCTTCTTCTTTTCTCCTTTTCCACTTATCTCCATCACTTTCTTGGGGCCCATAGTGAATAAATGTTAATACTGTACTGTACACACACGTAAAACTGCCCGAACACCTCGTGGCCAATGGGATACCAGGAAGATGCTAGGCGATAGCCAATGGCAGAGCAGCTACAGGTATGTTTACGTTCGGTAAACTACGGGAGCTGCGAGGAGCGCGTACTTTTTTGCCTTTCGTACCCTGAAATTTCTTTCGTAACAAGAGGCAATATTTTCCTGTTGAGACGTCTCGTAACCTGAAAATTCTGTATGTAGAGACGTTCGTAAGGAGAGGTACCACTGTACTGTGATTTATTTATTACTTCACCCCTGGAGGAGTGACAGAAGTTGATTAGTTTGTCTGCTGTTTATGTTTCACACACTGTAAATAAAAATAAATTAACTTACATAAACTTGGTAGCTTACACCTAACTTAAAGCAAAGCCATGACTGGACTGAGGTAACAAGTCTTTTTTTTTTTAAGAGCATCAGTACCCTCTTTCTATTTTAGCCAATCTAGTGACACCACTTTAAATGATTGACAGCTCTCCTAGCTGCTTTGCGACCTCCTACAACAGTATAAACATGGAGCTGCTCCTGAGCACTCCTGTTTCAGTCGGCAGTTGTTTGTGCACGACAACTTGGCAGGAAACGTGTTGAAAACAAAGTAGCAAGAAGCTTCGAGGTAGTACAGAAGCTGTTTTGTTGCTGAATTTGTTTTTAATATCATTAAATTGTTGTTTGATCATTTAATGGTTAAATTAAATTAAATTAAATGATCATTTAATGATCATTTAACTTTTCATTCCAAATTGATGGTCACTCAGTCACCCCCTCCCCCCTGGCCAGAAACCTCGGCATTATCATGGACCCCACTCTCTCCTTCACATCTCACATCAACCATATCACCAAAACATCATTTTTTCATCTTCGTAATATTGCACACCTCCGTCCCACCCTCTCCCCCTCTGCTGCTGAAATACTCATCCACGCCTTCATCACCTCCAGACCTGATTACTGTAACAGCATTCTGTAGGGACTTCCTTCCGCCATCCTCCAAAAACTACAGTATGTCCAAAACTCAGCTGCCCGCCTACTTACTCACTCCCGCTCCAGAGACCACATCACTCCTCTCCTCCGTCAACTCCACTGGCCCCCCATTCAACAGCGCATCAACTTCAAGATCCTTCTCATCACCTATAAAGCTCTTCATAACCTCGCCCCCTCATACCTAACTGACCTTCTGTCTAGTCATTCCCCCACTCGCCTCCTCCGCTCTGCTGACACTCACCTTCTCACCCCCATCACCAAGACAAAACTCCGCACCCTGGGTGATAGATCATTCGCCATTGCCGCACCAACCCTCTGGAATTCCTTGCCCCTTCACATCCGGTCCGCCAACACACTTGCTTCCTTCAAAAGTCAACTCAAAACCCATCTCTTCAAATCTACCTACGAAAACTGACTGCCTCTTCTACCTATGTGTACCTACCTTGCCTGTTTACCCGTTCACTGTATGTTTGTTCCTATGCTACTGTGTAAAGTGTCTTTGCGTATTTAGAAAAGCGCTATATAAGACTGATGATGTATGTATGTGTAATGGCCTCTCATTGTCTATATAGAAAGCTTTGCAGTGTATAGTGGTCATCGTGTAGCGTGTTTCTACCATAGACTGTATGCATGTCCAGTTGTGAACCCTTTGACAAACTAGGCCTGACTGAACATGTACTATTAGAAATAATTAAGTAGATTAACTTTTAAATCATAAAAAGAAAACACAAATCCTGTCTAATGATGGTCTAGCATGGCAGAGCTGAAGTCTCAGACTGCCTTGTTTATTTGACTGTTTATACATGTGATTTCAACAGCCATCAGTGATGTTAAACCCGAAGTTGAATCAGACAGGAAACCGAATTTGTCTTTTATTTCCTGTCTTCAAAGAAAATATTTACTCCAATAATTCAGGTACATCAGCTCCAAAATGTGTAATTTATACATATAAATTTTTTTGTAAAAATTACAAATATTTTCAGTTTGTGACCTTTTCATTGATTAGTTTATATCCACCATAAATGATCTCTTTCAAGAGAGGGAGAGACGCACACGCACAAGAGGCCATGCTAGGGAAGACCCTCTCTGTCCCAAAGATGGACTCTTGACCCATAAATCCATTTGTAAACAAAGATGGAAGGAGCAGAGGTAATTAGCGGAAGCAGCGTTTATCGGCTGGGTGAAGCAGATGCTCTCCCCTGGGCTGCTGACAGCTTTTATTGTTTGTCCACTATTGAATCAAAGTTGATTTCTCACTGATGGACTCATAATGGGAACTGAGGAAAACGTCCAACATGCCGGTGATTAAATGAGCTGGTGCTGTTGAACCTCTTGTTCCTGACAGTAGCTCTTCATTTATGTGAATTTTGTCAAAAGGCCAATTAATAGCACAAAATAAAATGAAAGCAAGAGTGATGTGGCTGCATCCATATGTAGTAATTATCACATTCAAGAACAGGCTATTAGAGCAATGGTCCCCAAGCTATTTTATCTTCATTAAAGCCTAGTAATGTCTAATAGCAACACATTTTAGTCTCATGTCCCACTTAGTTCCATACACTGTAGTGTAAAGCATTGGCATGCTGTACCTCCTGGTTCTGAAAATCTTAAGTTCTTCTATCTGCAGTATTGGCCAGTAGGTGGTGACCTGTGGTTTTCCAGTTGCACTGAAGTCTATAGAAAAGGACACATTGTCTTCCCCAAGCCTTGACACTTTCCTGATGAATTTATGGCCTCAGTTGCCAGTTTTATGTTATATTAACTAAAACTGATGACCATTTTGTTCTTTGTATTTCCTGTTATATTTTAATGGGAAAAAGCAGGCTATTTCTCATTGCCTTCTATCTTGTGATTGACTGTAACAGAAGCCGAACTGTATTTTTTATAGCACTTTACTGATCCTGAACCATGTCCAGATACATTTACACCCTAAGACAGGGCTCCCCAAGGGACAAGTTCTATCAAGCATGCCAGTCTGAGGGCTGAAACTTTTTCTCCCCATTGTCCCAGTAAAAGTTGTTTTATTTGGATATATTGTTTTTAAAAATCATTACTACTACTACTACTTGTATGTGGGGGAGGATGTGCTTCGTGATTATGGGTTATTGGGCTTGTTGCTATGAGCCATCCGGTCTCTATACAACCATCGTGAGAGCTGAACTCCGCCAGGGCTGCCCTGTGCCACCGATCCTGTTCTGTCCAGGGTGTACCCTGCCTCTCGCCCAAAGATGCTGAGATAGGCTCCAGCCCCCCCGCAACCCGAAAAGGATTAAGTGGAAGTAGATGGATGGATTTCTAGGTGCAGCCAAGGAACAGAGGGTGTCATATTTGGTGACCTCAGGATCTCATCTATGCTGTTTGCAGATGATGTTGTCCTGTTGGCTTCATCAAGCAATGACCTACAGGTCTTACTAGGATGGTTTTTTGCTGAGTGTGAAGTGGCTGGGATGAGAATCAGCACCATCAAATCAGAGTCCATGGTCCTCAGTCAGAAAAGGGTGTACTGTCCTTGTTGGGTTTGGGACAAGGTCCTGCCCCAAGTGTTCAAGTATCTCGGGGTCTTGTTTATGAGTGAGGGGATAATGGAGCGGGAGATTGACAGGTGGATTGGAGCAGCATCTGCAGTGATCTTATAGCTTAAAAATTCCTAACAAGGAGTCCTCGCTTAAAACTCATTAACTCAGAGCAAGGAAGATCCGAAAACTTTTATTTTAGTAAGGAGGTGTGTTTGACCCCATTGCTAGGTATGACAAGGTCCTTTGAGGGCTGTGATTGGTCAATCCAGGGGGTGGGGCTGCTGGAAAATGGGAAGCCTGTTTTTTTTCTGCACCAGACTGATGCATTTAGCTTATAAACCATCCTTCCATCTTCTACCACTTATCTGAGGGTCTGGGTCATGGGGTTATCAGTCTAAGCAGAGAAGCCCAGACTGTTGCCTGGTTCAAATGGCACCATAATCCCTCCTGTACTGGAGTTTGGACCCATGTGGCTCGCTCAGGCTGAGTCCGGCCTGGTCCTATGGGCAGAAACCCAGTTGCTAGGTGCTTGCCCTCAAGCCAGGGTAACCCCAAATTGGGTGGGCTGCACTGGATCCTTGATGAATCTTCTTCATGGCAATCAGCTGGGCGTTGACCCAGGACCAATTTGTCTTGATAGACCCTACCAGAATCAAATTGCCTGAGACAGTGTAGCTTCTGGGATCAATAAGCTACCAAACCCCTCCACCACAATAAGGCAGTGATCTAAGGAGCAGTGTTGTAAAGCAATGTGTTATGTTTTGTCTCAAACAGCAAAAATTACTTTTATGACAAAATACCTGATTTCTTCTTCAGTCTCTCTAGTCTTCATCACATAATATCAATATATGCAAAATCTATGTATTTCATATTGATATTGGGCTGATAATGTATACTGGTACATCCTCATTATTCATTCATTCATTCATCTTCTTAACCACTTTTTGAGTTGTGAATGGCCTCCTCATTGTTATGAACTTACATTGTTTATTAAGCAGAAAAAAATGTGTTGCATTGTTCTGTGCTTTTTGAATAATGGCATATGCAGAATTGCAGTTACAGTTGATCTTAAAATATGACTGATATTCTGTATCTGTGAGTCACAGAAGTGACAGAGATTTAGTGGGGTGTGGAGGCGTCAAAGACACTTCTGTACAGAAGCTTGGAGATTGCTAAAATAACATAGGCCCTTCAGTACCAAGGCTGCCTAATATACTCTGAATATGATTATAGCTGACATCATATGCAGTCCACAGCAGTGTGATTTGAAAACCCACGCCTTGCACTCACATGCTCTCATATTGCATGACTCAAATCTATCAGCAATGCATTGAGCAAACTTCAGTTGTGGCATCTCTGCTAAGAACTGGCACATTATCAGGCAGGTAGTCACATTTTTCTGATTATCGCCATCAGTAAGTTGGCTCCAAAGCATATGAATGACTGTTAAACATTTCTTATTTGGTTCTTGAAAAAGAAACTGTACATTAATATGTGCATGCAGATCATCATGTAAATTTGTCAGGTTAGAGTTCATAAAGTAGCCCAGGTTCTGACAGGTTCCCCTATCACATTTTCTTAAATAAATAAATATATTCAATTGATTAAACTGAAGTCTTGTGCTATTTATTGCTTTTGTTGTTAAAATGGACACAATAATGTATTCAGTAAGCCTTGAAACTAGAGATTAAAGTAGAACTGAACCCACCTTTTGGCGCAAAAAGTAGAATAGCAGATTAATTCCTTATTACCTATTGTATTTTTCAACACATAAAAGAAATTTTTAGGCCGTGCGATGGCCAGGCTATAAGCCGATAAACTTTTGCCTCTGGCTGGCAGTACCAAACAAACCGGAAGTAGTGCAGACGACGCTGCGTGACGTCACAAGTGTGATCCCTAAACAAAACAACAATGGCAGATGATAGTTCCAGCAGTTCCAGCAGTCAAGAACACCAGAGTTTTCAGAGTGAAGAGGCATTCAGGATCGGTGACGAGACAGAGGAGGATGCAGGAGTGTGGCAGGTGGCAGGCGTGCACAAGGGCGAGCCCGGGAGACAGCGACCTGATGCACCTGTGACAGCAGCTGGCAGACGGCGATGCAGAGGCGAGGTCCGCCGCCGGGGAATACACCTGTGCACAGGGGAGAGACTGGAAAGGCAAAGGTAGGTATTAGGGATGGGCATTCGGTGAAATTTTCTTCACCGATCGTCGGGAGAATTAATGATTAATAATCGGTTAATCATTAACATTTTTAGGTACGTAACAAGGCAGGTAGACTACATTAGAACATCAGGAATCAGCACGGAGAGCCCTCGGGAATCTCGCAAGCTGATTGGCCGAGACGTTTCACCCCGCAAGCTGATTGGCCGAGACGTTTTACCCAGCTTCTGTCCCTGCCGAGTGGCCACCCAACAAACGAAGACCGCATTCATTGCTCTATCGCTCGTGTTACTTAGTCTAGCCGCGCAGAACTTTTTGCTGTTCTCTTGTGCCATTTTGTGCGAAATAGTCTTCCCGTCGAGCCACTACGCTGCCTCCTGCAGCTTCCCTCGACGTGTGTACACCTAATCTTCATGACCTTCTCAATAAAGTTTCTGGAAAAAAAAAAAGAATCTTCACGACCGCCATTACTCAGCGCGCAACCACTGTTGGCGGTTTCTTCGCGTAATAAGGGTGTTCCATGGACCCTGTCGATGAGGTATATTTGTATGCTGCATTGCAGTGATTGCAGTACACCTGGTCATTTTTTAAATTGAAATGGTCCCACGCAACACTTCGCCGTAACCGCTTCATGATTTGGCGATTGCCCTACGGAAGCCCGCATGTATCAACTGAGGCACGCCAGGGTACGGCGATGGTGTAATGTTGTCCCCTGGTGCCCAAATTTTGCCATTGCATTGTTTGAGGACGGGCGTGCAGTAGGCCTAATAACCTCGGATTGTTTAAAAAAAAAAAACGGTTTGTCGACGAAAATGAACTTCCTCGGTGAAATTCTTAATGATCAATTATCGGTTAATCGGTAAATTATGCCCATCCCTAGTAGGTATGCTTGCGCTGTAGATCTTGCTGGGAGATGAGGGGGTTCCTCTGCAGCAAGAGGGCTGAAGGAATCAGACTGCTTCATGCTGAAGCCCAGGACAGAGTGGCTTATATCCCACGCTGCTGACGAGGCGCAAGTGTGCGCGCAGCTGGCGCCGCTAATGAGCGGCGAGTTGTAACATATCCAGCCTGTGTTGTGTTGTAGCTTAGTTTTCTTTTTTCTCTGTCACATTTTGTCTTAGTTTTGTTTTGAATTGTAATCGCTCTTGCCTGTTCTTTCTTTTGAATTCTTGGATGGAATATGGGTGGGCAATATAAGCTGCGGCTTCAGCCATCACCCATTTCGGATAACTTACGTTGAATTGTATAATCAGATGAGTCATTGTTCAATTTGACCTTGTTGTTATATCATTCAGTTTCTTTCAACCTGTACTGTACTATCTGAAATAAATAAATTCATTCATTCATTCAAAAAATTGTGCTATGTATTACAATACTTCTACAGACTATAGTGGCAATACACATGAACAGAACTGGCCTCTGCATTTGACTGTGCTATTTATAAATACAGTAATATCTATATCTAGAAACGCATCGCTTCCCGGTCGCTTTTCCTCCCCCTTTCTTTTCTTTCGTCGCCATGACGGCTTTCCTTGGCCACTGAACAGATCTTCCCAGGTGTTGGAAGTGTTTTGTAGTCGACTATCACGACAAAATGCACCAAAAACAACCTGTGTCGACGTGCTCGCAATGGTAAACATGGAGGACTGGGTCACACTCGTGACGTCACGCGGAACTCCGGCTGCACTTCCGGTTAATCGTCGGATTTGTCTGATTTTTCAGGGCGGGAAATTCAAAATCGCGATTTTCTCCAAGATTCCGGGATTTGTGGAGGGGGTGCCAATGATAAATTATCTTTATAATTGTATGTACTATCACCCAGTGCCGTTCAATGCCGTTCAGTTCAGTTCTACTTTAAATCACAAATTTATAAAGAAAATGCTTATTGAGGTCATAGATCTTAGAAGCAGTGGAGTTGCTTTCCCATACACTTCTACTTATATAGAATTAAGCTTGGTTCCAACCCGTTTCTTATCTTCTCTGATGCTTGACTGAAGAGTTTCCATCAAAATCTGCTGAGAAAGGAAACATGCATTTATTTATTTTCATTTTTTTGAGGACCCAGAAGCAAACACATGTGGTTGCCATGGCCCCTGTGTCAGAGTCAAGGGTGGTGTGGGAATGTTAATATTCACGTTAAAGTTTTAGTTATAAATGGCTGGCATTCACTAGTAAATGGAGTTATTAATACCACATTTGGTTCAGAATTGTAGAAGCAAACTTCTACTTGTTCAGTCAGGGATCTCCAGCACTCTTGATATTGTGCTATTCAGGCCAGTCCTTTCCTTGATGTTATCCATCCAGAACTTTCTCTGTCTGCCTCTTCTTCACTTTCACATCCTACCATC
Source organism: Pholidichthys leucotaenia (assembly GCA_020510985.1). Taxonomy (NCBI): domain Eukaryota; kingdom Metazoa; phylum Chordata; class Actinopteri; order Cichliformes; family Pholidichthyidae; genus Pholidichthys; species Pholidichthys leucotaenia. The sequence continues at coordinate 105,828,941 of CM035846.1, forward strand.
CCCTGTAGGATGGTCTCTAATAGGGAGGGTTGCTTTGTGATGTGCTTATACCAGGTCAGTTTCCAATGTTTTACTGTTGAGACGAGTAGTTGCTCCTGTTCTGCAGCATGCGTGGCAACTAGCTGTCTTACGTATTCAGTTGTCTGGTGTTCTCTGTATGATATATGTAGCGTTCTCCTGTAGTGCTTGTTTTTAAACCGTTGTATCCTCTGTTCATTGTCTGCTGTGAGTGTCCAGCTCTCACATTTGGATGTGAGAGCTCCCGTTACTGCTCATAAAAAATCAAATAAATCCCTTTCAATCTACCCTGGCAATCCAGTCAAACCCAATACGATCAAATGAATAGTGTTATCTGCGCCAAATGACGCAGGATAAATGACCCTGCAAGCGGCATGCGTTGTTGACCACCTCAGCTCATCACAGCTCGGTGGGACATTTCAGTATCAAATGCGGATTAACATGCAATGAAGTAGGTGTCACTGTCACCACATCACAACACAGCGGCGGAGAGTAGAAATGAATCAGAAAGCTGTCTACCATAATTCTGATAGATTCTTTTAATTTCAAAGCTGCAGCAAGACAACTGTGTGTGCCACAATTACACAAATATTAAACGGCTGAAAGTGAAAGATTTCTTTTAAGAACATTTATTCACCCAGTCCTGCACAGCCTCCCACATCTCTGACCGTCCTCCAACTGCTGTGGAGCCAATACCAGCCTGTCCTGGTTCGGCAAGGGAAAATTTCACTGTTCAGCTTGGCTCTGTGCTCATTCATGCATCCCAGTTCACATCACAATAATTTATCCTTTGCTCCTCTTTTTTTTTTTTTTTCCCCGTGACAGCCCCTTCGAAATAAAAATGTATCCCGCTTTGTTTAGCACTGGACACAAAATGCAACACACAAACACTCATCCTCAGCAAATAAAAGTGCAAGCCTGCGCGCATGCACACGTGCCACCCCCCCCCACACACACCTCTTCTTGTAAATATTAAAGCTGTTCAGTGCTGATATGAAAAAAAATGATGATAATTCTGTATAAAATGTGGGGTGCACACTACTCTGCATGTACATAGTCATCATATTACACATCTGCAGAATGGGGAGAGCCTTGACAATAAACAGCCAAAGAAGAGCAAAAACAAACTCCACTTTATACATCTGCCACATACATTTTGTCCTTCCTTTGCTGTTTTGTCATTATAAATCATATTCAAGAGGCAAGACACAGGACCGGTGGCTGGAGCTGTTTGTAGCCGAAGATTAAAATCACACCAACAGCCACTGGAACTGCTGCTGGTACTACTCGTGCTGTTTATGGTGGCCACGGCAGTGGCTCAGGAGGTAGAGCAGGTTGTCCAATAACCAGATGGTTGGCGGTTCGAATCCCACTCTCCCCAGATATCCTGCCATTGTGTCCCAGGACAAGACACTTTACCCACCTTTCCTCCAGTGTTCATAACACTGGGTATGAATGTGGATAAATGTTTGGTAGTGGTCAGAGAGGCCGTTGGCATGGATTGGCAGCCACGTTTCTGTCAGCCTGCCCCAGGGCAGCTGTGGCTACAGTAGTAGCTTGCCGCTAACATTGTCTGTCTGTGGAGTGAATGAATAATATATCCATTTGTACAAGCGTCTTTGAGTGTCTATGATAAAGCGCTATATAAATCTGATTCATTATTATTATTAATTGATCATTTCTGTTAAAGCAGAGTTTGACCCAGCAGTCATCTGGTGTGTAGAGGAATAAATGAAGCTGGACTCTCGTTAATCAACCGTCATATTTATTTAATTTTTACAAATCTCAACAAGTTCCTCTCTGCAGTTTGTTTACATAAGAGATGCACTGGTAAAAGAGTGAGAGGTGGAGGTGGGGCCCCTTTAGGGAATTCTACACAGGCCTACCACAGTCATTGCAAACTCTCCACATTGTCACTGCTGTAGTGATTCAAAGTTGGTCAGCCCTTGGGAAGCTCCCTTCTGCTCTGGGGTGCCAAGCATTTGTCTGCCTTGTCTGTCTGCAGAGGGCCCATGACTATTCTGAATTTTATTTCATTATTATTATTATTATTTTTTTTTTTGAGGGCTTGCAGTGCCCCCTCCAGCAGGTGGCACCCTAGGCGACCGCCTATCTGGCCTAATAATAAATAATCCTAGCGATTACAATAGGGCTGTCACCCACTGATGTTGTCAGTGGCTTGGACTAAAATACACAGCGCGGCTAGTACCAGCGGCACAGTACCAGACAGGAAGGAAAAGCCACCGTAGACTCCCCTCTCCTGAACTGTGAGTCCTCTGGCCATTCCGCTTAGGGATGGGCGATACCAGTATTTTTCCTGTCGATACGATAGCATTAATTTATGGGACGTTTTCTTCAATACTGAGACCGATACTTTTTGCCCTAAATCACGATTGCAGTTTCATTAACAACTTTATTGCGAGGACAATATGAATAAAACTCATGAACATAAACAGTTGAAAGAAATGCTTATAAAATAATAATAAAGTAGAACAATGAGCAAAGTAAATAAAAATAAAATGGCTTTTTTCAATTATAATAAAAATAATTAAGACTTAAAATGAATGCAAAATTAATTCAGTTTCTTAGTTTGATGAAGATTCTCAACTGGATTCAAGTATGTTTTACTTTCGAAATGTTTGACCATTCCTATATGTGTAATTTTTTTTTTCACAGAGCAATGTTTTTTTAAAATTTTATTATTTATTTATTTATACACTATTATTTTCCAAACTTAAATAGTGCTTACTTTGTTTATTTTTCAAATTTTATGCTGCTTGGTATCACCATAGAATTTGGATGAGTAGTGTAACATTTCTGTAACACCATGTGCAACTGCGCATGTGCCGGCGTCTGTAAACATCACGTTGTGTCAAAGCGTTATCTTGTCCATTTTTGTTTGTTTTTATTAACTTCATTTTTAATTTTTTATCTCTTTTTACTGATATTAGCTTTTTACTTAGTGTTAGCTTCGTGTTGGCCTAGCAGAAAGCCCGATCAGGCACACAGGTGAATCAGACCCCTGGCAGGGCTGTTTCACCAGGCTAGGCTAACCTGTTTTTAGCTAGCTAGCTATCCACTTTTCGCCTGGAACGTCATGACTCCATCCCCGACGTGTGTCAGCTGTGTGTCCCTCCTTAAGAAGGTTTCTGAGTTGGAACTGAGACTCTCCAACCTCTATAAGATTCGGGAGGCTGAAGACCACCTAGATACTGTAATTCTAGGGCGGACATCGGCCCCGGCAACCGACTCGCAGCTGGCAGAGACGGCTACTTACCTGGGTGAATTTAGCACGTCGCCATCCACTTCCACCACTGTTCCGGTCTCCTCAGCTGTCCAGGACCCCAGCAATAAACACTGGCTTCAGCTCGGAGCTAAACCCAAAGCCCTGGGTGGTTTTTCACATCCTCAATGCGTGCACTGGACCTTGGTTGGGCCAACTAGCAGACATCGGGGATTGACCAGACATGACTGCGCCTCTTCTCTTCCTCTGTTACTGGAAAACAGATTCGACATCCTTTCCCTGGAAGATTTTCCCCACCTCCTTCAGCAGCGGCCCAAATCCACAAGCCCCGGATTAAAACTACTTTAGGTGTGCCAAACTATACACCAGCTCCAAAAAGAAGAGAGCACATTATCCCGCCATCACAACAACAACAACGGCAAAATTATCCACCATTTCAGAAACCACCGGCAAGGCCCCCCCCAGACGACGTTGGTAATTGGTGATTCGATTATGAGGAACATGAGAAGCAGGTACTGTGTCACTAAATTTTTTCCTGGGGTTAAAATGTCAGACATTGAGGCTCTTACCCCTGACTTATTAAATGAGTACCCCCACGCTAAAACTGTCATTGTACATGTTGGATGCAACAACATCCCAGATGAAACGTCGGAGATCTTAAAGAGTGACTTCAGGAGCCTTCTGTCCTCTCTTATGAACTGTGGCAGACGTGTGTTTATTTCTGGGCCATTGGCACCTTTCAGACGAGGTTGCAATTATTTTAGCAGAACTCTCAGCCTTAATATCTGGTTGTGTTCTACATGTCCTACTTTTAACATTGGTTTTGTAGACAATTTCAGCCTGTTTTGGAACCGCCCATCATTTATGAGGCCAGATGGCATCCATCCAAATAGACTTGGTACACGTGTTTTAAGGGACAATCTGTTCTATTCCATTCCATTCAACATTTTTTAGTACAGTGAATGAAATTTGGTACATTAACTCACGCCGCAGTTCCTGGGTCTGCCAACCAGCCCTTCTTTGTTTCCACTCCTCATATTAATCCTATTAATCCAAATAATACTCACTGTTTAGATCAGTCTTCAATTTATAACCCCATAGAGATTGTGTCTGTCTCCCGTTACCCAAAATATTATTACCCAAGACAAATACAACATAACTTGATAAATACACGCCTTCCTGCAGTTCCTCCACATCCGCCACCCCTCAACTTAGCCCCTGTCTTCCCCCTCAGAGAACCTTTGTCTACTCCCCCCAAAGTTAATAAAAATATAATGTATAAACATCCCAAAGTGATTAAACAAAAAGTTGTTAAAACTCAAATTAAACATCAAGTCTCTAAATTTAAGGATTTGGCCTCTCTTCCTCCTCATAATTTAAAAATTAAATGCGGTTTGTTAAATATTAGGTCTCTAACTCCCAAGTCTCTACTAGTCCATGATCTATTAATTGATCATCAGATTTATTTAATATCCCTTACAGAGACTTGGCTAGGGCAAGATGATTATGTTGGTTTAAAAGAATCAACTCCCTCTGGTTATCTAAACTATCATAATCCCAGAAGTGCTGGTCGTGGAGGTGGAGTTGCGGCAATTTACCATTCTAAATTACTAGTTAATGTAAAGCAAAAATCACGTTTTAATTCCTTTGAGGGCATGTTAGCAATCCTTAGCTTAAACCCAATTTTCTTTGCCATAGTTTACCGTCCTCCCTCAGCCTACTCAGTTTTTATCTGAATTTTTAGCTGATTTAGTGCTGAAATCAGATAGAATAATTATCATAGGGGATTTTAATATACATGTTGATGTAGATAGTGGCTGTCTTAATAAGGCATTCAATTCAATATTAGACTCAATGGGGTTTTCCCAGAAAGTAGAAAATTCTACCCATTATCTCCACCACACTTTGGACCTTGTTCTGACTTACGGCATAGAAATAGAAAATCTGGTAGTGTCTCCTCATAATCCTGTACTGTCAGACCATTGTCTGTTAACCTTTGATTTCCCTATTTCTGACTATTTGACTCCTAAAGAAAAATACTACTACAGCAGATGTCTTTGAGATGATGTTGTTACAAAATTTTTGCAGATTGTCTCCTCTATACCATGTGTCAATACAACAGAAATAAGAGATGGAGAGCTTGCTCCTTCCATAATTGATAGCATGGTAGATAGTGTTACAGCCTCTCTGCATCAGACTCTAGACTTGGTGGCCCCTTTAAAAAAGAAAAAGTCTAATCAGAGATTTCTAACCCCTTGGTTTAACACAGAAGCTCGTAGCTTAAAACAGAAGACTTGTCAATTAGAAAGAAAATGGCGTTCCACTAATTTAGATGAAATCTATTTAGCTTGGAGAAATCATCTCTTAATTTATAAAAAAAAAACTCTTAGAAAAGCTAGACCAAGTTATTACTCTGCATTAATAGAAGAGAATAAGAATAATCCCAGGTTTCTTTTCAGCACTGTAGCCAGGCTGACAAAGAGTCAGGATTCTGTCAATCCTCGCATCCCCCTAGAGCTTACTAGTCAGGACTTTATGAACTTTTTCAATCATAAAATGTTATCTATTAGAGATAAAATCAGATTCTTCCCACCGTAAACTTAAGTACAGCAACTACTGCAACTCCTTCAATTGATATCTGTTTGGATAAGTTTACTCCAATTGACCTTTTAGAGTTAGATAAAATAATCTCCTCATCCAAGCCTTCAACTTGTCTTTTAGACCCTATTCCTACCAGGTTATTTAAAAAAGTCTTCCCATTTATTGGCAGCCGTATCCTTCAAATAATCAGTTCTTCTTTAACTTTAGGTCATGTGCTGCAGGCCTTTAAAATTGCTGTAATTAAATCCTTACTCAGAAAGCCAATGCTTGATCCAGGAGTTTTAGCTAACTATTGACCAATCTCTAATTTGCCTTTCATTTCAAAAATCTTAGAAAGAGTTGTTGCTACGCAGTTATTTGACCACTTGCAGGGAAATGGTTTATTTGAAGAGTTTCAATCTGGATTCAGAATTCATCATAGTACCGAAACAGCCTTAGTGAAGGTCACTAATGACCTCCTTATCGCATCTGATAATGGACTCGTTTCTGTACTTGTCCTTTTAGATCTTAGTGCAGCCTTTGATACTATCGACCATGATATTCTACTTGATAGATTAGAACACTATGTTGGACTAAATGAAACTTCGCTGCTGTGGTTTAGATCTTATTTATCCGATAGACTTCAGTTTGTTCATATCAGTAATGAGTTTTCTTCTAACTCTAAGCTCAGTTATGGAGTTCCACAGGGATCTGTGTTAGGCCCTACTCTTTTTTTAGTTTATATATGCTTCCATTAGGCAACATCATTAGAAAGCACTGTATACATTTTCATTGTTATGCAGATGACACACAATTATACCTGTCAATGAAGCCTGATGATAGTAATCAAATAGCCAAGTTAGATGCCTGTCTTAAGGAAATCAAAGCTTGGATGACTTGTAATTTTCTGCTGTTTAACCCAGATAAGACTAAAGTCATTCTTGTTGGTCCAAAAAACCTTAGAAATACCTTTCCAAATCAAACTCTTAATTTGGATGCGGCTATTCTTTCTCTGAATAGTTCTGTGAGGAACCTTGGAGTTATTTTTGATCAAGATCTGTTTTTCAATTCACATATTAAATTTATTTCTAAGACTGCCTGCTATCATCTGCATAATATTGCCAAGATTAGGAGCATCTTGTCTCTGAGTGATGCTGAGAAACTTATCCATACTTTTGTTAGCTCTAGATTAGATTATTGTAACTCATTATTATCAGGTTGTCCTAAAATATCTTTAAAAAGTCTTCAGTTGATCCAAAATGCTGCTGCAAGAGTTTTAACAGGTACTAGAAAGAGAGCTCATATCTCTCCGGTTCTGGCTTCCCTTCATTGGCTTCCCATAGAGTTCAGAATTAAGTTTAAAATCCTTCTTCTCACTTACAAAACTCTTAATAATCAGGCCCCTTTTTATATAAAAGATCTGATATTACCCTATCATCCTAACAGAGCACTACGCTCCCAAAATGCTGGATTACTTGTAATACCTAGAATCTCCAAAAGTACAATGGGAGGCAGAGCCTTCAGCTATCAAGCGCCTTTCCTGTGGAACCAGTTACCAATCTGGGTTCGGGAGTCAGACTCGATCTCTGTTTTTAAGAATATGGTAAAAACCTTCCTCTTTAATATAACTTACGATTATGGAGGGATCATGTGTCTCTTAACCCTCCCTCTGTTTTGCTGTTAATAGATTTAGACTGTTGGGTGACCTCCAATAATGTACTTGGCTTCTCTCCTTTAACGTTTGCTCTCTTTTTGTCTGTTCTTTTCATCTTCTCTATCCCCTCACCCCCCAGCCAGTTGCAGCAGATGACTGCCCCTCCCAGAGCCTGGTTCTGCTAGAAGTTTCTTCCTGTTAAAAGGGAGTTTTTCCTCTCCACCGTCGCCAAGTGCTTGCTCAAAAGGGGATCGCCTGATTGCTGGAGTCTTTCTGCAATTGTGGGGTTTCCCCTACATTTGAAAGTGCTATGAGATGACTGTTGTTGTGATATGGCGATATATAAAGTTGAATTGAATTGAATTTCTGCCGCCCCTGACGCTGCTGAGCTCACTCTGCATGGGAGTGCTTTGCTGCACAGTGCGCAGTCTGATAGGCGGCCAATATTCTCGAGCTGGGGTTTCACCGGTTTTCACACATAAATATAATGCCTAAAACTCTCAGAAGTGAAAACAAATTGCACGTTTTGTATTAACATAGTTGTATCACAATATTTCAAAAAGTATCGACTCCAAAGTATCAACCAGCTGGTATCAAAGTATCGATACTTGAATATTGATCCTTGATTCTGTTCCAGTCATGTCGGTATTAACTTTACATTTTAGATATTAAGGCGGTCAGGACTGACGGTATGCTGTTTAAAAGGAAAAAAGAATTTGCAGCATCCAGTAAATGGGCCCTTACTGTGTGCCTTTAAGTATCTCGGGACGATGCATAAAGTCTAAAAATACTACCTTGGTGTTAAACCAATTCTTTTGATTTCATCCATGCACAATTTTTCCGTCCCATTCCTTCGACATGAATTTTTTAGTTTTCCTCCAGCCTCTATGATTTATGTATTACATCACACCATGATAGTAATCAGACTTCAACATCAGGACTGTATTCCTTTCGAGTGTTTCCTGAGGTGTATTAGTTTCCATGGTAAAGTTTGAAAATCCACTTGTGTGTATATGTGTGTGTGTGTGTTTTAGGTTTATCCAAAGAGAATGGTAGGGCTTGTGTTCGGTGTTTAGCTGTGATGATTCGCTGTGACCTTTTGGCTCCAGGACAGCCTCCCCAACCACTGTGCCCTTTTCTTCTGTGTCTTTCTCTGTCTCTGTCATTGCTTATCTCCTCCTCCTCCTGTTGCCCACCTGCAGTGCATCGATCAGAAACAGCAGGATTCAGTCTTCCTAAGATGATTAATGCATAGATAAGATTTCCACTTGATAGCGAGATCCTGGCTGGAGTAACACTCCTCTCATAGTGCTGGCTTCCCTTAGAGGATGGTACGTCAGTAGAATTAAGTTTTGGTTATACAAATGCTTTCTGGCAGAAATGATCTGGTTGAATTGAAGTTCAGAAGCTGGCCAGAGCCAGGAAACTCGCATTTTCTTGAGGAAGCTAATGAGCTAGTTGGCAAGCCAGACCTGGAATGAATAATTAAGTATCCTCTCAGTGATTATTTGGAACTGGAATTTGTCACAGCAGAGCATCACAATCTGGTCTTTAACAAGATGAAATTGAACACTGATTATTTTACTCAGCTATGGTAACACCCCATACTAAAGACTCTAATAAGATTGTCTTTTTAAAGTAAGCTATGCCATGTGTAAAGTGGTGTTTTTCTGATGGGGCTACTGATGCATCATGCTTTACATGCACAGAAGAAATTAAAATGTGTTTTTGTTTGATGCCGGAATTTCATTATTTAGACGTGTCCAGTTTTACATCACCTGTTTAATATTTTAACTAAAAGGCACTCAGAGAGGGCATACCTTCGTCATGGCTTCATCCCTCCCTGCCTCTCTTCATCCGTTCTTCTGTCCGTACATTGTGAGATAGGGCTTTGGTAGAGGTTCATCTGTTGCGCAAGGACCACCTCTGGTGAAAATTTCATCAAAATCTGTTCTGTGGTTTTTGCAAAATCCTGCTAAAACAGCAGGGCAGCTTGTTGGCACAGTGGTTAGCACTGTGGCAGCACAGCAAGAAAATCACGGAATCGATTCCACCCCTGACCATCGTGGGTTCAATCCTACCCCCTGACTATCGGTAACCCTTCTGTGTGGAGTTTGCATGTTCTCCCCGTGTCTGCATGGGTTTACCCCGGGTAGTCCCAGTTTCCTCCCACAGGCCAAAATCATGCAAGTTAAGTTAATTGGAGACTCTAAAGTGGCCCTAGGTGTGAATGTGTGTGTGAATCGTGACAGGATTGGCACCACACCTTGGCTGCCTCATCCATCCAGGTGGATGTCCTGAATTTCCCTCTGGGATTAATAAAGTAAACCAAAAACATTGCAAGAAGCTAGAACCTTGGTGGAGGTATGATCTGACTGTTCACCTCCAAAATCTAAAAGATTCATCCTTAGGCCAAAGGCCACTTCTGGTGAAAATTTCATCAAAATCTGTTGAACAGTTTTTGTGTAATCCTGCTAATGGACAAACAGACAAACCACCACGATCACATTATCTCCTTGGCGGAGGTAATAAACAACAACTGTCAGATTCACAGCATTAAACTAAAGGGGGTTGAGGGCCAAGGAACCCCTTTCCTAATTGTGTAGACTATTGGAGGACGCTATCCCTTTTTTGCATGTTGGTGTCAATGTGATTTTGAGGATTTTGAATTTTGTAATTGAGGGGCTACAAACGGTATGAACCAGAAGTCATGTGGTCTGACAGTGAAGCACAGGCTTTATAAAACTTGCATATTGCCACAATATGGCTCAAAATATGATGAAATGGGGGACTTGTCCAGGATTAGAATGCATAAACTGTCACAATATGACTAAGGAAATGCAACACAGTTTCACCTACCTTTGCTGCCTGTTTGATATATTGGATGGTCCCACACATGAGCCAGTGTAGAGGAAAAAAGATTAAACTGGAAAAGTACAGAGTATAACTAGAGGGCACTCTGAAAGCACATATCTCCTCCAAGGGTTCCTCCCTCCTTCCTTCCTTTCGTTTGTCAGCCCGCCCGTCTGTCTGTACCTCAGTCTGTACATTGCGAGATAGGACCTTGGTGGGGGTATATGCTCATGGTATATGGGTATATGCTCACTTCCAAAATCTATTGGGTTAATCCACGGCCCAAAGGCCACCTCTGGTCACAAATTTTCATCCAAATCTGTACAGTAGTTTTTGTGTAATCTGTGGAATTCCCGTGGAACCAGCTGCCAATCTGGATTTGGGGGTCAGACTCGATCTCTGTTTTTAAGAATAGGGTTAAAACCTTCCTTTTTGAAGGAATGAATGCTGAAGAACATGTGGACTTTCGGGTTGCCAACAGCATTTTCAAACTTCAGCTATGACATTCTACAGGTGTGCGGTGGAAAGAGGAGAAGAAGAGAAGAAGGTGCTTCTCTCTGCTGACAAGCTTTATGGAGAAGCTGATTTCATTTTCCAGCAGGACTTGGCACCGCCCCCCCCCCCCCACACACACACACACACTGCCAAAAGTATCAAAACCTGGTTTAATGACCATGGCATCACTGTGTTTGATTGGCCAGCAAACTCTCCTGACCTAAACCCCATAGAGAATCTATGGAGTATTGTCAAGAGGAAGATGCAGACGAGCTGAAGATCACTATCAAAGCAACCTGGGCCTTCATAACACCACAGCAGTGCCACAGGCTGATCACCTCCATGCTACGCCACATTGATACAGTAATGAAGCCAAAATTTGCCCTGACCAAGTATAGAGTGTGTACATGGACATACTTTTCAGTTGGCCAACATTTCTATTAAATAACTATTTTTTGAAATAAATTTTCTGTAATATTCAAATTTTTTGAGAAACTGAATTTGGGGTTTTCATGGGCTGTAAGCCATAATCATCAAAATTAAAATAAACACTTGAAATATACCACTCTCTGTGTAATGAATCTACATAATATATGGGTTTCACTTTCTGAAATGAGTGACAAAAAATATTGAACTTTTTCATGATATTCTAATTTTTTGAGATGTACTTGTATGTCTCTATCAAGAAAAAGTTATTCACTCACTATCACTTGCTATCCATTTACATCATTGATCCACTGTCATCGCGGGTATGACATTGCATGGCTCTTAGAGCCGTCTTCCATTTTACCCTATCCTAGGTGTCAGCCTGGGTGAGGTTCGTTTTGCTTTAAATCACTGGTAACAACCTCTATCCACGTCTTGCTTGGCCTGCCCTTGTGCCTATGCTCGCCAACATCAAGGACGCAGATGCTATTGATCGTGCCAGCACTTCTCTCAACATGGCCGTACCATCTAAGGCGGCTGACCCTAATGTTCGTTTCAAGGTCAGGGAGGTGCAACCTCTCGCACAGCTCTCTTGTGCTTGTCTCGTCTGTGGGTTTCACACCACACATCCAGCACAGCATGGCCCTTTCATTCCTGTGCAGCTTAGAAAGGTCACACTTTTTCAACAGCCAACATTCACAGACATACAGCATGGCTTCTCTCACACAACTGCCATACACACAACCCCGTGTGAGAGGAGAGAGACTCCTGGAGCAAAGCAAGGGCAAAAGTTCCCTAAACTTGCCCTAGGCAGCTCTGATTCTTGTGATAGTGACAACTTCACAGCCACCACCCACTGAGATGCCGTCTCCAAGATAGCAAAAGAGTCCACAACTGCAAGCTGGTGATCCTGCACCAAAACTGTCTGTAAAGGTCTTCCATCAATGGGATGGGCTTTATCAAGACATCTGTTATATCTAAATGAGGTATCATGAGCTAGTCTGCCATGAATGCCACCACATCTCTTATGGATCCAGTGCGAGCAGCCAGTACAAAGGATGGAATTGACGCCAACACCTTTCCTACAGACCTCACGTGGGTGATCTCCTGAGTCACTTAACGACTCTAAGTTGGAACCTGAGATCATAATCTTGGTCTTATCCATGTTCACATGAAGTCCTCTTGACTCCAGACCAGATTTCCAAAGGCTTAGTTTTTCCTAAAGCCCCTCAAGAGAGTCTGATGAGAGCACCAGATCATCAGCGTAGAACATCTCCCATGGACATCCTGTAATAAAGCCTCATAACAGCGCCTCCAAAACGATGATAAACAATAAGGGGCTCAAAACAGACCCTTGTTGGATGCCTACTTGAACACTGACACTTTGACTGTAGGAGTTATCAATCCTAATCCTGCTCATTGCATTGGCATACATTGCTTGCACAGTGCCAACTAACCACTCAGGAAGACCCACACATCTCATGGCCCACCACAACACTTCACGGGGGAGCATGGTCAAATGCCTTCTCAAGGTCAACAAAGGCAAGATACAAGTTCTTGCCCTTGGACAGATGCTTCTCCTGGAGCTGACGCATGATGAAAATTGCATCAGTCGTACCTTTTCCCGGTACAAAACGAAACTGCATTTCATCTATACTAACCAATGGGCGGGCTATTTTCTCAATCACCGTTTCAACCACTTTCAAACAGTGCTCAGTTAGTTTCAAGCCACAGTAGCTGCCTCTGTCTAAAGCATCACCCTTGTCCTTGTACAGGTTGATAATGTAGCTCATACACCAGTCCTCTGGGATTTTCTTCTTGGCAATTATGGAATTTACAAGGTCACACAGCAGAGGGTAGCTCACTACAGCAGATGCCTTTAACTTTTCAGCTATAATGCCAGATGGACCTGGGGTTTTGCATTGCTTCATTTTACTGACAGCCTCTTCAACCATGTCTGGTGTAATCTGAATAGGGGGTCCATAGGGGGTCAATTATTTTGTGATAATTATCGTTATCATTTTATCGCCCAGCCCTACTGTCACGTTTGACAAAAATGCCAATGAACGCTGAAGAACTTGTGGACTTTCGGGTTGCCAACAGCATTTTCAAACTTCAGCTATGACATTCTACAGGTGTGCGGTGGAAAGATTTTCTCTGCTTTGGCATCATGGTGTGGCATGGCAGCTGCACAGCTGTAGAGAGGGAGGGACTGCACAACATGGTGAAAGCTGCTCAGAAGATTGTGGGGAGCAACTTTCCCACCACTACTATCATCTATACCACCAGATGAAAAAAGGGCCTCTTGCATTATGGACCCCACTCACCCCGCACACATACCGTTTGTCCCTTCCCCCTCAGGCAGGAGGCTGAGGAGCATCAGAAGCAGAGCCACCAGATTGTGGAACGGCTTCTACCCAGATGCTCCTGAACTCTGGTGGTTCCCAATAGGTCAACCTACCCTATACAGTTTACAGTAATACAGTAAAGTGAAGTAGTTAAGCACACTTGAACAGCTGTCACTGCTAAATGTCATCAATCCACTTTCCCATGCTGCTGGCATAAAAGAGCAGCAAACCCTAATGACCACTATAATAGTGGTGTCACAAGATGGCGCAACACACATATTGGTCAACAGATTGGTCTGTAGACAGGGAGAAGTCGATGATCTTGGTGACCTTGGGGTAATGTCTTTAGGCTTGAATGAGCTATTCTGTCATTGATGGCTTGGTTTTATCAATACAGAGCTAGAAACAAAACAGAACATCATAATGTACCATTTACGAGGGGGGGCTGAAAAGTCCATAGGCTGACCGCTATGCAGTGGTCAAATTTGACCAAATGTGGTTTATTGTACCCACACTCTTGACAGTTTTCTCACTCTCATTTCTGGTCTGCCCTCTTGTTCCTCAGCCACTGAAGCATAAATACTACTGGCTCAGCACCTATGAGCATAACTCCATCTTAGTCAGCCTATGAACTTTTCAGTCCCCCCCTCATAGTTCTTAGAATTGTTTGGCCTGAAAAAAAATGAAATCATTCATGAGTAATGACAAGAACCAGAAGGGCAAGACAGTGGTAAGGTGTGCTGTAGGAGTGAGAGGTGGGTTCAAGGTGGGGGTGGGGTTACATCAGGGATTGGCTCTGAGCCCCTTCTTGTTTGCCATGGTGATGGACAGGTTAACAGAGGAGGTCAGGAAGGAGTCTCCATGGACCATGATGTTTGCAGACGACATTGGGATCTGTAGTGAGAGTAGGGAACAGGTGGAAGAGAACATGGAGAGGTGGAGGTATGCTCTGGAGAGAAGAGGAAGGAAAGTCAGTAGAAGCAAGATGGAATACATGAGTGTGAATGAGGGAGGGGCAGGTGTAACGGTGAAGATGGAAGGAGTAGAGGTAGTGAGAGTAGATGAGTTTAAATATCTGGGGTCAACCATCCAAAGCAATGGAAAATGCACAAGAGAGGTGAAGAAGAGAGTGCAGGCAGGGTGGAGTGGGTGGAGATGAGTGTCAGGGGTGATTTGTGACGGAAGGGTAGCAGTAAGAGTGAAATGGAAGATTTACAAGACGGTAGTGAGACCTGCTGTGATGTATGGTTTGGAGAGGGTGGCGCTGACAAAAAGACAGGACATGGAGCTGGAGGTGGAAGTGGCAGAGTTGAAAATGCTAAGATTTAGACTTAGACTCTAGACTTGGTGGCCCCCTTAAAAAAGAAAGTCTAATCAGAGATTTCTAATTCCTTGGTTCAACATAGAGACTCGTAGCTTAAAACAGAAGACTTGTCAATAAGAAAGAAAATGACGCTCCACTAATTTAGATTAAATCTATTTAGCTTGGAGAAATCATCTTTTAATTTATAAAAAAGCTCTTAGAAAAGCTAGAACGAGTTATTATTCTGCATTAATAGAAGAGAACAAGAATAATCCCAGGTTTCTTTTCAGTACTGTAGCCAGATTGACAAAGAGTCAGGACTCTGTCAATCCTAGCATTCCCTTAGAGCTTACTAGTCGGGACTTTATGAACTTTTTCAATAATAAAATTTCACCCATCAGAGATAAAATCAATCAGATTCTTCCCACTGTTAACTTAAATACAGTAACTACTACAACTCCTTCAATTGATATCTGTCTTGATGAGTTTACTCCAATTGACCTTTTAGAGTTAGACAAAATAGTTTCCTCATCCAAGCCTTCAACTGATCTTTTAGACCCTGTTCCTACCAGGTTATTTCCCACTTATTGGTAGCTTTATTCTTCATATAATAATTCTTCATTAACTTTAGGCCATGTACCACAGGCTTTTAAAATGGCTGTAATTAAACCCTTACTCAAAAAGCCAACGCTTGATCCAGGAGCTTTAGCTAACTATAAACCAATCTCTAATCTCCCTTTCATATCAGAAATCTTGGAAAGAGTTGTTGCTACGCAATTATTTGACCACCTGCAGGGAAATGGTTTACTTGAAGAGTTTCAATCTGGGTTTAGAATCCATCATAGTACTGAAACAGCCTTAGCGAAGGTCACTAATGACCTCCTCATCGCATCTAATAATGGACTTGTTTCTGTACTTGTCCTTTTAGACCTTAGTGCAGCTTTTGATACTATCGATCATAATATTCTACTTGATAGATTAGAACACTATGTTGGACTTAATGGAACTTCGTTGCAGTGGTTTAGATCTTATTTATCTGATAGGTTCCAGTTTGTTCATGTCAATAATGAGTTTTCTTTCAACTCAAAGCTCAGTCATGGAGTTCCACAGGGATCTGTGCTAGGCGCTACTCTTTTTAGTTTATATATGCTTCCGTTAGGCAACATTATTAGAAAGCACTGTATACATTTTCATTGTTATGCAGATGACACACAATTATACCTGTCAGTGAAGCCAGATGATAGTAATCAGTTAACCAAGTTGGAAGCCTGTCTTAAGGAAATCAACGCTTGGATGACTTGTAATTTCCTGCTATTAAATTCAGACAAGACTGAAGTCATTCTTGTTGGTCAAAAAACCCTTTGAAATACCTTTCCAAATCAAACTTTCAGTTTGGATACGGTTACTCTTTCTCTTAATAGCTCTGTGAGGAACCTTGGAATTGTTTTTGATCAAGATCTTTCAATTCACATATTAAATTTGTTTCTAAGACTGCCTTCTGTCATTTGCGTAGTATTGCCAAGATTAGGAGCATCTTGTCTCAGAGTGATGCTGAGAAACTGATCCACGCTTTTGTTAGCTCTAGATTAGATTATTGTAATTCTTTATTATCAGGTTGTCCTAAAACATATTTAAGAAGTCTTCAGCTGATCCAAAATGCTGCAGCAAGAGTTTTAACAGGTAATAGAAAGAGAGATCATATCTCTCCGGTTCTGGCCTCCCTTCATTGGCTTCCCATAGAGTTTAGAATTAATTTTAAAATCCTTCTTCTTACTTACAAAGCTCTAAACAATCAGGCCTCTTTTTATTTAAAAGATCAGATACTACCGTATTATCCTAACAGAGCACTACACTCCCAAAATGCGGGATTACTTGTAATACCTAGAATCTTCAAAAGTACAATGGGAGGCAAAGCCTTCAGTTATCAAGCTCCTCTCCTGTGGAACCAGCTGCCAATCTGGATTCGGGAGTCAGACTCTATCTCTGTTTTTAAGAATAGGGTTAAAACCTTCCTTTTTGATATAGCCTACAATTAGGGAGGGATCATGTGTTTCTGAACCCTCCCTTAGTTATACTGCTAATAGGTTTAGTCAGCTGGGGGACCTCCAATAATGCACTGGGCCTCACTCCTTTCTTCACTCTCAATGAAATATTTTTCTTTTTTTTTGCTGGTCATTAACATCTGTTTGTTCTCTCCCATAGATTGAGTCCCCATTGTGCTGTTTGCTCTCTACATGTCTGTTCTTTTCATCTTCTCTATCCCCTCACCCCCCAGCCAGTCGCAGCAGATAACTGCCCCTCCCTGAGCCTGGTTCTGCTGGAGGTTTCTTCCTGTTAAAAGGGAGTTTTTCCTCTCCACCGTCGCCAAGTGCTTGCTCACAGGGGATCGCCTGATTGCTGGGGTCTTTCTGCAGCTGTAGGTGTTCCCCCTACAGTTGAAAGTGCTGTGAGATGACTGCTGTTGTGAAATGGCGCTATATAAATAAAATTGAATTTAATTTTCGTTGGGAGTGACTAGGAGGGAAAAGATTAGAAATGAATATATCAGAGGGACAGCTCAGGTTGAGCGGTTTGGAGACAAAGTAAGAGAGGCAAGGCTGAGATGGTTTGAATATGTGCAGAGGAGGGTTAGTGGATATATTGGACAAAGGATATTGAAGATGGAGTTGCCAGGCAGGAGGAAAAGAGGAAGACCACAGAGAAGATTCATGGATGTAGTGAAGGAGGACATGGAGAGGGTTGGCGTTACAGAGGAAGATGCAAGGGATAGGGTGAGATGGAGGCAGATGATCTGCTGTGGCGACCCCTAAAGGGAGAAGCCAAAAGAAGAAGAAGAAGAAGACAAGAACCAGAAGTCTGCAGAAGTTTCAAAGTCAACAGTGTAATTAATTTATAGAAGGTGTGGTCATTTCTTCATGTCCACATATGTGTGATTAATGCTAACACAGGAATGTTCCAAACTTAGTATGTTCCAAAATGAACTGTATGAAACTTTTGAAAATTATTGTTTTATTGACACCTTTGGGTGACAAAATGAGCTGTGGGCCCATTCATCTCTAAGGCCTTTAGATCATAGTTTAATAAAACAGTCCATAACACAAGAAAAATAAATACCCAAGTGATTGTTATCAATCAAAATATTGCGGAAGTTTCACAACCATTCCAACCTTGCACATTGTGTAGTGCTCTTTGTAGTGTCTGTAATTGCATTTTGACACATTGGGGTTAACAACTTGATCTCAAGGGTCTCTCTCAGTTCAGCCAGTCAGTCTGTATAATTTACAGCTCAATAAACAGGAGGCTGAGTGAGGAAGAGAATGGGTTTCAAAGCCTTTGGAGGGAAAAACACTGATAATACAGCTACACAGTATAATGCCGTGAAATCAGACACATCATTAAAAAAACAGTCAAGTTAAACACATGAGAATAATTGGGCCACATTTTTAATATAATGAATATTTTAGTAAATTATCTATTGGGAACCCATGAAATTGGGCCTATTTTGGGTTTTCCTGTCTCAAATGCCTTCCCAGGAGTTTATAGTTTAGCTTCTCTGTCTCTAATATGTTTTTCTTTTTTTGAAAAATACAAATCATTATCCCTTCTTTGTCATTTATTTGAACAATGTGACACACAAATCTGCTAGGGGT
The DNA here is from genome assembly GCA_020510985.1 of Pholidichthys leucotaenia. Taxonomy (NCBI): domain Eukaryota; kingdom Metazoa; phylum Chordata; class Actinopteri; order Cichliformes; family Pholidichthyidae; genus Pholidichthys; species Pholidichthys leucotaenia. Next base: position 105,847,512 of record CM035846.1, read on the forward strand.
GGGAATCACCAGAGGCCACATGATACAATACTATCATGATACTCAGGGTGCAGTGAAATACTATCACAATCTTGCGATATGCTGTTCCATCTCGATCATTGTGTTGTTCAACTCTTGGTTAGATCTCCGCAGTCACTCCTTTACTGTCCTAAACTAACAAGACAGTGAGCATTTAGCACCCTCTAGTGGACTGAAAAGTCAGTTGGTTTTTATTAATTTGGGCACCTAAATGGGCAAGTTTGTGGTTGCAACATGTGTTAATCATTCTTAATAAAGTATCACGATACTTGTGTCTCTGAATCAGTACAGTATCACAACCACAAAGTAAGTATTGTGATATTATGATTAGGGATGCATGATGGTAGAGTTTTTGCGAATAGTCAATATGCCAATAGTTAAACCCTTTATTGGGTGAAGAACCATATTTGGTAACTTCAGGAGGCATAATATATTGTAACACTATGTTATTACAATTATTATTATTATGAATCTTCTAATATCTGCCAATAATGGTCTAGGGTTGAAATTTTGAATTTTTAAGTATATTAATGAGTGCCCTATATTAATATACACAGTCCAGTGTAATATCTCCTCTTGTTGCGCACTTAATATTCATCAAAATCGGGTCTGCTGCTTGTCAAAGGCTGCTAGCACATTGCTGAATGCTCACTTAGCATTAGCATCTGGACCGCTCTTACCACAGCACCAGAAAACTCCCGTAGAAGACAGAAACTTCCAGCCGCTCCAGGTCTGGTGAGCAGTAGTTATCGCTGACTACAGAGTTTGTAAATAAGCCCTTATTCACATATAAACAAATTCCACTTCCACAGCTCTTACCAGATTCCGCTGTCCTGTGCTTTGATGTAGTTAGCAGCACGCTAGCTGAACCATGGTGTCTAGGATCTTGGGGTGTAGCCAGCTTGATGATCATCATCACAGAACTATCCAGTCTTAGTTTGTCAGTCTTGTTTTCAAGGGATGAGGCATTTGCGAGAAAAAGGCTTGGCAGCGTTGGTCTGTTTGAAGCCCCCTTAGCCGAGAGACTAACTTGCTGGCTAACCTGCTTCTGTTTATGTTGTCACCTGAGCTTCCATCTCTGGAGAGCGTTAATGCCGATACCGTTTTTGGGAACTTGGCATATTCTCCCGATTGTGCAGTAATTCCTCTCTGCTGTAGAAGATGTTTGATATACTTCAACTGTGTTTAACCACAAAAAGTGATTCAAATAACAATCACATGCAGCATTGCTTGAGTGAGTACAGAACTGCAGCATGTCGGCATGCTGTAGTGGCAGCAGCCATGTTGGTTGAGATACTCTTGCCTGATGTGAGGACGCCAGTCCCCCGCACCGAGGGAAAAGCAGCAGAGCATCACTAGAGACTGTCTCCATGTTGAACCTATGACATCGCGATCCGAAAACCTCTTAGGCTCAGTGGTAGGAGTGGGAGGATTTAGATCACGGTGTCATGGGTTCAAATCCCAGCCTGGGATGTAGGTGTAGATCTGCCTGCTGTGTGCAAAAGAGACTATGTAAGTGTTAGTCTCGCTTGCCAGTGGGTAAGGGTGACAGTGAATCGGTTCACCTTGATGTGGGGTCGAGGTGGACTTGGTGTTCCCAGGCTGGGAGAAAGATGGTCTACTTTCAAAGCTCAATTTCTGTATTAATCCACAAAGTGGTCGTTTTCCCGGTTCTTGTGGTTCTAGGCTGGTGTTTATATAGATGTCATATTGAAGTCTTTTATTTTCCTACCAGATAATATAGCTGCATGTTGTTAGGCCGCTGATGGTTTTTCAGAGCCATACAACCAATAGCAATAGATGGAGCCAACATAGATTTACAGATGCTATAAAAATCTTGATGTCAAAATTTTGAATACAAAACCTTTTAATAAATTTAATGACTTTCCACATATTAGGAGCAGAAGAACTTGATTCCTTCAACTGACACTGAATGTGTACATCTGGCACATTGACGTGCATTGTCCTTTTATATGGCATAGCCCATTTTGAAATGCCCTATAAAATAAAATGAATGATAATTCTGCTGCGTGTACACCTATCAGATACATTTGTGAATGTGCTTGTTCTCCCAGTGAAACAGCAGATGTTAAAAATGACATGTCACCCTGCACAATATATCATGACAACAAGGAGACACACCTGCCCATGAAACAGCTGAGCTGAATTGCTTTTTTTAAGTAGAGAAAAAAAGCAAAAAATTTGTGAAATTGATTGCTTATTGATCTTTTGTAAAATTAAAGCCACTAGTATGCACTTCATTCATATCTTGGTTGTTCCCTTGTGGTGGTGATATGTAGAGGGGAAAAATAGACTATTGTCCAAATATTCATGGTTCTGTTTGTAATAAGTCTAAGACTTCTATCTGCCTAGTCTACTTTTCTTCCTAAGCCTTGAAAATGAATTTAAAAAAAAAAAAAAAGTTTTTTCATTTTTCACCAAAAGACAGAGACTAGGCAGATTAAAGGAGTAAGAACAGGAAATCTGGGGCTGACTGAAGTGCTCCAGGATCAATAATGAAGCCTGCTCTTCTGGACGGTAAATCAGCTCAGCAGCGTATTCTCTCCTTGCAGCTGCCTCTTTTATCCTTGCTTGTAAATACTGGGATTACAACTGCATGATGTGTAGTGCTGATTTAATGATGGAAGCTAATGTTGATTCATATACAGTGGAAGGCCCCTGTCCTCAGAGGCATATGAAGGATATATGGATGGTGCTTCTGCATCCCTGTGTTATAGCTTCAAAACATCACATCAGGTAGTTGGACACATAAATAGTTGACATAACTGTGAAACTTAATTTGATTCATTTATCCATTAAAGATAAAGTCTATGATGTTTTCCAGAAATATTTTGGTTGTTGAATCAGATGCTTTTGTGATAAACCGAATAAAAGAAATATCTTCTTGTCATCACAGTCGTTGATGTTGTGTGGGCCATATGAAAGCAAGACTGCCCTCTGCCCAAGGATTTACTATGCGTCTCTGGCTCTTAATCTTTGGACTCATCGCTAGAGCTAGCCAGCAGTTGGCTATAGGCACACCAAAGTGCTAAAATACAGTTTGATGAGCTGAAGGGCAAACAAAAATTGTTTGAATATATGCAGATATCAGTAATATATCTGGGGTTTAAAGGTGTTAGAGACAACATTCTGACCTCCTGACCAGTAGGTATCACACTTAGTGTTCAGACCAAATGCAAAGCAAATTTTTTGTGCGGTGCAAATACATGTAGAGTTAAGCGCTCTTTTTAAGAGTTAAGAGCTAAGAGTTAAGAGCTCTTTTTTATCCAAATTTCCAAAACCCTGACTACTCAGATTTGGGACCAGGAAGCAGAGTCGCAGTCTTACACGCCTCTCTGCAGCTCCTCTTCATCCGCCACCCCTCAACTTAGCCCCTGTCTTCCCCATCAGAGAATCGTTGTCTGCTCCCTCCAAAGTAAATAAAAATGTAATGTATAAGCATCCCAAAGTGATAAAGCAAAATATTGCTAAAACTCAAATTAAACATAAAGCCTCTAAATTGAATGATTTGGCCTCTGTTCCTCCTCATAATTTAAAAATTAAATGTGGTTTATTAAATATTAGGTCTCTAACTCCCAAGTCTCTGTTAGTCCATGATCTGTTAATTGATCATCAGATTGACTTAATTTCCCTTACAGAGACTTGGTTAGGGCAAGAGGATTATGTTGGTTTAAATGAATCAACTCCCTCTGGTTATTTAAACTGTCAAAATCCCAGAAGTTCTGGTCGTGGAGGAGGAGTAGCAACAATTTACCATTCCAAATTACTAGTTAATGTAAAGCAAAAAACACGTTATAATTCCTTTGAGGGCCTGGGCCTCAGTATTGGGCACTTTAGCAATTTTAGGTTAAACCCAATTTTATTTGCCATAGTTTATCGTCCCCCATCAACCTACTCAGAATTTTTATTCGAATTTGCTGATTTCTTAGCTGATTTAGTGCTGAAATCTGATAGAATAATTATAGTAGGGGACTTTAATATACATGTGGATGTAGATAGTGACTGCCTTAATGTGGCATTTAATTCAATATTAGACTCGATTGGGTTTTCTCAGAAAGTAGGAAATTCTACTCATTACCTCCACCATACATTGAACCTTGTTCTGACATATGGCATAGAAATAGAAAATCTTGTAGTGTCTCCTCATAACCCTGTACTGTCAGACCATTGTCTGTTAACCTTTGATTTTACTATTTCTGACTATTTGGCTCCTAAAGAAAAATATTATTACAGTAGATGCCTCTCAGATGATGCTGTTACCAAATTTATGCAGATTGTTTCCTCTATGCCATGTGTCAACACAACGGAAATAAGCTATAGACAGCTTGCTCCTTCTGTAATTGATAACATGGTGGATAGTGTTTCAGCTTCTCTGCATCAGACTCTAGACTTGGTAGCCCCCTTAAAAAAGAAAGTCTAATCAGAGATTTCTAACTCCTTGGTTCAACACAGAAACTCGTAGCTTAAAACAGAAGACTCGTCAATTAGAAAGAAAATGGCGCTCCACTAATTTAGATGAAATCTATTTAGCTTGGAGAAATCATCTTTTAATTTATAAAAAATCTCTTAGAAAAGCTAGAACGAGTTATTACTCTGCATTAATAGAAGAGAACAAGAATAATCCCAGGTTTCTTTTCAGTACTGTAGCCAGGTTGACAAAGAATCAGGACTCTGTCAATCCTAGCATTCCCTTAGAGCTTACTAGTCAGGACTTTATGAACTTTTTCAATAATAAAATTTCATCCATCAGAGATAAAATCAATCAGATTCTTCCCACAGTTAACTTAAATACTGTAACTACTACAACTCCTTCTATTGATGTCTGTCTTGATGAGTTTACTCCAATCAACCTTTGTGAGTTAGACAAAATAGTTTCCTCATCCAAACCTTCAACTTGTCTTTTAGACCCTATTCCTACCAGGTTATTTAAAGAAGTCTTCCCACTTATTGGTAGCTTTATTCTTCATATAATCAATTCTTCATTAACTTTAGGCCATGTACCACAGGCTTTTAAAACTGCTGTAATTAAACCCTTACTCAAAAAGCCAACGCTAGAGCCAGGAGCTTTAGCTAACCAATCTCTAGACCAATCTCTAATCTCCCTTTCATTTCAAAAATCTTAGAAAGAGTTGTTGCTGTGCAATTATTTGACCACCTGCAGGGAAATGGTTTACTTGAAGAGTTTCAATCTGGGTTTAGAATCCATCATAGTACTGAAACAGCCTTAGCGAAGGTCACTAACGACCTCCTCATTGCATCTGATAATGGACTAGTTTCTGTACTTGTCCTTTTAGACCTTAGTGCAGCTTTTGATACTATCGATCATAATATTCTACTTGATAGATTAGAACACTATGTTGGACTTAATGGAACTTCATTGCAGTGGTTTAGATCTTATTTATCTGATAGATTCCAGTTTGTTCATGTAAATAATGAGTTTTCTTTCAACTCAAAGCTTAGTCATGGAGTTCCACAGGGATCTGTGCTAGGCCCTACTCTTTTTTTTTTCCACAATATCTTTATTGAACCTTTTTTTTTTTTTAACAAACATGATACAAACAATCAAACACTAACACTAAAGTACTACAAAAAAAAAATGCACTAAAAACACCAACAACCACCAACAAAATCAAGTCTTCAACAATGCTCCTCTGTTTAGTCTAGACAATCCAATACATAAGTATACATATTATGTTCACCAGTTTGGAATTTACAAGGTCCACACACATCATTCACCTTCTTCTTCAAGAGTTATGTTTAAATTTTTTACATAATCAATAAAAGGTCTCCATATATTCTCAAACACAATTTCCTTTGATTTTAGTATATATGTTATTCTTTCTAATGGAAGGTTTGTTAACATCTGTCTTAACCACTGAGTCACATCTGGTCTATGAGTCTTTTTCCATAATAGTGCAATACATTTTTTGGCATTAAGCAAACTGAGGTCTATGAATGTTCTTTCACTTTTATTAAAATTATGCTTTTCTGGGTACAGACCCAACAAAAACAGTTTAGGATTCAATATGATTTGTTTTGAGATTATTTTTTCAATTGTTACCCTCACCTCTTCCCAAAACATTCTTATTAATCTACATTCCCATAAACAATGAAATAGGGTTCCTTTACTTTCCATGCATTTTGTGCATGTATCTGGTATATTTTTGTTATATCTATTTAACTCCTCCGGTGTAACATACATCCGCATTAACCATTTGAAATGTATCAATTTAAGGCGTGCATTTATTGATTTGGTTTGAGCTTCTGTACAAGCCAATTCCCATTGTTCCTCTGAAATTTCAATTTGCAGATCTTCTTTCCAGTAGTTTAATCTTTTCAGTGAATTTTCACTTGAAGATAGTGTCAATGAGTTATAAAACTCTGAAATAATACCCTTTCTTTTACTATCTTTCATCAACATTTTTTCCAAGGATGAATAAATAGGTCGAGTGAGAGCTTTATTTTGATTTGATCGAATAAAGTTTCTAAGTTGAAGATATTTAAAAAAATGTGTTCTATTGAGATTAAATTTGATCCTCAGCTCTTCAAAAGACATTATGTTGTCTGCACATGGCAAATATAAATCCTGAATCTTTTGTATCCCTTTTAAATTCCATACTTTAAATACAGCGTCCGCTCTCCCTGGTTTAAAATATTGATTACCCCATATTGGACTAAATTGTGACAATAACTGTGGTTCTTTTAAATAGTTTTTAGCTTCACACCATATTTTGATCATATGCTTTACAAATGGATTTTTAACTTGTTTTTGTAATTTTTTTGCCGAATCTGAGTATATGAATATGGGAAGAGGTAAAGGTAAATTGTATGATTCCATTTCAGTCCAGTGAGGGAGATCATTTGATGAAAAATAATATGTCATAGACCTCAGTTGTGCCGACCAATAATACAACATAAAATTTGGACATTTCAGACCTCCACTATCAAATGGTAAATATAATAAAGACAAACGTAATCTAGCCCTCCTGTTGTTCCATATAAATTCCACTAACTTTTTTTTTATTCTTGAGAATAGATCTAAAGGTGGTGATAAGGGAATGTATTGAAATAAATAAAGTATTTTAGGTAAAATATTACTTTTAAGTATATTGATTCTCCCGATCATCGACATTGGTAGTGACATCCATCTCTGAGTTAACTCACTGATATCTGACATTAAGGCTTCATAGTTGACACTGGCGACTGATTCTAGCTTAGGCATAATTTGGATTCCTAAATATTTAAACTGATTTACAACATTGAATTGATTTACCTCAGGGGCTGGGTAATTTCTCTGGGTCTCATTTAGCATTAATATTGAAGATTTAGTTTTATTTATTTTATATCCTGATATTTCCCCAAAATTCTTTATTAAATTCAACAAGGTTGGAATTGATTTTTTTAGATTCGACATAAACAAAATTATATCATCGGCGTACAGGGAGATTTTATGTTCTGTTGGTCCAACTTTAATTCCATATATTTGTGAATGTAAACGTATCGCTATCGCTAAAGGTTCAATTGCCATAGTAAACAGTAAAGGTGAAAGTGGACAGCCTTGTCGACATCCTCTATTGATTTTTATTGGTTTTGAAATATTGTTATTTGTTAGGATTTCTGCTGTAGCATTATTGTATATTATTTGAACCCATTTTATGAAATTATTTCCAAGTCCAAACCTTTGTAGGACTTCAAAAAGAAAGGGCCATTCAACTCTATCAAAGGCCTTTTCGGCGTCCAATGATAGGAGAGCTGTATCCGGTGCTTCTTTATTAAAATAAATAATATTAAATAGTCTTCTTACATTATGGAAGCCTTGTCTACCCTTTATAAAGCCATTCTGATCTCGATTAATAATATTTGGTAAAATTTCTTGTATTCGTCTTGCTAAAATTTTACAGATTATCTTAAGGTCGGCGTTTAATAGGCTTATTGGTCTCATATTTTCACATTTATTAGAGGGCTTACCTGGTTTTGGCAGCAGTATAATTAAGGCATTATTTATGTATGATGGTAAATTATTATTTTGAAATGCTTCTAAAACCATTTCCAAAAAAGGTTTTATTAATTTATTCTTAAATTTTTTATAAAGGTCAACTGGAAGACCATCTGGTCCTGCACTTTTTCCTGATTTCATATTATCAATGGCTAGCCCAACTTCTTCTTGACTAATTTTAGACTCCAATATCTCCCTGTTTTCATTTGGAATACACGGTATAGATAGTTCGTTCAAAAACCCATTTAGTTTTGTTAAATCAGGTTCATTTTTGGTATCATATAATTTTTCATAGTAATCTCTAAAGGCTCTATTAATTTCTAAAGGATCTATAACTACCTGTCCGTTACTTATAATACTGGTAATTGGTGTTTTAATTTCCAATTGTTTAATCTGCCATGCTAATAATTTTCCTGATTTTTCACCTTGTTCATAAAAAGATTGTTTCAATCTTAGAAGACTCGAGGCAGCTCTATTCGCTGATTTTTTGTCGTATTCAGCTCTCAAAATCAGTAATTCATTCTCCAACCTTGGGTCACTTCCTGCATACACTTTTTCCTGAAGATTTTTTATTTTATGTTCCAATTTAGCTCTCTCCTCTCGAGTCTTCTTAGATTTTGATCCTGTATAACTAATAATATGTCCCCTAATAAAAGCTTTGAAAGCCTCCCACTTTACACATGCTGATGTTTGTGTAGTATTGATGTCAAAGAACTCGTCTATCTGTTTTTCTATATACTTGACAAATTCCTCATCCTGAAGCCATTTATGCTGAAATTGCCATCTACCTGATTCCTTTGTCAATTTTTTATCTACATATATTAGACAACAGGGTGCATGATCAGAGATCACGATGTTATCATAAAAGCAGTTTTGAATCTTGGACCTTAATTCTGTGGAAATCAAAAAATAATCAATACGTGAGAATGCCTTGTAGGTACTGGAATAACAAGAATAGGCTTTAACTTGTGGTTTCATTTCTCTCCATATATCTAACAATCTCAATTCTTTCATAAAATGATTAATAGTCATCCTACATCCAATGTGCGTACAATCCAGTCCTGTTGATCTATCCACACCTGGATTCAATGTACAATTAAAATCCCCTGCTATTATATGTTGCCCTGTAAGTGATGATAAGATGAGAAATAAATTAGCAAAGAACTTCTGATCATCTATATTGGGACCATATAAGTTCACAAGATTTATATTTTCTAATAGCAAAGAACCTTGAATGATTACATATCTTCCAAATTTGTCTCCAATTACATTTTTCACTTGAAAAGGAACTGATTTATGTATGAGAGTCATAACTCCCCTGGCTCGGGATGAAAATGAAGAGGTGAATACACTTCCCTGCCATCTACTCCTAATTCTTTTAACATCCTCCTCTATCAGATGAGTTTCTTGTAAAAACACAATTCTTGAACCCATGTCCTTTATTTTATTCATAACTTGTTTAAGTTTTTTTAAATTTTGTAGACCTCTGCAATTCCATGAAGTTAAATTAAGATTAACACTTTGGTCCATGATCAATAGAGAGTTTGGGATTACCTTGCAGTGTAAACATGCTCATACAGAGAAGCAAAAACATGAGTGGTTGAACATTCATCCTACAAACTACACACAAACAAATTTCCCCTTCCCACACTTGTGGCAAACCCCCCAAAATCAAAAGAAAAATTCTGTCTCCCGATATAGCCATCGACCGTTCCACACCCACGGGGAACAGCCTAAGCCACTCCTTCTTCATCCTCCCAATCACCCTAACTCTACTGCTTTTAATGACGTAACATTAACTCTCCTCTGTAGTTTTCCAACTTAACTCCAAAATTTTTAACAACTTTGTACATCATAGTTTTTTGTTTTTTTTTGGTTTGTTTTGTTTTTGTTTTGTTTTTTTAATATATAATACAATCTATATTTTGTAAACTTACTATTTACTTCAAGTCAGTCAGATGCCTGTGCAAATGCTTAATTATTCTACCTTATATTTTGTTCATGCTTAGCTCCCACCAGTCTCTTCTTCTTCTTTGATCTTCTTGATGAACTCCTGCGCCTCCTCTGGGGTCTTGAAGATGTGGGTTCTGCCCTCATACGTGGTCAGCAGTCTCGCAGGATAGATTACACCATGACGAATCCCAAGGTTGCGCAGCTCCTTACGTACGGGATCAAACTGCTTCCTCAATTGCTGGATTCCTGTGGCCAAATCTGGGTAGAACCGCACCTGCTGGTCCTGGTGTTTAATCTCTCCTTTAGCACGTGCAGCGTTGAAGATCTTCATCCTGTCTCTGTTGCTAAGAAACTTCATAATTAAGGTCCTCGGCGGTCCCTTATCTCTCCGTGGGCCAATACGATGTGCTTTTTCCAGAACCACTGCTGATTGCAACTCCTCGCTGCCCAGCACCTCCGGAATCCACTTTTCCAGAAAGGAACATACGTCCCGACCTTCTGATTCCTCTGGAAGACCCACCAGCCTCAAATTATTCTGTCTCGACCGAGATTCCAAATCCAAAATATTATCTTCCAGAGATTTATTTTTTTTTTCCAAAGTGCGCACCTTTAATTGAAGACGGGTGACGTCATCTTCAGCACTAGCGAGACGGAGCTTCATCTGCGCCGTTCGTTCTACACAGTCACCCAATTCCTTTCTTATTCCTTCCAACGCTGTCATAATCCCATCAAATCTAGAGGAAAAGTCCGCTCTCATTGAACTCATGGCAGCCATCAGCGCATCTGCGCCATTCCCCGCAGAAATCGCACCGTTGCCAGCCTCCTCCGCCATATATGGAGTTTTGTTTGCTGCGTCACAGACCTGAAAGTCCGTTAATTTGGACTGTTTCGGCGGCTCGCTTTTTCCTTTTCCTGGTTTTCCAGCCTTAGGCTTCGCCGACATATCCTCGCCCAAATGCTGGGATACGTTCTGTCCCAAATGAGAGAGTTATTTGCCGATTTTTTTCTCCAGGAGCAGAGCAGAGCGAGACACGTCCGTCCTACGTGGCAGCCATAACCGGAAGTCAGGGGCGGCCCTACTCTTTTTAGTTTATATATGCTTCCATTAGGCAACATTATTAGAAAGCACTGTATACATTTTCATTGTTATGCAGATGACACACAGTTATACCTGTCAATGAAGCCAGATGATAGTAATCATTTAGCCAAGTTAGAAGCCCGTCTTAAGGAAATCAAAGCTTGGATGACTTGTAATTTCCTGCTATTAAATTCAGATAAGACTGAAGTCATTCTTGTTGGTCCAAAAAACCTTAGAAATTCCTTTCCAAATCAAACTTTCAGTTTGGATGCGGTTACTTTTTCTCTTACTAGCTCTGTGAGGAACCTTGGAGTTATTTTTGATCAGGATTTGTCCTTCAATTCACATATTAAATTTGTTTCTAAGACTGCCTTCTATCATTTGCGTAATATTGCCAAGATTAGGAGCATCTTGTCTCAGAGTGATGCTGAGAAACTGATCCACGCTTTTGTTAGCTCGAGATTAGATTATTGTAATTCTTTTATCAGGCTGTCCTAAAACATCTTTAAGAAGTCTTCAGCTGATCCGAAATGCTGCAACAAGAGTTTTAACAGGTACTAGAAAGAGAGATCATATCTTTCCGGTTCTGGCCTCCCTTCATTGGCTTCCCATAGAGTTTAGAATTAAGTTTAAAATCCTTCTTCTTACTTACAAAGCTCTAAACAATCAGGCTTTTTATTTAAAAGATCTGATACTACCATATTATCCTAACAGAGCACTACGCTCCCAAAATGCAGGATTACTTGTAATACCTAGAATCTCCAAAAGTACAATGGGAGGCAAAGCCTTCAGTTATCAAGCTCCTCTCCTGTTGAATCAGCTGCCAATCTGGATTCGGGAGTCCGACTCGATCTCTGTTTTTAAGAATAGGGCTAAAACCTACCTTTTTGATATAGCCTACAATTGGGGAGGGATCATGTGTTTCTGAACCCTCCCTTAGTTATGCTGCTAATAGGTTTAGTCAGCCGGGGGACCTCCAGTAATGCACTGGGCCTCACTCCTTTCCTCACTCTCAATGAAATATTTTTTTTGCTGGTCATTAACATTTGTTTGTTCTCTCCCATAGATTGAGTCCCCATCGTGCTGTTTGCTCTCTACATGTCTGTTCTTTTCTTCTTCTCTACCCCCTCACCCCCCAGCCAGTCGCAGCAGATGACTGCCCCTCCCTGAGCCTGGTTCTGCTGGAGGTTTCTTCCTGTTAAAAGGGAGTTTTTCCTCTCCACCGTCGCCAAGTGCTTGCTCATAGGGGATCGCCTGATTGCTGGGGTCTTTCTGCAACTGTGGGGGTTCCCCCTTCAGTTGATAGTGCTATGAGATGACTGTTGTTGTGAAATGGCGCTATATAAATAAAGTTGAATTGAATTGAATTATTGTAAACATGCGGAAGACATGCAAAAATGTGCATTCTTGTCTGAGGGATAGCGCTAGCTAGTAATGACCTTGAGATTCTGTCGTCACCGGAGTAAAAGTATCAACATTGGAGAGTAAAATACTTTGAAAATGAGACTGCCACTCACCTACAGACAGATGGACCGGGAGCTCTGCAGCTTGAATCGGAATGTTGGAGTTATTTGCCCATGGACTTCTGTCACGGACGTGCTAACAAAGCTAGCAGGCTAGCAGTGTAAACAACCATCACCCAGGGGAAGTTTTGGAGGCAGGGACAATTTTTTTCAGGTGAGACACCTGTCGGATAATGTAAACCTAAGCATGATGGTGTTTTGGGGATTTTCACAGCAGGCTGAACAAAGCTGCAGAAGTTAAAAAGGCAGCGCCGCCCATCTGCAACTTACTCAGACAGTGAATTCACATCTATTCGCGTGTTTAGATTGAGTTAAAATCAGTGGTGGACCCTCAGGGCCAGCAAAGCCTTCTTTGCTGGCCTAAACACTATCAGAGTTACATTTACAACCTACATTCTTAGATTTGTTCCATGAGGATGTATTAAATTATTCCCAATAGTCTATTCTCTTCATTTTGTAGCTTTTCTTATGGTTGCACTCCTTCCAGTAGTGTAATGCGTGTCAGAGTCATTTTCGTCCAATCATATTTCAGCCATCTGTGTTGCCAGGGTCAAGCAAATCTGCCATGGGCCTTCAGGAATTAACAGTGTGCTCTGTAGTTTAAATTAACTTTTAAACTTATCCTGTTGCTGTAGCCAATCAGATGTCTTCTGTACATCCAGGGGTACGCATAGAAGGCATTCGAGAACGTCAGCATTTTCACGTCTTTTGATTGGATGGTTAGACTCCTCCAACCACACTGCAGAGGATCCTAGCTAGCAAAACACCAGTGCAAGGACTTGATTAAGCAGCTACAATATACTGTAGCCATTTAAATATAATAGCTGTTTTTCCACCCACAATGGCTGACAGGGGAGAGGAAAATGATTCGGTCGCTGATATTTTAAAAAATCCATTTTCCAGACAGACTTTTCAAGAAAAGCTGTCATTGTGAAGAGAGGTCAGCCAACCCTGAAGCTAGCAGGCCTGTCTCAGCCGGGGAAACGGTTTATCCGTCACTTCCATATTATCAACGAGCGGTATCCTTGGATTACACGTTCCGAGGAGTGCTGCAAATGATCTTGCTGGGAATACCTGTTGTTTGCAACTGATCAAGTAGATACTTGGAGCCAGACAGGGTTTGCAAGCCTGAGCTGTCTAACAAGGCAGCAGCGAGACACCAAAGCACAGTCGTCAGCCGGGCACTTACAAGCAACGGTGGGCAGTGGTGGCCTAATGGTTAGGGATTTGGACTGCTGAGTGGAGGGTCATGGGTTCGATCCCTGGACTGGCAGGATTAGATCAGGGTGGGACATAACATAGCAGTGTTTGCCCCACCTTCCTTAACCCCACTGTGGTGCCCTTGAGCAAGGAAGGCCCTTATAACCTCAACTGCTCCAGTGGAGTTGCTCATTGGCCACAGGTCAGTCTGTGGTTGGACTGGGCAGCTTCCTGGTGTGAATGTGCAACTGTGCATCCTTGAAAAAGAGAGGTTGCCTTTCACTGAACTACCCTGTATAAATAAAGGTTAAATAAATAAATAAAACAGTACTTTTAAACCTTTGGGGAAACAAGAGTGGATCTGCAGCTCAACGAACAAGCATGCAGGAAAATGGAGCTCCACAATGAAAAAGTGAAATTTTTTAAAACTATAATTTTATAGTTAAAGTTATCTTTAACGTGCTTTGTGTGGATGGCCCTAAAGGCTATTTTTATGGTGCCTGGTATGAATGGCACTTAAATCGGGTAGATCACCACTGAAGACCTAGTTGTAAAATACACGTCCACCACTGGTTAAAATGTAATCGTGCTGCGTGAAAAATTCGCCCATTCATGTTTGGTCTGAACGCACCTTTAGTCTTGCCCCATTTGCCTGGTAGAGACTTGTGATCAACTCAGTTATGCGATTGGCTGTGACCAACGGTAATATCTTTACCAACCATATATACAGTGGGGAAAAAAAGTATTTAGTCAGCCACCAATTGTGCAAGTTCTCCCACTTAAAAGATGAGAGAGGTCTCCAATTTTCATCATAGGTATACCTCAACTAGGAGAGACAAAATAAGAAAAAAAAAAAATCCAGAAAATCACATTGAAGGATTTTTAATGAATTAATTGGTAAATTCCTCGGTAAAATAAGTATTTGGTCAATAACAAAAGTTCATCTCAATACTTTGTTATATACCCTTTGTTGGCAATGACAGAGGTCAAACGTTTTCTGTAAGTCTTCACAAGGTTTTCACACACTGTTGCTGGTATTTTGGCCCATTCCTCCATGCAGATCTCCTCTAGAGCAGTGATGTTTTGGGGCTGTCGCTGGGCAACACGGACTTTCAACTCCCTCCAAAGATTTTCTATGGGGTTGAGATCTGGAGACTGGCTAGGCCACTCTAGGACCTTGAAATGCTTCTTACGAAGCCACTCCTTCGTTACCCGGGCAGTGTGTTTGGGATCATTGTCATGCTGAAAAACCCAGCCACGTTTCATCTTCAATGTCCTTGCTGATGGAAGGAGGTTTTCACTCAAAATCTCACGATACATGGCCCCATTCATTCTTTCCTTTACACGGATCAGTCGTCCTGGTCCCTTTGCAGAAAAACAGCCCCAAAGTATGATGTTTTCACCCCCATGCTTCACAGTAGGAATGGCGTTCTTTCTTCTCCAAACACAACAAGTTGAGTTTTTACCAAAAAGTTCTATTTTGGTTTCATCTGACCATATGACATTCTCTCAATCCTCTTCTGGATCATCCAAATGCTCTCTAGCAAACTTCAGACGGGCCTGGACATGTATTGGCTTAAGCAGGGGGACACGTCTAGCACTGCAGGATTTGAGTCCCTGGCGGTGTAGTGTGTTACTGATGGTAGCCTTTGTTACTTTGGTCCCAGCTCTCTGCAGGTCATTCACTAGGTCCCCCCGTGTGGTTCTGGGATTTTTGCTCACCATTCTCGTGATCATTTTGACCCCACGGGGTGAGATCTTGCGTGGATCCCCAGATCGAGGAAGATTATCAGTGGTCTTGTATGTCTTCCATTTTATAAATTGCTCCCACAGTTGATTTTTTCACACCAAGCTGCTTACCTATTGTGGATTTAGTCTTCCCAGCCTGGTGCAGGTCTACAATTTTGTTTCTGGTGTCCTTTGACAGCTCTTTGGTCTTGGCCATAGTGGAGTTTGGAGTCTGACTGTTTGAGGTTGTGGGCAGGTGTCTTTTATACTGATAACGAGTTCAAACAGGTGCCATTAATACAGGTAAAGAGTGGAGGACAGAGGAGCCTCTTAAAGAAGAAGTTACAGGTCTGTGAGAGCCAGAAATCTTGCTTGTTTGTAGGTGACCAAATACTTATTTTACCAAGGAATTTACCAATTAATTCATTAAAAATCCTTCAATGTGATTTTCTGGATTTTTTTTTTTCTCATTTTGTCTCTCATAGTTGAGGTATACCTATGATGAAAATTGGAGACCTCTCTCATCTTTTAAGTGGGAGAACTTGCACAATTGGTGGCTGACTAAATACTTTTTTGCCCCACTGTATATAATAATGTGTGTGTGTATAGTATCTCACAAAAGTGAGTACACCCTTCACATTTTTGTAAATATTTTATTATATCTTTCCATGGGACAACACTGAAGATATGACACTTTGATACAATGTAAAGTAGTCAGTGTACAGCTTGTATAACAGTGTAAATTTGCTGTCCCCTCAAAATAACTCAATACACCCATTGTCTAAACCGCTGGCAACAAAAGTGAGTACACCCCTAAGTAAAAATGATCAAATTGTGCCCAAATTGTGTTGAACTTCCAGTGACCGGTATGAGAGAGTGAGAGATAACACCAAATTTAATACACCTGCTCCCCATTCACACCTGAGACCTTGTAACACTGAGTCACATGACACCAGGGAGGGAAAATGGCTAATTGGGCACAATTTTGACATTTTCACTTAGGGGTGTACTCACTTTTATTGCCAGCGGTTTAGACATTAATGGCTGTGTGTTGTTATTTTGAGGGGACAGCAAATTTACACTGGTATACAAGCTGTACACTGACTACTTTACATTGCATCAAAGTGTCATATCTTCAGTGTTGTCCCATGAAAAGATATAATAAAATATTTACAAAAATATGAAGGTTGTACTCACTTTTGTGAGATACTGTATACTGTATATACACTACTCACAAAAAAGTAGGGATATTTGGCTTTCGGGGGAAATTTATGGAAAATGTAAAAAGTTCGCACTACAGTGATATAATATCATGAAAGTAGCGTATTTAAGTAGAACCATGCAATGGTAATTTTGTCATCTCAAATAATTTATTTAAACAAAAGTCAACAACAGTGGTGGGTATACCACAACAAAAAATGTCAATGTCTCAAAACTTGTCATGTGCCCTTGAGCATCAATTACAGCTTGACAACGACGTCTCATGCTGTTCACAAGTCAACTTATTGTCTGCTGAGGCATAGTATTCCACTCTTCTTGAAGGGTGGCCCTCGGGTCATTGAGGTTGTGAGGTACAGAGTTATGAGCCTCTACACAGTGACTCAGCTGATCCCATAGGTTTTCTATGGGATTCAGGTCTGGAGAAAGTGCAGGCCACTCCATTTGAGGTAGCCCAGCCTCCAGCAGCTATTACCTAATAATGCAACCTCAATGAGCTGGAGCATTGTCTTCCATGAAGATGAAATTAGACTTGTGTTTTTCATACTGGGGCACAATAACTGGATTAATGATTTTATTCAGGTAGTATTGGCTTGTCACTGTACCATTCACAAGGTGTAGGGCAGTTCTATATTGACTAGACACACTTGTCCAGAATGTAGCACCACCACTACCACCAAAGGTTCTTCTGGGGCCTCATGTACAAAGACTTGTGTGGATTTCCTACTAAAAGATGACGTACATTTAAATCAAGAAAACGCTGTGAGCAAAAAATTTTTTTTTTTAAAAATCCAGATGTATGAAACCATCCGTACGCAGGAATCCAAACACATTTCCTTTGTACATTCCAATGTACTTGAAATTGAAAGCACGTGAGGAAATACCGGACTCCTCCCTTGACACTCCTCCATTTGAATATGCAATCAGATGCAAATTGGTATGCAAATAGATAAATACAAGCCCAGCACATTTGATTCTCCTGTATCCATGATCAAAGATAATGGATTTAATGGAATTTCTTTCTTTCTTTCACCCTTATTGTCATTCAGCCGTACAACCAATCATGTACAGCAGAACGAGATTGTGCTTTACCTATCTACAGTGTAAATCACACACTCCCCAAGTGCAGAATCAGAGGGCCGCTGCCATGCAAGGCGCCACCACAGAGTTCCCTCCTCCATTCCATTTATTGCTGAGCACCAAGCTGGATGGCAGGAAGTTCCACTTTTTTTATATGGTCTTCAGCATGACCCGGCCGGGATTTGAACCCCTACCTCCCGGGTGTGGGGCAGATGCTCTACCAACTGAGCCATCATGGAATGTGAGTTGGAGGCGCTCCTGAATGAGGTCGAGGCATGTAAAACAATTTGTTTGGCACACTGTCCTCCAGCATTAGTGCTGGATACAGGTAATTCAATAGCCTGCTCACAGCCTTATAAGATTAGTTTGTTTCCTTTA